>OZ023296.1:1671097-4666487 GCA_964007245.1 Hypomecis atomaria | reverse complement strand
TTCCCCCAGAAAATAACGCCGTATCGCAATATTGATTCAGTCATTCCGTAATACGCCGTTATTAAAGCATCTTTATTTATTAATAGTGATAACTTAAACAACGCGTATGACGTAGAGCTTATTCTTTTGGTTACATTTTCAATGTGAGCTTTCCAATTTAGTTTGCTGTCGATGGTTAGCCCAAGGAATTTAGTCATGTCTACTTCTTGTATGACTCTATCATTATACTTTAACGTTACACTCTTCTGTATTTGACGTTGTCGGAAGTGCATGATGTTTGTTTTGTCTAAATTAATTTTTAGATGATTTGTATTCATCCATTCTATTATTGAATTAAGCGTTTTATTAATTTCTAACTCGTATGTGTCACTATTTGTACAATTTATTGTCACAGTACTATCGTCTGCAAAAAGAGTCATTGGATAGTTAACTGCTTTAGGAAGATCATTGATATATCCCGAAAATAGCATAGGAGCTAGCACACTACCTTGTGGTATACCGCAATCTGGTGTACGGGCATCCGATCTATAATTAATCTCCTGTTTTTTGATTAAATCCACTTCTGAAATTTCAGTATAGTGTTTTCTGAGGCTTACATATGATTTTATAAGATCATTGCTATTTCCTCTTACACCATATGAATCGAATTTACTTAAAAGTGTGTTGTGCTGGACATAGTCGAAGGCTTGGGTCATATCGCAAAATATTGCGCAAACAGGCGTAGTTGTATCAAAATTACTCATAACATTATCTAAAAAATCATAAATGGCCATGTCTATGCTTTATCTTTCACGAAATCCCTTCTGTTCATCACACAATATACCTTTCTTCTCTAAGTAATTGTAAATTTGCGAGTACATGTATTTTTCCAGTATTTTTGAGAAGATAGGTATGAGTGAGATGGGCCTATAATTACTTATGATTTCTCGATTATTTTTTTTGAATACTGGCTTTATAATGGAAATCTTAAGAGCGTCCGGATATATACCTGTACCAATACATAGATTTGTAATGTAGCTCAGGTGTTCACAAATGTAAATAAGCTGGACAAATACCTAAAATTAAAGTGAAACTTCTAATGCGACTTCCAACAAGGTTGCGTTAAACGTTTAACGCTACCAAGGGTATCAAAGCACTGTTGCGTCGAAGTTTCACATCTTCCGCGCGGAGGGACTCCACTTGCATTTATTTTTCTAGAAAATCTCGTATTAAACCTGACTAGCTTTTGCTCGCGGCTCCGCCTGCGTTATATTTTGAGTTTTGTGCTATCCCATTTTATTTTTCCTGGATAAAAAGGAGCCTATGCCACTTTCCGTCTTTCAAACTATGTCCATTGTGCATGCTAAAAATCAAGTCAATCTGTTGCTCCGTTGCTACGTGAAAGATTAATAAACCAATAACCAAAAAACATACTTTTGGATTTATATACAGTCAAACCTGGATAAGAGAGAGTTGAAGGGACCGCCATCTTATTCTCGCTTATAGAGGTTTTTCACTTATCCAGGTTTCTCACTTATCCAGTTTCAGAAGTGGGTTCTCTCTCTTATAGAGGTTAAAAATGCGTCTAATTTGTATGTAGGTATCTACATACGTGAATAATGATAAATATGTTTATAAATAGTATTAAGGTACTAATTGTTCGGGTTGTGTTGATTAGAATCGAACATAAATGATAGTTTGTTTTATTCATTCTAAAAGGCACTTTCAAGATAGTGTAAACGCAAATGTGGCTATTCCAAAATAATGTGATACAATAATAATGGCAGGTAGAAAGACAAATACAAAATATTTTTGAATAGAACACTATTAAACAAACAGGATTGTATAGACGCACGTGTGGCCATTCCAAAAAATTCGATACAAAAACAATGTTACTTATTTCCACAAAATACAATAAAAAAGTTTGAATAGAACACGATCCGAAAGCAACGGTAGTTAGTTCCACGAAATTTAGGAATGAGTCATAACGTGCAGATGTTTCATTACCCTCAACTCTCACTTATAGAGGTTCAGACAAGTAGTACTCTCAGTTATAGAGGTCCATGAGGGAAAAACGACTCTCTCTTATAGAGGTTTTGGTCTCTCACTTATAGAGGTATTTGAGGGGTAAAATGACGGGACCTGGCAATTACTCTCAGTTATAGAGGTTTCTCACTTATCCAGTTCTCAGTTAGCCAGGTTTGACTGTATATTAGTAAGAAGATAAATCATTTATTTAGTCTACTTTTCAAACACTGCTCTTATATGATTACACGAGAGGATTCTGAATGTGTTGCTCAAACAATTTGTTCTATACTCGGAATTTTAATTCGATTCCAGATTTGACATTAAATTTCATTCATTTGACATTTTTTCTCCATTAAAAATGTGTTTGTAACAATTTTCATTCTATACTCGGAATTTTAATTCGATTCCAGATTTGACATTAAATTTCATTCATTTGACATTTTTTCTCCATTAAAAATGTCAAACGAATGAAATTTAATGTCAAATCTGGAATCGAATTAAAATTCCGAGTATAGAATGAAAATTGTTACAAACACACGCTGCTCTTATTTCATAAATCCTTTTTTTTTTCGACTTCCAAAATGGAGGAGAGGTACTATGTTTGTCTGTATATATTTTTTTGTATAAAAATTTAAAAAAAAAACAATTCAAAGGAGTGTACTTCCAAGATGGTACTATTTAAATTTTATCGGAATCGGCTCAGCTGTTTTTGATAAATCAACAAACATGTACACGAATGTCATATCGATTGGTGCAATTTATTCGAATTCTGCTCACGGTGGAAGTCGCTGATGCGATTTATTGCGAAAAAATTTTGTTATCAATCAATACCACATGGGTTTTTTAGTAATTGTTTTCTTTTGTTATTTTAGTTTTACGGTGGTAACACGGGTAAATAATTATTGCTGTTCTAACAACTTTCTACTGCAGTAGTAACAGCGGTAATTCATTTACCGTTCTTACTACTGGTAGTAAGATTGGTAGTAACACTGGTAATAAACCTTGTAAATATTGCTGTATAAAGCCTTACTAATGAGTTGATCTTCTGTTTCTTTTTTTTATTCTGTGATGAAGTCATCAACAAACGCTATGTTACCCTTAAACGAATAAATAACTTTATTTTTGTAACTAAATAATTTGCTTGAAATTTCTCAACGACTTTGTTTTTGTGCAGGTCGAGAGATTAATTTGTGACTCCGCTAAAACAGTAGAAGCGTTTCGGAAAGTTTTAATAGACTTTGTAACTAAATGAGCCCAAAATGATTATGATTATTGTACGCTTTTTCGAACGACTCTCTCATGCTTTGCCTTACTATATTATTATGTTATGTCTATGTAATCTAGTCGTAAAGGTCAAAAATAATTTAAAGTTCAATAAGTTCAAAGCACCCGGGTATATTGCCTTAGAATCAAAGTTATTATGATTTCTGAAAGCCCCTATGATAAGGGTTACATCACAGAGATACCAGAGAGATAATGTGGTCGATCGAGAAAAAAAAGAAAGAGATGCAATGATTTAAGATGGCATGAGTTAGAAAGAGACATGAAAAATATCTCGATTGAGTGGCTAGTTGCCGTATTTTTCTCTCAGTAGTGTCAAATTCTAGTACATATTTGACAGTTTTGACAGCTCTGAGGCAGATTTTTCATACATTTATGTGGTTGAGAATTGCCTCAAACGACAACAGCGCTATCTCTCTAGTTGTAATAGCTCTGTGGGTTACATAATCGGAATCTACTATTTAACGTGTCATAATTATGTCATCGTCAGCCAAAGACTGATCAAACCGACCAATGCTTAACTTGACAACAGAGTCTGCTACGTAAAGCTACGCCAGTGCTACGCTATCTTGGACCTTCGAACACGTGTTTTTTTTTTAATTTGTTTGTCCTGAATATAACCTACATAGTACAAAGAAAAGTACAGGAACTTAATCACTTATTGCAGCCTTGAATGAATATCTAATATTGATGAGTGTTTCGATGGTCATCAATACAGCTGGCTAGTGCCCGGGAGAATACGTGCCGACAAACAGTTCGCTCGGATTGCGACTAGTGTTGACACTTTGCTCTTATTTGATCGCAGCTGATCGTTATTAGTGGCTTTTTTCATATTTACTGTTATTTTAAAGGTTTATCAACCCTTTTTTCATTATCTAATCTGATTACATCCTAAATTTAATATTGTAATTTTCATTCAATTCTAAATACTAGAAGTTCTAATGCAATGTTTTTTTTTTCTTTCGTACATATTATATTTAATTTACGATAAAGATTGCTACGCATTTTAATTAGTAGTCATGTACACGGAGGGCGTTGGTAGTCAGTAGCACAGTTTAATTGCTAGTACAGGCACCAGCCAGACCCATAAGCCATTTATGTAATGTATGTTATGTTTGATTCGGGATTTTGTATAATTACGTACGACTAGTATTTAGTAACTTGCAACATTTTATATTATTTTAAATTGTGATTTGTAATACTGATGTCAATGAATCATTTATTAATTTATTTATTATATAATTTAGCCACTGGACGTGGACGGATGGACGTTTCGTAGGGATTTTTAATCGTAAACGGTAATTTGTAATCATGTTTAGTCCTTAGTGTGTACATATTGTTTAATTATTGTTTGTGGTTATCAATAAAGAGTTTTGTTTGTTTGTTTGTTTCTTCCGGCGCAATTTTTGCGGTAAGATTTTTCATACAGATAGGCTTGCGTTTGCTCATACTTATTCTAGGACGTAGAGGCAGCAGTTGACACGCTCGCGCTGCTTTTACGTTCACAGATAAAAACTTAGTGTCGTTCAGACCTTCATAATGACAATTGTTCTGTGCATACTCGTATTTTAGAAGTCCGCGGCTTCGCCCGCGTGGAATTTGACTTTTGTACTATCCTTTAGGATTTTTTTCGGGATGAAAAGTAGCCTATGTATCTTTCCGTCTTTCAAACTATGTTTATGCCCAAAATCAAGTCAATCCGTTGCTACGTGAAAGACGAACGAACTTTTAAACTAACAAATACACATTCAAACTTATAATATTAGTAAAGATTGTTACGAATGAATCAGATTTGTGTGTTATTTTTGAATCAGCCAATGGTTTTAGCGACTTTTTTTACTTAGGAAACGGGTAATACAGGGTTATTCCTAATCAAATACCATCCTTTTAGGGGCTTATTCCGTACATCAAAACTATCAACTTTTGTTCTGCGATCTTTGTCAAATCTCAATAAAAATGTTTGTTCCGTTGAAAAATATCGTTCACCCGCGACAAAATGTATGGATTAGCTGTTTTTTTTTTGAGTTTTGATAAAAGTCGCAGAACAAAAGTTGTTAGTTTTGATGTTCAGAATAAGTCTCTAAAAGGATGCTTATTGATTAGATTATCTATAGCCCTTATACTATCTACTTTACTGGTAAAGTATGTAGTCTTATTTATTCTAGCTAAACATTTTCCTTAATTTGTTTTTATTGGATTCATTTGTGCGATTGACGGCCATTGCTGCCTATCGGTCGTCCCTTTTAGTCCACCATCGCAGCGGTACTATGTTGAAGGAACCATGGGTTCAAAGTTTTTGCTTTTTTGGGGACAAACATTGACGCTACGGACCTAATCTCAATCAAGTAATTTAAATTAGTGGAGTACTTTTGAGAAGTTAAAATAAATATAAAATCACTCACCTGTTAGTTAAGTCAATATCCCGGTACGATAGTACGCGGCGTTTTGCGAGATATGTCCTTACGTATGTACCTATACTAACTCAAAACTTGACAAAGGCTGCCTAATGCACTTTCGACATCAATTTAGAATGACAGACAAAATGCCAATCTTGCTAAAAGAATACGTGAGTGACTTCTCGTTTAAAATATAATGTGCGTTAATCACACTTGCTTCCTTAGGTATATCCTTCCTTTATTGCTTACAGGTAACTAAATTAAATCAAAATTGTTTTCCATCCAAAAAATGTAATCCCCGTAGTATTGCAAAAAAATGTCATAACGCGTATTTTATCGTTTTTACAAAACGTGTTGCGAGGAGGAGAAGAAATAATATAAACATATTAGTAAAGTAAAACTTATCTCGATTTTCTTCCTCGAATGAAGAACCTAAAAAGTTCCAGCCTAAGTCAGTAACAAGTTTTGTTTTCGTACTGAATAAAATCAATTCCTTGGGCGACCTTCGGGGCCCAGAAACTATTACGATTTCCGCCAAAACACAGGATATTTACTCGATGAGTGCTCGCATGATATTGAAATACTCCTTATTGGGGTCCTTTGATGTAGCCCTAATAATCGTATCAAAAGCTTCTAGTACCTTCTTTGAAGATGACGAAATAAATAATGTTCCATGGTTCGGGAAACATCGCGATGTAATTAGAAGCCATTTGACTTGCGTACATATTTTCTTCACGTGTAATTTCCTTTTCATGATAGAAAAACATAAAACCACTTCCGCAAAATTGTAACTTGTCTTTGCGATGGAATAAAAGTTTAAACTTGCATTTTACTCCAAGTAGATTTTAAGAATAACTGACCATTTTCAACACTTTTCATCTTAAACTCATTTATGTAGCTGCAAAATAAAATGCATAGCGTTAAACTTTTCAAAGAATCCAATTGCAAAAGTGACCGCAATTTAAAATGTATGTTTGCTTATCTCGAATTTAATACAGAAAAAAATCTGCTAGCTGTTCGGATACAGAAGTTTCATGCTGCTGATTCCACAATAAAAAAGCGGTGCCTCGGTCGCAACAAAATTAGTTAGTTTGGCTTAAACTTTAATTAGTTCTCCTGAAGTTTCTGCAGTTGAGATTTTAAGTATGCAAATCAAATTGCCACTGAACCTTTGCTAACTTGGACGGTTTCGAAGTTTAATTTATTTTTGAAATGGTAAGCAAAAATGAATATTTTTTTTAATGTAGGGTTTAGGAAATCATTCCAGCATCAACAATGCGAAAGAAAAATAAGAAAGTTTTAAGTTTTCTGACTTTTTGAGTTTTCTGAGTTACTTATAGCTCTTGTGAGACGCAGCAACAAATATTTTAACCACCAATATGGTTTTAACCACCTTCAAATAGCTAACTGAAGAAGGTCTTCGGATTAACACGGCAATATTGTTTTTGTCGAAATGGGGTCGAAAAGTTGTCGAGTGGAGACCACGTACCGGCAAGCGCAGCGTAGGACGTCCACCCACAAGGTGGACGACCGCGGGATCGTGCTGAATGCAAGCCGCTACCAACGGGTCTTATTGGAGATCTTTACGGGAGGCCTATATCCAGCAGTGGACGTCCAATGGCTGAAACGAACGAACGAACGATTGTTTTTGTCGGTTCAGATGTTAGTTTTCGTCTACAGGTTGCATTCGTCAATGAATCTCGACGAAACCTACATACATTAAACTACTACTACAAAAAAAGCAGTTGGATCATCCAAAGACCCTTGAAGGTCTATAATCTTTATGCTTTAGCCTGCTGCCAGTTGGCAGAGTGCCCAGCATGCTGGCTGCATTGCACGCTGGATGGCAAGGTTTATACGTTAAGCCAAATAAATACCAGCAAAAATGCTTGATGTTGAATCTTACTTATTTTTCATTTTGTTGAGTAACCTTAATGTGAATTTGCAAGTTTTAAGATTAGATCGTATAGCCTTCTTTACGAGTTGCCAGATGTTTATAGCCTCACGGTTTATGAGCTTTAGAGTATCACGCATCGATGTTGCCTCCGTATAAGTACATAGATGCACGACCATTATTATCAAAAATAAATGAAATATGTACTTTCGAGAAATAGGTACAATAGGGTATTTTACTATGGACGAGAAAAATCTGTAAATGTATTTTTGAGATAGCTTTGGCAAAAAGCAATCGGAAAATGTTAGTTTTAGATCACAAAACATCAAAATAAATTTTAAAAATCAATACAAAATATTCCGTTTTTTTTTAAATCTGTACATAAAATAGGCGCAGCTATGTGATGACGTCATGATGCTATGTAAACATTGAAAACTATAGAATGGCAGTATCAATGTCAGCTGTCAAAGACACTGTCGTGAGAAATATTTACATAGCATCGTGACGTCATTCGTAACCACAGAGTAAAATATTGACATCAATCGTTTTCGTAAATTACGCGCGAAATTTTGAAACTGTAAAATTAAAATGTAGTTTTAAAGCACTTAAAGCCTGAATTTCTTTTTTTGTTTTTTTTAGTGGTTTATTAACCCTACAGAATCTAATTGAGATACTTTTCAAAAATGACTATAATACCCTATTAGAATGACCTCAAATTACCCCTGGAAGCGTCCCACAGACAGCTGTGGCTTAGTCATCAATTAATTACAGTTCTTAATTTGAATGTTTCGGCTTCTGTAATTGTTTCAACACTAGGCCGCAGCTGCAAGCTGCAGCTATCTGCTGGTCACTTTACTGAGTAGGCTCGGTAAATAAAATCTGATCTGAACAGGAGATTTCATCAAGATACACGCAGGACGCAAGTCGCTTCCAAATCTTATTTTAAAGAAATCTGTTGGGGAGGCCTAAGTCAAGCGGTGTAAGCCTTACAGCTGATCACGGCCCAAAATATAGTTGTTAAATTGAAATTTTCGAAGATTTACCTTCATGTCTTGATTCAGAGAAAAAAAGTTTTCAGTGACATATTAAGTCTGACACTGATGTTTTGTAAGCTATTTACTTATCATGTAACAACTTCATAACATAACCTTTTTTCCCTTTTTAGATAAAAATGTATCAAGTATCATACAAAATATTAATGTAAATAAAAAAGGAACAAAATGCTAATGACTCGTAGTGCATATCAAACTGACTGTGATCCAGCTGTTATGGCATTCAAAAGGCGTGGACTACGAGATGCATTGATTTGTATTGGATGGCTTAAACTTGCAAGTACTTTTATCTCTAGCTAGTTTTTATCCACATATTTGCCCGACTTTTTGTTACTCTCCGACCTATCAATTACATATTTCCATGCGAAAATCAAGAGAATCCATCGATACGTTGCAGCGTAAAAATGCGCGTCTACCAAGCGTCTGTTTTGTGGGTGGACGTCCTACTATACTGGAGATGCTTACGTAGTACTATATTTGAGAGTAGTTTTGACATTTTTATTTAGTATTGGAGCGAAATAAATGTTTCGTTTTTGTGGTCAAAGCATTGGACCATGACTCGGTGGCTCAGTGGTGAGTTACCCTAACTACTGGGTCAAAGAGGTGTGGGTTCCTACCTACAGGGCAAGCATTTATGTGATTAACATAAGTGTTTACTCTGTGTCTGGTTGTTTTTGGTAATTATCTACCGAAGTAGGTATGTATTTAAAAATATCTGAATTTATTATATCAGTCTCTGGCAGCCATATGCCATGCTTGCTTAGTTTGGAGTCGGAGACCGTGTGTAAGATGTCTCATATTTATTATTAATATTTATTTTGGAAATAAACACTGTCCACTGGCAGATACTGAAATAGTTATAGTATTCTGCGAGCTGTCTATTGTATTATAGCGATGACACTAAGCGAGATTAGCGAGTAGGTATAGAATAGTACGATTATAACATAATTATATTTATTTTCAGTTATCAGTGGTATACTACATAAGTTTGTACTTCTTGGTTTATCTCTACAGCCAAGGCCAAGTACCTTTTGTTTTGAAAATAATGCTCTTAGTAGCGATACCGTTCCAAATATTGCACGGAACTCTACTGTTTTACGGATCGCTTGAAGTAAGTTATTTGTATCAACGACATCTTAGAGTTTTAGTCAACAACCCACCAACCCGCACTGGGCCAGCGTGATGGATGTTAAGGCCCAATCACCAATCAAAAACTAATACAGGTTTATCTTTGAGTTGATCTAGAAAGCATCCGTTTACGACAGATTTTAACAACTTTGTGGAATACACAGTCATATTCGTATTTATGTAGATAATTTTGTATCTTAGATCATCATCATCATTATCCGCCGTAGGATGTCCTCTGCTGGTCATAAACCTTCCAATGGATTTCATTAGCCCAGTTTACAACGGTATCATAAAATGTATTGCTTTAAAAATTTAGATATTAATCATTTTTCGCCAAAAATGGCTTAACCAACTACCACTGTGTACAGAATTCGAATAGTTTCGAATTCGATGTTTACACATCCATTCGTGCATTGTAGTAGTTTTTACATTATTGTTGAAATTCGGATCAAAAACGGCTCAGCCGATTTGGATAATATTTAAATGGTGGTATCTGAAGTACACCCTTACGAAATGTTTTTTTTTTTTTTTTTTTAAATCGGTTCACAATTGGCGAAAATATCGATGATCAAATACAAAAATAAATACCGAGACGTACATAGTTCTTCCCCTTTTTTTGAAGATCTTCTATTTTCGAACAGCACGTATTTTATTCTAAACTGCTGTTTTTAGCAAATTATCTTATTCAAGTCTCAATTTTTTCAAAAGTTGTATTCCATGACAGGTCTGCACCATCTAAAATTTTGAACTAAGCCAGTGCAAAATTTTGCGCGGCAAAGCGTTGTACTCACACTAAATTATAAACCTCATATTGTCCAAAAATTTCTATATTTTCGGCACAAATTTGCAAGTAATTTTAAAATTCTATTTCAAGACCAACCTAGTGTCTGATAAATGCTTCGCGTGACCACAATATTGGTATAGAACTAGCTCATTGTGTAGCTTAATCAGTTCTTTTCAGCGTTGTGATACTCGTACCACCAGCGTTCTCAAGTCGAACACATTAAAATACAGAACTTTCTAGCTGCATTTAAATGAAACACATTGTCACTAATTATTTTTCGCAAAAAATGGCAAAACCGCCTTCCATTGTGTTAAAAATTCGAATATTTCGCTCGAACCGTTTACGTTATTGTTGATTTTTCAAAAACTGTTCAGCCGATTTCTGTAATATTAAATGGGACCACCTCGGGAGTAATACCCGACCTTACCCCAGTCTCCTAACTTCAACACATTCTCAATATCAGGCAATGTTTTGATCTGTAATCGTTCGCACTAACAAGAAAGCTCCCGGGGGCGATTAGATGTCTTCAAAGAATCTTCCAGATGTTTTCTTTGAATCGTCCCGCCCCGAGCGTAGGTTCTAAAGGTTTACCATAAAATACGGAAACATGTTGGCGGATTCAACGAGAAAATGTAAAGAAGAGGGGCTAGTTTTTTGGCTTTGTTTAGGATGTGATAGGCGTGTAAGATTTGTTTGGGATTTACGTTTACTTGGGCAGAATGTGCTCTATTTTTCTTGTGACTTTTTTAGGGTTCCATAGTAAAAAGATGAACCCTTTTTTAACGAAGAAACTTCGTTGTGTCCGTCCGTCTGTCCGTCCGTCCTACCTGATGTTACAAAGCCTAATAACTTCCACATTTTTCAACCAAATTCCATAAAATTTTAAATTACGACTGTTTAATTGTAGATCTCAAATTAAATACTTCACACTTTCAAAAATAATTATGTATTTAATATGTAGCTCTCATACATGTAAAGTGTGGTTGAACATTTTTTTCAACCCCACCACCCCGCGTGTGGTTTTGTTGAATAGGGTTTTCAAAATGAATGTAACATTTAATTCAACATTTTCGTCACGCATACCAATTCTTCGGTATAGGTCGCCAAAGTTGAAAAAATGTATGTGGGGGGGACATCCTCCCTTAATTTCTAAAACATATTTAAGATGAAATCTAACTTTCTGGGTTTATCGACCATACTAAAAACTTTCTTTTAAAATTATTTTGAGCACTGTGGGATTATAACTTTTTGAGTTATAAAGGAAAATTTAAATTTTTAAACTTGCACACAGCTCAGAGGTCTACTAGTTATCATCATCAAAATCATCGTCACTATCTATGGAAGTTTATTGGAGAGTGCGTGTCTCGACACGCACTTGACAACTTATTTAAATAAGTACAAGATGAACATGCTTCAGGCATTATCGAATTTTATCCACCTACTCCAGTTAGTGCTATCCATATCCACCTACTGAGTTAGAGTGCTATGTTAGTACGATTTTATTGGATGTGGGTGTGAAATGTCTCTTATTACCTTTAGCTAGGTTATTTTTGTAACTAATCCGAAGAATTAAAATAACAATCGTCACCGATGGATGGCATTCTGAGAAACTTATTTAACACTAGCGACCCGCCCCAGCTTCGCACAGGTGTATTATCCGTATGAACCATCTTCTTGAAACACCCTATCTAATAATTAATTGTTTTTCGCAATAAAATCCAAAACCGCCTTCCATCTTGTACAAAATTCAAATATTTCGCTCGACTTGTTTGCATTATTGTTGATTTATCAAAAACGGCTTAGCCGATTTCTGTAAAATTTAAATGGGACCACCTCGGGAGTATACCCTTTCGAACTAAAAAAAAATTTTTCGATACGTTTCACAATTGGCTAAATTATCGCTAAACATACACAAAAAATACCTACACACGAAAAATAGAACCTTTTAAAGATATAAGCATACATGGGGTCAGACAGCGGGAAGCGACTTTGTTTTTAACCCCCGACGCAAAAGAGGGGTTTTATAAGTTTGACGTAGCGCCCGAACCACTGAACCGATTTCAGTTTAGTTTTTTTTGGATGAAAGGAGACTTAATCGAGAGTGTTCTTAGCTATGTTTTATAAAAATCGATTGAGCTGTTTAAGAGTTATGGTGGGTTAAAGTGGGGATGGAAGAACCAAAATTCTACAAATGTGCCCAAAATGGTTGTCAATGTGTCGGGGGTTTTTTAAATTTTTAATTTATGTTAGTTATTATATACTATGTAGTGATAGTGAAGTGATAGTGATAGTGATTGGGAGTTTTAAGACCGGTATGCGGTAGTGTAATAATACCAATGGTAGATGAGATAATTCCTCATAATTATTTATTTTGTACTTAATTCCAATATTCTGTCAGAGTTACAAGACATATTGTACTTTTAACCGATTTTCAAAAAGGAGGAGGTCCTATGTTCGTCTGTATTTTTTTTTGTATGTTCGTTGATATTCAATTCGCCAATTTGGAATTAATTTAAAAATTGTATACATCGATTCAAGCGATCTATTCGAATTTTGTATACGATTGAAGTTGGTTGTGCCATTTATTGCCAAAAGTAATGAAATAAAACTGAACTCAATAATCGGCCAAGTACGAGTTTGACTCGCGCACGGAGGGTTCCGTACTGTATGGGAGCCCCCCTTAAATATCTATTTTATTTTAATTTTAATATTTATTATTGAAGACAATATAAAAATTAAATATTCTGTGAAAATTTCAAGCATCTACCTGGTACCATTATTAATATAGAGCGAAAAACGTCTAAAAATTCAGGTTTGTTGTATGGGAGCCCCCCTTAAATATTTATTTTATTTTATTTTTAGTATTTGTTGTTATAGCGGCAACCGAAATACATTATCTGTGAAAATTTCAGCTGCCTAGCTATCATGGTTTATGAGATATAGCCCGGTGACAGACAGACAGACAGACGGACAGACGGACATCGAAGTCTTAGTAATAGGGTCCCGTTTTTCCCTTTGGGTACGGAACCCAAAAAAATTAAGTAGTTCTAAACGAAACATATGAAACAACAATCAGCCTATCAGTTTGAGGACGTTAGTTATAATTGTAGCCAATTGTGAAGGAGCCATCCTAAATTTAATAGCAATTTTGAATATTCTTTTCTCATTCGAATGCATAAAGTGTAAAAGAAACAGCAATAATTAAAATTGCTATTAAATTGAGGATAGCGCCTTCATAATTGGCCCAAATTATGAGATGAGAAGAATATGGCAATCTTATTGTTTGTATTGGAACTATTTATTGTCTAATGTGTGTATTTTTTCAGAGTAAAATACTTCCTTTAGACATCAGCTTATGGCTGTGTCTTATCATAGCTTCTTACAACACGGCATTGGGAACGATTGGCTGCATATACTTCATCCGAACCGGGAGTGTGGCGATGCATTTCATGCTTGCGGTGGCTTTTATGTTCCTCGCTTTTTCGTTATTTAGTAAGTAGATGTTACATAGTATATATCAACAATATCATACTGCTGGCTATAGGTATCTCTAATGGATTTGCAATAAAACTGTTTGAAAGCGGCCTGCATCCAGCGCGCTTTTCGGGTTTTGATGGGATTTTGGTTTCATCATATTTTATGACCTGAAACCAAAATTTCCCTTCTGCTTGTTGCTTAAGCTGTCTTGATTATGTTTGATATTCTTTTGTCTTTTTCTTATAGTAAAATACCCTATTACTCTCATATTTTTATTACAATCAGGGAAAGTATCGACTCTCTCATCTTGTAACCCTCTTTGATAGAATGCAAAATTTTCTGAAAGTGTTTCAAATAATTTTTGAAGATTTTGAACTCTATTTAAAATGCGTTCTAAGGTAGGTTTCACAAACACAAAAACCAAGCACTTACTATTATAATATGTTTAACTACATGTATAACTATTGATTTATACACAGGCATGAAAAATACTTTTTGAAAATTTTCTACAAAGAAACCAATTAATTCATTTGTTACAAGTTACACAAATTTATATTTCCGATTAAATCATCGTAAAGTGAAAATGTTAATTCCTTGAAATTCCGAATCAATTAATAAACACCTAAATCTCCTAAACAATCTTCTTAGGCACAACAAATTGAATCAATATTCTCTGAAGTCAATCCCCAACAATACAATTTAAGCTTCGAGTAAGTCCGAAAAGTTTCTTACAAAATCTACTTGCGAGAATTATTTAAGTAAAACGAACCCAAAGGGGTATGAACATTTTTGTATGGAAGCTGGCATATCTACCCGCCGCCATTTTTTTCATAAGTTTTCGTACACCGTGAATGTTGCATGAATGGGTACTGAACATATATTGTTTGTATAAGTATCCCTCTGACACAAACAATAGATGTTCAGTACTTTGATACCCTAAAGTGTCACGTTTTCGAGATATTTGGATGTATAGGTCGTAAAGTTCTCGTACAGCGATCATTACATTCAAATATCTCGAGAACGCGACACTTTAGGGTACCATAACACGAACATTTATTGTATGTATAAGTGTCCCCTACTCATATTTTATACGAGCGACCCGCCCCGGCTTCGCACAGGTGTATTATACATATAAACCTTCCTCTTGAAACACTATCTATTAAAAATAACCGTATTAAAATCCGTTGCGTTGTTTTAAAGATATAAGCATAGGTACATGGGGACAGACAGCGGGAAGCGACTTTGTTTTATACTATGTAGTGATAGTGACTACATCGTGCGCGAAATCTTTGAAAAAAAATCACAATGGCGGCGGGTGGATATGCCACAAATGTTCAAACACCTTTTTAGACCCTATAAAGGATTAAGAAATATCTAATACAACATTCAAAGTACACAAAATATATTTCTTTTGCAAATATTTGTCTATTTGAGTGGACTTAGCTTTATAATGCTGAAGGGATTGCATCGTGAATTTACAACTGACATCAGGTATTTTAGTTTGCGTCCATATTTAAATCGTGGATATTAAAATAAACTTTGGAAGTCCTTTAATACTTGACAGCGAGTTTACACTCTGGGTTCAAGTTATTTCAAATGTAATCCTTAGTTTTATAGCTGCAAAAGACTACTTGGAAGTGATTTGCACCCAGCGTTCCCCTGCTTAAACGTTTACTTCTTCGATGGTAGGTACTTCTACTTGCTGGTATGTCTTTCTGGGAACTTTACGATTTTGCTTTACTTTGTTCGCCTTATTAATAAATTCAGAGTCTTCGGAGTAGTTAAGTAGTCCGTGTTTTGTTTTTTAGGGTTTCGTACCTCAAAAATATAATTTCTTATAGGACCACTTTGTTGTCCGCCTGTCCGTCCGGGTGTCAATAATTTTTATCTTGTGTATGTATATTTATAATCTTTTGCAGTTGTGAAAAAATCGAATTTATCAGATATCGTAGATAAAAGTTAGAGTCGTTTATGTCCTTAAAACCGCATATTTCGACACTCACTAGGCAATCAAAACTTATGGGGTACTTCCCGTTGATACAGAACTATATTATATAGCAAGGAGTCTTGGGTACACATATAAAATTACATCTAAAAATAAAAAATAAAATACATTTTTAATTTAATCACAAAAATAGGGCCTAATTGCAAAAAATATGGGTACAAATTTCAAAGTGAGTTATGTAATTGTATCATGTGGGGTACTATTATGTGAAATAACTTCATTAGCACAAGCTAAAAAAGGTTGTTCATTATATTTGCGATATGTTAATTTCAATACGTATGACGGGTATGACAAGAAAAGTGAAAATAAAATACTTTTATCGATTTAAAGTCAAGTCAAAGTTCCTTTATTCCGTAGACATTACAGTTGCACTTGGAATCGTCAGATAACAATGTTTAGAATACAGTTTAAGTAATTTAAATCTAATCTCAAATAGGTACTTACATACGTTTCAATGATTAATATAGTTACGCCCTGAGGTTATAACAACTTAGTTCCTAATTTTTTTTGCAATTTTTTAGATTTGTACGGAAGCCTTCACCGTACAAATCTAACACTCTGACTCTGACTCACACTTGTCTGGTTTTATTTTTATTCTTTGACAATTTTAGTTAACTTGTAAAAAAAAAGATAAAACAGAGACTAACTACTCCGTATTAACTCTGCGTTTATTAACAAGGTAAAGTGTGTTTACTGAAGCTTGTATGTGTTTCAGCTGTCCTGTGCCACGATGTTTTAATGGTCTACGCCTACAAACAAATAATACTGAGTATGCGTGATCAACAGGTTCTCGAGTCTGCCCAGTCCACTAATCCTAATCAGAGAAATGTTTTAAGTGAAGATTAATGTTATCATTTATTTATTGAAGAAATACATATTTGTTTTAACCACACGTCTTTTAGCGCTTCTTCTTCTTTTCGAGTCAGCGACTATATTATAGTCAAATATAAATTTATGATTAAACAGCATATTATGCTGTTCGACCAGTAGGAGGCCACGGATACTGCGGCGGTGTAGGCCTCGTAGAGATCTTCTTATGTGCAGGTGTTAGGACACAGTGGGCATTGTAGTAGATGCTCCGTGGTCTGCTGAGTGGCGCCACAGTCGCATTATTCCCTTGGTGGTTCGGCTAAGCCCTATTTGCACATGTCTTTTAGCGCTATAAAAAATAATTAACTCATCGTTTGCTAAGTTTAGGACGCATAGTGTGAACAAAATTAACTATGTTAAAAACTTCTTTCAAAAATTAACCACCTTCCACGAAATCACGTTCGCCACATTTGTTGAAAACATGATTGCAGAACAGTGGGCAAACTTGATTTGTAGATGTTGTTTGTCCGTCGCCACCGTGAGGAATATTTGTGTTCCATAGTGCGCAACACAGTAGTGGGCCCCAGTTCGCCACTCTGGTAAAGCCGTGTCTTAATATGCATTAAACAATAAGACTGTAAATATACTTCGACGCCGAAATGAACGACAGATAGGTAAACTTAATAATCAGTTAGATTTTTCATAATTATTTATGTTCAAGGCACTTAATTACACACAATTTTTAGTAAAACAAAGTTTTGTTACATCTTTTCTTCGGAGAAGGATGTGACTGTGT
This sequence comes from Hypomecis atomaria, assembly GCA_964007245.1. NCBI lineage: Eukaryota > Metazoa > Arthropoda > Insecta > Lepidoptera > Geometridae > Hypomecis > Hypomecis atomaria. Next base: position 4,648,857 of record OZ023296.1, on the reverse strand, counting down.
CACACTTGTACTATTAGTACCTACTATCTAATAATTTTTCACAAGTATCAGTTAAAACAGTATAAAGTTATCTATATATCATAAGAACATGTAAGCAAAAGCCATGTTTTAAAAGCGGAAGAAGTCAAGCTCAAGAGTGAAATCATTGAGCCAGTGAAATGAAAACTCGAGATAACATAATCGTGTCCTCGATGCTCTGAAAAACTAAAACAAAGGATACGTGCCACATGTTGCTTTATGAAAAAAATATAAATATACTTATTCTAAAGCTTGCTTTTGTTACCAGCCCTTTTGATCAGAAGGGAATGAAATCGTAGTCAGTTTCAACTTTTAAAACTATTTTCATAAAAGCCATCGTATGAGGTCCACTTTTAGACCTAGGCCTCCCCATAAATTTTTAATAAGACAGGTTGTAGCTTGCATTCATAGCATTCCTGTGATCAGGCCGTCCGTTTACCTAATCGGTAGACGTCTACAGAAATTTTAAAATATTTTTTTAAATTACCTTCCAACCCTAAGCCACTTTCAAGCATCGTAAATTCAATAATTTTCATAACTTCGTTGAGCCAATACGTCTAGGTATAAATAAATATGAATATTTTATTCTCGTAGGGATTTGAAATTTTGTATATCCCCTAAGCTGATATGTCTGGACTGCAAATTTACCGCGTCTGGGCGCCTAAGTACTTATTTTACTACAAGTTTACATCTGGCTGTAGACAAATAAAATAAAGTTGTTCTAGAAAATTCGAAATAGAAGCACAAAGAGGTATTATGTTACTGAAATTGGGTATTTAAACCTAATGAGCTTATGTTATACGAAATTTCATTATTCATCATTATGTTTTAGGTGCAGGACATCTACTACTTGCTTATTAAAAATCTACAATGTGCGTCGACGGCACGTCCTCAAGGTGTCAAAATTCATCATCATCCACAGTCTTCTTTATCCCACTGCCGGGTATTGGACTCTCTCTTACTGTGCCATCTGCCTCGGCCCTGAGATATTGAGACCTTTAATAATCGATTTGACCCTAGTGCTTCTCTCACCTTCTTAATCTTACGCTTTCAAGAAAATAATTCATTTAAGCAATCAAAGATCAATTTATTAACTGAAATTTATTATCCTAAAAGCTTCCTTAATCTATAATTTCCAAGCTCAATTAGATTACAATTCTTATAATTTGTCAAAGAAAAAATCGGTATTAACTTAGGTAAATCGTTGTCTCAGACAAAAACAAATAAAAACAAATATTATAATTATAAAAAAAAAAACCTTTTTTTTAAACAAGCTATTACTGAACCAGTACTTGCCAAGACGATTTGAACGAGCCGAAATTCGAGAGGGTTGCGTCTTTTAATTACAGAGTTCTTATGACCACCTTCCAGCTCCATCATCAGACTGGTTACCATTGAAAGACTAACTACTCGCCAAGACCATTCAAATAAACCCAAACTCGATGAAGTTGTGTCGTTTCATTGCTAAGTTCCTTTGGCCAGCTTCCAGCTCCATCATCCGATCAGCACCATGTCATCATAATATTGCTTTGTCACGCGATTTACACATGTATGCAAAATTTCAGCTCAATCGGTAACCGGGAAGTGGATCAAATTTAACTTACAAGGTTTGATACAGACCGACAGACAGACAACAGGACAGGTGTAACTAAATAAAAGTAAGTAAGTAAAGTAATAATCAAACGAAGTCATAAATTGACCCTAGTCAGAAGAACGTCTCAAAACGCTTCTGTGAGGTCCTGAGCTGAGTTCAAAGAGCAATTTGAGAGTCGACCTTATGTTAGTAGTATGACGTCGTCCCCTAAAACTGTAGTTACAGAACAATTTTCATAGTAAAGAGTAGGCAACATACTGAGCTTACTATTTTCTTGAGGCATTTTAAATAATTTTCCAAAGATTTGCAGAAAAGCCTCTACTAGAAAATAATTTCACATTCTGCAGGTGCGCAGCAAAATCTGACTAAAACGCAGTTTTCATTAAAAACCATGAAATTTTTGATTTTTGTGGAGAAGCTCCGAATCTCTGGCTTTTCATATATTAAGCTGAAGAATTATAACAGGTTTTGTCGTTTTACTATCTAAGATTGTCTTTACGTTTATTAGTCATAGTCATAGTCATTTATTGATAACACCACTGTTACAAGTCAAATTTTAAATACAATTAGCAATAATATAGTTCAATACATACAAAACACTTCAATGTCATTTACATCGTTTATGATTTTAATGATCATAATTATAATGTCAATGAGTATAGATTGAATGTCACAATAAATAATAAAACATAATTATTATACCAAATAACAAATTAATCAAAACAAACTAACATTACATCAAATAACATATTAATCAATTAAACATAACTTAACTTTTAATACGTTCTTCTCTTTATTATTATTTTTTCTGAAAATGCGAATTTGGCAGATTTGCCTTGTTCGTATATTTCCAAATTGTTGCTATTGCGAATTTGTCAGATTTTCCGTTAATTTAAATAAAATATGGTTGGTATATGTAGGCCACTAGAATCGAATGCCAGCGGTTGATCATCAAACGTTGGTTTAATCAATTCAATTAAAAAACCTCGAATGGATTCCAATCGTCTAACCAATATTGAACTGAACTCTATATAAATTACGTAAATCTCACAAAAGGAGTAAAAAGAATCTGCCTCGACGACCGGTTGCTGGAACAGTCATAGTGTCAATATAACAGTAGGACAAGTATCTCTCTAAAACTAAATAATCGGCCAAGTGCAAGTCGGGCTCACGCACCAAGTGTTCCGTTGGTTTCGTACCCCCCCAAATATATATTTTATTATAATTTTAAATTTTTTGTTTTATTTTATTTAACCATCAATTTTTAAAGTGCATATTTAATTAAATATTCTGTGAATACCGGTTGTCGTTATTAATATCGAACGAAAAACGGCTTAAAATTCAGATTTGTTATATGGGAGCCCCTCCTTAAATATTGTTTTTTTCCTTTTTGTAGTATTTATAGCGGCAACAGAAGTACATCATCTGTGAAAATTTCAAAGATCTAGGTATCACGGTTCATGAGATACAACCTGGTGACAGACAGACGGACAGCGGAGTCTTAGTAATAGGGTCCCGTTTTTACCTTTTGGGTACGGAACCCTGAAAATACTGTTTGTCTTGGGTAGCTTGAGCTCTACTATTCCCGTCTGGGTCGTAAGACAACTTTAAAAATGAGTTCTGGATATGAATAGCCTTGTTTTCGTTAGCTTTGATTTATTGCGTGTAATTCTAAACGAGGGAAACCTAAAGTGAGAATTGTTCATTAATTTAAGATTATATTTAGCAAGTTAAACTCACGTAATCTGAGGTAAGGATAAGTGGTGACATGAAATTGCATGATTGAATGTTCAAAAATAATTATGCTCTAACAATATTCTTATTTAATTAGATAGATTGTGGATATTTTTAGTTCAATAAAAAGCTTTCTAATACGTTGGTAACAATTTTACTAAATTATTCAGGAGTTTATAGTCTCGCAAGCTCTAGGCAATAATTTAACCAGAAACTGATAATAATTGTGCTTGTCAAATGAGAAATGTCTCCAAAATGCTCTACTGCGTTTTTGTATTCTGTGGCTCAAATAAAAGTAGAATAACGCGAGTCCACCCCAGCAAAGAAATTTATTATTTGGTTTCAGGAATGCTGAGAAATCTAGGATTATGTATTGAAAGTTAAATGAATAGACGTGATTTAAGCTTACTTGTCCTAATGTTGACCTAGAGAACATTTTCAAAGCCACTCGCTATACAGAGTTATCTGATTTTCCTGTACTAGGCAATAAGAGTGTGATTTAGACCATCGTTCTAACCACTTACTCAAAATTCGAAAAAAAAATCAGCTATTCCATTAAAACTGCAACTCGGAATCGATAAAATATATTAAACAGCAGATTTTTTTTCTCGAAATTTGATTTGGCCCCATCGTAAAAGTTGTTCATAATGAGGGTCCGTGTATTCTCAGTTGTGCCAGTGGAGTAGTCCTGTGATGGGACTACGGCTATTATTTTTCCAGAGGTTCAGGAACAATTCGGTCAAAATTGTCGCCCGGTTTTGTTGGTTTTTGAAAATCTTTTTTAAATCACCCCCTTTCGGCTTGGTACGCCAGTTCAGCACGTTCACAGCGACGAAAGACAACAATCTACGATCCAATATTGTAGTCGCGAAAAAGAAAGCGGCTCGATACATTATGTCTAATGTGGAACAGCCAAATTATTTCATGACTTCAGGGAAGTTCCCTTGGAGTTTATCAGTATGTTTATTTATACGTTGTAAGTATAACTAGGAGCACCTATTACTATTGGTATTGGTATTCTAGATTGTACTCGTCATATAGCGATATATATAACTACTAACTACCTTGCTTACTAATATTTTAGAACTGCAGATATCGCGACCGACTCCATAGCTATTTCTATTTCGCTACTGAATACAAAAATAGCACTACGCAATGTTTATCCTCAATATCTTATTTTTTATTTTTATTCTCACAAAAAATGATTTTCTCCAGTTCCCGTTTCCGGGTAAAGAATTTACAGACAATCGCTTGATCACCATTATACGAAAGAAATCGACTAAAAGACGAACAAAACTGTTATTTTGCTTCAGATTAAGATATTTTTGTGTTATACCTACTAAATATATAAAACAAAGTACCAAACAGTAAGATTTCAAATTTAGCAGGTACCACGAAATTCGTAAAAAATAAGTCCATATTTTAAAGCTCACATATCAAACTCTTATGTGATGGTACCTATTAAATATATCGAAGGATTTAAAAAGTAATATCTAGTTTGTCCGTTCCTTTTGCATTTGGCCACTAACTTGGACAAGAATAATTAGTATAGTAGTAGTTGACTAAAAACAAAATAATTTACTGACATATTGAACTTGATATTAAAATTAAAATAAATTATACTATATTTTCCTAATAACTTCAACATTTAGGTATTTATCTAAAAAAACGCGAATAACGCGACAGATTAGTGGTCACATCGTTCTACACCAAATAATGTGACTACGAGTAATTTCTGCTACTCATATCTACCAAATATAAAACTGACAAGTAACACTAAATATTCACGATAATAACACTTCATAGCTTAAGTATCACTTTTAATCAACAATATTCTAAATTAAAACTGTTAACAATGAGAATAATATAATACCAAATCAAAGTATAGAAAACAGCACATAATATACCAACCACTGCTTGACTATACCCTGATCCACAAAAACAGTTTTGATTACAGAATAAACAATAAACTGACACCAAGATGGTCAAAATCCAGTTGATTAACAAATGTAAGAGAACACACCATAAATATATTAAAACAATTATTTCCTCTTCCATTATAATGCCTACTAATAAAACTATGCTAGCAAAGAATAAAATGCTTGCACTTGCAAACAAAAAGTAGAAATATGCTAGTTCATCTAACTTGGTGGCGTAAACAGATTTCCATTGGTCCATGAAGATACTTATAGAAGAAAAGAAGAAAAGACAAACGAAGCCGTATATGATTCCAATGATGGCAATGAAGTATACTCCAAATTTAAGCGGTAAGCACATTATAAAGTAGTTCAGGGTCTTCAGATCTTCCCATGAACGTGGAAACCGAAACTTGGTTACTCGTCGTTGTTTTGGCATTTTGAAATTGTAGATATGTTTATTTTATTATTTATAATCATGTTGAACTTGTTAGTTGAGGTAACAAATTCTTTTTATTGTTTTGAGATGATTTTGAGTGGTTATTCCATATAATATTATTGATATTGCTGAAATAGTTACTTTATTGTTTAGGTGATAGTTGAGAATGTAAACAGTTTTGACAGTTTGACATATTTGTCATTAGCAAAACTGACTTTGGTTTTTTTCTCAACTAAAAAGAGACAAAAAATTTTTGGTTTATTACCAGTGTAACTATCAATCTTACCACCAGTAGTAAGAACGGTAAATGAATTACTATTGTTACTACTGCAGTTTAAAGTTGTTAGAACAGCAATAATAAATTACCCGTGTTACTACTGTAAAACTAAAATTTGGTTTACCCTAAAACATCCATGGAAGGAGATTCTGCAAAGCCCAGCGGATTGGAAAGTTAAAATGGCTAAAGGCAGGGCACATAGCGTGGAAGACTGATGGCCGATGGAGTAGAAAAGTTCATAAAATGGAAACGAAGTACCAACAAGAGCTGAATAGGATTATGAACTTGATGGTCGTCCATGTCGTGATGATGATGATAGGATAACATCTCGCAAAGAAGTACTCCACCGGGCGAGGCGTTGTGCCCGGGGATAGCTATCCGACAGTGTTTCATTAGGTCTTGATAATATTGCCCTTATGCCTGGGCACAAGAATACGGCATCGGTATCCCCTGTCTATTAAAAGAGAACCCCTGGGCACGTGGGTGGTCAGAGTTAGGGCTCTGGCCATCCACTCAAACGGGCTCGAAGAGGACGATAGCGTGTGTGGCAACGCTGTCGAAGAGAACCGCACAAGCCTGGTTTCACTACCTGGCGAGTAGTCACACAAAGTGCTGGGAGCACCGGTGCGTTCCTTTTGGAGATCCCCGAGCTTCCAAGAAGGCACAAAGGCTGGCCACCGGGGGGTGTTTTAGTGGGTACAATTCTACATAACCCGACTGCACCCCAAAGCAGTCGGGCATCTTTCAAAGTAAAAAAAGGTCTTGATAATATCAAAACGGTTGAACTATATTATGGTTCGGCCGTAGCCGCCTGTCGCTGTAAATTTTGTTTGCACGATGTAGCCCTCGGCTTTTTGATTGGTTGACGTTAGTCCCTTGATAGTTCGCGTTAGCGCGCGTGTGGTGGCGTCACGTGTAGGGAAGTCGGTCGCTACTGGTTCTTTATCGATGTGTTTAATACCGCAGGATCGCGATAGATGCAAATCGCTTCCAACCGGTCTTATTGAAGGCCAATGCCCCGCAGTAGACGTCCTAAGGCTGAAACGATGACGACAAAGGTTTGTAAATAATAAAAGTCTTTCTTTTTTTACCAATATGTATATTAGTTTCTTGACTATTCATAAGTCTTCTCTAAAACCATCCAATCAGCTTAGTCCTTTTTTTCTTGGCTTTGTTTGATTGCTATATAAAGAAACCCCTTCCCCATAATTTCATGCGACGGTTCCTGGGTGATTATAATTTCTGCTCTGCACTTCTCGAAGGGGAATACGTAAGGGAATTCCGCGAAAGTTATAGTAGCATTTGCAATTGAGTTATAGCCCTGTAAAAGTATCTTGCATAAATCCAAATTACGAATAGTATTCAGAGATATAATAAGAATAGCATAAAGAGAAGGTGGATGTCATGTCAGGTAAGGAGGTGAAAGCACTGTCAGAGATAACTCCTTGTATGTTCGCTGTATATCCATTGGAAATGTGATTTCCTAGCGTAGACAGAGAAGACAGTCTTCGTCTGTGTTAACTAGGATAGCGGTGCCGTCATATACCATCCGTAATATTTCTTATGTTATATGTTCTGTCTCACTTTGTGATGCCCATTAGTTAAACTGCTCTCTAGGACATCTAGCTGTTTTGTGAAAAAACTAGAAACCTAGGCCTCTATATGACGGACACCATTCTCGTAGGAAAATAAAGCTTTATACTATCGGTTCTCCGAGCTATGTGCCCTGCCCACTGCTATTTCAACTTGCCAATTGCTGAGCTATGTCAGTTACCTTGGTTTTTCTAGCTCGAAGGACTAATGACGGGGTTCTCGAGTGGAGATTACGTAATGGCAAGCGCAGCCTGTCCACCTACGAGGTGGATAGGTGATCTGGTCAAAACCGCAGGATCACGTTGGAATGCGATCCGCTTCCAACTGGTCTTATTGGAGACATATAGGGGAGGCCTGTGTCCAACTGTAGACGTTATATGACTGATGGATGGATACTCTCAGTTGTGTCAAAGAAACTTAGCCCTTACTTTGTCCGTCGGACATTTGATTCCATGATTTCGCATAATCGCTCCAACATATTCGTCCTTGGTCACCAAGTCACAGTACTTGAAGTGCATCTCAACGAAGGAACGTTTGTATTCGTTGTGGAGGTATTCGTAGAATATCACGTCAATCTGTAAACAAATGAAGATATAGCTGTAAGCTCCGTTTTGCGGTATGGTCTACTTCTTTGGGGTAATTCCACCCACATACAAAAAGTTTTTCTAGCTCAAAAAAAATGTATACGTGCTATTGTAGGGATTCGACCATACGAGTCTTGTAGACCTATTTTTAAAAATCTTGGCATATTAACACTGACATGCATGTATATTTTTGAAATAGCTATATTTGTTCGTAAACACCCAAAATTATTCCGTACAGCTAATGACAAATACCCAAAAAGTACAAAATATGGAAAAAGACTAGTTTTTGAACGCCCTCCTAGACTGACATTGTACCAAAAGAACAGTTATGCTATGTGTATCACCGTGTATAACCAGTTACCAATAGTAATAAAAGAATTGCCATATGGTAAGTTTCGTAAAAAACTTAAGTTGTGGTTAGCAGAAAAGTGTTTTTACAGCTTAACAGAATTTTTTGTAAAACGTAAATAACGATTAATATAATATTAGATCGAGATACTCGTAATTGTACGAATATAATTCTATATTAGTGTAACTTAACATTCTATAATGGAATATTATGACATTATTGACAATTTTTGATTTTTAAATTTGAATATTGTGACATTATTGAACATTTTTTTTTTGCATATGTTTTCTTTTTTTTTATTATTTTAGTTTATTGGACACTTGATTTGTATATTTCATTATTAAGACATTATTGTATATTTCACATGCCAAGGAATGGCAAAATAGATTGGACAAATACTACAAATAACACCTTGATTGTACTCTATTTTTTGTGAAATAAATATCATTTCATTTCATTTCATTTCATTTCAATGAAGATATAGTTTTTGCTTATAGGCCTAGTGGTAAGTTAAAACCCGCCTGATAGCTTTTGAGATATCTGACTATGAAGAAAAGGGTAATTAAAAGTCAGTCATGGTTTACATTCTGCTGCGCGGCTACACTACCTTTATAAAAAAGTACTGGTGGCGTGTACTGGTTGATAGGATGCTAGAAAGGGAAAAATTCTAAAATATTTCAGCTGCATAAGATGTTTCATTGGATAACACAAATTCACGTTCTCTCTCATTTTCTCATACATCACCCTCTTTGACACACACATAACACACAAAATTAGGAAACGCAGACGGACAAAATTCTGAAACACGTTGAAACAGTTTCATATGCATGTGTTAGAATAATAATGTTATTATAATATTTAATTTAATAACGATTACAAGATGTATTAAGTAATATAAGACTTATTGGTAACTAAATCATGACTTCCGAATGTCGGCCATTGTTGTTTACATACACTATTTATTTAATACTGTGATTTCATAATGTTATAGATGACTTGAAACGTATCAATAATTGTTCTAATAATTCTAATAAGTATGAAATACAGTTTAAGATGATTTTATGTTTAACAATTGTGTAAAATGGAGTCTACCACCGTGCCCGCCATCTTGCTCGTTTCCTATTGGTTGTTAGTAAAGTTAACATCGAGCAGTGGTGGTAAGGCATGGTGGAAGCTTGTGAAATCAGTATAAAACAGTCTGTTGGCGCGGCTTCGTCTCTTAATATCGCTTAGTATCTTTGAATCTCTCTTGGTGTTCTCCCGGTATTCTGATAATAACGTTGAAGTCTTGCTTAGCTAGTTATGCTGAGTGTCGGTACCTTTTTATATTCGAAGCCAAGCCGAGTGGACGTCGCCATGTTGCTAAAGTTAAGTACTTTGTGTAATATCTAAATTAAGGTGTATATTGTATCTAAAGATTATACTGATGGCGTCTTGAGTTTCTTGCCACTTCTTCTCAAAACGTCTAGGGCCTTGCGAACGTGGCATAATTATTGCAATACATGGTGGTACCCTCGAGGGACCCATGAAGTATAAAAAATAAATAAAGTATACTTACTTATTTGTTTCCTTTACTAATTTAGAAACCTCAAGTTAGGTAACTACCCTCACAAACATTTAAAGGATCAGATTGAAGAGTTTCTTTGTTATTAAGTTAGAATCAGGGTTGCTGCATTAGTTTAAAGTAAGATTTCCATCCTAACAGTGATATTTTGATAGAAAATAGACAAAGTAACCGCCTCTTTTAACCCTGATCTAACATCAGAAGTGGTGCCGAAATACCCACATTAATGCCGTTCATTGTATTTCAGAGAATCCCGACAAGCTTTTTGCATATCCATGCTGAAAGGCTGCCTGTGCAGCAACTACTCGATTTCCTGGCAATGTTTGCCTGGGAAATTCTGCAGCGGGGCTCCAGGTCCCAGAACTACTGGGCTTTCCTGGCCAAGTAAAGTGAATCAGTGAAATAGTGAAGTGTATCACTAAAATAGTGAAGTGAATACAGTGCTGACGATAAAGGAGGTAAGGGGCTGAGCCCTGTTTTATATAATTAGAAAATGTTTTGCATAATTTGTCTATTTTGTAATGTGGGATCAGTTGACAAAACCAGAAGAATTTTGCTTAAAAAATATTGTAGAAAGTTTCTGTTCATTTTGTAATTATTTTTATCTAACGACATAGGACCATACATACTACACAAATATATATATTGGGAAGTTTGAAAGACAACTGGTTATAAATGTGTCAGAATAACCGAGCGGTCTGATAAAGACCTTCAGTAAAACGAGAAAAGTGAAAAATAAAATGCAAACAATAGTTAGCTGATTCACATAGCTGCTTCATTATTGGGAAATCTGTTGACTACAATATTAAGAACACAGTGTCACAGTGGAATGAGAAATTGGAAAGTTAGAAATGCTGGCTAAATATGGAATGGTCCTGTATGGCCGGAAAAAGTTTATGAAGGGTGAACTGTGTGTTACTTTGACTGAAATGACTTGACTAAGATCTCCTATTTAATGATTCAGAATTAAGTGTGTATCAGTTGATTTATTGACATTCTGAAAAATAACACATTATTTATATCTTGTCGAGATAATGGCAAACCAATTTTTAAAGGTGCTGAAAAAATATTGAGGGTACTTGAAATTAAGATCTTATTCTTTAAAATATAAACGAATAAAAGGCTTTGTTAACGGATCCTACAAATAATAAAATTGTGATTGATTTGTTAGATGTTCTCCACGTAATCATTGGATGGTTTGAGTGGGAGATCATTTGACATCGAAAATAAAAAAAATTGTGCGTGGAGTCCCTCCGCGCAGAAGAAGTGAAATTTAGTAGTTAACTCTTAACTAGAGGTAGATGGCGTTGGCGTCAAGTTAGCCCGCGGTATTTACTTTCTCCGTCGATGGACGAGGTGTTTTGGTTTTTGTTTGATTAATTTAACTTCTGAATTTAACTAAATCTAACTTATTAATTTAACTTATAACGCAACCTTGTTGGAAGTCGCATAAGAAGTTTCATCTCAATAGAATAGTAAAATATGATATGAAATAAAAAAAAAATAAACACAATAATATATCATCAACAATACAATATGGTATTAAGTTTTATTGTAGTGTAATGGTGGAGATGAGGTTGTATGTACTTCGAGGACGAAGTACTGTCAGGTTGGCCGTGTTAGAATAATAATGTTATTATAATATTTAATTTAATAACGATTACAAGATGTATTAAGTAATATAAGACTTATTGGTAACTAAATCATGACTTCCGAATGTCGGCCATTGTTGTTTACATACACTATTTATTTAATACTGTGATTTCATAATGTTATAGATGACTTGAAACGTATCAATAATTGTTCTAATAATTCTATTAAGTATGAAATACAGTTTAAGATGATTTTATGTTTAACAATTGTGTAAAATGGAGTCTACCACCGTGCCCGCCATCTTGCTCGTTTCCTATTGGTTGTTAGTAAAGTTAACATCGAGCAGTGGTGGTAAGGCATGGTGGAAGCTTGTGAAATCAGTATAAAACAGTCTGTTGGCGCGGCTTCGTCTCTTAATATCGCTTAGTATCTTTGAATCTCTCTTGGTGTTCTCCCGGTATTCTGATAATAACGTTGAAGTCTTGCTTAGCTAGTTATGCTGAGTGTCGGTACCTTTTTATATTCGAAGCCAAGCCGAGTGGACGTCGCCATGTTGCTAAAGTTAAGTACTTTGTGTAATATCTAAATTAAGGTGTATATTGTATCTAAAGATTATACTGATGGCGTCTTGAGTTTCTTGCCACTTCTTCTCAAAACGTCTAGGGCCTTGCGAACGTGGCATAATTATTGCAATACATGGTGGTACCCTCGAGGGACCCATGAAGTATAAAAAATATATAAAGTATACTTACTTATTTGTTTCCTTTACTAATTTAGAAACCTCAAGTTAGGTAACTACCCTCACAAACATTTAAAGGATCAGATTGAAGAGTTTCTTTGTTATTAAGTTAGAATCAGGGTTGCTGCATTAGTTTAAAGTAAGATTTCCATCCTAACAGTGATATTTTGATAGAAATAGATTCCATTTATGATATAAATAAATAAAAAAATACACGAGTACCGTGACATTATTGACCCATTGCTGTTTCGTGACTGCCCCAAAATTGATCACATACGCTCCTCTTCTGTTATATTTTCTAACATTGACAAAGGCTTCAGCTATGTATTTATCATTTTTGAACACTATCTCGACTCTTTCTGGTATCGCTTCCAATCCATTCACCGCATCGCATTTTTTTTCCTATAACCATAAACATTTCTAGTATTGGTAATTTATTTATGCTGGGCACGCTGCCAACTGGCAGTAGGCTTGAGCATTTGGATTATCTTTAGACCTTCAAGAATCTGTGGATGATCCAATTGTTTGTTATGTAGTAGTAGTTTATGTAGTTTTAGATGATATTAGTAGTAGTATTTCTCTAGTATTTAGTGGTAGTTAATAAAGGCATTTTCCGTTTCCGGACGTAACATTGTAAACATCAAAGTTGTGCAGCTCCTACTAAAAATCGCGTTAAAAAAGTATTAAGGCCCACTTACTGATATTGCAACATCACGAAATATAAATAAAAACCCTGTGAATATTGTGGAAGTGTTGATTTCAAGCATATTTAGGCACATAATTGCAAATTGTTCACAAAACATCGGCCGATTCACTTGTTTGTGGCTTCTGTGAGGGTGTTTCATAATTATTATTTGGATTGAGGTTAGAAATTGTTTCATTACTGTCATTAGTGTCAAAACGTCAGATGACAAATACCTCAGTGTTACCAAAGTAAGAAAATTAAAAAACTACCATTCACTACGTTCCATTTTACACAGAACTAATATACGACACAAAAATGGACGAACAATTCCAACTTTTATTCGACAAAATGAAAAATGAAATGCAAAAACAAACAATGGAACTACAAACTTCTATAACAAACAAAATAATGGAGAAAATGGATGAAAAACTGCAACCCATTATAGCAGAAAACAAAATCATAAAAACAAAATTAGAAAATCTGGAGAAAGAGGTGGAAATCTTAAAAAGAGCCAAAAAACAGAATAATTTAATACTTTTTGGATTGAAAGAAGGCGAAAAATCTAACTTGGAATTACTACAAAACTGAAGAAAATTATTAGAAGCGACCTAGGAATAAATCTAGAAGAGTACGAAGTAAATAATATCTATCGAATTGGAAAAGATATGAAAGGAGATAAGCCAAGGCCCACCTTGGTTTCTTTTGTCAATGAATGGAAAAAGAATGAAGTAATGAAAATGAAGAAAAATTTCAAAGATATTTACGTTACAGAAGATTATACGAAAGAAGTCCTAGAGAAAAGGAAAATGCTGCAGCCACAACTAATAGAGGAGAGAAACAAAGGAAATATTGCATATTTAAAATTCGACAAAATAGTTATAAAAGGAAAAGGTATTATAAACAACGAAAAAAGGAAAAGGGAAGTATCATCATCTCCTCAAAATTATAATAAACCAAAAAAGCAACCAACCTTGATGTCATCCAACACCAACAGATTAAATGCTTTTGATTTAATGAGGACTAGAAGCAATTCTCTTCCCTCTAATTCGAAAGAGAACAAAAAACAATAGCAATTGAATATCGGCAAACGGAAAACAAAATATTCCTATAATACAACGAACAATACAACAACATATCACCCTCCCCCAAGCCGACTGGTCCTCGTGGGGGAAAACGACCGCGACCCTCCAAAGGTATATAACGTTACTCACACTAAGAACAAAACAAACGACATTTATATAGCAACTATCAACTGTCGATCTCTGAGAACCCCTGAAAAACTTCAAGAATTAGAAATAGCAATAGAAGAAATACATTGGGATATTATTGGGATCAGTGAGATGAGAAGATTCGGGGAACAAATAGAAGATCATGGAAACTTTGTACTCCATTATAAAGGGGAAACGCCAGGGCTGTATGGCGTCGGATTCATGGTCAAAAGAAATCTTGTAAACAACATAGAAGAACTGAAGGGAATTTCTGAACGTATTGCAATTTTGAACATTAAACTAAACGGAGAAAATGAAGAACAGTGGTCCATTATCCAGGCATATTCACCAACGGAATCAGACAAAAAGGAAGACATTATAAAAATAGAAAAATTTTACGAAGACCTCCAGTATACTATCGAAACTGCACATAAAAACATTATATTAATGGGAGATTTTAATGGCCAAATTGGTACGCAAACTAACGGAGAAGAAAATGTTATAGGAAATCATGGATTCGGAACTAGAAGCAAAAATGGCACAAGGCTGATAAACTTCTCTTTAGAAAACAGACTAAGTATCCTCAACAGCTTTTATAAGAAGAAACTAACAAATAAATGGACATGGATTTCACCTAACGGTCTTTATAAGAACGAAATTGATTTTATAACATCAAACAATAGAAAGGTTTTCAGAGATGTATCGGTAATTAAAAACTTAAATTTTAACACTGACCATAGAATGGTTCGAGCCGTAATGACAAGAACACGCCCTAAGAAAACAAGGCCATTTCATAATAAATACGCAGCTATTCAATACACAGGTGAGACAGAATTACTGCTTAACAACCTTCAAAAGTCATTGGACTACAAAGAATGTATTCCACTACAGGACAAATATAGCAAATTATTACACCAATTAACAACCGTAACTAGAAAAACAAACACAAACAACAAGAAAAAGATCTCACTCAAAAGTAAACAACTACTACAAAAACGTAAGGAACTACTACAAGAAAAGAAGACTAAAGATAACCGCCAAAAAATCACAGAAATAAGCAAACTGATTAGTGAACAACTACGGAAAGAAAGGAAGACGAAACGAATTAACACAATGAAAAATTTTATCCAAAAAACAGGAGGCATAAAAAAGGCCTTGAAAGAACTAAATTGCAAAAAGGATTGGATATTAAGTTTAAAAAAGAAGGATAGCAAAACTACAGAGAAGAGGTCTGAGATACTAAAAACTGCTACTGAATTCTACCGAAATTTATACCAAAGCAAAAATTTGAAACAACATGCAAAAGAATATGAGACACCAACCAATGAAGAGGAAATACCTGTAATATTAATTGAAGAGACAATAAAAGCAATTAGAACACAAAAAAATGATAAGGCGCCTGGATCAGATCGCGTAACGAATGAACTACTAAAGCTTACATTACCAGTTATTGCTCCAAAGTTAACAAATATATTTAACGAAATTATAAACACAGAAGAGATTCCAGAGGACTGGACTAAATCGACAATTATATTACTTCACAAAAAAGGCGATAAAGGAAATATAACAAATTATAGGCCCATTAGCTTAATGTCTAATATTTATAAGGTTTTTTCAAAAATTATATTGTCAAGAATTTCAAACACTCTTGAAGAAAATCAACCCAAAGATCAAGCTGGGTTCCGTCAAAAATTTTCAACCATTGATCATATCCACACTCTAAGACAATTGCTACAGAAGTATAAAGAATATAACAAGATATACTACCTAGGGTTTGTCGATTTCAAAAAAGCATTTGACACACTAGAACACGGATTTATTTGGGATGCACTGAAGACACAGGGTGTACAAACAAAGTTCATACGAATACTCCAAAATATATACACCAAGAGTACTGCGCAAGTCAAGTTAGAAAACACAGGTGAAGAATTTTCTATTATGAGAGGTGTACGCCAGGGAGACCCTATCTCACCCAAGATATTCACTGCCGTTTTGGAAATTATCTTCAGGAGACTTGATTGGACGAATAAGGGGCTAAACATAAACGGAGAAAAACTCAGCCATTTACGCTTTGCCGACGACCTAATTTTGTTTTCAGATAGTGCAGAATCATTAAAAATAATGCTACAACAACTAGCAGATGAAAGTGACAAGGCTGGGCTATCCATGAATTTATCTAAAACCAAAATCATGACAAACTCTTCACAAACAGCGATTATAGAAGTAAATAATGAGCAAATAGATTATGTAAATGAATATGTATACTTGGGACAGCTTATATCTACCGAAGACTGTATGAAAAAAGAAATTGAAAGAAGAATAACTAATACCTGGAAGCGATATTGGTCACTTAGTGAAGTAATGAAGAACACAGAAATGCCAATGAAAGAAAAAAGGAAGGTATATAATACATGTATTATGCCATGTTTACTGTACGGTTGTCAAACTTGGGCACTGACAGAACAATTGTCAAACAAAATTAAAATTTGTCAAAATGGAATAGAAAGAAGTACAATAGGAATAAAAAGAAAATACAGAGAAAAACTTATAGATATAAAAAGTAAGACGAAATTCAAAAATGCCTACACAACATTCAAACAGCTAAAATGGAGATGGACAGGACATATGCTAAGAGAAAAGAAAGAAAAATGGACAAGAGTAATAACTGAATGGTGTCCACTGGATAGTAAAAGAAAGAGAGGTAGACAAATTAAGAGGTGGGAAGACGACATCAAAAATATAGCGGGCCCAACGTGGACACGTGTGGGAAAGGACAGAGAAGAATGGAAATCCTTGGAGGAGGCCTTTGTCGGAAGACAAGTTGTACACGAATAGGATTATAAAAAAAAAACCGTTTGCCGATATGAATGGTTAATTGTACTATATATTTAAGTTTTAGTAAGTTAAGTTTAATGAATAGTGTAACAGTTAAGTTAAATTAGTTTTAGGTTATAGGCATAATTACAAAATCATTTACCTTGTAATATTAATAAGTACAACAATAAAGGCTTTTTATTTTTTATTTTATTATTTTAAATAAAGGCATTTGCCCAAAATAAAAAATAAAAATGCTATATCCGCAACATTGATTTACAGAATGGACAAAAAGCTTAAACTTTTTTATTACCACATAATTGAGTTGACAAACTATTAATACTTAATAGTAAAAATTGGTTCGATTCAATGTATTTATTTGTGTGTAAAGGTATACAATAAGTGGAAAAAGTACATTATGTAAGCTCTACATTCTGCCATTCGGCATGCAAATGTATTAAGGAGATTGGAGTTTATTACACGTTCCGACCTCACAGATCTATAAAGCATCTATAGACCTCATGGTCTACAGATGAAAAGTTAAGGTCTATTCATATAGACCTTAACTTCTAAATTAATCTTCGAAACACAATGTAGGTACTTACAAAAAGCATAAAAGCTGATGCGAGAAATAAAATGCCCAATGTGATCTGCATGATGGTTCAATTTTAAATATACATCTGCCTGTTAATCAGCCCTATTATAAAAGCATTAAGATAATTTTACCACAGATAATTATTTATATGCGTCATTAACTACTAATCGCTACATAGTATAAAACAAAGTCGCTTCCGCTGTCCCCATGTCCCCATGTATGCTTATATCTTTAAAACTACACAACGGATTTTGATGCGTTTTTTGTAAATAGATGGAGTGATTCAAGAGGAAGGTTTATATGTATAATAAACCTATGCTAAGCCGACGCGGGTCGCTAGTAACTAATAATAATAATCTGCTGAACGAACGAGTACTCGTAGTATTTTAGTCTTAACCCTTAAATGGATTTTGTCATTTATAAAGGACGTAAACAAAACGCGCACACAGATACAAAATGCACACGCGTTGCCGGCTCTAAGGCGGTTCTTGACGACTAACAAGCTACCCTCTTCTAACTTACGCGATTTTGGGATACTAGGTCATCGAAAAATTAGAAGTGCACGCCATTTTTAAAATAGAACGTATCGCGTCAGGTTTTTCTCCAGATAAAAGGCATTGTAACGGTGACTTATTTTATTGTTTTAACTAACTATTACTTGTTTTCATTTATTTGAAAATTGGGTAATTATATTGTGTCGTATTTCATCAAACTCATGATCGTAGTTTTTCCTAAAATGTCACATATATTTGAATGTCACATAGAACGGACATTGCCCTAAAAGTGTAGTACCAAGTATTTTTCGTATCCGTCATTCAGAACGGACATTGCCCTGAACGTATAGTAACAAGTAGTCCTTGTGTTTGTCACAAAAAAGGGACATTGTCTGTTTTTTTTATTTATTTTTGTGTGAAATTGTCTTGGAGAGCAAAAAACACAACTCACCACAAAGTTAGAGTAAAGATTCCTTCAGACACCTTCAATGTTTAGACAAAACTTTCAGGTAGATCTTCCTGTATCATACCTGAAGGCCCAACAACTAGTTCCGTAATATCACCGCTGACACTAGGAGTGCAAACACATATGACTAGACAATATAACTGTAGAATCCTCTCCTACCTACCTAGCGACCACCGCCAGCACCTGCTGTAAGAAAGTATACCTAATGCGAAAAAATAAAAAAGTAATTTCAAAAAAGTTTAATTATAGGTACCGGCACTGTAGATACCTATATACAGGATTATTTGCTTATCCTTTACTAAGCCGAAAGAAGGTGAGTCAGACCATCATTACGAACAACTTTTAATATGTGACCAACCCAAAATCCCAGAAAAAAAATATCAGCGGTTTCATACATTTGTCGAGTCTGGGTTGCAATTTTGTATGAATCAGCAGGTTCGTGCAGAGACTTCAGGAATAGTCTATGACTTCTTTCCCTATGACGGCGTAAACACCTATTGAAATTACAAAAGAGTGGGAAGAAGACCATCAAGGCCGTAGAGGAAAAAACCGTAGTAAAATTCTGCAAAAGCATATCGAATTCAGCATTACTAAGTAAGTAGTTTCCTAAACATTGTACACAGTGTACTTCAAAATTTTCTGTTCTGAACATACATGATATATATAAGAATAGGTTTTTTGGTTTATATTTTCTGTGTTTTGTGTTTTAGTTATTTTCTGTGTCATAAATTTTACGTTTTTAAATTTCTTGTGTAACAGATAATGTCCGTTTCAAGTGACGTGTAAAGATTTTATAGGTATCAGTAGTTACGGGCAATGTCCGTCTTATGTGACGTGTCATATCTCCTAAAATAATATATATTTTTTAGAAAAAAATGATTGAATATTTTATTTTCCTCATAAAATAACCACTTATACTAAAAATATCCCAAAGAAACAGAGATATCATGCAGTGACTGTTTAAGGGTTAACCAAAGTGACATAAAATAACAATTTAAAGATATTGAGTACAACTGAACTTGACTTTATACAATTACAATTATATGATTATTTTCAAGATACTAGTACTTGCATTTGAATGTTCAAGTATGAATTAATTTTGACTTTATTATCCATCCTTATATTCTCTAGCCGCCGTTGTAGGATTCCCTGTGTCGCTATACACATAAAGGCTAACTTTTGTACTGTCTCCAACTAGGTTTTATTATTTTATGTACCTATGCTGGATACCTATCTAATTTGAACAAAACTAGCATCCTAGATACCTATTAGCCAAGATTCAGTATTTGCAGTTATTGCTTGTCCAAAATATAAAACTTGACTTATTGTCTAAAATTAGCTATATGTATACACAATTATTTTATTTTAATAGCAAAAAGTAAATCACTAGTTTATTTATTTAGCAATACTTAATTAAGAAGATACGCGTAGAATCACTAATTCTAAAAACGTAACTGACAATTGTTCTAAGTATTTTGAGAACCTTATTTAAAGTTGAAGTTTAAAAGTTAGTGCCTAACTTTTTAGAATAAAAATAGAAGTGTAAGTTTTCACTTATTCCAGGAAAAATTGACATTCATACCGAGTATTCCAAAAAGGTAAACGAAAATTGTAATAAAAATATAAAACAGAAAATTATACAATTGTCCCGTCGACATCCATACCCATTTATTTTTTATTAGTAAACACCGTTTTAAATATAATACATAATCTTTCTTAGCCAATATAGAGCTCAGCAATGTTACTTACATCTCATAAACTTGAAAGTGTTATTTTCTAACCGAAGATGATTCTATTATTATTATTAATCGATTTATTTCAGTCATTACAACCATAGAAAATATCATCTATGAGCAGAAACAATAAATAAGTACAATATTTTTGTGACTGAATACAAAAGACACAACTTCAATCATGTACAAGAAAACCTCTAAAATGAAATAATATCTATGACGATATTACAATGATATAAGAACTTCTCATGTTTATTCAATCAATCAATCAATCATTTATTTCACAAAAATTAAATTACATCAAATCTTGGTACCTACATAAACATTTTTATCTGAATTTTAAATTAGAGTTATTATAAAAGCGGTAGGTTACAACGCAACGTCTCGTAAGCAGCTTATTATACTTTTACCTTTATTATATAGCTTTGGCTATATATTATGGTAAGGAATAAGAAAAGTCTGAAAATAATCTGCAATTTTCATAGGTTTAAAGAATTTTATTTTATCATTCAAGACATTTCTGTCGCTTACATGATAAAAATAACTAAAAAAAAACATTTTAAAATTTCGTCGTCACACTCAATACATAAATATAAACAGAAACAACGAATAATTCGTGAGAAAGCAATAAATGTTACAAAACTAAATCAAACAAATAACCCGACTACCTACTCGACTTAAAAAACTTTTTTTTTAACACTTAAGTAGGTACCTACTTTCATATAGGTATTACTTTATCTTATGAAAAAATTATACGATCCATATAATGTTTAGCTATCAAACTCTATATCCCTTCCAAATGTGATTGACATCAGCTTTAGGGATGATTTATTTATAGGGATGATGATTAGGATGGGGTGGGCAAGGGACGGGCCGGACGGGGCCCGTACGACGCACGTAAAGTGCATTTCACGAAAGAAGTCCCGCGGCAAAAAGTGAAACTAATTTTAACAGATCGGCCTGGCGATGCATTTGAGGAACTTCTTGCGTGAAAAGAACTCTAGTATAATTATCTGTATGAGTAAAATTAGAGGTATCAAGTCGTATCACGAAAAGAGTCCCCTGAAATAATTGAAACTAGTTTTAACGGATTCGTCATGCGATTGTGGCGACGAGTCTGAGGGACTTTTTTCGTGAAACGCACTCTACGACGCACGTTCTAACATTTTTGTCGTGGCCCGTACGACGCCCGAACGGGACCCTTCCGGGCTTTTTCACAAAACGTATAGAACGTGCGTCGAACGGGCCCCGTCCAGCCTGATCCGCGCCCGTCCCACGCCCGTCCAGTGCCCGCCCCGTCCTAATATAAATCATCCCTAACTTGCTACTTTACTAAATAAACGGTTTTATCTTAGAGTTACTAATTCTTGGGTTTGTTTTTGAATTCTATAATGTTCAAATATAAGCATCCAGTTCCTATGAGTTCGTGTGACGGTTGCGCTGTGACGATGACTTCTGCTTTACACTTCTGTAGCGGAAACACGTATGGAAACTTTGGAAAACTCATTGTGGCGTTCAAAATTCCATTAAGACCCTGCAAAAAAGAGGAAAAGTAAAGATTGTTGCCAAACAGTAAATAAATATTTTACCAGCCTACATCCCTGCATGAGCCATAAAGGTATGATTCCGATCTCAACTGCAGGCAGCAGCAGCAGTGCTGCCGCTGCACTACTGGTCCCCATACATTTACTGTGAGTTTATATGAGATTACATTCCGAACTAAGCTGCAGCAGCATGGCAGCATTGCAGCGGCAGCACTGCAGCGCTGCAGTGTCGCCCTGCCGCCGCGGCAGACCAGTTCCGACCGACCAGTATGATTCCGATGTCCGCTGCAGGCAGCGCACATCGGAATCATACCTTAAGACTGCCACTGCTGGACGTAATCCTTCCCATGGATCTCCAATTAGATCGGTTGGTAGCGACTTGCGTCCAGCACGATCCTGCGATCTTAATGGGGCCATCCGTCCACTTTGTGCAATGTGCACAGCCCACAGCTTATTTAAAATCAAAAATGGCACGTTACCTTAACAAAGTTTGCCATCTCGAGCCAGCAGCTACTCAACAGAGAAATCTTTGACTGCCTCGTTGGCACAGTGGTTGGTATACCCTAACTACGGGACCAAAGAGGCGTGGGTTTCGATTCCCACTCAGGGCAAATATTTATGTGATGAACAATAGGTGTTTGCTCTGTGTCTGGGTGTTATTTAGGTACTATCTATATAAGTATGTATTTAAAAATATGTCTATATAACAGTCTCTGGCAGCCATATTTATATATTTAATATTTCTATTTTGAATCTTCTAGCACAGGAATGAACTGTCAATCCAAAAATACCAAAATCTGGCTATAAGTTATTGCTAAAATGATTATTCTTACTCACTTTGTCCAGTGGGCACTTCAATCCACTATCTCTCAACAAAGGTCCGAGAAATCCGTCCTTATTTACTAAATCACACAACTTATAGTGCAGCTCCACAAAGGACCGCTTGTATTCGTTATGCAGATACTCGTAAAAGATGATGTCAATCTAAAAAAAAATGTTATTGCAGATTGTGCTCCTCACAGATATCTACCTATACTCATAAGTGCTAATGCATTGGACAGCTTTTTTTTTGACACTCATGTAAAGTGGTATTTCGTCTACTCGATCGATACCTACAAGTTGTGAAACATTCTATGACTCTATGTCTAATGCCTTTATGATAAAGATGATGATAATAAAAACAAAACTTAATTTATCACCAAGCGCATAAGTATGGGAGCGCTCATAGAGTTGTTTGACTAGGTGTTCGTTGGCGATCATCGAAGTGAAGCAACGCTCAGTACGATCAGTTTTGGATGGGTGACCGTGGGAAGTATTGACAACGGAGCGCTTCTTGACTCAGAAGACACGTTAAATTGTAGGTTCCGGTTGTTTTACCGTTAAGCTATGTCAGCGGCCTTCAGGCGGCTTTAAAACTCTGACACCAGGGCTAGCCACCCGGCCTATACGAACTTACTATAATATAGTACGTTTGCTTTAGTGCTCTTACTGGTCTTCCAGAATCAGTACATTTACTATCGGTACCGTACTGGACTTCCAAAATCCGTGCGCTTATCATGTCACATTGCTGAGAGATGACACTATCAGAGACAGGACAAGGCGGGCTATACGATACGCGCTTTCTAGAGTAGTGTAGGTATATGAAAGCAATTCTAGCTCAGTTTTCCGACACGTCGTGAATCCAGCTCGGAACAATGTGCTCAGCCTTGTAGAAACATTGCAGGAAGCTAGTTTGTCATCGTCGTTGTTTCAGCAATAGGACGTGCACTGATGGACATTTGCCTCCCCTAAAGATCTCCAATAAGACCGGTTGGTGGCAGCTTGCATCCGTAGCGACC
Organism: Hypomecis atomaria; assembly: GCA_964007245.1. Lineage (NCBI taxonomy): Eukaryota > Metazoa > Arthropoda > Insecta > Lepidoptera > Geometridae > Hypomecis > Hypomecis atomaria. Next base: position 4,625,080 of record OZ023296.1, on the reverse strand, counting down.
CTGCGGTCTTAATAAGGTCATCCGTCCACCTTGTAGGTAGTCGTCCTTCTATCTACGTGGTACGTGGTCTCCACTCGAGAATTTTTCGGTCCCATCGATCGTCAGCCCTCCGAGCTATGTACCCTACTCACTGCCACTTTAACTTGCCGATCTGCGAGGCTATGTCTTTAACTTTGGTTCTTCTGAGGATCTCCTTATTTCTGAGTCGATCTTGCAGAGAGAATCCAAGTATAGCGCTTCCATGGCTCGTTGGGCTACTTGGATTTTACTGATAAGGGTCTTCGCTACGTTAAGCGTGCGCACGCAGCGGGTATTTATGGAAAGATAAGATGGAGCAGCGCTCTCTGGCGCAGACGCGTTCGACGGGTTTGTACACGCGCGGCGGGTGTAAATTGTTCTAGCAGAATGCAGCGTCGGGCGCCTGCCGTGCCGCGGATCCTAGGTCCGCGTTGGAATTGCCCTGATGCCGGGGCACGAGAATACGGCATCAGTATCCCCTGCCTGTAGTAAGAGTCTACTAAAAGGGGACCCCTGGGCGCGTGGGTGGTCAGAGTTGGGGCTCTGGCCATCCACTCAAACGGGCCCGAGGAGGACGACAGCGTGTGTGGCAACGCTGTCGTAGAGGACCGCACAAGCCTGGCCCTACAGCCAGGCGAGTAGGCACACAAAGCGCTGGGAGCACCGGTGCGTTCCTTTTGGAGATCCCGGAGCTCCCAAGATGGCACAAAGGCTGGCCACCGAGGGGGTTTTAGTAGGTACAATCCCACATAACCCTACTGCACCCCAATGCAGTTAGGGCATCTTCAGAAGATTCCCCCTCGTAAAAAAAAAAAAAGTTCCGCGTTGGAAGTTGCGAGCGGGCGCCCGCTCCGTGCACCCGCCGCGTGCGCACGCTTAATGTAGCAATGGTTCTAAGGCCCATTAGTAAGAGACCATGTTTAGAAGCTATTTACCGTGATGTTATTGCCCCAAGGATGTTTGTTGTATCCCCAGAGACTAACGAGATAGGAGCCTCTTCTGTTGTACTTCCTGACATTAGCAGTTACATTCACTGTATATTTCTCATTGGTGTATGTGACTTCTACTCTTTCTGGTGTGACCTCGTATCTATGAGTAGTTTCGCTAGAAGATTCCTGAAAATAATTATCCAACAAAGTCATTTTCATGTGAAATGAAGCCAAGACGCATTCTCAAAAAGTTGGCAGATCTCATGTAGAGCCAAGCTTCTAACTCTGCACGCTTTAACTCTACAAGTCCCATACTTGGCCGTTTCGTCACAACAAAACTATTTGTATAACAGAATGGGCTTGTTTACTAAAAAATATAGCTAGTCCGTCAAATAGATTATCAAAAAAATATTAGACACGTATTTTTTTTTACAATTTAGCAAAAAATTATTAGGATATAGCCTGTTAAAGTTCTGCGTGACGTCACTAACCGCTATCAAATGTACCGGCCAGTGCACTCTCAAACTTTGACAAGGTTTATCTTTGTCACTAATTGTTTGATTGACAAAAGAAAAAACACGTGTCTAATATTTTTCAATAATCTAACTGACGGACTAATTATAATAATGATTTTTATACCCAGTAAACATCCCTATTAATGAACAACTGTTTTTTTTTTAATAATCTTCACTTTACGCCCGACGTACTTAAGTTTATGAAACTTTACGGTTTTTCCATACAATCTCTCAAAGTTCCGTATACGTTTCTGGCCGTTCAAAGTTCAATAGACAAAAAAACAATATAATTATAACAAGCCAACAATTATTTTTCACGAAAATGGCAAAACCGTCTTCCATCGTGTACAAAATTCGGATATTTCGCTCGAATTGTTTACATTACTGTTGATTGTTTAAAAACGGCTCAGTCAATTTCTGTCAAATTTAAATAGGACTATTTTAGGAGTATACACTTTCGAATTAAAAAAATATTTTATCGATTCGGTTCACCATTGCTCGGTGTTATCGATGAACATACACAAAAAATACATAGGTACAGACGAACATAGAACCTCCTCCTTTTTGGAAGTCGGTTAAAATATTGGACACGTATTTTTTCTTTTGTCAATCAAGTCTAATATTTTTTGACAAATTTTCTTGACGGACTTATATTTTTTAGTCAACATGCCTATTAAATCCTCTGCTCTTACTCGGCCTCGTGGCCATTAAGGCATGCGTCTTACTGAGCAAAAATACGAACTAAAATGCAGCGCGTTTACTTAGGTTATCTTACTCTAGGTTTTAAGACAACTACTTTTATTTAATGGAAAGCGCAGTCTCGGGCAGAAAGCTCCACATTTTTGCTGGTCATATAAAACGTGAAATAAGTATACTTACATGGATAAGATAGAGCAACGCAAAAAACAGGTACAGTAGCTTTACTTCACGCATGGTGATTAGATTTTAATGCGTATTTCGTCTTCTGTTTTCATTATTATATTGAGTACTATGGCAATGACTTCATAAATAAATTGCTGATGTATATCGCTGGAACTATATAACACAGTATGTTTAGATAGCATCTATGTATGTAGGTGCTCTCATATATGTAATGATAAAATGTATAATACTATAACTAAATGCAGTTGTTATGTTTAATGTTTTATTAACTATAGGTACTTACATCCCACAAATAAACTCGTTATGTCTTTAAAATATTATTATACAGGTTTATCCAGAACTGATGTACTAAGCCGAAAGGAGGTGATTCAGACCATCATTACGATAAACTTTTAAATTTCAATAGCTCAGGGGCCACGCGAAATGAAACCGTGGAAAAAATGCATTTGAAGTACTCCTGATTCCTACACGTCGTTCGTACCTACGCGTCGTTGTTCAAGGAAACATAAAAGTAGAATGCGCGCAAGGTAAATCTGCGCGCAATTGGTGGCACCACGTACGTTATGTTGAAAACATATTGTATTCCCTGGTAGCATTGAATTAGTTCCCGATTTTGGTCGTGCGCAAAGTTATCTTGCGCGTACTCTAGGAGATAGGAGTTAGTTAAATGCGGGTAGAATAAGAAAAAAGCAGCTCTGAGGTGCCGTAACACCAGATAAAAACTGTCACACATGCAAAAATGCACATCCGCTCTGTTCTGGGTGTTTCTCTAGAGAATATACATTCTAGAATATCGCTGTACTTGTTAAAGTAAAAATCAGTTTTTAGTGAGAACGCGTTTTCATTGATTAAAAGTAGTTTTTACCTACTTCCAAAGAAGAGAAACCATGTTCGTCTGAATTTTTTTTTTGTGTATGTTCATTGATATTTGCGCAAATATTCGACAAATTTAAAAATACTTTTTTAATTCGGAAGAGTATGCTCCCGAAGTGGTCCCAATTCAACTTTATCGAAATCGCCTGAGCCGTTTTTCATAAATCATCAAAAATGCACATAGTACACGGTCGAAGTCGGTGTTGCGTTTTTTTGCGTAAAATGATTATACGAAATGTCATTGTAAAAACTAGATTTTGGTTTTCAATTTGTCAAAGAATCAGACGTTAGAATTCAAAGATTCAAAAAATATTCAAATTCAATAATTAAATATAATCTTTTATATCTAAAGGATGGATATAAATAATTGGCCAAGTGCGAGTCGGATTCGTGCACGAAGGGTTCCTTCCGCACAGTGTGGAAGACTCCTTAATTAATTATATTTTAATTTATAAATTATTTTTGATAGTAATATTATTATTTTAAGCATCTTCCTGTTGCCGTTATTAATATCGAGCAAAAAAAATCACGTTACTTGTATGGGAGCCCTTTTGAATATTTATTCTATTTTAATTTATTTATTAAATCATTTTTATTACTTATTTATTTATTTATAAAGTGCATATTTAACTAAACCTTCTGTGAACATTTCAAGCATCTACCTATCACCGTTATTAATATCGAGCGAAAAACGTCTAAGAATTCAGTTTTGTTAATGGGAGACCCCCTTCAATATTAATTTTATTCTATTTTTAGTATTTTTTTGTTCTAGCGGCAATAGGAATACATCATCTGTGAAAATTTCAGCTTTCTAGCTATGACGGTTCATGAGATACAGCCTGGTGACAGACAGACGGACAGCGGAGTCTTAGTAATAGGGTCCCGTTTTTACCCTTTAGGTACGGAACCCTAAATAGGTGACTTCTACCGTGGTTCCGCAGTTTTAATCAGATTTCCAGCGGGTGGGTGGACATCCTACGTCGATTTATCTCGGCGTTTTTTGCTTTTAAATTCCGTGTCATCAGCATTATTATATAATAATTATCATCATCATCATCATTATCAGCCGTGGGACGTCCACTGCTGCACATAAGGCTATGGATTTCCAATAAATAAGCCCGGTTGGAAGCGGCCTGCATCCAGCGCGTTCCTGCTTAATAATATCGTCGGTCCACCTGGTCAGTGGAGGTCCGACGCTGCGCTTGCCAGTGAATGGTGTCCATTCGAGAACTTTACTGCCCCATCGGCCATCAGTTCTCCGAGTTATGTGCCCTGCCCATTGCCATTTCATCTTACTAATCCGTTGGGTAATGTCGGTAACTTTGGTTCGTCTGCGAATCTCCTCATTCCTGATTCGACCTCGCAGCGAGACTCGCTAAATTGTAAAAAAACAACTTTAAAATACAAGATTAAGACAAAAATATTTATTGATTACGTTTTAGTGAAGTAGTAATGTACGACATTAAAAGTATAGTACAATACTCGTGTACTGCTTAGAGAAAAAATGTTTGATTTTGTTTATTGCTGTTTGCTTCTTAATTCTTTTATAGTCATATAGACAAATCCTCTTCCTATCAAGTCATGTGTTAAGGTCGTGGACACAATGATTTCTGTTTTGCACCGTTGGAAAGGAAACACGTAGGGAAATTTCGGAAAGGCCATGGTAACATTCCTTATTCCATTTAGTCCCTGTAACATGATAAAAAACTGTTCAAAAATCATCACAATCGTGTAAGACTATAGTGACTGGTAAAAAGGATAAAAAATACGAAGGTACTACCTTATATGCTAAAACTACTTACACTACTACTATATAACCGCACTTTTGCCCGTTGAAAAAAAACTGTATAAATCATACGAATGTGTATTGTGAAATGAAAACAGTGTTGCTGGAAATATGATTTTATCATACTACTACACGGGACTTATCGCGCAATAAAACTTGAGATATGAGCTTATTAAGTACCTCTTTTTCTCCTCCCGACGTTTCGACCAAGTTGCATTGGTCGTGGTCACGGGCTGACTAAATGCGACGCCGTATCACTCAAATTGAAATTGTCACCGCGACACACCACACTGACAGTGTCTGTAAAGGTCTTAATGCCTACACCACGCAGTTTGCACTTGTTGACTACAGGATTCCACGACACTGATAGTTTGAAACCATCCTCTCGGTTGAAATTACGATGTTTTTTAATTTCTACGGCCTCACGAACTATTCTTGAGAAATAATAGATATCGTAAGAACAGCTTTGACGTTGAGAGGCAACCGGCTTTTATTCCTTATATCAAAGGAGTGACGGATAAGGTGGGGACTTTGCTAAAGGACTACTCCATCAAAACAGTGTATACTCCCTTATCCAAACTGTTGAGCCAAGTTAGAACGCCGAAAGATGTCATTCCGTTCCAGACTCCTGGTGTGTACAAGGTGGATTGCAGCTGCGGTAGTTCCTATATAGGTCAAACGAAGCGTACTATTGCTGAACGGATAAAAGAACATATCGCAGCGGTCAAAAACCGCCAGATAGAGAAGTCTGCCATAGCCGAGCATTTGCTTGACGGAGGAACTGGTCATTGGATCGAGCTCCACGACCCGAAAGTTCTCTCTACTGATCGTCACTATTTCTCAAGAATAGTTCGTGAGGCCGTAGAAATTAAAAAACATCGTAATTTCAACCGAGAGGATGGTTTCAAACTATCAGTGTCGTGAAATCCTGTAGTCAACAAGTGCAAACTGCGTGGTGTAGGCATTAAGACCTTTACAGACACTGTCACTGTGGTGTGTCGCGGTGACAATTTCAATTTGAGTGATACGGCGTCGCATTTAGTCTGCCCGTGACCACGACCAATGCAACTTGGTCGAAACGTCGGGAGGAGAAAAAGAGGTACTTAATTAGCTCATATCTCAAGTTTTATTGCGCGATAAGTCCCGTGTAGTAGTATGATAATGTGTTCAAATCGCGAAAGTTTAAGAATAAAATATGATTTTAATCCAGTTTTTTTAGTAAAATTATATTTTTATGCCAAAATACTTAATTGTTAAAGTAATTCCTATATACAGGAGGGCTAGCTAAAATATAAGAGATATATGACCTGCCTGAAGGTATATGATAGAACATGGATCACAATTCAACGTGTCGTATAAGAAATCGTAGTACGTCCGTGTAAACGTCTCCACTTAGTATAGTGCTTATCAAAGTGGTTCCCTACTAAAGTAAAAAGTTTAATTTTGGTTACCTATTGAGGCATAAGCGCCGCCAGAATTATTTCCAGGGAGGTGCATCTGCATCTGCATATATTATTAACGAATGTTTTTATACTAGAACTTTATCATATATACAATATGCTGGTAAATGCAATGTTACATACAAATCACGCGAGTATTCACCTAAATATATACGTATATTTGGCTCATCGGGCACATACTTTAATTTTTTTTTCTACGTACTTCCTTTTTGACAAGGAGATGCAAATGTACCTTCTTGGACCCTTTCCGGGCGCCCATGTATTGATCTAGTCCTGGTGTCCGATTTTTAAGCCGCCTGAAGGCTGATATGTCTAAACGGTTGAAACATCCAGCTCATCATCAAGGGAAAGATTGCCGGAAAGAAAAGTGCTGGCAGAAAGCGGCACTCATGGTTAAAGAACCTGCGGGACTGGTTCAGCTGCAGTACCGCCTCATTATTTAGAGCAGCAGCTTCAAAAATTAGAATTGCCCTGATGTTGTCCAACCTCCGATAGAAGTGGAACTACAAGAAGAAGAAGTTGAAACATCATCAGTTGTTGCCACCAGCAGTCACCCATCCGGAGACTGACCATGCTGAACGTTCTTTAACTACGAAGATTGCTAACAAACACCTAGTCAAACAATGCTATGAGCGCAACTATACATATATTGAGAAACTTACAGGTGGTATGGGGCATGTATGCCCATGTTGTCTTAAGATCGATCCAATGAACTGATCCTTTTCTATTAAATCGCATACTTTGAAGTGTAGCTCCACAAACGATCGCTTGTATTCGTTATGCAGAAATTCATAAAAGATCACGTCAATCTTTAAACAAATAAAAAGGAAAATTAGTAAACTTTGTACCAAGGTATGAATATTTCGCTGACATTTTCTTTTTGCAAAATACCTCAGTTTATTATTTGGTTTGCTTTGAATTCTATTCTAGGGTGACTTGTGTCGTAGTCAGGGAATAGGGGTGTCGTAGAATCCAATCTATCTGGATTCTAAAACATTTCCTTCGACCTTCTATTACCTAAGAAATAATCTTATTTGCTTAGGTAATAGAAGGTCCTACGTATTAGATAACTACGTGCTAAGTATTTTACCTCATTATAAAAGGTCATTCATATAAATATGAAACTATCTATTTTTCATTAAACTATCTATTTTATTAGTTCAAAACATTACGTTGTATAAAAATTACATAAGAAAAATATTACAGTAAGACAAACTACTCGCCAAGACTATTCAAATGAGCCCACACTCAATGAGGTTGTGTCGTTTCATCGCCAAGCTCCTTTGGCCACATTCCAGCTCCATCATCAGAGTGCTGATTTGATGATGGAGCTGGAATGTGGAATGTCATCATAATATTGCATTGTCACGCGAAATACACATGTATGGAGAATTTCAGCTCAATCGGTAACCGGGAGGTGGATCAAATTTAACTTGCAAGATTTGATTACAGACCGACAAATAAATAAACAAAAGCTTGAAAATATACTTACTGTAATATTATTGGCCCAAGTATGTTTGTTGTATCCCCAGAAGTTGACGACGTAAGATCCTTTTCTATTGTACCTCCTTACATTAACGGTGGCGTTGATAACGTATTTTTCGTTGGTGTACAGCACTTCTACTCTTTCTGGTATGACTTCGTAGCCACGGAGGGATTCACTCGAAGCATTCTAAAGGTAATACAGTAGACATTAAAAAAACCGGGCGTGGCTGTGTTGTGGACGCAGCCCGTGTGTATACGTCTCGTAGTAAGTGATATTATATTTGAATGTCGTTATAGAAGCGATATCAGTATCCACTTGCATTATTTCAACCGTCTCAGCTGCAGATGTACTGGCACCGTCCCTGATCCGTTCGGCCGCATTGATTTTTTTTTACGTAACCGGCACTACTTGACTCGGTTATATGGTGTGTTATTGGTACCATTCGATTGCTTTTTAAATGATATTTCCAACTGTATACATTTGTATTTTTATCAGGCTTTTTGACGTGTTTAAGCTGACATTATAAATTTTGTCAAAGTTTTTTTTATATTTTAATACCTAATTATAGTCACAGTAAGTATTGTCAAGAGCAACGATTGAAACTAGAACGAACGCCCATTGAAATCACACGTGTCTTTCCTGTTGAATTTCTAAAACTAAGATTTATATCAATTATGTAGGTATTTGTCTTTACAAAATGTATGCTTCTTGCTAATAAAACTGTGAAAAAAATTATACACTTGAATGATATGGGTCAAAATCAGAGAGGTGAGCATTATGCTTCTGACAAACATATCTGAATAAAATAACTCGATACTACTAAAAGATTTATTTCAAAATAAAGGTTTTGTGCAGAATTACACGGCACTTAGCTTATTTATCTTTCTGTGCTAATGTTTTATTTGATTTTAAACAAAAAAGGTGGAAATAGTCATTCCGGGAACGCGTCCTTATACCATGTTTCATAGTTCAAACAAGTCAAAAATGTTTATAATTAAGACTTAAAATTGTCATATTTTAATTTTAACTTTGAAAATAATCAAATTAAAAATATACGTATAAAATACATTAATAGCAGTTTAATTTATTCATATTTTGCCTATTCAAATGCTGTCTGACGTTTAATAAATCATTCCGTGAACGCGGTCGATGTTGATCGATGTAAATAAAAGAAAACACGCTAGGCGGCGTTAGCGAGCAACAGTGTTAAGTTCGCTAGTCAAAGCAAAAGGCGTGTTTCGTGTTTACGAAAAAAAATAATTGATTTTGTTGGTAAGTACCTTTTAAATTGATATGTGTTGTAACGCTTTTAAAGTGTAATGCTAGTTTCTGAGGTATAAGGTAAAAGCGTTCCACATTAAATGTAAGGTAGATAGAAGTATGCTAAGGTGTGATAAATAAAAGTTATAAAGTAAGTAATGTTGGTTTTATTAATGCTAATTTTAAGTTACATGCCTGAGGGGCGTAGATCGGTATGAGACACCTTATGATCTATATGCCGGAAGGGCTTAATATTAAAACTTAGGTTTACTGATTGCCGGAGGGGCTTAAGTCTAAATTACTAATTAAATGGTACAATAGAATGGGCGCCAGGACTATAGGTCCATAAAATACAAGGGCTGATAGTTGCCGGCTATCAGGGTAGAACAGGGCGTGTGGTCGAATACCTACTTCGCTGAGTTTGCAACCAATTTTAAATATGCTCTGTGTTAGTTAATTATTTAAGTTAATTGAGTAATAAAAGCACAGCACGAAAGGTAAGAAAGGCGCAGCCGTTGGCTGCGTTACCAATAATACTCGGGGGTAGATTCAAGTCGGGGCGGTAGCCACGTCGCCCACGGCGGAAACGCGCAGATAGAAGCAGCAAGAAGCTAGTAGCGGTCTCGGGGTGAGACGCAGAAAGAGGCCGCGTCGCCGCACGGTGAGGAACGCGCCGGAGGACGCTTGCCGCGCCTTGGAGTGCAGTTGTAGACCACAATTTCTATATGTAGGACAAAAAAAGAAACCCTGTCCGAGGACAGAAAACAAGTATGAATATCTTGTTCTTTGGTCAGACCTCGCTTGAAGAGCGAGGCCCTCCATTTCAAGTTGGGGGTGGTAAGCCGACAATGATATCGGATGCGACACGTCATCGGGTCTAGGAAAATACTGACAAAGACAGAGCCTAACCGAGACAGTAGGAATAAGAGGCTATTAAAAACTTACCCTAATGTCTTAGGGGTTTCTTTTCGAGGTTTCGAAGTCAGTTCAGCCAAGCGAACTTGCGCCACGTCGCACGGTGTTCGTCGTTCGGGGAACCAGGGTGTCGGCGTGCGGTCCTGTTCTCACTCGATTTCGGTGGTTTATGTAGAATCAAGGGACAATTCCTTTGGTTCTTGTACAACAAGTGAATCGTTTAGAAAACCAACCTTGCCGACACGTACCTTCGTTAGGACGCCGCTACGGCCTTGTTTCCCCTACGACCCCGTGTACGCTCAGTTGGCTGCTTGCTGGACAAAGAAAGACTCCAGTCCGTCTAACACGGTTTTATGTGATTTTATTTCACTCCGACCGAATTTTAATATTTTGTTCTCGTTCCTGACCTAGTTTGTTGACACTTGACAGCCAAGTCGCTGGCAGATCCGACTTAAGCTGTCAGTGACTTTTTGTAAATTTTTGGCACCAACGTACCCGATGATTTGCCAACACTAGAGTATTTTGGCACCTATTTGCCAAAACAGGGTTACAATACCCCTCCACCCGGGGAAAGAATTCACGCAGTGAATTCGACGGCTGCCCCCAGCCGAAAAGTAGAATAATAAGAACGAGTAGGGAGCAACAAAGAAATGGGCAACCTAGCCGCTAGAATATTTAGTGGCTATTTGCCGAACAGACGAAATACAGACCAAACGATAAAAATAAAAGATCCTTATAACTAAAAAAAGTGTCAAAGTACCCTGACTTTCTAGAGTTGAGTGAGATAATCAGGAAAGCAAACAACTGAGTGGAAATCTTACTTTGACTCCGCAGGGAATTTAAGATTGTTAAAAAACATAAAGGTACCAAATTATGGAGTCAGTTGGACCAAGAACCGAGGACTGACTCAAGCATAATTATGGCTTCTTTGTTTTTAACTGACAAGATTTTCCTGTAAGCGGTATCAATTAAGCTAAATTTTTTTTTTTGTTAGCATATAATCTGTGGTTAGAAGTAAAACAAGGATGCACGAAAATTATGGAGTAGGTTGGACCAACCCGAGGACCGACTCAAGCATAATTAAGGCACTGTTTTAACCACGATTTCTAATTTAAGCATGATTCGAGGTTGACTTGGTGAGTATTGCCAGTACAACTAAGAAACAAAGCTACTAAAATATATGCATTCTAATGCCCGCTATTTTCTGGAGATTGAGCTTAAAATTGAGCGAATATGGGTTACTGAAGCTAAAATTGTTGGAATTTGAATGTTTACAAAGTCAGGGGTATTTCACTTCTAAATCTAGGTGCATTTAACCTAAACTTAAGATACGGTGTAACTATTGTTACATGTTAGTGCTAAAAATAAATATAAGTCAAAGTTTGGAGTGGGGTTCTTCCTACCTGAGGGTGGAATCCCTTATTTATGCCATCGCCGGGGAAATCATACTATTATGATATGAAAATTAGTCAATTCAAGTGTGACCATCGGTGTCCGTATACAGAGTAATGGTACTACCTATGGAGGGCAATACAAGAAGCTGAAAGGAAAATGTTTGCTAACATGATGTAGAAGGAAGTAGAATAAGAGTAGTAGCCTAGAGACGGCAAAAGGAGTAGAAGGGAAAGTAAAAGATCGAAAGAAGAGATTTAGCAATTAGGTGGACCACATGTATCCGAAAGGTAGGAGACTAGAAAGAAAGGGATGCCTTTAGAGGAGGCCTATGTTGGAGGGTAAGATAGCAAAAGTGGACGCCGATAGTTTAAGAAGGCAATGCCTTGAGGATGTGACCATCGTAGTGGGCACAGGAGGATCATTACTACTTAAGGTTCGCGAAACCTTAGTGTAGTAAAGAAATGGGAGTATAATTTAGTGTGACCACATAGTTGTACAGGCTAGTGGACACAGCTAAATGGTTAAGTCTAGTCAGGTATGTAGTTATAGGCTTCAGTTAAAGAGTTCTACCACCGCTCTGTTGTATTGTCAAGTATGTAGTTATAGGCTTGAGTTAAAGAGTTCTACTACCGCTCTGTTGTATTGTCAAGTATGTAGTTATAGGCTTTCGTTAAAGAGTTCTACCACCGCTCTGTTGTATGTCAAGTATGTAGTTATAGGCTTGCGTTAAAGAGTTCTACCACCGCTCTGTTGTATTGTCTAGTATGTAGTTATAGGCTTTAATTAAAGAGTTCTACCACCGCTCTATTTATCGTCTACCTTTAGGGGGTAGGGAGTGCTAATCGGTACTGCCTTTACAGGACTCGCCTGTTGACAGGACCGACGCTAAGATACTACTTTTAGAGAGTAGCAAAGAGGCATCAGCACTGCCGTTAGTGGGCAGGGCTGAGCAAGAGATACTACCACGTAGGGGTAGTATAGCAGATTGGTACTGCCTTTAGTTGACAGGACCAACGCTAAAGTACTACTTTTAGAAAGTAGCAAAGAGGCATCTTTTAGAGTAAAGAGGAACTTTTAGAGTGTAGCAAAAGGTACTACCTTGTAGGGGTAGTATATTGGGTGTCCAACGAAGTGGGCACACAAAAGGGTCAAGTAAGGTACTGCTCAAGACAGCACAAGTGGTAGTAGCAAGTTATCAACAGTACTGCGTAGTACTGCGTACAGAATATACAAGGTACTATCTTTAGAAGATAGTAGGACAGTACTGAGTAAGTAGTACATGTAAGTATAAGCAAGTAAATAGTGCAAATACTGCCGGTAGTGGGTAGTATTGTCTATTTAAGGTAGTTTTTCTAAGCTAAGCTAGAATGATAATTGCTACCGAAAGTAGGAAGCTAAAGGTTATTATTCTAGCTTAGAAGTGTAGTATTAAGGTACTAAGGGCTACAATATAATAGCTTATCTTAGTTTGTGAGACATAAGGACTGCACTCCGAGCGCTCTAAAGGGAAAGAAAGAAAAAAAAATTTTACTACCGATTTTAAAATTAAATCCTTAAGGACTTAGTTTCCAGGCACGAATTATGCGATAAAAGTTAACAGTCAAAGATTGAGGAAAAAAATATTTCATAACAAATTAAATTACTCCGTTTTGTTGTTTCTATATTGTTTACTGATAATATTCTTCAGTAAATTAGTAAAAGATTATAAAAACATAATTGACATTGTTTTTCCTACCATCTTATAGAAAACAAAAGCGTTGTTACAAACTCCTTGTTTGCTAACAGAATAATCAACGAAGCTACAGTAAGTATTGCAAATAACAACTTCTGACCGTTGTTTTCCAAGAATTTAGTGCTATAAACAGTGTAACTGCAATTGTTTCTCCTTGTTTCAGGTTCCTGGAAAGATAGAATGTGCAACAATACTAATCTATCTGAAAGATTTCTCCAAACATGTGTGTGATAGACTGTTCCTAGTGAATAAAGTGAACGAACAAAAGTTTACCAGAGGACTGCGAATCATCCTATAAAGATTCTCTACTGAAGATGAGAATATAAGAGACGTCCCTACTTGGAAGACTAGGATCAGTTCATAACGTCTGAAACGTTTTGCTTCAGGTTCAGGCATGGTGACCCAACATCCTGATTATTCTGTTTCCGAGATTATGTAAAGATCGCTGTGAGAGTTGTCGAAGCTAACAATATATGATTATAGTGCTGTTTTTGTTGTTTTATTGTGCCAAGATATAGAATTACTAGTAAAGTAATCGTAAAAGTAATAATATTCTCAGGCGATTACTGCAATATGTCGGTTACCAAAATGTTCAATGTCGAACATGATTCGATATACTGAACCCTTTGTTTCCGGCATATTCCTAAGAGGTAGTAAGATTTTTTTTTTTTTAAGAACATTAAATCGTGCTGTTTAAGTTTAAGAGATATTCTATTTAAGTTAGACAAACAGAGACTAAGTCGTAATAGTGTAAAGTGGTTGCAGAATCAGCTTACAAATGTATGAAATATCTAAAATACTAGCGCAGGTAGTTTTAAGTTGCCTAATTATTGCTTACAAACTGCTATGTTCACAATTTATACTAATCCTATAAACATAATACATTAAACAATATTTCACCGCAACAATTTCTTTGTGAAAACTACTTTAGCATTTAGTTACAGTACATACTTTGCAACAATGCAAATAAAATGAATAATGTAGGTAAGTAATGTTAACAAAGTTTAGTTTCAGTACATTATTTTGTAATAATGCAAATAAAATGAATAGTGTAGGTAGGTAATGTTAACAAAATTTTGTTTCAGTACATTATTTTGTAACAATGCAAATAAAATGAATAATGTAGGTAGGTACTGTTAACAAAATAATGCAGGTATACTATAGCAATGAATCTGAAAATACAAAAACTGCCTAAAAATGAGAATTACAATACCTATTCTGTTAAATCTTACAGCTATAGGGTACACAAGGATTAAAACAACACAAATTTCTTTTTCAAAATTGTTCTTGTTTATTAGTATGTTAGTACATTCTAGCTGCCTAACAGATCCTACCTAACAATAAATTGATTGCAAATTTAGCTTAAAACCAGTTGAGGCGCCACTGTAACGCTTTTAAAAGTTCTACCGGGATAGCCGGGTAGAAAAGGGCGTGAAAGCGAGAGTACCTAACTTCTCTGAGTTTGCAACCAATTTTAAATATGCTCTGTGTTAGTTAATTATTTAAGTTAATTGAGTAATAAAAGCACAGCACGAAAGGTAAGAAAGGCGCAGCCGTTGGCTGCGTTACCAATAATACTCGGGGGTAGATTCAAGTCGGGGCGGTAGCCACGTCGCCCACGGCGGAAACGCGCAGATAGAAGCAGCAAGAAGCTAGTAGCGGTCTCGGGGTGAGACGCAGAAAGAGGCCGCGTCGCCGCACGGTGAGGAACGCGCCGGAGGACGCTTGCCGCGCCTTGGAGTGCAGTTGTAGACCACAATTTCTATATGTAGGACAAAAAAAGAAACCCTGTCCGAGGACAGAAAACAAGTATGAATATCTTGTTCTTTGGTCAGACCTCGCTTGAAGAGCGAGGCCCTCCATTTCAAGTTGGGGGTGGTAAGCCGACAATGATATCGGATGCGACACGTCATCGGGTCTAGGAAAATACTGACAAAGACAGAGCCTAACCGAGACAGTAGGAATAAGAGGCTATTAAAAACTTACCCTAATGTCTTAGGGGTTTCTTTTCGAGGTTTCGAAGTCAGTTCAGCCAAGCGAACTTGCGCCACGTCGCACGGTGTTCGTCGTTCGGGGAACCAGGGTGTCGGCGTGCGGTCCTGTTCTCACTCGATTTCGGTGGTTTTCTGTAGAATCAAGGGACAATTCCTTTGGTTCTTGTACAACAAATGAATCGTTTAGAAAACCAACCTTGCCGACACGTACCTTCGTTAGGACGCCGCTACGGCCTTGTTTCCCCTACGACCCCGTGTACGCTCAGTTGGCTGCTTGCTGGACAAAGAAAGACTCCAGTCCGTCTAACACGGTTTTATGTGATTTTATTTCACTCCGACCGAATTTTAATATTTTGTTCTCGTTCCTGACCTAGTTTGTTGACACTTGACAGCCAAGTCGCTGGCAGATCCGACTTAAGCTGTCAGTGACTTTTTGTAAATTTTTGGCACCAACGTACCCGATGATTTGCCAACACTAGAGTGTTTTGGCACCTATTTGCCAAAACAGGGTTACAGTGTGAAGCGTACTTTAATTCTCTGTCACTACGGGAACGCTGTTTGATGATAAGTTTTCCGAAAATTTGCATATTTTTTGCAAAATTCTAATAAATATTAGAGCTCACTTGTTCATAACCTCTAAAACCAATATCTAAGACGGAGGCGTCAAGCGTGACAAGAAAATATTTACCAAATAGTCATTTCGGGAACGGTCATTTCGGGAACGTTCACGTATATGACGGGCGTTCCCGAGATGACAATTTTTGGGCAAAATGATGCTCTAATGCTTTTAAAATCATAACCATGCAATATTTTGGTTTTAGGTATTCATTTAGTTCGAGCAACATGGCAAACGATATAAATGAAAAGAAAAGGAAGTTAAAAGGGGACAGTATAACTTATACAAAATATCGTGAAAAGGCTAATGCAAGGAAGCGCAAGATTTAAATAAAATGACACCTGAACAAAGAGAGATGAAGAGACTGAAAGATAGGGAATATTACCAAAGAAAGAAGGCAGAAAATAAAGTTAAGAGTGTAAATGATATGATAAAAGACCAATGGATGGTGTAGGAGGAGTGCTAAAGAAAACTGCTGATGACCAAGTATTACGAGGAAACGATGTCAACACAGCTGCAGATTTTGTCCGCTTACTAAACAGTTCATCTGTTTCACTCCATGAAGTCACTGACGGTGAAATAGTTGCAATGAAAAACGTAATACCCGAAAAAATAGATGCAATCCCGGGCATCATGAATGTAACTAAAATTACCTGGCAGAATGCTCCTGATGTCTCCATACTACAGTATCAATTTTCAAAATAATTGCGAGAAATTAAACTACAGGCATTTTCAGTGGAAGAGAGAGCTAAAGAAAGTCCAGTGCCATAAGAAATGATAGATTTAGACATAGAAAAGAATGACGAGTTTCTGAATTGTCTTCACATCAATAGAAAAAGCATTTATGACGCCGTATACGGATCAGTCAGTTCAGATGATGAGGATCTCCAAAAGGTTTCAGATCGACTTAATGGAAAGAATGACGATATTTATGCTGGTACATCGTACGGAGATGATAAGGAGAACTTCCACCCAAACATGATACGTCCAAAGACATTTTTGCTAGTAAATGTACCAACTGAACATTAAAAAAATGAATACAGATACGTTGCAGTCGCTGACACCTCAGTTGATGAAGATGGAGAAATAAAAGTCACCTTTCTTCGTTGTCAGCGGAACTCAGCAAAAATATTTAAAATAGAACAAAATGATGTTGCATAAGTCCCCTGTGAACAAGTTGTTAAAATTTTACCCACACCGAAATTGCAGAAAAAAGGTAGTCGTAGCTATTATTGTTTTGATGAAAATATGGACATATGTGAAAAGTAAGTTATTGCTAGACTTTAAGTTCACACTTTGATACTCAAGTTACTTTGTGATATTATGTGTTTCTATTTCCTAATATCTGTTTATTTTATAACAAAGTTTACATTTTGATTTAAGCATTGTTCCTGATATCTAATGTTTGTTGATTTAAACTACAAAGTTTATTGTTATTAGATTTTAAGTTAAATTTTTGATACTCATGTTCCTCATTCCTTAAGTACAAATAAAGGTATAATTCTGTAAATGTATATTATTTATTTGCATATAATATGACAAAAACTGGGTGTTGCGTTCATTTAGGGAACGTTAACGTCATTTAGGGAACTTCATTGTCATTTTGGGAACACTCGCATCATTTTCGGGAACATCACAAAAACGGCAAAAAAATCACTAATAAGTACTTCTACACTTAATCTTGCATATATACAATATGAAATGACCTTTAAACTTTTGTATTTATATAATTAATATATAACGTAGTGCAAAAATGTATACAATAAATTGAAATTTCGGAACGAAATTTACACCAATTGAAAATTTATGGAGATTACTTTGAAAAATAAATGTTTTCAATAAAAAATATATAAATTAACAACATTATCTGATTTAGAAACAGGTTAATTACAATTTCTTAAAGGTGATTCTTAAATGCGTTGGTTATATAATTATTAAAAAAATATTTAAAAGTGTTCCCGAAATGACTTTTGTGCCTGGCATTATTCTTATTAACTGGTAGAATTTCTAAAATATACATTTTTGTGCGTACCTTTTCACAGGAAAGGTTCATGACAAATGACACAACAGACTCCACTTGTTAGTTTTCTTCAAAAGAAAACTTAATTTCTCAAATATTTGAAAACCTAAGATGCTCACCTCTTTGATTTTGACCCATATAAGCCTTGGAACATTTGAATTTTGACTCATTTTTTTAGGAAACTTTGGATGCAAAGAAAACATAAAAGAACTAAACTCAGCCATTTTTTATGAAAATAACGGCCTAGTTTATATATTCGTTAGCTCAAATAACTGTTATTTAAATAAATCTATTCAACGGTTTTTTCATAATTTACTACGGAGAAAACCTTATGCGCATTTGGTACGCAGTAATTATAGGTATTTTAAAACAAATAAAAATAAAATTATATTGCAATAGGTGCACACGCACTAAATCTACTGTTTATCATCGAATCCCTCTATCTCTTCTTCAGACAATATATCTGAGGTATAATTTATTTAAGCTACGCCAAATCTGAGTTCGTACCGTCAACTGGTTGCACCTTAATTAGGTTAGCTAAAATTATAAAGGTCCCTCATTTAAAAGCTTAGTAAATACTGTTCTTATGCTTTAAAATATTTTTCAATACTCACAAACATAAAATCATAAAGTAATACAAACAATAGACACAGCTTTACTTCACGCATGATGAGCGTAATTTAAATGAATACCTCGCCTTCTATTCATCGTCATTACGAGTGTTTCATAATGGCTTTATAATAAATAGTTGATTTCTATCTTTATGTTTACTTCTCTATATATTATGATGTGTCACGTATTTACCTTCTATATTTGTTGGCCTTTTTGTTCACTTGGATTAATAGTTTGACTGTTTTATCACGAAGAAATTGCGGGTTCCGTGCTTACAAGAAAAAATCCTACGTATATAAAAGAGTACAATTTACTTTTCGCCTTCTTGGGCGCTCATGAGTGTGATGCATATAGTGTTTTCTTATTTTTCTTACATTAATATTTTGAAATAGAGTTTTTTTGTTCTTATCCCAAACATCATTTAAGTCCACTCAACAATTTCTGAGTGATTACACAAATCAACAAACATAATCACTATAATGTTGGTGGTCTAGTGTGTTTAATGTCAAAAATACTACGCATTATTTTTACTCGAATAATATTGATAAGGACTCTGCGTAGTCATAATTATCTTTTCATACCACCTGCTCAAAAACGACTCATTATGTCTCGTACAATCTCAACGTAAAATAAGTAATTATTGTCTTAACACAATTTCGAGGGCTAGGGCAGGTGAATAATGTTGTATGAAACTCCCTAGGGGGTAGTGATTTAAATTTGGAACGTCCAATTCGAAAAAAAATATCTTTATTTTGTAAAATCGAATCCAACAAAAACATTCACATGAAATGGAGCCAAGACTAAATCACAGTACACACTATCAAAAAGTTTTCAGATCTCACGTAAAGCCAAGCTTCTAACTCTACACGCCTTACTCTACAAGTCCTTACTCTACAAACTCTACAGCTTAGTCAATATACGTGTCTTCCCCTTGTCCCCGTCACCGTCTATCACCCCGCGGGACGGTCGCACACGAGATTGCCGGGTTACTATAGAGTCCCACACTACGCTCAGGGTCCAATATGTTGCCTGTGACGTAAGACACTACTTGGTTCCCTTGGTACATAATCTACTATTATCTACACTAATGTTGTAACATTCTACTTATGTTTCCAATACTTGACTTATAATGACTACTGTTATAGCGCAGACAACAAAACACTCAATTTAAGCAATTTCACATCATATTATAATATCCACATCGATATCGTAAAATCTCATTATAACATCGCGCGCTCGCTCCTGATTGGCCCTGCGCGCGCAGCTGCGCTCTCATTGGTTAGATTTTAATGGCGCCAAGTTCACTGTGACAATACACGTGCGCGTGAATTTAATGTTTCGCAATATGTTTATTTTTATTTTTACTAGTGGAGATAAAGTAGTGTATGCAACTGCATATAACACGGGTATTAAAACACTCGTTACTATTATGAAACTCGCTGCGCTCGTTTCATAAACTCACACTCGTGTTTTAATACCCTTCATTATATGACAGTTGCATAAACTACTATTACACGCATAATATTGGAGTACATAATTTATAAATAAGTGCACGTCGATTTATAAATGTAGATACGTAAATGAAATGTTTACCAATTTTTGTACCTACCATTACACAAAACATGGATAATTTATAAACATTCTACATAAAAGAAGTAATTTCTCAAATGGCTTGATTTTAAAAAGCCTTGCCAGCTTGCAATTTTATGGTGAACATTACTATTTCTTAACGTTTAGACTATTATCTGATACGAACAATGTTCTTAGAAAAGTAGTAACAGTTCCTGTTTCCTGAGACATATAAATTTGAAGCTTTCAAAGACAGAGTGAACAGTTACACCACGGGGCAATTCTGTTAGCCGATCTCTTTACGAAAGTGATACGTTCTTGAACCTCTCTCGTTGTTCTGACAGTTCCGATTGCTCAAAACCATAGAATAATGACCAGTACAAGAAGGAGTACTAAAATGGCAAGAGAATACATCTCTTTGTCTCATTTTAATTATGAAATTTAAAAGGTGTTAGAAAAAGATGTACATATACTCGAACTTACGTAATTTCGAAGGGTATCACAAACTAGGATTGAGCTATCGGAGGTGACATGAGATTGTCATCCCATAAGCAACATGCTAGTGTTGTAACTGAGTCGATTAAAATATCGATAAGAAAATATATTTATTTTAACGTCGCAAAAATGATGGGGTGTTTTAAGTTTACGTGTCTATGTGTCTATCTGTGGCATTGTAGTTCCCGAACAGATAAACTGACATTAATTAATTCATTTAAAGGTAAATCAATCGGGAGTGTTCTGATCTATATTTCATCATTGTTGAAAATAATTATCTGAATCATTTCAAGATTATATATTCAGCTGCTTGGGCTGTAGATCATCTATCAGTCTGACATTCATACCTACAGATAGCGCGCGAGTTGAATGCAGTCGGGGTCTGAGGTAAAGAGCGGGAGCATCTCCCCCCGCTATCCGCCCGCCCCACCTCACGCGCCTGGGCGAGTTGGGCGTGCGGATAGCGGGGGGAGACATTCGCATTCCTAAGCTCTGCATTCAACTCGCACGCCTACAATAATTTGTATAAATCATGTCATTATTATACATTTACATATCAGAATAGTTTCGACAAAGCTCTCACTCTACAGTGTGATACCTGTAATAACAATAATGTAGGTACCTACCTTACATTTTTGAGGAGTTGCTTCGAAGTGAAATACTGATTGTTTGATTTAGTTTTAATGTAGGTACATCATTTGGTTTTAGACGTCGATGTTTAATATTTTCACCCACAAAGCAATCTTCCGAAAAATGATAAGAACAAATGTGGCTGTGCGGTTTTGGTGTCCAGTTTGGTCTTGAAATTAGTGTAATCCATTGATTTTTAACTACTTCATCTCTGGGAAATCTAAAACAAAAATCGGCCAAGTACGAGTCGGACTCGCGCACGGAGGGTTCCGTACTGTATGGGAGCCCCCCTTAAATGTTTATTTTTTTTTAATTTTATTATTTATTATTGAAGAAAATATAAAACTAAATGTTCTGTGAAAATTTCAAGCATATGAGATACAGCCCGGTGACAGAGAGACAGACGGACAGACGGAAATACGGACATCGAAGTCTTAGTAATAGGGTCCCGTTTTTCCCTTTGGGTACGGAACCCTAAAAAGTAGTGTAAGTATAATCAAAAAAACATCGATACAGTCATTTTACCACAGCACTATGACGTGATAACCTGAACTATTATTTTTTGTAAAATATTGAATGAAAATTACACAAATTATTCCAAAATGTATGTAAAATATCGTAATAATATAATTTAAAACAATTTCTGTTAGACGTAGCTGTTTTTAAATCACAAAAAGTGTATATATTCCAACAAAACTCACCGATGAAAAGTCACTAATTCATTCTTATTATTTTTTCGGGATGAATGCGATGTGCACCCTTTTATAAGACACGCCATTTGATATAAAATACACCATTCATAAAGAATTTATACAAATTTACATAGTTTTAGCACTTTGAAACAGTTATTTCTAATAAATTGTATTAAAACTCGACAACCGGCATTCGGTGTTGACAAACCATAGCCACGCAACCACTGACAGTTGATCTTCACAAAGAAGATCGCAGCTCCGTTATGTATTATTTTTGATTTAGTAGCACTATACTTTTACTATTATTTATTCTGTGACAAATTAGAACCAACTTTTAACCATTTTGACATTCCAACTTGTGATTTTGACGTTAGACGGCAGACGTTGCGTTTTGTTTTGTTTCATCCACTCTTGCGTATGCTGTATAACCAGATATGAATAAGACAGCTGTTACACAGTTTTTATTTGAGCAAAATTTAGTACTCCCTCTAGTACGTTATTTCTCTAAGCTCAAAACTGTCAGAAAAACGAGACAAGTTCAAGAACGTGTCACCTTAGTAACGAAATCGGTTGTCAGAATTGCCCCGCAGATCTCCGTGCTTTATCTTCGACTACAACATCGCTTATCATCAGACGTGTTGATGATCAAGCGCGGACTTACTCGCATTAAAAAACAAATCGACAATGGACAAACAAATGTAGCAAAGAATATATCGTATCCACAAAGTGGATACAGACAAATAGTTGACTCGAATCTCAAGAGACTTCCATCCGACTACCAATACGTAAACACACCACGAACATTTGATGTAAAATGGTTCATGATTTTTCTAGTAAACCTAAAGGTGAAGACAACAGAGTACATATTTCATACATATCTATGGATTAATCTATGTAAAAGATATCCTAAAGCTCAAAATAAGATAGTGTTAGACGAGTGTGAGGTGCCAACTTGTCCGTACAAAAACAATATTGGTAACAAGTTGATGATTGAAATGGGGCTAAAATGGCTCCCATATGGTACGGAACCCTTCGTGCGCGAATCCAACTCGCACTTGGCCGATTTTTTAAATGACTTTAAAGTTATAGGCCTCTAAAATTTCATATTTTTACGCAAAACTTTGGTGGAAAGGTATACAGAAAATAAAAGAATTCCTGAAAAAATAAGACGTACAGACGTGCGATATTTTTTACTCAAGCGATAGACACAAAAACATAACATTTCGTTACAAGTTAAGAGGTGAAAAGAGTTTCCTTCCAGAACGTAAATTTTATCAAAAATGTACTGAAAATTCTCTTGATGTTCTACAGAAAACGCGAAAATAGTGGTCATACTCTTCTTTATATTTGCTAGTAAAAATTACATAACTTCACCGTAGGTATTCTTATTCAAAAATTATAGGGTGAATTTTAGGTCTTGTCTATGCCTAAAAATTCCGACTACAGGACTAGCTTTTTTTTTTAACAAACTCGTTAATGACTACAAATTTAAGGTCTAAAATCCCTAGAGTCTCAGAAGAACTATTACTGTTCTTATTCTATGCCTAGCTAGAGTAACCTCAAAATAGAACACAAAACCTCAGGAGCAAAAAAGCTTCCATGTTTACAACCAATAATTCAATAGGATCTAAATTTTTGCTCTGTAGCTACCATTTAGCATTCGGGGGCAGTCGTTAATCATCCTGTAGTATTAAAAGTACTGGGTTCCGAGGAATAACTTGCAAGATTTATGACAAGGCTTCGTACATGATAGGTTTCCAGTACATTATCTTTAACGCATTTGTTACCGACCAAGAGAACGAAATAACAGAGGTTTTCGTTTTGACTTGATCATTTTGTTTTCGTCTCTCCGGATGTTACGTTTTTTACAAATCTTGATGAAACTTTGGTACAAAGCTTCGAGCAAGTATCTACAGAGTACAGTCTCCAAGTGAATGTAGTAAAAAAATGAGCGAGCGAGCGCCGTCATACATACCGACTTAGATATTTGCACTAATTAATTCGCAATGACCCCTTTTCTCGAATCTCGACGTTAGTCTAATTAGTACTTGTAACCGAGCTTTGGCATCGCGCGGCGTTTTAGTCGGCTTGCAATCGCCTTACGACTTACTAAAAAGCCTGCCCACTACGTAGCTTGGGCAGAGTTTTGGCTCGGACACTTTTTTGGCCCGATTGTGACTCTATAGATATTTACTCGAAGGTACACAGAGATTTTTTACAGTCGGCAATTTAGTCGGCATCCTAACATTGGCCCTAGCTTAGCCAGGCCCACCCAGAGTAATTGGGCTGGATTCACTACGCCATAGACAAGCTAAAACACAAGTTACTTAGTTTCAGATACGCCATCCAATTTTTCTCCTAGACGTATACGAATTTCTTCACAAGTTTTGTTGTTGCATTTGTTCTTGTTATGGTTAAACGGTTGTTCTAACCATTTAGCTATGTCAGAGGCCTTCAGGTAATTTAAAAACTCTAGGGCTAGCTACCTGGCCTAAGAGAACTAACTTATTTTTTTTACAATATTTTAATTGCCAGGAATTGGCTATTAAACTCGTAATTTTTCACTATTTAAAACTTAGTGCAAAGCTGAGGTACTGTTTCACAGCTGCGCTTATGCTCGAGCTTACAATGTTCAATAATAATTCTGAAGTGATTCCTGTTTTGTAAGTAAATATTCATTTGTATCTGCCAGTTCTGAGGTAAGTAGATTGTGGGAATAAATAATGTACCTAATACATGTTTTATTATTACTTGGGGAATTAATTTATTGACGACAAAAGCGTTATGATTCCGCATTTCTGGTCCCTACAAACAGTAACAAGTATTTTATTTAAAAAAAAAACCTTTTATTAATAACAAGCTTTTATGAACAGGTACTTGCCAAGACGAATCAAACAAGCCGAAACTCGACGATAGGGTTGCGTCGTTTCATTACAGAGTTCCTATGACCACCCTCCAGCTCCATCATCAGACCCTAGTTACCATTGAAATACAAATTACTCGCCAAGACCATTCAAATGAACCCAAACTCGATGAGGTTGTGTCTTTTCATTGTTAAGTTCCTTTGGCCACCTTCCAGGTCCATCATCAGATCAGCACCATGTCATCTTGTCACACGATTTACACATGTATGCAAAATATCAGCTCTATCGGTATCCGGGAAGTGGATCAAATTTAACTTGCAAGATTTGATTACAGACAAAGGGACAGGTGAAAGTAAATGAAAGCTTGTAAAAATGTGGTACTCTTCGTCTGTGATTGTCTTTCCGTCGAAGCAGAATCTGGGAGTCTTCAAATCAGTGGTCTTGTAGTAACCTATAGCCATTTCCTCTTTTTCGTCTCAGCTCGTTGAAAACTTGAAAATCGGTAGAAATTCAAGAGTATTTGTCCAATATACTACTTTTCTAGATGGGAAACTTGAAATTCGGTAGGAAATTGGAAGAAATTTCCAGAAATCTCAAAAATCGTTGAAAACTGGCTTCATATGGATATTTTGGTAGGACAGGCTCCAAATCGGTAGAAATACCAAAAATTCGGCAGGTTCGACACCACTGCTTCAAATCAAGAGCACCTTCTAGTTAAGCATGCTACTCCACGTGCTATACCGTATCTTTGCTGAATTAGAGGCTTCTAATTCAGCTACCAGAGACGACACGGAATAATAGTTTATGAACCAACCTGGCCTAGTTGTTAGTGTTTGCCTGTAATTTATAAAGCAGCATGATAAAATTTCGAAATTTGACACTGGACAAAAAATAGGTACTAAAAAGTATCCAACCTACATACTACATGTTAATATTATTGATAAGAAACGTTTGTTAAAGCCAATAAATTTCATTTTCATTTTCATTTTCACATAGTATAAAACAAAGGCGCTTCCCGCGCTGTCTGTAATGCTTAATATCTTTAAAACTTTGCAACGGATTTTGATGCGTTTTTTGTAATAGATATAATTAACGATTCAAGAGGAAGATTATATGCAAAATACTCAAAAATAAAATCTTTAAATCAATAAATAAAAAGAAAAAAATATAAAATCAAACTTTTGAATTTAGTGGTACCATTGTAAATACATGAAATTGGCAAGCCGCCACAAAATGTATCTTCATTAGTCGAGCCGTGACCGGTAGAGACACGGCGGAGACCCCGCGGTGGGTGCTGAAACGGTACACGATCGTAAATTTACTAAATCTTACTTGAAATTTTGTGGTTACGCCCAGTTCCGTCACGAAATTTATTATTTATTAGCTTTCAAAATAAACTTCTATAAAATAAAACTTTAAATTTGGTGCAAGTAAGTAGCTAGTGCGTATTTTAATAGGTAAGTATCTCTACTTTCTTTAGTATAAGTCGTGCCACTGAAGATGACACTTGAGAAACCACGTGGTTTGTAAACAAATATACAAATTCTGGATATACAAACGTTTAAAAACGTTTATAAAACGAAAACGTTTATAAAACGTTTTTAACGAATATCTATTAAACGGTTTTTAAACGTTTGTATATCTATTATCCACAGAATAGGCCCTATTACTCGTACACATGACATTATCCAGATTTCGTATATTATTTATTTACATACCACGTGGTTTCTCAAGTCTCATCTTTGGTGGCACGACCTATACCTCTCAAGGTCAAATCTTGAAAATGTCTCACTAATCATCGTCATATTCTTATCCATTTACTTACCCTTTTATTTTACCGAATAAATTTGGTGAATCTTACTGGAAATTTTGTGGTTTGACCAGGTTTTGTATCAATAACCATAAATATTACATTTTAATCTATCTGAATTTATGTTCTGAGTAAAAAAAGTAAGTTCGTATAAGCCAGGTGGCTAGCTCTGGTGTCGCTTTTTAAGAGTTTTAAGCCGCCAAAAGGCCTCTGACATGGCTAAAAACGATAGGAACAACAATTTTCTAAGTTTTTAGGACTAATAAATTAATGTATGAGGTTTTCATTAAGGAAAAGTAAATTAAGAAAATTGTGTAACGTGCAGCTCTTCTAATCGACTTCAAAAAAGAAGGTTCTCAGTTCGACTGTATGTTTTTTTTTGTGTGTGAATGTTACACGATTTCTTCGCCAGTTATGAACCCACTTTGATTTTATTGTTTGGTAGACCATACTTTAGAGATGGTTTTACTTAAATTTTATCATAATCGATTAATAGGATAGTTTTCAAAAAAATCACTAATAATCTAAAAATAGCATAGGTAAAACGATTCAAGCGAGCTTTTTGAATTTTGTAAATCGGTCGTGACATTTTTGGCGAAAAGTAATTATTTTCACTTCAACATGATTATTTGTTAATATTTTACGTAAAATAAAGCTATCATATAAGTCAGCATATAAGAGGGGTATTTTAGATTTTCAAAAATATTCACGGCCTTGGTTTGGTTTGATAACTCTTTAATCGCGAATAAGTCCGCACTTGACCCCGAACTCGCCTGATAGTAGATAAAGCAACGTTGTAGTCGTAATACTAAATCTAACCTCATGTCAAACATTGATGAGCATCCTCAGTTACCTACAAAATACTTGTTTAGTCTAGATTTAATGGCTTTTACATTGTATGTAACAGTAAACACCGATCCCGGTAGAGTTGCACTTTCGAGAAAGCAATCGGTGAATGAAAAACGAGTGGAAACGGGAAACGGTAAAAGCTGGATAACTTTGTTATACTTAATAGTATTTAATTATTATGTTATACAATAAAGTCCGTTCCATTACCGCTGAGACCTAGGGTCGCGATGACCTTTTATGAATATAAATACCTAATAGATTTGCTTAAAAAATATCACTATCTTTTGGTAGTTTTTAAAAGATTACCGCGAGTAGCATTTTCAACCCGGCGTTACTGTGATATACTGTCTGTAGGTGGACTATCGACCTCATCAAGACCGTAGGGTCGCGCTGAATGCAACCGGTTTTATTGGGAATCTATAGGTTAGGCCTATGTCCAGCAGTGGACGTCCTATGGCTTAAACAAACTTTTTGTGGTATTGTAAGCTCCGGTAGCGCTGTGTTTAACTGTTTAACTACGTGTATGGTAAAAGCTCAGAATAAGGACTAAGCCTTATTCTGAGGGTAAAAGACTTCAATTATGTTTAAACATCAACATACTCGTACGTTTGTTTCTATATTTAATATGTGTTGTTTAGTTTTTACGTTTAGTTTTTTTAATGGAAAATTTTAATATCAGGTAATATCAGCATACATTACATGAATACAACGAGATATCCCTAAAAACCCGTTGTATATTATTATGTTTGTCTAAAGTCTAGACAAAAGAGCAGACTAGGTCAAAGTACAAGAAATTTTGCGATGTTTGAGCACATAACGGGAGCACTATCGCGGAACGACAACGATGGGCAAAGTTGGACGATAAAAAATAACCGCCGCTGTTTTTATGAATATATTCAATTTAATGCATGACTAAACTTCGATTTTAGTGAAGTGCTCGATATCGATGAAGTTAGGATCCTGATGCATCACGCATCGATAATTTATAGTTTTTTATTTTGTCGTTTTAATTAATCTTAGAGTTACTATACTGTTAACTCGCTAGTCTATGTTAATGTCATGGAACCAAGAGGGTACTTCATTAAGAGCAAATATATTATCGTTGGTTCGGAAAGCCCTAAGCAACTGAGAAGAACCAGCAAGAAACTCTCGTTGCATTCCTACCAACTGATACTTAATTAGATCCTCGACTCACAAATACCGTCTCGTCACTCGACCGATGACTCTCACAGACTGCCTCCGCTACCCATCGCCCGAATCATCTCTTTGTCTACAATTATTCCAAATCCTCTTCACCGTCGCAACGCCGAGGTTTGTTGCGACTATGTGTAGGTACCCTCTTTAATAAGCGAAGGTAACAATAGTATGCAAGTGCGTATAGTTTTTAATAGCCTTATTAATACAATTTAGTAACATTTTTAATAACAAAATTAATGTGCTTTACTAACTGTATTGGCTTTTTTAATGATCTACTGATAAACATAGATTTCACTATGGAAACTAACGTGGTTTTCGTACATTTTAATTAAGTAAAACACAGGTGTTACTCACGTTTGATTTTTAGTAGGATACTACTATAGTTTCGATCGCATTGCAGTGCTATGCGAGACGAGCCCGCGAGCTAGTACTCCGACCTTGAGAAAGATCGCCAAATGCGATCGAAACTATAGTAGTATCCTACTAAAAATCAAACGTGAGTAACACCTGTGTTTTACTAAATTAAAACATAGATTTATATTGATATCAATTGTATGATTAGTATTTGATGTAATGCTAGTTTGTTTCGATCAATTTGTTATATATTCTAATACTAGCAGCGCCCTGCGGTTTTACCCGTGTTGTGCCCGTTCCCGTGGGAATTTCGGGAATTTTTATACATATAAACCTTTCTCTTGAATCACTCTATCCATTAAAATAAACCGCATCAAAATCCGTTGCGTAGTTTTAAAGATTTAAGCATACATACAAACAAACGAAAATAGCGACTTTATTTTATACTATGTAAGGATGTTTCAATATTTATTGTGACATTCTATACTCATTGACATTATAATCCTTACTAATATTATAAATCCGAAAAGTTTGTTGGTTTGTTGGTTTGTTACTCTTTCACGCACCAACGGAGCAACGGATTGACTTGATTTTTGGCATGGACATAGTTTAAAAGGCGGAAGGAGCTTTAGGATACTTTTTATCCCGAAAAATTGCATAGTTCCTGTAGGACAGGACAAAAACGATTAAAAGCGAAACTGTCGCCACTATCACAAAGACGCTACGTGATTAATTCCTCTATGACGCTAATATGGACTCACGAAACGTCACAGTGAAACGTAAATAGATGACAGGTGACATTGTCTGCAGACTTTTATAAATCACAGGTAGCATGGCAGAGGGACAAATTATTTTTCCACCATTATATCCCCTTGAAGAGGAAATAAAGTATGGATTGAAAATGACAACTGACATTAAAATTGGATAAAATGTTTTTTTCCCTCTGCATGCTACATGTTACTATGACATTTAATACCAGGCCGTCATTTTGTCTGACATTAAAAATATTTTTAAATCTTCTATCATTAGAGGTTTAACATGTTTCTTTATTCTACCTTTATAGTAAAAAATCATCATACTTTAATATTATCAATCCGAAAAGTTTGTCGGTTTGTTCATCTTTGACGCAGCAACGGAGCAAAAGATTGACTTGATTTTTGGTATGGATAACTATGGTTTAAAAAACAGAAAGTGATAATAGGATACTTTTTTTCTCGAGACAATTCGTGATTCCCATGGGACAGGACAATAACTGTTTTTCAGCAATGGAGCAACGGATTGACTTGATTTTTGGGGTGGGCATAGTTTGGAAGACGGAAAGTGACATAGGATACTTTCCATCCCGAAAAAATTGTGGTTCCCGTAGTATAAGACAATATTTTTTTCTCAGCAATGGAGCAACGGATTGCCTTGGCTTATTGCATGAATATAGTTTGAAAGACGAAAAGTGACATAGGCCACTTTTTATCCCAAAAACTTTAACAGTTCCCGTAGGATAGGATAAAATTTAAGTGAGAGGGCCGCGGTAGCAGCCGTCTAAGCGCCAGAAATAACCTGTCGTGGCAAGTTTAGGACGTTTCTACGTTTTTTGCACTCCTTCGCGGCACTCAACAGCGCTAGCCCAGACTCGGGCTCCATAACGGAGCTTGCGCTCCCGCCATAATGAAGGAGTGTTTCGGAGCACAAGACACATCGTCATCCACCACTCGGGACTAACCAGCACTGAGCGTCGGACAGCATTCCAACGCCCTGGTCCCAGTGCAACGGGTCAGTCATAGTAGCCCAGCGCCTGCCTCTTCAACTGCAGAGGGCAGTGAGAACGGCCATCGCGATACCGACACTTCTCGTCCCCTGCAGCCCCACTGCGTCTGCCAACACGTTGACGGCCTAGCGGAAGGTAGGGTAGGTGGCGGCACCCACACCACCAGTTCCATATATCCCACCGCGGCCCCTAATCCTCGGCTGTCATATCAGAGTCTAGGAAGCAGCCTTGCTTTATGATACTAAGAAAGATTATTCCCAGCAAGTAACTGGAGATAGAAAGACAGAAAAGTTGGTCCCTTATATTAAGAAGCCACACCCAGCGCAGCAGGAAGAGCTGGAGTTCATATGCCTGGCAGACGGCGCAGCACTAGAGCAAAATCTTAACCAAGAAATTAACATATTTACAGACGGCAGCAAAATTAAAGGGAAAGTCGGGGCGGCATTATCCATTTGGGATAATGCCGCTGAGATCAGTACCCGCAAGCTGAAATTGGCCGATTGGTGCTCCGTGTACCAGGCCGAGCTATTTGCACTTCTTGAGGCTACCGAAAATGCATTAAAATCCCCGAAATCCAGCTACACCATCTTTTGTGACTCCAGGTCTGCACTGGAAACGGTAGTTGGCGTCTCTTCCTTCCATCCCTTAGCAGTAAAATTCAAAATTAACATAAAATTACTACACGCACAAAATAAAATAGTGAAATTTTATTGGATTAAAGCGCACGCGGGGATGGAGGGAAATGAGAGAGTGGACCAGCTAGCAAAGGAAGCAGCACTGCACTCGAAGTGCAGATATATTTACGATACGAGTAACTGCCCCGTTTCATTCGTCAAGTAAGAAATCCGAAAGGACTCTCTTGACGAGTGGAACTGGCGGTATCAGGATAGACACACAGCGGCGGTAACCAAAACATATTTTCCGGATGCAAGGGCGGCTTACAAGATCGTAAGAGAAAGCACCAGTGGGAATCATAACTCAAGTGCTAACGGGGCATGGTGGGCTTTCCCAATACTTACATCGATTTAAGTTGAGGGAAAGCCCATCGTGCATCTGTGAACCCACAAAAGAGGAGACTCCACTGCACACAATCTTGGAGTGCCCAGTTTATGGTAAGCAGCGATTTGATTTATAACAAAAAATTGGAATTAATAAAACACGTAAAAACTTAGATGAAATAATGAAAAATAAGATAAGATAAGAACCTTAGAAACAATTTTATCGAATTTTGCACAAATATTTGTAAAAAAAGCAATAATTAGGAACAAGTAGGTATAAACTTGGCTGTACCATTGTAATGTTTATTTTAACTGCAAACAGCCAAAAACATTGAAACATAGGTATATTTTTTAATTATTTGTAACTAAGACCCCTGATCATGTCAGGGATACTTCGCGAAAAAATAAAATAAAAATCCTCGGCTGCAGCGTCGCAAGAGCGGCACTGCAGCCCGCCTCAGTTGCGACACTCCTCATAAGGCACGCAACCTACCGGCCATCCTCTCAGCTGCTTTAGTTTAAAGCGGCTGAACCTCGAGTGCCAGCCTCTAAGCTGCCTTTGGGGAAAAGACCCAAAGAAGAGGGAGACGTCGAGCGCCGCCTTTTCAGCTGCCTCAGACCTCCCCCACGACAAGGCGGGAATACACGGTTGTATATACACTTCAACCGTAACTTAACCAACAAAAGCATTCCTCTAAGGTATTTTGATATTTGTCGGTTAGGTTTCGCAGCCGACATAAACATAAGCCAAAATCAAAATATAACGCGGGCGAAGCCGCGGGTTAAAGCTAGTTATTATTATAAATTTCATATACGATGCATATGACATTGAAGTGTTTTGTATGTATTGAACTATATTATTGCTAATTATATTTAAAATTTGACTTGCAACAGTGGTGTTATCAATAAATGACTATGACTATGTGTCTATCTAAGTCTTTATTTGTTTTATTCTCAAAGTTGCTAAGTAAACATTGATAGCTAGGTAAATTCAAATACTTTAAATTATTGTCATTGAGTTGTTACAGTCCGTTTTTTTCTAATTCTGAACAAATAAAAACGTTAATAACACTATGTAGAGGCTGGTGAGCATTAACCTTTAAAATAAACCTATTTAAGTGAGTGAATGGAACTGTCTAGAGGTTTTTATTGATCATAATGGATCTGTATTGAGTGTTTGAAACTCTGAGATAACGAAATATGTAAATCAATTTAGAATTCAATAGGTATCGCTGAAAGGTTCATTTATTTTTAGAATAGTAATGGGCCTGTCTATCACACAGAATACGATATATTTTTCGATAAAGACTGTAAGATTGGATGAAATAGCTGATCCAAGTTATTAAGTGGCAAAGTTTTGTACACTATTTTTTATGTAGTTAGGTATCCAAAATACGTTACTTTTTAAGCTTAATCGCATTATTAAAAAACTCACGGTCTGGATATAATTTAATATGAGACTTACAATTTAGTAACTCAACTCACAAGATAGATACACGTTTTGGTGAGAGTATCGATCAAATGTAATTTTTTATCGTTAATTTTTTTTTAAATTCAAATTTTACTATTACAAATAACATTTGTCATAACATTAAATAAATGCATTGTATTTAATGATAAGAGTGCCAACTGCCAAGGTAATATTGTTATAGATATTAATAATATTTTAGACCAGTCAATTTAAACATATTTTTTAGATTTGAGGAAAAGTGGATGATAGCCAAAAAATTTTGTTACATAAATTTATGTATGATTAATAGTTTATTTTCCTAAAAAATAACCCTTTAAACCCCTTTAAATAAATTAATACTTAGTTGAAAAAATACTTAATTAAGTGAATTTTCATTACTTACAATGCTTTTACTATTATTGTTCATACTGTCCATATTGTATCTTCACTATAGCAAAAAACTCCGTGTAGGTATATGGATTCACCGATTTTTTTTATTACGTTTGGTAGAAACTAAGGAGCAACAAACAAAAATTCCGATCGTTTGGACAAATTAATCGATAATCGACAGATTTCCATCGATAACATTCCAACATTACATACGCAATCCTCATCTCTTGAAACGTGCACCACGGGACGTCGTAATGGTATTGTTTGTATTACGATATTTTTTACTAGGAAATAAATACTTTACGAGCCTCTTACGTAATGCCACTGTAAATTGGAGGCGAGAGGCTTCTGCCGGCATATTGTTTATAGAGCTTTTGTTATCTAGAGGTTATTTTGAGAATATAGGGGTCGGGGCGAAATTTCTGGAAGTATGATGTTTGGGGATCTTGTTGACTGAAGTTTGTGTTTTAGAAATAATAAACGCTATTATGGTAGATCTTTACTTGGAAATATACTTGGTTACTATTTATAGATTGCAAATAGCAAATAATTGACGCCTTGACAGGACACGTGGCTAGGCGTAAATTAACCCGGTGGAGTAGATCCCTGACTGAGTGGCTCCCAATAGCAGATAAACATTCTATAAGCAAACCACCAGCCCGATGGGTCGACGACATCAGACCTATCGCTGGTCAGGCGTGGATGAGATTAGCCCAAGATTACAATAAACTACACAAATCAACAAACAATAATTATAATGTTGGTAGTCTAGTGTATTTAATGTCTAAAATACTACGCACAATTCTTTACTGGAACAAAGTTGATAACGATTCTGCGGAGTCATAATTATCTTTATCTACACTAATGTTGTAACATTCTACTTATGTTTCCAATACTTGACTTATAATGACTACTGTTATAGCGCAGACAACAAAACACTCAATTTAAGCAATTTCACATGATGTTATAATATCCACATCGATACGTAAAATCTCATTATAACATCGCGCGCTCGCTCCTGATTGGCCCTGCGCGCGCAGCTGCGCTCTCATTGGTTAGATTTTAATGGCGCCAAGTTCACTGTGACAATACACGTACGCGAATTTAATGTTTCGCAATATAATTTTTTTTTTTTTTTTTTTATTAGTGAAGATAAAGTAGTGTATGCAACTGTTTATAACACGGGTATTAAAACACTCGTTACTATTATGAAACTCGCTGCGCTCGTTTCATAAACTCACACTCGTGTTTTAATACCCTTCATTATATGACAGTTGCATAAACTACTATTATACGCATAATATTGGTGTACATAATGTATAAATAAGTGCACGTCGATTTATAAATGTAGATACGTAAATAAAATGTTTACCAATTTTTGTACCTACCATTGCACAAAACATGGATAATTTATGAATATTCTACATAAAATAAGTAATTTCTCAAATGGTTTGATTGAAATAGCCTTCCCAGCTTACAATTTTATGGTGAATATTAATATTTTTCAACGTTTAGACTATTATCTGATACGAACAATGTTTTAAGAACAGTAGTAACAGTTCCTGTTTCCCGAGAGGTATAAATTGCACATAAACAACAATGGCACATAAGAGAGGAGGCCTATACCCAGCAGTGGGTCAATACAGGCTGATGATGATGATTAATTGACGCCATGCTTTTGCTTTTAAAGGAGTAAAATGGATTTTCAAAATAAAAGTTATTGCTGGAAATAGTGGGAAAAGTGTAATCAGTTCTACCTTAGGATAGTATTTCATAAAATTTTAACGCACGGAAAATGATCAGTATCAAATTACCCTTTAGAAAACCTATCAACTTGTTTGCCACTTTACTGCATAAAAAACACAATCCCCATTTTTCACACGTTGTCAAGTTATCGCACGCTGAGAACCCTTCCAAAATCACAAACACAAAAATAAATCCCGCAACAAGAGGGCAAAAGGACTTATTTGTCGCGGGCCGATTGACCAGTTGACGACAGCGTTCCTTTTATAGCACATTAGCGCGAAAGAAGGACTATTACGCCGGCTGGATCCGCGTAACGACTCTCATAGTTCACGCTCAATCGTTGGATTAAGCCGCAATTTGTATCAGTCAGGAACTGTCGCGCTTACCCTATTTAACAAGAGCAGGGGTTGAAGAATCGCGCTATTAACAAAACGCTTAATCTGTATTAACTGACTATTTAGTTAACTGATTTTCACGTTCCAGATTGTCACAATTAACCTAATTATATAGTAATAATGTTAATCTTGATTGTGTAGAACTAAGACTCATATGGTCCTGCCTAGGGACATATGAGTCTCAGTTCTACATAATCAACGCGTAGTGACGGCAGGTGGAGTAGATTCCTGAAATAGCGGACATGTGTTCCGTAGTAAGAACATCTGCTTGATGGGTTGACACATCAGACCCATTATAGGCATGCATGGGTACAGATAATATTTATTATTGTACAAAGGAGAGGCAGTATAAATAAAATACCGTAATGGTTCAACATGACTTGAAGATAATGATGTTACACAGTCTAAGTATTTTGAGCGGATGACTTGATTCTATAGGTACATTTAAACCAAACCAAATACCTAGTTTGCGTACTCTGACACATTTAACTACTGATCCCTATCTCAACAATGGTATCAAATGTGAACCGATCGATTAAAATATATCGTGTGTACAAAAAGTGAGCCAGCTGGTCAAATTAATTACTTTCATTATTTCAACCCGTCCAGCATTCGTTTACTTAAAAGCCACTCATGTTAACCTCATTTCAAAACTGAACGCCTCCGAGCCCTCTCGAGCCAAATAACAAAATTAATGCTGAGAACACACGAGTCGTAACAAAAGTTACCACCAACGACTGGAAGCCGTGGAAATTAAAATTTGCTCAAATTATTCCCTATGTAAGCGCAAATGGGTCACCGCTTGTTTTCGTTACGAGAAAGCGCAGTAATGAATAAAACATTAAAAATATTGCGGGATAAATGGGCACACATTGTTCGTGGCTTAGGATTGTTGGCCCTTGAGTGTTTTTGAATGTGTAGCGTTTTATGCGACTGTGTAATCGCTTTGAGAATAAATTAGGACAGCGGATAACGCTCTGTTGAGATCGGTTTAACAACATGATAATTCCTGTAAGGCTATCCATCCATCCATTTATCTATCAATCATAGGACGTTCACTGTTAGACATAGGTCTCAACAGATCTCCAATAAGACCGGTTGGAAGCAGATTGCATCCAGCGCAAACATGCAGTCTATTCGAAGTTATCCGCCCACCCTCAAGGTGGACTACGCTGCGCTTGCAGGTACGTGGTTTCCACTCGAGAACTTTTCGACCCCATCGGTCATTGGCCCTCCGCGCTATGTACCCTGACCACTGCCATTTTAACTTGCCAACCCGCTTCGCCATGTCTGTTTGTACCAAACTTTGGTACTTCTATGGATGTCCTCATTTCTATTTCGATCTCGCAGAAAAGTAAGTAAGTTCGTATAGGCCAGGTGGCTAGCACTGGTGTAGAGTTTTTAGGCTGCCTAAAAGCCTCTGACTTGGCTAAACGGTTAAATCAACCTGGACCTACAACTTAACGTGGCTCGGATCTCGCAGAGAGACTTCAAGTATAGCCCACTCCACAGCACGTTGGGCTACTTGGAGGATTAATAAGGACCATAGTAAGAGACCGACAACCTTTCAGTATCATAAGCCTTCATTATTGACACACACTGTTCGAACACTTTCGACTTAACTTCATGCGTATAAATATAAACTATTATTTCAAAAACATTCAATCAATAAATTGCCATAAATAGACTTCAAACTAAGAAGTCAAACTCCACAATAGGGATAAACTGTTTCAACAAGAGCACGAAATACAGACTGACCAAATACCAAAACCGGTTAAAAAGACATCTCATCCGCGGTCAATCGCCTTCATCCGTCCAATAACTCTGCAGAATCTGTTGTTGAAATTTATGTTTTCATGCGTATGAACATTGCGTTTGATTTCAAAATTATTCAATTTAAAAATTGCAATATAATTCAAACTAAGAACTCAAATAATCTCCACAATAGGGATAAACTGTTTCAACAAGAGCACGAAATACAGACTGACCAAATACCAAAACCGGTTAAAAAGACATCTCATCCGCGGTCAATCGCCTTCATCCGTCCAATAACTCTGCAGAATCTGTTGTTGAAATTTATGTTTTCATGCGTATGAACATTGCGTTTGATTTCAAAATTATTCAATTTAAAAATTGCAATATAATTCAAACTAAGAACTCAAATAATCTCCACAATAGGGATAAATTCTTTCAACAAGAGCACGAAATACAGACTGACTATAAATATCAAAACCGGTTTAAAAGACATCTCATCTGCGGTTAATCGACTTCAGCCAAATCAACTCTGCAGACTCTGTTGTTGAAATTATTATTTCAAATTATTCAATTTATAAATTGCAATATACTTCAAACTAAGAACTCAAACGCCACAATAGAGATAAACTGTTCCCAAGAGCACAAAATACGAACTGACCGTAAATACCGAAACCGGTTATAAAGACATCTCATCCGCGGTCAATCGACTTTACCCGTCCAATAACTCCGCAGACTCTGTTGTTGAAATTTTTATTTTCATGTGTATGTGCGGCTCTAACGTTGCGAGAAATGGGATGCCATTTCGAGAATTGCTTTAGTGGGTTGAACCGTTTCTTTTACGGAGCCGGAAATCTGGGATGGCTTGAACGGCTAGGTATTGTTAATATTACGACTATTGCCGCCATAAAGGTAATGATGTGTATGTAATAAGATGTAATGCGATAGTTTCATTATGATAGCGATATGGATATTGGTTTGATACGTGTGATTGGATGTCGATATGGATGGGTTTTGTGTTTTTCAATTTCCTAATAGGAATTGTAATTAACATTTAGGATCAGAAAATATTGTAGAGTTCAAAGAGGTTTAAATTATCTATATTAGAGTTCATTTATTTTTTACTAAATGTTGTTTTCTCGGAATAATTCATTTTACTGTACTCAATCTACTTTTATATTTAAAAAGGTCTAATAGCCAAGACACCGTTTTATACCTCTAAGTTTGGCGATTAATGCATAACTTTTCTAATGTACTTCAAAGTGAAATATGTAAATTATTTTGAATTTATTTTTTATATTTAGGTATCATTTCAATCGGCTAGTGAACATCGTAGAGGTTGAAAGCACTTAAACTTCAAGAGGAAAGTTTACATGCTTTTCGTTACTCAATTTTCCTGTTATATTTATTGTACTTATTTATTCCATACAACTATTGATTTGCAATTTAGTAATTTTTCCGATACTGATGAAATTAATGTTACGAGTAGGTATAGCCCAAAAGTCCACTGCGTATTTGCATGCTATAATTATCTCTGATCTGAGCGGAGCGTCCGAGTGTCTGCATTACGGACACTATCTAAAATAGCCTCCGGCGTTTTGGCAAATTGTAACGCGCACTTCCGATGAGCTGGTCTCAGTGCAAAACAATATTATTTATGATACAGCCTTAGTTTCTGATAAGCATAGTATAATATTCTAGCTACGATTGAGCCAGAATGTGATTTGAAAAGAAAACTTATCTACCTACTGGATTTGCTTGCTATTTTCAAATTTTTTCCAACTCTTCCTAAAAAGGTTTGTTCTACGGTCTTTATATTTGTTTTGTAGTCTTTGTACTCGACTGCATAAACTTTTTCCGACTCATTGGGGCAGAATGGAACATTTTGTTCCATCCCACGGGTAGAGGAAAATAAAATATTTTGTTTTATTTTTGTTGTATTATGACAAAGTAAAATACTTATGGTATATTTTCATTCACTTTGACTATAGTAGAATTAAGATTGATTCTAATTCTATAAAAATTGTGATGTTTCAAAATCAAATATGATTAAATATACTTACTTTCAAAAAAATCGTTACATATTCCTTATTATAAAGCGCTAGTCTTCAACAAGGTGTTCAAGTACTAGTTTGGGGGAACAGGCCTGTCCATCAATTATTTTCATTCAATGTACACATCACACATTGCTTAACATAAATTATATACTTAACTAACGACCCGCCCCGGCTTCGCACAGGTGTATTATAAAAAATAAAACTTCCTTTTGAATTATTCCATCCATAAAAAAACCGCATCAAAATCCGTTACGTAGTTTTAAAGATAGGGTAGATAGCATACATAGGGACAGATAGCGGGAAGCGACTTTGTTTATATTTACGTAGTGATGCTGGTATCGTTAACAATTTAACTAACAATTCTGTCAAAACACGTGAAATACACGCGGATAAATGGGATAAATTGTGGTAAGATGAAATTCATGATGATGAAAAGTGCTTGCAAGGATACGACGTCAAATTTTCATTCAGTGAATGAAGGAAATGCAGAATTTGAGTTTGATAAATCACTGCCCGTCACGGCGGTTGACAAATTGCATTGAATTATGGCTCTCCATCGCTCCGCATGCAAGTTTTCTATTTGCCAATTGATACTCGTAAGTTCTGTGCTTATTAGAATTGAAATTTTACTAACCGTTTTCCAAAAAGGAGCAGGATCTATGTTCGTCTGTTTGTATTTTATTGTGTATGTTCATCGATATTTTTGCCAGTTGCGAACCAACTTAAAATAATCGGCCAAGTACGAGTCGGACTCGCGCACGGAGGGTTCCGTACTGTATGGGAGCCCGCCTTAAATATTTATTTTATTTTAATTTGATTATTTATTATTGAAGTGAGTATAAAACTTAACATTCTGTGAAAATTTCAAGCATCTACCTGTTACCATTTTTAAAATAGAGCGAAAAATGTCTAAAAAATCAGGTTTGTTGTATGGGAGCCCCCCTTAAATATTTATTTTATTATCTTTTTAGTATTTGTTGTTATAGCGGCAACAGAAATACATCATCTGTGAAAATTTCAGCTGCCTAGCTATCATGGTTCATGAGATACAGCCCGGTGACAGACAGACAGACGGACAGACGAACATCGAAGTCTTAGTAATAGGGTCCCGTTTTTCCTTTTGGGTACGGAACCCTAAGTCAAAGTCAAAGTCAAAAACATTTATTTCCGTAGGATCACATATTAGGAACACTTGGACACGTCGATGTATACAGTAAATAGTTAAAAGCAAGCGGTAAACAGAAATAATAAATAAAATCAGCGGCTGTAGAGGGGCCTTGTCAATACCTAAAAACAATGAGTTGCACTGCGGAAGTGCTGGCGGAAGTGAAAACTTGCTCCCTCCGTCTTACAAATTTTCGATTACGTCATGTACCTACTGACGCGGGATTAACATTTTTTACCTACCCCAAAAAGTGAACAAAACCTCTAAAGAAGTTTTCACTTCAAAAATTTTTTTTAGTTCGAAATGATATAAGTACTCCCATAATAAAACATCTTAGCCGTTTTCAAAAAATCATCAATAATTAAAAAAAATTATACATCGATTCGAGCGAACTATTTGATTTATGGTTTGTATGTATGATTGTTTGTTCCTCTTTCACGCAAAAACTACAGAACGGATTGAGATGAAACTTTGCAATAGTAATGCTTATACGTCAGAATAACACAAGCTATAATTTGTAAAGATATTGCGTATAAACAAGTTCACCGGGTCAGCTAGTGTAAAATATAAGGATAGTAAATATTAAAAATGTTGTGATTTTTGATCAAGTTTTGTAAGAATTTAAATATAAATTCCCAAATCGATGAACAAATTCACCACCCACCTTTGATGATGTGATCCCACCTGCCCCTTTCTTCTATCGTACGGCTAGACAGACGCGACCAAAGCTCCATCCTTTTATGGAGGACATTCCGCGCGTTAGCACCAAGCGTTTCGAATCCTCATTCCTCATACGAACAGCCAGAATGTGGAACGCTTTGCCTGGGTCTGTCTTCCCACTAAAGTACAACGTGGGCGTCTTAAAATCACGAGTAAATAGGTATCTTCTAGGTAAGCGTGCTACAACCTAGACCACTCAACATAAGGCAGTATGTGGTCAAACGTAAACCTATTCAGAATTAAAAAAAAAAACTTATAAAAAGAACATCTTTATCCAAAATATCTCAAACATCTGGCCTGGCCGTAACACTCATAAAGCAAACAAGTCTCTCTGAACCAGAATCCTACCCTACTACACTCCCACCTACACAGCTAGCTTTATTTTTTGGAAGCCATTCATCGTGGAGCCCTCATAATATTTTCTTCTCGCCAACATGCGGCATCAGGCATCGCAACTCGTGTCACGTACAGCCCCCGTGATTTTCATTACGTTTGGGCACTGGCATTGACACAATTGTATCAACGTTTGTGTTCACGCGTTCTGTTATCGAGTTAGGTGAAAATTGGCTTTCTTCGGCCACAGCGTCTAGTCACGAAACGAAATCACATCTCGTGAAATATTAACTGCAATGATACTAGTTTATTAGGCCCAATTATGAAGCCACTACTTATTTTGACTGCCTCGGTGGCTCAGTGGTTAGTGAACTTCTGGGTCAAAGAGGCGTGGGCTCTATCCCCACCCAGGGCAGGTATTTATGTGATGAACATAGGTGTTTGCTCTGTGGCTGGGTGTTATTTAGTTACTATCTATATAAGTATGTATTTAAAAATATGTATATGTAGTATATCAGTCTCTGGCAGCCATAAAACAAGCTTTGCTTATTTTGAGGTCAGAGACGGAGTGTAAGATGTCCCCTATATTTATATTATAATAGCATTTTTTTTAATGCATAGGGCTACATGGCCACCAACTCGCCTGATGGAAAGCGAAGTTGTAGCCGAAGATGGACCATAATTAGACTATTTCTGTTTCTTTTTCACTTTGGGCATTCGATAGAGAGAACACTTTTTACGTTGCTATTAAATTTACGATGGCGCCTACATAATTGGGCCTAACAGGCTAAATTATTATATGGGGTGACTGCAACTGTACTTTACTGTACCAGCCTTCTAAATAGACTGGTACAGTAAAGTACAGATTTTTTTAAATTACTGCTGGACGTAGGCCTACCCATGAAGGGTGATTGGCCTATATTTACTACGCTGCCGCTGGCCCAGTGCGGCATACTCGTGCATACGAGTACGTCCGTATAAGAAGTGAATCCACCAACCCGCACTGGGCCAGCGGCAGCGTAGTAAATATAGGCCTAGCGTAGTAGATAGGTTGCCTCACGATGTTTTCCTTCACCGAAAAGCCAGTGGTTTAAATTCCATACCATAAGTTCCGAAGAACTCATTAGTACGGGACTGGGATTTGAATCCACGACCTCACGATTATAAGGCGGGTACTACTATCGTTAGATCACCACGGCTATAACGGTGACTGAAAACAAACAATGTTAAATTATATACTCAAGGATATAGTTAAGGATGTGTGAACATCACATGTCATTGTGTAAAAGAGATTCTAAGACATAACCACTCATCAATCCATCATATGTCCACTGCTGGACATAGGTTTCGTCTATGTATTTCCAATAAGCCCGGTTAGAAGCAGTAACATAAACTTACCAAAATTACCGGCATATCCAACATTATTGAAGTGGCAGAGGGCAGGACATAATATAGCAAGTAAAATTTTAATGACCGATCATCATTTTCGATTTGAGACTACGTACTAGCAAGAACGTAATAGGATAAGACAAGTATTCACCAATAAGGTAGACAGACGGAGTTGATTAAGGCCACATGAACTCTCTGGATCTATGAAGCCATTCATCCATCTATAAGCTGCAGGACGTCCATTGTTGAACATAGGTCTCCCCAATGGATTTCCAATAACCTCGGTTGGAAGCGGCATCCAGCATCCAGCGTCCAGCGCGTTGCAACGAAAAGGCTTTCAACGGATCTTATTGGGAATTTTACGTAGGTGATGCTAAACATATCCTCTAGTAGCAGTAGTTCGGTTGTTAGTCCGGTTGAACGAAATACCGTACCGCCCACCGTACCCGTGCGTGTACAGTCATTTAATAGGTCTTTGTATTTTACATATAAATGCATTTATCAAGAAAATAAAAAAAATATTAGAGGACATCTCATACACGGTCTCTGACACCAAACTAAGCAAAGCTTGTGATATGGCTGCCAGAGACTGAAACTACATAAACATATTTTAAATACATACCTACTCATATAGATAATACCTAAATAACACCCAGACACAGAGCAAACACCTATGTTCACCACATAACTAAACATATAACTGTCGTCGAGCAATCTAAAATGGATATGGATAACCACATGAGTGAATGGATTAAGCTTTCAAAAACTCATTCAATATAATCTGCAATCAAATACTGTGAAAGCTCTTTAATCGTTTTAATATTTTGAGTACGAGCAACAAAATTCCAGGGACTCTCAAATACCAGATTTATCTAAAGAGTTATATCAAGCGAATATGAGACAGATTTTATAAGAAAGTTTTTTAACGCGAATAAGTCCGCGCTTGACCACCAACTCGCCTGATGGTAAGCGACGTTTTGGTCGAAGATGAGGCACGCAGACTTAGAAGAAGTTCGTATAGGCCG
Organism: Hypomecis atomaria; assembly: GCA_964007245.1. Lineage (NCBI taxonomy): Eukaryota > Metazoa > Arthropoda > Insecta > Lepidoptera > Geometridae > Hypomecis > Hypomecis atomaria. The sequence goes on along the minus strand of OZ023296.1, from coordinate 4,580,945 downwards.
GGTGCCTAGCCCTGGTGTCAGAGTTTTTAAGGCGCCAGCCCGGGTAGCACGTCAAAGGGAGAAAACCGTTTTATCCACTTCTAATGTCAATTGTCATTGCCAATCCATAATTTACTTCCTCTTCGAGGGTATATAATGGTGGAAAGACAATTAGTTCCTTTGCCATGCTACCCGTGCTGAAGGCCTTTGATTTTACTAAACAATTAATACAATAGAGGTCTACAATTTAACGTGTCATCCGAGCCATGGTAGCGCTCAGTTGTAAATGCCACCCGAGGTCACCCATCCGAAGACTGACCACATCGAATGTTGCTTAACTTTGGTGATCGCTAACGGGCAATCTACGCTATAAGCGCTATTGTAGGTACGCACAGAGCTATAACAAACAAAAAAAAAACAGTCAAATATGAATTGAAATTTGATACTACTGAGAGAAAAACACGGCAACTAGCCACTGAATCGAGATATTTTTCATGTCTCTTTCTAACTCATGCCATGTTGAATCAATGCATCTCTTTATTTCTTTTCTCGATCGACCTCATTATCCCTCTGGTATATCTGTATAGGTATATGTCCGGTGGCAGATTTAGGATTTGAATTGAAGATTTCTTCATAACCGCTGGGCGTAGAAGTAAGGTAAGGGCCTCAGTAGCTTTGTTAATAGGCAAGTTGACTGGGTAGAAAATTCATTACTATGATTAATCCGTGAGTTAGATTATCAAAAAATATTGGACACGTATTTTTTCTTTTGTCAATCAAAGAACATAATGACAAAGATATACTTTGTCAAAGTTTGGGAGAGGGGTTGTGACGTCATCTTTCTCACAGATGTCTACACATTTGTATGGCACTTGTGACGTCACACGGAACTTAAACAGGCTATCTCTTACTGTTTTTTTATTTAATTGACAAAAGAAAAAAATCGTGTCTAGAATTTTTTCACAGTCTATCTGACGGACTAATTGTATTTTTTTTTTTTTAGTTATTATGCCTATTTTACGGTGTTATTTATTCACGATGTTGTAGATTTTGTTCCGTTGCAAAATTGGACGTTTTCGGATTGCGCCAAGTGATTCGATCTTGAGTGTGAAGATGCCATGATACAAGTTTGTACATCAGAAAGCAAAATGTTGACGAGTAAATGTTTTAACTCGTAAAGTTGACTTTGAAAAGAATAAATATGTCGGAGACTGAGACTGATAATGTAAAGCACCCGCCATTGCTATTTGTGGGCCATCCATCGGTACGGCTTGCCGGCGGTCTCCAGTTGTCCATCTCACCAAATAAACACTCTGTACTACTGCGACGGGTGGTTTTATTGACCTAGTACCACTTGGTAATCAATTTAACGAGAATTTTCGAGGATGAAAACGGATTTTAAAGCTAATGGATTGGCACGGGAGCAGTCCGCCTTGCGTGCGGAATGGCATGACGTTTCTCGCCCATCTGTCAAATCATTTCATTCCGACACAAGCCTGCAGTGTTGCCACGTGCGACCCCATTCAGGTGATACCCACTTTAAAATCATCACTGTTGCTTTTAACTAAAACCAACTATGCTGTCTCACTCCGTCACGGCCATCCTGCATCTTCATACGTCCTCGTATGTTTTTTTTTTATTTCTTGGCAAAACAAGTAACTAATGCGTTAGTTAGCAACCACACTAGTTGTTACTATGTGGGGTGGTTTCCTATTTTCTTTGATTGTCACACAGAGTTACAACACGGAGCTACCACAAGGACTTACCACACGGATTTACCACACGGAGTTACCACACGAATTTACCACACGGAGATACCACACGGAGATACTACACGGAGATACCACACGGAGATACCATACGAAGATACCACACGAAGATACCACACGAAGATACCACACGAAGATACCACACGAAGATACCACACGAAGATACTACACGAAGATACCACACGAAGATACCACACGAAGATACTACACGGAGATACCACACGGAGATACCATACGAAGATACCACACGAAGATACCACACGAAGATACCACACGAAGATACCACACGAAGATACCACACGAAGATACCACACGAAGATACCACACGAAGATACCACACGAAGATACCACACGAAGATACCACACGAAGATACCACACGAAGATACCACACGAAGATACCACACGAAGATACCACACGAAGATACCACACGAAGATACCACACGAAGATACCACACGAAGATACTACACGGAGATACCACACAAGCTTTTCACACAGAGTTAATTCTCACGTAGATTTAAGTATTACACCGAATTTGCACACAAACTTGCTACACAGGATTGTCACACAGAGTTGCCACACCGGGTTACCACTAAGAGTTACGAGTACCATACAGAGCTACTTCACCACACAGAGCAGCCACACAGTTACAACACAGAGAGCTTTCACACAGGCTTTTCACACAGAGTTACCACACAGACTTGTTACGTGGAGTTGTCACACAGGCTTGTTGCACGGAGTTGCCACACAGGCTTGCCACACAGGCTTGTTACACGGAGTTGCCACATAGGCTCGCCACACAGGCTTGTCACACAGAGCTTCCACACAGGCTTGCCACACAGGCTTGTCACACAGAGTTTCCACACAGGCTTGTCACACAGAGCTTCCACACAGGCTTGTCACACAGAGTTTCTACACAGGCTTATCAAACAGGCTTGCTTCACAAGCTGACCACACAGGATTATCACACAAGCTTACCATACAGAATTATCACAAAAGCTTACCACACAGGCTCACTACACAGTCGTATCACACAGGATTACTACACAGGCTTATCATACAGGCTTACTACACAGTAGTACACAGTTATACCACACAGGCGTATCATACAGGCGTATCACACAGGCGTTTCACACACGCGTATCACATAGGCGTACCACACAGGATTACTACACAGGCTTATCATACACACTTACTACACAGTCTTACTACACAGTCTAACCACACAGGTTTATCACACAAGCTTACCTTATAACAAATAACAAATCATAGTGTTAGCTGAAATATGTTAGTATGTGTAATGACGTGTAACTAGTTGTTATCAATAAAGAGTATGAGTACCATACAGGCTTACCACACAGGTATAGAAACACACACACATACACACACACACACAGAATTCATATACCGTCGTCATTGTTGTCATGATATCGTGCTGTATATTGTCATCAGGTACGGCATTAAATAATAGTGACACTGAAAAATTGTGAATCTAACTTGACGCTATTAATTGAAGTTAACAGTGAACATTAGAACCCTCGATTCCTACAAGTGTGACTGCGCTATTTTGTTGCACATCATGAGATCTTCCCACGTTACTTTTTCTTATTAGAGAACAATCCGCACCCGAATCGAAACAAACTGAAAACTGCTCACCGGATTTGAAAGATGATCGATCGCTGGTTGGATCGCAGGTGTTGACTCGATGCTCTACTCGTACGTCAATACCTTCTTCGCACAGCGCGATGCAACGTGTCTATTCTCTCCGCAGTAGTAGTGCGAAGGTAGCACTTTTGTACACCGTCTTCACTTTTGCTGAGTGCCCGCACTTTTTGGTCATTGTGCTGCGATGATCAATGAGGCTGTATCCTCATGCTGTGGGCGTTGTTGTGATACCACTTCTGATGTCGGAGACTGAGACTGATAATGTATAGCACCCGCCATTGCTATTTGTGGGCCATCCATCGGTACGGCTTGCCGGCGGTCTCCAGTTGTCCATCTCACCAAATAAACACTCTGTACTACTGCGACGGGTGGTTTTATTGACCTAGTACCACTTGGTAATCAATTTAACGAGAATTTTCGAGGATGAAAACGGATTTTAAAGCTAATGGATTGGCACGGGAGCAGTCCGCCTTGCGTGCGGAATGGCATGACGTTTCTCGCCCATCTGTCAAATCATTTCATTCCGACACAAGCCTGCAGTGTTGCCACGTGCGACCCCATTCGGGTGATACCCACTTTAAAATCATCACTGTTGCTTTTAACTAAAACCAACTATGCTGTCTCACTCCGTCAAATATATTTTGATTCAGTTTTCATAAAACTAATTAATATCTAATGAGTTAAGGTGGATACACCTACTTAAGGTAACTATTTATGTAACTAACTCACAAAGAGATGAGCACATTTTTAACTAACTTCCAAAAAGGAGGAGGTACTATGTTCGTCTGTATGTAATTTTGTTTGTGTATGGTCATCGATATTTTTGCCAATAATTGTGAAACGGAGCAAAAAAATCTTTTGAGGTTCAATAGGGTATACTTTCGAGGTATTCTCATTTAAATTTTATCGAAATCGGCTGAACCGTTTTAAAAAAATCAACAATAATAATATTATAAAAATTGTATACCTATAACATCATAACACATAAATTCGAGCGAACTATTCGAATTTCGTACACGACGGAAGTCGGTTTTGCCGTTTTTTGCGAAAAATAATTAAGTATTCGATTATCATTTAAACATACCTATCTATTTCTTGTTCTCGTCAGTTCATATTCGTGCATGGTTGCCTGGAAGAAATCGCCATGAGCGATAAGGCCGCCAGTTTAAAATCATTATTCAGTCTTAAATGTGTACAGTGTTTAATTTTTGCTTTGTGGTTATAAATAAAGAGTTTTGTCAGTCTGTCTGTCTTCATACCAACTCAATAATGTTTGAGCGAATTTTCATTTTATAAGATTTTTTTTGTACAATATCCGGATCGCAAAAACAGTTCTAACGAGTTTGATAAAATCTGGAGTTCAGATTTGAGCTTTAATTATCTCTCTCTCTTGTGATGGGGTCAGCTTTCCTCACTTTTCTCCTCCACTTCGCTCGATCTTCGACATCGTCTTCGGAAACACTGCACTCTCTCATGTCCCTCAGCACTACATCCTTCCATCTTGTCTTCGGTCTGCCTCTGGTTCTTCGACCCGGGATAGAAAGTTGCAGAGCCAAGTTGCCTACGTAGTCCGGTGGTCTTCTCTTAACGTGGCCATATCATCTCAGCCTACTCTCCTGCATCTTGTCGGCAATGTCGCGTACGCCCAGACGAGTGCTTCCACTCTGCCCCACCAAAGCGCCCCACTGGTGGGGCAGATTCCACTTCTTCATTTTTTTGAGTGGAATCTGCCCCACTCGTCTCATCTTGGTGGGGCAGATTCCACTCACTTTTTAGCCCAGTGGAATCTGCCCCACCAGGGGTGTCGCGCGATTTTAAATTAAATTGGTGGTGCCATGAAGTGCAAATTTTACTGCAAAATTTTAATCATTATAGCGCCCCACCGAAAGATTAGATAAGCGAAGACATTAAAATTGTAAATATAAGCCTAATCATCTCAAGTCGAAAAATTACAGCTCGTATTTAAGAATATAATAATTATATTCTCTCTATCTAGATAATTATTATCTAGATATGTAGTAGGTGAAGAGAGAACATCGTAAAATAATAAACCACAGAATGATTTACTAGAAATGATTTATTAAAAATCTGTACTTATAAAAATTAACAATTTTTTACTTTACGGCAATTTGCTTCGAAATCAATAGTTTAAAATTTAGTGTTTTACTGTTTCTAGAACATATGTTTTGGTTATTAAATCAACATTAATCAACATTGTTACCTACTATTAATTATGGTAGGTAAGTAATAAAATGCACAAAAATTGTTACAAGTTAACAATAAGTAATAAAAAGTTATAAAAATGCACAAAAATTGTTACAAGTTAATTCTCACTACCTAATTCTCACGACTTGTTGTATTCATTTAGTCTACGTATAGAAACATAAAATAATAATAAAATCACAGATTTCCATAATTATCACTAAATAAAATCACAGATTTATAAAAATGTACAAAAAATCAAAAAGATAAAATTTTCGAAAATATAATTATGTAATTTAAAACGGAATCGGGTGAAGAGCAATTTTTGCGCTCTCAATAATAATAAATCACAGTTAAATCGTTCATTATAACATATGTAAGTCTTAATTTTTACTAACAAATCACATTACAAAAATACTTACATCAAAAATATGTAAATTCGCTCAAAGTAACATAAAATTAAAATAACTGTTTAGAACATTAATAAGAGAAAACAACAACAATACATAATAATACTTCAAAAGTGATTTTGTACTCCCTTATCCCTTGTCCTTGAGTTTTACTCATATTTTAACAAAAATCGACATTAAAAAGTTAAGATTTTCGAAATATGTACAATGTAACTTTTTTGTTTATTTTTATTTTTAATTACAAAATCACTGTACAAGGATATCTGGAGTACTAAGCAGAAAAAAGATCATTCAGATCGAGGGGAAAAAATAGCTGTTTCATACAGTTTTTCGATCCCGAGCTGCAAGTTGGTGAGGAACAGGAGATTTTTGTTGAATTTCGAGTTGGTTTCTTACTAAATGTTGTAACGCGGCCGAAAGGTGTTTTTTTTTTTTTTTTTTTTAGGGATAATAAATATAGGTGTTCATGATGGTCTTAATCATGCTCTTTCGGCTTAGTACAAAATAAGCAGATAACCTTATAATACATATAAAAATAATCAGTCAGTAGTAATAGTTTAAATTAACGTAATATGTCGACTAAAAGTATTTATCGTAATTTTTCCAAAAAATGTCCGATCGTAATTTTTTTATTCAAAAGTTCTGTTTGAGCATTGAGAATCATTTTGTCGTTTTCTAGAGATTGCAAACGTTGCTTGGGAGGTTGTTTTTGCATTGATTTTATTTTATTGAGAGTAAAATCTTCTTGCAGCACATTTAACAGCTTTAAGAGGCTAGAGCGTTTCTTCGTATTTTTTCTATTCAACTTAGAATGCCAAATTTCTAAAGCATTATTTGTGCGGTATTTTTCTTTATAAACGCACCACACTTCCAAAAAGTCTTCTTTTAACCAATTCCTTAACATATATTGCCTAAATTTTTTACTTCTTTTATCGTCAGGGCTCTGCGATGCAATATAGAACCATCCTTCTATAATTTTTTCCTTCGGCAGTAATGGTAATACTGCACATAGCGCCACTTGTTTCCTTTGGTATCTGTATTTTGTTAATCCTAAATCCTTACCCTTTTTCCAGACAGCTTAGTACAGATTTTTAATAAATCATTTCTAGTAAATCATTCTGTGGTTTATTATTTTACGATGTTCTCTCTTCACCTACTACATATCTAGATAATTATATTCTTAAATACGAGCTGTAATTTTTCGACTTGAGATGATTAGGCTTATATTTACAATTTTAATGTCTTCGCTTATCTAATCTTTCGGTGGGGCGCTATAATGATTAAAATTTTGCAGTAAAATTTGCACTTCATGGCACCACCAATTTAATTTAAAATCGCGCGACACCCCTGGTGGGGCAGATTCCACTGGGCTAAAAAGCGAGTGGAATCTGCCCCACCAAGATGAGACGAGTGGGGCAGATTCCACTCAAAAAAATGAAGAAGTGGAATCTGCCCCACCAGTGGGGCGCTTTGGTGGGGCAGAGTGGAAGCACTCGCCCAGACTGCCTCGCACGTACTCGTTGCGGATTTTGTCGAGTCTGGTGACGCCGCACATCCACCTCAGCATCTTCATTTCGGCAACTTGGATGGTATGGACGAGCTTTAATTATAATTTTACACATTTCACCATACGGCTTGTTTTACTTATTTTTTTTTTTTTTTTTTTTTTTTTTTTTTTTTTTTTTTTTTTTTTTTTTTATTTCGAATAGGTTTGCGTTTGACTACACACTACCTGATGTTAAGCAGATATGCGGTCTAGGATGTAACACGCTTACCTAGAAGATACCTATTTACTCGGGATTTGAAGACACCTACATTGTACTCTAGCGGGAAGACAGACCCAGGCAAAGCGTTCCACATTCTGGCAGTTCGTATGAGGAATGTGGACTCGAAACGCTTGGTTCTAATGCGTGGGATGTCCACCATAAAAGGGTGGCGCTTTGGTCGCGTCTGTCTAGCCGTACGATAGAAGAAAGGGGCAGGTGGGACCAGATTGTGCAACTCCTGGGCGCACTCACCGAAGTGTATCCGATAGAAGGCTGATAAACACGCTACGCAACGTCAATGCTCGAGACTCTGCAGCTTCGACTCAGTCAAAGTTTCGTTGCCTATCAGCCTCCTGGCTCGCCTTTCAATGGACTCTAAAGCCTCCAGCTGGTATTTGGCAGAGCCATCCCAAAGGTGAGAGCAGTATTCCATGCAAGACCTGACTTGCGCTTTATAAAGACTAAGCAGTTGCTCAGGTGTGAAATACCGTCTCACCCTAGAGAGAACACCAAGTTTTTTTGAGGCTAATTGCGCTTTTGACTCTATATATTTCCAAGAAAAATAAAAATCTTAACTTTTGTACCGAGCGAAGCAGGCTTGTTTTATTTTCTAATTACTACTAAATGTCTAATAACACTAATTGGCATAGATATGGAGTAATTAAATTAAACTATATTGTTATCGCGGAGACTAAGTACACGTAATTAACGGTACTTAGGAACTATAATGACTGTAATCAGATAATTATTATACTAGTCCAAACTAAATGCTTCAGAAAGAGAAAGAGAAAGAGAGTGACATCCACAATTTTATTCGAAATGAATCATCTTTGTAACGAATTATTCAAGCGGACCGAGACTAGTAAAATTATTCATCTATGGAATTATTAGGGGTAAAAAATATTCTTCAAATATGACTGACATCTGACTATGACTGCTCAAATATCACTTTATTCAAGTTAAATGTCAACACGAAAAATATTTAGTTCATTTCAAATTTATCCAAGAACAGCTTGCTTGATTTCTTTGAATTGCAGATAAAAATGAACTGCAAAAAGGTTTCACATTCAACAATGCAACTTGGAGCTTTACAATCTGTCTTTACTCATCCTGAAAGCTCACAAATGCTTTGTATTCTTCGCGAAACACAAGTTTGTTGACAGCAAAACTTTTGAAAACGCTTTTTTGTTGCAAAATCCCAAGTGCTAGGTAAAAATTAGCCGAACAAAAGTTAAGTATTTTGACTGTTTCGAGTTTTATTTGACACAGCGCTGTTTTAAGTAAAAGCTGTGAATGACAACGTAAATTGATCTAGTACTTTGAGATTTTTTGTGATATTAAGCCCGATTACAAAGGCGCCAGCGTAAATTAAATAGCAACGTAAAAAGCGTTCTCTCTATCAAATGCCTAAAGTGAAAAAGAAACAGAACTATTTAGCTAATATAATTACACTCTCGCTTCTGTAATCGGGCTGAATATAGCCATATCAGCCTTTTTTAAAGAATCAACTGCAGGACGTAAGCCTAACCAGGAAAGGTGGTTGAGCCATATCCTCCACGCTGGTTCACTGCGCATCGGTGGATTCACACATGCCATCGAATTTCTTCTACGGACATACGCAAGTTCCCTCATGATATTTTCTTTCACCGCGAAAAGCCAGTGATGTAGAATGTCTAAATGGATTAATTATATTTTAGTGAATTCAATTGAAGTTAGAGTTCAGTAAAATATAATTTAGAGTTTAATTAATACGCTATAAACGCTTTCAGTTGGTGTTTGAAGTATTTTGTAACTTCAACAACAGTTACTAGTCTAAACTATAATAAAAAAGCTGGCTCCTGCCTTTTAAAATATGTATTACATGTTAGATTACATTCATATTAAAGAAACATAGTTTAAAACGTAAACCGATTTTGAATAAAAAATAAATCCCGTGTTACCACGAATAAAAATAAACAAAACATTAATATGTAAGAGAATATTACGCTCTTATTAATACGCAGTTTTGTTGCGGATAAAATATTTAAATAACGTTATATAAAACAATTTATTTTAAAACGAAGAGCGCATGTATTTGTGCTGAAAATTCAGGGACTAATAGTCAAACTTTCTGAATATAAAGTGATCCTGTTGAATTATAAAACAAGTCTTTTGGGAATAGGGTTTAACCAACGCTCAAGCTCAAAATGAAGGTGAAATATACATTAAACTTTAGTGCGATGACCAATGTTTAACCTCTTTGTGTTGCTTTGTCCTTAGTTATTTAGTAAAATAGTTGGACCGAATTGTAATAAAATTAACTACAAAACATAAAACACCAAAGCAAACAATTGTCATTAATGATCATAAAATGTTAAAGGCATTTGTCAGGCGCCAGCTTGACCATACAAAACCAATATGCTGTTAATCTACCTCTTAATAATATCCGATTTGAGTGATTTTTTATTTCATGTAGGTTATCTGCACTTCAATTGTTAAGATTTTACGTCTTAGCTTTTACAGCTATTTAAATTACTTATAAGCCTTTAAATATCATATTTTTACGCAAAACTTGGCTGAATGGTACCTATATGTTATAATGGTACCTATAAGTTAAGAGTACGTTAATGTTATATTATGTTAATTGTTTTATGATCATAAAATGTTCAAGCTGAAGTTTATTAGTAATAATAATATCTTTTGAACCTTCTTACACACTAAAAGCTAATTTGCGTGATCTTAAGGTTTTAGAAAATCATCCGTGGGGCTACTATGAGCTTATACGTAAATGTTAGTGGATAATAAGTTAATAGTTTTCATGTGACTTATGGCAGAACTAAAACAAAAATGTTCGGCACCACACACAAACGACAATAGTTCGTTTATCCAAGCAAACTCATAGGTACTAAAGCTTCTACCTTGTAAGTAGGTAAATACTCTTTCTTGTCAGAACCATTACCCCAGGATAATGCATAACTCTTCCGATTCTCAGACCATCTGCTACATTTTATCCTGCCCGAGGTAACAGTTTGTTTGCCAAGTCCCCAAACATGCATCCCCTCTAAACGTTATTTGCCTAAGCTAGTGACCCCGAAAATATTGCTAAATGGCGAAGCGGGAGTCCCACTCAATCGGAAGCGGAACACTTATGGGCTTATTATTCCGGTACTTTGTTCCTTTTATTTATACAGATGAACCGTTTCCGCGAACCTCTTGAGGATTACCAAGAACAGGCCGTGGATATGTTAATTGAATTGCCAAATGGTTGCCAGTTATATATTAAATTGTTTGTAGACATAGCCCTGAATTATTATGGTTATGATGAGACTGTTTTGCTTTGTGGCTTGAGTGGGTTACGGGATGTTGAATGGGATTATATTAGCTGTGTAAGTGAGACTTTAAATGTGTTATAGAAAAGTTTAAAATTGAGAGTAATTTTAACGTCATTCAAATTCTGGGATATACCTACTTAGTATCCCAGAATTGAAGGAGCCTAGGGCCTTACTAATTAAATAAGCATCAAGTAGAATTAGTATCAAAAATGAGGAGATAAGAGAGTAGAAGAACCAAAGTAACCGATATAGCCCAGCAGATTGACAGCGGCCAGGGTACATAAGCACGAAGGACTGATAGCTGATAGAGTAGTACAAGATAGTTGATTGAATCAGGCGTTACTTTGCGGAAATTCATCTTTAAACCTTTGTTTTGAATAAATATTTAGTGTATTCCCGCTATGTTGTTGTAGGCAAATAAGTTCAAGAGCCCTATTCAAAACATTAATCATTTACTTAAACAAAATCACTGATATGGTTTTTAGATAAAAACATCGTTTTCGTAAATACATATTAAATAGTTTTTCGGGATACATTCGTGAGAGGTTTCAAAAAATTAATATCCCGTTTTCCGGACAGAGAACTTTATCCTCAATCATGAACTTAGAAAATATACATTAAAATCGGCAAAAATCTTTGTAATCATGACAAAGGGAACAGACGAAAAGCACCCAAAATACTTCCGTATAATCAGTTTTCATCGTTTTCACCGCTTTTCCCGAAGAAAGAACAACAATGTCAGCAATTTGTGACAGCCGCACGCACCGTTTACATGGCCCTGGATGTGAGAATTAAAGGGATTATCGGAAATGTCACTTCTGTGTCAAATTAATGTTTTTCATTATACTAGTTATTACTGTAACTAGAAAAAAAAAACTAAAAAAGAACTCTGACACCAGGGCCAGCCACCCGGCCTATACGAACTTACTTACTTTTTACTGTAACTTTGAATTGAAATACAGAGTACATGGTACTGAAATGTCGTCTTTTATTATGGAAAGATTGCTATAAGAACCAAATTTACGGACAAAGCCCAACGAATTTTCCAAATTGAAGTAGTGAATAGGGCACGTAGCACCAGAGGACTGATGACCGCTGAGGTCTAAAATTTCTCTAGTAGAGATCATGTAAAAATGTATGGAGCCTTCTGTAGTTTCCGTTTACGTATAAGCTCATACTAACACCTGAATGACCCCGCACTTCGTAACGCATCACTTTGTGTTACAATTCTTATGTATTGTAGTCGACGCCATTTTACAATCAGGATTTTTTTACATATTTTGAACTTTCTGCCTCTCTATCTCCATGTTTTACGCGTGATCCGCTTTCTTTCTTACATCCACGCACAGTTTCCAGGCGCCATGATCTATCAAAATCGATCATGTCCCGTTTTGTATCACGCCATACCTGTCACGGAACACGCGTCCTGCCCGGGACGTGTTACTTTTGGTATGATGTATTTAAGCCGTGAGATATTGTTTACGTGGTAAACATTGTGATGAAATTTATGGGTCTGAAAAATATTAAGGCATAATTTTAATAACTAAAAACACGATGATTTGAATTAATTAAACAAAGACACGAAATATTTTTTTGTAATTGAAACATATACTACTAAATTGATTGCTTTTTAACTCCCTATTGATTCATACACACGTTAAATATATTAAAATACACATAAACATACAAAAAAATGAAGCAACCTTATCACTAAAAGTGATCTCTTCCACGCAATCTCATACTAACCCCTCAGTTCAGAAAATGTGACGGTCACTATACCATATCAATCATAACAATGGCGTCCAGAAAGCGCGCCGTCATTCTTCATCGCAAATTAGCGGAGTCCAGGCGAAGGGTTCTCTCCATCCGCTGATTAAAACTCCACATTTATTTCAATTACAATGAAAGGCGTAACCTGAAATTAGGCTCGTTTACTTTAATTAATGCCCACGGAATGCGAGAAAAGTTTTCGTAATGCTCTGCGCATAGTTGGTTCTTTTGTGGCCTTGGGGAACTACTTTTGTTAGTAGATTAATTTATTCACAAATTTTCCACCAAATTAAAAGCAGCAGAGAAAATGGACTCTGCCCTTTCCTCTTCACTATGTGCCTTATAAACAAGCTCAATATATGATCAGAATGTCTCTGCGAGATCGAATTAGATTTGAGGAAATCCGTAAAGGCAAAGTAAAGTTACGACATAGAGTTGTATAGTAAGTTAATTGGCAATCGGCAGGGTATATAAACAACACGTTTTTTGAAGATATAGTATGCACTTGCCAATAGTAACATAGCAATTATTATTACCTATTATTATCTAACTTTTTGTTTAAACCAATAAAATACATACAAAGACTAATTGTATATAAATACTCGTAAACCTCATCAATAAAATTCAACAGAGTTATTATTCTCTACCTGATAGCTTTACTATGACAATAGACAAAAATGAGTAGACATAAGAAAACAACAAAAATACTGCAATGCAGTGTATAATACTTATTGTTGAACATCAAGATTTATTTAAACTAAAAACATGTTAGTACAGCAATCTGAGTTGTTAAGCCGCCATCCAATCTCAAAATACCTGTATAGAGCCCTAGTTAAACTGATTTTTCTCCATAAAACCTTGAAGTTGTCTAATAAAAAAAAAAAAAAAACAATATTCTCAAAACTATACGGTAAGGGATTCAATAACTCGAAACACAATTTAAAAAACTTCGTTCGATAGAAATTAAATGCGAAGATACCGCATTTTAGAACAAATTCATGATTTCTAAGAAAGTTAATTGCATTTTCGGGCACTTTTCTACACGTTTACAATTTTTGTTTGAATCTGTTTATTTATGCACATAAATTTAATTATAGCTTTCATCCATAAAATTTACGAAAAAAAGGTAATACCAATTTTATATTGATTTTTGAATGCAAAAATCGGGCGAAACCGGGGGCGTATTGGTCTTCATCCGCTCATATAAAAAAATACTCTGAGACTATGGCGCCTTAACAGCTACCCATAAAACTCAACAAAAAGTTTGAAGTATGCGTATGACATAGACACAAATGAGTAGACATAAGAAAACAACAAAAATATTGCAATGCAGTGTAAAATACTTATTGTTGAGCATCAAGATTTATTTAAACTAAAAACATGCTAGTACAAAAATCTGAGTTGCTAACAGCTACCCATAACACTCAACAAAAAGTTAAAAGTATGCGAATAACATAAACTGGAAGACGAAATTACAATTCGCGGTAATCTCTCAGGTGTGAATTTTTTTGTTTATGTATACCCCGGAAAATGTTGGGGTATTTTTTACCTTTCGTGGTCAGGCTCAATTGCGCCGTGTACAAGCCGAATTTATTACTATGAGCGTTTTCGTTTTATCTTTTATGATACTGTACCGTGGTAGTTTTATGTGCGTCGGAGAATAATTTAATCAAGAAGTAATTTCGTTTGTACTTCCCATCACAACTCGGGAGTTTTATCGCTTTTATTTTCTGGACAACGGTAAAACATGGAAGGAAAAAGGAGAATCTGATGTGAGACGTGTTAAATTGAAAAGTTAGTGTGCATTTGGGGTAGAGCTCAGCGAGATTAGCATTTTGGGACGCTTTCACATTAGCAGTCATTCATATGTCATTCATAATTATGGTATTTTATCAATATTTCATCTGCTCTTGAAGTTTCGTTATTGAATTATTCTTATTCCTGAGAAGTAATTAAAAGCAGTACTTTTTACTTTTTAGGTAGTTGTTCATACTTTTTGTACAAGTATAGTAGTAGTATAGTACAAATTAATGTACCAAGGATACACTTGGCCCATCAATTTAAACTATCTATTATACCTATTACTAATCGTTAAGAACAATTTTTGCTTTGAGGTCTTATTGTTCAATGCAACAATACAAATTAACTTTTAGTGCAGCAATAGTGGTTTTTAGAATTTGTGCTTCAGTGAAACCTGTTAATAACAACGAGTATATTTATCTCAATTAGTAATATGACGGGGATGCATGTCATGCATGTAAATACAAGGTACGATAAAACTGTCGTTATCGTTTCAGTCATAGGACGTCTCTGCTGTTCTTAGGCTGCTGCTGATCTCCAATAAGATCGGTTGGAAGCGCATAGAACTGTACCTCTAATTGTGCTGTAACGTGAAAACCTTAGAGGCTCACAACACAACTCTAGTCCCTCTCAAATGAAAAGTCAACCGCCTGCAGACAGAAAATAAATGGCTGAAATTAAAGCGTAGAAACTGCACTAATATAAAAACATCTGCTGCACTACAAGCGTGCCTTTGTCGCTAATATGAAAGCGCTTTTCATGTAGTAGTTTAACACCTAATGCTGTTTGTGACATCTGCATTGCAGCTTTTCGCATGCCGCTTCTTTTTAGGGTTCCATACCTCAAAAGGAAAAATGGAACCCTTATATAAAATCACTTTTGTAACGCTTTTAAAGTGTAATGGTAGTTTCTGAGGTATAAGGTAAAGCGTTCAACATAAAATGTAAGGTAGATAGAAAGCTAAGGCGTGAGAAATAAAAGTTATAAAGTAAGTAATGTTGGTTTTATTAATGTTAATTCTAAAGTTACATGCCTGAGGGGCGTAGATCGGTATGAGACACCTTATGATCTATGTGCCGGAAGGGCTTAATATTAAAAACTTAGGATTACTGATTGCCGGAGGGGCTTAAGACTAAATTACTAATTAAATGGTACAATAGAATGGGCGCCAGGACTATAGGTCCATAAAATACAAGGGCTGATAGTTGCCGGCTATCAGGGTAGAACAGGGCGTGTGGTCGAATACCTACTTCGCTGAGTTTGCAACCAATTTTAAATATGCTCTGTGTTAGTTAATTATTTAAGTTAATTGAGTAATAAAAGCACAGCACGAAAGGTAAGAAAGGCGCAGCCGTTGGCTGCGTTACCAATAATACTCGGGGGTAGATTCAAGTCGGGCCGGTAGCCACGTCGCCCACGGCGGAAACGCGCAGATAGAAGCAGCAAGAAGCTAGTAGCAGTCTCGGGGTGAGACGCAGAGAGAGGCCACGTCGCCGCACGGTGAGAGACGCGCCGGAGGACGCTTGCCGCGCCTTGGAGTGCAGTTGTAGACCACAATTTCTATATGTAGAACAAAAAAAGAAACCCTGTCCGAGGACAGAAAACAAGTATGAATGTCTTGTTCTTTGGTCAGACCTCGCTTGAAGAGCGAGGCCCTCCATTTCAAGTTGGGGGTGGTAAGCCGACAATGATATCGGATGCGACACGTCATCGGGTCTAGGAAAATACTGACAAAGACAGAGCCTAACCGAGACAGTAGGAATAAGAGGCTATTAAAAACTTACCCTAATGTCTTAGGGGTTTCTTTTCGAGGTTTCGAAGTCAGTTCAGCCAAGCGAACTTGCGCCACGTCGCACGGTGTTCGTCGTTCGGGGAACCAGGGTGTCGGCGTGCGGTCCTGTTCTCACTCGATTTCGGTGGTTTTCTGTAGAATCAAGGGACAATTCCTTTGGTTCTTGTACAACAAGTGAATCGTTTAGAAAACCAACCTTGCCGACCCGTACCTTCGTTAGGACGCCGCTACGGCCTTGTTTCCCCTACGACCCCGTGTACGCTCCGTTGGCTGCTTGCTGGACAAAGAAAGACTCCAGTCCGTCTATCACGGTTTTATGTGATTTTATTTCACTCCGACCGAATTTTAATATTTTGTTCTCGTTCCTGACCTAGTTTGTTGACACTTGACAGCCAAGTCGCTGGCAGATCCGACTTAAGCTGTCAGTGACTTTTTGTAAATTTTTGGCACCAACGTACCCGATGATTTGCCAACACTAGAGTGTTTTGGCACCTATTTGCCAAAACAGGGTTACAATACCCCTCCACCCGGGGAAAGAATTCACGCAGTGAATTCGACGGCTGCCCTCAGCCGAAAAGTAGAACAACAAGAACGAGTAGGGAGCAACAAAGAAATGGGCAACCTAGCCGCTAGAATATTTAGTGGCTATTTGCCGAACAGACGAAATACAGACCAAACGATAAAAATAAAAGATCCTTATAACTAAAAAAAAGTGTCAAAGTACCCTGACTTTCTAGAGTTGAGTGAGATAATCAGGAAAGCAAACAACTGAGTGGAAATCTTACTTTGACTCCGCAGGGAATTTAAGATTGTTAAAAAACATAAAGGTACCAAATTATGGAGTCAGCTGGACCAAGAACCGAGGACTGACTCAAGCATAATTATGGCTTCTTTGTTTTTAACTGATAAGATTTTCCTGTAAGCGGTATCAATTAAGCAAAAAATTTTTTTTTATTAGCATATAATCTGTGGTTAGAAGTAAAACAAGGATGCACGAAAATTATGGAGTATGTTGGACCAACCCGAGGACCGACTCAAGCATAATTAAGGCACTGTTTTAACCACGATTTCTAATTTAAGTATGATTCGAGGTTGACTTGGTAAGTATTGCCAGTACAACTAAGAAACAAAGCTACTAAAATATATGCATTCTAATGCCCGCTTTTTCTGGAGATTGAGCTTAAAATTTAGCGAATACGGGTTACTGAAGCTAAAATTGTTGGAATTTGAATGTTTACAAAGTCAGGGGTATTACACTTCTAAATCTAGGTGCATTTAACCTAAACTTAAGATACGGTGTAACTATTGTTACACGTTAGTGCTAAAAATAAATATAAGTCAAAGTTTGGAGTGGGGTTCTTCCTACCTGAGGGTGGAATCCCTTATTTAAGTCATCGCCGGGGAAATCATACTATTATGATATGAAAAATTAGTCAATTCAGGTGTGACCATCGGTGTCAGTATACAGAGTAATGGTACTACCTATGGAGGGCAATACAAGAAGCTGAAAGGAAAATGTTTGCTAACATGATGTAGAAGGAAGTATAATAAGAGTAGTAGCCTAGAGACGGCAAAAGAAGTAGAAGGGAAAGTAAAAAATCGAAAGAAGAGATTTAGCATTTAGGTGGACCACATGTATCCGAAAGGTAGGAGACTAGAAAGAAAGGGATGCCTTTAGAGGAGGCCTATGTTGGAGGGTAATATAGCAAAAGTGGACGCCGATAGTTTAAGAAGGCAATGCCTTGAGGATGTGACCATCGTAGTGGGCACAGGAGGATCATTACTACTTGAGGTGCGCGCGCAACCTTCCTAGTGTAGTAAAGAAATGGGTGTATATTTTAGTGTGGCCACATAGTTGTACAGGCTAGTGGACACAGCTAAATGATTAAGTCTAGTCAGGTATGTAGTTATAGGCTTCAGTTAAAGAGTTCTACCACCGCTCTGTTGTATGTCAAGTATGTAGTTATAGGCTTTCGTTAAAGAGTTCTACCACCGCTCTATTGTATGTCAAGTATGTAGTTATAGGCTTTCGTTAAAGAGTTCTACCACCGCTCTATTTATCGTCTACCTTTAGGGGGTAGCGAGTGCTAATCGGTACTGCCTTAACAGGACTCGCCTGTTGACAGGACCGACGCTAAGATACTACTTTTAGAGAGTAGCAAAGAGGCATCAGCACTGCCGTTAGTGGGCAGGGCTGAGCAAGAGATACTACCACATAGGGGTAGTATAGCAGATTGGTACTGCCTTTAGTTGACAGGACCAACGCTAAAGTACTACTTTTAGAGAGTAGTAAAGAGGCATCTTTTAGAGTAAAGAGGAACTTTTAGAGTGTAGCAAAAGGTACTACCTTGTAGGGGTAGTACATTGGGTGTCCAACGAAGTGGGCACACAAAAGGGTCAAGTAAGGTACTACTCAAGGCAGCACAAGAGGTAGAAGCAAGTTATCAACAGTACTTCGTAGTACTGCGTACAGAATATGCAAGGTACTATCTTTAGAAGATAGTAGGACAGTACTGAGTAAGTAGTACATGTAAGTATCAGCAAGTAAATAGCACAAATACTGCCGGTAGTGGGTAGTATTGTCTATTTAAGGTAGTATTTTTAAGCTAAGCTAAAATGATAATTGCTACCGAAAGTAGGAAGCTAAAAATTATTATTCTAGCTTAGAAGGGTAGTATTAAGGTACTAAGGGCTACAATATAATAGCTTATCTTAGTTTGTAGGACATAAGGACTGCACTCCGAGCGCTTTAAAGGGAAAGAAAGAAAAAAAAATTTTTTTTTTACTACCGATTTTAAAATTAAATCCTTAAGGACTTAGTTTCCAGGCACGAATTATGCGATAAAAGTTAATAGTCAAAGATTGAGAAAAAAATATTTCATAACAAATTAAATTACTCAGTTTTGTTGTTTCTATATTGTTTACTGATAATATTCTTCAGTAAATTAGTAAAAGATTAGAAAAACAGGATTGACATTGTTTTTCCTACCATCTTATAGAAAACAAAAGCGTTGTTACAAACGCCTTGTTTGCAAACAGAATAATCAACGAAGCTACAGTAAGTATTGCAAATGACAACTTCTGACCGTTGTTTTCCAAGAATTTAGTGCTATAAACAGTGTAACTGCAATTGTTTCTCCTTGTTTCAGGTTCCTGGAACGATAGAATGTGCAACAATACTAATCTATCTGAAAGATTTCTCAAGACAAATGTTTGTGGTAGACCAAATGAAAAAGTGAACGAACAAAAGTTTACCAGAGGACTGCGAATCATCCTATACAGATTTTCGACTGAAGAGGAGAATATAAGAGACGTCCCTACTTGGAAGACTAGGATCAGTTCATAACGTCTGAAACGTTTTGCTTCAGGTTCAGGCATGGTGACCTAACATCCTGATTATTCTGTTTCCGAGATTATGTAAAGATCGCTGTGAGAGTTGACGAAGCTAACAATATATGATTATAGTGCTGTTTTTGTTGTTTTATTGTGCCAAGGTATAGAATTACTAGTAAAGTAATCGTAAAAGTAATAATACAATATGTCGGTTACCAAAATGTTCAATGTCGAACATGATTCGATATACTGAACCCTTTGTTTCCGGCACATTCCTAAGAGGTAGTAAAATATTTTTTTTTGAAAGAACATTAAATCGTGCTGTTTAAGTTTAAAAGTTATTCAATTTAAGTTAGACAAACAGAGACTAAGTTGTAATAGTTTAAATAAAGTGGTTGCAGATCAGCTTACAAATGTATGAAATATCTAAAATACTAGCGCAGGTAGTTTTAAGTTGCCTAATTATTGCTTACAAACTGCTATGTTCACAATCTATACTAATCCTATAAACATAATACATTAAACAATATTTCACCGCAACAATTTCTTTGTGAAAACTACTTTAGCATTTATTTACAGTACATACTTTGCAACAATGCAGATAAAATGAATAATGTAGGTAAGTACTGTTAACAAAGTTTAGTTTCAGTACATTATTTTGTAATAATGCAAATAAAATGAATAGTGTAGGTAGGTAATGTTAACAAAATTTTGTTTCAGTACATTATTTTGTAACAATGCAAACAAAATGAATAATGTAGGTAGGTACTGTTAACAAAATAATGCAGGTATACTGTAGCAAAGAATCTGAAAATACAAAAACTGCCTAAAAATGAGAATTACAATACCTATTCTGTTAAATCTTACAGCTATAGGGTACACAAGGATTAAAACAACACAAATTTCTTTTTCAAAATTGTTCTTGTTTATTAGTATGTTAGTACATTCTAGCTGCCTAACAGATCCTACCTAATAATAAATAGATTGCAAATTCAGCTTAAAACCAGTTGAGGCGCCACTGTAACGCTTTTAAAGTGTAATGGTAGTTTCTGAGGTATAAGGTAAAGCGTTCAACATAAAATGTAAGGTAGATAGAAAGCTAAGGCGTGAGAAATAAAAGTTATAAAGTAAGTAATGTTGGTTTTATTAATGTTAATTCTAAAGTTACATGCCTGAGGGGCGTAGATCGGTATGAGACACCTTATGATCTATGTGCCGGAAGGGCTTAATATTAAAAACTTAGGATTACTGATTGCCGGAGGGGCTTAAGACTAAATTACTAATTAAATGGTACAATAGAATGGGCGCCAGGACTATAGGTCCATAAAATACAAGGGCTGATAGTTGCCGGCTATCAGGGTAGAACAGGGCGTGTGGTCGAATACCTACTTCGCTGAGTTTGCAACCAATTTTAAATATGCTCTGTGTTAGTTAATTATTTAAGTTAATTGAGTAATAAAAGCACAGCACGAAAGGTAAGAAAGGCGCAGCCGTTGGCTGCGTTACCAATAATACTCGGGGGTAGATTCAAGTCGGGCCGGTAGCCACGTCGCCCACGGCGGAAACGCGCAGATAGAAGCAGCAAGAAGCTAGTAGCAGTCTCGGGGTGAGACGCAGAGAGAGGCCACGTCGCCGCACGGTGAGAGACGCGCCGGAGGACGCTTGCCGCGCCTTGGAGTGCAGTTGTAGACCACAATTTCTATATGTAGAACAAAAAAAGAAACCCTGTCCGAGGACAGAAAACAAGTATGAATGTCTTGTTCTTTGGTCAGACCTCGCTTGAAGAGCGAGGCCCTCCATTTCAAGTTGGGGGTGGTAAGCCGACAATGATATCGGATGCGACACGTCATCGGGTCTAGGAAAATACTGACAAAGACAGAGCCTAACCGAGACAGTAGGAATAAGAGGCTATTAAAAACTTACCCTAATGTCTTAGGGGTTTCTTTTCGAGGTTTCGAAGTCAGTTCAGCCAAGCGAACTTGCGCCACGTCGCACGGTGTTCGTCGTTCGGGGAACCAGGGTGTCGGCGTGCGGTCCTGTTCTCACTCGATTTCGGTGGTTTTCTGTAGAATCAAGGGACAATTCCTTTGGTTCTTGTACAACAAGTGAATCGTTTAGAAAACCAACCTTGCCGACCCGTACCTTCGTTAGGACGCCGCTACGGCCTTGTTTCCCCTACGACCCCGTGTACGCTCCGTTGGCTGCTTGCTGGACAAAGAAAGACTCCAGTCCGTCTATCACGGTTTTATGTGATTTTATTTCACTCCGACCGAATTTTAATATTTTGTTCTCGTTCCTGACCTAGTTTGTTGACACTTGACAGCCAAGTCGCTGGCAGATCCGACTTAAGCTGTCAGTGACTTTTTGTAAATTTTTGGCACCAACGTACCCGATGATTTGCCAACACTAGAGTGTTTTGGCACCTATTTGCCAAAACAGGGTTACACTTTGTTGTCCGTCTGTCCGTCAGTCTGTCCGTCCGTGTGTCAAGGCCTTGAATAAAGACTGAGATGAAATTAAAACCATAAATGTATATGTATACGAGTATACGAGTATCTACAGTTTCTTGAAGTTGTGAAAAAATCAATCTTCGTATTGTCGTAAAAAAAACAGCATATTTCGACACCCACAAGAGAATCAAAACCTATGGGGTGAGGTACTTTCCGTTGATCTAGAACCATAAAATTTGGCAAGGAGGATTGTCTTAGAGTACACATATACAAATAAATCTTAAAACTGTACATTTATAATGTAATCACTAAAATGGGGCCTAAATGCAAATTAAATGGGCCGAAATATCCAAGTGAGGAAATCGTATCATGTGGGGTATCATATGAAAGAATTTCATAAGCACAAGCTATAATAGGTTTTTAGCTATTTTTAGGATGTGTAATTTTCGATTTATGACGAGGTAAGTAAAAAAACCATCCCTTTCATCAATCATATCTTTTTCCTTAATGAGTTCTTAACAATTTAGTTCTCAATTTTGTGCGATTTTCAGGATTTGTAAGAAACCCTTGGTGTACGAGCCTGACTCGCACTAGTCTGGTTTAATATGGAATTCAAAGGTAAAGAAAAAGAAGGATTTAAGCGGAGTCGTAGAGCAGGATTTTATGGGTCTGTATGTTAAACAAAGGGCCTTATTGTGTTTTATTTTAATTATATGCATGGTCTTGTTTGACAAATATTTAATTTTGCTAATGCTCTGTGAAATCATTGACGGTATTCTCATAAATTATATTTTATGATATAGTAATAAATAAATTCGTATAGGTCGGGTGGCTAGCCCTGGTGTCAGAGTTTTAAGCCGCCTGAAGGCCTAAGTATGTAGCAATGAGCAGATACAACTAAAACGCCGTAAACGAAACTGGTTCAGTCACACGCTACGTAGGACTCCAGACCATATTCCAAAATAAGCTTTGGACTGGATCCCGCAAGGTTTGACAAGACCGGGCCGACCAAAAAAAAATAAAATCTAATTTAGTACAATTACATGGAAAGTGCGCCCATAGCCATGCAAACTAGGTGAGTTCACACCTGTATTTTGATGGATAGCCTTCCCTAGATTGAAGCATGGTGGTGGTACTCGTATGTACAGATAATCAAGTATTTAAGAGATTTACAATAGTAAGATGATGTCTTAGTTGCTAAGTTTTTTTGGCTTTTGCTAAGTTTTAATTGTTAACACTTTAAGTATATTCATAGCTCACCTGGCGGCGTTCTATCATGGCGAACATCCAAAAAATTGGAAAAACGTGGTCGGAGAAGAAGCATGATGCTCAAGACAGGTTGCGATGGAGAGTCTCTGTGGACGCACTCTGCCTCACCCTGGGGACCTAGAAATTTAAGTAAGTCAATGAGCAGATAGATATGCTTAATAAAGAACTTATACATTGATGTGTACATAGATTGTCAGTATGCTTAGAAAGCGAGCAGCGAGAGATGTATTTATTATTGAATAAGATATTGACAGTGTAATTAATGGGTAAGTCTTGACTTCTAAAGAGTAATTATATTCTATTAGTTCAATAGATTTGAATTGAAATGTCTTAGATAGTAATTTGTAATAGTCTGTAAATAATAGTGGATCCTAATAATTATACAGAGTTATTTAGAATGGGTGTACTAGGCCCAAAATATATTCAAATGCAGGGCCAACTAAGGAGTAAAAATAATTATTTTTTGCAAAAAAATAGCATGACCGACTTCACTCGAGTACAGAATTCGCGAATATTTCGCACGGATCGATCTAGCATTTTTCACATTATTGATAACTAGCTTAAAACCCGCGGATTCGCCCGCGTTGTCTTAGTAGACAGGTACTTGCTAATGAAAATAGCCCGCGGTTTGACCCGCGTTTGTCTTGGTACTTGCTTAAAATTATAAAAGGCTGCCGGTTGGCCTTCGTTGTCTTGGCACTTGCTAAAAATAATAATAGGTCGTGGTTTAGCAAAGCATTAGCGTATAACGTATTACTTGCAAGGATAATGCCGATGGTTTGGCCTGAATTGTCTTAGTATTTGGCTAAAATGATAATAGGTCGCGGTTTGGCCTGCGTATTCTTAGTACTCGCTTAAGATGGTAATTTATAGCACGCAGCTTAGCCCGCGTTGTCTTAATACTTCCTCAAAATTAAAATAGCCTACCGTTTGGCATGCGTTGTCGTTTTACTTGCAATGATAATAGCCCACGGTCTGGCCGCGTTGTTTGAGTAACTGCTTAAAATGATAATAAGCCACAGTTCGACCCGCGTTGTCTTGGCACTTACTTAAAATAATAATAGTTCGTGGTTTCGCCTGCATTGTCGTATAACGTATTACTTGAAAAGATAATGCCTAGTAGGCATTCTCTTTTCAAGTAATAGGCATTGCCTACGGTTTGGCCTTCATTGTCCCAGTGTTTGGCTAGAATGATTATAGGTCGCGGTTTGGCCTGCGCATTCTTAGTACTTGCTTAATATGGTAATTTATAGTACGTAGCTTGGCTCGCGTTGTCTAAGTACTTGCTTAAAATTATAATAGCCTGCCGTATGGCTTGCGTTGTCGTATTACTTGCAATGATAATGGCCCATGTTCTGGCCCGCGTCGTTATACGAGTAGAATTTGCTCAAAATGATAATGGCGCGCGGTTTGGTCCGCATTTTCTTAGTAATTACTTTAAATGGTAATTTCTCACAGTTTAGCCCGCGTTTTCTTAGTACTTTTTTTGGTTAAAATAATAGCTCGTGGTTTAGCCCGCGTTGTCGTATTACTTGCAAGGATAATAATTAGCCCACAGTTTGGCCTGCTTTGTCTCAGTATTTGCTTAAATTTACTTGTATCTAAAGCTTGTTATGAAGTACGACAATTTTTAGATGAAAAATTGCAAAATTTTCGAAATAAATTTAATAATAATGATTGTATAATTTTTTCATGTTCTTATCTCTAAACTGATAATTCAATATTTTTGTGATTAGTATTAAGATCTCAATGTAACACAGTTCAACAATAAAATGTTCTTTGACTTTAATAGTCACGGTTTGGACCGCGTTATTTTATAACTTGTCATAAAATAAAAACTAAATAAAGTTATATTATAATATACCTACTGGTTTTTTTTATATCGAGAAAAGAATATTTTTCAATATATTGCTCGATCATGAGTTGACCCATGTAGTTTCCCACTCGTATACCAAATTTTATCCAACTCTATTCGCATGTCATGGTCTACATTACAATCGTAAGGTCCTAATCCTAGTCAGACCACTGAGCTCTTTGAAACTTATGGACGGAATTTCATACTACTGGCTTTTTATTGATGGAAAACATTGAAGCAACCTGCATAGGCACGTCCTTAGAGAAAAATCGATGTCGTATGTGAACTCAGCAACCCGCGCTCGGCCAGCGTGATGGATATGGCTTAATCACCCTTCGTGGGTAGGCTTACGTTCAGTAGTGGACTATTAAAATTCGACCAAGTGCGATTCGGACTCGCGCACGAAGGGTTCCGTACCGTATAGGAGCCCATTCCTCTTGCTGTTATTAATTAGAAAGCAAAAAACTCCTAAAAATCACGTTTGTTGTATGGGAGCCCCCCTTAATTATTCATTTTATTATATTTTTAGTATTTGTTGTTATATCGGCAACAGAAATACATCATTTGTGAAAATTTCAGCTGCCCAGCTATCACGGTTTAAAAGATACAGCCCGGTGACAGACAGACAGACATCGAAGTCTTAGTAATAGAGTCCCGTTTTTACCCTTTGGGTACGGAACCCTAAAAATGGCCAGTACAGGTATTTCATTAAGTCATTAGAAATTTAATTTCGATTATTCGGAACCCAATGACAATCTCGCCCAAAACCGTCATTCTTTGACCAAGTACAGACGAAAAAGTAGCACACAAGAAGGTACATTTTATTTGAGAAATACATAGGGCACCTACATCTAGACGACAGACATGTTCTAGGTTTCTATTATACTCATAATTTGACTAACTTTTATTATGGTACTAACCCAGAAATCACGTAAATAAAATCAGCTGTTCAACACAAAAAGTTCATCGACCCGAGACAAAATGTAAAGAATAGGTCATTTTCGCTTTTTCAAGGTAGTTCCCATAGTAAAGTAAGTAGTTATTGATCCGTATGTACCGTATAAGTCTATTGGCTCACAAAATAAAATCGTTCATAAACTATTAGGGGCCCATTTTGCCCCCATTGAAGGATCTAAATTATCTAAATTTAATTATAGATATATCACTACGTTTAAAAAAAACGCGATTTTTCACGCTGATATAGGATGTTTGGTCTAGCGTTAGACAAAGAATCCGGGACTTTTCCCAGGACGTCAATAGTCATATATTAGTTAAAAGGGTGGGCTATTTTCAAACAATATTGCATCGATTTTCGAACAGTTATTTAGTATTTTTTAGGAAATTTATGACCCACTGAAATTTTCCGGGACAGCAGTACCCCAAGTGGTTATTTGTGTTATTGTCTAGCGTCGTACCAAATTTCGTTAGAATTCATTTACCCTTTTTATCTTAGCTTTATAACTGATTAGTTTGGCTATTGCTAAGAAACCCGATGGATTTTCCGGGATAAAAATTAGTTACTGTATTGAAACATGTTGTGTGCTTCCCACATACCTACCAGATTTCATTCATAACCGTTCAGTTCGTTTGATATAATTATTGATGCTTTTTTCACCAACTTTGGGAACTTATCTGACCCCTTAGATAAGGAAAATTCGGAAAAACAGGAAGAAACGTAACTTTTATTTTCTTTGTAAAGCATATATACAAAGTTTTAAGTCAATCGGTAAAGGTAATAAAAATTTAAATGCAAACGAAAAGGGCCCGTTTTACCCCGTTAGAGGTCGATTTTTCAAAATTTTCGTCCTTTGTGCTTCATTACGTTGTACATTGTACCTATGTTCGAAATTTCAAGTCTCTATCTTTAGCGGATTGGAGTGTAGCCTAAACTGATTAATTTTGGCTGTCCCTAAGGATCCCCATAGAATTTCCGGGATAATAATAGTTCCTGTGTTGAAACATGTTGTGTGCTTCCTCCATACCAGATTTCATCCATAACCGTTCAGCTCGTTGGATGTAATAGACGTTTTTTTCACCAACTTTGGGACCCAATTTGACCCCTTAGATAAGGAAATTTCGGAAAAACAGGAACAAACGTAACTTTTATTTTGTTTGAAAAGCATGTATACGAAGAGTCAAGTCCATCGGTACAGGGAATAAAAAGTTACATTCAAACGAAAAGGGCCCGTTTTACCCCTTTAGAGGTCGATTTTTCAAAATTCCGTCCTTAGTGCTCCATTACATGGTCCAATGTTCCAAATTTCATGTTCCTATCTTTAGCGATTTGGGCTGTAGGCTGTCTGTCAGTCAGTCACTCAGGGAAGCCTTTTATATAATAGATTTATCGAAAATGGCTCAGCCAATTTCAATTAAATTTTAATGGGACCTTCAAAGTATTTCAAAGTATACTCTTTCCAATAAAAAAGAGTAATGGAAATCGGACTACTATGAAAAAAGTTATGCGTAATAAGGTAATACATAAAAAACGGTTCATGAGATACAGCCTGGAGACAGACGGACAGACAGACGGACAGCGGAGTCTTAGTAATAGGGTCCCGTTTTTACCCTTTGGGTACGGAACCCTAAAAAAAACCTTTAAGAACAATCTGTATATAATACAAAAGTAGAAATCAAATCTCCAACGCTATTACAGTTATACTCACGCTCATACTGGTAAATAAATAAAAACTACTGCTTATTATTTACAGCATTATTCGGAAACACTTAGAGCTGGATGCCTCCCAACAATTTTCCACAAAGATCTTGTCTAAATGACTTCCACAAGCATAATATATGGCAAATATAATGCAACATTTCTACATTTCTGTTACTATCGAACCAATGCTTACAAAGTGTGTAATTTGGTTCACATTTGCTTGTTTGAGATGCAGATAAAACTATGATAACCACATTGCAATAGTGTACTGCAATATGTTCTAAATCGAATAGTGTACTCATATTGTTCTAAATCGAATAATTAACTTAAATTAAACTAAAATTAATAAAAACTATTCCGCTTTTTGAAACAAGAAAAAGGGACCACGGTTCGAAAATGTATCAATACTTACGTTACGTTAAGAAAATTCAATAAATAGTAAATCATGGTACACGTTAATATATTTTCCTTTTTTTCTAGAAGTATATAGAGTAAGCCTAAGCCCAGCTAAGACCGTCCAATATCTAACATTACGATGAAAAATAACATTAGGTATTGTGACAATTTCCCGAAATCAAATCACCAGCATCCCCATATTTTCCTACTTGTCCAATTCCATTACGTTACTTAAATTACTGGGCCATTACAAAAGAAATGTAAGCAGATATCTTAACAACAGCGGATAGGTAATTGTTAGTCTAGATTTATGGCTCCTAAGGGGAAAATATGTCTCTTTTATAAAAGCCCATTGTTAAGGCAACCTCTTCAAGAAGGTACTCGTAATAGGATTTAGCTGGAAATTTCACGTGGAAACAGAATTCTCGATTTAGATTCGATTTACAGGCTTCACGGAAAGTGATTCTGAAATTGTAGTATCAGTATCAATTGTTTGATTGTGCAGTTCATGCTGTGCGATGTTTTTAGGGTTCCGTACCCAAAGGGTAAAAAAGGTACCCTATTACTAAGACTCCGCTGTCCGTCTATCTGTCACCAGGCTGTATCTCATGAACCGTGATAGCTAGACAATTGAAATTTTCAGAGATGCTGTATTTCTGTTGCCGCTATCAACAAATAATAAAAACAGAATAAAATTAATAATGAAGGGTAGCTCCCATACAACAAACCTGATTTTATAGCCGTTTTTCGCTCTTTATTAATAATGGTAACAGGTAGATGCTTGAAATTTTCACATAATATTGAATTGTATATTAACTTAAATAATAAACAATAAAATTAAAATAAAATAAATATTTAAGAGGGGCTCCCATACAGTACGGAACCCTCCGTGCGCGAGTCCGACTCGTACTTGGCCGATTATTACATTTCTTTCTTTCACAGACAGACAGACGGACAGACGGACAGCGTCTTAGTAATAGGGTCCCGTTTTTACCCTTTGGGTACGGAACCCTAAATATCTAGGCAAACAGTTTACCATCCGTCTATCCTACATAATATATCTAAGGTTAAAGCATGGTGTTCTTTATTTGAAGCAAATTAAAGACAACAACAAATTTTTATTCCAGAAATATAACAATGAAAATTATTCAAACAGTGTAAAATTACGGTGCACCCAATCTCTCGGTTGAAATCTCTAAATCCCTCAACATTTTACGGGAAACCAAAAACCCTTTTGCAAAATGAGTGGTTATATAATCGCCTTAATTAGATGCGAGTACATTGGGGCCAATTAACCTAATTATGGCCCTTTGATGATATCGAGCTTTGTAACCTGAATATGGCAAGTCAAGAAGTAATGTTACGGGTGTTTTCATGTCAATTTTTTCAACATCTTTTATTTAATAAATTTCATTTATTTTTATCTTTAATAGCTAGATACATCCAAATTGATATACAACTTTCAATAAATGAAATAAGCAGAGACTTTAAAGGACATCAACATTTACTTATTTATAGACAAAAGTCTAATGAAACGAATATGAATGTTTGTAATGAAGTTTTAAAACTATCTTAGATGTTTTGCGACACCTTGCGCAAGACAAAAAAAAAATTATAATTGTAATGATTATGTTACATTCAGTTGAGATTCGCCTTCGATCAGTCTTCCGTGCTATGTCAACTTATGCCATATCAACATGCAAATCTTTGTCTCTATAGCTCATCGCGCATAAAAATAATCTGCCAAGCACGAGTCGGTCTCGCGCACGAAGGGTTCCGTACTGTATGGGAGCCCCCCTTAACAAAACATAGATTCTTATGACAATAAAGTGTATTCAAAATGACCTCCGTGATTTTGAATACAGGCCTTCAATCTGCGCGGCCAGTCGTCTATCGCAGCACGAACGAGGTCCATGTCAATATCGGCGGCTGCCTTAATCAAGGATGTCTTGAGTGACTCCAAATTGGGATGAGGCTTTGAGCATGCTTTTTCCTCCAAGTGTTGCCATATATTGTATTCTAACGGACTCAAATCTGGACTGGAGGAGGGCCAGTCTTCGTGCCGGATGAAGTCGATTTCACGCGCCGCCAGCCAGTCTTGTGTGCTCTTCGCTCTATGAGCTGGCGCCGAATCTTGTTGGAATACCCAGTGCCTGTTATTGAACATGGTATGAGAAACAGGTTCCACAAGGTTTGTTAGGACTGTAGTTTGATACACAACTGCATTCGTTTTTACACCTTTTTAACAAAAATGTGCCTCTGTTAAGCCCCAATAAGAAACTCCCAACCATACCATGAGCGAGGATGGAAAATGACCTCGTTGGACACGCGGAATACAGTTTCTCGCTTCTTCACTACTGTGTGCGTACACGTACACCTTATCATTTTGTTTGTTGTAGCTCTCTTCTACGGTAAAAATTTTTTCATCCGAAAAAAGAATTTCCCGAAATTTTTTTCCCGCGTACCGCTTCAACAAAGCGCGGCATCTCTTCAGTCTCAGGTCCATTAGACGAGCATTTAAACGATGTCCTGTTTTTCTTCGATATGCCCGAAGCCCTAAGTATTTATTTAACACCCTTTACACCGTGGTTCTGCTTAACCCCATCTGAAGGGCCATCAGTTTCTGCTTACGTTTGGGATTTCTTTGAATTCGCGCCTTCACAGCTTTTATCACTGCTGGAGTCCTAACAGACCGAGGGCGACCACTTCTTGCCCTGTCATCTACACTAGAGTCTTCATTGTAACGTTTGATGGTACGATAAACGAATCTTTTGGTTAAATTCAAATTTTTCAGTATGTCAAAAATTTTAATTGGCGCGTAACCGCAACGATGTCACGCAATAACTGCAACACGGTCTTCTTTAAGCGTCCACTCCATACTTAAAAATGAGTAAAATTCTAAAATGTATACATTTTTATTTTCATGAACAATTCGAAATTCGAATTCAATAAACTTTTTTGTAGCCAGCATTCTAAAAGAAAAGTTTTTACTGTGTGACAACACTTATGACCTGACTAGGTAGGTACATGATCGGTGAAAATTTCAGCTTTCTAGCTATAGCGGTTCATGAGATACAGCCTGGAGACAGACGGACAGCGGAGTCTTAGTAATAGGGTCCCGTTATTACCCTTTGGGTACAGAACCCTAAAAACGCGGTTAAACGGGACCCAATTACTAAAATTCTGTGGTCCGTCCGTCTGTCTGTCTGTGACCAGGCTGTATCTCAAGATGAATACTTGAAATTTTCACAGATGCTGTATTTCTGTTGGTGCTAGAACAACAAATACTAAATACATGATAAAATAAATATTTAAGGGGGGCTCTCATATAACAAACGCGATTTGCATACCGGTTTTTTTTTCCAAATTAATAACGGTAACAGGCTGACGCTTGAAATGGGGCTAAGGGGGCTCCCGTACGGTATGAAACCTTTCGTGCGCGAATCCGACTTAAACTTGGCCAATTGTTTAACTAGTAGTCCGCCCCGGACGTGGACCTCGCGCTATTCCTATTTTATATCATAAATACTGTGATTTCAAAAAATTAAAATAATGTTGGTATGAAAGTTAGGCGACTTCTTTTTAGAGTTCCGTACCTAAAGGGTAAAAACGGGACCCTATTTACTACGACTCCTCTGTCCGTCTATCTGTCCGTCTGTCAAATGAGTTCTTCAGAATTTATGGACGGATTTTCACACCACTGGCTTTTCGGTGAAGGAAAACATCGTGAGGCAACCTGCATACGTCCGTAGAAGAAATTCGATGGCGTATGTGAATCCATCAACCCCCACTGTGTCAGCGTGGTAAATATGGCCCGATCACCCTTCTTGGGTAGGCTTACGTCCTGCAGTGAACTATTAAAAAGGCTGGTACAGTAGGTATTCGATACCATCGATAGCATTGCCAATATTCAAAACTATTGCATAATTTTTATTATTGATAGTAAACTGCTGAACTTCGATATTTTCGATAGAAATATCTACTATCGACTAACTGAATTTGACAGACTATCGATAGCGAAACTATCGCCTATCGCAACAACGCTAGTCAATGCAACATTTATTTAATGTGTGCTTGCGTTATTGCTTCTTTCTCTGAGATTAATTTACAATTGCAACTAATAAGGTTTTGCTCACAAAAAAAGTTAATTAATTATTTATTATCAAAATGTTAAACTGTTTTATTTAACTTCACCCGTCTGTTTTTTGGGTCAAATCTAGTAATTGATATTTGATCCGCTTCCTTTAATTTCGATTAAAATACACAAATACAGTTTTATATAATTTTATCCTACTTTAAATGACAACTCATTCTTATCCGACTGGCGATAAATAGTACCTCATTATTCAAAACCTCTGAATAAGGAAAAAAAAAAAAACCTAATAATTAAAACTCTGAGATTTCTGACAACTTGTCAAAACATCAAAATTTTCTCGGATTTCATATAGATGCAACTGCAAAACCTATGAAGATTTTAATGGTTTCTTTTCAACAGAACATTGAAAGTGCTCGTAAAATGTGATTGTCATTGGTATAATTTGTTTGAATATCGGCACGACCCCACTTTAACTGAGCATCGCGTGCAAATCAACGCGCCTCATTTTGTCGACGGACCAGCTCTCAAACGCTTCTACTATCACTGGGGTCTCCTGCTGTGACCTTTCCAGTTCCTGTGGTATTTACTGCTACAGGGTGGGATCCGGCGGCTCTCCTGTAATGGACGGGCCATCTTTCCGAGACACCACTGGGGCCTTCTGTCACTCATCATACTCCTATTATTTACAATTATTTGTATGGTGTGTTAAGCCTATGCGGAGACAATAAATACGTAATATTCGTGTAGTAAGTTGTTATTCGATGACGCGACCTACCGCACACGCACCACTACATATCCACAACTCCGCTGTCCGTCTGTCTGTCACCAAGCTGTATCTCATGAATCGTTATAGCTAGAAAGCTGAAAATTTATATTTATTTTCCCATACAACAAACCTGAATTTTTTAGCCGTTTCTCGCTCGATATTAATAGTGGTAACTGGTAAATGCTTGAAATATTCACAGCATATTTAGTTGTATATTCACTTTAACAATAAATAATTAAATTAAAATAAAATAAATATTTAAGGGGGTTTTGTACAGTACGAAACCGTTCGTGCGCGAGTCGTACTCGTACTTGGTCGATTATTTAAACTATTTTAAATTAAATAGATTAGTTTAGGTGAAATATTTAAGATATAAGTTTCTGCCTAAAATTGCTATTGTTCTGCTACAATGTTTGAATTATGCTACACTGGTCATACTGAATGGAATCTAACACTCACAGAAGTCGCATAATATAGCATATCGGGCTTCATAGAACAATAATGTTTGCGACAACTCCTACTCTATCTGAACAGTCCTCCACGGGTAGCATGGCAAAGGGACAAATTGTCTTTCCACCATTATATCCCCTAGAGGCGGAAATAAAGTATGGATTGACAATGATAACTGACGTTCAAAGTGGATAAAATTGTTTGTTCCCTTTGCCATGCTACCCGTGCTGACGTGAGATGAGAATGAATTAATTCCGAACAGTCACGGAATCGGTCTAAAGCAAGCTATGAGTTTATTTCATACTAAGTGGCGACACCATGCAATACTGCCCAAACATGAATTATTCTGACATCGACCTGAGTAAAGAGTTACAAAAACAACCGCTAAGTGAAATTTACAGTTTGATAGCACTAGGTGGCGCTAGGCGTCAAAAATTGGCTTGATATTACCAACATTAATATTGATTAAAATTAAATATTATCATGAAATTTGCCTGAACAATTACAAACAAAATATTACTCTGAATTTTGCGTGAACATGAGCGGTTATTCTTACAATTTCAAATAAAATACTCGAGCGTGCAGTTATATTACTCCGCAACTCCCGCAGAAAGTGGCGCCGTTTTGCCTGTTTTTACCACCGGTCCTGGTATCTTCGACACCACTGAACAGAAGATGCTCATATTCGAACCTAAAAATTCTATATATATAAACTACGTGCACGCTAAATTTCATGGAGATCAGCTGAGCGGTACTTGAGTTATCGTCGAACAAAGAAACATACAAACATACATTTGACAGCTCAAGTGCCGGCTCGTCCCAGTAGACTCAGAGACCTCGCTAAAGCTCGGTCAATTATTCATGTCATTATTAAAATAATTGATAAGATAGTAAAATAACTATCTTATGCGGTGATTTTTTTGCGCGTTGTATCGAACTCGCAATTGCCCTCTGTTTTGTCACCATTCAAAGTAATTATTTAGATTGCCGTGTTGTGAAACCACCCAACTAACGAGTGTGCTCCTGTTGTTTATTCAACCTAACAGCTATTTCGATCAAATGAATCTAGCATTGAGTTGAGCTTGTTCATGCATTGTGATGTCACAAAACAAAATGGCTACTGTGTGTACTTGGTGTTTATAGTCAGCTACTGCTGCTGCTTCTGCTTTTGCATATACACATATTACCACAAATATATTTTGCATCACCCCTTTTCGATTCAGTTATACGTTATGAATAGCTCTGTTAGTGCGATCTAGCTAAAGCAAAAGTGTCTGAACAGATTTGTATCTACTTGTATTGCCAGTTACTTACGTAACAGAAACGTAGTCTCTTACTATGGGCCTTTCCCCCCCTTCTTTTATCGTACGGCTAGACAGAAGCGCCAACCTTTTATGGTGGCCATTCCGCGCCTTAGAACCAAGCGTTTTGAATCCACATTTCTCATACATAAATAAATAAATATCTTTTAGGTGACCGTGCTACACCGTAGACCGTATATCTGCTTAACATAAGGCAGTAAACATTCAAACGCAATACACTTAAATACAAAAAGCACAAAAGAGCAGAAATACACTAAATATTTATTCAAAACAAGAATTTGAAGATGAACTTCCGCAAAGTAACGCCTGATTCAATAAACTATTCAAACGCAAATCTATACGAAATAAAAAAAAACCTCATGAATAAGCTCTAAGTAATCCAACGAGCGCTATGCATAAAGTCTCATCTTATGCTTAAATCAGCATCTTATCTTACTACTACTTCATACTTCTAAAAATATCTGCAAATTATTAATAGGGCAAAAGTGCCTATATTAACTACAACAACAAAAACAATACTACTAATATTATGTTATAACTACCTCGTTATGTTCTCTCATCGAACAGCACCACCTCTAGTACTCTAAGCGATGTAATTCGATGTATGTTCCCACGTAACTTAATACTAGAGATAAGCGGCCGGTTCGCAGAAACAAACCGAACACTGGTCTTATCAGTAGAGCTGACTATGCGTCTGCGAATAAGACCACCTAGATGGCTAAGTTTTCTTGTAAGATGAATCAGTGTATTTTATTCATTAATTATAGTGCCTTCGCATCGGCAACATCTTAGTTTTATTTCTAGTTTTTAAGAAACATTCTCTCGCGCTTCCGAAAGTTAACTGGCGCAGCCGGTAGGATAGTCGGCTGCTGCCAGCGCGAAAAGTTCGCTTTTAAATTCGGTGAATTTCACCCGCGTTGTGCAGTATTAAGTAAACGGTGTTAATACTGAATTCAGTTGTATCCGTTCCGGCTATCCACACGAACCAAACAAATAAGTTATCTACGGGCGCAGAAGATGCAGGTCGGTTGGTGAGTAAGCCTTTTTCGCCATCCTTAACCTTCCACCCCCATTTTCCTCGAATATTGTAAATTTAGACCTTGGTCATCGGTCAGATTTGCTTGTGTAAATTGTATAATTAGACAATTTGGTCTCTAATCGATTGAATTGTGTTAATTAAGATATATTATTTAAGAATAGTAGTAGGATTGGAAAATTTGGTCTCAAATCGATCGAATTGTGTTAATTAAGGATATTTAGGTAATAATAGTAATAGTATCGGAAAATTTAATCTCAAATCGATTGAATTGTTTTAATTAAGGACATTTAATAAGAGTTAGTAATAGTATCAGAACATTTTAATCTCAAATCGATTGAATTGTTTTAATTAAGGACATTTAATAAAAGTAAGTAATAGTATAAGAACATTTAATCTCAAATCGATTGAATTGTTTTAATTAAGGATATTTAATAAAAGTAAGTAATAGTATCGGAACATTTAGTCTTAAATCGATTAAATTGTGTTAGTTAAGGATAGGTATTTAATAATAGTAATAGTACCAGATAATTTTGTCTCAAATCGATAAAATTTTGCTAATTAGGGTAAAATATTTAATATTCAGTAATAGTGTCGGTATAAACTCTACCGAGACTCTAAATTAGGTTTGAATTATTTTGTTTTAGTTATATTAAAATAAAATTAATTAGAAATGGTGCAAGAACATAGAGCTGCTACTTTTGCACAAACGGAAATCCCAAAAAAAGATGCTCTAAAAGTTGTGCTGGAAGAAGTAAACTTCAAGGAACAAGGAACAGGGATGAAGTCAAATTTACTAAGATCTCAGTTTTCAATGCCTAGTAGCCAGAACACTATGAGATCCGCGATTTCCGCGCCTCAATTCCAGTTCAGTATACCTGGGAACCAAAATTTAAATAGACCACCGGTTCCAAGGTTCA
This sequence comes from Hypomecis atomaria, assembly GCA_964007245.1. Taxonomy (NCBI): domain Eukaryota; kingdom Metazoa; phylum Arthropoda; class Insecta; order Lepidoptera; family Geometridae; genus Hypomecis; species Hypomecis atomaria. Next base: position 4,543,932 of record OZ023296.1, on the reverse strand, counting down.
CACAGCTTCGATTTGGCTACCGCCCGCAGCTAGGCTCCGCACCTCAGTTTGGTAAATTAGGCTCACAATCAAGACCGCAGCAAGGGTTCAGACCCCGATTAGGGACGTCTCCTCAGCTAGGTTATAGGCCACCCCAATTTGGGTACAAACCACCCCAATTCGGGTACAAGCCACCTAAATTTGGGTACAAGCCACCCTATGAACCACCTCAACAAGTTAACAAGCCACACTTGCAATCCGGCGACGTATCCATAAGGACCGCCCGTTCTATTGGATTTAAGCTTAACGAGATAACCGGTGACGACGATATATTATACCCTTATACTCACAAAAACGACTTGTACGGACTATACAAATATGACCATTCAAACGACTTCGAATACAAGTACCCCACTAAGCATGAAACTTGCAATAAGTTGTAGTAAGTTTGTATATGGCACATTTGTGAATTTCAAACATCATCTTGCAGGAACATGTCACTTACATAGATCTTATTGTTATGTTGAAACTTATTAAAAATTATTTTATTATGTTACTGTTATATTTCGCATGAATGATTACGTTTCAACTTTGCAGGGATGTAGCCTCCCAAACATACCTAAATGTAAATAATTAACATTGTTGCAATAATGTGATTGGGACGTTACAAAATAAAGCGTTGCTGCAATGTAATTTTACTAACGTCACTGTCTGGCATTGCCTGTACTTTACAAGTGAAAGTTTCTGAAATGTTATAGTATAACATTGCGACAATAGGTCTATTGTTATATTTTTTTTATCAACTTTCCTACAACATTACGAATTGTTCTTTTTATTTACCTAACTTATGTAAGTAATGTTGCTGGAACTTAATTTTCGAAAGTTATCAAATGTAACCGTAGAGTTCTTACTTAATATTAAAAAACTAGATGGCGTTAGTATCGCACATTGAAATTCTGCATCGCGGTGGCGTTGTGTTTGCAGAAATTGGTATTCCCATTTGTAAATTTGATTACATCATTCCTTACAGCGGAAAGAGGAAAAGTCTCACACACACACCTGCCTCTAGGACATGTACTTAACACTATAGCCTCAACAAAATTTAGAAAAACAAATTATTTTTTAGAAACTGAAAACCTAGAAATGTAACTTTGCGACAACTCAATAAATGCTAGCAATTCAAAACTAAATAAATGCAAGCCAAGTGCAAGTTTCATTTGTAATATTTTGTAACCTTTTAGCAAGATAGATGAAACAAGTTACTATTACCTTTCAAATTTAAAGTTGTGGAAATGTTAAACGTTATACTTGCGGAAAGTTAACTTTTCAACTTTCAGATATATTTCATGTGTAATGTTACTGGAACTTCACGTTTTAAAGTTTAAAAAAGTTTAGGAGTTAAGCTCTAGGCAAGTTACAGGGTTTATCTACGGCGTGGCCGTTAGGGCTTCGTTTCAAGCTCGCTGTAAGCTTGCATGAACGTTGCAACCTTATATTTGTAAATTACAAGCTCGTTGATGTTACCTTCAGTAATGTTATTGCAACTTTTGCTTGCTTAACGGGACCCTTAAAGAGACTGTAATCCGAGAAAATAATTTAGGGATATCATCTTATGCGTTAGAACTATATAGTTTATTCATAAGTCGTTTTAGGACTATATTCATTAGATTAAGCGAAATCGAAACCGCTCTAGCTCTAAGCAAGAGCTCCATACTATACCAGTCTATAAGTAATTCCACCGAACTGCTATACCATTTAAACTTGATAGCAGAATCTAGAAACCTGGTATATGTACCCAATGAATTTAATTGAATTAAGATTGAGGAAACTATTGATGTTAAATCTTTTATAAAAAATACCAAATTACCTTAATATTGGAAATCCCTCTGACCGATAATGTTACGTATAACTATTTTAAATTGTACACTTTACCCATCCTCCTCAAACCTGAAAACCTAACCGTTGCCATATTTCCTAAGTACCCATTCCTATTGGCGAAAGGGCTGAAGTATCAGCCGATCGCACAGCCGTGCCGCTCACTCGCTGCTGGAGACGATGACAACTGCGCCCCATACAGTGGACCCTCCTGCGAGGAAAAACTAATGAGAAACGAGGACGTCACTGGCATCTGCAAGCAGCACCCTATTCACTTCGAGGACGTGAAGCTGCAGAAAATAGATAGAAACAACTGGATACTTATTCACTAGATCGGAAACAACCCTCACAAAGACCTGCGGCGAAGAGGCTTCGAAGCAGCAGATATGCGGAACGCACGTCATGACGCTGAACAGACTCTGTTATGTCACTGTCAACGGGACGACCATTCGGCACCACTGTCTTTACACCGAAGCGGACTCAGGGACCCACTACCCATCATCAACCTTCCGAAATTACGCTCAACCGAGAACCTATCCAGTGCACATGCCCTCAACATGCGAGAGATTGCACTGGACGAAGTTAAATACATGGCCTTTGCTTTGAAGAACAGTGAAGTTTTCGGTGATAACAGAGAAAAAGACTCTACAATTAGTTTCATAGCATTAGGATTAGTAGTATTAAGTATGGTTTTGATTATTTTTATTTTCGTAAACCAAAATTAATCCTTTCATTCAAAATTATCGGAATCCCTCTAAAATCGAGCGCTCCGATAATTTTTCGCTTAGAGAGGGAGACGTTATGTTCTCTCATCGAACAGCACCACCTCTAGTACTCTAAGCGATGTAATTCGATGTATGTTCCCACGTAACTTAATACTAGAGATAAGCGGCCGGTTCGCAGAAACAAACCGAACACTGGTCTTATCAGTAGAGCTGACTATGCGTCTGCGAATAAGACCACCTAGATGCCTAAGTTTTCTTGTAAGATGAATCAGTGTATTTTATTCATTAATTATAGTGCCTTCGCATCGGCAACATCTTAGTTTTATTTCTAGTTTTTAAGAAACATTCTCTCGCGCTTCCGAAAGTTAACTACCTATACTACTACTACATAAAAAGCAGGCAAATTTTATAGAGTAACACGCTGTATAACTACAGTAAAAATCTTGTAAAAATCTTATTCCAAAATTTCGAAAACAAAAGTAAACATAAAGCAAAGTATTGTCCCAGTTCGCTGACAGTAAAACCAGAGCGGCGTATCAACAACAATTTATCTAAACTGGCGGACAAGTTTAAACGGAGCGATATTTCCCAGTATTGAATCTATTGATACAACAGAAGTTGCAAGGAGCTCGATTCGTTAAATTAAAGACACGTCCGACCGACCGACCAATACCCGCCATGTTGTCGCCCAACTTTATTTAATTCTGTGGCCGTTCCAAGTTTCCTATACGTTTCTAAGCTTGCTTGCTTCGACTTTGGAAGTTTAAAGCCAGTATGCAGCCGTTTCAGGCCAGTGTGAGCGGGTTTTTAGGGTTCCGTACCCAAAGGGTAAAAACGGGACCCTATTACTAAGACTCCGATGTCCGTCTGTCTGTCTGTCTGTCACCAGGCCGTATCTCATGAACCGTGATAGCTAGAGAGCTGAAATTTTCACAGATGATGTATTTCTGTTCCCGCTATAACAACAAATACTAAAAACATAATAGTATAAATATTTAAGGGCGGGTTCCATACAACAAACGTGATTTTTCAGGAGTTTTTTGCTCCCTATTAATAACGGCGAGAGGAATGGGGCTAAGAGGGCTCCAACATGGTACGGAACCCTACGTGCGCGAATACAATTCGCACTTGGCCAATTTATATTTATGGTTTTGAGAAGGCTTGAGGATTCATGCGCGATAGCGTTAGACAAAACATCTTAATAGGCATAATCTTGTCGTATTAATGAAACTGATGTCTTCATTTGACAAATAAACAAATTTTTGGAGTGAAATTTCCTTAGCCGCGTTTTGCACTTTTTGGATGGGTAAAATGTTGATTCTCCCCTACAAGTCGCATAATTGGACGTTTCTTCACGAAACATGGTACACAGGATTACAAATTAATCATTCAATTAAAAAAAAAACTTTACGGGATTCGTCTTTGTTTGCTGCATATAGCATTTGATTCAAACAAACTGCACTTTAGATTTCGATTTTACTTACTTTTTGAGGATCGTCACTTCAGTAGTCATCTTCCTTACTGTTTAGCCAATACCCTGTGCCAAAACCTTATTGATTTAACTTGTTCACGAGTTTGAAACGTCAACTGAAAAGTACCATTTACAATTGTGAAAAGTTTCGAGTAAAACAAATTTTATTTACGGGTTTTACGGACACCTAATAAAACATTTATGGGTTGGATAAGAAATAAAGTCAAATAAAAGAACGGCCCTGTCTTGAGAATTAACTCTTTCAAAGATTTTACTTATCTTGACGGATTTCATTGTTTCGGGGGTGGAATTAAGGGCACATGTTCAGCCAAATAGTAGGATAGTTTATTATTTGAAATTTACGATTTGAGTTTCAAGTCACTAAACTTGACGTGCCTAAGCACATTTTTATAATGCCAAAAGGCTGAAAAAGCAAATACAAATACAAGAAAAACAAAGAAATTAAGAAGACTGTGAAGCGACCACTGTCTCCGCGTTTTCGGTTGAAAATCGAGAAAGTTTCAGGTACTTACCTACATTTTTGAAAACATTTACGTTTCGGGAGAAACCTCTTTTTACTCCTTAAATTGTAACAAAATGTTAGGTTTCGGTATCAATTACTTGAGAAAAAAAAATTGTACGCTCATGTATCTTATTTTTTTCAAAAAAGTTTTTAGTTTTTGTTTACTTTTCAGTCAAGTCCTTGCGTAAAATATAAAATGACATAGCTTTAAAGTCATTTAAAAAACTGTAAAACCTAAACCATAGTGATTAAAGTGCTGATGGCATGAAAAAAATCACTCAAATCGGATAATATTTAGAGGTATATAACAGCTTATTGTTTCTGTATAGCCAAATTCGCGATTCACGTTCTTCCTAAAAAATAATCGTCATGTAATATATTTACGTTACTGATTGGCGATAGTAGAGTATGAATTTTTATTGTAGCCCTAGCATGGCATAGTATGTCGTTAACAAGGGGCCAGTTTATATTTTAACATTTGATACGTACTTACATAAACATAATTGACAGTCTTACTATCGTGTCATCATTTATTTGACAAATCAAGCCGGCCTTATTTTTTTTTTACATCCATGTTCGACATAACGATATTCTAAAATTACAATTGTAAGGACAAAATTGTCATAACGATACCGTTGGCGTGTATCAATGCAAACGTTTTCTACGATGTTTTTTTGAAAAAATAATAATAATCCTGGATCATTTGTCCAGTTTCATCCTCCCAGACCTCTGAACCCGGCCCTGATTCTGCGAAAAAACTCTGAGAATTCCAAATTTAACAATGTTTATAGATGAGATTAGAAAGTTTGCGGAGTGGGTAAAGTTTATAATTTTGTAAGGCAATCTTAACTTGGGCAATCTCATATTGCTGGAGCACGTGTGATACGAGTTCAGCTTAACTCAGCGGTTACAGGATTAGAACGGTTTAGTTACTAACGAAGACTTGTTTCATTGTTTGTAGAATGTTCCTTGTTTCCTGAGATGACGGTGGGTAAAGTTTTCAAGTTCGGAGTTTATAGTTTAAATTGCATCATTATTTACCAGCGGTCTATGAGAACGAAGCGTATTTTTAAATGCAAATATTTATATCTGTATGCATCAAAACCACACTTGCGGTCGGCAAGTGTACCTACATGCTCGCAAATGAAGCCAGGGTAAGTAAAAATAATTCGTCACCGGTCTGTGTGACCGCACGTAGGTGGTTACGTGACTATTTTTCACTGAAACGATGATGATAATGATGATATAATATCACTGCAAATTCCAAAATTTTTTAAGCTAAGGCTTTTGCGCAACATTTTCTTGTATCGCAGGACCCCACATACGACAAAATGTGCGTTTGCGAAATGAATACAAGCTTGACACATAATTATATTTGCGTATACTTTGTGTATCGTTGGCACATATCCGTATTTGTGTAAAACGTTAAATGTAACTCCGCTATTATTTATTTACCTCTTTATAATTACATACTTATATAAAAAAGCTACAATTTTTGAGTATCTGAATTAGTATTTACCAACTTACGAGACACAAAATATAATAATAAAATTTATTTATTTAAGAATATTAGGTAGACACAGTTGTTAGGTATAACATAACCTTAATTTGTCATCTCGCTTTTAGCTACCAAAAATTGAATACAGAAAGCCATACAATAAAAAGGGAAAGAGGACATTAGAATATGTAATATTCGATTCAATAGCAAACCAGGGCAAACAAAACAAGAGCAAAATTAAATACTTACCCTCATTCCTTCCACCCACATCAAAAAGTTGGACCTAGGAGAGTTGGAAACTTTCATATTTAGGCTTCGTATTGGGACTAGAGTGTTTTTCTAGGATGACGAAAATGTCTGTGAGGATCCCTTTGTACAGTACTGCCCTTTTAGACACATAGCTATTACAACTAGAGAGATAGCGCTGTTATCGTTTGAGGCAATTTTCAACCACAAAAATGTATGGAATTGGAATTTAATACTACTGAGAGAAAAACACGGCAACTAGCCACTAAATCGAGATATTTTTCAAGTCTCATTCTAACTCATGCCGTATTAAATAATTGCATTTCTTTCTTTCTTTCCTCGATCTGTTATCCATCTGGTACATCTGTGCTTTTTGACCGACGAACCAAACCGGAGGAGGTACTCAATTCGACGCGTATTTATATATTTTTTTAATGTGTAACCACGCACAACTTTTTTCGTAGTCATCCTATTTCAATAGTTCTTATTTTATTGAAAAGAGTATATTTCAAAATTGGTCCCATTAAAATTTTATTGAAATCGGCTGAGCCATTTTTGATAAATCAACAATAATGTGAAAAATGTAACATCGATCCGTGCGAAATATTCGCGAATTCTGTACACGGGTGAAGTCGGTCATGCTGTTTTTTGCGAAAAATAATTGTAGACATGTAATGAAAGACATTATTATTATTATTATTTTGAGCCTGTATTGGTGGCCCAGTGTTTGTCGTGCGAGCTCAGTTCGTCACGCCACCTACGTCTGGGTCGACCCATAGGTCGTTTGGATTTTGGAATGAAAGACATTGATGGACGAATATATTTAACGTCATAAAAAAATGCTTGACGTCGATAAAGTAATAACTATGTTGAGGAAGCGACCCAAAAGGTGTCATGGAACTCAATTTTTACTAACCGACATAACGGAGGAGGTTTACAAGTCGATGCGTATATGTTTGACCACGCATGCCTTTTTAGCGTTCCGATTTTAATATTTTATTGTTTTGAAGGTCATACTTCACAAATGGTCCCGTTTAAGATTTATGGAAATCGGCTGAGCCATTTTCGATAAATCAACAAAAATGTTAAAATTACTACGTCGCTTCGTGCGAATCGATTCGAATTCTGTACGCGGTTGAAGTCGGTTATGCCATTTTTTGCGAAAAGTAATCATTGAAGCGATAGAAACTGTTATATCTACTTAGTCACATGTCATGCTATTCCGTTTGCTCTAACATTTATTTTCAATACAACCTCTTGCTCTTACTCGTACTCGCGACCATTTACGCGTACGGTATATGAAGCTATCGATTCAAAAATAGAACCTGATACCAATAATCGCTAAGTCTCTAGTCTACTCTAGTCTAAGTCGCTAGGTCTCTGATACCAGTCATCGCTGATCTTGATAGTCTTGGGCAACTTTGTGTCAAGCATCAGTTCCATAAAGATATAAAACAACATAGGTAATTTATTCACATAAAAAACTTGCTAATTTTAGCGCTGTGTGCAATGTGCAAAACACTTAAAACGCACGCGGTTTTTACTCATCATTCTAAAAGTACTTACCAGAATATTTTGTTCAAATTCTTTTGTTCATACATTGTTTTTAATTGCATTAGTACACTATATTTCTACATGGCAAAGGTCTGCCCATTCCTTTACATGAATTGTGATCCCTCTGCCTTCTTCCAAATATAAGAAGAAAAAAAACTACTTGACTCTCAATGTATAAGACATGAGTAAAATCAAAATGCTAAGTTCGCTTTTTATATCTCGCAGACTCGTTAAAGAAGTCTTATCGCATTGATGAAAACGAACAAAAACCAAGTAAATCTAAAAGAGCTCAAGAGATCAAATATTGTTTTTTCCAGGCTCAGACTAGGCTAGCGGTCAGACTATACACGTAAAAGTGTTTTATCACAATCCGAAGTTATGAAATTGGATTTTGCTAGACCTAGGAGACTTTATTTGCAAAATAGTTTGGTTTAGCTGTAAAGCTTTGTTTACGGGAAAGTATAACTTAGAAGACTTATTGCTTGACAATTTAATTTTGAGTAGGTACCTAATATTGGCTAAAGGAAAAGCTCGGTATGGTTGGTTTGTAAGTAAGGGTTTGACATTTCTTGGTTAATATTTTAAGTACTTTTAACCACTGATGCCAAAAGAAGGATGTTATACCTATTTTTAGCGTAGTGTAACTGCGTGTCTCTGACATGTCTTTCAATTTGAAAGTTTTTTTTGTTTTAAAATTGAACATAGTTCCGTAAATGGTCCAAGTATTCTTAAAAACACAGCATAATATTCATAAAAGGTCTAAGTATTTAATCTATAAACAAATTTGATTTTGACAGGTCATGTGGTTTATAATGTATTTTTTTTTCGAAATCTTAACAATACATCATGATAATTCATTGCACATTCGTATCTTTTGCAGATATAAAAGTACTAAGTTAGAGTGCACACAATCTTGCGTGCAACGCAAAGTTGCCGTTTGACTAAGCTGACGACTCCATTTATACGAGTATCTACGCAAAAAAAATTGGTATGTTTGAATATTTTGGAGGTGGATATCATTTACCTACTAGACTTGTACCTAAATCAATAGGATTATTGACTTAGGTACCAATCGAGAGCTTTACAACTTCATTATTCGTCAGTATTCCATCCAAATATACATTAATCACAACTATGACGTCAGTAACGTACCTTTTTACTTATTCGTGAGAAAGTTAAACAGATGTGCGAAATGAATAAAAGATTAGATTCAAATTTTAATTAATTCAATGTAATGTAAATATCAGCGCCGGTTCAGGAGCTCCAGTTTAAAATTACAACGTTATATTCGGAAAACTCTTCAATTAGACAGCCGTCTAATCTATCCATTCCTTCATAATCCACTCTTGAGTCAAGAAACAATGAAAAGCAAACTTGTATTTCAATTGGCTGCAGTGGAAATATGAAACAGTGACTGAGATTCAGAAGTTGACATAATTATACCAACTTTTAACTACAAATGAAAGTATTAGCAAAACGATTATATGGAATCGAGTGTCACTTGTCTAGCCCCTCTGACTTTGTTGTTTCTTCTTTAAATATTTTTATGACATATGTATTTAATAATTTGTGTTTTTGAACGTATGTATATCTGTTGTCTTTTTGCGTTTTATTTTTTTATTTTATAGAGGTAATGTAAACTAAATTTGAAATTGATATTACCAAACCTAATATTACCAATAGTGTAGTTGGTTTTTGTTACCGTACTAATTTGATATAATTTAATAAATAAATAAGTATAAATGTTTGATAATAATATTTGAAATGTAGAGCTAGAGCTGCGATGTTTATGGACCTAGTGCAGTATCTGTGAGAGAAGCACAAATTTGGTTTCAGCGTTTTCAATCCGGATATTTTGATGTCAAAGGCACACGTCGCTCTGGTCGCCCTATTACGGACAAAATGGATGTTATTTTTGAAAAAGTGGAGCAAGATCGGCATATCAGTAGATACAACGTAGCTGAAGAACTGGGAATCGACCACAAAACAGTTTTGGCGCATTTGAAAAAAAAACTGGGTACACAACAAAGCTCGACATTTGGATACTCTCGAGCTCACTGAAATAAACCTAATGAACCGTGTACTCATTTGACCTCACACATTTTTAGCCACTTAGCAAAAATTAGTAGAGTTTGGCTGGGAGGTGTTAATGCATCCGCCATATAGTCCTGACCTTGCACCTTTAGATTTCCACCTGCTTTGGTCTCTTCAGAATTCTTTAGGTAGGTAGTGTCAGGTTAACATCACGAGAGGACTGCCAAAACCACTTGTTGCGGTATTTTGATCAGAAGTCCCAAAATTTCTATAGCAATGGGATCATGTCCATACCTACAAGATGGCAAAAAGTTATCGAACAAAATGGTACCTACATACTTTAGTTAAATGTAAATAAACTATATAAAAAAATCAGCAGTGGATTAAGAAAGAAGGGTGATGATGATGACCTATTTTAATTACCTAATTTATCAAACTATTACGTAAAAATATGGTATTTTTGGTTTTTATTTGGAAAAACGATTTTATTCGTGTGCTATGCTTTCGTGCTCACGTTACTTTCCATAACAAAATGATTAATGCTGTCTGTTAACACCATGTTTTTATCGTTTACACACACAATTGTCCTATTATACGAGTCAAACGTCATTTAATTTACCTAAGCAAGATTTGCGAAAAAGTAATCACGTTTAAATTACAAATACGTAATTCTTTGGTACTGTTAGTAAGTACACTGCGTGCCGGCTTCGTTAGGCCCTTTCCTACAAAGTAACGGTTATAGCGAGACGTACCTACCTACCTACCTGTAGGACTGTAGGTATATCGGTCGCCTTCTTGTTAGAGACCGAATTTATGTGACTTGGTGACGTCATCCCTTGATCTTTCAGGAGTCGAAAGTGTCTTAAGGATGTGCACTTAACCGTAAGAGAAACGGTTAAGGAACTTACTGTTTAACTTCATAGTTTACTCGTTTTTTTACCGACTTCCAAAAAAGAGGAGGTACTATGTTCGTCTGTATGTTTTTTTTGTGTATGTTCATCGATATCGAGAAAAAAATATTTTATATGAGTAGTATATTAATACTCGTAGGTGTGTTTTGTTTTGAAGACTAGCTTTTACCCACGGCTTCGCTCGCCTGATATTTTGGTTATGTGTTATCCGATAGGAACCTTTTATTTTTCCGGGATAAAAAGTAGTCTTGGTCCATGTCAAAAATTAAGTCTATCCGTTGACCTGATGCTGCGTGAAAGAGTATCAAAATAACAAACATCGAAAGACAAAGTTCCGCAGAAAGATTCGTTATGATTTTCTCTTTATCTTTTACCCCTAAATCTCAATTAAATGTTTCTTAGTTCAACCAAATTTAACTTTAACTTAGGGCTTAGTTGAAATCTATTTACGTCTGAATTGAATATTTTGATCCTAAAATTGAGTTTCGTACTGTTTCATTTAAATTACAAGAATTTTATTGAACTTTGAAGACACAAATGAAAATAAATATTTCTCTTCGAGATTATAGATAGTGTATTTAGCTACAAATCGAAATTAGTTGCTGAAATATAAAGGACTACTCGTATTACAAGGATTTCTTTTGACAAATGATGCCGAGGCCGATTGGCTACGTTGGCCGGTTAACGATCATTTCTCACCTTAGAATTACAAAGAATTACGTTCCCTGGGTTCCATTTCTGAGTATTAGAAAATAAATAGCCCACGTAGCTCGTTCCTAGAGCTTTAAATTTCCATCCATCCGTCAGCCATAAGAAGTACTCTGCTGGACATATGCCTACCCTATGGATCTCCAATAAAAATGGTTGGAAGCGGCTAGCATCCTGCGCGATCCTGCGGTCTTAATGAGGTCATCCGACCACCACTGCACTTGCCGCTACATGGTCTCCACTCGAGAACTTTCCGACCCCATCGGTCATCAGTCGTCCACGCTATGTGCCCTGCCCAAAGCCATTTAAACTTACCAATCCGTTGGGCTATGTCCGTAACTTTGGTTCTTCTACGGATCTTCTCATTTCTGATTCGATCTCGCAGAGAGACTCCGAGCATAGCCCTTTCCATAGCTCATCGGGCTACTTGGAACTTACTAATAAAGCCCATAGTGAGAGACCACGTTTCTGTACCATAAATCATCACTTGCAACATACAATGGTCGGAAACTGTGACTTGAGGCTCTGAGGTATGTCGGAAGAGAAGACATTACACAATTTTCCGAACGCTGCCTAACAGAGTTGGGTTGGGCTCTTTCTTGAAATCAGACCTACCTAACTGGACAACTTGTCCTAGGTAGACACAAAGCACTACTATTTTTATCAATGTCAAACAAATAGTACCAAGAAAAATCCATTATTAGATTAAAATCCAGCTCCTCGACCAAACGGACACAGTGAGAAGACTTAAACGAACAAAACCGTTCGAATTAGTTAAAAAGTTTATTGAGTGCCAACTCGTAATCACAGTTATAGTGCTAGTGCCGCGTATAAAGAACACAATAACTTAGTGTCTTCGCCTTAATAGAAACAATAAGAAAAGTGTTGATGGACGCATTCGTAGTTTATTATAGCAATTTAAGTTAGATTTAAATTTCTTAGTAGTCCATGGCTAGATAGTATTTTGTAAGAAGTGCTCGTAACCGTTTCTTAAACAAAAAAAAAGTAAAATCCATTAGACGATTTTTACTAAGGAATCTGCTGAGGGATAAATAAGCGTTGCATTTCGAACTACGAGTATTAGAAAATAAATAACTAACGTAGCTCATTGACCGAAGCAAAACAAAGGTTCAACACGACAGTTTTGCTTTCGTCTGTCCGCGTGTTGATTTTCACAGGTCGCATTTTTAAAGAATCTCGACGAAACTTGGTAATACACAGAATTTTGAAACGGGTTTTTCTTGTCGGCGATTTTTACCTGCGCTATCTATCAGCTGGTTTCGGATAATATTTGGCAAAATTGTTAAGTATCTAAATCTTAACTAGATTTTTAAGTATGAACTAAATCGGTCCAGAACTAGTCGAGATATAGGTTAATGAAGATTCTCCCAAAGAGATGTGTCGCTAGGTCTATATGTATATTGGAGAACTACTATTACCCAGAGAGCTTCAAATATCAAGACTACAGAGAACAGTGCTTATATCAATCTAAAACTTAATTCTAAGAAAACATTATGAAGTAAATTCCATTAGACGATGTTTATAGAGTAATTCGCTAAGGGCTAAGTAGGCGTTGCAGTGATTAATATTATTCTAGGACATTCTTGAAAACCACTCGAGGTTCTTGTACTTGTACGAGTATTTAAGTTAAGAAATACTGGTTAGTGAAATAAGTTTTTCTTTTAAGACCTGACCTCAATTTTTAGGTTTGGCATTGTTACTAGTAACTTTAGTGGGACCGAAACCAACACTAAGAGTCCTTTTTACAAACATGAAATCAGACAAAAATACAGTTTTGGGTGGTAGAAGAGGAAGACTATTTTAAAGACGGGATTTGTATAGTTCTGGGCTATAAGAATGAATTCTTACGTGATTGTATGCTGGAATAAGGTGCGGCACCCGCCAAGTTATGTCTCATCCCAAAATATTAATGTCGGGTGGTGACTTGCCATCCACTAAATGGTACCGTAAGCCGGCACCGGAGGGGCAACATTGGTTTGGTTGGCTTAAGGTGTCGAGAGGTGTGCTACGCGTTCACTAAGAGCTACTAGCGGCGTTATGACCTTTAAAACTTCCATTCTAGATTCTTAGCTCTTGCCATTTCCAATCCAAGCCAGCTGGTTAAGGCAACAGAGGAGTCAGTGGTCTCATTTAGCCCCAGGGAATCAGGGTTGGCGTTGTCGCCATCTCACCGATGGCTCGCCGCAAAGCCGACCCTGCGATTATTTTAGGTTTTTAGTATATTATTTTAGGTTTATTGCGGTACCAGAAGGCGAGGTAGTCTAGCGAGAATGAGGACTTTAATTCTAGTGAACTCTAAAAGACCGCATATACGGCCGTAGTAGTTTGAAAATTGCATAAAAACATCGCAGATACGTAGTAGCTCACAAGCTAAAAATAAAGTTAGCCTCCCTTGACATTTAAACAGTCGTAGCTTTTTATGTTTCTGAGAAAAAATTTATTCGGAATCAACATTTCTATATTCTATAATAATAATAATAATGATTTTTATTTTGTGATTAATACATTGCTTCTTAAGCTAAATCTAAATAACATAAATAAGTACATTTTATGTTTAAAATTATATTAAATTCATATTAATAGATTGCATGCATTAACATAAAACAGTTCACATAATATAATTATAATAAGTATTTTTAACAAATAGTAAGTATATAATTATTATAACCAAGATACTGATTTAATTTATATTTAATTTAGCTGACTGTGAGGCGCTAGCTTCCACAGTAGGATTCCCTGTGTTTGTGGAAGCTAGTTCTCTTCTAGGGTGTTTAATAACGTGCAGTTGAGAGGAGTTTGTGCTGTGTACTTGGTACTGGTTAGTAGGTATTTGTAAGTTGTCACAATTGTAAAACTAATTATGTATACGCGATTCGTAATTTTAAAATTTTGTAATTTAATTTATTGGACGGAGCATTTCTTCGGTACATCTATAACTAATAGTAAGAAGATATTCTTTGATTTTCATTTTACATTTGTACGTAGTGTCCTTAACAACATTTAGTTTTTTATTTAATTGAGCATAGATCAAGCCTCCAAGGAAATTATAACATTTTTGGCCAATTTTCGTCTTAGTCTTAGGCACTTCCCATCTGTGTGTTCGTCTTGATTTGCTAGTTGATAATTCTGTTTTATGAAATCGAAGAGCACATACTAGTATATAAAGCTGTCTAATTCGAAGCTGTTTTGTGTCCCGATATAGATCGTCAGTTGGGTATCTATAATGCTTTTTGTGGGCTACTTTAAGGACTAGCCTTTGAGCTCGTTCAATTTTGATTAAGTAAGAGCTACAGGCCGCACCCCAAGAGGTAATACAATAGCATAGGATTGACTTGCATAGTGCATTGTACACCATGTCTATTGATTTAGTGTCCGCTACAACTCTGAGTCTTTTGAAAACAAATAACATTTTTCGTAGCCTGCTGCTCAATGTTTGAATATGCTTAGTCCAGGACAGCATTTCGTCAATATAAATCCCCAGGTACTTTATATCTTGAACCTGTTCTAGCATCGGACAGCTACACGAGCATTTTTGGTAAGAGCTATCAGGACATGAGTGTAAACTGATACGTAGAGGATGGAGAGGCGCGGAGCGACTTGATATTCTAAAAGCAATAAACTTGGTTTTGGAAACATTAAGTGTCAGAAGGTTCCTTTCAAGCCACCTTGAGATGTCTCGCAGGCCTTTATTTGTAGCGTTCGACACCACATCCCATTTGCGCGCGTAGAAAACAACGGCTGTGTCGTCTGCAAAGGCAAATATTTTTGCATGGGCAATGTCTAGTTGGCAAAGGTCGTTTTTGTAGGCTAGAAATAGCATTGGACCTAGCACGCTACCTTGTGGGACCCCGAAGGGTACCTCTATGAAATCGCTACATTCTCCATTGATTTTCACCCGCTGTCTTCGACCCGTTAGGTAAGACCTGAACCATTTGAGAGCAGTACCGCGAACGCCAAGTTTTTCCAGCTTTTTTAGAAGAATAACGCGGGACACGGTGTCAAACGCTTTCGCCAAATCAAGAAACGCCGCGATGCATTTCTGTCCTGAGTCTAGTTTTCCAGCTACAAAATCGACTAGGGAAGTAACAGCATCCTCCGTTGACCTGGATGAGCGAAAGCCAAATTGGTTAGCCGAGAGAATCTTTTCCTTTTCTAAGAAGGACATGAAGCTTTTACCAACAACTTTTTCCAGAATTTTTGAGATTGAAGATAGCAGTGAAATCGGACGGTAGTTTGAGGGTTGTTCAGTATCACCTGCTTTATGTACAGGACATACATTTGCATCTTTAAAGGCTTCTGGGAATACTCCTGTTTCTAGACTCAGGTTGCAAATGAACGCGATTGGAGCAGACAAGATGTGTTTTGCAGTTAAGAGTAGATTGTTAGAAACATTATCACCTCCTGGAGCAGATTTAACCTTAAGAGACCCTATTATTTTTTCTATTTGAGTAGGATTTGTCGGTGCTAAGAAAAGCGAGTTTACAGGAGAAGCTGGGAGAGTAACTAAATTAGCAAGTTCCTGTTCCGATGTTTTGATGGATTGAAGAATCTCCGTTGATAAGGTTTCTCCTCCAGAGGCAAAATACTGGTTGACTTTGTTTAATGCTTATTTTGGGGTAGAAGCGGAATTTAGTAAGTCATTATGTTTGGTATTAATGGATTTAATATTACACACATCTTATATTGACTTCCACAATTCTTTGCTGTTTCCAATGTTCGATTTTATTTGGTTACAATCGTGTTGGTTTTTTAGATTTTGTAGGATATTATTGCAGTAATTTCTATAGATTTTGTATTTGTTTGTGAGTTGTAAGTTATTTGGGCTCTTTTTTAGTTTGCTTTGTAGTAAGTCTCGCTTTCTCATGCACTTAATTAGACCTGGTGTAATCCAATCCTTTCTTTTGTACTTTGAGTTTCGAATAATTTTGGTAGTTTTATGATTTTCGACTGTCTCATTCAAAATTTTCACAAGTTCGTTAACTGCTTTATTTGGGTTAGTATTTTTGTAAAAGCTGGACCAGTCTAGCATCTCTAAGTCTTTTGTGACGCTCGCATAATCTATTTTAGTAAGATGTCTTTTAACAGCGGTACATTTTGGTTTGTCAGGTATAGAGACTAGAACTGTGTCGTGGTCCGTTACGTTGTTTGCACAGACTGCAACTTTTGGTTGACAAGAGCTTTTAATCATAACGTGGTCCAAGCAAGAGGATTCTCGTGTAGGTAGTTGGTGGCCTGCTACATAACCTTGACATGCTAGAAAGTCTATGTATTCTTCGGCTTTCTTCTGTTTGGCAGTATTATTTTGAAATGGTGATATGTCCACGTTAATGTCGCCAATAATCGCCGAAAACTTAAAGAATTTCATTTCTACTAGTACCTTTTCCAAAGAAGTAAGGAAATTATTTGTACTAGTGAAAGAAGGAGATCTATATACAGCCATTCTATTGTGTTAAGATTTAAAAATAATCATTAAACAAAGGTTTCGTGTTAGGTTATGCTATTTGACTTTTATGTTCATCTACAAAGGTGTTTAATAGCATTTCAGAATACGTATACATAATATTATTGCTATACATAGACGTCAGCACTGATCCTAGAATAACTTAAGCACTAACTCTAATTAGATCTAATTAGAGTTAGTCTAATTAGAAATCATTACCGTGACTTAAGGTGAGTTGGGAGCAGCGTTGTTTTGGTTTTTGAGAGAGCAGAAAATCCTTAGGGTTGCGGGACGGCTTTGTCCAGCAGTGGACATCCTACAGCTGATAATGATGAAATACTAAAGGATACGTCCACGAAATTTATGGAGGCTGGTATAATAACAGTCAACATTTCAACCACAACTGCACTCGTTACATCTCGAAAAATTATCTACATGTTATTCTGAGTCTAAAGTATCATTTAAAAATAAAAAAGTGCCATCCAATTTTTCAAAGTTTTGAATTTCTTATTTGACACAATAGGTAGTTTATTTCTAGCAACTCTAACTAAGCAACCTTCAAATAGTTCAAATTTTCTTACACATACTATAATTGCACCAAAGTATGATATGAATTTAGAAGGACCAGATAATAATATAAGTAAAAGAACGATAGAAGCACATTATTATTGCTAAAAGAGAAAATTTAGTAAGCTGTATTTCTCATTTTCACACCATTTTTTTATCCATAAAAATGGAGGATATGGACCTATAAAACTATATTTTATTTAAAAAAAATAGATAATGGACCTCGAAAAATATATGTTTGGGTACTTATAAAGAGAAATATAAATTAAATATTTTTGAGTAGCCCATCATACATCAATCTATCAAATGATGTATTTATAGTATACTCGTATGTCGGAGAGCAGTCCCTTGAGCTGATTTGCTTAAATTAAGTACTGGCAATACACAGACAGATAATATTTCGAGGTGCATTTGACAGATGACTTTTCTGTCAACTTCAATGTCGTGCCCACGTCACACTGACGTACACATTGGCGGAAAAAGGCGTTGCTTGAGTCACCTTTTGTTTTGACGAAAATACAAGAAGATGTTGGAAAATCATCGGAGTGTTCAATTGTTTGATTCGAAGACAATTACTGTAATTTTTGAAGAATTACTCTTTAAGCAGAATAAAGTTGATATCGGAAATTCGCTGGTGATCATATTTCAATAACTACCACTATGATCAAGGAGGTTATCGAGACAATAATACACGTTTGTTGATCGCCCCGTCACGTATATAATCTTGGTTAGATTTTTCTATGAATAATATACCACTTTTAGACGTTTCTTTTGCTGTGTGGTACCTTAAGTCCCTTTGAGTATTCATGGCTTATACGATGGCATATCTTCCTCTATATAAATTCGATATCCTTGCTTTTAATTTCCGATCCTGTCACTATCTCGTCTTCTATTACCGTGGGTTGATATAGGGCACCGTCTTCGATCCCACAAGTTTTATATTGATAGCCTGTACCTACGTATAGGGTAAGCGTGTACGAATAAATAATGTCAGGAAATGTACATTTATGCATAAAAAATAAAAAAAATATTGTTTTATGAAATTATTTTTATGAAATCTTTATAAGTTTTTATCTCGAATCGCTCTTGATTGATTTCGTTCATACTGGCAAATCTTGTTAAAATTTAGTAAACAAATTTGCCAATTATTTAAGTATTATCAAAATCGATTGTTACTCGTACACCCTTTTCTAAAAAAAATATCCCCTCAAAGAAAAATTACCCACGACAAAAATATTCCAAAAATATGTAGAACTTGCTACCAAGTTTTGTCAAGATTTGTTGATAAATGTGACCTGTTGAGGAGAATCAACATCCGGATAAACGAAAGCTAAATTGTCAGTTCAAAACATTTTTGGAAGTTTTGTGTGGACATCCACAAAAAAGTTCGATAAGTACCTACATTTTTTACCCACAGGGCTGGCTTTTGTCCTCCGCTGGACAAAAGCCAGGTTGAAGAGGCATGCATCCAGCCCAATTCTGTCTTAAATGGCGTCATCTATCCCCCTGTGAGTAAACGTCCTACGCTGCGCTTGCAGGTGCATCTACTTTACTCGAGAACTTTTCTGCCCATTCCAAATATAACACTAACTATACAGATATTATAATTATTATTCGCAATAAATCGCAACATCGACTTCCACCGTGTACAGAATTCGGATACTTTGCACGGATCGATGTCACATTATTGTTAATTTACCAAAACCGGATCTGCCGATTTCGATAAAAATTAAATGGGACTACCTTGTGAGTATATTATCTACTCTTTCGAACTACAAAAAAATGATATCGGTTCACAATTGGCGAAAATATCAATGAACATACACAGAAAAAATATGTACTGTTAGCCGCATAATCGACTCTCCGAGTCGATTGGTATCGGCACATCCCTAACGTGCGCCAAGAGAGGGCTCAACGCGACAGGCTTAGACAGGAACGCGCAATGGCGCGCATTAGTATCTCTTGTAATATTGAAAACGATTGGCTTAAAAGTGTAATTGGTACTATACCAGACTTTATAATACGCCCACGGTCGACCACTAACAAAATAAGTGAAATCAGGCGCATCCTTTAATAGTACATACAGACGAACATAGTATTATCCTCCTATTTGGAAGTCGGTAAAAAGACATAAGCCCAGATAGTAAACTATTAATAGACTGTTTTGTTATAAAGCGCCTACTTACTTCGTATTGCCTTATCTTCAAGCTTGTTAGATTATTTTAGACAGGCTATAACGTAACACAGATTAATTAACGTCTATAAATGTTCGTTGTGATAGTATCACCTATCACAAAGGACATTTATAGACATTAACTACTGGAATTTGTCGTTTGAATTTGTTAAACCACGACTATTATATAGCACTAGCTTAAAACCCGCGGCTTCGCCCGCGTTGTCTTAGTAGACAGGTACTGGCTTATGAAAATAGCCCGTGGTTTGACCCACGTTTGTCTTAGTACTTGCTTAAAATTATAAAAGGCTGCCGGTTGGCTTGCGTTGTCTTGGCACTTCCTTAAAATAATAATAGGTTGTGGTTAAGCAAAGCATTATCGTATAACGTATTACTTGCAAGGATAATGCATATGGTTTGGCCTGAATTGTTATAGTATTTGGCTAAAATGATAATAGGTCGCGGTTTGGCCTGCGTATTCTTAGTACTCGCTTAAGATGGTAATTTATGGCACGCAGCTTAGCCTGCGTTGTCTTAATACTTCCTCAAAATTGTAATCGCCTACCATTTGGCACGCGTTGTCGTATTACTTGCATTGATAATAGCCCACGGTCTGGCCGCTTTGTTCGAGTAACTGCTTAAAATGATAATAAGCCACAGTTTGACCCGCGTTGTCTTGGCACTTGCTTAGAATAATAATACTTCGTGGTTTCGCCTGCATTGTCGTATAACGTATTACTTGAAAAGATAATGCTTAGTAGGCATTATCTTTTCAAGTAATAGGCATTGACTACGGTTTGGCCTTGTCCCAGTGTTTGGCTAGAATGATAATAGGTCGCGGTTTGGCCTGCGCATTCTTAGTACTTGCTTAATATGGTAATTTATAGTACGTAGCTTGGCTCGCGTTGTCTAAGTACTTGCTTAAAATTACAATAGCCTGCCGTATGGCTTGCGTTGTCGTATTGCTTGCAATGATAATAGCCCATGGTCTGGCCCGCGTCGTTATAGTATTTGCTTAAAATGATAATGGCGCGCGGTTTGGTCCGCATTTTCTTAGTACTTACTTTAAATGGTAATTTCCCACAGTTTGGCCCGCGTTGTCTTAGTACTTTTTTTGCTTAAAATAATAGCTCGTGGTTTAGCCCAAGTTGTCGTATTACTTGCAAGGATAATAATTAGCCCACGGATTGGCCTGCTTTGTCTCAGTATTTGCTTAAATTTACTTGTATCTAAAGCTTATTATGGAGTACGACAATTTTTAGATGATAAATTGCAAAATATTCGAATTAAATTTAATAATAATGATTGTATAATTTTTTCACGTTCTAATGATTATTTTATGGCCATATTGGACCTAACTGATAATTCAATATTTTTGTGATTAGTAGTAAGATCTCAATGTAACACAGTTCAACAATAAATGTTCTTTGACTTTTATAGCCCACGGTTTGGACCGCGTTATTTTATAACTTGTCATAAAATAAATACTTAATAAAGTTATATTTTAATATACCTACTGATTTTTTTTATAGCGAGAAATAGTACATTGTTCACCCAGAGGAGAAAGTGACCGATCACCGTCGAGGGTGTCGTTTGAAGCCCTAGCCGTAGGCGAGGGCTTTAAAACACCCGAGATCGGGAATCGCACTTTCTCTCGAGTGATACATAGTGCTTTATACTACACCTACGAGGAATATAAAAAACTAAATCTTTACTAATTGAAATGTATATTGAAATTGTTGCAGTTAGTGAAGGTTAATGTAACACTTGAAAATGGCGCCAATGGCGTCTAGAATTTTCACATGTTCTTTTTTCAAATTGTTTGACACCATCCAACACACAGCTAGTGGCCAGTGTCATTTTGCGAACTTTGAGATAAAAACTCACTGTAAAAACTTTTTGGCTTTTGATATTTAGGTTACCAGCGCATAGTCTTACCCAAAATTAAAAAAGAAAAACCACGTAAGAAATGGATTTTCATACACTTTTCTCTCCCGCTCAGATGCGTTTTCTCCCCGCATATTTGTTCGATATGCAATGACGTACTTTCTACCGTAAATTTGATAAAGTATCAAGGTACTTTCCAAACAGGTGTAGTATAAAGAATATTTTTCGATTTATGATGAGATTTAAGACGATCATGAGTTGAGCCATGTAGTTTCCCACTCGTATACCAAATTTTATCCAACTCCATTCGCACGTCATGGTCGGCCAAGTGCGAGTCGGACTCACGCACACAGGGTTCCGTACCGTATGGGAGCCCATTCCTCTTGCCGTTATTAATAGCGAGCATAAAACTCCTAAAAATCACGTTTGTTGTATGTCCCTTAAATATTTATTTTATTCTATTTTTAGTATTTTTTGTTATAGCGACAACAAAAATACATCATTTGTGAATATTTCAGCTGCCCAACTATTACGGTACCTACGGTGACAGACAGACGGACATCGAAGTCTTAGTAATAGGGTCCCGTTTTTACCCTTTGGGTACGGAACCCTAAAAAAGGCCAGTACAGGTATTCATCATGTTTCATTAAGTCATTAGAAATTTAATTTCGATTATTCTGAACTCAATGACAATCTCGCCCATAACCGTTTACGCGGTCAAAAGTGATCGAGACACTTGTAGGACTTTCAGACATTCTCTGACCAAGTACAGACGAAAAAGTAGCACACAAGAAGGTACATTTTATTTGAAAAATACATAGCGCACCTACATCTAGACGACAGGCATGTTCTAGGATTCCATTATACTCATCATTTGACTTACTTTTACTATGGTACCTACCAACCCAGAAATCACGTAAATAAAATTAGCTGTTCAACACAAAAAATTCATCGACCCGCGACAAAATGTAAAGAATAGGTAATTTTCGCTTTTTCAGGGTAGTTCCCATAGTAAAGTAAGTAGTAATTGATCCGTATGTACCCTAAGTTCAAGTCTATTGGCTCACAAAATAAAATCGTTCATAAACTATTAGGGGCTCATTTTGCCCCTATTGAAGGATCTAAATTATCTCAATTTAATTCTATATATTTCACTGCGTTTAAAAAAAACGCGATCAAGTTATTTTTCACGCTTATGTAGGATGTTTGGTCTAGCGTTAGACAAGGAATCCGGGACTTTTCCCAGGACGTTAATAGTCATATATTAGTTAAAAGGGTGAGCTATTTTCAAACAGTATTGCATTGGTTTTCAAACAGTCATTTAGTACTTTTTTAGGAAATTGATATCCTGAAGGACCCACTGAAATTTTCCGGGATAGCAGTACCCCAAGTGGTAATTTGTGTTATTGTCTAGCGTCGTACCAAATTTCGTTAGAATTCATTTACCCCTTTTATCTTAGCTTTATAATTGATTATTTTGGCTATTGCTAAGAAACGCAATAGATTTTCCGGGATAAAATAGTTACTGTATTGAAACATGTTGTGTGCTTTCTACATACCTACCAGATTTCATTTATAACCGTTCAGCTCGTCTGATGTAATTATTGATGCTTTTTTCACCAACTTTGGGAACTTATCTGACCCGTTAGATAAGGAAAATTCGGAAAAACAGGAAGAAACGTAACTTTTATTTTATTTGTAAAGCATATATACAAAGTTTTAAGTCAATCGGTAAAGGTAATAAAAAATTAAATGCAAACAAAAAGGGCCCGTTTTACCCCGTTAGAGGTCGATTTTTCGAAATTTTCGTCCTTTGTGCTTCATTGCGTTGTACATTGTACCTATGTTCGAAATTTCAAGTCTCTATCTTTAGTGGATTGGGTTGCAGCCTAAACTGATTAATTTTGGCTATCCCTAAGGATCCCCATAGAATTTCCGGGATAATAATAGTTCATATTGTGTTGAAACATGCTGTGTGGTTCCTCCATACCAGATTTCATCCATAACCGTTCAGCTCGTTGGATGTAATAGACGCTTTTTTCACCAACTTTGGGACCCAATTTGACCCCTTAGATAAGGAATATTCGGAAAAACAGGAACAAACGTAACTTTTATTTTGTTTGAGTAGCATGTATACAAAGTTTCAAGTCAATCGGTAAAGGGAATAAAAAGTTACATACAAACGAAAAGGGCCCGTTTTACCCCTTTAGAGGTCGATTTTTCAAAATTCCGTCCTTAGTGCTCCATTACGTGGTCCAATGTATCTTTGTTCCAAATTTCATGTTCGTATCTTTAGCGGTTTGGGCTGTAGGCTGTCTGTCAGTCAGTCACTCAGCGAAGCCTTTTATATAATAGATAAATAATTACATTCGGATAATTAGAAACATGGGAAATTTTACTGAACTAATAACGTCTATTGTAATACTCGTAACAGCGCGTTTCAGTTACTTGATATCTGCTGAATAATTATTTTTGGTAGAAAATTAACAAGCGACATCAATCAAATATATAAATATAAAGAAGGGCAAAGCGCCTTCTTAGTTTTTAGCTATCTGATATTCCAAGGACGATTATTTGTGTATACTGTATACGTACTAAGATACACCGTTTTTTTAAAGGAATTGATTCTAAAATGATAAACCGATGTAAATTGTTTTTTTACGGGATGATTATCCAAAAAATCCTGTATGATAATATACCTAATTAAAAAAAACCCGACACAAAAATATTTGACAACAAACTTTCAATTGACAACCATTTTGGGCACATTTGTAGAATTTTGGTTCTTCCATCCCCACTTTAACCCACCATAACTCTTAAACGGCTCAATCGATTTTTATAAAACATAGCTAAGAACACTCTCGATTAAGTCTCCTTTCATCCAAAAAAACTAAACTGAAATCGGTTCAGTGGTTCGGGCGCTATGATGCCACAGACAGACAGACAGACAGACAGACAGACAGACAGACACACAGACAAACAGACACGTCAAACTTATAACACCCCTCTTTTTCGTCGGGGGTTAAAAAGAAGCACGTCAATCCGTTCATAAACCGCGGATAACATAGATTTTTTTGGCAAATCAGTAGATAAATCCAATTCAAAAAAATGAGAAGCCAATAATGAAGAATATACAACTACAGTACGTATTTACATAATCAAACCCTTTTCAAAGAGGTAACTCGTAGCAGCCAATCCCAGATTTCCATTAAGTCAATTCAATACACAAACTAAAGCTCACAATAAAAAGAAACTTTCGCCAAAATAGGTTAACGAAGTGGAAAGTCAACGGGAAAAATCTTTAATTCATCTCGTTGTCTCAACCACAAAACAAATTCAAATTATCTGTGTCAATATTCAAAAATATACCAAGGGAGTGCGGTCAAGCGAAAAGAACCCTTACTGCTCCCGTCTTACATTACAAAACTTGTCCTAAATGCTAATAAAAGAGATCGTGGCCCGCCCGGGATCTTCCACAATGAATATTTCATGATCGGTCTACCCTGACCAGATCTAAAGACCCATGACCTCTCCCAAAGTGTGCGTAGCGTTTGTAGTATTGCCTTGCAGTTGTTTGCTGACTTCAATAAAAAAGGGTGTTATAATCGACAGTAGCTCAAATCAGTCTTTGAATTGGTGACAGCAAGACACAGTACCAATTTCTAAACATAGTTCGTCAAAAACGCTTTAAATTTTCGATCAGAATTTTCAACCAGCACAAAACACATAGGTATAAAACAAAACGCTAGAAGGATTTCAAGCGCTGTTAATACTCAGATATCAAGGCTAAGTTAGCTTTTGCGATATTTTTGCTCACTAAAGCTTCTGTAATGGCCCGAGCTTGGTAAACTGCAGATTTGTTAGGAGCTCTCAGTAAACTGGCGGGGATCGAAGACCAGTGACGCAGATGTTGTGCGTTTATTTTCGCATTAATTTTTCATCTTTGAGTTCGGTTTCGGGTGCGTTTATCATAGTTTGGCTGGTCGTTGTTTTTACTTGAATTTCCCTTTTTTACGGTTTGTTTCTATTGTAATTATTTAGCAGTTTTACTTATATTTGGAGGGTAAAACGAAAGCAAAGATTACCTTTATTTTAAGGGTTCCAAACATAAATGGTAAACAAGATACCCGATTACTAAGACTCCACTGTCCGTCCGTCTGTCTGTCACCAGGCTATAGCTCACGAAACACGATAGCTAGACAGTTGACAGCTATCACAGATGATGTAAGTACTTCTAATACCGCTATAACAACAAATACTAAAACCAGAATAAAATACAATTTTATGGGGGGGCCTCTCATACAACAAGCGTGATTTATTTGCCGTTTTTTGTTCGATATTTAAAACGGCAACAGGTAGACGCTTCAAATGTGTTTATGGGGAATCCCATAAGGTATGGAACCCTTCGTGTTAGAGTCCAAGTTGCACTTGGCCGATTACTTTTGTTGTGTCATTAAGGTTGACGTTTGTTTATTTGCCCTATTTACCGCAGTATTTTTATATTTCGTACTGTAAAAGTAAGTAAAACAAATACACGTAGGTACAGACGTGTATTAGATAGCATTTTATTGAATTTAGAAAATATGTCCTGAACGTTTGCTGACGTTGTGATACTTGGAAAAAAAAAATTATGTCTAGACAATTGTCTTACGTTAAAATGCTGTACTGGTAAGAATTAACTCACAGCTACTAAATATTTTCTTGTGGTCTTCCGACATGATAATTTATCTTAAACTTCGTCTAACTTTGTCAATGAATTCTTATTTCATTCTCATCAAAAGGGAATTAGGAAAATTTCATTGAAGCTATTTTGATGGGAAATTACCATCGTTATTTCCACGTGGAAGCCTTATTAGTCAATTGGCAATCTCGTACCTCTAAACGTAATTGCAGATGCTGAATAATCATTCGTCAATATCGAATGAATGCGCAAATGTGTTCACTATGTACCTGTGAGACCTGGTTTACACGGTGCGGTGCGACAATAATGCGTCTGAGTGGTGCCGCACTGTTGTGCTATATGTACATAGGAATATCGGTGGTACGTATTCTATACAATGCGTTTAGACGTTACGATGCACGCAAATTAGACTCAGATCCTACGAGGCGATGTGGGAATAGGTACTTTGCAGAGCACATTTTATTTCGTCACCGTATTGCCGTACTACAATATCATCCCAAAATATCATTTTATTTATTATCACAAATAAATCAAATTATACATAACTAGCTGGCCCGCCCCGGCTTCGCCCGGGTACGATTGGTTAAAGAAGACAGATTTTATGAGTATTGTGCCTATTTACCTACCACGTAAAGTAGATATGTCAATCACATGAACACAGTTATTTTAGCGCGTTTTCATATTACAGTATCATATAAGCAAATATTTTTTCCACAGAACACTCACTGCTTAACACATATTCTATCAACGTAAGTTAGTTGACGTTCTAATATACACTTGTTTTTGATATTTTCTTCATTCGAGTACTTTGTAAAATATTAGCCATCAGTTCTACTTCTAGAAATTGTGTGCCCTACCTATGGCCTCTTCAACTTGCTAACCCAAAAAGTTGTGATGGAACCATTGGAAGCGCTGGCATCCAATGTGTTCCGATGGTCTCTACCAGGTCTTAGATTCACGTGAAGACCTTCTCTACACTTGCCAATACATTGTCTACATTCGAGAACTTTAAAGGCCCATCGATCGTTCGTTTTACGTACTATGTATGTGTCAGGACACTCACTCCATTCACTATCACTACAACAGAAATTATAAATCGTCTGTATGTCGGTTGCCTAACTTAGCTTTTCCAAATCTGTAGGTACTACATAAATAGACGCATTAATAGAGGAGCTATATAGCCGTGGTAGTAATACCTATTTCACAATCGTGAGTTGGTAGGTTCAAATCCCAATCCCGTATCAATGAGTTTCTTTGGAACTTTTGTACGGAATTTCACATCACATTCACTTTTTCGTGAAGGAAAATATCGTGTGGCAACCTGCATACCTACGTCCGTAGAAGGAACTGGATTACGTATTATTATAGGAATCCAATAACCCGCACTGGGCCAGCCTGGTGGATATGGCCCAACCGTAGGTAGACTCTCTCGCTACTCAATAGAATACAACGCGGTCGCGGTTTCATGTCTATTTCATATTACTTCTTTATACTTTCGTCGAAATTGTAAGCAGTTAAAGGATAAAGTCTTTTTTTTAAACACTTTAGAGGATACATTTACATTCGATGCCCGGATGCCCTATTATGAATCCGCCAACCCGCACTGGACCAGTGTGGTGGATATGGCCCAATCACACTTCGTGGGTAGGCCTATGTCCTGCAGTGGACTATTAAAAAAGGCTGGTATAGGAACTGATACCTACAGGAATAGCGGAGATAAAATATGGTGATGCCTAGCTAGCCGAGCGGGGTGAGCGGTGACTACGCGATTTTTTTCTAATACTTACCTACATTTTTAAACTCATGATATATCTTTCGAATGAAATGTCTGAATTGAACAATTTAAAAAGGTATATAAAGGTCCTGAATTATTCTTGAATATAAAGTAATTTATTTTGATAAGGGTTCACATAACATTATACCATGATATAAATTAAGAGCCCTTTCTTGCGGCGGCATTTCAATTAAAATTTTCAAATAAAAGAACACTTATTGTGGCTTAACTATAATAGATAGATATACTCTGTCCCGACACTTTTTGTAAATAATGATAAGCTCTAAGTACAAAGACGTAGTACATTATTTTATTGTATCATCAATAGTTTTCGCAGCGCACGCGATGTAAATATTCTTTTAGGTATTTTTTGTACACCTTGGGTTACATTATTGGAGTTTTAGTAAGTATCTCTAATTATTTAAAAAATATTATATATCCTTTGGCATCCAAGGATAACATAGCTTTCCAACAGTGAAAGAATTTTTTAAATCGGTTTCCTAGTTTCGGAGCCTATTCGATGCAAACAAAAACACAATCAAATCTTTCCTCTTTATAATATTGGTATAGATTTCTTTCGCGCCAAATGAAGTCATCTGCTAGCTTAGCATGCGACCACGAAAAGCCACGAAAGGAACTCTTTTCGACGCGTAAAAAAGTGACAGATATAAAATACTTTGCCACAACGCCGTCTCGTTCTAACACGTCGAAAGAAATATTTCGTGGTGCGCATCCTAGACCGGCTGGAAGACACTATTGTACTTTCGTATGTTGTTTAAAAAATGTCCGGATAGTGAATGATTACTTGTCAAAAGATTTTTTATTGGTTGTGGCGGCTCTTGAATATTGGGGAGACTAACTTTTCCAGCTGCACAGCATATACCATTAGGTTCATTGTCCCATTTTTTTGCATAACACTTAGGGCAAATCTTATTCATGGTTCAAATTTGGACGGAAGGCTGTTGAGCATAATCTGTTTGTGGATCGTATCTGAATGCTGATCTGTTACTGTGAGCTAAAATTTGAGTTCGAATTCTAGTTGTTAACGTATGTTGTCTTTCTCTCTTATCTCGTAGGCGTTGGGAATGCTCAGTGTTCGATTCCATAGTGCGAGTTAGAATATTTCTATCATTTTACTCTTCAAGCCGTTGTGAACGCTCTGTACTCGACTCTCGCGCGCGGACGTGGTATTGGGAGGTTCTCAAATGTTGTTCGGCAAGCCTCTGCGAGCGCTCGATACTGGAATCTCGCGCGCGGACTTGAGAGGTTCTCAAATTTTGCTCAGCAAGCCGCTGCGAACGCTCGATACTCGACTCTCTGGCACGCGATTGCGACGCGTATTCTCTCCGGCTTGCAAGACGATTTTCAGTTTCCGATGAAGATTCTTCATTACGACGTATTTTTGATGCCGTCGCCTGGGAACTATGTCTAGAAAGTTGAGATCTTGATCTTCTGGGCATTTTAAAATGGTAGAAAATATAACTAAATTGCCTTTGTACTTGATAAATGATTTGCTAACTGTTGAACAGGAATTATGACGGAAACGGGCCTGCAGCTACACAGTTAAATAAAATAACGCTGAATATGTGTTTAAGCAACGAAATTTATAATTCAATGTGTTTAAAGCTGTAAACTGTTAGCTGTTTATATTTCAAACATTTGACAGAAGTGACACACTTATTTTTGGTTGCTAGGGTAACAATAAGCAATAGACTATGACAGTTAAACATTACATACTTTTTACATTCTCATTATATAATATTTAAATTATTAGGTAATTTTTTACATATTGAGTAACGTTATTGAAGTTTTAGTAAGGATCTCTAATTTTTTTGAAAATGTAATATAGCCTATGACATCCGGGGATTGTGTAGATTCCCAACAGTCAAAGAATTTTTCAAATCGGTTCAGTAGTTTCGGAGCCTATTCAATGCAAACAAACAAACAAACAAACAATCAAATCTTTCCTCTTTATAATATTGGTATTGTTAGGTTTTAAGTATTTAAATGGTATTTGTTTTTTAATAATAAGTATTTAATTTGACTCTGATATTAATCGATTATTTATTTTGATTTGGAGACTTTGATTTGACTAACTAGTCGGTTGAAGTACTACCCGACTTAAAATTGGAAGGGGAAAAAGCATGGCCGTAGAGGAGCGAAAGAAAGTCGGTAGTCTGTTCGGTGAAGCGGTGCGATGTGCACCTCCAGAGTTTACACTGTTACTCTGCCCAAATTCATATAAGTTTTGTATTAGTGTGATTTGGTTTATAAGTGACATTAAAAGGAAGTAATGATACTGTACGAAGTAAAACAATAAACCAATGATTTCAAAGATATGGAGTTTTACTACAAATCAGAAGCGGGATTAAGACCAACGTGCCATATGCGGACCATGATCAACGCGGAGTACCCGAGCCTGAGTATGTTCCATCTGCAGAGCTAACTGTGAGTTTGTTCCTTTATATCTACGAAGTCAAGAGCTCTTTTATGCCTAACAAACTACATAATCATCGACAGCTGGCTGTAGGCAAACATCCCATACCTATGTCTATCGGCGCTTAATAAAAGTGAAGGCATTATAACATTATATAATAGCGTATTTGACATAACTGTCAGAAATAAATTCATACAATTACAGTATTAAGTAGCGGGTACTTTAAAATGTTAAGTGCACCTTCAAAATAAATACATCTTGGACCCTTTTGCTGGCTTTTGCAATTTTTTTCAGATGGTTAAATAAACGTAAATGTAATTTATAAATACTCAGTTGGGACAAGTTTTTAAAACATAAAAAAAATGTACTGGTGCCTAGGCTTGTCGCAGTATTTTTTTTTTTGCTTGTGAAAATTTGATTCATGGGTTATTGTCATTATTATTAAACAAAAAACAAAGAACGTTAAAGTTCCAATCTACCTGCAAGTATTAGATATGTGAGATGACGAAATCGACGAAGATTACATTATATTTTTGAATCTGAAAATTTTAATGCAAAATTGATAGACTAAATAAAAATACAACTTACACATAACTGTAGATAAAGATACCAATGTTTTAGTCATGGCAGTTTCAAATATTCCAGTATTTTATGAAATATTTATAGAATATAAGTAACAAACAAGTTACAAGAAATGACTAGACATTCTTATACTGGTTACGACAGTTTTATACTAGTCGGTGTCAATGGATTCACGATAAATTTGCGATAATGTTTTCAGTTGAATAAATAAATTTAATTCGTCAAATAAAATCAATGAATTTGCAAAACATTGTTTTGTCTGTATATATTAACATTGTGTAAAATATTTTTATGGTAATTATTGAAATGTTGCCATGATTTGAATAATAATGTGAACTTCACATAACAATAAAGGAAAGCAAATTTCTGTTGCTTACTGTGTCAGTGCGACAAATAGTCTTTGTTCTTCAGGCAATTAAAACTAATTCAACAGTTTTTTCTAGCGACATGCAAGATTTTGTTTCAAACATACATAATCAATGTGTAAATTATGGTAGCTACACAATGACTAGACAGATATATTCATGTCTTACAACGTAAAATTGAGTACCTAACAGTAATCCATACTAAAGTTGGCAATTTATAATGTTCATTAATTGATTTAATTATGTATAGTTAATAAAAGAAAATGGAGAGCAGTGACTTAATTATTTTAATGCAAAAATGGAACTGGTTTGCATTTCGGTTGGGATATACCATTTTTAATTTCATATTGTAATGGAATTACAGTATCTCATGGAAAAAATGCAGGTTTACTGGTATGTTAATTTTGTTTACAGATATTCCTGATACGAAAATGGAACAGGCTCGTATCACACGTATAGTTTCATATTTGTTATGCAAGAATGGAATAGGCTTGCAATATCGATATTTTTCTACCGTATGAATGGAATGGGCATACAGTATAAAAAAAAAAACAAAAACAAATATGGGTCTGCGGAAACGGAATGGATTACGCAGCAATGGATAAATAAATAATGATTTTATTCAAGTATAACAGACTCAATATTTAGAAAAAAAAACAAGTTATCAGCGACAATAGCGGCTGGGTGACACGGCGCGGCCGGGCGATATAGTTCTTCTGTGGAGCAGCTGGGTGGTGCTTTGGAGCAGCTGGATGGTGCTTGGAGCAGCTGGATGGTGCCTGGAGCAGCTGAGTGGTGCCTGGAGCAGCTGGGCGCCTCGAGCAGCGGAGCGCCTCCAACAAGCTGGGCGCCTACAACAAGATGGGTGCCTCCAAGAAGCTGGGCGCCTCCAACAAGATGGGTGCCTCCAACAAGCTGGGCGCCTACAACAAGCTGGGCACCTCCAACAAGATGTAGCAGCTGGGTGCCTGTAGCAACTGGGCGCCTGTGACAGCTGGCGCCTGTGGCAGCTGGCGCCTGTGGCAGCTGGCGCCTGTGGCAGCTGGCGCCTGTGGCAGCTGGCGCCTGTGGCAGCTGGCGCCTGCGGCAGCTGGCGCCTGTAGCAGCTGGCGCCTGCGGCAGCTGGCGCCTGTGGCAGCTGGCGCCTGTGGCAGTTGGGCACCTGAGGCAGCTGTGCGTCGATTACCGGCGGTCATCGGGGCGCCAAAGCGCCACAGCGACAGTGTGGCGCTGGGGGCTCCAAACAACATCCGAATGTCGCACGGTGACTCACCTCACCGTGGACGGCATTTGGTCTCGACTTGCCTGTCCTGCGACCAGCAAATCACGCGCCGAAACATACAAAAAGTGATTCCAAAAGTGATACTAAAAGTGATACCAAAAGTGATACCAAAAGTGATACCAAAAGTGATACCAAAAGTAATACCAAAAGTGATACCAAAAAGTGATACAAAACGTGATAAAAAGAGTGATACAAAAGTGATGAAATTAGCGAAAACAATTTTACTAAAAATACATACTTAAAGATCTATATTTTATAAGAACGAAATTGCTTTGCATTGCGAATTGATTTCAGCCGTATGAATGGAATTGGAATACGGCTAGTAAGAAAAATATATATATGTTTGTTGCGATAAAGGAATGGAATACGGAGCAACACAATTGATTTATTTATAAATAATTTGATTGATTCGCAATGTAGAAGTAACCAAATACAGTGTATTGATAAAATATAAGTTTTCAAATATAACTTGTATTAAAATGTTATATTTTCACTGTTACATCGATCGATTAATTATAAAATCTATATTATAAGAATGGAATTACTTTGTATTGCAAATCGATTTCTAACAAATGAATGAAATTTAAATACGGCGAGTAAGAAAGAGAAATGTTTGCCGCGATAAAGGAATGGAAAACGCAGCAACATAATTGATTTTACCTATAAATTATTTTCAAAGATGTTGGATTTGCAATGTAAAAGTAACTAAAAACACCGTATGGATGTAAGTTTTTCAATATGATTTGACAGTTTCTGTATTTAAGTTTGATGTTTTTCACCATTTAAAGTAGACTAAACTCATTGTCATGGTTTTGATTTCATCAGTTGCATCTTTCTTTCGCTTTTGACTGGCCATGTGTTAGGTTCTCCTGGCAACGTGCATGAGGACATGCACGGGGTCAGGACGGACGAGTGTTAGGTTTTAAGTATTTAAATGGTATTTGTTTTTTAATAATAAGTATTTAATTTGACTCTGATATTAATCGATTATTTATTTTGATTTGGAGACTTTGATTTGACTAACTAGTCGGTTGAAGTACTACCCGACTTAAAATTGGAAGGGGAAAAAGCATGGCCGTAGAGGAGCGAAAGAAAGTCGGTAGTCTGTTCGGTGAAGCGGTGCGATGTGCACCTCCAGAGTTTACACTGTTACTCTGCCCAAATTCATATAAGTTTTGTATTAGTGTGATTTGGTTTATAAGTGACATTAAAAGGAAGTAATGATACTGTACGAAGTAAAACAATAAACCAATGATTTCAAAGATATGGAGTTTTACTACAGTATAGATAATTTAGAAACTAGTATTTCCCGAACTGGGCACAATAAAGCACTCATACGTTAAGGCATAGGAACTCCTGTTATCCGACTACTGTAATAAAACACTTGTCCTGCCCAGACTAGCCGCTAACAAGGAAACAAGCACTTCAAACAGTTGATAGAGTATTTAATACAGAGGTACATCATAAAACACAGAGGGACAAAGATATAAGGACACAAGACTTAGTCTAGGTACTTAGGTTCATAGGTTTAAAGTTCATGATAGCACCGAGTATATAAATGTAAGGAGGGCTTCTCACAGCGGGCGGACCCTGAAGCAGAAGCAGGCGAAGGCCCCAAATCTGAAAATAACAACTTAGACAAAAATTCAGACGGTTAATGCAAGACCGCGTCTTCGGACCATCCAGACTTCGAAGGTCTTGAAAGTGGCCAGCGTAGGCACTTCCGCAGAAGAAGAAAAACCATAATCAAACAAAACAATCAATCTTGGACTAAAGATGGCTCTCGACTGACTGTGTCAGTAAAAAAAGTAGAATTACTAACTGAAAGACTCAGATTTGTATAACGAATCATAATTATTTTAAACGAGGTTTTATCGAAATCGTACGAAAAGGTTAGTTTTCCTACACTACCTAGGTATATAGCGGTGAGACGCCGCATCGTACCATGTGAACTAGCCGTAACTAGTTAGATCTCACACGTGATTATTTTACATCCTGATCAAGTATTGAACAGTGACGCGAAACATTATAATATCGACGTTTTAGTGCTCAATAGCATTATTGTTCTCTGATAAATTTGAATTTAAGCAGCATTTACACTCAATGAATAATAGTTAAGTACCAGAAATATACGCGTAGCTCATGGTCACACACAATAATTTTGAGCTATTAGAGCTCACATTCTCTACAATAGGTATAAAAAAAGTT
This sequence comes from Hypomecis atomaria, assembly GCA_964007245.1. Lineage (NCBI taxonomy): Eukaryota > Metazoa > Arthropoda > Insecta > Lepidoptera > Geometridae > Hypomecis > Hypomecis atomaria. The sequence continues at coordinate 4,508,991 of OZ023296.1, read as the reverse complement.
TTGAGACCTTAAGTTTTCATAATTTATTATCAACCGTAGGACGTCCACTGCTAGACATAAGCCTCCCCTATGGATTTTCAATATATCGTCGGTCCACCTGGTCGGTGGACGTCCTACGCTGCATTTGCCGGTGCGTGGTCTAAATGCGAGAACTTTACTGCCACATCGGCAATCAGTTCTCCGATTTATGTGCCCTTCCCATTGCCATTTCAACTTACTAATCCGCTGGGCTATGTCGATAACTTTGGTTCGTCTGGGAATCTCCTCATTCCTGATTCGATCTTGCAGCGAGACTCCGAGCATAGCTATCACCATAGCACGTTAGGCTATCAAGAGTTTATTCATAAAGCCAACTGCAGTAAAAGACCACGTTTCAGTTCCATAATAATAATATGTCATCACTGGCAACACACAACTGTCGAAATCTCTCGACTCCTTAAGCTTTACACAGTCCAAAATAATCACAACTCGATTATTAGACGTGACGCGGTATGCTTAAAAAGGGTAGTATTTTTGCGCTCCTCAAATATGGCGCAGCAAAGTGTCACATGACGACGACGAAAAAACTATCGTGAACATAACTAAAATGTATTTGATACACAAAACAGTACACATTTATAACTGTAGAGCAACTAAGAAGTTGCTTTCAAAAGCTTCTTCTGTCTTCGAGACCCTATGAAGTTCCATATAGACAGTTTAAAGAAAAAAAGCGTGTTAAACTTTCGTTATTGCATTAAGCAGTTGCTGTTTTAGTAAAGGTTGACAAAAAAAAAGTTAAAAAATTTGTAGCGAAAAATGCACCGCTCACCCTTCATGACCTGTCTTTTTTGATGTGATAACGTCTTATGAATCGATGAACGCCAGCTGTATGCACGAAAATGTGTCACGTTCCTCTTGAACCGAGCGAGCAAATGAGAGTGAGGAACAATTTTTTTAAATCATGTTTGCGTCACGTCGTCCTTTCTCATTGTCTTAGTTTGAACTAACACTTATTCTTTAATTCATCTAAACATTAGTTCTGAACCCATTGTAACAAATCTTGTTACCACTGCATTTGCTCAATTGAGTTTCAAGACCCGACTCAATTATTTAGACTAACAAAACTTCGCTTTTGAACCATACGCAATGTTTACCCCCACTTAAATTAATTCCACTTTACTTGCTACTAACTTCATTACTTACCCTTTTGTTCCTACCCTGTTAAGTGTTGAGACCAGCTGTTGTTGGTACCCTTACTTAATGCCTAACAGTTTAGGACTATTCGTACAATTAGAGCCCTAATACGTTTATTATATTTTGCTAGCTCGCAAAATCTAGAATCTATTTTGTAAGTTAAAGGATTGTGGTTTGTTTGCCTTAGTTTTGTCGGACAAGAAACTCGTAAAGTTGTGAAATTTTGGGGTGAATTAGTTCTGCGGTGAATTGAAAGAATTCTTAAATAGATTATGAATGTTTTAGTGATATTTTTTTTTTTTTTTTTTGAGTTAACAGGGCTATTTCTAATCAATTAGCATCCTCTTATGGGCTTATTATGTAAATCAAAACTAACAACTTTTGTTATGCGACTTTTGTCTGAAAAAAAAAAATCTGCTGTTCCATACATTTTGTCGAGGGTGAACGATATTTGTATATGGAACAACCACTTTTTTTGAGAATTATTGAAACTCGTAGAAATTGAAATTGAAAGAACAAAACTTGTTAGTATTGATGACCAGAATAAGCCCCTAAACGGATACTAATTGATTAGAAATAACCCTGTATAGAGATGTTATGAGATAGTGAAGTTTTTAAGTCGAGACCACGTACCGACAAGCACAGTGTAAGACACTACCAACATGGAACGATCGCAAACCGCAGGATCGCACTGGATGTATGAAACTTCCAACCAGTTTTATCGGCGATCTCTAAGGGAGCCCTATGTCTAATGGTATTTTATTTCACTCAAAATCAGTGAATTAGTTATAAAATATTTTCAAAGGACTACGAGTACAAATACTTGTAATGGATTTAACTACTAACTTTTAGATCATAAAAATTCTTTTTAGGGATTAGATGATAAATTTATTACCCAATCCATTATCGAACACTTTTACAGAATTACTTTAAAACCAATTTATTGCGTAGGTACCTACTATTGTCAATAAAAATATTGTAAACTAGCAGCCTCCCTATTTTTTTTTAAAATATTATATAGCCTATGACACCCGGGGATTGTGTAGCTTCCCAACAGATTTTTTTAAAACGGTTCGGCAGTTTCGGAGCCTATTCAATGCAAACAAACAAAAAATCAAATCTTTCCTCTTAATAATATTGGTATAGAGAGTTCAAAGGTAACAAAAAGTTAGCAAAAAAATGAAAGTCGTTGCGTATGACACTGATCTCCATTTATGAAGTTGAAAAATGTCGAAGTGTTTTATTAAATTCCCGCAACGAAGTCACCCAATAACCTCTGTCTGTCTGAGATCTAATTAGAAAATCCAAGTTCACACATGTGTTTCTCACTCAATCTGATGGTCACTTCGTTTGCTCCACACGCGCGTCCTAACGCCACAAATGTGTCCATAATCACACATGTTTTCGTTTCGTCTGGGGAATGTGTAAAACTCACTCATTTAAATTCAGCACTAAGCCCTAGTGCTGACTGTATGACTAATTTATATTCCGATGTCCATAATTCAACTAAATACTTGGTTTCAGTGACTAAGCTTTGTGTATAATTAATTAAAGAAAAGAAAATAATTGTGTATCTGAGGGAAATAACTTCTTGAGAGCTTCATCACTGTAACACCAGGGCCAGCTATCTGGCTTATACGAACTTATTTTAATTACTTACAGCGCTATTTTTGTCCGCCTATTTGTTATTATCAGCCTTATTTGGCAAAACAATGCGAGCATGAATTAGTTCGTATCATCATCACTACATAGTATGTGGCGATGAAAACAAAGTCGCTTTCTCTGTCCCTATATCCCTATATCCATATGTATGCTTAAATCTTTAAAACTATGCAACGGATTTTGATGCGGTTTTTAGGGTTCCATACCCAAAGGGAAAAACGGGACCCTATTACTAAGACTTCGATGTCCGTCTGTCCGTCTGTCACCGGGCTGTATCTCATGAACCATGATAGATAGGCAGCTGAAATTTTCACAGATGATGTTTTTCGGTTGCCGCTATAACAACAAATACTTAAAACAAAATAAAATAAATATTTAAGGAGGGCTCCGATACAACAAACCTGAATTTTTAGTCGTTTTTCGCTCTATATTAATAATGGTACCAGGTAGATGCTTGAAATTTTCATAAAATATTTAGTTTTATGTTGCCTTCAATAATAAATAATGAAATTAAAATAAAATAAATATTTAAGGGGGGCTCCCATACAGTACGAAACCCTCCGTGCGCGAGTCCGACTCGTACTTGGCCGATTATTTTAAATTGATAGAGTGATTCAAGAGGAAGGTTTATATGAATAATACACCTGCCTGTGCGAAGCCGGGGCGGGTCGCTAGTTCATCTATAATTTGCCTATTTGAATGAACAATCAATCTGCTAGGCTTTATCGGTAACTTTCGTTCTTCTACGGATCTCCAAGTTTTTGATTCGATCTCCACAGAGACTCCAAGCACCAAATTGCCGATAATTTCAATTAAAAAAATATTTACTGGATCAAGTAGAAGAATTTTAAAAGATCAAGAATAGGGTCATTGCGCAAACATAGTTCTTTTTTTTAAATCAATAAGAGCTCACTAAAATGTGTTTTTGACAGAGATATAATTTGATGGTATCTTCAATACTGCAAATTGGTATATGGCAGAGAAAATGAAATGTAAATCAGGTGCTTTCAGATGTGGAACAATAATAAAGAGGTTCACGAGTCTAAGACACTGTGATAATAACCGATGACAGGTCAAAAGGTCACAGAGGCTCACTAGTGTGAGTGTCCGAGCCAAAACCTTGCCCAAGCTACGTAGTGGGCAGACTTTTTAGTTAGTCATAAGGTGATTGCAAGCCGACTACAACGCCGCGCGATGCAAAAGACATAACGTCAAGATTCAAGAAAATTTGTCATTGTTAATTATAAAATGTATATATTTAAGTAGGTAAGTATGACGGCGCTCGGACATTTTTTAACTACCTTCACTTATGGATTTTATGGCTCTGATATTTGTTCAAAGGAAAAAAAACAAACTTTTTCTTATAAGATAGGATCGCTTTCGATTTTTTCACGAAAAAAACGTACTAGTATACTAGTAGTAATACTAGGAAAATACCACAACAATAATCCTAGGAGCCGCCTTGAAAAAATTAAAGACTATTATAAAAGTATAAGCCAATATTCTAAAGAAACAAAATCGATTCTAAATGGCCCGACATTTTGTATTTAAACACAAAATAGCTAAACTTAGGAGAGAAATAAACTTATTCCTTTGTTTACAAAGGTTAATACCTAGTTTCAATAAAAAAAGATCACAAAGCGTGTCTGCCACGTTTTCAAACATTTTCTTAGTTGTTCACAGAGTTTTCTGATATAAAATAGAAGATAAAAAACACTAGAAGGCTTTGGCACAAAATTCAATAGGAATTCAACGTAAAGCTTTAGATTTTTAGGGAGGTAAATCAAAATATGGGGAGGCCATTTCAACAAAGGAATTGAGTACACCAATGCAGTATTTTAAAAATAGGAAAGCATGTTTGAGCACTCCAAAACTCTCGGATTTTCAATTTTTCACGTGATTTATAGCAACAGAAACAAATTCAAACAAAAAAATCGGCCAAGTGCGAGTCTGACTCACGCACGAAGGGTTCCGTACCGTATGGAAGCCCCATTCCTCTTGCCGTTATTAATAGCGAGCAAAAAACTCCTAAAAATCACGTTTGTTGTATAATTTAGTTTGTTGTTTGTTGTAGGAGCCCGCCCCCCTTAAATATTTATTTTATTCTGTTTTTAGTATTTGTTGTTGTAGCGGCAACAGAAATACATCATCTGTGAAAAATTCAGTTGCCTAGATGTCACGGTTCATGAGCTACAGCCCGGTGACAGACAAACGGACAGACGGACAGCGGAGTCTTAGTAATAGGGTCCCGTTTTTACCCCTTGAGTACGGAACCCTAAAAATCAAGCCATACTAATATTGTAAGGAATGAAAGCACTAAATATGTCCGTATGTTTAATGTTCTAGATATTTTTTGAAACCACTGAAAAAATCTTACAATTTGAAAAATACACTATTCGGAAAATGGCGGAGATAAACACCTACTGTGACATAAAAACAAAAATACAAGTAAAGGTATTGTTTTGCAAAGAGAATTTAATATACCTATGTAAAGATCTTCAACGATAACATGACCCCGCCCCTCCACATTATTGTTTTAATGTGTAACAAGCAACAAATCCTTGGACTTGCTAGCTCGACTATTATACTCGTAGTTGTATGACGGCCTTATCAGTACGCACACATGCGTTGTGACGCGTTGTTAATACTTTCACAAATTCTTTCAAACGTTTTGTATTTTGGAGGGGCGGATCATGTTATCGTAGAAGATCTCTATATGCTCATCAATACCAACAACTGAACAAAAAAATTGGCTGCTCTATACATTTTGTAGAGAGTAGATCCTATAGCAAAAGTTGTTCATAATGATGAATTGAGGATATATTATATACACCTTTGTAAGTTTATGCACTTTGCAAAGCAACATGAAGAAGTATGTATACAAGATTTGATAAAATTGAGGATCTCTTTTTTTAATGCTAGCTCTAACCTATGGTAAACAAATAAAGGTAAATTGATTAGACATTGTACCTTTAAAATAAATAACGTGAGTAAGAACTCCCAATTTTTTTTTTTGTTATACTTAATTTCTCTTAATACCTTCCATTATACTAACACGTAACTTAGTTGACTTCGCCGTTTCTCCACAAATTATGTGTCATTTATGATAATGCCAGGTCCCCGCAGACTTGAGGCTGGCGTAGCTTTAGAGGTGACCTAGAAACATCGACATTAAATTTAGACCTGGTAATCCTTGCTTAATTATGTGGTTCGTATGCACAGATAGATGAGCCAGGATCTTCATGTTATAGTTATCACCTCAGGGCAGACAAAACCAGGAATGGCCTGAAAACACTGGCGGGACAATCTTGACACTTTACAAGAAAGTTGGCAGGAAGGACGTGACTACGGAACGTGAAACATGGACGAAAGTGGAGAAAATATTTTACCAGTACTATCCTCACTATTCCGTGGTGGCCCAGAGGTAGTGACACCCGCCTTACAATCTTGAGGTCGTGAGTTCAAATCTCGGTCTCGTACCAGTGAGTTCTTTGGAAATTATGCAGGTAATTACACATCACTGGCTCTTCGGTGACGGAAAACATCGTGAGGCAACCTGCATACGTAAGAAATTCGATGGCGTCTGTGAATCCACCAACCCGCACTGGGCCAGCGTGGTGGATATGGCCCAATCACCCTTCGTGGGTAGGCCTACGTCCTGCAGTGGACTATTAAAAAGGCTGGTACAGTACTATCCTTACTAATAATATTATAAATCCGAAAGTGTGTTTGTTGGTTTGTGTCTCTTTCACGCAGCAACAAAGCAATGGATTGATTTGATTTTTGGCTTGGACATAGTTTGAAAGACGGAAAGTGACATAGATAGGCTACTTACTATCCCAGAAAAATAAAATGTTCCAATGGAATAGCACAAAAATTAAAATACCACACGGGCGACGCAGCAGGCAAAAGCTCGTAGATTATGAAGTGCAACAGTTGCATTAAGTTTGTCATGTGGTTTTGTAGTTTGCAAGGCTCTAGTAAAATAAAAATAATTTCAGACTGCATTTAAGTTGCGCCATTAGGTTGGACTTAAAAACTATGATGTCATGATGTCACCACCTAATCAAATTCGTCAATTAACCTATCTTTTTGAGTTGTGCACACAGTAATACAACTGATTGACAGCTTACGTGTATTTTTTAAACGATTATCACAAATCATTTTTATATTTTTGATGTAGAGCGTCAACTTGTATCAATCAATCAACCATCTTTAGTTGTCTCTGTTTTGTCAGCTAGCATCTTAAAACCACCAGCAACTCTTTTTTCCTTAACATAAACACAGTCCGCCTTACAACAAAAGTTTTACACACGATTTAGACAATGTTTAACGGTACAAATTGCACGGTTAAACAGTGTTTAAAGCGTGTTTAAATCTTTTGTGGTAAGGCGAAGTATGTTCATGGCAACGTGATCTGAAAACGCAACTGTATGACTCGAGGAAGAAGGTTGAGTTTTCAGATCACGTTGCAATGAATATACTGTGCTTATACTAGGAGGGCAGAACATATGCCTGCTCCTCGAAAACTAATTTAATAAGTCGTTGTATAGAACACATAATACATTCACGCTTAGTGCCTTCTGTTACTGTTCTGAGCTGGTTGAGGTACAATAAGTAACGACCCCTCAGGATAGCGATTTATGATTATGCCAACATCTATAAATATTTTGTTAGCAATTGTGTTTAGGTGGAATTTATGTGCTGCTAAGCACTAAGAGTATTTTTTGTTAGTAGTAGTTAGCGGCAAATCAAATTGCTACTTCGACAATATTGAATTTGGTATCATTGATTGATAAGATAGACAGTTGCCTAATGTAAAGCGTAACGATTATTTACGGGATTTTTCGATGGATAATAATATACTAAAGCGACAAAGGATTATTCTGACAAACTTGTTTTATGGGGTCAACCCAGAATTTGAGAAAAAATCTGCTGTTCCATACAAATCCACAACTCGTTCTCACATTCAGCTCATTCTAATTCTATATCTTTTCCTATTCAATTAATCAATCGCACAGTTTCTTCTTTTTCTCATTTTAGATTACGCTGACGCTTGTTTCCTTGATCTCAGGCAAGACCAACTAGACAAATTTTAGAGCCTTTAGAATTTTTGTATCATATTCATATTTGGCTTACGGAAATATGATCATACTAGATTTTGCCCGCGGCTTCGCCCGCTTGATATTTCGAGGCCCTACCTTACCACCCTAATAAAGGAGGTGGAAAATATAAATAAAATTGGCAAAGTGCGAGTCGGACTCGCACACGAAGGGTTCCGTACATTATGGGAGCCCCCTCTTCCTCCTCTTGCCGATATTAATAGCGAGCAAAAAACTCCTAAAAATCAATTTTGTTGTATGGGAGCCCCCCTTAAATATTTATTTTATTCTGTTTTTAGTATTTGTTGTTATAGCGGCAACTGAAATCCATCATCTGTGAAAATTTCAGCTGCCTAACTGAGTTCTGGTTCATGAGATACAGCCCAATGACAGACAGACAGACGGACATCGAAGTCTTAGTAATAGGGTCCCGTTTTTACCCTTTGGGTACGGAACCCTATAAAATGATTTGACGGTTGTTCGATTCTACGGCTGTTTTTTTTTTTTTGACATTTCTTGAAGCGCACTCTAGAATAGCTCGCAGATAGCAGAATTTTTTCTACTTGCTTAACACTTATCGTTATATTATGGAAAATTTACGCAATATCATTATAACTTATAGCCTATATGTTATTCTGATATATAAGCTATGTTATTGCAAAGTTTCATCTCAATCCGTTCAGCAGTTTTTGCGTGAAAAAGTAACAAATATCCATCCATCCATCCTTACAAACTTTTGCTTTAAATTAATGAATTAAAAGAATGCATGAATGAATGAACACTTTATTTTTTGCACAGGTAGAATACAGAGAAATATACAGAAAGGAAAAAAAAAGCAACTTAAAACTAGTGCAACAAAGGGCGTGACATGAGAGTGAGGTTATCTTGAGACCTAAGAGGAATAGAATGAGAGGAGTACCAATAGCAAAAACAATCTTTTAAGTAGCGTGGTGAGGTAGGATAATATTAGTAGGATATCCCAATATTGCTCAAATAGTTCCCTGTTCGTTCTCGTCGGAATGCTCATAAATTTTCTTCTTTCTTCTTTTTAATGTTTTGTTCAACTCTTCCACCCCGCGATACCTAAAAAAACGCTACTCCTATTGGGTATACATCCCGCTCTATTCCTCTTAGATCCACATAATATAACCTCTCCCTTAAGACTCCTTCCGCACGTTGTGAATTTTTTTATCGTAAATCGTTCGCATTCCAGGCTGTTAAACTATGGAATGCATTGCCTGTGTCCATTAGACGCGCTCCATCTCTGACGGTTTTTAAAGAACTTATGTATCATCATTTTACGTCGCAGTTGCCGTCACTTTAAGGCGGTACACATAAATATCAATTTCACTATTCCATAATTATTTATTTTCGCTCAGTTTTTTATCACTATAAGCTGTTTAAATTAAGTCCGGTTGTAACATAAGCTAGAAGTTCCACTATACTTGTTTTTCTAGTTTATTTAAGTTTTGGTGTGACAATAAAAAATTGATCTATCTATCAATCTTACTCATACCCAAAGCCACAAACGAAGTAACACAGAAAACGCATAAACCGCAAAAGTTACCACGAACATCGCTACTTTTAATAGAGCGCTCCCAAATGTTTCTAATATGTCTGTTCAGACTCTAAAAGCTACTCGACACGCCACTGTAATAATGCTGGCTCCACACTTTTTACAAAGAAAGCCGGACCCCATAAAAGTAAAGGGCCCATTCACACCATTAGACAGTGATATTACCTCTTTTTCTGCTTAGGATTAATCCCGCCTTAAGCTCGGGCCTACTTTGGGAAATTATCTTCCTCTCTCCGCACTATCTTAAGCTTCTGTTTGTATTGTGTCATTATGCTGTCTGTTTCTTTTTCTAGTAGCTGGATGAGAGTTAGTTGTTTGATTACGTTCCGGCGTATCTTTTTAAGTATTGCTATATAATGGAATCTTTTCATTATCATAATTCCTCAATGGTCCAGTGGCTAGTGACTAAGTGATTTGATAAAATGGTAATATTAAATTAAAATTATTATTAATTATTCTGGCTATATAGCATCATACTGTATAATTTGAACAAGTAGGTATGTAGATATATAAAGTTAAGTCTTTGCTATTTTTAGGGTTTCGTACCCAAAGGATAAAATCGGGACCCTATTACTAAGATTCCGCTGTCCGTCTGTCTGTATGTCTGTCCGTCTGTCTTTCTCCAGGCTGTATCTCATGAACCGCTATAGTTAGAAAGCTGAAATTATCACAGATGATGCATTTCTGTTGCCGCTAGAACAAAAAATACTAAAAACAATAAAATAATATTTAAGGGGGGCTCCCATACAACAAACCTGAATTTTTAGACGTTTTTTGCTCGATATTAATAACTGTGACAGGTAGACGCTTGAAATATACACAGAATATTTGGTTAAATAAGGACTTTAAAAATAAATTATTTAATTAAAATAAATTAAATATTCAAGGGGGCTCCCATACAAGTAACGAGATTTTTTTGCTCGATATTAATAACGGCAACAGGAAGATGCTTCAAATATTAAGATGTATATTCCTTTCAAAATTAATTATTAAATTAAAATAAATACTTATGGAGGCTTAATATTAAAGTGCGGAACCCTTCGTGCGCGAGTCTGATTCGCACTTGGCCACTTATGTTTTTTTGTAATGAGAGTGCTACATTCTACGCTGCATGTACAGTGCGACACAAAATAGATGAAATTAATTATTCGGGAACTAAATTATCACTTTTGCTGGAACCACAACCTGAGCTGTCAATCATAATTAACATCCTAGTTTTAATTTGGTAACATTTAACATAAAATCTAGTTCTGCCACAGAAGAGCTATTCTGTGAACAGATTAAACAGAATCCATGATTTTCGTAGCTAGATGCTACACCTCTACGTCATATTCGTAGTACCTTGCTACGAACTCAATTTCGTAGCTGTCAAGTCATTGTTCAAAATACTTGGCTCCATTCGACGAAACCCGTGGATTGGTTCGCGTGGTATTTTAGTTATTATATTGCATACTAAGCCATTTAATTTTTCCGTAATGATACATATTAGTAAGGATGGTAGTACAACGTCAATTTAGCTACTAAATAATTTGATGAACACACACGAAATGTAATAAAAAACGAAACATATACAACGTTTTACACGGTTATCCAGAAACATAATAATTACACGATCATCCAGAATTTGGAACGTTTTGTTTTGTCTGTCTTTCCACTAAGGCTCAACGTCTTCAAATCCCAAATAAATAGTGTTTTCTAAGCGAGCGCGCTAGGTACATTCCAGACCGCGTATTTGCGTACCATCAGATGAAACTCAAACCTATCCTTATCCTTATCCTTATCCTTACTTAATATTATAAATGCGAAAGTAACTCTGTCTGTCTGTCTGTCTGTCACGCTTTCACGCTAAAACTACTGAACCGATTTGGATGAAATTTGGTACACAGATAGTCTAGAGCCTGAGAAAGGACATAGGCTACTTTTTGATTCGAAAAAATAGTTTTAAAGGGTTGAAAAGGGGGGATGAAAACGCATTGGCTAGAATCTTAGAAGAAAAAACTTAGATTCTACCATGACAAATGGTAATTTGCATCTTGACTTTCCAAATTACATTCTCTATGCCCAATGCCCATTCAAGGCTGCTCAAGTTGCAAATGTCAAAGTCATTCAACCTTTTCCTGTAAACTTTAGAGAAGGTTACATGTATTTTTTCAGATTAATTACGTAGTTTTCATTCTAATCGGTATGCCTACAAAACGCAAATCGAATCTAGCGCGTAGTTCTAGCGGAGCTCGCGTAAAGAAAATTGCTAGAAGCCAAGAGTCTGAAGAGCACACTTTAACGCGTTTGACATTAGATGCCGAGCGCCACGCATCTTAAAGAGCTGCTGAGACTCAAGAGCAAAACCAAGCGCGTCGAATTTTAGAAGCTGAGCGTCACGCAGCTCAGAGAGCTGCTGAGACTGAAGTTGAAAGTCAAGCGCGGCGACTTTTCGATGCTGAGCATCACGCAGCGCAAAGAACTGCTGAGACTCAAGAGCAAAAAACCAGGCGCGTCGAATTTTAGATGCTGAGCGTCACGCAGCTCAGAGAGATGCTGAGACTTAAGGAGAAAGTCAAGCGCGGCGACTTTTAGATGCCGAGCATCACGCAGCGCAAAGAACTGCTGAGACTCAAGAGCAAAACCTAGCGCGTCGAATTTTAGATACTAAGCGTTAGACGTTAAGCAAAAAATTGCATGGTTCCTGTAGGACAGGACAAAAACTCTCGAAAGCAAAACTGTCGCCACTATCACAAAGACGCTAAGTGATTAATTCCTCTATGACGCTAATATGGATTAATGAAACGTCACAGCGAAACGTAATTAGATGACAGGTGACATTGTCTGCAGACTTTTATAAATCACAGGTAGCATGGCAAGGGGACAAATAGTTTTTCCACCATTATATCCCCTTGAAGAGGAAATAAAGTATGGATTGAAAATGACAACTGACATTAAAATTAGATAAAATGTTTTTTTCCCTCTGCATGCCACATGTTACTATGACGTTTAATACCAGGCCGTCATTTTGTCTGACATTAAAAATATTTTTAAATCTACTATCATTAGAGGTTTAACATGTTTCTTTATTCTACCTTTATGGTACAGAATCATCATACCTACTTTAATATTATCAATCCGAAAAGTTTGTTGGTTTGTTCCTCTTTGACGCAGCAACGGAGCAAAAGATTGACTTGATTTTTGGTATGAATACCTATGGTTTAAAAGACAGAAAGTGATAATAGGATACTTTTTTATCCCGAGAAAATTCGTGATTCCCATGGGATAGGACAATAACTGTTTCTCAGCAATGGAGCATCGGATTGACTAGATTTTTGGGGTGGGCATAGTTTGGAAGACGGAAAGTGACATAGGATACTTTCCTTTCCGAAAAAATTGCGGTTCCCGTAGGATAAGACAATAACTTTTTCTCAGCAACGGATTGCCTTGGCTTATTGCAATGAATATAGTTTGAAAGACGAAAAGTGACATAGGCCACTTTTTATCCTAAAAACTTTAAGAGTCCCCGTAGGATAGGATAAAAACTAAGCGAGCGGGCCGCGGTAGCAGCCGTCTAAGCGCCAGAAATAACCTGTCATTTCAAGTTTAGGACGTTCCTACATTTTTCGCACTCCTTCGCGGCACTCAACAGCGCTAGCCCAGACTCGGGCTCCATAACGGAGCTTGCGCTCCCGCAATAATGACGGAGTGTTTCGGAGCACAAAACACATCGTCATCCACCACTCGGGACTAACTAGCACTGAGCGTCGGACATCATTCCAACGCCCTGGTCCCAGTGCAACGAGTCAGTCATAGTAGCCCAGCGCCTGCCTTTTCAACTGCAGAGGGCAGTGAGAACGGCCATCGCGATACCGACACTTCTCTTCCCCTGCAGCCCCACTGCGTCTGCCAACAGGTTGACGGCCTAGCGGAAGGTAGGGTAGGTGGCGGCACCCACACAACCAGTTCCATCCCACCGCAGCCCCTAATCCTCGGTTGCAGCGTCGCAAGAGCGGCACTGCAGCCCGCCTCAGAAGCAACACTCTTCATAAGGCAGGCAACCTACCGGCCATCCTCTCAGCTGCTTTAGTTAAAAGCGGCTGAACAACGAGTGCCGGCCTCTAAGCTGCCTTGGGGGAAAGACCCAAAGAAGAGGGAGACTTCGAGCGCCGCCTTTTCAGCTGCCTTAGACCTCCCCCGCCACGACAAGGCGGGAATACACAGGGGGGTTGTATGTACACTCCAACCGTTACTTAATCAACAAAAGCATACTTCTAAGGTATTTTGATGTTTGTCGCTTAGGTTAGGTTTCGCAGCCGACATAAACATTAGCCAAAATCAAAATATAACGCGGGCGAAGCCGCGGGTAAAAGCTAGTTCTACATAAAAATGACCAGGGGATCGTTTTTTGAACTTCGAACGCTTAGGAACGTGTACTTACGATATCTTTACGGACGACTTTTTTTTCTCGAAAGGAGATATTTCAAAATGGGCTCAGACTAGGTACAGTAGCTCAAAAAATCCGTTAAACTATGATAAATAAATGCGCAGAGTTAAACAACCGCATCAAATGCTTAATTTATGAGTAATTTCACATTTTCCAATTTGATTTTTGTTCAGTCATTGAATTACTGTCATTTTGGTCACATGTAACCTTAATACCCGAATACACGAAATTACTTTTAATGGACACTGTTATTGTAAAAAATAACGGGAAAATCATTTTCCGATAGAAACAAAGCAAATTATGAAATACTGTACCCCTTAGTGGCCCAATTTCTATGCATATTTGCAATATCTCCTTTATCTAAAATTATCCATTTTACGCAAAATCTTAGTACTGGACATGCAATTTTAAAACAAACCATAGACTGCAAAGAGGGAAACCTTGAAATGGAACGTCAACTAAAAAGAAAACAAATATGGCGAACGGTTATCGAACTGTCATTGTCAAATTTACGTATACGACTAAACCGAAGTTCAAAAAACGCTCCCCAGTGAGGAAAACTTTGTGACTGTTTCCACATTGCTAAATGTATGTGTAGCGGAAAATCTTTTTATTCCTTCTATTTCCTAAATAATATTATTAACGTAAATAGGTAGCCTAGGTACAAATAATAAAATACCACGTGAACGAATCTTCGGGTAAAAGCATAGTACGCACCTCCGCTCAGTAAATATACACAATAAGGGGCAATAACAAAACATCTCGCAAAACCATAGCATTTTAAACATCAGTCTAAATTTCACGGGTAAAGGGATATTTAAAAGAACTCCAAATGTTACGCGATACCACGTGTTCACACAAACCCGAAATTTTGTTCAATTAATTAATTTTACAGTTGCTAAGGTCCGCGAAGCCTTAAAACTGAAGTTTCATTTTCCATTCTGTAATATAATTATTCGCCTCAGGCTCTCAAAATAAGTTCAAGGCTTCCGTCGACTCGGACGAAATTTCATTACGAAATAAATACTATGTTTCTTGGTGATATTAATGTAGAAGCCCGCATGTTATTTTAATTACGCTGAAAGTCCTTGAAAGAAAATGTATTGTTCCGTTTTTTATAATTTGTTTGTACCTACATAAGAGAGATATTTTTAAATATAATATACGGGAAGTGACCCTCGTTTCTACCTTCGATTGTAGCATTGACCACATCAAAACAGACCTTGTCAAGATTCGAGTACTACCACGTGGACCCGCTATGCAAATATCTGACAACATTTACAAAAAATTACGAATCAATACGGTATTGATGTCAATAATGCTTTAAAAAGGTACCTTAGCTCAACTTAGGTTATCTTACTAAATAATTGCAATCAATGATCAAAATACAGTAAATGAATTGGAAACATTTTTTAAGATGAGGTTGTTATGTAGAATATCTATTGTTACTTTACCACCATCGATTTGGCAGTTTTTTTTGTTTGTCACTCTCAGCACGGGAAGCATGGCAAAGGGACTAACAGTCTTTCCACCATTATATCCCCTTGAAGTGGAAATAAAGTATGGATTGACAATGACATCTGACATTAAGAGTGGTTTTCTCCCCTTGCCGTGCTACCCGGGCTGATGGTGTTTATTTATTCAGTAACGAAAAACATGAAAGAATAACACATTATTATACAAGCTAATTTAAGCTATTTTGGCTATTTACTGCCTTGGCTGATTAAGAAGCTCATAAACGTCATCTGCACACTTTTGAATCTGCGCTTTAGTTGAAAATAAATAAATTCTACGAGTAGTTTCTAGCCATGAAATTTTTTAAAATTTCGTAAGTTATAAATTAAGTGCATGGTTAACAGTTTTGAATATTGATACAATAAACTATGCTATATACTCTATGGATAATGTTTCTAGTAGCTGTTAGTAGTTTTGTAGTAGTTGTTGTGCTCCAGAGTATTTGTTGAGTTTAAATTACCAACCCAGCCGGCGAGGACGTTCCCAACCAATGGCATTTTTAGACCCAAGAAAATAATTTATGCATACAGTATTCAGTCTTCATACAAACGGTCGGAACGCGAATCATACCTACTCGACTCGGAGTTTGGTGTGTAGTGACGAACGTATGGATTTGTAACTAGTAAGCGTTCGATTTTTGTTTTTAGGGTTCCTCGTTTTACTACGGAACCCTAAAATATCAAAAAATCCAATATGTATTTTATTGAACGTTTTTTTTTTCATTCACAACGAATTTCGTTTTTAGGGTTTCGTACCCAAAGGGTAAAAACGGGACCCTATTACTAAGACTAAGACGTACTCGTACTAAGACTTCGATGTCCGTCTGTCGGTCTCCAGGCTGTATCTCAAGAACCGTTATAGCACGAAAGCTGAAATTTTCACACATGATATATTTTTGTTGCGGCTATAACAACAAATACTAAAAACCGAATAAAATTAACATTTAAGGGGGGGGGGGGGGGGGGGCATACCATAAACCTTAATTTTTTAACAGTTTTTCGCTCGATATTAATAATGGTAACAGGTAGATGCTTGAAATATTCACAAAATGTTTAGTTGTATATTCAGTTTAATAATAAATAATAAAATTGAAAGAAAATAAATATTGAAGGGGGGCTCCCATACAGTACGGAACCCTTCGTGCGCGAGTCCTACTCGTACTTGGCCGATTATTATTGTAGATAATTATAATAATATTACATCAGTACCTAGATGAAATTAAAATACTGAAGGCGGGCAGCCCTAGCGCGAAGTACGTTCTGCGTGGCCACGTGGCACTGTAGGTATGTATAAATTGCTCTGTGTAATAAGGCCTATTCTGTATATATATTACAAGGACAGGGCCTAGTCACAATACTGTATGACACCATTACAGTGCCGGTGGTTATATGAGAGTCCCCACCGACCCTAGTAAAAGTAAAAACAATTATTTCAAAGCTTTTAAAAATATGATTAAAAACTGAAGGCGGGCAGCCCTAGCGCGGAGTACGTTCTGCGTGGCTACGCGGCACTGTAGGTATGTATAAATTGCTCTGTGTAATAAGGCCTATTCTGTGGTATATATATTACAAGGACAGGGCCTAGTCACAATACTGTATGACACCATTACCGTGCCGGTGGTTATATGAGAGTCCCCACCGACCCTGGTAAAAGTAAAAACAATTATTTCAAAGCTTTTAAAAATATGAATAAGTAATATTCATCGGATCTACGCCTATTCACAAAAGCCAGATTTTAATAACAGTCCTAGCGCGTACTTAACCATGCATAATGTAGGGTTCCGAAATAATTTGCATTTTACTGTTACCCTTGACCCTTCAATAAATTATATTTACATTTCTGAATATTCAAAATAGTTTTCAATGGCTCCGTTTCATCCAACTATTGAGTAGGATGGATAGATTAAAATTTGCACAGTAATTTTGTTACAAACATCAAAGTTCTGCTGTTTATTGGAATGCCAAAAATAGACCAGCTTGCCACAAGACTGTCAACGGGAAGGGTTTAATCTCAGAAGAATTTCTATGGGTTTAATAAACAGAAATCTATATAATAAAAGTACATAGTAGAATGTTTACAACTACATACATATAATAGGTAGGTACTTAGTATTTTGGAATAATTGAACTTTTATTGACTCATCATCGTTTCTTTAAGACAACGCATTGCATACACGTATTGAATCGTGAAATATTGATTTATGGATCAATTTTATTGCGAAAAAAAAAATGATTTTAATAAAATCATTTCATTGATTTGCAGTGCGCCATCTCTCGTCAATGATCTGAAGTTCTTATAACTTCAATTGAGTGATAACCTGTCTAATACGGCTATCACAGGTGGCGCCGCCAACGCTATAAGTTGCTTAAAATGGAAAATTCGGCGCGGGGTCAGTACTGCGGATTAGCTTAGTTGGCAGAGCGTCGGGCTAGTGATCCAAATACGCAAGGTTAAAGTCCTGCATCCACGACGAATTTTTGAAATGTTTATCATAAAAATTACTCTTTATTTTCGATTAATTCACACGAATACAACTAGCCAATAAACTTCAGAGAGCTGCGCAGGCATGGTTTGGTTATTTAGTCGACGATGGGCACTTAGCGTCTCCGGAACAGTGTTTGCCATCACGAGCCATTCGATATTCCATTTCTGAAGACGACGGGGCCCGGGTGGGTAATAAATAATGGGCGATAATGACTGCGTTACGTTGTGCACTTGGACAATATATTATATAGACTAGGATCCGTTATAGGCCGACTAAAACTTATATAGTGACGTCTATGACCTTAGAAATACACATAATGGCGACGGATGTCTACAATCGTTTACCAGACCTCGTAAAAAATGCGCCCTCACGTCAGTCATTTAAAAACAAAGCAAAGCAAGTTTGCCTTGGCTTGTCGAGCAAACATTCTACAAAGTGCAAGGCTTTCTACCTCATCATCATCATCCTGCCCTTATCCCACTAGGTGGGGTCGGCACAGCACGTCTCTTTTCGCCACATCACTCCATCATACGTCATCTCATCATGAACTCCTTTATCTCGCATATCATCTTTCACACAATTCAACCGGGTTTTTTTTTCTACCTAAGGTATTACAAGGCTTTCTACCTAAGGTAGAACAAACATACTATAGCATTCTGTTTTTAGCTAAATTTTTTTTTATTTTAAATTTTTTTCTACCTAATGTAGAACAAATTTAATATACTATAGCATTCTGTTTTTTGTTAATTTTAGAGTCAATGGAGTTTTTATAGGTAACTACAGAACGACTGATTTATTGCAATTTAGGGGTTGGACTTAGTAAATATCGGTCAATGATGAGTACCTACAATCATACTCTAGAATATTATGTCGATTATGTCAATCGTCTTGAGATACACTACACCTAGTGTTTGCACGGAGAACGTTTCACGTCCCTCCTCATATTCATTCAAGTGTATCCTAACTGTCAAGCCAGTCGATGCAGAGGGATTTGATGGGCTGATGGAGATAGGGCTTTATGAGGTTTCTAATAATTGATTAGATACCTGGAGGGTGCTCGATTAAACTGCTTATGGTGCTTATCACATCTTTGTCCTGGTAGCTTGCGGTTCATTTTCATTTTGCACATCATTGTACAGATTTTCATATCTACTTTCCAGCTCAATTCGGATCTATTATCAAGGAACAAATTTAAAGAATCCGACTCGGCTGGGCAGTATTAGGAAAGTCGCGTAACGTCTTCTCGTCCGACATACTCGTAACTCTAGTGCCTCAAGTCGAAAATGTTCAACCAATATGTGTTGCCAGTGATGACTTATGGCACATAAACGTGATCACGATGGGCCTTATTAGTAAGCTTTAAGTAGCACAACCAGCTATGGAGAGGCCGACGCTCGGGGTCTCCTTGCGAGATCGAATCAAAAATCAAATCCGTAGAAAGCTAAAGTTACCGGCATAGCCCAGCGGATTTGCAAGTTAATATAGCAGTGGGCAGGATACATAACACGGAGGACTGATGAACGATAGGGTCGGCAAATTCTTGAGTGGAGACCACGTACCGGTAAGCGCAGCGAAGGTCATCCACCCACAAGATAGACAGATGATCTCAAAAAGATCGCGAGATCGCGCTGGATGCAAGCCGCTTCCAACCAGTCCTATTAGAGGCCTATGTTCAGCAGTGGACGCTACATGGCTGCTGGATAGATGGATGGATGACAATGTAACACACGAGTTCTAGTCAGGATTCCATAAGGGAGGCCTATGTTCAGCAGTGGACGTTACATGGCTGCTGGATAGATGGATGGATGACAATGTAACACACGAGTTCTAGTCCGGAGACCTAGTGTTGGCAAATGTAGAGTGAGATAACTTCTGGCTTTGACGACCTCGAAGAACAGCTGATATAAAAAATACCTTAATGGATACAAAAACTGAACCAACGTAAACAATTAAAATAATTTTACTAAGTGCGAGCGCAGTGAGTGCGGTTTTTTTGTAATCTATCTATCTTCTTCTTCTATTATATAAAAATGAATCGTGGTTGTTAGTCTCGCTAAAACTCGAGAACGGCTGGACCGATTGGGCAAATTTTGGTCTTGAAATATCCGTGGAAGCTAAGGGAAGGTTCGAACGGTGAGAAAATATAAAAATATAGTGAGTAAAATAATAAAGACATTCATTAAATTTTCCCATACAAAATGTTCCTGCATGTAAAAGTTGTCATTGACAGTTGACAGATGGTGAGATGAAGTTCACCGGGGCAGCTAGTTTTATAATAAACGTCTGGTTTTAATTTGAGATGGAACATAAGAAAATGACAACATCTTCCTGAGGTTGAGTGCGAGCGCAACAATCGCGAATTTTTTTTTATGATTTATTCAATAAAATTAAAAATTTGAAGATGAGATGAGATGCGAGTAAAGGAAACATTTTAACTGTACGAAGCGCGAAATTTTTTCACCTTTTTTGTCATTAAAGTAATTGTAAAATTAGAAAATATATTGAGCAATGGTATCTGTTCAAAATGTAATGTTATTTTAGAGCTCGCGGTCTCTTGGCCGGGGCCCTTTCGGGGGCCCGTGGTTTTTTGCTAGCCCTGTCACTCTAGTTACGACACTGGGCACAAACATGTACATAGAAACGGTACCGACAAATCAAGGCATCCCTGTCCTTTATCTTTTTTAGGTTGTTGTGGGCTTATTTTGTTTACTTAGGATCGATTAAAACCTAAAACCACAGAAATCTCCCACTACGGTTAAAACGTAGGTAATGAAAATAACGTATGTATAACGCCTAAAGCGTAATGAAATTAGTGGTAAAAAGCGACCTGGTGAGGGCATTGATTGATTGCGAGTATAAATAGACGAAAATTATAAAATGTAAGCCGAAAAATAGAAATTGCTCTAATGATAAAGTTTATTGCCCGTTTAAAGACCTTGTTTTACCCTCGACAAAGGGATGTTAGTGAAAACTTTTATTATAGGTTATTTAAAAAATGTATTGCGTTGTTTTCTCCAAACTTCATAATGACATCACTATAGATTTGATCACAAAGTACTTAAGTAGAAACATATCATTTCTTTAGATGCGGTTGCAGTCTGGTTGCCGTCCGGCTGCACTAACAAAAAAATATGAAACCGCGGTTTTCATACGCACTATAACCGAACGGCTGCTGGCTGCATTATATCGTGTGTAAAGAAACTGCGGTTTTATACAATCTTCCACCATTCGGACCATAACCGCATCCGCATAGTACGTACGTAGCCTCAGGGTATTCATTTCGACCTGTTGTTTTAAAAATCGGCCAAGGGCGAGTCGGGCACGCGCACCTAGGGATCCAAACCTTGCCCCCCTTAAACTATTTTATTTTGAATTATCTATTTATTTTTGAAGGAACGTACAACTTAATATTTTGGGAATATTATTTCAAGCATCTTCCTGTTGCCGTTATTAATATCGAGCAACTATCATGTTACTTATTACCCCTTAAATTTTTATTTCATTTTATTTCAAAATTACTATTTATTTGTAAAGTGCATTTTTAACTAAATATTCTGTGAACATTTCAAGTATCTACCTGACGCCGTTATTAATATTGAGCGAAAAACGGCTAAAAATTCAGATTTGTTGTATAGGAGCCCCCTTGAAATATTTATTTTTTCTATGTTTAGTAGGTATTTGTTGTTATAGCGGCAACAGTAATGGCAACATCATCTGTGAAAATTTCAACGTTCTAACAGTTCTAGCTATCACGGTTCATTAGATACAGCCCGTTGACAGACAGATAGACAGACGGACGGACAGCGAAGTCTTAGTAATTGGGTCCCGTTTTTACCCTTTGGGTACGGAATCCTAAAAAAAGAACAAAATACCTGAAAATTTATCAGCATTGTGAAAAATGATCTGTGAAACCCATTCCAAATAATTTACAACTCATTTTTTGGCGACATTTCACAAAAATACACTTCTATGTTTTCACGCAGTAAGCAAAACATTAAATATTTTTCGTTAAATTCCATTACTCACTTTTCTGACAGCGTTCGCGAAAATCCCGAAAAATATTTTATTTTGAACCTTACTTGCTAGACAATAAGGATTTTAAAATTCTCCCTCGTTTAGGTCCCAGGTGTTATCGGTAAGAATTGAAGTGTAATTCTGAACAAGGTTCCCGAATACGAAAATCTTTTATTCTTTGAAAACTCCATTGGATTTTTTCTTTTGAAAATTTGAGGGCAATTTCACTTCGTGATCGAAACATCTGCTACAATTTTTGAGTTCTTGTCGTACTGGAAGCGAAGCAACAGCGGCGCAAGCGAGTCGTACAATATTTCATTTCTTATTACATGTGTGACTAAACAAGACACACATATCGTTGCAGAAGTTACTTGGATCTATGATCGCAAGAAAGACCACATATAGATCAAACACTAATATGTTCATCACATAAACGCTTGCCCTGGGTGAGAATAGAACCGACACCTCTTGGCCTAGGAGTCAGGATCACTAACCACTCAGGCACTCTATGAAAAAATTACCTACCTACCAACTTAGCAGCCATCATCATTTCATCATTTTTTAAATGAAAAATTACAGATTCTTAAGTGACAGCTGGCATATTCCAGAATTCATAAGAAAGTTGCATGACAGGTGTCAAAATGACAGCTGTCATATTCAAGAACTTATACGAGTGTGCATGGCAGGTGTCAAAGTAACAGCTATTATATTCTAGAATTCATACGAGTCACATGGTGTTAACAAATGAAATTCTTCAACCCAGTTGTAAATATACTTTTACCCGTTGTATTACTAGTAGTGTCACGGGAAAGTTAAATTTCCCTTCGCTCTACTAGTAGAGCCAAGCAGTAGAGCCACGGGGGATAAAGGGTAATAAGTATTTTTGCAAATACATTGTTTTGAATTTTTGATTATTTTGTCTAACGTTATTACTTTTGTCAGTTTTATAGCTGCATTAATGTTTCTAAAAATCGTAAAATTAAAGGAAAGCTTTTGCCCAGCGCTGGGACGCGATAAGCTGGGTTTTATTTTATTTCATTAAAAACTATCGATTTTCAGATATCTGTAGGATAATACCAAACTTATCTATCTTTTCTAATCTCACTATAGCTAAGAACGTTTCGTTTGACAAATTTATCCATTTGCCATTCTTACCTACAAATTTATACTGTCTAACAAATTGTATACTTATTTCTGATGATTAACTTGCTCTTATTATAGCACAGTCACACTCTGAAATACGAATTACTTTGCTACCAAACATACTGTTGAATGATCTTTTGATATTTTAATTTATTTTCTTACTTCATTTTTTACGATTAATGTAAGTGATTTGGAGTAAAATATGCAAAGTACAATAAAACATCGTTTATTTACTTCTAAAGCACCTTTGGTAGAGAGCCTAAAACTAAGTTTACAGATCTTATTATTAGACTACGTTAGTATTAAAAATTTAGAATTAGAATTTCATTTTAAGTTCTTGAAAATAAAGATAAATATGTTTAACGTATATAAAATTCACAAAATCGTGTTTTTGAGTAAATAATTACCGTAGTGTTAATGTTACACTAAGGTAATTAGAGTTTTTTTTTTAGTTTGTATGCTTGGATTGATTGTATGACATTTATTAAATGAAAACAAACGCCAATATAAAATTGATATTTACGAACATCGAGTGCACGGATGGCATTAGTATAAATATCTCAAACTTAAAATCAAACATAGACGTTTCGCTAAGTATGAATACCTAAATCAAACTTTCTTACATACAATATAGCACTGAAATTACCTTGACTTAGAAAACAGTAAGTAATTTCTATACTCAACTCAGAAATTATAACAAGTATTAAATAATATCAACACATGAAATATCAATATCAACAATTCACAACCCACTACGAGTACACATCTCTAATAATCAATCCTACACAAGTCAACTCATCACTGAGTCCCTCGTTACCAAATTACAGAAATTGTAATTTTCAAACATTTTCGCAGAGAAATTACAACAATGTTGGTAATTCTCAAAATTTTCGCTCTAAATTCGTTTAAGCGGGCAATTCCCAGTTGGGCTCGTCGCTGTATTTCTCAGTTTCCTTCAGGGGCTTGAACACAGACAATTTTGACAGGAACCCTGCAAATAACATGTTTTTCTTAGAAAAATATCTTAGTTTTTAAAACTTTAGATGGGATTACAAGTGGATTATAATAAGCTTAACAGAAAACACAGCGCTTAGTTTTAACTATTTGTACTCTTTCTATTATTTTTATTAACTTTTAGAAATCTTACTAGTTATTTTATTTAATAACTAGCTTTTACCCGCGGCTTCGCCCGCGTTGTATTTTGATTTTGGCTTATGTTTATGTCGGCTGCGAAACCTAACCTAACTGACAAATATCAAAATACCTTAGAGGAATGCTTTTGTTGGTTAAGTTACGGTTGGAGTGTATATACAACCCCCCCGTGTATTCCCGCCTTGTCGTGGGGGAGGTCTGAGGCAGCTGAAAAGGCGGCGCTCCAAACCTCCCTCTTCTTTGGGTCTTTTCCCCCAAGGAAGCTTAGAAGCTGGCACTCGAGTTTCAGCCGCTTTTAACTAAAGCAGCTGAGAGGATGGCCGGTAGGTTGCATGCCTTATGAGGAGTGTCGCAACTTAGGCGGGCTGCAGTGCCGCTCTTGCGACGCTGCATCCGAGGATTTTTTTTTATTATATCGCGAAATATCCCTGACATGATCAGGGGTCTTAATTACAAATTAATAAAAACTAAGTATACCTATATTTCAATGTTTTTGGCTGTTTGCAGTTATAATAAACATTACAATGGTACAGCAAAGTTTATACCTACTTGTTCCTAATTAAGTATTGCTTTTTTACAAATATTTGTGCAAAAATTCGATAAAATTGTTTCTAAGGTTTTTTCGTGTTAGATTAATTCCAATTTTTTGTTCTAAATCAAATCTCTGCTTTCCATAAACTGGGCATTCCAAGATTATGTGCAGTGGAGTCTCCTCTTTTGTGGGTTCACAGATGCACGATGGGCTTCAACTTAAATCGATGTAAGTATTGGGAAAACTCACCATGCCCCGTCAGCACTTGAGTTATGATTCCCACTGGTGCTATTTCTCTTACGATCTTGTATGCCGCCCTTGCATCCGGAAAATTTGTTTTGGTTACCGCCGCTGTGTGTCCATCCTGATACCGCCGGTTCCACTCGTCAAGAGAGTCCTTTCGGATTTCTCGCTTGACGAATGAAACGGGGCAGTTATCCTAAATAGGTCTGCACTTCGAGTGCAGTGCTGCTTCCTTTGCTAGCTGGTCCGCTCTCTCATTTCCCTCCATCCCCGCGTGCGCTTTAATCCAATAAAGTTTCACTGTTTTATTTTGTGCGTGTAGTAACTTTATGTTAGCTTTGAATTTACTGCTAAGGGATGGAGGGAAGATACGCCAACTACCGTTTCCAGTGCAGACCTGGAGTCACAAAAGATTTTTGCTTTTTCGGTAGCCTCAAGAAGTGCCAATAACTCGACCTGTTACCCAGAGCACCAATCGGCCAATTTTAGCTTGCGGGTACTGATCTCAGCGGCATCATCCTAAATGGATAATGCCGCCCCAACTTTCCCTTTAATTTTACTGCCGTCTGTAAATATGTTAATTTCTCGGTTAAGATTTTGCTCTAGTGCTGCTCCGTCTGCCAGGCATATGAACTCCAGCTCCTCCTGATGCGCTGGGTGTGGCTTCTTTTCTGTCTCTCTATCTCCAGTTACTTGCTGGGAATAACCTTTCTTAGTTTCATAAAGCAAGGCTGCTTCTTGGACTCTGATATGACAGCCGAGGATAAGGGGCCGCGGTGGGATATATGGAACTGGTGGTGTGGGTGCCGCCACCTACCCTACCTTCCGCTAGGCCGTCAACGTGTTGGCAGACGCAGTGGGGCTGCAGGGGAAGAGAGGTGTCGGTATCGCGATTGCCATTCTCACTGCCCTCTGCAGTTGAAGAGGCAGGCGCTAGGCTACTATGACTGACCCACTGCACTGGGACCAGGGCGTTGGAATGCTGTCTGACGTTCAGTACTGGTTAGTCCCGAGTGGTGGATGACGATGTGTTTTGTGCTCCGAAACACTCCGTCACTATGGCGAGAGCGCAAGCTCCGTTATGGAGCCTGAGTCTGGGCTAGTGCTGTTGAGTGCCGCGAAGGAGTGCGAAATATGTGGGAACGTCCTAAACTTGCCATGACAGGTTATTTCTGGCGCTTAGACGGCTGCTACCGCAGCCCACTCACTTAGTTTTTATCCTATCATACGGGAACTGTTAAAGTTTTTGCGATAAAAAGTGGCCTATGTCACTTTTCGTCTTTCAAACTATATTCATGCAATATGCCAAGGCAAGTTGCTCCGTTGCTGAGAAAAATTTATCGTTAAGTCCTACGGGAACCACAATTTTTTCGGGATGGAAAGTATCCCATGTCACTTTCCGTCTTCCAAACTATGCCCACCCCAAATATCAAGTCGATCCGTTGCTCCATTGCTGAGAAACAGTTATTGTCCTATCCCATGGGAATCACGAATTTTCTCGAGATATAAAAAGTATCCTATTATCACTTTCTGTCTATTAAACCATAGGTATCCATACCAAAAATCAGGTCAATCTTTTGCTCCGTTGCTGCGTCAAAGAGGAACAAACCAACAAACTTTTCGGATTGACAATATTAAAGTATGATGATTCTGTACCATAAAGGTAGAATAAAAAAACATGTTGAACCTCTAATGATAGAATATTTAAAAATATTTTTAATGTCAGACAAAATGACGGCCTGGTATTAAACGTCATAGTAACATGTAGCATGCAGAGGGAAAATAACATTTTATCCAATTTTAATGTCAGTTGTCATTTTCAATCCATACTTTATTTCCTCTTCAAGGGGATATAATGGTAGAAAAACAATTTGTCGCCTTGCCACGCTACTTGTGATTTATAAAAGTCTGCAGACAATGTCACCTGTCATCTAATTACGTTTGGCTGTGACGTTTCGTTAGTCCATATTAGCGTCATAGAGGAATTAATCACTTAGCGTCTTTGTGATAGTGGCGACAGTTTCGCTTTCGAGGGTTTTTGTCCTGTCCTACAGGAACTATGAAATTTTTCGGGATAAAAAGTATCCTAAAGCTCCTTCCGCCTTTTATACTATATCCATGCCAAAAATCAAGTCAATCCGTTGCTCCGTTGGCGCGTGATAGAGTAACAAACCAACAAACCAACAAACTTTTCGGATTTATAATATTAGTAAGGATACTAACATGTTGCCACATCAATGTAATGTGCGTCTTGATTTCCGATACTAAGTCACGACTATTTTCTATTAATGGCAAGTCCGTACTAGACATCGATAACAATTTTGTGGATATAAGTAGCAATGTTTTCCTACATCTCTTTTTTACCTATTCGATAAAACAAAACAAGAACATAAGGCAAAAATTTTATTACAATAAACGTCCATTTAAGTAGTAAATCCATGGTATCCGCTTAAAAAATAACAGCAACGTTAACCACTCAATGATATTTCAATTAATTAAAATTTAATAACGACTATAAATTAATTAGATTTCTAATTAATTTAACTGAACAACAAACTCGAATTCATTAACCCAATCATTTTAATGAATCCTTTGATTTTACTTCACTGTTTTCATTGAAAAGTGTTAACAGAGTGCAAAGGCACACTTTAATCATAGAAATTATGAAACCGAAAACTCGCTGTCCAATCAGAACATTGGAACTTACCGAGTAATGAATTAAATCCAACTCAATCATAATGGAAGATTCTTCTTGTAAAAGTAGGTACATCAAATATAAAAAGTTGAAAATGTCGTAAATCCTTGATTACATTTTCAACAAGTAAAGTTATTTTAAACAAAATAAAAACATGATATGAGACCATTTAATTAAAAAAAAAAAAATTTGATTGGTATAAGACCAAGACAGGTGTGCTGTGCCATCTGCTGCCAGCTGATCATTATACTTTACACCACCACTCTGGTGGCTCCGAAAAGAAAAGCATAGTTGTGGATATATAAAGCGCATTGTCTTATAAAAGAAGGGCATATACCCAGCAGTGGTATAAAGGAGGCTGTGGATAATAATAATAAAGAAAAATCTTTCAGTTGTGAATTTACCTGTGATTACTCCAGCCGTAAGAGAAATCGCCATTGTCACTACTAATGCTAAAAGCTGGTACAGCCCCTGAGTTCCTGCTGATCTTCCCTATAAATAAAAAATAAACATATTAAACAATCTATGGCTAAATTTTTTTCATTACGCGAAGATTATAATTTATATGTTATAAATATTTAATTTTTTTGACAAAAATGCACTCAAAATGACATATCACATCACCGTAAATTTTCGCAAACTGCGGTGACGTCACAGAGCTATTACAACTAGAGAGATGGCGCTGTTGTCGCTTGAGGCAATTCTCAACCACAAAAATGTATGGAAAATCATGCCCATTTTTCAAAACTGTCTAAAATGAATTGGAATCTGAAACTACTCAGGCAAAATCACGGTAACTAGCCACTGAATTGAGATATTTTGTCTCTTTCTAACTCATGACATACTCGTATTAAATTATTGCATCTCTTTCTTTATTTTCTCGATCGACCACATTCTGGTATCTCTGTGGATGACGTATTAATTTAAAATTGAGCTAATACTGTTACGTCATTATAGAATATTTTTATATCCAAAATATAGAAACCGAGTTACATGTGCTTATTTTAAAACTATTCGACATTTCAAATAGTTAATCTCAGTATTTATAATTAAGCTTTACGTTCTAAAATCGACTCTACCATGTCTGTATAACTTACAGTTTACATATCCAGATATACTTACCTATGCTAAAAATACAATTAATTGCTCATTTAAAAATTTCACCACATGAAAGTTTTAGGTTCTAAATTTGACTTTACAATCTAGAACTTACGTTTTCCATAGCCGGGAAGATGCTATGAAGCTCAGTCTCCCCGTAGACCTCTTTAGTAGCTAATGCAGCAAAGAGCGCCGACAGCAAGCCGGAGTAGACGCCCGGCATGCCGTGAAGGTTGTTTACGCCGCAAGTGTCCAGGATGCCAACCCTGGCTAGCAGAGGCTGTGGAATAATTAATTCGTTATAAGCTGGAAAATAACTGGTAGTTACTAGCAATACTGGAAGGTTCAGCGTGAAAAAAGTAAATGATCTCCTGTTTTATTTAAAAAGTTCATTGTTTATTGATAAATAGTTTTTACTTATTAGGAAAAGCCAAAAGCCAACTATTGCAATTCGGGGTTGGTCTCATAGTAAAAGTTGTTGATAGCGATGAATGTTAAATGTCACCTAAATCTTCATTATAACTTGTAGGTAGGTATATGTTTGTGTATTATGTAAAAAGTTTATTGTTTATTAATAAATAAGTTTATATTTGGAAAAGCCAAAAGCCAATTATTTTCAATTCGGAATTGGTCTCATAGTAAAAGTTGTTCACAGCGAGGAATGTTAAATGTCATCTAAATATTCATCATAACTTGTAGGTATAATATATGTTTGGGCAGAATGAAAAACCACGTCTTGTTTCGGTGTTGGATCAGCGAAGTGTCTATAGCGTTTTTAGAGTTTATAGTTAAAATTATCTGATGAATATTTAAGTTTAGCCCAAGAATTATTACTGTATCCTTAATGAAAAAATATCGAATATTATATGGATTTATTTGAGTTCATTCACTCGATTACTTACTGAGTAAAACTTAGAAACGAAACTAAAACACAGCTTTAAAAACAGATAAAAGTCAAATAGATCTTCAGTCAATTACAGTCTCGGCTACCAACAAATAATTTATCAAGTTGAAACTTCTGTAAATGGCTAACAAAAAGCGAAAGTAAAGAACTTGCACCTAACCGTTGAAGTTTTTACAACACTTCATAAAACACCTTTAAGTTCACACAAAAACATTGTGAGTTAACTCAAGTTAACTTGTGTAAGCTAAGTTACTTAAGTGATGTTTTTATAGCACATCCATAGATGCTTGTAAAGAGACGTGCACGATCTTCGTGGAAAGCATCACTAAAACTCGTCAAAAAGTACATCAAAACTCTACCTGATTGGAATATGTACTTATGTGAAAAATAAAACCAAAAATATGAATATTATTACGTAGTAAAGTTATTCATTTATTGACCTAAAGTATATTATAAGTATAGGAAGCGTGATAAACTCAAAAATCTCTCTCTGCTTAACATCTTGGTCTGAGGTAACATCAGGCAGTATGTCATTATTGTAAAACCTATTGGTATTAAATAAAAATAAAGTTATAGATGTTTGTACATTAAGTAACAATTGAATTACAAAAAATTGGATAACAAAGTTAATTATCCATTTTGTAACGGCAGCCATCTTAGATTTTATAGTGCACTGTATTCTACTTTCGTTTGATACCCATATTGACGGGACTGAAAAAAATGGTTATCCGCCATTTTATAGCAGCGGCCATCTTGTATTTACAATAACATTGAATGTACATTATTGTATTGTCACCAGAACTAATGAGGCGTATAGCTAATTTCAGATCAATAGCTTGACAGGAAGAGAGTGAAATTTCAATTAATAAATTTGACCCCAGAAAACATACGGGGTAAGCTAAATAAAACCGTTTAATAAGACATAAGTTGAACATGAACAGTGTGCAATTGTTTTACTAATACGCGAAATATATACCAACGTTGCCTCTGTAAATAAAGTATACTCTAAAAACACATCGCTAGGGACTACATTAAGCTTTGGACAACGAAGAAAAAGTTAAAAAGTACGCAACACTACGTGCTCATTTGAAATCTGTCAAGTGACTTGACAAAAACTGCTGGTGTAGTGACGCGTGACCTAAATATATATGGCGTAAGACCTAGGCTCCACCAAAACAGCATAGAGTGAAGATGTAAGCAGCTTGGTAGAGCATTATAATCTGTGAGTACACGGAATAAATGCAACTTTTTCTTAGAGACAAACAAAGTGTGATTTACTTCACCCTTTGCCGAGTAAACATGTCATTTCTACAGCACTTTTAAGTTCTAGTTTCTTAGATTTTATCATAAAGCAACATGCAGCCGTTATTTTATTGTCGTTAAAGCTATGTATTCACTAGGGGACAAAGTCACTTGACATGTCGCGATCAGTCGCGAGACTTATGTGAGACCGTCCAGCGACAATGTCGATCAACATTTTGGTCTACACACCGATGTTGTGGTCGAGATGTTGCGCCAGGGAGTAATGGGCGCTAAAGAGCAGGTGAAGAAATCGCTACTCACACTTAATTACGATGCTTCTGAATCTTTGTTTATCATTCATACTTAAAATAATTTAGAAAATACTAACTAGCTTAAATAAATAAATTAAAATTAAAATTTAAAAGAAACATGACCTTCGCTACAATACCTGAAACTGCCCACACGCACACGCACACACACACACACACATATTTCGCTGTGTTACCTTTCGTTGATCATGAAATTTGTAATGGCGTAGTTTAAATTAATGGTCCAAGTTCTCTACCACAAGTCATCGGCCTCAGTTTACCGCGATACAGGCTAGCCCTAGTGCGGGAACTATTGTTAATCTGGATCTGTACATATTTTATAATAAAAATATTTTTGTATTTGTATTTGAAAAATGTGCTAGCAATAGTCGCAGATCGACACATAACTCCAAGCTACACACGTCCTCACTACCGTCACGGGACACGTAGTCGCGCAAAGTCGATCGACACGCGACATGTCCCGCGATACGTAGATGTCACTTGCAATGTCGGGCGATGTCCTCCGCGACGTTACCCAACACGTAGAAATCCTGTTGAACGACAAGGTTTCGGAACAAATGTTCCCTAATGAAAACGGGGCTAAAAAGTTTTATCTCATTTGACAGTCTCAATTATTAACGCTCTCTAGAAAAACGCGCCATTTTGGTTGTGTAGACAACGTTGTATACCGGCTGCTATTTGACAAACACTATCCTAAGAAATCAGAGGTTTACACTACGGACTACAATGCTTTACACAATTCCACAAATCTCCACTCCACCACGCTTTAGTAGAGTCTGAGCCTAAGTTAGTCCAAGCAATCCCAAGCTAGTTCAAGCTCAGAAACCCCGACTAAAATCTCATTCTAGGGAACAGTGTTTTTTCGAGATAAACAAGTTTCATTTCAAGAGCTTTTTACAAGCAATTTTAAAAGACTCAGCAGTGAGTCTTAGGTAAGAAATGTAAATGTGATCTTGTATAGGTACAGGGTTGGGTATAATAAGCCAAAAAGGGGTGATTCAAATCATTAATATGAAAAAATTTTTACCATGGGGCCAACCGGACATTCGAAGAAAATCAGCTGTTTGTTACATTTTGTCGATTCGAGGCGCGAGTTTTGATGCGAGTCGGCTTATGAAAATTCTTGAGTAAGATTAACTCGACAATCGCCAAGACAAGTGAAGCGACGCGCCAGGGCATTATCTACCTTTTCTCGAAGCGCTTCGCTGATTTTTGAACCCGCATAACTTGGGTTTGGATTATACTAGATAAACGATTTGTTACTATAAGAACTATTTGTATAACTGAGAAGTAATGAATAGAGAATATACTTGTATTTTCACCTTACGCCCATATGAAAGTAGCGAAACAGCCAAGCCGCATAAATTGACTAAGGTGTAAAGTTTGTGAAGTAATTGCTTGTAGAGTCAAGTCCTGTAGAGTTAGAAGCTTAGCTCTAAACATGAGATCTGATAACTTTTTGGTAGTGCAAACTATAGTCTCGTCTTGGCCCCATTTTACTTGAAAATGGTTTTTGTTAGATATTAAAATCGCGAGGTCTAATATTCGGAAAACCTTTAGTTTAAACTGTAATCGGTTAGAACCCGTTTCGTCTAATAGCTCAAGATTGTCTTGCCTAGAAATTGGCGTCCTCACAATCAAACTTTTATTGACACCGAGTTCTTACTGTTGATTTGTGCTATGTCCAAGTGCTTAAGATGGCTTAAACACTCTGAAACCAGAGATAGCCACACAAAATAAACAAACTTGACTCAAAATAATATCAAATAAGTAATTAACAATTAATAAGTAATTAACAAATAATTTCCCAATACCGACAGTTAGGTGTTCCGAATATAATTATGTACAATATTATTTGGCTATGATCACATTCACAATCAAGGTAATGCTGACTTCCCCTGGCTTGACCTACTAAGTTGAAAGAATAATATCAAGCCACATGGTCTATATTAGGGGACATCTTACACACGGGCTCTGGCCCCAAACTAAGCAACGCCTGTGATATGGCTGCCAGAGACTGATAAACTACATATACTTATTTTTAAATACATACCTATACTTATATAGATAGTAACTAAATAACACCCAGACACAGAGCAAATACTTATGTTTATCACATAAATATTTGCCCTGGATGGGGATCGAACCCACGCCTCTTAAACTCAGAAGTCAGGGTCACTAACCACTGAGCCACCGAGGCAGTCAACGAGGTATATATGGTCTTATTTACTTACGGTCAAGAACCTGTATCCCAACACGCTGATGACCCCAGCACCGATGCCGACAGCTATGGCTCCTCCAGCACCAATGAACATGTTGCAGATGGAGCCAACAGCCACTCCGCCAGCCAGGGTAGAGTTCTGGATGTGGACCATATCCAGCTTGCCTTCGTGCGTCAGTGCTGCTGAGAGGAAGAAGGTTGTCACCTGGAAAGAGCAAATACTTCTGGAATATATTCGATGGTGGAAACTATCAGTAGTCATATGCAAATTGAAAGAATGAGGTACCTAGCCTGCTCAGTAGTTGGTACATAATTTTTAATAAGTTAACATCATACAATTTATGAGAACATCAAAGTAAATAGAGTCGCTTCTAAATCACCAACTTTTCCCAACCAACTAAAATAGTTGTCACAATTGGTTCACGAAAAACACTATTTGAATCCCGTTTTGCGTAGAATTTAAACTATCATAATTAATTATTTGGTTACAATTATTTGGTATTGTTGACATTGATCATTGAAGTGGCCAAAAAAAGAGCCCTTTAAGTTTTACAGAGCTATTGCGTGATGTCATCCGAAACTCTTAAGGCAACACCTACATAGAAATAGTTGTCTATGTCCGTTAGTAGGCTGAAATAAACTGCGAATGATAATGATCCACTGATCTAAAATACATAGTGAGTATACAACTAACGAATGGTACAATAAAGGTAAAATCTCAGTTTCCAAAGCATTTCCATTAGTGTGACATCACATTAGTACATAACGTCACATTAGTGTGACGTTCTTGCAAATGCACGGCGTACTGTTCGACGTAATGCTCATAGCGAGTGGGAATTTACCGGCAACATTCCGTTGTATAGGTTGAATCATACAAGTCGGTGGATGTGACATTTGCTACAGGCTGCGTGAAACTCAATGAACGCGCAGCTTTATGTGAGTTTCGGTCTGGGTTAGATATTGCGCAGCCTGTAGCGAACTTCACATCCGCCAATTTGTAAGATTCGGTTTATATCTTGCGTTAAGATATAGCCCGTTGTAACAAACCTAACCTAACCTGCCTAGCCCGCCTAGCCTACTCTAGCCTACCTAATTAAAATTGCAATCTCTACGTTATTGTTAAGGAATAAATCTAATGTTTCCTAAAAACCATTTCCTATATTTCTAAAAATTTATTATAATAAGAATAGCGATTCTATCTAGTTTCCTTATAATCAGAATTCAGTTGTCATCTATGACTCTATCTAAATGAATGCAATATTATCCTAATAACTAAACTAGTTTGTATTGGCCAAGTGATCATCTAATGAGACCTTACGATATGAACCGCAATAACCCAGAGATAGAATTTGGAAATCTACAATTAAATTGAAAGCTAAGTTGATTTATCATAATATGGAATTATCAATATTAAATGCTAGACTCTTGTTAACGCTAAAATGACGTAGAAAAGGGAAAGATCGCAAACGTTAAAGGAAAACTTATATCTTTAAATATTATTATCTCATTTCATTACAAGTTCTTTGATTGTATAAGAAATAGAAATGCAAATGGAAAATCAGCGGCATAGGTACGAGGCCCCTCCCCGCCCCGTACAGTTTGTGTGCGACTATCCTGACTTGGATCACAATCCTCCGCTATGAATAGGCCTTATCTTTCCACGGCCAGAGGTCCCTAGTGACACCTTTGTCTCACTGTCAGTCGTATGTCAGCTAAAATGGGAAAGAGTGTTCTTTTTTCCAAAAACCCATCCTCAATTGCGGAGATGAGGCCCCTTCCCCCCCCATATGGTGATATATGGGTTAGGTTAACATGCGAAGTTCTCTTGGCTTCTCAATTTAGAAACCAAAAGGACCTCTAAAGGATACTTAACTAGCTACCTACTAAACCTACCTTTTATCAGAACCTACTTGAAACTATCATAGTTCATTAACAATCTATGTAAGATAATACCTCTTGAAAAGTAGTAAAATTTATCAACCTCAAAATAATACTCTAATTGTGATGTAACTTAAAAAATGAGAAAGTTACATTAATCAGCAGAACCTCATAATTTAGATCAGCACTACTAGTTCAAGATGTTCACAAAAGTAGAGTTATTTCTCTATCTTATTTTATGAATCCAGTAATAGAAAGACTTCTTTCGATAAGTGAAAATGCACTGCTTCAATGTGACAACATGTCAGTTTCTAAGTAAGTAAAATTTATTCTCCTCTAATGGAATGGATCTCTTCCATATGGTTAGAGAAACCAATTCCTGGCACGGCTTTGCTTGGCCAAGGGAGTTCTACCCACTTGAAACATGAAGTACTCTTCGTTGAAGTAATTTTGTAAATAGACGGCATATTAGATAGATAAACAAGTCAATCTATTAACTATTTTCAGCTTTACTAATTGAATATTAGATTCCAATCCACTTCAATGAACACTTGAAATAAACGACTGACTGTACTGTCTAAGATTTTAGTATACTGAAGCTTAAGGAGTGAATATTATATCGTTAGATGTGTCGCAAACAATCATTCTCAAGATTTACTTGAAAATATAATTGAAGTTTAATCTCAGCAATGTTATAACTAATTACTCTTAAACTCGTTATCGAAGAAATGTCTAAAATTAATATTTCAGACCCTTACAAACCTTCTTGTTATCTACTCGTGTAATCTACACGTTTTCCTATCATATAAACCTAGTTTCGCTACAATCATATCTAACCTAGACTATTTATTACGTTGATAAAACATACAATGTCAAAATCCTACAACCATAAAAGAAGTTTTACTTCATCCTAGAATTTTATTCCAAAACTCTCTTACCTAGTATTCTAGTTATGTGATAAATTCCTATATTTCATCACAACTAGATTAATCCCTTTTAATCCATATCGAGATTCAAACATCCTAGAGAATCCCAGACATCAGATAACGTCAACTCATGTCGAAGTTCTGGAAAACCTATCCCGCCTTTCTAATCAATTACGATTTTCCTACTTATTTTCCTAGCCTTCCTACTTTGTAACATTCCTATGTTTCCTAATTCCCTATTTTTTTACCTTCCTGATCATTGACTTACTCAGAAGATTTATAGAGTTTTAAACGAAGTGTTACTTCTTCGTTTGTGAATGTCACGATTCTAGAGAATCATTAGTATTTGAGATGTGGGGTGTAAGTGTATTGACCTACAATCTGTAAGAGTACCTATTTCCTTCCTAAAACCTCCTACTCCTTAATGACGGCCCTGAGCTGCTAGGTTTCCCACTACCCCTGAGAAAACCTCTTTCCCCGAGGATAATCTCATTCCCCAAGCCCCCCTAATTAGCGATTTCACCACGCTCAGCTAATTTCGCTACTACGCTGCCCTATAGTTCGAAGTGGCGAGCTTCTAGAACCTTCCAGCCCCTATCACCCTACAAATATCTGCAACTGCTATTCGCCCTGCGTTTGCAG
This sequence comes from Hypomecis atomaria, assembly GCA_964007245.1. NCBI lineage: Eukaryota > Metazoa > Arthropoda > Insecta > Lepidoptera > Geometridae > Hypomecis > Hypomecis atomaria. The sequence goes on along the minus strand of OZ023296.1, from coordinate 4,472,033 downwards.
ACATTTACCTAAACCGACCCGGGGCTTCAGAACACAAGACCTTGAACTCAGATACACCGGAGCAGTATGCTGCGTGATAAGCCGCCTCCCGTGGAGAATCGTTTATCCCGGTGCCGAAAAGAACAAGACTGCGTCTAAAGGAGACCGAAAATGAGCCATCCCACACTGAAGGGGCAAACAGGCTCACCTGTCAACCGTCTCAGGTCAACAGCCTACTATAAACCCCAGGGAAAAGGTCGTATCCTTGGTAGACTCCGTGAGGTGGCCTACGACCCGGATCTTTAGTAACTTTGGTACCATGATCCTTGCTGCAGTGAAAAAGCTTCTGGCCCTCTTTCGTTAAATAAACAAAGGTATTATTTAGAAATATATCCAAATGAACTGTCGAGACTCTCGGATAGACTGCTACAATTAAGAGCATACCGATCACCCCTCATGAACGAAAGTGCTTCGCACTAAGTTCAAACAGAACACAAAGACAATCTCACAATAACCACCGAAAATACTCATGGTTCGGAATCTTTCACTGAACTCTTTGAGTAAAATTTGGAAACATTATATTGAGTAGCACAGAAGGTTAAACACTGATATTTATAAGACACGCTCAACGCGTGGATGATACTCAATTATAAGTTTATCACCTCGACCAATCATATTTTATAAATATTAAAGGAAAATGGCTTCAACTTAACCAAATACCGACCGTAATCGGGCAGAGGTTCGCCTTTTGCTATTTTATTGGTGACAAGCCGAGATGACCTTACAAAGAGAATATCCCTACAAGAACCAAACCCGAATCCTAGTTTCTGAAGCCTTTTATAATAAAATCTAGACATTTTCGATTTACTATCATTTTTGAAATAATTCTGTAACTTTATTTTATTTTAGTTCATACAAGAAGCTCCGAGAACTCCTTCCTTACAAAATTATATTAAATACTCTCATATCCAATATTAAAAATATTTTTTCACTATAGAACACATTTAGTTCAAAATATTGATTTCTTTTGCGTCACATCCAACAAGACATTAATGACAGATGACAAGACCTTTCATTTAAGGACTCTCATGAAACGAATAATCTATGCAACTGACGTCTAGCCTAAGACACATAAGGTCTGGTACAGCACCCTCCAAAATTTACGCAGATGTAAAGATGTAAACATCTAAATCGAAGTAAATTTTCCCTAAAATTAAAGACCTTAAATTGTAACAAATGCAAAATTTAATTGATCAAAATTCGAGTTTCATCAGTAAAATTATATGTTTTTAATGGAATGTTTCCCTAATACAATATGCGAAAATGTTTTTAAACCATTCTACAGATAATCGTCATGAAACACCCTACTCTCAGTTCAATTACATATCTACCATGAAGAAAAATCGCCTTCCCCACTAAATTGTTATAATCTGCAAGGAAGTTCTGGTTCGGTGACAGAAACGGAGCCCTCGTAAGGGAATTCTGTTTTGAGGTAGAACCGACCTGAATGGTCGCATGTTGAGTAGTCTCAGCGAACCAATCTTTCGTTCGGAGATTTTCCCAACATACCCCTTCCAAACTACACGAATTGTCCATGAAAAAGGAAAATAATTCCGCATGGCATCAATGTCCCGCCAAGAGTGAACAGTTAAAATTCAATTATCTATAAATTGGAGCATGTGCAGTGTATCAATTCAGAGGTTCCTACATTGTAGAGTAATGGACTTCATGAAAACAACAAAATAGTTGTGACAGCCACCTGGCCTAACCTAACACCAAGCCTCCTTCCATAAAGTCCGTTGCACAAGTGTTTTGTCAAAACTCGAGCCTTGACAATATTAAGAAAAATAACAAATTCTGATTTTTGATTTTGGTTTTGACTATTTCCAACTTCAGTAATGTTATTATGCAAAGTTCCTCTTTTCCTTTCCACTACGGTAATATATAAAATATATTTAATAAAGGTTATTAATTCATAAATATATATATGTACACTTTTTTTTCCTAATTATTTGTAAGCTACCCTTTTTCATCATCGTTCAAGGCCCATTCACACAAATACCTGGTTTCCCAACTTCACATAACAAACATTACTTATTTTAATCCAAAAATAATTCCCATTTACAATTATTATCAATTAAAATAGCACTTTACTATTTCTCTTTTTTTTTTTCTCACCCTCCAATATATTATTGTCTTGAAATATATTTAACATTTTTTTAAATTTATTCATTCCCAAGTAATTTAGACAAAATTTTAACTTTTACCTATTTTTTTTAAATCAAATTTAATTTGCTTTCAAACAACAAATTAAAATAAACCTATTCCTACTTAATGTGATATAATTATGACTTTATCTACAATTAATCTACTATTTCAGCTATTGCTAAAAACAACTGAATTCCAATTATTTATTCTCAAAATTAAAGTTATACGTTATTCCCTTTGTAAATCAGCGTACTATTACAAAGTTGGTATAAACAACTGCTCAAGCAAATTTATCATACGAAACTTTCTCAAAATCAATTCATTCATCTCCTTTTGTCTTTAATTGTCGCTAAATTACTTGACATAAAATTAACAAACTCGTTTTCCACAAACCCAATAAATTTTCAATATTAACGTTCCTATTTTACCTAGCTCTATGGCACCATTATTCATAATATTACTCTTTGGCAGTCAACAAATTTTATAGAGAATAATTTTGTAACTGAAATCAAAGTATCAATCATCTTTGAGCTGAAGTAAATTCTTTCCCCTTTATTAAACTTTTTTTTTTTTAAAATGTTTTGTTGTTTTCCTCAATCGTAATTAAAACTATGGAACTTCCATACACTACTACTTAAGCAATTTTACTTTTTTTTTTTTAATATATTGTATGTTCAACTTTCACCCTTCCATAAAATTTAGTTGAAAGGTACGTCCAGTCAAACATTGTCATGTTTCTCATATAGAAAAACACAACTATATTTTTCTTTCTTTATAACTATCATATTCAACGATAATCATTAAAGTGATAAAATCTACTCTAGTTTTTTTTTTTTTTTTTTTTTTTTAATAAAGCAGAGCTGGTTACTTTTATTTCATTTTTTTTTTAATTTCATTTTTTTTTTTTTTTTAGTTTTTTTTTCTCCGTTTTTTTTTTGTTTTGTTTTTTTTTTATATGTTTTTATATATATATATATATATATATTTTTTTTTTTTTTTAATATTTTACATTTAACTACAATTAACAACGCTCTCTACTTGATACATAGAAAACAACAAAACATTCATCATATAATCAAAACTCGAACTAAAACATTATCTGCCAAAAATTTCCTGACAAAAGAACTTAATGGTTCTATAACCTACTAATTAATATAAAGTTTTTTTTTTTTTACAATTATTTTTACATAAAATTAAAATATTCCCTATTGTGAATTTAAACCTATGTATCTGTTAACTAACGTAAATTATTTTACTCCCTAGCTATAAAACTCTTTAGAATCCCTCATTTTCTTTATATAATGTTTTCTTTCTTGATACCGTTCCCGATTCGCTCCCTCCATAAGTCACAACTTACAAATAATATTTTGATAAATGAATTGTGTTGAATTTCCCACGGATTATTCCTGTTTTCGGATCTGCCAAAATATATACATTCTGATAAGGTGCCGCCGAAACTATATATGGTCCCTCATAAAGTGCCTCAAATTTTTTTATAATCTTTCTTTTTGCATCTGATCTTGGATACTTCCTTATTTTAACCAAATCACCAATTTCAAATTTCATCAATCTATACTTATCATTAAATCTATAACAACGCTTTTCACTCTGTCTCAACAAATTCTCTTTCACCCTGCTTCTAATATAATCTAAATTTTGCCCTCCATTAGACATTTGAATTTTTTCATCAAAGGTCATCTCCGTGACCAATCCATATAAAATTTCACAGGGAGTATAACCTGTGCTTTCATGATAGGTATTATTATATAACTCTTCTATTTTAGGTAACGTCATTACCCAAGCCTTATGATTGTCTCTACAATACGTTATAAACAGCCTTCCTAATTCCCGATTCACACGTTCTGTCGTATTTGGTCGCGGATTCCGCACGGTAGTATGGATAAGTCGAATTCCTTCCTCCCGCATAAATTCTCTCCAAACTTTACTAGTGAACTGAGTCCCATTATCAGAAAGAACTGTTTTAGGTTTTATTATTTTTATAAATTGCTTCATTTTTCCCAGCACTGCCATTGAAGTTGCCTGACGTAAAGCATATAGTTTTATAAATTTACTAAAAGTGTCTTGAATCACCAACACGTACTGCAATCCAAATAATCCTTTCGGTAAAGGCCCGTATAAATCGACCATTACCATCTCTCCAATTTCTTTAGTAACTATGGCCTGACATGGACCTGCAAAATTCCTTACATTGCATTTAGTAACTTGGCAATCATGGCATGATTTAAGCGTTTTTTTCACATCTTTCGTCAATCCCTTCCAATAGAATCTGTCCTTTAAATACTTTATCACCTTATAAGCACCTTGGTGACCCATTTCTAAATGTACCTGTTTAATTATCATTTCTCTCAATTTCGTCGGTAAATAAATTACCTTGATTCCATCAGTATATTTTCTTAAATAAAGTATTTCATTTTCTATCAGATATTTCTCCATTCTATCGTCTTGTCTTTCATCACTTTCCATTTGATTCGCCAACGACCGAATTATGTCGTTTATTGCTGAATCCTCCCTTTGTAATCTTGGTAATTCTTTTAATCCCTTCTCTAACTCTTCGTTCCTATGCACTCCCATATAAGCTATTTCAGGGGTTTTAACTTTGTCTTCCTGCAAAAACTCTCCCTCTGGTGGATAACGCGATAGTATATCAGCCGCCACATTCTCTCTTCCTTTGATATGTTCAATTTTATATTGAAATTGTTCCAAAAAATTTATCCAACGAGTTACTCTTGCGTTATATAACTTCCAATTTTTCACGAAACACAAAGCCTTATGATCTGTCTGAATTATAATTTTGGATCCCCTTAGATAAGTCTCAAATTTGCTAATGCAACTTATGACCGCAAAAAACTCTTGTTCAGTGACAGTCCAATTAAGTTGCGCCCCTTTTAAAACCTTACTGTGAAATCCTAAAATTTTGTTTTCTTCTCTTTCATTCTTTTGATATAAAACGCCGCCTAAACCTATTCCTGAACTATCTGTTTGAAGATAATAAGGCCTTTTAATGTCCGGATGGTTTAGCCGAATTGTTTTGACAAACTGAGCTTTTAATGCCTCAAACGCTTCTTGTTCTTTTTCTTCCCAACGCCAACCAATTTCTTTCCTTAAAAGATTGCACAACGGTAGTATCAGCGTACTATAATTTGGAATGAACCTTCTATAAAAATTACATAATCCAAGAAATCCTCTTAGTTGTTTTAATTTCTTTGGCACTGGAAATTCTTGAATAGATTTAACTTTTTCTGGATCAGTTCTTATTCCTTCTGTAGAAATTATGAATCCAAGCATTTTAACTTCTTTGCATATAAACTCGCATTTTCCTAGATTGCACGTTAGACCTGCTAACTCCAATTTGCCAAGAATTATATCTAGATGTTCTAAATGATCTTCCAAGCTACCAGTTGTTATAATCGCCAAATCGTCCAAATAATTGACACAGAATTCTCTGACTTCGTGTCCCAAAATAACATCCATCGCTCTGCTAAAACTACCCACCGAAGTTTTTAATCCTTGAGGCAAAACATTATAAACATAGGATTTCCCATTAAAGGTGAATCCTTTGTATTGTTTGCTATCTTCACTGATAGGGATTTGAAAATAAGCATTATTTAAATCTAATACGCTTATATAATTAGCTCCGTGAAAGGAGTTAAGAACATCTAGTTGCAAGGGAGGCTTTTCAGTTTCCGCTATCATGTATTTATTAATTTCTCTTGCATCCAATAGTACTCGCACCGATCCATCCCGTTTCAATGTAAAAGTCAAAGGACTACTGTAAGGAGTAGCTCTCCTGTCAATAACCCCTTGTTGTTCTAATTCTTTTAACTTCTCGCTAACCTTTTCCCGATATGCATATGGTATCGGATAAGTTCTTTTAACTATAGGAGCTTTGTTTTCCATTTTAATTTCATGTTGATAGCAATTTGCTCTTCCTAATTTTTCAGAAAATAATTTTCCATGCTTTTTCAGCAAATCTTCCAAACGCTCTCTTCCATCTTCTGTAACTAAATCAATCCCTCGAACTCTTCGTTCTTTCATATCTTCCCACTCATTTTCTCCCGTTTCTCTCAACTCCACTTCCTCTGCACAACTATCCAAAAACCCGATAACTTCCCTCTTTTCTAATTCTTTAATAATAATTCCTCGTTCAGGCTCTTCGGTACTAATCACCACTTTATTAGCTTTTATCCAATCAAAACCCAATATTATGTGATTTGTAAGACCTGGCACTATTAAAAATCCTACATCCTTCGTTATGGTACCTAATTTTAATGGCAATAAAATTATTTGACGAATTTCAACACTTTTGTGTCCCACGGCAGTTTTGATCTGAAAAGGCTTAATAGGCATCAGAGGTATTTTTTTATTATGATTCTGAACTATTTCTTTCCATAATTCTTCCGAAATGCACATTATGTCACTACCAGTGTCAATTAAGGCATTTAACTCGAATTCAAAAATTCTAACTAGAATTTCTGATCTAAATTTTTTTCCAGATTTAACAGTTTTATTTTCTTCAAAAACTGATAAAATCTGTGATTCATTTAAAAGGGACAACCAAAATTGTTCCTGTTTTAATTTTAAAACTTCAACAACTTGATTTTCCACATTCAATTCCTTAATCTCTAGCTCTCTATAACCTAACCCTTCCCTATCTCGTCGATCTACGAATTTACTTTCCAACGGTGCTTTGAGTCCGTACTTATTTTTCCCCAGTGATTTATCCGGTGTCCACCCCATTTTAAGCATTATTTCCAGAGCAACGTTCCCTATAGAAGAAGCTGACTCGGGAACGGTATTTTCAGCTTCTTTTAGTTTAACCCTTCGGTCTCAGTCAAATCAACCTGCATACTTCCCACTTGGGCTTCTGTTGGTTGTCTCCACCTCTTGTATTCTTGCTGATACATATTTTTCCTCTTCTGTACTTCCCTCACATTCCCGTTCTTTTCTGGATAGACGAGTACTTGTTGGCTATTAATGTTATCAAGTCTGCGGAGGTATTCCGCTGTCTCCATAATATTTCCTATTTTTGAAGTATACCATCCTTGTTGTACGAATTTCGGATAGTGTCTTATTATGTCTGACACCAACTGATTTTCCGGTATGGCATAACTTAAAGCTTGAGCTTTCCCTACTATCTTCAAAAAGTGGCTTAACATGCTTGGATTTTCTTTCCGATCCCAAACTCCTTGTACAATTTTCCTCCGCAGCTCATTTTGCTCATTTTCTCCCCAATAAGTTGCCAAAAAATCTTCTTTAAAATCCTTTATATTTGACCATCTACTCTTATAAATCCTAGCCCAATCTCTAGCATCATCTACCAGACATTCTAAAATTCGGTCTATCTCTCTACCTTCTTTCCCAACCTTCTCTAAATAAAGTTCCAGATCTTCAACAAACGTAACTGGATGTGTGGTGCGTCTTTCTCCGACTCTCCCTCCGAATTTGGGTTTCTCAGCCTGAATGTTTTTGACAATATATGTGATATTTTTATTTTCAACGACCACTTCATTTGTTTCCGCCGATGTGTCAACCAATACCTCCGAGATCTCATTAATTCCTGTCTTTTCTTTTTCAACAGAGACAGTTGGATCCATTGAATTTGTCTGTAAATCGATTGAATTGACCGATTGCTCTGTTACGTTACTTGATTCAGTTGTGATTCTGTCTTGATTATTTTTTTCAATTTTTCCATTTAAGATGGTAAGCCTGGCAGACAAGGTTCCTATAGTTCTCTGCAAGTTTCTAAACATTACATTAAAGTTTGTTTTCTTCCTTTTGTGCGTAATACGTTTCCTACCAGTTGCAACTTCCCTAGTTTCTTCTTCAATAACGGGGTTTGCTTCATTTGTCACCGATTCATTATTCGGTTCTGCTGATTTACTAATTCTAGGTTTTTTGTGAGGTGTAGCCTGACTTGTTTGAGCCGCTCGCTTGCATTGACGGTTAGATCTTTCCATGGCGCCTGAAATTATTTTGTTTGCTTAAGGATAACCCTAACAAGATATGGGATAAATAAAATAAAAGAAATAAAAGAAAGTTTTCCTATAATAACCATTCATTCAGCTACACCTAACCACAACCTACAATCATACAATACTTATTACGCACTTTACTAGATTCCTATACAAAAACGTGTCACATGACCTACTATCGCACATCCCTAATTTCCTCAACTTGATACCTATTTTCCAAATCCTTCGTTTCCATTTCACGGCAACAAATTGTGTTCAGATAGTCTGACTACTGAACACAGTCCTATAATAACCTGAATCGATCTGCCTAAACATTGTTGAATGAACTAATAAATCGAAACTTACTAACTCCAACTATATTCGATTACCACAAAACTTATTTTAAACCTATTTTTATGAAGAAACAACTCGTTTTTATTGCTAATCCTGGTCGCGGCCGCCAAATTGTAACAAACCTAACCTAACCTGCCTAGCCCGCCTAGCCTACTCTAGCCTACCTAATTAAAATTGCAATCTCTACGTTATTGTTAAGGAATAAATCTAATGTTTCCTAAAAACCATTTCCTATATTTCTAAAAATTTATTATAATAAGAATAGCGATTCTATCTAGTTTCCTTATAATCAGAATTCAGTTGTCATCTATGACTCTATCTAAATGAATGCAATATTATCCTAATAACTAAACTAGTTTGTATTGGCCAAGTGATCATCTAATGAGACCTTACGATATGAACCGCAATAACCCAGAGATAGAATTTGGAAATCTACAATTAAATTGAAAGCTAAGTTGATTTATCATAATATGGAATTATCAATATTAAATGCTAGACTCTTGTTAACGCTAAAATGACGTAGAAAAGGGAAAGATCGCAAACGTTAAAGGAAAACTTATATCTTTAAATATTATTATCTCATTTCATTACAAGTTCTTTGATTGTATAAGAAATAGAAATGCAAATGGAAAATCAGCGGCATAGGTACGAGGCCCCTCCCCGCCCCGTACAGTTTGTGTGCGACTATCCTGACTTGGATCACAATCCTCCGCTATGAATAGGCCTTATCTTTCCACGGCCAGAGGTCCCTAGTGACACCTTTGTCTCACTGTCAGTCGTATGTCAGCTAAAATGGGAAAGAGTGTTCTTTTTTCCAAAAACCCATCCTCAATTGCGGAGATGAGGCCCCTTCCCCCCCCATATGGTGATATATGGGTTAGGTTAACATGCGAAGTTCTCTTGGCTTCTCAATTTAGAAACCAAAAGGACCTCTAAAGGATACTTAACTAGCTACCTACTAAACCTACCTTTTATCAGAACCTACTTGAAACTATCATAGTTCATTAACAATCTATGTAAGATAATACCTCTTGAAAAGTAGTAAAATTTATCAACCTCAAAATAATACTCTAATTGTGATGTAACTTAAAAAATGAGAAAGTTACATTAATCAGCAGAACCTCATAATTTAGATCAGCACTACTAGTTCAAGATGTTCACAAAAGTAGAGTTATTTCTCTATCTTATTTTATGAATCCAGTAATAGAAAGACTTCTTTCGATAAGTGAAAATGCACTGCTTCAATGTGACAACATGTCAGTTTCTAAGTAAGTAAAATTTATTCTCCTCTAATGGAATGGATCTCTTCCATATGGTTAGAGAAACCAATTCCTGGCACGGCTTTGCTTGGCCAAGGGAGTTCTACCCACTTGAAACATGAAGTACTCTTCGTTGAAGTAATTTTGTAAATAGACGGCATATTAGATAGATAAACAAGTCAATCTATTAACTATTTTCAGCTTTACTAATTGAATATTAGATTCCAATCCACTTCAATGAACACTTGAAATAAACGACTGACTGTACTGTCTAAGATTTTAGTATACTGAAGCTTAAGGAGTGAATATTATATCGTTAGATGTGTCGCAAACAATCATTCTCAAGATTTACTTGAAAATATAATTGAAGTTTAATCTCAGCAATGTTATAACTAATTACTCTTAAACTCGTTATCGAAGAAATGTCTAAAATTAATATTTCAGACCCTTACAAACCTTCTTGTTATCTACTCGTGTAATCTACACGTTTTCCTATCATATAAACCTAGTTTCGCTACAATCATATCTAACCTAGACTATTTATTACGTTGATAAAACATACAATGTCAAAATCCTACAACCATAAAAGAAGTTTTACTTCATCCTAGAATTTTATTCCAAAACTCTCTTACCTAGTATTCTAGTTATGTGATAAATTCCTATATTTCATCACAACTAGATTAATCCCTTTTAATCCATATCGAGATTCAAACATCCTAGAGAATCCCAGACATCAGATAACGTCAACTCATGTCGAAGTTCTGGAAAACCTATCCCGCCTTTCTAATCAATTACGATTTTCCTACTTATTTTCCTAGCCTTCCTACTTTGTAACATTCCTATGTTTCCTAATTCCCTATTTTTTTACCTTCCTGATCATTGACTTACTCAGAAGATTTATAGAGTTTTAAACGAAGTGTTACTTCTTCGTTTGTGAATGTCACGATTCTAGAGAATCATTAGTATTTGAGATGTGGGGTGTAAGTGTATTGACCTACAATCTGTAAGAGTACCTATTTCCTTCCTAAAACCTCCTACTCCTTAATGACGGCCCTGAGCTGCTAGGTTTCCCACTACCCCTGAGAAAACCTCTTTCCCCGAGGATAATCTCATTCCCCAAGCCCCCCTAATTAGCGATTTCACCACGCTCAGCTAATTTCGCTACTACGCTGCCCTATAGTTCGAAGTGGCGAGCTTCTAGAACCTTCCAGCCCCTATCACCCTACAAATATCTGCAACTGCTATTCGCCCTGCGTTTGCAGACATTTACCTAAACCGACCCGGGGCTTCAGAACACAAGACCTTGAACTCAGATACACCGGAGCAGTATGCTGCGTGATAAGCCGCCTCCCGTGGAGAATCGTTTATCCCGGTGCCGAAAAGAACAAGACTGCGTCTAAAGGAGACCGAAAATGAGCCATCCCACACTGAAGGGGCAAACAGGCTCACCTGTCAACCGTCTCAGGTCAACAGCCTACTATAAACCCCAGGGAAAAGGTCGTATCCTTGGTAGACTCCGTGAGGTGGCCTACGACCCGGATCTTTAGTAACTTTGGTACCATGATCCTTGCTGCAGTGAAAAAGCTTCTGGCCCTCTTTCGTTAAATAAACAAAGGTATTATTTAGAAATATATCCAAATGAACTGTCGAGACTCTCGGATAGACTGCTACAATTAAGAGCATACCGATCACCCCTCATGAACGAAAGTGCTTCGCACTAAGTTCAAACAGAACACAAAGACAATCTCACAATAACCACCGAAAATACTCATGGTTCGGAATCTTTCACTGAACTCTTTGAGTAAAATTTGGAAACATTATATTGAGTAGCACAGAAGGTTAAACACTGATATTTATAAGACACGCTCAACGCGTGGATGATACTCAATTATAAGTTTATCACCTCGACCAATCATATTTTATAAATATTAAAGGAAAATGGTTTCAACTTAACCAAATACCGACCGTAATCGGGCAGAGGTTCGCCTTTTGCTATTTTATTGGTGACAAGCCGAGATGACCTTACAAAGAGAATATCCCTACAAGAACCAAACCCGAATCCTAGTTTCTGAAGCCTTTTATAATAAAATCTAGACATTTTCGATTTACTATCATTTTTGAAATAATTCTGTAACTTTATTTTATTTTAGTTCATACAAGAAGCTCCGAGAACTCCTTCCTTACAAAATTATATTAAATACTCTCATATCCAATATTAAAAATATTTTTTCACTATAGAACACATTTAGTTCAAAATATTGATTTCTTTTGCGTCACATCCAACAAGACATTAATGACAGATGACAAGACCTTTCATTTAAGGACTCTCATGAAACGAATAATCTATGCAACTGACGTCTAGCCTAAGACACATAAGGTCTGGTACACCGTCACCCTGCACCCGCGCTCGTGCAAAGGCTCGACGAAATGTTACACCAATACGCTCGCTGGTTTGTACAATTGTTATAATAGCAGTACGGCGAGCGTATTCGGCATCTGGTTCGTGAAAGGGCAATACTTTAGAACATATTTCATGGAGCAGCTCGTTATTCTGTTACAATTGATGTAGTCTAAACTATCACCTCAGAAGAATGACAAGTAATAGAAACCTTGCTAAATGTTACTCAAATAATAACTACGTTCTAGCTGTCTTATTCATATCTGGTTGTACAGCATATGTGAGAGTGAGTGGAACAAAAAAAAAACGCATTGTCTGTCGGCATACGACAAAATCACAAGTTGGAATGTCAATATGGTTAAAAGTTGGTTCCATTTTGTCTTTTGCGATATGATCGGAAATTTGAACCCTCTAGTTCCAGCAGAAGGTTCAAATCTCTGATCATTTTACCTTTTTGAATTTGGATATCCGAGATAGCTCAATGCTTCTTTGTGAAACTCTTCGAAATTACGTAAGTTCGGGTGTACTCGTATGTGTATCTTTTTTAACACCTTTTAAATTTAATATGTAAAGTGGGACAAAATAATGTATCTCTTACTATTGTAGTACGGTTTCTATTACTTTAGTTCTTATTCTATGACTACAGATCATTGTATCTAACAGTAAAGATCTCCGTAAAACTAACCGTTGCCGAAGCCAAAGACAGGTAGGTATTAACAACAGCCCTTTGGTATTCTGCGTTGCTCTCCGTCAAGGCAGAATTGAATGACGGCCAGTAAATCCACAGGAATATCGATCCTGAAACAAGAGATGCCATTACTCGCTCCGGTGATCCTATTTCATGTGTCGTAGAGAAATTACAAAATTGGATAGAAGTACGTAGTGGGATAGAGGGAAAGTGCTTGCCTAAGAATTGTGAAAATGAGGATCATGGATTAAAGCCCCGGTCGTGGACCAGTGACTATTTTGAATTGTATTTACAGATATGCTTACGAGTATTTTATGCCTTTTAATGAGTGTCCTTTACTTAAAAAGTTCGTCGTGTAATTTTTTTTTTATCATCTATATTTATAGTCTAGCGTGGTGGCTATGTTTTAATCGTCATTCTTGGGAATGCCTTTAATATCCTTACATGTCGTTACGACTGATATTAAGGGAAAAGCAATATTTTTTGTCACATAATCAAAACATTTTTATTCAGATGTTACGAATATCACCCTTACTATAGGCCTTTGATGCGCACTGCTGGTTATATGGTGGCCTCTTTTTGCTATTGCGATTAATCTCATTTCCTTTCCACATCTATTTGCAGCTTACTGCTCTCTAAAATACTCTAAATAAAATATCTCTACAAACCAATCATAGCGGTGACATCTGAGGTGTAAGAAGGCCCGTTCAAGTTAACAGCAGGCTGGCCGGCTGACTGCTCCGCCTCCTTCTTGGCTTTCAGCGCCAGACTCACTCCCAGACCGAAGTATGCGCCGTACGCGTGGATTGCGATAGAGCCTCCGACATCAGCTGCCTGTAATAACATTAATTAATGTATTAAAAGTAGAAACCAAACACGTGTTCATCATCGCCTTATTGATATACGTTACGGTGGTCGTTAGCGATCATCAAAGTTAAGCAACATTCAGCACAATCCGTCTACGGACGGGTGATCGTGAGTGGCATTAACATTTGAGCGCTACCAAGACTCGGAGGCTTGCATTATACGTTAAATTGTAGACCTACTTGTTTAAACTGTTTGGCCATGTCAGAGGTCTTCAGGCTTAAAAACTCTGACACCAGATCTAGCCACCCGGCTTTTATAAACTTAGTTCACAAACGGGGAGTTACTTAAGAGTATACTTATTCCGTGTTTTATCTTATATTTTAATTAACTTTTAGTCACTTTTAAAGACAATACACGAACTAACTGCTTTAAAGCTTGGCTCGCACAGCTGAAACAGTTTTCCATAGATCTGTGCAGTCTATGAAAAACTGCGTCAGCTATGCGAGCTAAGCTAAACTAACTTAGTTCTTGATCTGCAACCGTCATGCTAATTCGGGTAGGATTATCGCAGAGCAAAATAGTAGCAGTGTATTGGCCAAGACACGGTAAGCTGAGCATGAGTCGACCACCTAGGTAGGTCGACGATTTAGTCAAAATTGTGGCTAAACCTGGATACGATTGGCAAACAACCGAGGCAGATAGCACTATGAGAGAGATGCCCATATCCAGTAGAGAATGCTGCAGATGTTGATGATTAGATTTTAATAAGGCTGTTTACATATCAAGAAAATTGTCAATTCCTCAAGGCCTTTTTCATTCTATCTACAAACCAATCGAAGTAAAACATACCTATCTTGTCTAGAAATGCCCTTTTTCTCGCCTAGAAATAGGTAGTTACATCTTCTTTGGTCTATTTATTCCGAAGAAATAAATTGTAAGCCTTATATTGGTTACTTTTCCACCAAGTAAGTAAAGGTACAATTTTGTTACGCTTCAGCAGCAAACTACAATGTGACCGCGATACAACTGCTTTCTATGTGTGAGATAAATTACGTAGTACCTACAATGTAGTGTGCTAGTGGGCGATTCTGTATGAAAACAAGCATGTAACGCTCTAACGTCCTCTTTGTTTTTAAGAAATTCGTGTGAAAAATACTTATTTTTAAAATAATATAACATAAACTCGGTTTATAATTTATTTTAACGTAATTTATCAAATATTTCTACAAATGAAATTCACGGTAGTAAAAAAAAATACCGCGTTACGTTTAGTCGATAGAGTTTTTTTATTTGTTTATTTCCAATACGAGATACAACTAAATTTGAATATCAATCCTACCAAAAAACCACAGTAGGTTTAACTAGGTAGGTACATTCACCAAAAAAAAAAAAAAAAATATGTCCATTCATGTTATTAGTGTAGTGAAAAATTGTGTCGAAACTATCACTATGTATATGTATAAATGTTAGCCTAATTAGTGTCTCCTAAAATGTTATATCTTTTCAAAATTTTTGAGATTAGTCAAGTCTCTAATTAATTAACAAATTGCATGTCTGTTAGGACAAACTGTTGTGTCTAAAATGTTATTGTACCACCTCTATGTACACAGTTCGAAGCAATAAACATATTTAATCTTTATCTTTATCTTTCGCGCCGTCAATTAATATAATAAGATAAAACTAGCCCCAGATGTAGTAGACTACGGAAATATACCTCTACGCCTCCGCAACATATTATTAGTATACTTTCACAGTACACATAATGATTACAAAGGAACCAAAGCTCGAAACAATGGGTCTGACGATCAAAATATCGATCTGAAGCTAAGTTAAGAAACTTTTTTAATTAACACATATTAAAAATAAGCCTATTTATTCCCAAACTCGAAACAACAAATCTTATTAGAATTCAAAGAAGACTTTACTCACTTCTGAAACACATTTTGAAACACTGCCCATAAAGTTGACGTTCTAAGAGGAAATTATATAATTCATAATACAAATTAATAGACTCTTGAAACAATCTGCTAAAGTCTCTCGTAATAATTCCCTTTAATTAATTTATTTTCCTATCGGAGGCATCTTGTTTATTGATTAATTTGTAGAACTACCAGACTAGTTACACCACGCGGTATCCTTTTACTTCACGAATAAATAATATACTTAACTTTAATATTACTTCAAGAGTTTAGCTATAAAACCACAGAATAGGAAAATTATGCTCAAAATAGTGATTGAAGATAAAATCCTACTAATATTATAAACGCGAAAGTTTGTGAGTATGTATGGATGTTTGTTACTATTTCACGAACAAACGGCTGAACCGAATTAGATGAAATTCGGTATGGAGGTAGCTTAGACCTTGGATTAACACATAGGTTACTTTTTATCTCGGGTTAACGCGGGTAATGCCGCGGGGCGAAGCTACTTATAAAATTAAATTATAATTTGTATGATATAGATAAAAAAGTTAAGACTAAAATGACAAGGTTGTTTGAACCATTTAGTTATGTCAGAGGCCTTCAGGCAGCTTAAAAACTCTGACACCGGGGCTTGCCGCTGGCCTAAATGAACTTACTTGGTAAGAAATTATTGTCTTTTACTTCAAATTTGTACAAATAACAAATCAAAATAAATAACAAACAAACAAATTCACAACATATTTTCGCTTTTACATTTTAGGAGTGATGAGAAGCAGAAGTTTTAATATAGTTCTGTGATGTGGTAATTAATTAGCGAAGACGTTCAACAAGAGGTACCTAATTGCTTTTTTCAGCAAGAATTTGGTTTATAGAGTGAGCTAGACAACATAAGAATATTTTCCAGCCGGAAATTAATTTTTAGAATATTTTAGATTAATGTTTGTAATAAACATTTTTTCGTGGTCATCGTCCCGTACTAATGAGTTATTTGGAAATTACGAACATTTCACAGGCTTTTCCCTGAAGGAAAATACTGTGAGGTGAACTGCATACGTCTAACGAAAATAATCGGCCAAGTACGAGTCGGACTCGCGCACGGAGGGTTCCGTACTGTATGGGAGCCCCGCTTAATTATTTATTTTATTTTAATTTTATTACTCATTATTGAAGGGAAATATAAAACTAAATATTCTGTGAAAATTTCAAGCATCTACCTGGTACCATTATTAATATAGAGCGAAAAACGTCTAAAAATTCAGGTTTGTTGTATGGGAGCCCCCCTTAAATATTTATTTTATTTTGTTTTTAGTATTTGATGTTATAGCGGCAACAAAAATACATAATCTGTAAAAAAAACAGCTGCCTAGCTATCATGGTTCATGAGATACAGCCCGGTGACAGACAGACAGATAGACAGACGGACAGACGGACAGACGGACATCGAAGTCTTAGTAATAGGGTCCCGTTTTTCCCTTTGGGTACGGAACCCTAAAAAATGATGCAATATGTGAATTTACCAAGCCGCATTGGGCCTGCGTGGTTGATATGACCTAATCAACCATGGTAGGCAGACGTGTAGTAATTTTATTCTAGCGTAATCTATTAAAAAAGCTGGTGCAGTACTTATCAGAACAAAACAGTGAGGTGCACTACAGCAACAAGCTTTCAAATTTCTTTACCTTTTAAATTTACTTAGATGCAGCTTTATACAATCAGTCGTTGTTGTTGTAAGCTTGTCCTGTTCTACTGCTGAGCAAAGCAAAGGACTCCCCCCGATCTTACCAATTTAGGTGGTTTTGTGCTATAGTGTACCAGTTCCTGTCAAAGGTGTCAAGGTCGTCGCGCCATCTCTTTCCGAGCCTGCCAAGTGGCCGGACGTAGTTGGGGTGTCACTTGGTGGTAATTTTGACCCATGATTCCTCCGGCACGCAGCTCTCATGGTCGGCCTAGTTCCAGTTTAACTAAATGTCATTTAGGGGTTAACTTAACTTTAATACCCACTAAAAAACTTACCTTTAATACGTCACCGACCAACCAAATATTGACGCACCCGACGACCGTTTCGATAATTGCAATGAATAGCAGCTGCAATCCACTGGTAATGCCCAGCAGAGCTCCAAACGTGATCAGAACGGTTGCTGACATCACATCTGCTTCTGCAAAAGTAATAAAAAGTATTTGTAAAAATATATTTCCAGTCCAAGTCAAATGGAATTGAAATAAACATTTTCTAAACCATTGTTTTAGCCTTCCATTGTTATAGTCTTTGGGACGTCCGCTGCACACGAGTCTCCAATAAGACCAGTTGGAGTAGGACCCAATCCTACGTCCTACGCTGCGTTTGCAAGTAGGTGGTCTACATTCGAGAACTTTACGGCTCCATCAGCCACTTCTACGAACTGTGCTCTGCAAATTGGGCTTTGTCGATGATTTTGGTTTGAATACAAAGTTCTAAATTTATAATTTGCGTGGTTCTATGTTGATGCTAATGATACTACTCGCCATTATGAACAAATTTTATTATAAAACCAGGCTTGACGACAAAATAACCAAGTTGCATTTACCTGCCTGTCTGTCTTGGTTCCTATTTCTGAAAGTAGTTTATAAAATAAAAATGACCCAATTAGCTTAGTTAGTATTGGGCAAGAATATAATAACACAGCCCCGTATATTTTTTGTGCAATTTTATTTTTCTCAGTGAATAGCAAAAAGAACTCAAAGTAATTAAAACACGAATTCCATTTAAACGTCTCGAGTTAATTTTCTCCATTTCATTGCAGCGTAAAAATCTTATAACCTTTTACATCTACATTTATTCAGATCACAAAAAAGTTAACAATCAATTAATTCAATTGACTCTTAAAAGTATTAACGATTTTTTCTTCACCCAATTAAAAACAATTTCAGAGCATTCTTTTACGTAATTAAAAGGCCTTTGTCTATTAAGGGGCGGAAATTGAATATTTAAAATGCTGCCTTACAAACCAGGGACACCAAAAATATCTCGTTTTATAGGCATTATCATTATAGTTCAAGAGTTGGACCAATTCCGAATAATAATTCGGTTCCTTTTTAGTAAGGGTATGAAAAACAAAAAGATCCCAATTTCAGAGATTCTATGAGATAAAAATGTGACGTGTGACGTAGTTAGGTATCTATCACGTTCCTACAAACACAAAAATTTGTTAAATTTAATTGTTTTGGTTGCTGTACAGGCACGGTAATGATACCTATCTTAGATAATATCATTAACGTGGTACCGGTATTCCTCCAAAAATCGTCGTTCCGTTACTGTGTGAAGGAATAACAAACAATCCAACGAAATTTGGTTTCAAAACAGTTTTGGATCTATAAGAATGAGTAATGGTACTATTTATTTTAGTTTTAACTAAAGCTCTGTTAAAACTAAGTCCTCAAAAAATTAAATTAAAAAGCCACAACCTCCCAGCCTATCCTGTTATGATAGAATCCTTGACCTTTTACACAATTCCTCTCACCTTTTCCCAATTAGGTTTTGAGGTAAGTAGCCTCTAAAATGAACTAATTATTTAGATATTATGGTGGTTACTGGAGGGCCTCATTAGAATCGCATTTCCTACGTGTAACAGCTATTTTGTTCATGTAACTGAATAGCTTCGCGTTACATAATTAAACATTACCCTAGTAAAATATACCTAATTTGAGGCAAACTTCTCTGAAGAACGTTATGAATATTAGCAATAAAATTTGTGTGGGTAGAGCAAAGCAGCTTAAACCGCTTCTTCTTATTATACCACAATTTTCGATCTAATTAATGTCTCTGAATGAAATTCTAAATAATTCCGTTTCTGGTTAAAGCACTTTGAATAAAAATTATTTAGGTCGTTAAAGTTCCAATTCAAGTTCATTTTATCTCACTGTTGAGCTTGGATAATTACTGATTGATAGATGGCGTGCGTTCGCAATCATTATCTTCGAGTATTGTATTAGTAGCAGTACTTTTCATTGCATCATTACTTATAGCCCGGGAGGTAAGCGCAAAAAATGCAATTACTTTCTAAAAGCTGAATTTTTAATATTACGTTGTCATGGTGGTGTACAACAATACCACGAAATCGGAACGGGTGTCACCACCAAACGCTAAGCATCCCAGCTGACTGACTCCGAAGTATTATTGTACACCACCATGACGACTTAATACCAAAAATTCAGCATTTAGAACTTGCATTTTTTGCGCTTACCTCTCGGGCAATTATTATCGTCATTATCAAATCGGCTCTAAAGAAGATAACAAGGAATGGGCACTCTTTTTAATTCCTATAGATTAAGGGGTTTCCTATACCTAGAGTTAGAATTCTACATCCAGTATCAACACTGTAACCATTTTTCGTGACATTTTACCAAGAGTCAATAATTTAATTTTGTAAGAAAAAGCTGGTTTTTGCGTTTTACAGATTAGCCTCATTATAAAAGTTGTTTTTAATGATGTACCTGACACGTAGTTTTAGTAAATACGTAGTGAATTACTACATAGTATAAAATAAAGTCGCTATTTTGTCTGTTTGTTTGTCTGTATGCTTAAATCTTTAAAACTACGCAACGGATTTTGATGCGGTTTTTTTTAATGGATAAACTAATTCAAGAGGAAGGTTTATATGTATAATACACCTGTGCGAAGCCGGGGCGGGTCGCTAGTATTTAATATAAATAAATAAAATAAATAAAAAAGCCTTTTTATTTCCTATAAACCTAAACGTATTTACAATTTACAATGATTTTACAATTTTAAATTTTATTGTTAGTAGAATTAAATTAAACCTAGTGTTAGTGTATGCAGCTAGTATGTTTATATAGGAATCCCTTGCTGGGTATAGGCCTCCTCCAACTTCTTCCATTTTTTCCTGTTTTGTGCAACTTCGATCCAGTTTTTTCCCACTATCGTAACTATATCGTCCGCCCACCGTGTTTGTGGCCTCCCCACGCTTCTTTTTCCTTGTGGCCCCCTCCATTTTGTGCTCTTAAGAGTCCAGCGTTGGTCGGTGCATCTCGCTACGTGGCCGGCCCAGTGCCATTTCAGTTTCAGTATGTGCTTGAGTGCATCTGTGAGCTTGGTCTTTTTCCTAATTTCATCGCTTCTTATTTTTTGAATTTTTCTTAGACTTAGGATGCTTCTTTCCATTGCCCGTTGGCAGCTTCTTACTTTGCATTTGGTTTTATTTGTTAGCGTCCAAGTCTGTGAGCCGTAGGTCAAGCAAGGCAAAATACATGTGTCCATGACTGTTTTTTTCATGTGTTGATCGTATTTGCCTTTTAGTATTTCTTTATGAGCCCAATATTTATTCCAACTGCTCGTGATTCTTCTCTGAATTTCGTCTTCGTTGTTTGATTTAGAAAAGGATACTTGCTTGCCTAGATATATATATTGCTCTACGTATTCTAGTTCAACGCCTTCGAGCACAACTTTTCTTTTCGCGCCATTCGACATTATTTTGGTTTTACTTAAGTTCATGCACAGACCGACTTTCTTGCTTTCAATATTTAGTTGGTATATCATTTTTTCTAGCTCTTGGTGGGTTTCAGAAAATATTGCGATATCGTCAGCGAATCTCAGATGGGTGAGGCGTGAGCCGTTGATTTTGATGCCTTCGGAAGCCCAGTTTAGCTTGGAAAATATGCATTGCAGGACTGCTATGAACAGCTTTGTTGAAAGAGAATCGCCTTGTCTTACGCCGCGGCCTATTTTGATCTCGTCACCTCTAGTTTCCAGCTTGACTCTACTCACACTCTTCGAATAAATGTTTTTTATTGTTCTTGTGATTAGAGGGCTTATGTCACAGCTATGTAGAGCGTGCCAGATAGCATTGTGGTGAAGACTATCGAATGCCTTTGTGTAGTCGATGAATGCTATGTAGAGAGTTCTGTTAAATTCTGTGTATTTTTCAATGACTTGCTCTATCGTATGTATATGATCCATAGTTGAAAAACCGGAACGGAAACCTGCTTGCTCTACCGGTTGCATGCTATCTATTTGGGGGGTGATTTTATCATGTATGATAGACGTAAACAGTTTGTATACACAAGAGAGCAAGCTTATGGGCCGGTAGTTTGCGATGTCGAGTGGGTCTCCTTTTTTGTAGAGCAGTATGATGTCAGATTTAAGCCATTGCTCTGGTATTATTCCAGTATTTAAGACCATATTAAATATACAAGTTAGCGGTTCGATAAGCAGCTTTGCCCCTGCTATCAACACTTCGTTCTGTAAGCCATCCGGGCCGGGGCTCTTCTCTTTTTTCAGCTTCTTTATACTTTTTGCAACTTCTTCTTCAGTTATAAAATTATCTTCGCTTGTATTTGTGCCTAATAAGCTTGGTTCCAGAGGTTCCAGAGCTAATGTCACATCACTTTTACATGTAGAGTATAGGTCTTTGTAGAAATCAGTAGCGCAGGATATTATATCCTTTCTTGACATTGTTTCTTTTTGGCCATTTCTTAGGCTCTTGATCCATTCCGTGTGGGTGTTGAGTAGCTTGTGAGCTCTTTTGGCACTTCTATAGTGATTTAAATTAGCTTCAATTACTTCTTGTCTGTGCAGTTTGTAATCATTTTTTATTGACTTGCTAGTTTGTTTGAATAGATAAGATAGCTCCTTTTTCATGTCTCGTGATTTGTTTGTGGTTTTAATAAGCTCGGAGCGCCTTTGGATCAAGAGTTTGGTAGTTTCAGTGAAAAAGTGACATCCACGCTCTGTTTTTTTGTTTGAACTTTTTGTTTTCAAACTATTTTTCAAGTAGAGTTCGAATTTGTTGTATATTTCTTGTACGTTTGATTCCTCGAAGTTTATTGAGTTTTTGAAGTTGGTTTCTAAGTTCGAAAGGAATGTTTTTATTTCGGCATCAGTTTTAAGTGACGACGCTGTGCCATTGAAGTGTTTCCTACTCTTTTTAGTGTTTCCTAGAAGAATTGTTGCTCTTACTATTCGATGGTCGGACGGAAACTCTACATTGCTTAGAACCTCTACGTTTGTTATAATTTTCGGAGAGTTCGACATGATAAAATCAATTTCATTTTTCGTTTTTTGGTCTGGCGATATCCAGGTCCACCTTTTATCGTTTCTCTTTCTGTAGAAGGTATTCATAACAGATAGTTTATACTCAAACGCGTATCGCACTAATCTGTTTCCTCTTTCATTTCTTTTTCCGTATCCGTACCTGCCCATGATAAGGTTTTCGTTGTACTTTGGCAATCCTATTTTGGCATTGAAGTCACCTATCACCAGGACATTTTTGTAGTTTTCCAGTAGGCTATGGGCGTTTTGTAATGTTTGGTAGAATGCTTCAATATCTTCTTCGCTTTTATCTGTTGTTGGTGCGTATACTTGAATAATTGACAGATCTATATCGTAGAATTTTAGTTGAAGTAGAGCTACTCTTTCCGAAAGTCCGCAAAAATTTGTAATATTATTCTTGTATTTTTTCTTAATGAGAAATCCCACACCGTATTGACCGGATGTTTCACCCTTATAGCAAAGTATGTGTTCGTTGTATTCTTCTATTTTACATCCTTTTCTTCTTATTTCTGCTAAGCCAAGTATATCGATGTCGATGTTTCGGATAGCGTGCGTTAATTCTATGTATTTTTCAGTTGAAATTAATGATCTGACATTATAAGTGGCCACTTTTAGGCATTCTTTTCTACCTGAATTTTTCGTGACAGTGGTTGGAGGGTTGTGGTCATATTCTTCCACGGTGACCAGCCGGCTTGGAAGATCGAGAGGGGCTGTTGGTTGCTATTCTGCGTTTGATGTTATTTGGTTATAGTTTTGGGTGGAAGAAGAGCTTGGCCCAGCGTGCACAAGTGTTGCTTTTTTAATTATAAAATTGGCCATATTATTTGTTTTGTTCAATTTTGAAGGTTGTTTTTTATTTTGTTTGTCTGCCTTCATATAGGGATGAGATATTTCTGGTGATTCTGATAAGTTTCTTTTCTTGCTGGATGTTTTCTGCTGGTCTTCCTGGGTGTTTTCCAAAACTACGAGTTTGTCATACTTTATAAATGCTTTTTTCCCTTTTTCTCTTTCTTTTTCTAGCTCGATTTGAAGCTCTCTTCGTTTATTTAATATTTCTAACGGGAAGTCTTCTTTTATGTAGTATGAGGTTTCATTTAAATGTTTTCTATTTTTTTGAATTTGTATTTTTAAACCCATAGTCAGTAGTGTAACCACAATGGGCCTTATCTTCTCACTTTTCCTTCCAAGTCTTCTTACAGACTCTATGCCAAATTTATCGCATTTAACATGCAACTTATTATTTATGAAGTCTAACATTTTTTCCTCTAAGTCTTGATAGCTTTTTTCGTTTTCTTCTATCCCAAAAAATAATAGGTTTTTCCGTCTCATAAATCTCTCGACATTATCTAACGCCTTTTTTTGTTTTTCTAGGTTTTGCTCTATGAGTGCGTTTTTGTTTTCGATCGTTTTAAATTTTTCGTTGATGTTATTATTAATAGTATTCTTAATGTCTTCTTTCATAACTGTCATTTCTGCTTTTTGCTGTCTCATTTCTTCTTGCATAATTAACAACAAATTTTTTATTTCATCCATAATGACGAGTTGCGCCCTCTACCGGTGGTTCGAAGTCTAAACGAGCTGGACTATAGTGTTACGATCGACAGTGCGCTCCTATTTCCGTCAGGGTTTGTTTCTTGTAATTATGCTTGTTGGAAGGTTGATTTCTGGCAAATTCTCTAGATGGCAGCACTTTCCAAAGGTTAGACAATTATGGCGCTAGCGCTCCAAGTAGTGAGTAGCGGAACTAATTCAAGAGTGTTGATATTTTGTGACTCGTTTTTCTATTCCCCGCTAGATGGCGCTGTTACGTGATTTTTTTGAAATTAATATTTTCGTTGCGTCGATCGACTATATTGTAGGTTATAAATGATATTGTTTTTGCCAAATCGCCTTTATAACTTGTTTTTCTATTGTATTTAGCGAGTTCGGGGGGCTAACCTTGTTATTTGGTGGTTTCCTCAGGTTATTAGTGGCACATTCGGCTCGAAAAGTCACTGCACTATGGAAAAGTTTATGTCGAGTTTTTATCACTGTTTCGCTATTTCCGCGTTACACTTCAACTTTTGACGATGTATTTTGGTGCACGGTTACTTATTAAATGCGTTTTGATGGTAAATTTGCAGTATTTTATTTTTAATGAATAACAATAACACAGATGCGATGTTGACAGTTGGGGTTGCCAACCTCCTCCTCCGTATTTAATATAATAACATAATAATATAATTTATAGAGTCCCGTAGTAAAACGAGGGACCCGTATAACTTCGTTGTGTCCGTCCGTTCGTCCTGCTAAAACAAAGCCTTATGACTTCCACATTCCACATTTAGATATTGTGATAGTTTATGTATGGATCTCAAATTTAAATACTTAATAAAACAAAACTGTGTATTTAAGGGGTAGCTTCCTAGGGGTATACATGTAAAGTGGGGATGAAACATTTTTTTCAACCCCACCCCTTTATGTGGGGTATCGTTGAGTAGGGTTTCTGAAATGAATATAAGGTGTCCTTAATGATTTCATGTCACATGTACCATTGGTGAGATATAGGTCGACATAGTTGAAAAAAAGAGTGTACCTCCCCCCCACCCCTTAATTTCTAAAGTATGCAAGATAGATTGTTCAAACTCTCTGAGTTTATAAACCACGTCAAAAACTTTCCCTGAAAATTATTTTGAGCTCTGTTGGATCATAACTTTTTTAAGTTATGAAGGAAAATTTTACCTAAGTTTTAAACATGCACGTAGCTCAGAAGTCAGTGACCTCACAAATGTATTTCATACTCAACAACGTTTTTCTAGTATCCAACTATCTAATGACATTGTAAAAAAAAGGTTTTTATCATCATCATAATCATCGTCACCATCTACGGAAGCATATCATACGCTCGTCTCGACACGTACTTGACAACTTATTTCTAGGTTCATAAGTAGGCTTGCGGACTTACCAAGCATGGTTTTCTTGGTAATAATTATTTTTCCGTCTTCCATATGGAAGAAGTTCTGGCACAGTAGAGCCCATTGAATCACCAAGGCTGCCAATAAGAAGTTGTAGCCAAGCGCGCTGTAGCAGTACTTCTTTAGGAAGGTCATCAGGAAACCGAAGCCGATGAAGATCATGACATGGGTATCTTCGAAACCTGGAAAAAATAAAAGTTTTTGTAGAAAGAATTATTGTTATAATTAGTTGTGTCAATAGTTTTTAGAGTTATCAGCTAAGTGGTAGTATTTTAAACAAATAAAGATACAGGCCGACCTAATAAAAACGTGTTAAAAACAAAAAATATATATCCCACTTATTCGTTTTTTTCAACCAATTGAAAGTACGTAATGTAAGCAAAAGAAACTATTATCAAAGTTAAAAGAAGTGAAACAAAGAAAGAAAAATTATCCATAGTCTTAAAATTTTTACTAATAAAATTCATACTCAGGCTTAGGTACTCGCTTATAATAAACAACCAGTGAAATTTACTCCATCAAAATTAGTGGAGTGGTTTCAATCCAGGCTCTCAATCAAGTTGTTCATCGTCATTAGGATACCGATTGAATCTGCCTGTTATAATCCTAAATAATGACTGACACATAACACAGAGCACAAGTCGGTACCTATGTCGCAAATTCACAATCCGTAAAAAATGTATTGAAGTAGACAACTTTATTTCTGAAATATTTAAATGAACTTGTAAGCGACACATCATATTACAAACCAAATAATGCTTGTTCTTCAAACTGTACTGTACTACTATATCAGCCTTTTTTAATAATCCACTGTAGGACGTAGGGTGATTGAGCCATATCCACCACGCTGGCCCAGATTGGGTTGGTGGATTCACATACGCCATCTAATTTCTTCCACGGACATAATATGCAGGTTGCCTCACGTTGTTTTCTTTCACCGAAAAGCCAGTGGTGTGAAATTCCATACATAAATTCCAAGGAAGTTATTGGTACGGGACCAGGATTTCAAACCATGACCTCACGACTGTAAGGCGGGTGTCATTGCCACTAGACCACTACGGCTACGTTCTTTAAACAGCAATATTTGAAACGAAAAAAAAATCAAAGAAACATTAAAAAATAACAAACTTCAGAGCTGCTTTGTGGCAGTCACAGAATTTATCAGCAGATCGCTATTTCGCAAAACGCGTCAGACATTAACCACTGCCTAAGCAACATCCCAGATATCATTTCAAATTGATGACAGTATCGTAACCTCAGTTTATCTCACTCTATTATTCCCATGTTCTATACCTTAATTAATTCCTACAGTATCGATAGGCATTACTCTATTCAACGTTCCTGTTCCAGCTAAATCAGCCATTCACAATAGCGGCTGTAAGTGCCCGGTTGTCTCAACTTGCTTAGTTTTACCCATTGTTGTAATTGCAGGGTATTGAGTAACTAAAGGTTAAGTTGAGGAGGTAGAGTAGATAGACCTGTCTCTGGCCAAGGAAAGAATCGTTTTATTTTGTCTGCGTGCATCAAGGAGTGTGGGGTACAAATAGGGGATAAAATATGCATAATGACTAAAAAAACATAATTAGTCTGTCAGATAGACTATAAAAAAAATATTAGACACGTACTTTTTCTTTTGTCAATTAAACAAAAAATTATGAAGATATAGCCTGTAAAAGTTCCGCGTGACGTCACAATCACAAGTGCCATATAAATATATAGATAGACTTGTGTAAGAGAGGTGACGTCACGACCCCCAATCCCTAAGCCCAATACCAAACTTTGACAGGTTTATCT
The DNA here is from genome assembly GCA_964007245.1 of Hypomecis atomaria. Classification (NCBI taxonomy): domain Eukaryota; kingdom Metazoa; phylum Arthropoda; class Insecta; order Lepidoptera; family Geometridae; genus Hypomecis; species Hypomecis atomaria. The sequence continues at coordinate 4,444,653 of OZ023296.1, read as the reverse complement.
ATGTCATTTGTTGTTTGATTGACGAAAGAGAAAATACGTGTCCAAAATTTTTTGATAATCTAACTCATGGGCTAATTAAAACAATGATTTTTTACCCGGTTATTATGCCTATTGACACGTGGTCTGAGAAGGCGTTAGGTGTAGGTGACGTGGGCCACCACCTTACAGCCTCGAGCCTTAGGGGACTCGCACATTGAAGGCAACGGGGTCGTCCATTGGAGCCCTTGCTCGTCAATGTTGGCTCGCTAAATAGGTTGTCCACAGGAAATTAAGGTTTTGCTCGCCATTGCATGTCCCTGTGTCTGTATATTAGGGTCAATGTGTGTGTATTAACGTCTGTGTGTAGCTTCATATTTGCCAAACCAATGCGATTTTGAAGCAATTTTTTCATTTTTTTTTTTTTAAATTAAAATGTATTTACCACAGACTCCAGGTTCTGTGCTCTTTGTTAACTAACATTTACAATTATTTGATTATACTATACAAAGAGAGTTAGTAGGTACTTGAAATAGCCTAAGTTAGTCAATGCACTGCGTGAATGCCACGAGCAGACCGGCGACCCGCAAGCAGCACACGATCACGAGTGCGACACATGAGACAGCCATCATTCTCCTCGACCATATTTGAGTGAGGAGAACGTCCCGACACATGATGCCGCCGCAAGAAGGAGCATTCGATGGCGAGCATGAATGCTTGGGGCATGCTCACAATGCTTATTTCTTATAAATTACAAATACATATTTTTTACGTCCTAAGCCAATTTTGTTGCTTTTTCCTGGCCCAAAGCCTTCATCACCGCCTCGTTCTGATCTCTGACGGCCATCTGCAGGTTGTATTCCTTGATAGTCTCCGATGACGCAGACGATGCGCGCCGCACGACCCGTATTGAGATGAAATGCTGCAGTAGAATTTAGACGTTTCTGGTTTGATTTGGCTTCCACAGCGCGGGTTGATGAGAGTTCAAACGAACAAGATTGTGGTTGAAAGATTTGATACTGTTTAACTTTACACATAATAATATCCGTCAACCGTATGACAGGTCGCGTATAACAGAATATCGCGGAAAGACCTGCGTTATTAATAGGTACTATTTTGACAGCGCCGGTCGCAAATCGCAAATTCCACAATATCACGACCGTAGATACTCGCACGCTACATTAGACTCGACCATTATGAACTCGGACAAATAAACACCAACAATAAAAACCTATTCAATTCTTTCTCTTTCATTTTATCTGTATTTTTTTTCTTTCATCCAGTAATTGTTAGAACGTCCGATGAAAAATTGCAAATGAAATTACGGTGCTCATTGTTTTTTCTGGATTCAAAATTGCCCTCGGGGGTGAAATGGAATAAAAAAGGTCTTCATAGAGATTGTCGCGCGTGTTGTCACGAGAATTATTATTTTTATGGCCCGAATCCATTTTAGTGGAGCGGTGGAGCGGTACAATAAATAAAATGTTAAGTGTCCAATGGAGGTTATAACGACTCTGTTAGCATTGAAAGTTTGCGGGACGATCTACGCCGAGCGTATAACTCTGATTCATTCAAGTTTGCAAAGCGTTTTGCACATTAGGGTATCTTATTACGTGGAATAAAGTCACGTCTTTGGTTTTGCTCGAACTGATTCTAGCTTAAGCAGTATGAACTTGTTTGTTCGTTATTAGATGATGGAAAAATGCAATTTTTTTTATTCCGACATCAATTAATGAGATAGTGATATGAAATTGAGTTTAGGTATTTATTAAAATTCTTCGTTGCAATTATATAGCCGTATTTATTTGTTTATTAATCATCTGGTTTTTTCTACGTTACAGACATTTACTCTGTGCAGTAAAAATATTCCGTCTTGCCACAAAAGTTTTACACACGCCTTAAACTATGTTTAACAGTTCAAATTGCACGGTTAAACAGTGTTAAAAGCGTGTTTAAATCATTTGAAGTAAGGCGGTTAGTATCGAAAGAACAAATGTGTATTGTGAAATTGCTACATTTCTAAATAGACTTACATAATGGGTTGTACAAAATATAAGACAAAATATCATGATTAAGCACTTACTGAAATTCAAATTCACTGCGTCTTGAAAATTATTGTAAATTTTTGATACATTTGTTTTTAGATTGTATTCAATTTAATTCCAGTAACATTAATCCCCTTACAAGTAAAATTTACACAAAATGCAAATGGATTTTGTGTAAATTTTACCATCTGCATAGATTTACCATCAATAAATTAAATCTGTATTGAGGATACTGTAATCAATCAATGTCCGAAATTGGTCGAACCACTTGGATTAATTGCAAATTAATTGGGAGCGCTCAAGGTAGAGACAAGGTGTGGTTATCCGGCGTTTTGCCGGACTCGTAGATAGTTTGGTTCCGGTCAAACAACGTGAGACAATAGGACAAAGCTTGTACTACGTTGTAGCGTAATTGCATGACGCAATTAAACAAGTAAAAGCCATTCTAAACGACTGCACAGATCTTTCATGTGAGGGAAATAAGCTAATCAATTATGCGTTGCCCTAAGCTCTGTAAGGCAGCCCTAATTTTCGGCTTTGCGTTAGCGATTGATAAAAAAAATCTATTCCAAACGCATATACTACTGCACCAGTTTTTAATAGTCCACTGCAGGACGTAGGCCTACCTACCAACGAAAGGTGGGCAATAACCACCTCGCTGGCCCAGTGCGGGTTGGTGGATTCACACACGCCATCGAATTTCTTCTACGGACATAATGCAGGTTGCCTCACGATGTTTTCCTTCACCGAAACAGACGCATATAGCCTTACTTTAAATATAGATACTAATAACTGTAATATATGCACATTTCCGCTTAAAGTACCTATGAAAAGTGAAATGTCTAACTGCGATTTAGTAAAATTCTTGTAACAATAAGCCAACGCACAGAAACATGAACGCAACTCTAAAATAATAACACATATTATCTGATTAATTTAAAATAATAATAAGTCCGGCAATCCGACCAAATACGTGTGTTTTCCCATCACTAGACAAACCGAAACAATTCTTTATTAAGAGCGATTAAGGGCGTCAAGGTAGGCAAGATTTCATCCTGGACGATGGGATTAGCGGCAAATTGATCACCCTTAACTTTACTATTCTACGGTTTAAGTAATGTTAAAAGTAAGTATCTATTTACAGTACGCGCGAATAAATAATCAGACAAGATTTAGTCAAACGGTAAAAATAGTCGGCTAAGTGCGAGTCGGACTCGCGCGCGAAGGGTTCCGTACTGTATGGAAGCCCCCCTTAATATTTTTTATTATAATTTAATTATTCATTTTTGAAGGAAGTACAACTTAATATCCTGTGAATATTTCAGGCATCTATCTGTCACCGTTATTAATATCGACCGAAAAACGGCTAATAATTCAGGTTTGTTGTATGAAAGCCCCCGTAAATATTTTTTTTTCTGTTTATAGTAAGTATTTGTTGTTATAGCGGCAACAGAAATACATCATCTGTGAAAATTTTAACGTTCTAGCTATCACGGTTCTTGAGATATAGCTTGGTGACAGACAGACGGACAGACGGACAGCGGAGTCTTAGTAATATGGTACCGTTTTTACCTTTTGGGTACGGAACCCTAAAAATAACGGTAATTGGAAAGATATAATCATCAGCTACTGTTTTATTCGTAGACTTCTGTCTAAGTGTCTATGTCTTATGAACCATAATTAGTAAAATCGATTTAACGCCCTAGCTCAGCCGATTGTTTCTTCCAAAAATATGATGTTTATTCTTTGTTTGCTTGTACCGTATGGTTGTATATGTATTCCAGTAAAAAGCTAACCTATATTTTGCCACATTTTTTTTTCTTTCTTTTTATCAGCCATAGAAAACCATATTTAACCACTGTCTTAAAAACATATTGAAGAATTAGACCAAACTTGAAAATACCTACTAAGTACATCTTTTTAAAAAGTGGCTGAAAAAGGCTGGCAAACATTTTGATAAAGTGGCTAAAAAGACTGGCAAAGAAGCTGACGGGTTTCTTGATTGATCAAGCGTTAGCAAAGATCTCCTTTATAACACGGCATTTTTGTACAACATTTTTTTTTGTGTAGTTTCTGTTGTACCTAAATTACTGTAATTTTGGTGTGCAATAAAGATATATTTATTTATTTATTTATTTTGTTTTCGTCTGTCCAGATGTTGGTTTTCCTCTACAGGACGTATTTTTCAACGAATCTTGACGAAACTTGGTACACAGATTCTATTAGATTTTTTTGTCGTCAGCGATTTTTATAGGGAGGTATTACCCAAAAAACAAAAAAGGAGAAATTCGTTTACGCGCTATTTTTTAGCCGATTTCGATAATATTTGACAAGATTGTTTAATATCTAAATCCTAAGAAGATTTGCAAGTATGAACCTAATTGGTCAAGAACGAGTCGAGATATAGGCTTTAACTGTGTCGCGAGACCTACTGTTCGGAGAACTATTAGTGGTAAGTAAGTCACCGTTCCCAATGGACAATTACCACATCAAAGGCGCTACTAGTGCATTGTCTACTATTTAAAGTAAAGTGAGAAATTCACATTTTTGAAGCAATCTAAGTCATAAATTGGTTGGCGAAAAACAAACGTTTCTGTTCTTTGTCATTACTCCTTTCAGAAAAGAGTAGATAAGTATTCACGCTCAAATAAATAATAGTCGACAAATCAGATACTTTTGTCGCAAAATATCGTCAGGGCATTTCAAAATATAACCTAAATTCATTTTTCTGATCATTACTTTAACGACCTTAAACGACATTAACTTAAGACTATCCGACTCATAAAACATCAATCCAATTTATTTCTGCCAAATTGGATTCTTGCAAATATGGAACTTTAAGCAACATGCCTTGGTTTGTCGAATGGCTTTAATAAAATCTTATAACTGCCGCTCGGTATCAGAGATAGAATGCGGTTAATATATAAAACAGATAAATGATTTCTTTTTACCGCTTTTTTAACCGACTTCCAAAAAAAAAGGTTCTCATTTCGATTGTATGATTTTAAAGTATTTATGTTACGCGATTATTTCGCCAGTTATACACGTAAACAAATTTTTAGGATTCTTTTTTGTTTCGTAGATCATACTTAAGAGGTGGTCCTATGTAAATTTTAATGATATCGGCTGAGTCATTTTAAATAGTGAAATAAAACACATCGACGATAAATTGATTTGTGAGAACTATTTGAGTTCTGTACACGGTTGAATTCAGTTGTGATATTTTTAAGGAAAATTAATTATAATTAAACGCAGAGTAGCTTCATAGCAGTTAGACCGTGTTTTGTCTTTTACATGTTTATTAAAATTCTAAAAGAAAGAAAAAAACAAATGATGGACTCACTACCCCAGAGTAACTCTGCGTTTATTAATAAGGAGGTGAAGGTTTAAAATAACGGCGACACATTTTTTTCGGTAGAATGATGTCTGTTAAGGATTACGGTGGCGTTACCAATATTTATCGGTACAGCAACTAAAATTTTCATAAGCGAATCAAAATCATTTCCGCATCGAAAAAAGTAAGCGCAAAAAAGGGGTACCTAAGTTCCAAGTACTTATAAAAAAATTTGCAATATTAATGAGAAATAACGATATCACTAATTGTCTATAACATAATTTTTGGTGATATAATTTTCATAGCAACAAACTAAATAACGTTGCTCTTTTAACCGCTATAACCTTTATCTTTTCGGTAATTCAATCCCTACTCGGTACCCACAATAAAACCAAAGAGCGGTTGAAATCTTTTAAATCACAGTTCGATTGTCAAGAGCGTCCTATTAGCTCCACATTTCACGATGATCGGGAAATTCACGATCATCGAGAAATTCGAATTGCTGAAACGTAAATTACATTTATACGATCCGCCATTGTTGGCGGTGGCTAATGCTGGCTTAGGTGGAACAATCATCCCTTATTACTGGGATATATTTCTCGATTGGGGCTGTGTATCCAAAAATTGTTTATACAAACTACAAGTCACAAGTTGACAAGGCCTGATTCTATCCAGTACTTGTATACGTTGAAGACTTCAAAATAAAAATAAAATGAAATCCAAGGAAAATGTACATACGTGAATTACACCCTTCATACTGTTGCATGTTTACGTAACTAAAATTTTAGAATTTCATACACAGAACTTGGCACCTAATATGTCACTCGTAGGTCTAGATTATTTAGTCGCGAACTCGACAACGATGCATAATCTTAATATTGAATAGATAGATAGATAGATAGATAGATTCATTTATTTTCAGTAAGGATAATTACATACATTGGTATACAACAATATACTATGAGCAACACCTTACGAATTGTCAAAATAACAATTATTATTCAATACTCAACAGAATTATTAGGCATGATTTTACAATAAATTAATTATTTGGTACATTACATAAAATTCAAATACAATATTAAAAAATTAAGATGTCAGAAATACCTACTGTAATTGAAATATCTGCAATAGCATCGTCAAAAATAACAGTTTAAAATAAATAAAATCACATGTCAAAAATTGCGTAACATTACTCTAAAGTTTCTGCAATAGCATCGTCAAAAATAACCATTTAAAATAATTAAAAAATATCACATGTCAGAAATAGTGTTACAAGTTGATAGGCACAGATAAATAGGTGCAGGATTAATATGTTTTATTGTCTAAAAAATCTTTCATAGTATAAATTGTTTCATCGAGGAGGAGAGATCTCACTCTACTAAGGAAGACTGCATCATTGGTCATCTCTTGAATCTCTTTTGGGAGCTTGTTATAGAGTTCTCTGCCTTTTATTAATGGAAGGCGTTGGGAAATACATAATCTGTGGCGAATTGGCTTTAAATATATTCTATTTTTACTAGATCTTACACTGTTGGTGTCATGAAGTTGATACTCATTTAGATTCTGTCGAACATACTTCAGGATTTCATATATATATAGAGATACAGATGTTAAGATTTGCAAATCTTTGAAGTGTTGTCGGCAAGATTCTTTATATTTTCCATTCACAAGAACTCTAATGGCACGTTTCTGCATCTTCAGAATTCGTTCAAAGTCTGTTGCATTTCCCCACATAATAATTCCATATGACATTATGGAGTGAACATATGCATAATAAATTTCTATTAGGTAGTCAGGAGTAGTAATGCTTCTTAATTGTTTAAGGGCAAAAATTCCTTTCGACATTTTCTTACATGTGAAATCTATATGGTCTTTCCATGATAAACATGAGTCAATGTCAAAACCTAACATTCTAACATGGTTAGTACTCTGTAACATAGACATTCCTACATCTACCCGAGTGGTATCTACCTTTGTTGATTTGGCATTAAAAAACATAATATTTGTTTTGTCCGGGTTTAATTGGAGTCCATTTATACTGAACCATTCCTCAAGTTTGCAAAGTGCATCTTTGATTTTAATTTTGAGATTGTCAAGGTTGTCATCAGACAGTATTATTGTAGTGTCATCTGCATACTGAATGATGTCACCCTGTAGATCCATAGTATTAATGTCGTTAACAAACATAATAAAGATAACATTTCCAAAAGATGAACCCTGGGGTATACCTATTTTAACAACACGGGGCTCTGATTTATGTCGTGATCCATCAATTTTTGCTTCTACAGTTTGTTCCCTATCTGATACGAACGATTTAATAAGTTTTAATTCATTGCCATCGATGCCATAAAAAGCTTCTAGTTTAGCTAGAATATGGTCATTTTACGTTAATGTTCTCGATGGGATTCATATTCACGTAGGTCGCCTGTACACACCTGCAATCAGGTGAAGTACAATAATCGGCCAAGTGCGAGTCAAACTCGTGCACGAAGGGTTCCGCACCGTATGGAAGCCCCCCTTAATGAACTTTATTTTAATTTTCTAATCATTTTTGAAAGGAATATACCACCTAATATTTCAAGCGTCTTCTTGTTGCCGTTATTAATATCAAGAAAAAAATCACGTTACTTGTATGGGAGTCCCCGTTAAATATTTATTTTGTTTCAATTATTTTTAAAGTGCACATGTATCTATATATTCTGTGAATATTTCAAGCATCTACCTGTCACAGTTATTAATAAAAATGTCTAAAAATTCAGGTTTGTTGTATGGGAGCTTCTCTTTAAATAAGTTTCTATTATTTTCTATTTTTAGTATTTGTTATTATAGCGGCAACAAAAATACGTCATCAGTAAAAATTTTCAATGTTCTAACTATTACGGTTCATGAGATTCAGCCTGATCACTGACAGGCGGATAGACGGACAGCGGAGTCTTAGTAATTGGGTCCCGTTTTTACCCTTTGGGTACGGAACCCTAATAAAAATTGATCTTCCACTTGTAGATGTGGAAAACCGGACCTAACCATGTACCCGAGAGGAAAGTAATTCCATCGGCCAGACAGTATAACGAACGAAATAATAAATGATTGATGTCGATACCATGGGATCGCGGAATCATGTTACGGCATAATCTCATTCATTTCGGTTTGTTTCCAATACGTTTTGTAGATCATCGCCTTTGACGGCTGCTTTATTATGTTGTGAGCCAGGATATTGTGTCTACGTTAATTTATTAAGAGACTGTGGTTGAGTTGTATGAATAGGGCTTAATATAGAATAATAGTAGAGAAATTATTTGAATTTACGTTATCTGGGCGATGCGACGCGCTAAGTTAAATTAGTACATACTAGCGACCCGCCCGGCTTCTACATATAAAACTTCCTCTTGAATCACTCTTAAGTCCTAAAAAACACCGCATCAAAATCCGTTGTTTAGTTTTAAAGATTTGAGCATACATGGTGACATGGGGACAACGGAAGCGTTTTTTTTTTATACTCTGTAGTGACTAGCTGCCTGTCCCGGCTTCGCCCGGGTATGATTAGCTAAAAAAGACAACTAGTAAGTATCCTTATTTTTTGAAAATGTTATGTAGCCTATGTTCACCGAAGATAGCGTAGCTTTCCAACAGTGAAAGAATTTTTCAAATCGGTTAGGTAGGTTTGGAGCCTATTCGATGCAAACAAACAAAGAATCAAATCTTTCCTCTTTATAATTTTGCTATAGATGTTTTTATCAAGAGAGGCCTTTTCCGGCACGGGCTGTCCTGTGGCATAGAAAAAAAAGATATATGTAGATTATAATTGCATTTTAGAGGCTCATTAGTTAGTCTGAAAATCAAGGTAATATGATTGGCATAAATATATTTACATTTTAGTTAGGATATTATATCTACGCAATGATGTTTATTGCGATGTTATTTTTAAGCAGTATTTATTGAGCTACTAAGTAAGTAAGTAAGTAAGTTCGTATAGGCCGGGTGGCTAGCCCTGGTGTCAGAGTTTTTAGGCCGCCTGAAGGCCTCTGACATGGCTAAACGGTTAAAACAACCGGGGCCTACAATTTAACGTGTCATCCGAGCCACGGTAGCGCTCAGTTGGAAAATGCCACCCGCGGTCACCCATCTAAGAACTGACCGTGCGGAACGTTGCTTAATTTCGGTGATCGCTGACAATCACTATTGAGCTACTTATAAGACGATAGTAAAGATTTTTATAGAAACTAAGTCTCCTGGATAGAAAATTTTATACAAATAACCCAATTTATTACAATTGAAGCTTTGGAATATAGCAGAAGACACAGACTAGTAGAGTAATAAGGACGCATAACATAATTACAAATATCTCTACTATGGGCAGACAAATTTTGAATACCAAAGTTTCAACAATGATGGAGTTTTGTTGTAGTATTTGTTACATGAAAGCAATTTAAACGAGGAATTCTAATTCAAACAAGAATTTTTAACTAAAAGCGCTTTGCATAATATATCTGAAGTTATTTAATCCTGAATAGAAGCAGTGACCTTGGACTGAAATGAGCAGAGTAGGCATATTGTGGAATAGAGACAATTTACCCAGATCAATGTTAAATGCTAGATTTATTGTTTTATGTATGCTCCATGTAGTCCAACAAACTATGGAGAGGGCTACGCTCGGAATTTCTCTGCGAGAACGAATCAGAAATGAAGAGATCCGTAGAAGAACGAAAGCTACCGACATAATTTTAATGTTGAAAAAATCAGCATGTAGCTATTTACATTGCTAGGTATAGGGCCCGCTCATGTCTCGTCACACTTTTCTTTTTTGTTGTGCACTTTATCTACTGACTTTTGAAAAGTTTCACTGACATGGAAAGAAGTTAAAATAACTAGGATTATATTATTGAATTCATTATAAATGATGGAGATCTTGAAAGCTTAGTGTATGATGTTCATACTCATACTCTTTATTGATAACAACTAGTTACACGTCATTACACATACTAACATATTTCAGCTAACACTATAGCATGATTTGTTATTAATAACATTAAAGTGCATTTAACAAAATCCAATAAAAAATTCGTTAAACAATAAATTCAAAATGTTTACATATAAGGTGGAAAGACGACATTATTAACACACCGTAAGATCGCGGATGCAAGCCGCATACGATTGGTTACGATTACTATTTGGAAATCTTATAGGGGTTCCCTTTAGTGCAGCAGTGAAATTCGGCTGATATGATGACGGCAACTGATTTCAAAATATGTCTTCATTTAAACGTCGTTTCAACACTAATTTAGCACCGTAACAATTTAATCACCACGCCAATACCAAACAACACAATAATTTACCTACTTGAAATGGAGACGCAATTAAAACAAAACTAAAACTGTTGTTGTATCATCGTCGTCATCCCCGCAAATAAACCACGAACTCACGCAAATATAGTCATCAATTCCACTCAATTCCCACATTCATCACTCTGACACTACAATGCAACTCGAGACGTCCGAGATACTCCAAACTAATAACTACCCTATCAAATTACTACTCGAATCGCGATGTTAAATTGAAGTGCATTTGAAGAGGTAACTACCGCCAAGCCAAATATTCATTCAAACTACACGCGAATTGGACCTCTATTTGTACAGAGCCAAGGTAGCTTTGAATATTTGTGCGTTGTCCTCGTTTAAAGCAGGATTAATGCGGAATTTCAAGTAAATTAATTGCATGCTTCTTCCTATTCAGGGAGAGCATTATTTTAATTGACACCGCTTGTGATGACACTCTAAATGTACGACGGCTATTTAATACGGCATTTTTTTCGCTACGAGTCGTTAACGTTTATTTAAATGAGTTAATGTGAATAGATCTTTAGGAACGTTCTATAAAAATGTCTCAATTATGTTCAAAATTACTTTTTTTGAGTACTGTTTTTGTAATTTTGGGAATAAATCCAGATTTATAATGGTCATTACAGAATACAGAATAATTGTATTAAATTGAAATTTACCGAGTAACGTTTTGAATTTAAACCAAAACGGTTGCTATATATCATCATACCTATTATAAAACAATGGCAAAGTAACATAATTCCTATAGAGTAGCTATGTCTTGCATACGAGTACCTACTTTCGTTTACATCCTAATGTTAAACAGAATCAAAGGTAATTTTCTATTTCTAGACATTCTTGGTGATCCGTAAGTCAAAAAAATGTCTTTGCCCCGCAAGCTGTTCGGCCCGCGGGGCGAATCGCCCATGACTGTTTTTAAAGTCCCCCGCGGGGCGAAACGCCGAGAACGATGAAGGAATTTGACGTTATGATGACCATTCAGACGATCCATCAATTTAGAGTGCGAGAAATGATAATAATGATAATGTTATAGCTATAGGCGGACCGAACGGTCCGCCTATAGGCTATGTTGGTTAATTAGGTACTTAAGTTATTTTCAAAACTGTATGGCTGGCTCTGAGTTATTCCCAGCTCTGCTTACCGAGATATTTTACAAATTGGCCTAAATATTGTGCAATAGAATCAAATAGCGCAAGTAACAGAGCTCAGTGAAGTTGAAACAACTTGCTAACTTTGGTGAAGTTAATCAACGCGTAAACCACACTTGTACCCCTCGGGGACTGCGCCCGGCTCCTGCGCTCCTCGCCTTGTATTTACACGGGTTGAATACACCGCGGCTATATTCAATTGAATTTTAATCTAGACTCAACATCAAGTTTAGGTTTATTAGTTTAGTTGGAATCCTATGTACTCGTTAATACGTTTTCACGCTTTGTGTGTGACAGTGACTCGCGGTAGTGACGTCACCGCTGGTCCCAACATAATATCAGTGCTGGTTGTATAATATGACCAGCAATATGCTGAGTTGGGATCAATTTCGTGGCAAAGCATTGGGTACCATACTTGGTTTGTGTATTATTCTATTTTTAGTTGTTTCCGTGTTTTGTTTGTGTGTACCTAATTGTTTTGTCCCGAATAAAATTTTCTGTATTTTCTGTATAATACTAGCTTTTGGCCGCGGCTTTGGCCGCGTGGTTTTTTTTTTTGTGCTGTCCCATAGGAACATTTTATTTATCTAGGATAAAAAGTATCCTATATCAATTTCCACCTTTCAAACTATGTCCATGTTAAAAAACAGTAAATCCGTTGCTCCGTTGCTGCGTGAAAGAGGAACAAACCAACGTACACATTTTTAGATACATAATATTAGTAAGGATGACAAAACGTATGGAACGGCTGAATATTTTTACAATTTAGTGTAGATCCCATAGCATAAGTTAGTCATAGTGACAAGTACCATGCATGATAGCCCAGAAATGTGTTATTATACGTAGTATATGAATAAAAATTCAATAAAAATAAATAAAAATATTAGGGGACATCCTACACACACGGTCTCTGAGTCTCTGACCCTAAACTAAACAGAATGAACTTAGTGTTATCATAATTTTGTTTTAAAAAATAATTGCGTCTGCCATTTTATACTGTGAAAACCAATTAAACTCATCAAAAATTAATTTCATTATTTATTTTACAGCAGTTTTTAATCTTTCGGTTTCATAATCTTCATTTGATAGCTTAAGTACCTGTGGATTTTCGGCATTCATTAAATTATCAAAGGATGGTCTGGCTTTAAATCTAGGCATTTAATTCTACTTTAGGTTAGGTTTTAATTTGAAATATTGTGATCTATCTTGCTAAAAATATGTGAAATATGTGTTATATCTTTTTAAAGTCTAACTGTCTTACCACAAAAGTTTTACGCACGCATTAGACAATGTTTAACAGTACAAATTGTACAGTTAAACAGTGTTTAAAGCATGTTTAAATCTTTTGTGGTAAGATGGTTATTCTTTAATAACTTAATCTAAATTTTGGGATCGTACTAGCATTACAACAATTTTACTTAAATATTTGAATAGAAAACATAAAAATATATATATACTTCTTTTCATTCCACGGTCACGTGTTAATTATCGAAATTATATTGCAACAGTAATCATAAATATCGTATATCTCATATCTTATCTTCTTAAAACTCACGAAATTTGACATGTTTATTTTGTTTGTTCGGGAATTAATAATACAGAGGATATATTTTTGACCCACATCGGATTTTTTTATCTCGATAGCACACCTGACAAAAAAAATTCTTCAATAATCATCTCCATAACAAAACATCAACAACTATACAAAAACAAATACTTTGTTTACAAAACAAACCAAGTAAAGTATGAATCCGCTTTCAATCTAGTTAAGAAACTCAATCTGCGCTCCGCGCTTCCCGTTAACGGTCGTTTAACGGCCGTTAATCAACCGGGAACTGATCTGTTGACGGCGAGGTGTACACCGAGCCCTGGGGAATGCTCGCGGCCGCGGCTCTCACGCCCAATCTACGGGTGTTATAGACCAATTCAAACAGTTTGCTGGCTGTAAAGTTCTTTTTTTTTGAGGTTCCGTACCCAAAGGGTAAAAACGGGACCCTATTTCTAAGACTCCGCTGTCCGTCTGTCTGTCTGTCTCCAGGCTGTATCTCATGAACCGCTATAGCTGGAAAGCTGAAATTTTCACAAATGATGTATTTTGGTTGCCGCTATAACAAAAAATAATAAAAATAGAAAAAAAAAATTGATGTGGGAATCCTATACAACAAATCTAAATTTTTAGCAGTTTTTCGCTCTATATCAATAATGGTACCAGGTATAGGCTGGAAATATTCACAGAATATTTAGTTGAATGCTTACTTTAATAATAAATAATTAAATTAAAATAAAATCAATATTTAAGGGGGGGCTCCGATACAGTACGGAACCCTACGTGCGCGAGTCCGACTCGTACTTGGCAGTTTTTTTTTTATCGCGAATAAGTCCACGATTGACCACCAACTCGCCTGATGTTAAGCGACGTGGTCAAAGATGAAACACGCAGACCTAGAAGATACCTATTCACTCTGATCTTGAAAAGCTTTAGATTACTCGTATATCTCTTAGAACACAGGGAAGCAGGAAGACTGTTCCATTCCCTGGCGGTACGAATCAGAAATATTGAGGAAACTGCTTCGCTACAAGCTGCGAAATCCAATCCTAGCGCAGGTGAGCCTCTGTCAGGATTGGGTTTTGTGCAGTTTATAGCTAACATCACAGCCGTCAAGAAGTTTGATTCGTCTTATATACTAAACAAATCGTTGAATCCAACTTGCCTGGACAAAGTTAGGAAAATTACGTAGCATTTTCTTGTCCGATAAAACTCAATGCCTCAAGTGGAAAGCTTACGAGACCAGCCACGGCTTACGAGAGGCTCCCAAACATGGTCTCTCACTATGGGTCTACTAAGTAAGCTACAAGTAGACCAACGAGGTATGGAGAGTTATGGTATGCTCTCGGTTTTAGTGGCTCTAGAGTATTAGCAAGAAATACTTGCTTTCAAATTTTGTTACAGATTTTTGCTAGCTACAAAAATTATATGTCCTCGTTGCTAAGTATTGTTTGATATTTTCCTGATGCCGGGGCACTAGAATACGGCATTGGTATCACCTGCCTGTCGTAAGAGCCAACTAAAATGGGACCACTGGGGTCGTGGGTGGTTAGAGTTGGGGCTCTGGCCATCCACTCAAACGGGCCGACAGCTTGTGTAGCAACGCTGTCGTAGAGGACCGCACAAGCCTGGTTCTACTACCAGGCGAGTAGTCACACAAACTGCTGGGAGCACCGGTCCTTTTGGGGATCCCGGAGCTCCCAAAAGGGCTGGCCACCTCGGTGGCCAGCCTTTAACTGAAGGCGGTTTAGTGGGTACAATCCTACATAGCCCGACTGCACCCCAAAGCAGTCGGGCAGCTTTCGAAAATTTCCCCCTTATAAAAAAAAGGTATTGTTAGCCACAATTTTGTTTAGTGATCCAGTAAAGTTTTTTTTTTACTTGATAACGTCTTATAAATCGATGAACGCTTGCGCCGGCTGCACGTACGAAAATACATGTCTCATTGTCAAGTTCCGCCTGAGCTGAGTGTGAAAGCAAGAGCGCGAAACAAGCGAAAGAGAGGTACGATCGGCCTAAGCGTTTGGCCTGTGACGCATAACACGTAATTACGTAAAATTATCGTCCGTAAACCCACTTTACAGACAACCATTTTTTAAAATGTACATCTACTCGTACTTTTGATTGTATACAAGATCATGTCTCAAAATAAAATAATCAACCGGGAACCGATCTAAAATATAAAATTTGAAATTATGTCCCTCGTCTATTTATATATTTGAGATATGCAAATTTGTCAAAAAGCACCCTGACTATTTTAACAAAGCGTCTGATAAAACGCACAATATTAGATCGCAATATAGTCATAAACTCGTGGAACCAAAGTCTAACTTAACAATGCACAGTTCTAGCCCAAATTCTATGGCAATAAAAATATTTAATGAATTGCCAAATAATTTAAAAGATATCGAAAGAGAAAACTGTTTTATAAAACAACTAAAAATTATCCTATTATCGAAATGCTATCATATATTAGACAATTTTTTAACGATAATCTAGAAAACATAATAATAAATCGTTCCAATACAAATAATAAAATTGCCATACCCTTATAGGGTCATATGCATAACTATACAAAACATATTAACTAAGAACCGCATGTAAATTTAATATGTTGCAATAAATGATTTGAGTTTGAGTTTGATCTGTTGACGCTGAGTAGTACACTGAGCCCACGAGGGAATGCTCGCGGCCACGGCTCCCACGGCCGCCTAGCTGTCCTAAAACAGCTGGCACGTGCAGACTTGTTACTATCCTGGTTTAGATTTAGGAAAAAGAACTGATTTCTGAAGAGACGTCCAATTTAGAGAAACATTTTAACATATCTATACATATAAAATTCATTCACGCCAATTTTTAGGCATCATATGAAAATGTGTTTGCCAATGCCTTAGTTTAGTAGTTATTTTGAATAGAATCTACCATAGTATCACAGTGATGTGATAATTTTCTTCCATTCTTTGGCTTATTCTCATTTTGCTTGGCTGGACTAGCTCAATATTGTTTTTTTTTTTAATCCACGTGACGTCACCTGCCGGCTCCACCGGAAGACCAGCGCTGGTTGGTTCCTAACCAGCATACGCTGAGGTGGAGCTGGTTTGTGACAGAAATATAGACTGAATTACTTTTGCATAGTTCTTAAGTTTTAATATTTATTTTGTTGTACTATATGTGATGTGTTTTGTTCTGTAATTATGTCACAATAAAAAGCTGTCTATGTCTATGTCTATAAATAAAATTGGAGTGTCTGTTTGTAATATTGAAATAACCGTTTTTTACTACAATGCATATGAATAATTGAATATGTATCCGGTAAATATACCAAAATAGCATTGTTTACAATTTTTGTCTGTCTGTTTGTTCCGGCTAATCTCTGAAATAGCTGAGCCGATTTTGACGGAACTTTTATTGGCAGGTAGCTGGTGTAATAAGGAGTAACTTAGCTTCGTTTATTTTAGAAGAAATCTTTTTATCTCGGGCTTACGGGTAATACCGCGGGACGCAGCTAGTATGAAATATACATCATTTGAAAGCTTGTTTTATGGGGATTTAATAATTATTCTCCGCAAAAAATGGCAAAACTGCCTTCCATCGCGTACAAAATTCTAATATTTTGCTCATATTGCTAATTTTTTTAAAAACAGCTAAGCCGATTTCTTTTTCAGCTTTAAATAGGACCACCACGGGAGTATACCCTTTCGGACTGAAAAATATTTTTTTGATTGGGTTCAAAATTGGCAAATTTACGTAGCGATAAAACTATGCAAACATAAATAACAAATAAAACATCCAGACGAACATAGAACCTCATCCTTTCTGATAGTCGGTTAAAATAAAGTTTATTATTCATCTGCAAACATGCGAAAACTGAGATGATTATGATACTTGTTGTTCCATTTTGCCAAAACCAGTCAAGCTATCCTTTCCACGGCTCCCCTTGCATCTGACTGCTGTGCCCGCGTCAGACGAGTAGCGAGATTTATTACGCTAATCATTCTGTCGGAGGATTCATTTATGCGTTAACTTGATATTCAATTATAAACTCACTAGAAGTGCCTAGCGTTTCCGACCGATGTTTCACGAACTTTTAACAATCTTCTACATTTATAAAAATGAATGTTTGTCTGTATGTCTTTTATAGAATCGTAAACGATGCATTTGATCATGTGATGATCTTTAGCAAAGTTCTTGTGCGTGAGCCAAAAAAGGTTTCCGAGTGTCATTGACAATTGACAGATGGTGAGACGAAGTTAACCGGGTCAGATAGTAATTGTTTAAAAGAAGTTATCTTTTTTGGGTAACTCAATTGGTTGGGTGCACTTCCGTGCACCCAGATTATTATCAGCCGTGGGACGTCTACTGGCAGACATAAGCTTCACCTATGAATTGCAATAAGCCCCGTCGGAAGCGGCTTGTATCCAGCGCGTTCCTGTGGTATTAATTACTTAAATCGTCGACCCACTTATTCGGTGGATGTTCTACGGTGCACTTGCCGACACGGTGTCTCCATAAGAGAAACCACTTTGTAAAGCCATTGGCCATCCATTCTTCGAATTATTGGTATTGGCCACTGCCATTTTAAAATGCCATTTCATTGTTGGTGTACTTCGAGCAAATATCTATAGAATCACAATCGTGCAAAAAAAGTGCCCGAGCCAAAACTCTGCCCAATCTATGTAGTGGGCAGGCTTTAAGTTAGTTGTGAGGCGATTGCAACCCGACTACAACGCCGCGCGATGCCAAAGTGCTCGGTTACAAGCACATATTAGATGACATAACGTCGCGATTTAAGAAAACGGGACGTTGTGAGTTATTTCATGTAAATATCTAAGTCGGTATGTATGACGACGCTCGGACATTTTTACAACTTTCACATGGACTGTGGCTCTGTAGATATTTGCTCGAAGTTTGTGTATTGTACCTATATTTTAGTTACTCAGGAATCAACGGAATCGTTGTCTAGATGACAGAAATATTCCGAGAAATCATTGAACTCGTCTTTATGACCAATTTTCACTATGGCACCAACTTCGAAATCCCGAAACAAAAAATCATGATTCCTATTGCAAAAAAAGCTCATCGAATCTTGGCAAAATGTTCAGAAATTGGCAAAAATAGTCTATTATATGAGAACGGCTTTATTTGATGTGAACACAAAATGGAGTTTATCTATTTACTTTTTGTTATCTAGCTAACTATTAAAATAGATACAACTATTTGGGTCCAAAAGTTAACTTAGAACCGGTGTCACACGTATAATAATCTCACTAATGGAAATGCACGCAGATCGTCCCGTTCCATTGATAACAAGGATACTGGGTTTTCCCACACGCTTTCACAGACTAAACATTGATAAAAGTACATCTTCGAGTTAGTTAATAAGTAGGTACCTAAGTAAATAAGATAGCACAATACTGTATTGTAAGGAAAAATCATTTTGTGTCTTACTACATCGACAATACAACCCACGGATATAAGAGATTAGGTTAGGTTAGCCTACTGATGTATAGACCAAAATGTAATAGATAAAAAAATTCATATGTAGATACTACCTACCTACTACTAATTTGTGTTGTACTATTGCT
Source organism: Hypomecis atomaria (assembly GCA_964007245.1). Taxonomy (NCBI): domain Eukaryota; kingdom Metazoa; phylum Arthropoda; class Insecta; order Lepidoptera; family Geometridae; genus Hypomecis; species Hypomecis atomaria. The sequence continues at coordinate 4,425,680 of OZ023296.1, read as the reverse complement.
GTGACCGGAAAAAACGATTAAAAATTTAACGGATTCATTAAGCCCGATTAAAGAGGCGCCAGCGTAAATTTAATAGCAACGTAAAAAGCGTTCTCTCTATCGAATGCCTAAAGTGAAAAAGAAACAGAACTATGCTATTTAGCTAATATAATTACGATGGCGCCTCTGTAATCGGGCTTATTGTATGTGTAATGATTATTCTTAAAAATGGCATAACTGACCGTGTACAGAATTCGAATAGTTTGCACGGATCAATGTAGTAATTTTCACATTATTGTAGATTTATCGAAATGGCTCAGCCGATTTTGATAAGATTTAAATGGAACTTTTTTTAAAATATATCAAACAAAAAAAACCTATCAAAATCGGACTTCTCTGCAAAAAGTTAAGCGTGGTCAAACATAAAAATATACATTTATATAAATGCGCCGACTTGTAAACCTCGTCGCTTAAAAATGATAACTGTTTCAATATATTTATAGTCTCTATTATCTCACTGCTGGACAAAGACTTCCTTTCCCTTCTTTCAGACGGCGCTAGCTATCTGCTGCCTTAATGGTCAAGTCGCAGTCATGACTTCAACTTGTCCCGCCACTTTCGTCTAGATACTCTAAAGTAGCTCAAAGGTCATATCGATTTTCAAAATGTATAAGGAATACTTTCTTTTACTTACACTCTCATTAAGCAATGCATTCAAAGTATAATTATAAAATTTGATAACTGTAAAATTTAAAAAAAAGTGTAGAATTAAAACGAACTTGTCTATCTTTTTGTGCGTAATCTGCAACAACATCCAGGTCAATGGGGACCCGGATGTGATCCGGAGTGGAAGTGTCAGCCAAGTTGTGAACTTGTAATTGGCTCGCAACCGCAGCGCTATAATTAAAGGTGCAGCGATACGGCTCGGTCGCATCAGTACAGTGCAACTGAGCCACTAAATGTGGACTCATGTCAGTTAAGATTTCGAGCACATTTGTGTACACTTTGATATGATTATGTACCTTATAAACACGATGCACGTTATGGATTGTGAATCGTATTCTTTCAATGGAAAAAACTAGAACGTATCTAGTGTGCGATTGGATCTCTAAATCTGAACTGTTTTGGATTGTGTTAGTTACATAGCCAGTGCATTTGCATCCACTTCAGGTGTGATTAATAAACACGAGCCGCTGAATATTGCTTAACTTTGATGGTCGCTAAGATACACCTGCGTCAAACAACGTTATAATGGTAAAGTGGCAAAGATAGTAGCCCCGTGAAATTATAACAGAATCGTGTTAAAACTTACCCCTAATCGCATATTCAGTGTCAGTGGGGCCGGCATATCGCACGAACACGAAATACAAAATCATCAGGACCACTTGGAACGCCATCAGTGGCGCAAACTGAAAACTGCCGCCCTTCATCTTGGATTCTGTTTGTTCTGAAAAAGAAAATAAAAATTAACTTTCAGCCTTTCAACCGGCCACAGCTGTCTCACTCTTACATTTTCCAATTCGTGTACAACTATGCATGAAATGAGTCTATAAAGTAAATTCGTATAGGCTGGGTAGCCTTGGTGTCAGAGTTTAAAAGCCGACTCAAGGCCTACATTAAACACTCAAAATAACCTGGGCCTACAATTTAACATGGTCGTCTGAGCCACTGAAGTGTTCAGTTCGAAATATCACCAAGGGTCACCCATCGGAAGACTGACGATGCTGAACGTTGCTTAACTTCAATGATCGCTTGCAAACACCTAATCAAACTACGCATAATAGGTCTATAGAAAATGAAGCACTATACTGGTAAAGTTTTAACCAGTTTACCGCGTCGAAAGAGCTAAACCTTGCAGTCAGAAATATAAATGTAAAGTTGTATTTAATATCAGCGCACCAGCAAGCGCAGCGTAGGACGTCCACGGGCAAGGTAGACCGACGATGTAATTAAGACCGCAGGAATGCGCTCGATGCTCGCCGGTTCCAACTGGGTTTCAAAAAACAAATCCATAGGGGAGGCCTGTGTTAAGCTATGGACGTCTACAGTTGATAGATGGATGGAGGTATTCAATATCGTGCATCATGCATTCGCACGAGTCGTATTTCTAACAATTGCTGTAGGCGTTTGACATGTACGGTGCGACTATTTCGATTACGGGAGGAGTTTCTCGTGGACTAACTGCTTTCGCACAACTAGTTGGACATCCAAAATACGTATTCCTAATGGCACAGCTACGTCTAACAAAGCACAACTTTGTACATTTTAATACGGGACCGTGTATCCCACGTTTCTCATAAGAATATCCTTTTAATATAAAAATTTATGCTGACTCTAATTCTACTCTCTACATCACATCAATCAGACCAATTACAAAAATATTGATACGCAGGTAAAGATATTTACTATTCACAAATATTTATCAATGGGTGGCTGTAGACATAATATATAAAAATTCAAGTAAAAATTGTTGTAAATACAGCCATAAATGCAACGAACGAGTTATCGCACAGAGTTATCGTGTGGTTATCGCCATACGTCATTATGACATAAATGACAGCGGATTTTTTATATGACACAAGATAAAAATGTTTTTATTGAAAGATAATGTAGAAAACAAAGAGTCAAATTGTTACTTTTTAACTTGTGACCACAAAGTTTTTATAACTATAAACAAGTGATTAATTTCCATCTATCCATAAAATGTGCATAAAAAATACATAAAACTGTAAAGATTAATTGGCTGGTTTCTGCCTGGAGTCAAAAATCAATTGGTCAAAAGCAGCGAGACCAATCATTATTATCTACGGGTGAAAACTAAGAATTATTTTGTTTCAAATCTTTGAGTTTATGTTAAAATAAATTAATAATCTCACCAAAAAACTTTTATGCAAAATGTTGCTAAGCCGGGATCCGGGAGTATATATACCAAAAGTAATCAGATCTCCTGTAGTACTTAGCTTCTAACTCTACACGCCTTAACTTGAGAAGTCCTAACTTCACAACTTTTACTCCTTAGCTAAAATGTGTAGAGAGATATTTTTTTTAATTTAACCTGTACTGTCCCACTGCTGGGCAAAGGTCTCCCCCAATTCCTTCCATTCTTTTCTGTTCTGTGCTACCTCCGCCCAATCCTTTTTAAACCTCTCGATTTCGTCGCGCCATCGTGTTGGAGGACGGCCTCGGGGTCGACTGGACAGAGGAACTCTCAACGGAGTGGTTGAGATCTTTGCGCATTTGAAAGAGAAAAAAATAAAATAAAAAAAGGTTGATTTAAGACCCCGGTCATCAGAACTGTATAACCGCCTCAGATCCTTTCAGGCGGCTTAAAAACTGACAACAAAGCTAGGCATCCACCCAGCTTATACGACCTTACTTAATTACTTTTATCAAAGTGCTCTAAAACAGATAACCAACGTTAGACCTAACAGGGCATAAAGTTACCTATTTATAAGGTAGAGGAATTGCTAGTCGCTCCTTCATCAGACTTTTTATACATTTAACCCTCAATAAATCCAAAGGTTAATCGCCTTTCCCTAAAAGGAGCCGTGTGTACTTTCTATTTATGAAAAACCTAGTCTGTTTTTTACGGTTTCCAGACCGTACATAAATTTTATTTATCTCAGGCAACGGTAAATTATGGATTTGCCGGAAAATTATGAAGAAATTTTAGCCAATCTAATTATGGGCCAAAATTTTGGTAATTTATATGGCCAGCTTGATTCATATTAGGTGGAGATGTAGTACAAGCAAGTAGCTATATATAGTTCATTTTTACAGTATTTTATTAAATAGGAATGATCAAGGTCTGCACTTATTCTTTCGATTGACGATAGACCTTGTATGTCACAACAGTTTTCAGGTATTCGCGCGAAAAAACAATAATAATCCCTTCTATAATGTAAAGAAAAAAAAACACTCAAACTAACTCAAACACGACATGCAGTCAAAATGGAAATCCGTGTCCATTTGGACTCGGTTGAAAGTGCGAAAAAACGTCCGCCCAGCTAGGTCCTCACACGTGTAGCCGAACAAATAAACCGTCGTAAAAAGGAAACCGTACGAAATAAAACGCCAAAGTTGCTTTACAACAAGTAACGATAACTGCTGCAAACAATCGCTGTAACATTGTTAATTAAGATGAGAGCTCCACTCTGGGTAACATACAAACACACCCATACACGCACACACACATACTTGCATGCATGCACGTGAACACACTCACACACATACACACACACACGCATACACATACACCCTTGTATGCATGCACATAAACACACACACGTACACGCTAAATTTTCCTAGGGAGCTATTAATGACATATCGACGCCCAGCTAGTCTCTCACACGTGTAGCCGAACAAATATACCGTCGTTAAAAGAAAACCACACGTAATAAAACCCCAAAGTTGCTATACAACAAGTAACGTTAACTTTATAGCTGCGGACGATCGCTGTTACATTGTTAATTAAGACGAGAGGTTCACTCTGTGTTGCAATTTGCAGTGATCGGTGCATGAAGATGTTAAAACTTGTGATGGTAATAGTGAAAAGTTATATTGCTCTCTCTTGCACTATCTCTATCTCTTTTTGGAGATTAATTTTGAGCAATAACAACATAAAATAAAGTAATGTTTTAACATAATTGACTCCTCAGCAAAACTGTGAGTAAAATTCGAAAGATCATTTAATTTTATCATTGTTTTTCACATAAGTAGGTTGTTGACGTTTTGATTGGTTTCTTTCAAGCGGATAATGTTTTGTTTGGTGTCAATAATTATGTTAAGCCATTCATCAATCTATCAGCCATATGACGTCCACTGTTAGACATAGGCCTCTCCTATGGATCTCCAATAAGATCGGTTGGAAGCGGCTTGTATCCAGTGATCCTGCGGTTTTGATGAGATCATCTGTTCACATTTTAGGTATTTTAAATATAAAATAAACCATTTTTGTGTGTTTTAGATTTCTGCACGCAATTTCACCGAAAACTTGAACTCTTTTATTCTGATCAGATAAACAGATAAACATTTTATTTATAAATTTGGTTTAACAATTATACGTCAGCTTATATAGATGGTAATAAAATATGAATTATATTCAATCAAATTCAATTAATCACATTAACTTCCGTCCATAATTATATATGTTACATTTACGTCTATTTTTAAAGAATTTGTCAATTACGTAAAATGTTCTTGATACAAGCCGGTTTCTAAGATTGTTTTTGAAAATGTTATCACTGAGGGCGTCAGTGATGTCTGCCGGCAAGCAGTTATACACCGCTGCGCTGGTCCCAACACGTGAGTCAGTTTTTAGGGTTCCGTACCCAAAGGGAAAAACGGGACCTTATTACTAAGACTTCGATGTCCGTCTGTCCGTCTGTCTGTCTGTCTGTCACCGGGCTGTATCTCATGAACCATGATAGCTAGGCAGCTGAAATTTTCACAGATGATGTATTTCTGTTGCCGCTATAACAACAAATACTAAAAAGAAAATAAAATAAATATTTAAGCCACCCTTAAACCATACAACAAACCTGAATTTTTAGACGTTTTTCGCTCTATATTAATAATGGTAACAGGTAGATGCTTGAAATTTTCACAGAATATTTAGTTTTATATTCTCTTCAATAATAAATAATAAAAATAAAATAAAAATTTAAGGGGGGCTCCCATACAGTACGGAACCCTCAGTGCGCAAGTCCGACTCGTACTTGGCCGATTATTGTATCGCGTGAGCCTCACACGAACCGATGCGATACTGTTCACATTACGGAGGTTGTGTTTGAAGGAGTGACTGCTGAGTGAGTGACAATCACTGCTTAACACCGGGGAATATGTATTCTCCACTTCAACTTCTTAAACTACTTATTTATTCATTGACCATTGATAGTAAGTTATATGCCTATGTGGTTTGTGAATAATTATTTTTTGCAAAAAAAATAGCAACACTGACTTCCACATTGTACAGAAATCGTACTTATAGTTTGCACGAATCGATGTGACATCCATATAAATTATTGATGATTTATCAAAAAAAGCACAGCTGATTTTGATGAAATTAAATGGGATCACCTTGGATGTACATCCTTTCGAAGTAAAAAAAAATTTAAATCGGTAAACAATTGGCGAAAATATCGATGAACATACACACAAAAAAATACATAGGTACACAGATACACAGATAAACATAGTATCTCCTCTTTTTTGGGAGTCGGTAAAAAGAAAGGCAAAAAACAGAACAAGGTCAAGAACAAAAAGAAAAAGAAGAAGAAACGGAACAAGGTCATTTCTAATCTGATTTTTTTCAGATGCAAAACAGCCTAAAGCTGTTGATTACTTCATATCACAGCAAATAACAGTGCAGTAAACGATTATTTTATCAGAAGTATCACTTAGATAACCCCTTATGAAGCAAGAAGCAATTAAATTATGTAATACCTGTAATAATGCCTTAACAATGTTTGCAAGAGTTGATAAGATCTCTATTATTAGATTAGTTTGAACTTGTAGTTCGCTAGTTCACGGAAGTTTAAGTGGAGCCAATGGATGTATAATTTACACGGTAATAAACGGAAGTTTCACTTAATTTATGACGTTTTTGAGGGGAAATAAACATACGACTCTTAAAAAATAAAATTGAGTATTTTCAACATAATAACCGGGATGAATGGGGTACATAAAAGATGCTAAGCTCAGCAAAGGGCAATTATCGGTTGTATAGAATTGTAAGGTAAGTAAGTTCGTATAGGCCGTAGATAGCCCTGGTATCAACATTTTTAGGCCGCCTGAATGCCTCTGACATGGCTAAACGAATGCATGCAGGCATGGTTGAATAGTACTCTTAACTTATATGCCTACGACAGAGCGGAAATACATTAAATATTTATTCAAAACAAGGATTTAAAGATGGACTTCCGCAAAGTGCACCTGATTCAATAAACTATGGCTAAATGGTTAAAGAATGATGATTTTATGAAATAAAAATTAATAATTTTTCGAAAAAATGAAACCACTGATTTCCAAAGTACAGAATTTGAATAGTTTCTACGAATTGATGTGACCATCCACGCACATTATTGTTAATTTATAAAAAAAACGGCGCAGGCGATTGCTATACAATTTAAACATGATCATCTCGGAAGTAGGTATACCATTTTGAAAAAAAAAACGATTTTTAAATCGATTAACAATTGGCGAAAGTATCGATAAACATCAAAAAAAAAATCATACAGATAAACATGATAGTTCCTGCATTTTAGAAGTCGATATAGGACTTTGGGTCATTTTGTACAAGCTGTTCGCATCGTTTGTTTTTCCTGGTATTTTATAAGCTCAATACTGTGAATAAGATCTTCTTCTTATTCACCATCTAAGCTACTGGAGCAGTTATGCCAGAGGCCCAGAGCCACGCTCCGTTACTTTAAGGAGCTAGGCTGGCTCGGGTAGACGCTGGAGGGGGAAATGCACAAAACACCCCATGCGGGACGTCAGTGCAGGACTTATCGCCCCCACATCGAATAAGAATAAGAAGAAGCTCAATACTGTAATTTGGGTAGACGTACAAAGCAGCATACTTAAATTGTAAAATTTTCATGACACTATTTTATACTGACTTCTACCCGTGAAGCCGTAGTGGTCTAGTGGTAATTCCTTAGAATTTATATGCCATGGAATTTCTTCCTTGGACATTTGCAGGTGTGAAATTCCGTACATGTACGGAATTTCACATATGCAGGTGTACCATACCATTTAGTGGATATATAGTGGATACACCTGCATATGGCTTTTCGGTGAAGGAAAACATCGTGAGGCAACCTGCATATGTCCAAGGAAGAAATTCCATGGCATATGTGAACCCACCAACCCGTACTGGGCCAGCGTGGTGGATATGGCCCAATCACCCTTCTTGGGTAGGTCTACGTCCTGTAGTGGACTATTAAAAAAGGCCGGTACAGTACAGTACTATTTTATATGATGTCTAGTATTTTCTCAGAGATCAACGATAAACCAAACATTGATTTTTACTCCATTTGAAATTATCTCGTTTCTATTTACTAATTCAAACATTAGCTACTGATGATTTTTTAAGATTAATTAACTAATTTTATCATCTGAATTTAAAAAAGAATATTTTGTGTATTCAAATGTGTTTTGCACTAATTGCGTGTATTTCATGTTTTGTCTCTGGGGGTTAATACACGGGTCAAGAAAAAACAAAAAAAAACACGAATTATTTGAAACAGATATCACCAGAGTTTTGTTTATAACATGATGATCAGCTGTAATAAATATAATTACTATTCACAAAAAAAAACTTCATAAAAAGTTTGCGGTTATTCGCTAACTTTACTTCTAAAACAAAGTTACAAAAGGCTTCACCTACTTAAAGTTTCAGATTTTACGGAATTGCGATTATAATTAATGCAGAAAGTTACAGTTTATTTGGGTAAAGTATTTTAATTATTCATTAACCATGGTTTGGTTTCGAAGTTTTTGTCTCATTTCACCATAACTAGGCCAAGCTATGGTTAATTAGGACAAAATATTTGCACTGTTATTCGATGCTTTAAAGTATCCGACAATATTTCGTACGGAGTTCAGGTATAAAGGCTGTGCGGCCATAGATATCTTCTAGGTCTGCGTGCTTCATCTTCGACCATAACGTCGCTTACCATCAGGCGAGTTGGTGGTCAAGCGCGGACTTATTCGAAAAAAAAAAAATTGTTCATGATAAAGGTCTGAATGTCTTCTTTTAGCTTAGTATCTCCAATGGGAATAACCCTGTATATTCTATCGCTGTAAACAATTTAGGTAAATACTAATAATTACTTAATGTCAAAAAAGGATATGAATATCAAGTTTCGGACTTTTACCAAATTTGATTTCTTTCATAATTTTCCCCAACGACACCGCAAAACCCGCAGATATTTTAATATCCAAATAAAACCAATGCGCAATATACGAGTGAATATCGAATCCGGCCAATTCAAATAGCTCCCATTTAGTGGATATACTATAATTTAGCAGACTGGCTTTAAGCATTGATGTGGCATTATGTTTGTGGTAAAAAAATACAAAAACTTATAATTATTTTTCGCAAAAAATGGCAAAACTGCCTTCCATTGTGTACATAATTCGAATATTTCCCTCGAATTGTTCATATTATTGTTGATTTATCAAAAACGGCTTAGCCAATTTCTGTAAAAATTAAATGGGACAACTTTGGGAGTATACCCTTTCGAACTAAAAAAATTTTTTTCGATTCGGTTTACAATTGGCGAAATTATCGATGTTCATCGTGTAAAAATTCGGATATTTCGCTCGAATTGCTTCCATTATTGTTGATTTTTTCAAAAACGGCTAAGCCGATTTCTGTTAAATTTAAATGAGACTACTTCGAGAGTATACCCTTTCGAACCAAAAAATAATCTTTCGATTTGATTCACAATTGGCGAAATTATCGATGAACATACACAAACAAAAACATACACACGAACATAGAACCTTCTCCTTTTTGGAAGTCGGTTAAAAATTAGCTTCGTCTTGTAAGTCACTCAAACCGAATTTATTGATCGCATTTTGACACCATTTTGCCAAATTACCTTATACGAGTACGAGTAGTAGACAATAGTAAACATAATAGGGTTTTATAGGCTGTGGTTGAAGTTGACGCCATATGGCAATGATTTGCAATCACACATGTCATCAAACACTTATACCTTCACTCATGAATGTGTAAAATGTGTAGTGTGTAACATATTATGCTAGCTGATGGGCATAGTGCTCCAACATCATCACTAAGATTCTAGTAGGACACTCAGATGATACACCATTGGACAATAATATGGACCTCGAATATCTCTGCAGTTATTATAAAACACAAAGTACTTATAAGGCCTGCTCCAACTACTGGCTTATCAAAGTTGTTCTCACCCATACACCACTGATCACTATCACAGACTGGCAGTTCAGCCCGTCGCCCAAACCATCTCTCTGTCTACCCTCATTCCATATACAGTCAAACCTGGTTAACTGAGAACTGGATAAGTGAGAAACCTGCCACGTCCCAGGTGTGTAATTGCCAGGTCCCTTCATTTTACCCCTCAAATACCTCTATAAGTGAGAGACAGAAACCTCTATCAAGAGAGTCGTTTTCCCCTCATGAACCTCTATAACTGAGAGTACTACTTGTCTGAACCTCTATAAGCGAGAGTTGAGGGTAATTAAACATCTGCACTTTATGATCCATTCTTAAATTTCGTGGAACTAACTACGTTGCTTTCGGATCGTGTTCTATTCAAACATTTTTTTTTTGTATTTTGTGGAACTAAAGTGACATTGTTTTTGTATCGCATTCTTTTGGTATAGCTACATGTGCGGTTACACTATTTTATTGGTCAAACTTACTCCAGTTGATAAGTATCAATTGAGGAGAAAGGTTCGGTGTTGGTAAATAAATCTTTAGGAATAAATAAATGAGTCGTTAAGCGATAAGCTTAAGAAAGCTAGGTATTTTATGCGTTCAAAGGTGGAAAATCTCGAAATAAAATACGCAACGAATTTGACTTATCAGAATTACTTTTATTAAATTATAAAATCAAAAGATATGCGGTCCCTATAAGGTCTCAGTGCTCTAAATGGCATGGAAATATAAAAGTCTATTTTTTTATTTTCACAATAATTAAATGTGTCTTTTAGAATGAATAAAACAAACTATCATCTATGTTCAATTCTAATCAACACAACCCAAACAATGAGCACCTATTTATTATTTGTAAACATATTTATCATTCTTCACGCATGTAGATACCTACATAGGAATTAGACGTATTTTTAACCTCTATAAGAGAGAGTAGCTACTTCCGAAACTGGATAAGTGAGAAACCTGGATAAGTGAAAAACCTCTTTAAGCGAGAATGAGATGGCGGTCCCTTTAACTCTCTCTTATCCAGGTTTGACTGTACTCTTCACCGTCGCAATACCGAACTGTGTTGCGACTATGTGTATGTACCCTCTTTAATAAGTGCAGCTAACACATATTTTCAATTTTACTATATTCCCCTTATTGCATTTTCTTATACCTCTACGAATTTCGTTCGGTAAATCATTTTGAAATTGAGCGTACGCTAACTGGATGAAAATTTTAGATTGAACGTTGGGCGAGCTCATTGAATTCACAGCTTTATATTTGAACAGGATGCAGTGGAAATTAGCTAGGGATTATTATCGTTCATAATTTTGAATTACGGTTTAGAGGTTCAGTATGATTTCAGTTTGCTAATAGACTGTTTATGCATTGTTAAAAAATGGAAAGAGATTATTAATTTAAATAATATTATTAAATTTTATACTGTTTCTAGCTGAACCGGCAAACGATGTTTTGAACTATGAAAAAAATTGTCCTAGGAGTTGGAGGACGCATACGCCACTCTGACATACCATACCCACAAGCACATCCAATTATCCTACCAGCTAAAAATCACATAACATCAATCATAGTACAGCACTATCATTCAAAGTTATTCCTCTCTGGCATTCAAAACACTCTCTATAACATAAGACTCAAGTACTGGCCTATCCATGGCAGAGGTGAAGTGAAAAAATGCATTCAAACTTGTGTTAGATGTATTCGATACAGAGGACAGGTCTGCCACCCAGAGGTATAAAAATAGTCTACCATCTATTTTCTGACCTACTGAAATACAAAATGATTTGTTTATTTGATTTCGATTTGTCAAAAATTACCTAATTAAAATTAAGTAAAAATATGTGACTAGCTTACAATTAAGTGTCGCAAATAGATTTTGAAATATGGAGGTCACATAGTTTGAAGTGTCATAGTTTGGTAGGTAATATTAATTAGGTTAATAGGCATTTAATGTAAAACTAATCTGTCAGAGATAAAAAGAAAAGTTATTTCTAATATTAAACCGATAGGAAGATTCAGAAAAAATATTCACGATTGTGACCTTCAATAAGATATTATTATGAAGTGGGCGGATAAGACAAGCAAAAACAGAGTAGGCAGTAAGCATTGAAATAGACAGTAAATAACAGTAGCAAAAAATCAGCCAAGTGCGAGTCGGGCTCGCGCACTTCATTTATTTTATTCTAATACTGCCTCGATAGCTCAGTGGTTAGTGACCCTGACTTCTGGGTCAAAGAGGCGTGGGTTCGATCCCCACCTAGGGCAAACATTTGTGTGATGAACATAGGTGTTTGCTCTGTGTCTGGGTGTTGTTTAGGTACTATCTATATAAGTATGTATTTAAAATATGTATATAGGTATGTATTTAAAATATGTCCCCTAATATTTATTTATTAGGTATTTATTTATTTTTAAAGTGAATTATGCTACGAAATATTTTTTGAATATTTCAAGCGTCTACCTATTAATATCGAGTTAGAAACGGTAAAAAAAAATCGGCCAAGTGCGAGTCGGACTCGCGCACGAAGGGTTCCGTATCGTATGGGAGCCCTATTCCTGTTGTCCGTTATTAATAGCGAGCAAAAAAACTCCTAAAAATCACGTTTGTTGTATGGGAGCCCCCCTTAAATATTTATTTTATTCTGTTTTTAGTATTTGTTGTTATAGCGGCAATAGAAATACATCATCTGTGAAAATTTCAGCTGCCTAGCTATCATGGTTTATGAGATACAGCCCGGTGAGAGACGGACAGACGGACATCGGAGTCTTAGTAATAGGGTCCCGTTTTTACCCTTTGGGTACGGAACCCTAAAAAACACGTTTAATGTATGGGAGGCGCTATTAAATATTTTATTGAATTTACATTATTTGTTGTTGTATCGGCAACAGAAATACACCATCTATAAACATTTCAATTGCAAATACTCAATCATTTATTGCAACATAGTTGGCCCAATTATGAGGGCCCCATCGTAATTATTATAGCGATCTAGAATATTCCTGTTGCTTTTTCACTATATGCAATTATGCAGTCGATAGAAAGAACACTTTTTACGTTGCTATTAAATTTACGATGGCACTTTTAATTAATAATTGGGCCTATTAAGCTAATATTTAAACGCGGTTCTTAATTAACATGTTTTGTATAATTGTAGGTACTTAAGGGTGTAAGAGTATGGCAATCGTTTTGTTCGTATTGAAACGACTTATTACAATGTTTTTTTTAGATTATTATCTTTAAAAATGCTAAGCTATCACAGTTAATGAGATGCCAGGTAACAGACAGTGAAGTCTTACTCAGTTAGTAATAGAGTCCCATTTTAACCCTTTGGGTACGGAACCCCAAAAAAGGCAGTAAATAACAGTAGCGAAAAATTCACCATAACTAAATTAAAACACGTAGGTGGACGTTTAAACGAACAAAGGTTAATCAGGAAAATTGATGACAGAATAATAAATGGATACAAAATGCCGCCACGGCGGGGAATGAAAAGAGGGAAGATGTGACCTTTACTGAAAATAGGAAGGGTTGAGGACTTGTTGCGTACTGTTTAATTTTCATTAGAATTTATGATTGTTTTTAAATTGCGTTTAATAAAGGGAGTAGAAGAGCTGTTTATATTTCCGTCTCAGGTAGGGAAGTGTGATTTTGTGCGTAAAAAATTAAAAAAGTAAAGTGTGTCTGTGTGTCAGTTTGTTGTGTTTTTGCCTTTGGTAGCATCGTATCGTAAACAAATATGCAAATTTGGCAGTGGGCTTGAGCGTTTCGATTATTTATCCTTAGACCTTCAAGGGTCTGTGGATGATCCAATTGCTTTCTAAAGATAATCCAAATGCTCAAGCCCACTGCCAGTTGGCAGCGTGCCCAGCATGCTGGCTGCATTGCCACGCTGAATGGCAATGCTTATGCGTTGAGCCAAATAAACACCAGCATTTTGGTCACGCGTCGCGTCCACCAGACGCCCAGAAAGACTTTTGAAAATGATATGAGCTCCCGGCCCCCACGGACCCAATGTCTCAACTCCAAATGGCTCAAATATGTAACCACTACCGAGGTTAGCATATTTGCGCCGCTTGTGCTGCTCCGCCGAATTGGCCGCAGCTCCAGCCCTACTCTGAGTCTCAGAAAGATGTGACGGTGCCAAAGTATCGACACAAGTTGCGTCCCATACTAAGGGCCGTCCACACTTCCATGGGACCAGCGTCATGCCGTCAGGCCTTTTGCCATCACCACGCGCGAGCCCACTCGGTTCGAGTACGGCTGCGATATTGGCGGTGGCAAAAGCCCTGCGAATGACATCGTTAAGGCTGGCGTGGCGACCAATCCGACCAGCGCTTCTTGAGCAAGAGAGACCGTGGTGACCGAGCTGGTCAACTGCAGTACCACACTGACAGCGATGGGCCTCACAACACCTTGCACCCAAGCGTAAGCTGACAGCTAGACGAAATGCAGTTGTGTCTAAAAGGTTACCAGTATTGAAAGAGGGCAAAGCTTGCAACCAAAGACCGGACTCCCATACAGAGACCGCAAGGATACGAGCGCGATCCGCGACGCTAGAACACGTATCTAGAAGAGATTTCCGTGCTAGTTCGCAGATCGGCCGATCCCACAGTCTCTGCGACGACAAAGTCTTTGGAAGCTCGGAATTTGGGCTAGCGACCCTCCAAGCATTCGTTGCCTCATTCAAATTAGCTACATCTACGCCGGAATGGCCTAAAGAAGGTGCGAGGATTTTTTCAACTAATTTATGTGTACTATGAATGGAGGACAAGAAAGCTGGTAAAGCAACACTTGAAATTTGGCGGACCCCTAGCCCTCCAAGCCTAACAGGCAAGGAGGCTTGTAACCACGCCCTTTCACTCATCTCAATATTCAAAACCGATACTAGGGTCTGCTTTAAAACATCGTCTAAGCTCAAAAGGAGCTCATTGTGCTTCCACAATGGACTACAACGTAAAGCGTACATGAATTTTGGAATAAACAGACAACATCTTATAATGGTAAACGCCATGTGGGCGTTAATTTTGAGTAGCCTATCAGAGGCACTCAAAAAATTTTGAATTTTTTCTTGAACGAAAGGCGGAAAAGACTCATCTAGTATCGGCGAACCCAGAAGGCGAAGAGAACACTTGTCTACCGATTTGATATTAGGTGCCAAATCATTAAATTTGTTAATTACCAAATCTTTATCTGGACATGAGTCGCAAACGAAAAGTTCGCATTTCGAAAAATTTAGCTCCAAACCAATTTGACGAAACTCGTCAATAAGAATTTCCAAATCACGTAGGACTGTGTTCGCATCGCCACCCAAAGTCCCGTCATCCAGATACCAAACGTTGAGTTTTGAATGGAGACGTTGAACAATTGGATGAATGGCCAGGCTGAAAATGGCTGGTCCGAGAGGGTCACCTTGTTGACAGCCAACGGAAGATAGCAGAACATCATTTTTGTAAATTAATTTAGTGGGTTTGCCGTAGCATTGCCAAAGAAAATTGAAAAGATCGGGAATTTTTTCCTTGACCTGTACCAACAAGGCGTCTCGATTAACCGAATTGAAAGCATTTTTGACATCTACCTTGAGCAACACCTCTCCACAATTTTGACCGAGAAAAGTACGAAGGGAATGAACAGCAGCCTCACATCCACCCCGCGAACCAAAGCCAAGCTGTATTGGTTGAAAAAGGTTACTCAAAAGAGCAACCTTTTTTCTACAGCCGGCTTTGGCTGCGAGACGACGATATGTGGTGCCAACTGCAATAGGTCTGATGCCACCATCTTTTTTGACAAGTGCGCATAGGTTAGCGCCATACAAAACTTCGATGATGTCACCATTGACCCGCCCAGATAACATGAGATTAGCCAAAGCCGTTAATTCCTTCAAGAGAGACTCAGCCACCTCACCAGAGCTAAAAGATAGAAGATCTTTTAGATGTTGAGGTGAAAGACCATCTAGGCCTCCGGCTGAGCCGCTCCGAAAAGAAGAAACGGCCGCTGCAATCTCCTGTGCTGACACTTCAATGACAACGTCATCAGGGTGTGGTGGCTCAGGCAGGTGGAGACATGCTGCCGGCGGATGCTTGTCACGGAGTGACTGGACCGTATCGGGGGTGTGGGGGGCAATAGTGTCGCTGGAGAACAAGACACGTGCGGCGCCTTTGATATCGCCATCACTAATTTTGCTTTCAACTATTTTAATAGTAACCGAATCGTCAGTTTTTTTAGAATTTGGTTTATTCTGCCTTGTTGGCGGAATAATACTTTCAAAATCTAAAGGGTTCTCTTCCAATGCGCTGTACTTCACGCAATTTTCCTTAACCCTAGTGGTAAGGGACTTTTTGTTTGTTGGGTCCGAATGTACGTAAAGCACAACGTAAGGAAAAATCAGCAGGTGTTCCCAGGCGTCTATCGAATTTTTAGAAATAACTTTTCGAATAGCAGCAGATAAACATTGGGCAACCGAAAAACGAGCACCACGCGGGATGCGTTTTAGAACAGGAAGAGAACTTTTGAGTGAGCTAAGAACCTCCCAAAGCGGTTTGGAAGGAGCAGCAGCGCTCACGGGACTGCTGCTGGCTCCATCGGAGCCTGCAGTAGGGGCCGAAAGTGTAATTTGGCTATTTTTATGGCACCGCGTACGGTGAATTTTGAGGCCTTTCTGGCCTTTAAAAAACCGCACTTGGGAACACTCTAGGCACTGAACCATGTCCCCCTGCGACACATTAATGAATTGGGAAACTGCATTAGGCCCAGCCGGGGCGCAAAATGCCATGATTAACAAAATCAAAACTAAAATAAAATAAAAATAAACTTAAGTTCTCTAAGTGGAGACGTCAGGACGTCAGACCGTGACGTGGGCGGTCTGCGCAGACTCCCCGGATGGCGTTGACATGGAAACAAGAAAACAACAATGAGCCGCGACTGTCAAAAACCTACTGAATATTAATATACAATAGAAAACAAATATTCGACTATCTCTAGCTCTACAAATATTACCTTGAAAGAAAATAAGAAAAAGGAGATAGATTGGAGTAGGTTTTGGCCCGCTAGAGTAGTATAATCTGAAAAAAAAGGGGCCGAGAAAAAATTCTGCCAACTTACGTTGACAGAAACTTTTTGTTTTTTTGGCTCAACGCATAAGCATTGCCATTCAGCGTGGCAATGCAGCCAGCATGCTGGGCACGCTGCCAACTGGCAGTGGGCTTGAGCATTTGGATTATCTTTAGACCTTCAAAGGTCTGAGGGTGATCCAATGCTTTTTGTGTAATAGTAGTGTAGTTTTGTTGTAGTTAATAAAGGCACTTTTGCCCGTTACTAGTATTGCTTTCTATGTAGTAGTAGTGTAGCTAGTTTTAGCATATAAAGTAGTATTGTATTGTATGTAGTTAAAAAAGGCACTTTTGCCCAATGTAAAAAAAAATACAAATTTTAATGTCTTTATTTCTTCAAAATGAAATTAGATCAAATTGTTTCTTATTTTAATATGGTTTCCAAAATTTGTTACCTGTATAATAGGTTAATATAACATTACTAAAACAATTAATTTCATCAAAATTTTAAAACCGTTTTTATTTCATTGAGCTATCTGTGCTACTGGTTATAAAGGATTTAGCCTGTATCACTAAAACCGAAGATAAATAATTTCCTATCGCTATTTTGTCTTCTATTTCTTCTATAATAGTACGTAGTATACTCACGTCTGTAATTCGAATTTAATAAATAAATAATAAATCATAATACTTACAGGTCCTTCAAAATTACTCTAAGCAAACACCAATAGTACTTATTATTATTTTTAACTGTATCATATCATTATCAAGAATAACCGATTTTACAGGTCGCGGCATATAAGTCTAGCGCTGAGCGAAGTGTGAAGGGGATGGCTGCGCATGAGTTTAGTATGGCGGTCAACATGCGCAGCCATCCCCTCCACAGTACCCTTAGCGCTAGACTTACGTGCCGCTACTTGCACCTTCTAGTTAAATGATAATAAACTAACACAGAAATCAAGTTTAGTCGAATAGAGTTCAAACCTTAAATTTAAATTTTATTTATGTTTCAAACATATTAATACTATTTTGTAGAATTAATTTTTCGAAATCAAATTTAATGTTACACAAAAACCACGAAAACTGACCTGTCGCAAATTAGCCAGGCCCCCACGTCCGCTCGCGACTCACTCGCAGTCACACTTGACAAGCCCCCGTTTAAACTCATAACGTCAACAAGGAATAGTTTATGAAACTGTGTCACAGCTAGTGAATGAATTTGGCCAATTTTAAAAACTTCCACTTTAATTAGCGTTGCTAGCTAATGTCGCAATGTTGTAATTACTACAGTGTTATGGTTTGTTGACACTAATTAAGAGGAAGCGAGTCGTGCAGTGTCATGTGGTCTGAGAAAATATTTTGTATAATTTAATGGAGAAATAAGCAAGATTTGAACGACGATAGATATATAAGGTTTTATTAAAAAAATATTAAGGTATGCAATTAAAAATATAAATGTACCTTTGTATATCAGTCTCTGGTGGCAATATATAACAATTTTTTATTAGTTTTGGGCCACAAACTGTACATATGTCATTAGTTTAATTTTTTGATTATTTGTTACAAATGGTAACACAGAACTTTATGTCATTCACGTGAAATTTACTGTTACAATTAGCTTTAATGTTGATTGTAAACAGAACTCAATTTAATATCAAAATAACTACTCGTTATTCTAACAATTTCATTAACAATTATGTACATCAACAAAAAAAAAATAGAAATAAGCTTCCTCACATTGGCATCGCTGTTAATTTATACTGACTTAACGCTTATTCACAAGCAAAGATGACAAAGTCAACTGTTTCAATTCAAGTGATTAATGAACGCACGAAGTAAAGAACTGAAAGAGCTATCACTAGCAAGACTTTATGCGAAATGACTGAAACTTAACCTACTTGCAACATCGTCCATCTTTTTCTCACACTGCGACAGCTATCAGAGACAAGTGCTTTGTATAATAAAGTATGTTCGGCAACTACACCTAAACAAAAGAAAAAATAATTAATTTTAAAAATAACTCAGGCATTTTATCAACATTGTTATCGTTTTTCAGGTCTTTGCACATAGGCATGCACAGTATCAACGCGTTGTGATGTGTTGAACACATTTAAGATTTCATATCAAAGTTGCGATTTAATAGCTTTTTTCGCTTTTGCGGAATGTAAAGGCGTTTTTTTTTTAAATATTGATAATGACATAAACTAGTGAAACAAAGTTATAAACCCCGCCTGCAAAAAAATCACCAGATAGAAATCTATGGACGAAAAAATATTAAAATACTTGTGATTGTTCCTAACTAAATTTAAATACGTGATGTATTATGTATCTTTTTGTAATGTTCTTATAATTTACTTTATTTTCATGTGATGCTTGATAGGTTTCGTTAAAAAAAAATGTATTCCCAACTGGGAAGAGCCTTTGATAGTTCGACAAAATTGCATGCGCATTGTTCACAAATAAACTAAAAAAAAGACGTGTGGCACTCGGGGACTGCCGCGGTAAAGCTATTGCATTACGTCTAATCGCACACAACGCCGTGTCGAAGACTGACGAACTGAAACGACGTTAGACGATGCACGGCCTTCAAGCCACACCTCCTTGCCCGTCGGAGTGGGGAGCGTGAGGTTTTTTCGTTACGGAATTTCTGGATTCGGTCCCCGCGCTCAAGGCCCGCGATAGAAGCTATGCAATAGCTTAATAATTAATTTATTAATTAAGGGGGTTAATTTAGAAATATTCGAAAAACTATGACCAGACAAAACGGTCTGCCGTCTTTAGCGAGGAGTAACACTAAATTACTTAAAACTATTTTTAAACATGTGCCAATAAATAATCACAAAAGGCCATAATTGACCACTATTAATCGTAAGCCTTTTTCCAATATACCATCTTTCTCTCGTTTTTGTGCCAAAATTTTGATTCTTAAATATGTTTTATGTAAGTAGCCTGATTAGTAGCTGCTAGATTGTAGTATTTAGTAGTAGTTCAGAAAAATAAGAGTTCAGAATTTTTTTTTTTTTTTCAAAATGCAATATCTATCCACGTCAGTCCAATTTCTGGACAATAATATTTATTCAGCGTACGTAAGAATCACAAGGGGACAGTCACCATTATTGTACGTTTAGCGAATCGCCCTTGCACTTGAAATCAATAATGTATAGATCACGGAAAATTGGTTTGTTTGCCTGCTACGTATCGATTCAGTGTCGATTTACATCATAGCTGTTGACTTATACTTGCGATATAATGTATAGAGACGTTTTATATAGGTAGAAAAAATTATTTTGTTGAGATACGTAAATTTTCGTCATGTTCGTTTCAGATGATGCTTCTGCTGAACTTATGCCTCCCTTACAGGTCTCCAAAAGACTAATTTGAAGCGGCCTGCGTCCGGCTGTCGTGTAGGTATCCGCCACCTCGTGCGAAACGAACGTATTAAACTGCACTTTTCGATATTCGGTACTTTTACCTAATTTTGTAGTTAATTTTTTTAGGATATAATGAATTTTAGCATATAATATAATGAAATAATAATGAACCTCCAGACGATTTTCGATTCTCTTAGTACGTTGTCTGTTAAAATTTGATTATCAAAGACATAACAATTGTATAAGCTACCATCTTTTTGCTATGTTATATCATCATTATTTTGGTATTCATTAAATAAACAATCATTTTTAGGTACTTATAGTTCGACAGCAACTGCTACGTCATGCCTCGTTTGGTCAGTATACCACTGAAAATTTGGAAATAAAATATGCAAAACCCTCTAATAACACGAACTGGCCCGAATTAACAAACGAAACACCTCCCTAAGCCACTTAAAATTACCAACATGACTTTCAATAAGCGTCCTGATATCCAGGCCGGCTTAAATAAAGTCCATTTAGTTAAGTCACGTAGGCCTCTAAACTGGAAACAACCGATGATTCCGGATTCGACCGAATGCGCCGGACGGGCTTACGTGACGTAAGTTCAAGGGCTTTAGCTCACTAGGATACTATGGTCACGATAATGATATACTAAGCGCCACACAAGTCGGCGGATGGGAATTTATGCGCAGAACGCTGCACAAAAGCCGAAATATAGGAAAGCGCGGGAGCCAGAGAGACTCGCGCCGGGGCACACCCGCCCGCCAACCTCATGCCTCCCGTGCGCACCCTACTTAAGGTGACGCATTGATAAACTATAATGTTTCAAAAATTGAGTACCGCGCCTCTTCACTCGGACAAATTTTACGCGATCGCGCTCGACAGGATCGCGCCAGAGCGGCGGGCGGCAGTGAGTTTTTAATTAATTACTCATAATGTACACATTAAAAAACATAATTTCTCGGTCTATTAAAATAGAAAAATGATTAGGCTATTTTATTCGTAAAAAATAATGGGATGTTGTCGCTGATAATTTTTAGCATTCGAATTATTAAACTTTTTTTTGGTGAGAAATTTGTAAGTTTTTTTTTAGTAAAGCCGGTTACTTTTCAAAATTTTGTCTGGTTCATAATATTTTTCATGACGTTTCCTTATCTATGATATTTTTTAAATTTGAATCAAAAACATTCGTCCCCTCACATTGCGCATTCAAAAGTACTCGTTTTCGTGTTTCTCGGCCCGATGCCTGCTCTTAACTCCGCCCGTGCTCAACACTACGCCACGCGGCGTCGACATTGTGCACACATGCGCAACAATTAGCGAATCACGGCTAAGTGTGATCTGCGGCTAACTTCTCATCCCCCGACTTGTGTGCGCTTAGTATATCTAACAGTATCTACCTATTCCGTCTTCATACAAACGGTCGGAACGCGAATCATACCTACGCGCCTCGGAGTTTGGTATGCACTCCTCACACAACAGTCGCAGGGGCGTACTGCATTGACGAAGGAACGTGTGGGTTTGTTTCAGTGAGTGTGCGATTTACCTACCAAGCGGGAAGCCCTAGCGCATGATACGTACTGCGTGGCCACGTGAGGCTGTAGATATTTATTTCAAGGACAGGGTCGAGTCATAATACTGTTAGATACCATTACCGTGCTATGATGGTGCTCATGGCAGCGGTTACTAGCGGTTACTAGTAGAGTAGTTTTGACGTGACAACGTCTTATAAATTGGTTTGCCGGGTGACACTTCAAGAAACTGCGTAACGCTCCGCTCACACTTTTCTCGAACTACCCCCTACTTAAGATTTAATCAGTTATTGTCAATAATAATTACTAACACCTAAGTAGCCTAAGTAAGTTATGGAACAAATAAAATTATTATTTATTTTATTTTTATTTATTATTATGATGTAACTTTTAAAAGGCAACTTTAGTCTGCAATACGAATTATTATTATTAAGATAAATTGTTATTTACTCACTCCGTTTTGACGTGACAACGTCTTATAAATTGGTTTGCCGGGTGACACTTCAAGAAACTGCGTTACGCTCCGCTCACACTTCATGCGCTCTCATTCGTCTCATTCGTCTCAAAGTAGTTGTCACGTAAAACTTTCGCCCGTATACCGACTTTACAGGCAATAGTTTTTTTTTTTAAGCTCTTTTTCCCCGGGTATTTTTCCAGGATTCTATTACGTTACGTGTGTTGGAGACAAAGTGCAGAGTAGGACGTCCACCCACATGGTGGACAGATGACCCCATCAAGACCGCAGGATCGCGTTAGATGAAAGCCGCTTCCAACCGATCTCATTGGAGAACCAAAGAGGAGGCCTATGACCAGCAGCGGATATCTGAGGCTGATGGATAAGTGGTGGATGTCGGAAGAGAATGCAAAAAATGCTAGGAATTGAATAAAAATGATAATCGGCCAAGTGCGAGTCGAACTCGCGCACGAAGGGTTCCGTACTGTTATGGAGCCCCCCTTAAATATTTATTTTAATTTAGTAATCAATTATTGAAGTAAACACACGATTAAATATTCTTTGAATATTTCAAGCGTCTTCCTGCAAAAACGGCAAATAATTCAGGTTTGTTGTGTGAGAAAAAATTAAATATTAATTTTATTTTGGTTTTAAAATTTGTTGTTAGCGGCAGCTATCACGGTTCATAAGATACAGCCTGGTGACAGACAGACAAACGGACAGCGGAGTCTTAGTAATAGGGTCCCATTTTTACCCTTTGGGTACGGAACCCTAAAAATAGATTAGATATCCCTCGAGAAATATTTTCTGTCTTTACCTTATAAACGTACAATACTTATAAACTAGGTCAGATAGTAAACGGCAAACTGAGTCGTAATGTGGTCTCACCTTAAGTTTAGTCTCGTACTATTAACGTCCTGTAATTTCCTATTGCGGTGCGTTGGTGGGAGGAGAACGTTACGTCCAAAGTCCACCAAAACGTAATGAAGCCTTAGAGACTTAAAACAAATATATATCAATCAAATCCTGACGCGTAAAATTAGTTGAAAGTACTTCTCGCTACAAAAAAAAAGGTGTAGTATTTTTTGGCACAAACTGTTAAATGTATTTAAATTTGACATTTCGTACCTAAAATCTGGCATCACCCCTCGAGATGACAGAAATTAATAATTTTATAATTTTTAGAGTTTAGTACTTCAAAAGGAAAAAAAAAATGGAACCCTTATAAAAGCACTATGTTGTCCGTCTGTCTGTCCGTGTGTCAAGACCTTTTATCTCGGGAACACATAAAGTTATCGCATTGAAATTTATACTACAGACACCATGAGAACTGAGAATTTTATTATTTACACATCTGCAGATGCTAAAACACATTTTCAATTATTTTTACACAATTTTTGAGGTAGGTATTATGAAAAAAGTAAAAAAAAAAAACTTTTGTCGATTGGTATAATGTTTAGAGATTTTAACAACTTACTTCCAATTTTGTGCAATTTTCAGGATTTGTACGGTACCCTCGATGTGCAAGCCTGACTCGCACTTGGCCGATTTTTTTATTTAACACTTGCGTGTTTGTGAAGACTTATGTCGATTTTATTTATGACGTTGCAAGTATCTCTGATTACTCAAAGTGTGTGGATATGTGTGTGATGATGATGATGATTTCCAGGCCTTTTTTGGCCGCAACTATTGCATAGTTTCTTGGTAGTTTATTTGATGGACCCTCGCAGTCATGACCGAAGTAACCAATTATAGCGGTGAAAGTTCGAGAACCAGGTGGTGCTACATGTCAGGGCACTATCAACGTAATTGTAAAATATGTTTGCAGGCGGCCTGTATTTTTAAGTTGCTCTCGTTTTGCCTCTAGATCGCGCTTTTGTTGATCTAAATGTTGAGGGCTCGATCCCACAGCCCTTGGTATAAAATGTATAAAAAGGATCAAAATTTTAGTACAAACTCAATATTTTATGAAAGAAAAAAATATATGTTGTTCTGGAGCTATTCTGTTGGTAAACCATATCTGACACGTACAAGGAATAACTTCGCTCGATCGAACACAAATCCGAAGTTACCTTTGTTTTGAACGAAGATCCTATTTTTTGATGAGTTTTTATAAGTAGTATTTAAAAAAAAAATGTTTAATGCATTAAGTATTAGGTAAAGTATTGGCAAATCACATAAAACAGTTAAAAAGCAGACTTGATAATTTTATATGAATTTTTGTTGTTAATTTCACCATACGAAGACGCGCTCCCCTCAACCCCTTGCCATGTCACTTTGTTCGCGGAGCGCGTCTACCCACGATACACTCTTGATGTGGCGCTCCAATACATTTTATTCCTCAAGAACTGGCTTCTACTTTTCCGCTTATCATTCTGAAGTTCCTATTAAAAATGCGTTCCCAAAAATATGGGTATTTTACAGAACAAAAACAAACACGATTATTTCCGATTGTGTTCAGTTTCTGAGTAGCAAGTATGCCATTTATATAGTAGACTACAATATTCTGCCCCTTTCCAGTTTATATCCACTCTGCTTTGCTAGAGTTTGGGCTTAAAAGCAGCTCTGTGTAGGAATTGAAATAATAGTTTTGTTTGTATAACGGTAATGGGAAGTTCCTGTTGTTCCGACTGCGGTTGTAATCATCCCCAATGGTTTTTAATGTAGAATGACTTGTAGAATGTAAGTATTGTCTATACTGCAAAGTAAAGATTCTTTAGTGCTGTTGCACTTCTTTTTTTATGGATAGTTTTGCGTTTGACTACACGCTGCCTGATGATAAGCAGATATGCGGTCTATGGTCATTATTATATCTTCTTTGTTAGGTTGTAACACGCTTCCTTAGAAGATACCTATTTACTTGGGATTTGAAGACACCCACGTTGTCCTTTAGCGGGGAGACAGACTCAGGCAAACCGTTCCACATTCTGGCGGTTCGTATGAGGAATTGTTTATTTTTAACAATTATGAAGTTCTATGATTTAGACGTCTTTTAAGGCGAGGCCAAGCATAATTTTATTAGGCGTGAGTCATGTAAAATAATTCGCGTAATTTTGGTTGCATAATATGCTGCATGCATAAGTCAGAAAATGAGTCAAATCATTTTTAGTCACATACGGGACTTTAGTGTGAAATCGAATGCCGCGTAATTTTCGGAATTCATGTTACGCAACTCACAGCTCAAAGAAACGAAGACTCTTTTTAAAGGCCCTCTTTCGCCCCGCGGGGCGAAACGCCGAAAACGATAAAAGAAGAGGCCGTTTCGGTCCACGTTGATAAAGATCAATTTTAAGGGACATCTTACATACGGTCTATGATTACAATCAAAGCTAACCACTGGACCACGCAAACAGTATTGTGGAATGCTGATATTTCTTTTGCTATTGTTATTATTGTAAGTAATCAATTTTTTAATAAAAATTCTATAATTATTGCAAATCACGAGATTTATTTTCCGGTTCTTTATTAGGTATATTATTTTACATATTGTTGTATATTTGATTTTAGTATTAAGCTTAATATTTCCTCTATAACTATATTGTAATTATAGCACTTAATTTTATGTTTGCATAAAATAACTTTTTTGTAAAATGACGTGTAAATTGTAATTTTGCCAATAAATGAGTATAAGTATGAATATGAGTATTTCAATAAATGATTCTAATTCTATAAAATGATCATTGGAAAACAATTCCCCATTGAGAATCGGATGAAAATTTAAATGAAGTTGCTCACATTACATCCTTATATGGTATAAAATAAAGTCGCTATTTTCGTTTGTTTGTTTGTCTGTATGCTTAAATCTTTAAAAATACGCAACGGATTTTGATGCGGTTTTTTTTAATGGTTAGAGTGATTCAAGAGGAAGGTTTATATGTATAAAAATTTCCGAAATTCCCACGGGAACGGGCACAACGCGGGTAAAACCGCGGGGCGCTGCTAGTATGAGATACTTCTTACTCAAAGATTGATATAACAATGCTTGTTGTTCCCGGAATAAGACAAAAGATGTTGACATCTTACGCAAATGTTTATCATTTGCATCTGAGAACAGTATAATATTATGATGTTATACCAGTTCTGGATAACCGTTATCGAGAACTAGTGTACTAATTCGAAAGGAGGTAATTTAGTCCATAATTATGAACATGGTCCTCTGACCTGTGTCGATCATTTTGGTTCTTCTACGGATTTCTTAATTTCTGATACACATACTGATATAATGTAATTCAAAATTATTTGAACCAGATCTGAAATTAAACGATTTGTCGTCGATGAAATTCATGTGTCACAATAAATTTGGTTAAATTATAGAAATCTATCGACTCGTCAAATTTATTGTGTGTCCATAAGAATACACGCCATAGTTTTGACTTGGATTTGTTTAATAATGCAGAAATGATATTTTATGTTTATTTTTCGCAAAAAAAAATGGTAAAACCGCTTCCATCGTGTACAAAATTCGAATATTTCGCTCGAATCGTTTACATTCTAGTTGATTTTTCAAAAAGAACACAGCCGATTTCTGTAAAATTTAAATGGAATCACTTCAGGATTCCATTTAAATTCAGGCGGAATAATCGATGAACATGCACAAAAAAATACATACAGACGAACAACCTCCTCCTTTTTGGAAGTCGGTTAAAAATTAATTAAACCAGAACTGAAATTAACCAAGTTTTCGTCGACGAAATTCATCTTGTAATTTATAATTTTATCTTTATTGTGTATCCAAGAGAATACATGCCCTAGTTTTGACTTGGATTTGTTTCATGATACAGAATTGATAATTCTGTATTACATCTCAATGTAAAAAAATAAACAGTCGAGTATCTAATTATTATTTTTTGCCAATAATGACACAACCGATTTCCAAAGTGTACAGAATTCGAATAGTTCACACGAATCGATGTGTCATCCATGAATTATTTTTTACATTATTGTTGATTTTGTCATAAATGACTCAGCCGATTTTATGAAATTTTAATGGGACTATCTCGAGAGTATACACTTTCGAAATAAAAATTTATTTACAAATCGGTTCACAATTGGCAAAAATACCGATGAGCATACAAATACATACAGATGAACATAGTACCTCCTCCTTTTTAGAAAGCAGTAAAATAGTTCCTTGTCTTCTTACGTCGTATCGTACCAAAATGTTAAACTTTCCACGTTTATAGCGAACATAGCGTACACGTGTTTGTATCATCATCATTTTCAGCCGTAGGGCGTCAACTGCTGGACATAAGCCTCCCCTATGGATTTCCTATAAGCCTGGTTAGAAGCGGCCTGCATCCAGCTTGTTCCTGCGGTTTTAATAATACGTCGTCGGTCCACCTGGTCGGTGGACGTCCTACGCTACGCTTGGCGGTGCGTGGTCTCCATTTGAGAAATTTACTGCGCCTAATTTTTCGAGCTATGTGCCCTGCCTATTGCCAATTTAACGTACTAATCCGCTGGGCTATGTCGGTAACCTTGGTTCGTCTGCGAATCTCCTCATTCCTGATTCGATCTCGCAGCGAGACTCCGAGCTTAGCCCGCTCCATAGCGCGTTGGGCTACCTTGAGCTTATTCATAAGGCCTACAGTAAAAGACCACGTTTCAGATCCATATGTCATCACTGGCAACACACAACTTGAGACACTGAGGAATGTCGGACTAAAAAACCTCACGCAGTTTTCCGAACGCTGCCCAGCAGAGTTGGATTCGGCAATTACCCTCTGTTTTTAAGTTGGGCTTACCTAACTGGACTACTTGTCCTAGGTTGACGTAAGAGTCAACAACTTCAAGAACCGAGCTCCGGACAGATATTGGGGTGGGTAAAACATGGACATTACACATGACCTTTGTCTTGTCCATTTTCATCTTAAGACCCACGTATTTGTATGCTGACCCTAAAATTTCTGTAATTTAGCTTTAGACATAATGACGTTGACCTGTAAACGTGACCTGCGTTGTCTAGGATAATATTTTAGGCCTTTGTGTTTTGAATATTAGGGTTTATATTTTTCCTACTTCTTGTATCTGTTGCCACCCGCGCTTATCATTATTGGTGTATATAGTTGACTTTTAGGCACAGAGATACCAAAGGGATAACGTCGAAGGTCGATCGAGAAAATCTGAAAGAGATACATTGATTTAATATGGCATTCGTTAGAAAGAGACATGAAAAATATCCCGATTCAGTGTCTATTGCCGGATTTTTCCGTACGGAAAATCAAATTCTCATAGAACTTCAATACAAAAATTTGACAGTGACAACCTCAGGGCGCGATTTTCCCATCTGTTTTTCCCATAGATTTTTGCCGTCGAGAATTAGCACAATCGACAACAGTGTTATCAATCTGTTATGTACATATATGTTTGTGCTTTGAGGCCTGATACAGAGCATAATATAAATGTAATGTGTGTCTGTCTACTTGTATGTCTCCCTGTGACATTGAAATTAGTTTTTAAATTTTGACACTGAACTTAAAGAAAATAGTTTTTTTTTATTGATGTCTTCATTTTATTTGTTTAGACAACATAACGTTGACAAGGTCAGTCTTCGTGTGGGTGATGGCTCGGATGACACGTTAGCCATGACAAAGGATTTCAGGCGGCTTAAAAACTCTGATATACTAGGGCTATATCCAACCAGCCTAAAATGTACCAACTCACTTACAGCCCAACATAACATAATAGACCTTTTCTTCCCCCTATCTCGGAAAGAGAATTTTTCTCTCCGGTATCTAAGTGCAAAGCCGTTTTTATCCGCTGGAGGATAAAGTAAAATCAAATTTAGAACATCGTGTGCACTGATTTTGTGAATTCAAAACATCATTAAACCTATTTACTCCCACCTCCATGATGCCGAATTTATCATACTTACAACCTTTTTTAATTTGTTAAAAACTCAGTATCGGGACCTTCTTGGTGTACTTTTTTAAATTTGCTTTGCGCGTGTCATTTTATTTTCACTTCATATTGTTAAAACCTTATGTTAAATGCAAGAAACTTGAAAACAAGTGAGAAACCTAAACTTAGTGATTCTAGCGAGGAACGAGTGACGAGGAAGTTTACTTGACGTCAATAGAATTGATTGAAACTGTTAATAATGCGCAAATGAGCTTTCTCCCTCAATAACCACGCGAGAAGTATTTGAAACAGTACGATGTGTAGACGACTTTACATATTTCCTCGCTGAGGTGGGATAATTTTATTTCCTTGCTAGAGTCTGGCCAACGAAAGCTGTCCAAGAAAAATTTTAAGGGGATTTTAGGAAAATCAAGAGCTGTTAGCTTGTTTTCTAGTACCGCTCAGTTGATCTCCATGAAATGTAGCATGCACGTAGTTCTATAAACTACGTGCATTGAGACAGGTTCAAGGCGGGTTTTTTTTTAAATTATCGCCTTTTTTCTTGGACAGCTTTCGTTGGCCAGACTCTAACGCTCAGAATTCTAGTTTAGAATCCTTCGTTTGCTCGGTCATCAAAATTGAGCACGTGGTTAAAAAAATAACAAATAAGTATTGTTCAGAATAAAATAAAGATAGATTCTATCGTGTACAGAATCGAATATTTCGCTCGAGTTGTTAAGATTATTGTTGATTTATCAAAAACGGCTCAGCCGATTTCTGTAAAATTTAATTGGGACCGTCTTGAAAGTAGGTATATCCTTTCGAACTAAAAAATAATTTTTCGATTCAGTTCATAATTGGGGAAATTATCGATATTCATCGTGTACAAAATTCGGATATTTCGCTCGAATTGCTTACATTATTGTTGATTTTTTCAAAAACGGCTCAGCCGGTTTCTGTAAAATTTAAATGGGATTACCTCAGAAGTATACCCTTTTGAACTAAAAAAGAATTTATCGATTCGGTTTACATTTGCTGAAATTATCGATGAACACACACAAAAAAAAATACATACACACTAACATAGAACCTCCTCCTTTTTGGAACTCGGTTAATAAAATAGCACACTTGCTCTACATTTCACGTTAATAAATGTTGACAAGTAGGTTGTTTACAAAACATCGATCGGAAATATCTTAAATCCAGTATCTGCTAATAAGCAAACCACGATTTCATAAACAAGTCGACATATCAGAATATGTGGAATATTTATTTTGCAACACGCTTACTTGAATACACGGAATAAACTCACATACATTCTGATCAGTCTCATTGAGTGGCAGTGAACTTGAAAACTACATTTTCACCATCATTTAACTGATCTGATATGTTATAAGCTTCTTATAACTATAGACCTACCGCCGTGCGACACTAGTATTATAGTTAAGTAGTTGACATCAACGACCATTTATACTATAAATGGTCATTGGTTGACATACAAGACGCCTGATTCCCGTAGAACAGAAGAAAATAACAATGGCATACAAAAAACACCATTGAAATCATCCGAATGCTAATCAATATTAAAACATGCATTGAATGACGCAAAAAATCATAGGTGGGCCTAACTACTTGAGGTGGCCTTGATTCGATAATACGTTAACTGCTGGCTTGGCAATGGCGACGACGAGCCAGGGCAGTGGAGCGCCATAGCATTATCCCGCACCTGTCTTAGTACTTTGAAATGTTATAGCGGGAATTCATAACTAAACCATGAAATGCATTCTCTTTGTTGTTTACTTTTGCAAACGTAATAAGCCAGCTGATTTTTAAGGAACAGAATACTATTAAAGTACTTATACATAACATGAAAGTGTCAAAAACTATCTATAATAAACACCCATTCACAGATATCTGCACCACACCCGCGACTGGGGTCGCGTGTCGTGACGGATCTAATAAAATACGCGCTAATTGATACGCCATGACAATTCGAGCGGCAGCTATTCGCGCTCCATCGGGCGCGGTGACACAAACACGGACCGATAGGATCGCCATATTTGCTGGAATTGGGGAACATTTTGCTATTTTAGGAATCCTTAGATACTAATACTGTAAATCTGAAAATGTTTGTTGGTTTGTTCCTCTTTCAAACAGCATCGAACCAACGGATTGGTTTTTAGCATGGGCCTAGTTTAAATGCTGTAAAATGACATGGGCTACTTTTTATTCCGGAATAAATATTCCCGTGGTATATCATCATCATCATAATTTTGAGCCTGTAATAGCCCACTGCTGAGCATAGGCCTCTCTTCTTGTACGCCATTCACCTCAGTTTTGTGCTAATCTCATCCAGGTTGGACCCGCAACTCTTACAATGACGTCGACCCAACGAGCTTGCGGACGCCCCGCGCTTCGTTTGCGATGATGGCAGGTTGACAAAAACCTTAACAGGATGGTGGCTGCGTTGTTACGCAGCCACCATCCTGTTAAGGTTTTTGTCAACCTGCCATCGTTCTGTCCAACAATGTGTCTTGCTCAACTCTATTTAAGTTTTGTGATTATCCGACCAACGTCGCGCCCCTTAGCACGGCCACGAATCTCGACATTTGTAACGCGGTCTTGTAGTTTGTTGCCGAGCATGGCGCGTTCCATGGCCCTCTGTGCTACTTGTTTCTTGTGCGCGGCCTCATCAGTTAGTGACCATGTCTCGGCACCATAAATCATGGTGGGCAGGACACATTGATTGCTAAACAATTAATCGAGTCTTTAGGCACTGTGGGATGTCAGCAGATTTTAGAATATCGTCCAACTTGTTGAAGTCCACCCATCCCAGCTGGATTCTTCTAGAGATCTCGTTCTACTTATGTTCTTTGTCAAAAGTTAAATATGTCCAAGGTAAACGTACCGGTCGACTGTCTCTAGCCTCTCGTTTCCAGTTGTTATGGTTGAATTTAAGCCATTAGAGACATTCGCCATCGCCTTAGACTTGGACATATTAGTCTTGAGCCCAATTTGGAGGGTAGCACGATCATGATATAGATCTTCGATCATGCTTTGGAGGTCATCCAAGTTTTCCGCAAATAACACAAGGTCGTCGGCAAAGGGTAAGTGAAACAGGAAGACACCATTTATATTAATTCTGATTTTCCCCCCATGCAAGCGTTTTAATGACGTCTTCTAGAGTTGCCGTAAAACGCTTGGTATAGCACAAAAATCAAAATATTACGCGGGTGGAGCCGTGAGAATAAGACAGTAAGTAAATAAATATATACCCATAGAGAAAATAAAATGTAATAAAATATTAACATTTTCTTATCTCTATCTCTGAGGCTTTAGCATGAATTTGCTTGGTAAACGAAAACTATTATTGTTTTCGTGTGATCCCGTACATTTTTTCAGTTCTTGTTTGTTTCCGCTAAGGGCGCTGTACAAACATTTGTAGAACCACACGAAATCTACCACAGTCTCCGTTTATGTATAAATTCGTAATAGCCCCTCTGATATTCTTGTTTCTTTGGCCATTTTTGGCAAACATTGACATAAATACAGCTGGTAGAAATTTGCTAGTACCTAGTTTCTTCTTGGTCATTTTAGAAACGATTTTACTAGTTTTGTCTCGCACGGCTACTGCTGAACAATAAAACAATACTGTTCTTGGCAGTCGGGTAAAAATAATAACTGATTAACTATTTATACCGATTAAATAAGTAATGTCACGTTGTTTTAGTCCTGATAAACTGCCATATTTAAGTTGACTGAGTGAAAAGTAGACATGTTTTCTGAGAATACTTTTTACAATCATAAAATTAAGCCAATGTAATGTAACTGTTTACATTTTCTTACATATTTTACGTGATAACATGATAAGTCGATGAACGCCGGCTGCACGTATGAAAAAGTGTCACGTTCCGCCTGAACAGAACGTGCAGGCGAGAGCGCAGAACAAACGATAGAGGGGCACCATCGGGTTAAGTATTCGGCTTGTTTCAACTCCTGATCCAACAATAAGCCTAATTACAGAGGCGCCATCGTAATTATATTAGCTAAATACATAGTTCTGTTTCTTTTTCTCTTTAGACATTCGATAGAGAGAACGCTTTTTACGTTGCTATTAAATTTACGTTAATCGCCTCTGTAATCGGACTTATTGTGTTCTTATGACGTTAACACGTAAAATTATCGTCTGTAAACTGAGTTTACAGAAAACCAATTGTTTTTTCCTAAAAAAATCCGATATTTTCCCAAACATGTGGGGTCCCGTAGCAAACATTGTTACGTGCATAACTCGAATAAAACAGTTTTGTTGACTCGCCAACAGCGCTTGCGATTTGCAAATTGTTATGTAAACATGTACATACCAACAAAGCGTATATAAACGTGATGTAGGTGTGTTTGTTTACATTTCTTGTTATTTCCAATGACAATTTAACGAGACTAAATAATAATAATAGAGCACGAAATTTGTTGTACAAGTTTGGACACTTTAGTTTAAAAAATTAAAAATAACTTTTCTTTTACCTTATTTTCAAATGTTAACAAAAACTATAAATAGAGTTTTGATAGTATATTAACGAATTGATATTATATTCAAAATATGTTTTGTTTTTAATTATTTCTGAGCACAGATTCATAACCAAGTGAATGTGCTGTTTGTGTTTTAGGTTCTATATTCGTCTGTATGTATTTTTCGTGTATGTTCATCGATAATTCCACCAATTTTGTACCGAATCGAAAAAGTATTTTTTAGTACGAAAGGATATACTGCCGAGGTGGTCCCATTAAAATTTTACAGAAATCGGCAGAGCCTTATTTGAAAAATCAACAATAATGTAAACAATTCCAGCGAAATATTCAAATTTTGTATACGATGGAAGGCGGTTTTGCCATTTTTGTGAAAAATAAATATTCAAGGATACATTTTAAATAGACGCTTATTTAAATAGTAGGTACCCTTGAAAAACACTAATTTCAAAATCATTTGTCAATTTTAGAAGGCAATAGATGAAACTAAAAATTACAAAAAAGTCGACTTTCAATCTAGTGGTTATTTTATGTATTGGTTTTCGAAAAAAAAAATCTTTGAAAAAGAAACCAGTTTTCCACATGTTTTCAGAAATATTTCCTTTATGACTTTCATACCGTCGTGGGATATTTAATCAACGAAAGAGCAGAAGATAAAATGATTTAATTTTACACATAGCTAAGGAACCTATACTAACACGAGCGTGTCACAACAAGCACTTTATTAATTTTGAGAATAATTTGAAAGATAAACGTCAGAAACGGTGGTTTAATTAAGATTTGTATAACTAATCTTCTTGCTAAATTTTAATGAACACTGCACTTGGCCAAGACTTAAGGAAGGTTTTTTATTTTCTCTGATTTTCATTTTTAGGGTTTCGTACCCAAAGGGTAAAAACGGGACCCTATTGCTAAGACTCCGCTGTCCGTCTGTCTGTCTGTATGTCTCCAGGCTGTATCTCATAAACCGTTATAGCTAGAAAGCTGAAATTTTCACGAATGATGAATTTCTGTCGCTGCTATAAAAACAAATACTAAAAACAGAATAAAATTAATAATGAAGGGGGGGTTCCATTCAACAAACATAATTTTTTAAGCCGTTTTTCGTTCTAATATTAATAATGGTAACAGGCAGATGCTTGAAATATTCACAGAATATTTAGATGTATGTTCACTTTAGTTATAAATATTACATTAAAATAAAATAAATATTTAAGGGGGGCTTCTATACAGTACGGAACCCTCCTTGCGCGAGTCGGACTCGTACTGGGCCGATTATTCATAGGTGTAAGTAGGCGTTTACTACGGAGCAGTAAAAATCGGGAGTTCGCTTACCGATCGATTGTATTAATCTAGACAATGCATACAACGCCAGTAGTAATCTTTAGATGCTGAAAATATTCTAGTATAATAACATTATCCTACACATCATCGTGACCGACTTATACTAAGGGATCAATACACAAAATCAAAACCAAACTCAAATCGCAAAAGTTTAAAAGTAACTGCTGTGGGTTTCTCTTATTTATATATTCTAGGATATTGTTATAATCGTAATTGTGCCCAAATTCTACTATATGACCAACTTATAGCAACAAAAGTCAGACGTTCTTTACGTTTTGTCGAGAGTAAGTAAGTAACTTTTTGCATGGTACCAATTACTTACTCTCGTTATAATGCTTATATACTACGGGACCTAGACTTAGACCTGAACAGATACTGTCAGTGTGGTGTGTAATTCAGTTGTGGTGACAATTTCAATTTGAGCGGTACGGTTCCGCAAATCTAGTCTGCCCATGACCACAACTGACGCTATTCAGTTGAAACATCAGAAAAAAGAGGGAATTAATTTTCTCATGTTTTGTTGCGCGATAAGTCCCGTGGAATAATGAACCCACAGTAGGTATTAATTAACATTTGGTTACCGATGAAATGTCAGTGTGTCACTAACGCCGACGTCACGTCTCACTGATGGACAAAATTCAAAAAAATATATAAAATACATAGAGCACCCTAGGTTTTCATAACTTTTTAATGTATAAAATAAAATAAATAAAAAAATAAAATAAGTTTTCATTTTTGTAACCATTAATTCATTAACTTACTGTAGATTGGGGAATTCTATTAAGTATAAAAATACCTGTGTCAGGAGACCCCGCTCTTCCCCCCTAGTGGGTTCCCGCCTTGTCGTGGCGGGGGGGCTTAGTAGCCAGGTCTTCCCAGCCTGGTGAACGAAGAGGAACCCGAGGTGGGGCCCTCTCCGGGTCTTGGGCCCAGACAAGCCCGTGCGGAGGCTGGCCAGTAGGTCGGCTTACCGACTGAGGTGGACTGCGGTGTCGCGCTTGTCGCGATGCCGCGGCCGAGCCCATCGAGGCGGGGGCGGCGACAGGATGGACGGGCGGCGAGAAGGCCGCTGCCTATCCGTCCTGCCAGCGGCCCTAACGGGTGCCGCCAACGTGTTGGCGGAGGCGGTGGGGCTGCAGGGGAAGAGGAGTGTCGGTATCGCGACGGCCGTTCTCCCTATCCTCTGCAGCCGTAGTGGCAGGCGCGGGGCCACTTTAATTGACCCGTTGCATCGGGACCAGGGCTGTCGGATACGGGTGCTGTCTGACGCCCAGTGCTGGTTGGTCCCAGGTGGTGGATGACGATGTGTCTGGTGTTCGGCACATCGTCATTCTGGCGGGAGCCGAAGCTCCGTGGTGGGGCCCGAGTTGGGCCAGCGCTGTCGGGTGCCGCGGAGGAGTGCGCAAGCGTGCCCGTAGCCCCGACACATAGCGCAGTGGCGGAACACCCTGGGGTTTTGGTGGGTATACCGTCTAGCAATGGGCGGGGACTCCCACATAACCACCCGCCTGCCCTGAGGTGCGGTGGTATCTTTAAAAGATTTACCCAGGAAAAAAAAAAAAAAAAAAAAGGAGACCCCGCTCTTCGATATCCATACTATGGTAACAATCTTGGTTAATTTAACATTTTTTAACAAAAAGAAAACACTTTAAATTTACTCTCTAACTTGCAAACATTTTCCAAAAAATGTATATATTTTTATTTTAATATTTGTGTGGGTGTGTGTGTGTTGTGTGTGCGTGTGTAATGTATTGATAGGTATATGTTTTAGGTAATTAATTTTAGAATAAATAATCTTACTATTCAATTTAAAGATTAATCAACAATTATTCAGAGTATGGCTATAGTTGACTGCTTGATTTTAGGAACTTAGTTCAGGCTCTTATTTTTTACTCAACAACACGAAAATCAACTATCGAACTTAAAAATACCTCTTTATAATAATATTAGTATAAAAGCCTTTAAACTTTATGAAATTGACAACACATGTAGATAATTGACCAATTTACTGGTGTTATAACATACATTAACTCTATAACCCGCTCTATAATTGGTCGCAATGTACGTGGGATCGTCTAATTTGCTTCTTTCTAGGCATTTTGTAACATTATAAAACTTTTATACTGATATAACAACCTACGGCTGATGATGATGATGGTGGTGGTGATTATTATACATTACATTATACATATACATTATATACTATGTGCACAAACACCAAGGTGACGTCCAAGAGACGGAAAAATGTAGATACAGTACATTAACACCGTGCTCACGTCTGTGAGACGTCAATCGCACTTGTACAGATATGACATGTGTGACAAGCCAAGGAGTCTAAACACAATAAAATGGTGCTAAAGTAATAGGTAGGAAGAGGTACCGGGAAGGGTAAAACTGTGAGACGCGCACTTAAAAATATATTTTAAATATAAAACCCACGCCAACTGTGAGACCGGCACGTCGGTATTTAAAGGTTAATATTATTATTGGTGTTACGTGAACTTGCAATTTTATGCAGAATTTTTTGCGAAAGTAGATTCTCTCTAGATCGAGACCTATCTCGTCCCAAGTACGACAAACCATTTACTATCAAATTGCTATGCGATCTACATACCTGTAGATAAAAATTCTACACCCCTTTTATTTTCTAAGCAAAGGTATCATCTAGCGCTTTTGAAGTTTCTAATAAATTACTAAAAACCTCTCAAAGCGAGCGCTTGACTCCTGAAAGCTTCTAGGAATATTTTCAAAGAGATTGTTCTAGAAAATGACGTTATACACCTGCGTACATATTTTATGCAGATTGTATGCATGTCGTTGGCGATAGAGATGGCTTGTGTTATTGATAGTAGCAGTGCTTCGAGATTGTGCTCATAATTTTTATATTACTTGGGCGCTTTGGACAGGCAAGAATACACAAGGGGAATTTAATACTGCCTTAAGGAAGACTGCAGTCAAATGTTAGTTTGACAAAATCATTGCAGTTAAAGTCCTCTAAAGATTGCAGTATTTTTTTCAAACTAATATTTTAATTGCAATTTTTGCATTCTTAGCAAAAGAAGAATAATAAAAATAAGTTATAGCTTAAGTTTTTCCTTCCACCTCCAAAGACAACTTCACTGAAAATAATTATTTTTCGCAAAAAATGGCAAAACCGCCTTCCATCGTGTACAAAATTCGAACACTTTGCTCGAATTGCTTACATTATTGTTGATTTTTCAAAATTGGCTCAGCCGATTTCTGTAAAATTTAAATGGGACCACCGCAGGAGTATACTCATTCAAACAAAAAAAAATCGTTTCGGTTTACAATTAGGTTCACAACAAAAAATACATACGGATGAACATAGAACCCTCTCCTTTTTGGAAGTCGGTTAATTAGAGTAATCTTTTCAAAATAATATTAGACTGCAATTTTTGCATTCTTCATAAAATAGGCAGAGTACCAAGTAAAAATAAGTGTTAGTTCAAGTTTTTTTAACATGAGAGGGGTGTTATAAGTTTAACGTGTCTGTGTTTCTGTCTGTGGTATCGTAGCTCCCAAACGTATGAACCGATTTCCGTTGAGTCTTTTTTGTGTCATAGATACTTTTGAAATCTTCAAGCTTTGCATAAACTTGTTATTACCTACCCAACCAAAACCATATGTTTTAGATTTTCGAAACGTAAATTTTATTTAAAATTGTGGATAAGTATCTCGTACTTTTAGTTCGAGATAAGCGTTCCCTCTCTACTGAACATATCGTTATCTTATTCCTGAGCGTGGGTAACAGGAGTTTTCTCGACACAGCTTGTATACGATCACTAAGCTCGCTTTGATCCTCTCACATATTTTACTACCAGTTTCCTTCATCTAGTTACCCTTTGCCTTATACCGCTTGCGGAGTTTTCAAGATTACAATTTACGTGATAAAATACCTAACTAACTCAGTATCATCTAAGAATTAATTACAATTTGGTGTTCCAACCATCAGCGATAGGACATCCACTGCTGGACATAGGACTCCTCTATGGATCTCCAATAAGATTGGTAAGTCCAATGCACCGCAATTACGTCCTAGGTATCTTATATTTTGCGTTTTCGCACATTTTTACAAGCTTTTATTTAGTTTCACCTGTTCCGTCGTCTGTAGTTCTGAAATCAAATCTTGCTAGTTAAATTTAATCCCTTTCCCGGTTACCGATTGAGCTGAAATTTTGCAGACATGTGTAAATCGTGTGACAATGCAATATTGTGGTGACATAATGCTGATCTGATGATGGAGCTGGAAGGTAGCCAAAGGAACTTAGCAATGAAACGACACAACCTCATCGAGTTTGGGTTCATTTGAATGGTCTTGGCGAGTAGTTTGTCTTTCAATGGTAACCAGGGTCTGATGATGTGGCTGGAAGGTAATCATAGGAACTCTGTCATGAAATGACGCAACCCTATCGAGTTTCGGCTCATTGATTCGTCTTGGCGAGTACTTGTTCAGTAAAAGCTTGGTTTATATTAAAAAATTTTTTTTTTTTAAATAAAACTTGTTACTACAATACTACACCAGTGATGGGTGACCGCGGGTGGCATTTTCCAACTGAGCGCTACCGTGGCTTGGATGACACGTTAAATTGTAGGCCCCGGTTGTTTTAACCGTTTAGCCATGCCAGAAGCCTTCAGGCGGCCTAAAAACTCTGACACCAGGCCTATACGAACTTACTTACTTACTACACAAAGAAGGATGCAGCGAATGGACCTGTCGTTTTTTTTTTTTTGCAAGTAGGTAGAAAACAAAACATCATTTCTAAAAATGATATGTGCTTCAAAAATATAGTGATTTTTTGCTGTTTTCATATCACTAATTAAAATTAATATTAGACCACCAGAAAAATTACAGTGATTTTTTATTGTTTTTACATTATAGATTACGTACATAAGAAGTGGCGGTATGACCTTAAAGGCTTAAGCCTGTCCAAAAATGGGCGCATTATTTAAAAAAAAACATTATTCTAGTACTGTTGATGTCAAAAAAAAGGAAATGTCAAATTCAGTCGATCAGATGATGTATTCAGTATTGCCAGATTTCGTTTTCGGTGTTCCGACTTAGCTATTTTTTGGAGGGGTTGAAATAATTATTTTCTTTTTCAACAATTGGTACATGATCCTTCCTTAACTCGTTTTAAGTGTTTCAACTAGTAATTTTACGAACTGAGGTGTCTTTTTACATATTTTATGGAAACATACGTTTTTGTATACTAAAAGATTATCAAAAAGAAAGAATACTTATACTTTTAGGTTTCACTCACTTTACTACTAACAAAAAGCTGCAGTTAAAGTTATCCGAGATATTCCTGATTATTTTGATATTACTCGTAATAATCCTTAAAGGTGCTATTGGAATCTCGACAGCAGGCTACAGCTACAAACAGCACTTGCATCAGCTGCACGAAGCCGGCTATGGCTACACAACTGAGGGGTTAATCCAGGTTTACACGTAAATTGAAACTACAGCTGTTTCGGTATGGCCCTATACATTTTTGTACAGCGCCCCTAGCAGAAATGAGGAAGAACTAACCAAAATCTATGGAACCACACGCGATCGCGAAAATTTGAGTAAACTTCGCAAAGCCTGGACTACGAGTAAGGGCTCTGGTTATCTATGTAGTAGTATGAATTTCTGCCAAAAAGATTCCGATTGCGGCTGCGGCAGCACGTGCTACCGAGCCTCAGCTGCGAGTGTTGTTCACCTGTTTAGACAAGTCCGACGTGCTGCCTGTCGCAGCACGTGCAGCCAGCATCGGAAACACTCCCAACTGCGGATACTGGCAGCGGCTGCGTGTCATGCTTGTGCTACCTGCATTCGCGGCCTGCATCCGTAAGCTGCAGCCGAGGTTCGATTAGCTGTTTAACTTATATTCCTATCTATAGTTGCGGTTCTTGTACTATTGCGAATGAAATGGATGAATACCGAAATTGATTATCATGCATGTTTTCGTTGACTTTTTATATCGGTCCTAAGCATTGAGCTTTTTTGACGTGATAACGTCTTTACAAATCGATGAACTCCAAAACGTAGTCCGATATTACAGATAACCATTTTTTTTTTAACAAAATGAGATACACTGATAAAAAAATCAATATAAATATCATTGAGGCAAAATTAACTAAAACGATATGACTTCAAGTCTTTAAATATCTAGCACCATTTTAGCACTCTATATATTACAAGCCTGGCAATCCTTAATCTTTGGCCTATAATTATATACCTAAGTATTCTACATATAGCTTGAAAATTGTTTTCGGTTTTTCTTATTTTAACTTCATTAAAAACGAACTTGTACATTTCAGAACAGTTTAAGAAGCGTCATAAATTACTCTGGTGAACATAACATTTTTAGTAATGCACTTGGGAGAAACTGAGTGTATTCGTATACAACAGGTATTTGTATGTTTGAGCTTCCGACATCCTTCTTTTACTCAAGAAATATTTTTTCATGGCAGGCAGCAAGTATAGTTTCTACCATATTTAGTAACTAGTCTTTAAGGATGAAGTGCTAACGCGTGGGTTCGTCTTTCGTAGTAGTGCTCCCAAAATATCTGCTATATTCTATTTTTTGCCGCTAGTAAGGAGTAGAACCAAATCTATTAATAGTAGAAGCAAAATAGTCCCACGAATCGGCTAGTTGCAATGG
This sequence comes from Hypomecis atomaria, assembly GCA_964007245.1. Lineage (NCBI taxonomy): Eukaryota > Metazoa > Arthropoda > Insecta > Lepidoptera > Geometridae > Hypomecis > Hypomecis atomaria. The sequence continues at coordinate 4,383,984 of OZ023296.1, read as the reverse complement.
CAGTGGGCTGGGCACATAACTCGGAGGATACATGAAGATTAGTTCTCTAGTAATGACCAGAAACGCGACGTAGAACATCCACCCACAAAATGTACTTACAACAGGTGGAGAAACTTCTTATTTTGTCAAAATTAATGTTTATATTTTTCTCTAATACATATTTGTGCCACTAGTGCAAATAGGTTATGTACTGCTGTATCAGCCTTTTTAATAGTCCACTGCAGGACGTAGGCCTACCCACGAAGGGTAATTGGTCCATATCCACTACGCTGGCCCAGTGCGGGTTGGTGGATTCACATACGAAATTAAATTTCTTATACGGACGTATGCAGGTTGCCTCACGATATTTTTCTAATTACCAAAAAGCCATTGGTGTGAGATTCTGTACATAAAGTCCGAAGAACTCATTGGTACAGGACCGGGATTTGAACCTACGACGTCATAATTGTAAGGCGGGTGTCACTACCACTAGTGGTGGTCTAGTGGTAGTGAAAATAGGTGCAGCTTCAAAATGTCAAAGAAAAACTTTTAAAACGCGTTATTGAATTCAGGATGCATTACCTGTGTATCTATTGCATTAAACTCATGCAGCAGCAAATTGGATTCCGGTATAGTTTCCACCGGTACAAGGCACATACATATTATTGAATTTTGAGCTATGTTTCGTAGAACTTCCTCGTTGTTGAACGGAAAATACCAAAACAAATTTAATAATTGACTTCATATACTTAATCAAATCGAATCCGAAAGCAACCAGTGAATGTCGTTAGCAAATCGATTTCTCTAAGCATTGCAATTTTCAACAACTTCCTGGAATTACTTCAAGACTATGTTAGTTTTAAATAAAAGTGTATTTCACTATTAGGTCCCTTATTTGTACCAGCTGCGCGAGTGACCCTTTTAGATAATCTCCAAGCCCTGTCCATACCCTTGCGGTAAGATCTCAATCCATGAAACTTATTCTAGTCTTGAAATAAAATGGATTATTCTCTCTCCAGCCGCATCTTATCCGCTCGGCTCTCATACAATATTTATGCGTGAAGAACACCGAATGTCGATTACTGAGAGCTAGGTCGTGGATCTTCAGAGAATGGAAGAGCTAATACATGCAACGTTTGATGCTAATACAATGCTGATGCTATTTTACAAGCTTTTATTTAGTTTCACCTGTCCCGTTGTCTGTCTGTCGGTATGTAATCAAATTTTGCAAGTTAAATTTGATCCACTTCCCGGTTACCAATTGAGTTGAAAATTGGCAAACATGTGTGAACCGCGTGACAATGCAATATTATGATGATATGGTGCTGATCTGATGATGGACCTGGAAAGTGGCCAAAAGAAATGACACAACCTCGTCGAGTTTGGGTTCATTTGAATGGTCTTGGCGAGTAGTTTGTCTTTTAATGGTAACCAGGGTCTGATGATGGAGCTGGAAGGTGGTCATAGAAACTTTGTAATAAAACGACGCAACCCTATCGAGTTTCGGCTCGTTTGATTCGTCTTGGCAAGGACTTGTACAGTAAAAGCTTGTTAAAAAAAAAGGTTTGCAAAAAGGTAAAAAAAAAAACAATTGCAGAGCCTGAAATATTTAAATCAAGAGCTGTAATTGGTAGAATTTATAGCATAATAGCCGCGGTCAGGTGGTCTAGTGATAGTGACACCCACCTTACAATCGTGAGGTTGTGCGTTCAAATCCCGATCACGTACCACTGGGTTCTTTGAAATTTATGTACGGAATTTAACACCACTGGATTTTCGGTGAAGGAAAACATCATTTCCGTAGAAGAAATTCGATGGCGTATGTGAATCCACTGGCCAGCGTGGTGGATATGGCCCAATCACTATTCGTGGGCAGGCCTACGCCCTATTAAAAGGTTGATTTAGTATAGTACAGAACACATTCCGCCGCCAGATGGCGCTGTAGTAAACATAGCTCCTGCGCAAATAAATTCTTTAAAAATATGTTAGTGGTTAGATACTGTTGAAAGTATCAACAATACGTAAATAATGTGTTGATACATAAGTGACATTGTTATCAAGACAATAAGATCAGTGATATAAAGTGAAAATAGTACATAAAGAACAAAATAAACTGTAAGTGATTTTCCGCCTATCAGAGTGCTAAAAAGGACCAAATCAGAACATTTTCTTTATTATACCAGTGAGATGTGTGCCATACGAAACAAGATTGATCAAATTATTACCTAAAAAACAATAACGTACCAACTGATTTAACCCTCAAATCAGTTTGAATAAGTGACCTTTGGACTGTTCATTGATAGTTGCGTTAGTTAAAAAACAAAAAGACTTCTGGTCACGATAAAATACCAATGCAAGTTATCAAACGCAGTATCTTCATCATTTTGGAACCCTTAGTACATATTATCAACCTTTCTTTATCGTCTGGCTGCTTTCCACACAAACTTAAAATCGCCTTGATCAAACCTATTCATAAAAAGGGATCTAAAGATGACCCGAATAACTATAGACCCATCGCTCTCCTTCCTTGTTTTTCGAAAATATTTGAGAAAGTAATATACAAAAGGTTCTACAATTTTTTTAAGCAAAACAATATTATCAATGAAAATCAATTCGGGTTCCAAGAGGGTAAGAATACATCACTAGCTATTTTTAAAATGCTTAAGAGAGTAGCTAAGAACATAAATGCTAAAGAACCTGGAGTTGCTTTGTTCCTAGATTTATCTAAAGCATTTGATAGTGTGGAACATAAAATATTACTTAGGAAACTAGAAAGAGCAGGGATAAGAGGACTTGCTCTAAAACTCATCAAATCATACCTACAAGATAGATCACAATCGGTAGTCTTAGACGTCTACAATAGATCCTCTAAAACAGTCGAACAAATAGTCTCTAAATCCGAAGTGTTAACATCAGGAATACCTCAAGGTAGTATCATTGGGCCTCTTTTATTTTTAATCTACGTCAACGAACTTCCCCAAGTTACTAAACACCCTTGCGTAATGTTTGCAGATGATGCTACTTTTTATATTCCTAAAGGAAAATTAAACAAACAGGAATATGAAAATGAAATTAACCAAACTTTAAAAACAGTAGGATTCTGGCTAGAAAATATAAACCTAAAATTAAACGCAGGTAAAACTAAATTACTGCAATTTAAAAACTATAAACAACCTTCACTAGATCTTACCATTACGTATAAAAATAAACAAATAAACACCGTACCAGCAACAAACTTTTTAGGTATTAATATAGATACTAACCTCAATTGGAAGTCGCATATAACTAAAATAAACAATAAACTCTCTCAGTATTGTTACGTTTTAAGCATACTAACAAATATATCTTCCAAGCAAATCGCTATAAATGCTTATTACGGTTACGTTTATCCTCGATTAACTTATGGTGTGATATTTTGGGGTAATTCTGTGGAAATTAATTCAACTTTCATCATGCAAAAAAGATGTTTGAGAATCATACACAAATTAAATAGTACAGATACATTACGTGATATATTTAAAACAAGTAATTTTTTGACCTTGACTAGTATATATATTTATGAGACTTGTACATTTGTGAAAAATAATAAAAATGACTTCAACGAAACATTATGTACTCGGGACGATATTAGGAGACCTAAACATAAGATTAACATGTATATACCGCAACATAATAATAGTATGTTTGCTAACAGTGCTTATGCCATGGCAATCAAAATTTACAACTGCTTGCCACTAGAAATAAAATTACTAGAAGGAAATAACTTTAAGAGAAAATTAAAAACATGGCTTATTACGAAAGCTTTTTATAGCACAAAAGAATTTTTCGAAGACCACAAAATAAGCAAATATAATTTACTTAACCTGTAATTGACTAGCACTTTTATGTTGAAATTGTTAATGATAATAGGTATAGGTCATGTATAGTAATTAACAATCTGTACCTGTAATAAAACCTAATCTGTATCTGTACTTAACAAATATATCTATTATTTTTGTTAATATAGAACTACCTACTTATTACTTATTATAAATCACTATTGTACGCTCGAAATGGGCAGGCTGTTGAAACAATTTGTATGTAACATCTTTTTACACGGCTTTACAATAAACATTTTCTTATTCTATTCTTATTCTTGCGAAAGATCATAATTTGCAAGTCATATCACAACACGTTTGAACCTAAGAATCAGTTTAATAATTTCGGCACAAGTTGTTAAGGATCGGTGGCGCAGTGGATACGGCGACATCTTAACAAGTGCATGACCGCCGGATCGAATCTGCCGCAAAGTCGTTAGTTTTGGCAAGAAATAATTTTTTGCACTTTGTTTCTAACGTTATAGACTAAATTTTCGTGACGAGTGATCTACAATTATGAGCTATATATTAATTTATATATAATTATTGAATGCGGTCTCGGAATCGAGTTATGACAATATACGACTATTTACATCGGAAATTATTTGTGAAGAGAATCGTTATTACACTTTTTTATATCTGACCACGTTATCGAAAATTAATTTACCTCACAATTTATAACTGTCCCAATAGGATAAATTTTGTGACAGATACATTTTGTCTAAATAATTGCAACCATGTCACGACCTACTACAAGAAGTCAAACGCAAAAAGATGCTGAGAATAAAATAAAAGAGAACTAGAAGGAACTAAAAAAATCTCAAGAATTAAACATAAAACTAATGAAAGAACATGATGAATTCTCAGATGATTTCAAGAAATTAATGACGCAAAATTCAACCTTAAAAGAGAAACTAGCTGAAAAAGAATTGGCACTTGGTGCGGTAAAATCCGAACAACAGTTAATAATAGATGCACTAAAGGAAAGATTTTCGGATATAAATGCATATGAAGAATCCCTTACAATAATACGAATGCATGAGACTAACGCTGCACTCTTTGCGGAGATAAAAAGTAATGAACAATTAGAAAATGATCGAATAGTATCTCAACTAAATGGTGAAATTAATGAATTACGAAATCAAGTTTTAAGCTTACAGAATGAGATTATTACCATGAAAACAGAAAGTTGTGCTGCTATAGTGATAGAACCAAATTACTCGGAGAAATCCAACGAGCAAGAAAATAGTACAAACACAGCACTAGAAATAGTTGAACTGAATAAAGTCGTAGAAGAGACAAACAGTAATAGAATAATGGAAGATAAAGATAAAAGTGATGAAAACACTGACAACAATCCTAAGACAAATGAAACAAATAAACAAACCACATCAAATAATAGCATCGAAGTTGAAGTTAATAAAAATGGCGACAAAATGTCATCAATAGCACCGTCAAATAACAAAAAGGAAAACATACATGAATCTACAATTGGGAAGAAGAATGAAAAGGTACTAATACTTTGCGATAGTTTCGGCAAGGGCTTAGCCAAGTACATTCAAGACAACACACCAGACAATAAAACAATAACATCAATATGCAAACCAGGTGCTACACTAGTTGATGTCACAAATGGAGTAGAAGCAATGACCAAAACCTTCTCTGAAGGCGATACTATTATTGTCATATCGTCAAACGCAGATAACTATAGCATACCTTGTATAAAAAAATTAAGAAATTTTTGTAATGTAAATGGTTTTAAATTACAAATTACAACATTGCCATAAACTGTCTGGTTTAAAAAATGATTATAAAAATCAATTGTACTCTATAAATCAAAAGCTATTCCATCTTGTAAATTGTTCTTCATGCATGCATTTAATTGATGTAAATGCATACCATGGAAAATTGAGTTTAATTAATAAAAAATTAACTTACAATTTTATGAATTATATGTATAACCAAATAATATATATAATAATGTTAACTCATCGGAAAATAAATATAACAACTTGATTATGTTGACAAGTGATATGTCTAGAAAGCCTGAATGTGTAAACGTTAATGCAGTAGTGTCATCGAAAGATGCAAATACTTTTTTAGAGATAGCCAGTGCCAAAAAAATAATGACTTAAATGAGCAAAGACTAATAATTATGCATCAAAATTGTAGAAGTGTAATGAATAAAATACTGTCACTGAATGGACTCACAAGATTTCACAAGCCTGATGTTCTGATTTTATCGGAGACATGGCTCAATAAAAGTAATATAGATAGTATTACTCTACAAGGTTATTGCCATGCTAATCATTATATTAGAAGTACCCGTATTCACGGTGGTGTATCAGTTTTCACAATCAATAAACTTAAAACAAAAAAACTACCAGAGATAGATAATCTAGCGATTGAGTATCAATGTGAATTGGCAGCGATAGAATTAAACATTAAGAATGGTGACGATAAACTTATTGTAATTGGGATATATAGGACGGGTAAAGGAAACTTTAAAATTTTTGAAAGCGTAATAGATAAGTTGATGGAGCTACTTCGTGAAAAATCGTACAAGAATGTTATATTGGCTGGAGACTGGAATACGAACTTCTTGGAAAACTCGCCTAACAAAAGGGCACTGTTGGACATTTTAGAAACGTACTCTTTCAGAAATATTGTAACCTTTGCTACGCGGATTCAAAACTCATCTAAAACAGCTGTAGACTGTGTAGTGACAAATATAGACGATAATAATGTTACTGTTGAAGGAATACCAGCAGCTATGGAACGTATTGACCATGATGCTCAACTGGTTAAACTTAAAATTAAAAGACCTGATAAAAAATAAGACCATTTATGTAGAAAAACGCACATTTAATGATAAAAAAATATCAGAATTTTGCGATGCAATGTTGTCTTATGATTGGGACACCATTTTTAATCAATATGATAGCAATACATTTGACAAGTTCATGTCTAGAATTATATGGAATATTAATATATATTTCCCAAAAACCAAAACTAAACGTAAAATCCGAAAAAATGCGCCATGGGTATCAGAAGAGTTCGTTAAAATACAGAAGGACATCTATGACTTATATGAATTTAAAAGAAAATATCCTGAAATTTCAATACAGGAATCAATAAATAATAAAATAAAACAAAGAGAAGAATGCTTAGCGGATGGGAAAAAAGAATATGTAAAACAAAGAATAAGTAACTCCACAAATCCAAAAAAAGAAGTCTGGAACATAATTAAAGAAGACACTAATAATGAAGTAACTGAATGGGATTGGGAAATAGTAAACCAAGAAACAAACATAAATGTATCTCCCAAAGAAATACCGGACTATATAAATGCCCATTTTATATCAATAGGCAACGAACTTAGTAAAACAAATGCTCCTGATAGACATAAAGCAATATCATTCTTAAAAAGTCATATGGAAGAACTGCCTGATTATGAATTCCCTCAAATAAATCCACATGAATTACTAAAACTAGCCCAAATCAAGTTAAAAAGTTCTGATACTAAAGATATATTTGATATGTCAGGCAATTTTCTATATCAAATCATGCAACCTTTATGTGATCATATAACATATTTAGTTAATAATATATTACAATCGGAATCGTATCCTTCTAATCTGAAGGTATGTCGCCTGACCCCTCTGTACAAGGGAAAAGGAGATAAGACCGATGTTCAGAATTATAGACCTATAACTATTGTTCCTACTATATCAAAATTGATAGAGTCCTTGATTTCAAAAAACATACTAGAACATTTGGATAAGTACAATGCGTTGTCGGATATTCAACACGCATATAGAAAAGGCAGATCTACAACATCGGCAACACACACTTTTGTAGACAAAGTGATAAATTATCTTGATAACAAGCAAAAAGTTGCAGGCGTTTTCATTGACTTGTCTAAGGCATTTGATTCTGTGGACCATCAACTGCTAGTTGACAAGCTTCGAGTTTACGGGTTTCGAAATAAAAGAGAAAAACTGATACAGTCAATATTGACAGGTCGGGAACAAATAGTGGAAATCAAAATAAACGGACAATCACTAAGCTCTAATCCATTAGAACTAAAAATTGGTGTACCTCAAGGCTCTTCGGTAGGAAATACTATGTTCATTGTATTTTCAAACGATATAGCTTATTTAGAATTTAAAAAGGGCGAGATAATACAATATGCGGATGATACTACAATTATTGTTCATGGTAAAGATATGGAGGAATTGAAACTGAACATTGCTATTAATATGCAAATTTTAAATGACTGGTTCAATACGAATGGCTTAAAATTGAATGCGAACAAAACAAATGTAATTGTTTTTAATGCTGTCTCTCCGAAACAGCCAGTTGTACTCGTTCCTTTATTTCCAAATCAGAACTCGTTAAAAAGTACTAATTTAGTAAAATTACTCGGATTCGAAATTGATACAGCTTTGACTTGGAAAACTCATATAACTACAACATGTAATAAAATGTCCAAAGGTATTTACGCATTAATGCAATTGCGACCAATGGCAACTCCATGTTACCTTAAAGAAGTGTACTATGCCTATGTTCACTCCACAATGTCCTATGGAATAATTTTATGGGGAAATTCCACCGACCATGAACGCATATTAAAAATGCAAAAGCGTGCTATCAGAGTCTTAGTGAAGGCGAAGTATAGAGACTCGTGCAAAGATCTTTTTAAGAGTTTGAATATATTGACATCTGTATCAGTTTACATTTTTGAGATTGTGAAATTTGTTCGAGCAAATCTTCACATGTACACAACTCGAGGTAAACAAACTAACAACGTCAATTTTCGAAACAAGGATAATTTGCTGACAGTTAGACATAGATTGCACAAATCTACCAAAAATCCTATAGTTGTCGGTCAACAGCTATACAATAAACTGCCAAATTGCATCAAAGGGGCGGCCAGTGACAGTATTTTTTACTCAAACGTTAAAAATCTTCTATTATCTAAAACTTTGTATAAAGTTGACGATTATATTAGGAATGACTACCGAGAATATAAGATGAAATCTGATTGTAATTAACAACCTGACTAAATAATAATGTTAAGTCCAATTTATAAAATTGTACACGTATTTTAATTGTAGGTAGATATTTGACGAAGCCCCTATACAGCGAATTTTTTACATTGATTGTGATTAATTATTGCCTTATTTTAAAATAATGATTTTTATTTTAAATTGTAAGCCTCTTTACAGCCTGCGATTTGTACTGAGTAATTATTTGATTTTAGATATTAACATTATGTATACTTTTTAATGAATTTAATAATATTTTTGTCATGATTTTTTAAATGATACGGCATTTGTGTATCTTGTAAAAATAATAATATTAGTAAAATGTGAAAAAAAAAAATGTTATGTAAACCAGACGAGTATATTATGGATCAATATTATGCAATATTTTTTGTAATAGTATAAGGTTCCATTAATAACAATAAAGTTATCTTATCTTATCTTATCTTATCATTGATAGATAGCATACAGTCTATTATTTACCAATCTGTACAGTTTGTGACGTTTGATTGAAGTGAAGGTACAAATCAAGCCCGATGGAGTGATGATGGATTCATATTGTGCCATCGAGTTTCTTCTACGGGTATATTGTGTTTACAGCGTTAAATTTGCCAAAAAGCCTAATACTTTATGGTAATGGGAAGGTGGATATATATAATATGACTTGGGAATAAACACTATTGCTTACACAAATTCACCATTCTGTACAATGTCACCATGAAATGTCGTGCGTCTCAATCTATTTAAAAAAATCTTCTGTAGTACAGTATTTTGGGACTCTAGGTTAAGGTGAAAAAAGTGCATAATTATTTATGAAATTCCATTTAAAAAAAATCAAGTTTTTACTGGGGAACTCAGACCAAATGAAATCAAGGCGAAATGTGTAGTTAACAGACAAGTGAGGCCAGTTTTTTATACATGTGGTGAGTGCGTCGGTGTTGCGCCGCCACAGTTCGACTAACGTGCTAACGCGTAGTCTCGTTGTACGTGTTTGTGTGTGTAATGGTGTCTGTAAACGGCGAGGCGTAGTTTACCGGCCTCACTTGTTTGTTTCTCAACATTCTGTCTTGATTTTTTTATTTGGTCTGAGTGAGGGAAGGAATTAATATAATTAATTTAATTGAAAGTGACACTTCCATCAAACCGTGTCACATTTCCGTCGCACAAATAGCGCCCACAATAGGTCCGGAAAGATTATCAACTTATCTTTACTCCGACACTTGGGCACAAAGATCCTTTCAATCCATAGTTAAATGACCTGGAACGGCTTTACATTGCTGGATACTTTTCTATTTCTATACCAAATGAGTTCAAAACGGTTCCACACCATAGAGCTTTTTTTTATCTTTAATAAGTAGGTCCGATGTATGCAGTACTAAGTTGTCAGCGAAAAATAACTGAGAGGACCATATGACATTGAGGTTGCAATGTCATGAAAGAGTATTTTGAAGTAGTAAGGGGCCGCTGTAGAAGAACCAAAACAATCAACATAATCGTTCGTTTCAGCCATAGGCAGACCACTGCTGGACATAAGCCTCCCCTAAAGATCTCCAATAAGACCGGTTCGTAGCGGCTCGCATCCAGCGCAATCCTGCGGTCTTAATGAGGTCATCCGTCCACCTTGTGGGTGGAAGTCCTACGCTACGCTTGCCGGTACGTGGCCTCCACTCGAGAACTTTTCGACCCCATCGGTCATCAGTACATTACACATTAGCAACATGGATATTAGAAAGATAATGTAGTTGATCGAGAAAATACGATGCATTGATATGATGTGTCGAGTTAGAAAGAGACATGAATAATATCTCGATTTAATCTCGATCCAGTGGCTGTTGTCGGATTTCTCTACGCAAAACGTCAAATTCTTGTCAAATTCCAATAGATATTTGACAGGTCTAAGAACTCCAGGACAAATGTTTTGATTGAAAATTGCCTAAAGTGACAACAGTGTTATCTTTCTGGAAAAAGTCCAGCGGTTGGTCAAGTTATAATGCCAGAGGGCAGATATTTCTATGATCTATGTATACTATAACTGTGACATGTAACTCAAGTTATGAATAAGAAATTGTTTTGTATAATCGTGTTACTTTCTGTGTAATAGCAGCTTTATTAGAGTAGATTTATTGTATTCAGTTTTAAATTATGTTATGACATCGTAATTGTTTTCTGCCAATGTCATATAAATTTTAATTTTAATCTCTAATTTGAATCTGTAACGGTATGCAAAACTTTAATATCAAATGGGCAATTAAGATTTACAAACTTAGTTAATTATTTACTAAAATAATAGTAAGACGTTAATAGCTCAATTCCAATTAAGCAACTTTTTATTTACTCAAAAATAATGGCAAGACCTTTTTAAACAAGATAAAAGTCTAAATCTTAATTACTCGCATTTTCTAAAATAAACATTAATCTGCGTTTAAGTCTTAAAACTTGTTTAAACAACAGTGATGTAGATTCTGAATTAAATCACTATTCAAATAACTCTGAAATTAAGATAGGAGATATGGTTTAATTAGAATATTTCTGGCATAGTGATGGTAAATAATGGGAATTTAAATTCCGAACGAACGAAATACGATAATTTTGAAATCAAACATACCCAACAGTTTATTATTATGACAATATACACATGAAACTAATTTAAAACAATACTTAATGCCAAAAAACATTTAAACTGAAACCCTGTTATTAGTTTTATAAATGGCTGTAATAATATAAACATAGTACTTCTCGCGCACGAAGGGTTCCGTACAGTATGTAAGCCCCCCTTAATATATTTTATTTTAATTTAATTATTTATTTTAAAAGGAAATATGTGTTATTATGTTGCCGTTATTAGTATCGAGCAAAAAAATAATGTTTCTTGTATGGGAGCCCCCCTTAAATATTTATTTTATATATTTATTTTTGAATTGAATATTTCTTAATATTCTGTGAAAATTTCAAGCATTTACCTGTCACCGTTTTTAATATCGAGCGAAAAACAAAACGGCAAAAAAAATCAGGTTTGGTGTATGGGAGCCTCCCTCAAATACATTTGTTGTTACAGCGGCAACAGAAATACATCATCTGTGAAAATTTCAACGTTCTAGCTCCGTTCATGAGATACAGCCTGGTGACTGACAGACGGACAGACGGACAGTGGAGTCTTAGTAATAGGATCTCGTTTTTACCCTTTAGGGTACGGAACCCTAAAAAGCCATTTATGAAACCCTTTTTCTCACCCTGGTTTCCTAGACGGCCAACGGAAGTCATTTCTGACTAAAATTTTACCAGGGTATTTAACTAAAACACAAAACAAAATGATTTTGACCACAAATATATCGAGTAGTTACGTCTAAATGTAAAATAATTATAAAATTATTATTAGTAAGTAACCATAGCATCGCAGCTGATTACTAGATTGTCTTACACCATTACGAAGGAAGTACGGCAAAAGCAAACGTCTCTAAAAATTTAAAACACGACTAAAAATTCCACTGACGAGTTCACAAAACCGTTACTACAAAAATCACAGTCTTATCTCTACAGAATCACCCAGTAACCACATTTAAAATTATCATTCCGGGGAAAAAGACAACCCTCAGCGGAGTAAAAAGGGAAAATTTAACATTTCCGTTGTTATCATTGGCCTGAGAGTCGGAATTAACGCGTGGTACGTGATCAGGGAAGAGAAGGAGGTATTAGATATTACGTCAAGTTTGCCACTTATAGCGGAGCGCTTAGAACCGTATTTATGGTGATCTGAGGACCACAGGCTGGCCAATTTGCAGATAACCTAGAAAAATATTAGGAGATTCTTTTGACAGTTCTTTGTGATTTTGTCCAAAAAGTGTTGTGTGCGACGTGCAAGGATTTTCAACATTATATGTACCTATACCTATAAGGTTATCTGTTTGCCCTGTGCGAAGCGGAAAGAACAACTTTTATTATGAGACCAAAATATAGTGCATAATAATACGTATAGCAATTGCTTACCTATTTATCACTAGCGGCCCGCCCCGGCTGCGCACAGGTGTATTATACACATAAACCTTCCTCTTGAAACACTCTATATATTGAAAAAACCGCATCAAAATCCGTGGCATAGTTTTAAAGATATAAGCATACATGGGGATAGACAGCGGGAAGCGACTTTGTTTTATACCTACTATGTATTTAACACATAATTATGTATTACAAGCAGCGCCCCGCGGTTTTACCCGCGTTGTGCCCGTTCCCGTGGGAATTTCGGGAATTTTTATACATGTAAACCTTCCTCTTGAATCACTCTATCCATTAAAAAAACCGCATCAAAATCCGTTGTGTAGTTTTAAAGATTTAAGCATACAGACAAACAAGCAAACAAACAAACGAAAATAGCGACTTTATTTTATACTATATAAGAATAAGGATTAATTGTAAGTTGCGATAAAAGGAACGAATTTACCGACATTAAAATTGTTAAAACTTAACTCTCATAATACTTATAGACTATTACTACTATACAAAGCAACAACTGTATCGTAAAATCGTTTGTTGACCAAACCGAAAAACAAATCAATTTTGAGCTACAATTAATAAAAAATATAACTTCAAGAAGTCTGAAGCGGAAAACTACATTCCCTTCAGGTCGGTGTCAAAGACGGCATAAAAATTTAATGACCTTCCCCGGGCCTTATAAGTGCTGACTTAAGAGAGAGAAATGATTAAATTTTCAGTAGCCAAAATGTAAGAGAAAGATTTCTTGAATAATTAACATGAATACGAAGTGTTGCCAGAAGAGCGGTTAGAATTCCTCACAATTCTTTTCAGGTACTTTCTGAAATATTTAGAGCATAAATCGTTTACTGAGAAGCCTTGAGTTATTTTTAAAACGGTATTATTTAAAGGTTAGTCTTTATTTTAAAATCCAGGTCTTATGTTACTTTTTCGTTCGCGTATTTTAACAATTGTTTTCAACAAGAAATCATTAGATCTAGGTACAAACAAAAGCTTAAACTACTAATATATACATAAAAAGCAATTGAATCTCTTGATAGCCTAAAAATAATCCCAATGCTCAAGCCCACTGCCAGTTAGCAGCTGCCCAGTATACTGTAACTATTATTACGTTGAATATGCTTATACATTGAGCCAAATTATCACCAGCAATTTGGTCACGCGTCGCATTCTCCAAACATAAATTAATTTTAAAATTGTATCAATTTATTTCTCACGTTGCAATGGTTCTGCACTGGCAACACTAAAAATAAGAAAATTTTTTGAACCTTGCAAGGCTGCGTCTCGCTTTTTTGGGATTGCGTACGCATTAAATAAATAAGACGGGCATCCATATTCGCACCGGAAGTAAATACATAATGCTCGAAAATAAAATGTGAGTAAAAACCTATGTTGTACTGAAAAAGGCATTTTTATGAACTTCCTGTTTCTCCTACTGGCTTTACTGAATTTTGGTAGATGCGATTAAATAGGTTGAATACCTTTTTTGTGGACCAGAATGTTATGTTTTGAATATTTGCAGAAAACTACAAACGCGCGGATAAAATATTTAATACTATAATTATGCTATGTCTTTTGATGTACCCGGACTACCCGGGCTATGTCGCGACCGAATTTTGAGTTCCGAGACCGAGTTCACTAGTTGACTATCTACTAAAAAATATTGTGTTCATCAACGAACCACAAACAGTTTTCAGCTTAAAAATGTTTTGTCTATTTTTGTAACAGAAACATTGATAAATTAACTACGTTATAGTGAGCTAATACCTACACATTGTAGGTCACGGATAATTATGTTTTTTAAGAATTTTGCCAAATTTGAGGTGTTTATGTCACTTAAAAACTCTAACATAAATAATAGCCACTTGATTCATTCAAACCCAAATTGTATTGGGTAAAATTCTAAGGCATGGTTACATTATAATACAAAATATTTCATTGGAAACCAGAACAATCATAAGCTTCATAACCACTGTTTAACTTTTAACTTATTTCAGCATTAACTTATTAATATTATGCTTCTGTTAATAATCGGGAACAAGTCTTGTTCAGAGAACGGGCCATATTCTAGAACGTTGGAAAAATGGTCTTTCTCTTATTTATTTTATTCTTATCATTTAGATTACAATGAGATATAAGGTGGTATAACTTATAATGGATCCGATTGGGCACTACTAAGCGATACGCAGGATAATTGCCACTAATAATTATTTTTCGCAAAAAATCGCAAAACCGCCTTCCATCGTGTACAAAATTCGAATATTTCGCTCCAATTATTTACATTATTGTTGATTTATCAAAAACGGCTCAGCCGATTTCTGTAAAATTTAAAAGAAACCACCTCGAGAGTATAAAAAAAAATTTTTGGATTCGGTTCACAATTGGCGAACTTTTCGATGAACATACGTAAAAAAATACATACACACGAACATAGAATATCCTCCTTTTTGGAAGTCGGTTAAATAGGTGGTGTCATGGAAAGTAAGGAGATAAATCCCAAACCCCACCCTGCTCTTCTTACAGCGTCCTTAATAGTTCTACCGGTCATATGTAGACTTTTCGATACCTCCCATGCAAGGACTGATGACAGATGGACGCACAAAGTCCACGGGAAGCATGGCAAAGGGACTAATAGTCTTTCCACCATTATATCCCCTCGAAGAGGAAATAAAGTATGGATTGACAATGACATCTGACATTAAGAGTGGATATAATGGTTTTCTCCCCTTGCCGTGCTACCCGGGCTGGAATGGAGACTACTTACCGGCTGGTGTAATATAGAACCTCCGTAAGGTAGCCCCATGCCCGCAGTATTACGCCTCTTATGCTTTGGATCAGGGACTACATTTTTTTTCTGTTTTTAGTATTTGTTGTTATAGCGGCAATAGAATACAATCTAGAATAGAAATACATCATCTATGAAAAATTCATCGTTCATGAGAACAGCCTGGTGACAGACAGACAGACAGACGGACAGCGGAGTCTTAGTAATAGGGCCCCGTTTTTACCCTTTGGGTACGGAACCCTAAAAATGAATCGCGGTTGTTAGTCTCGCTAAAACTCGAGAACGGCTGAACCGATTTGGATAATTTTAATCTTGAAATATTTGTGGAAGTTAAGGGAAGGTTTAAACCGTGAGAAAAATTTTAAACATTGGCGAGAAAAATGATAAGAAATATTAATTTAATTTTCCCATTCAAAATGTCCCTGCATGTAAAAGTTGTCATTGACATTTGACAGATGTCGAGATGAAGTTCACCGGGTCAGCTAGTTAAGCATTTTTTTTAAATACTTACGTAGATGGATGATAACACCCAAACACAGATCAAACACCAAAGTTTATCACAAAAATGCTTGCCCTGGTTAGGAATAGAACCTTTGGAGCAGGAGTCAGGGTCACTAAATACTGCACCACCGAGGCAGTCATGATGTAATGATGATGACGTGGTAAAAACAATCTCGATCATTCAGGAATACGCCCCAGTTTCCTCTGAATTATCGAAACCCTCTCCGAACAGTGGGGTGTTTGACCCAATTTGTAAATAATGAAATCCTTTACAATCGTTCTCAATCCAATCAAATTGTGAATTACAGCAATAGAATTTAGAATGGGGGAAGGTGCGCCGAGATATATGGGAAAAGAGATTTGTCGTACTTTGACTCGGCAATAAATTCAAAATTATAAAAGGTTGGTTAACCTGTTATGGCTTTCTGATTTCCCTAAAGATGTGAATGGTAAATTTAATGTTTTTTTTTTTTTGCGAAAAATGGCACAACCGACCTCAATCGTGTGCAAAATTCGAAATTGATGTAAACAAGTTTTACAATACTGTTAGCTGCTGGGCCAAAGTGTCCCGACAGCAACACTGAAATTCTCGTAGGGCACTAAAGTGACACACCATTCGACAATAATACGGACCTCCAATATCTCGGCATTTATTATTATTAAGTTCAAAGGTTCAAAATACTTACCAAGCTTATTCCAACCACCGGTTATAGTCCATCGGAACATTGGTCTCACCTCCGCTGTCACTTACTATCTGCCCCGCGTTCCCGTCGCGTCGCCGCACGCATTTCTTCATCTACCCTCTCTCTGCGCGTTCCCCGCCGTCGAAATACCGATGTGTATTGCGACTACCTTCTTTAGTAAAAACTGCCTTAGCTAGGCTAACAATACCTAAACTTGATTTTTCAAAAACAACTCAGCTGATTTCGACAAAATTTAAATGGGTTCACCTTGGGTAACTATTCGAACTAAAAAAGTTTTTTCGAAATCGCTTCACAATTGGTGAAAATGTCGATGGCAAACAAACATAAAGAAGAACATAAAACCTCTTTTTTGGAAGTGGGTTTAATGATGCCTTTTTTGTCTTTTTAATATTTTTAGCAAATATTTTGAAAGGTAAGTTCTAAACACATTTATGAATTTGTATGATGGTGTTTGAACGGTACAAAATGTAGGGTTAAATATTATGAAAGTTTAGTGAAGAAATAAACAGACACCTGCCAGGATTCAAAAATGATTTCTTAAAATGTCAAAATTTAGAACTATAAAGTATAGAAATATTTTTTATGGCGCATAAAACATTTCTGTACAGCAATAATTATTTTCGCATAAATGGCATCATCGACTTCCACCGTGTACAGAATTCAATTAGTATGCACATATCAATGTGACATCCATGTAAAGGGTGTCCAGCGGCAAATTTTCGATTTAAAAAATTGTAAAAAAAAACTATTTGGTTTATTTAACTTTTATTTAGATAAAAATGAAGCTTAATGTTGCGGATTTCACTTTTTAAAAATTATGTTGTCTAAATGATTTCCATTTTTTTTACACACTCTTCTAGCCGAGCTCTCAAATTTGAGACCACTCGAGCGCAGAGCGCCGGTGTGATGGCGGCAACTTCACGGCGTATATTTTCTTGTAGGGCTGAAATCGTCCGAGGGCTGTTACTGTACACTTTGGATTTTGGATATCCCCACAAGAAATAGTCACATGGTGACAAATCGGGTGATCGAGGAGGCCAGGGTATGTCTCCGCCTTTACTGATGAGTTTATTTGGGAAAATCGACCTCATCTTCTCCATCGATACCCTAGCTGTATGTGGAGTGGCGCCATCTTGCTGGAAGTGAGTTCTATTGTTGTATCCAGATAGCAGCTGCAGTTCGGGCAACAAAAATTCGTCTATCATGCGGCAGTACACCTCAGCAGTGACAGTCTCTCCCTCGTGAAAAAAATAAGGGCCGATTATCCCTTGGGCAAAGATCCCACACCACACCGTCGTTTTTGGACCGTGCAAACGCTTTTGATGCTGTTCTGTAGGATTCTCGGGGCTCCAGTATCTCATGTTCTGCTTGTTTACATAGCCATCGATGTGAAAATGTGCCTCATCTGTGAACAATATGTTTATGCGCCATCACACCGGCGCTCTGCGCTCGAGTGGTCTCAAATTTGAGAGCTCGGCTAGAAGAGTGTGTAAAAAAAAAGGAAATCATTTAGACGACATAATTTTTAAAAAGTAAAATCCGCAACATTAAGCTTCATTTTTATCCAAATAAAAGTTAAATAGACCAAATAGTTTTTTTTTTACAATTTTTTTAAATCGAAAATTTGCCGCTGGACACCCTTTACATTATTTTTGATTTACCAAAAATGGTTCAGCCGATCTTCTTCTTGATCGTTGCGCTCTTGACAGAGCGGTCGTGGTCATCACTCAGTATTATTATTGGTAGGGGCAGATGTAATGCGCCTCACGATATCTCGCCATCTCTCTCTATTGGACGTCAATCGGGTACATTCATGCACGGACCCACCCACAGCAGACTTGATCTGATCGGTCCACCTGATGGGGCGACCTTCCACGTGGTCTTGTGCCCTCAACTTTGCCCTGGACGACAAGACGCTCTATGGACTGACTACCTCGCCTTGAGATGTGTCCGAAGTAAGCGAGTATGCGAGACTGTACTATGGCTGATAGACGCTGCTTGATGCCGAGTTCTTGTAGTATCGAGACGTTGGTACGAAATTCAGTCCACGATACCCCAAGCATTCTTCTCCAGCACCACATCTCTATGGCATCTACCTTTTTCTTTTCAATTTCTCGCAGTGTCCATGTCTCAGAGGCGTACAAAAATATGGGTAAAATTAGTGTTCGCACGAGCCTGGTCTTCGTGGTTTTGGTGATGTTCCTGTTCCTCCATATTTTCTTCATTTTGTCCATAGCGGTTCTAGTGATCGCCATACGCCTCTTGATCTCATCGATACATCCACTCTGACAGGAGATCAAAGCTCCAAGATATGTGTATTATTGGACTACTTCACAATTTACCATCTGAGTGACTTCCGGCAAGTTGTCATTCGTTCGGTTCACAATCATCATCTTGGTTTTGCTGCGATTAATCTTTAACCCGAATGTAAGGCTCACTTGTTCCATCTTAAGAAGCAGCTCTTCCATATGAGGTGCACTAGTTGCAAAAAGTGTGGTGTCATCTGCATACCGCAAGTTTGCAATTTTATAGCCTCCAACAGTGACCCCGTCCGTCCAATCTTCCAGGGTGATGCGCATTATGATTTCAGTGTATATGTTGAACAAGAGAGGTGATATTATGCAGCCTTGACAGACCCCAGCACTAGGATGAAAATTACCAGATAGGACATCATCTGTACGTACCGATGCGGTACCTTCTTCATATAGATGCCTTAGATGCCTTAGAAGGTGTACGAGATGCTTCGGTACGCCCATTTCAAGAAGGGTTTTCCACAATGTTGGCCATTTTACTGAGCCAAACGCTTTTGAGAAATCAATGAAGCAAATGTAGGTTGGTTTGTTGAATTTTCTAGCCTTCTCAATAATTTGGCGGACAATTAGGATCTGTTCTCGCGTTCCCTTCCCTTTGACAAATCCAGCCTGTTCTGGTGCAATTTTTTTCGATAGATACGCCTTCAGTCGTTCATTCAGAATATGAAGCAAAATCTTGCTAGCATGTGAAATTAGAGCAATAAAACGATAGTTGCTACATTTCTTCGTGGAACCTTTCTTATGTAGAGGAGTAAATACCGTATGCGTCCACTCTGATGGCCATTCTCCTGTTCGCCACACCTTATTGCAAATGACATGAAAGATTTGTTCACCACGTTCACCTAAAGCCCTTATGGTCTCAATGGAAATACGATCTCTGCCTGTTGCCTTTTTAAGTTTAAGATGATTAATAGCGGCTCTCACTTCAGACAGACCTCTCTCACCTCGCTCAGCCGATAGCGTTTCGAATATAAAAGACTTTTTTTATGTCGGTTCACATTTGGCGAAAAAACTAATAAAACGAACATAAGTAATAACATGATATAAATAAAAATACTCATACGCCGCAAAATATGTGTTTACGAAACCTATTTACATTTCAGGAAACATTGTTGTGCGACCGCATTATAAATAAAACAATGATCTGTTTTGTTCTGCTTTATTAGTAATGGTTGTGTAATTATTATTCACACATTTATTCGATTTCTTAACATCTAAGCTTTATAATTTAAAGGTATAAAAAATATATAGGTTTATCAAAAAACTTCATAAGTAATTATTATTTAGTTATTTATTGAATATCTTAATTTAAACGTTATTTACATTATGCATTACTAGCGATCCGTCCCGGATTTGCACAGGTGTTTTACAAATATAAACTTTTCTCTTGATCACTATCTATTAAAAAAAAAGCGCATCAAAATCCGTTGCGTAGGTAGTTTTAAAGGTATAAGCATACATATGGGGACAGACAGCGGGAAGTCACTGCCCAGTGTGAGTTGGTGGATTCACATACGCCATCGAAATTCTCCAACGGACGTATGCAGGTTGCCTCGCGATGTTTTCCTTCACCGAAAAGACAATGGTGGTTAATTTTCGTACATAAATTCCAAAGAACTCACTGGTACGGGACCGGGATTTGAACCCACGACTTCATGATTGAATGGCGGGTGTCACTGCCACTATAATATTACCACCCACGGCTGTACCACCACGGGTAACGCATCTTTCGAATTTGTTACTATCCAGCACTTTTTGGGTATATTGTATTGAATCGCGGCACAATTTGATACACCCAATTTAGAAACGGCGCCTATTGTTCTAATTTTCCATAATTTGAACCAGTTTTATCAAGTATTTCTGTGATCTGGAGAATTCAAAGTCGTTTATAAAGCTATGATTGACTATTTGTAGAGGGACTTTGTCGTTGAAGTTAACCGAGATTTTGTATAGAAATCAGATATGTTAAATTTGTATTGAACTGGTTAGAAATTATCCGTCTTACCACAACAGTTTTAGGTACGGTTTAGACCACAGATCAGGGAACCTTGGAACCTTGTTCCCTGATCTGTGGTTTAGACAATGTTTAACAGCACAAATTGTTTGGTTAAACAGTGTTTAAAGCGTGTTTAAATCTTTTGTGGTAAGGCGGTAACTATTGTTTTAATACAGTAGTCACACGTATAACTTAAAAAAGCGTTGGTGAACTTGGTTCTTAGCATCCAACGGATAACGCCATCCTCGCGGAGTTGGTAAGTGAGCTTCAGTCAGGATTGGGTTTTCCGCAGCTTGTAGCTAACATCACACCCGCCAAGAAGTTTGATTTAACCCATAAATAAACTAAATACATAGCTACTATTAATACACCAATCCCACAGACGCGAGCTAATAGATCCTTAGCAACGGATTCTATTAGCTACCTCGGCTCGTGAGAGATGAGTTCGCACTTTTCGTATAATTGACGAGAAAATTGATTCGCCCTAATATTAGGTACTTACCTTCGAGCAAACATCTACAGACCCACAGTCCCTTAGTGAAAGTAGTAAAAAAATCCCCGAGCGCCGTCATACATTTCGACTTAGATATTTACATGAAATAATTCACAATGTCATTGTTTTGTCGAATCTCGCCGTTATCTCGCCTAATTATATTTTGTTGTAACAGAGCACTTTGGCATTGCGCGGCGTTGTAGTTGGCTTGTAATCGCCTTACGACTAACTAAAAAGCCTGACCACTACGTAGCTTGAGCAGAGTTTTGTCTCGGACACTTTTTTTACACGATTGAGACTCTACAGATATTTGCTCGAAGGTTGAAGGAAGGTCTAGTGTAGATATTTGCTCGAAGGTTGAAGGAAGGTCTAGTGTATAATTTGCTTACCTCTAGCATAATATTTCGTTCGATTGAGATGTCTAATTTTAATTTATTACTTAACGTAAAATAAAGTTTATTGTTATACACCCTAACATGAAAAAAAACACACACTCCGGCTTATAGTAATACCAATCAACTAAGCCCAGGGCAAAGTCACGAGTAAAAGCTAGTATGCTAACATCATACTTGTACCAATCATCTCTATTGGGCCTTGATCTAAATTTAAGAATATGGATTCAAGAGCTCTTATCAATATTATTCGTAACAGTTCCTTTTATTAACTAGAGTGAATAACTGAAGCAGTACTTATCAAATAGGTACTAGGAATACAATTTAATGAAAGATATAAGTCAGTCAATCGAGATATCCAAGTCCAAATACTTAGGTAACTTACAAAAAAATAAAATAATGTCTTCGTGCTTTGACGTGTTACCAAATTGATTCTTTTTGCAAATAAATAAAAAACACAAAAAATATGAACTGTGTTTTAATTTTAAAATTATCTTGTACCTGCTGTATGTGTTTTAACAGTTTATAAAATGTATTTATCTACACTAATGTTGTAACATTCTACTTATGTTTCCAATACTTGACTTATAATGACTACTGTTATAGCGCAGACAACAAAACACTCAATTTAAGCAATTTCACATGATGTTATAATATCCACATCGATATCGTAAAATCTCATTATAACATCGCGCGCTCGCTCCTGATTGGCCCTGCGCGCGCAGCTGCGCTCTCATTGGTTAGATTTTAATGGCGCCAAGTTCACTGTGACAATACACGTACGCGTGAATTTAATGTTTCGCAATATGTTTTATTTTTATTTTTATTAGTGAAGATAAAGTAGTGTATGCAACTGCATATAACACGGGTATTAAAAACTTCATTATATGACAGTTGCATAAACTACTATTATTTTCTATATTCTTTCTTTTCTACCGAACATGTGAGTTTTAACGTAGTCTTCTTGATATATTTTTTTTAATAAGCACCAAAAAGTCCAGAAATTCGCAAAAACCTAGCGTAGGTCGTCCACCCAAGAGGTGGACACGTGAACAGATATATTCATTATTTTTAATCATTCATTGGGCATAATAATAAAATTGTGCAAATACATCATCCATCTATCAGTCATAAGACGTCCATTGTCAGACATATGCCTCGAATTTCGAATAAGACCGGTTAGAAGCGGCTTGCATCCAGCGCGATCCTGCGGTCATAATGACCGGACGTGCGGTCGTCCCTCCTTGTGTGTGGAAGTCCTGCGCTGCGCTTGCCGGTATGTGGTCTCCATCCGAGAACTTTTTAACCCCATTGGTTATAAGTACTCCTCGCTTTGAGCCCTGCCAACTGCCATTTCAACTTGCCAATCCGTTGGGTTTTGTAGGTAGCTTAGGTATTTATATGAATCTCTTCATTTCTGAATTCCGCTGAGAGACTCTAGCCCTCTCCTCATCAAACAAATACATACCAAGATGTTTGTCCTTCTGTCCGTCTGTCTGTCTGTCTGTCACCAGGCTGCATCGTAGCTAGACAGTTGAAATTTTCACAGATGCTGTATTTCTGTTGCCGCTGTAACAACAAATACTAAAAACAAAATAAAATAAATATTCAAGGTATCTCCCATACATCAAACGTAATTTATTAGCCGTTTATGCAATAAGTAGCTCATGTTTTTTAGTGAACTCAGTGTAGATCTCATGGTGAATGAGTCACATGACAATTTTAACGTTATCGAAATATATATTTTGCCTAGAGATACACTCGATTTACACACTACGTCTAATATACATATTACGTATTAGTTACATAGTTAACTGTTGACAGAGAATCGTGTAAACTATTTACACTACACTCGATTACTGAAGGCCGAGCGACGGCGCAAACTGTCTTAATTGTTCAAACAATTAGGTGCAACTGAATTAATATTGTGTAGTTTGGGAGACAGCGTACTGGTTTATTAATTTAACGCTAACTTTCGTTTACCTGGTTTATTGCTTAACTGCTGATTAAAAATGATGTTACAGTCAATATTTTCGGTTATAAGTGCCGTTTGTAAAAAAAAAAACTTACTCGAAAATGTAAACAAACGCGTCGCCACATTCGCATCGCCAGTAAAATCAGTTTTAAATTTTGGCCACTGGACTTACATTTTTCGTAGGTTTTTTTACCTTTTCATTTAGGAACAATTAAATATAACACATTTTTTTCATTTACATCGTAACCCTATTTTATAGTAGAATCCAGCAGGCCCTTTCCACTAAGATCAAACGAATCTGCTGAACCTTACCCGTATTTCCGTCTTGGATTTAAATGACTACACTCTCCTACGTCATCAACCTTAATTGAAACGTTTTTTGACAGCTTTTGCGAAAAAAATACGTGTGCTTCACAAACGTTCAGTCACGTCTCTGCTAGCTGAATTAGAGCCCAGTTGGCGATCAACTAAAAACGTACATTTAAAATCCAAGTACAAAATGTATAGCAGCAATTTGAGTCATACGAGAACAAAGAGTGTAGTACTCTTTGCGAAACAAAACAAAACCAAATACATTTTTCATTTACCAAAAATGTTATATATTTGGTATACATTTTACCATTAAGGGATAAATGCTGTCACTATCTCCCGCACTATCTTTATCATCATCTAATTGATATAAGTGACTGTAGTTGTGTTTAAAATGCTAATGTTTATTCTACTTCCATGTGAATTTGGTCTCGCTAGCTGTTGTAGCCGTAGCCGTTGTGACTTTTCCATCTTATTTGATTTATTTTTACGGAATTATTTAAAAAATACTTTATATACTTTCAATAGTAGCTTCAAACAGTAGATGAATTTAGTTTTAGTCAAGCTAAATAAGTAGATACCACAATCAAAACTCTAAGAACATTGAGCAGGTTAAGAAATTTGAAAGGAAAAGAAGAAAGATTTAACAGTAAAAACAAAGCGAATTTAAAAATTCAAATTGAGCTCAATCTCAAACTTTTAGTCTGATTGAAAATATAGTACAAATAGTAAAAATGTATCCTACTTGCACTCATTACTTTTTCAATGCTTTCTCCTGCTCGCACTCCATCGCCATTTCGATCGTAAATATCCGCCTGTACAATTTTACTAGTTAGGAAACAACAAATATTTGCACAGAGACACACATATTTACTATAGAGCATGTGTGATATTCTAATAATGTAAAATTTACGATCTTTAGTGTGAAGCAATTTATTATTGAATTTTGGCCGTAGGCTGTATTTAAAGACTACCTAGAACATTGGTATGGATGTTAGCCTACGATGTTTTGTAATCGACAACGGTACGCTTATACTAATTATATAAACATTATTTATAATTAGTAGCACCATCTGTTTTCATCCGATTCCTGAAATATGCAGGGGAGGTTCTCATATCACTGTATTTTTTTTTGTTTACATCCTACCTGCTTTTTCAGGTATTTGAGAGTCGGTTTTATTTAATGAATCTGTAACAAAATGTCGCGAAATTCTCCTATATGAATTAGATGAATGCCTTCTTATACTCTGGTTACATAAAGGTTAGCTTATTAATATGTTTTGTTATGTTATGTTATTAGTTAGTTAGCTTATTAACACGCTTATTTTGCTCGCGATTTTCAGTTTATGTTAAGTTTCTGTCAAAAAATAATCAACAACTATGGAAAACAAGAAGTTTCTTGACCATTTAGGAGCATATTTTGGTAACTTTTCCAAAAATGTTGGAGTCTAAAAAGCATTTAATTTTAGATTCAAATAACTTGTGTTGCCAAAAACATACAAATAACACAAAAACATCCTTTTTTAGGGTTCCGTACCCAAAGGGTAAAAACGGACCCTATAACTAAGACTCCGCTGTCCGTCCGTCTGTCTGCCTGTCTGTCACCAGCCTGTATCTCATGAACCGTGATAGCTAGACAGCTGAAATTTTCACACTTGATGAATTTCTGTTGCCGCTACAATAACAAATACAATAAATATTTAAGAGCTCCCATACAACAAACATATTTTTTGCCGATTTTTTTTCTCCATAACGGCAACGGCTAGACGCTTGAAATGGGGCTAAAGGGGTTCCCATAGAGTACGGAACCCTTTGTGCGCGAGTTCAACTCGCACTTGGCCAACTATTACTCATTTTTCATCCCACAAAAATACAGTGAACCGCATGAAAGTCACGGTGCGTAAAAATCTGTGATTGCAGAGATTGTGAAACTTTACAAACGAGAACTGAAAATAAACTGCTGATGAAAATAACGCCTCATGTTAATGCCATGGATGTATAAAAATCATCTGTCTACAGAAAACGAATAGTTCGCACGAAATGATCTGACATCCATGTACATTATTGTCGATATATTTATCAAAAACGGCTCAGCCGATTTCAATAACACTTAAATGGGTACAATTACGTACTTACTAGGCAAAAATGTTGATGAATATAAACAAAAAATACATATAGACGAATATTCGTCTGGATGTATATTTTTGTATTTTTTGTGTTGTATGTATTTTCAAGGACGTTTACAAAAAGGAGGAGAGTTTCTATGTAGTATCTCTTCACCTTCAAACTTCTCTTCATTTCAAAAATATACTATGTAGTATCACTTCCTTTTTGTAAGTCGGTGAAAATAAAATCATTATAAGACACATCCATGGAATTTACAGAGGCTGGTCTTAAAATAATCAAACAATTTTACCACACGTTAAATTTTTAGAAAGTGCACGTTACTCTGAATCTATTACGACAGAGTGCCGAACTTTGTGCCTACACATTTTAATAATTGTAAACATTTATTCAATTGTATAATTAATAAATGATTATGAGGTCCACCATGTTGAGAAATACTGAGAATGTGTTATTTGTGTATCTTATGTCAAACTATGACGTTAATTGTATAAATAGTTTTTATGTGTTGTGGGCGGAGTCGACGCCATTTTAGGGAAACAACTTCAACTCAGGTTCGGTGACGTTACAACGTATCCAGTCTCTTTCTTATATCCATGGTTAATACACAGATAAATACGCACAGTGTTATTGGTCCATGATCTGAAAATTTTAACGTCGATAAAGTATTTAATAAGCAAACGGCCAAATAATGCACAAATTGTGGCCCGAAATCAATAAAAACCCCAAACGTGGTTGTCATTTGTTCATTTTGTCTTTCACTATTATCAAAGTAAGTACCTACTTTAATTACGTGTTAATGCAATCACATTGCATATTGTATACTTACGTTCAGTCTACATCGTATACGGAGTATAAATAGTGGACCGGCTACTAATATACTAAATAATAATTACAAAAGTAAGAGAGCCGGATGTTCAATTATGAAAGTGTAAACAGGACGAAACCGAAAGAAAAAAGTCTGACATCGACACGAAGATTTTTTTTCCAGCGGAAACTGCCGAGTGACGTGTTTTGTCCTTCCAAAAAATATTGCGTTCGAACCTGAATTCATGTTCTATTCCTAACACATCTTTTTTCTCACACCCTATACGCTAGCTAGTAGCTGCTCCATACCTATCCTTCCTGCACGGTCTACATGTTTAAAGTTTAGTTTCAGCTTGACTGTTTGGAATGTAGGTACCCTAGTGAGTTGACTAGGTTAAGGGAATTATAATTATTATTTATGCTTTGACATTGAAATTATTTTAAATGAAAGTGTTGACATAAATGTATTTATTTTAGAATATTTTCCATTATATTGGAAAATGTTATTACTTTGTTAATGCAATTTTTGATATTTAAATTTGACTTATATATATTGAATTATTATTATTTTGTTTACACAATTTAATATTTGATGATTTATATGACTATTGATTTGTATTGACTTGTATCTTGTATGTTGATATCAATAAAATAATATGAATATGAATATATGAATATGAAATAACAAATCTTGCTAATCTCAAAAAAATTACCCCTTTTTATTCTCAACTCTTGTTTGACCATACAGGCACTATTCAGCTCATTTTCGAAGTAGAACAAAACAAAACAGGCCTATATGTAAAAACTATGGATTTTGAAAATGTTTATTCTCCCTCCTCACACTACTAAAAGCCAATACGTGACCAGTCAATCTGCCCTTAAAGCAGTATTTTAGTGTGACCGGTCTAGCTGCAGTTAAAGCAATATTTTTATTTTGCTGCCATGTAAGCATTATTTTAGTGTAACCAGTCGCAGCACTTTTTTTTCTTTCCCAAAAATCGCTAAATTGTGATTTATAGCTGACAGCACAACGGATATTTTTTGTAGCAAGAAATAATTCAAAAACATCCCAAGTGTACAAATACACACAAACACAAGTTACCTAAAAATCATTACCCAACCTTATCAATGAGTCAAACAATAAAGAAATTAATAGTTTGTGCCTGAATTTTGTTACCTTAATAATTATGTGTATCTTAATTTATATTGTAGTGTGACCAATCTAGCTGCAGTTTAAACTCTATTTTTAGTTTACCTTCCAAAAACCACAAAGCTGTGACGTGACAGCTGACACGGCTATCATTTCGTACTAAGCCCTTGTTTGGAGTTGCGCAGCGGCCCGTTTTTGCACTTTTAATAAAACGGCCCCAAATAGAGACAGGGGATGACAGAAGCGGCCCGAGGGTGACGTTACTCCGATTTAATTTACTGAGCGACATTTTAGTACCGAGCCGACGTTTAGTGATTCCCGAAATCCCTACCATGTTTGATCTTGCTAGTAGGGTCGTAGAAAAAAGGAGCTGTTTGTTAATGGTGAAAAAAACAACAATATTTTGACATTTTTCATATAAATCTCGATAGATTTCTATTGTCAGTTTTGATGAATCATGTATTGTTAATGCTATTCAACTTTTGAATTTTACAGTGTGTCCACCGTAGAAATGCCTTTTTGACAGCTAAGCCCATGAAGTTTCGTATTATTTATGTCAAAATTTCATCCAAATAGTATTGTACATCATTGACGTGTGATTACGTGTGTCTTAGTGATGTGCCACACTGATTACTACTATTGTACCACAGATTTCAAATAATTGGTAAAAATAATTGCTAATATATAATTATTATGTTACTTATACTGAAATACATCAAATTAAAAGTTCAAACCAACAAAAAATCAAAACATAAAGTATTAACGTCATATTAAAATGTTTTATTTTTTTTCCTACTACAACTGAAATAGTTTAATTCATTTCATTAACATGTTTTATTTATAGTTCGATTCGTCCGATGAGAAGTCTTTAGTTATAATATTGATGATTAGCTCTTGTGTGCATAAATTATTATTTATCAAATCCAAAATCACGGTTTCAATCAGACACTACGATTCTCGTAATTCTCTTTACCACACTTGCCCAGTTCTCGGTCGTCAGGAGTGCAAGCGTTTTTGAGTAATTGCAACATTTTATTCACTGTGAATGGGTCTAAAAAAAAAGAATATTAAATCAAAATGTACATTTTAGGGTACCGTACTCAAAGGGTAAAATCGGGACCCTATTACTAAGACTCCGCTGTCCGTCCGCCAGTCCGTCTGTCTGTCACCAGGCTGTATCTCATTAACGGTGATAGCTAGAACGTTGAAATTCACAGATGACGTATTTCTGTTGTAGCTATAACAAAAAATTCTAAAAATAGAAAAATAAATATTTAAGAGGGGCTCCTATACAACAAACCTGAATTTTTAGCCGTTTTACATAAACAAAAGTTTTTTCGCTTAATATTAATTACGGTGACAGGTAGATGGTTAAAATATTTACAGAATATTGAGTTAAATATTAATTTTACAAATAAATAGTTAAATTAAAATAAAATAAATATTTAAAGGGGGATTCCACACAAGGAAAAATATTTTTTTGCTCGATATTAATAACGGCAACAGGAAGGTGCTTGAAATACTCACAGAATATATAGTTGAAAATTCTCTTCAAATAAACAATTAAATTAAGAGGGGCATCCATAAACAATTAAACATCCCCTCGTGCGCCTGTCCAACTCGGACTTGGCCGGTTATTTGGTATCGTTTTTTTTACGTTCTTTAGTAGTGTATCCTAGGTCTTTAGGGTGTGGTATTAATGATGACTTGAAATTTACTTGCACCTAAAATAGACCAACTAGTTCCATCCATACAACCATCCATCAGCCATAGGACGTCCACTGCTGGACCGCAGTAAGAATGTCTACGGCTTATTTCGCATTTAGACTCCCTTTGCATGTTGTTCATTATTTTGCACCAGCATTTTAAAAATAGTTACTTTATGGTGGAATTTTTTTTTTTCATTTACCTTCCCTACTGATGAGGAAAATCTAGGTGGGTATCTCCAAAACTCTTAACATTTTAGTACGCCACGACTGATATTGATTAGGGCAATTGCCCCTTTTTATGTAATTTGGTGAGGCTTACCTTCGTCGAATGCAGCCCCGGGCTACGGAGCGACAGGCTTATAAAGTTAAGTAGGGAAGGTATATTTGAGTTCGGAAGTGACGTTAGATTTTATTCGGCAATACGTAGATAGGAACCATAGAAAAATGAAAGAGTAGAAGCGCCCTTAAGTTGTAAATTTGAAAGACATGATGATTGACAGCAAGATGTCATTAAAATATAATACATCCATGGTTGAAACCGTACACTTCTAAGTAATCAACGAAGTAACTTCACACAACAGTTGAGAACTAATGAAATCAACGACATAACTTGAAACAAGTGCGTTGGGTACATAAAGTGCGTGCGTTGGGTTTGAATTCTATAAATAATTTCTTTGCTTGAATTACTGATCAAATATAACATTACCTATTCAGCTATATGGCGGACAAAATTCAATGGCTTTTAGGCCTGGCTTATTTTTGTAAGACGAATTACTTGCACCGAATTAACTTTTAGTTAAAATATAGTGACAGAAGTTCAAACGAGATCCTGAACTAGATGAGCAATATTTTTTACTGAATAGTTGCAATATTTAAGAAAAATTCAAATTAGGTTGGCAAAGAGGGTAAAAGTAGCGTAGAGAAGGTAGATTAAAAGTTATTTTTACACGTTCGCAGTTTAAAAAAAAAAATTGATGATCTACAGCCTCCGGGTTCAGTGCCCGTTGCTAAGTGAGTTACATTTGAAAGAATGCGACTGTAAAACAGAGATGGGTTAATTTAAATTTTTGTCTAAGTTAGTAGATTCACTGCATTGCGTGAATGCCACTTTCGCGATTTGAACACATTACTCTTTTATACTACGGGACTAATCAACCCATGAAGATCCGGTGGCTACCCGTGATCTCAAACGATGCGACTCGGTCAAAACGTCGGGGTAGTAAAGTATAAATTTATCTCGTAATTTCAGTGCGCGATTAGTCTCAATCTCGTAGTATATTTTAAGAGTACCTAAGGTGGAGTAAACCAGAAATAAAATATTGATTTGACGTTACGATGAAATAATTATTGGAAAGATTTTATTGTAATCATCATTACATCAACCATAAGATATACACTGCGGGACAAAATGTAGATTTCCAATAAGATTAGTTGGAGGCAGCTGGGTACCAACATGCTCTACAGGCTTACTCGTCCACCAAAGGTTCCGTAAGAATTCCATAAATTCTACGAACTAGGGAAGTAAGTGGCCAGAACCATAGAGTAAATCTAATCTTCGATAAAATATAAAAAAAAAAAACTTTCTAGCTATCACGGTTCATGAGATAACAACCTGGTCACAGCCCGGACACTCCGCGATTTTTCATACAAAATCTGCTGTCTTACGCACACCTACACAGTACTTACTCACAGACAACACACTTACGCACGGTCGCTACACGCGCATTTGTGTGCGGAACGTCTATGGCTGTCAGCGATCACCACAACGTGACGACATGCCGCGTGAGTGAGACAGTTGCGTACTTAATTTGCAAAAATGAATATTAATCTAGTGCTTAAAAAAGTATAACAATTACTTAATTTGGAAGCATTTTAACAAAAAGTAACCGATCTACTTCTTTTGTAAGATAATATCAAGAGGAAGTTACCAAATAATGTAAAATAAGTTCCTATTATTTATCCTTAGGGAAACATTAAAATTTCTAGTTTTGTTACGTATCATTGATATTCAACCATACACAGCACAAGTGTTCCCTATTGTCACAGTCTAGGTAGTTTTTATTAGAAAATCCACCGGTCAGTGCAGCCCGCGCGCAGAGTACACGATGCGGTACGTAGCGCGGGATGGAAGTGAGGAAGACTCAAACGGGTGGGGGGTAACGAGTGGCCGTTCTATACGTAGTATTATTATATATTCTTTGACCTGGTGACAGACAGACAGACGGACTGACAGCGGAGTCTTAGTAATAGGGTCCCACTTTTACCCTTTACGGAACCGTGAAAAAGTTGACCATTGGAATTATATACCAATTTCCAGTTAGAAGTCAATAATAATCAATAATATATATTTCTAATAAATTAAATTACATGTGCATGTTCTGCAGCACCTACACTAAGTAATACTTGTATCTTATGTGACTGCATTCCCTCCAAAGTATTGTTTCATCAACATAGAAAATTACATTCAATATTATTAACAAGTTAAACTACACATATAATTGATTTTATGTTATGTAAAATACAGTAAATATACTAAATAAAAAAATACTAACATGAAATAGAAAAATGAAATTGTACAGAATAATTATGTGATTAAATTATAAGGTAATTATCGCATTAAAAATTAATAGATATATCTTTATAGTAATGTTTTGGTAGCTGTCAATATTTCAATTACAGTTGTACTTTTTCCATGGAAGGAAAAGCCGTTTCCCCAAA
Organism: Hypomecis atomaria; assembly: GCA_964007245.1. NCBI lineage: Eukaryota > Metazoa > Arthropoda > Insecta > Lepidoptera > Geometridae > Hypomecis > Hypomecis atomaria. The sequence continues at coordinate 4,351,138 of OZ023296.1, read as the reverse complement.
ACCCAACACCATTGAATTCGATACGGGCTCGTCCAATTTCTAGTTTATACGAAACTTCTAACAATACCAATTAAGTCGGATCAAATTTAAATTCAAAACAGACATTTGAGTTTGTAATCACCTTGTCAACGATATCAGTAAAAGGTTTAGCATAATTTAGTTAATTAAGGGTATTTTGGTGGTTGGGATAGCGATCTGTTAAATCGTCTTACTACGCGCCCTTAAGTAAGTCGATGTAAAATCATTGTTACCAAACAATAAGGCCCTTCGCATACGTAGGCGTAGCGTAGTCGTATCGAAGCGTATCGTAATATACGCTTACATGTGCGAAGAGGGTAAATGCTTCCTACGATACGCTACAGGACAGCCACTAGTTTTTTTTAAGTTGTTCTTTCTTTGTTTATAATATATGGTGTGAACAATATAGTAGTTTATGCAACTGTCATATAATGAAGTCATACTTTATCTTCACTAATAAAAAAAAAAACATATTGCGAAACATTAAATTCAAGCGTACGTGTATTGTCACAGTGAACTTGGCGCCATTAAAATTTAACCAATGAGAGAGCAGCTGCGCGCGCAGGGCCAATCAGGAGCGAGCGCGCGGTGTTATAATGAGATTTTACGATATCGATGTGGAAATTATAACATCATGTGAAATTGCTTAAATTGAGTGTTTTGTTGTCTGCGCTATAACAGTAGTCATTATAAGTCAAGTATTGGAAACATAAGTAGAATGTTACAACATTAGTGTAGATAAAAGAATTTATCTGTCTACAGGACAGCTCCGTGTGCGGACTTTTTTGAACATGTACGCGCTCGTATTGCTCTCGTCCTGCGCGCGTGCTACGATACGACTACGCTACGCCTACGTGTGCGAAGGGGCTTACAGTTATCAAAAATTTAGTGTGTAAATAAAGGAAGGAGAAGGAAAACACTGACCATACAATAATGAAGAAGTTGCTTCAAATTCCAGTTTCCTACCAAAATGAGTTCTTACAAAACTTGCCCGTGTATATATGGACATATATATGAATCATTTCTGTAAGAAAAGTCGGGAGCTTCCGCTTATAGCAGTTTCAAACATTAAAAATATTACGTTATTACATTGTACGGATTTTTGAATCACTGGAACTTCTATAAAGGAAATCATCGTGACATACAAATACACGTACATATTTCAAACTGTCTTATATTTTTTTAGGGTCAGAAGATAAAATAAGTTGTCAAGTGCGTGTCGAGACACGCGTATGATAGGCTTCCGTTGATGGTGACGATGGTTATGATGATGATAAAAACCAATTTTTACGATGTCATTAGATGGTTGACTAGTAGAAAAATGTAATTAAGTATATGAAGTACTAGCGACCCGCCCCGGCTTCGCCCAGGTGTATTATATATTTAAACCTTCCTCTTGAATCACTCTATCTATTAAAAAAAAACGCATCAAAATCCGTTGCGTAGTTTTAAAGATATAAGCATACATGGGGACAGACAGCGGGAAGCGACTTTGTTTTATACTACATAATTATGTAGTGATGTTTGTGACGTATGTGCATGTTTAAAAAATTCAATTTTCCTAAATAACTCAAAGATACCACAGTGATCAAAATAATTTTTGGGGAAAGTTTTTAATGTAGTCTATAAACTCAGCAAGTTTGGACATTCTATATCTTGCATACTTTAGAACTTAAGGGGGGGCACTCTTTTCTCAACTTTGTCGACTTATATCTCCCCAATGCGCAATGGTACACGTGACAAAAAATCGTTTAGAAAAACCATACATTTATTTTAGAAATCTCACTCAACGACACACCACATGAAGGGGAGAGAATAATAAAAATCATCCTCACTTTACATGTATGGAAGCAACCCCTTAAATACACAGTATTGATTTTTTTTTTAAATTTTAAAATTGAGATCTATACCTAAACTATCATAGTTTAAAATTTCATGCATTGAATAATGTTGAATTTATAAGGGTTTGTATTAATAGGACGGACGAACGGACGGACCGACGGACACAATGAAGTTATAAGGGTTTTCGTTTAACTACGGAATCCCTAAAACTGTACTGTACTGTACCAGCCTTTTAATAGTCTACTGCAGGACGTAGGCCTACCCACGAAGGGTGATTGGGTCATATCCGCCAGGCTGGCCCAGTGTGGGTTGGTGGATTTACACACGCCATAGAATTTCTTCTACGGGCGTATGCAGGTTGCCTCACGATGTTTTCCTTCACCAAAAAGCCAGTGGTGTGTAATTCCGTACATAAATTCCAAGGAATTCATTGGTACGGGACCGGGACCCTAAAAACTACTACGTACATTTGTGCCCGCTTTGATCTCTTTTTCCCTTTTTGGTTATGTCTCTTTGACCGCACGATGCATATTCATAGCGGCCACAATCGTTAGTTGGATCCCGCATTCAACCAACAGTCCTTTTAGACTCGACTCGATTTCAATTTCAAACGTTTCTGGTTTGTTATTTTTAGAATACCAGAATAGGCCTAATTTTAAACGCGCCATCGTAATTTTAATATCAATTCAAAATGTTCCTGTTTCTTTTTCACCATACGCATTTCAAAGAGAGAAGTGTATTATAAATACTTATAAATTGGCCACATTGTTGCGCTCATAGAGTAGTTTGACTAGGTGTTGGTTAGCAATCATCGAAGTTAAGCAACGTTCAGTACGTTCAGTATTCGGATGGGTGACCGCGGTAGGCATTTACAACTGAGCGCTACCGTAGCTCTGAGGGTACATTAAATTTTACGTTTCGCTTGTTTAGGCCGTTTAGCCATGTCAGAGGTCTTGAGGCTTAATTAATTTTTATACGTATTCTACCACGAATCCTCTTTGACATGACTAATTTCAATTTCAAACAATTCGATTCCTAGTTTGTTTTGATCAGAATTCCTGTAATACCTATAAATTGTTATAATAGTCTGATTTAAAAATTCCAATTGTCTTCCACTTGATGTGAATGGACTACAATATTTACTTTAAAAGTACTTAAGCGGTGTTTTATTCTCGACTGACTGACGCAATTTTTTTTATTTCATTCATAGGACTTTGTGTTAACTTTTATTTTTAGTCGTTAATTTATTCTATTTGTAGGTTATTGGTTGTTTGCACAATGATTGCACTAAATCTGTTTTTGCTGCGCCTGACGGGGCCCATATACCACTTTGTACCCTTTATATTTTTTACCACCATATACTTTATGGAAGCAGAATAAAATGATTATGAATTATGAATTTAATTAAATATGGTCGATACAGAAATGTTCATTGTCAAACCAAATAAAAGAGGTATTTAAGTGGCTTAAAAACTCTGACGTAGGGGATATTCAGACGGCATATACAAACTTACTTACCCAACTAAACATTGGCCGGAACTTCTAAATAAAATAAAGCACCAATACATAATGTTACAAGGAAATCAAGTTAATACAAACACAAATCAACTGTAACGCACATTATAGCCTAGCGTTAATCAAATTTTCTTGCAAAATCAACACAGACAGCGAAAAACAAAGAACAACAAACAAATCCGAAGAAAAACATTCGAGATAGAATCTAAACAAATCAAATAATTTGTTTCGTCAGAAAAAATATTAACATAATTGATGGAGGCTCTGACACATTTTATAAGGATAGCTGGCATTTTTTGAAAGGCCTTTTATTAGGGTTCCGCTCACGTGATGGTAAAAATGAAACCATATTAGTAAGTTCACTTTTTTTAAAGGTGAAATAGGCATGGGCCATATTCCCTTGTATGGTTTCAAAGGCAAGAATATAAAAGTTACTTCACACGCTATTGTGTCTTTTTAAGGTTCCGTACCCAAAGGCTAAAAACAGGACCCTATTACTAAGACTCCGCTGTTCGACTGTGTGTCACCAGGCTGTATCTCATGAACGGTGCTAGCTAGAAGTTTAAAATTTTTACAGATGACGTATTGCTGTTACCGCTATAACAACAAATAAGTACTAAAATCAGGAATAAGTAAATATTTTGGGGGGATCTCCCGTACAACACACCTGATTTTTTGCCGTTTTTCGTTCGATATTAATAACGGTGGCGGATAGATGCTTGAAATATTCATAGAATATTTAGTCAAATAAAACTAATATCAAGAAGAAATCTAATTTTTTGCTCGATAATAATAACGGCAACAGGAAGATGCTTGACATACTTGCAGAATATTAAGTTGTATATTTCCTTCATAAAAAGGTAATTAAAATAAAATAAAATATATTAGGGGGATATTGGTACGGAACCCTATGTGCGCGAGTCCTACTACCACTTGGCCGATTAAATGATATTTTTAGCGTAAAGGATTTGACACACTGCCACTGAACGCGTTCTGCGGTCTGCGGTCAGGTTGAGTTGAACGCAGCTCGCATTATGTATGAACAACGTTGTGTGGCAAATCCTTAAGAGTACGGAATAAAAATTAAACGGTTTATTACCGGCAGCGACTCATATCAAACTTCTATCTCTTTAATCTGATCTCTTTTAAATTGGTTTATCAATACATCTAGACACAGACTTTTACCTATTTATGACTCTCTATCATACATTTATTCAAGTTTTGTCTCATTACCAACTTCATCACAAACATTTTTCCTATGGAAATTTACGTGTAGACGCGGAGCCGTCTCGCAATGCACTGAACTCAGTGCATTGCGAGACGGCTCCGCGTGCTAGCACTCGCCAACTTGAGAAAGGTCGCCGAACGCGACCGAAACTATAGTCGTGTTGTGACTATAAGAACACGTGAGTGAGTCCCGTTTTATATCGTTTAAAACATTCTTCCTTATTCTATGGCTGGGTGTTCTTTACTATATTTAGCAGTGCCTAACAGCTCTTATTGTGCCATCTGCCACAATTATGCCACTCATAAATAATTCAGCATAAAACACCTATCGCGTTTGTAAACTACGACAGAACCCTCAAAACATGACCCGTCTCGCATTTCCCCGTTTTTTATCATATCAATCTTAGTTCAGGCTTTTCGCGACAGATTTTAATAAGCGCCCTACTTTAGCGGGAGATTAGTTTCTGTTCACGGAGCGCTGACTCGCCTTTCCATTAACTTAATAAAAAATCTTGTACATAGAGATTTTCTCGCTTGCTCTCTGGTGAGTTGGCGTAATTTTTACACAGGCGGGAATAAAAATGAATAATTATTTTTTGGAAAAAACGACTACCCTCAGTCAAATATAGCTTAAATCCGGAAAATGTCGAAAGAAATTTAAATTCAGGAAACAGTCAATATTTTTTGGCATTAATACAGGGTCATAGGTATTAAACGCAAAACCTTTTAAGGGCGAGTCTAGCACATCTAAACAAACAACTTTTGCACTATGACTTTTGAAAATTTTCAAAAAAAAAAAACGCTTTTCCATACATTTTGCCGCGCGTTGACGAATGTTTTGTGTGAAATAGCTGATTTCTTCGTAATTTTCCAAAAGTTCTAGAACAAAAGTTGTTTGACTAGATGTACTAGACCCGTCCTTCGCAGGTTTTGCATTTAGTACCTATGACCCTGTATATTGAAAAGCAGTGAACAGGGCACATTGATGCCAGATAAGCTTGAAACATCGTTGAACAGAGATCATGTAGAGGCAGGTAATGCGTAGAACGTCAACTCACAACGCGCAATGATAGTCGCGCTACGCTAGATGTAAATAATATTTATGTTATTTTTCGCCAAAAATACCCGCTGACTTTTACCGTGTACTGAATTCGAATAGTTTGCGCGAATCGACGTGACATTCATGTCCATTATTTTGATCTAGCTCTATCTCTAATTGCACTTTTTGACGGCTCAGCCGTTTTCGATAAAATTTAAATCGAACCAAGTTTTTTAAGGTAGGTACACAATTTTGGCAAAGAGGTCGATGAATATGTATACACAAAAAATATATAAGACGAACATAGTACCTCCTCCTTTTTGGAAGTAGATAATATGTCATATTTTGACATTTTTTAAGTTGACACTCCGAAAAAAAGCATTTCATATTTTAGCGGAATCAGTAGGTTAATCCAGTTCTTGGACGTCTTACGCTGTTTCGAATGGACGTCTTGCGCTTGTCGATGCGTAGATTTCATTCGAAAACTTTAATGGTTAATGGGCACTAAATTCAAAGACCTCTCATAGTTAGGCAATAAATTTAAAAGACAATAAAACAGTTCAAAACACAAGCACAAATTTTTTACGGTTCCTGCAATTCACAATTTGAATTTCAAACCCAGTTAAACACTAAACAATGCGTCGCACGTCCCAGTTTTCATTGCATTACGGTGCAAATAAAAATAAATACGGTACCGTAATGCAGCGTCAGTTTTGCATGGTAACACATTCTGAGCATGAAAAATAAAGGTTATACCGAGCTCCTGCCTCAAGTGGGCTCCGTTGATGACTAGGGTAGTAGACTGCGTATGTGTTACTTTTTGTAAAATTTTAGATAATCAGATTTTTATTTTATGTACGGATATAGTTTAGGCAGTGGCATGCATCCGTGAATGCAAACAGCTTTCAAACGACCTTTTTGGAAATTCATAGAAGAGGCCTGTGTCCAGCAGCGGACTTCCTAGGGCTGTTGTATGGATGGTGGATGGATAACCGCAAATTGTTAGAGGTGGTAAAGAAATAAGTACCTACTGTGTTCGACACAGGTCATGTACTCGTATGTACAGTTTAGTTTATATGACCTTAGTGTAATCGACTCACGAAACTGTGAGCCTAGATAAAAAATAAAATAAAATATAAAAACAAATCTGGAAGGAGGGAAGGGAGGCCTTCGCCCAGAAGTGGGACAATACAGGCTCAATATAAAAATAAATAACAATACAATATTGCTTCTCACCAAAGATAGAAATACAATACAATTTACACTTCTTAAGTATCCACTAAATATGTTGAGATGTCCACGAAATTGGGTTATCTATGCATCGCTCCTCCGTTCCTAGCTCAAGTATGGGCACTCTAGACACGCCTAGAGAAAGGCCCGAGGACTACACAAACAAATGTCGCTCTAAAACAATTTTCAGGCTGCGTTGAGTTAAGTGCATTTAGCATACCGCGTTTTATTATATCACAATTTGTTATACCGCATATTAGTACAGTGCTGCAAGGATTAGGATAAAAGTGTTTTGCTTTTGTGTGGGGAGAGTTTTCGCTAATTGGTACCTAAGCTAAGTTGCTACTATAAATACGTATAAACAAAACATTTCAATCTATTATTTTTTACTTTATTCTAAGTTTTTACTATCGCACAGGGTCAAAAAACTGCAATTAGAGGTAGATACGAGTAAATATCTTTCGGTCATTTAGAAATAGGTACCTATTTGATTATTTGTAGGTTGCGTCAGTTTTACTACAAATTGAATATGCTTTAACTAGTTATTAGCCAGGTTGTTAGAAACTAAAATGGTGAATTTGAAATATAATTATTTTTTGCAAAAAATCGCAACATCGTTTTCCATCGTGTACAGAATTCAAATAATTTGCACGAATCGATGAGACATCCATCTAAATTTTTGTTGATGTATCAAAAACAGCTCAGCCAATTTCGATAAAATTTAAATGGAACAACCTCGGAGGTATACTCTTCCAAATAAAATAGTATTTTTAATAGGTTCACAATTGGCGAAAATTTCAATAAAAATACACAAAAAAATACATAGAGACGAGCAAAGTACCTCCTTCTTTTTAAAAGTCGGTAAAAATCGTATTTACCAGGTAATTTTTCTAAATAATACACTAAAGTGATGTTAAAAGCAACAGAAAAAAACGTAGTTCTTCTTTTGGCAACTACAAAAATAAAGCAAGTTACACTGTTGTAATTTCGCTATGCATTTTATTTTCCCGTCGTGTGTTCTTTGTTATTAAATGGATTAATCTTGCGAGTGCTGCTTAGCGCGTTAAGTTTATTACAGTGTTATTTAAAATTTGTGTAGTAGAAATAACTTTGGTGTAAGAGTGTAGAGCAGAGGAACAAAAAGAGAAGATAATAATCGGCAAAGTGCGAGTCGAACTCGCGCACGAAGGGTTCCGAACTGTATGGGAACCCCCTTAAATATTGAACTTATTTTATTTAATTATTTATTAAAGTAATCATACAATTATGTATTCTATGAATATTTCACCTGTTACCGTTTTTAATATCGTGCGAAAAACTGCTAAAAAATCAAGTTTGTTGTAGGGGAGCCCCTCTTAATATATTTTTTTTTGTTTTTAGTATTTGTTGTTACGGCGGCAACAGAAATACTTCATCAAAATTTCAACGTTTTAGCTAATACAGTTCATGAGATACAGCCTGGTGACAGACAGACGGACAGCGGAGTCCTAGTAATAGGGTCCCGTTTTTACCCTTTGGGTACGGAACCCTAAAAATGAAATATAAATAATTGTCAATTTGTCAGTACCTTATACTTCTAAAATTAGACAAAATACAATTTATTTACACAGAAAAACAATAAAAACTTAAATAACATTTTCAAACTAATACTAAAACTTAAAGTAAAAAAAAAAAAACACAAAATAAAATAAAACCTAGTCTAAATTATAATTAAATTAAATTATAATTTGTCAGTTGTTAGTGGACATTCTATGCTGCACTAACTGATAAATATAAGGTCTTTACTCGAGAACTTTGCAACCTCATTCGTCAATAAATAAAGTTGGAAGGATCAGCCTTAAAGTTTAAGTTTGGATAAATATTTCATTGCAGTAACAAAGTTTTGAAGGACGTCCAAATCTTTGCTGCCAAATAAAAATTAAACAAGAACAAGGACAGTAAAAAAAAGTTCTCAAAAAACCACATCATATTCCAGAATCTTTGATGTTTCACGTGAAACCGATAGGATCCATCATACGTACCATTATTTAATTATGGATTCTGTACCATTGACCAATCGTCAGAGTTTCTCTACAACATCGAGTCTAGTGTGAACTGTCTCAGATTTGAACCAAAGTTATGATTAGACTTGACATTTTTTTAAAGAAACAAGGATATTTTTCTACGTTTACGTCAATTACAATAATATAGCACACAGGCATGTTTTCTATAAATTTAAATATAAATAAAACCGATTTAAGTAGATTAAGTGCAGTCTCGTGGCCTTAATTAAGACGTCTTTCCACCTTGATAGCGAGGTATTTTCCTTTAATAGTTACCATTCAAGAATTTAAAGCTTTCACAATCATTGCTAAGTGCTGTGATCTGTCTACGTTCATAACTAGCTAATTTAGTGGGCTACCCTACTCAATTAGCAAGGTATTAAATGAATGTCAGTAAATTTGATTTATCTAAGAATATCCTGATATATTCTGACTTGATCTAGTAGAGAGATATTAAACATAGATTTCTACATAGCACGTTGTGTTCCTCTGACCTTTAATAACATGACAATTTAAGTCTACAGTAAATAACAATTAAGTATTTACACGAATGTAATTTCACATTATTACTTCTTACTACGGGCCTAATCGCGCATGAAAATTACGACATTAATAAATACCTCATCATCCCGACGTTTCGACCGAGTTGCATCGATCGTGGTCACGGGTATACTTCTCTACCTATGACCACAATCAATCTAATTTTAGTGCAAGATTAGTCTAGTAGTATTTAATAATAATGGGTTCAAATCGCGACAATTTAAAAACAACATAATTTCACATTGGTAGAACAATACCCAAACCATATACATAAAGTGCCATATTGTTAAAAATACGTACACGTATATTTAAATTTCCCCCCCGATTTACCAACAAACAAACTAGCCCATAACTTAGAAATTCAGACAACACTAAATTCCATTCCGGACCTGTTCTTTCGATTTGGAAGAGCACTCGTTCCGACAATCCAGAAAACTTAACGGTGGAAAATAAAATTCTGGAGAATTCGCTTCCGTGTTAAAAAGATGTAAGAATACTGTATGCACCAGTTCTATTTCACAGACAAGTAATTTCAGGTCCCCGAGCCGCGGATTCGGTTTAGGTATAGAGTTGAAACATACGAGTACTTTGATCTAAAAATTCGGTTAGTTCTGTCAGGGATTTCGGTATTCGGTTTCAGCGAGCAAACTTTTCTGGTAGATATTTCGAAATTCTGACAAAGAGATTTTGAGAAAGTTTATGTTAGTATCTAACGACTTGCAGGTAAGGTTTTAATTGTTTTATGTGAATGCTGTAAAATTTTTTTGTGGTCAAAACTATTTTGTTCGTTCGTTCGTTTCAGCTATATGACGTCCACTGCTGGACATAGGCCTCCCCTAAACATCTCCAATAAGACCGGTTCGTAGTGGCTCGCATCCAGCGCGATCCTGCGGTCTTAATGAGGTCATCCGTCCACCTTGAGTGTGGACATCCTACGCTGCGCTTGCCGGTACGTGGACAAAACTATTTATAAGTTTTAAATTAGTACAATTGGCGTAGTCAAAGGAGATCTATGAAAAAAAAAAGAAAAAAAAACTACCTAATGACATATTATGAAAAGATCCGAGTCAAACACTGAATTTATAGAATGAAACTAAAGGCGCCAGATATCTACTTAACTACCAATTAACTATAATTAATTTTACATTATTTTTACCCAGAAGCTCAAATCAATCTTAAATCGATTTTCAAATTAACGATTTCGTACCCAAAATAAGTCCTAGATGCTAGAATACCGAAACAACGGTAAGTAGAGCAACTCTAAACACATTTTCTAGAGTCAATAAGGCTTATAATGGTGTGCAAACGGAGTATAATATAATAGTGTTTATTGTAAGAGATTAGCGAGTGAATATGTTTTATGATAAAATATTTACAGCTTATGAGTTAGGTATACAGAATTTCATGATTTGTTGACACAATATCTTACATTGTACCTATTTTACTTTTATGAAAAACATTTTTCTTAGCAATTACTGAAATATAGGGTCAGCTTTTAAATGGGTAACTTAGCTGTAGGTGGCATTTGTATCTTTACTGTACCAGCCTTTGTTAGGGTTCCGTACCCAAAGGGTAAAAACGGGACCCTATTACTAAGAGTCCGCTGTCCGTCTGTCTGTCTGTCACCTGGCTGTATCTTATGAACCGTGATAGCTAGAGAACTGAAATTTTCCCAGATGTATTTCTGTTGCCGCTATAACAACATGTTCTAAAAACAGAATAAAATAAATATTGAAAGGGGGCTCACATAAAACAAACATGAATTTTGAGCCAATTTTCGCTCGATATTAATAACAGTAAAAGGTAGACGCTTGAAATAATTCACAGAATATTTAGTTGTGTATTCACATCAAAAATAAATAATTAAATAATATATACTAAGGGGGGCTCCCATATGGTACGAAACCCTTCGTGCGCGAGTCCGACTCGCACTTCACCGATTATTAGTTTTATTTTCCATCTCAATTATCGTAGTGCCGTAACACAGACGTTCGGAACCTACGCTCAGAAATGCCAAATCTAAATTGGATTGGTCCTGAATATTGAACGAATCTTTTGATCAAACGTGGACCTAGCCCCGTTTCGCAGTCGCAGATGTAATTAATCCGTGGTCATTGCCTACGTGTTCTGCGGTGAGGTAATCTCTATGCGAATAACTACACACATTTAGTCATACTAGTAATTATTTTTCGCAAAAAAATCGCAACACCGACTTCCACCGTGTACAGAATTTGAATAATTAGCACGAATCGTTGTGATATCCATGTACATTTTTGTTGATTTATTTAAAACGGCTCAGCCGATTTCGATAAAATTTAAATGGAACTACCTCGGAAGTATACCCTTTCGAACTAAAAAAGTTTTTTTTTAAATCCGTTCACTATTGACTATAATTATTTTTTGCAAAAAAAAAAGCATGACCGACTTTAAGCGTGTACAGACATTCGCGAACATTTCGCTAGGATCGATGTAACATTTTTCACATTATTGTTGATTTATCGACAATGGCTCAGAGAATTTTGATAAAATTTAAATTGGAATAATTTTGAAGTATATTCTTTTCAAGAAAAAGAATTGAAATCCCACCACTACGTAAAAAGTTATGTGTGGTTATACATAAAAAAATATATACGCGTCGAATTGAGTACCTCCTCCGTTTAGTCGGTCAAAAATATCGATGAACATACACAAAAAAAATCGTACACACGAATATAGTATTATCCTTTTTGGAAGTCAGTAAAAATGAAAGCAAAATCTAGTCATTGTTATAACTAGTAGTTCTCCAAACATTAGACCTTGCGACACATCTCTTTAACTGAATCTTCTACTTCGACTCGCTCTGGACTTATCTGATATATACCTACTTGCAAATCTTGTTAGCATTTCCAATGCAGTATTACGTCATATTGACAAATATTATCCAAATCGTATGAAAAAAAATATTATTAAAATATTATTCGTATGAAAAAACCTTTAAAATTTCTTCCTGCCCAACCATTGGCGCAGAGATCATCGAGCGCCGAACTGTGTATATGACATCTCATTTAACCAACACCACGAAGACAGGCGCAGGTGCTGTTAATATCGACCAGTAAAACTTGAAACATGAGGTTGATTGTCGAGGCTTGAACTGGTCGTGATGACGAGAGGCCTAAACAAGGTCAGGGGTCAGGGAATAATGGATAGTGCGACTTCACTGCTTGGGTCGGAAATTAACGGAACGTCGAAGGGCGAAGGCTGCTAGCTGGTATTAGCTCGGATTATTGGAATTGTTTAACTTTACAGCCGGAATCCTCTTTAGTTCGGAGTAATTTTGTTGTTAATTTTGATTCGGCTTCCGTGACGGTATGTACGGAGGGAGATTGGTTGTGGAAATGACTGCCTTTGCAGCGATTCCGAGTTAAAATATTGACTGAACCTTTGAATTTCGATTTGATTTCCTGTTTCTAATCAGCTGGAAGAGGCGAGGCTGTAAGCAGGTTTTGTTCGCGAAAACACGCGGCTACGGTTTGTGAATATTTTAAACAGAGAAAGGAATTTCGTTTATTGCAATGCTTGTACTCGTAGGTACACCGTGCTGTATCTCATGAACCATGATAGTGAGGCAGCTGAAATTTTCACAGATGATGTATTTCTGTTGCCGCTATAACAACAAATACTAAAAAGAAAATAAATAAATATTTAAGGGGGGCTCCCATACAACAAACCTGATTTTTTAGACGTTTTTCGCTCTATTTTAATAATGATAACAGGTAGATGCTTGAAATTTTCACAGAATATTTAGTTTTATATTCACTTCAATAAAAAGTAATAAAATTGAAATAAAATAAATATTAAAGGGGGGCTCCCATACAGTACGGAACCCTCCGTGCGCGAGTCCGACTCGTACTTGACCGATTATTATTTATGACATAGTGTGCATTATTATTACTAAATTTTCCATTATTATTGAAGTTATAACTAATGATTATTGTAATTCCAAATTCATTACATCATTGTATTCAATGTTTTTGTATACATAAGTATATATTTTGACGTGTAAATTGCCATTTTATCAATAAATAACTTATGACTTACTTACAGCAATTGATTTGAATTTTATTGATCGAGCGTCAACGTCACGTCGTGCTGTAGTGGTTTAGTGGTTGTAACGCTGGTCTGTCATTCTTGAGATCGTGGATTCAATCCCGGTCTCGTACCAGTGAGTTTCTTTGGAAATTATGTACCTACGGAATTTCACACCACGCTTTTCGGTGAGGGAAAACAGGGTCTTGAGGTGACCTGCATACGTCCGTTGAAGAAATTAGATAGCGAGTGTGAATCCACCAACCTGCACTGGGCCAGTGTGGTGGATATGGCCCAATCACCTTTGGTGGGTAGGTCCACGTCCTGCAGTGGACTATTAAAAAGGCTGGTACAGTACAATACAGATCGAGCGTAAGCGAAGATCTCTGTTTTAGACACGGCTACTTTGCTTTCGTCTGTTCAGATGTTAGTTTTCGTATACAGGTCGCACTTTGCAACAGATCTCGACAAAACTTGGTACACAGGTTTTATATATTAACCGATTTTTTGTCGTTGGCGATTTTTGATAGGGGTAGTAGTCCCTCAAAAAGGGGGTAAATTTTTTGTCGCACTATTTAGCAGTCGATTTGGATAATATTTGGCAAGATTGTTTGGTACCTAAATCCTAACAAGATTTGCGAATATGAACTAAATCCGTCAAGAGCGAGTCGATGTATAGGCTTCTGAATATCCAGTCAAAGAGAAGTGTCGCGAGATCTGCTGATCAGAAACGATTGAAACAATTGAATAACCAAAATAATCGGAACAACAAATGACGCCTGTCAAGAGCTGCATAAAACTACACATGATTGTGGTGTAACACAAATTATATTTGAAATTAATAAATCATAGTGTTAAGTATAGAGTGCGTTTACACATTGACCTGGAGCCTTATTGTGTGAGCGATCTGACGTTCGGCTTCGCTTTTTCTCCTGCTCGCGCCTGTTACTCACGCCACGAGACCGATCGGAAGTAAAAGCGCAGCCAAACGTCAGACCGCTTACACAATAAGGCCTCTGTGTATAATTTTACCTAATTTTGATAATGCTCGCTAAATACATATTGTATCAGCCTCATTCATTATCAGTGAGTAACTTGACAGGCTATTCACACAACGCTGATTAATTGGTAAAGTTGTGCAGCCAACTATGAAGCAAGTTACCCACAACAAACCTGAGTACTTGCCCACTTGTTCCTCTTTCTAAGAACGTCGCCGTCTTAAAACTCATTCGCGTTCCAACAAAGTCGCAGGTTTATTCAGACTAAGTTATTGATAAAAAGATAATTAAAATATAGAGTAACGATGCTTCTGAAAATTGTCGTGATCGTAGTGATGTCAAGTTTTGGCTGCATTTTTTCCTATTTTTTTTTTGATTAAGAAACCTACCCATAATATCGAATACTTTTAACTTTTACTAAATTTATATCTAAACTTTCCGTTAGTGTTGACATTTTAGTGATGTCGAGTTTTAGCTCCATATATTACGCAAAAAATTTTTGACTATATAGGAACCTACACATAATGCGGAGTACGAGTACTTGTACAATGCAAAGTTATCTGCTTGATCTATACTAAGCCAAAAAATAGACAGTTAAAATCATCATTGCGAACAACTTTTCCAAATGTTATTTATAAACTTTCGCTGTTTAAACACATTTGGCACAATTATGAAGGCACCATCGTAACTATAATAGCTAATTAGACTATTTCTGCTAATCTAACTCTAATTAGGCATTCGATAGAGAGAACATTTTTTACGTTGCCATGAAATTTACGATGGAACCTTCATATTTCTTCATAATCATGGGCCTATTATCCTTATACTTCGGGACTTATCGCGCAATAAAACATGAGACATATAAGTAATTAAATACGTCTTTCTCCCGACGTTTCGACCAAATTGCATCGGTCGTGGTCACGGGCAGAAAAAGAGATTTTAATTACATACCTCTTTTTTTATTACGCAATAAGTCCTGTAGTATAAGAATAACTTTCACTGAGGTACCAATCCGATACCAGCTGTTTCATACATTTTGATGATACCGAATTGGAATTGTCAAATTCTGTAATTCCGGGTCTCATAGTTAATGTGGTTCATAATGATGTTTTTGCCATGGATAACTAAATGAAGCTAAACTAAATCGCTTCTGGTCTAGCGTAGTCTGAAGAAATCTGGAGAATGTTCTTATAAACTTTCCCTACCCCCTAGAGAGCTGAGGTCTAGAAGGGGTTTAATCTCCACCTTTCCTTTCTAGATGCCATTAGGCTTTCTGGCTTTCTCTTAATCCTTTTTGTTTAAACGCGTCTTATTTCTTAGGGTGCTGAGGTCAACGAATGCTAGCTTAGGATTTGCATTTAAATATATTTAAAGGGTTTTTTTTTGGGTAAAAACTACCTAAGTAATTTGGTATAAGCTGAATCAAACATCTTAGCAGCTGTGATGCTAGCTGCAGATAACCCAATCCTGACTGGAGCTCACTGAAGGTGGATTCGCTAGGTCATCATGCGAAATTCAAATATTTTTGTGTATTTTGCCATAATACCTACAGATAAATTACTCATTGTAAGTTTACAAAAACTTGTTTAACGGCCATGTCCAGGTAGTATTTACGCAGTCTAAGTACATAGACTATAACATTTAAAAACTTTTTTCTAATCATTTTGAGCACTGTGGAATTTAAAGGAAAATTTGAAAATCTTAAACTGGCACACAGCTCAAAGGACATTCTTCTTTCACAAAAATATTTCTTAGCGTTATGTTTTTATGGCAGTTATCTATCCAATGACTTAATAAAAATTGTTTTTATCATCATCATAATCATCTTCACCATGCACGGAAGCCGATAATACGCGTGTCTCGATACGCACTTAACAACTTATTGTGATATTCATCATTATTTTATGATGGTTTGGTATGATGTATGCCGTTTGGTTTCTGTGTTCATCATTATCATATGATACAATATGATAATGATGAACACAAAAATCAAATAACAAAAAAACAACTTCCAAAAACCAAACGACGTGACGTTGAGTATTTCGGTAGTAAATATAAATTAATTACGTATTATACTACCATCAAGATATTAGTGTAATACTAAAATCCTAGCTCCCATACAGAGTTCCAGAGTAAATACAAAATACTCACCAGCACTACCAAACTACCTACAAAACATTTCACGTAAATGTAGTCGTAACTACACAAGCAATACGGGATTTAATCGCGGGCTTACGGTACGTTTGGGCTTAAAGCGTAACATACGTTTAGATTTCCACACATCTGCTGGTGTCGTTTTGTATCTTCGGAATTGGTACTTGTTCCGCTTTGGTATTGCATAAACTTTGATCTCTCACGTGAACACATGCACAGAATGCACGAATTGAGCAATAAACGTGAACAAAAATTCTTCTCGAGTACTATCGAAATATCGAATAAACATACTCGTATCGCCAAGCGTAGTGAAAATGTAGCAAGTGAAGTGTAGCAAACGTATAGTCCGTTTTATAACCGCTGAGATTGAACCATTTGAAAATCTATTAAAAAATTTGGCACGTCGTAAAAATAATACATAATTAATACCTATTTTCAGCACGCATTTACTATCTCTTAAAAACTACCAGAATATAGTAATATTCTTTAAGCAAACCTACTACGTAATAATATTTGTCAAAGATCGTCGCAACCCTTGTTCTAATTTTAGGGATGATTGAGGGCACAAAATATGAAAATAATCGTTCACGTCATATGCGTCACAGGCCGAACGCTTGTGACGCATATGACGTGAGCGGTTATATTCGGTATGACGTTATCATTTAAAATAAAATCGTCCGTAAACCGACTTTATAGACAACCAATTATTTACGCGATTGAGTGACGAGAGAAGCTATACTAGCATATACAAGCTCATAGATCTGCCTCACCTAGAATTTTCAACAATACCTATTAGCATGGGTATTGTTGAAAATTACTAGACCTGACCTACTCAAGCTACCAGTGTAAAATTTCGCGTCGCATCGTGCTGATCAACTAGAGATTTAAGATTGCGATCTCGCCAGAGATGAGATATCAAAATCTTAAATCTCACGTTGCTCTGCAGTTTTAAATTTGATAAAAATTATTTGATTGCTTAGGGAGTGTCTTTGTTGCCTCTCATGAGAACGATGCACTCAAACACTAGCACTAACACTAGGCTTATACGTAATACTAGGTATGAAAAGCTGGAAATATAAATGAATTTAAAGTTTTTGTCTGAATTGATTAATCTCTGCAGAATTGTGTGAAAGATGACATGCGAGAGAAAGAAGTTGATGATGAATTTACGAACGATAGAGCGAAGTGGCGAAAGGAAACGTGCTGTGCCGACCCCACCTAGTGGGATAAGGGCAAGATGATCATGATTAAACTCTGCAGTGGACCAGGTTGTGAGAATTGTATATATTCAAAACATTTCAAAAACTCGACAAATTTTTCTGACCCACACAGATAAATGTTGTTGTGAACGTTTCATTCAGGATTCTGATCGTAATAGATCAATCGATAAAAAACAACATGTTGCACTCCGGGAGTGCCGGCATAAGTGAAAACTTGAACATATAAAGTACTATCATTTATGTGGTAAAATACAATATCACACACGCACACTAGCGCAAGCGCCCTGCGCCGTTTAAACAAAACAACAGGAGCAGGCATATATTTTCGCTGCTCGGCAGAAAGAGAGGGAGATATTACTTCCTCTCTTACGCTGCGCTGGCGGTCTACTCTCCCTCCGTCATATGAATTTTAATTTTAGTTTAACATTTTTTACCCATCCCAAAAAATGCACAACGCCGTTAAAGATGTTTTCACTTCAATAATCATGATCGAAATTAGTGAACAGAAAGACAGTCTTCAATTTATAATAACCACATCTCTAGAATTACACAACTACACAACGACAAACGTAACCATCAAACTACAATACTTTCTAAATTCTTAAATAAAATGCCTTGCAGCCAGCAAGAAAAGATATAAGCACGTTAATTTTTAAAGTGCTTAATTAAGCATTGTGGAACAACGAGCAAAACCACGTACACAAGAGACATCAGAAGCGCCAGCCGGGAAGTTTGGCATACTTACCGCGTTATTTTACCCTCCATTGAAAATGCACACGTAATCAGAGTTTAAGCTTGCTTACCGACTGTATTCTACTTTTGCCGCTCCAAAGTTTCCAAGCAAATGTGCGCTTAAAGTTGCCGATGGTAGAAACTTAACCAGTGTATGTGTTTTTGGCATGTTTTCCTAGTTTTCTGGTAACACTAACATTTCCTATTTCACTATGGAAACTAACGTGGTTTTCGTACATTTTAATTAAGTAAAACACAGGTGTTACTCACGTTTGATTTTTAGTAGGATACTACTATAGTTTCGATCGCATTTGGCGATCTTTCTCAAGGTCGGAGTACTAGCTCGCGGGCTCCTCTCGCATAGCACTGCGAGCCGCGGCGCGCAGCGCTCGCGATGACAGCGGTTGCGGTGCGGGGGCAGGGGCGGCAGCGGGCAGAGTGTGTTGTAGCGTCGGCGCGCACTGAAAATCTTCCTCGTCGGTATCCTGGCATCCCTCGGGAATACTCCAGCACGCCGATCTCACTACGTCACCACCAGCCCAGCGGTCAAGTTCCTTGGTTACTGGCAAACACGGCTTCCAAGTCGGTGGTAGATTCCATCCCCCGTCTCTATTGAAGTTAGAGCGTCTACTAATTTCAATAGCCTCTCTAACTTTTCGGGGAACGAAAAACTTTTCCCTTGCTAACACTTTCGCTCTATCGAACCGAATATAGTGTTGCATGTCAGAGTTCAATGCATGTTCCGCCACCGCAGAACCGTGACTGTCCAAGGTTTTCATAGACCGTATATGCTCCGTGAGCCTGGTGGATACGTTTCTTCTAGTTTCACCGACGTAACATTTACCGCAATCGCACGGGATCATATATACACCGGGGACACCCAACGGGTCTCTATCCTTAGGAGAGCGTAGCAACTGTCTTAGTTGTCCAGGAGGACGGAAGATTGTCTTAATGCTGTATCTCCGGCGTAATAAGTTTCCAATACTATCCGTCACTCCTTTTATGTACGGTAAATACGCTACAGCTCTCTCCACCGATGCCGGGCGCGTTTTGGGAGAAGCGTTTGCCAAACGCCAGCTGTTTTTCCAATTATAACCATTGCTGCTCAGTACGCATTTAAAATGATTCAGCTCTGTATCCAGGTACGCATAATCACATAGCCTTAGTGCTCTGTTAATGAGCGTCCGTGGAACCGCGGCTAAATGCGCCGGATGATGGTGTGAATCGGCACTCAGGTATCTATCAGTATGTGTGGGTTTACGGTATACCGTGTGGGAAAGTCGGCCGTTAGAATCACGTTTCACCAACACATCTAGAAAAGGTAGAGTTCCATCCCGTTCACGTTCTACCGTCACAGCAATATTTGGATGGACGCTATTCAAATGCAACAATAGCACATCGACTTCATCTTTGTGTATAATGGCAAACACATCATCCACATACCGCCACCAGTGTCTCGGTTTATAGGAAGCAGTCAGGAGAGCCACTTCTTCAAACCACTCCATAAAAATATTAGCTGCCACTGGAGCCAACGGAGAACCCATTGCAACACCATCGCCATCGCCAAATGCGATCGAAACTATAGTAGTATCCTACTAAAAATCAAACGTGAGTAACACCTGTGTTTTACTTAATTAAAATTTCCTATTTCGTTAAGAATTGTTTTGTTATCCTTATCCTTACTAATAATATAAAGTCGAAGGTGTATTTGTTGGTTTGTTCCTTTTTCACGCAGCAACGGAGCAACGGATTGACTTGATTTTAGCATGGACATAGTTTGAAAGACGGAAAGTGACATAGACAACTTTTTATACCGATAAAATAAAAGGTTTAAATAGGACAGCACAAAAAAAAAAAAATAAATATGGTTTGGAAATAATTTATTTTTGAAAAAATCAACAAAATGTGAAAATTACCACATGTATCTGCGTGAACTATTCAAATTCTGTACACGGTTTAAGTTAGTTATGCCATTTTTGGCGAAAATTAATTATGTTTTTTGTCATCTTTTAAAGTAACCAACCTTGCAGCCTATTGCACATAAGATGCAGAACTGATTGTTGATGGGACCGTAAAGTTCTTGAATTGAGCAATTAAAAAGTTCGAGCCTTCTCGCTTGCATAATCAAATGAATGAGCAAGAGGAAACGAGTTATAATTGTAATGTTTAATGTCCATTTTGTACCCACCCCAATATCTGTTGTGAGGTTGGTTCTTGAAATTGTTGACTCGTACGTCTACCTAGGACAAGTTATCCAACTAGGTAAGTCCAACTTCAAAAAAGAGGTCAATCGCCGAATCCAACTCAAATGGGCAGCGGTCGAAAAATTGCATGACGTCTTTTCATCCAATTTACCTCATTGCCTCAAGACGAGTTTTCGATAATCGTGTGTTGCCAGTGATGACATAATATGGAACTGAAACGTGGTCTTTTACTGTGGGCCTTATGAATAAGCTCAAGATAGCGCAACATGCTATGGAGAGGGCTATGCTCGGAGATAGAATCAGGAATGAGGAGATTCGTAGAAAAAACAAAGTTACATAGCCCAGCGGATTAGCAAATTGAAATGGCAGTGGGCAGGGTACATTGTTTGAAGAACGGATGGCCGATGGGGCTGTAAAGTTCTCAAATGGAGACCACAGACCAGCAAGCGCAGCGTAGGACGTCCACCGACTAGGTGGACTGACGATATAACAAAGATCGCAGGAACGCGCTGGATGCAGGCCGCTTCCAACTGGCCTTATTGGAAATCCATGGGAGAGGACAATGTCCAGCAGTGGATGTCCTACGTCTGATGGATAGATGGAAGTTATAATTATTGCCTTTTTGAGCACTAGCATATTGCAACAGAACTTGATAACTCACTACCGCATTCCTAAATCAAAGTGTAAACATCTGAACACTGAACAAGTTGGGAAACTACCGTAACCCGGCAATAATTTCAGAGGTTGGTCCTTTAATTCGCAAGCACCCGATACTTCATATACTTCGTCGCTAATTACTGGTCCCTTTTCACGTGACCTCTCTTATTTATTGCCTGAAATGTCTGCTGAAAGGTATACACAGTGAACCAGTATCTGAACACGGTTTAAAGCACACATAGCTATTTGTGATTTTCAGGTGGATTTTGATTAATTTGTAAAATGATAATATGACTAATGATAGTCTAGACCTATGTCTAGACTATGTTTGCTATCAAACATCACTAGGTATCACCACATGGTATAAAACAAAGTCGCTTCCCGGTGTCTGTCGCTGTTTATGTATTTATCTTAACTACGCAACGGATTTCGATGCGGTTTTTTTCAATAGATAGAATATTCAAGAGGAAGTTTGTACGTATAATACATTTTAAATATATATATATTTAAAACATTTATTATAATGAATGTTTGCCTGTGTGTCCTTTATAGAATCGTATATACTAAGCATGCTAATACTATGCATGCATTAGCATTGTTGTTGTGCATGAGCCAAAGAAGGTTTCTGAGTTGGTGCAACCAATGCGAGTAACGCGCGCTAGTTCATTTATATTAGTCAATTTATAACAAATTTCGGTGTTGCGGTAATATATATTGCATAGTTTTGAAGATCTAAGCGCATATACCTAAAGACATGTAAAAATAGCACCACAGTTTGAATAAACAAGATTTGAAAATAAGAGAGAAATTCATTGCAATAAAAACACTTGTCAGGTAGTCAAGATGAAAACCTATAGATCTTGTTCTAGGTATAAGGTACCTACAATCTCAGTATATATATAAATGTTTAGACGAGAAACTGTGAAAAAATGTTTGTTTCTCCTAGAGAAAGAAAAATATTTTGCGTTCTTGACAGAGATGGTTTAGAAAACATAATAATAAACCGTTCCAATACAAAAAATAATATTAACATTGAGTAATAATTATGTTACGCATTACATTTCACTTATTAATATATATTAGATATATTTCACCCTTCGTGGGTAGACCTACGTCCTGCAGTGGACTATTAAAAGGCTGATAAAGTACAGTACAGTAGACATTTCATGTTGCAACAAATGATTAAGTTTTGAAATAAAAAACCTAACTTTTTGACTTTTTGAGCCAAGTTCACCAACTGTCTTACACTAAATAAACCGCAAAGGTGTTCATGTTATTTAATTTGTTTGGGTCAAATAATGTGTTCCGGTGCAAAGGGTTACGGTAGGAAGGGGTACATGAGACATTTTGACGGTGATGAGTTTGCTTGACTACTTAACTTTTATGCTTGCCTACCGCTTTATTTTCGGACAAAAGGATTTTTAATGGCGACAAAAACGATTACTCACGCTTACAGGGTTGATTTTTATTTTTGTCTTGAAAGGGAAATTGTTCGTGTAGGTTTTGGTCTTCATTGCTTAGCGAAATTCTGTAAATTTTAGGGATAACATTTGTATATAAATCTAAATTTACAGCAGTTCACTCCAACAAATCGCAGCAGAAAAGCACAGCCGCACATATTTTTTTTTGATTCAGGTTACCTATTTGTACGTGAAGATGCAGATGAAATGAAAATTTAATATTAATAGTTATTAGCGATAAACAAACTTGATTTGTTTGTCAAACAATACAAGTGTTACACTCTATTTAAATTATTAGAGATCGTGAAGAAGAGTTTAGAAGTTTAAATGGCTGATATTACGGTTTCTCATAACATTATCTATTTACCCGAAAACTGTATTTTGAAACAAGTATACTTACAAAGTGATTTTGATCTGAAAATTAAGTCACCTCCGCTTCTTTTACAAGCAAATCTAACCTGTTTCGTTTCTTGCGTTTTTTCGTGTACTCAATCAAATATTTTCGCAAAGTTTTGCTAGTTAGGTTTTTGTAAAGAATGTTTAGGGTACATCTTGCAGTCAAACGCAATTTAACAAACTCCACACTCGTAAACTGCGCATAAATTGTAGGCAAAATCTTGAATTGCAACAGTTCTAAACATGCTTTTCAATATGGCTGCAACCGATCTACTTATCGGGTAATAAGTCCGGGTTAGGACGGAGTGCTGGCTCTTGTCACTGGCATTTCTGGGCCATTAGTGTCGCTCCGGCGATAACTTAGACTTTCGCCGATCTAAGTAGGTCACAGGACTGAGAATTTTGCTACTAAAATAGTTGGTTTTGGACTTGTGTCTAGAAAATTACAATTACTGCAGAGTTAGAGAACAAGACAGAAACATTTTTCGAAATTCTCATTCAAATGGTTAGAACTCGTCTTATAAGCCGTCAACGAGTTTAAAGTTCAATATTTCGTAGTGTTTGAACTTGACTTATGGCACAGAAACGTATTTCTTTAATATGGACTTTATAAACAATGTAATGAGCCGAACTATGTAGATCGCAGAACTGGGATTTTTGCAACTGAAATTGTTGATTTTTGACTTAACTAGGAAATTATAGTTACCACAAAACAAAAGCATATTTTTTTAGAATTCCTCATTCGAATGGTACAAACGAGTCGGTATAAATCCTTTGTGAGCTTTTGTTAGTTTTATTAAGTTGTCGTGAACTAGTATAGAATCACAGTGTTTTCAAATAAGGTACAATATTTTGTTATATCTTGATTCGTGCTGTTTTTTTAACCGACTTCCAAAAAGGAGGAGATTCTATGTTCGTCTGTTTTTTTTTTAGTGTATATTCATCGTTAATTTCGCTAATTAGTAACCGAATCGAAAAATTCTTTTTAATTTCAAAAGGGTATACTCCCAAGGTGGTCTCATTTAAATTTTACAGAAACCGGTTCAGCTGTTTTTAAAAAATCAACAATAATGTAAGCAATTTGAGTGAAATATCCGAATTTTGTACAGGATGAACATCGATAATTTTGCCAATTGTAAACCGAATTGAAAAATTATTTTTTGTTTCGAAAGGGTCATCCGAAATAGTCCCATTGAAATTTTACATAAATCGGCTGAGCTATTTTTGAAAAATCAACAATAATGTAAACAATTCTAGCGAAATATTCGAATTTAGTACACGATGGAAGGCGTTTTGCCATTTTTTTTGCGATATTTTTTTTTGATATTTTTCTTCTTCTTCATTGATTGTAGTCATATAGTCAGTAGAGTTTAGCTTGGACGACGTAAAGCGTACTTGTTATTTTTGTGCTTGTAGTCCTACTCAGTGGAGTTAGGTAGTTAGTTAAGACCATGTAAAACGTATTAGTTACTTTTCTTACATTATAAAAGCCCAAGTTTTCACCCAATTTCATGCAAAGTTAATTCACCGCAGATATGCATTGTCACTCACGGGCAAAATTAATTTCATGGTTACAAAGCGCAGAGAATTGGTGCCAATATCAGAACTCCTTTATCTTTTGACACGCCTGTGCCAGGGATATTTTATCGTTAATAAAGAGGAGACGCGTTTTCTGCGTTATGTTTTTTTTATATTTTTACTTATTAGAAACTAGCTGTCCGTCCCGGTTTTATAGTTATAGCTGCAAACCTTTTCGTTGAAAAACTGTAAAATATAGTAAAAATCGCATTCAAACTTGTTTGGAAAATTTAAGCAAATACACATACGAGATGATAGACACTCAGAAATAGCGAGCTTGTTTTATAATATTTACTCGTAGTAATATTTACATTTGCATTTCAATAGGCCACAATTAATAACAACATGTACTTATAATGTAAATTTCAACAGTAGTTATTTCATAATCTATTAACTTTAACATTTGATGACCTTAAGGTTAACTCTATGTAAAAATCGGCCAAATGCGAGTCGGTCTTGCGCACGATGTGTTCCTTACCGTGTTGGAGCCCCCTTAGCCCCATTCTTCTTGCCGTTATTAACAGCGAGCAAATAACTAAAAATCACGTTTGTTGTATGGAAAGGGCGACCTTAAATTTATTTTGTTCTGTTTTTAGTACCTACATGTAACGGTAACAAAACTGCACCATCTGTGAAAATTTTAGCCGTCACAGTTCATGAGATACAGCCTGGTGACAAATAGACGGACCGACAGACGGACATCGGAGTCTTAAGAATAGTTCCCGTTTTTACGCTTTAGGTACGGAACCCTAAAAATGAAGCCGATCTGTTGCATCTTTCCTGCGTGATTAAGTAATAACAAACAAACTAACAAACAAACAATTTCTGTTTTATACCATTAGTAATTTTTTTTTAAATTTAAGTCTCTTAACTTACTAAAATATATCTTTAGGTAGATATCTGAAAATGTCAAGTAAGACTGCCCCAAGACAGATTTATAGAGAAATCTTTTACGGATATTTTACGTCTGATACTATGACGATATCATTATCAACATAACATATCTCCCATAAAAACATCATCGCGTTCAACTCAATTATATGTTCATACGTGCAAAAGCTTCTAAAATATAATTTATTCGCAGAGAAAAGTCGTAAATTCGCGAAATTGAAATAAACGAGAGTTACTTTGTCGGTGCCGCTTGTTGTATTTAAAATAGCTTGCATGTTTTTAAACTTATTTGTGTGATGAATTCGACATACATGAGGCGATATTCCTTTTATTTTCATTCGGAAATTCGTATCTTTTTCCACTCTATTTCCTCGTATATAAAAATACAAAATAATCCGTTGGTTTTGTTAGAAGTCTCATAGCAATTATCTTATACATACTTTTCTGTATTTATGTACATAACAATACTTTAGCAAATTAATTTTATAATGGTAATATAGATTACTAGTTTTTGTACGCGGCTTTGCCGGCGTGATATTTATATTTTTGTGCTATTCCACCTTTTATTTTTTCGAGATTAAAAGTAACCTATTCCAATCACCCTTCAAGGGTAGGCCTACGTCCTGCAGTGGACTATTAAAGGCTGGTTCAGAACAGTCCTCCCATAATAGTGCCCTGGCGTAAGGTGCTCATAGTGCTAGCCGCGTTTCCGCGTTCTTCTTCTTCTTGTGCCGATGGTTCTAATTCTAATAGTGTGAGTAACCATAGAAGTTTCGCCCAATAGCGACTGCCACCCCAAAAGAGGAGGCTTCCATGAGGTCACCCAGTGTACAGGTGATTTGATGGTTTGGCACTGGCGGCAGGACAAAAGGTGATACATTGTTTGTACTTCTCCACAATCACACCTCAAAGAGCCCGCGTCAGTGAAACCCCACTTGGCTGTTTTAGGCAGAGGCCAACTTGGGTCCGGAGACGATTCAGCGTTGGATCGCCAATATTGATTAGAATATAATAAAGATAATTTGATATTCTTAGTTGAGGCTTTGCTAGGTGTCTCATCACATTTTTGCCAGCCATAAGTCCAGAAGCATGAAAAAAATAAAAATAAAAACTTACTCACCTATAATATACCTCAATTTAACACACTTTTTTTGCAAAATAACAACTTTTATCGTTCATTTATTTAATTTATGCTCCTGACATTTTGACGCTGTCACATACACCCCGTTTACGAGTAAATGCAAGTATATGGCTAAAAATTCCAAAATAATGACCAAATAAGGCTTACCAGCTTTCTTTAGCGAACAAAAATGCTATGCGATTTTAAAACCAAACATCTATGGTAAAATAAAGATACACCTATAAAATAAAAATACTGTCCACTTGCGAGCTTGGCTTACCAGTAAAAATATGAAACAAAGCTCTCTCAAGAACGTTATAGCATGTCGAACTTCTGTTTTATACGATACCTCATGAAATTTTCATGATCTATCTACATAGTGAGGTCGGCCTTAACCTAGCGTAGCCATAATGATAAAATATGGATACATATGAACAACAGACGGACAATTATTAGAAAAGATGAAATAGTTACGTTAAAGTTTTCAAATAAATACTTAGGAATCCTTTTTAACGGGCAAGAGCAAAATATAACAAAGCTACATGTTTTACGAGTAACTATCACTACATAGTACAAAACAAAGTCGCTTCCGCTGTCCCCATGTCTCCATGTATGCTTATATCTTTAAAACCACACAATGGATTTTGATGCGTTTTTGGTTTAATAGATAGAGTGATTCAAGAGGAAGGTTTATATGTATAATAAACTTGTGCGAAGCCGGGGCGGATCGCTAGTAACTACATAAAAAGCAATTGGGACATTCACAGATACTTGAAGGTCAAAAAATAATTTAAGTGCTCGAGTCCGCTGCCAGATAACAATGTGCCCAGCAAACTCTGATAAATCTGATATTACTGCTGATAGCAATGATACAGATCTTCAATTGTTGATGGTTTTATTAGGAGCAGTACCCGATGTCTGTCACGACAGCGTAATTTAATAAACTCAAATTCAATCCAATTTACGCAGCAAAACATGATTAATTACACACGTCATTATGAACCCTTCACCTTTCGTGGGTAGACCTACGTCTTGCAGTGGACTATTATAAAGGCTGGTACAGGTATAAGTAATTATGAACTACGAGTATATTACTAGCACCAATCCTGAAACTTGAAAAAAAAAATCCACTGAATCCGACATTTTGTTGAGTGTGAGTGACATAATTATTTTTCACAAAAGAGCTGATGTTTTTCCATCATTTCTGAGTTACATCGTTAAGTAGAATTGTTAGTAAATATTTTTCGCAAAAAACGGCATGACCAACTTCACCAGTGTACAGAATTCGCGAACATTTCGCACGGATCCATGTAGTATTATTCACATTATTGTTGATTTATCAAAAATGGCTTAGCCGATTTCAATAAAATTTAATGGGAACTATTTCGAAGTATACTCTTTCCAATAAAAAAAATTTTGAAATCGGACTACTATGAAAAAAGTTATGCGAGAAAGTGACCGATTACCGACGAGGGTGTCGTTTGAAGCCCGAGCCGCAGGCGAGGGCTTTAAAACACCCGAGATCGGGAATCGCACTTTCTCTCGAGTGATACATAGTGCTTTATACTACACCTACGAGGAAAATAAAAAACTAAATCTTTACTAATTGAAATTTATATTGAAATTGTTGCAGTTAGTGTAGCTTAATGTAACACTTGAAAATGGCGCCAATGGCGTCTGCAATTTTCACATGTTCTTTTTTCAAATTGTTTGACACCATCCAACACACAGCTAGTGGCCAGTGTCATTTTGCGAACTTGGAGATAAAAACTCACTGTAAAAACTTTTTGGCTTTTGATTTTTAGGTTACCAGCGCATAGTCTTACCCAAAATTAAAAAAGAAAAACCACGTAAGAAATGGATTTTCATACACTTTTCTCTCCCGCTCAGATGCGTTTTCTCCCCGCGTATGTGTTCGATATGCAATGATGTACTTTCTACCGTAAATTTGATAAAGTATCAAGGTACTTTCCGAGCAGGTGTAGTATAAAAAATATTAATACGCGTCGAATTGAGTACGTCCTCCGGTTCGGTTCGTCGGTGAAAAAAATGTTCAATGTTGTAAAATTAGTATAATTTCTACGTGTTACTCATAGCTGATTAAAAAAATGTGTTTATTCAGATTACAATTTATTTTATGCAAAACACCATCCACGTCAGAAACATGTTAAAATTTTATACATTCAAATTTCAGTGAAAACCAATAAAATTTTGGAAAAACCTATTCATATTCATGGAAAAAACTACCTGAAATATGGAAATATATATATTTATATCTTTTGGCTGATATGTTGAAAGAAAAAAAACTAGAAAACCAATGAAAACAATGACCAACTTTAGTACACGGTCCCGTTGATCCAACCAAGCTTGTTTACTTGGATATATTTTCTTTTCCTCATTCCTCTCATTTCGTTGTTGTAGAAAAATCCGCAGGAAACGTCTTGTATAATATAAACATACTTTTGCAACATATTACATCTTGACGCATATTACGGCAGTTCATAAACTTTATGTCCGTATACTCTCGTTCGTCTATGTTTAGTACTAAAATGTTGTAGGGTATTAAATTTCTCGTCAGTCAACTGTGATGTTCATAAAAATGTCATGAATGTAATATTTTGTAGAGCCAAATGCTAGGTAGCTTTTGTGGAATTGCTGAAACAATCAGTTTAGATTTGTAACTGATATTTGTATAGTGCAGATATTGGTTTAGATTTTTATGTAGCCTTTTCGACTAATCGAATAAAACTGTTTTTTTTTTTATTTCAATCGTAGATCTGTTCAGCGAATTCACTCAAATAGATTGTATACTCCATCAATGGTTCTGTTGTTTTTATGTGTTTTTATTTATATAGAAGAATAAAACACCATTTAATTTTTTTATTTAAATAAGTACTACCTATTTTGTTGGTTATAGCAGGTGGAGTAGGTCTCTGACTGAATGGTGGCCCCTTGACGGGAAGCGCAGTTCCAGTAGACCCATACATTAGTGAGGTAATGACATCCAAAAGTTTTGCGGCAACACATAAATGAGACTAGCACATGACAGAGATAAAGAGGAGGAAGTTAATGCCCTGCAGTAGGCCAAAATAAGCTGATGAAGATGACTACCTATTTTATAAACTGAGAGTATAGTTAAGCTCTAACTAAAATGAGGAGTATTATGAATTCGACGTCCGTGACTCTTTGAACGCTTCTGTGAGTGGCTTTTTATTATTCTCACGCGAATAATATTGTTTATAATTTTTTTTAGTTAAATACTGGCCTGACCATAGGTAAGTTTGTAAAGGCCAGGTGACTAGCCCTGGTGTCAGAGTTTTTAAGCCGCCTGAAGACCTCTGACGTAACTAAACGATTAAAATAAGCGAGACATTCAATTCCACTTGCATGTCACCCAAGCCACGGTTAACACTGAATTGTAAATGCTACTCGCGGTTATCCATCCGAAACCTCTCCGTTCTGAACGTAGCGTTGCTTCAGTGATCGCAGACAAACACCTAGTCAAACTACGCCGAGAGTGCTCCATACTGTCTTTTATATATATTTAAACTAGCGACCCGCCCCAGCTCCGCACAGGTGTAATATACAGATAAACCTTCCCCTTGAATTATTATGTATTAAAAAAACCGCATCAAAATCCGTTGCGTAGTTTTAAAGATATAAGCATACATAGGGACAGACAGACAGAGAAGCCACTTTGTTTTAAATGTAGTGATAAATTCGTACCTATAGTCCGACAGAAAGAATAATCCATTTTCTAATTTTACCACAACGTTTAAAAAAAATGTACACAATTAGGTAATCGCATCGTGCTACATTTTTTATATACCGTCTCATTTTGCTGCGAACAGACCCAAACCATTTAATTCACGACCACAAGCCCAACAGATTCTTCAAACATCAAAAACAATTAGAACTCAAATACAATTTATCCAAAGTCAAACAGCTGGTACCTTGTATGTAAATTCGAAATGAGGCGTTTCTCATTAAAAATTCAAGTCACGGACTGTCAAAAGTGGAGAATCAGGGAAAGTCGAGGGTCTAAACTCAGGTCCGCGTAATTGGGCGAGAAGGTTTATGTTGTTTTTTTACGTTTTATCTCGGCATAGGAGAAAACAAAAGTAAAATTGGGCTGGTTTTTCTGCGGGCTCTAATTAGTTTTGTCTTGATATTTACTTGGCCTCTGAGTTTCTTTACTTTCACACCTTTTTTATTTACACGGAGAATTAGTGTGACGCAGCAGCGTGTGGAAATCGTCGGGGAATACGTTTTTCTTTTTTCGCAGATTCAGAATTAACTATCTCACTTTATATTTGTACAGTAATCTTTAGTACTACAGAACACTAAACAGTTTTATTTGTACACTTGGGTACAATACTATTGATGTGATTATTTTCTCTATCATAACATTTCTTTGCAACGTAAAACAGACATAATTTATTTTAATCAGCTAAATTAATTCTCATAAAGGTTGA
Organism: Hypomecis atomaria; assembly: GCA_964007245.1. Lineage (NCBI taxonomy): Eukaryota > Metazoa > Arthropoda > Insecta > Lepidoptera > Geometridae > Hypomecis > Hypomecis atomaria. The sequence continues at coordinate 4,319,735 of OZ023296.1, read as the reverse complement.
TTTTAATATCTTGAATTTACTAAAATTAATTGATAACAGTTTTTAGTTCTGTAAAAATCATATATACATTTTCATAGACTGATTATATTAATTTACAATTACGCAGAAAGTTTTTTTTAAAACTATTTTAACTGGAATTTTTAAGTTTAAAAGTAAATGTTTAAATTCACACACTGATCTCTCAAACCGGCAGCATAGCCCTAAGGCCGTGAGACATAACAAATGTACAGACATCTGTAATGTAAATTTCTCCAAAACTCCTGCCTACATGCACAATCCCTGATGAATGCGGACAAAGACGAGTTATTCCATATAAAGATACAACACCGTGACAGCCGACTACCCCCATTTCGGGGTAAAATAACCCCAACTAATTAAAACGGTGTTAAACTTCCCCCCGTTGGGGGTAGTAAAAACTTCGGGTGCCGTGTGACGGGCGTTTTTAGCGGGGCCATAGAATTGGCTGGCAATTTAGAGCTGTGATAAGAAAAGGTGATAGACATTTTCAGTAGTATAGATTTGCTGATGTTTAAACGATTTCGGAGTTTTTATATTGAGTAAACAGAAATTTCAAGAAGGAAATTAAAATGTTATAAATACTTGAATGGGGTTGCCTATAGATACCACGTACCTGATTTTGATGAAAATGTGAGTTTAGAAGAAGTTCAATCAAAGAAGTTCACCTAAATCCCTTTTAGCAATTTTTTTTTGCCGGAGACGACGTTAAAATTAATTACGATCAAGTTAAAATTTCAAAATATACGTGAAACGAAACGCAATATTAATAAATATGATACCATATTAAACATTTTGCTGTTAAACCATGTGAAACGAAACGTTTCACCAGTAAAAACATTGATAGACACTGACATTGACAGTTGTGTGGTGGCTACGACTACGAGTTTTTGAAACGGTGGGAGCTAGAAACTCAAAGTAGGTTCCAAGTGGAGCAAGCCAGACGACGCCGAGTTTCGCAGCGTAGCGTAGAAGGAAAGGGCTTTCACTCCCCCTCATCCACCTCCGTCCGTCCTCTCGACCTCCCCTGCAGGTACCGGACATCTATAGTTTTACCCTTGAATGCGCTAACGACTTTCTACTCAACTGCAACCGATGCTAATTTTATATCTTGTTGTTGACGTTTTGCGGTGGAGACGATGTAAAACGGTCAGATTATACAATTAATTGTAATGTTTTTGATTTGATTTAACTAGTGGTAAAAAAAAAGGTTGCGGAGTGTAAATTTAGATAGACCCGCAACATATTTTGTTGTTGTTGGTCAAATTCACCTGTGAAATTACCTTTCAAATCATACTGAATGTTTTTTTCATGTTGCGTTTACTTTATTTCATATCGGTACTAAATAAAAGTAATTTAACGATAGTTTATCGTTAAAATTACCCTTGCTTTTCAGGTCAAATCACATTTCTAGAGCGTATTTGTTTACTATTTGAAGTTCCAAAGAACAAGGTTATAATTTTTAAGATGTCTTTACAAGGTATTCCAATCTATCTCTTTTTGTTAATTTAAGACTCAATCAGTTTTAAATATTTTTATTCTAGTAGAACTTACCCAAACTTAACTTACGTCATCTCTGATTTCTCCTTTCCTGAAGCCAACCCGCCGATGTAGTGACCACAATTCTTCTCCATGCATGGTCGCGTAACGACAGCTGCTAGTTTTGCTAACAAACGGGATGAATATGTACGGTTAATGCGACCTTACTCCTCACAGTTCACTAACTACGCACTGGATCGCTCTAGTGAAGGTATGAAAAAATGTTTCAGTTTAGGCTACTCCATATTTTGTAGGCACTGTTCAGGTTTAGAGTGTAGAGAATGGAGGGGGAATTTGTGAATAAAACTAAATTGGGCTTTTACCCAGTGTGAAGCGTTTCCACTAGAAATGTAATGTGAATCTAGTTGTGGTATGAAAAAAGTTTTAGTTTAGGCTACTCTTTACTTTGTTGGCACTTAATGGTTTTAGAGAGTAGACATGAGAACGAAGAGGGGTTTGTAAATAAAACTTAATTGGTGTGGATCTAGGTAGTGTGGAGCGTTCACACTTCATTTCTAGTTTCACTAGAAATTAAATTTGAATGTGTATAGGTGTGGTGTTGTTATTTTTACACATTTGATTGAAAAGTGCTTTTACGTAGTGAATCAGAGAGTTCTTTCTCTATCGTAAGAACGATTGGAACAAATCAGCTAAATTATGACGATACTAACTAGTCAGTAATATTTATCACCATGAAATTATAGCCAATCGGTAATTCGCATTTCATATTTGCACAAATACAAGAGGCAGAATGTTTAAACCTGGTTGATACATATTTAATTTTACTAACTAAATAGTATAATCAAAGGCAGTCCTATAATTTTAAAACTATATAAAACTCAAGGCTGTATATCATTATTTTATTTTTGTAGTAAGTGTGTAAGTATAGTAGTTCTGTAATTTAATACTGCATTGTAGGGTGAATATGAATATTCTAATACTTGATAATAAAAGTTCAGAATTCCAACATCAACCTTTAATGAAATAAATTTAAATTAAGAAATTTCTTCACAAAAAGTTTAATATTTACAATGACATTCGTAATTAAATTGTGTGAGCACAAATATAAACGGATTCCAGTACAATAATTGGATTTCAGATCCATATTTATTCATAATTTATGTATTTTACAAAATTATCTTATATTATATTCAAAATGTTATTATTAAATTCAATTATCTTACGGTACCTATGTTTAAAAATAGAAAAGTCTCATATATCCATAACAATATCTCTAGAAGTTGTCTGAAAAGAAAAGCAATTTTCTTCTGAAGTTCCATTTTCGGTAAAAGCGAGACTTTGTTAGCAGAATTGCTATTATTTCTTTACGATTCTTGCGAATATTCTGTAGCAATCATTTCGCTCTCATCTTTAGAATCAGCGATAAGCTTCTTGCTTCATATTTTAGTAAGTTTGAAAATGAATGATCTCTTTTTTGAGATAATAATAGTTTATGTTATTCAATTTGAAATATTATGAATAGATAATAAAATTAAGTAAAAATAGATAACTCTTCATTGTACACACCAAAACCTTTGAAAATTACAACACAAACTTATAATTAACCTATCAAAGTGCGGCCTTATTGCTGGAAGCGAATATGCATGGTTTTATAACATAAATAAATTCACTAGTTATAGCGTTTTTACCATTCATCGGAATAATTTTAATTCAAGTAAGTAAGAAACAATTCAATCTCATTGAATTGTTTCTAACTTATCTACAATGGAAAAAAATGAGATGAGATAAATTTAGCGTTTCTTTTTTTTCTAACATATTAATCAGTTACTTAATTCTAAGTTATGTTTTTCTGTAGTACACTGTAAATGGAATTATATTTTTGCAATCAAAATAACAAATACAGAATCACTGGTTTATGTGAATGAAAAAACACTTAGGTAAAATTTAATTAAATAAATAAATATTAGGGGACATCTTACATACGGTCTAAGAACCCAAACTAAGCAAAGCTTATCATTTGGCTGCCAAATACTGAAATACTGCATATCAAGATTTTAAATGCATACTTAGATAGATAATTACAAATAACAATCAGACACAGAGCAAACACCTATGTTCTTCACATAAATTTTTGCCCTGAGTGGGAATCGAACCCACGCCTCTTTGAGCCAGTAGTCAGGGTCACTTATAACCACTGAGCCACAGAGGCATTCAATTATTAATTGATTAAGGATTATTGTTATCATTATTTTAAAAAAATATGCTAGAACCGTTTCCGACATCCTAAATTAGTACAAACAAATATATTAATAAACGAAAAAGTAAATATACAGGAATTGCTCATTTAACGTTACAAAAAACCGAGTTAAAATTATGATGTAGGAACATAAGTCAGGGATTACACATAAAAGTATCAAGTGGAGAAGTCGTTTACCATGTTTTAAGGTGCTATGTATAGAGACGTTAACGCCTGGGCACGATCGTTTGGAAGAAAAATTGTAGCAGCATGACATAACGTATGACATAGGGCTTCCCAGGGGACATGTCTCGCCCTCTTTCACAAAGGTTTAGCTTTGACAGTTATATTTCCACTACATTTACTTTGAAAGTGTTTAGATAACAATAGAAAGCCTTGTGACATGATATCAATTTGAAAGCTTTAGAAAATTTATAATTATTTTTCGTAAAAAATGGCAAAACCGCCTTCCATCGTGTACAAATTCAAATATTTCACTCGAATTGTTTACATTATTGTTGATTTATCAAAAGCGACTCAGCCGATTTCTGTTGAATTTAAATGGGACAACTTTTGGAGTATACCTTTTCGAACTAAAAAATAATTTTTCGATTCGGTTTACAATTGGCGAAATTATCAATGAACATTCACAAAAAAAATACATACATACAAACATAGAACCTCCGCCTTTTTAGAAGTCGGTTGAAAACCCAGATCTATTGATTGGGCTGAACCGACAGCTTGATAGGAAATATGCGTAAACGATCGCGAGAGTAAGAGCGGAAACGAGCATTTAATTCTATTTTAGTGAAAACGAGATAGCAATGTTTTTCACATGCTATACGTGAAAAACTTTATCTAACGATTCGATAATTGGACTCCAAGGATGTTCAGATCTTAGCAGAGCATTGTAGTCCACCTATTTCAGAAATACCATATATGAAATCTTAAAAAATCTAAAAATCTCTCCGCTCACGGTTGTTTTAATTCTCGATAAGCAATTATGGAATTTATGCAGTGGACTTACGGACTACAACTCTTAGCTCATTTTCGCACTTCTTCGCTCTGCTCTATTTTGGTAGAATCTGGGCCTGAAGCTAAGACAGTTTCAAAAAGGGAAGACGAGTGAGATTCAAACATAACATCCATTAAGTATGGGTCTGGTATGTTTCGGGTCAGCCCCGTTTATGTTATGTTAGCTCCCCGAATGACAGTGATAGAGATATGCGTAAAACATGTAGTGCAAGCGAAACAGGTACATAACGAGTGAGTCCACTGGACCCAGATGAATAGATCCAGATGTTGCGACTACTTGTTTTCCCTTTTTAGGGTTCCGTACCCAAAGGGTAAAAACGGGACCCTATTACTAAGACTTCGATGTCCGTCTGTTTGTATGTCTGTCACCGGGCTGTATCTCATGAACCGTGATAGCTAGGCAGCTGAAATTTTCGCAGATGGTGTATTTCTGTTGCCGCTATAACAACAAATACTAAAAATAGAATAAAATAAAAATTTGAGGGGGGCTCCCATACAACAAACGTGATTTATAGGAGTTTTTTGCTCCTAATTAAAAAAAAATGAAAATTATTATATTAATACGGCTAAAGGAATAGGGCTCCCATACGGTACGGAACCCTTCGTGCGCGAGTCCGACTCGCACTTGGCCGATTTTTTGAAACTGTCAATGGTTTGAAGAGGTAGTTAAGTAGTACTGTAACCGTGTTTTGGCAAATAGGTTGGATCTAGGTGACAAAACATGGTTACAACTATACCAATAAGTCTTCATAATGGATTATTTTATAATAGCTTAAAGATTGACACAAATTTCACCATGAAGTAAACGTGGTCGCCCTGAATCAATTGGGCTTTGGTATTTTTGTATCTATATTCACACCACTGGCTTTACAGTGAATAAAATGGTCGTGTGGATATTTGTATAAGTGAAAAGAAGTATTCGATTACGTTTGTAAATCCTCCAACTCGCAACTGGCCCTGGCGATTATGACTTAGTAATTAAATAAGTTTGATAATCTCTGAGTTAAACAGTACCTAGATTGTTTTTAGATTGATGTGGTACAGTCGAGATTATCATAGTCTCATAGTAAAATAAAATATTATAAAGAATGACACAAATTTCACCATGAAGTAAACGTGGTCGCCCTGAATCAATTGGGCTTTGGTATTTTTGTATCTATATTCACACCACTGGCTTTACAGTGAACAAAATGGTCGTGTAGATATTAGTATAAGTGAAAAGAAGTATTCGATTACGTGCAAATCCACCAACACGCAACTGGCCTTGGCGGTTATGATTTAAAAAAAAAATAAGTTTGATAATCTCTGAGATAAAGAGTACCTAGATTGTTTTTAGACTGATATGGTACAGTCAAGATTATCATAGTCTCATAGTAAAATAAAATATTTCGCTGACTATAATGATATTTATATTTTTGACGTGATAACTTCTTATACATAAACGCCCGCTGCACGCACGAAAAATCGTCACGTTCTGCCTGGGCCGAGCGTGCAAGCGAAACCGCGGAACAAGCGATAGAGAGGCACGATTGGCCAAAGCGTTCGACTTGTTTTTAGATGTAGATTCAACTATTTTTTCTTATTGTGTTATCACGTAAAAAGATTGTCGGTAAACCGATTTTACAGACAACAAAATGTTTTTGGAATATTTATATTTATAGATGTGAATATAACTATTTGTCACTAGCTGCCCCGGTGAACTTCATCTCACCATCTGTCAACTGTCAATGACAACTTTTACATGCAGGAACATTTTGTATGGGAAAATTCAATGAATGTCTTTATTATTTTACTCACTATATTTTTATGTTTTCTCACCGTTTAAACCTTCCCTTAGCTTCCACGGATATTTCAAGACCAAAATTAGCCCAATCGGTCCAGCCGTTCTCGAGTTTTAGCGAGACTAACGAACAGCAATTCATTTTTATATATATAGATTAATGTACCTCCACTCCTTGTTTATGGTTCGTAAGGTCAAAGAATGGAGCTAACTTCCGCTATTTTAATTTTCTTCGCAGTTGTAGTAATATCGTTGAAATGAATAGATACCCATATAATTTTGAAATCCGTATGCTTTATTTTATCAAACATTTACCGCCTGTATCTTGTACCCGTTGTAATCAAAGTTGACATTATAAGAGTTAAAAAAGAAATTACCTAGATATCGTTACTTTTTTTCCTGTGGTTCACCGTTTCAATACTGCATACACGGATTAAAGCATACTCGTATTATTTTACTGAAATATGTGACTGCAGTGTTGTCCAGTATTAAATTCCGTGCTCTTCCATTGTTCGATAATATCCCAACATTGCTGACAATTCGGTACAAAATGTTTTCATTCCAAATGTTTTTATTTGGGTCACGCTGTCACACCAATGACATAAAAACAAAAGATCGTGACGACATGATTTTGTTTTACATCTCAACAGACTTGAGTATTATTGCAAAATGCTGATGGATCTTAATATGTATACTAAAAATCAGCCAAGTGCGACTCGGACTCATGTACGAATCCCCATGTCCCATTTCAAGCGTATATCTATTGCCGTTTTTAAAATCGACCAAATGTTATATATTTGTAATTTATCATCTGTAAAATTTTTAGCTTTCTGGCTATCACGGTTCAGGAGATACAGCTTGGTGACAGACAGACAGACAGACGGACGGACGGACGACGTACAACGGAATCTTAGTACCTAATAGATTCCCATTACCCTTTGGGTATGGAACCAATGAATAAAAACTTTTACCGCCTGTATAGCGACGTTGTAATAGAGTAAGTATTTCTAATGAAGCAAGTAAAATGAGAAAGCGATGCTATGGTTTTACGTAAGTGAATTTATACCTACAAAATGAACTTATAAGACCCATTTTTATGTTGGGAGATAACAGTTATAAATAGTCTTGTGTGTTTGTTTTTGTTTCGATTTTTCGAAAATTAAAAATTGAAAGAGTACCTGCATTAAGTTTTTATCGAACAAGTTTTTATTTATATATTTCAATTGCATGTTGTTATGTGCTCTAAATTCATTGTCTTTTTTGCTGCCCCTCTCTGCACTGTATGCATATGCATAAAAATCAGACCAAATCAGTGTTACGCAAAAAAATGAACTTTTTCAAACTGTGCAAAACAAGGCTGCGTTATATCGTAAAAAATATAACGTAAACTAAATAAAACCCGTCTGTTAGTGTCAGAGCAATCCGCGCTGCTGTCCTATCAAAACAGATTTTCACGTGCAGAAAATGGATCACGCAATACGCAGTACGCAAACGCCTACAGTAAAATCGATAATATTCTTCAAAAAATCTTTGGATTTAATTGGCGTGATGACGAGCCAAAAGTAATGTTATTATGATGAGTTCAGTTTCTTTTTTTTTTTCAATTACTTTGGAGATGTATTTTTCCTTTTAGAATCAGATTAAAATCGGCAAAGATAAAACGCATCAAGGTACGGGCATTTAAAAAAAACATCACATCTATGTGGAAAGTACAGTGTCGTTGTGACGTCAAGCGGTATTTTAACGGAACAGTTAGTAAATTATTCATTATAAAAAATATTTAACTTTTAAAAAATCCAAGCTTTTGAGATGCTGGATATAATGTAGCAGCAGAGTGCTAGCCAAGACAAGTAAAACGAGCCCAAACACGACGGGTCTATCTGGTTTCGTACATGATTTCTTAGGGCCACCTTCCGACTCCATCATCAAATCAGCTCCATGGTTCCATATACATTGTCACACGACATACATAAGCGTGCAAAATTTCAGCCAAATCGAAAAACGGGAATTTGGTCAAATTTAGCTTGCAAGAAGTCTTCCAGCCTATTCCAGAGATACTGATAACTCATAAAACAAAGCTCAGTGGTATCGTTACTCTTTTTTAATTGAAATAGAAATGTGAGATAGAAAGATTTCTTGATGCTGCCAAACTAAAGCACTAATTTTATCCGCAAAAATAACGACTCAAGATGCTATTACTTTTAAAAACTATCTTTTAGTCGATATTCTTTTTCATTTCGTCTAATATTGTATAGGAATTAAGATCAGTTTCCGAAAATACATTAAATTAAATTATAAATCCATTTACTATCAAACGCAAACCTATACGGAATAAAAAAAAACTTTGAAACATTAACTCGAGCTCTGAAATGTAATATAAATTAAACTCTAAGTATCTTGAATCTCAATAAATTCTATCGCAAGACCTATTCCAAAAATCCTCGCGGCACTTAAGCTTCAAATTGGGTCAGTCGGCGTAAATATCTTGGAGACTATCTCCCACTTGAAACCTTTAAAAAAGCGCCGAGCTCTGTTTTAAATGCAACGTCGATGGCGATGCTTGTGCTTGGCACTCATCCAAAGGAGAAGTCCAATAAGAAATGTATCTAACCCTTATTTCACACTGAATAGAGTTGAAAAATGCACCGGTCATGTATGTTGTAGCACCTAAGTGTTGGTTATGCTAACTGCTTTTTAAAGTTTCATATTTCACATGCTTTATTGAAACTGTGTTGCGCTGTATGTGGTGGAAAAGATAGTGGCATTGTCAGTAGTACGGGTCAAAAGCTGTTTGCACAAATATTTTGTAGATACTAGACTGTTACTGCATGTTTGAATTGGCTAGTTTTGGCTTCTATCTCATTTTATCAGTTAGAGGCTGGAAGAGACAGAAACCGACGCGATTTAAATCAGGCTCCAGCTAAAGCTTGTAACTCTAGGCCAGTTGCCAAGCAATAGTTGCTCTATAGTTTGACCTGGTAAGAACCTATTATATTTTTTTATGTAAATCATTATTCATTCTGGTTTGGACACACTTTAGAGCGAATAAAATTGGTACATTAGCAGCTATTTCCATTACAAAATATACTCAAAGCAATTCAGATGTTACAGCATGAAAGGCTGCATATTTATAAATTTTGTGCAATAAAAATGTGTAATCCGTGAACGCTGACACTTTATTTTTTGTTATTGCAGAAGTAAGGATTTCTTTTTATGAATCATCATAATAATTGTGTAGCTTTAAATAATTTCGCATTTTTAAACATTTAAGGTTTTTTTTGTTAATCACACACAAAGATAATCAACGTGCGTAATTTATATTTTCTAAATTTTATTATCAAGCGCATTTTCTTGCTACGTCATCGAATAACGAGAGTTTTTTTGCATCGCAACTGACGTTACAATAATCGTATATAGTTAGTAGTGACAATGAAATTTTATGTCTCTGTTACAAAAGGAAGTGCATCATACAATTTTACACTCCACTTCCAGCACTGAGATAGAATTCAAAGCTAACACTTTAACATTAATGGTCATGCATCCGTAATACATTTACACCTTCCTCTACAACAGTCTGCTACACAGTGCCGAATTAAGTACGTAGAAGAATAGCAATGCTACGGGCCCCGCACAGAAATGTGGTAACAGCCCTACGTGTGAAACCAAATCCGTGGAAGTGTTGATTGTTGTTGTGATTGATTAAACTTTAGATTTTTTTCAGGCCATTAAGATAAAAGGTAAATATTTTCAAGTTCAGAAAAATAAATTTATTTTATTACCGCTTTGTTCTCACGAACTCATCAGGGCCCCCGAGACTAAGATTAGTTCAAGATCGTAGAGTTTGATACAGGCCCTTCGCTTGTTCAGTCCAACTCTGTTCCTATGCATTCGCAGTTAGCATTAGTTTTAGCACTGCAACGCGATAACAGAAAGCATTATACCTTTGAAATTGAAATGACTGTTGGACTGGTGGTTTAATAACATCATTAACAGAAGCAAAATTATTGTCGGATAGGCCAAGTGGCCAAGCTCTAAGCTTAGAGTGGTAATTTTCCAAGCTACATGGTTTAAAAAATATTTAAATAGTGTTTTTTTGCACAAATGATAGGACGAAATCAAGTACTTACATAAAATCTTCACAACTCAAGTGTATCATGACATGAACAGTTTTTTTTCATCTTATGATGAAATGTGAAATGCCAAAGTGAATTTTAAGGAAGGCTGAAGTATGTTCTGCAACACATAGGTATTTAATGACTCGTAAGTTGATTGAAAAGCTTAATTTTTTAAGCACTATTTTATAGCAGTGTTCAGTCTATTATACTTTAAAAACTCGGAACCGCTAAATCTCACATTGCCTTATAAAATATGACCGGCCAAAAGTTACCAATTTTATATGTACTTAATAAAGTATTGTAGAACTAACAAAACATCTCTTTTCACTAAATTATTACTTTTGCAGATATGTACTACAGGTTCAAAGTCGAAGTTCTTAAATTTAATTATTCATTTTCTTGTAGGCGTGACAAGACGACAACCTCATCAGAATCATTTTAGGTATCGACAACAAAACGGAATAAATTCCATGAATTAGCCCAATTGAATATTCTGTTATCCAATCAACAAAGTATTGGAGTAGCGTTCCACGATAGTGCTGCAAACAGAATTACTAATTTTGTCACGACCAGCTAGAGTTCATTTTCGAGGGATTAGTTACTGTGATGAATTGATGATAGGTTCGTAAAGCTCTTTGTAGGGTTCTTGTGAAAATTTCTGTTGAAATTTTGTATTTTGTGCCTGGAGATACAGTTCACTGACTTGTCACCCTCCGTGTACTTACTGTAGAGTTAGACTTGGAAATTGAAAGTCTCAATAATATAGGTACAAATTTGATTGAATATTTTAACTGAGAGCGCCTCTTTAATGTGGTGCTATTGCGTTAATCTCGTCAAAGCCGTTAAGGGGAAACCATAACACAGTTGTTTTTTTAAATATAGATAGTATCATGTCGATTACGTCATTTTCCAAACATTTCTTGTTGTTTGGAAGCGATACGACAAAAATACACACTTAAAAATAAACAAATCATCTTTTTTGGGAGCTACGATACAACAAACCGACATACTTGTACATACACAAAACACCCCTTTTTAGGGTTCCGTACCCAAAGGGTAACAACGGGACCCTATTACTAAGACTTCGATGTCCGTCTGTCCGTCTGTCTTTCTGTCACCGGGCTGTATCTCATGAACCATGATAGCTAAGGCAGCTGAAATTTTCACAGATGATGTATTTCTGTTGCCGCTATAACAACAAATAACTAAAAACATGAGTAAAAATTTAAGGGGGCTCCCGTACAACAAACGTGAGTTTTAGGAGTTTTTTGCTCGATATTAATAACGGCAAGAAGAATGGAGCTCCCATACGGTACGGAACCCTTCGTGCGCGAGCCGACTCGCACTTGGCCGATTTTATCAATAGGACGTGTAAAACAAACTTTTCGTGACGCTCCAGTATGTCCTACTTTTTTGCGTCTCCTTTACGTAGTTCTATGTTCATTATTCATTATTTTGAACTATGTCTAAACTTTTCATTCAACACTACATCTTTCAGCTAAATAAATACATATTTATTTCAATAAATTTACCTGCACGAGACTGTCGCAATGCGTACATATGATTATGAAACTCGCTTTATACGTTTTAATGGAAATTTATCTGTCGTTAAAAGGATCGTTAACTTTTATGCGTATGAAAAATAAAATTATCGCCTTATGCAAGAGTGGAGTGGCTTTAATATCTTAAAGCCATCATCTGGAATTTATCGGAGAAGGAATATTTTAAGATATATTTAACTACCGTAGACCTCGAGTAACAAAAAGTAGATTGGTACTAAAAATGTTTTAGTCGTCAAGCAGTAGTAATTTTCAAAAGTCTGCTAATATTTTTGTTGGTATCTTTCTCGGATTTTTCAGAATGTTATGTGCTATTTTACTGATTCTTCATAATTTTTGTGACCTAATTGATTGATAAAAAATGTTGTTTGTGCTAATGTGTGTGAATAAACATGAAAATAAGCTAATTACCAGCTCGCCTATTGATTTTAACGTTAAGCAACGTTCTAATTGATAATTATTTTTTGCAAAAAATAGCGTGACCGACTTGTAGCATTTTTCACATTATTGTTGATTTATCAAAAACGGCTCAGCCGATTTCGATTAAATTTAAATGGGACGAATTTTGAAGTATACTCTTTCTATAAAAAATATTATTTAAATCGGACCACTACGCAAAAAGTTATGCGTGGTTATACATAAAAAAAAAAAAAAAAAAAAAATATACGCGTCGAATTGAGTACCTCCTCCGGTGGTTCGTCGGTCAACAATGAAACTAAGAAGACATGTCCGATTCTGTTTGACCTTGAAATATATCAAATTAGGTATGTATGTCATGAAACAAAACCTCGGACAGTCTGTTCTATTCATTGAACGTAGAAATCAAAACTGTGGAACAAAGCTTAGAAAAAATTGTTTCAACTCTCAACCTCCACAATACTTTGAATTTTGAATGCAACAGTCACAGACCAAATAGATTTTTTTATTTCGTCTGAGGCAACATTACAGAAAATAAATACAACAAGCAACATTTTTTGACTGTGGTCTTAAGCCGTATTTGTGTTGTGTTGTTAATGTGTTGTCTAAGCTCCAACATTTCAGGCAAAGCAAGGCAAAGTGCACGTAAGTAAATCACTGTCGTTCTAACAAGCAGAACGGAACTCTAATACAAACGTTTGCACCGACCACAATTAATATCGTGCGGAGGTGGCGTGTGTATTTAAGGTATAGGTATATGGTGCTGTAAGGTAGGCTGAACACTGGAAATACAATCGTGTATAGATTTAACGTACGCTTCTCCGTTCATTTGCACGTAGGAAGTACGCAAAACAAAGATACGCTTAGAGCGCTTGTTTACGGCAATTTGTTTCAACGGATAACGGACTGTTTTTTTCACCGGGTTCGTGGTGGTGTATGGTTTATAATGAACATTTGTTGACACAGCGGACATCCATCTGGCGAAAAATGTAGGCATTTGTTTATTGACGGTCCGTTGTCTGGTGAAAAAAACGGCCGTGCACACGACCTATTACAGTTAACGCTGGATATGAGTACTTTTAATAAACATAGATGTCCAGTGCTAAACATAGATGTGCCTATTAAGGATAATTATGCTATTTATTTCTTCCATTCTGGTCTAGTACGGGTTAGTGGATCCACTTATTATATCACACAATTTATTCTGCAGATCTATGCAATGCAGGTTACTTCCTTACGTTCTACTTCACTGAAAAGCCAGTAGTGTATAAACCTGGACAATTTTTTTTTCAAAAAACTCATTAGAATGGGTTCGCTTAGGAAAAAGATTGTTACCTACAGACCGTAATCAAGTTTCAAGAGAGCTCAACAGACAATAAGGTTGTATTGTTACCATAGCAATTAATTATTTTGAATTTGATCCTTTTGTGAGATAGCTTTATTGATTTGATTGTTTACTTGGTAACATAATGAATGATCCATGTTATTGTACGCTTAATTATTTTATATTTCGTTCTAAATTAACATTGTTTTGTTAGAATTGTGATTTTTTAACTTTTGAAATTATTAATGCACGCGTACTTACTGCGATCTTACACAAAAATTAGTCATCAAAAAATTTTGAACTTTGGATAAAGTAGCTTACATAAATAATTAATTCACATACTTTACTATCAGACAAAGATAGCAGTAATTTTTTGTTGGCATCTTCAGAAGTTAATTTAGAGTTATATATTTACACACTTATTAAATCTTAAACAGTAAACATAACAAATATTTTCTTTTGGAAAACTTAACTAGTCATAAAAATCTTGAAGAGACTTCTTACGTCATAAACGTATTTAAGTTAGACTTACGCATAGTATATCACATTTTTACATTTATTACATTACTATGTACAAATTCACAGATGTAAGAAACAAGAAAAGGCTCTTATTTGACGTTCACGAGAATATTATTTACAACCGCATAACATACGAAGAATTTCTTGAAAAGTTTTTCTGCTTCTCAAACAGATTCGTTTCATATTCCCTTTAAGAGAAAACAGGGCACACAGAACAAATTTAATTTCTACTATTTACATTTGAGTGGTCCGTGATATTAACATTGTTAACAGTAAAAGGTCAAAGCTGACGCGCAGCTTTGAAGATGAAGACAGAATGAGATTTCTGTAATCTTTGGCTTCATTCTGAGATGGATAAGTGTACGTTCTATCTGTGACGCTTTTAGTATCCTGCGGACACGGAAGCGTTTCCACAGGAATCTGAAGCAAAGTCCTCTCATTTTCCCCTTTACTAGCTTTTGGTTCATCAATGTAAGTATCATCAGACTCGTCTTGTATAAAATCATCTGGATTATCCGAATAATCTTTTATTTGACTTTTGTCGTCGGCTTCGTACAAATTGTTTGAGCCTATCACGCTCCTTTCGAAATAAGTAAAGTGTGAATTCAAAGGCGGCTCGGCGTCAAATTTGCAAATGAAATTTTCTAAAGACGTCCTCACTTTTACGCTCCTCGCCTCGTGTCGGAGCTTATGCATCCATGCGAGGTGGCAGTCGCACGGGAATTCGTTCCCTGTAACAATGGAATCTTTAATTAATTCTCTAATTGGACTAATGATGAGTCTCGATCCCGACGTCCTCTAATATTAATTGATTTTTACTCCATAATTTGATTTGCATTTCAATGTGACAATTTAATTTTCAAATTAGCGCCGGGATATTTTAGCTTTGAACATCAATAATTGAATGTAATTGGGTTAATTATTCTGTCTAGTTTAAAATCCGATGCACAAGTATTGTATATTTCTAGTAATCTTTATACTGAACTCAAATTTATTGCTGCTAGTAGTAAAAAATTAAAAACTACAGTTCTTTATTTTTATTCCAGCATAACCATTTATCATTCAATTTTGTTTAATACGTTCCACAAACTAGATAAGCAAGTTTGCCAAAAAGTTCGTAAAAATTTAATATCGATAAGAAAATTGAAATACGCACCTTCTAAGTAGATATAGCTGTTTTGACCCTTGAGGTTATCGTAGATCGGCCTCAAGTTGTCAGACGTGAATCTTTTTAACTTGTTGTGTCTCAGGTCTAATGCTGCCAAGCCCCGAACTCCTTCGAACAGTCCACTGACTAGCGTCACTAATTTGTTATGGCTCAAACTCAATTTCCGCAACTGCGATAATCCATCAAAAGTTCTCTGAGCGAGACCGAAAATTTCATTATAATCTAACAATAACGCTTGGAGATTCCACAACTCCGTGAATGTAAACGAATTAAGTACTGTTAACTTGTTTCTCCTCAGATCCAAACGCTTGAGATTAGCCAGACCGTCGAAACACTCTTTCCTTAGTTCAGTAATATTATTTCTATCCAATTCCAGCTCAATTAAGTTAACGAGATGTCTGAACGCGCCGTCCTGTATAACACTTATGTTATTGCTCGTAAGGTATAGTTTTTGTAGAGCAGGTAACTCGTAAAACGTCTCAGTTACTAGCTCGGAAATTCTATTCTCGTCCATCGTCAATACGGTTAAGTTGGGAAGATTATAGAACGAGTGTCTACCTAGTTGTTGTATCTGGTTCTTCGTCAGCGTTATCTCCTGTACTGATGTCAAGTTTGTGAAGGTATACGTGTCGATCGTCGGTATGGAGCTATATTTTATGCTGAAATGTTTCATTTTTCTCACGTATTTGAACACCTTTGACGGAACAAAGCTGAGTCCGCCGTCTGCTCGGACGTTGAAAGCCAGGTTTTCGATGTTTGATTGTGAAATGAAGCTTGGCCATAAAGGGTCCGTTCTTTCTATTCCGCCGTTGAATACCCAGCATTCTGTTTTGATTGCTTCGTTGATTTCTTGGCTGAATTCGCAGTAGCAGTGTACTTTGGAGTCTCGATCGCTGATGTCGCATATGTTTGTAGTGGTCGGTAGTATCTTCTCTTTCTGTTTTCGCCTGTTTGCGTCGAGGGCCTCTATTGCGAGTAGCAACAGTAGCAAGGTAGCGGGAACTTTAGGCGCCCGCATACCTCCTACCTGAAACAAACAGATGACAAATATTAGACTAATTAATTTTGGAGCAGAAACAGAGTTTTACAGCTTTATTTAACTTTCGCACATCTCGAGAACAACTTGTTTATTTGACTTTATCTTGGATACGAAATGGAATTGAAACGAGTTTGTTTCAGATTGTGGAATTAATAAAATGTTTCCACTTTCCAGTGATGTTTATTCAAAGTTTTTTATTGCGTACAAAAATGCTGTTTTATTTAGGTAGGTCCGTATTTCTACTTTGTGAAATTGTTTTGAAGCGCTAACTAAAGATTTGGCAAGCGCTTGAAAAATTTTAATTCATTTTATTCCTAAATAATCGGCTAAGTACGGGTTGGACTCGCGCACGAAGGGTTCCGTACCGTATGGAAGGCCCCCGTAATGTACTGTACTGTATCAGCCTTTTAATAGTCCACTGCATACTACCCATGAAGGGTGATTGGGCACCGCACTGGCCCAGTGCGGATTGGTAGTTTTTAGTTTTTATTTTTAGTTTATTATTAGGTTTTATTTGTTATTATAGCTGCAACAGGAATATGTCATCTGTAAAAATTTCAACTTTATAGCTGTCATGGTTCATGAGATGCAGCCTGCTGACAGATAAACGGGCAGACGGACGGCGGAGTCTTAGTATAATAGGGTCTCGTTTATACACTTAACCTTACGGAACCTTAAAGAGCTTATAATATTATTTTCTGCGAAAAGAAGTTAACATAGTTTTATTGCTAACTTGTAGCCACAGAGTACGAAATAGTTTAATGCTATAACATTACATTAGCAAATAACACTATCAGAGCGACGATAAAAATAATAGTAATAGTCAGCGATAAATCCATGATTATGATGTTGTAGCGCAGAATAAAAATAAAAAATAAAACTTACAGAGATAGAGCTTTTACAATAACATAAGAATAGATAATGGGTGATTTTGTATGCCTATTTGAAATTGTGAAATGCTTTTACGCTTTTTTAACAATGGCTTTTGTCTGAGATTCCACCCGCATATTATTAGCCTATGACTCTTCTTGACTGTCAGTCAGGTGTTGATCAGTTGCTCTGTTGCTGCATGAAATAGTTATAAACAGACTAAATAATCAACAAAAACACCTTACTTATTAGTACATACTAGTAGTTCTCTGAAGAGTACTCGTAGATCTCATAACACATATTTCTTTAACGGTTTCTTCATAAGCTTATATCTTGACTTCTTCTTGAGCAATTTGGTTCATAAAAAAAATAAAAAATTAAGACACTTAACAACCTGGCAAAATATCATCTAAATTGGCTTATACATAGTGAGCAAATTTCGCCCGTTTCTGAGAAAAATACCTTCTGAGCTTGCTTCTAAATCTATAATGTTCAATTATTCATCTTCTATATTGACAGGATACCTAATATCTCAATACTTAAAGGTCATAGAAACTCGAGGGAATATGCTAAATGTATAACCCAAGTTACGGAGTGAGTGTTGCGCTAAGTTATGCTATGAGTATAAGTAAGTAAGTTCGTATAGGCCGGGTGGCTAGCCCTGGTGTCAGAGTTTTTAGGCCGCCTGAAGGCCTCTGACTTGGCTAAACGGTTAAAACAACCGGGACCTACAATTTAACGTGTCATCCGAGCCACGCTAGAGCTCAGTTGGAAAATGTCACCCGCGGTCATCATTCACATACTAGCCGTGTGGAACGTTGCTTAATTTCGGTGATCGCTGACAAACACCTAATCAAACTACGCTACGAGCACTACACTATGAGTATCATAAGAGTAGTATAGTCGAGTATATCGCTGTTATATGAGATTTAGTCAGGAGTAGGTTTAACGCAGCTTGTAGCTAACTTCACAGCCACAGAGAAGTTTATGTTTATGTTTATATACAAGCTTTTTTTTTTAAATATAACGCTACGCTACGAGAAATACGCTGTGAGTGCTACGCTACTTAACGCTACGGGCTCTACGCTGAGCTACGCCACGAACGCTACAGGACATCCGCTACAAACGCTACAGTACTACCGCTACGCTATCTGAACTTTATAGCCAACGTGAGTTGTCTCTCTGCAACAATTTTCTAAGCGGCAGTTATAGCTAACATTATTACCGTTGTTAATAGACTGGCAACTTCTAACAGCACTTAGATTAATAGCTTCGAGGCGATAGGGAGGTCACGTAGGTACCCTTGCATAGAACCTCCCAGCTCGCCTGATGGGTTATCTGATATGATACGAATTAATAGGTATCGGTATTGATTAATGGAATTGAAATCATTGAGTGCTAAATTTTACCTATAGTTTACTACAGTGTAATGGCGTGCTTGATTATATTATCATATTATTAAAAATTTGATTACAATAATAAAATTTATAAACAACAATCAAAACTGTGGCCAAAAAATCAAAATATTATATGGTTAATACATTTTTTGGCGTGCATTAATCTGAATGAGATTTCTATTGAACGTTATTGGTTATTCTGAATTAGCAGTTTTTATATTCCAGATACCGACATAACCCAATGAACCATGTTACCGACATAGCCCAGCGGATTAGCAAATTAAAGTGGCAATGGGCAGGGCACATAGTTCGAAGAACGGATGGCCGATGGGGCAGTAAAGTTCTTGAATGGAGACCACGGACCAGCAAGCGCAGCGTAGGACGTCCACCGACTAGGTGGACTGACGATATAATAAAGATCGCAGGAACGCGCTGGATGCAGGCCGCTTCCAACCGGCCTTATTGGAAATCCATTGGGGAGGCCTATGTCCAGCAGTGGACGTCTTACGGCTGATGGATGGATGGATGGATATTCCAGATAATTTTAAAGTTAGCCGACGTTCACGCTTCACGTCGCCTACTATCTGACACAATGTGAAAAAACTTACTGAATGCCAGTTTTGTATATTGGTTGGATAGAAACACACACGAAACACAGATTACTTTATATAACAGACTGATAATGATGTTGTCACATGAGATAATTCTCAACCACAAAAACGCATGGAAAATCTTTCCACGCTGCTGTCAAAAAAGTCCAATAAGTATTGGAATTTGACATTGTCTGTCTAAAAAACCCGTAAACATACACTGAATCGAGATATGTTTCATGTCTCTTTTTAACTCGTGACATATTGAATCGATGCATCTCTTTCGGATTTTTTCATTCAACCACATTATCCCTCTCGTATCTACGTGGTTAGAAGGCTATAAATTACCTACATGTCTCTTTTTAACTCGTGACATATTAAATCGATGCATCTCTTTCGGATTTTTTCGTTCAACCACATTATCCCTCTCGTATCTACGTGGTTAGAAGGCTATAAATTACCTACATGTCTCTTTTTAACTCGTGACATATTAAATCGATGCATCTCTTTCGGATTTTTTCGTTCAACCACATTATGCCTCTCGTATCTACGTGGTTAGAAGGCTATAAATTACCTACATGTCTCTTTTTAACTCATGACATATTAAATCGATGCATCTCTTTCGGATTTTTTCGATCAACCTCATTATCCCTCTCGTATCTGCGTGGTTAGAAGGCTATATATAACATTGATTGATCAATAATCTCGTGATATAATTATGTTTATTGATCAACTCAATATTATTATTATAGGCTAAAATAAAATTAGCCAATAACAACAAACATCATCATAATAAGCCGTAGGACATCCACCGCTAGACATAGGTTTCTTCTATGGATTATCAATAAGACCGGTTGAAAGCGGATTGCATCTAGCGCGATGCCACAGTCTTAATAATAACAATAATCACTCTATCCTACTATGTAAGCTCAGCTACAGTACATTTTCTTTCACAGCTACTTTAGTTATTGATAAATAAATAATAAATAAAATAAAAAATATTAGGGGACATCTTACACACTGTCTCTGACCCCAAAACTAAGCAAAGCTTGTGATATGGCTGCCAGAGACTGATATACTACTTATACATATTTTAAATACATACTTATATAGATAGTAACTAAATAACACCCAGACACAGAGAAAACACCTAGGTTCATCTTTCACTAAGTAAGTTCGTATGATCTTTCTACTAAGTAAGTAAGTTCGTATAGGCCGGGTGGCTAGCCCTGGTGTCAGAGTTGTTAGGCCGCCTGTAGGCCTCTGACATGGTTAAACGGTTAAAACAACCGGGACCTACGATTTAACGTGTCATCCGAGCCACGGTAGCGCTCAGTTGGAAAATGCCACCCGCGGTCACCCATCCAAATACTGACCGTGCGGAAAGTTGCTTAATTTCGGTGATCGCTGACAAACACCTAGTCAAACTACGCTACGAGCGCTACTAAAGCGAACGATCTTTCTACTGAAAAACCTTCGCTAAAATCCCAAATTTTGCTGCGAACCCCTAGCTTAAGGCAATTAAGGAAAACCAGTGACGCGGTCGCCCGAACACGTTTAATTTAGATACCAGCAAGGCTGTCAAACTTTCCCGATCTATGTGGATTCCGCAGGTCGATTCTGACATTACAATCCCTATTGCTCACAGTTCCTGGTGATAAATTTTCTAGAACAGTCTAAGTTTCTGAATCAAGCCGTTAATCTAAAAGTGTCCATCTCCGCGATTTCTTCAGACGTCGAACGGAGTTAATTCTGCCCACAATTTAAGTATACTAACTACCTTCAAGGGTTGTTCAAAGTGAAATTGTTCCCTGGGGTCGCCTGTACCGACTTTAGTGCGGGTACGGAAAGAAAAAAGTGGTAGCAGATACACAACTTGCGAGTACAGAACTCATGAAAATTGTGTATCCAATTAATTGAACAATTACAAGTAGTGCATTTTTTTTAAACATAATAAAGTTATTCGCAAGTGGGAATCAGATTTCTAATAATTTCAATTTAATTTGACTATTATTATTGGATTATGTAACACTTTATAAAACGATTTAACATTGTATAAGTAAGTAAAACTGAAGATTTAGGAACAGGTTTGACATCAATTTAAAAATTTGTTTCGGATATTCTTTGTGACCAACTTTCAATGGTCAAAGCAATGAGCACAACGAAATCATAATAATAACTGGCAGTAAATTTCTAGTCACCTCGTAAAGGTACGATAAAGTAATGTTTTAAAGTAAGCGTCATACATTTCTTATTCTTAAATTCAACTCAGAACTAATAAATGGTACTAGTGACAGAATACCGCTGCCGATTTCCATTGATGGTACTTTATATTCACTACGTCGCTAGTACCATTGATCACTACCACTGATGGTACTAAAGCTAATAATTGAGATAATTATCCCTTCTCTAATTCTAATTACGTAGCGCTCGTAGCGTAGTTTGACTAGGTGATTGTCAGCCTTTTGTCAGCGATCACCGAAATTAAGCAACGTTCCGCATAGTCAGGATTTGGATGGGTGACCGCGGGTGGCATTTTCCAACTGAGCGCTACCGTGGCTCGGACGACACGTTAAATTGTAGGCCCCAGTTGTTTTAACCGTTAAGCCATGTCAGAGGCCTTCGGGCGGCCTAAAAACTCTGACACCAGGGCTAGCCACCCGGCCTATTCGGACTTACTTACATTTATTCTAATTACGTCATAATTAGCCATCTGTAATATTCCACAACGCGCACTTGAGTGCGGGTATCTGCGGGATGAACCGGTTCCGCTAATAATTTCTCGGAGCGTTTCTCTACTTTTGTTTGTTTTTCTCACTCCCCATTTCGGTGCGATTGTTTAGAAAATGTACAGTCGAAAAATATTACGCTTACGTGGGTTCCGAAGCACCGCCTTGCGTTGTTTTTCTAGTTTTATGGCCGGGATTAAGAATAAATACAACTGTTACGTTTGTACGTAACATTTTGTACGTTAGGTTTAGAGGTTCGATGTTCCAGACTTGATTTATAGAGCTTTTGATAGCGAACATTTATTCTGCAGCCTCTAGACATATTTCAATAGAAGCCAAAATATATTTATGAGAATAGCCTTTTTACAGTCGTAGGCTGAAGTTGTACGATATTATATTCAAGGTTAACATACTTTTCGAGCTTTATTGCCGTGTAAGGCAGTGAAAAGGCTACATAGGTTGGTTTTTTTATGATGTTTTATGATACTAAGAAAGTATAAATCTGACAACAAATTTCATAGAATGTTGTTTAGAAAAATATTGTGAATTTGAAACATTTTGAGAAAGAATTAGTCATCTTGATGGTCTTTATTTTTTACCTAACATGTTACAATTTTAAACACAAGCTCATTAAACTTGCAGACAGTTCTCAGTTTTCAAATTAAGAAAATCGCTTCTAAATTGGTGCATGTGCTTAGGAATATTGACAAGAAGACCATGTCAAGAAGTGGATCCTACATCTGATAAAAATGATGACTGGGAGAAATAATGCTAACATTCGTACATTCTAACATACAAAAATACACATGGAATTTAATGAAGCCAGCATCCTAGGCACGCTGCCAACTGGCAGTGGGCTTGAGCATTTGGATTATCTTTAGACCTTCAAGGGTCAAAGTCAAAGTCAAAGTCAAAGTTCCTTTATTCCGTAGACATTACAGTTGCAGTTGGAATCGTCAGATAACAATGTTTAGAGTAATTTAAATCTAATCTCAAATAGGTAGGTACTTACATACGTTTCGAGATTTCACAAAATATATTTAATACATGTTGGTCTGTGGATGATCTAATTGCTTTTAATGTAGTTGTAGTATGTAGTTTTAGCTTACAAAGTAGTAATGTCGGTATGTAGTTGTAGTTAATAAAGGCACTTTTGCCCGATACAAAATTAATGTTACTTACGCATCTTCTTAATACATCTTAGAGGTCAGTTCATAATCATCATCATTATCAGCCGTAGGACATCCACAACTTGACATAGGCCTCCCCTGTGGAATTCCAATAAGCCCGTTCGGAAGCGGCTTCTATCCGGCACGATTCTGTAGTCTTGATTATATCATAGGTACATCTTAACGGTGGACGTCCCAGGTCGCTTAACGGTACGTGTCGTGGAGGTCAGTTGGCAAAACATTTTTGACTTTATGGAGGTCTTTTAAAATAAATATATTGTATACATACTCCAAAATTTGCATCCCAAACAGAAAACAGAAATTTATTTGCAACAAAAATAAGAGGTACAATACATAAACAACAGAACAAACAAATTATAAAACACAAAAAATACCAACAGTATTACACCTTATAGCATTGTCATAAAACTGGTCCCAACTCAGCGTAATGCTAGTTGTGCTTACGAGCAACCAGCGCTGATATTCTGTTGGAACCAGCAAGTGACATTCCGCCCGAAAAAATGCGCGGACAGCAAAAAACATAAAATAAACAAGCATAAATAAAAAATACAATCCCAAAACAATTAACAAATTACATATTATATACCTATATATAGAAATAAACAGGGACAGAGCCGGCAGAAGTGGCTAGTCAATCCAATGTTTACACCCCGGAAGTTGAATCCTTTATCAAACCACCTCCATGTTTGTTATGCGTAGTTAGTAGAAGGTTGCTACCGTACTTGGTGGTCACTTTGATGTGGAAATCGAGACAATTTTGAATTTCCATTTATCTTTAGGCACACAAATGACGTAATTTTCAACCAAATTCTTAAATAATGGAGATTTTAGTAGTGAAACTAACGTTTTCACACGTTGTATTTTGGATTAGACATAGCCCTTACATATATTTTGGAAGTAAGAATTTTGCACCGATTTTAAAATTATTCCCGGATCTTTCTACTTGGATATACGTTGCTAGTGTTGAACTATTTAGACAATTTTAGGGAAAAGTAAGTTTAAATTATCTTGTTTAATTTTCAAAAGTAGTGTCTGGCAAATATCTAAACAGGATCTATATCAGCGTATAGTGCTGCCATAGAAATATTTTATACGTTTTGTACACAAAACATTAACATACTATTTTTCAAGTGAATAGAAAAACACATTTTTCTATTTGATTTTGCCAAAGGTTGCCGTATCCTGACCGTGGCATTTCCGATCCGACCAAACGTGGGTTGGAACGTGCGAATATTTACGAAATGTCTGTAAATAAATAAATCTTACAACTGTGAGTATCCCTTGTCCTACATAATATTAATGTTTTGATATAAATAAGGGTTCTTAAGACGAAGACACCTGAACATCTACTTGAAGGGAACATTTTACTTAGTAAAGCATATTACACGTTAATGCACAATAAAAGTTATCATGTTATTGAAAGCTTAATGTAATAAAATGAAACAGTAAACAAGAACAAAGCATTGAGTTTTTACCAAATTGTTTGCTTAAAATTGTTAATATCTACGTACCCATACTTTAGTTATTTATAAATAGTTACTTTTGATTATGCTACTGTAGATACTTTAGAGTGTTATTATGCTATTTTTGACATGTAACTGCTATGTGATATATTTATTAATTTTAAATGGTTATTTCTGACAATTCTATTGCAGATATTTTATTACAGTATATCTGACATCTTATTTTTTTAATATTGTATTTTTAATGTAATGTACCGAATTTTTAACTAATTTATTGTAAAATTGTCCTTAATAATCTTGAAAGTCAATACTTAATGATTGTTATTTCTGACGATTTGTTGGACGTTGCTTGTAGTATATTATATTGTGTACTAACGAATGTAATGTTCCTTACTGAAAATAAATGGTATCTATCTATCTGTCATATTTGGCTTTCCCTCATTCTTCCTCACCATGGAAAAGTTGGTTGCATTAAAGTCGGTTTACGGGCGATAATTTTACGTGATAGTGTCATAAGAAAACATTGATGAAGCGTCTTAAGCCGAACGCTTAGGCCGATTGTGCCTCTATCGTTTGTTACGTGCTCTCGCTTACATGCTTGGCTCGGGCGAAACGTGAGAATGAGTCATGCTTTTTAACCGACTTCCTTCTTCTTCTTTTTCGTGTCGATGGTTCTAAAATTGGTAAGATACGAGTATATCTATACAAGCTTTCAAGCTTTGCCCAGTTGTTAGCAACGGCAAGCTGCCACTCCAGATGGAGGCGCTTCCATAAGGTCGCTGAATGTGCAAGTGTTTGGGCACTAAGGGCAGGACAATAGGTGCTCCATTGTCTGTACAACACAGTGCAGACAACTGGCTTCCGAAATGGAGAAGGTTCTATGTTCGTTTGTATGTATTTTTTTGTATTTGTTCATCGATAATTCCGCCAATTGTAAACCAATCAAAAGATTACTTTTTAGTTCAAAAGGTTATACGCCCGAGGTGGTCCCATTTAAATTTTACAGACATCGGCTAAGCCGTTTTTGAAAATCAACAATAATGTTAACAATTCGAGCAAAACATTCGGATATTGTACACGATGGAAGGCGGTTTTGCCTTTTTTTGCGAAAAATAATTATATTTTATTTATTTTATATTCGTTTATTGCACAATGCACTGTTATATCAAAAGACCAGAGTTTTACAAGAAAATGTTTTAACGTATTTCGCGTGCGTGCAGCCAGCGGCGTTCATCGATTTATAAGACGTTACTACGTCGTATATAAAAATCGGTAACAGCTCTGTAATCATTGTCATCATCAGCCTGTATTGACCCACTATTAAGTATTGGTCTTATTTCTATTATGCCATTGTTCCCTAGCACGAACTAATCTCATCTATGAATGACCCGCAATAGGTCTGATGTTGTCAACCCATGGGGCTGGCGGTTTGCCTCAGGGATCTAAGTCACCTGCCGTCACCACGCCTTATATTTTGCAACGCAACTCTAGTCGGAATTCCGGTTTTTTTTTTTTTTTTTTTACCAGGGGAAATCTTTTATAGATACCACCGCACCTCGAGGGCAGGCGGGTGGTTATGTGGGAGTCCTGCCGACTGGACAGTATACCCACCAAAACCCCTGGGTGTTCCGCCACTGCGCTTGGTGTCGGGGCTACGGGCACGCTTGCGCACTCCTCCGCGGCACCCGACAGCGCTGGCCCAACTCGGGCCCCACCACGGAGCTTCGCCTCCCGCCAGAATGATGATGTGTCGAACACCAGACACATCGTCATCCACCACCTGGGACCAACCAGCACTGGGCGTCAGACAGCACCCGTGTCCGACAGCCCTGGTCCCGATGCAACGGGTCAATTAAAGTGGCCCCGCGCCTGCCACTACGGCTGCAGAGGATAGGAAGAACGGCCGTCGCGATACCGACACTCCTCTTCCCCTGCAGCCCCACCGCCTCCGCCAACACGTTGGCGGCACCCGTTAGGGCCGCTGGCAGGACGGATAGGCAGCGGCCTTCTCGCCGCCCGCCCATCCCGTCGCCGCCCCCGCCTCGATGGGCTCGGCCGCGGCATCGCGACAAGCGCGACACCGCAGTCCACCTCAGTCGGCAAGCCGACCTACTGGCCAGCCTCCGTACGGGCTTGTCTGGGCCCAAGACCCGGAGAGGCCGGCCCCACCTCGGGTTCCTCTTCGTTCACCAGGCTGGGAAGACCTGGCTACTAAGCCCCCCCGCTACGACAAGGCGGGAACCCACTCGGGGGGGATCACTTGGACATACCTAGCTCAATTTAGGGAACATTTTATGTCTTATGTTAAAATTTGTTATTTCACTTTCAAAATATCTATCATACAGTGCTCTAACAAATTAATATTTATATTTTACCCAGGATATTCCTTTATGGGTACCACCGACCTAGGGACACCGGTGTTTATTTGATGTGCCCACCAACCCTAATTGTAGGTATATCCACTAAAAAGTGGGGTGTTTCAGCCTCTGCGCTATGGTATAGGGGGCTACGGGCACGCTGCCTTATACTTCCGCGGCCCCAATAGGGCCGTCCACCTCCGCACTCTTAAGGCCATCACTACGTCTAGCCACATGCCCTGCTAGTATGGACTTGGTGGTCTCGTCTATGTCGAGATGATGATGATAGGATAACATCTCGCAAAGGAGTCACCGGGCTAGCGATAGCTATCCAAAAGTGTATCATTAGGTCTTGAAATGGTTTGTCCGTCGCTGTAAATTTCGTTTGCGCGATGCATACTCAAGCTTCTGATTGGTTGAGGCGCGGCGATACGCCCTGTGATTGGCGGGCGGAAGAGCTCGTAGCTTAGCTAGCGCCATCTTGTAGCAAATATAGCGAAGTTAATGAGGTGCGGCGATACGCCCTGTGATTGGCGGGCGGAAGAGCTCGTAGCTTAGCTAGCGCCATCTTGTAGCAAATATAGCGAAGTTAATCGCTACACTAGCGCTATTTTAAACGTAAATGAGACTATCATCCTCTGTTAAATTTCCGTATCAAAAAATCTGTTTTTAAGGATGAGTCTATAATTCCCTTTAAGATTTCAATAAGAATAGGATGAGTTATTATCTTCCTTCTACGTTTCAGTAATTGCAAAGCGTTGTACAGAAAACAAAACTTTGTAAAACGAGGAAAATTACTGTTTTCCACGAGAAGGAAATAAATTATAGGAATTATGATCAGCTCACGTAAACACAAATTAGATGCAAATTGGTTTTTCATTGTCTTTTGGGAGATAGAGAAAAGAATGATGGAAAGTAAATCCTTTTCAAGATATTGTCATGGTTATAAATTAGAAATAAATTGGAAAAATATTCCATAAGGAAAAAAATGCAAGTTATTAAGAATCTTATTACTCACTTTACTTAGCTAAATAATAATTATAATCTCTAGTCCATTTATGCAATTGTAAAATGATAACAATTTAAAATATTTTAATTAGAACAAAAGAGTTATGGCATGCGTTGGCGTCGCTTTTAACACTATAGTATACGCGCCCAGTTTTTTTTACACCAGTACACGCGTGGCCTACTATGGTATGTATGAACACTGCTGATCTGGCTGATTCTAGCCAGAGACATTTAGAGGGAAACCTTCTTATTACTTGTCACGTAAAACACTTGCATGTAGCAAACACGCATAAGCCGCAAAATGTACATTAACAAAATATGCAATGCAAAATGTATTGTTGTGTAAACAATTACAAATATAATGACTGTATAGTAAGCAAGTTCTTGTGCTCTGTTTACAACGTAGACAGATGAGCTCAGTAAGTTTGCAAGATAACGCTGGATACAAGCCGTTACAATTCAATCTTTTAGAAGATCTCTAGGGGAAAACTATGTTATTGTACACCCATAGCCGAAATGACGATTTAAAAAAAAAACAACTTGTTTTTAACTACGAATTACGTTGCGTTATTTCCTATCCGCGAGATCTGTGATATCAGCCCAGCACTAAGCAGGACCAGTGAAGCGAACTTAATACTAATTACGAGTAGAAAGCGCTGCAGCGCTGCGGTGGCTGCAGCTGCAGTAATTAAATAATACTCAGTCGTGTAGCTCTAGGGTGCGATCTTCGTGAGTTCATGGGAAATTCTATGAAATAGCTAAAGGTGCGATTCCGTAAATTTGTAAAATTATATCACCAAAAGTCGAAGTTTAATTCCAAAGATGAAGAAACTACTACTAGGAAAACATACTTCGAATAAAACCACCTATTTACTACATAATAACCATCATAAATTATCATGATACGATTAAATTTCTTTCGTTAAATTATCATTTTTCAAAGTGTTCTTATATTTCAATTATCCAAAGAAAACTCTAAAGCTCTGTTAAAATATTATAAAGAAATTACAGTTTTAGAAACCACACTTTTAATTTTTTTAGAAATTTACGCAATAAATCCACCTCGACGTAGTCATGGGATTTTATTGCATTTCAAGAGTAGATACTCAAGAATAAAAATAACATATAAGGGGATATCTCACACATGGTTTCTGTCTCCAAACTAAGCAAAGCTTGTGATATGGTTGCCAAAGACTGATGTACTGCATTTATTTGTTTTTAAATACATACTTATATGAAAATAGCAACCAGGCAGGGAGCAAATATCTTTGTTCTTCACATAAACATTTGCCCTTGGTGGGAATCGAACCCACGCCTCTTTGACCCAGGAGTCACGGTCACTAACCATTAGGCCACTTAGGCAGTCAAGAATGCACTCTTAAAAGCCTTGCACAGAAAAGTATAATAATTATCTATATAAAACACAAGACATCTCACTCAAAAGTACTTGCAACAAAACTCCCAACAACATGCAAAATATGGCCTTGTTTTATCCGAAAGGACTACTTTTTACGATAATTAACAACACAGAAGGACGCAAATGTCTCGGTTTACCCGATCATAAATTATTCAACCATAACGTTCATAACTGCCCGAGTTTGCGTCTTTGTGCCTCCAACTTGTATCGGGGAATTTATTATGGGACCTTCGGTGGGGAAGGACTAAAAACGGTATAATAACGGTATTTGCCTGGGGTAAATATTGCTAGCACATATTGGTCACGATAGGTACCTTTAATTAAAACCACAGGAACGCGCTGGATGCAAGTCAGTTACATAATACAACCGGTCTTACTTAAAATCCATAGGCTAGGCCTACTACAGTGTACGTACTACGACTGATATTTATATAATAGGTAGAGCCAATAAGTAAGCATAAAAAAAAAATAGAACTATTTTATTTATTGCGACCGTTGGTTGACCGAATGTTGCCTAATTTTCAATTTGGATATGTAAGTAAATAGTAAAACTTTAGCTTACATACAAAAGTTCTAACATTAATTATGCTTTGAATTTTGTTTATTTAAAATATACTAGCGACCCACCACGGCTTCGCTGAGGTGTACGAGTATTATACACATAAACTTTCCTCTTGGATCACTCTATCAAATAAAAAAATGCATCAAAATCCGTTGCGTAGTTTTATAGATATTAGCATACAAATGGACAGACAGAGCGGGAAGCGACTTTGTATATTTATATATATAACAGTTTAAATAATACCCCGTATGAATATAACGTATACTACAGAATATAGGTAGCAGGCGTCATATCAATTTTGTTCAAAATACCGAAATTATTAGGTTATTCATTCCATTGAGCAAGCGAGTATTGAGTTCGAGAGCTTTGAGAAGGAATACAGAAAGTTCGAGTATTTTGTTCGGTAAATTTAATTCATTTTATTTGATGCCTGAGCCGTTGAATACATTTTATTTTCACTCAATTTCTATACGTGAATAGGCGTAAGTATGTGGCACAAAGAAGAAGTATTTGTATTTAATGAAAATTAGTATGTATTATAACAAATTTAATGTACCTATAATTATACATATTCGTATTCTTTATATTTAATAAGGCACACGGGTGAAACTCATGATCACGTGCTGTTTACGGGTCACCGGATTGCTTTTGGCATATAAGTTATACTCTATGTATAATCGTATTCCATTTGTCTTAAACCATAATTAACTATTGTTAAAGTACACAAACATTGGAGTATGTAGTGCAGAAATTTAATAAATAAATAATCAGCCAAGTACGAGTCGGATTTGTGCACAAAGGGTTCCATATGAAAATACCTACTAAGGGGGTATTGAAGCCGTTTCCGTACCCAAAGGGTAAAAACGGGACCCTATTACAAAGACCCCGCTGTCCGTCTGTCTGTCTCCAGGCTGTATCTCATGAAATGTTATGTTGTAATGTTATGATGTATTTCTGTTGCCGCTATAACAACAAATACTAAAAACAGAATAAAATTGATATTTAAGGGGGGCTCCATACAACAAATTTTGCCGTTTTTCGCTCGATATTTATAATGGTAGTCGGTAGTGGTAATGCTTGAAATTTGCTCGTTGTATATTTACTTTACTATTAAGTGATAAAATAAAAAATTAAAATATTTAAGGGGGGCTCCCATACAGTACGGAACCCTCCGTGCGCGATTCTGACTCGAACTTGGCTGATTATTTTATTTCGTCTGAGAATCTGACAAGATTTTTTTTTTAAATTAGGTATTACCTGAAAGAGCAAATTGCTTTCTAATTTATTAAAATAACCTCTCCCTGTGAAGACGCTACCGAAAAGAGCTAGAGTGCTGCATTAATATTAAATTTTCAATAGGCAGCAAAATCAGATAAAGACGAATTATTCATACCTATTTGTATGTGCCTCCCTGAAATTCTCATGAAGCTATAGGAAAAAGTAATTTTGAAGAGATCGCGGACTTACTCCTGTGTCATGGTGAGGATAACATTTCCATACCGGATTTGATTTAACCTTTCGTGTTTAGCAATTAAACAAATGATGTTAAACAAGAAATTGAATCTTATTTGCATTGCAATAACAAATTTACTATTATAAACAATCTTTAAAAAGAAATGAGTTAGGAACACATTCAATTACAACTTTAAAAATAAACTAGCTCGGAATATTTGGTTTCGCGTATTTTTTTTTGGGTGCTACTTAGATGTTACTTTGGGGCTTAGTAGGTACCAAAGAATTTCCAAAAAAACATCATTACTTCAGGGATTCATCTTTTCAAAACTTACTTCCGAGACTTAACTGGTTTTGAAGGGTTGTTGAATAATTTTATGCACATAATTGAACGATCTCACAAAACATCACAATTTTCAGCAAAAAAAAATAACGTTCAGTTTTAAACTTCACTAAAATCCTGAACTCGATTTACTAACTGTCCCAAAAGACTTCACATTTCATTAGTTATTCTAAACACACAGTCAAAGGAAAGTTAATTGGCAATCTAAATCTTTTTAATTTAAACAAGAGTGCGTAATTTATTGTTGCTCGTTAAGTCTTTTCGGGTGGCAAGATGAAATATTGCGGCAACACAGGCTATAAAATATCAAAACACTTCATAAACTTAACTCTCAGAGTTGCCATTTATACTTATTAAACGTAATTAATCTGTGGTCCCTTTGAAGACGGCTATTTGGAATGGTTTATTAAATCTAACTTGGTATGAATCCCTTGCCTAAACCAACCGGGGTTGTGTGTTTTGTGTAATTTATGTTGGTACTAATATACAAAGACATAACTAATGAAAATGCGCCGAATGATAAATTTCCAAAGTGTGTTGTCTCCATTACTTAATGTGGAATTGAAGATTTTAAAATAAAATTATCGATTAAAGTTTGTGTTGTCGCTATCGTGTTTTAGCATATAAAGTCTGTAGTTTTTTTTTTTGAAAACTCGGATTTTTTCTAAACCACGTTGAGGTTCTATAAAGCTAATTAATTACTTATAAAAACAAAATTTACATAGGAAAAATGCAAGAGTGAACAAGTGATAACTATGAATTATATTATTTTACAGTAAAAAAAAAAAAAATACTATTGAACATCACGCTAGGTCGTTATGTAAGCGACACATATTTTTTAAGCTTTTTAACCAATTAAAGTTCCAAGAATTACATTATTTTGAGATTGCTTTGGATCTTACAATTTCCTGATTCTTTCTTTATCACTACATTTCACTTTTCTTCTTGATTTTAGAAAATATATACCCCGTTAATTGAAAGGTTGAACAATTAAGAAAAACCAAAGGATTTCTTTTCTACATAGGCTCTGCAAAAAATCCTAATTCTTAAATAATAAACATTTGATTTTACTCGACATCATTTGTCCGTGCATAACCGGAACACGTAGCTAATGATATATGATTTCTTCTAAGTAGTGCAAATTCGCAAAAGTTTCCAGTACATTTGAAACCAACATGCCTAAAACTTGGCCCAGTTAAGACCCAAGTCACATTCAGCAGTTGCTTGAATTCTTGCACACGAATTTAGAGCTTAACCCATTTATTTAGTTCAAGTTGAGTTGCAAGAGTTCTAACTTTCTACTTGCATTAGGTACTACATTATCGTCATCTTTGAAATAGAACATCCACTGGACACAAACTTTTACTATCAATCACGTCAATTCTTTTTTTTATATACAAAAAACATGTTAACAATAAATAACACTATTAAACCTAAATAAGGTTTGGCATAGTGCCAGCGTCCTCTATTAAAGTTAATGATTGTCTGATAACTAGCATCTTACAAATGATATCATGCATAAACATGTTATTAAAACTGCAACAATCCTTATAAAAATGAAACTGAGTGAACACAAAGCGCGCAAGCGCCGGCCGCCGGTCGGCTAGTCTCATTTTGCGTCACATGCCTACAACATATTTATTTAAATATTTATTATTTTACATACAACAAACCTGAATTTTTAGACGTTTTTCGCTCTATAATAATAACGGTAACAGGTAGATGCTTGAAATTTTCACAGAATATTTAGTTTTATATTCACTTCAATAGTAAATAATAAAATTAAAATAAAATAAATACTTAAGGGGGGCTCCCATACAGTATAAAACCCTCCGTGCGCGAGTCCGACTCGTACTTGGCCGATTATTTGTGATCATTGCCGTTGTAGTGAGAGCATCATCTAAAGCACGGGATGAATAAAAAATAAAAAAATCTGTTTATTTGTGAAAATATCCAACATAGGTATAATTACATGGATAGTATCAAATATTCTACTTTTGCAGGTGTACAAATATTGTTTTTTTCAAGGACATAAATATACATGCTTGTCAAATTTTATGATTATACATTTGTTTATGAAGTGCTACTTTTACACTGTAACTGGTCACTTTCTTCCATCATTAACCAATGTACTATTCTTATCTCTATTTTTAAGATTAGGTTACCTGGCTCATCAGTTTCGCTGAACCAAAGATTTTAGTTTCCGATTAGAAAACAATGACCCTTGACCTTCTAGTCCTTTTTCTAAATTGCAAGATTCGAAGAGCTTTTTGGCCGGAAAGTATTTATTTCGGTAATTAGATTGCTGGGTTAGATTCGTTTATTTTGTTATTCGGTTTAGTGCTTAACTTAATTGGGGTATTGAAGAGGGTTTTAATAGTATTGGCATTTATTTATATGCGTACTAGCTTTTGCCTTAGCTTCGCCCGTAGCAATTTTTTGTGTGTAGGACTATGTACCTCATTTCCAATATCTCCGCATCCAAGTGTGGCGTGGTTGCCATTGAGACTATTAAAACAGCGTGATTACACTTGTGTAAATAGTATATCAATCATCATAAGTAGAATTTAAACATCATTATGTTCAATGGTAAAAATCCTTTTCTGTCCGAGAAACAAGCTCGTCTGCGCTCGAGAGTGATCTCCGCCATGTCTGGTATTGACAGTTCTTACAGTTAAGATTTCAACAAAAGTTGACATAGAAAAATAATCGGCCAAGTACGAGACGGACTCGCGCACGGAGGGTTCCGTACTGTATGGGAGCCCCCTTACATATTTATTTAATTTAATTTTATTATATATTATTGAAGGGAATATAAAACTAAATATTCTGTGAAAATTTCAAGCATCTACCTGGTACCATTATTGATATAGAGCGAAAAACGTCTAAAAATTCAGATTTGTTGTATGGGAGCCCCCCTTAAATATTTATTTTATTTTGAATTTAGTATTTGATGTTATAGCGGCAACCGAAATACATCATCTGTGAAAATTTCAGCTGCCTAGCTATCATGGTTCATGAGATACAGCCCGGTGACAGACAGGCAGACAGACAGACAGACGGACAGACGGACATCGAAGTCTTAGTAATAGGATCCCGTTTTTCTCTTTGGGTACGGAACCCTAAAAAAGGATCGTATCTGATTTGAAAACTGAAAACGATACATGTGTATCCCATAGGAACATTTTACTTTTCTAGGATAAAAAGTGGCCTACGAGTATGTCACTTTTCGTCTTTCAAAGAGATTTTTGGCGTGGACTACCCATGCAAAAAATCAAGTCAGTCCGTTTTTCCGTCGCTGCATGAAAGAGGAACAAACCATCAAACCAACAAACACACATTCGGATTTATAATATTAGTAGGGAAGTAAGGATAGAGATTTACTTTTCGTTTTGTTGAGTCGATATAAACTTCATAATTATAAAAAAAGTCCATCCATCCATCCGTCAGCCATAGAACTTTGGACCACTGCTAGACATAGGCCTCCTCTATGGATCTCCAATAAGACCGGTTAGAAGCGGCTTGCATCCATCGGATCAGACAGGATCGGACAGGATCCTGTCAAAAACTAGTAATCTCTAAATCTCAAAAGCATCCGGCGCACCCTGAACAGTCAGTGCCCACTGTTCCTTAAGCTTACTGACTAATCCTTAAACCACGATGTCCCTTGAGGTACGTACTTAAAACAGAAAGTTTGTTGAAAATAGAGCCGTGACGTGAATTTGCTTGGACTATAATTTTGGCTTGCGTCATGCGTCACATCGTATACGAAAGGACACACTGATGTGGTGAATTTAATGCGACGTTTACCCAGTGCATCCTATAAAGTTCCGTGAATGATTTCAGCACAAACGAGACTTGATGGGGCGTGGGTGAAAAATAATCAAACTGCACTGAAGTTTTACTCGAATTGCGTGCGTGAATTCCCTTTTATCCTCAAAGGTGTACTTCGAAAAACATTTTCGTAATCTGTAAATACTGTTGTTTATAAACGAGAATATAAAAATATGTTTTATTTAACTGCTTGTATCTAATATATATTAAAATAAGAATTAATTAATTACATTAGAATAGAATAAGTTTTGATCAACTATTTGTAAAAGGTGTAATTGACAAGTACGTACAGACAGTTGAGCGTTTCTATTCTTTATAAATCTTTTTTGTTTATTTTATCTTATCTCTCTATTTTTAACCGAGAAAACGGAGGATGTTCTTAAGTTGACGTGTTTATATTTTTATGTAGGTATGATCACGCATAACTTTCTAAAAAGTTGTAACATTTTGTTTTTTTTTTTATTGGAAACCCAACTCAGCAATTTATACCCATAAATTGCTGAGTTGGGTTTTGTAAGATCAACAATAATCTTATAATCGTTCAAGTGCGAGTTGGATTCGCGCATGAAGGGTTCCGTACCGTATGGAAGCCCGCTTATTTTTTTTTTTTTAATTTGATTATTTATTTTTGAAAAGAATATACATTCAACTTAATTTTCTGTGAATATTTCAAGCATCTTCCTGTTGCCGTGCAAAAACATCACGTTTCTTGAGAGCCCCCTTTATTTTTATTTTTGTAATCAGTATTTTTTGGAATAGCGGCAACGAAAATGCGTCATCTGGGAAAATTTAAGCGATCTAGCTATCACCGTTCGTGTGATACAGCCTGCTGAGAGACAGACAGACAGACGGACAGCGGAGTCTTAGTAATTGGGTCCCGTTTTTACTCTTTGGGTACGGAACGCTAAAAATGAACCCATTTATTCAAGCAATCTTTTCGAATATTGTACCTAGATTGCAATGATTGAAGTCCATTAGTGCTAGTTTTGGCAAAAAAATAATTATTCAATTACTGACCATGATGTTGGCATGACGTCAAAAATATCAAGACACGGCTCTGTGTTAATGGCCGTCCGCAGAAAAACAAAAATAAGCCATTACAGGATTGCGGTCCACAAATGAGGGTAAACTCGTGTTTTATTATCACCACACTTGTCACATTCCTCGGACAAACGCGGTCGTTACAGCGTGTAATGCTAGAGTGTTATTGTATTAGCGTTAATACGGAAAAGCTGGCCCGTTTTTTATGGTGGTCGAGTTAATGACGTAATTAGAAAACCGAGAAAAATCCTCGAGACTAATAATTTGTGTCCATTAATAATTCGTGTCCATGAAATGGCAGCTGTTTAAACGGGGAAATAGGTCAGCGATTATTTGCATCTGCAAGATGAGGAAACGGACTCGCTGCAAACTGGGATAAATAGGGGTTGGTTACACGATGCGCCGCGTTACTGATAAGATTTTACTGTGTGGTTGTTCTCAATGAAAAACTAGATGATCTAGTAAATTACTTTAGTTATTTATTTCTGATTATTGCATTAATCACAATGCTACTGCAGATACAATATTGTAATTTTGGACCATTTAATGTTAAAGTTTTATTCTCTTGTTAATTAGCTAAATATGTGCCTACCTTGTAAATATTTTAATCTATAAAGTAAGTAAGTCGACGATTCGAAACGCATTTGTATATCTAAAGAATAAAGCAATTTTAGACTTGATTTGACGAAGAGAGTACTAATTATGACCTTTACTGTACATGTCTTATATAATATCAATAGTAATCAATACTCTCATATTAATCATCGAATTTTCATATTTTTTCAAATCTAGACCTAAATACCAATAACATATTTTTTTTATTGCTAGAATAAAAAACCGCTACCAACCGGTCTTATTGGAGATCTATAAGGGAGGCCTTTGTCCAGCAGTGGATATCCTATGGCTGATGGAGGGTTAGGTGTATGAGAGTGAAATAAACTG
This sequence comes from Hypomecis atomaria, assembly GCA_964007245.1. Lineage (NCBI taxonomy): Eukaryota > Metazoa > Arthropoda > Insecta > Lepidoptera > Geometridae > Hypomecis > Hypomecis atomaria. The sequence goes on along the minus strand of OZ023296.1, from coordinate 4,281,833 downwards.
CCAAAAAAAATGTTTTTACAAGAATTCAAAATGTAGTAAAATAGCATGTTATTATATACGTGACTCGACGAATATACAAATTATTCAGGAGCAAAAAAGTCACGTAGGGACACATTTCAAAGCTTACAGCCAACGAAACGAAGTGACACTGAAGTGCTACCGCTTTTTGTTTGAAAATAGTCTACATCATTATTCGTCTTATGTCAATGAACTTGTAAAGTCGTCTCATTTCAAAGCGTCAACGAATCGCCTTTTGTGCTTAAGCCCTAACTTTACACAATTATCATGAACATAGATATTTGCATGATAAATTTAAATATATTCGAGAACTATGAAAACCCTTTTTGACTTTGATAACTTAAAATCACGTTAATCCAAAGAGGTGTTTTATGAGAGTGTATTTTCTAAAAAATTTACAAATAAACCTTTATGTATTTTTTTTTAGGTATTAGTTGAAACTGACTGATTCAATATTTATTTTATTTAAGGGCGGCAACATCAAACGGTTATGAGAAAGTAGCTGAACACGAAGTAAAAATAAGATATTTTAACAAAACAGAATAAAAGTTAGGGAGGAAAACAATATTTATTTATGATAAAAGAAAACGTTGAGCAGTAAAACAAGAATAAGAAAAATATTTTAGGCCAAGTACAGATCAGTTAAAAATAAAATAAAACACCAAACACACACTTGCGGCTGAAGAGAAAACATTACTTTTTCCTCGATTTCTATTTACTTTCATAAAATACAATAGAAAGTCTTTGAAAAGCTTTTTATCCCGGAAAATATCAAGAAGCTTTCCGGTGCTGGCTACCGAAAAGGTGTCTGATACCTTCGTCATGAAAATAGAAACATACGATAAAGGATCGGCAAGATTCTACCGCTGAGGTAGATTTTATGAGAACAAAGATGAACTGTGTATTCAGTTGCAAAGTATACAACTTATTATTTATGCAAAATATAATGCAATTTTTAGGGTTCCGTACCCAAAAAGTAAAAACGGGACCCTATTACTAAGATACCGCTGTCCGTCTGTCTGTCTGTCTGTCACCAGGCTGTATATCATGAACCGTTATAGCTAGAACGTTGAAATTTTCACAAAATATGACGTATTTTTGATACCGCTCTATAACAACAAATACTAAAAACAGAATAAAATATAAATTTTTTTACAGGGAGGCTTTCGTATGCCGCATATTTAGCCGGTATTCGCTCGATTTTAATAACGGTGACAGGTAGATGCTTGAATTATTCACACAAATATTTAACTAACTAGTCAAATATTCACTTTAAAAATAAATAGTTAAGTTGTAATAAAATAAATATTTAGGTGGGCTTCCACACAAGAATTAATGTGACTTTTTTGCACAGCAATAGGAAGATGCTTAAAATATTCACAGAATATTAAGTTGTATATTCCTTCCAAAAATAAATAATTACTTCAATTGAAATAAAATATATTTATAAAAGGAAGGTCCATACGGTACGGAACCCTTCTTACGCTAGCGCACTTGAACGATTTTTTATTTATAAGTTTTGTAAAGTTGGTAAGTTGAAATTTCGTTATTTATTCTGTTATGCTTACCAGGGCAAATTTTTCCAAGTGTCCTCTTAGCCATAAATGCTTATGAGCACAGTGGTAGTAGTGTGTTTGGCAAGTTGAACAGAACACATTACTGCAACAAACATTAACAATTTTTGACCGACGAAACCGAGGAGAAACTCAATTCGACGCGTATTTTTATTTTTTAATGTACAATAACTTTTTGCGTAGTAGATAGTCCGATTTCGATAATTCTTTTTTTATTAAATAAATAAATAAATATTAGGGGACATCTTACACACGGAATGAGTATACTTCAAAATTGGTCCCATTTAAATTTAATGAAATCGGCTGAGCCATTTTTGATAAATCAATAATAATGTGAAAAATGCTAGGTACATTGATCCGTGCGAAATATTCGCGAATTCTGTGCACGGTTGAAGTCGGTCGTGCTATTTTTTGCAAAAAACAATTATTACCAAAAAAGATCATGGAATTTATCCTAAAATGTAACAAAAAGAAACATGTTTCATTGTAGCGATTTACGCCGTTTCTCTGAAGGTGAAAAAGGACGTATCTGGAAATACGTCAAGCAGGACAGAGTTTAGCATAAACGTGACGTGAGAGCAAATGCCATTCGGATTCTGTTCGGTCAATCAACGTAGGAAGGCAGCTACTTTAGCCAAAACGTTTTGAAAAAGCGTAGAATAGTAGGTCAAAGTAATTTTATTTTAAAACGTATACGGCTGAGAGACTGGTAGTTTACTTAGCTACAGTTTTTGTCAGCGTAGTAAAGCAAACATTTTAGACACTTATACCTAAAGATTAAGCTTAGGTCTAAAATATCTGACACTATTAAAAATTTGCTGGTTTTTTTAAATTCTGATTCGTGGTCAAACGCAAACCTATTGCGTTTGACCACATACTGCCTGATGTTGAGCAGATATGCGGTCTAGGTTGTAGCATGCTTACCTAGAAGATTATTTGTTTTAAAACAATTTTTATTTTAAGATACTATCTTATTGTTTAAACGCTGATGCAATCTTAATGACTTTAAGCTACCTATTTAATTCAATCAAATCTATATTCAGAAAATTCGATTCATTTTACACATGTTTTGATTCATCCTTCATTCACATTTCATAAAAACAGTTGTCTCTTCACACGACGCATGTTTCTATTACGCGTCCAGTCAGCCTTCCAGCTGATTAAACGTCAGATTGAAATGGTCCAGCTGTGTCTAATTATCTCATTTACATCCGACGACACGACCGACATCGGGCCTTAGATGTAGTGTTTATTTTGGACGCAAATCGCATAATCGAGTCGTATCATTAATCGCTTGCTTTTAAATAGCTCCAACTTTGGTACTGTCTATTGACAGTTAGTTTTGAATTAGGACATCCATAAATGACTTCATATCCACTTACTTAGACGTAAAACTAATTTTATGTAATTGATTGCTTTTGCCAGTGCCTTGAACGAGTTTTTTTGATTTTTATAGTATTCCATTGGAAGTAAAAACCTTAAATTATTCTGGTATAAATTCTGGGACACAAAGTAGCATGTGTTACTTTTCAACCCTTAAACTATATTCCTGCCACAAACCAAGTAAATTCGTTGTTGATGTGTTGCTGCGTGAAAGAGTAAAAAAACCAACAAGCAAACTTTCGGATTTATACTATTTGTGCAAACACTTTTGCTTCCTGCATAAGGATTCTAGGTGTTTGCACTGTGTCTGGATGTTATTTAGGTACTATCTATAACTAGGTATAAGTATGTTTTAATATTTACGAAGTACATCAGTCTCTGTCAGCCATATCACAAGCTTTGCTTAGTTTGGGGTCAGAGATCGTGTGTAAAATGTCCCCTAATATTTATATTTATTTTAAAGTTTGTTACTTACTTTAAACCTAAATTGATACAAATTTATCGGAACGATTCAGTTCTATTGCAGGGTTTGAACAAGCTCCATCATACGTACGGCTCTACTAACAGGTCATCATTTTGTGTCTTAATACCGCTAAATCGAATGTTGCAGTGTTGTTTGGTGGATAGAACCGGGATAACCATGAAATCCGGCTGGCAACTAAAGAAACGGTTGTTTAGTACAAATTTAAGTACATAGATAGAAATGTGACTATTTAACTGTTACTCAGAATTAAAACAATATTACAAGAAATGGTATGTTTGAGTTTTATATTCAGCAGTTTGTAGTCAGCAATATCCGATTACTAAAAACAATTTATCATTCTTTGAATGTTACTCATTTCAGACCTAAATTGATACGACCCTAAAGAAAATCAGTAGAAGTGACATAAAGTAAAAAAGTTGTGATGCATGATCTTAAAAACATGGCGTCGAAAACGCATAGAAACTGCTATGTAATCTAAACACAAATGACACTTGAACTAACGATCAAATGTCAAATTCAATTACACAATAATAGTGGACAAACTTCAAACGTCTTTTAGCGGAGCTTTTATTTTGAACCCTAAAGTCATTATAATAATGCCATGTCAAAAATACCGCCCCTATGATACGACCCGATCGGTACGATTCAGATCTAGAGCAGTTATCGTACGTTGTAAACTAGCTCCAACCTGGGTACGGCCGCACTGACAGGTAATCATTTTGTGTTTAGAACATCCCTAAACCGAATGTCGCTGTGTTCGGGGATGGAACCGGAATTACCATGGGAGAACCGGCTGGCAAACAAAGAAAAGGTTGTTTAATACAAATTAAAGTACTTAGATAGAAATGTGAATACATAACAATTACTTAGAATTCAAAAAACATATTAAAATAAATGTTATGTTTGAGTTTTATATTCAGCAGTTTGCACTTATTTACTATAATTCTGAATTAGCATCAATTAATATCATTCGTTGAATCTTACATATTTCAGACCTAAATTGATACGACCCGATCGGCACGATTCAGATCTATAGCAGTAATCGTACGTTGTAAACTAGCTCCAACCTGGGTACGGCCGCACTGACAGGTAATCATTTTGTGTTTAGAACATCCCTAAATCGAATGTCGCTGTGTTTGGGGATGGAGCCGGAATTGTCATGGGAGATCCGGCTGGCAAACAAAGAAGACGTTGTTTAGTACAAATTGTGGTGGGACCGGTAGATTTATATTTGGAACCTTCGATTGATACGTGCACGGATTTTATTTGTTTAAGAACTGACGCCGGCTATGTACAGAGACTCAGTAACCGTTGTTTGTAGAACAATATGTAAATGGATACGGGTATTGATATGTAAAATTTGTCGTTTATCCCCCGTGGCTCAACTGCTTGGCTCAACTGGTAGGGCAAAGGGAACTTTTACTTTCTCGTGACACTACTAGTAATGCTACGGGTAAATGTACATTTCCTATGACACTACCTGTGATATTGATACAAGTAAAGTATTTAAATCGTTATGCCAGTCTTATTAAGGTTGATTTTTTTTAATTTATTTGAGAAATTATTTCTTTATGTAGAAGTACCTATATGGTAAGTTATTATTAATCTGATGATAAATGTAGAAATATATAATGATGGTAAATACATCTATTGTTATAACCATAAATATCATTATATACACATAGTTTACTGAATAAGAATACATTTCAAATAGAACGTAACGCTCGTAGCGCAGTTTGACTAGGTGTTTGTCAGCGATCACCGAAATCAAGCAACTTTCCGCACGGGCAGTATTTGGATGGGTGCCCGTGGGTGGAATTTTCCAATTGAGCGCTACCTTGTCTCGGATGACACGTTAAATTGTAGGTTCCGGTTATTTTAACCGTTTACCCCTGTTAGAGGCCTTCAGGCGGCCTAAAAACTCTGACACCAGGGCTAGCCCGGTCTACACGAACTTACTTTACTTAAAAATACCGTATAAAAGACTATTTATTGTCTTGTTTGCCATCACACATTACCAACTGTGTTAAGTTATTTTTCAACACATCTTCAATTAAAATTAACAAACTTAAGTCGAAATACAAAAAGAATCATCGTTTCGGGAATTGAACAGACCAGCTTTCTTGTTTTCGGAGATATAGGTTCTGAAATATTCATAAAAAACATAAACTACCAAAGTAGGCACTAGATTCAAAAGTATGAAATACCCTGGCATTGCCAGAAGCTTCTACAATTCACTATGCTTTCCACGAGTTGGTTTACATTCTTGCCAAATAGTACCCATCTCTACTATTGCTATTGTTACCTAACTTCAGCTAATATTGCGCTCACAAGACAGTAAAAATGTTACTGACATCCGTCAGTTCGTGACGCGACACAATTTGCTTGTCTCCTTTTATAGCTTGTAAAAATACAGCCAAGTTTCAGAACAGTTTGATGTTACAAAGTTTTAACATCAGGGCCCATATCGCCTCAGGGCGGTAGTGATAGATGCTCCGTCTCTTTTGCTCTTGTGCCAAAAGCAATTGGTGTAAAAAAGATAATATATAAAGTTCAACACGAACACGTGTACCCAATAAGGAATCTGTGTTGACTGGATATAGAGACAAAATTTTAGTCCAGTAAAACTGTTGAACTGAATATGAACATCCACTAAAAATATAAGACAAGTGAAGTGGTTCACTTTATTTGGTCTTGGAGATATCGATATAAAAATTTATGTTTGCCTGTGTATGTCCTGTGATTTGAGTAATAAAATTTTAGATTGGAGATGATAAATTTTGTAAAGTTAGCTTTAGACTCAAGCCTTATGCCGCGGTGGTCTAGTGGCAGTGATACTTGCCTTACAATCGTGATGTCTTTGGTTCAAATCCCGGTCCCGTACCAATGAGTTCTCAGAAATTTATCTACGAAATCACACATCACTGGCTTTTCGGTGAAGGAAAACATTGTGAGGCAACCTGCACGCGTTCAATCGAAGAAATTCGATGGCGATCCACCAACCCGCACTGGGCCATGGAGCGCGGTGGATACGGCCCAATTACCCTTCGTGGGTAAGCCTACGTTCTGCAGTGGACTATTAAAAAGGCTGATACAGTACAGTATGGCCTTAGAACGAACCCATACCCATCCATCTCGCAGAAACCGCACTCACTGAAAACGTTAAACATCTACAGCATTTGCCAAAGATGACGGTCATGTAGCGTGTAGCCGGTAAGTGATTGCGGAATAACAATCAGTTGCTCCATACATTGTGTCAAAGAGTTAATAAAAGTTTAAAGTTAATAAACTTCTAAACAGCTTGTTAAGTTATCTGGATTTGACTTTAGGAAATCTTGCGTAAAATAGAAAGCTTGCATTCATATTCGAAAGCAAAAATGTCGATATCAAAAATATGTAAACTACAATGTCACCTTTTATACTCATACTTTTTTATGAATAACAATTAGTAACAGGTCATATAAATTTTACAATATTTCACTTTCAATTTAAAAACATTAAAATTCACTCAACAACATAAATTAAGTAATTCACATCAATTAAAAATTAAAAATCAAATCATTATAATAGTTATCTACATATCTCAATTTAAAAAAAAAACAATTACATAACTAATTTTTTTTAACCTTTTATAACCATAAAGTTGCCTGTTTTCCCTTAATTGGATAATTTTCCAAATAATCAACTAAAGAAGATCAAAATGTCTACAAGATTTTATTAAGCAAAGGGAAAACAACTGAGAAATCGCGAAAAATAATCAGCTGCTAGAAGTACATCAATTTTTTCAAGAGTCTATGAGCATTTTGCACGGCACTCCTGATTTTACCGAGGTTTTGCAGTTGGTTCCGTGATAAAAAATTGACAACAATAATGAGCATATAAATCTCTAAAAAGTAATCTGCACTTTGAAACCAATAACCTGTATTTTCTTAAGTAAACATCAACGTTTCCAAAACTTTTTCACACCTGGTGATAAAATAACACAGTAAAAGGTTGAAAGCTTCCTAGAATCCAACAGAAAGTCTAACGATAAATAAAACAAAGTGCCTGTTAGTCACATAAATCAGTCGTTTCCTGTTTGTAAGTACTCTGATCGGGCGTGTCCATCCAGATTTCTAAATTTACGGGAAAAGAAAGATGGACATGCTAGCATAAATCTAAGTATATAAGATAAGTCTGCTCCAATTTCTTAACCTATTATATGACTATTTTTCGTAAAAAAATGGCAGAACCGCCCTCCATCGTGTTCAAAATTCGAATATATCCCTCGAGTAGTTTACATTTTTGATAATTTTTCAAAAACGGCTCAGTTTAGATTACTTTAAAAATCAAAAAAAAAAAATTAAAAAAAAATCTAATATGACCATTTCGAAAGTATACCCTTTCAAACTAAAAAAGGATGTTTCGATTCGATTCACAAATGATAAAATTATAAAATTTTAAATTATTTGACATTTAAATTTTAAAGAAAAAATTTATTATCTTCTTTTTAGAGAATTTAAATAATAGATTTTTTCAACGTTTTTTTTTGCTATTAATTTATTTTTAATTTCATTTTAATCTGATTACGTTGCTTATATTACGAATACATTAGTTAGTCACGAAACAGAAATAAATACATTCTGTTTATTAAGTACCATATACCACGTCTCTCTTTTTATTATCTTCGTGTATGTATTCTCTTGTACGAGATGGCAGAATAAATATTCAATTGTTTATATTTCCTGCTTCTCCCCTTTCGTAGCAGCATTAAATAGGAAGCCGCAATTTTCATGGTCATGCCAAGATAACGTCTAAAATGCCCCAGTTTCACGCTATTCAGTCACAAAACAAAATAATTTAATTAAAAGCAAAATCCTTCGGCGGCCCGGAGCCTTTTCAAAAAACAACTTTACTTTTGTCATATCAAAACTCCGGTTTGTTTTTGTTTTCATAAACCATTTGGTGGGGTATTGCTGTGGTATTTTTCATTTGGCACGAACAGAGATGCCGGGGCAGCATTAGTGGCATCAGTGGGGGCTGTTACGAGGCCCCCGAGGCCTATATACGCCCCTGCATTCGCAGGGCAGCGTTTAAGGGTTGAATTTTGAGCCGCTCGCCATTTAGAAAAAAAATATATTTAATAACAGAGCACTTGCTGGATCGTAAATTCATTTCTGTAAGTAGAGGTCAGATTTTTGTGATGCTCTTTTTTGGTTTTTACTTGAAAATATTAGGTAAGAACTTTTATCTTAGTAAGTGGCACAATAATTTAAACAAAATTTGGGGAAGTTCGTGCCGATACTATTTTTATTTAAAATAATAGGCCTTATAGGTAAGTAAGATTCAGTATGATGTTACTGTGCCCCAAAATATTTCTTTTATTATAAATATTAATGTTTTTCATAATATTGAAAACATTGTTATGATGTGCTATAAGAAAGTTAAAGAAAATGTTTAACAAGTTTCTAGTCTCTTAAAATTGGACACTTTGAATCTGTGAATTAAGTAACATCTATGTTATTGAAAATCTTATGATATTTGTTATAAAAAGAAATGTAACATACTCGTAGAAAATTACAAATTCTAAAGAATATAAATTATTCTATTCCTCACAAGAAATTAACTATTAAAATTATTTCCGAGTTTCGTTTCCTGATGAAATCCTGGAATTAATAAGGTTCAATTTTGTTTTAGAATATAATATTTTTTTCTTAGAACGTAGATGGTGCTACTGACATACGCGTATTTGTAAAATCTGTGAGGTAAGTTTATCTTAGTTATTAATTTTATGTATTAAAACTTATTCAAAGCGTTATATTGTAATAAACATTTCAAAAATTTGTCTCAAACGCAGGACTTGAACTGTCATCTCCGGGTCACCGTCCCAATGCTTTCGCGCTTAATCTAGTTTACCTCCTGACGCATGAGCCAAATGCCAGTGGGCAGGGCACATATTTCGAAGAACGGATGGCCGATGGGGCCGTAAAGTTCTCGAATGGAGACCACGGACCAGGAAGCGCAACGCAGGACTTCCACCGACTAGGTGGACTGACGATATAATAAACATCGCAGGAACGCGCTGGATGCAGGCCGCTTCCAACCGGCCTTATTGGAAATCCATGTCAAATTCCGTACAAAAATTCCAAAGAACTCATTAGTACGGGACCGGGATTTGAACTCACGAACTCGCGAATGTAACGCTGGTCTACCTTCACCATCGTGTTTCTTTTTTCTTAACGTCTTTGTCTATGTGATCAGGCACCTAATTATTGCTACAGCATAAGAATGCAAAGAGAAGCGTCATAGGTGAGGTCGCCCGTGTGCGTTCCATTTTACTAATTTTGTTGCGTTGACAACACTGCTCTGTCATTGCTAGTACAACTAAAGTGTTTGATACTTGGTAGACACCAATTCGGTTTTCAACAGTACACTCGCGTCTTCCAAGTAGTTGGTACCTTGGCTGCTGATTAAAATCTTATTGTTAGTTCACCGTAACGCCACGACGATTCTCTTTTTGCACAAGCTCTAACAACATCCGCTATAACAAACTTGGTCCTCAAGACTAAATAAACATAATTCTCTCGCTACAGCCCCCTGCGATCGACTCAACTGTGGGATTGCTAAACATTGTTGCTAAACACGCCATTCATATTGCTCAGCGGCCATTGTTCTGCGACGTACTTCGAGTCAACTTGTTGTCAAGTCAAACAATGCGAGTAAACAACTGCAACAATACTGAGATTAAGTTTAGAACGGGGCTTGAGACTGGGGATTGTGATCTCGCACCATCCTGATTTTTCTTCTTAGCGTCTTTGTGACGTTGATGGGTTCTAAAGCTTTGGTAAAGAAAGTGTTGTGCAATGAAATATTTTGACATTTCAAAAGTATTTTTACAAAAATACCTACCAATGATTATTAAATCATTGATAGGTATTAAAGAATATAAAACTCAACATAAGACATAATATATCGTAATATTTTCAAAAAATATTTATGTTTCGCCAAAAATTACACAACCGATTTCTACCGAGTACAGAATTCGAATAGCTCGCACGAATCGATGTTTCATATTTTTTATCATTGTTGATTTTTCAAAAACGACTCAGCCGATCTCAATAAAATTCAAACTTGACCACTTCCAAAATACAATCAACTAAAAAAAATATTAAAACCAGTTAATAATTAACTGGAGTAATCGCGTTGGTAACATTTTTTTAAGTCGTTTTAAAATATATTTTATTAATATGTTATATTTTATTTCTAATACATAATGAATTTCATTCACTTAAGGGGTTTAAATTTTTCAAGTGATGTACCGTAAAAATATAACATTTTAAATTAATTTTTTTTCGTTGTAGAGAATTACGAGTAAAACGCGGACTTGTCTCGCTCACCTTGAAATCATGTTTTTTTTCGTAATTGATGAACATGATACATCTTGTTTAATACTTTTCGTATATTCAGTATTAAATACGCAAAAATAAACACCTTAGTTTCCATAATAGAATAAAGGTATTACCTACATTTCTACATAAAAAATCCTTCAGGAAATCACAAGAAAGCAAAAGATTTTCTTCTGACCTACGAGTACAACATAATCTTTGAAACCGAGCGAGGCAAACTGAGACCTTTCATTGAGCCGATTTCGGCCCATTGAGTCCGAATCACACCATTATGCTGGCTACGCCTTTATGTTGGTATAATTGAATAGGCCGTAGGGAGGTCCCCCTCTAAATCACTCAGGTCTAATGAAGGATTAATAAATTGATATCAGTTTATATCGATTGATCGAGGATAGTAATTAAGTTAGTGTTTATCTGTATATTGTCGTTTTAGTGCGGCGCAGTAGTTTCATTTAGTGTTTTTGACCGAGAAAAAGAAATGAGAGAAGGTCTCCGTTTTAAGGTCAAAGATTTTGCTTTTGTCTGTCCGGATGTTGATTCTTCTCTACCGTCTTTGAGCAAATATCTATAGAGTCACAATCCTGCAATAAAAGTGTCCGAACCAAAACCCTGCCAAGTCACGTAGTGGGCAGGCTTTTTAGTTAGTCGTAAGACGATTGCAAGTCGACTACAATACCGCGCGATGCCAAAGTGCTCAAGTTCCAAGCACTAATTAGGTGAAAAAACATCGGGACTCGAGAAAACGGGTCATTGTGAATTATTTAATGTAAATATTTAATTCGGTATGTATGACAGCGCTCGGACATTTTTTTTTACTACTTTCACATAGGGACAATAGCTCTGTAGATATTAGCTCGAAGATATTAATGTTTTTTTTTTCCGTCGGCGATTTTTGATTCGAAAGGTATTCATTTCCTTTAAAAAAGGTTCCCGCAAAAAGGACTGAAATTTTCTGTAGTGCTTCTTATAAAATGATTTTGGTAATATTTGGCAAGATTATTTTGTTTTTAAATCCTAACAAGATTTGCATTGTATGACCAAAATTGGTCGGTGGGGATATAGGTTTTTAGATTCAGTTAAATAGATGCGAGGACTCATGACCGAGGGGGTCGAAAAGTTCTCGAGTGGAGACCACGTACAGGCAAGCGCAGCGTAGGATGTCCACCTACATGGTGGACGGATGACCTCATTAAGACCGCAGGATCGTGTTGGATGCAAGCCGCTTCCAACCGGTCTTATTGGAGATCCATAGGGGAGGCCTATGTCCAGCAGTGGACTTCTTATGGCTGATGGATGGATGGATATAGATTAAATTACTTTGGCATAATTATTTAATTTTAATATTTATTATGTTGTACTGAATGTTATGTTTTGTTCTGTATTTTATCGCAATAAAAAGCTGTCCATGTCTAAAAGGGGTTAAATTTTTTGTTACGCTTCTTATGAATTGATTTTGGTAATATTAACAAGATTATTTTGTATCTAAATCCTAGCAAGATTAGCGACTATGACCAAAATTGGTCGAGAGCGAGTCAAAATACAGGCTTACGAAGATTCAGTCAGATGCGAGGTCTACTGTTTGGAGAACTACTAGTGGTAGTAATGTTTTATGTGACCGTCTTGAACAATTTAATTGTAGTCGTAATTCTATTTGTAAAGCTAACGGTGTTGAATTTGGATCTTAATATCGAATGGTTAAATCGGGCAATGGGATGCATTTATAGAACTAAAAGCTGACGATAGTATTACCATGGCTCGGGTGGCCGTCAAATATTATTGTAGGGGGTACTTACATCATTTTGATCAAATTCTTGTTTTGAATAAATATTTAGTGTATTTCCGCTCTGTCGTAGTCATATAAGTTAAGGGTATCATTCAAAAATCAAATTAAATCAGACACAAAATTAGTAATTAATCGTCAAACTGTATCATGGTTCGGCTATGGTTAGGTTAAGGTTAGGTCAGTTATTTTTTATTATTTTTAACGAAATAATTCTAATTTTGTTTCAGGTTCATTAATATATTGTGAGCAGACCTAAGCCTTACCTAACTTAACAATTTCTTTTTTTTTTCTCACACCTAATCTAACTTTAACCTAACCATAGCCGAACCATGGTACAGTTTGATGATGAATTACTAATTTTGTTAGTGATTTAATTTGGTTTTTGAATGGTACCCTTAACTTATATGACTACGACAGAGCAGAAATACACTAAATATTTATTCAAAATAAGAATTTGAAGATGAACTTCCGCAAAGTAACGCCTGATTCAATAAACTATCATAATCATCATTTGATTAATAAATTGAGTTCTCGCATACTAATTTCTAAATCACGATTATCTTGTGAAAAATTCTTTACTGGAGGTGGGCGTTGCTATCCAAACTTTAGTTTTCTGTGTGACAATATCGTATTTCCACTTCATCAGTTAGATAAATTGCTTTTTACAGAAGCATGCGTCAATCACTGAGACTGAAATAACCCAGCGTGTCTAAACAAAACTCAATATTTCTAAACTCCCACACGTACTAATGCCTCACTCCAACAAAAACCCTTTTCTTTTTCTACCACAAATGTGTCTATTTAGGAAAGTTTGGTGGCCACTAGGCCGGGGCTACACAGGTCTATTCTGTTCTGATTGAGCTATTTCCAGCGGTTGCCCTGTTGCGTGCAATGGCGCGGGTGACGTTGACGGATCGTCTGCTCCGGCTTTAAATATTAGGATTTGGACACTTGTGTCTGGGCCGAATTGCCGTTCGTAATTTGATGTTTATAGGAGATAATTATAAAGATAGTAGTAATTTATGATGATGTCTAGATGGACAAATATAAACATCAATTACAAACAAAATGGCTTAACTATTATTTACTGTTAGACTAAAATTACTGCAAAATAGCAAACCAATAGGTTTTAGTAACTCTATACTTTGAAACTTCTAATTTTAGCATTATTTGAAAAGATTAAGTACTAAAACCCCAACCGAATCATAATAATAATTATAATTGACTGCCTCGGTGGCTCAGGGGTTAGTGACCCTGACTTCTGGATCAAAGAGGCGTGGGTTCGATCCCCACCCAGGGCAAACATTTCTGTGATGAACATAGGTGTTTGCTCTGTGTCTGGGTGTTATTTAGGTACTATCTATACAAGTATGTATTTAAAATATGTATTATGTAGTATATCAGTCTCTGGCAGCCATATCACAAGCTATGCTTAGTTTGGGGTCAGAGACCGTGTGTAAGATGTCCCCTAATATATTTACAATCGTCTATCTTTTCTTTTTATACAGAACTTTAACTAAATGAGACTTTTGACAATTGTCTCGCTTTTCTATTTGCAGTGTTTGTTTTGCCCATCGAATTGGCATTTTTTTGGTTTTGCATTCTATACACAGTAAATGATATATCAATGGCTAATCTTCATAAAATTAACTTGTCGCTCAGAAAGTTGGCTAATGAATTTTGATTTTGTCGAAACTCGAAACACTTTGTAGTAGATAGATATACTCACTATTTATTCACATTCACACACACATTAAACAGAAAAATAGATGCTACAACATGTGAAGCAACCGGCAGCCTTATCACTGAAAGTGATTTCTTCCAGGCAACCTTAGGATGGAGAGAGATAGGTGTAAAGGAGTACTAGTAGTTGTACTTAGCATAGAAACGATATAAATCGAGCCAATGACGATATCAAAAGATTAGTACATACTTCATGCTGCCAAGCATGTAATTGACTTACAAATAGTAGAGTTTTCTGATAATAATTCATATTACCTGAAACAAAACAATAACAAATGAATTAGAATATTGACTATTTAAAAGACAATAGCAAAAAACAATTTGGTTAGATACAGCAACCACGCAGAGCTTTACAGCTTTTCAAAGATAGACAGGTACTAAATTTAAAAAAAAAAAAAACAAATCTTTACTGAACAAGTACTCGCCAAGACGAATCAAACAGCCGAAACTCGATAGGGTTGCGTCGTTTCATTGCAGAGTTCCTAAGACCACCTTTCAGCTCCATCATCAGACAGTAGTTAAAAGACAAATACCAATTACTCGCCAAGACCATTCAAATGAACCCAAACTCAATGACGTTGTGTAGTTTCATTGCTAAGTTCCTTTGGCCACCTTCCAGCTCCATCATCAGATTAGCACCATGTCCTCATAATATTGCAGTGTCACGCGATTTATACATGTATGCAAAATTTCAGCTCAATCGGTAACCGGGAAGTAGATCAAATCTAGCAAACCTGTTTAAAATAGAACTATGAAAAAGAAGAAAATATGTTAAGGTGTTGATACAAAATTGTTTGCAAAGGGCGCTTTTACTTCTGAAGAAATACTGGCACAAAACAATATTGGATGTCCGGACACGCTATTGGTCACTACAATTGTACAATGTATAAAAAATTACCAAGACACTATGTCTCTTGTACACATCCGTTTTTGCGAGCTGAATGCTTGTGTAACCATTTCAGACTATTCCTTAAGTCAGTTTACTCAAGGCAAAATCTGGTAAATAATAATCATACAGGATCAGACTTTATTTGACATTCATTGTTATCTTCATAATTCCCTATAACCACTCTGGTAATACGGAACAACGAAAGCGAACAATGAAAACACATAAATAAATTAAATCAAACAAATTCCATAAACAAAACATTATCGACTCTTTAAATATAATTTTCTACAACAGCTACTGTAAAAAAAATCGGAAAAAAGTAGGCCTCGCGCACGAAGGGTTCCGTACTGTATGATAGCCTTTAAATATTTATTCTATTTTATTTTAAATGTTTTTCTATTAAAGTGAATGTAGATTTAAATATTCTATGAATATTTCAAGCATATTACCTGTTACCATTATTAATATCGAGCAAAAAACGGCAAAAAATTGAGGTTTGTTGTATTAAAGCCCCCCTTAAATATTATTTTTATTCTGTTTTTAGTTTGTTGTTATAGCGCCAACAGAAATACCTACATCATCTGTGAAAATTTCAGCTTTCTGGTGCTGGTGCCAGACAGATAGTCGGACGGACAGCGAAGTCATAGTAATAGCGACCCGTTTTTACCCTTTGGGTACGGAACCCTAAAAAACATCAAACAATTCTTTGTGAAATAGTTCCACTTCAATAAAAAGGCCGGATGAATGCCCAAGGCACAAAAGGAAAAAGTTACGTGTGTTTTAGAAAGCCTAACGTTTTGGCTATCAAACAAAGGCTCACTTTACCGTTTTATTATGAGAAAAATTATACACGTAATGTTAATGTGGGAAACAATATGTTGTTTGTACAACGTTGCGTGCCATAAGTGCGGTTTTCGTGTGGTGACCTGAAATTTTAATCCATGTAGAGATATAATTTATGAGTTGGGCTATCTTTATATTGTCCGCATAAATGTGTTCTAGTTCCATAAAACGTGTGTTGTATGCCTGCTTTTATTATTCACTTGGCAGTTGTTGGATGGTTTATATTTATGGGCTGAATTGTTTGAGATACTATAGCCCTGTCAGTTGTGGTTTAGTTTCTTATAAAATTATAGGTACCTACATTCAAGAGAGAACTATAGTTGGGTTATTTTTTAACTTTCGCGATTTTAGCACATTTTCTTCCCGTAGAAATTTCGATCAAAGCTACTGAATAATAAGGTTAGTATTTATTTTTTTATCTCGTATTTTTAGTGAACATTTAGTCCCATGGCATAAAACTATAATTTAATGTGAACAAAATATTCTCCATACGACTTTGGTGTAGTATGTATACACTACATTTTATGTACTTAAGAAATTGATTTGTCTTTTGTAGTTATTTTCATAGTACACTATCTGTACTTAGTTAATTTAGATCAATTTTAAAATTGCATCCAAAACTGTATATCAGGAACTTCTCGTAAATCGCACACAATATATTTCTACCATTAAAAAATGCCAAATTGATCATTGTCACACTCAAATACATTTTCGATTTCATTTTACTACAGATAGTAAATAAAATCACAAAAATAAACTCTTTTTTCCGTCGAAACCTTTACAAACAGGTATTTACTGTACAACTATTGACTGATCCAACAAACTTTTTGGCTGGTTAAAAGCCCAAGCTGAGTTTATTTAGATGGATCCTTTAGTTAAATTCTGTTGCAAAATTCCTGTTTATATCTAACTTTTTATTTCATATCAAATTTTTATCATAATTTATAATGATTGTTTGAAGTCAGACGTTAGATTTTGATTTTTTAAGACCTTTTATAATGGTATTGATAGTTATATTTGACTCCCTCGATGGCTCGGTGGTTAGTGTCCCTGACTTCTGGATCAAAGAGCCGTGGGTTCGATCCCCACCCAGGGCAATGTAGGTCATTTGTGTGATAAATATAGGTGTTTGCTCTGTGTCTGGTTATTATTTAGGCACTATCTATATAAGTATGTATTTAAAGTATATAAATCAGTATCTGGCAGCCATATTACAAGTTTTGCTTAGTTTGAGGTCTGAGACCGTGTATAAGATGTCCCCTAATATTTATTTATTTATTGTTGTGTGGAGTCATAAAAAATGAAATAAACCTACTCAATGTTTTTAGCGTCCGACTGTGATCTAGCTTGATAGATAAATTATAGAGACGAAAACCATACTGCGTAGAGATTTACCTATCGTTATTAACACCATCATTATCAACCGTACAACCTCTGACGTTCTGCTGGTGATCGGCTTCTTCTATGGATTTTCCATAAAACCAAATGGAAGCGGCCTAAATTCAACATATTCCTTCGGCACGGTAATTAGATATCATTACCGTGCCTGCGATATTGATTAGATCAACTGACCACTTGCGTTGTCGCCGCGACGCGACGCCGCGGCGACAACACCCGTGTGGCACCAGCCTCACGCTGCGTTTGCCAGTACGTGCGTAGAAGTTAGGTTAGGTTAGGTCTAGACACCAGGGACATAATTGAAAGCTTTATAAAATCATAAGCTGGTCATTTTGGCTGCCAAAAATTAATATAGTACATATAAATAAATATATTTTAAATACATAGAAAAATAATTACTAATAACACAGAGCAAAACCAATGTTCATCACATAAATGTTTGCCCTGGGTGGAAATCGAACCGTGTCGTTCCAGTAAGTTCTTCCATTAGTTCTACTAGTAGAATTTCCGGGACAAAATTTTCCCAGTAGTCACCCACGCCTCTGTAACAAACCTCAGATGGTTTGATCGTCCACATCTGAGTAACTAGGCATAGGTAGAGAAGGCATTCTTGTAGGTCAGGAGTCTCTCACATGAGGATATAATTATTTCTAATATTATCTAAAGAAACTTTCCATTCAAATGATATCCAAACAATCAGGTAAATAAAAACATTATAAAAAAGCAACAGATCTTCAATCTAGGTATGAAAACTCTTTGCAGAACTTGAGAATTTAAAATAAGAGAAAAAAAAGAACAGATAATTTGACGGAACTGACAGCAGGGACTTCACTTGAGAAATTATAGGAAAATGTTGGAATATTTCATTTTTAGGATATTTTTAGTTTTGTACCGCAAGATTCAGAGAAAGGAAGAGCAGAGAAGAGTTTACTAACTAGGAGAATTTTGTTCCTGGTCTAAAAAGTGGAAGTTGGAAGAAAGTTGTTTTCGATCGAAGGACGAGGATGTTCCTAGAGGATTTGGTTTCGTATAATCGTATCACTTTTTAAATAGATATGTCATAGTAGGTATAGAATTGTTCAGCAGATGATGTTCCTGCGAGTCGGCCAGATCAGTACTGCATTGGACTTTTGGATGATTTACTGTTGTATTAATGTACAAATGGACATCAGATGAAAAGAGGAGCTCTATCATATGGAGATAGGCCTATATCCGCCTTACTGAAACGATGCGGTATGGAGGATTCTCACACGTATCTATTCTTTTATGAGTATGAACGAGTTGCTTACGACGCTACGCTACACCACAGAAACAAGGCAATATTATCTACTCTGACCTGTTGCGGGTTGATAAATACACATACGTTTTCAGGTTCCTATGGCGGTTTTGCATAAGTTGACTTACGATGTTTCCTACTCTATAGAAGTATGTTACTGACGAAACTATCCTTCATTGAGCATTTACTCACGAGTAGAAGATATAAGCTTCTAACACTCGCTCTTTATTATTTCTATGTATGAATTACAAATGTTTTAATTATTTGTCTTTTTCAGCTTCGACTATATGTGAACATGAAATCTTATGATATTATATTCTATGCGGATTGAGAATCTCCAGAAATTGAGAAATTTTCAGACATGACGTGCTTTACCTACTCGTACAATTTGCGAAGGACAGAGTGTTCATAGATAAAATGTCATTTATTTATATTATGGGGATTGAAGAGTCGACTGTTGCTATACCACATTATTGCAACATCTCATTATTTAAATACTAGCTGTAAGTGCTATTCGATCAATGCTGTATTTTCATTAGTGTGCAGAACTCTTGAAGCCAGATAGAGCTTGGGCCAGTGATTCTCATTTCCGAAATGGAGGGATATCCCGTGTCCGTATTAAGAGTGTAAATTCTGATCACTTTGAAATAAAGCTATTGATAGCTTATTGATTTTAATATTATTTTACAAGGCGAAGTCGATTCTCGAACCTTTATCTATAGTAATCTTGGAGCTTTTCTTGAGAACACTCTGGATTTCATGCAAGTTTTATGATTTTTCTGACTTTATGAAGGGATGTAGATAAGATGACTACTGACACACTCGCGACTCCTGGTTTTCTTTCCTGCTTTCTTTTCCCAGGATGGCGTTAGATTTACGAAAGCAGAGTAGAGTCATTTTCATGGTTTTCAGCTCTCTCGAGCGCCATGACTAAATAATCAGAGATAAACATTAAATAAAATAAATCTCTGATACCTAAATAAAATTGAATCAATTTAAAATATTAAAATTAATTGTCAGAAATAAATTAATACTATTCTTTCTGGCATTCCAATCTTTTATTATATTCGTAGTTTGATAATAATATTAGTTCAACAATAGAGTTTCTTTGTTCTAAAGTACTAGTTTAATGGAATTTCCTTCTCATCTCATGTCTAATATTTTCTTATGTAACTTGAACCATATTTTATACCTAGCTTTATTAAAGTTTATTTATTTAATTCAAAAATATTCTAAATAACTCCTTGTAAAACAGAGAAGCTCTAGAATCACTATTTCTATATAGCTCTTGAGACATTAGTTGGGTACTGCATTTCACTCTGAGATTAGTAATATACTTTCAGGTTCATAGGAGCTCAAAATAGGTAAAACATAGGGTTTCTGTTCTGGACTTAGGTAATCTATTAGGAAGATATTTCGAATCACCTATACCTAGGGTTTATGCGGTCTATAACACAGGATCTACCACTGGACGAACACTGGCCAAACTAACGTATAATTAGGTAAATAAACTAGATGATTAAGATAGGAATCTCACAGCAGAAAACTAATAAAGCAGACGGCGCTAGGTGAGAATTATTACGTTGTGAACTTAAGAAGTTCAAAAATGATAGTATTCATATCTTATTATCTATCTATACAAATAGTAAGCTGAGATCTTATTGAATATCTGTATCGATATTTAATGCCTTCTAAATATCTTAGGATATTTCTTTCATGAGGTTAAATTTATAATTTCATCATAGACAGGTGGAACCAAGACGCATAGCTAGTATGTCAAACACCTAGGAACCATTGAAAGCAAATGAAGTTTCTTAAATCATTTAATCTGACATTTTATTTTAGACAGGTTTCTTAAAATAGTTTCTTCTTTTCTTAGGTTTATAAACGAGGTTAATTAGGCAGGTTAGGCTAGGCATGTTACATTTCGGCTGGGTAGGCTAGGATCGTTACAATTTGGTTTCGCGACCAGGATCGTTACAATTTGGTGCCGTGACCAGGATTAGGAATAGAAACGATTCGTTTTATCATAAAAATAGGTTTAAAATATTTTCGAGGTAATAGAATATAGTCGAAACTCATAAATATTTGATTTGTTAGTTTAACTTTGTTTAGGCAAGTCAATTCAGGTTTATTATAGTACTGTGTTCAGTAGTCCGACTATCTGAACACAATTTGTTGCTGTGAAATGGAGACGAAGGTGATTCGAAATTTATAGGTCAGTGATAACTAGGGTCACGTAATAAATTTAATCGCGAGTTCATTAGACAAGGTATCGAATATCTCATCAATTTTCAGGTTAATCATTGTCTTAGGGTATTAACAGATTAAAACGTTGGGGGGTGATTTGTTTAAAAAACAAACTGCAAACAATAGCAAGCATTTTGTATCATGGGTAATTATTTCGTTCAGGTTATAAAAAAGGGGTCTAGCCAAGGATCATTCGTCACTCATGTAAAGTGTTTGTAGTAAATATGGTATAGTAGTTTAGTGTTTATAATATAATTTATTACTTCATGTATAAGTATAGCTTGAATATTTGTAGATAGTTAATATTTTCAATTTATAATAAAAGATATGATGAGTAATTATACAGACAAAGCAAAGTATATTATTAATATTTTATAATAGGAAACGCAGGGAGTCGATTCGGTTATATAATTTTATTACAGACTAGAAAACCGGGGGTAGAGTATACTTAACAATTTTAACTTACGACTTTGTAAATCAAAGTAATAAAGTGTGAAATATTTTTCATTGATAGAGATTTGATTGAGTAGGTTACGGAATGACTTTGATTTTTTGGACATTTGTATTATACTACTTTTACCACAGAAAGTTAGCAAGTAGATCAATTTAATAATTCAATCTAAAAAAAGACTGTTAAACTAAATTCCATATAAATTGCATACAGGAAAAGTAGAGATGGGAATATGTTATAAAATAAACATAGGGTTAATCTACATTGTGTATTTGTATTAATTGGGATTGCATAAATATTTAGAGGTCAATTTCTCTTGCATCAAAAATATAATAAATCGAATAGTAGATAGTAATAAGCATTTGGATTGCATCATTATATCAAAGTTGTCTAACAGTGAAAGATACGTTAAAAATGTATTTTATTAGGAATCTATCAGTTCTAGTTTGAGGTTATGATAAGCTGAATAATTATTGTAAAATTATTAAGCTGTTAAATAATTTCATTTCAATTAAGATGATTTGGGAGAATAGATAATTTGTCAGAGTAGAATCTGGAAAGGCGTAAAGAAGGGAAGTTTAATTTAATTGTTTAAATAAGTAGAGTAAAATGGGACTTCTAAACGGTGGTTGTATTACCAAATAATTGGTCAGTTAAAAAAAAAAGAAAACAACTGGGCTTAGTAAATAAAATCAATCAAATAAACTAAGACTCAGTAATACAACATGAATTCTAAAAAAAAAAATAGTAGTATTTAGTGTGAATATATTCTAGCTCAGTGAGCTTCATCTGCATTGGCAAGGTTGTTGATCATCAGGAAAGTTGGTGGTCAAACGCAGGCTTTTCGCGATTCAAAAAAAAAGAGGATGAAAGAGTTGAGCAAATAAAAGGTAGATTTATAAATTATAGCAAGGGAATTCTAGTCAGGGGGGTGGAACATTATTTGCTCAATCTTTTCAGATACTAGCAGGTAAACATTATTATTATTCTTAGACATCAGTTATAATCAATGTAAATAGGGGTTAGCTAAATCTTCAGCGATTATTTAAAGTCTAAATAATCAGGTAAAATAGAATAGTTAATGCACTTAAAGTGAGTAAAGTAAGCTGGGTTTTAAATGGTCGATCATCAATCAAATCAACTCTTGTTGTTAGCGTATTTTTACTGATTAGGTATTTACTAAACGGGTTAAAACATATCTGTGAGGATATTTGATTTAAGATATGTCAGTGTAAGCTAAAGTAAGTAAATGTAACGCAATAACATAGATTTAAATTTGTTTTGTTGTTAGAAGTGAGCAATGATACTGAAAACTAAACTAAGTAAATCAACAAATAGTTTTCTTTATCTAAAATTAAATTAAAGTTCTTTCGTATACTCTTGCTAGATGTTTAAAAATTAGTTACACCAAGATAAGAAAATTTGTGTTATTAGAAAATAAAAATAACACATTATTAAAAAAAAGACTTGCAAAATAAAAATCTAGTTCAAGTAATATTGAAAAATTGATTTCAAATGTTCATTAAAGAATTCAAAGATGATTTGCTAGTTTGAAGGAAGTAAAGTGTGAGCTCGATAGATTGGCTTAACTTATGTTTCAAAATATTAATCATTATCAAAAATTATACGCGTGGAGATATGTCGGGATTCGAGTAGGTAGAACTCTCATGGCCAAGCAATGCCGCGCCAGGAATTGGTTTCTCTAACCATATGGAAGAGATCCTTTCCACTAGAAGAGTGTAAATTTTACTTACTTGAAAACTTGGGCATATTGACACATTATTATCTAATTAAATTTTTTTAGTGGGTGAAGCCATTCTGTAGGCTGTAATAACTAAAAACAATTTGGAAAATTAAATTTCTTTAGTGAACATTTTGACATTTATTTGCACATTGTTAAATTAATTGAGAATGCGTGAGAGATTCTTAGGTAGATAAATGCAAGTAGGAAAGTAAGCACAAGGCTGAATATTTTTCAAAAAAAAATCAGGTTAAAATCATAAACAAAAATTTAACCAAGGTTCAAATAATAATTAACCTCTAACTTGTTAACATTTTAGTAAGGATAGTGAGGTAGAAGTTTATTACGAGGGTGTGGATGTATTTTGATTATTTTGCTATGGGATGTAAAGGGGAATGTGCAAATATTGGCTCGCTTTGAGTTCAAAAGGTGATGCTACGGCGTGAAGTTGGCGTGTAGACGGTGGAAGGTGGAGTTGATGAATTTGATTTTATATTATTGTTTCATAAATTTTGCGTTTGTGAAATAGTAATGTAATAATAATAAAGTAGAGAGTGATAGTAAAAATTAAATCAGTTCAAGAGGGACTAAACGACAATAGCATTGCTGGGATTTGAAGCGGTTTGTCAGGGTTCGAGTTTTGGCAATCACTTGAACAAATAGATCTTTATGAAGGAGTGTGGTGTTAGGACTAGGCCAGCAGGCAATTCATCAACATAAGTTGATTTCATAAGGATCTTTTACTCTACAAGGTAGGAAACTCTGAATTGATACACTGCACATGCTCCAGTTTATAAATAATTGAATTTTAACTATTCACACTTGGCGGGACATTGATGCCATGCGGAACTATTTTCCTTTTTCATGGACAATTCGTGTAGTTTGGAAGGGGTATGTTGGGAAAATCTCCGAACGAAAGATTGGTTCGCTGAGACTACTCAACATGCGACCATTCAGGTCGGTTCTACCTCAAAACAGAATTCCCTTACGAGGGCTCCGTTTCTGTCACCGAACCAGAACTTCCTTGCAGATTATAACAATTTAGTGGGGATGGCGATTTTTCTTCATGGTAGAGATGTAATCAAACTGAGAGTAGGAGGTTTTAAGACGATTATCTGTAGACTGGTATAAAAACATTTTCGCATATTGTAATAGGGATACATTCACATTAGAAACATATAATTTCATTGTTGGAACTCGAATTTTGATAAATACAATTATGCACTTGATTAAATTTAAAGTTATTATAATTTTTTTTTAGGAAAATTTACTTCGATTTAGATGTTTACCAACATCTTTTCATCTGCGAAAATTTTGGGGGGTGCTGTAATAAACCTCAGATGGTTTGATCGTCCACATCTGAGTAACTAGGCATAGGTAGAGAAGGCATTCTTGTAGGTCAGGAGTCTCTCACATGAGGATATAATTATTTCTAATATTATCTAAAGAAACCTCCATTCAAATGATATCCAAACAATCAGGTAAATAAAAACATTATAAAAAAGCAACAGATCTTCAATCTAGGTATGAAAACTCTTTACAGAACTTGAGAATTTAAAATAAGAGAAAAAAAAGAACAGATAATTTGACGGAACTGACAGCAGGGACTTCACTTGAGAAATTATAGGAAAATGTTGGAATATTTCATTTTTAGGATATTTTTAGTTTTGTACCGCAAGATTCAGAGAAAGGAAGAGCAGAGAAGAGTTTACTAACTAGGAGAATTTTGTTCCTGGTCTAAAAAGTGGAAGTTGGAAGAAAGTTGTTTTCGATCGAAGGACGAGGATGTTCCTAGAGGATTTGGTTTCGTATAATCGTATCACTTTTTAAATAGATATGTCATAGTAGGTATAGAATTGTTCAGCAGATGATGTTCCTGCGAGTCGGCCAGATCAGTACTGCATTGGACTTTTGGATGATTTACTGTTGTATTAATGTACAAATGGACATCAGATGAAAAGAGGAGCTCTATCATATGGAGATAGGCCTATATCCGCCTTACTGAAACGATGCGGTATGGAGGATTCTCACACGTATCTATTCTTTTATGAGTATGAACGAGTTGCTTACGACGCTACGCTACACCACAGAAACAAGGCAATATTATCTACTCTGACCTGTTGCGGGTTGATAAATACACATACGTTTTCAGGTTCCTATGGCGGTTTTGCATAAGTTGACTTACGATGTTTCCTACTCTATAGAAGTATGTTACTGACGAAACTATCCTTCATTGAGCATTTACTCACGAGTAGAAGATATAAGCTTCTAACACTCGCTCTTTATTATTTCTATGTATGAATTACAAATGTTTTAATTATTTGTCTTTTTCAGCTTCGACTATATGTGAACATGAAATCTTATGATATTATATTCTATGCGGATTGAGAATCTCCAGAAATTGAGAAATTTTCAGACATGACGTGCTTTACCTACTCGTACAATTTGCGAAGGACAGAGTGTTCATAGATAAAATGTCATTTATTTATATTATGGGGATTGAAGAGTCGACTGTTGCTATACCACATTATTGCAACATCTCATTATTTAAATACTAGCTGTAAGTGCTATTCGATCAATGCTGTATTTTCATTAGTGTGCAGAACTCTTGAAGCCAGATAGAGCTTGGGCCAGTGATTCTCATTTCCGAAATGGAGGGATATCCCGTGTCCGTATTAAGAGTGTAAATTCTGATCACTTTGAAATAAAGCTATTGATAGCTTATTGATTTTAATATTATTTTACAAGGCGAAGTCGATTCTCGAACCTTTATCTATAGTAATCTTGGAGCTTTTCTTGAGAACACTCTGGATTTCATGCAAGTTTTATGATTTTTCTGACTTTATGAAGGGATGTAGATAAGATGACTACTGACACACTCGCGACTCCTGGTTTTCTTTCCTGCTTTCTTTTCCCAGGATGGCGTTAGATTTACGAAAGCAGAGTAGAGTCATTTTCATGGTTTTCAGCTCTCTCGAGCGCCATGACTAAATAATCAGAGATAAACATTAAATAAAATAAATCTCTGATACCTAAATAAAATTGAATCAATTTAAAATATTAAAATTAATTGTCAGAAATAAATTAATACTATTCTTTCTGGCATTCCAATCTTTTATTATATTCGTAGTTTGATAATAATATTAGTTCAACAATAGAGTTTCTTTGTTCTAAAGTACTAGTTTAATGGAATTTCCTTCTCATCTCATGTCTAATATTTTCTTATGTAACTTGAACCATATTTTATACCTAGCTTTATTAAAGTTTATTTATTTAATTCAAAAATATTCTAAATAACTCCTTGTAAAACAGAGAAGCTCTAGAATCACTATTTCTATATAGCTCTTGAGACATTAGTTGGGTACTGCATTTCACTCTGAGATTAGTAATATACTTTCAGGTTCATAGGAGCTCAAAATAGGTAAAACATAGGGTTTCTGTTCTGGACTTAGGTAATCTATTAGGAAGATATTTCGAATCACCTATACCTAGGGTTTATGCGGTCTATAACACAGGATCTACCACTGGACGAACACTGGCCAAACTAACGTATAAATAGGTAAATAAACTAGATGATTAAGATAGGAATCTCACAGCAGAAAACTAATAAAGCAGACGGCGCTAGGTGAGAATTATTACGTTGTGAACTTAAGAAGTTCAAAAATGATAGTATTCATATCTTATTATCTATCTATACAAATAGTAAGCTGAGATCTTATTGAATATCTGTATCGATATTTAATGCCTTCTAAATATCTTAGGATATTTCTTTCATGAGGTTAAATTTATAATTTCATCATAGACAGGTGGAACCAAGACGCATAGCTAGTATGTCAAACACCTAGGAACCATTGAAAGCAAATGAAGTTTCTTAAATCATTTAATCTGACATTTTATTTTAGACAGGTTTCTTAAAATAGTTTCTTCTTTTCTTAGGTTTATAAACGAGGTTATTTAGGCAGGTTAGGCTAGGCATGTTACATTTCGGCTGGGTAGGCTAGGATCGTTACAATTTGGTTTCGCGACCAGGATCGTTACACCTCTTTGACCCAGTAGTCAGGGTCACTAACCACTGAGCCACCGAAGCAGTCTAAATTAATGCAAACATTATTCCTAATAATGAATCATTTGTATATTTTGTACACAATATTGTATTTTTTACACTGTCATCACCAAAATCAACAGTTGGAGCTTCAAAGGTCAGTAATGACCGTCTAGAAAATTAGCAGCAAATGACTGCGACAATATTTTTACTGCTAAATATTTTCGCAGAGAATTCCCGCCACGCCCGGCCTCGGATGCCCGACACCAGGGAAGATTAATAGTCGTTAATAAAAAAGACGTTAACAGAAGTGACGAAGAAAACTTCCGCAACATGGCGGCGACCTTGAGAATAGACGCGTCTTTTGTCTATTTGATGATACCGCTTGATTTTATGGTCAGAACTTTTACAAGTATAATCAAACTTTTACTAACTACAACAAAATACAACAAAACATACTTAATATGCTAAAACTACTTGCACTACATATTTGAGCCATTTGCAGTTGTGACATTGAGTCTGTGGGGCCGGGAGCTCATCTTATTTTCAACAGTCTTTCTGAGCGTCTGGTGGGCGCGACGCGTGGCCAAAATGCTGTTGTTTATTTGGCTCAACGCATAAGCGTTGCCATTCAGCGTGGCATGCTGGGCACGCTGCCAACTGGCAGTGGGCTTAAGCATATAGATTATCTTTAGAACTTCAACAAGGGTCTGGGGAAAAGCTTTTTCATTCAAACTTTTTGATTCTCTATATTTCATTACACAAGGTGGAGAGCTGACGCTGATATTAGTTTGACCCGCAAGAAGTAGATACTAAATACCAGTATTCATAAAAGCAATAAGAAAAAATACTAACACCATAACAAAGAAAAAAAAAGAAAATTGAAATAAACTAAATGATAAATAAAGAATGTAATTAGGCATCGCACTTTAAAAGGAACTCATTCATGCTATTTTGACTAATGTTAAATTAGTTCGCATCGCTGTATACGGGTTGTTCGGAAATGATGTTTTAATTTTGTTTTCACATTTAAATAATTAGTTTTATTTGTTGAATTTAAAATATGCCGAAGACAGAAGACCAAATATGTGATATCATTTAATGTCGGCGTTAACTCACCACATATTGTACGAGCATAACATACGTACACGATATTATTTAGTTCATTCAGCGATATGTACCTATGACTAAAAAAAATAGAACAATCAGAAAAAAACAGTACCTACCTACCATAATACGACTGGGCAAAAATCAAAATGCCAGAAGCTGTGCCAATAAGTTTGGACTGCGGAAACACTAGTACTAGGTATACATACAAATCGCATTTCTATACTGATTTACTTCCTACATAAACATACACATACAAATTGCAAGGAAGTACATATAATGTAACAATGAAACAAGGAGCAAGCAACAATATTAGTCAGACAAGTCAGATTCCATCAACGTGGAGTGGAGATGTGCAAAACTGGACAGAATGTTGTACGAGTAGACCTTATATTAGTTGAATACGAATAAGAAACATAACTCTGTGCCGGTCACGGTTGTATATTATTTTTCGTGATTGTACAGTTCCATTGATTCATCTGAGCGTTCTCTGTTGGACAGAGGCCTATCCGATAGATATTCAATAAGACTGAATGATAACAGCTAGCATCCAGCATAATTTTGCAATCTCAATAAAGTCATCTGTCCACCTTGTGGTTAGATGTCCTACGCTATGCTTGCCGGTACGTCTCCAATCTAAAACTTTTCGATCCCATCTGCACATAGCACGGGGAACTGATGTCAGATCATGCTATATTATGCCCTGTACGCTGCCAGGATAGCACTGATATTTCGTGTGAAAAATCAAAATTGCCGACTCATCATTCTATATATGAAACAAATATAACTATCTCGAAAAAACCGCAACATCGACTACCACCGTGTACAGAATTCGAATATTTTGCATGAATCGATGTACATTATTGTTGATTTATCAAAAACGGCTCAGCCGATTTCGATAAAATTTAAATAGGTGGTCCCATTTAAATTTTATCGAAATCTTCGGGAGTATATACCAATATTATAATGAGAAAAGTTTTGATTGTTTGTTTGTTTGCATTGAAAAGGCTCAGAAACTACTGTACTGATTTGAAAAATTCTTTTACTGTTGGAAATCTTCACTATCTCCGGATGACATAAGCTTTATTTTATTTTAAAAAAAATTAGGGTTCATTACTAAAACACCCATACCTACATTACGTGGTAGGTATATAGGCACAATACTTGAAACATCTGTCTTCTTTAGCAAATCATACCCAGGCAAAGCCAGCGTGGGCAACTAGTTTATAAAATATATATATTGTATTTTTTCTTTTAATTTTGTATTTTTTCTTTTGTAATTTGAATTGTAACTATAGTAATTACCATTTAATTCTTTAATTTCATTAATTTTGACAATAAATAAAAAAAAAAAACAAAAAAAAAAAATATGTAATAAATATAGACTCACTGACAATAATATATATATTGCTACCTCTCCGTTGTGGTGGTGTCTGCGTTATATTCCGGAAGACGTCCGGAAGAGAACGAAATGACCCTAATAAGACGGGGAAACCTCGTCACGACGGTAAAGTAGCTGTCTTACGAGTACACTGGGGTGCTAAAATTTCTAAAGTTATAGAGTAGGACTGTAGGAAAATGTTGTATGCAAGATGCTTTCAGCTGTCTTTAACTTTGGTAGGACTAGGAATTATCTAAATTCAGCCTTGGAAATGAGCTCCAAAC
This sequence comes from Hypomecis atomaria, assembly GCA_964007245.1. Classification (NCBI taxonomy): domain Eukaryota; kingdom Metazoa; phylum Arthropoda; class Insecta; order Lepidoptera; family Geometridae; genus Hypomecis; species Hypomecis atomaria. The sequence goes on along the minus strand of OZ023296.1, from coordinate 4,251,801 downwards.
TGTTTATAGAATCACAATAGTACATATTATGTTAGCTTTTTAACCGACGAAATGGAGTAGGTACCTCACCTACCATAGATTTTATTTTATTTTACGAATAACCTTCCATAGGATTGTACGATAGTAATTTTTCTAGAAAGAATATAATCTCCAAATTGGGGATGGTTTGTTTTTGAATTAACAATCAACAATAGGTAATTAATTAATTTAGCAATAAATCTAGAGATTTTTATGACATAATTTGTACAATTAGCAATAAATCTAATGTGCAGTTTTTTTTTTTTAATTTGTTTCAATTGGTGAAAATATCCATGAACAAACAAAAAAAATACATACGGCTAACATAGTTCGCCCTCCTTTTTGGAATTCTGTTAAAATGGCATGCATCGATTCGAGCGAACTATTCAAACTTTGTACGTAGATTACAATGTTGAAGCCAGTTGTGCTATATTTGGCGAATGATAATTAGTTACTGATACCTCAGTTAGCTGAATGGTAAAAATAATAAATGATATGACAGCATACCGCAACTAGGTGTGATAGATAATTTACTATATTGTCAAATGGCTTATGTATGGATAGTTAGACCTTAACACCATGCAGTGACACTATTTTTAGGGTTCCGTACCCAAAGGGTAAAAACGGGACCCTATTACAAGACTCCGCTCTGTCCGTCTATCTGTCTGTCTGTATGTCTGTCACCAGGCTGTAATCTCATGAACCCTTATAGCTAGAGAGCTACAATTTTCACAGATAATGTATTTCTGTGTAATGTTATACTAATAACAAAATAAAATTAGTTTAAGTGGGCTCTCCCACACAACAAACCTGATTTTTAACCGTGTTTCGCTCGATATTAATATTGGTAACAGGTAGATGCTTAAAATCACCCTCACATCACATCACATCACATCACCCTTCGTGGGTAGGCCTACGTCCTGCAGTGGACTATTAAAAAGGCTGGTACAGTACAGTACAGTACAGATGCTTAAAATATTCACAGAACATTAAGTTGTATATTCAATTCAATAATAAATAATTAAATTAAAATATAATAAAAATTTAAGGGGGGCTCCCACACAGTACGGAACCCTTCGTGTGCTAGTCCTACTTGTACTTGGCCGATTATTTCTCTATTCCGTAAAAATGACAGCCAGTATATAGCTTGCAAAACTACGACTAATACTGAAATCAGCAGCAAACAAAATGAGAATTAATTTGTATGGAAAGCAGCGACGTAATGATCTAATACACATTCATTTGTATGGAACTATTCACGACCATAGCTACGCCACGGCGACGCCACACAAATGAAGCAAAAACGCTTCTTAACTATGTAAACTGTTATCTGGCAAACGGGAAGAAGTAATATCTACACCTAATTCAAAGGATGCCAGAGGGCTGTACGACGCATACCGTGCAGCTCTTGCAAAACGTAATCAACTGTTAATATCAAAAAAAACAATAGTTAAGTGTACAAGATTGTCATGTCATAAAACCCTGGATAAATAATAAAAGAATATAAAGAAAAAACTAAGTAATCTTTATAACTATGTGGAGCAAATAGGAGTTCAAAACGCTATAAATTATACAGAGTAAGTAAAGATGATATAAATTTGAAAAATACGGGTAACTTTAGTATAGTTTTTCATATTTATTTATTAAGTAAGAAAGTTTGCTTAGACTGTATTCTTTGTATTCTCTGTCTACTCTGATGGCAGAGTTGTAAACCGCCTAAAGGTCTCTTGCGTGACTAAAGGTGGGCATACACGATGCGATGATTTGATCAAATTTTCGCTTCATTCCAACTGGGAGCTCATTCAATTAATTCAAAGGTAGGAGGTGTACCATTTTGTTTCCTCAATAACTACTAACCAGCTATAGTTAACTACCTATATTTGGCCTCCACTGGACTGATCTGATGAATTGATGCGATCATCGCGTTCTGTGCGCCCAGTTTCAGGTAGTAGTACAAATCGTTAACTATCAATTCCTACCTTTGAATTAACTGAATGAGCTCCCAGTTGGCATGAAGCGAAAATTTGATCAAATCATCGCATCGTGTATGCCTACCTTAAGTTATTGAAACCACGGCTGCGCTCATTTATAAAGGCGAGTACACATAGCGTCCGATTTTACAGGATCGTTTTTAACTGATCCGTCGCTACTGGTGGTAATATTCACACAGCATTTACATGACCGATTTTAACTGGCTCATACAACTACATACGCTAATAACATATATGTTTAAACGGACCTGTAAAATGGATTGCTGCTTATTTTGTCGGATCGGTATTTCTTACTGGATCAGGAATGCTGTGTTCTGTGTGAACTACATATGCTGACAGCATATACTAGCCCCGTAAGTTGATATTGCGATGGAACCTTGTCACAATAACAGCTGCATGACATCATCCGTCGCAAAAAAGTACAGATAGCAAAAAAATGTAATAAAAAGTAAATAAGCTAGGGTTATGGGATATTTGTATTTCCGTCAAATAGATTGTTAAAAAATATTAGACACGTATTTTTTCTTTTGTCAATTTAACAAAAAATGATGAAGATATAGCCCGTTAAACTTCTGCGTGACGTCACTAACCGCTATCAAGTCTACCGGCTAGTGCCGTCACGAGCTTCCACTCTCAAACTTTGACAAGGTTTATCTTTGTCACTGATTGTTGAATTGACAAAAGAAAAAAATTGTGTTCAATATTTTTTTAAATCTTAATGACGGACTAATTGATTTACTTAATGATTTTTGTACCTAGTAAACATCCCTATTACCTGAAAAATGACCTTGTAAAACGTTGTTTAACCCCAGTGATCGCCAAGAAACATAAGTATGTAATGACGCTACTGACGCGCGCGCTGCACACTATCCATCTAATCGCGAGTTATAGTTGATTTAACACTAAGCAGTTACCAACTAAATAGAAATAATCTGCCAAGTACGAGTAGGACTCGCGCAAGAAGGGTTCCGTACTGTATGGGAGGGGCTCCCATACAGTATAACCCTTCGTGCGCCTTAAATATGTATTTCATTTTAATTTAATTATTTATTATTAAAGTAAGCATGCAGTTAAATATTCTGTGAATATATCAAGCGTCTATCTATCACCGTTATTAATATTGAGCGAAAAACGTCTAAAAATTCAGGTTTTTTGTATGGGAGTCCCCCTCAAATATTTATTTTTCCAACTTTTAGTATTTGCTGTTATAGCGGCAATAGAAATACGTCGTTTGTGAAAATTTCAACGTTCTAGCTATTACAAGTACGGTTCATAAGATACAGCGTGGTGACAGACGGACAGACAGGTCCCGTTTTTACCCTTTGGGTACGGAACCCTAAAAACCGGCCAAGTGCGAGTCGGACTCGCGCACCGAGGGTTCCGTACAAACCTGCAAGGTTTACAAAGTTCGTTCATTACGACAAAAAAAGTAATAAGTTTATATTTATTAAAAAATATATATTTTGTAATGTAACTAAAAATTTAAGGTTTTCGGAATTTTTCCTTTATGTGTGCTATAAAACGTTGCTTCATGCCAAATTTCAAGATTCTAGGTCGACTGGAAGTACCCTTTAGGTTTTGATTCCCTTGCGAGTACTTGCAAGTGTCGAAAATTTGCGGTATAAACGGCTGTATCTTTTGATTGCGTTGGCTTAGAAGTTTGATTTTTTAGCTTAGTTTAGCTTAGTTTGGCTTAGAAGCTTCAAGGGACAGTAGACTTGAGTAATTGATATAAATTTCAGCTTCATACCTCCACGCGTTCCTGAGAAAAAGGGTCTTGACAGACGGACAGACGGACAACAAAGTGATCCTATAAGGGTTCCGTTTTTTCCTTTTGAGGTACGGAACCCTAAAAATGACCTTGTCAAACGTTGCTTAACCTCGGTAATCGCTAAGAAACATTAAATGACGCCACTGACGCGCGCACTGCATACTATCTATCTAATCGCGAGTTTTAGTTGATTTAATACTAAGCAGTTACCAACTAAATACTCGTAGAAAAAACACCACTGCTTGTATACTGAATTTCTACTTCAAAATGATATTACATGGAAATAACACCTAAAGAAGTAACAAATGTAATAAGCGCAAATGTTGCCAGTACACAGAAAAATATAAACACGGACGTAAAAGACCCTACTTTACTCACTGAAGATCTGACCTTGGGGATTAAAGGGGCTGACGTCGCGGTCCTAATGTCCACAGTGACTGTCATCTGACTTGGCCGCTTTTGCTGGGTTATTACATTGTTATTGCTGTTACTCTCGCTTTGTTAATAAGCTTCCATTTGCGAAACAAATTAGAAATTGGAAGTGATTCGCCTACATTTTATTTTAAGATTTTTTAATTTTGAAGTTTAGGCTTTGGCTGTGTTATTACATTGTTTTTGCTGTTACACTCGATTTGTTAATAAACTTCCATTTTCGAAACAAATTAGAAATCGGAAGTGACTCGCCTACATTTTATTTTAAGATTTTTAAATTTCGTAGTTTAGGTTTCTTAACCTTTTTTGCTACTGGTCAACTTGCGTTTTAAGGCGAGAATTTGCACCGTTATTAAGCCGTTACTTAGGTGTTGCCAATGTTCAAAGGCGTGAAATGGAACAATAGCAGCAGAAAAAAAATGTTTTTACAATTTCCTAGTAACAATACTATGATAAATGTAGCGAAAAACTGAACTACGCAATAAAGCCTACAATTATGTATAAGAAAAACTCCATATCCTTGAAATCATTGGTTTATTGTTTCACTTCGTACTTCCTTTAAACGTCACTTATAAACCATATCTCACTTATATATAACTTATATGAATTTGGGCAGAGTAACAGTGTAAACACTGGAGGTGCACATCGCACCGCTTCACCGAACAGACTGCCGAATTTCTTTCGCTCCTCTACGGCCATGCTTTTTCCCCTTCCAATTTTAAGTCGGGTAGTCCTTCAACCGACTAGGTAGTCAAATCAAAGTCTCCAAATCAAAATAAATAATCGATTAATATCAGAGTCAAATTAAATACTTATTTTTAAAAAACAAATACCATTAAAATACTTAAAACCTAACACTCGTCCGTCCTGACCCCGTGCATGTCCTCATGCACGTTGCCAGGAGAACCTAACACATGGCCAGTCAAAAGCGAAAGAAAGATGCAACTGATGAAAACAAAACCATGACAATGAGTTTAGTCTACTTTAAATGGTGAAAAACATCAAACTTATATACAGAAACTGTCAAATCATATTGAAAAACTTACATCCATACAGTGTTTTTAGTCACTTTTACATTGCAAATCGAATATCTTTGAAAACGTCTGTTGAACAACTACAATTATGAGACGATTTTTCCTTACCCGATGTTCCATTTCGGAAATAAAAGGTTGAATTAGTTCCAGCACAGTAAGGTAGTTGTATTATTATTTAATCTATCAATTTTGCACTAAAATTCACAGATTCAAAAATATAATATAATCTTAGTTGATTTTGTCACATATCTAATACTTGCAGGTAGATTGGAACTTTAACGTTCTTTGTTTTTTTTTTTGTTTAATTATAATGATAATTACCCATGAATCAAATTTGTACAAACATAAAATACTGCAATAGATTACTGCGTACATTTTTTTTACAGGTGATAGATCTTGTTATTTTAAAAACTTGTTCCGACTGAGTATTTATAAATTACATTTACATTTATTTAACCATCTGCAAAAATTGCAAGAGCCAGCTAAAGGGTCCAAGATGTATTTTTGAAGGTGCACTTAATATTTTAAAGTACCCGCTACTTAATACTGTAATTGTATGAATTTATTTCTGACAGTTATGTCAAATACGCTATTATATAATGCTATTATGCCTTCACTTTTATTAAGCGCCGATAGACAAAGGTATGGGACCTTTGCCTACAGCCAGCTGTCGATGATTATGTAGTTTGCTAGGCATAAAAGAGCTCTTGACTTCGTAGATATCATAAAGGAACAAACTCACAGTTAGCTCTGCAGACGGAGTATACTCAGGCTCGGGTACTCCGCGTTGACCATGATCCGCATGTGGCACGTAGGTCTTGGCACTTCTGATTATAAGAAAAACTCCATATCCTTGAAATCATTGGTTTATTGTTTCACTTCGTACTTCCTTTAAACGTCACTTATAAACCATATCTCACTTATATATAACTTATATGAATTTGGGCAGAGTAACAGTGTAAACACTGGAGGTGCACATCGCACCGCTTCACCGAACAGACTGCCGAATTTCTTTCGCTCCTCTACGGCCATGCTTTTTCCCCTTCCAATTTTAAGTCGGGAAGTCCTTCAACCGACTAGGTAGTCAAATCAAAGTCTCCAAATCAAAATAAATAATCGATTAATATCAGAGTCAAATTAAATACTTATTTTTAAAAAACAAATACCATTAAAATACTTAAAACCTAACATATGTTTCTTTTAATAATAATAATAACATCTTTATTTATCAAAACTTAGCCTAATTATATCCTTAAAGCAAACCAATTTAAACAATCTACTTATATTAAAACTATTCACCATATCTACCCTCATAATACAATTCAAATACAAATAAAACAAGACCAACAAAATTACGCACATCCAAATATTTTCGTCCATCGAAACTAGTTTAAAACCAACTATTCTTCAGTTACCATAAATACACTATACTATCAGACACTAGACACTCAAAAAGCCGTGGTGGTTTAGTGGTTGTAACACTCGCATATCATTCGTGAGGTCGTGGGTTCAATTGCCGGTACTGTAACACTGGCTTTTCTTTGAAGGAAAACATCGTGAGGCAACCTGCATACGTCCATAGAAGACATTCGATAGCGAATGTAAATCCACCAACCAGCCAAAACTGGGTCAACGTGGTGGATATGGTCCAATCACCTTTCGTGGGTAGGCCTGTTCAGTAGTAGACTATCAAAAAGGCCAGCACATTAGTATCAAACATAATTTAATGTACAAATAATCGGCCAAGTACAAGTCGGACTCGCGCACGGAGATTTCCGTACTGTATGGGAGCCTCTTTTATTTTAATTTATTTACTTATTATTGAAGTGAATATACTAAATATTCTGTGAGCGAAAAACGGCAAAAATTTCAGGTTTGTTGTATGGAAGCCCCCCTTGAGTATTATTTTATTTTGTTTTTAGTATTTGTTGTCATTTAGGCTACAGAAATACATTATTTGTGAAAATGTTGCTTTCTTCCTATAACGGTTCATAAAATACACCCTGGTGACAGACGGACAGCGGAGTGTTATACTCGGAATTTTAATTCGATTCCAGATTTGACATTAGCTACTGTCATTTTTGACAGTATGTACTGTCAAAAATGACAATAGCCAATGTCAAATCTGGAATCGAATTTAAATTCCGAGTATAGTAATAGGGCCCCGTTTTTATCCTTTGGGTACGGAGCCCTAAAAAATGTGTTGAATGTATAAAATATCATCCTCATGTACGATAAGGATGCCCACTCATTCAGAAAAATCTTTTAACCACCGACTTGAATAACGCAAAATAAATATCACATTAATTTTCTTTGAAGATCCTAATATTCTTTCACAAAATTTTCAAAAAAAACTTTGTGGAAAACCCTGAGGTTATAAGATATAATAACATCAGAGTTTTTAATACCGAATCATATATTATGCTATATAATATTATGATTATGATGTTTATACAAAGCTCATATGCTCGTGGCGGCGAAAGGGTCTAGCTGACCCAAATTAGGGAATATAATATTATGTTTAGCAAGAAGCGTGGTACGAACTCAACATTACGATGGAGAAGACAGTAAATTCAGGAAGCAATTGAAACTTTATTTCCAAACACATAAGGTTTAAATCAGGTTGGTGTTGCAGTGTATGCTGTATATTTATTTCAATTGAGCGAACTGCCAAGTATCTTATAGTGATTGTCTGTAGGACAAAGGAAATGGGCTGTTATGTAGAGATAACTGTGACTGAGAAGACCCTTGATTGTACTTTTTGAAGATTTTGAGAGTGTTGTGTCGCGTTATAGCTTTTCTTGATTTGTAAACAAACTTAGAGTAAAATTCTTTGTTAGTCAGTTACGTCTTGACCAAAATGTAGTCTACAATCACTGTTAGATAATGTTAGACATCTTGTATGATTATTATGAGTCCATCTTTTTGAGAGTCAATACCTAATATTAGCTTTCTACTCTAAATCATAAGTTCCTCTCTGTGTAATGTAGCGGTATCCAATATTAGCATTTAAAAAAAAAATGCAGAATAGATCTGAATTTGGCCACCAACTCTCATAATTTTGGCATTGTTTAAATACCAGCCAATTCACCGACTTATAACATATCGACATATCTACATAGTTGATGATGATGATAAACTTCTATAGGTTAAACATTCTAAATATGTGTGTGCACACAGCTTTGGAATAATTATAATTTAAAAATGTTAATGCAAAAATATATTATCGACCTTGTACAGTATTTAATTATCTATATATATAAAATGCTTTGTCCTGAATGACTTACTGACGGATCAACGCAGAGCCCAAACCGCTGGTCGGAGGAACCTCAAATTTGGAGGGTGGGTTCTTTGTATGACGTAGGCATCCGATAAGAAAGGATTTTTCGAAATTCTAACCCTAAGAGGGTAAAAAATGGGGTCAAAGTTTCTATGGAACATCGTGATTCCATGGTTCAATCGACTTGATAATTGGCATAAACATTCTGTAATTGAATTGACGGAAGACGTGTTTCGTAGTTTATTGAAATTCATCCCTTATCGGGGTTAAAAAGGAGTAGAAAGTTAATTTGGGGGTGATTTGCTTCCAAGGTGACATCAATACTCCTTGGCAACTTAGTAATACCTTTGATTCAAATTACTTTTTATTTTGACACATTTTTGAAAACTCAATCCGATTGTATCAATGACTTGAGAAAATAGAGAAGGCGGCCACAGGTTATTTATATAAGTTATTTGACATTTTGCTGCCTACACTTTAGTTATAATATGTTCCCATATTTTTTTGGTAAAAAATACTGCGTACTGCGAAAATATATGGGTTAATAGTGACTGCGAGCGCAAATTTACCTAAGAAAGTGCGGGAATCACATTGTCATTATGCATGAGTGCATAGCAATATTTATTACCGACTTGAAAAAAGAAGGTTCTCAATTCAGCGGTAAGTATGTTTTTTTTGTATGTAAGTTACGCGATTATTCGGTCAATTAAGTATGAACCGATTTTGTTGATTATTTTTTTGTTTGCTAGATCATAGGTACTTCAGAGTTAGTCGCATTTGAGATTATAAAATAAACAAATATATTAAATAATGATAAATCGAAGTTTAGCAGTTTTGTAAAAATCAAGAATAAACTAATTACATACCTAAATGATGTTGTGGTTTGTGGTTCCATTCAGTTCATCATTTATTTTTGAAAGATCATCGTTATGAAAAAATGGTACACATATTATCGATTTGAGCAAATTATTTGAATTTTGTACCTACTTTTTGTTTGTAAGTATGTAATGGCGGCCATATTAAGTCCTATGTGTCATATTTTGTAATTATTTCAAGTCTATATACTAATATTTTGCCATAGAGTTTTGGTTGCTATAGAGATATTTGAGTCGTTGATTTTGTATGTCAAAATGGAGTAGATAGTTTTGTATTTTCTTTGTAAAATAAAAATGTGTGCTCATTATTAAAAAGACTCATTTATTCGAGATATCCATAAAAATCAAGATTTATTATTCGTAAAAAAGTGCGTAAATCGTGGGAAAAATCAAAGAGTCATGGTCATGTAGAATCGCTAATACAATTAAACTATGATTCCTGGCGTATTCACGCGAAAGCTGTCTTAACAACCAACACTTGTGGGACCACAGCTTGATCGGATCGTTGATGTATCTAGCAATTACAACAAGGCCAGATATTACGTTTGCCGTAAGGTATCTAAGCCAATTTAATACTTGCTACGGAAACAATCATTGGCAAGCCGCGAAACGGGTCATCCGTTATTTAAAGGAACCAAGAAGGTTGGACTAAAATATAAAAAAGTGGCATGAAGTACGTAGTATGGCATGGCAGGCGCTTATTGGGCAGCTTGCACCATAGATAGACGATCCTACACAGGATATATTTTCAAATATGGTGGTGGATGGATAAGTTATGAAGCCAAGAAACAAAGAGTAGTAGCCTTATAGGCAGAGTGCACAGAGAAGATGGAAGCAGATCTCCTTACCACGGCACTACCGCAACCAAGGCTTAAGAGGGCTATTGTGTACGAGTATTTCAAAATTGGATTTACGCACGGAGTGTTTTGAGGACTAAACTGGGAGTCACTCAGACCTGAAGAGACCCTGAGGTCATCATATTTGAGTTGTTGATTTATGTGTCACAATGGAGTTAAATAAAAATGTGTGCTCAATATCAGAAAGACTCATTATTATCATTATGTCTATGGTTAAAATATAAAGCCTTCACTTGCAACCCAGCAACCCAAATTAATAGATAGTTGGTATAAAATAGAAACTTCTAATTTTCTTTGCTCTTAATGAAACTGCTAAAGGAATTCATATTCGAGGCAACCAGGCGTCACATCATAGTATCCAATTGCAAAAACGTGATCTTTTTTCAAGAATTACTGTAATATACTAGCGGACCCACTGCAGTACCATCTGCCGGGCTTATTTGTGAATCTAAACTTTCCAGGACGCACCCAAACGCTTACAAAACAATTCATTCAAATCGGTCCAGCCGTTTAGGAGGAGTTCAGTGATATACACACGTACAGCAGAATTGTAATTATATGTTTAAAGATAATCTGTTGATCAGGTGCTGGAGAAAATGCTAATCGCCACCGTGTACAGTTTTTACACAGTCTCGCTCTAATTCCTCTCAATCCTACTAATATTATAAACGTGTGAGTATGTATGAATATTTGTTACTCTTTCACGCACAAACGAACGAACTAATTTGGATGAAATTCGGTACGAAGGTAGTTTAGATTTTGGATTAACACATAGACTACTTTTTATTTCGGGCTAACGCGGGTAACACCGCGGGGCGCAGCTAGTTTGCTATATTTCTTTTGGAAAATGGTTTTCCTACTATTTTCTGTCATATATTTTTTCATTTATAGGAATGTCAAACTTTCGGATCTTATTATCTTTTGACATAGCTTGTCCATTATGGCGCTTGATGGCAGCCTTTTGGCAGCCTTGAACAAAAATCAAATTAGTAAAAATGAAATTCAATTCAAATTGAGCATTCAATCAGGTTGTTTTACTCTGCACATTTATTTACCATATTTTAATGAATTTTTTGACCTACTGTTTATAGTCTGGTCACACTTTTCCCGATCTTTATTGATAATAACTGAAATAGATTTTAGTCATATTTTAACAAAATCTATGGCTAGGTTTACATTTGGTTTGATACCAAGCTATGATGTGGCAGTAGAAAATTATACCCCCCCATAGCTCCTTTTTTTTTTTTTTTGAATGACTTATTGCTGTTGGCCACTGAGGCCTCTACAGCTTACCGGACATGGGCGAGCGCGGAAGGCGGCTGAGCCCTAAGATTAGGTTATAGGGTGACTAGCGCAAGGGCACCTGAGAAGGTACGGACCTCGGCTTGGGCCGTCACCCGGCGGGGGAGATCAGACTTGCCCGGGCACCCCAGAAGGGGTGTGCCCTGTGGCCCTAATGGGTTGAGTTGGTTGACTATTTGGAGAGAATCTAACCGATCTTCTGACAGATCCGGAGGGTCCTCGACCTCGCCGGCGAGGTCGGTGTGTGTCTGTGTGCCTTTGGTAACCGGCGCATATACCAAAAACGGAATACTTCCTGTTGCAGGGAGCTGTCGGATCGGCCGACCCCAGCGCCGCAGATGTGACTACGGCGATGGGGTCTTCCGGGTCGCCCAAGAGGTGTTTTGGGCGACGTCTGAGGGTGGGTGAGTTTGTCGTGTCTGTCGTATAGTCTGAGGCTTGGACTACGAGTGGGTTGGGGTGGTGGGGCACCCTATCAAAGTAGCGGCGAGAGAGGTACTTGATGTACTGAGTGACGGAGGGGAGTTCGAGATCGCAATGCAGGTCAGAGTTTCGCATGAACCAGCTAGCTCCGACTGCTTTGCGAATGAACCTGTTCTGAATGACCTGGAGTTTGTCCAGATCAATACGGGAGGCGTGGCCGAAGACCACGGAAGCATAGGTCATGACTGTGCGGATACACGTTTTGTAAATTGTCACCTTATTTCTAAGGGACATTTTACTACGTGAGTCGAGAAGTGGGGAGAGGCGGCCTAGGAAGAAGGCTGCTCTGTTGCGGACTATCTGGATGTGTTTGGAGAAGCTGAGTCGACGGTCGAGGGTCACGCCAAGGTATTTGGTCGTGGAGGCCCAGGGAATAGGCTGGCCGTTAAGCGTGAGTTGCTTTTTCGGGTTGCCTTTGAGTACAGTGGGATGAAAGTACATGGCTGCACTTTTATCGGGGTTTACCGAGATGGCCCATTTCCTAAACCATTTACCAAGCTGGTCAAGGGCTTTTTGGACTCCGCTCGCAGGTAGTCGCCCAGTGAGTCCCTGCCTCGCGACACCGGCGCGCGCGCAATTATTGTTACTATCTATCTGTGCTATTTTGTGTCATTGGAGGCAATTAAACCCAATGCAACATAACTAAGTGCCGGATAGAAATACCTCACCGCCGCCGATCTATAAGAGCATATGACTAGAGCTGTGTAGGAGTCTCTCTTACATCTGTTTGTTCTAGTTTCTAATACACATTTTGGTAACAAATTATTAAATATAAGTAAAGGCTAAGAAAATTAAATCAATCAGTGTTTTACATTGCGATCTATTAAACAATGAGAGCCACACCACGGTAGTGGCCACACTTTAGAATAAAATGATCAAAAATACACATTTTTCTAAAAAGTTTTGTCTAAAATAATATCATAACAACATTAAGAATGTCCAGCCAATCCAATAAAGATAAATGTCAGAAACATTCTACACAAACAATAAGTTCGGAACAGAACAATACAATACTGAGTATTTAGTTACGCTTACATTTGTCTCAATAATGGCTAGAAATGGCCTTACATTATCTCTGCTTTTGCCTCAAATTATACCTATATTTAGAAAGAAAGAATATTACTTTCAGTGCGGACAATATGAAACTATAAGTGGTAGTTGACGCAAATATGACGTATCAAAAGTTATAATGGATAATTATATATTTGTCTTATTATCATCATATCTACTGTCGGATATCTACAACTGGATATCGGCTGGTCAAAATCAAAACCTAGCAAGTGTACATACAAGCGAGCAGCAAGCAAGACACACACCTACGCTGTTAATCATAATTATGAAGGGCCGCCGATATAACATTATCTATGGAATTCTAACGAGATCGAGTTAGAAAAAAAAACAATGTTTTTTTTCCGATCCCACTTCTGAATTGTTAGCTGATGGGCTTAGTGCTCTAACAGCATCACTCAGATTCTAGTAGGACACTCAGATGATACATCATTGGTCAATAATACGGACCTCCAATATCTCTGCAGTCATTACAAAACTCAAAGTACTTACAAGGCTTGCTCCAACTACTGGCTTATCAAAGTTGTTTCAGACTCACCCATACACCACTGATCACTATCACAGACTGCCACTCCAGCCTGTCGCACAAAACCATCTCTCTGTCTACCCTCATTCCATATACTCCTCACCGTCGCAATACCGAAGAGTGTTGCGACTATGTGTAGGTATCCTCTTTAATAAGCGCAGCTAACAATGGTTAGCGTGTCTCTGGAGTCTTTATGAAATCGTAGGTACAAATTGTAAGTCATTGTGATGTTTTCCTAATTTTGCCGCAAAGAAAGCACGTTCGTAAATAAACTTAGCAAGTGGGATAGAAACTGTCTCCTACAATAAAATTTTGACCATCTACGACAAAAAAAAACAAATTTAAATTAATGCAGTCCTTCGCAGCCCTAGGTACTTTATTTACTAACACGTGAACGGAGAAGCCATTTTGTTCTTATAAACCTCACAATATTATTCACCACGTTCTTCCTAGGTCTATGGTGAAATTAATTTCAACAAGACAAAAAAGACTTGGCAAAGTACAAGAATTACCTAACTTGTTTCAATTACGAAAACATGTTGTACTGATTTACTTCCACCCCCTACCAAGTTACCCGCTGGGTTATTTATCCCCCGTACTATGAGATAATTATTTATAGCTCATACCTATCTGGGTTTTCTTCTTGCTAATGCTTTTTATCCATAGTTATTATATTTACGGGTATATGAAGAAAGTTATCTGAAAATAGAGTTACGTAAGTTTTATTGCACGGAAAGAATATAACAAGGAAAATGTGTGGGTAAAATAATATACTCGTACATGTCTATTGTGTTAAGGCTACGCAATGGTAAACTTAGCATCGTTTACGCGTAAGGTGGATTGATTACGTAGTACAGGAAACTCTAGTAGTAAGGAAAACTTTAAAAAAACTAATCGTCTGAAAATACGATTTACGGACGATAATAATTTAACGTGATAACGTCTTAAGAAAATATTGTAGAATCCACAACTGAAACAAACCAAACGCTTAGGCCAATCGTGCTTCTCTATCGCTTGTTTCGCTATCTCACTTGCACGTTCAGTTCACATGGTTCAGGCGGAAATGACACTTTTTGAGATACTGTCTAAATATGTGACTTATTGGGGTTCGGTTTCCCAAAAACATCGCGAATAAATATCGTTTGATCAATGTAGCTTCATTTAGAGCTATTAGTTTACCTGAAAAACATAACAGAGGCCTACATTGAACATGCAAATTCTTCACGCTGATTAATCTAACACATTTCCAACTAAACAGTTATATACTTCCTAATTCGGTTTTGTAACAATTTACGCATACGTCCTAGCGAGCACTCATTTCATAAATAGAGGTCAGTTCCAAAATAGAGCCCTTAGTTTTAACGTAAAATCACATTCATTTTCAACTTATTTTATTGAAGATTGCACGATTCAAAGCTTCAATAAACAATTGTATTTTTCCTCTTCCCAACGCAAATGCTTACTTATCATTTTAAGGTTCTCGTTGAACCAACACCATTACCATCATCTCGCCTCACTATCCAACCATTAACGATCATTGTTTTGTCACAAAATAACGAAGAACCCAAAATAATATCTAAGAGATAGGAGCCATTGTTTATTCACAATGACGGGTCGTTTGTGAGTTTCCTGCGAAAATTTTAAGTAGAATATTTTGAGTACTTTGTCTCAAGTTTGGAAGTCTGTAGCTTAATTGTTGGTGCCTGGAGATACACAAAAAGGTTTATAGTTTTGGGGTTAATAATCTTTAAGACTTTATCTTTTATCGTGCGAACCGTAATGACTTGCTTATAAACTCGAGAGGTGATAAAACATTCCGTTGTTAATTTGTTTATTGCTTAACATACAAAAATGTGTTCAAAGATTTTTTGAAACAATAACTGACGGCAAAACTTAGTCGTTTCCCCGATAAAAAAGTGTAAGGTACATTTTTTAGCAAGCGTCATAAGCCTTCTATTCTTTACCTTGCTATTGTTGTTTCTTACTTATCACTGAGCTACGTTAGAAACTTTAGTAAGTCAACAGTATTTTCCTTCTAAATTTGGTTTTTTACAGTAGCTTTGAACTTAGAACTACAGACTTAGAAAATTAAAAATCTAATATTGCCTTCGACATTGTAAACAGGACAATATTAAAAAAAGAATCGATTACATCGCTAACAAATTACCTCCACATTTAATCGGTAAACAAGCTTTCTTGGTGCGGTAAGTATGTGAAAATGTTCCATCGTAAATAACACTTTTATCCCATGTTTTGCTAAGTTACCCGTGGAATTACCTAGTTTATCAAATCAGCTGACGCGCCAAACTATTTTGGTGAACTCAGTGATTTACTATTACACCACGCACATAATGTTCCTGTGTAGGGATGTGCTTCTGTGATTATGTCCTTTTTTTACGAGGGGAAATCTTCGAAAGATGCCCGACTGCTTAGGGGTGCAGTCGGCTTATTTGGGATTGTACGTACTAAAATCCTCTCGGTGGTCAGCCTTTGTGCCTTCTTGGAGCTCTGGGATCTCCAAAAGGAACGCATCGGTGCTCCCAGTACTTTGTGTGTCTACTGCCTGGTAGTAGAACCAGGCTTGTGCGGCGTTCCTCTACGACAGCGTTGCCACACACGCTGCCGTCCTCCTAGGGTCCGTTTGAGTGGATGGCCAGAGCCCCAACTCTGACCACCCACGAGCCCAGGGGTCCCCTTTTAGTAGGCTCTTACTACAGGCAGAGGATAACGTATTCTAGTGCCCCGGCATCAGGGCAATCTGCGATTATGATCTAATCAGCGTAAAAACATAAATCAAACGACAGTGAGTTTTATCTCGGCAGTGAACACTAGTCACACTCGTCGCATTAGCGCAAATATTCGAGTTGTTTTAAACACGTACTTCACGTAAAATTTCACGATTATATAGGTAGACAAGATTTGTGGTATATAAGCGTTTATTTTTTCACTGTTGTATACCTTATAACAGGCAGAAAAATAATCGTCAAAAATAAACATTCCCATTGGTTTAAAGGCCGTCAGCTATGTCAAAGGCCTTCAGGCAGCTTCAAACTCTGACACCAGAGCTAACCACCTGGTCTATACGAACTTACTTAGGTATTCATTGGTCATTCGTGGTCCTTCCACCACCTTCTTTGGTGTGGTGAGTATTGGCCTCGGGGTCTCTCCCCTTTGCCAAGGCTGGGCGCCAGAGGCTACGATCTCTGGGGAATATGGTTTGCCGCTGATACCGTATTCTTTTTAGAAGGCCTCTCAGCGGCTGTTAGATGTGAGACGTGTCTTTGCGATTCCGATTCTGTCCATTATAAATTCATTGGTTTTAAAACTCATTAGTTGAATACCACAATACCTTTGTATTTTATTTATCTGTACTCCTTTTTCTTAAAAATTTTCTTTTTCTACAAATATTCACCATATCATTTCAGAATTTCTTTAATTAGAGCTTATCATATTTATAAAATGTATACAAGCGCCGTAAATCTTCAAAATACAGCACTCCTCAGCAAATTCACTCGAAACACTTCGAAATAGATTACAAAAGAACATTACTCGATATCGATAAAATGATTATCGACTCGCGCATCCCTACTTAAAATACGGGAAGCGGTGATGGAGGATTGCCAATATCAATAAATTATATTCTCGCTGCCTTTGTCTTACGAGAATAACAACCGCTGGTACTACAGAGCAAAAACTTACAGAAAACGAGTAAGCATTTGCGGGTACTTGAAAACGTTTTGAGAAGATGAAATCGTTCAAAAGCTTCTTATTTTAAATTGCAATAAAAGCTTACACAAAAATTTTAACTTAAATAGATAAAGATTTATTAATTTCTACCGCCTTCCTACTATGTTCGTCTGTATGTTTTTTTGTGTACATTCATCGATATTTTCGCCAATTGTGCACCGATTTATAAAAATCTTTTACATGTTGAAAAGGTATACCTACTCCCGAGGTGGTCCAGGTTCCGTTTTTGATAACTCAACAATACTGTACATGGATGTCGCATCGATCAGTGCAAACTATTCGAATTCTGTACACGATGGAAGGCGGCGGTTTCAGTTTTTTGCGAAAAATAATTATAACCACTTAATTATTTTATTGAAATTACAGAAAAGTTACTTTCAGAATCCCGGTAGGTTTGAAAATGAGGAGGGAGGTTGTACAATCGACCCCGAGGAAAATGTCAGTTATCATCATCACATGATTATTTTATCAAAATTTTCAGTGAAAAATGACAAATAATATAACGGCTATGTATTTATACACGAAGAAGTAAATTTGAGGGACATAAACCAACGGTTTAGCAAGTCTAGACTAATGGTTTTTGAATTGAGACTACCTTGCTTAGCGTGGAATGTTTACCAATACGGTGGACTGCTTGATCTAATCACGATTGCAGGAACTCGCTGTACGCAAATCGTTTCCAAAATGTCCTTTTCAAAAATCCATAGAGAAGGTGTACGCCCAGAAGTGGTCAATATTCTACAGCTTATAAAGTACACTAAAAGTTTTGTAAATTAATGATTAAAAGTAAAATAATGATAGTGCTATGATGAAGTAGCATTTAGCTACTTATTTTATGTATTCCAAAACGTACCTACTACTCGTAACTTGTTTATACGAGTAAATGCGGATTGAAAACTCGTGCAATAAACTAAGTTCTCGCAGTACTGGTACTGTACTCGTTTGGATTACGAAGTTTCGTTTGCCACAAATAACTAGGTCTAGCCAATTAGCTACAAGTTGAATGCGTGAAAACTTTGCTTTGCTTAGAAAGAGCTGAATTAGTCATCTAACTTAGTTTCTAGCTCACACAATGTGCTGTTGCTTACGTGAGTTTATATCGCAAAATTTAGCTATACATGTATATATATTTTACTTACAATTCTATCAAAAAAAATCTGCCAAGTGCGAGTCGGACTCCCGCACGAAAGATTCCTTACCGTGTTCGAACCCCCTTGGCCCCATTCTTCTTGCCATCATTAATAGCGAGCAAAACTCCTCAAAATCACGTTTGTTGTATGGGAGCCCCACTTAAAGGTTTATTATTTTATGTTTTTAGTTTTTGTTGTTTTAGTGGCAACAGATATACCTACATCATTTGTGAAAATTTCATCATCTGCCTAGCTATCACGGTTCATGACATACAGCCCGGTGACAGACAGACAGATGGACATCGGAGTCTTAGCAATAGGGTCCCATTTTTACCCTTTGGGTACGGAACCCTAAAAATAGAATGCTTTCCGTTTTGTCACGGTAATGATATCATTCATTACCGTGGTTTTGTATTAGATTTGTGTACTTTAAAATTGTGGATGGGCGGAATTAGTTTTACAGTAGAAAAAGTTTTACAGTTATTACCATTAATGGATGCAATACGTTTAATAATCTTAAGCAATAATTACTTAAGTAGTGGCGGATGAATGATAGTAGTTTAACTTTAACTTATGTCAAATTAAAAAAGCCCGTCGTAATTTTGCAATCATTTTACTTATTTGATTTTGTTTTCCACGTAGGTCAGAAAAGGTATGTCTGTTTCTTTTTTGTCTATGGGCAGGTAGGTAGGTACCTTTTTTAACTACGACCAAATACAACGTGGCTAGTACTACATTAAAAGTAGTTGGATCATCTACATACTCGTAGCACAAACGTCTAAAAATAATCGAAGCGCTCAAGCCCACCGCCAAATGCTAAAATGCTGGGAGCATTATTGTACTAAATGGCAATGTTATACGTTGCGCCCAATAAGCATTAGCAATTTGTTACATTTGCAGCTATCCACTTGATGTATAGGCCGAATCATACAAGTCGGCGGATCTGAAATGAGCTACATATAAACATACGTTTTTTTCACAATGATAAGATACACGAAAAAAGTCAGCACAGACCAATAAATTATCACCAACGCATAAAACTCAATGAATTCACGGTTTATGACAGTTCAGTGAAGAAGATAAGCACAAACACTTCACTCATTAAACACAATAACATGAATAAAACGTTAAATACTGAGACGTAATAACCATGTCAAAATTTTAACAGAACACTGAAAACAAAAGACAGTTTGACATTGACAATTGATTTAAAATAGTCTCTGGCGGCTTGGAGGGAGATGTCAAACACAAAAGTCCCCGCTTTGTCTATGGCAGCAACTAGGGGCTTTTTTTTTTTTAAGTTTCTGGCCCATGCTAACTTCACATCCACCAACGTGTATGATTCGGTCGGCTTATCGAAGACCATTAAAAAGTAAAAAGCTTACTGCTTTTATTTTGAATTCGACAATAAATATTCGTATTCCACTCCTAAATTGACTACGAAATTGCTTGATTAAAGTCTCGTAGCTTAATAAATGCCACACAATACTCGCTATATTAAATCGTATTCAGTACGAGTACTTTGCCAGTTAACAATGCTACTGAATTTATGTTAATTCGCCAGCTGCTGTTATTTGTATTATTAAATGTTGCGAGGTACTTTCTTATTAAAATTCTAAGTAATTTAAGCGCAACAACTGGATAATTCTGGTGGTATAATTGGTTTTGATCGAAATGAATGAGTAAGGCTTTTGAAGTTCTTGCGTTTTGATTCGAATCTGTAATAGATTTTAGTTTCAGTTAGATAAAGACTGTTATGAGACTCAGACCAAATAAAAATAATCGGCCAAGTACGAGTCGGACTCGCGCACG
Source organism: Hypomecis atomaria (assembly GCA_964007245.1). Taxonomy (NCBI): domain Eukaryota; kingdom Metazoa; phylum Arthropoda; class Insecta; order Lepidoptera; family Geometridae; genus Hypomecis; species Hypomecis atomaria. Next base: position 4,231,475 of record OZ023296.1, on the reverse strand, counting down.
GAGGGTTCCGTACTGTATGGGAGCCCCCCTTAAATATTTATTTTAATTTAAGTAATTATTTATTATAAAAGTAAGCAGCTAAATATTCTGTGAATATTTCAAGTATCCACCTGTTACCATTATTAATATCGAACGAAAAACGGCTAAAAAATCAGGTTTGTTATGGGAGCCCCTCTTAAATATTATTTTTATTCTATTTTTTAGTATTTGTTGTAATAGCGGTAACAGAAAAACATCATCTGTGAAAATTTCAGCTTTCTAGCTATAACGGTTCGTGAGATACAGCCTGGAGACAGACAGACAGACAGACGGACAGTCTTAGTAATAGGGTCCCGTTTTTACCCTTTGGCTACGGGACCCTAAAAACAAGACAGAACATCGTGAACATACAAGAGAGGCCGGTTTTTTATACATGTGGTGAGTGCGTCGGTGTTGCGCCGCCATAGTTCGACTGACGAGCCAAGGCTTAGTTTCCTTGTACGTACTGTATGTGTGTGTAATTGTGTCTGTACACGGCGAGGCTTCGTTTTGCCGGCCTCACTTCTTTTGTTCACAACATTATGTCTTGATTTTTTTAATTGGTCTGAGTTATGAGATGTTTTTTTTTAAGAGGGCAAGTGCCTTCATTAACTATCACTAAATACAAGACGCGTGACCATGTGAATGTGTGAAATGCTGGTGTTTATTTGGCTTAACGTATAAGCAAAGCCATTCAGTGTGGCAATGCTGCTAGCATGCTACGCTGCCACTTGGCAGTGGGCTTGAGTATTTATTATACATATTTGCATTATCTATAGACCTCCAAGGGTCTGTGGATGATCCAATTGCTTGTTATGTAGTAGTGGTTTATGTAGATTTAGATTATTTAAGTCTGGTTTTAATAAGCATCTTACTTGAAACTTGAGATCATTGAAATTGAAAAGTTTTGCTATCGGGACTTCAATATCACTTTCTTGTTATTATTCCATATTAGTCGAGGTCGAGGACACTATCCCATTTGCCATAATATTCTGACATACCTACGTAATTTCACATCAATTCTTTTCTCTTACATTATCGTCTTTCCCACTACAATCTATATTGTTGTATAGTTATTAACACATTGTATAACTAGCTGCGCCCCGCGGTGTTACCCGCGTTAGCCCGAGATAAAAAGATTTTTTCTAAAATAAACGTAGCTTAAGTTACTCCTTATTACATCAGCTGTCAGCCAATAAAAGTCCCGTCAAAATCGGTCCAGCTATGTCAGAGATTAGCCGTAACAAACAGACAGACAGACAGACGGACAAAAATTGTAAAAAATGTTATTTTGGTGTATGTAACATATATTTATTCATATACATGTAGTAAAAAACGGTTATTTCAATATTACAAACAGACGTATATGTAAAGATGTTTAGATTGGTATATTTAACTGGACTGCAGTCTTTAGATAATTTTGAATTTTCAAAACAAAACGCCAGAAGTTTATTCATAATTGTGAATGTGTAAAGTCTGTAACAGTTTACGTAAATTTTGTAATTAATTAAAGTAATCTTAATTATGTTAGTCTTCAGCAACCACCCACTTAATCCAAGTAACTTTAACTAAAGGTTCAAAAAAACTTAGCGCTGAAAACCTGGTTAACAAGAATTTCGTGTAATTTCCAGACTCTACAAATTATTCAGTAAATGTTCTGGGAAGGAAACTTAAGAAGTTTTCTCATTGCCTTATCTTAGCTAATACTTTGGTCTTCGCAGCACTCTCCCTTGAAAGAACTTCTTTAAATGGAAATAGCGTTGACCGAATTTTTTGGTGCGTGGTTATGATTTTTGATAACTAGTTAAAGTAGTACAAGAGTAGTACATTTTTTAGAGTTCGGTACCCAAAGGGTAAAAACGGGACTCTATTACTAAGACTCCGCTGTCCGTTTGTCCGTCTGTCTGTCTCCAGGCTGTATCTTATGAACCTTTATAGCTAGAAAGCTGAAATTTTCACAGAGAATGTATTTCTGTTGCCGCTATACTCGTAGCAACAAATACTAAAAAAGGAATAAACTTAATATTTAAGGGGGGCTCCCATACAACAAGCCTGATTTTTAGCCGTTTTTCGCTCGATATTTATAATGTAACAGGTACATGCTTGAATTGTTTACAGAATATTTAGTTGTATATTCACTTCAATAATAAATAGTAAAATTAAAATAAAATAAAAATTTAAGGGGGGCTCCCATACAGTGCGGAACCCACCGTGCGCGAGTGTGACTCGTGCTTGGCCGATTATTGTACAATCAGGAACGCTTGATAGCACATTTTACTCATATAAAAATCTCTTTAAAGTAGATATACTCGAAACATTAACGGTTTCGACGTAAAAATCCATTTTGCTTAAAACCAACAACTACAAACTTTGACAAAATAAACACTGACTAGTAGGACATATTTTTAATAAATAAATGTATCTTTATTGTACACAATTTGACAAAAGCACTTTACAGAAACTACATAATATACAGTATGTACAAGGGAGGCCTTATCGCCTTTGGCGATCTCTACCAAGCAACCTTTGGATGGATTGGATTACTCGAAATATAGGAGTACGGTCGGTGGTGTATGCAATACATACACTGAAATAAATAAGTTAATAAGTCCAGTTTTTAGTATTAGATAGCTTATTATTGAACATTATGCCTGTGCTGAAAAGACGATTAGGCTGTGCACCACCATTTAAAAGTTTGTGTATTCACATACACATCGAGTTTTTTCCGCGAGTGTATCATACAGGTTTTCTGAAGATTTTAGTTCAATTAATGTGTATTGGTGTGAAAACCGTACATAAATACTAAAAAGTCATTGTTGCGTAATACAAAATTCCAAATTTGATAGTGCCGTAATTTTGCGACCAATTCCCAATATCACATAACTTAGCTGTTCCGAATATCTGATCTAGGGAGTTATTTAACCGAAGTTTAATAACAAGCTCAAGTTTATACTAAAATATCATGGCGTCTCGTGTTTGCGGTACCGAAGACATAAAAGCAAATTACTTTGATTTAGGTGCTTTATGAGCGCGGGTAAGTTCAATTTAGTAAGATTGAAAACAGAATTACGTTTGACATTTACGATCGTGTTTGTTCTTGTGGACTGATGTTACTATGTCAGATGATTTTATATCAAATCCGAGGAGGCATGAGGTTGATTGAATTTGAAGTGGGATTTTCTTAGGCATTAAAAATATGTTTCTTTTCCATGTTACCATTTAGTGTTTTTTTTTTACTTTTTGGATCAAATTATTAGTAAATAAAATTAAATAAATAAATATTTAGGGACACCTTACACACGGCCTCTGACCCCAAATAAATCAAAGCTTCTGATGTAAGTACGGATTAATCTTATGCGTTATTCTCCTTGTACGTTGACTCTCTTATTGATGTTTTGTATTTTTTGTTTGTCGTAACTAGTATTGCTTATTAATTTTCTATGATATAATACTGATACTCACATTTTAGAAAGTATACTTTGAAAGTTTACTTTTTTAAACCTATTTGATGAATCAGTGATTAAATTGAATTGAGTTGAAATTAGAAACAAATGCCCATATGTATTTTCAATTATGTGAAATTCATACGCTAGGTTTGATAAGTAAAGAGTTACCTATTATAATACAAATGAAATGAGTATCTTTACAGAAAGTTACTATTTTATGTATGGATATTAAGTTAGAAGAGAAGATTTAATCCAGCTTTACTTTGAACTCATATAATGTAAATATCTTAAATTCTACACAGAGTTGCCTCTCGTAAAACACATCTCGAATGGACACAAGTCACGACTACACGTATACAGAAGTGCGGATATTAAAACGACAGAGTATTTGGCGGAAATGTCGACAAAATGGACGCCCCATATGTATGGCGCGTTGTAAAGCAAAATCATTACAGGAGACGAATTGTCAACAGATTGCTGACACAACTTGTTTATATTTCAGTGACCAAAATGTTTTCTACAAATTTTTACTTCCATACGTACACAAAAAATACATAAGTTTAGTATCTCCTCCTTTTTGGAAGTCGGTAAAAATTGAATCTTTACATCACTGCACAGTATTACTTTTATATTACCGAAGTACTTATACCGTTATTTCTTAAGTAGAGCCATTACTGTGACCTCTAAATGATCTGGGAAAAGGCACACAAAAAAGTTAGCATTTCTCTCTCTGAATCGATGAAAATACCGAGCCCCAATTCAATGTATTCTTTTGTATTCAACGTTCTTCATTTTCAACTCTGATGGCGTCATTTTTTATGCTTATTGCAAAGTTAACCGTCAATACTGGAGCCTTGCCAACCCCTTTTTAGGACCCCAGCTTTTCAATTACAGCTCAACCGGGCATAACATTAAATAACAACACTTCTTGAAGTCAAGCTCTGCAGTTTGTGTTTATATGGGGAAATATTTGATTATGGAAAATAACATGTCAAAGAGTTACTTTTTATGATAAACATTTCAAAAATTCGTCGCGGATGCAGGATTCGAACCTTGCGTCTTCGGATCACTAGCCCGACGCTCTAGACCACTGAGCTAACCCGCTATACTGGACTCGCGACGAATCTTGTGAAGTGTTTATCATTTTTAACCAACTTATAGCGTTGGTTGGTTGGTTGGTTGTTTGAGATAAACCTAGTGTGGGATGCACTATAAAATTAAAAAAAAATCATTTCGAAAATAACATGGTTTGTTTATGCTAAAGTAAGTAAGTTCGTATAGACCGGGTGGCTAGCCCTGGTGTCAGAGTTTTTAGGCCGCCTGAAGGCCTCTGACTTGGTTAAACGGTTAAAACAACTGGAACCTTCAATTTGACGTGTCATCCGAGCCACTGTAGCGCTCACTGTTTATGCTTAAATATAATAAGTTGTTTGTTTGTGTTAGTGTCATAATTATTTATAGATTTTTTTTCAGATTAGTTAATATTCAATCCTTTATCTTTTCTACTAAATTTCACACTGATCACACAGTAGCGGAAATATTCTTTTTTTTTTCTTTTTAACGGATTTTAAGAATACTAATAGTCACAGTGCAATTGGACTAGATTTTTGAACGAATATTAGCTAGCTGTCTCTCTTACAAATGTATCTCGATTATAATTGGTACTTATTCTTGGCGTTGATACCTTTCCCTTTATAATATCAAACCTAAGACGTTCACCGTTGGATAATCCTCCAGCGCAATTCTCCTGTCATATATAAAGATCGCTTGTTCACCTTATATATTTAAATCCTACGGTTCAAATATGTGAATCTTATTAATCAGAGCTCCCTCAATATTGACAATAGGTGTTTTGAAAAAATGTCTATCCAATAGGTACATTCTATTCGGCTTTAAACACAAGTCAACCAGGGAAGCATGTACTTATTGTACATGTACAGTGTACGTTGCCAGCAGGATATCCGGGCTATTTCACACAGTAGATATTATCGTTTCTATGCTACATTTCCAAATTCCCCTAACTTCCGAACGCAATGATGTTCTAAATCCTAGCATTGATGCCATGTTTCCAATCGTGAAATTGCATCACTGAAATGATTAATACACGTTCATTGACAGTGTTGAGCGTGTTATTGAACTAGTGTGGTATTGACATTTCATAATTTATATTGGCTAGTAAAATTTGGATTTGCAACACGGAGATCATGCAAAGATCATGCATGCGAATTAAATGCGAAGAATCTCGAGCATCGACGTAGCGTGGCGTATCTATCAGCCTTCTATTCGATGTTAGGAAACACTTCGGAGAGTGCGCCCAGGAGTTGCACAATCTGGTCCCACCTGCCTCTTTCTTCTATCGTACGGCTAGACAGACGCGACCAAAGCGCCACCCTTTTATGGTGACCAAGCTTTTCAAGTCCATATTCCTCATACAAACTGCCAGAATGTGGACCTTTTGCCTGAGTCTGTCTTCCCGCTAAAGTACAATGTAGGTGTCTTCAAATCCCGAGTAAATAGGTATCTTTTAGGTAGGCGTGTTACATCTTAGACCGCATATCTGCTTAACATCGGGCAGTGTGTAGTCAAACGCAAACCTAAACGAAATAAAAAAAGTTGGACAGGACACGTGGCTAGACGAAGTGACGACAGGTGAATAAAGGCGGTAACATAGTGATGGCCTAGACAATGTAAGCGGAGCGTGGGTCGTAGCAAGGTGGGTCGACGATATCGCGGGTCGAATCTGGATACGATTAGTAGAAAAAATGAGGCAGATGAGCAAGAGAGAGGCCTATACCCAGCACTGGGATAAAGAACGCTGCGGATGATAATGATGATACCTGTATTAGCTGCATCTTTTGTAATAATTATTTCTTATTCTCATTTTCTATCTAGGTAGTACTTAAACATATAATAATGTGGATTTGTTATTCACACTAAGCGAGGGCTGTTAGCATTCTGGCTACGTTTTTTTCTACTAGGGGGCTTTAAAAAACCGATAAGTGTCGGTACAATCACAACATAAAATTGAATGAAATATATACTTAAAACCAAAATCCAACAGTATATTAGGGATATACTCACTTATAAAGTCGTAGGCAGATTTAATAAAACCTTTTTTTTTTGCAAAAAAAAATCCAAATAAGTAGTATAGTACAGTAATCAAGTTTGTACCTTTACGAATGTGTAAAAATTTTAATATTATTGTTCATAATGTAATACGCAGATACAGGTAAAATAAATTCATTTTAGCTAACACAATTTTTCCTACTTATTCAAATTCAATGAAACCCTTATTACTCCTCACTTAAACATACAAATTAGGGTCCAAATTACGTCCAGTATAATTTCAACTCATTTCGACCTTCATAATAGTACTTATGGGTATAGAATTTGTACCCCTAATTAAAGTTATTTGGGGCGCGCTCCTAAAGTGGTCCTCTGAACAAATGGCTAGTCTGGTGCCAAATGGACACAGTTACTGGAATTAGTTGCTGTGGTTTTCGAAGTCACGTTTTGTCGTGAATGTATAAGTAGATATAGGCTCCAGTCTCACTCCTCTTCCAATAAAAATATTTTTCGCCATAAATCTTAATTTATAGACTGAGTTCAATCGTAGTAATCTACGTACAATTCAATACAAGCTACATGTCATAGTAATAATAATTCCCAATTCGCTCCATTTCATAATTATGATAAGATGTAATAGTTGTAAAATAATTTGATATCGAATGGGAGGCACGAAACGGTACCGAAATGATTTTGAATCTATTGACTTTATTTTAAATTTGTGAGCTTCTTTACAGCCTGCGATTTGTATTTGTAATTATTAGATTTAATAAATCAATGTATTATTCTTTTTGTGTTGAATATTTTAGATAACACTGCATTTCTGTATCTAGTGTCATTATTAGTAAAAATGTGAAAAAATGTTAAACTGGACGAGCATGTTAATGAATCAATATTATGCAATATTTTTTGTAATATTAGGTTCTATTAATATCAATAAAGTTCTCTTATCTTATCATGAGCTCATTTTAATTTTAGTATTCAGTTCTTTGGAAAAGTATTTATATCTTAAAAGAAGCACACATTAAGTAAGATATTAGGCCAATTGTTCAAACATAATTATTATATACTTGAAACATTTCCGAGTCGCTAGAATAGTTTTTTTTTTCTGTCTTTAGCATCAACATTCTCGTGAAGCCCCCGCAGAGGCTTTTACAGAACACTAGGGCTCCGCTGACCACATTTTGAAATGACTAAAATTAGCAATAATTATGACACCGAATGGCTACCACCGTATACTACTATGTTTCTATGCGTTATGGAAGCGCCACTGTACGGACGCTATTGTACGGTGCATTTTCCCTTCAGATATTCAAACCATCCATTTGAAGAAAATAATTCCATTGGACTAAAACAAAGGATATACGCCATTGCGCATCCGTGTTTTTACTCCATCCGTGCAGTTTGCTAGATACGAGTGAAAAATAAACGCCATAGGACACCGAAGATAGGACAATTGGTTTGTGTGTGATAGTGCGTGGAACTGAAACGGGCTAGTGGTTTTTAGCTTTTTGTATTTTTTATCGATCGTACTGTCCAAGCGAATCGAATGTAAGAGAGATCTTTTTTAACGTTTTTGCCATTGCACAGTAGGTTGTTTTAGTTTCCGATAAAGTTTTTAAGCGTAAACGATACGAACCATAACAATGAAAAAGTTAGTTGTTGAAATAATTCAATTATACCTAGTGCAAAAGTAACAAAACCATTTCAAAGTATTGATTGGAAATTTTTCAATTTTTAAAGCATTTCATTTACTCATTTACATATCAGCGACTACTAAAATTACGAGGAACTTACTAAAACGCTATGGGTTTTCTAATCCAAAAATCAGGCTGTATTTGTGTTACTACATTATGAATTGTTCATAATTAATGAATTTCGAGAATAATGAAACCCTATGCAGAAAATTCTGTTTTTTTAATAACATGATGATTCTGTTTTTTAAATAACAGAATTTTCTGCATAGGGTTTCATTATTCTCGAAATTCATGAATTTTATGAACCATTCATAATGTAGTAACACAAATACAGCCTGATGACAGACAGACAGACGGATAGACAGACGGACAGAAAGACGGACAGCAAAGTCTTAGTAATAGGGACCTGTTTTTACCCTTTGAGTACGAAACCCTAAAATGTAACTATTATACTCCTATCTCTATGGAAAAACTGGTCTCAGAAGATGGCACCTTTTTCTACGACAAACATGATATCTATTAATTAATCTGATCTATTTATTTTCTTCCCTATTTACTGTATCTTATCTTTAACTTCTCTGTAAAGTAATGAACAAATTGAAAATACAATTAGATTGAGCAGATCAAAAAATTGCCAAAACCATTTCTCAAGCAAGAAAGTAAAAAAAGCGCTTCAATTCAATTCAAAATAAATTTATTCCATTGACATTATTATCACATGTGCTTAGAAACGTCATTAAAAATAAATGTCATTGCAAAATTACAAAATAATTTAACACAGAAATATTCGTTTACTACCAGTGTTACTACCGATTGGTTTTAACACTGGTAATAAACTAATAAAACGAGTAAAAAACGAATATTACTTCAAAAAATCAAAATAATAGGTAATAAAAAATATCAGCAATAGCTTCCTTAAAACATTGTAAATTTTTAGACAAAAATTTAATTGAAACGCTTAACTTTAAATCCATCCTATCTAACTATTTAAGCGTCCCAAAGCTCTTAATTCACGTCTCAGGAAGGCGGTCACACGGAACTCCGTAACTATCCCCCAAAAATGTCTCATTAAAGCGGCCTTTATTTAGGAGGCAACAAAGCGCGCGACTCCATTCATCCTGTATTCCGCTGGGCAGTGTTACGGGAACAATAAAACGGTGGAGTCGCTTTCACGCTGAATAATTTATGTTTTATGGTGGAGATGCAAAGAAGGGATGTGATTTTGGTCTACTGGAAAATTGCTTTTACAGTTTACACCTAAAACGATACACATATTTGGATAGATTGCGTTATACGAGTATAATATGCGTTATATGTACGTTGTCATTTGGAGTATGCATCTGAAATTTGGAATCCTAGATACAATGTGTATATTGATCGTCTAGAAAATGTTCAAAAGAAATTTATTCGTTTCCTAAACTATATAACTAAAACTAAGATCAGAAACTACTTACAATCTTGTGCTAAACATCATTTCCTTCCACTATATTATCGTCGAGAAACATCTGATGTTATTTTTCTTAACAAAGTTATCACTTCTAACTTTGATTGTCCCAGCCTACTGAGCAAAGTCCATATATTTACCCCACCCAGAGCATTTCGTCACAGCCCCCTATTCAAACCTCCTGCAGCATCAACCAATTATCGCCAAAACAGTGTTATAAGTCGTGCGTGTGGCACCTACAATAATTTACTACATGACCTGGATATTGATATATTCCATTCTAATGTTCGTTCAATTAGGAAGCAGCTGAGTGACCGCTTTTTTAGTAATGTTTAAACAACTAATTTGAATAAGAATGAAATCTTAATTTATTCTGATATACGAGTGTGACATTGAGTTCTATTATCTAAGTTGCAGTTCGATTTGTTAGTTTCAATTCAAATCAAAATTATAAGCGTTTAAGATTTTCAAAATATCTCTATCAGTAGAAACTTGTAATTAGCTTTAATATTAGTCTATTTAAGTTTATAAGCTGTTATTTATAAGCTGTTAGTTTCTTAGATTTTAAAAATAAAATAAAATAAATAAAAGCTGCATACGATCGAGACATTAAAATATACATTATTATTGAATACTACGGGACTAATCGCGTACTAAAATTACGAGATGATCGGGTTTTTTTTTTTTATTCTGAATAAATTAGCGTTTGACCACATACTGCCTGATGTTGAGCCGCCAGATAAGCGGTCTAGGTTGTAGCACGCTTACCTAGAAGATACCTATTTACTCGGGATTTGAAGACGACCACGTTGTACTTTAGCGGAAAGGCAGACCCAGACAAAGCGTTCCACATTCTGGCTGTTCGTATGAGGAATGAGGATTCGAAACGCTTGGTTCTAACGCGTGGAATGTCCACCATAAAAGGGTGGTATTTATTTATCTCGTAATTATTGTGCGCGATTAGTCCCGTAGTTTATAGTAATAATGTCAAAGAGTTACTTTTTATGATAAACATTTCAAAAATTCGTCGCGAATGCAGGATACGATAATCCTGCATTTAAGATAAACCTAGTGTGGGATGCACTATACAATTAAAATCATTTCATAATAATGTGTTCAAATCGCGAAAGTTTAAAAACAACATTAAAATATACATAGGTATATAGTTTCTAATATTTTTGATACACAGTTGTAACTTACGGTACAGAAACGTGATTTCTTAGTGTGGGACATTAACATCAAAGGTCTGAGTAGTCCAAGGAGTTGTGAATAGCTACTCGGAGTCTCTCTGCGAGATCGATTCAGAAATATAAAGAACTATATTAAGCAACATCACCCAACGAATTGGCACGTTGAAATGACAGTAAACAGAGCACAGCGAATTGACGACCAATGCTGCCAAATAGTTCTTGTGTAGAAACTACATACAGGAAAGCGCAATTTACTAGAATCTCTACCCATAAGATCACTTCCAACAGAACCAACCGATCTTATTGGTGATCTACTGGGGAGGCTATGTCTAGCAGTGGACGTTCATAGCTGAAACAAAAACCACGATGTTTTTAGGGTTCCGTAGCCAAAGGGTAATAACGGGACCCTATTACTGAGACTCCGCTGTCCGTCTGTCTGTCTGTCTCCAGGATGTATCTCATGAACGGTTATAGCTAGAACGTTGAAATTTTCAAAGATGATGTATTTCTGTTGCCGCTATAACAACAAATAAAAACATAAATAAATATTTAAGCGGGGCTCCCGTACAATAAACCTGAATTTTTAGCCGTTTTTCAATCGATATTAATAACGGTGACAGGTAGAGGCTTGAAATATTCACAGAGTATTTAGTTAAATAGTAACTTCGAATATAAATAATTAAATATAAATAAAATAAATATTTTATTCCCATACAAAAATTGTATTTTTTTGTTTGATATTAGTAACGACAACAGGAATATGTTTGAAATATGCACAGAATATTAGATTGTACATTCCCTCCAAAAATAAATAATTAAAGTAAAATAAAATATATTCAAGGGGGCTTCCATACTGTACGGAACCCTTCGTGCGCGAGTCCTGTTCGCACTTGGCCGATTATTTTAAGTATCAGCATTTATGTTATATTTTGTACCATACTGTTTTAGGCTTAAAATAGTTTACTACTCAACACATGTCTACGCTTGAAAGTCGATTGAACTTTCCCTTTTATTATCTATTCATGAGGTGAAAAACAATTTGCGGTTTGGAGAGTTATTTGTGTACGTGAAAAGCAAATTTAACTGTCTTTGTAATTTGCTATGTAAACCAAGATTGTATCCACAAAATCACTAAACCATTACTTTCGCGGATTACTCTGAGGCTCATTAAAACATGGTGTTGATTTTAGACAGAAAGATTAAAGGATGTAATTACGTTGGAGGAACTGAGCCCGCAGAAACGCCTTTGTAATTTGTACGTTCATATGTACGAGTATATTACAGGAAAATGAAGGAACCGGATTTTGTTCAATTTCTTATGATGCTTTAAATACTTGGAAGATTTTGTTTTAAGTAGACTTTTGTAATGTATTACTAGAAGGCCAAACAAATAAGTAAGATTTGACCATCAACTGATTTCCAAAAGTTTTTTGAATATTTTTTTTTAACATTTGTAGGTATTTTCGAATATACATAGTGAAAAAACTGATTTTTAATTTTTTTTACAGAATAAGTAACTACTCTAGACTAACATAGAGTTTCTTAAGAGATATAATTAATAGAGATTTGTGAGGCATGCGTGGCGGTACATGGGCTAAAATATTACTCTAAAAAGAGTGAAGTACTTTCATTTGAAGGTGGTAACATTAAGCCCGCTCATGTTCCGCCAATTATGCTCAGCGGTGTGCCCTGCAGGTGGTGACTAGTTTTTTTTTTTTTATCACGAATAAGTCCGCGCTTGACCACCTACTCGCCTGATGGTAAGCGACGTTGTGGTTGAAGATGAAGCACGCAGATCTAGAAGATACCTATTTACTCTGACCTTAAGAAACTTTAGATTATGTCTATTAGGAAACAGGAAAGCAGGAAAACTGTTCCTTTCCCTGGCAGTGCGAATCAGAAATGTTGAGTCGAACCGCTGGTACTGTGGTAATGTGGCGTCTTCAGTAGGAAGAGTGTCCTGTAGTAAAAAGGGGATGGTAGGATAAGGTCGTGCACCTCAGATGCACACTGGCTTAAATATTTAGGACACCTCGTCACAGACGACCTATCTCGAACGATTTGCTATGACGAAGTTATAAAGAAGGAGCGCAGGGCGCTGGCAGTTCGCGGGAACATTATTGCGCGTCGGTTTGCTCGCTGCTTAAGTGAAGTAAAAGTTACTCTCTTTAATGCTTATTGCCAGCAGCTTGTGGGTGAATCACACTCATCGGGCTGCCAGCAATCTGTGCGTCCAGTACAATTTCGTGAGGATACGTCTGCCTCGCTGGTGCAGCGCATCTCTGATGTTCGCTGAGGCACGCACAGACGACTTTTATGCTGTTATCCGCAAGAAAGTCATTTTATTACGACAGCAAGTGCGAGCTAGCCGCAGCAATATCCTGACGATAATCCCTAATAAACTTGATTGCCCCATACAAAATAAATATACATATGATCGTTGTTATGGGAGCAAAATTGTGATGTCACTATATCTGTCTGTGTTGTCTTTGAATGTTTTATTTTATTTTTGATGACATTTCGAATTGAATTGAATTATATTTTTTTAATGTTCTATATTGGTTTTATAAGTGAAATAAACTGATAAATAATAATCTAAAGGTTGTTTTTAAAATCAGAGTTTATAAGTATCTTCTAAGTCTGCGTGCTTCATCTTTGACCACAGCGTCGCTTACTATTAGGCGAAATGGTGGTCAAGCACGGACCCATCCGTGATAAAAATGTTGCCTTTTTTAAAATTAAATAGGGTCCCTTTTTAACCCTTTGGGCACGGAGCCCTAAAAAAGACGGTGCAGTTATAGTAACAGTACAAATGTTCGGTACTAATTTTTGGTAGCTAAAGAGAAAAATGTTGTCAAGAAGGACAATGCAAAAAATAAACCTTCACTGAATTTAATTTAACATTTATGTAGGTTATTTTTTGTTTGGTTGTCTTGATCTAAAAACAAACAATGAGAGAACGGAATAATTATTTTCCATTAACAAAATATACACGAAAATCGTTTCCGTGTTTTCACAAGAAAATATCTGGTGTAGTGTAAATACAATTATATGAGTGGTTGTGTGTTTTTGGTTATTAGTTGCTTTGTATATGCAAATATGATATCAAGGTTACTCTTTCAGAGGTTGTTTCTCAGAAATGCTTACTCACACTTGTCTTAAAAGAAAGAAAAAAGAATTACAACAACTGCTGGCTATAAAAAATCGGCCAAGTGCGAGTTGGTCTCGAGCACAAAGGGTTCCGTACCGCGTTGGTGCCTCTTTAGCGGCATTCCTCTTACTATTATTTTTTTACTTTAACTTTTTTTTTCTGTTCTTAGTATTTGTTGTTATAGCGGCAACAGAAATGCATCATCTGTGAAAATTTCAGCTTGTTAGCTATGACGTTTTATGAGATAAAGCCTGGTGACAGACAGACGGAGATCGGAGTCTTAGTAATAGGGTCCCGTTTTTACCCTATAGGTGCGGAACCCTAAAAGTAGTTACAGCAAAGTATAAGTCTATTTTAAATAAGACAAACGATTATTAAAAGATATTTTTAAGATTTGATCTATGCAAGTGTCAATCCTGTTTATTTTTTAAATTAACATAACCACTTGTTTAATTAATGTTATAGAAATTGTATTAATATTAGTTGGACAAATTAAGAAAAAAAACTACATTGCTTAAAAACATTAATGTATGTGTGTGTGTTACCAATATTCTCGAATTCTGGGTTGGCCCATTGTAAAAGTTGTTCATAACGACGGTTTGAATCACCCTCATCCCAAACTCGAGTTAGTACACCAGTTCTAGGTAACCCTGTAGATCAAGTGACTTCTGGTGAAGTGAAGTTTCTGGTACCGCTTTGATGTAAAAATCTGAACATATCAAAGGAAACGAAGTATCAAGACACTATTTAAACAGGATGCTACTTTTCATAATGAACCCTTAGCCCGAGGCATGCAAATAGCCTTTGTAGCAGCTTCAAAAGAAAATGAGAAAGTAAATAACGCATATTTAACTTCCCCTCGAAGCAATTTGCTAATGTGATACTCTAGTCTGTGATGCCTGTTACTATTTTATTTTATACTCAATCACTACATAGTAAATAACAAAGTCGCTTCCCGCTCTGTCTTTCACTATGTATGCTTATATCTTTGAAATTATGGAACAAAGAAGGATGTCGGCAGCTCAAACATACGAATACCCATACACTCACTTTCTCCCAAGTTCATTTCTAAGAATGTTATGTTCATCTGAGTTATTTATGTCGCTTTTAAAACTATTCAGATATGCACAATTTGGTTAAAAATGAAGTTAAAATAAGAAATAACGAAAATTTTCAAGCTATATCAGTACATAATTATGCGTTAGGTATATTTACATAGCCATAAGTGCCGCCAGCATTTTTTGCAATAAACAGCTAAAAATGTCTATATTATGAACTTCAGACAGCGCTAGATCATTTTGTAATGTCAATTTAAGTAATATTTTTGCATATTTATATTTGTTCCTCTAACGATTCTCTGTTATTTAGCCTTCGATCAGGAGTGTATTCCTCATCGAAGTATTTAGAAATAAGAAACGAAGAAGCGCTATAAAATGATCAAAACATCATCAAGAACTCTTTGTGAACAACCGAAATATATCAAAATACGTACTATGTCAAAGAAAAGTAGCTTCACTATCATCACCATCACTACATAGTATAAAACAAAGTCGCTTCCGCTGTCCCCATATCCCCATGTATGCTTATATCTTTAAAACTACGCAACGGATTTTGATGCAGTTTCTTTTAATAGAAATAGTAATTCAAGAGGAAGGTTTATATGTATAAAACACCTGTGCAAAGCCGGGGCGGGTCGCTAGTTACGAATAAAACAAGCCACATGTCTGCTATGAAACGTCCCATTTAACTTTTAACCTACAGGTCAACGCAATCCAGAATGTTCAACTCAGAACAGATTAAATACTTGTACAAATAATTACAGAGTTGTTCATTTACAGATATAAATTATAAAGACTCATTTTATTTGGAATTGATGCTGGCATTTTAATCCGCAAAACATATTATATTACATTAATAGGCTTGTTTACAAAAAAATATAATTAGTCCGTCAAATAGATTCTCAAAAAATATTGGACACGTATTTTTTCTTTTGTCAATTTAACAAAAAGTGGTGAAGATTTAAGCCGTTAAAGTTCCGCGTGACGTCACTAACCGCTTTCAAATGTACCGGCTAGTGCCGTCACGAGCTTCCACTCTCAAACTTTGACAAGGTTTATCTTTGTCACTAATAGTTTGATCGACAAAAGAATTTTTTTTCTTGTTTCGTGTCCAATATTTTGTAATAATTTAAGTGACGAACTAATTATAATATTGATTTTTATACCCAGTAAACATCCCCATTATTGGACACTTGGCAGTTGATGAAATTGGGAACAGAGCAATACTTCCCTAAGGTAGGCTCTATAGAGATAACAGTATGCAATTAAAGTTTGCGATAATATGTACTGGGTGTTTTATCAAAGGTAATATTTTAGATATAGTGGTCCTAGAGCGTACCCACGTACCTATACAACAACTAAAGCGTCACGCAATGTGTGTATAGAGGAAATTTGTCCGTAGCCGGCTGCTTGCAGTAGCAACATCAGATACAATGTCTTCAGGCAATACCTCTACAGACGCTGCGACAGACTACGCCTCGATAGCTATAGAGTGCTATTGATTAGCTATTGATTTCACAGAAATACATTGAAAGTTGAAATCAGTAGTGTCGCGGCGACACTATAGTATACTGTTTTAAGTGGTTGCGTCATAGCCCATAGCTCTTTCTACTTTATTTGCGTGACCGACTACAGTAGTACTGTACAGTACACAGTACTGGGCTGGTTTCACAGCTTTAATCTTCTTCCAACTAACAAATCTATGATATTCAATCTAAAGCGTAATTCCTTTTTTCAGAAAAGATCTAACATTGAAAGCTCTGATTAAATTAAATCTTGACAACCTAAAAATTGGTATTTTTGCTGACTAGTCAAAATTAAATTTCATCTTTTATGTACAAAGTAACGAAATTAAATTTTGACAGTCACAGTTGTAACATAACAAGCCTCAGATAAGATGAATAGAGCGAATCCTCACGATATAGCAAGTTTGTGGCATATCTGAAATTAGTTGATGAATAACATTGAGAGTCTAGCGTCTAGACTGTGCCATTGATTTTATATCTGTTATGTTAATGTTGTAAAATCTACAGCGAATGCTGAATATCTATCATATATTCATCATGTGTCCCTACAGAACTAAGGTACGTATATTCGAGATTATTTATTATAATTCTGAGCGACTGAAATGTATGGAAACTGGAACTTGATTCAATTTCGCCAATTGACTACTGGAATATAATTTACATAATCGAACAATTGAAACCAAAATGATATTTTGATATGCACAACTCATTGTATATTGATGAAGAACAAAAAAACTTAAATAACACTTACCACTATGACTAAAACTAAATAACCTACTTAAACAAATAAGAAAGGAAAAAGAGTACTAAAACTACAAATAAAAAAAATTAAAAAAAACTGGTTAAAAGCCCCTCAGCAGAGAGTAACGTGGCCAGAATAATAATAATAATAATTGTTTTTATATTTAAAACACATAAGTTTCGCGTAATTTATGTAAAATATTTTTTAAACTGAATTAAATTACACCGCACGGGCACCAGGGTCTATGCTCTTTATTACGTGCGTTAACATGCATTATACACTCGTTTTTCTTTCGTACAATTAAATCAAAGCGGACAACCCGAGAGACAGCCCAAAAAAACCGCAAACGATCGAGGTTTCGGTACCGATCCAAAACACGACTTTTGTTTATAAATTACTAGCGACCCGCCCCGGCTTCGCACAGGTGTATTATACATTTAGACTTTTTCCTTGAATTACTCTATCTGTTTAAAAAACGCAACAAAGTCCGTTGCTGGAAACGACTTTGTTAAATACTATGTAGTGATAGTGGATTAAAATCCACCCAAAATCCATTTTTTTAGGAAATTTTTCACAGCCATGTTTTGAGAACAATAACAAACAAAGTATAGTTCGCATATTTTCAACGTCTTTTACTGTTTTAATATTCAACAAGAGCAACATTGACTCTAGATAAAACATCACTGGCCAGTACTCGTAGCTATGGCTTCGGCAATAATGACAAAGAATCGAAATTCCGCACGATCAGTGGCTTTATAATTGAACGATTAGAACGGCTGGACGAATGCGTAAATAATCACAAAGCTGAGCAAGAGTAGGAGCGAGCATTGAAAACCTATGCTTATGCGAACAAGAGAGCATGGCGTGTGATCCTCTACGAACGTTAGAAATTATTCCAACGTTTCAAAATTTGGACTCCAATAGCACTGAAACATACTGCGATTAGAGTAGCTTACCAAACAGAGTGGGTAACTAATTTCCCACACTAATAGCGTAAAGTGTGCAATATCCGTAATCTCATGTGACCGGCAGCAGTTCAAACTACTTCAATGCAGTTTGAACCGGATCCAAGCTTTAGAATGCTTTTTCACTTGGGATGTGGAATTAGGATCGTTTGCTTTCATAGCGCAATTTAAGTAAAATTTTGTTCAACCAAGCTATGTTTTTATAGGAAAGAATGCGGACCACGATGCTAGCTAAAGAAGTTAGCTGCGCAAGTTGTTCGTTTTATGCAGGAGCTTGATTTTTTTTAAACCTTAGGAATAGTTTTTGAACAACATTCATTTTGCTCCTAGATTTTAAATGCTTGTTCCCGCACTCACTCGGTCTTGTAGCTTATTACCGAGCAGAAGAAAGCATTGAAAGTCATGGATGCATAGAATGCAATCCTAAAGGCCAATGCTTGCTACTTGCGCGGCGTCTTCGTAGCACATTTTAACCGCCACGCTACATTATTAAGGTGAAAAGTTATGTGCTAAGATATGTTTAGTACTACGAGTATTTCTCATAGTTTCTCACCTGATTTAAATGCGTTTCACTTTGTGGTACAAAAAGAACATACTTTAAACTCCTACACACAATCTGTTGTTATCTTACAGATAGCGAAAAAAAGCTTTCTAGCTATCACCGTTCATGAGATACAGCCTGGTGACAGACAGACGGACAGACGGACAGCGAAGTCTTAGTAATAGGGTCCCGTTTGTACCCTTTGGGTACGGAACCCTAGTAAATATGACAATTGTTTCAGTCTCTAAATCCACATTTTCATTCGTAAGCTAATTAGAACATTATCGTTAAAATTCGTGAGCGTGTTTTTTAGTCTTTCACGCAGCAGCACAGCAACGGATCGTCTTGATTTTTTGGAGGTTTTCTCATGAGAGCCATGGTATTTGAAAAGTAGTACCTATTTAATAGTACAGCAGAAACAGCCGCATAGTTTAATAGCTTAGCTTTGACCTGGCAAAGAACTTATTTACTCGCTAAGTGGAAAAGCACCCTAAGCCTTTAAACTTAATAAAGTGTTTAGAACAAAGAGTTCGACGTTTCGATACCATTTTATTGGAGGAGAGCGCCACGCTGCTGCGACGTTGTCAAACGACTGTTGCGCTTTGTTTGCAGCCAAACAATTTGAGAAGTTTTCACAGTGGCTTGGTTCAGAACTTTGTTTTTAGGGTACTGGGGAAAAAGGAGTTTGTTGAGGTAAGGTTAGCGTAAATTTTGACCGCAAAGTGGGGTTGCACGCAGCTATGTGGCTTTGCGTATCTGGCGGGTGTTGTATCTCCGGTAGAGTGTTAAAATTGTATGTAAAGTTTTTTGTCGAGTTGAGATTCATAAGTAGGTTGATAAAATAATTTGAAATTTAAAACATTAAAAAAGTTATTAAATCTGCTAATTATTAACACTACAATAAAATATGTATTCATAAAATAACATTATAACTACGTACAAATTTGTACATACCTACAACATAATTCATTCATTTTGAATTTACTGAATTTGTTTTTCCCAACATTTTTCGAGGATGCTAACTTTATCCAGAAATATGATAAAAATATACAGAACCTCGCAACATAAAACGTCACTCGCATGTTCTTTCAGTTACAGTAGAAGTGAAACGAGGAAGAAAACATATTATGAGTCCCAAATTGAACGTTTCATTTTGATGTTCAAAACTCAAGTTGTTTAAGCGGAGATAAGCAAAACGCTGCAGTTGAAGAATAAAACAGATACAAAGCTCCATAAACTAGTTTAAAACTTTTAATAATACTTAAATATGTTTTATAACAAAATTTTATTAACCAACAACAAAGCGCCATCAAAGTTTTAGAAAATAGCAGTATGCTACGTTGCCACTAAAATGTATGTGCAGTAACTGTACCAGCCTTTTTTAATAGTCCACTGCAGGACGTAGGCCTACCCATGAAGGGTGATTGGGCCATATCCACCACGCTGGCCCAATGCGGGTTGGTGGATTCACACACGCCATCGAATTTCTTCAACGGACGTATGCAGGTTGCCTCACGATGTTTTCCTTCACCGAAAAGCCAGTGGTGTGAAATTCCGTACATAAGTTTCAAAGAAACTCATTGGTACGGGACAACGCCAAACATGGAAGTGCCATATTCACCAAACCAGACACTGTAATAAAGTCAGCATCAACCAACTCACTTAACTCAATAGAAACAATTACTATTGACACTGGCCATTGCACAGTAACTTCCATCTACAAACCCCCAAACCAACCATTCAGTTTCTCAGAAACAGATAACTTCCGCGATCAACCCCTGAAAATCGTGGTTGGCGACTTTAACAGCCACAGCTCTACATGGGGATACCGCGAAACGAATGCTGACGGAGCAGCAGTGGAAGAATGGGCCGAGGCTGAAAATTTGCACCTACTCCACGACGCAAAACTGCCTCCATCTTTCAACAGCGGACGTTGGAAACGTGGTTTCAACCCCGACTTGATCTTTGTCAGCTCAAACATCAAATCTCTCAGTACCAAAGGTGTGTGCGAACCCATCCCCCGCACGCAGCACAGACCTATTAAATGCCTGGTCCATGCCGCAATAAGACCCACCCCTGTACCATTTAGAAGAAGATTCAATTTTTTGAAAGCAGATTGGGAAAGTTTCTCTCAAAACATTGACAGTAAACTACCAGACATCGATCCAACACCCGAAAACTACGAAAAATTTGTCAAAATAATCTGGACAGCCTCACGGAAATGTATCCCCAGAGGCTGTCGCACACGCTACATCCCCGGGTTAAACAAAGATTCCGCTTCACTTCTTGATAAGTACGAACAACTCTACACCAACGACCCCTTCTCAGTTGAAACAGTCGCAGCTGGCGAAGAGTTAATGCTAAAAATCAATGAAAACCGACAAGAAAGATGGGTGAAAACTGTGTCTAGCATTAATATGACACAAAATAGCAAAAAAGCTTGGTCCACGCTCCGAAAGCTAACAGATAGCCCTCCCGACCCAGAGAACCCAGGCAAAGTAACAGCCAATCAAATAGCTCACCAGCTGCTGATGAACGGGAAAGCTAACCAGCGACTGCCCAAAATCCCTAAACCAAGCCCAAACTCAAACAAATCATCCGAAATCAGCAAACCCATCACAGTAACAGATATCGTCCAAGCCATAAAGGGCCTCAAAAACGGCAAGGCAGCGGGAGTGGACGATATCACTGTAGAACAATTAAAAAACCTGGGGCCTGTTGCTGTGTCCTGGCTCCTAGCAGTTTTTAATTCCTGCTTAGAAACAGCTAAAATTCCTAAGCTTTGGAGACAATCCAAAGTAATTGCACTATTAAAGCCTGGAAAACCACCAACTGACCCGAAAAGTTACCGCCCAATATCACTCCTGTGCCACACGTTCAAACTATTTGAACGAATTCTTTTAAACCGCCTGATACCTGCAATAGAACCCAATCTAATCCCAGAGCAAGCCGGTTTTCGGCCCGGAAAATCTTGTACAAGTCAAGTGCTCAAGTTAACGCAACACATCGAGAACGGATTCGAGACCAAGAAAATTACTGGCGCTGTCTTCGTTGACCTGTCAGCCGCCTATGACACTGTAAATATTAAGAGGCTCATGTCTAAAATTGCATCACTTACAGACGACGAAGCGTTTCTAAAAGTACTCCGAGAATTGCTGACCAATAGACGTTTCCAAGTCACCATTAACAACCAACCTAGCAGGTGGCGACGCCAAAAAAACGGCCTTCCACAAGGCAGCGTTTTAGCACCCATACTATTCAACATATACACCAACGACCAGCCTACCATCCCACATACAGAACGCTTTATCTACGCTGACGACCTAGCGCTAACCACCCAAACGAGCTCATTTGAGGAAGCTGAAAAGATACTCACAGGAGCTCTGGAAACCATGGGAAGGTACTATGACGAAAACAGCTTGAGGCCGAATCCGTCCAAAACACAATCATGCGCCTTCCATCTCCGAAATCGCCAAGCCAACCGCTCACTAAAAATATCGTGGCAAGGCGTGGCCATAGAACACTGCAATAGCCCAACCTACTTAGGAGTAAAACTTGACCGAACACTTACCTACAAACCACACTGCTTAAAAACTAAGTTGAAAGTCAGTACCAGAAACAACTTACTCTCCCGTCTCACCTCCACTTCTTGGGGAGCCTCAGCCCAAGTGCTTCGCACATCAGGGTTGGCACTCTGCTTCTCAGCTGGGGAATACGCGTGCCCAGTGTGGCACCGATCCGCCCACGCTAAAGAGGTAGATGTCGCCCTCAACGAAACATGCAGGAAAATAACTGGCTGCCTCAAACCCACCCCACTTAACCTACTATATCCGCTTGCTGGAATTGCCCCCCCAGAAGTACGACGAAGTATTGCCTGCTCCATCGAAAAATCAAAACAAGAAGTTGACAATAGACACCCTCTGCACAAGTCAGAAGCGCCAGCCAGCCGCCTCAAAAGTCGCAGAAACTTTTTAAACTGCACAGAACCCATATCCGATCACCCCAGTGATGCTCGGTGTAAACTATGGCAGGAAACCTGCCCCCCACCCCAAGTCTTTCTGGAGCCAGCAGAAGAACTCCCCCCAGGGAATGAGTTAGCGTGGCCAACGTGGAAGGCGCTGAATCGGCTCCGGACCCAAGTTGGCCGCTGCAAATCTAATATGGCCAAATGGGGTTTTTCTGACGCGAATTCCGACAAGTGTGACTGTGGAGCAGTGCAGACAATGGAGCACCTATTGTCCTGTCCTCAGTGTCCAAACCCCTGCACATTCAGCGACCTTTTGGAAGCCTCTCCATCTGGGGTGGCAGTCGCTAACCACTGGGCAAAGCGTGTTTAGATATATCTTGCCAATTTTAGAACCATCGACACGAAGAAGAAGAATTGGTACGGGACCGAGATTGAACCCACGACCTCAAGAATGATAGGCCAGCGTTACAACCACTAGACCACCACGGCTATTAGTATGTGCAATGCAGGTTTGTTTATATTTTCTTCTGTAACAAACGTACCTACTACATAAGATTAAATTAGGTACGTATGTGAAGTATTTAGGATTCTTCTTCGTCGGGTCAATGGTTCAAAAAAGTTATAACATTTTCTCCCTATATTTGACCACTGAGGCCCTGCAGGGTGTAGCCTGGTGTAGATCTTCCATCGTGCAGGGGCTCGGACACCGAGCAGGTAGGCAGGTGATCCATGTCCTGTCAGTATCCGAAAATCCCTACTTGGCTGGGTTTATCCTGCAGCGGCCCACTTGGGTCCGGAGTCGGTTTATTTACTTTCACGTGGGTCGATTACGATTTTTATTAGTATATACGATTTGAAGTATAATTATTCTGTGTATAGGTTACGCGTTAAATTTTTGCAAATACAATTTTTCGTGACAAAGTTAATGAATAATTGGTCAAGTGCGAGTCGGACTCGCGCATGAAAGGTTCCGCACCCTGTGGAAGCCCCCTTAATATATTTTATTTAAATTTATTAATTATTTTTGAAAGAAATATACCACATAATTTTTAAAGCATCTTTCTGTTGCCGTTTTTAATGTCGAGCAAAAAATCACGTTACTTGTATAGGTGCTCTTTTGTATGGGTGTACCTACCATTAAATAATTATTTTATTTTAGCAAATTTATTCATTGTTAAAGTGCATATTTAACCAAATACTATGTAAATATTTCAAGCACGTACCTGGCACCGTTATAAATATCGAGCTAAAAACCTCTAAAAATTTAGGTTTGTTGTATGGGTGCCCCCTTAAATATCCATTTTATTCTGTTTTTAGTAGGTATGTTTTGTTCTAGCGGCAACAGAAATACATTATCTGTGAACATTTCAGCTTTCTAGCTATAACGGTTCATCAGATACAGCCTGGTGACAGACAGACGGAGAGCGGAGTCTAAGTAATAGGGTCCCGTTTTCACCCTTTGGGTACGGAACCCTAAAAATCGTAATGAGTATGAAAAGTAAGCGTCGAAACTCGTTCGTCGTTCAAATGATTTCGTTTGGCAATTTAACAGTAAATCTCATACTCAAAAATTGAATAAAGTGAAAATAGTGATGAAAATTATATTACTCATGCATGATCGTAAAGCAGCCTTCCCTTTTCTTGGGTATAAGAATGTTTCACGTAGTCTCGCGTAGGCAAACAGACATGGGCACTATACGCTTTTATATTTCGTAAATCTTGGTCTGTAGCCGTATTTTTGAACGCTAGGAAATTGCTTTTATAATCGAGTGCTATGCTATGCCGTTCGCATACAACATACTCGTGTTATTACATTTTTATATGCAATGCTTGCTCCCGCTCTTACTGCGTCTCGTCACCATTTACGCATAAGTACGTTCTAGCATGTTGTCGGTTTATAACTAGAAACGCAATTTTGTCGCTTTAATGTATTCGACCATCTTAATTGCGAACATTCAACAACACTTTATTGGCATCAACACATAGGAAAACATAACAGAAGAAACAAAGACAGAAAAGGCACAAAAGGCGATCTTATCGCTAAAATTTTTTCCAGACATTACATCCATCCAATTTTTCATTACGTCCAAAGGAGGCTTCCTTTGGATGTAAGGAAACGTATAGACGTGGTGTAAACGTAGAAAACAAACAATTAAAAATAAGTAGTAGATAAAGTTACTACAAATTTCCAATAACCAACAAAATAAACTTCATAATAATAGCCATACCTACATAAATACTTCTAATAAAAAGTACAGTAAAAATGAACATACTTAGATAAATAAATCTACTACAAATAAATTAATGACGAAGAGTTATATGAGAATCAGTGAGAGCTACGCTCTTTACGCTACAATCTACGCTCCGCTTCATCATCATCATCCACAGCCTCTCTCCATCCTCTCTCATTGGAGTGGCATCTGTCTAGGTCCTTTATCAATCGTGTCCAGGTTCGACCCGCGATATTGACGATGTCGTCAACCCACCTTGCTCCCGGACGACCCACGCTCCGCTTCATCACAACCATCATTATCAGCCGTAGGGCGTTTACTGCTGGACATACGCCTCCCCTATAGATTTCCAATAAGCCCGGTTGGAAGCGGTCTGCATCCAGCGCGTTCCTGCGGTATTAATAATGTCGTAACGCTCCGCTTACCTTGTCCCAATCATAATGAAATATTTAATTTTCATCTCAACCAAAATCTGAAGTATCTAAGCTTTACTTTATGAAGTCTTCGTAATCGCGATATAAAATGACGTCATTTCAATGTAGGACATCAAGTTACTCCATTGATTTTATTACGTCGTGATAATGCTGAGATATGAGTCAACAATGGAGTGGGAATGGCAAGCGCTCGGTTTTCACTTGTTTTATCTGCAAACAATATAAAGTTATGGCTGCGGTACTTTATAGCAGTTTAGGGTACGAACATACGCGACTTTACAAACTTTACAATAAAAGGACGTAACATGTTAAGGCACAAATGTTTTTTTAGTTGTTTGTTTGTATGAAAAAACAAATTTTGTAATTCTATTTTAATTACTAACTTTTTTTTATCGAGCAAAAGTGCCTTTATTAACTACAACAAACTACAATAGGTGCCTTATAACCTTATAATGCTAAAACTACCTACACTACTACTAAATCATTGGATCATCCACAGACCCTTAAAGGTCCAAAGAACATTTAATTGAATTAATAAATTGATTCGAAATACCTTAGTGGATGAGACTGACAAATTATTTTGATTATGTTCAATTACTAACTAATATTGGCCACAACTGTATCACTTACATATTTGAAAGTTTGAGTAGGTACATACAGCTGCATTAGGAGGTGTTCCTCATAAACCAACTGCGTTTCCACAACAAGTTGTGTCATTAGGCATAGTGTACAACTGTACACACAACAACTCAAAAGCTTTTCAACCGATAAAAATGTTAAGTTACCCAGCTTGCAGACTGCATTATCAAGCTTAAATTGGTCAACTATATGAAACTGTTGTATTTAAAATTAAAGTTTTCAAATAATTCTTAATTTTAGCTTAATAGAAATCTACCAATAATATATGTAGATGTTTTACAGAGAGAGGAGATACTACGTTCGTATGTATGTTTTTAACCCCCGACGCAAAAGAGGAGTTTTATAAGTTTGACGTATCTGTTTGTCTGTCTGTCTGTCTGTCTGTGGCATCATAGCGCCCGAACCACTGAACCGATTTCAGTTTAGTTTTTTTTGGATGAAAGGAGACTTAATCGAGAGTGTTCTTAGCTATGTTTTATAAAAATCGATTGAGCCGCTTAAGAGTAATGGTGGGTTAAAGTGGGGATGGAAGAACCAAAATTCTACAAATGTGCCCAAAATGGTTGTGTGTCGGGGGTATTTTAAATTTTAAATTTATTATTTGATATATGTTCATCGATATTTTCGCCAATTGTTAACCGAATAGAAAAAAAAACCTTTTTTATTCGAAAGGATATAAGTACTCTTGAGGTTCCATTTAAATTTTATGGAAATCGGCTGAGGCGTTCATAAATCAACAATAATATACACAGACAACACATCGATTCGTGCAAACTATTCGAATTCAATAAACGGTGGAAGTCGGTGGTCCCATTTTTTGCAAAACAAAAAAATTACCAAAAAAATGTGGTTAACGGTTTGACTGAAGACCGGAAACACTGTAATAAAACGCCACGTCGCGTGTGCAAGCACCCTTATCATTTGTATAAACATCTTATCTAAGCTTTACAATAATTACAATAACCGTATTTTGTTTGTTACGGTACCATTAACAAGCGTGGCGTAACCGCTTGTTATTTCATGTTCAGTGATTAATAATAATGAATGAATAATTTGCATATATTTATTCGTATTTGAAATTTATACCCGAATAAAGTTTCAGAGTCAAGTTACATTCAATATAGATGCAGATTACAGTATGTAATTACAAATTGTGTTGTTTGTAAGCTTATTATAATGGCAAACACTAAACTTAATTATAAAATGTATGTGCTTTGAAACATTAGCTAATACTCTTTTCTAGAAAAATAGCCATGTCAATTTACATCACGAAAAGTATGACTGAGTCCAAAACCTAGATTCGGTTTAACTTTTTATGATATTATTTTATTCAATCGACTCCGTAAATTAAGCTCGTTGCTTCAATTACAAAGTATCATTACACTATTATAATACAATTTTGGTTCATAGCCAATTTAGTTCACAAACGACAGTATGAAGTCCAAACTGGACTTGGCTTTGATTCCCAACTGGACTTGCTTCCCAAGATGTTCGTAATATTAATAACTAGTGACCCGCCCCGGCTTCGCACAGGTGTACATATAAACCTTCCTCTTGAATCTATTAAAAATCTATTTAATAAACTGAATTAAAATCCGTTGCGTAATTTTAAAGATATAAGCATACATGGTGACAGACAGCGGGAAGCGACTTTGTTTTATACAATGTAGTGATAGTGAAGTGATGTCTATCTTATACAGTCACCTCTATGACATAGCTGAATATGCATCGACTTGGCATTTTTTTGTTTAAAATTAATTTTAATATTGTATTCCAAAAAGGCCTCACAGTTTTGGCCTCGGTTTCACTGATGCCACCAAACGACCAAGCGTAGCCTGTCATGTAAAAGCTAAATAAAGCGATATTAACACCGTACATTAAACTCATTAATTTCAACCAAGAACCAAGCGTTTCGAGTCCACATTCAACGCTTTACCTGAGTCTGTTTTCCCGCTAAAGTACAACTGAAGACACCTATGTCTTCAAATCCCGAGTAAATGGATATCTTCTAGGTAAGCGCGTTGAATCCTAGACCGCATATTTGCTTAACATCAGGCAGTGTGTAGTCAAATGCAAAACTATATTTTTTTATCGCGAATAAGCCCGCGCTTGACCACCAACTCGCGTGATGTGAGGTGAGCGACGTACTAAAATATGAAATTAAAAAAATAAAAATCCGCCAAGTACGAGTCGGACTAGCACACAAAGGGTTCCGTATTGTATAGGAGCCTCCCTTAAATATTTATTAAGCTATTGCATAGCTTCTATCGCGGGCCTTGAGCGCGGGGACCGAATCCAGAAATTCCGTAAAGAAAAAACCTCACGCTCCCCACTCCGACGGGCAAGGAGGTGTGGCTTGAAGGCCGTGCATCGTCTAACGTCGTTTCAGTTCGGCAGTCTTCGACACGGCGTTGTGTGCGATTAGACGTATTGTAAAATTATGCAATAGCTTTACCGCGGCAGTCCCCGAGTGCCACACGTCTTTTTTTATTTTAATTTAATTATTTATTATTAAAGTAAGCATGCAGCTAAATATTCTGTGAATACGAGTATATTTTCAAGCATCCACCTGTTACCATTATTATTATCGAGCGAAAAACGGCTAAATAATCAGTTTTGTTGTATGGGAGCTCCCCTTAAATATTACTTTTATTCTATTTTTAGTATTTTTTGTTATAGCGGCAATAGAAATTCATCATTTTTGTGAAAATTTTAGCTTGCTAGCTATAACGGTTCATGAGATACAGCCTGGAGACAGACAGACAGACGGACAGACGTACAGCGAAGTCCGAAAATAGCGAAATTTAAGCAAAAGTAATAGGGTCCCGTATTTACCCTTTGGGTACGGAACCCTAAAAAAATTACCAAACACATATAATTAAAAAACAATTACAATAAAAAAAATAAACAATTACAATTTTATACAATAAAAAAACAATTATCAAAAAGTTCACAGCAATTTGAATTAATAAACGACATTATGACTGAGTCCAAACTTGGACTTAGTTATTCTCTCAAAGCAGTACTTCTCATTCATAGTAAATAAATATTTAATCTCATTAACTCGTACGAGTAGAGTATATATCAGTTTTTCACTACACCAAACACACATAAAACAATATCAAAAAGTTCGCAGCCGACAATATGACTGAGTCCAAACTTGGACTTAGTTATTTTCTCAAAGTAGTCTTATAATATATTATAGTCATATTTAATCTCATTAACATTTCAGTAAATCACTACACCAAACACACACACTTAAAACAATAACAACAAAAATAGGGTGTGCTTACTTAGTTGTATTAAAAATGTAATTTGGTAGAACTTTGAAATATTGTTACCAGACGATTCCAAGTGCCTGTATTGTGTCTATGGAATAAAGAAATGTTGACTTTGACTTTGAATATCAAAAAGTTCGCAGCAATTTGAGTTAATAAATGACAATGACTGAGTCCATACTTGGTCGT
This sequence comes from Hypomecis atomaria, assembly GCA_964007245.1. Taxonomy (NCBI): domain Eukaryota; kingdom Metazoa; phylum Arthropoda; class Insecta; order Lepidoptera; family Geometridae; genus Hypomecis; species Hypomecis atomaria. Next base: position 4,201,893 of record OZ023296.1, on the reverse strand, counting down.
GGCTATTTTCCCCAATCTGCGTTCAGTTGGTCGTCCACAACTTCACTAACAAATTTATTTTAGATTGTAAACAAAGTTACTTTCACTATTTGAACTATATTAGGCAGAGTGCCAGATTAAGTCTTAGCCAGAATGCCGGGGTTTTTATTGGGGCCCGTAATTACGTCGCTGGTAGCAATTGAATTTGCTTTGGAACTGGTATGCGTGAAATAGTAACCGAGTTTTAAGTGTTTTTAGGATTTGTAGGCGTAATATTAGTTTTTGTTTATGTTGCATACAATTTTAAATCCACTTTTATTACAATAGCAACTTTAAAATAAAACAAGTTATGTTATAACTACTTACTGTACAAGGTTGTTTAAATTTGAGTGAAGATTTAAGAGAAACAAATTGGTTGTTTTTAAAGTCGGCTTACGGACAGTCATTTTACGTGATAACATTATAAGAAATATTTTTGAATCAACAACTGAAACAAGCCAAACGCTTAGACCGATGCGATCATGCCTCATTATCGCTTGTTCCGTGCTCTGTCTTGTATGGTCGGCTCAGAACGTCACACATTTTAGTGCTTGCAGCCGGCGTCTTTAATTTATAAGACGTTAGCACGTTAAAAAATTAATAAATGGTGTAACTCATAAACTTTTTGAGATATCACTACATTCATAGTATAAAACAAAGTCCTTTCCCGCTGTCTGTCCCCAGGTATGCTTATATCCTTAAAACTACGCAACGGATTTTGATGCGGTTTTTTTAGTTGATAGAGTAATTCAAGAGGAAGGTTTATATGTATAATATATACACCTGCGCGAATCTGAGGCGTGTCGCTAGTTGAATATGAAATGTTTTTGATGGGTTGAATTTTACCTACCAGCCAAAAACTCATACTCAGCTGCAGTGTAATACAGTTTTTTACAACAAAGACTCACCAACCGTAAAATTATACTACAAGTTGTAAAACTAAATGAATCTCGCAATAAACGCGTCTATTTCTCAATAAATTTACCCGCTGACATTTTCCTAGTACCAAACAAATTGCTCTAATATTAAAGCGCCTAAAAGCCACTTTACATCTTGAGGCCCAACAACAAGACAAGATCGATATTCGCCCAGACGATCAAAAATTCACGTCGCGTCCTGCCAACAGTTTCCGAGCTATTGATATCACTAATGCTACCGTTAATACCAATTAGGGTTGCCCTTTCTGAATACGACATGAGTACAGGCGCACTGCGACAGTTTCATGACTCTAGCATGAATAATGATATGGATTAGGGACAGCCCTATTGCTGAGAGAGACGGAGTAGTCCTATCTAAGTAGCCGTATGTTTTATGCTTTGGTTTTATAGGGGATGCTTGTGTCAATGAATAGTGATTGCTACTGTTTGTGTGACGAACTGGCAGGTTTATTTTCGGACATCTACCAATAGCACAAAGAAGACGTACATTGTTTTTTTCACAACTTTGATCTTGATTTGAGCACGGTATTACGATAAACTCGTGATCTACCATTGAATATGGCTATATACGTACCTACTTTGATAGCTAAGTAAATATAATTTCAAGTCAATTTAAAAATAAATGATTAAATGATAATAATCACTACATACTCATAGTATAAATCAAAGTCGCTTCTCGCTGTCTGTCTGTCCCTATGTATGCTTATATCTTTGAAACCAAGCAACGGATTTTGATGCGGTTGTTTTTAATAGATAGAGTGATTTAAGGGGAAGGTTTATAGGTTTATATATCATGTATAATACAACTGTGCGAAGCTGGGGCGGGTCGCTAGTTATCAACAAATTATTAAATAATAATGTGATCAGACAAAAATAAAGGTACTAAAATCCTTATTTTAGAGTCAGGGATTTTAAAAGAGAAGCTTTTAAAAATAACAGCAGAAAAACATAACAGCAAACTGTAGTCTAGCTCTGGGTATAATACTAACCTACTTTAAAACAGAGCTGTACTTAAAGCTCTCAAGAATATGAACTAGTGATCCACTGTCCTGTAATCTTTAAGTTTTAAGTGCACTTTGAAAGTGGTCCTTAGCTTCGACTGGTAATCCCATAAAGAGGGTAGGTAGTGTTTTAAAGTACCGTCTGGGAAATAGAGCAAAGTTTTGAGAGGATTGTTTTTATAGTTTTTCGCTAAAAGTGAGCTCGTTTAGGCATAGGACGTCCACTACTGGACATAGGCCTCCCCTATAGATCTCCTATAAGACCGGTTGGTCCGGTCAAGCGGGCTGCATCCAGCGCGATCATGTGTACTTAATGTGGTCATCCGTCCACCTTGTGGACGTCATAATCCTAATCCTAACCCGCTGAGCTAACTTTTGTTCTTCTACGTATCTTCTCATTCCTTATTTGATCTCGCAGAGAAACTCCGAGCATAGCCCTATATATAGATGGATGGAAGTTCGTTTAGGCCAAATGCCTAGCTCTGGTGTCAGAGTTTTTAGGCTGCCGAGGCCTCTGGCATGGCTAAACGGTTAAAACAACCAAGACCCACAATAGTTTTTCGTAACATGTCGTCATATCATTATCATTTAATTCTTACGGGTTTAAGGAAGATTTAAATGATAATGACTACTTCAAAAAGGTGATAAAACAAAAAGTAAAATTAAATTTTTAATGTACCCGTGTAATCTGTTGTTATATACATAAATCCACTAATCCCAAAGGCCATGGGAATAACCAATCTTCCCCTAACATTGCAGCTATCAAAGTAAACAGAAAAAAAAGCTCTAAAAGAGCTTTTTGCGAGTTTTTAAATGACGTCAATGTTTCCGGCTAAATACAGCTTAGCCACTGAGAAGAAAATGAACAGAAAAATTGCTTTTAAAATTGTAAAATATTTGTTTATTATTTTTAATGCCTATAATACAAATAATCGCATTCAAAAACGGAAGAAAAGTTCCGCAGTTTTACAGTTGTTACTTAGTATTATTTATCAATTTACTTTTACAGACCAACGAATCATTTTGAGAGCTCATCGTAGAGTTCTTGAGCAAAGGTCTCCCCCATTTTTTTACATAAGTCGAAATCCATCGCAACCTCTTGCCAACCCTTCTCGAATGAGTCAAAATCGTCACGCCAGCTTTTTTTGGTCCACCCCTGGCTACGACAGTATAGGTTAAAAAAAATGTAGTTATTAAAATCAAAGAATAGAAAAAGAGGAGGAATTTTCTTTTTACATTATCTCAAGACACTTTCTTGCATTATGTTTTTTACCTAAGTTTGTAAATATCACTAAATCGTCGTGAAGGACGTATGGCACGGCTACGCATCATTACATACGTCATGTCAAAATGAGACAAAATTATGGTGAGGTTATCTGTCAAATTCTTACGTTTCGTTAAATTATGTCGTGCTGTGTCGTGTCGTATGTTGACAGTGCTGGTTGCTGTACGTCGTAAATTTTGGGTAGTATTTAAACGCAAATCAAAAAATATCCTTTTTCTATGCAATAAGATTCCAAATTCCCATCAAAATTACTGATTGCACAGCATAATATTCAACTCAAAATATCACTAAACACACTACAATTTATTTCCGCAGCGTACAGCGATTTTTCCTAAAGCAAAAGCTTTTTCATCAATGCACAGCTAATAATATTAATGCACATTATACCTGTTAAAGGCGATTCGCTTCTGGCACTTCGCCGGCCGCTGCCGCGGCACGCTCGCTTCGCTCGCTCGGCTCGTGCGTTGTTTTGTCATGTTCTAACATAACCTAACCTATTTTTTGTATTACACCTAATCTAATTTCTTCACTTATTTACATATTGATGTAAAATTTCGAATTATCTGCAGTTTGAGTTTTGTTAAACATTTAGTTTATTTGTAGTGAAGTAAGTTATTTGATGTAAAAAAGAATATAAATCATGAGTATGTATTGATAGGCAATTATTTATTTGATATGCAATTTATATTATCTCGTAAATTTTATGTGTCTTTTCCGTAGGTACATTTCAGGGATATGAGTAAATTTTCTGTGTATTTTCTATGCTGTTTTATCAGCAGGTGAAACAACAAGAGGCCATTAGGGGCGGAATTGAGATAGTAGGTCAACGGGCAAGCCAATAGGGTTCATATTTTGTTGGGTTCTCTGTTAATTAAAGAAAACAATGGAAGAGAAGGTCTGGGTAAGGCTTATTAAGGTAAAAAATTACAAACATTATTCGGTTGGCGCTTTTATAAGTCCAACGGGGAAAAAATTACTGCACTTTCCGTCTCTTTGACGTAAAAGTAGATTGCAGTGATGTAGAGAGAATTGTGTTATTTAAAAAAAAAAAACTTAAATAAATAAGTAGTTATAGGCCAAGGTAGAGGCCGAAGAAGATTATTTAAGCCATTTGAAGACCTGTAATATTGCTAAGTGGTTGAAACAATCGGTCCCTCATCCGAGGAACGTCTGACTGTGTGTAAGAAAAGCTTTGTCAACCTATGCTACAAGCGCTACATTATTTTTAACTAGCTGCGCCCCGCGGTGTTACCCGAGTTAACCCGAGATAAAAAGCAACTTATTTGTTAGTCAAAAGTCTAAACTATGTTCATACCGAATCTCATCCAAATCGGTTCAGCCGTTTGTGCGTGAAAGAGTAACAAACATCCATGCATACTCATAAACTTTCGCGTTTACAATATTAGTAGGATATAGTAGGGACATATATAGGTATTAATTTTGACACGATTATTATTTTAATTTAACTACAATAATATAAGTGTGTAATGAAGTGAATATAAAACCTCATTTTTTCATACATAAACATGTATGAATACCTCTAAATATCATAGTATTTAGAAAGTACTATAGTTTTCATATAAGTGGAGAAACAAGGAAAGGTGTAAAAAGAGAGCAAAAGAGGAAAAACAAAGAAACATAATTAGATTACTTTCTGCGTAATTTACGATCTAATTCAAGGAAAAAATAACGCTATAACTACTCGTACGTTTTCACGTGCATATGAGTGAATGAGATGAAAGAAGATATTTCACCACTGGACAAACAAATGTGCTGTATAAAACACCAGTATTTTAGGTTTCTTTAATTTTTGAAGAAAAAAAAACCCTTATTTTGTTTTTGTGTAGCTGCTATATATCTTCCTAGCATTAATCAGCACACAAATATGATCACAAAATGATTTTTGTTAAACTGTGGGCCTTACATATTTGCAACAGCTCATTTAAACTAAAGTTTCGGCTCCCGCAAACTTTTCACCGGCGCACGTTGTGAAGTTCTTAAACTTAATTAAACGTTTAAAATGTTACAAAAATACTTTGAAAAAGTCGTAAAACATGCGCAAAAGGAATAGCTATTATTTTAGGACTAAAATTTAATTAAACCGGCTGAAATGACTGCCACTGTTCTTGACCCTCCGAACTTCTCAGACTAAAATAATCCTTATCCCAGTGACACAAGACTTATAACTTATTCTTTTACATTGTACTAGTGTTGATTTAAGGACAGTTTCAAAATGAACCTTATTTCATTCACGCAGAGCTCATGAAAATCCTATTTTATGTGGTGAAGTTCAGATCTAAAAGTAATGGATGCAAAATAAGCTTTATCCCTACGTAATAAGGGTTACGCTGCTCTTTTGTATAAGGGTTAAGGTCTCATAGTCCCAGTGGAAATCCTGGAACACGGGTTTGCTCTCAGTGTGGCAATAACCACGCTTCCGTGAAGGTAAATTGTCCGTTAATTTATAAATTACACGTAATCATACTCACATGTATAGGAATTGAGTAAACAAAGTAAATCAGTGTCAAATGAAATGAGGCTACAAACTGGTTATTTTTGCTCGCTGGGGATGGCTTTGTGGGGCTTGTTAGCTTCTGGCTTAACTTATTGTCAGAGCTTGGTGTGATTACTGGGTTGCCAAAAATTTAATTAGCCGCAAGCACGTTATGATACTCATTATACTCGTAACCAGTTCAATCAACTTTACGAGTAACTAAACAATACAGAAAATCGATACATTTTGTCTTGTTTGATTCGTTTTGTTTTTTTATCTACACTAATGTTGTAACATTCTACTTATGTTTCCAAAACTTGACTTATAATGACTACTGTTATAGCGCAGACAACAAAACACTCAATTTAAGCAATTTCACATGATGTTATAATATCCACATCGATATCGTAAAATCTCATTATAACATCGCGCGCTCGCTCCTGATTGGCCCTGCGCGCGCAGCTGCGCTCTCATTGGTTAGATTTTAATGGCGCCAAGTTCACTGTGACAATACACGTACGCGTGAATTTAATGTTTCGCAATATGTTTTTTTTTTTTTTTTATTAGTGAAGATAAAGTAGTGTATGCAACTGCATATAACACGGGTATTAAAACACTCGTGTTTTAATACCCTTCATTATATGACAGTTGCATAAACTACTATTAATAATCACTCTGTTGAGTAATTAATGAAATAGTATAGATTTAGGTATGGTTGTTGTCATTCTTTGGCGTTGGTAACATTTATCACCTGAAAACTTAGTATGAGTTTATACAATGTAATCGGAAACGACAGTAGTTATCGTGTGACTCTATACATTATTATACTGCACCTCTGCCTAAAACAAGAAGGAACTTAAAAAATCGGCCAACTACGAGACGGACTCGCGCACGGCGAGTTCCGTACTGTATGGGAGCCCCCCTTAAATATTTATTTTATTTTAATTGTATTATTTATTATTGAAGTGAATAGGTATACAAATAAATATTCTGTGAAAATTTCAAGCATCTACCTGTTACCATTATTAATTTAGAGCGAAAAACGGCTAAAAATCATGTTTGTTGTATGGGAGCCCCCATTAATTATTAATTTTATTCTGTTTTTCGTATTTGTTGTTCTAGCGGCAACAGAAATACATCATCTGTGAAAATTTCAGCTTTTTAGCTATAACGGTTCATAAGATACAGCTTGGAGACAGACAGACAGACGGACAGCGGAGTCTTAGTAATAGGGTCCCGTTTTTACCCTTTGGGTACGGAATCCTAAAATGTGTAGGTATACACAAAAGAGGATAAAAGCTTTTGTTTATTATGCATACTCATTACTATTATTATATTATTACTTTTATTATTGTTCGGAAAATTGCGTAACGTCTTCTCGTCCGACATACCTCAGTGCCTCAAGTCGAAAGTGTTCGATCAGTGTGTGTTGCCAGTGATGACTTATGGCACTGAAACGTGGTCTCTTACTATGGGCCTTATTAATAAGCTCCAAGTAGCCCAACAAGCTATGGAGAGAGCTATGCTCGGAGTCTCTGCGAGATCGAATCAGGAATGAGGAGATTCGCAGAAGAAGTTACCGACATAGCCCAGCGGATTGGCAAGTTGAAATGGCAGTGGGCAGGGCACATAGCGCGGAGGACTGATGACCGATGAGGTCAAAAAGTTCTCGAGTCTCTTGCGTACCGGCAAGCGCAGAGTAGGACGTCCACCCACAAGGTGGACGGATGACCTCATTAAGACCGCAGGATCACGCTGGATGAAAGCCGCTACCAACCGGTCTTATTGGAGATTCATAGGGGAGGCCTATGTCCAGCAGTGGACGTCCTATGGCTGATGGATGGATGGATGGATGGGCTCATTACTCATACTTATGCCTCAGTAGACCCGTCGGTTTAAATCCCACTTTATCGCATAACAGTATAATAATACGAGTACATATAGTCAACAAAATAAATTAATCGGTATCTATTCAGAAGTAATTCACAACTCGGACGTTCTTCGTAAATATAATCAGTCAAAATTGTCTTTAACATAAACATGTTTTTCATTACCTACCACAATAAGCACAGTAATTTTTCCAATTTAACACCAATCGCATGTACACAATAGAGCTTAACAAAACTTGATCGCAAATATGAGTTTACACAGTTCAATTCATTACCTAATTGTGCTTAGATTGGGGTGACTGTTGCTGTACTGCATTGCGTCTGTCCCAGGAGATGTTCAAAGCAAATATCGTATACACAGAGAAACCATTTGATTGGACATCAAATATTTGAATGGATCCCGTGGATTGCCCAACGTCAGTCTTTGTGACTATCATATTGGTTTGGTTTGGTGAAAGCGTCAATTTTAAGGTTCAAAGTTTACCAGCACGGAGCGGTGTGGATACGTGCAGCAATAAATAAAACGTTGTATTCTGTAAGTCCATTGTATAAATACTATAATATCTTACTAAAAATAAAAGATCCCGGAACCTGGAGTGGAGCAAAGGTTTGCTTAGTTCTTCGCAAGTAAATAGTATTCTGATATGAGCTTACAATGCTCTGGAGATACATTTTTGAACCCATAAAAACTGGCTTTGAATCTTATACTATCCAGTTTGCACTAATTGCAATGTTTAATCCTTGCTTCTGCTCTTACACTTACTTTTGATCATGCGAGGCACCGACACTCTAGAAAAATAGCGTTATTATTTGATCAACCTCGCTCTAAATATCCGATCCATTTTTATTTTTATTTTATAAGGTTTAGGGTCTTTTACTGAGCATAAAATCTCAAAATATGCACGGATCCAAGTGGAGTTTCAAGCGCCATCTTGAAATAAGTTTCTGGCCGATATCCCGAAAACAATGCATTTTAGGACAATAGTTTGGAGAGCATTATTGTGTAAATGAAAATTATGCATCTTTGATTTCCTGTAAACTTCTTTGTAAATTTACGTGAACCAGTTTTTCTATATTTTTAAGAGTGAAATCAGCAGCGACTATTCAAAACAAGCCTTTCCAAGGTCAATACTGTAATAACGCCAAGCTATGTAGAGTAAAGAAGAGCTGCGTTCCGCCCACCTTCGCTATACTTTAGTAGTTTGAGCCTAAAGTTAGATTGTCAGTGTCAAGTAGGTACTTCTACTGAATTTCAAAAACACTCTCATACACGGGCATAATATCATTATGTCACGCACACACGACTCCATCGACTTGGCATTTTTTTTTTCCATACGACTCCTATTCTCAGAGACTGGTAGGTAAGTAGCTGCGGAATATCTGACATTAATGTACATTTACTCGTACGTAAATGGAGAGTAACACTCTGATACTGGTATGTACTTTCGTTGTTCGTTTAAATGTATGTAAAGTCCTCTCCTCTGCGGCTACTAGTTACGAAGACTAAAGTCGTTTAGTAAATTTTGCGTATTGTAATGAGACAATGAAGCCTAACCTCCTTCGCACACGAGACGTATCGCAAGCGTATCGTAATACGCGCGCAGGACGAGAGCACTACGAGCGCGTACATGTTCAAACAAGTCCGCACACGGAGCGATGCCTCCTACGAAACGACTACGCTACGCATCGTGTGCGGACTTGTTTGAACATGTACGCGCTCGTATTGCTCTCGTCCTGTGCGCGTATTACGATACGCTTATGATACGACTACGCTACGCTTACGCGTGCGAAGGGGCTAAGTCTCAGGGCCCAAGTGTCGGTATCTTCAAAATTCAAAGCAAGTTTTCACTGGTCAATGCCGCTGATAAAAATAAGCTCACCAAAGAAAGCTTAACAAAGACATTCAACCCTTTTAAGAAAAATCTGCCTTGTCAATCTCAAGCATTACTCTTCCCACCGAAAACGTACTTTCTTTATTAGAAAAATAACTCCTCCACGTAGTATTTCAGCTCCACCCGAAAACACTTTTTCGTCAGAATTTTTACAGCCGAATAAAGGTGAGAAGAGTGTCTTTTTTCGTGAAAAGATAAGAAAACCAAGGTTTTTACGGTAAAACCCTTGGGAAGTAATATTACATAGGAAAAATCGTATCACTAAAACAGTAAATATTTTTCTGACAGTCATGTAAAAGCAAATATAGGTGAACGACGATCAAGGTAAAAACAACAAGTATGGGTCGTGCCCGAATGTAATATGTGGGTAGATCAGCGGAAACAATTTCTCTTATTTCGGCTCGCTGAGTTGTTTTTATACGGTAAAACATGAAAGAATGATACATTAAAATAATTGTCTGATTTTAATGCAACCACAGTCAAATTAAATTTACCTAGAGTTCAAAGCCAAGCTTACATACTGAAGTGAAACTTATCTAATGCGACTTCCAAGAAGTTTGCGTTAAACGTTTAACGCTACTATGGAGGGGGTATGAAAGCACTGTTGCGTCGAAGTTTTACTTCATCCGCGCGGTCCCTCCGCGCGGAAGGTTCGCTCTACTTGCACTTTTATATGTTCATTGTCTTTATGTACATATTAAAAGGTTTCTATCTATGACGTAGCGCTCATAGCGGAGTTTGACTAAGTATTCGTAAACGATCATCGAAGTTAAGCAACGTTCAGCACGGCCAGTTTTCGAATGGGTGACCGCGGGTGGCATTTACAACTGAGCGCTACCGTGGCTCAGATGATACGACAAATTTTATGCCCAGGTTGTTTTAACCGTTTTGCCATGTCAGAGGCCTTCAGGCGGCTTAAAAACTCTGATACCAGGACTAGCCACCCGGCCTATACGAACTTACATACTTACTTACTTATATCCATGAAATAAATAATTATAGGAGGGTGTTTAGAAATAACTGTTTCATCATCATTGACATTTCAGTCGTAAGATGTCAACTGTCGGACAAAGGCTTTTTATATAGATATCTGATAGAACTGGTTGGAAACAGCTTACTGTATCAGCCTTTTTAATAGCCCACTGCAGGACGTAGGCCTACCCACGAAAGGTGATTGGGCCATATCCAACACGCTGGCCCAGTGCGGGTTGGTGGATTCCCACTAGCCATCGAATTTCTTCTACGGACGTATGCAGGTTGCCTGACGATGTTTTCCTTCACCGAAAAGCCTGTAGTGTGAAAATCCGTACATAAGTTCCAAAGAAACTCATTGGTATGGGACCGGGATTGAACCTACGACCTCAAGAATGACAGGCCAACGTTACAACCACTAGACCACCACGGCTAACACAGCTTGCATCCATCATAATCCTGCGGTTTTAATAAAGTCATCTTATTCTGTCCACCTTTTGTGGCAACGTCCTACGCTGCGCTAGACCCGCAGTCTCTACTGTTTCACCCAAAATTAAAAAAAAATGTGAAAACAATTTTCAAGGATAGTCTACTTTCAAATATTCTGCATCTGTTGTCTTAGTGATAGTTCTAAAGAACACCTTTTATAAAGGTTCCAATTATCATAAAGAATATACTATAAATCTCTGAAACTTCAAGTTGAACTAAGTCTACTGTTTTCTTATTCATGAAAGTGACAAAGGCAAAGCCAAAAACCATGAATGAATAAAACACAGGACTACACCCGAATTATTATAAAATTATTCATATAAGTGGAATTGTGCTGTCAGTACAAAAGAAAATACACGCAAAGGAGCAAGCGGTTTTTTTTGGTCTAAAAACGGCTATAACATTTTTTTTCACAAAAAAGAGACAAATCAAATTAACGTTAATATAGCCTGTAAAATAAAAGTAAAAAAAAAAATATTTTAATTGTCTGTGAGTGTTTCTACAGTTTTAAAAACCTTTGGACCATATCCAATACTTTATTCACTTGAGGTTGGGCACAAGCCTGGCTTTAAGCCTCAAGTATATATTACTTGCTCAGACTTTGCGGTAGGAAAATTTTTCAGGTCTTGTATATTTTTCAGCAATATTGTTTTAGTATCGTAGGATGACTGAAAGAAATGAAAATCTGGGTTTGTACGTGCACGTACAAAAACTTGATGACGCAGTAAAAATATTAGATTGTCTTGTAAGAATTTCATAGCGTTCTTCGCCTCAAAGGAAACTGGCAAAATTTTAACGTTTTTAATTTAGAAATATTTAGCATGGATCATAAAGAATTTTAAATTTAACTGAGAGAATTATAAAGAATCTAATAGCTAAGTTGTAATTTAAGCTCTCTTCTTATGAAAATTGTTAATTCCTTTGCAATTTATTAACGGGTTAATATGTGAGACCATGTACTTATTTTAATTTCAACCAACTTTTAAAATTAAGAATCAATAGTATAATAATAAACTACCTACTGTAGTTTTTTTTGTTTTACTTGATTGATTGGTATCTGACTGAATGGTGGCCCCGTGACGGGAAGCGTAGTCCCGGTAGACCCATACAACGGTGGCGTGATGACATCCAAAGGTTTTGCGGCAATACCTGGATGAGACTGGTACAGGACAGGGATAATTGGCGTAAGGGGAGGAGGCTTAAGTCCTGCAGTGGGCCGAAATAAGCTGATGATGATGATGCCTTGATTTCGGCATTGATTGTGAACCATCGAATTGGTTGTATGAGAAAATATGTAAATAAATCCACAAATTTATTCAAATAATTAATGTAAACAGAAATGAAGTAAAACCATCATAAAATCATGAATTTATCTACTTCCAAATCCAAAAAGTCTATTCCATCGCAAACATTTTCAATTCAAGGAAATATGCTCGAATATGTCTCCTTTGCTTAAACGAACGCGTGACTTCACGTAAAATCCGTAAAACGCAAATTCAAGTAAAAAGTCCAAGAAGTTTTCTGGATTGGAAACCGTCCAAGGACATGCGTGAAATTCAGTCTCGAAGTCTGAAATATCCGATCGCCGACACTGGGGCGTGACAGAATCTTCTATTCAAATAAAAACAATAGTGCTAATTTATTTTCAGCAACAAATACTCATATTGCAGCGCGTCGGTCTTTTGTAAGTGGGTATTTTACTGTTGGACATAGGCACAATCATAGGACGAATGCCGTCGCGCTGGTTGGTCGCCAGCCCGCAACTGTACATATCTGTATTTGTACCAGCCTTTTTAATAGTCCACTGCAGGACGTAAGGCTACCCACGAAGGGTAATTGAGCCGTATCCGCTACGCTGGCCAAGTGCGAATTGGTGGATTCAGATGCGCCATCGAATTTTGTTCTTCAGACGTACGCAGGTTGTCTTGTGATGTTTTACTTCACCGAAAATCCAGTGGTGTGAAATTCTGTACATAAATTCCAAGGAGTTCATTGGTACGAGACCGGGGTTTGAACCCACAACCTCATGATTGTAAGGTAGGTATTACAACCACTATAACCACCGCGACTTAGCACGCAACTACTCTTCCCTAAAGGTTTGCTAGTTTCCTTATAACGGTTGTTAGGGTTCCGTAGTAAAGAGCCCTTACAACTTCATTGTATCGGCCCTTCTGTCCGTTTGTCTTTTATAAACAAAATTGAATGTACTGTACTGTACCAGCCTTTTTAATAGCCCACTGCAGGACGTAGGCCTACCCACAAAGAGTGATTGGGCCATAGCCACCACGCTGGCCCAGTGCGGGTTGGTGGATATACATTCGCCATCAAATTTCGTCTACGGACGTATGCAGGTTGCCTCACGATGTTTTCCTTCACCGAAAAGCCAGTGGTGTGAAATTCCGTACATAAGTTCCAAAGAAACTCATTGGTATGGGACCGGGATTGAACCCACGACCTCAAGAACGACGGGCCGGCCGGCAAATTGAATGAAACTTGATATTATATTAGTTTTAGTATCAATTTTTTCAACCCCTCCTACTAATGTGGGGTATAGATGAATAGGGTTTTTAAAATAATTGTAAGGTTTTAGGTCGCTAAAGTTAAAAAAAAATATATTTTTAAAGTACATACAAGATAGAATGATCAAGCTTTCTGAAACAATAGAACAAATTCAAAACTCTCGGTTTTTTTTTTCAATGTATGTTCACCGGATTTTCGTCAATATTCTGAACCGATTTAAAACATTAGTTTGTATGGGGTCATATAAAATCGACTGAGCCGTCATCGATCAATCAACAGTAATGTAAAACCATGTATTTACATAATACAGAGAATTAAAGTACATAAATCTATCTATCTATCTTCTCTTTAATATAATAATCAGCCAAGTACGAGTCGGACTCGCGCACGGAGGGTTCCGTACTGTATGGGCCCCCCTTAAAAAATTATTTTATTTTAATTTTATTATTTATTATTGAAGGGAATATAAAATTAAATATTCTGTGAAAATTTCAAGCATATACCTGGCACCATTATTAATATAGAGCGAAAAACGTCTAAAAATTCTGGTTTGTTGTATGGGAGTATTTATTAAGTATTTATTTTATTATGTTTTTATTTGTTGTTATAGCGGCAACCGAAATACATCATATGTGAAAATTTCAGCTGCCTAGCTATCATGGTTTATGAGATACAGCCCGGTGACAGACGGACAGACAGACAAACGGACAGACGGACATCGAAGTCTTAGTAATAGGGTCCCGTTTTTCCCTTTGGGTACGGAACCCTAAAATGAATCGTGGTTGTTAGTCTCGCTAAAACTCGAGAACGGCTGGACCGATTTGCCTAATTTTGGTCTTGAAATATCCGTGGAACCTAAGGGAAGGTTTAAACGGTGAGAAAATATAAAAATATAGTGAGTAAAATAATAAAGACATTAATTGAATTTTCCCATACAAAATGTTCCTGCATGTAAAAGTTGTCATTGACAGTTGACAGATGGTGAGATGAAGTTCACCGGGGCAGCTAGTAAATTATAATTATTTTGGGACATCCTATACACAATTGATTTTGAATTCAAGACTATTGCCCCGACCTAGACTATTGGAAACGTGCTTATGTATTATCGAATCTAGTAAGATGAATGCGTGCAAGTAAAGCGGTTTGCTTTACTCTGTGATAGATATGCAGAACAGAGTCCAGTGATCGGACAAGCAACTATATGCACTACGTGGTATCCTGCTCCATTCATATACATCCATGTGTCAAGCCAAGTTGTGTGTCATGCACAATATGAACATGGTTGTTAGATAGGAAGAGGATCGGACGTATAAGAATAAAAATAGACCTTCTAGAAGGAAATCTGTAGGTAATCAAAGTTAGTTCTATTATACAGGGTCATTTCTAATCAATTAGCATCTTTTTGGGGGCTTGTTCTGTACATCAAAACTAACAACTTTTGTTCTACGACTTTTATTAATTCTGAAAAAAAAAGTTGTTGTTCAATAGAAAAATATCGTTCACCCTCGAAAAATGCTGATTTTTTTTTTCAGTTTGAGAAAAGTCGCAGAACAATAGTTTTCAGTTTTGATGTACAGAATAAGCCCCTAAAAGAATGCTAATTGATCGGAAATAACCCTGTATACATTTATGTATTTAAAGTACTGTCCTATCAACGAAATAATATAGCATCATTTATATTTGATACTCTCGAAACGTGGCGGCATGGAGGATACTACAAAGCGGAGCATATTTAATTTTCTTAATATAGGTATTTGCAATATTATTACTATTAACAAACGACCCCCGTAATTATAGTTACTTTACTAATTTCCATGGCAACTTCCTCTTTAAAACCCCATAACCTACCAATTTTGAAAATAGTTTCCCTGACATTTGAGAAATACCTAGTTATTATAAGTAGTTCAATTGTCACATTAGCGACATTTAACGTCTTTTGTTTTTGATTTTTATTAGTTTTGGAAGCAGCCAATGCTATATTTGGAAAAAAATACATGTTAGATCTTTATATCCATTCCTTTCTTTAGTTACATCTATGGTCATTCACATGAGGAAACCGTAACTTCTTGAGGTTTCATGCTGAATCACGACGTGTCAAGTATAAATACATGGACGTAGCAGCTAGAGCACTTAAGGCGATCGAGAAACGTGCCAAGAGACTAGGAATCGACCTATTATTCAAGTTTCAGATGTGATCTTAAGCATTGACACTAGGTCACGTGTCTTTTCTCTTTCTTTTACTTTTGACTGAAGCAAAACCTCGTGTTTAACACGAAGATTTAGCTTTCGTCTATCCAGATGTTGATTTTTGTCTACAGGTCCCAATTTTCAACGAATCTCGACGAAACTTGGTAGACACGTTCTAGGTATACAGGGTTATTTCTTATCAATTAGCATCCTTTCAGGGGCTTATTCTGTACATCAAAACTATCAACTTTTGTTCTACGACTGTAATTAATTCTCAAAAAAAGTTGTTCGTTGTGATGTATAGAATAAGCCCCTGGAAGGTTGCTAAATGATTAGGAATAATCCTGTATATCATTGGTTTTTATTGTATTGTAATTAACAAGGCCAAAGAAGCGATTCGTTGAGTTCAACGGTTTATTTGTTTATGCATGAGAAGCATTTCAAACAGAAAATACTATTAACCTAGATGATCTAGGAAAAGCTTACCTAAGTAGCATAAAAATGGATTCCATGATATTTTATTAAACTTCATCAAAAATTTTATTGCGGTAGTTCTTAATCGGATTTTTTTTTTTTTAAATTTTTAACACAGTGATAATTCTAAGTAAATAGGTAGTTTTGATTGGTTATTAGAACCTACTTAGTTATTCCATTGTCGAAGTACAATATTCGAAATATTTCTATTAGGTAATTTTAATAATATTATGATAAAAGTAAATTTTAAAAATCACACTGAATATAATTTATGTATTATAAGAAATTGCATTTAGATTGAGAAATTTGTTACTATTGCCATTTGTCGTCAATCATCCAAAAAAACTAACCTTGAAATTATTTATAGACAATTTCAGTCACGGATTAGAACCTCCTTATTGAACTACGCTCTACGGCTTAAAATAACCAAAATAAGATAGTACCTACGTACAAGTATTTACAAGTAAAACATCTGTGCTTCAGAAAATATGTGGTAGATACTCTTTCCTATCTCGCAAGCACGGAACCCTTAAAAAAACACGCTCCATTGCGGCATACCTTGGAATTATAAGCCACTAGATAGAAAAGTAAGATTTGATTTGAGTTTCACTGTTGGTACTCTCGTGGATTTTTATACATAGGTACGATCCAATAATTGTTTTCACTAATAAAATTGAATATAAAATAAATGAACTAAAAATTTTACAGGTTATGTGTTCCTTGTCAAAATAAAGCAATGAATGTAACGTCCACAAAATTTCAATGTCTTGCCTGCTTGTAGGCATTACATTATACTTATAATTACATTACATCGTAAATTCCATCGTAAATTAAATTCGAATATTTCGCTCGAATTGTCATAAATTTATGAGACCACATCGGGAGTTTGAACAAAACTCTTTTGAACTAAAAAAGATTTTTTAGATTCGGTTCACAATTGGCGAAATTATCGATGAACATACACAAAAAAATACATACAGACGAACATAGAACCTCCTCCTTTTAAGAAGTCGGTTAAAAATAAGGGTTATGTTTATTCCTAATTTTATTTTCAACTTTCTTTTTACCCATAGGACACTCTGCTGGAGGTAGACATCTCTTATAGATCTCTATGGTTGATGATTGGTAGTGGATTCCAATTGGAGTGCGATTCTCCGGTCTTAATGTGGTTGTATCGTCCTTGTCGTAACCTTGTCGAAGGTACGTCGTTAAGTTTACGTTTTGGAGTACTTTACATTTTGTATTTGAAAAGTTCATGTTCGTCGCTCATACTCTTGTTTGTAATAAGGATGCCGCGTCCAGTTCTTTATAAGTCCAAGCATTACAGGTACGAGCTACAGTAACCTCGGAACAAAGGTACGAATAGATCCAATTTGGATATTTTTTTAAGCTCGTTGGTTAAACCAAAACAATTCTGGCAGCGCTGAAATGTTCCCAAAAAACCTTTTAGGCTAACATTGAACGTGTAAAGCTGCCGAGGAAAATCTGCTCGGAAATTTTAGTTTTTTTTTTGTACCAAAATTTCTGCTGGATATTGTTAGTAGGGTAATTTAACACGTGTTATAAATTCCGCTCGTGACATGAGGTATTGTACGGAAAGGTTACTCTAAAAGAACATTTTTAGGCTTTTAAATAAATAAAAAATGTTTTATTGAATAGTTAGTTAATTAACCAACCTATTAGGTATGTGGAGCCTGCCATTTTCATGAACACTAATCAATGTTCCTGAAAATGGCAGGCTATTAAATAAATATACCTAAATACTATTAGGTAAATTATAAACATCATAATATCAAAAGTTGCAATTCTGATCTATATAAAAAATATTTCTGTCACAAGGCTGTATCTCAAGAACGGTGATAGATAGATTGTTGAAATTTTCACAGATGATGTAGTTCTGTTGCCGCTATTACAATAAATACTAAAAACTGAAAAAAAAAAATATTTAAGGGGGGCTCCCATACAACAAACCTGATTTTTTAGGCATTTTTTGACCGATATCAATAACGGTGATAGGTAGATGCTTGAAACATTCACAGAATATATACTTAACTGTTTGTTAACTTAAGTAAATAATTATTAAATTAAAATAAAATAAATATTCAAGGGGAGCTCCCATACAGCACGGAAAACTTCGTGCGCGAGTTCGACTCGTACTTGGCCGATTATTAATATCTTCTCACCTGAAACATTTCTTCAAAATGGCATATACCAAACGCGTTCAGATAGCAACTCATTAGCCTATTACTTCTATTATTAAAATAAAACCGTTAACTACCAAACCCTAATTTCCGGAGCAACAATTAATACTATTACTGTTCCAGCAATTCCCAATTAATAATTGTATTTCCAGTAGTCTGCGGTTGACACTGCCTGACCGCTGTATAAATTACATGAAACAAAATATATTCGAACTCTGCAAAACTATAGATTTCCCGCGAGAGTCAATGCCAATGTCTACACTGTAAGCGAAGCCACAGAGGCGCTTTTATTTCTGTTTGTGTTTGCTATTCTGCTTTCTAATTAGCTAGCTGTGGGGTATGAACGTGTATGGAACGTTTATTAGCTAGGCTGTGGCTATTAATTGAACTAGAGATACAGTAGGTATATTCTAGAAGTACAGAAACTTGGAAATAGAAGCTTGTAACGCACATAACGTCTCGAGTAATAACTGTTTATAAATGGATATTTGAATTCGTCGTGCCAGTCAATTCAATAAATTCAGACGCTCGGAATGATTCTTATTTACATGCAAGTGATTCTTGTTTTTACTTAGTTTTATTGACATTACAGCTGGCGTTCATCACTAAATAGTATAAAACAAAGTCGCTTTCCGCTCTGTCTGTCCCAATGTATGCTTATATCTTAATAAACTACGCAACGGATTTTGATGGGTTTTTTTAAATAGATGGAGTAATTTAAAATAAATGTTTATAATAATACCTATGTATAAATATACTTGTGCGAAGACGGGGCGGATCGCTGGTCGATTTATAAAACGTTTTGCAATCAACTAGAGCGATGGTTGTGTAAATGTTTAGACAATATGTAAACATTAATATTCCAAAAACAAACAAAAAAGAGTCACGAACGACACTAGCGGCTGATTTTTTCGAGTTTTCAGGATTGGTTCCTTTATACTAATGGTTCACTGTGATGGGTACTATTTTTTCTGAAAGTCTAAGAGTAATATGCATAAATGTAGCATACCTATCCAAGTACAATACTCGTATATCCATAAAATTATAAATGCATATCCTAATATGGAGAATATGCATTTAGCATATCATGTATATCCTTCATGTAAGTATGTAACATAAAAAATCTAAAAAATTGTCGAACACAAACCTGAATACATTAAAAAGAAACAAAAATGCAAGTGGAGTCCTTCCGCGCGGAAGAAGTGAAACTTTGACGCAAGAGTGCTTTCATACAATGGTAGCATTAAACGTTTAACGCAACCTTGATGGAAGTCGCATTAGAAGTTTCACTTCAAAAAAATGCGTTCATTATCAATGATATTTTTCCTTACACGACCAACCCTGAAATCAGGGATAAAATATTGTGCCGGACTTGTGTGGGTGGGTCGCAAAGACGCAATAATAGAGGAAATTCGGGAGTGGGCGTATTTCCAATCAACTCAAATCCAAGTGACACACAGTCACTGGATAAAGTATTACACTCTCAGAACAATACTTAATTAGTTTTTGAAGTAAATACGTTTGATATGCCGTGATATTGTGTTCAATTTTGCCAAATTAACAATCGTAATGATTCTTTGAATTCTTTGTACTTGAATCTTATCTTTTATACAAAGACCTGCTAGCTTAGCATACAAGACCGTGGCAAGAGTTTATCGACGTGTGCAAAGGCGAGAGATATATGCTTCATCATAACTCTGTCCCGTTCTGACACGTCGAAAGAGTTATTTTATGATCCGTATGCTAAGCCCGCTGGCAGAGGTTACACGTGATGAGAATGCTGCCATCTACTTTGACCAAAAGCTGAATTATTGCTATTCAGGGAGGTAATGCCGCCACCATTCTGGCCTCGTTACCCTCTGCTGCAGAGCTTTTAGACTAGTTTGATTTTTAGGGTCCCGTACCCAAAGGGTAAAAACGGGACCTATTACTAAGACTCCGATGTCCGCTTGTCCGTCTGCCAGGCTGTATCTCATGAACCGGGATAGCTAGAAAGCTGAAATTTTCACAGATGATGTATTTTTGCTGCCGCTATAACAACAAATACTAAAAACCGAATAAAATTAATAATTAAGGGGGGCTCCCATACAACAAACCTGATTTATAGCCGTTTTTCGCTCTATATTAATGATGGTAACAGGTAGATGCTTGAAATTTTCACAGAATATTAAGTTGTATATTCACTTTATTAATAGATAATAAAACTAATATTAAATAAATATAGGGGGGCTCCCATACAGTACGGAACCCTCCGTGTGCGAGTCCAACTCGTACTTGGCTGATTATTATTTCAGAATAAGTTTTAGTGTTTTAAGTACATATAGGTAAGTTTTTATTGAAGAAAAAACTTCTTTATTGGCGTTGTGTACTTTTTGGGATGGGTAAAATGTAAAACTCGCGTCAGGACACTTGACCTAATCAAAAATTCGTAAGACTGATGGTAGACCACCGGCGCGGCGTATAGAGGAAGTATTATCCCCCTCTCTTTCTACCCGCGGCGAAAATGTATCCCTGCTCGCTCTGCTCAGCGAGCAGGCATACATTTTCGCCGTTGCTTAGCGAATCTTTCAGTAAAAATGTGTTTTTGTGATGTTGCAACTTGCACACATGAGCACACACAAAAGAACAAGGGACACAAGGGATTTATATCGGCCTGCGATTTGTATTTGTAATTTTTAGATTTAATAAATCAATATAATATTATTTTTGTGATGAATATTTTAGATAACACTGCATTTCTGTATCTAGTGTCATTATTAGTAAAAATGTGAAAAAATGTTAAACCGGACGAGCATGTTAATGAATCAATATTATGCAATATTTTTTGTAATATTGGGTTCTATTAACATCAATAAAGTTGTCTTATCTTTATAATTGACTTTTAAACGGGTTTGAACCTCAGAATAAGGAAAAACAGTAGAAGTGACATAAAGGAAAAAAGTTGTGGTGCATGATTCCACAAACATGGCGTCGAAAATCTATAGAAACTGCTATGTAATCTAGACACGAATGACACTTGGACTGCTGATCAAATGTGAAATACTTGTTGTTGGCCGTGACAAAGCATGGCGCCTGGCCGCATTGTTGTAATTTTAGGCAATGATAAAACTACTATTGTTTTTTTTTTTACGTACGGTTACACTCTTTGAGTTAAAAAGAGACGCCGATATATTTATAAGTACCTATTTTAATGCCGAGTCCACTCTTTTTTCTTATTGTCTATGGTTTGAACGTATACGAAACTTTGACAGATTGTGAAGAGTATCCGCAAAGTTCAGTATTGTATGTCCTAGCGATTTATCATACAACTGTCAAAGGTTCGTATGTTCTAGTCGTTCGAAAGTTTTTCAATTTTAGATCGCCTGGTCTTTGGGTCCTCAATTACCTAGGCAATAAAAACCTAAAACAAATTATGGATAATTATTTAGGACTAGTTTTTGCCCGCGGCTTCGCCCGCATGATATTTCGAGGCCCTACCTTACCACACTTAATAAAGGAGGTGGAATGTAAAAAAAAACGATTTTACATTTGTTCGACTCGACAGGTCTTTTTTGACAATTCTTGGAGCGCACGCTATAATAGATGGCAGAATTTTTCCTACTTACTTAACACTTATTGTTATAATATGGAAAATTCACAAATTATCATTATAATTTATAGCCCATGTGTTATTCTGATATATAAGATATACAATTGGAAAGTTCATATCAATCCGTTCAGTAGTTTTTGCGTGAACGAGTAACAAACATCCATCCATCCATCCTTACAAACTTTCACGTTTATAATATTAGTATTATTTTTGGGTGTATTATTTTAGAATTCTTTTACCAAAATATCGAAGACAAAGCACTAGCGTCATAATGAGAGTAGTGCACAAACTTTGTACAATATAATTAGCATGCAACCAACCACGCCCGAATAACCTCGCAGAAACAAAAAGCACCGGATTACAGCTAAAATCTGCACTCAATTATGCTAAATAAAACCAGCTTGTTGCAGCGCTTTAGTGCTTTAAGTAATACAATTGCGTTATAGTGTTGGAAATGCAGCGCTTTGAACGCTGTGAAACGCATGGCTGGGAATCTAAATTGTGTGGTCACAGTTATACCTACTAATTTATTTTTGTTCTCTTCTGAACAGTAATAAGGTTATAATCAAAGTTTTGTAATAACACATTGAAGATTTCTTTACGAGGGATGGTGCGTCAGATATATATATGTATAATTGTATATACATACGAGTTTTTGTATCTTCGGTTGAAAAAACGGTAAAGAAAACTTTACCGATTTTTTAATAAGTATTCTATACATTTTTGTCTAAAAGCGTATCGATTTAAGTAGGTACCAGAGATTTTTTAATAAGTTTAAACTCATTAAAAAATCTAATGACTCCTCTTTTAACAATTTAATTTTTTTTTCTAACCAATACGTACTATTTTTTAGAAGTTGATGTATGCTAAACTTTTTGTATGAAGAAGCTGTTTTTATTTTGAGTCTTCATGGTTGTTAAAATTGAAAAACTAGTGGATGACGGTAGGTAGATAACGTAGTAAGATTGTAACTATGAATAGCATAGATACATATTTGTGTTGGTAGTACTCAACGCTTGCTTTACAATCGTAAGATCGAGATTTTGAATTCTGGCCCCATATACATAGGTGTTTTGGACCTTCAGTACGGATTTTCACACCACCGGCTTTTAGGCAAACGATAACATTTGAAAAAGAAATTCGAGGTCGTAGAAGAAATTTGAGAGCGAATCTACCAACTCGCTCTAGGCCAGCGTGAGTTCAATTTCTCTATCGTGGTTAGACCTATGTCTAAAAGACTACTAATGGTATAGTTTACCATAAATTAGACCAAACATCCCAGGAATTTCATTTGAACTATACGCTTGGTTAAAAAGTTATAAATAAAGCTTAACAACTAAACTTAAAACATTGAGCCGTGGAAAGTCATAGTTGGTAGTGCGCACTAACATCCGTAAATAAGTACTAGTTTACTAACAAATAGGAACCTTGTTCATACACATTCTAAGCACTCTAAAACATTTATAATTCTTGAAATTAGATTTTTTTAAATAAATATTAACAAACTGTTAAGATACAACAGTAAATCCAAGAACTACTCAAAGAAGTAGCCTCTCCCCTTGTTAACTTTTACATTTACAAGGTCTACTAAGAGCCAGAGCCTTCCAAAGCGGAGCAGAGCTACGATTAGCATTGTAATCCTGAGCTTACTGAATAAAATCGAGTCGTTTCAGTCATTGTACTGTATCATGTACTGTGTCATGTCATTGTACCCACTGCTAAACATATGGCTCTCCTATGGTTCTCCATTAAGACTTGTTGGAAGCGACCACCGCGCAGCACGCCTTATTTGTTTAGCAAGAAACAAAACACAGTCGTAAGCGGAACCGAGTGTTTCTTTGCTAAGCAACAAATATAGCACTTTTGCTCCAAAAATAAATTTAATGTTAAAGACAGTTGATTAACAGCTAAATTGGTAATATTGACGTCGGTATACTTTTTCAGAACATTTCATAAGATTTTGTATTGTAGATAATTTATTTGAAAACATATCAAAAAAGGTAATAACTAAACATGATGAGCTCAGTTTTAAAAACTTTACTTGACGCTTGTCAACTAAAATTGCAAAGTAAAAGCAAATTTGATAAAAGTACAGCTGGTCTCCATTACGATGTATTAAATAGAGAGAACAACATTTTGAAACTAAGTTTCGGGTTTGTCTAAATGCTTGCAAATTGAGATCACATTACATGACTGACCCATAGGGGCGGTGTTTGAAATGACATGGCATTATTGATATGACTAAGTTCATAATAAAAGCCCTACCTAGGAGACGTTTGAAGTTTGTCCACCATCTTTGTGAAATCGAATTTGACATTTGATCAGCAGTTCAAGTGACATTTGTGTCTAGATTACATAGCAGTTTCTAATAATTTTCGACGCCATGTTTGTGGAATCATGCATCACAACTTTTTTACTTTATGTCACTTCTACTATTTTTCCTTTTCTGACTGACTGACCTCACAGCATACTATGACATTTTACTGTTTTCTCCCTAATTAATTAAGCTAGAAATGAGCTTACAATCTACAACGCTCTCTACAGCTCCGTCATCACCAGAGCGGTGAGCTAGCTCACTTTGGTGGAGTATAGCTTTAAATTCTTAAAAGCCTGTTTTTTTTTTCTCATTCCCTAAACACCCATTTAGTTTTAGGTACGCTATAAAAATGCCGAGAAAAAGTATTACGTTTCGTAGAAAATTTAGCTGTTTTATTACGAGATTCTTTAAATTTTCTATCAACCCTTAAAAGCACTTTCTCTTTTAACTTTTTCTTGGTATTGTTTACAGAAAAAAATGATGTAGAACAAGACGTAATGAATTTCAGTTTAAAGTTTAAGTTATACTTACTGTTGTATTTTAGTATTTTCAAAGGGCTTACTTAAGTAAAAAAATAAGTAACCTGATATAGGCGAGGTAACATCTGCTTAACATCAGGCAGTGTGTAATCAAACGCAAAACTATACGAAATAAAAAAAAAGGTAACTAACCCATAACGGTCAAAAGACATTTAGCCACTTTACCTCTTAAGCGTCTTAATATCTAAATGACCAAGTAGGTAAAAGATAAGCATTCAAAAAACAATTACCTAGTAGGTATTTGATACTACTCGTATTTCATTTCATTGACATCTTATTTAGTTAAAAAAAAGCTGTGTCTGTGAGATTTATTTCATTTGTTCTCATTGTGGTTCATTCACAACATGGTGGACAAGGATGTGGAATATTCTACTTAATTCGGTATTTTCCGTAAAGTACCTAAAATGTAGGTTTTCAAATCAAGCAAAAAAATTTTGTAAAATCCGAAAGTTACTTTGTTTAAAATTTGTGAGTTCCTGTTTCATATAGCAACAGATGGAGGGATAGACTTGACTTTTGCGTAGTTATAGCTTAAACATTAAAGAATTGGAATCATTAGTTAGTATTATAATAATAGATTACCTATGCACCTGGAGAACAAAGTTGGTCATGTGTCACGGGCAACATATTGAACCCTGAGCGGAGCGAGGGACTCTGAAATAAACTCTGGAATGTACCGAGGGAATTCAAAGTCAATTATTTAGAGTCCTGAGTGAAACTAGGGGTTAATGTCGCCCAGACAAGCTTCGTTCTAGTGGTGTTAATCTACTATGATCAACCAGGACTCTACATAACTCTCTCGCTGCGCTCGGAGGTTAACTCTGGAGTCCCTCGCTACACTCAAGGTCCAATAATTATGACGCCCGTTTGTACCCTCGTTGCATAATCTTCTAATTATCCCGGAAAAATATAACATACAAAAACCAATATATGACGCAGACGAAAACGCAGACTGAAACTGGTAAATAATAAAAGTAGATGAAGCATGAATTTGCTCAGAGAGCATGCTACTAAATTCATTATGATTATCTTTTCAAAACTTGACGTCAGGAGTAGTAGGAGCAGGGATCGATTTGTTATATTTAGCATACTAACTCAAAGCCCGCAGTTTCAGCTGCAGGACTCCTAATTTTTTTCCTGGATATAGTAGTGACACTTTTAGACCTTTGTATTATATCCATGTTAAATCTAGTCGATCATTTGCTCTGTTCCTGCGTGAAAAAGTAACGAACACACTAAACCAACAAACATTTATAATTTTTTCGGGTTAATAACACTAGTACGGATGTATTTGAAACATGGATACCAATTATATAAATATGTGAGCGGGCAAAAACATATAGGAAGGAAAGATTAGCTCCATAATTACTGTTCGTTTTGTAAAAAAAAAAAACTTGAAAGCCGCTTTGAGCTTTGTCTCTAGTCTACCGGAATGGACTAAGGATTAACTTCTAGCACACATAGATGTATACCATCAAACAAAATAAGCCATAACATTATTTTTTCGCTAAGAACGGAGCAACCTGCTTCATAATATGCCTTTTTAGAGAGTAGTAATTTAATTTCGGGGTCAGTCTCAAATGGAAAGTAAAACACTGCGAGGCTACAAGATTGACCTTAATATATTGTGAATTATCAGTGGCCCTGCAAAGTTTCAGTTCAGTTATAGATCGAATCAAACATAATGGCGTCTGCTAACACGAGACAAGTTGTTTCTCCACATCCACAGCCTTCTTTATCCCACTGCTGAGTATAGGCCTATCTCTTATAGTTCCATCTGCCTTAGTCCTTTGCCAACCGTATCCAAGTTCGACCCGCGATATTGACGATATCGTCGACCCACTTTGCAGCCGGACGACCCACGTTCCTTTTACCGTGTCCAGGCTACCACTCTGTTATCGCCTTGCTCCACCTGTCGTCACTTCGTCTTGCCACGTATCCTGCCCAGTGCCCAGCTACACTTAAAGTTTGCTTCTACGGTTCCGACGTCCCGGACTTTCGTCCTACGTCTGATCTCCGTGTTGCGAATACGGTCTTGGATTTTAATGCTCTCTGTGAAACTTTGATACTGTTCACAGCCTAATGTGTAAATGTCCATGTCTAGGCACCATAAGATATGGCGGGCAGAACGCACTGGTTAAAAAGACGATTCTTCAGACACTGTGGATAGAAGATACTCGTAGTTGTTGCACAGAAGCAATTAATTCAAATGTAAGCGGCGCACGAACTGGAGCTTTGCGTAGCATGTAGGTAAAACTACACAGACGCCATTAAATTTCATTCAATCTATACCAGAGTTATATAAAATGAACTTTTGACTGAATTCTCGTTAAGTTGACTTATCCATAAGTACATTTTTCAAACACAGGTAAATGGTGTACTAAGACGCAAATCTAATACGGTAAAAAAATATAATACCTTAATATGAACTTAAAAGCTCAAATTTGTTAAGTAATATTTTATAAGACCTAAAGCGCTTGGGAAAATATGGCCCAAAAGCTTAAATTAAGTTTTAATAATTGATAACACTACAGCTAGAAACTAAGTATTTATAATGGTTCGCTTCGAAAAACACTTTATACAGTAGATTACATTTCTGCACTGATTTTAACAGTCCACTGTAGGTCTATTTATGAATAATCGGCCAAGTACGAGTCGAACTCGCGCACAGAGGATTCCGTACTTTATGGGAGCCCCCTTAAATATTTGTTTTATTTTAATTTTATTATTTATTGTTGAATTGAATATACAAATGAATATTCTGTGAAAATTTTAAGCATCTACCAGTTATAAACGGCTAAAAATCAGGTTTGTTGTAAGGGGAGCCTCCTCCTTATTATTATTTTTATTATTTTGTTCTGTTTTTAGTTTTTGCTGTTATAGCGGCAACATAAATACATCATCTGTAAAAGTTTCAGCTTTCTAGCTATAACGGTCCATGAGATACAGCCTAGAGACAGACAGATAGACAGACAAACAGACAGACGGACAGCGGAGTCTTAGTAATAGGGTCCCTTTGGGTACGAAACCCTATAAACGATTACGCCATATCGACTTTGCTGGCCCAATGTGGGATTCAGCTACGCTATAATTTTTTTCCGCGGATATTTTCAGGGGTAGTACAGTAGTTATTTCTCTTCACCAATAAGTAAAAGGACTCAGACCTCATCTATGCAGGACCAGGATTTGAACCTATACTTAATACAATTTTTTCAATCTATTTTTATCTACGATGTCGTGTCAAACCTAGTTCTTCAACATATTTTAACGGTTTTGATAAAATTGATAAAACGACAAGCACGCTTGCCTAAAAATCAGCTTACCTAACTGTCAAATGATGTGAGACAAAACTCAAAGGTAGTATAAAATAGCAGACATTTTATTCAAACTTTCTGTGACAAACAAAGGCTCATACATCAAAGAACAATACTGCAATCAAACCCACCGCCTTTGCTTCCTTTGATTCGGGCTCGAACTTCCACACAAGTCAAACGAGAGTTAAGCTGAAGTCACACCTAGACATGTCGCAGTATCGGACAGCATTTTTAAACTACAAAAAGTGTGAAAAAAAAGCAATTTACATGAATTGTGTTCATCATTTGATTTTTTTTCCACTTTTTGACTGACGAAACGGAGGAGGTACTCAATACGACGCGTATTTTTTTTATGTATAACCACGCATAACCTTTTTTATAGTAGTTCGATTTGAATAATTATTTTTTTATTGGAAAGAGTATACTTTGAAATTGGTCCCATTTAAATTTTATTGAAATCGGCTGAGCCATTTTTGATAAATCAACATTAATGTGAAAAATGCTACATCGATCTGCGCGAAATATTCGCGAATTCTGTACACGGGTGAAGTCTGTCATGCTATTTTTTGCAAAAAAATGTTATTTACAATCTAAACTGTTTTTGGTAATTATCAACACTTTATGTGCATAGACTCTAGGAATTCAGGCAAATTATTTTATTTTGCTTTATGTTATTACGTAGCACTGGGTATCACTGTGATTATTAGCCTGTACTGGTTTAGCTACAGTTTGGAAATAGATTCCTGTCTTCCGATTCTATTTATTAACAAGAGATGAAAATACATTTATTTTAATTTTATCGTAACCTGTAGAAAAATCAGAACAAAAATACAATTAATCAAATCTTTAAATTAATTAATAATTTAAAAACAAATAAACTAAAGTTAAACTTGCTCATCAAGTATTTATCTTCTTCTCCCTACAAATTGGATCGACCTCAGCAAGACGAAAAAGAAAATCACACCCCTAAATTTTCCAGACAAATTTTACCTATATTTTAGCAATGTTATAACTCTACAACTCAAATGTGGCACACAGTTCCTTTCATGTAATTCCAGCTTTATACGATTGGCACGTAAACTATTCTTCTCAAGCTACATAAGAATTTTGTGATTCCCTTTCTAGAGATTCTTTGTACCAAGAGCTATTCTAAATATGCTTGAGAATATTTTCATGGCTGCTTCAGTCAAGACCTCGTATGAAATATTTTGCATACAGCTGCAAGCACGTCGTGTTCCTTTGAAACAAAGAATAGATATTTAGAGACTTTATCGTGAAGGCGCGGATTGCGGGTTATGGTTTTGATAGCGATGATCTGAGGAGTAGGTAAGAAGTTTTACGTAAATGGTAACAACAGTAGTTTCTGTGTAGCTCTATACATATTAGCTCGTGCTATATGAAAACGTTAACTCAGAAAATTGGCGAATCGCTTCGAGAAAAGGTTGGTACAAGTAGCGGCACGTAAGTCTAGCGCTGAGGGTACTGAGGAGGGGATGGCTGCGCATGTTGACCGCCATACTAAACTCATACGTAGCTATCCCCTCCACACTTAGCTCAGCGCTAGACTTAAAATATGCCGTGACCTGTAGTGTCCTTGCGCTTTGCTTCGCTTGCTCGCCATGACGAGGGCACTAGCGTGCACCTAGATATTTTTCGTTTCCAATGCAAACTTATACTTTGACTTTAAATAAAAGAAATGTAAGTTTGTTTAGGCCGGGTAGCTATCAGAGATTTTTATGACGCCTAAAGACCTCTGACTCTGTTGAAACAACCGATACTTAAAATTCAATGTTATCCGAGCCACGGCAGCGATCAGATCGAAATGCCAACCGCGGCCACCCACTAAAAGACTGACCTTGCCGAATGTTGCATTACTTAGACTTATAACTTTATCGTAGCCATATGCGCAACCCAACCAAAACACATGTTCACCATATTTGTTAATTTATTAAACGAGTATGTAAGTGCCAAGATACAGACTGTTGTAAAGGAACGTGATAAAACTCTGTTGATTCAAGAAAGTTACACTTACCATCAGGCGAGTTGGTGGTCAAACGCGGACTTATTTGCGTTAAAGAAAAAAAAAACTTAGAAGGCTGTTGCCAATTGTAAAATTTTAAAAATCACTAATCACATTCACAAATATACTCGTACTTTAGTATTTTTTTTGTTTTTACTTAATACCGCTAAGTACGACCAATTAAATTGCCTTTTGTGAACAAGATTTTGTATCGTAGGTTTTTTTTGCTGTAAAAAGCTACCTAAAACTAAACCACAAAAGAAAAACAGAATATAACTCAACTGACAGATGTTAAAAATGTTGCACAATAAAGTTTTAACCCACTTGTTCTTTGATCCAGTTTATAAATCATAACTTGGGCGCGTTTTATGCTTAACCGACGGAAAGTAAAACAGTCTGTCATACTTTTGCAGTAGAAGTTAGAGCAAGATAAAAATTGGGGCACTTCTGTTTAAAACTTACTGGAAAAAGTGACACAGAACATAAACAAAAGAAATGAATCTTGTCTTTCTGTGTTATTTCTATTTTGATGACAATTTTAACCAATCTTCCTTAATTTTTAGAATCTCTGATCTTAAAGAACGATACTGTCAAAATGAATCTCAAAAAGAAATGGGTCATGTTGTGATAATGATTAGAATTCATTTTTCTTATTTAGTGAAAGTTATAGTAATACGACATTAAATAACGACGTAGTACGTTTTTGACGTGACAACGTCTTATAAATTGGTTTGCCGGGTGACACTTCAAGAAACTGCGTTACGCTCCGCTCACGTTATGCGCTCACAATGAGAGCGCTCTCATTCGTCTCAAAGTCGTTGTCACGTAAAACTTTCGCCCGTATACCGACTTTACAGGCAACCAATTTTTTTGATCGCGAATAAGTCCGCGTTTGACCACCAACTCGCCTGATGGTACGCTTACCACGTTTACGTTGTGGTCAAAGATCAAGCACGCAGACCTAGAAGATGCCATTCACTCTGACCTTGAAAAGCTTTAGATTATATCTCTTAGGAAATAGGAATGCGGGCTGCTTTCCTGTGGCTGCTTTCTTGTGTTTCCTGTGTAGCATGGCAAGGGGGGAAAACCATTTTATCCACTTTTAATGTCAGCTGTCATTGTCAATCCACACTTTATTTCCTCTTCGAGGGGATAAAATAGTGGAAATACTATTTTTCCCGTTGCCATGCTTCCCGTGCAGGAAGACTGTTCCATTCCCTGGCGGTACGAATCAGAAATGTTGAGTTAAATCGCTTCGTACGTATCGAAGGAAAATCGAAAATGTAGAGGTGGTAATGTGGCGTCCTCCTACTTGTCCTGTAGTAAAAAGGAGATAGTAGGAATCTTGCAGCTCAGATGCACACTCTCTGAAATGAATCCTATATTCCTAGATTTTAGGTACGTGCTTTTCGTAGTTCAAGAATAATGTACCTATCATGGAAAATTAATCTCATCAACTTTTTAATTTTACAACACGATCCCATAAAAAACGGGTAACAAAACGGAATTCAAACAGCATAAAAATTCACGAAACCATTTCATTAAATCTCCAACCCTATCAAGATGTCATTCTCCATTGATCGGCTGTCACTGCGACACAACACAAAGACATAAAATGTCTTCCCTAAACGCGTTTACAACTTTTCGAAAGCGTCAAAGTCTTTTTCCTTCGCATGACGTTGACTGATGTCCATTTTGTACCGGAGGCACGTTTTGGCACCGCGCCACGCATTGTTAGGCTAACAATAGAATGGAATGGAGGCAGAATGGCCTCAGTAATGCACTGCGCGTGCTGATCACTTGCATTAGTTAGTATCTGACTAGTTGCGATAAAGTGAGTGCATGCCATGCGTGAAATTATGCTATCGGTTAAGCGTGGTGATCATTTTAAAAGGCTTTCGAATGTCGTTTTTGAACTAGCTATTAACAAAAGTCAACTGGCTATATATGAAGTAATGTAGGGTTTACTTTTAGTATACTAAGCGCGACACAAGTCGGCGGATAGGAAGTTACGCTGCACAAAAGCCGAAATATAAGTATGCGCAGGAGCCAGAGAGACTAGATGCAGGGGCACACCCTCCTGCCAACCTCATGCCTCCCGCGTGCTCCCTAAGCCCGTGCTCAACATTACGCCACGCGGCTTCGGCATTGTGCATAAATGCGCAATAATTAGCGAATCCCGGCGAAGTGTCATCTACAGCTAATTTCTCATCTGCTGACTTGTGTGGCGCTTGGTATAATAAATATTCTTTAGAAACCAGAACATTTGTTTGTTTATTCTATTACACGGCAACGGAGTGACAGATCGATTAAGTTTTTAGGGATGAGTAGTTTCAAAGTCAAAGGTAAAGGTCCGAGTAAAAGATAGTTTCATAATATCTAAATTGAAGTTTTAGCCTGGTCTTGATCAAATTATTTCTAGGAGCATTGAGCGTCAAGTGTCCTAAAAATAGGAGGACGTTTTTTTCGTTGATTACGGCTAACACACATTATACTATACAATATAATTGGTCACACTACACGTTATTAGCACTATCATCTACATTTTAGACTACAAACTAGCCGCAAGTGTTTTTATTTCCAGTAAAACCTATTCGATGTGGTTTTCGTGCAACGTGTCTCTATGCTCTCAATCATCTTCTCGGTCCACCTTGTCGGTCAGACCTTTACCCCGCCTTTCCAAGAATGTAATCTTTATTCAAGAACTTTACAGCTCCATTAGCTATCATCAATTAGCTGTCAGCGTCATAATTAACTCGCTATTCCAAAAAAAAACCTATCTACCTATCATTTCTAACCCGTAAATATTTCAACATCTTTCTTGGTAATTATTTAATATTTGATATCAATTCCAAAAATCAAGTCAATCCCTTTCTCCGTTGCTACGTCAAATAGTAACAAACACACTTTCGGATTTATAATATACAGGGTTATTTCTAATCAATTGGCATACTTTTAGGGGCTTATTCTGTACATTAAAACTAACAACTTTTGTTCTGAGACTTTTGTCAGAACTCAAAAAAAAATAGCAGTTCCATACATTTTGTCGCAGGTGAACAATACTTTTCTATGCAAAAACATTTTTTTTTAGTTTTGACAAAAGTCGCAGAACAAAAGTTGTTAGTTTTAATGCACAGAATAAGCCCCTAAAAGGATGTTAATTGATTAGAAATAACCCTGTATAATAAAAACTTTACGGCTCCATCAGCTGTCATCCATCAGCCGTCAGCGTCATAAATAGCTCGTTACTCCAAAAAATATAACCTACATGTCACTTCTAACCCGTAAATATCCTTCCTGACCTATTTTTGCGCGGTCTCACTATACCCACTAACTAACCCCCGCGGTAATTGACCGTCCATACCCCGTCGTCCCCTGGGTGACAGCTCAACACCCCTAGAGGGTTTTATTCAACAAATCGACTGTGAACGGGAAAATTAATGTAGTTTTGAATCATTTTTATAGTTCCGTTTATGGAAAAATAATGTTAGAAACTTAATGTTAAGATAGATACAATGGATTTGGTTGGTTTGGCTCAGTTCCGTTTGTTCTTTTTTTATGTCATTCTATAGTTTCTGATTAGAAGTAAACTGTTTTTTTTTTTATCTTTTTATCCAAATTTTTCAGAAAACGTTAATAGTCCACAATTACACTAATTTGTACAAATCGATGCAAGTACAATGTTTTTTATCTGTATCCAAATTCTCCAGACAACGTTTACAATCCATAATCATACTCATTTGCTCAAATATAAAAATAAAGAATATTTCAAAATTAAAACAATGTTATTGTAATTTTTGTACTTTTGTTTTGATTTTATATTAGGTTCGCTATCTGGCGGTAATGGGTGTTGGAGATTTACAATAGGTACTTACATGAAATAGGTACTTTACGCACGTACGACACGCAACTATAATTGTGGTCTTTATTGGTGACTAACTTAACATTAACTATCACTACATAGTATAAAACAAAGTCGCTTTCCACTGTCTGTCCCCATGTATGGGACATGTATAGCTCATTATCTTTAAAATTGCGCAACGGATTTTGATGCGGTTTTTTTTTTAATAGATAGAGTGGTTCAAGAGGAAGGTTTATATGTATAATACACTTGTTCGAAGCCGGGGTAGGTCGCTAGTTACATGATAAATTAAGACAAGTATGATATGTCTTATCTAATGCCATGACATTTCATTCAATGAATTGATCAATTTCATGCCTAGTAGATCACTACTATTTACAAGGTTTTGTTTTTAAAAGTACAGGTAAATTAAAAGTGTCTTAGCTCTACGAAGCTTATATTATAAGACTTTTATATGGGTCAACTTGGACAAAAAGTTAATTCAATGATTTTTGAAAAAAAAAAATATAAAATAGCTGATTTAATTTCGCTGTCCCCTAAAAGTAGTTCTGCATACATCTGAAAGTTCCTGGATTTTTTAAAACAATATATTTTGTACAATATAATATTTAAATGAGACCACCTCGGGAGTACACGTTTTTGAACTAAACAATAATTTTATGAATTGCTTCACAATAGCGAGGAATCGATGAATATATACAAAAAAATACATACAGACATACAAAAAATACATAATTTGGCTATAAAAAGCAATTACTGTAATTTGGGATTTTTCTCTCTATTTATCAGTTATATTCGTAGAAATTATTCTACTAATAGATTTTTTAACATGCTACATATATTAATAATAAACTTCAAAAGTCCTTGTTTTCATTGAAATATTATGATATTAACAGTAACAAAACTGAAAATAACTCGAGCGTGTTTGTTATTTATAGCTTCAAAGCCGATTTATTTGAAATAATATGGTTACGAAACACCGTCGGTATTTTTGGCAACAAAATACTTGAAGAAATTATTAGACTTGTTGTTCACCCACGATGTAATTGTTGTTGGTAGGTATTGTTTAAATATCAATGTATTAGCGATGGCGCTCTGTAATCAGGCTTATTATACGCTTAAAACATTTTGAAAGTTTTTAAATAGCAATTTTTTCTATGCCCGGAAGATATTTATGATGTTTTCTACTGTAGAAACTCGAAAGAGGACTTTTCAGATAGCTTTATCTAACCATAAGCTAAAAATAATTATAAATGTACACTAAACATCTAATCAAAATTTGTCAAACCAAAATTTTAAGCAAATAATTAAAATAATGGCATTTAATATTTTTAGTTTAATGCTTCATGCTATTATGAGCGGTTCTATTTTGTTTTTGCTATATACAGAACGACGCATTAAAATTTATAATGCTTTTTATGTGTTTGCGGTATTTCTGCGTTTTGATGTACGATCGTGCATCATCGATACAACCAATTGAAGAAATAATTTAAAAAAATATAGTTTATAAACAATCGGCATATATCGAATAAGCCTTGGTGGTCTAGTTAGCACTAACACTCGCCTTACAATCGCGAGGTCGTCGGTTTAAATCCCAGTCCAGTACCCATGTTTTCCTTGAAATTTATGTACGATTTTTCACACTACTGCTTTTCGGTGAAGGAAACCAGCATATGTATGTCCGTAGAAGAAATTCGATAGAGTATGTGAATCCACCAACCTACACAGAGTCAGCGTGGTGGGTATGGCCCAATCACCTTACGTAGCTAGGCCTACGTCCTGCAGTGAACTATTAAAACTAAAAGGCAAGTACAGTATATAATAGTATAAACATGGTTATTTCTAATCAATTCGCATCCTTTTAGGGGCTTATTCTGTATAACAAAACCAACAACCTTTGTTCTGCGACTTTTCTCAAAATTTAAAAAAAAATTGTTGTTCCATAGAAAAATATTTTTCACCCACGGCAAAATGTATGGAACAGCTAATTACTTTTTTTGAGTTCTGACAAAAGTCGCAGAACAAGAGTTGTTAGTTTCGATGTACAGAATGAGCCCCTAAAAGGATGCTAATTGATTAGAAATAACCCTGTATATCGACCCATTTTGAAAATATGACATGACTCCTAAATATACGTAGATCTCTAACCCAGTTACATGACAAGTCACGTACAGAAGTCAGTGTGTGTGAACGGCATTCGCGCCGATTTCATATGAATATGACTGATGATGTGACACAATTGGGAATACTGGCATATGAAGGCGGACTAGAATAAAATTTTAGAAGGCAGTATTTCAAAGAGTACGTTTTAAACTCAGATAAAATAATTGATGTAAAATCTTATACATTGAGTAGCTAACATCACTACATAGTATAAAACAAAGTCGCTTCCCGCTGACTGTCCCCATGTATGCTTATATCTTTAAAACTACGCAACGGATTTGAATGCGGTTTTTTCAGTACATAGAGTGATTCAAGAGAAAGGTTTATATGCATTATAGGCACATCTGTGCAAAGCCTGTGGGTCGCTAGTATTAATTCAAAATTGCACGTAAATATAATAGCAATAAATCGCAACGAAATGTTAAAAAATGAAGCGGTCTAGACCTAATCTTTAGCCTAGGCATTGCTTAACTGAAACCGGCAATTTATCGTGTAGATCGAATCATGATAGTGTTTGTTTAAAATACCTTTTTAAAAATGCTTTCAGAATTTCCATTAAAAAAATCTGGGTTAAATAAAATACATAGTATCAATTTATTCATAGTATAGTTGCATTGCAGATACTGGTATTTCACTGAGGATAATACAAATTTGCTTAAAAAATACAAGCTAGTCTAGTTTTGAAAAGTACTCTAAACGTTGTGTAAAATACTCTTAACGATGAATTATGGTTTTCCGATTTAAAAAAAATCTTGGTAACATAAAAATACATAGTGTATATATACTCATAGTATAGTTGCATTGCAGATACTGGTATTTCACTGACAATAATACAATTTTACTTGAAAAATACAATCTAGTCTAGTGTTGAAAAATACTCTAAACGTTGCGGTTTCTTTAAAATCTTTCCCCAATCCTGCAGCTATATTTCATAGTTAATTACGTATTAATTTAGCAAATTAATATTGTTCAGTTACTTTAAATTAACTTAAGGATAACCGGAAGAAAAAAACGTAAAGAAAATAAATTTGGCTTGCTTTTAATTTTTAAGTGATTGTTCTATCCTCAAAATTAAGAAAATTAGTAAATTGGGTTACATTTTTTTTCAGTGCAGTATACAACATTTGGGATAAGATTTTCTACATGAAATAGTTCAGATTTTTCTCAAAAGTTTAGTGTAAGAATTTATAGACTGGTGTGTTCTATAGTACAAATCATAATATAAGATAAACATAAAAATGCGTGTGGATAAAGATATGACAGATTTACTTCGGTAACTACCTACAATGATTTTTTGTTATTCTGTAGTGCTTAAAAGTGTTCTGATTTTTTCCTCGAATCCAAATTTTTTTTCTTCATTTTTCAGACTACTTCTACAATCCATAATCGGTAACGGCCGCATAAAATCTAAGTTGTTTTTTAACATTATTACATTGACACACGGTGCTTTTACTAAACATAGCTTACAAAAAGTTACATAACTCTCACCTCCATTTCAAATGTAACACACAATTAAAACTGCATTCGAAAAAAGCGGAGTCGCAATTTCTGTTTGAAAAAGCTTGAGCAGTCGCGGAAATGCCACGACCCCGTGACCTCTTTCCTTCCTTTTACTTGGATTTACCTGTAGGTATCGGCTGTCACTCCTTGGGTAGGTATATGGAAACAATAATGAAAGATTAAAAGTAAGAAAACTTGTGAGGAAAATTGGTAGCCAAGCTAAAGCGGATATTACTACACATACTCGTACTATGTGATAGTCATTAATTCTTTGACTAAATAAGAGCGGTGTACTTAACATAAACTAGGCAAAACGATCTGATATGATGGCTAAACAAACAAATGTGGAACAACTATGGGCCTTATTAATAAACTCCAAGTAGCCCAACGAGCTATGGAGAAGTCTATGCTTAGCGTCTCTCTCCGAGATTGAATCAGAAATGAGAAGATCCGTAGAAGAACCAAAGTTACCGATATAGCCCAACGAATTTACAAGTTGAAATGGCAGTGGACAAGGCATATAGCGCGGAGGACTGATGACCTATGGGGTCGATATATGTTCTTGAGTGGAGACCACGTACCGACAAGCGCAGCGTAACACGTCCACCCACAAGGTGGACTGATGACCTCATCAAGACCGCAGAATCACGCTGGATGCAAGCCGCTTCCAGCCGGTCTTATTGGATTGGTCCATAAGAGAGGCCTATGTCCAAGAGTAGACGTCCATTGACTGATGAATGGATAGTATTTGTTCTAGGTCTGGATGTTAGTTGTCTTTAGCTAGGTGTGTGTTTTGTAGCACCCTAAGACGAAGAATCATAATGAGCAGCTATGAATGTAAAGTATTTAGTGTGAATCTAAATAAAGTACAAACACAGGACTTGCCAACTCTCTATTGTCTTAAATATTGTGTAATCTGATAATTAAACAGTAATAGCGTTGAGTATTCGATTTTTGATACTGCGGATAAAATATCTTTAAAATAGCGTAGTAAAAATACAAACATTTTTATTTCAAGTGTTGTTATAAATAAGCGATAAACTAACAATGATTTAATAAATCTATTATACATTAATAAAACAAACAAATTTAACGTTTCCTCAAATCAAATCCCAATGTCTTCAAATCCCGAGTAAATAGGTATCTTCTAGGTAAGCGTGCTACAACCTAAACCGCATATCTGCTTAACATCAGGCAGTATGTAGTCAAACGCTAACCTATTCAGAATAAAAAAAAAAAAAAAAAAAAAAATCAAGTAGTATGTAGTAAAACTCCTCGCAAAACAAAACCAAAACTTTTATTCACCACAAAAAAGTCATAATGACTGATTTGTCGTATCATTTTCAAAACAAAAGTGTCACTCTTTGACGACAATAAAATCGTGTTTTGCATCCAAACAGTCCAGTAAAACGAAATTAAGTGGAAAACACCGCACAAATAAATTGTTTTGTTTATCTTTGTCCGAAGGCCGTTAATATTTAGGCTGATAAAATGTTTATTTCGACGAAAAAAGGTAATTTATATAAGGAGGTGAAAGAAAATTTTATGGGTCAGTGCTATTCGATCCGGTAGAGTGCTCCCGATATAAAAACATACTTTGCGGGGCGTACTTCACTCGCTTTAACAATGTTTATGTAGATTGAAAACATAAGGAAAGCTGGTTACTGTAGGTTGGAATAAACAAAATTAATGGGAATCGAACAAGCGAAGCAAAAAGTAGGAGTTATTGGAGTTGAAAACATACTTTTGTGACTTAAAATTCAATTATACCTCATAGGTATGAAACATGTGTGTTCTATATACTTATTTAGTGCGATTTATCATATTAATATTATGTGACGGCGTTTTATCTACTTTTACATCTACTTAAAATTTTTGTGACTTTAATGCCATAGAAAAACACACGAGCACATATTGGTTTAACAGTTCTTCAGAACTTTCCATATTTTCTCCGTATTGATTCTGAATTTTGCTGACTGATATCAAAAGTTACAATGAAGCGTACAAAGACTTTGGTCAGTCTGCAAGTGGCACAGTAAGCGGCTAAAATTTATCAAATTGTCTGAATTATTTGCTTAGTTGGAAGCTTGTTGCCTCAATTTGAGCGTGGTTGAACACTGGCTCGCTTGCATAAGTCATTTAAATGATCATCTAACCTAGGGCCTTACATTTTTTAACAACTAGTGATGGAAAAAATACTACCTAAGCAATGGAATATCGGTATAATATGCCCAATCCACAAAAAAGGATCTCGAAAAAAGTGTGCTAACTATAGAGGCATAGCTCTCCTGCCTACTGCATATAAAATCTTATCCTACGTGCTGCTTAAAAGATTAGAACCTTACGCTGAGGCTGTGATTGGCGATTACCAGTGTGGCTTCCGTCGCAACCGTAGTACGATTGACCAGATTTTTCTCCTCAAACAATTAATGGAGAAAAAATGGGAGTACGCAGGGGGAATACACTCATTATTTGTAGATTTTGCCAAAGCATACGATAGCATAGACCGTGATTCACTCTACACAATTCTTAAAACGTTTGAAATACCCACTAAATTAGTTAAAATGATAAAAGCCTGTACAAGAAATAGCAGACTAGTAGTAAAAGTTGGCACAGAACTAACAGATGAATTTGACGTAGTCTCTGGTTTAAAACAAGGCGACGCCCTATCACCTATGTTGTTCAATTTTGCTCTTGAGTTTGTTATGAGAAAAGTTTTGACCTCTAACGGTGGAGTAATCATGAATGGACAACATAAAGTGATAGGGTATGCAGACGATTTGGCTCTTTTAGGTGAGAGGAAGGAAGAAGTAGTAGAGGCAGTCAACATTCTGGAAGCAGAGGCAAGACTGGTCGGCCTACGTATCAATCAGGACAAAACGGAATATTTGCACATGCGTCGCTTTAAAAACACCAGACAGGCAAGGGCAGATCTTAAAGTTGGCAATAAGATATTTAAGGGCACACCCAAATTCAAGTATCTCGGCTGTACTATAACAGATACCAACACCAGAGAGGACGAAATTGAAATACGTATCCAAAATACTCTCCGTTGTAGTGCAGCCCTCCATAAAATATTGGTGTCCAAGCTCCTTAGTAGAGCCACAAAGATCAGGATCTACAAAACAGTTATTAGACCAATTCTGATGTACGGCTGTGAAGCTTGGACGCTAACACAAAAGGAAGAAACCAAACTGTTGGTGACGGAGCGCAAAATATTAAGGAAAATTTTGGGGCCGACCAGGCGGGAAGATGGAAGTTGGAGGATCCGGAAAAACCGTGAAATTGAAGAGCTAGTGGCGGAGCCCAATATTATTGGAGAAATTAAATCCCGCAGACTCCGTTGGCTCGGACATCTGGAACGGATGGGAGAGGATCGTGCCGTTAAGAAGGCTTATTTGGGCATGCCGGAAGGGCGAAGACCTGTTGGACGTCCCAAGTATAGATGGAGAGATAAAGTGGCCGAAGACCTGCTGGAGATTGGGGTGAAAGACTGGCACCTACTCGCGCAGAATAGAGACAGATGGCGGACCTTGGTATCGGAGGCCAAGACCCACTTTGGGTCGCTGTGCCAACAAAGATAGATAGATAGATGGAAAAAATACAATTATTTTTCGGCAAAAATGACCAAACCAACTTCAATCCATACAAAACTCAAACGAATATTTTTTTGATTTTTAACAACCACTCAACTGATTTCGATTAAACGTGAATGGGGCCACCTCTATAGTATAATTTACAAAAAAACTCAAAAGCGATTCGTAACTAGCAAATTAATTACATTATATACATACAAACAAAAAACAACACAGATAGTCGACATCCTTATCAAACTAACAGCACTTGTCACAAATAAATGATATTGAATCTTGAAGTTGACTTGGAGTAAATAACAGTATGAAACAATTTCATTTAAGACACAGTCGAAAAAAATTGTCTTCGTTGCGCGATAAGCATTTAAGAATGGTTCAGAAAAGCTAGAGTCAAGAACTATTTTGCTTAGCGCACAGACAAGAAAGAGTTCACTTAGCTGACAGCCGTCGGCCAACCTTCCGTACTAAGAACTAATTAAAACAAATAATCATTTTCGCCAAATATAGCACAACTGACTTCAATCATGTACAAAATTCGAATATTCTACTTGAATCAACCTGTACTATTTTTGTTTATTGTTGATTTTTAAAACGGTTTCATGAAATCGAGTCATAAGTGGTGGAGTAATCGAACAATAAACATAAATAAAAAAAAATACAGTCGAATTGAGAACAAATCTTTATTGAAATCGGTAATTACGCGCAGGAAAAAAAATTTATTCATTGCAAAGTATCTAAAAACGATTCAGTAAAGGTAGAGCCTAAAAACTTTTTTCTTGGCACAAGACAGGAAACAGTTCAATAAGCTGACGGGCAACCTCCTCTTACTAAGACCTAAGTAAAATAAATATAATTGCTATTCCAAAACACAGGTACGTTTGTCCTAGCTTGGATGGCAATGTTTCTCAACTTGCTAAATTACTGTGTCTTTCATGACTAGTTTTAATATTATTTACAAGAAACGTTTGTTAAAGTCAATGAATTTCATTTTAAATTATTGTTCGGCAAAAATGGCATATCTGACTTCAGTTATGTACGTATTCTGAACAGTTAATTTAAACTGACATGTACCACATATTGATTATCGTTGCTTTTCCAAAAACAGCTAAACCGATTATGCAAAATCGGTTCGTTACTGGCGAAGTGATCACGTAACAAACATAATAAATCCTAGTCCTTAAAGTCGGTTAATTACGGACAAAACTTGTGTTCATTGCGCAATATCTAAAAATGTTCCAGTAAAGATAGAGTTTAAAAACTATTTTGCTTGGCATCAGACAGCAACGAGTTCACTAAGCTGACGGGAAACCTCTCGTTCTGAAAAGAACTTTAAGTAAAAGAAAAAGCTCTAATGGGCACGTTCGTAAGTTTTGACGTTCTTTTTGCTGCTTTAAGTGTCTGGACTAGTCAAGTTTTAATGTGTTATTTTAGTAGAAAATCCATCCACCCATCATCGCTCATCGCTCTTGGATGTCCATTGCTGGGCATAAGCCTCCCATGAAGATCTCTAATAAGACCCGTCGGTAGTAGGGCAATCCTGCGATAGTAGCAAATAAAGTAAGTTAATTCGTATATGATTGGTGGCTAGCCCTAGTGTCAGAGTTTTTAGGCCGCTTCTGATATGGCTAAACGGTTAAAACAACCGGAACTTATAATTAAACGTGTTATCCGAGCCACGGTAGCGCTGAGTTGGAAAATGCCACCCGCGGCCACCCATGCAAATACTGACCGTGCGGGATGTTGCTTAATTTCGGTGACCTGACAAACACCTCTAGTCAAACTACGCTACGAGTAGCGTAGTTTATAGTAGCAAATAGAAATATATATTTAGCGTTCATCGAATATATGAAGTCTGTTTATTTTTGTGATTAGTA
This sequence comes from Hypomecis atomaria, assembly GCA_964007245.1. Taxonomy (NCBI): domain Eukaryota; kingdom Metazoa; phylum Arthropoda; class Insecta; order Lepidoptera; family Geometridae; genus Hypomecis; species Hypomecis atomaria. The sequence continues at coordinate 4,158,762 of OZ023296.1, read as the reverse complement.
CGTATAAAAATCTTTGCTATTATGACCATTAAATAACAATGATGACTTACCAAAACTATTTAGTAACTTTTTCAGTTTGTTATTTTTATTATTATAATTTGTAGTTTCTTACTCGTAAATATTGATTGTATATTATTCTCTGTTTCCTAAAATTTTGATTTTTTCGCCGGAAAATATTGAGTTAGTTATCTAATAGGCAGTTTTTGAACAATAATTGGCCTAGTTCTTGTAACTCAAGTAAATACGTCTGCTGACTCTGTAGATATTTGCTCTATAGTCAAACCACACTTATCATCTCAATAGCTAACTCAACAGTACTTGAAGCTATTCTTCATCAAGGTTCAATATCTTTTCCAATATAATATTGCTTTTTGCGACGTGTTATATTTATCTTCGTACAACATTGTTTTGTTTTGAAACAAAAGGTGATGTAAAGAAGATCTGATTACTAACCATTATTATTCTAGAGTTACTTAATAGTTCTAAAATATTGCTGGCGAAAATAATAGGCTTTAAAGTTACGCAATCGTTTTACATAATTAATTGTGACCTTAAATGAATATTCAATTTTAACTACTTACTTTTATTCGGTATTAGTTTTCATTGTTATTTTTTATAAAATTTTACTCGCTATAATTATATTTTTGAATAAAAATGATCATCATCATCATGACTATTCTGGACCCGTGATTTGATAATAGCATCCAGACCACGGTAGCGCTTGTAAGTGGCACGCATCTACGGCCACCCATGCAAACAGGCAGTGTGAAACCTAGCTTAACTTGGGTGATATATATATATAGGTAAAAACTCTTGTAATTTAAAAACCAAAAATTTCACATCTTGATTCTTTCCTTGCAGTGCCAAAATCAAATAAAGACCCAAAAAAGGTTTAAAATAAAAACTTAAATCTTTTGTAATCTTTAAAGCTTCTGAATTAATCCGAGGCACATTTATTGTAGTCCTAAAAATATCTCCGCCCAACCACCCTGAAAATATGAAGGAAAAAAGGTTATAATACACTTACCAATTCGATCAAACGTTCCGGAAAATCGTCCTCAATACTTCATCTCCCAGAAACTCAGATACAGGAAATCAGTTTATCATCCACACTTTGTCACTAAAAAACAAAAATACACATCACTCACGGTTATAACGATCAATCACATCAGAGCAAACTGTTCGAGTTGGTCACCCGTTAAGTTGCGAGTATCACGCGTCGTTAGAATGGCAGTAACGGCGTTACGTAGCGCGTCCGGTCCGTAACGGGTCCCGTGTAGCACTGAGCCCGCGCAGTCTCCGAATCATGCCGGGGCATTTTCTTAAATGACTACCGTAGACCGCGGTCCGTAGCTCCGTAGCACCGTAGCTGCGTAGATGCGTAGCTTGCTACGCAGCTATGTGGTGCTACGCTTCTTGGAAATTCTACGCTTCTACGGAGTGCTAAAAGTGAATCGTAGTACTGCGGTAAACCTTCAAATACAAGTGATATAGAAGATGATTTTTACACCAAAAAACCCTAACTAGGTATAACGAAAACTTCAAAAAACCAAATATTTGCATTGCATAATTATAATAGTACCAAAACAAATGGTTAAATAATGGTCCAGACCATAATTGACGAATAGGGTTTTCATACGGTACAGAACACTTCGTGCGCGAGTCCGACTCGCAATTGGCCGATTTTTCAAAGTCGTTATTTATAAAGAAAAATAAACATAATTTTGATTCACGGTTGCTGTTCCCAATTTCGGTAGATTCAAGATCTCACTGGAAGGAATAATATAATAATTCTGGAAGGAACTCGTTGATTCAATTTACGACGTCTCGAGTTTTTTATAGAACTGAAGATGTATTTGTTATATTCATAAACTTCTCATGACGAAAATGTATTTTTATTTTTTCTTCATTTTTGCTTTCATAGCGGTTACAGTAGCTCTTTTGGCTGCTGCTTTATCGACAATTTTACTTTGACGATTTTGAACATCGAGATGTGTGCAGCTTTTACCTTGCACAGTTACTTTGAAATATCTTTTTTATTTTAATAAACATGTTATGGTCATAATAACTTCATAAAAGTCAATCAATTTTTATGAAATATTATTTTCCTTGAGAGCGTCTACTCATACGTTTTAGCTTAACTTTATGTTTGCCATCTGGTTAATAATAAGTTTAAGTTCTTAATCTAGTTAGTACATGTAGTTCTTGATATTAATATTATAAAACTTAAAATTTCATATTACGATTTTTGGTAGTTACTAAGAAAAATATTTCTTAATTGTAAAACAAACCTTAAATTAATTTCATTATCTATAGGTACATAGATAACGCCTTAATCGTTTTAAAAGCATTAGATGGAATGTCCGTTATTATAAAGGTACCATTTTCCGTTAAACGGGGGTCATTCGTTTATTGGAGCTGAGATAACGCCGTTACGTTCGCGTAATTATGATAATAACGAGCAACGATCAAATACATAAACCGACTTTAAAATAACGGTTTCCTCGGAATTTTGTTTGTTTTGATTACAGTTTAGTTAGATTTAATTTGTTGTAGCACTTAGTACTAGAACAATTGGGGTTTTGATCAATTGTTACTATTGATTTTAAAAAAAACAACCATCTTCCATCGTGTACATAATTCGAAAAGTTCACTAGAATTTACGTATATTTTTTTCTAATAATTTTTATTTTTTAAAACGACTCAGCCGATTTCGATAAAATTTTAATGGGACCACTTTGGAAGTATACCCTTTCGAATTAAATAAAGATTTTTTATTCGGTTCACAATTGGCGATAATATCGATGAACATAATACAAAAAAATACACGCAGACGAACGTAGAACCTCCATTTTGAAAGTCGGTTAAAAACTTGAATCAAGCAACAATATTAAGATATTTTTTGAAATTTTATTTTTATTCGCAAACAAATACTCTGTTCCAGATACCGCCAAATCAAATCTATACAAGATTATCTAGAACTGGAGAACTAAGCCGAAAGGAGGTGATTTGAACCATTACATAAACAACATTTCCATGTATGGGGCCAACCCGGAATTCGAGAAAAAATCAGCTGATACATAACACTCTGTCGATTACAATTAACAATTTTGTTTGGAGCTGACTTTTTTTCGAATTATGTTGTTGTTGTGGTTGGCGCCATAGTAAAAGTTTATCATAATAATGTTCTTAATCACCCCTTTTCTGGTTAGTACAGGGTATAACCCTGTAAAGAGTTCATAAGGTATACGACTCTAATATAAGAATCGATAATACAAAATTTAAAACAATTACAGACATTTTACCATGGAAACCAACGTGGTTTTCGCACATTTTATAGACTACTAACATGAATTTTAGCATTTTCATAATTCTGCAAAATATATTACGCCTATATCAATCAATGTTCATTTTATCTAGGCTTAAAGCTAAAGTAAAGCTTTAAACTAAGGACGGTCGAATATGTAATCCTTGCTGTGGCCTTCGACACACTACAGTTAAAACGCAGTAAAATATAGAAAAACGACAAATAATAATAAATATTATGGGACATCTTACACACGGTCTCTGACCCCAAACTAAGCAGAGCTTGTGATATGGCTGCCAGAGACTGATATTAATACATATACATATTTTTAAATACATACTTATATAGATAATACCTAAATAACACCCAGATACAGAGCAAACACCTTTGTTCTTCACATAAATATTTGCCCTGGGTGAGAATCTAACCCACGCCTCTTTGACCCAGGAGACAGGGCCACTAACCACTAAGCCATTGAAGCAGTCAATAGATTCAGTCAATAGAGTGTAGTCAATAAATTCTATACTGTTTTCTTACTGTCCCAATTATCACAAACAGCTCAACCAGATGTTATATGAGATTTATTAAACACCAAGTAGCAATTTTAAAATTAAAAGTACGTGGTCTTTACCTTTTATGAAATCACCATGTATCATATACCACAGTACCGTGTGAGACACAGTAATATGTAGCTATTACTTTGTATCAAATGTTACACAGGAATAAACAAGGAAATCCATGAATTCATTGGACTAAAGAAAAAAGCTTTGGATGATGAAAATGAAAGTGGCTTCTCAATATGCCGCGTAGTTTCGCCACAAAAATCATGTTTTACAAAGCAGGTTTTTATGTAAAATGTTTTGAAGTCTCATAATGTCCACTTATTTTATTTATGACTTTAGAATGGATGGATAGATCTAATGTCTTTAGACAAATTGACATCCATACTGTCTAGATAGTACGTTGTTATCCAGTGTTTAAGTCCACGAGAACAATTTATGGTGGCACAGCGACCGCCCGGAACAATAACTTGCAGATACCGCCTACATATCATGGTAACATTTGTCGTGACACGGAAGCCGCTCAGGCATACCTTGTTCCAAACTAGAAAGTAATTAAGAACATGGAAGAGATGGCTGCCAGCTATATGTCGGGCGATTGTTACACTGTTGCATTTTTAGAGACTTATACCGTCTTACCACTTATGATTTTAACACGCTTTAAACACTGTTTAACCGTTCAACTTGTTCCGTTAAACAGTGTCTAAAGCATGATTAAAACTTGTGTGGTTAGACCGCTATAGCTTAGCGTATGGTGTGGACTACACATAGATTTCTATTTATCTAACTAATGAATCCTAAACAGAAAAATTGTCGATTGGAGACTACGGACCAGCAAACGCAGCTTAGGACGTCCACCAACTAGGTACAAACACGCAAAAACGCGCTGGATGCAGACCGCTTCCAACCGGCCTTATTGGAAATTTGTAGGGGAAGCCTATGTCCAGCAGTGGACGTCTTACGGCTGATGGATGGATGGACGAGCTAATGAATCCTATACAATAATATAAATCCAAAAAAATATGTTTGTTTATTTACTTGATACTCTTTCGCGCTGTTACACAAAAAAAAAAGACTTTATTTTTTGCACAGTAAAGCAAGAAAGTCGGAAAGTGTCGGAGACTATTTTCATATTAAATATAATTATATATTTATAAAATATATGGAGCTTAGATCATTAGCTACAGTAAGAGTATTTAATTAATTGTATTAATCAATTGGCATCCTTTTAGGGGCTTATTCTGTACATCAAAACTAACAACTTATGTATCTGCGACTTTTTTTATTCTCAAAAAAAGTTGTTGTTCCATAGAAAAATATCGACAACCCTCGATAAAATGTAAAGTCGCAGAAAAAGAGTTGCTACTATTGATGTACAGAATAAACCCCTGAAAGGATGCTTATTGATAAGAAATAACCCTGTACAATTGAAAATCAAATTATATAACGTAACGTAAAATATGATACGTGCCAACAAAACTCTAATTGCAAAATATGAATTTACTAAATAATACACTTGTTTTTTTTTTTTTTGCGAAATTGTTAACCATATTTTAACGTTGTTTTGGACTACTGTCTTTGGGCCCCAAATTGCAAGATCTTCTTTTGCTGTTATCATTGCTGCCTAACCCAAAACATAATATTGCTTACACACCTACTGTTTGTAAATGACGTAAAATATATTCATGTTCCCAAAACGAGCTCTTCGAAAAGCATTACCATGAGTTGCCGGGAAGAGATCGCTTCCAGATAAGGTCCCCTTGTATTAAACTAGCATAAGTATTTCTTGTTTAACTGTTCGTTTTTTTGTGTTCAAAAAAGTGTTATCTAGGTATCTATCTACCTTCTTCTTCTTCTTTTTGAGTCGATTTTGCGTGCTAAAAATTTTATATTCCGGCTTTCAACCAAAAATTGGCGACCTCAATGGCGTTATCTGTTGCCTCATTTAGGTCCTGGGTATGGTGCAGGTTTAAGGGCATGCTGCACAGTTGGTCAGATGTGACATAGTCTGCGGTCTTACGCCGCAGAGACATTCGACGACATCTATCTACCAATACCACATTACATACCTATTGATTTCGTTAACGACTGACCATAAAGCCCAATCGAGTCACTTCAGCTATGAATCCCTCTATTTGCGGTTGGATATAATTGTAACCACTGGCTGCAACGCGGGCAGCCGCTAATTGTCATTTAATGATACGTCCTTTTATTTAGATCGACTGCCTCAGTGGCTCAGTGGTTAGTGACCCTGACTACGAGATCAAAGAGGAGTGGATTCGATTCCCACCCAGGGCAAGTATTTATGTGATGAACATAGGTGTTTGGTCTATGTATGGGTGTTATTTAGGTATAATCTATATGAGTACGTATTTTAAAATATGTATATTATGTAGTATATCCGTCTCTGGCAGCCATATCACAAGCTTTGCTTAGTTTGGGGTCAGAGACAATGTAAAAGATGTCCAAAAAATAGCTGCAACGCTTGCACGTGCACACTTTACACATCTCCGTTTCGCTCCAAAAATTCGTTGTAGTTATAACCTCTCAGCATCTCAGAAAACACCAAACAGTTCTCAGAACAATACAGATTAAAACCAGTATAATAGTACCGCAATGCCCACATAGTTTCAGCTCTCATTAACTCAAAAATCGTTCCCCCATTTATTTCCGCGCTTTGTTTCCATTGTCGTAAGAACGGAGATAATCTGCGGGCGAACGTTGCAAGAATACTAATCTGGCCGTTGTTGGAAACAGATGCTTTAATGCATAGACGGGGGTTTTAAAACGTGCCAATGTCAGTTGCGTTGCGCTTAGAGAAATTCTAGTTTTCTTAGTTTTAAAGCAGGTCTGGTTCATCCATCCATCATCCATCAGCCATAAGAAGTCCACTGCTGGACATAGGCCTCCCCTATGGATCTCCAATAAGACCGGTTGGAAGCGGCTTGCATCCAGCGGTCTTAATAAGGTCATCCGTCCACCTTATGGGTGAACGTCCTACGCTGCGCTTGCCGGTACGTGGCATCCACTCGAGAACTTTTCGACCCCATCGGTCATCAGTCCTCTGCGCTATGTGCCCTGCCCATTGCCATTTTAATTTGCTAATCCGTTCTGGTTATTTAATTTAAAAAAAATCTATACCTATATCATTTTATACGTAAGAGCAATATGAAGCCAGAGTTTGGCATTTTGATACTTATCGAGCATTTGTTACGAATAAATGCTTTAAAGCTTAGAAGAAGGTACTAATATATGCTAATGTCAGTTTGTGTTGCGCTGTGAGAAATTCTTGTTTCCTTTTTTTTGAAAACATGGCTGGCAACTTTATATTTAAGCCCCCATATTATTTTGTGGTCAGAATGTCATATAAAGCCATAATGAAAAATAATAATTTGATATGTTGGAAACACATGCTTTAATGCATATACTTGTACAGGGGTTTCAAAACGTGCCAATGTCAGTTTGTGTAGCGCTCTGAGAGATTCTAGTTTCCTTTTATTTTAAAAGCAAAGCTGGCTATTTTCTTAAAACATAAATCATTACATAATTTTATAAGTTCAGTACATGTAAAGCCAGAAGTTGATATATTGATACTAATCAAGTATTTGTAAGAAATAAATGCTTTAATGCATAGGCAGGGGTTTTAAAACGTGCCAATGTCTGTTGTGTTGCACTCTAAGGGATTCTACTCGTAGTAATGTCAGTTTTGACTCTCTACTCGTATTTAAATAAAAACATATTATACGTAACATAACGTGATTATACGTAAAAATAAATATGCAGTTAGAAGTTGGCCGTATAATAGGGTTAGCTAATAAGTCCATTTTTGAATAGATGCTTTAATGCTTCAGGGTTTTAAAATTATCCAGTGCTTGTTTGTATAGAGGCCTAGAAAAAAATAGTTTTCTTATTTTTGTAAGTATTTATAAAATTATTAAGAACTAGCGACCCGACCCGGCTTCGCACAGGTGTATTATACATATAAAACTTCCTCCTGAATCACTTTATCTCTTAAAAAACTGCATCAAAATCCGTTGCGTAGTTTTAAAGATTTAAGCATACATGGGGACAGACAGCGGGAAGCGACTTTGTTTTGTACTATGTAATGATATAGAATATCCTTACGACGCATGACTTGGAGCCTTAGAATTTCATTATATAGTAAATAATTAAAAAAATATATATATTCTCAATCTTATTTGAAATTTGTCCACAGAAAACCAAAGAACGTGATATTTAGACGATAAAATTATCCTAAAACCGTTCGTAATATTTTATGAAACGAATTTACTGAGCAATCAGCAGTCACTGAGCACATAATGGCGAAATATGTATTAATCTGTCTTTTTAATAACATCACTCTGCTCACTGTCCTGTGTTCCAATATTACGGGCAAAAAATAAGCCCCATTATTGCGGAGTCGCCTGATAGGTCTGTACGCTCGAGTACAAAACTTTTTGCTCCCTGCTAATGACTATAATATTAAACGATGTGACGGAAGACGTTTATAAAAGAAAAAAATAACAAGAAATGGTAATGAATATTGATATTTGACTTGAGGAAGAATTTAAATTTTTGTAGTTTATGAGCTTTGGTCCATCACGGTGGATTTATTTGATACATGTGTTAGTATAAAATTATTACTCACTTTATACCTTAAAATACTCAAAATAATATATGATTTTAGGCAAATGCATTCTTATCATATTTTACTGTCTAACCAAGCAAAGTGACTTTAGCACTGTCATATGAGTCACCCTATGTTTAATTTTACGGCGATATTCATTAAATTTGTATGTATATTATTATAATTCGTCAAATGAGTGAAGTATTTACTAGCCAGTTTTTCTAATATTTTGCAAATAGATTGTTTCTACCTTTTTTTAATTTGCATCAAAAACTAAAACCAAGACGTTTGTACATTTGCAGTAAAATATGGACAGAAAAACGCCTGATGTGGTGTTGCTTTAGCACAGTGCAGTTTTGACATTATCACCAATAGTATAGTTAAATAACGTAAGCTAAACAAGTAAATAGAATAATAAATATAATATTTACAAATAGTCATTGTTACGCAGTTTTTTTTTCGAATAGGTTTGCATTTGACCGCAAATTATATTATGTTAAGCAGATAATAAGCCCGATAACAGAGGCGCCAGCGTAAATTTATTAGCAACGTAAAAAGCGTTCTCTCTATCGAATGCCTAAAGTGAAAAAGAAACAGAACTATGCTATTTGGCTAATATAATTACGATGGCGCCTCTGTAATCGAGCTTAATGTGGTCTAAAAGATACCTATTTACTTGAGATTTGAAGATATTTTATCTGTGTTGTACTCTCGTGTAAAGATAGACTGAGGCAAATCGTTCCACTTTCTGGCTGTTGGATTGAGAAATGAGGATTTAAACCGCTTGGTTCTAACGCGCGGAACTTTCACCATGAAAGGGTGGCGCTTTAGTTGCGTCTGTCTAGCCGTACGATAGAAGAAAGAGGCGGGTAGGAACCGATTGTGCAACTCCTGGGTACACTCTCTGAACTATATCCAATAGAAAGTTGATAGACACTATTAGACACGCCACCTTACGCCGATGCTCAAGACCTTGCAGCTGCGACTTAGTCAAGGTGACGTTGACTTTCTGATCGAGATAAAAGTTTGGGAACGAACTAAAACATTGTTTTCCGTGTACAAAAAGAAAAACAATGCGCAAGTCCAAAACCGCATCATAATTTTACGATATTTTTTGTCGTCCATTTTTCTTGTAAAAGGAGTAAGTTGGAAAGAAACTCATATCGGAAACAACACTTTTTGCGCCTCAACGCATGCGGGAAACTTGTCAAATAAAATTCTTTTTATAGTTGTTTGCTAACTTCCTAACTTACAAACATTTGGTTGACACTTGGACCCTTTTATTGCGGGAACGATTTGAATGGTTAGCTGTAAATTTTCTCTAATCTCATCTGTAATCTGTAGCATAATTTGTGTGTCTTCATTGGGTACTAGCTTTTGCCCGCGGCTTCGTCCGCGTTATATTATGATTTATAGTCTATCCCATAGGAACCCTTTATTTTTCCGGGATAAAATTAGCTTGTCACTTGAACTGTTTTCACGTCAAAAATCAAGCCCATCCGTTGCTCTGTATCTGCGTAATAAAAGGAGTAACAAACTAACAAAGCAACAAACAAACTTTCGGTATATTAGTAAAGATTATTTATCAGCCGTAGAACACCTACTGCTGGGTATAGACCTCCTCTTTGGATTCCTAATAAGAATGCTTAAAAGCGGCTTGCATCCAGTGTAGTCCTGTGGTCCTAATTCAATTGTAGGTATACTTTGTCAGTGAATGTTCTAGCTATGCTCGCCGGTAGTCTTCATTCGAGCACTTTACCACTTCATGGGCCATCCGTTCTACGAACTATGTGCTATGCCTCCTACCACTCCAACTTGCTAATTTCCTTGGCTATCTCAGTCACTCTGGTCAAATCATGAGAATACTTGTCCTAGGTCATTTTACATTAGACATATTGAAAAGATATATCCCCACCAAAGTTGAAAAGAGTGATAATTAGGCTTTTGAATATATGTTTTGTGATACATGAAATTTACTCAAACGTGCGTGTGACATCACAATGATATACCTCACAACTGTAAAGTATAATTGTGATGTAATATATTGTGATAGGCTCGTTCGAGTCAATTTTTAATGTAATATAACTTTGCAATTATAAGGAAAAATAAAAAACAACAAAATATTTTACTGCAGATCTTGAATTTCTGAAGAATATTTTGAAAAAAAAAAAACAAATGATCAATTTGTCGTCAATAACCACTAATCGCATTTTACTCGTACATAAGCCATACGTCATTCTTGGCAGCTTTACATTAAGCAACTATATAATACGTAAATGGCGTTTCTGTTTTTTGGCTCTTCTTCTTTCTTCTTCTTTGTTAGCCTTTTGTTTTCTATTTCTGGTCGTAGGCCTCTCCCAATTCACGCCATGATTTTTTTTGGCTGCTGAAATTTAAATATTTGATTGTATTCTTTAGCAATTCAATTCAAATTCAAAATTCATTTATTCCATTGACATATTACATGCGCTTAGAAACGTCATTACAAAATTAATATCATTACTAAATAATTGAACACATAGAAATCAATAAAACAAAATAATAGGTACTTAATAAAAAATATCAGAAATAGCATCGTCCAGAACAATACAAGCAAACCAAAAATATGTTATCTAATTTTGCTGACCTTTTAAATCACACCATTTTGTGAGTATCTGTACTCGGCTTGAGTGTTTTGATAGATCATCGGAAATAGTCCCCATTGTCTCATATTTCGTGGCTAGAGATGAGCTCCAATCTAATATCTATCGATATTACATTCTTGTAATATTTGTTCTTACAACAACTATAACATTTATTTTTTGCTCGAGGACTCCGTATAAAGTCTCTGCGTACTTTTTGTTCGTTGGAACCCATAAGGAAACATTTGTAAATGTTGTAAAAGTATAACAATATGAAGAAAATGTACTATTTTGTTTATTTAGACAAATTGCCCACCCCACACTGTCGATTTTTCTTCTATACGTACGAAGCAATTTGACTCAAAATTTCTGATTCGTACTGGAATGAAACAATCTTCCTGCTTTCCTGTTTCCTACGATATATAATATTTTCAAGGTCAGAGTGAATAGGTATCTTCTAGGTCTGCGTGCTTCATCTTCGACCACAACATCGCTTACCATCAACTAAAAAACTAAGGTGAAAATCAGTTAAGGCACTTTTGTGCACAGACTGACCACTATTTTGTTTTCTATGTGTAGGTATTACACGTATTTCATTATTACAGTTATAGAAAATGAGTTTACAAAAACTGACAACAATCTGTAGATCATTTATGTATTTGAAAATAACCAAGAAGATTTGAATTTCGCGCGCTGATCTAGAGTAAAGACCTAACTAATACCTAATAAAACTAATTGTTAAATTGAAGCAATTAATTATTGTTAGGATACTGTACTGTACCAGCCTTTTTAATAGTCCACTGCAGGACGTAGGCCTACCCACGAAGGGTGATTGGGCCATATCCACCACGCTGGCCCAGTGCGGGTTGGTGGATTCACATACGCCATCGAATTTCTTCTACGTACGTATGCAGGTTGCCTCACGATGTTTTCCTTCACCAAAAAGCCCGTGATGTGAAATTCCGTACATAAATTCTGAAGAACTCATTGGTTCACGACCTCAAGTTTGTAAGGCCGGTGTCATTACCACTAGACCACCATGGCTTTTTTCACGGTATCACGGACTAAAAACTGAATCACAGATTTATCGTACAAATACATTTAAGAGAAAAAAAAAATAGTGATGTGCTAAACATCGATAACAGAGTCATTATCGATAAATTTACTTCAGTTCGTCAAAATAACAATTTCCATTGAGATCCCTCTAACTGAAGTGATTCATTAATTTCGACGAAGACATCCGAATTCAGCAGAGAAAATGGCAGTTTTCCCAAAACATAAACAAATCAATAATGGCTGATTCTCGGGTAAACGATACCACGGTATTTTATCACCGTCATAGAACAAATTTAATAAGAGTGAAAAAGATGGACAAAAATATCAAAGGGTAGATAAATCAACCCTCCGAATCACTGAACTGACCCAAAAACTTTGAAGCTTCTCTGATTGAATCACTTTTTAGGTTTCAATAATTTGGAAACATTGAAGGGAGCTATTTTTGAAATACAAATTACGTAAACGATGATTGAATATTATTTAACTTTATTGTTCTTTCTACTTTTATAATGATTGATTTATTTGCTTTATCCATTTAGCCTATGTATGAGAATAAAAAGGTAAGTAACATATTTTTGTTAAACTTGGACAGATAAACGCAGAGTCTAACATCTATCAATAAAACATCTATCGATAAAGTAGACAGATCTATTAACTCAGACCTCAGGAACGCGCTGGATATAAGCCACTTCCAAAAAAATCTATTCCTATTAAAAAACTACAAGACAATCGTATGTTTAGATATGGAAGACTTCCTAAAACCGATATGATGTTGATACTAAAATTTACACAGTATAGCTTTGCAAAATACAGAGACATAGAAAGTGTATACTTTATGTTCATCATTATAAAATAAACTCTTTATTAACTAAATTCTCCCATGATCCCATTTAAATTTTATCGAAATCGACTGAGCCGTTTTAAAAATCATCAATAATGTAAAAATTGTATTATATATGTACAATTGTAAATCAATTCGAGCGAACTATTCGCATTTTGTAGACGTTGCTAATCGGTTTGCCATTTAATACGAAAATAATTATTTGTGTCACAGTTGGTCTCATAATAAAAGTTATTCTGAAACACCTCTAAAAGTCTTTAAACTCAGCTAAGCAACACTTTGTACATCAAAAAACATACAAATGAATTAAAAATGAACTTTCTCGTGACCCATTTGAAAATATTTTTATTACCAGAGTACACCCAGAGTACCAGATACACAAGCGTTTATTGCTTGTAAGAAAAAAGTCTCTTTATTCCATCCTGCATTATGTATTCAGGATTACCCTGTGGCAAAACGGCCTAAATATTAAATACGTTCTAAAATATTGTCTTGTTTTTACATTTTTCCGCCGGAAATCATAAAAAATGTCGTCTGTTCGTAGCTAAATACCTGACGTTGTTTGTAAGCTTTCAGGAAAACCGAAAAAGAAATATTTCAAAAATGCCATTTGTTAATTAACTTGGTTATTGTGGAATTATGAAATTATTGCGAACTAAATAAGCAAGAAAAAAGTTATTGAATTCGTCATTGCAAAACTTTTTCTGCTATACCAATCTTAAAACGTAGCTGAATCAACTGAATTAAATATTTGTTGAAAGTTCAATGAACGCTATCATACTACAAATTTTACAAAGAAAAACGACGTAACTTTTTTTTATCGCGAATAAGTCCGCGCTTAATCACCAACTCGCCTGATGGTAAGCGACGTTGTTGTCGAAGATGAAGTACGCAGACCTAGTTACTGACTTAGCCCAGCTGATTATCAAGTAAAAAAGCAGTAGTTAAGGCACATGGTTCAAAGAACGGATAACCAATGAGGCCGTTGAGCTCTCCTATGGAGACCACGTACCAGCAAGTGTAGCGTAGGACGTCCACCCACAAAGAAGACGGATAGCAAAACCGTAGGATCGCACTGGATGCAAACCGCTGTTAACCGGTTTTATTGGAGATGTCTTGGGGAAGTCTTTGTCCAGCAGTGGACGTCCCATAGCTGAAAAACTATGCAAACTCATACTAACACCTCTGATAAGACAAACTTGTAGAAAAGCTAACCACCCAGCCTAAACAGACTTACTATACAGGGTTATTTCTAATCAATTAGCATCATTTTAGGGGCTTATTTGGTACATCGAAACTAACAACATTTGTTAAACAACTTTTATTAATTCACAAAAAAAAAGTTGTTATTCCATAGAAAAATATCGTTCACCCTCGACAAAATGTATGGAACACCTGATATTTTTTTTGAGTTTTGACTAAAGTCACAAAACAAAAGTTGTTAGTTTTGATGCACAGAATAAGCCCCTAAAAGGATGCTAATTGATTAGAAATAACCCTGTACAGCTGTCACAGATACGTCACAGTTAGTACACATTTCTTTTGTTAAGCAAAAGATGAGAGTTCTCGTATTCCCGATTATGAGCGAAGCTGCAAAGCTTCCCTCTGTGGAACGAAACTAATGACTACTTCGTATACTGAGCCGCGACTCCCGGATTTCATTTGAATACATCCGTACGTACAATTGTAAGGTCCGTGTCGTGAACTGATAGCGGTTGTAGCTGAAATACAAGAAAGATTAAATAAATATTAGGGGACATCTTACACACGGTCTCTGACCCCAAACTAAGCATAGCTTGTGATAAATGGCTGCCAGAGACTGATATACTACATATATAATATATTTTAAATACATACTTATATGGATAGTACCTAAATAACACCCGGACACAGAGAAAACACATATGTTCATGACACAAATGTTTGCCCTGGGTGGGGATCGAACCCACGCCTCTGTGATCCAGAAGTCAGCGTCACTAACCACTGAGCCACCGAGGCAGTCGTACGAGGTATTATACTCGTACCTTCGAGCAAATATATCTACTGAGCCACAGTTCCTAAGTGAAAGTAGTAAAAAAATGTCTAAGCGCCGTCATACTCGTACATACCGATTTAGATATGTTTTCTCGAATCTCGACGTGCTCTTTATACAATTAGTGCTTGTAACCAAGCACTTTGGCATCAAGCGGCGTTGTAGTCGGCTTGCAATCGCCTTACGACTAACTAAAAAGCATGCCCATCTCGTTACTTGGGCATGGGTTTGGCTCGGTCACTTTTTTGCACGATTGTGAGTCTATACATTTCAGTTCGAAGACTCATACTTACTTATTGTAAAATTGATTAAGTTTAACTTTGAATCTACTTTCAAATACTTGTATGGGTTATCTTAATTCAAACGGGAAATTATAAGACCGAATGTAAGAATCCATCTGTCCATATCCATGATGGATAGATTTATAATATGGATGATAATCTTGTGAAAAATTGCCCAAAACGTCCAAACTAAAGTCCTTTTTGAAAAAAACATGTATGGTTTTACTATAAAAGAATTACAATGTGTTTATTTTTCGTCTAGTTGAGTGTCAAATTCGATTTTATTCCAAAATATCAAAATAAGTAAGTTTAAAATTAAACATTTACAAATTAATCATCTATTTTGACAGATTTGCCTAAAAATAGAAAAAATAATTACTCATTTGTTGTTGTTTTTTAAATTACACTCAATTAATAGAAGTGCCATCTTTTTTTAATACTATTAGTAACATTTAACACAATAATATTTACTTTACACGCTGATGCTATTAAATCGTATTTAGATTTTATGACAAATGTGTAAGAATAAACAGGAAACAAAACAAAAATATGAGTAACCCACCAAAAAATGTAGATAAAACTTTCTTCTTGTACTTCTTGTACCAAAGCATTGTTCTTTTGTTTTGTTTCCTTACTACAATATTACCATGACATCCAGCGTAAGTTAACCCCTCTGATTGCCACTACACGCTGCAAATATCAAGAAGTTTGTATATTTCTTTCAGCAAAAAAGTATCAAGTTTGAATGGTCGACGTTTTCAAATTGGTACACATTCAGATGTTTTAACTATTCATATGGAAAGTCATTGTTTGGCGAAATGCGGTTACAGTTTTTACCGCTATTGTCTTTATTGTGATAGAGTCAAATTATTCTTTCGTCATTGTTGGGTTTTAAGAATGAATTTTTAATCGTCATGGCGACGAATCGACGAATGAAAATAATGAGTTTTATGAACTGACTCGTTAAAATGTATTGTTTTAATTTGGTGAAAGATTTGACGCTTACTTAGTTAAGAATTGTAGTTCTTATTTGCCTTCAAATTCTTTTACTAAGTTTAATGCTTGTCTTTTGTAAAAAGGTAGGTTTCATATTTTTATTTGTATACGTAAGGTAGTTTAGAATTACATTTCAATGTTTTTTAAGTTAGAAAAATAAACAATCCACACGATTTACTAAGTTTAATGCCAACACGGATAATGTTTTGTGTAAGTATAAGCTGGACAGTTTGCCAAAATTTTTGAGCGTACTTGAAAGCCTCTGACATGATTAAACGGTTGAAACTACCGGGATTCATAATTTAACGAGTCATCTGAGCTACGGCAGCGCTCGGTTTTAAATTCTATTCGCGATCACCTATCCGAAACCTGTACGTGCCAAAAAATTCTTAACTTCGGTGATCGGTAAGAAACACCTAGTCAAATTACGCTATATACCCTACGTATAACGTTAGTATACTAAAAAGAAAGTTTTTCTTTAAAAAAAACAAGCATTTACGCCAAGACGAATCAAACGAGCCGAAACTCGATAGGGTTGCCTGACAATGAACAAACCAAACAAACATACTCTACCAGCATTTTTAATAGTCCACTACTGGACGTATGCCTATCCACAAAAAGATAATTGGGCCATTACCATCACGCTGGCCAAATGCGGGTTGGTTGATTAACGCAGCGAGATGGTTGATTGATGACGTACATAACTAAGTAGGTAGGTCATCTAAATCCTTCTGCGGATGTACGCAGGTTGCCATAATATGTTTTTCTCCTCCCGATAACTAATAGTGTAAAGTTCCGTACATAAATGCCAAAGAGCTCATTGTTACTGGACCGGAATTTGAACCCATGACCTCACGATTATTACTATTACTAGACCACCACGGAACCTATACAAACGTTTTATTACATTCAAATTAAAGTGTTACTACCTCAGACCAAATAAAAAAATCAAGACGGAACGTCGTTAACTGACAAGTGAAGCTGGTTTTTTATACCTTTACATGTGTGATTGCGTCGGTGTTGCGCCGCCATATTTCGACTGACGAGCCTATAGGCATAGTTTCTATGTACGTGCACATGAGTGTGTTGTGTCTATACACGGCTAGGCATAGTTTATGCCAGCCTCCATTGTTTGTTCACAATATTATGTCTTATTTATTTATTTGGTCTGAGGTTACTACATATTATATTATGCCACTGTACTTACACTTCTCTATTCTTTCAATAGAAAACACTGGTGTGTTTAAACCTGCAATAAGCAAAATATACAAGTCACACTAGTGGATCTGTTATTTGATTTTCAAATAAGTAGCTCGAATATCATTCTTTATTCATCGTTTAGACATCAAAGGAAAGATGTTTAAAATCACTTGTATAAAATACGCTGAACCAACAAACACTATTTCACTTGTATTGCAAAAGTTTGCGTGCCTATAAAAATATAGCAAGATTTTCGCATAAGTCTTTTTATCTTTGATGAAAAATATTTTTCATAACACAACTGTGAGAATATCTACCTACATAAAAATTTCAGTAAAACAATACCAAAATGATAATTTATGAATATCTCAAAGGAATTGAGATTATAAAACATGATAAATTATTTCTTTGTCTACATTCAATAGTACAGAAAAAATAAAATATTGTGTACATATAGGGTTATTCAGAAGGGGTGTAATAGGCTGAATGGAGGTGATTCAGGCTATCATTACGAATATTTATTCTACTAATTCAAACCAGAATCAAAAATAAAATTTGCCAAGTGCGAGCCGGACTCGCGCACGAAGGGTTCCTTATCGTGTTGGAGCTCTCTTAGCTCCATTATTCTTGCCATTATTAATATATCTAATATTATTAATATATTATAAATAGCGAGCAAAAAAAATCTCCTAAAGATCACGACTGTTGTATGGAAGCCCTCCTTAAATAATAATTTTATTCTGTTTTTAGTATTTGTTGTGAAAATTTCAGCTGTCTAGCTATCACGGTTCATGAGATACAGCCTGGTGACAGACGGACAGACGGATAGACGGACAGCCGTACATCGGAGTCTCAGGAATAAGGTCCCGTTTTTACCCTTTGGGTACGGAACCCTAAAAAGATCATCTGTCCCTTTTACAATTGATACTCAGAAATCGATAAATTGTAACTATGATTTTTAGAGTTCCGTATCCAAAGGGTAAAAACAGGGCCCTATTACTAAGACTCCGACGTCTGTCTGTCTGTTTATCCGTCTGTATGTCTGTCACCAGGCTGTATCTCGTGAACTGTGATAGCTAGACATCTGAAATTTTCACAGATGATGTATTTCTGTTGCCGCTTCAACTTATAAAATAAACAAAAAACGTTATCTTTAGGCTCTGTCGTCGTTTCGCCCCGCAAGCTGTTCGGCCCGCGGGGCGACTTGGCGATGACTCTTTTATAAAGCCCTCTTTCGCCCCGCGGGGCGAAACGCCGAGATCGATGAAAGAAGAGGCCGTTTCGGTGCACGTTAATAAAAATCAATTTCTTGCATTAGTATTACGTATTTAGAAGTCATTTTGCTCGCTATTATTAACGGCAAAAGGAGTGGGCTCAAACACGGTAGAGAACCCTTCGTGCGTGAGTTTAATTCGCACCTGGCCGATTTTTTCTTTTTCTTATTCAAAGTTTTACTCAATGAAAGTCCGAACCACCTCCTTTAAGTTTAGTACCCATTTTCTGTGAAACCTTGTGTTACTTCAAATTTAGAATCAAATTTACAAGCTCAGTTCATCGAAAATGGAATCGCTAAACGCTTTACCTGAAGAATACTTGCAACCCCTATTGCCTTGTATGGGGATATTAAAAAACTGCAACATACTATTATTCGACGATCGTTCGTTTTTCTGGAGGATTCTGCCTTGCTTTTATATATTGCCTTGTGTTGTGGCATTTTACGCTGCGCTCACTATTTATTTGATTGAAGGTTTTAAGACGGCCTCAATGGGCATAGACGAATTGGTCTACGTAGTGCCCGTTTACGTGGTTTGTGTACAAAGTAAGTGATTTGTGTGATAGCAAAAGATCTGGTCTAAAGGTGCATCAACAGTCCACGAGGCGACACGAGCACCGCAGCTGTAGCTAACTTAACATCCTACATGTCGGCGGATGTGAAGTTATCTACAGCTGCGGTGCTCGTGTCGCCTCGTGGAGAGTGTGGATGCACCATAAGAAAAAAAAAATCGTCTCTAATCTGCTTTCAAGTTATTTTATTAAAATCTAAACATATTTAATTTTTTCTATAAAAGTATGTTTATTGCTGAAGCCAGAGTCTTAGGTCAATGGGAAGTATCCAATAGATTTTTACTTCCTTTCGAGTTTCGAAATATTATAAGCGGTAGTTTGCAACACAAACATCACTTACTTTTTCTTAGCTTAAAATAGCTGAGAAGTTTTATTTGTAACACCTGCAAGAGACTATGGTTCTGTCCAATGTTCATGGTTTTAATTTCAACTCAATACCTGTATGCGTTCTCAATCGGCCTTGACAGACGGACGGACAAAAACACAACAAAATGATCCCTTTTAAGGATTCCGTTTTGTCATTTTGAGTTAGGAAAATCTTATTAGAGCTAACCCAATTAATTATAATGTACTTATTGTATTATTATTCAAAATGGCAATAAAAGTCAACGCAAAGAGACAACCGTGATGAGACTACACAAACATTCTAAACATAGACTTTCATAAAACTTTTCTAAAATCCAAAAACAAGAGATGTTTGTGTATAATACGAAACACCAACATAGCGTGTGTTTTTTAACGATTTGCTCGTTTTGACCTTTTGCAGCCATCTTCAAAGCCGCAAGCATCGTCTCTAACAAGAATAACATACGGTCTATAATCCTTCGGCTGGGAAAACTTTGGAGAACCGATGAGCTTTCAGAAAAGCAGATTAACAAGAAGAATGCGTTGCTGAAGCGTCTACGATTTTGTTATAAAGGTATAGTTTTTAGGGACCCTATTACTTAGACTCCGCTTTTCGTCCGTCTGTCTGTCAGTCTGTCACCAGGCTGTATCTCATGAACCGTCATACCGAGTCAGTTGAAATTTTCACAGATGCTTAATTCTGTTGCCGCTATAACTAAAAACAAAATAAAATAAATATTTATGGGGGGGCTCCCATTCAACAAATCTGATTTTTTTAGCAGTTTTTCGCTCGATATTAATAAAGGTAACACATAGACGCTTGAAAAATTCACAGAATATTTAATTGTGTGTTTACTTTAATAATTAACTATTAAATTAAATTAAAATGAAACAAAAATTTAAGGGGGGCTCCAATACAGAACGGAACCCTTCGTGCGCGAGTTGGACTCGGATTTGGCCGATTATTTAGTTAACTGGCTTGACCATGGCACAATTTTCAGTTATTACGAAGCATGAACAGAATATCATAATCATTTCAGCCGTAGGAAATGCAAGTGTCCGGGTCTTTCCCAAAATATTTCATATGAGACTGATCGTGAGTGATGCTAGCATCCAACACAATCATGCACGGGTAACATGGCACAGGACAAAAATCATTTTTTCCACTTTTAATGTCAGTTGTCATTGTTAGTCCATACTTTATTTCCTCTTCGAAGGGATATAATGGTGGAAAGACAATTTGTCCCTTTGCTACGCTACCCGTGCTGCGGTCATAATTAGATCATCTGTTTATCTTGTAGTTATTTAATAGGCGAGATGACTTTAAAAAATTGACCGTTAATTATATTATCAAAATGTTATGAAGAAATATTTTGATAATATTACAATCCGTAAGTTCCGAATGAAATCACGCTTAGGTAGAGTTTTTGCAAGGTTTTTACCATATACCTATTGACGTCATGTACCCCCACACCTAAACGTTGACCTTTTTTCTTTGCCATATTTTTTTCATTGTCAAAATAAAAAAATCGTGTCCAAATTATTACAATAATAAGCCCAATTACAGAGGCGCCATCGTAATTATATTAGCTAAATAGCATAGTTCTGTTTCTTTTTCACTTTAGCCATTCGATAGAGAGAACGCTTTTTACGTTGCTATTAAATTTACGCTGGCGCCTCTGTAATCGGGCTTATTTTTTACCTTGTCCCTTGACGGTACTATTTTTCTCGAATGAACGTTGCGACCCCGTCTAATATCTGCCATGCATCTATGTGCTCTACACTACAAGGTGTTTCTTTGCAAAATGAACGTCCTTAAAATTATACTCAACTAGCTTTTGCCCGCGGCTTCACCTGCGTGGTATTTTAATTTTTTTGCTATCCCATAGGAATGTTTTATTTTTCTGGGATAAAAAGTAGCCTGTGTCACTTTCCGTCTTTCAAACTAAGTCCATGCCAAAAATAAAGTCAATCCGTTGCTCCGTTGCTGAGTGAAAGAGAAACAATCCAGTAAACCAACATACACACTTTCAGATTTAAAATATTAGTAAGGATAAGGAAGTAAGGGCTGAACTTGAGCTGAAATTTTATTGGGAGAAAACTTGTAGTCACTACATAGTATAAAACAATGTCGCTTCCCGCTGTCTGTCCCTATGTAAGCTTGTTGTGTGTGGCAACGCTGTCGTAGAGGACCGCACAAGCCTGGCTCTTGCCAGGCGAGTAGGCACTAGGCTGGGCCAATTTTTTTTTTTCGTTTTTCAAATATGCTCACCATTAAAAAGGTGCCAAATGGTATCGTTACTTCATATGTAAAGTTTTATTGAATTATTTTAAGTTTTACTGCCTCCGGACTGTCATCGAACTATTAAAAAAAAGTAGATTTTTGACGTTACTTTACTAATATTTAACTCATCTTTTTGTAATATGATTTCATGCATAATACTTTTTAGTAATGACAAATACGAAATTGTTTAAAAAACTAAAAAAATAAACTTCGCCGAGAACGAAAAAAACTCGAGAAAATATAATTTCACAACAAACTGTTACACAAATACTAGCATTATACTTCGATGGGAGAAAAGATCAAACTTTCATTATGTGTGAAAAAGATAAGAAAAAGTACAGACGACGCATACTTGAAGAGCATATTTCTTTGATTAAAAAACCTGACTCGAAGTTTTTAGGTTACATTATACCTGCTTCAGGTACTGCAAAGTGTATAGAACAAGAAATATCCAACTTTTTCTTGAAAGCTGATGTATCAATGGATCATTTGATTGCAATCGGTTGTGATGGGACAAACGTAAATGTTGGCAAATATGGCGGTATTAAACGGATGCTAGAAAAAAGATTGGATAGACCTTTACAATGGATTATTTATTTGTTGCATATGAATGAACTGCCATTCAGACATCTCTTTCAACACATTGATGGTAGTACGTCTGGGCCACAAACATTTTCAGGGACAATTGGAAAAGAACTTGAGAACTGTGAAACAAGACCTCTAACTCAGTTTCAACGTATTCCAGCGAACTTACCGGAGCTTTCCGCTAAAGATATTAGTACAGACCAAAAATATTTATACAGGATAGTCGAAGCAATTAAAAACTGGCATATTTCCTAGCGATTTAGCTAACAAATCGCCATGTAAAATGTCCCATGCCCGATGGCTAACTCGTGCCAACAGGATTCTCCGTCTGTATGTGTCAGTAGAGACTGCCTCTGAAAATCTGATGACTCTTGCAGCATATATCGTCAAGGTTTACGCTCCGATTTGGTTTTCTATAAAAACTCACTCTAGCTGTAAAGATGGATCGCGACACTTGTTTAAACTTATCGAGCTAACCAGATATTTACCAACAACTTTAAAAGCCGTTATCGACCCAGTAATTCAACGAAACAGCTATTTCGCATACCCGGAAAACTTATTGCTTGCAATGTTGACAGATCCCCAGCCGCACGTTCGTGAATTAGCTGCACGGCGAATTTTGAAAGCTAGATCAGAAACACCAAAAAAATTGCGTATGTTTCAGTTACCAAAGATAAACTTTAACGCTTTAACTTATTATGACCTTATAAATTGGCAAGAAAATATCACTGAGCCACCTTTATTAAAATCTGTAACCGAAGAAAATCTCCGTTTGTTTATTCAACAAAAAGGAGAAGGAGACTTGGATTTATTACGCCTTCCGTGTCACATACAAGCAGTAGAAAGAGCAGTTAAAGCTGTGACCGAAGCATCAGCCACCTTATGTAATAAAAGAATGACAGAAGGTTTTATCAAAGCTCAGATAGACTCGAGAAAAGCAATGCCGAAATTCGACAGCAAAAAAGATTTCGCCACAATAAAACCCTTAATTTTAATAATTATTCTTCTATATTTTTAACCGTATTCCAAAACAGTGTACAGGATCACACTCGCTGTTCACATATAAATAGGTATCCATATGATGCATGATTCATGTAGTAAACTATGTCTCCCACTAATATACTAAGAAGTTACATTAATGTATTAAAATTGTAACAAATTTTAACTAGATTTTTGGTTAAATAAACTGACAGGTACTAGAATAATGCAGTGAACGGAATATATGACAATATGTTACCTTTAATTATGTGTTATCACAATAAAAGAAGCGCTGGAGAAGAATTGAATTAATGATCCAGGAACTTCAGGCGGATAGAAAGTGAGGCGCAGGATTCAAGTGGAAAAGAACTTGCTTCTTTCTTGTAAAATCCACAAGCTGAAATTAGTTAAAACAATAGATAAGAATTCTATGTTGCAGTCACATAAACAAAGTCAGAAAGACATGAGAATTAACAAAATGTTTGTGAACATTCAAGATGCATTTTAAACAATATGCTGAATGATATTATTCAGATTATCAAGTTATTCTCAACTGAAAAACTACAAGTATTTATAAAATTAACCGTCGAGATTTGCAGAGAATGAGCGATTAGAGAATTCAATCACATACAAACAAAGGATCAAAGAACGTTTGCTTGAATTAGCAGTGATAAGATGTAGCACTAATTTGTTTTAAAAAAGGAATGATTGCAGCCAGAGTTCGTTATTAAAATTGATGAAATGCTTCAAGAAAAAGCTACTGAATAGAAGTTAAAATGTTAAAACATTGTAGATAAATACCTTTTTCGCTTTTTCCGAGGTTATGTTTGCGAATTTTCGTGTTTTGTTCCAAGCAAAACTGTAGAATGATTTAGTTCGGTTTTGTCGTTATTTCCAAAAGAAGCCTTCTGGCAGGCTCTAGAAAGGTCAACTAATGCTTTCAGTCTTTAATTGTAACTGAAAATCCATTTGGAAACTGCATTTGAACAATAACTGCACTGAATGTTGTTTCGACACTTTTAGTTTATGTTTATGCAAATTTTTGTAAATAATCACAGCACAATTGCTTCTTTGAAACATATCTTTATTCTTGCCGAAGATATATTTATCATTTGTATAGAAAGAGCACTAATATTTAAAGACTGTTTAACATTTTAATAATTTTCTATTACATTTGTTTGTTGACATTTTTTAATTGCTGAGAATCAGGGTTGCTAGCTTATGATTTGAAAAAAAAACAAGAGAACATTTACGGTATAATGTTTTGTTAGTTAACTTTTGGTCTAGGATAACGCGGGAAAAGCGTTAAAGGTAAATAACAGATTAAATTGTCTATAGTTTTCTATATATTAATCATTCTAAAGTTTATATAGTACGCGAAGAAAATAGAATTTGTATGTGTACCACAAACAAGAAAACTGTTTTAATACCGATTTGCTGCTATGAGTGGGCACACAGTGGAGTTGAGTTCAAAGTGACATTAGCTGGGATTTCCTGGATTTCTGGGATTTCGAGGATATGGAGCTTATGAAGCCGATGACAGATTTCGCAAACTTTCAAGAGATCGTGGATTAAGAGCTTGTCAAGAATATTAAGAACAGGTGACGAGGAAAAACAGAGGGGAACGCGAGGGAAAGGGTCAGTAATTGTTGAGCGTTGGTAGAGTGAAATACTCTATCGGGATATCGTGTAGATTATTCTTCAATGAACGGGATAGTGACTCTTGAGCGATTATAGAGTGAAATACTCTACCGGGATATCGTGACAGTGAACATAATTCGAAATAATACAGAGTTATACTCTACCGGAATATCGGAAACTCTTACGGGACATCGAGTCTATATTGCGAACTCGCAATGGAAGAGAACATTCTCTATCGGGATTACATGCTAGTGAATTTAGAACTTTAGTATAACGTTTTCTATAGTGATTTACCTAAGTACTTTAGTGTTTCATATTTAGTGGAAAATGAGTTGTGTTTGGATTGTTTCTTTTACTAAGTCTTTAGTAAAAGCCGGGTGAGTCAATTCTGGTTATTCATGAGTTGTAAAGAGATCTAAGAATCTTGCTTAAATTCCATTATCGAAATTTAATAACGAAAAATGTTCAAAAATTGCAGTATCAGAGTTTTGACTATCAATATCATTGTGTTATCTAATTTAAATGTGACATGTTTATTTCTTGTTTGCATTGAAATAATAATTTAATACTTTCAATTAAAAAATAGGATGTTTACAATATTTAGCCCTGATAAGTTCAAATTTTCCCTTTGTTTAATGATTGCTCTATTTTTATTATGTGCGATTATTTTTACTTTGCATTGCGAATTATGTATGAACTCATTGTTTGATTTTATGATTTTGTTTTGCGGTATGCGACCTATATTAACTATTTCATTTTTGATAATGAATTTAAATCGAAATGTTTTTTGTTAACATTTTTAGTACCTATTCAATCAAAAGATATCAAAAATTAAGAGCTTACTAAAGCCTAGTAACATTTGAAGGAAAATGTACGTTTGCGAATATGAATCATTTACTACGAATAATTTTACAGTTCGATCCTGTAAAAAAGAAATGTGCACTGTTTTGTGTAATTTAATTCTCAGTATTGCTGGAAATTAATATTTTCAAGTTAGTTTTACTTTCATATAAAATTCTGTATTCTGAAAGGAATCTGAATGTTCTATCAAAGGATAATTGATACTTCAAGAACTTACAGAAGTTTTAAGAATTGGCTTTGCTCATTCAAATATTTCATCATCAAATCTTACATTCTTACTCACGAAAGTTGAGTTGGCTTATAGCTGAGATTTATGGCATTATACCTCTGTATCGGGCTAAAGAACCGAGGAACACAGTATCTGCGAGAGTCCTGAAAAAGGCCAGAGAACCGTTCCACGTTAACAGAGAGACAAATTAATGTCTATAAACCAAAAGCTTGTTGCTATTTCAGAATTAGACTTATTACTAAGTGAAGTCTTTCTATAAACTGAGAAATATAAATTTGTTAAACACATTCAGTTGTCCTTGGTGAGCGTTCTGATTTTAACGTGTGGGAGACTTTAGGTAGAATCTATATTGTATAAAACTGTAGGATTAATTAAAGTACGTTTTGTAGGTTTAATCAGTACTTATGTTTATTTTAATCGTAGTGAATGTATTTCTAGATTCTAAGATGCTGTACAACATACTTGACAGACATTAAATTTAATTGATAACAATCAGTTCACCATATACTTTGGCCCTTAAAGTCCAGTTCATTAAAAGATTCATGAAATTTGAATCTTGTATATTTTTTCTATTAGATTGGTGTGAAACACCTTAATGAGAAGTTGACTGTCTGATAATAGTCAATTCAAATGTTGAAATTAGATTCCTTTTAAATTCAGTCCAGTAGTATTATAAGACTGAAATATATTTTCCTTAATATGATTTTCATAATATAATTTTGAATAATCTGAATGGCATTATTATTGTCCAATTGTAATCAATTTAATGAATGAAGTTTGAACTATCCAGTACAAATGATACTGAGAGTTCTAAAGTTAAATTTTGCTTTGCTTAACTAGTAGATATCATCTTATCTAACTTCTAAATAAAATAAAAATAAAAAAAATGCCATTGTTGGTGGAAGTTGGAAGGCTGTGAGGGGAGGTAAAAGGAGGCCTTTTGGGGGGACCCCCCCCAACAACCCTTTAAATAGGGGTGCAAACTTTTTATATAAAAACATGAAAACTATCATCAGACAGTCATGACTCATAAAAGACCAAGTAAAGCCTCATTTGTACTAAGTGCATTCATTGTGATTTCATTCTAGTTACTTATTACTGCGTATATAAGCCACCGAATAACATTGTACAGAAGTAGCCACTAGAATTATAATTATAATAATCTAAATTTACCTTTTAGCTTCCAACTTTTCTAGTAGTATGAAGTTTAATTAATTTTAAAAACCTAGACATTTAATTAGGTAGATATTTCAAATCACCATCACCTGAGTTCTGCGGATCATAACGTTAGGGTTACACTAAACGATCACTGGCCAATCTTAGATTTGAGTAATTTAGTAATATTCGTATAAAAAGTAACATAATGTCTTAATAAAATATTATATCAGCTTACAAGCGACTTTTATTCTACCTGCTACTGGGTTAGAGTTAAGATTTGTAGTAGGTCTGGGTCATCTTTAGTCAGCTTTGCGAGACAATAAGGTTAGACATTTAACATTAGATTTTATATAATATAGAAAAAAAAAACTAGGCTCGCAGTTTAAGTAGTATAGCAGTGTACATATAGGAATATATATTTTATATTTATAGTTATAGGTAGCTTTAGAGCTCTAGATATAGAGATATTTATAGTTATAGCTAGATTAGAGGGGGGTTTTATTACAACAGGACGACGTCCTATTGTTGTAAAATTTGTTTTCTCATTAATAAACCTTTATTTACAATCGATTAAAGAATTTTATTTATAAATATAGTGTTATTTGTATACCATGCTGTTAGGCCTTTTTTACCATATTTGTTGACAATTTCCACATGACTCCGGAGGCAGAAGATAAATTCCGATTGCAATGAAACTTCATAATCTGTTTACACTCATCATTTAGCACCGTTTTGTCGCTGTGCCCATTTAAAAACTAAACTTTTTTTTTTCCCATACATTAATGACCCACCCTAGTAGGCACACAAAGTGCTGGGAGCACCGGTGCAGTTTTTTAATAGAAAGAAATATTCAAGAGGAAGGTTTATAAGTATAATACACCTGTGCGAGTCGCTAGTTTAGTAATAAAGGACACGCATGTTTTACATTACCTACTTTTCTTTCAGTGTTCTACTGGATCAATATAATTGGCTCGTGGCAATACATGTTACTGCCGTTGCTTGAGATTATTATCCGAAGATACATTTTACAACAAGACTGTGATTTGATGTTCCCGTTCAGATGTTATTTTCCCTTTGATGCAACCAGTAACTGGAGAATTTACTTGGCAACTTATCTTTTTCAGGTTTATACAAGTAAGCAAAATAAGAAATTTACATACTATATGTCACTTAAATAACAATGACGAACAAGTGCGTTTTTAACTTAGATTTTTGTAGTTTAATACCATAATAATCGGCCAAGTACGAGTCAGACTCGCAAACGGAGGGTTCCGTACTGTATTGGAGCCCCTTTAAATTTTATTTTATTTTAATTTTATTATTTATTATTGAAGGGAATATAAAACTAAATATTCCATTATTAATATAGAGCGAAAAACGTCAAAAAAATCAGGTTTTTATTTTATTTTGTTTTTAGTATTTGTTGTTATAGCGACAACCGAAGTACAATCATCTGTGAAAATTTCAGCTGCCTAGCTATCATGGTTCATGAGATACAGCCCGGTGACAGACGGACAGACAGACAGACAGACGGACAGACGGACATCGAAGTCTTAGTAATAGGGTCCCGTTTTGCCCTTTGGGTACGGAACCCTAAAAATGATCAATAGATATATTTCTAGACAAACATCATTACAGTAAAATGTTTATTTCAAATTACAAAACAGTAAAATAACAAGCGTTTATTAAAAATTTCGAAAACCCGCGACCATACAAATAATAACCGTTTCCAACCGATTCCCTAAAGGAAGCCTCTATAGTCTGACCGTTTAACTTAGTCCTCGCCTGCGCGGGTACAGGGGCGCGGGGGTAGACGACAAAGGGGACTGAGACCGGTGCGGGCGGCAGGGACCCGCCGCCCGCACCGGTCTCAGTCCCTGTTTCAGTCCCCCTTTGTCGTCTACCCGCGCGCCCCTGTACCCGCGCAGGCGAGGACTCAGTTAAATGGTCATACTATAGCAGTTTAGCAAACATACAGAGCTATTACAATCAGCGAGATAATATGGTCGATCGAAGAAATCTGAAGGAGATGCATTGATTTAATATGGCATGAGTTAGAAAGATGGAAAATATCACGATTATGTGGCTGTTGGCGTGTCTTTCTCCCGATAGTGTGAAATTCCAATTCATATTTAACAGGTTTGACAGCTCTGGGTAATAACTTCCAAATATTTTTGTGGTTGAGAATAGGCTATTTGACAGCATTGAAAATATACTATGGATTGTGGCAATCCATACAGATAGCATCGATCGCACGAAATAAAATACGAAATTTTATTAATATTGTATCTGTGACGAAAACGCTCTAATATGTGCGGCAACTCTGGCGACGTCACATGCTAGTAAGTGAGAATTTTTCGATTGAATGTTGTTTGTGTAATTTGTGTTTTATGCTTTCGGAGTAACATTATTAGATCATAATGTTACTTTTTAAGTATCTTTTCTTATTTTTTGGATGTGAATAAGCGTAGTTACTAGTATTAACTAACGCTATTTACTAGCGTGTGACCCGAGTGACCAGCGCCATTACAGAATGTAGTTTTTGGCGCGATCTTGAAAATCTATTCTTTAACACTGATATTCGTTGTTAATACAGTAGGTCTCTTGGAAATATAAATGTAGTGTGCTTATTATGTACAAAAAATAATTTAAAACGATTTACAAGAAGTAGTCAAATAGCCGACAACGGCGCTATCTCTCTGGTTGTATTAGCTTTGTGAGCAATTGGTTGGCAACTCAAAATACATTTTTTTTTTTTATGTATAACCACGCATAACTTTTTGCGTAGTAGTACGATTTCGATAAGTCTTTTTATAATGAAAAGAATATAATTTGAAATTGGTCCCATTAAAATTTTATCGTTATCGGCAAAGCCATTTTTGATAAATCAACAATAATGTGAAAAATGCTACATCGATCCGTGCGAAATATTCGCGAATTCTGTACACGGTTGAAGTCGGTCGTGCTATTTTTTGGAAAAATAATTATTTCTCTAATTTTCAGTGATAACAGTAGTCTATTGTTATTTGGGCTCGGAATTCCTTCTGATCATCCTTTGTTCCCATCTCGTCACTGAGTTCACGCTGCTCCAAGAAGATTTGCTCCACGTTAAGCCGAGAAACCGAAACATCAGTCATGTTAACGAAGCGGACGGATGCTCGAGGGATTTTGACATCTCCTACGATGAAAGGCCTGATCTCGAGGAATTTATTAGAAGACATCAAATATTGATTGGGTGAGGTGTATTAGGTTACCTACTGTTTCGTTGTTGTGTACGTTTATGTTCGTTCATAATTTATCCAGGATTATGTGACTTGTGACGATAATAAATCGTAAATGTTTGTTGTGTGCTTGCTATAAGTTACAAACACAAGTACCTATAGGTATTTAATTTTTTAAAGAGTACAGATGTCATGGTGATGCAATCTAGAAATACGTAAAGTTATAGTACCTTGTTTTCAAAGTTGAAAATAATTGGAAATATGAAAACGCTTCAAGAACAATAAGCACATTAGCTTAAGTATAATTAAGATAATTATTTGGTGGTCATAACATTCTCAATTTTTAAGGCACTAACGAAAATAAGTTTTACTATGTCTATACCTTTTTCATTGTATGCGTTTAAATTGGTCAGCACTATTTTAACCACACAACTATGCAAAACAAATTCTTGTGAGTTCACTTCTCTTTCAAGAAAACTCAAACATAATTCAAATAGGGCGAAAAATTGACAAAAAATACACGGATTTCAAAGAAACTATCCCGGAAACCCGAATAGCAAGTATCTACGTAAAAGCATCTAAGTAGGCCATCTATCAAAGTAAAAAATAAAAGAGAAGACAAAGAACCTTTGTCCTTTGCTATTGATAGATCGGCCCAATTTTCCCAGATTGTATCTCTTTAAGTAAATTAAACAAACTTGTTAGTACTTCTACTTTAGATTTGTGATCGGATTTGTCTGTAATCTTAGCTCTCGAAGTTTTAGAGGAATTGAAATTGCTTCAATTGTAATTATTTTTGTTATTACTCCGCTACCTAGCTTAAATTCATTGGAATAAGACGTTTGCCTGAACTTCTAATTCTAGTACCTGATTGAAATTTAAGTTTGGTTTCGTAGTAATATGTTCATAATTTATAAATCAAAATGATAGAAATTGTTTTGCTTGCTTTTACTTTATATCGAACATACTTATCATAGAACTAAGTAGTGAATGTATTGAAACCGTATCATTAGGTAATTAACTAGATCTGAAACAGTTTGTCACAATCTTTGTACAAAACAAAGCTGTCCAGCTCGACAGTAGCATTATTACACTGAAACTTTATATCGTACATGCTTGTCATAGAAGTAAAAATGTATTGAAACCGAATCATTAGATCAATTAACTAAATCTGAAACAGTTTTTTTTATTATTATTTGTACAAAACGAAACCTCCAGCTCGACAGTAGCATTATTAGACTGAATAGAGCATTTGTATAGACGCTAGGCCATATAGATTCTACCTCTAGATTTTGGTCACGAATTACACTTAGTTTAGGCGGCAGACGCTCTGATCAAATTTGTTGACACAAATTGAGTCTTTATTTACCCAAACACTAAGCCCCAAACGGTGCAAAAAAGTGTTCTCTCTCAAGGCTTTCTATTATTATTATATTCAGCAGACCTTAATTTTTATTCTTTTATTTAAAAAAATGGTATTTTATATAGTACGTAATTACATACGACAGTAACTTTGTAGTAATTTAAGGTCTGTTGGCAAGTTGATAGCCTATTTTTCGTTGACTACTATTTATATAAGTACTCTTAATAGGGTGATTTTTACGATCTCTTATTTTTTTGTTCTCATCAAGTTACCGACAACAAGAAAAATAAAATTAAAAAATAGTTTGCGGTTAACGTTAATTTTTTTTATAATGAAAGTCAAAAAGGGTTTTAAATTTTTTCAGACTTGCTCAAGATCTTGGTGATATTTTCAACATCATGATATTCGTTAATTTGTCGGCTGCTACCATTTCAATTTGCTTTTTTGGATTTGCCGCTAAGGTGTGTAAATTAGTATCTAATAAACGAACCATATTTTTTCTATCAAGCACTGTGGATATATTTTAGAGCCATTTCCTGTTAAGTTTAATTATTTTTCGCAAAAAATGGCACAACCGACTTCAATCAAGTACAACATTCGAATGGTTCGCTTAAATAGATGTATAGAATTTTTAAAATATTGTTGATTTTTCTAAAACGGCTCAGCCGATTTCGATAAAACTTAAATGGGATCACCTCGGGAGTATACCCTATCGAATTAAAAGATTTCTACAAATCGAAACACAATTAGCTAAAAAAATATCAATGGAAAGACACAAAAAAGTACATACAGAGGAACATAGAACCTCCTCCTTTTTAGAAGTTAGTTAAAAATTGTAACAAAGATAAACTGTCAAATTGTAATGCTGTAGAACAAAAAAAAATAGCTAAATAGAACGATTTATGTCTCTTATTGCACTCCTATAAGTAAATACCTATTTGCTAATGTTATATTTTACATACTGTACAAGTATTTTACTTTATAAAATAAACACACTTTTTTTTCAGGTATTACAAGGTGACACATTTTTGCAGATCAACAATTTCGTGGGAGTAATAGCTTCAATAATGCCTATATTTAATTTGTGTTACTACGGAGAAATGTTGAGAGAAGCGGTACGTAACAAAATAAATTGGAAAAGTCTTTCTGAAGAGAGAATTCAGACAGACTACTGAAATGATTTTCGTCTAATATTTCTGAAAATATTTAGGTTGATGAAGCGCGTGACTACACATATTTAAAATACTTCACACTACATGACTGTTGTAATCTCAATCCTAACTTCCTTACTTATATTATAAATCTTAAAGTGCGTTTGTTGGTTTGTTAATTTATTGCTTAGAGAAATAACGTTTATTTCTCTAAGATTTATTGGTTTGTTCCTCTTTTATGCAGCAACGGAGCAACAAATTTGGCATTAGCATAGTTTGCATGACGGAAAGTGACATAAGCTACTTTCTATTCCGATAAAAATCGTGGTACTCGTAGGCAAACACTTTTTACTAGCTTATAAAATTGTCTTTATCCATGTCTAATTTAGAAAGGCAAAATGTTATTGAATGATAAGTAACATTGGCTTTCATGCATAGGAGAAGGAAAAAATTGGAAGTGACGTAGGCACAGCTGCGGGTAAAAGCTAGTTATAATTAAGCAGCATTTGAACGTTCGATAGATACATATATATCACATTACGATAAACACCCTCTACTCTACTAATTTCATTTACGTTTTGCTCTCCGTCTTGACGTTATCTATCTATCTGGCCGGTGTGGTGGTCTGCCGGATGATTTTATCCTTCTTCTGTGCTATTATTCTGTTACCGCTCTTATTGTAACTACGAGTATATGAACTCAAAACAAGCATCGAAAAGAAAGTATTTATATAACTTGGTATAACCAAACGTGCTATAGAGAGGGCTACGCTCGGTGTCTCTCGGCGGGATCGAATTAGAAATGAGGAGATCCGCTGACGAACCAAAAACTGACATAGCCCAGCGGATTAGCAAATTAAAGTGGCAATGGCCAGGGCACATTGTTCGAAGAACGGATAGTCGATGGGGCTGTAAAATTTTCGAATGGAAACCACGGACCAGCAAGCGCAGCGTAGGACGTCCAGCGATTTTGAGGACTGACGATTTAATAAAGATCGCAGGAATGCGCTTGCCACTTCCAACCGGCCTTATTGGAAATCCATGGGGAAGGCTTCTGTCCAGCAGTGGACGTCCTGCGGCTGATGGATGGATGGTATAGGTGCATAAAACTGTATGGATCTTAAATTCCAAATTGATTTAGAAGTGATATTTCGAAAAAATATTTTCATAAGTTTGTGTATTTCCTAAAAGAACATTACACACACAACACCCCCAGAACATGTTTTGATTATTTCTAATCGACACTATGCACTAGTGCAGTAGTTAATTATTTCTTTTTTAATTACAAACTGACAAAACAATTCTTCTATTTTCATTTTATGATTTGTAATATATTACTTTCAGAGTGAAAGCATAACGAAAGCAGCTTATAATAACTTATGGTATAAAGGAAACAAGAGCTATGCAAGGGCAATATTCTTTATATTGAAACGGTTAGTCTATACCCATATTACGAAGGAAGATTTTATTGTTTGTTTTCATCAAATAGGCTCCTAAACTACTGAACCAATTTGGAAAATTATTTTACTGTTGGAAAGCTACACTATCCCCGGAGAATATGAGCTATATTATATTTAAAAAAATGGCTACTTTTTAGCTACAAGCTGCGGATTACCCAATCATGACTGCAGCCCACTTAACAGCTGCGCGGGTACGTGCGTAGATTCTTTGATTTATAAAAAAATAGTTAAATTAAATAATAAATTTTAATAAATTTTTAAAGGTGATGTTCTCAAACCTGGCCCATACCTGGCTTGCTTTTAGCTTATAGACAAAAACATGACGAATCACGAAAAAATACTGAAAAAAATCCAAACGCTTTAGAAAAAAAGCAAAACATTTATCAATATCGCAGGCCTAGCAACCCATGATTTGAATTTTCCGCCATCTAGTGTACCTAAAGAATGAAAAAGTTAATTTCAGCGTTGCCGCTTTGTGGGAAATCACCCGAATCAATTTTAACTCGATTGGTAATTGAATTTAAACGCAGGGATTTTTACATTATTTTATGGACCATGAGGCATTATTATTTTAAAATGATAAAGGATCTTTATGCTAAATATGAGTGTCGTAGTATGATTTTAAATAGTTTTGTCGCAAATATCTAAGGAATTTCGCGAAAACACGCATAATTGTTTTGAGATGATCTACGACATTTTTCAATCTTAGTGATTGCGAAAATACAATGTAGGTATCAAATCATCCTACTACATGCATTATATTTGTTGTTGGAATTTCGCCTCATTTTTCTAGGAACTAAGAAAATAGAAACTGGTAATACTGTTTACGGTTTGCTATTGTTTTACCTCATTCGGCTTTAAATGTACGAATGCATTGTGATATCTTTCCCTTTGCGACAATTCAATTCTTATTAATTACGACATGGTCACGATAATGGACTTCGATGTATTACAAACCTGACAGATCTGGCGATAACTTTTTTGGGCAATCGTGACATTTTAATCTGCAGATTTTGAATCTTGTTGCGGATTGACTCCTTTCTTACATCCATGATCCACAACATGGTGGATGACTTTAATAGCGGCAATAACGCAAAGCAAAAAAAAAATTGTTTGCTTTTTAATTGACTGTTCGATTAAAAAACACTATGCCTCATCGAATTAAGTTGATTTTTCTCCCTATTATAGTTTAGAGCCCGTCATTGAGCCAAAGTCCCATACAAAAAAGAACATGTCCTTTTAGTGTCCAAACCAAGGTTGTAGTAGTTTATCATCAGTCACTTAAGCTCAGTGCTTGATTTCAATCACCTTGTCGAGAGTGCTTCAAAATTTAGAGTATTTTTTTATTTTTTTTGCAGGTCACAAAAACCTTGTTGTCTGACTTCACTTAAATATAATAAAATCTCTTTGAATACATTTACCACGGTACGTATTTCAAGGTTTTTTTTTTTAAATAAAGTAGTTAAAAGGCTGATTTATTTCTTGACATACAGTTGTACCTATCGAGAAATATATCAAGCCTGGGGTATTGCAATCCCAAAAAAATCACTAGTTTCAACATTTATGTTCAGGAAGAATAACTTGATCGTGCTTATATTTTTATTTGGCGCCGTCGCACCTTTCTGAGACTCAGAGTAGCTGGAGCTGCAGCCAATTCGGCGGAGCAGCACAAGCGGCGCAAATATGCTAACCTCGGTAGTGGTTACATATTTGAGCCATTTGGAGTTGAGACATTGGGTCCGTGGGGGCCGGGAGCTCATCTTATTTTCAAAAGTCTTTCTGAGTGTCTGGTGAACGCAACGAGTGACCAAAATGCTGGCGTTTCTTTGGCTCAACGCATAAGCATTGCCATTCAGCGTGGCAATGCAGCCAGCATGCTGGGCACGCCGCCAACTGGCAGTGGGCTTGAGCATTTAGATTATCTTTAGACCTACAAGGGTCTGTTGATGATCCAATGCTTTTTATGTATAGGTAGTAGTAGTGTTGGTAGTTTTAGCAAATAGTACCTATTGTATTTTGTTGTAGTTAATAAAGGCACTCTTGCCCGATAAAAAAAAATCTTTAAGAGTCTTATATCATAAAGAAGATCTTGCAAAGTCGGACCAAACTTTGTACAGTAGCCCTAGAAAAGCGTTCAAATATACTGAACAAATTAGTACAAAAACCAGCTGTATTATTTAATGCTTCAATATCTTATAATTTCATATTTTCCAATTAAATGTTTGTTCAAGGCCGCCATATTGTACAAGCAATGTCATAAATAATAAGATCCAAAAATTTGCAATTACTTTAAACTGAGATTTTTACAAAAGAAAATAATAGGAAAATCCCTTTCTAAATTAAATATAGCAAATAATTAAAAACTGTATTATACGTTTTTAATTATGAAAAATATATATTTCTCACAGGTAATGAGCACTACATGGTCTTATTTTTCTCTAGCATCGAGTCTTTATGACGAAAAAGCTAATATTTAGATTTAACACGTAACAGCTATACACACTAACAGGAACATTTGAAAAAAATATAAATAGAAACAAAAGTAGTACTAAGACTATTTTATATTGTAGAGATTTTTTAATAGTCCACTGCCGGACGTGGGCCTACCCACGAACGGTAATTGGTCCATATCAACCATTTTGGCTCAGTGCTGGTTGGTGGTTCACATACTCCATCGAATTTCTTCTAAGGACGTTTGCAGGTTGCCTCACGATGTTTTTCTTTACTGAAAAGCCAGTGGTGTGAAATTCCGTACAAACATTTCAAAGAACTAATTGGTACTGGCTTGGGATTTGAACCAACGGCCTCACGGTTGTAATGCGGTTGTTCTTACCTCTAGGCCACCACGGCTTCTTATGAAGACTTAGAGCTTATAATAATAATAAATAAATAAATAAAACGTTTATTGTTCCAAAAATTTTTTACAAAAACAAGTTGTGCACTAGTTCCCACACTAGGGTGACCTGTGTCGTGGGACCTAGGCTCTTCCTTATTATTAGTATGTATATTATGTATATTATATATTTGAGATTTTGGGCTATCTCAGACCTTATTCACAGATTTTGTTCTTATAAGTCGTAGGTATAGTAGGTATTTATTAAATGTAGCTGTAGAAAGTGATTTCGTAGTGGATTATGATCTCGTACTTTTATTTTGGCTATTTCTGTGTTGTAACAAAATTACTTTATTACACTTGCATAAATAAACTGCTATTGTACACCATGAATTTTGTTTTTTTTTTCTGCAAACCTTTAAATTCCAACGGAGATAACAGACTACCTATTTTATTATTTTCCGTAGATATTAACCCTATATCTAAAGGTGATGTTATCTTTTCATGAGATAAAGTTTTATAAATCGATGAACGCCGGCTGCACAAAAGAAAAAGTGTCACGTTCTGCCTTAACCGAACGTGCAAGCGAGAGCGCGGAACAAGCGATAGAGAGGCTCGATTGGCTTAAGCGTTCCGTTGGTTTCAGTTGTTAATTCAACAACGTTTTCTTACGGCACTATCACGTAAAATTTTAGTCCGTTAACCGACTTTACAGACAGCCAATTCTTTGAACTGTCATTAAAATACCACGATTTGTCATACAAATTACCGATGTCGTATAACGTAAAACGTGTATAACTTTAAATTGTAAACATTGAATAATATACTTCTGAGTCCTTTTTCAAAGTGTAGGGTTAATACTCCCCCTCACATTTACGTCAGCGTGGCGTTGAAAAGCAATTCCATATTACTTTCTTTGTTCTTTAAATTAGAAACTTGGGAATCAGCAAATCCAATTAATTATACGATTTCCAACGCCAAAGCTTAGTGAGACTAAGCTAGATACAGTTTGAACATAATGTTAGAATTTTGTATTTATATCTCTGAAAGGAGTTTTAGTTTTGCTTTTCAGTAGAAAACCCTAAAAGAGATAAAAGAAGAAACCGATTAATTTATTCTCATCACTATTAATTTCATTATTATGAGACTGAAATTGAGAAAAAATATTTATCTATGTAGTAAGGTTACGGGATAGAGCCTTCATGAAAATTATTAGGTTGCTTTAAATCTTTGTTTGAAGTTGAAGAAATTATATAAATGAATGAAATGAGAAAATTTCTTCTGAGAAACTACCTTTCAGTAAGACATTTTTAGGGATCCGTACCTCAAAAAAAACGGAACCCTAATAGGATTACTTTGTCGTCCGTATGTCCGTCGTCGGTCCGTTGTTGGTCTGTCTGTCCGTCTGTGTGTCCTTATATCTGAAGAACCTTCTTAAGAAGACCTTATATCTTAAGAATGCGTACAGATATCGGGTTGAAATTAAAACCTTATACGCAGATCTATAACCTTTTGCAGTTGCAGAAACATCAAACTTATCAGTCATCGTGAAAAAAAAGTTAGAGCTGTTTAGGTCACAAAATCGCAAATTTGGTTACAACGGGACGTACCCTATAGATGTTGACTTAGAACTATAAATATTGGCATAGAGCATCGTCATAGAGT
This sequence comes from Hypomecis atomaria, assembly GCA_964007245.1. Taxonomy (NCBI): domain Eukaryota; kingdom Metazoa; phylum Arthropoda; class Insecta; order Lepidoptera; family Geometridae; genus Hypomecis; species Hypomecis atomaria. The sequence goes on along the minus strand of OZ023296.1, from coordinate 4,119,623 downwards.
ACACAATACACATAATTATAGGAATAAAGATAGTTAGATCACGAAAATATAAGGTCTAAAGAAAGAGATAAGGGTCCGAATTTTAAAAGGAACTCAGTCATTTATCGATCAGTCATACTTGCTATGTGCTTTGCTCACTGCCATTTCAACTTGCCTATCAGCATCTAGATATTTTCAGAGGAAACAATAATCTTGAAATCAGCAGTATGAAGTAATCTACTCGTATTTACCTAGTAAATACAAGTACTGTTTACATCAAACGGAATATCAAGGTTATTCGAATCGAGGTCTTCATAATTACTCAAATATTTAAGCAGTATTTAGATCTCGAACGTTCTCAAATTAAATGGCTAGATTCCTATCTAGGTACGATCTAACAGTTATTAAGATAGTGGGAATTTACTACACACTAAGTAGGACGTCCATACATATTGTAGAGTACAAGGTTTTTCCGTCGGTCTCACTGTTACGTTCTCTCTCTCTGTCGCATGTTCTGCGCTCTCACTTGCACGCTCGGCTCATGCGGAACATGACTCTTTTTCACCGATTTATCAGACATTATTACGTCAAAAATTTCGGATAGCTAATCGCGAATGAGTGCAGTTCAGGATGTCTACCGTCAAGTTCAATTCAATTCGTTTATGATAAGTTTTATTAGAACACTAGCTGACCCGGAAAACGTTGTTTTGCCGTATAAATTATTTCTAGGTAAAAAAAATGTTACGGGTGAACAACCCTTATCACTTAGGGGTATGAAAAATAGATAGTATCCGATTCTCAGACCTACTGAATATGCATATAAAATTTGGTAAAACTCAGTAAAGCCTTTTCGGAGGAGTAAGGTAACTAACATTGTGACACGGGAATTTTATATATTAGAAGAAGATTACCTCAGACTAAATAAATAATCGACCAAGGACGAGTCGGACTCGCGCACGGAGTGTTCCGTACTGTATGGGAGCCCTTAAATATTTATTATATTTAAATTTTATTATTTATTATTGAAGGGAATATAAAACTAAATATTCAGTGAAAATTTCAAGCATCTACCTTGTACCATTATTAATATAGAGCGAAAAACGTCTAAAAATTCAGGTTTGTTGTATGAGAGCCCCCTTAAATATTTATTTTATTTTGTTTTTAGTATTTGTTGTCATAGCGGCAACCGAAATACATCATCTGTGAAAATTTCAGCTGCCTAGCTATAATGGTTCATGAGATACAGCCCGGTGACAGACAGACAGACAGACGGACAGACGGACATCGAAGTCTTAGTAATAGGGTCCCATTTTTCCCTTTGGGTACGGAACCCTAAAAAATCAAGACAGAATGTCGCGAACAGACAAGTGAACCCGGTTTTATACATTGGTGAGTGCGCCGCCATAGTTCGACTGAAGATCCAAGGCGTAGTTTCTTTGTACGTGTATGTGTGTAACTGTACTGTACACGGCGAGGCGTAGTTTTGCCGGCCTCACTTGTTTTGTACACAATTTTCTGTGATGATGTTTTTATTTGGTCTGAGAATATAACACAATTTCAAAGTATATGTTACCTTTTTTATTACTATATCTTTACACCATTCATTTTGATTTTGATTTCATTTTGATAAAGTTATTGTTTTTAAAATGCCCATAATAATAATAATAATAATAGACATGGCCATTAGCCAGCAAGTCCGGCGGAACAAGGGAGCCCTCTCTGCTGCCTGGATTGACTATAAGAAGGCCTATGACTCAGTGCCTCATTCGTGGCTCGAGAGGATTTTAGAGTTGTATAAAAATTGATACAACTCTAAAATCATTCTTAGTGTCATGCATGGGGCAATGGGCCACAGTCCTTCGTCAACCAGGTGGTGGAGACGGCTCCGTTGGCCCGCAAGACTTGATAAGGATTGAGCGGGGAATATTCCAGGGTGACAGTCTGAGTGCATTGTGGTTCTGCCTTGCCCTGAATCCTCTCAGCACTTTGCTGAGGAATTCAGGGCTGGGCTATCGGCTTCGCAGACAGGGTGAAGTCATCTCTCACCTGCTGTACATGGATGATCTCAAACTGTTTGCACCGAAATACCAAGACCTGGTGGAGCTGCTAAAAACAACTGAAGTTTTTAGCAGTGCCATCAGGATGGAGTTCGGTGTAGATAAGTGTGCGGTCATGCATGTACAGCGAGGGAAAGTTGTGGATTCTCCAAATCTACAACTTTCTGAGATGATAACTATCAAGTCTCTCTCCGAAGCCGAGACCTACAAGTACCTCGGTATGTCAGAGTCGTTGGGTATATCGGCAGTGGACATCAAGAAATCGGTGAAGGAGCGCTTCTTTTGTCGCCTGGCAAAAGTACTTAATAGTCTTTTGTCTGGCGGCAACAAGGTGCGCGCCTTCAACGGTTGGGTGATGCCGCTGCTGATGTACTCCTTTGGCATACTGAGGTGGACTCAGACTGAGCTGGACGCCCTGGATAGGAGGGTCCGTCGACTGCTCACATTGCATCGCATGCTACACCCGCGCTCGTCTGTCATGAGACTGTACATTCCGCGGAAGTGTGGTGGCCGAGGCTTTTTAAATGCCAAGGACCTCCACAACCGCGAAGTGTACAGTCTCCGGGATTATTTCCGAAACAGCGGACGTGGGATGCATTGCGATGTGGTGGCGGTTGACAGAGGCCTCACCCCGCTCTCCCTGGCGAACGAGAACTGGCGCAGGCCATCGGTGCTCAGCACCGATGATCGCAAGGCGGTATGGAAGAGCAAGGAGCTGCATGGGCGGTTCTATCGGGCCTTAACAGGACCCGATGTGGACCTGCTCGCGTCGGTGGCCTGGCTACGCTTCGGTGACCTCTTTGGGGAAACCGAGGGTTTTGCCTGTGCAATTGCGGACGAAGTTGTCTTGACGAACAACTACCGGAAGTATATCCTGAAGGACGGTACGGTCGACATTTGTCGGGCATGCCACCGTCACGGAGAGTCACTCAGGCATATTACTTCTGGTTGTTCTCATCTTGCCAACGGCGAGTACTTGCACAGGCATAACCAAGTGGCCAGGATCATCCATCAGCAACTTGCTCTTCGATACGGCCTTGTTGAGTCTGAGGTGCCATAACTATAAGTACGCACCGGCGCCAGTTCTCGAGAATGGTCTTGCGTTGCTCTACTGGGACCGCTCTATCATCACGGACAGGACTATTGTCGCCAATAGGCCTGATATCGTGGTGGTCGACCGGTCCCAGCGCCGGGCAGTGCTCGTCGACGTCACCATCCCACATGACGAGAACCTCGTGAAGGCTGAGAAGGACAAGCTCAGCAAGTACCTTGACTTGGCTCACGAGGTTACCGCCATGTGGGATGTGGACTCGACGATCATTGTCCCGATAGTCGTTTCGGTAAACGGCTTAATAGCGAAGAGTCTCGACCACCATCTTAAGAGGCTCTCGCTAGACGGTTGGGTCAAGGGTCAAATACAGAAGGCAGTCATCCTGGACACTGCGCGCATCGTCAGGAGGTTCCTCTCACTGTAGCCCCAACCACCGGTAGCTTGGGCCCTGCCCCGCTGCCGGCGGCACTCTAGGTTTAGGTTTTTTTATAGTATTTTGTTCTTTTATATAAATATTGTAAAAAAACTTAAATTTAAGAAAATAAATGAATACGTGTATAATAATAATAATAATAAAGAAAGTATTTGTACAGCAATGATTTTTCTGTGGCTGCAATGAGGTTCAGAGATGGATTCTATGATAGCATGACACACTGGTCAAACTTCAGGTACGTCATATTAATCATATTTACTGTAAAGTCAGTTCGATAATTGGGAAAAAATATAAGCTTTTCCTTCCCTTTTTTCATAGATTGAACATGTTGTACGGAACAACTCGTTTTTTCCCCGATTTCAGGGTTGGCCCCTTTGTTATTGTCATTCATAATAAGTAACTTCCTGGGGCCTGATTCTCTGTCGTCTAAACGTAACGAAACGCGGTAAGTAATTTTCTTACTACCGTGTTTTTTTTTATAAATACTCGGTTAATGTAACAGTACGTTAAAATCAATTATAAACCGAGTTTTCACACTAATTTATTAAAAACAAAGCGTACGTTAGAGCGCGTTGCGCATGTTTTCATACGGAATCCCCCACCAGCTGAGGTGTGGTTTTTCGTAATCCTAGGCTTATCGCAAACCAGCCTCACAGGTGCAGCCGCATGCAAAACCTGATATACGAGTAAAATCACGTCAAAGGAATTCCCTGAAGAAAATGGCTCTCGTACCCCAAAAGTAGCACTGATGGTTAATTTTACCTCTTGTGGTATTTCTTACGAACTGGCGTCGATATTTTACCTAAGAAAATAAACAGACATTTTTTTTCGTAAAAACATGTGATTTGTTCTGAGATCGATAGCGTACGTGACTTGGGTTGGGCGAGATTCCACAATTGTCTGAGAGATAGTGGGGGATTTGGTTACAAGTAGGAATTTCGGACAAAGTGCGTGGGTATCAGTGTTTTTTTTTTTTTTATTTTACTGTGAAGAACTCATTTATTGTTCTCAAGCAAAGATGAGATAAGTACAACAAGACCAAAAGGAATCATAAAGACATTTCACAAAATATACTCGTAGTCAATTAATAAACTTCTTATTTCCCTATAACTTGATATTGTTTATTTCAATAAGTAACGTGAAATATCATTGAGAACTATGTTGTTGATAATTATAGTCCCGATGCATTCAAAGTAGATAACTATTCAATTTAATGAGGTATTCTGTCCATTTTGTGGTGAACGTCCTAAGCTGCGCTTGTTGGTACATGATCTTCACTCAAGACCTTATAACCCCACCGGTTTTTTGGTCTTCAAAATAGGTGTTATAAAAATATTTGGGATTAGATAAGCTCTAAGACAACGCGTTTCACATTATTCTTATAATGTAGAACTAGCGACCCGCCCTGGTTTCGCATTATTATAAATAATATTAAATTCTTCCTCTTGAATCACTCAATCTATTAAAAAAGCCGCATCATAATCCGCTGCGTAGTTTTAAAGATATAAGCATACATAGGGACAGACAGACAGCAGGAAGCGACTTTGTTTTATACTATGTAGTGATAGTGAAGTATGCGCTTGACCACCAACTCGCCTGATGGTAATTGACGTTGGCATGAGGGTCAGTGTGATCTAGCTAATTTGATTAAGCACCAAGAAGAAAACTCGAAAATGTGATAAAATCAGTCATATTTTCACTGAAAGTCTTTATGCAGTAAACAAAAAGATAGAAAAGAGAAACTCTGTCAAATTTTCGCGGAAAATCTTTCATACAGTGAACAAAACATCTTCCGTCTCTCATACTAAAACAGGGTGAATAAGCATTTGAACTGGGAATTTGATTTCGTTCTTTTGATGTGACAGAAAGATACGGCAGCTTAGTATTCAGGGATTGTTACAAAGTGTCATAACAGAACTACCTTGCTCGTGACTTGTTACAGAAATTATTACGTACATTTTACACGTACGGGAGATAATATATTGCCTACATTTTATTCTTTCAAGTTGTGTGAATAAATAAATGGGACTCATTTTGCTAAGTTATTTTTTGTGAACATATTTCTTCTTTTTTTAATCTTAATGTCGAATCGTATCTTTTATTACTATTACTGCTTTGTAGGTTGAATAACAGGCAAATGTACTGTCCTGCCACAGGTGAACACAACAGATGAGCTCTACTACGAAAACCCTGAAATCGCACAAAACTGTTGTTGGCATTTTAAAGTTGGTTTCGTAATAAGAATGATTCGTAATGGTTTTTCAACTGGTCTCGATAGAAATCGCACATTTGCAGGTATTAGAACTTTTTTAAAGCAAAATAGGGCTACATTTGGACCAAATCACCTGATGGAAAGCGAAGCATAGTGTTGAAAACGTCTCTTATATATTTATTTATAGTAATTGCATTTCTAAAAACTTTACTAAGCATTTATGTATGAAAGAGACGTTGGTTTTATTATCTTGATTGACTTTTAATTTATTTGTTGGTTTTATTTTAATAACTTTTGTTTTGTTTTCTCTACTCCAACAAATTAGATAAACATACTTATTTACATCCTAACATCTGCGAGAATCTTTCGATCGTTAAACGTCGAAGTCTAGTTTACACCGACCTACCTTATTGAAATGGAAATACCAAAAATAACTGTCAGCTAATATCTGATCAGCATGCGACAGAAAACTGGCGGTGACGAAGACAATTTGTCAGTTCACAGCTGGCAACGTCGTCTATAGATCACGTGGCCCTCTTCACAAATTCTCCTCGTGATTTTGGATATTGATTTGTAATAGCAGGTAGTCTGCTGCCAAAGCGATCCGAAATGAATTTGAATCTGGGCATGATGTGAAATATAAAACGTTTTCAAGTAGGAAAAGGTATTCATAGCGTAGTTAGAGTAAGCAGTTTACAGGATTATGTAAGTTTGTATAGACCGAGTCGCTAGCTCTCGCGTCATGTATTTAAGCCGCCTTTGGCATGGTTAAAACAACTGAAATCCATAGTTTAACGTGCCATCCAAGCCATTGAAAGAAGTGAAGTAACGGTCAGTCTTCGGATGGGTGATTGCAGACGGTAATTAATTATAGCTGAGCACTATCATGGCAGAAGCCGTGGTGGTCTAGTGGTTGTAACGCTGGCCTGTCATTCTTAAAGTCGTGGGTTCAATCCCGGTCCCGTACCTATGAATTTCTTTGGAACTTATGTACGGAATTTCACACCACTGGCTTTTCGGTGAAGGAAACCATCGTGAGGCAACCTGCATACGTCCGTAGAAGAAATTCGATGGCGTTTGTGAATCCACCAACCCGCACCGGGCCAGCGATATGGCGTAATCGCCCTTCGTGGGTAGGCCTACGTCCTGCAGTGGACTATTAAAAAGGCTGGTACAGTTAGAGTAGATGTATATAAGCAGTTTACAGGATTATGTTAGTTTGTATAGACCGAGTCGCTAGCCCTCGTGTCATATTTTTTAAGCCGCCTTTGACATGCTTAAAACAACTGAAACTCATTAGTTTAACGTGCCATCCAAGTCATTTAAAGAAGTAAAGTAACGGTCAGTCTTCGGATGGGGTGATCGCAGATGGTAGGTAATTAATTATAGCTGAGCACTATCATGGCTCTGATAACATTTTAAATTGCAGTATTTTAACCATTCTGCTTTTTCTTGTTCCGAGCCGGCTGGTGCACTTATCCCTACCGAGCTTTTCCCCCTGCACGGGTAGCACGGCAAAGGGACAAATAGTCTTTCCACCATTTTATCCCCTCGAAGAGGAAATAAAGTATGGATTGACAATGACAGCTGACATTAAAAGTGGATAAAATGGTTTTCTCCCCTTGCTGTGCTACCCGGGCTGGTAGGGATAAGTGCACTTTTTGTAGATTTAGTTCTACCAGTAGAGATAGGTGCACTGGCCATTTGCGTAGTGAACTTGTCCCTACCGACCTATCTCCTCTGGTTGGGATTAGTGCACTGCCCATTGCTATTACTATTACTATATATCTACTATTCATGTTATATGCTATTACTAATCGAATACAGTATTAGGGAACGTTGGTTTTATTGAAAAAAATATTTGCTGAAATGCTGAAGTTTCATTACGGCCTAAAACCTAAATTCAGTAAATGACCACACCACCTGAACTTATTTAAATACTGAATTATTTAAAAAAAACAGTTTTCATTTTGCGGTTAAATGAAAATTAATAGCATTAATACAATATTTCATGGATAAAGGAGCACTGCAAATAGTTTCTTTTTATTATTTTAGAGAAAGATTTATATCTACTTAAAATTGTTATCCTTTGTGGGCACTTATGTACGTGCTTATGACTACGTACTAAAAGGTGCAACTCTGTACCTAGGTAACATTTTAGTAAATAAATTAACAATATTCCAAAAATACTTTCTATACGTTATTATTATACAATTAAAATATCAAAACATAAATCTAAAATAAATTACTTTTTGTAAAGTATATTTTTTTTCTATATTCTTAGAAATCCAATGATAGTACGAGTATGTATCAACAAACTTCTTTAGTCAGCATCAGAATATATTTTTATAAAGGTAAAAACAAAAACACTGCTTATCTCACTCGATTCTAAATTTTATTGAAGCCGTACTATAAAACTAACAGAGAAATATATAAATCATTTCAAGAGATTTGCCCATTTATTATATTAGAAACCCTCAAATCTTGATGCGCAAGCCCGTGGTCTGACTTCAGCTCGAAAATTTTGATAGGTTTCTCTGTATATTGAGATAGATTATAATCTTCAACCATATTTTCTGAATTTGGATGAGCTACTCCTTTCAAGAGGATCAATTGAGATTGTAATTTCATTTTTGGTTCATATTCTTTAGCAAGATTGATTCTTTCGTACGCCGATTTGAGTAGATATTTTTTGTATTGTTCTGAATATGGTACAACTCCTTTCAGTTTTTTTAGAGTTATTTCAACTTTATCATCAAATGTGGCAAATTTGTCTAGGTCTGTTAACTTTTCGTCTTTGTTTCCAGTCATAAGGTGATACATGTGCGTTAGAATTTTATTTTGTAGATTTTCTTCTGAAATGTCCCCTATGTAAGCTTGGAAATGAGAACGTAGTGCATCTGGACTGCTGTCCAAACAGAAAACGACTCCAGTTTGTCCTGAAAAAATAAAAGTAAAAATTAAATAATAAAAATAAATATTAGGGGACATCTTACACGCGGTCCCTGACCCCAAACTAAGCAAAGCTTGTGATATGGCTGCCAGAGACTGATATACTACATAAGCATATTTTTAAATACATACTTATATAGATAGTACTTAAATTACACCCAGACACAGAACAAACAATTATGTTCATCATATAAATGCTTGCCCTGGGTGGGGATCGAACCCACGCCTCTTTGGTACAGAAGTCAGGGTAACTAACCACTGAGCCACCGAGGCAGTCCAAGGCAATTAATAATGTAAAGTGTATGTAGGTATTTCTTTTCTGTAAATTATTTGTTTTCGTGTTTAGTGATATTTCATTTATAAATAACCTGTACGATGTCGACGAATAGAAACAACGGTTTCTATTTGTCGACATCATAAATATGATAAAAATAAAAATTGCCAATAAAACAAGTTAAAAACGGCTTGTTTTCAACGGATTTCTTTGGTTTCAATCAATTTGTCCGTCCACTTAACAGAAATTCCTTTAACGCCGCGCATATACCGAAATCTTTGCAAATGTACTTTTTTTATGTAAAAATAGAATACAAATTTCATACCTTCTCCTTCCAAAATAGCAGCTAATTCTAGGGCAATATTAAGTCCAAATGAGTACCCTAGAATATAAAACTTAGACGTCGCTTCAAATTTGGTTTTCAGCAACTGAAAAAGAAGAATAAATAGAGGTAAGTGACATATCAAATTAATGTTGATATAAATAATTGAAGCTAATTTTCAAAAGCTTTTTGCCGTAATTTTAATTGGTATATTTACGTATTTAATAGTTAAGGCAAATATTCTATGAAAACTTGGACGTAATATTTCACCACGCGAGTGTATCCCATCTGGCCCGGTGACTTGGCCCGGCGCCGGGCCACATGGGAAAGAAAAGTTTTATCTGGCCCGGTGGGTTACCACTTCAATCATATTGATATTTTTAATTAGACGACAATTGTAATAACAACCTTAAAATAATTTTATTTAATTATTTATTTTTAAAAAGATTTTTTTTATCGGGCAAGAGTGCCGTTATACAACAAAATATAGTAGGTACTATACGCTAAAACTACCTACACTAATACTACCTATAAATACATAAAAAGCATTGGATCGTCCACAGACCCTTGAAGGTCTAAAGATAATCCAAATGCTCAAGCCCACTGCCAGTTGGCAGCGTGCCCAGCATGCTGGCTGCATTGCCACGCTGAATGGCAATGCTTATGCGTTGAGCCAAATAAACGCCAGCATTTTGGTCACGCGTCGCGTTCACCAGACGCTCAGAAAGACTGTACAAATTAATATATTGTGAATATTTTAAGCATCTTTATGTTGCCGTTATTAATATCGAGCAAATAAATCACATTCTTTGGATGCGAGTCCCGCTTAAAAAGTATATTATTTAATATAATTATTTATTTTGAAAGTACATATTTAAATAAATATAGTGTGAATATTTCAAGCATATACCTGTTATATTATTAAAATCGAGCGAAAAACAGTCAAATATTCAGGTTTGTTGTATGGGAGCCCACTTAATATGTTTTTTTTTGTTTATAGTATTTGTTGTTATATTTGTGAAAATTTCAACGTTCTAGCTATCACGGTTCATGAGATACAGCCTGGTGACAGACAGAAAGACAGAATACTGTCCCGTTTTTACTCTTTCCGTACAAAACCCTAAAAAGAGTCATCTAAATCGTTTGATTACTTGCGGAGTAATAACAGAACACACGTGCAATGGAATTAAGTAAGAAGGAAGGAACCTCTTTTTTTGAAGTCGTTTAAAAATGAACAACTAACTTCTTACAATTAGATAAGAAATTGAATTTAATCCATAAATAAAACTAAATTTCCGCAAACAATTTTCCGTAATCTATTTTCTGTGAAGCAATCTCCAAAATTACTCTCTTGAATGGAATCCATCACTAATTTACTTAAAACTTACCAACTTTACTGTTTATTTGTACTTTAAATATCTTTAGACTGTAGAAAATTGAACTGGATGAGAAATTATAAATTAAATTTTGAAATTATTTAATTTATAATAATTTAAAATTATGATTAGGTATCAGAACTGTATTACGATTATTGATTTAAATTGCTTTTAGGTTATTTTATCACATGCAAAAGCAGATCTATAGATACTTATTTAAATAACACTTGTATTTCTTTTGTAAGTAACTTTTGTTATGTACTGTACTATACCAGCCTTTATAGTAATCAACTGCAGGACGTAGGCCTACCCACGAAGGGTGAATACTTTTAAATACACTCAAATAACATAGTAAAAAAATTACAATTAGGACCATAACAGGTAATCTAAGAAAAGAAATATGAACTGTAAAACGAGGGGTCTATCTTGTTTAGTTCCTAAGGCCACCTTCCGACTCCATCATCAGATCAGCTACATAGTACTATATTATTGCATTGTCACGCGTTATACATATGCGTGCAAAATTTCAGCTCAACCGGAAGCCGGGAAGTTGGTCAAATTAAACTTGCAAGATTCCACCCGAATTTACATACTTACATAGGTACGAGTACATCCATTGCAAGTTAAATAAAAGCTTGTAAAATTAACGTACTTCTGATGTTAGAAACTGTTAGTGATACAGACAGAAAGACGCGGACTGCTATATTGAAAGTGTTCATTTATTCATAAAAGCTTATTTTAGCTACTAATCTATTGGACTGACTCTAAAGTATGTTTTTATTTTATCTTAAAAGTGACTTTACTGTAATTATATTTAGCTAAACATAATTTGTGCTACTTTGCTGTCGAGGTAGCTATAAGTACTTAAATTTGGACTGTACTGTACTGTACCAGCCTTTTAATTAGTCCACTGCAGGACGTAGGCCTGCCCACAAAGGGTGATTGGGCCATATCCACCACGCTGGCCCAGTGCGGGTTGGTGGATTCACGTACGCCATGAAATTTCTTCCTTGGACATATGCAGGTTGCCTCACGATGTTTTCCTTCACCGAAAAGCCAGTGGTGTGAAATTTCGTACATAAATTCCAAGGAATTTATTGGTACGAGACCGGGTTCGAACCCACGACCTCACGATTGTAAGGCAGGTGTCATTACCACTAGACCACCACGGCTTCTGTATTTTGACAAATTTTTAATTTTTACCTTTCTAACATTTTCTGCCATTTCTCGTATGGTGTCTCCTTCCATGTCAGGCCCAAGTTGTATTCCCACTGCGTTAATTTTCAGTCTTTCTGCTGCAGTTTTCAGAGTTGCGCAGCGACCTTCGAATCCTGGTATCATTATAAGATATGGTTCTTTGGAACAAATTTTATCCTGAAAACAAATATAGGTACGAGTTAGTAAAAACTTAATATTAAAGTGAATATTAGATATATCTAATACATAATATGGTTTGCGTGCTCCAACTGCAACCACAACGTCACTTACAATCAGGCACGTACGGACTAATTCACAAAAAAAAAACTGAACACACACAAAAATATACATACAGACGATCATAGAACCTTCTCCTTTCTGGAAGTCGGTTAATAAGCGGTCGGACCTCGAGTGCCAGCCTCTAAAGCTCTGTTCTCAGAAAAGACCCAAAAAAGCGGGAGCGAGCGCCGCCATTTCAGCTGCCTCAGAAGAAACCCAGAGAAGCGGCTCCACCCCCCCGGCCACGACAAGGAGGAAATACACGGGAGGGTTGTATGTACACTCTAACCATAACTTAACCAACAAAAGCTTTCCTCCAAGGTATTTTGATGTCGGTCAGTTAGGTTAAGTTTCGCAGCCGACATAAACATAAAACCAAAATCAAAATATAACGCGGGCGAAGCCGCGGGTAAAAGCTAGTTGTATTATAATGTTACTGTAAAACAATTGATGATTCGCGTTGCAATTCGTATGTTTATATTGCAAATACTTGCATTGATAGAAGCTCTTTGTGATATTGCTATAGCAAACAGTTTGCGTCCAAATAAAATACATTATCAAAATACGTTATTAAAAAAAAACTTTTATATTATATTAATATATTAGTGAGTGCTCTTGGCGGTTATTGTGTGTACACTCCTTAATAATATTAAATTATAATAAATACAAATTACACGCACCAAAATGTTAGCATTCTATAGAATGTTCATTCAGTTTAGTGCGTTCAAGAAATAACTATTTATTACTTTCATGTTTTATGAACTACAAAGTTTTTGCGTTTTTTACTGTATTAACATATTAGAATTTTCTAGGAACAAACCGTTTTATAAGTGGGCATGACAACTATAGGTTCTTGCAATAGATGATTCTCTTCACTATCAATTTCTTTGTAAAACGCAGCCAATCCACATTCAAAGTCTGTGGTTCGTGTTTTCTCAATTTTACTCAAATCTTTCAAGCTGAAACAGATAAGGCATTATTTTTTAGAAAGGGAATATTTTAAATACTTTCATTGCCATCCAATAAATACGCTTACTGATTAAATGACAAAAAATATTTATAGCCCGGGAGGTACGCGCAAAAAATGCAACTACTTTTTAAAAGCTGAATCGGGTTGTCATGGTGGTGTACAAGAATGCTGGGACGTTTGGTGACACGTTTGATTTTTTACCCACAACGAAACGGAGCAGGTGTATATGCGTTTAGGGTGAGAGATGTTTGTTTGTGTGTGCGTTTGTGCAAAGTAATGTTCCCACCTATCTTCTAAACTAATGATCCGATTTTGATGCGGTTTTCAATAACGGGTTTGTGTTTGATGAGTTCATGTTCTTAGACAGGTGTCATGGCTGTAACTTACTAGGGGGCGCCACAATATTAGTGCAAAACAATGTTGTAAATATAATCAAAACGAAATGTCCGATTACAATTCTGTTTTCAGCAATGTGTACGTGGTAGCTTATTTCATGTTCCCAAATAATAAAAATTACGTCTTTTATTCTTTTTCGATGAGATTTTTACCGTCGTGGGTTTTTTTCAAAATTTCTAATTTTACTTAATCTTGTTTTTAAATAGATGAATGTCTTACTACTAAACTTGCAAAAAATTAAAACAGGTATCCCCACCAAACGCTAAATATTCCAGCTGACTGACTCCGGAGTATTGTTGTACCTACACCACCATGACAACTTAATACCAAAAATTCAGCTTTTAGAAAGTAGTTGCATTTTTGCGCTTACGTACCTCCCGGGCTATTTGCTACATGAATGTAAGAAAAAAAAGGATCGGACACAAGGTGTGTGATCCTAAGCAGTTTTTTAAATGACGTGGGCTTGACCCCATAAATTAGTAATAAAAAGATTTTGGCTGTTGCTATAGTAACAGTAAAACTATTCATCAAATGTAAAGCAGATCTTTTCGTAAAATGAAATGAAATCCTTATGACTCCCTGAGCAAATGGTCATCATTTGCTCGTAAAAAATTTGGCAGTCTGTAAAGTCAAATTACGATAATTATCGTATCGTAAAATTTTACGTGGTAACGTCACATGCGTCATAAGCCGAACGCTTACGCCGATCGCGCCTATCTCTATCGCTTGTTCCGCACTCTCGCTTGCACGCTCGGCAGAGGCGAAACGAGACAATGAGTCATGCTTTTTCTTGCGTCGTCACGTCAAAAACTTTTAAATTAATGTTTTTACTAAAACATTTCAAGTCTTCTTCAAACGTCAAGACATTTTGAAGCTGTCTACCATTAGGTATAGCTTTGTATAAGAAAACGCAGGTAAAACGGCAAGCGGAGTTCACCGAGTGATCTTTACGCCCAATCCTCTCCATTTCTTACATCTTACATCATGCTATACTGTGATAGATTTACCTTTTTATTGTCATACCACTAATCTTTTCAAGTGGATAGTCGATTTGATAAGAGCTCTTAATGGTTGCTCGCAATTCGCTCAAAGGAATTTCATTCAGATTGAGATCGAGTAAAGTTGTTTCATTTTCCAAATCTTCAATATCTTTGACTCCTGCAATGTAATGGATGGCTTTTAATAATAGGAGGAAAATTGCATTTCACAAATTTGTTTGTGAAATCGTAACATTATCAAAATATTTCTTATTATTAGCTTTATTTGCTTTTTATTTCCAAAACTTTGCTATACCCTATAAAACAGGGTGACATGTACCTGTAAGTTTGTTAGTTTAAGATCTAATTATAATTACAAGTATGTGATCTCGCAAAATAAATAAATATCTAGTATCTAATATAATATTTTAATTTCAGGAGAAATTACAGCTATAATTCAAATTGCCTGTTTACAGTCAATCACACACAACCCGAACGGCCAAAAATCTGTCTGAATTTATTTTTAATTCACATTATATTTTGTGAATTGTAAAGTAAGAAACCGCAACCTTTTCTACTTGCAGTATATATACAGGGTTACTGGTAATCAATTAACATCCATGTAGAGGCTTATTCTGTACATCAAATCGAACAACTTTTGTTTAACAACTTCTATCAAATCTCAAAAAATGCTGTTCCGTAAAAAAATATCGTTCACCCTTGACAAAAAGTACAGCTGTTTTTTATTTTTAGTCTTTACAAAAGTCGCAGAATAAAAGTTGTTAGTTTTGATTCTGATTATATGATCTGATATGATCTTTACGTGATTATGTCAAGTTGTAAGAAAACACTGTTGAATGAACAACTGAAAAAAAAACCGAACGCTAAGACCGATCGTGCTCTCTAAGCTCTTTCCACCTTTTGCCGCGCTCTCGCCTGCACGCTCGGCTCAAGCGAAGCGTGACACTTTTTCGTGCGTGCAGCTAGCGTTCTCATGTAATTTTTCTTTCTGATGTACGGATAGGTCAACATTTTGTAAAAAATAATTGCCAATCTGATATGTCACATAATTTTGGTGAATCACATTTCACCGGGAAGTGGATCAAATTTAGCTTGCAAAATTTGATTACAGACAACGGGCCAGGTGAAACTAAACAAAAGATTGTAAAATACTAAAAATCAATAATGTTTCTCTTAGAAAACTACGGTATTTTATTGGAATATTGTGTCATAAATAAAACTTACCCAATATTCCAGCAATCTTCTGTAAGAAGTTAGGAGTATTTTCCCTCAAGTTGAAAGATATAACGTTTTTGTGTTTCTTCTTCAAGCTTACTTCCATATTGTTGAAGAACGTCGATATCGATTGAGATTCCAGAGATTCCAATTTGTTGGGTATATGTAGGGGTCCATTTAACTGAAATAAAATCATGCTTAAAGATTTTGTCAGACATAAACTTTAATACAAAAGAATAGAGTAATAAGGTTTGGTAGTACTATTCACCACTGAGTACATATAATATCTACCAGATGGTGTTGATTGCAAGCTTTATTAAACTGTTCTTACGCAAATAGCGAATTTAGTGCCTTATTTTATTAAATCCTATTTATCGAAATGATTTTAAGAAATTTCTTATTTTAAGAATATTTTTCTGCAGTACTTGGTTATCGCAACGACACTGGTGGTGGGCATCTAAGGAAGTCAGTACGTATTGCAAGGTGCGGGAATTCAAGATCCTAAATTAATTTTTGTAATAGTTATTTTTCCCAAAAAATTGGCATCACTGACTTCCACAGTGTACAGAATAGGAATAGTTGACATGAATAGATGTGACATTTAAGTACGTTATTGTTGATTTATCAATAACAGATCAGCCGATTTTGACACAGTTTAAATAGGACTAACTTGGAAGTACAACGAAATAAAAAAAACGGTTCACAAATGGCGAAAATATCGATGAACATACGCAAAAAAATAACACAGTACAGACGAACATAGTACCTCCTTCTTTTTGAAAGTCAGTAAAACTAATGAATATGGATACAGACCTAAGATAGAAAGATGCCAATAGACCACTTAAATACTACGGGGGTGTTGCACATTGACTTTACTAGGCTGATTTTTCATATTTCAGAGAGATTACACGCACTAAAGATTGTGTTTGGGCGATGTAATTTACTGCACTGTACCTGCGGTATTGAATACTCAATGTTGTACATAGGCACACTTGGGCAAAGGCGAGTAATTCTTACATTCAATCATACAACATAATTAAGGCAGACTTTTTTAAAGAAAAATTCAATTTTACGGTTCTAATTCTGTCAATTGCGACACAAACTAGTGACGTAGAGGATACAATTCTACATTGTTAGTTCCATAATGGTACTAGAGAAGTACATCAATACGTGAATTGTACCATCAATGGTACTACTGAAGTTTAATCGAATAGGTTTATTGAACATATACTTAAACATTTGCTCGAAATTCATATACTTGAATTAAAGCAAAATATGGTGTGCAAATGTATAAATACCTCTGTTAATGACTCGTAGCGAATCACAAGAGCTGGAAAGCCCATTTCGTTCCGTAGTTCGCAGACTCGCTCTATGGCAGAGAGGGCGTACTCGTCGCTTGCGCTCTGAGTTGCACTCGCAATTATTGCGAAATGGCTGAAAAATGTTAGTTATGGTAACGATATTCTTTTGTTTACCTACTATTTTGAGATAAACAGATGCAAGAATTATTGAAGTGATCAAGGGGTAGGCAAGTAGTTTGAATTGGAGTCCGAATACTGTAGAAAATTTTTCAGGAGGTCCAGAAAAAATGATTATAGTTAAAGACCTATTTATTATTTTGGTTTCACGTCATTATTTCGTAATTTAGTTTTTGAGTTATATAAGTATTTTATAAAACACAAAACATTAACCTATTTTGAGAAACTACTCCGATGGTCTTGAGCCACGTTTTTTAGGGTTCCGTACCCAAACGGTAATAACGGGACCCTATTACTAAGACTCCGCCGTCCGTCTGTCTGTCACCAGGCTATATCTCATGAACGGTGATAGCTAGAACGTTGAAACTTTCACAGGTTATGTATTTCTGTTGCGGCTATAACAACTAATACTAAAAACAGAAAATAATAAATATTTAAGGGGAGCTCCCATACAAAAAACATGAATTTTTAGATGTTTTTCGCTCGATATTAATAACTGTGACAGGTAAATGCTTGAACTATTCACAGAATATTTAAGTGAAAATGTACTTTTAAAATAAATTTAATATTTAAAATAAAATAAATATTTAAGAGGGGCTCCCATACAAGACACGTGATATATGCTCGATGTTAATAACGGTAACAGGAAGATGCTTGAAATATTGAGCGTTAAATTATTTTCAAAAATAAATAATTAATTAAAGTAAAATATATTAAGAGGGGCTTTAATACGTTGCGGAACCCTTCGTGTGCGAGTCCAACTCGCACTTAGACAATTATTATAGTTTGATTCTCGAGAGCAATTGCAATTTTTTCTAAATGAAAGTGTGTCTTCTAGATAGACATCCGTTACTGTGGGACGATATATATTTTTTAGAAAAAACATCTCGGTGATAGATATGTCGCATAAGTATGTCGAGCCAAACATACTGCCCAATTAATAGCTTGCGATTTTCATATTTTTGCACGTATTAATTTGCAATATCTTTTTTACTTAACGTTACGACGTACGACCCTACATAGTCCGCATACGGACCTCGGTTCACCTGTTGCCTACCGTTTGTATAGATACTATAACCGTATTACAGCAGTGCTAGAGCAGCATTAATAACTTACGTGTGAGTTACGCTACGTAAAGTCGATAAGACTATCGATTATTTATGTCACGTCATAAAGACACAAAATGGCTGAATGCAGTATGTCCGACACAATTTTATACGACGTTATGGTTTTGTGGGGGCGTGCTCCCTGGGATTAGAACGTGTAGAATGCACATAAATGATGGAAACTCAATCTATACAACTTTGAAAGACTCCGACAGCAAATAAAAGAAAAAGAAAATGCTTTAGCTTACTAAGACTGATGATCTTAGTAATACACAGCGACAAGCACATTGCTGTGCTGTGCAGGCATCAATATGAAATTAGCTAAAACATTGTTCAATTGTTCAAGTCCGTAGGATTTTGAACTAGTAGGACTAGAGCATAAGAATATTAGAGGACATTTTACACACGGTCTTTGACTTCCAGCTAACCAATGCTTATGATATGGCTGCCAGAGAGTGATATACCTTTATATGTGACTACATATACACATTTTTTAATTTATATAGTAGTATTTATATAGATAATGTCATCTAGACGCAGAGCAAACGCTATCACATAAATACTTACCCTGGATGGGAATTGAATTCACGCCCTTTTTCCCCAGGAGTCAGAGTCACTAACCACTGGGCCATTGAGGCAGTAAAATGAAGCTATTCAGAATGACGCTAACCTGTCTTCATTTTCGTGGCAATTATCATAAAAAAAATTCTTGTCTCATACAATTGCATACAAAATATTTATTAAAAAACGAAAACGTCCGAACAGGAAGTAAAGTTATTACCAACCTCATCTCAGCGCAATTCCTGGTCGCAAAGTCCAAATTCAGGACCACCGCAAAGTTCTTATTATAAGCGTTAATAAAATCGTCTTTTTCTCCATTATCGTCTCCTTTTCCATCTAGCACGATAAAAACTGCCTTAACTTTGCCAAATTTCATTGCGTTTTTCGCGAGACTCGCGTACCCTTGCTCGGTGTGAAGATTTTCCGAGGAAAGTTTCACAGAAACTTCGTGCTTGCTCCATGATCTGAGAAATAACTTGTTTAAACTTGGAAATATATTCTGTTAAAAATGTACCTCTGTATCGCTATCGGGGAATATGATGTAAACAAAGTTCAAGACCGGCACTGCGCAATATCGGCAAATGTTTATGATATATTTTATTAACAGTAGTACCCACCTATTTACAAAAATATACCTACCTAGTTGTCTTACATTTCCTCGCCAAAGAAGGGTAGATGAATTAAAACCTACTCAACATTATGATTTATTTTCCCCGTTGTACCTAATTATTTCGTTTAACCACTATGTGTCACAAACCAAAATATGGCAACATTTTAATGTAATATTGAGTTATTTTTATGTATCATTTGCGCAAATTTTGTTAAATGTTAATTTGGTAAATTTATTCTTATTCTTAAGAGCTGACGGCTGCCAGTTTGTTATTTTATCGGAAGCTTTATCAAGGTTCTGTCTGTTTTAGTTGTCAGGGCCGGACTAAGGCACAAACGGGGTCCTATTACTAAACTTGTCTATTTTTTGTTTATTTGACCGGCAAAGGACTAAGAGAATCCTTTGTTGACGTATAAAAAC
This sequence comes from Hypomecis atomaria, assembly GCA_964007245.1. NCBI lineage: Eukaryota > Metazoa > Arthropoda > Insecta > Lepidoptera > Geometridae > Hypomecis > Hypomecis atomaria. The sequence goes on along the minus strand of OZ023296.1, from coordinate 4,099,737 downwards.
TGAACTGAAATGAAAAATCGATATTTTTACCGTAAAGGCTGCGGATTTCGTAAATATATAAAATTATGATTAGAAGTTCAAATGATTCAAAAACCCCGGAATAATAAGGATACTCCTGAAAGTTAAGTACTATAAGTACTTACTGTTAAGTCAGAAAATAATGATTTTTAGCAAAACACCGACTTTTACCGTGTACAGAATTCGAATTTGCACGAATTGATGTGACATCCATGTTCGATTGTACATTCTTGATAATTTATCAAAAACAGCTCAGCAGATTTCGAAAAAAATTTAATGGGACCACATTGGGTGTATATTATTATCCTTTCTAAATAAGATAGATTTTTTTTCAATCGATTGAATAATATTTTTAGAATATTTCGGGAATCGATTTCCAATTGGTCAATATATCGATAAACATACAAAAAAACATACACACGAACATAGTACCTCCTCCTTTTTGAAAGTAGGTAATTAGCGTGACATTAACTTAGTAAATTATAATTATTTATTTTTTTCCATTTGTCACATTTCTTTAGAAACTGAAAAAGTTACTGATCACATTTTGGAAGCAAGAAGGCTGTCTTAGGGTCATTTTTTTGTGTTGCGTTGAGCTGAATTGTGTTGTTATAAATTATGTTATGTTTTAAGCTATGCTATTACCTTAATTTACTTTCTATGTTATTTTACTTACCTGAACATAGTTTGTACATATCCATTTATAGCATTAGGGTTGATGTGTAGAATAATTTTGGTAGCTCCTCGTTCAATAAGTTTATTTGCTAAGGCTACACCTAATCCGTTTTCGTCACACACCACAATTACGACATCTTGATCACTGTATGTTAGTCTGAAGAAATAACAAATACATGTTTTGATTAGGTACTAACAATAAATACAAAAATAAACTGAGTAAGTGATAGCGAAAACATTGGTCAGTTCAGAACTAATTTCTAAGGCACACTCTGGGGCCTCTAAGCCGTATATTGTCACTTTGTATTAATAATAAAAGCGTACCTTGGCGTCACTGTTAATCCATCGTTCATAATCATAGGATCTTTCAGTTTTAATAGTACTCTTCCTACATTTTTCCTCATAGACAGAAGTCTGAATGCTCTAGACACGGCAGTTGGAGAGTAGACCACGCGAGTTAGTGGAGTAACAATACCGCTCGCTATACCTTCACTGATGCAACAACTCAATATCTAAAATTGAAAATTAATAATTGTTTCTTGATAAGAACGTCAAACTTCATGTAAAAAAACTTTAAAAGCCGAAAGCAGCGAGTGAAAACGATTTTGCTTCTCGATTTCTGTAGACACTGCATGTTTTTTTTGTCTCAAAATTGCTCATGTAAAGTTCTTATTTTATTTTACTCGATCAATGCATAGCAATACGAGTAGCATCAGTGCAACTTTAAAATTATTTTTTACTTCATTATTTCAAAATAAAAAGGATACTCTACAACCTTATCATCTAAGTTTTTTAAGTACTGTATTTTTACAATGAGTTTGATTTTTTAGGGTTCCGTATACAAAGGTTAAAAACGGGACCCTATTACTAAGACTCTGTCTGTCCGTCTGCCTGTCACCAGGCTGTATCTCATGAACCGTAATAGCTAGAGAGTTGAAATTTTCACAGATGATGTATTTTGATTGCCGCTATAACAAAAAATACTAAAAGTATAATAATTCTAACATATAAGGGGGGCTCCCATACCACAATATTGAACAAGATTTAAACAATCAATAAAATTAAACACTAATTATAATAATGATTTATAATGTGTAATTTACCTTTTTGTCCTTAGCATATTTAGGTTTGAATATGCTAGATATATCTACTGCACAGTAAGATCTATCTAAAGTTAAGTAGGACATTCCAATATTTTTGTTTGCAAGCATTTCATGTCTGCTCAAGTCTAAGAAATAACCCAAAAATGTAACGCATTCCATTGCAACCTAAAAGGGAAAATACTATCAATAACAAATCATTTCTAAATATAAAAATAAAGTGTACATGTGAAAATAATTCAACTAGTTAAATTACATCCATAAAAAATAACAAACAATGGCATAAAACGGAAACAACGTGTTGCACTCCGGGAGTTCCGGCAAAAGTGAAAACTTGAGAACATATAAAGTACTACCATTTATGTGGTAAAATACAGTATCACAAACGCACACTAGAGCAAGAGCCCAGCGCCGTCTTACGAATTTTTGATCAGATCACGTGTTCTTAACGCGAGTTTAACATTTTTTACCCATTCCAAAAAGTGCACAACGCCGCTTAAGCAGTTTTAGTTAAGCTTCAAAAACCATTACCTTTCGTAAAGTCCCTGACGCTGTATTTACCACCAAGTTACAACCAAGTTTTTGTGTATTCATCATTATCATTCTTTGTAAACTGTCAGGGTCTGAATAACTAATATTATTATCTGAAATCATAATGTGGTTTATAAATACTTTTCTGTTTTTATTGGCGATACTCGTTTATTTAAAAGAATGTCAGTTCAATATTGCAAAAAAAAATTATTAAAGCTATCATATAGTATATTTATCAACCGAGTTTATCACTACATAGTATAAAACAAAGTCGCTTTCTCTGTCCCTATATCGCTATGTTTGCTTAAATCTTTAAAACTACGCAACGGATTTTGATGCGTTTTTTTTTAATAGATAGTGATTCAAGAGAAAAGTTAAATGTATAATACACCTGTGCGAAGCAAGGGCGGGGCGCTAGTAATCTCATAAATTTACTTATAAACATTCACTAAAAGGACAGTCATTGCCATGAATTAGAGCCGTACGGCCACTTATGGACATAACTATATATTTTATATACATTTTCAACAGGTATAATGTTCAAAATACAGCTTAAGCTAATAGTTTGTTTATACGAACCATTTAGTTTTGGATACAGCCTGAGCAACATATTTTTCTTTTTAGTCGAGCTTACTGTTGTAAAAACAGTGCAATTAAAAGCAAAAGATAATGTTATCAAAGCTTGGCCTAGAGCACCTGCTCCGCCAATCACTAGGACTGTTTGTCCTTGTTTTAACTTTGCTCTTACTACCTGTGGAAACAAAAATTGTTAGTTATCAGTAGCAAAGATGAAATTTCTTCTTTATTTACAAATAGTTTTTATTCATCTTATAATTATACAAGGTGGAGAGCTGACGCCGTCATTAATTGAAATCACTTAGGTATTTGACTTTCTGATTTAATGCTTTCGACAACATATTTTAAATTCATTAAATAAAGCTATTCACTTAGATAAGTACAATCCTGCATAAATGTATTTACAATTTTGATATTTTATAAATGTATTTAATCTATAAATTAGCTGCCTCTCTTTATCTGTCAACTTCTTTGAAAGTGACTTTGTACCTCAAATCGTCGGAGTAGGCGTTACAAACAAAACAAGTTGTTAGAGATCACAGACACAGCGTACCTGAACTCTTACAGAAAATAGAAATCTTATGATGAGTGTATTTTCGGTTTACATGCGTTTCTGTAGATCGCAATAGTCCATCAGTCATACAAATGGCTAGCCAAATGTCAACTATATTTGGCCAACCGTTAACCATGTAAAAATACAGAAATACAGAGACTAGCGTAAACAAAACACTTACCAAACAATAGTAAGCTTGTAAATATGGTAAAGGAACAGTAGCCGCGTCTTCTAAGCTCCAGTGGTCTGGAACTGGCCATAACAAGTCAAAGTCGGCTTCAACTGAACTGGACATTGCTCCTCCTGGTAATACTCCCATTACTTTATCCCCGCTAAAATTATTCAATCAACGTTTAGATTTTGTTAGTAATATCATAAACAAAGTACTCAAGTAGACCAGAATACTTGAGTACTTTGTTTATGGTAATATCAATAATTTAAAAGATGTTTCTTTGCAAAGATTAAAGAGCTTTAGAAATATTTATTCCAAGAATTCGATTATAATTCCGAAGAATTAATGTCATGCTTAATTGTACACCATACATAGAGTACAGCTATACAATTATACACTATACATAGTATACAATTAAGCATGTAAGTAGTGCAAAGTCAAAGAATGTACCAATGGAACTGACATAGTCGAGTAGTGACTGAAGTTCCCAATAAACAAAGATTAAAAGAAAAACAAGAGCATGCAAACATTCTGCACTAAGTTTTTTTAGTCGATATTGACAACCATGAGAACAAGAGACAAACACCGAAACTAAGAAAATAAATCATCTGTTCCATACACTGTCGAGAGTCAACAAACTTAAATATAGAAAAGCTGATGTATTCTCGCGATTTCTTAGTTAATACTACAGTATATGTGTTTCGTAATAAGGAGTATATATGTATCCCTGTACTTTGCAAAACAATAGCATGTATAAAATAAATATATTATATACTGATTTTAGCATACTCTTTATCGATGCCACTGAAATCCATGCCATAATTTTCACTGTCGTTTTTCAAATCTGTAGTAGCTTTTTGACAATCTTTTAACGATAACCCAGAGTAATAAACCTGAAAAATATAGTAGGTACTTTAAAATATATCGAAACCAATATATACAAAACTAAATTAAAACCATGTAAAACTTAATATAAAAGCCCCAAGACAGCATTGCCCCGCTGAATGGCAATGCTGAGCTTTTGATCAAAGTAGACGCCAGCATTCCGTTCACGCGTCACCTCTACTAACCGCCTGGCCATGTCTTTATACAGAGAAAGAGCGTCCGGCCCCCATGGACAAATAATTACAATTAAATTTAAAGCAATAAAATACAAACCATTTTTATCGTTATTATCATCATCACATCATTATGATTATGATCATGGCTCACTGATGCAACTGTGCCAATATTACGGGAGCTCATGAAATGAACAAATCGTCTTACCTCGTAAGTGATAACGTAAATAAAGAAATACCTGCACTAGTGATTTTTTTGCTGGACATGGCAAAGTTTCAACCCATGACAGCTCATCAATGTTTGCCGGTACATTACTTTTCAGAGTAAAACTTCTCAGGTTCATAGTGTTTTTGCATGATGTATAGTAGTAGCCACCCCATTGGCCCTGTTGGACAAATTTATTATAAAAAGTAAGTTCGTATAGGCCGGGTGGCTAGCCCTGGTGTCAGAGCTTTTAGGCCGCCTGAAGGCCTCTGACATGGCTAAACGGTTAAAACAACCGGGGCCTACAATTTAACGTGTCATCCGAGGCACAGTAGCGCTCAGTTGGAAAATGCCACCCGCGGTCACCCATCCAAGTACTGACAATCACTTAGCCACACTACACAGTTACTGAGTTATTATTAAAGTGATACAAATTATTTAATGATGTGTTGATTTTGAAATTTCAGTAAATTTACCTTTTTGAGTACATTGATACCCAAATTTTTCTCGAGTTGGTCCATATAAAATTCGTTTTTCAATTCAAACCTCTGTGCATGAACATCATTTATTGTCAATAATGATAAGTTTGTATGTCCTTTTTTTCTGAGTTTGTTAACAAAACCTAAAATAAATATGAGTTAATAAAACTTTACTACAATTTTGGATATTGTTTGAATTCTGATTAGTTATGTTTTAGGTGCTGCTATTCTATTTAAAATCTTTTTATCCAACATTTACTTTTGTCAGTTAAAAGTAACAAACTTACCAAGTAAACCTGAATACGGCTTGTTTTCAGATATAAGTACTACTTTTTTGGTAGTAACAAGTTCATTTAAAACTCGTGAAATCCACGAGAAATCATTTTCTACAGTGATTGGCAAGTAGCTAAATGTTTTTCTCTCGCGTTTTTTCATCAATATCAATATTTGTTTGCCATCTGACATACAACTTAGAATGTTAAAATGTTTTTTGATGTCAATATCTTTCTTTGGGACATTATTCTCTAATGTTAAAATAAAATCTTCGTTGGATATAGAGCTCGTGACGTTTGTAATTATCTGTAAAGTGTGTAATTATATTTTTAAGTTTATTGCCAGAGTAGATTCTTTGTCAATTTTTAATATAAGTTTGTTTTACCTTTGAATTATTCAGTAAATTTTCGAAAACAACTACATTTGTTGCATTTAGATCCAATAGTAAATCACTAATACCATTTGTGACATTGTGTTTCACATTAACAGCTATTTCTGGTATTGTATCTGCTATATTATTAAAGCTTTTAAAAATTTCAGGTTCTGTTGTCGCTATTAATTTTATAATATTAATTTCTTTTGAGTTAGTGTTTTCAGTTATAATTTGCATTGTTACTTCGAGAGCAGTTTTCATCTGAAAAAATAGGTACATTATAATTATTATTGGTTTTCAGAGAACTAAATTGATAAATCAGTAAATATTATTATAAACTTACTTCCACTTTTTCCGTCGCATAATACGGGAAAAAGTGTTTGTCTCTAACGATATTACGTTCTTTTACAACTGGAACTTGGTCTACAAAACATATATCATCAATTTCTACTCCTGCACACCTAAAATATATATACTTCACATACTTTATTTTGTAATGTAATGTAAAATAATGTATTGTATATTTTTTATTTGGTTTTAAAAAATATTCCCTTTTTATATAAATATTTTAGCTTACCGTGTTATTCCAAGAGTTTTGTCTAAACGTGCACTTTGATAATTAACTTCATCAAAGACATTGCTTACAGCCTTATCATGTTCTAGCACATCTATTTTCAATTTTCTTATGAATTTTGGTTTTGATAAACCATCATTGTCTCCCATTATTACATTAAATTGAATAAGAGAATCCAAAAACGGAACCCAATCATTAGTCCATTTGACGAGAGCGCTATTTTTGCTTATGTTTATCGAATGGATCGACTGCAAGCTTTTACTAAAACAAATGAAAAAATTAATACTCTTGTAAATGTAGATTAAACAAATATTTCTATTTTATTAGTAAATACTACGGGACTAATCGCGCATTAAAAAACGAGATAAATAAATAGTTAATAAATAGATCGATGCAACTAGGTCGAAACATCCCGATGTTTCGACCTAGTTGCATCGATCGTGGTCACGGGAAGACATCTGTCTACCCGTGACTACGATCGATGTCGACCACGATTGATGCAACTCTGTTGAAACGTCAGGATGATGAGGTATTTATTTTTCTCGTAATTTTAGTTTGCGATTAGTCCCGTAGTACATAATATCATTTTAATATAGTTCAAAAACAACTTATGTTAACCGCTACGGGCCGAAGGTTACAAATAAAATTCATAATCTAGAATCAGTCTACCCGTGACCACGATCGATGCAACTCAGTCGAATCGTCGGGATGATTAGATATTTATTGATCTCGTAATTTTAGAAGGCGATTAGTCCCGTAGTATATAATAATAATGTATTCAAATTGTGAAAATTTAAAAACAAGAAATTTTTCTATAATTACTAGTCTTCAACATACTCGTACCTATAAGAAAATCCACGCATGCTAAAGGTTTGATAAATATCGTTAGCATTGAAGACAACATCGTCAAAATCGTCACTGTAATTGTCAAGAGTACATTGGAGCTTGAGATTTCTTACACGACTTGCCATACCTGACACAATCAAATTGTCACCTTGGGTTACCTGCAATGTATAAAAAATAATATTCTTAGTGATTTTTCTGTAGTGGTAAATATTTATTCATAATGTGATTTGCCAATGGGTTCAAAGGGGTCAATTGTATATCCATTATCATGATCAATTTCACTATGAGTCCGGACTCTAAAATCGCGAACGAAAAATCTGTTTCATGCATTTCGTCGGGAGTTAGTAAAGAGTTAGTAGCAGTGAACTTTTTCCGCGGAACAGCCAACATTTGATTGCATTTTCAAAAGTTTTTATTTAGTTTCACCTGTCCCGTTGTCTATTTGTCAGCCAGTAATCAAATCTTGCAAGTTGAATTTGATCCGATTCCCGGTTACCGATTGAGCTGAAATTTTACATACATGTGTAAATCGCGCGACAATGCAATATGATGACATGGTGCTTATCTGATGATGGAGCTGGAACTTAGCAATGAAACCACACAACCTCTTCGAGTTTGGGTTAAGTCAGTAGTTTGTCTTTCAATGGTTACCAGGATCTAATGATGGAGCTGTAAGGTGGTCATAGGAACTATGTAATGAAACGAAGCAACCCTATCGAGTTTCGGCTTGTTTGATTCGTCTTACGAGTACTTGTTCAGTAAAAATTGTTCAAACAGGTTTATTTTTAACCCCCGACGCAAAAGAGGGGTGTTATAAGTTTGACGTGTCTGTTTGTCTGTCTGTGTGTCTGTCTGTCTGTCTGTCTGTGGCATTATAGCGCCCGAACCACTGAACCGATTTCAGTTTAGTTTTTTTTGGATGAAAGGAGACTTAATCGAGAGTGTTCTTAGCTATGTTTTATAAAAATCGATTGAGCCGTTTAAGAGTTATGGTGGGTTAAAGTGGGGATGGAAGAACCAAAATTCTACAAATGTGCCCAAAATGGTGGTCAATGTGTCGGGGTTTTTTTTAAATTTTTAATTTATAATATTATTATTATAACACTTATTGAGATTAAACCCTAGACAAAAAATATGTACAATATCGTGTTAAATTCCCACACACTGCCATATTCTGTATTTGATCGCCATTATTTCATATTTGAGGTTTATTTTACAGTTTTTTTGATTTAGTTAGGTATAGTACCTTCAAGATATATTTTTGCGTTAGCCAATACAAGAGTGCAAACATCTTTCTATTGGCAATAAAACGTCCATTGCTGGACCTAAGCCTTGCTTAAAGCTCAGACCAAATAAAAAAATCATGACAAAACATCGTGAACAGACAAGTGAGGCCGGTTTTTTTAATTATTTACGCATGTGGTGTGCGCGTCAGTGTTACGCCGCCATAGTCCGACTGACGAGCCTAGGCGTAGTTTCGTTTTACGTGTTTGTGTGTGTAATTGTGTCTGTACATGGCGAGGCGTAGTTTTTCCGGCCTCACTTGTTTGTTCCCAACATTCTGTCTTGATTTGTTTTATTTGGTCTGAGGCCAAAAGATCTCCATCCGATGAGAACTGTTGAAAATAATACAACTTTACGTACCTCAAATTTATCATTTCCTCGGCTAATCGCAATAGAAAGTTTAACGATGGTTTCTGGTTGTACAATAACATCGCTGTGAAACTCTATGTCTCTAAACATAATAGAAATATTTTGAAAATCGATTTGTTTTTCTTTCGCTAGAGTTTTCCAAACAAATACTAAAAGTGCAGCTTCGGGAATTTTCGTAACTCCTGGAAATTTGTAAAAGTTGCATTATTATTTTAATTTATTGTAAAATCAATTCATACCTATGAAGTAATAATAATTAAACAGTCATTCTAAATTCTTCAAATTAGTTATATTGAAGTTTATTCTAAAACTAATTCAATAATAGCGTTAAGTGTAATTTCGTTACATTTCAATAACGGTAAAATAAACATAATTCATTCATTCAAATCATACAATTACAATTTTTTCAATTAAAACATCACGTCAAAAATACCTAATACAAGCGTTAAGTTATAACTTGTTTTAGAATTGTAGTTTCACTCTCTAGGTTGTCATATTTGTGTTGAGGATGTATTATGTTACAAACCAAATTTTAACCCTAAAGTTAAATAAATATCACTGAGTGTACTTTACATTTGAACAAGGTAATATAGTAACTACATTTATTTACATGATACGTTCGTTTCAGCCATAGGACGTCCACTGCAGAACATAGGCCTCCCTTAAAGATATCCAATAAGACCGGTTGGTAGCAGCTTGCATCCAGCGCGATCCTGCGGTCTTAATGAGGTTATCCCTCTACCTTGTGGGTTGACGTTCTACGCTGCGCTTGTCGGTACGTGGTCTTCACTCGAGAACTTTTCGACCCCATTGGTCATCAGTCCTCCGCGCTATGTGCCCTTCTCATTGCCACTTCAACCTCCCAATCCGCTGGGCTATGTCGGTAACTTTGGTTCTTCTACATGATATACTTGAATAGAAAAATAACTGCGATTAAAATTATCACTAGGTTTATCTTACCATTTATAACATTATGAGCAATGTAATTGTAATCATCGTCATGTGTAGATATTATCAAATCATGGGACGAAGACATCGCTTGTTCAACGCAGTCAGTTTCAACAAGGGGCCTGCAAATTATACAAAAAACGGATGAAATATCTACTATACTTTATACGTTTTTTATGTAAATTTTAAAGCAACACAACGTTATGCCAACTCTCAATTCACGAGTAAAATCGATACACTTTGCGTGAAGTTAGAAGTAAGTTCGTCGTAAATTCCGCCCGCAGTCACTCATCCGAAGACTGAGAAGAGAACATAGAATGTAGAAGATTATGAAGATAAACTGACCGTGCCGAACGTTGCTTAACTTGGGCGGTCGCTGACAGACACCTAGTCATACTACGCTGCAAGGGCTACATGTGTGAAGTTAATTAACTGTTTCTGTACAATATATATTTTTTTTTATTTTAAGGTTGTTTCTCAGAATACAATAATGCTCATAGAAAAAAGCGTGGTTCTCGCACATTGTAATAATACACATATTACAGAAGTACAACTCACGCGATATATTTTTAAAGGTTGACAAGGTAGTTTACCATTTTTTTTAAGTATTAAGGTGTAGACTTGAATCATAGACATATAAAAATACTTTTGCCAATATATTAGGCTACGCCACGGTATTTTTTATTAGAACGTAGCTTGCCTATTGTTCATTTGATATACGTTTTTAGAGGGACGGATACCATGCAACCGCGCGCGAAAAATTTGACTCGGGGCAGTGACGTTTGATGCAAAAATGGATTCGAGATTTTGGCGTTCCAGTGACGTTTGATGCATAAATGGGTTCAAAACGGCGACGTTCAATTGGATAGACAATCGTACGTCCACGTCAGTTGACCTTAATTTAAAAATCTTTATGAGCGTCTGGTGGACGCGACGCGTGATCAAAATGCTGATGTTTATTTGACTCAACGTATAAGCAATGCGTTAAACGTGCAATGTTACCAGCATGCTGGGCTCGCTGCCAACTGGCAGTGGGCTTGAGCACTTAGATTATCTTTAGACCTTCAAAGAATCCATCTTCAGGGATGTACGGATGATCCAATGGCTTTTTTATGAAGTAGTAGCTTTAGTATGTAGTTGTAGTTCAGGTACAACAAAATACAATACTACTGTTTTATTTTGTTGTAGATAATAAAGGCCCTACTCTAAAAAAACCTTAAGCTACTATTACAAATCTCTTTGGTACAAAAATATGTCCGTCATTTATAAAAAACCTCATCAAAATCTTACCAAGTTTCACTGTGCTCCCATTCGACCAAGTGAGAAAGAAAGGGCGTCTCTGTTGACACAGGGAATTCCACTTTAGGGTACAAGGTATCCACTTTAGGATTATACCCGGCTTGGTATAATCTGAAATGAGATAACAATATTTCTTAGACTGAAGATTTATTTTGCACTTTAAAGAAACACGCTCTCTATCTAGTTGCCTAGACTTGTAGTGCCTATGAAAAATAAAATATTTTATTTATGTGATGACCATTTCTAAAATTTGTCACGTTGTTTTTTATTATAAAAATAACTCTTTGAGATAAACTTATCGTAAGAAGCAAGCTATAAAATTAAAATCATTAATAACTTTACTTTTGGTAACGCTTTTGTGAAATTAAGTTAGGCTTCAACTGTACTTGACATAACTGCGTTTTTACGTAACTTTATACAAAACAACTGTGCGAAATAATAATCGATCATATTTTTAGTTATTCCAATTGGGCACACGTGCCCGGTACCCTCTCGTACCCAGTTGAAACCTAACTTGTGAAATTAGGTATCGGTTTCTTTATTATAACCGACTTTCTAACGACTTGACTAACTAATCTTGACATTGTAATCAATTTAAACATAATTTTAGACATAAATTCGATTTTATAATAATAAATAGAGCTGCCAGTAACTTTGCACGCCTTTAACAGGCAAGTTTGTATTGAGCCATATATATATTTATAAATAACACCTATGTAACATGCAAACTGCAATAAACGTTTTTGAATTTGAATTTTGAATTTTCAAAAAGGAGGAGGTACTATGTTCGTCTGTATGTATTTTTTGTGTATGTTCATCGATATTATGAACCGATTTAAGAATTTCTTTTTTAGTTCAAGAGATACTGGGGACTTTCGATGTAAAATTTAAATAAAATTTTGTCGAAATCTGCTGAGCCGTTTTGACATATCAACAAAAATGTACATGGATGTCGCATGGATTCGTGCATATTATTAGAATTCTGTACACGGTGGCAGTCGGTGATGAGATTTTTAGCGAAAAATAATTATTGAACCACGTGAGACTTGCTAACTTTTTTATAAAACGGGGCATAAGAAACTGTTAAAGTGGTCCTCTTCTTCGAATTAGAAATGAAATAACAATATTTCTTATACTGAAGACTATAATTTATATTTATACTTTAAAGGCCTTACATTACCACTCTATATCTAGCTTACTCCTTATCTAGGATTATAGTACCTACGAAAAATATAAACCGTATTTTGTGAAATTGGGTAACGTTTCTTTATGTTTTTTTCAACCACGTCACAGAACATAATAACTTTCTTATGAATTGAGGCACAAGAAAAAATCTTTGTGATTTTATTCTTTGTACCTAAAATGAAATAACAATGTTTCTTAGACTGGAGATTTATTTCTCACTCTAAAAGCCTCGCAGCTATATAACTAGAAACCGTCTTTGCGACAATAGAGCCAATTTTAGAGACGCCATCGTAATTATAATTTAGTGTAGCCCTATTTAATTTTCACTTTATTATGCATTTGTTAGTGTACAGAACCCCCAAAAACCTCAAAGGGTGTTAGATGCAGACAAGATTTTGTCAAGTAGCAAAAGCCCTTTATTATTTCACACAGTTCGATCTTACCTATGTTCTGCGAACGAAATGTTTGCGCGTTTTAGGCATGGTTAACGCCATCTAGTGACAAGTTGTCGAACTACACATAAACAAATGTTCGAACCATTTAAACCTTAACAGTTAGAGAGAACACTATTTTACGTTGCTATTAAATTTAAGATAATAGAAAATTGGGCCTAATGTTGTAGTAAAATTAAGTAGATAGGTACAATTATTAGGTTATCCTTATGTTTATTTTTTGATCACGTCATGGAGCTTGCTAACTTTTTAATGGTGCGTATGAAACAATTTTTAGTAGCATTGGAAAATTTAAATGGCAGTGGGTAGAGCACATAGCACGGATGACTGATGACCGACAAAGTAGAAAAGTTCCCGAGTGGAGAACATCTACCGGGAAGCGCAGCGTAAGATGTCCACCCACGAGATGTACTGATGATCTCATTAAGACCGCTGAATCGCGCTGTATTTAAGCCGCTTCAAATCGGTGTTATTAGATCCTTAGAAGAGGTCTATGTCCAGCAGTTGGCGTCGTATAGGTAACGTACGGGATAAAAGCTACGCCGCACAACACTGAGCGCTACGCAAAGCTACGCAATTAGCGCTACGGAAAGCTACGCCATAAGCACTACTGAAAACTACGTCCTACGCTGGACATCTACGTCATCGACTTGGCATTTTTTTTTTATGCGAGGTCACGGTAATTATATCTAACAGTATTGTCACTCAGCCCTGTCCTTTAAATATATATCTACAGCGCCACGTGATCACGTAGACCGTATCAAGCGCTAGGGCTGCCCGCCTTCAGCATTTTAATTTCATCTACTCACACATTACCTACTTGAGTTTCTTTCTAGTTTCAATTTATTATGATGTAAAATTATTACATTTATTACGTAAAAGAAATTTGCTGTAACTAAATAAAGAAGCGTTCAATAAAATACATATTGTGATTTTTGATGTTTTTAGGGTTCCGTAGAAAAACAAGGAACCCTAAAAACGTAAATCGCACGCTTACTAGTTACAAATTCATACGTTCGTTAGTCACTATGACGTGCCGCGACTGACTTGACCAGAGCATACCGCACTCCGAGGCGCGTAGGTATGATTCGCGTTCCGACCGTTTGTATGAGGACGGAATACTGTTAGATTCTTAGCAGTATTCCGTCGTATTCCATTATTTTAACACCGTGACGGAGTGAACAGAAGTTCATCTGTTCACTCCGTCACGGTAATGATATTTTAACTGTTAAAATAATGGAAAACGACGGAATACTGCAATCAAGGTTGCAGGACCACGCTGGTTGTAAGCCGTTTCTAACCGGTCTTACTGAAGATCTTTAGGGGAAGCTATGTCCAATAGTGGAGGTTCTATTGCATATGTATGGATAAAGTAAGTTCGTTCGTGGACTTTGTAAGCAGCCCGAAGGCCTCTGAGATGGCTAATGGGCTAAAACAACCGGTACCTACAATTTTACGTGTCAACCAAGCTATGGTTGCGTTCCGTTTGATATGCGACCCGCGGTTACCTATTTGAAGACTAAGAAGAATAGATGGATAAATAATATCGATATAATACTTACTTGCCTATACCTTCTAACAGAAATTTAACGCTATCCGGACAACCTCTCCTGGTGAGAGGAATGTGCGTGCATTCTGGATGCGATCTCTTCAGGATAGCTTGCAGTAGACCGTGGGGAGCGATTTCTACCAAGACAGCGTTTGACGGTATCATGCTGATCATTTCTTCAAATAATACGGGGCTCTGAAAATTATCATAGTCGTTCTCCAAATCAAATTAAATATTTGTAGATTTTAGGTTACAAATTCTTAAATTTATTGGTGGAATATTTTACAAGTTAATTCAAAGTGATATTTACGTTTTATTGTGAAACGTCAATGAACATATACTGTAATCGCAAATACCTTATAACCGTTTTCTACAAATAGATTACCTACATTATTAGGTATTTGCGATTAAAGAATTGGTCTCGTCCTGAAAATTGTTCATATACACTACAGAGTTATTAAAAAGAATGTATTAAGTCGAAAAAGGATAATTTAGATCATTTTTACAAAATTACAATTTAATATTGACAAAAAACATGAAAGAGCTAATATTAGTGTCTTGAGTGTCTTGGATTTCATTTTGGCATCAAAGTAAAAGTTTAGTAGATACCTTAGGCGAATAACTCAAAACATATTCATTATAATGTAAATTTTTACGCAAAATAAAAATATTTTTTTTACCTTCAATACAAATACTCAAACCACTATTTCCATTTTATTTACTCTAGGGAAAAATCGTATAATCGGATTATATTTTACTTTTATAAAATAAATTTAGTGAGCCTTTTATAAATGTAATTCTGGGGAACATAAAGTACGTAGGAATGTAATTTGCATGATGAATGTAAATGTATGATGAACAAAAAAATTCACAGTAGTGTAACTTGCAACTTTGGGATTCTATTTGAATTTTTTATACTCAAAAACTTAATTAATAAGGTTTCACCAATACTACATAAAACACATTTAAAATTAGAATAATGACGTATATCAAGGCGATGAAAACGTTAGGTACGGTCTTTTCAATAGATTTAAGTATTTCTATAAAATATCTGATGTAGCAAGAGAATTGATCACTTGTGAATAAATAAATATTGAAAAGATAAAAAAATATCAGTTTTAAACTTTAGATACTTGACAAATATATCTTCAAAAGTAAATAAATAGTTTGGCCTAATTATTTACTTTTGAAGGAAATAGTTATCCTCTAAGTCTGCGTTAGTACTTTGTATTCAATCACAACATTCGTTTGTAGTCAAGTGCGGTCTTACCTACCTACGTTATAAATGACATTATCTAAATATTTTTGAATATGTAAATTGATCCACACTTCCTTGAAATTATTCATTCAAATGATTTATTCATTCATTTCGTGTCAATGAATATACAATTTCTTTTTAATGTTTTGTTTGCATTTTTTGTAATGATGAATGAAATAAAATACGAAAAATGGATATAATTTTTTTTGTTCATGAACGTATGTAATCACTCTGTCATTTTCTCTGAGTACATTAATTTTGATTCTGATTCGTATCACAAAATGTCTAGTCATATCCTACTGTATTCTCATTTTACTATGTCACGGTCAAGGGCATACTCACCAGCATATTGTTTGTGTGGTATTCTGGGGAGGAATACTTGGCATTCTGGCTGTCCCAATGTTCTTTTGGCACCGATGTGGATATCCATTTGCCGCTGCGAAGTTTCGGCTGTTTGACGACTTCTCGCAACCTTCGTAATAACGCTGGACCTATAGACAGAGCCAATGTAATGAGATATTTATATCAGGTCGTGGAATAAAAATGGGATGTTATTTCCAAGTAATTGGACTTATTTTTTTATTAAATGGCTTACCCATATTAATGTGTTATTCTTTATGTATTAGCGCCAGTTAGCCGTTAACCATTTAGCCATGTCGGAGGCTTTCAGGCAGCCTAAAAACTCTGATACCAGGGCTAGACACCTGGCCTATACGAACTTACTTTAGCGCCAGTTAGCAAAAGTCAACGTTAGTAGTTATAATTATAAGTGAGTAAATATTTTAAGTAAACAGATAATGATGAGAAGGTTGGCTTTAATTATATAGTACGAGTACGTAGTAGCTTTAGGCCGCAGCTTTCTCAAGTCATATATTGACTGTTCTAATGGGAAGCCATTAAAACCACTTATTTTTCAGGGATAAAAGTAGATATATATCTACTTGCAAGCATGGATATATTTTAACGGTAGGAAAATAATATTATTCTCCTACCTTTAAAATATATCCATGCTTAAAATCAAGTAAATCCGTTGCTCTTTTACTACTTGAAACCAGCAAACACACTTTTAGATTTCTGATATGAGTAAGACAAGTGTACCTATAAGATATGTTTTCTCTACACATCATTATAAAGTAGTGGGGTACAAATATTGCTAGCGATTTTGCATCAAAACTGCCTCTTTATAACTATTGAAGACAAATGTTTGGATCTTCGTGTTTGTTGTCCTTGAATCTGTGTGTTGTCTACTTTCTTTGGCACTCACGAATCTCAGTGCTGGGCTACGAGTGCGGAGAATCATTTGCAAGGCTAATAATTAAATTCTCACCAGTGTAACGGACATGAGTACATATTATTATGGCCTCATTAAAACTTGCTAAATGCAAAATGCTGCAAACCGGCCTTATTGCAAATATACAGGTTGTGAGTTAAACCATCAATTAACATTCTACGTCTGATATGTATTTATTTGCTACTTCGAGCAAATATCTATAGTGTCACAATCGTGCAAAAACAGTGTCCGAGACAAAACCCTGCGCAAGCTACGTAGTGGGCAGGCTTTCTAGTTAATCATAAGGTTTTGTAATTGTAGGCCGACTACAATGCCGAGCGACGCCAAACTGTTCGGTTACAAGCATTAATTAGGTGACGTAACGTCGAGATTCAAGAAAACGGGTAATTGTGAATTATTTAATGTAAATATCTAAGTCGGTATGTATGACGGCGCTCGGACATTTTTTCACTTAGGAACTGTGGCTCTGTAGATATATGCTCGAAGATTTGCTACTAATATTTTTAATATTTTAATAATTTACCAGCTTCAGTAATATATCTGGAGTGATAAGCGACATCCGCAGACGGTACTCCTCTGGCGAAAATGCCTCGTTTAGTGAGCTCTGCTACGAACTCCGCCATTTTGTCTGCTGGCCCCGATATGGTGGACGATTCCGAGCTGTTGTGGCAGGCGATGTCGATTTCGGGTGGACATATGTCTAGCAGCTGTAAGAAAAGTAGGAATAATTAATATAAATAAACTGCACTAAACATTTTAATTAGAAAATAAATGTAGTTTAAAGAAACTAAACAACACTCTCATCAGACTTTGAAACCTAATCGTGGTCAAAGTTCATTACAAGACTTTTCTAATAAATCCAAAACAGCTATGATACGATTTTCCATCATGAAGTTCCATTTCATATCTTCCGGCTTCATCATCAGATCAGTTTAACAGTACCATATTAGTGTACTGTCATCAGAACTACATACAGCTGCCAATTTTTAATGCGCTACGACCCTTGGAAGATGGATAAATTAGTTACCTTAGATTCCATTTCATATTTACATACAAGTCGACCTAATATAATTGTGTTAATTAGAATATAACACATGTGTTACTCACTCGTGATTATTTATGAGACAGTAAGTCTACTACGTAAGTATAACTTTCACCGCAATTGGCGATATTTATCAAAATAAAAAGCATTTTAACTAGAAAATTAGAATATAACACAAGTGTTACTCACTCGTATTTTTTTATGAGACTCTAAGTCTACTACAGATTTGCCGCAATTGGCAATCTTTATCAAGATAAAAAACATTTGCTATTGCTCCAAATAGGAGTACCAGAAGAAATTCTGCTGTTCTATACATTTTTTCGATTCCGAGTAGCGGTTTCGTATGGAACGGCGAAAGATTTTATATTTTTTAATGGTGAACTCAATCTCCATTTTGTTGTACTTAGTTTACAGAGTAAGTAGACAACCCTATAAAATTAGTGTGAACACTAAAAAAATATCTAGCATTTTGAATGTGAAATTCGAGATTTTTAACCGACTTCCAAAAAGGAGGAGTTTCTATGTTCGTGTGTATGTTCATCGATAATTTCGCCAATTGTGAACCGAATCGAAAAATTATTTTTTTACTTCGAAAGGGTATACTTTCGAGGTGATCCCATTTAAATTTTACAGAAATCGGCTGAGCCATTTTTGATAATTCAGCAATAATGTAAACAATTAGAGCGAAATATTCGAATTTTGTACACGATGGAAGGCGGTTTTGCTATTTTTTGAGATAAATAATTATTATAAATAACAAATGGGAAATTTCTCACATCTTTGTACCCAACTCCGACTGCTGCCATAGATCCTTTCACTAAAGATGATTCAATAATAGCCTTTCCTCTACTGTACGTGGCTAAAATCATCTCCTCGGCGGTAAAGGTATTATCATGGTATGCGCACGCCATCTCTCCCAAACTGTGACCTGAAATACATAAAAATATAGGCATAACTTTACAAATACAAAAATGGTATACCAAGGGCCTCACAAGTCGGCGAATGGGAAGTTATGCGCAGAACGCTACGCAGAAGCCGAAATATAGATATGCGCAGGAGCCAGAGAGACGAGACACCAAGGCACACCCGCCATCCAACCAACCTCATGCCTCCCGCGCGCTCCCTACGCCTGTGCTTAACACTACGCCACGCGGCGTAGGCATTGTGCACACATGCGCGAGCAGCATAATTAGCGAATCACGGCGAAGTGTCATCTACAGCTAACTTCTCATCCGGTGACTTGTGTGGCGCTTAGTATATTTCAGAATTATGCAGTATTTTAACGAGATTAATAGCAACGTAAAAAGTTTTCTCTCTATCGAATGCCTAAAGTGAATAAGAAACTGAAATACGCTAATTAGCTATTATAATTAAGATGGCGCCTTCATAATTGGTTCTCTCTATCAAATGCATACAGTGAAAAATAAACAGGGCTACTCTAAATAGCTATTATAATTACAAAGGCGTCTCTAAATTTGAACCTAATTTACAGGGTTATTTCTAATCAATTAGCATCCTTTTACGCTTATTCTGTACATCAAAACTAACAACTTTTGTTCTGCAACTTTTGTCAGAACTCTAAAAAAAATCAGCTGTTCCATACATTTTGTCGCGAGTGAACGATATTTTTCTATGGAACAATAAAAAAAAAATTGTTTTGACAAAAGTCGCAGAACAAGAGTTGTTATTTTTCAAATTCAAATTCATAATATCTTTATTTCAGGCAAATACACCCATATAGAACAATAATTCACTAGTATTTAAACAATGGTTGTCAATAATGTAATACTATAGTCAAAATAAACATAGACAATTACATAATAAATAATAAAAAAGTAAAATTGGAACAAAAATAATTAACCACGATAAAATGTCAGTCAGTTTTGATATACAGAATAAGCCCCGAAAAGGATGCTAATTGATTAAAAATAACCCTGTATAATAATTTTAAGTAAATTAAGATTGTGGGTATTAAGCTTTACTCGTGTTTTAGTCATAGTTGCGAATACATTTATGAACCACTGAACAACACGTACATTTCTAGAAAAATATTACTTTATTCAATTTCTCTGGTTACTACCTCCAGACAGCCTTAATATCGCGTCTTTTTATGTTATCTAATTGAGCAGTAAAGAATTTGATTATTTATCCATTCTATACCCATGAAATGAACAAGAATATTTTCAAAATTGAATTACATGAAGTAGAGTGTACTGAAAATAATATAATTTGGCTCCTTGAATTCGGATTTGTGGAAAAAAAACTTTCTAAATATAAAAATAAAACTAGTAAGCTCGAATATCTTTAGTAATTTTACTTTAATTTATTTATTTATATTCGTTTACTGCACAATGCACTGTTACAACAAAAGTAAAATTTATGTAACATATTACAGAAAAACACATTATTTTTAAAAATTATCTTACATTATGTTGTTTAACATAAAATAATAAGTAACGATAATCTTTTGAGTGTAGTGTAATGAAATACGGACTATCGCAGAATGAGAGTTTATTTTGCGAAACCTTAATAGTACTTACATACAATGATGCAGGTGGGTAGTTTTGTATTTGATCTACCCCCGTAATACCGTGATATTACAAACACTACATTGAGTAAGTGAACTTGTTACACGTTTTCTTAATTTATCCCGTTATATTCATTGTACAATGTTAAATAGTCCATCTAAACAAACAACTTTTGTACTACGACTTTGAAAGTTCGCAAAATTTAATTCGCTTCTCCATACATTTTGCCGCGCGTTAACAACTTTTTCTATGAAAAAGCTGTTTCGTTCTTCGTGATTTTCCAAAAGTTCTAGAACAAAAGTTGTTTGTCTAGATGTACTAGACCCGTCCTTAAAAGTTTTTGCGTTTAATACCTATGACCCTGTATAGATGTGCATAGGTTAAGAGGGAGATGGAAACGTCATGTATCTCCCCCTTTACTTCAAGCTTTGTTCATACAATAGGCACCGAGAGGCGCGAAGTAGGCCCCATATATCAAACAGATTGGCCGCTTTGCATATTATTATGTGATTATGGGAATTGGCAGACACTGAAAATGCCGCAGTAGAGGAACTATTGTCATTATCAGGTTTATTGCTTGGCTCTTTACTACGTGATAGAACGTTCTGTATTTCGCATTGTAATAAAAAATATAGGCTTATTTATAGATTCTTACCCATTTGTAGTAATTTGTATAAAAGTTTTGTAGCCAGTAAAATAAGAGGAGGTTATAAAGAAGGATGTCGACAGCTCATACATACGAATACCTGTTGTGTACGAATACACTCAGTTTCTCCCAAGCTCATTTATGAAAATGTTATCTTCACCAGAGTAATTTATGACGCTTCTAAAACTGTTCTGATATGTACAAGTGTGTTTAAAATGAAGTTAAAATAACAAAAACCGAAAACAATTTTCAAGCTATATGTACCTACTTTGATTTTTAGAATTATAGACCATAGCAGTGCTGCCAACTCCTTTTGGCAAAAATTCGCTATCAGCACGTCAAAAACGCGCCAGAAGCGCTAAATGGTAACTACGACGACTGGTACTACGAAAAAATGAATGATAATGAATTTCGGTATTCATCCGCTTCATTAGCAATAGTATAAGAACCACAACTAGCTGCTATTCGAACTTCGGCCGCAGCCTGCGAATGCAGGTCGCGATTGCAGGTAACACACATCTGAAACGCAGCCACTGCCTGCTTCCGCAGTCGAGAGTGATTCCGAGGTTGGCTACACGTGCTGCGACAGGCAGCACGTCGGACTTGTCTAAACAGGTGAACAACACTCGCAGCTGAGGCTCGGTAGCACGTGCTGCCGGAGCCGCAATCGGAATCTTTTTTGCAGAAATTCATACTACTACATAGATAACCAGAGCCCTTACTCGTAGTCCAGGCTTTGCGAAGTTAACTCAAACTTTCGCGTTCGCGTGTGGCTCTATTGATTTTGGTTAGTTCTTCCTCGTTTCTGCTAGGCTAGGGGCGCTGTACAAAAATGTATAGGGCCATACCGAAACAGCTGTAGTTTCAATTTACGTGTAAACCTGGATTAACCCCTCAGTTGTGTAGCCAAAGCCAGCTTCGTGCAGCTGATGTAAGTGCTGTTTGTAGCTGTAGCCTGCTGTCGAGATTCGAATAGCAGCCTTTAAGGATTATTACGAGTAATATCAAAATAATCAGGAATATCTCGGATAACTTCAACTGCAGCTTTTTGTTAGTAGTAAAGTGAGTGAAACCTAAAAATATAAGTATTCTTTCTTTTTGATAATCTTTTAGTATACAAAAATGTATGTTTCTATAAAATATGTAAAAAGACACCTCAGTTCGTAAAATTACTAGTTGAAACACTTAAAACGAGTTAAGGAAGGAGCATGTACCAACTGTTGAAAAAGAAAATAATTATATCAACCCCTCCAAAAAATTGCTATGTCGGAATACCGAAAACGAAATCTGGTAATACTGAATACATCATCTGATCGACTGAATTTGACAATTCCTTTTTTTTTGACAGCAACAGTAATAAAATAGTGATTTTTTTAAATAATGTGCCCATTTTTGGACAGGCTAAAGCCTTTAAGGTCATACCGCCACTTCTTATGTATGTAATCTATAATGTTAAAACAATAAAAAATCATTGTAATTTTTCTGGTGGTCTAATATTAATTTTAATTAGTGATATGAAAACAACAAAAAATCACTAAATTTTTGAAGCACATATCATTATTATAAATGATGTTTTGTTTTCTACCTACTTGCAAAAAAAAAAAAAAAAATACGACAGGTCCATTCGCTGCATCCTTCTTTATGAAATTATAAATTATCATAAAAATATAACTTTTTAATGCCTGGCTATTATATAGCAGCAGAGTGCTAACCAAGACAAGTAAAACGTGCCCAAACACGACTTGTTTAGTACAAGAGTTCCTATGGTCACCTTCCGACGCCATCATCAGATCAGCTCCATGGTACCATATTATTGCATTGGCACGCGATATACAAGCATGCAAAATTTCAGCTTAATCGGAAACCGGGACGTTAGTCAAATTTTACTTGCAAGATTCCACCCGAACTTACATACATACATTGCAAGTTAAAAGCTTGTAAAAACAACTCAAAAGAATATTTCTAGTAAGTATGAGAGAGCGCAGCAAAAACGTAGCGAACTGTGGAAATTAACTAACAAAACAGACCCTCAGATAAAATAAAACGTTTGTACACGTGATTAGAGATACTGTTATAAAATTATCACGTCAACTATCAAAGGTCAAATAAATTAGTATTCAAAAATATATTATTATCTTTACACAGGGTCATAGGTATTAAATGCAAAACCTTTTAAGGGAGGGTCAAGTACATCTAGACAAACAATTACAATTTGTTCTAGTACTATTGGAAAATCGCGAAGAAAAAAATCAGCTTTTTCATACAAAAAGTTTGTC
Source organism: Hypomecis atomaria (assembly GCA_964007245.1). Taxonomy (NCBI): domain Eukaryota; kingdom Metazoa; phylum Arthropoda; class Insecta; order Lepidoptera; family Geometridae; genus Hypomecis; species Hypomecis atomaria. Next base: position 4,076,177 of record OZ023296.1, on the reverse strand, counting down.
AACGCGCGGGAAAATGTGTGGAGAAGCGAATTGTTTTTTGCGAATTTTTAAATGAGTCGTAGTACAAAAGTTCTTTTTATAGATGTACTAGAACCACCTTTAAAAGGTTTTGCGTTTAATACTTGCACTTGTCGGTTTTATTAATTATAATCTAACACAGGTGTAACACACCGAAACCATGTTGACATTGCCTCCAGTTCTGCGCAGCGCGGCCCACAGTACTATTATTCTAAATTTCTCAAAACGTCCAGCAATCAAATCAACTCTCCAATTTCCCTTTGTCTCTTCCAAATCACCAAAATTACCCCAAAACAGTGAAGCCGCAACAAATAACTCACCAATAATATAATCGGGCTCCACTCCCATTTCTTTGAGGATATCGGTCAATCCAATTTGTACGGCTCCTATACCGACGAAGGCGTTCAAAATATTATCAAATATTGTTTTGTCTGGTTCCGATATTATTTTTATGATATCAACGCCTTTCGGCTGCAGAACTTTATGGCATCTGTAAAACAATTTTTATTGATATCAAAAATGTTTTGGGATGGGTGTATTGGGATAGCCGGATAGGCAAATGGTATTAGGGTTGGGGGTTTGGTAAGGGATTCATATGGAAAGTCGTTTCGTTTCAATTTATTTATGAATACAGGGTTATTTCTAATCAATTAGCATCATTTCAGGGGCGTATTCTGTACATCAAAACTAAATAACTTTTGTTCTACGACTTTTGTCAAAACTCAAAAAAAAAAACAGCTGTTCCATTTTTTTTTGAGAATTAATAAAAGTCGTAAAACAAAAGTTGTTAGTTTTCATGTACAGAATAAGCCCCGAAAGGATGCTAATTGAAAAGAAATAAGCCTGTAAAGTATAGGCCGCGCTACTCAAGTTGGTGGATGTCAAGTTAGCTACAAGCTGCGCAATATCCAATCCTGAAGTGACGTGACGTGAAACCCGCACATTGACTGGCTATTACACAGCTTGTAGCTAACTTCAAATCCGTACACTTGTGTGGCGCAGCCTATACCTACGTATTAGCGTTTTAGCGCATGGACTCGGGCGCATAGCGGCTCGGCCGTTTTAAATATTATCGTGAGTGTATCCGGTTTTTCATATAAAAATTTAATAATGAATACTCACGCTAGTTTCAATGAAGTGGTAGTTGTTTTTATTTCTTTAAAGTGCACGTTTTTAAGGAAAATTAAGATAAAATTAGACTTATCAGGGAACTCACCTATCGATAGCCTTTTTGAAAGTAGGTATGCGCATCAGATCTGCCCCCATGGTTGTCCACTGGGATCCCATACCGCTGAATACAAACCATAAAGGTCGACGCACACCAGAGTAGTAATCTGTACTCTCCGACACACTTAATGTTTCATTCTGGTCGTTTTTATCTAAAAAATGGTTGGTTATCAAACTAATCAGAACAATAACATATAAGACTTTTTTGATAAATAATCAAAAAAAATATTTAATTACATTCATTTATCTCAATTGCCAAAAAGGTAGAAAAGCAACACTAAAATAGTCCCATAAAAATATTTACTTTGGTTCAATAGCTTTAAAGCAGTGTTGAAAATTAAATAATATTGCAATACCTATAATTTTAGGTAGACTATATTTTTGGAAAGACGTTTGATATTTTTATTATATAATTGACGTTTTGTTTTCTGTCTGAATTATTGTTTTGGACCAAGACTAAATCGGAAATGTACGACCGTGAATAAATATAATTATTTGGGGACATCTTATACACGATATGCTTGACTGGACCCCGCTGCTAATTATAATGACAACTAATGTGACAGCTTGACACTGACGTTTTGTAAATCCACTCGTTCTTTCTATATTCACCTGGGCTGTTTACGAAATCGAATGTTTGTTTATTTTTATTGTTTAACTAGCGACCCGCCCCAGCTCCGCATAGGTGTATTATACTTATAAACCTTCCTGTTGAATCACTCTATCCATTAAAAACCGCATCAAAATCCGTTGCGTAGTTTTAAAGATACAAGCATACATCGGGACATGGGGACAGCGGAGGGCGACTTTGATTTTAACCCCCGACGCAAAAGAGGGGTGTTATAAGTTTGACGTGTCTGTTTGTCTTTGTGTATGTCTGTCTGTCTGTCTGTGGCATCATAGCGCCCGAACCACTGAACCGATTTCAGTTTAGTTTTTTTTGGAAGAAAGGAGACTTAATCGAGAGTGTTCTTAGCTATGTTTTTTAAAAATCGATTGAGCCGTTTAAGAGTTATAGTGGGTTAAAGTGGGGATGGAAGAAACAAAATTCTACAAATGTGCCCAAAATGGTTGTCAATGTGTCGGGGTTTTTTTAAATTTTAAATTTATATTAGTTATATACTATGTAGTGAAGTTGTAGTTTTGTTTTGCCTTGCTTTCTGTTTGTTTTGGTTGATCCCATTTTGAAACTGTAAATTGTAAGTACCTACTAAATAACTAGAATAATTGCAGCAAATTTGCTCGCCGAAAGGTGCAATATGGCGATCATAAATATTGTATATTACATCTGTAAACACCCATATACGCAAATAAAGATTATAAATTATGAATTATAAAAACTGAAAAGCAAAATTGCTACTCTTCCAAATTAAGTTTAGTTCGGAGGTTGAACAGAAATTGTCGAAGTTAGTTCCATTCTTTGTAACTAAGTAATTATGATTCGAAATCTTTGTTAGTAAGTATTTTAAAAACATAAAATAAAACTAATGGAAAGAGATTCTCCCAACAACAAACCTGATTGCATTGCGACACGGCTCCGCGTGTTAGCATTCGCCAACTTGAGAAAGGTCGCCGAACGCGATCGAAACTATAGTCGTGTTATGACTATACGAACACGTGAGTGAGTCCCGTTTAATATCGTTTAAAATGTGTGAAAACCACGTAAATTTCCATAGTAAAACCTGATTGCTTACCGTTTTTCACCCGATATTATTAACGGTGATAAGTAGACGCTTGAAATATTCACAAAAAATATAATTAAATACTCACTATAAAAATAAATAATTCAGTTTAAATAATGTAAATACTATTTAAGGGGTCTCTCAAACAAGAAACGTGTTTTTTTGTTAGATAATTGAAATATTCACAGAAAATTAAGTTGTATATTCCGTTCAAAAATAAATAAGTAAAATAAAATATATATAAGGGGGGCTTCCTTAAAGTACGGAACACTTCAAGGGCGAGTCTGACTTGCACTTGGGCGATTGTTATATTAAATTTCAGCTGTTTCTAATAAATGGTTAACTTGCTTACCTAATATGACATATCCACGTCCAGTATGACCAACAATATCTTTTTCAAAGATGCTATGTAGCAGTGCTATTTCTTCCTCATCGATTGGCTTGCTTTTCAGAGAATCGAAGATTTTATTGACACCAATCTCTTCTCTGCCTGATGCTACCACGATTCGAGGAACTTCACTTTTATTTTTAGTGAGATTCTGTAAGTTATTTTAAGAAATATGAGACCGGTAATTACTAGATATAAAAAAAGTAAATACTGAGCCGAAAATAACTTTTATTTGTCATTTACTCAATTTATCAGTGATTTATTATTAGTAAGGCTCTTCATTTTGAAACTACGTGCATATTAAGACAAACTCAATTAAATTATCATACCATCCATGAAATTATTCAATATATTGTTACCAGCCATTAAATTTTTCAATTTTGAACAAAGACGTCTCTAAAATGTTTTCAGAGCATCTTGCATTTGGTACTTTTATGATTTTAAAAAAAAAATCAGTCTATTTTGCGCTTAATGGTGAATTTTTTTTGCGAGCAATCTTATCAGTTCTGAATGCTAAACTTTATTTTATAAATTTGTACAGACTGGTACAGACAGCCTTAAAAAAATTAAAACTCTTTCTACAAAATAATTACAATCACTTTTTACCTTTTCTTTATAATGTCCTTTTAAAACTACGTGGAAATTAGCTCCAGTGAATGAGAAGTTGTTCAATGCTGTAAAACCTCTACTAAACTTGGTACATTTAGTCAAAACTTGAACTTTTCCATCTTGAATAGCTGAGACGTCCAAAGGATCTTCGTAGTGGAGATTTGCTGGAAGCTCTCCTTTATGATAAGCTAAGCATAACTGAAAGTAGAAGAGATCCTATGTAACTTTCTAGAAAGATATTAAATACAATTTTATTGCTCCAAGTCCAACCATGCAAAAACAGGAACGTTTCAAACAAAAAAAAAAATGTAAAAAATAAATTATCAAAAAAACGTTAAGAGTAGTTTTTTTTGAAAATCAGCCTCAAAATTTACTCTTCTTTTTTCTCACATTTTTACCGTACTTTTGATTTCTCACAAACACAACACAAATTTTGTTTGCTGCTTTAATTTACTTGGACACACATCTTTCTTGCTGGAGATGATTCAAACTCGTTTGAAGGTGGTAGATTTGGTAAATCACGACGTACTCGTAACGCATCATTAATTTTCGTGGCAACTTTACACTAGAAACTATTTTGTTCAAGCTAATAGGCACAAATTCACAATTGTTATTATACTTACTTATACAAATTTATTTCTGACAGTACATTAAGTTGTACTTTAAATAAAATTCGATCCTCATGTTTTACTAGGGTGGTTACTATAGATTTAATTTAATTACTGACATGAGGTATGTAAGACATTATAACGATATTATATACATACCACACGTATATCAGACCCATCACTTATTATGTTCTGACCTGCGGTCCAGCAGACCTAGACAAAATACATTTCTGGTTTCTGTAACGTCAAACGATAACTCGGAAATGTATGGAACTCCCATTGGCTGCGGAAATTTTATGTCACGTCACACTAAGTTCTTATTCCTTAGCGTGTACGGAAAAACGTATTGATGTATTTTGTCTAGGCCTGCTGGTGACACCGAACAGCTATAACTCTACCTAAATGCGTGCTGCAGCTGCCGTTGCTGCATTGACAGGAGGTGTTTGTCGACACAGGAAGGTATAGGGAGAGACATAATTATACGCCACGAAACGGTGACGTAGCAACAACAAAAAGGTATTGATGAGTCTCTCAGACCTCACGTCAGTTGCAGAGGGTTAATAGTCTATTAAAGGGCTGGTACAGTAAAATACCGTGCAATATGCAGACATTTCAAATTACCTTTGTAATAGCAGTAAGTCCTGACACCGCCTCGCTGTCTCCCATATTGGATTTGACGCAACCAATTTTCACTACTTTATCGTGGGCGAAAATTTTTCCGATAGCATCGATTTCGTTTTCGTCTGCTAGGGCGGTAGCTGAAATTACATGGATATTTAATGAATAAACGAACTATTACTTACCAGTAAGTGAAGTTCTATCATAATTATGTGAAGTCTTGAGTTTGAAGAGATATTTATAGATACTAGAAGAAGCACCTACAATGTCGCCTTGTAAATGCACTAAGTTTAGAGAAAAACATACATAGGTACTGATGTACTACATATACATTATATTACCCTCCATAATATTTACCAAATAGCTACAGTATGATATCTGCAACGAGGTAAGTATTACAAAACGAGATTGCGATATAGTCAATAGTCAATAGTCAATCGTTTATTGCAACATATGTTATGTTTACATGCAGGTCTTAATAACATGTTCAGTCTGAGTTACACATATGACCCTATTAGGGTATGGCAATATTGTGCGGAGCGATTTATTTCATTTTGCTGTTTTTTGTTCGTCCAAGAGATAATCGTTTAATGAATAATAGCATTTCTTGACAAGTAGTTCCTTCAATACTTTTGCGAAAACGACCTGGTCTTCAATTTCCTTAATATTAACCGGAAGTTTATTAAATATTTTGACGGCCATCGAGCTTGTATGTTATTAAGTATGAAGGGTCGTTAACTTCCCAAAATACACACAAGTATACATATATATTGTGTATGTGAACCTGAACAGGTAGTATCTATACGTAGCTAGATATAGCTACTGTATGTATAGCGAGTAAGATGAACTCATGGCGTTGCATCGTGAACTCGAGTAACAATAAGGATAAGTAACAACTCAAAACGTTGGAACGTTAATCCTCATAAGTACGACAATAATCGGTAGGTAGCAACTCAGATCGTTGAAACGTGAACCAATCACAGTACTTATCAGTAATATTCTTAAGTAATTACCTTTTGGGTTGTTTGGCAATTGCACGGATTCTGTGGATGACGAAACTTTCCGCTGCGTTTTAACAATTATCTCTCCAACTTTTTCATCTTCTTCTTGATGTGACCCAAATACTTGTGTCGTCGTGGTCTAGCTTTCTCTTTGGCATGTTGATTTTCTCCAGAAAACTAGTGCCTAACTCGGTAAAACTTAATTAAACGAATTAAAATGTGCGACGCGGCGAAGCACTGAAGTGTCACTGACGAACCAGTTTACCGCGCGAAATAATGAAGGGCTAGGAAACTATCCACATTTTTTCGTTTTTTTTTCTCTAAGCTTAGTGCATTGACAAGGCGACATTGTAGGTGCTACTACATATATAAGTATCTCTTCAAACTCAGAACTGAAACATAACTATAGTACTGTACAGTACTACTTACCTGAGGCAGGGAATACCTAATGAAAAAAATATGTTTAATTTATATTTATACTGTTCAGAAAGAACTTAAAACCCTGAGGAATTTTTTTGTACTAGTCATTTACAAACATAATTTCTTATTAATTAGTATCATCGCATAAATATATTTTTCATATTCAAAGTAATACTGTAATTCAATTTTGAAGTCTCATTTTGTTGACAAAGCTAAGGATAACATTTTATAAATAAATAAAATTTCCATTTCCACATTTTGGAAATGCTCTAAGTGAAAAAAGTCCAATTAAGGCCAGGATCCCCGATTACGGGCCAGTATTTGATTGATCAATATTTTTTCACTTTTATAATTATTATTTTTATGTTCCTTTATGTACAATCTATAGTTTTAAAATTTAAATATGTGAGTTTAGTGTGATTAACTAAATGAGTGTGATTACAAAGGAGACTTATTTATTTCTTAGCTTTTGCCCGCGGCATTGCCCGCGTGATAACTTGATTTTCGTTTTATCCCATATGACCAATTTTTTCAGGATAAAAAGTTGCCTATGTCACTTTACGTCTTTCAAACTATAGACGTGCCAAAAATCAAGATAATCCGTTGCACCGTTGCCGCTTGAAAGAAAAACAAACCAACGAAAGAAGACACAGAAACAAACAAATAAGGGTTATGTACCATGTCACAATCTAGGTACCTTGGTATTTTTTTGTGCCGGTTGCAGTGGAGACCATGGGCAGTTGGGGCGCTGATGCCAAAATGTTAACCTCTGAAAAAGAGCGCAGGATCCGGGAAAGAGGAGGTAACTCCCGTTCTACCTCGTTTCTGGTGCAAAGAATGTCCATAGCCATCAAACGCGGCAATGCAGCAAGTGTTATGGGCACCTTTGCACCGGGGACGATGAGGGGCGGGTTATTCGATTGATTTTCTAGCTAGGTATATATTTTATTTACAGTTATTGTTATTATTTATATTACTCTCTAAATCTTGTATATATGTAAATAAAGTACTATTTGACATCTAGGTACCTATATCTTCGAACTATATGTATGTGAGTGTAGTGTTACTTATTTAGATGAGTGCGATATTTAACACAATACAGAACAGTGATTTAAAATTATTTTTAACTAACCTGCACCGTTAGCTTCCACGTAATCTACCTTTTCTGGTCCAATATCCGTTTCCGAATAGAATTCAGATAGGAATTCCCGTAATTCATCGGATTTTCGGAACGGCAAGAACTGAGCATCTGGTTTTAATGCGTATTTCCCTTTTGCGTGATATACTTCTGCGTAAATTCTGTGAAACATCAGTGAAGCAATCAATACTTACAGATTATTTTAAAGATTATTTTAGATTCAGATTATCTTAGATGTCCAAACATAATTATTTATGAGATTTATTGAAATGTTAGTTAGTTCGTATTGGCCGGCTGGCTAGCCCTGGTGTCACTGTTTTATTAAGCCGCCTGAAGGCCTGATTTTTGGAAAGAAATAGCGGAAAGTTGGCCCCGCAGTCTAAAAGCATAGCTTGAAAATAAAAATACCAAAGCAATTTCTCATGAAAAGTAAAATAAAATACATAGGTTTGCAAAACCACGCAAAAAAAAATTATATTCTCTATTGTATTGTACATCATAATACTTTTTTGAAAATAAATGTTACCTCTTTGCGTCTTTGGCTTTTTGCAGGAAGAGAAGGCTAACCGCTTCAGCTCTCACATATCCGTCTCCGTTCTTATCAAAACACTTTGTTTTCCCATCGTTGCAAAGTAATCCCGCTCTTGAATACAAAATAGATAATATTTGTAACACTTATATATAATATTAACTAGATGGTGTAAAGACAAACACAGATACTATAGAATTCATAAATTCCTACTTTTTACAGAACGTGATAAGCCTTTTCAAAGTGAATTCATATAAACTTTCCGCCTTACCACTAAAGATTTAAACACGCTTTAAACACTGTTTATCCGTGCAATTTGTACATTGTTAAACATTGTCTAAGGCGTGCGTAAAACTTTTGTGGTAAAACGGTTTATTTTCAAACTTAAAAACTCATTAAAGATCTCAAATGTTGGATATGATAGGTTGTTTGTCAATATTATGTGTATTTATTTGTGATATATTCTAAATAGGAAATTTTGACATAGCTTAAGCTTAGGCAGGTAAACTTTTTAGTTTAAGTTACCAAAAATTGCATGTCCGTTAAGATAGACTGTTGTTATTAAGAAATTTTGTACCACCATTTTACACAGTTTGTGCAATAAACTTTTACTTTACTTTACTTCAACTAGATAATATAAAGTTCGATACTCCACAAAAACTCAAACTCAAATTTTAATAATCGGTTCTTTTTAAAGTCCTCAGAATAAGAACTAGCTATATTTCTCTGAGCTGAAGTCGGTTAATGGAAGATAATTTTACGTGATAACATCATAATACTCGTTTATGCATCACAAGCCGAACGCTTAGGCCGATCGTGCCTCTCTATCGCTTGTTCCGCGCTTTCACTTGCACGCTCGGCTCACGCAGAACGTGACAATGAGTCATGTTTTTTCGTGCGTGCAGCCAGCGTTTTTCGATTTATAAGCCGTTATCACGTCAAAGAATTGAAATGATTTATTTTCGAAATAGTTACACTGATAACAAATAATTTAATATTAGCATCGATTTTCCTATTTCTGGACTCGTCCATCATGATATCATGATACAATAAAACATAACTATTAATAATTAATTACATCAATTAAAATTGATAATAAATAAAACTATGCTCAAAAACCTATTTCGCGTCCGTCTCCGTCAGCAAGCAACAAATATTTTGAATGATTGTTTTCAATGTATGTAATTTTTGTAATTTTTAATCCGCTGTATAGGGGCTTCGTTACTAAACAATATCGGTAAATTACTCATATCATAAACTACATTAATCTAGAAATAATCAAATTAAAAATTGAATGATTAAAAATGTTTTCAGCTGTTTTAAGGTCTCGTCAAAAATAATTATGTCTAGGTCATAACTAATTAAAAATTAAAAAAGTAAATTGAAATGTCATTATAATAAAATAAAAGGAAAGATAGATACGGAGAGAAGAAAATACTTTCATTACTTACATTTCTGATTCGTACCGCCAGGAAATGGAACAGTCTTCCTGTTTCCTAAGAGATATAATCTAAAGCTTTTCAAGGTCAGAGTGAATAGGTATCTTCTAGGTCTGCGTGCTTCATCTTCGACCACAACGTCGCTTACCATCAGGCGAGTTGGTGGTCAAACGCGGACTTACTTGCGTGAAAAAAAAACTTTTCATGTCTCGTAATGAACTGACTTTTTCAAATTCAGCGACAGCATAGCATGCGAGCAGTTGTTGCCGCTGCCCACAATGGCGGCATCGCACTCCCCGTTCTTGATGCTGCAGTAGGCCTTCTCCAAAGCAGCTGAGGAACTCGCGCAAGAGAAGTCGAGGCAGTACGACGGCCCGCAGCCATTAACCCAGTACGAGATTCGGTTGGCCAGCATTGATTTACTTGACCTGGAGAAAGTCCTTGCTTAATTATATAAAGAAATAATATTTTTTCGCAAAAAATGGCATAACCGTGTTCCATCGTGTACAAAATTCGAATATTTCGCTCGAATTGTTTACATTATTGTTGATTTTTCAAAAACAGATCTGCCGATTTCTGTAAAATTTAAATGGGACTAGCTCGGGAGTATACCCTCTCGAAGTTAAAAGAATTTTTCGGTTTGGTTCACAATTAGCGGAATTATCGATGAAGACACAAATAATCCGCCAAGCACGAGTCGGACTCGAGCACGGAAGGTTCCGTACTGTATGGGAGCCCCCCTTAAATATTTATTTTATTTTAATTTTATTATTTATTATTGGTCAGGTTTGTTGTATGGGAGCCCTCCTCAAATATTTATTTTATTCTCGTTTTAGTATTTGTTGTTATAGCGGCAACAGAAGCATACATCATCTGTGAAAATTCCAGCTGCCTAGCTATCATGGTTCATGAGATACAGCCCGGTGACAGACCGACAGACAGACGGACAGACTTACATCGAAGTCTTAGTAATAGGGTCCCGTTTTTCCCTTTGGGTACGGAACCCTAAAAAATACATACAGACGAACATAGAACCTCCTCCTTTTTGGAAGTCGGTTAAAAATAGTATCGGCTTCAAGTAGCACCATTCATTTCGGTTAGTTTTTAGTTAGCAAATTTCCTTCCTTTTTGAGGGATTTTTCACGAAGGGTATTTTCCTCAAAAAGGAGGGTAATTTGCAGTCACACTATTTTTTGACCGACAAAAAAACAGCGGAGGACTCAAGTCGACGCGTATATTTTCTTATGTTTAACCACGCATAACTCTTGGTACGGTTTCGATAATTCTTTATTTATTGGAAAGGGTATAGGTCCCATTCAGATTTTATCGAAATCGGCTGAACCATATTTGATAAATCAACAATAATGTGAAAAATGTTACATCGATCCGTGCGAACTATTCGTGAATTCTGTACACGGTTTGTGCCATTTTTTGCAAAAACTTATAATTGTAGCCGATTTCGATAATGTTTGGTAAGATGATTTGTACGTAGGTACGTACGAATAATGCGACAGTGGTTTGAATAACTATACTAGTATTTTTAGGTATTTTTAGCCGGAAGTCTAAGTACATATATCATTGTAATAGACATGTCAACAACAAGTTTAATTTATGTGCATGTGACAGCATTAGTTCAAAGGGCTGGTTGTTACGAACTTCAATTTTTATTAGGCTACAATTCGTTTAAATTAATGTATACATTTTTTTAATTACTGTTGATTTATCAAAAACGCCTCAGCCGATTTCGATAAACTTAAATGGGACCACCGCGGGGGTATATCCTTTAAAACTGAAAAATATTTTTTTGACAATTGGAGAAAACATCGATGAACATACACAAAAAACATACATACAGACGAATACACTTAGAACATCCTCCTTTTTAGAAGTCGAATAAAAATAAGTTTCATTACTGTCGATCCTAGGTATTTTATAAATTTGATTTAAAAAGCTAATCATAATTGCTATAAAATATTCACAGAATGTTAAGTTGTGTATTTATTTATTTATTAAACTATTATTCCCTTATCCTATTTTGATTGGGGGTATGACCGGTAAAAAGATGGAATGTAGACAGATGAAAGAAAATTTTGCCGATCTCATAGCTTATATGCTGCGTTCGCTTGTTCGGTAAATTATGTTATGAAGTGAAATTATGTTAATTTCTTACCCGCCAACAATGAAGTTACTGCTCCGTTGAATATAATACAAGCACAGCGTGCAATAATCTGCAAATGACATTCCGATAAACACGCCAATTTTCATCCCATCCAGCGTCACGTGGCTGTTTCCTGAAAATATATTAAGATAAAAGATATAAGTATTATGTACAAGGTCATTTTTCATTAAGTAAGTAAATAAGTTTGTAGAGACCGGGTGGCTAGCCCTTGGCTAAATGGTTGAAACAACCGGAACCCACAATTTAACGTGTCATCCGAGCCACGGTAGCGCTCAATTGGAAAATGCCATCCGCGGTCACACATCCAAATACTGACAGTGCGGAACGTTGCTTAATAAAATTTCGGTGATCGCTGACAAACACCTAATCAAACTACGCTACGAGCGCTACACCAAGATACATAAGCCCCAACAAAGTCCTAAGCGTATTTGAGGATCGCTTTGACTATCAATACATGAACCATTGTCAGATGATTCATGTATTGACTAACAAGGATATGTCGAGAGGAGTATTTTAAGATTTGTGTGACATTTTTAAATGTCTGGCTTGTATTTATGCAATATTATTTGATTATGTCTGACATCTTTTAAATAATTTGTATGCTAAATTATGACTCAATGATTGGTCAAAATAAATGTTTTTTTTTTCGATAAGCACAACTATTTCCCTTCAACTAAAAAAATAAGGTTCTCACCAGAATCAAAAATAGCTCCATACGCATGTTCTAAAATCTTCCGTGAAATAGGTTCCAGCACTTTAGCCTGCTGGTACCCGACTTTGAAGAACTGCGCATCGAATTTTTCGATTTTTGATATTTTCCCAACATGTTTTGGAATCTCAGGATTGTCAGTTGTCCATCTTGGTTCATCGGTCACCATGTCCACCTAAGAATGCACGAAAGAGCCAAATATTTATCAGATTTAGATCAACAACGTAATTTCTTACTCATCATATTGACTATTTTAATAAAGAATATTTTTCACCATTGATAGGCCCAGAGTTTGTTCCATACTTCGAAATAAGCGAAAAAAAAATGGCTACATACGAGTATAACATAAACCATATTTTTTTCGACTGCGAATATCGAAAAGTTATGAAAAAAACATTGAAAAAAAAAATCCATATAGTAGTTTGGTAGTATGGCCGCCATATTTTTCAAGCAATTTCATACGATCTAAAAATATATTTCTACCTTAGGTGTAGGCCGTTAGTATAGAAAATAATAGCAAAATCATGTTACAAAATAAATAAAGCTAATATTTAGATACGGTACGATTATGGGATAAGTTCCATACATCGTTTTTTTGCAACATTTGTACTCGTATCAGTTTTCTACTCTAAGTACGAAAAACTATAGCTAAAAATCTGCTCACCCCATGGTAAAGATTTTCACTGAATTCCAATACACTATCAGAATTTGGGAAGACACCCGATAACCCGCTTATAACAATTTCTTCACCACTCATAGCTCCAGCCATTTTGTTTTCAACAATTTCTTTTTCATTTTCCATGTCACTTAAAAACGCTGGTAGCAAGTGTAGACGTAATTGAAGTCTGGAGCAAATAAATTCGTTTGTATGTAAATGGTTTTTTTATAAGCAAGGTCTTTGATAACATTACTTGAAAGTAGGGTTCCGTCGCAAAATTGAATAGAATATAATCTTGAACGGAGACCACACACTGCTTAGGATAGTGCAGGACGTCCATTGTCCTGTTTTGAAGTCACAAGACAGATGACAAGAAAAAAATATAATGAAATATAAATGATATGCCAATTTACGGATTCTTTTTATGTACGGAATTTCACACCACTGGCTTTTCGGTGAAGGAAAACATCGTGAGGCAACCTGCATATGTCCAAGGAAAAAATTCCATGGCGTATGTGAATACACCAACCCGCACTAGGCCAGCGTGGTGGATATGGCCCAATTACCCTTCGTGGGTAGGCCTACGTCATGCAGTGTACTGTACTGCACTGTACCAGCTTTTTAATAGTCAAAAAGGCTGGTACAGTGCAGTACAGTACAGATATGCCATATTAGCTGGCTTATCGGTTTATTTGTTTAGAAACTAAGATTCTACGTATAGATAGATGCATAAACAGAAGCACGTAACAGTTGTTTCTTAATTTAAAAGTTATGAACACACTTTTTTTTTCGTTGTAAAGCTATACATTATGTCAGCCTAATTAACGTTCAACCACTGCTAAACATAGGGTCGATTATCTATCTTTCATATTCAATCCTAATAAATTCCTTGCTTGCGGGGGCGAGACTGCTCAGTGCATATTATGTAACATTGCTTAGTAAAATACATATAATATTATTTATTTCCATATTATACTAAAGTCGAAAAATAATTATTAAAAATACAGACCCCGGAGTCTGTAGAGTGTAATCCTACTAATATTATAAACGCGAATGTGTACTGTATAGATGTTTGTCACTCTTTTACGCAAAAACTACTGAACGGATTGATATGAAACTTCGCAATAGTAATGCTTATACATCAGAATAACACAGGCTATAAAATATAAAGATGAGGCGTGAAACAAAGTTCGCCGGGTCATCTAGTAAATAATAAATATAAAAATATGAACACCATATTACTACCAACCTGCCAGTACCAGTCGTTCTGCTCAACCTTTGTTGTCGGGCCTATGACCTAGCTATATGACCAGAACGGTACCGAAACAGTTTGTTAATTTCTTTTATCTACACTTATGTTGTAACATTCTACTTATGTTTCCAATACTTGACTTATAATGACTACTGTTATAGCGCAGACAACAAAACACTCAATTTAAGCAATTTCAAATGATGTTTTAATATACACATCGATATCGTAAAATCTCATTATAACATCGCGCGCTCGCTCCTGATTGGCCCTGCGCGCGCAGCTGCGCTCTCATTGGTTAGATTTTAATGGCGCCAAGTTCACTGTGACAATACACGTACGCGTGGATTTAATGTTTCGCAATATGTTTTTATTTTATTTTTATTAGTGAAGATAAAGTAGTGAATGCAACTGCATATAACACGGGTATTAAAACACTCGTTACTATTATGAAACTCGCTGCGCTCGTTTCATAAACTCACACTCGTGTTTTAATACCCTTCATTATATGACAGTTGCATAAACTACTATAATAATGTCAGTGGCAGTGAAACGTAGAGGCCAATGCACATATCGCGGAGGACTGATGACCGATGTGGTCGAAAAGTTCTCGAGTAGAGACCGGGAAGCGCAGCGTACGAAGCTCATATTGCTCATCCATAAGGTTGACTGACTGGTCTCATGACAGTATCATCACGCTCGATGCAAGACACTTCCAACGGAGATCCAACGGAGATCCATAGAGAAGACCTATGTCCAGTAGTGGACGTTCTATGGTTACTGCAGTCCTAGCTGATGACGGATGTAGGTAACTTTCGTTATTTGCCAAATGATCACGTTCTATTTTAAAAATAATTGGCCAAGTGCAAATTGGACTCGCGCACGAAGGGTTCCGTACCCTATGGGAACCCCCTTAGCCCCATTTCAAGCGTCTTTCTGTTGCCGTTATTTAAATGGAGAAAAAAACGGCAAAAAATACGTTTGTTGCCCCTCTTAAATATTTTTTATTTTGTTTTTAGTATTTGCTGTTATAGCGACAACAGAAATACTTCATCTGTGCAAATTTCAGCTACCTATCTATCATGGTTTATAAAAATAAATAATAATAATAATAAATATTAGCAAACACTTATGTTCATCACATGAATATTTGCCCTGGGTGGGGAACGAACCCACGCCTCTTTGATCCAGAGCTAGGGTCACTAACCACTGAGCCACCGAGGGAGTCAGAGAGTTTATGAGATACATCCCGGTGACAGACAGACGGACGGATAGCGGAGTCTTAGTAATAGGGTCCCGTTTTTACCGTTTGGGTACGGAACCCTAAAAACCTTGAGCATAGTGCGTCATTCCATGGCTCTTCAATTGTTATTGAATCTAAGATTCATATGAAGCGAATGATTTGCAATAGACTGTAAATTTATTTAACTATATACAAAGTAAGGATACAATCGTGCAGTAATCGTAGGAACTCTTATATTATACAATTATTTACATGCACCACGTCAAAAAGTCGTAGGTCAGTAAAGTAACCCTTTTTCATCCGTAATTATTTTTTGCAAAAATAGTACAAGAGAGTACAAGCTACTTCAATATTAGACAATCTACAATCTAAGTAAAAAATTAGAATAGTCTATAATAATCGAATGTCACTTTCAACTATAACTTTTGCTGGCAAAATATAAAAAAAAAATTCAAACTCACTCAAAAGGCGCGGTTCTAACGGCGGGTCATGTCGATCTTTTGCCTGGCGATGATTTCATGGCTGATCAACTTGATCCACTAAAATTTTCTTGCTTGCTACTATTGCATTTGAAAAATTTTCGCGGTCGTTGCGTTTGTGTTTAATAGCAGTGCACTGCTTTTTGCTCATATTTATTTTAAAATTACTGAAAATATTGTAGAGTATTTTGCTTTGCTCATACCTTTTAGAAATATTGTAAAAACTTTCAAATTTGGCGCTCTGTACATATAAACACTAGAGTGATCTTATTTGATCAATCTTTATTTTGAATTTACTGAAAAAAACAAACATATTTTTTCCTGATCGTTGTACTCGTGTATAAAAAATTGACAAATTTTCGCGCTCTATATATTATACTCGCAATCATAACAGCTGCAGAGTGCTTTGCTCTATTAACAATTTTGAAGTTACTGTAAAAACATACCAAAATTTTTTCGCACTCGCTGCGCTCGCGCTTGATAGCATTGCAGATAACTACTTTTCTCATATGTAAAAGTGGCAAATTTTCGAGCTTGCTGCGCTCACGCATATTAACATAGCAGTGCTCTGCTTTGTGCATAATATCTATGCGCATAGACTGAAATAACTAAATAATTTTGCGCTATTTAAAATTTCTGAAAAAAAAACATCGCGACCGTTCGCGTTTTCTCGAAGTTGTTTGTTTCATTTCTGTCTTCTTCAATGTTCGTTTTAGCACCATAACAATAGGTACTAAGGTAGGGCTGTGGCAAGCGAAGGGAAGTGGTCAATTTTAAGAATTTGCACAACACGCGACGGCTTTGAGACCACATGTCACAAGTTAAAGGTTAACCGAATTAACATTGAATGCACATCGAATGACGTGAACGAAATAAGGTGACTGGAGTAGTTTAGAAATCGCCAATACTTATGTACCTATTATCTATACCAATATATTGTAAAGTGCAAGTCGAGACACGCGTGTGGTGGGCTTCTGTAGATGACAACGATGATTACTCGTATGATGATATTATTAATGTGTTTATCATTCCATTAGATGGTTCCATTGCCGACGATATCGTGGTCATGGCAAAGTCGATGGAGGAACTCAGTACGATGCTCGAAGGCCTCAATCGAGTATCTCAACAGGTGGGTCTCAAAATGAACATGGACAAGACAAAGGTCATGTGTAATTCCCATGTTGTACCCACCCCTATTTCAGTTGGGAACTCGGTTCTTGAAGTCGTCGACTCGTACGTCAACCTAAGACAAGTAGTCCAATTAGGTAGGTCCGACTTCAAGAAAGAGGCCAATCGCCGAATCCAACTCGGCTGGGCAGCGTTCGGAAAATTGCGTAACGTCTTCTCGTCCGACATACCTCAGTGCCTCAAGTCGAAAATTTTCGACCAGTGTGTGTTGCCAGTGATGACTTACGGCACAGAAACGTGGTCTCTCACTATGGGCCTTATTAGTAAGCTTCAAGTAGCCCAACGAGCCATGGAGAGGGCTATGCTTGGAGTTTCTCTGCGCGATCGAATCAGAAATGAGGAGATCCGTAGAAGAACCAAGGTTACCGACATAGCCCAGCGGATTGGCAGGTTGAAGTGGCAATGGGCAGGGCACATAGCGCGGAGGACTGATGACCGATGGGGTCGAAAAGTTCTCGAGTGGAGACCACGTACCGGCAAGCGCAGCGTAGGACGTCCACCTACAAGGTGGACGGACGATCTCATTAAGACCGCAGGATCGCGCTGGATGCAAGCCGCTACCAACCGGTCTTATTGGAGATCTTTAGGAGAGGCCTATGTCCAGCAGTGGACGTCCTATGGCTGAAAAGAAGAAGAAGAAGAAGATGGTTAACTAGATTAGATGGTTGAAGCCGTGGTGGTCTAGTGGTAATGACACCCGCCTTACAATCGTGAGGTCGTGGGTTTAAACGCGGTCCCGTACCAATGAATTCCTTGCAATTTATGTACGGAATTTCACACCACTGGCTTTTTGGTGAAGGAAAACATCGTGAGGCAACCTGCATAAGGAATTCCATGGCGTATGTGAATACACCAACCCGCACTGGGCCAGCGTGGTGGAAATGGCCCAATCACCCTTCATGGGTAGGCCTACGTCCTGCAGTGTACTATTAAAAAAAGGCTAGTACAGTACTGATGGTTAACTAATAAAATAATTATATTTCTCTAAAAACGTGTTTTTAAAGACAATGACCAGACTGAGCTGATTGCAAATTTAAATATTTAAATTTTCCTTCATTACTCATAAAGTTAAAATCTCACAGTGCTCAAAATAATTTTGAGAGTATGTTTTTACTATGGTATATACAGTCCAAAAATTCTATATGTATTGTATGTTTTAGAAATAAAAGGGACTTTTTTCAACTTAACCGTGATTGCTAGAACGTTGAAATTTTCACAAATGACATATTTCTGCTGCCGCTATAACAACAAATACTAAAAACCGAAGAAAAAAATAAGGTGGCTCCCAAACAACTAACCTGATTATTTTGCCGTTTTACGCTCGATATAACGGTGACAAGGTAGATGCTCGAAATATTCACAGAATGTTAAGTTAAATATGCATTCTAAAAATAAATATTTAAACTAAAATAAAGTAAATATTTTAGAGGTGACACAAGTAACGTACTTTCATGCTCGATATTAACAACGGACACAGGAAGATGCTTGAAATATTTACAGAATATTACGATGTATATTACTTTCATAAATACATAATTAAATTAAAATAAAACATTTAGGAGGGCTTCCATAATTATGGTAAGGAACACTTCGTGCGCGAGTCTGACTCGCTCTTTGCTGATTATTCAGATTGGGCTCCATTAATCCCATACAATAAATTAATAACCGAATTTACATCGAATAGTTATCGATTGACGTAAACGAATTTAGGTATAAATCGTCGCAATGTACTCATTACATTATTATAATATTCCCACCCCGAATGCAGGGACAAAATATTACAGAATTATATTTCGCGAAAAATGGCAAAACCGCCTTCCATCGTGTACAAAATTCGAATATTTCGCTCGAATTGTTTACATTATTGTTGATTTATCAAAAACTGCTCAACCGATTTCTGTAAAATTTAAATGGAACCTTGGAAGTATTTAAATAAGATTTAAAAAAAAATAAAGAAAAAATACATACACACGAACATAGAACGCTTCAATATTTAAATAAAAAAAAGAAAAATAATCTCTATATACTGTGTTTTCATGAGAAAACTTCACTTTTATCAAACAAGTTCCTTAGTTCTTTTAGAATCTAGAGAAAAGGAAAATTTATGAATGTTTGTTTTCCCTGTAACTAATTATTTCTTATTATCTATAGCAATGCCATTTAGCGTGGTAAAATTGCCATTAAAGTGGCAACATTACCGCGTGGCAATGCTGCTAGCATGCTGGGTACGCTGCCAACTGGGCTTAATAGTTTGAATTGTCTCTAACCCTTGGTTTTTTGTGTCGAAGTATCATAAGTAGAGCTATTTTATTTATTGCATCTTGCTTCTATTTATAGATAAAAACGATTTTAGTTTTGTCAGAAATATCTATCTGCAAGAGAGAATAAGATTACAGCATAAGCTTCTCCGAATCTTTCCATCTGAATCTAGTGGGATTATCAATCGTTTAATCTACAAAGCTTTGTCGGTATTATTGTACGTTCTTTGAAAATATTCGCATTATTCTCGTATAAATTTTATATTGCAATTTTCAGTTTTTGGAGTTTTTAACCGACTTCCAAGAAGAGGAGGTTATATTTTCGTCTGTATTTTTTTGTCTATGTACATCGATAATATCGCCAATCGTAAACAGAATCGAAAAATTATTTTTTAGTTCGAAAGGGTATCGTCGTAAAAGGTAGGGAAGTCGTCCTATTTAAATTTTACGGGAATCGGCTAAGCTGCTTTTGAAAAATCAACAAATTTTTGAAACAATTCGAGCGAAATATTTGAATTTTGTACACGATGGAAGGAGGTTTTGCCATTTTTTGCGAAAAATAAGGATTAATATTTCAGTTTGATTCAATACAATTTCAATTGATTATATTATTATTTTTCTCAAAATCGCACAACCGACTTCCACCGTGTATAGAATTCGAATAGTTATTTCAACTTAAAACGAGTCATTATTATCCTAACACAATCTCGAGGGCTATGGCAGGTCAATAATATTGTATGAAACTCCCTAGGGGTTAATGTGATTTAAATTTGGATCGTCCAATTCGTATGAAAATATCTCAACTTAGAACATTTAAGGACATCGTAAAGAGGTTTCATTTTGTAAAATCAAATATTATAACCTCTTTACAATGTACGGCAACTGGCATTGTAAGAAGGTTCTACTTGACTTCACAGAAAAAAAAACCTCTTTGGTGCCCGTATCAGTTCGATTTTATAGTATAAAATCTCTTTGCAATGCCCGTTTAGGCTATGATAATCGAGCTGGCCTTGGTCTTATTTTTTTTCATGTAGCATTCTCTTCCATTCTCTTTTTTATTACGAATTCTGTGCGATTCTATGAGGTATCATGAGGTAGTAAATTAGTAGGTGCATTCTAATTTATTTTAATTTATTGTGAACAATACCGAGTTGCCTAATGAGTACTTACCTACGCTTAGTGAATTTATGACGTAAGTATTACTCTTATTCTTGGTGTTATATTTTCTCGCAGGATGTATAAAAAGTACAGTATGGACCTCTAAAACCAAGTTTGTCTTCGTCTTGGGCGACTTGAACCCCTCGCTTCACTCAGGACTCTAAATAATTCCCGAGCGAAAACCCTCGCTGCGCTCGGGAGTTAACTGTAGAGTCTCTCGCTACGCTTAGGGTCCAATTGTCGCCTGTGACATAAGACACCACTTGGTTCTCTTGGTACATAATCTACTATTATCATTTACTTAGAGACACGCGTTAGTAAATTTTATTCAATATTTACTTAGAGATCTTCATTCGCACAGAGACACTCATTTCTAACAAGCACTCACTCTCTAAACTTAAACAAAAATAAAAGATACATTTCTTTCGTCTTTTAGTGTTTTTACTTTCAGGAAATAATTGCACCCAACTACAATGGAAAAATCTAAAAGGTTCAAGTTGAAGCCGTTTGGACACAAGGAGTAGTGCAATTGTATGAGAAACACCGAGATGTGGGTCGCTTTGAGCACTTTCAGACACGATATGGTGAAAGATCGTGTCTTAGATGCAAGAAAATTGAGTTATGAGACGATGTTATAAATTTTCAGCTCAGTGTTTTTTTAGGGTTCCGTACCCAAAGTGTAAAAACGGGACCCTATTACTAAGACTCCGATGTCCGTCGGTCCGTCTGTCTGTCTTTTACCAGTGTAATCTCATGAACCGTGTTAGCTAGACAGCTGAAATTTTTACTGATGAAGTATTTCTAATGCCGCTATAACAATAAATACTAAAAGCAGAATAAAATAAATATTTAAGGTGGGCTCCCATACAACAAACGTGATTTTTAGTATTTTTGCTCGCTATTAATAATGGTAAGAAGAATGGGACTAAAGGGGCTCCAACACGGTAAGGAACCATTCATGCGCGAGTCCGACTCGCACTTGGCAATTTTTTTTAATAGTATTCGCGGCTTATGTGTTACTAAAGCAGACTCCACTAAATAAAGCTGGTTAAAACTATACAGGTTCGAAAATGGCGTACTAAGCTGAAAATAAGTGATTTATGCCATTGTTATATGATCAACTTGATCAACTTTCCCAACCCCTATAGCATAATTTTGTGGATGACATCCCCAAAAAAAAATACCCAATATTTTTAATGCACATCCAAAAGCACACAATGCTTCGTACGTCGATGGCACTAACATTTGCTTGCAGACATCTATCCGTTCTACTCCTTAAATCTAGATGGGAATCGAACTCCGAATCTTTTACGCGCTGAAGCGACAACTCTCTGAAATGTTTAGTGCTTGTCCCAATATGTGACTGTAAATTTACATTAAAGGCAAGTTCTTATATACTAATACAATGTTTAATATCAAAACGTCATAAGTTTACTTATTCAACAAGACACTTTCTTATAACACGCTAACACGCTATACTAGATCACTTACTAGACTGCGTTGCAAAGTACCGTTTTCTCTAGACCTTCCGGCCACTTACAATCAAAAGATTTAGTGAGTGACTGTCTGACAAAAAGCGTACAGCCTAGACCGCCAAAGATATAAACTAAAAACTTGGAATATGTTTAGTTTACGTAATGGAGTACGAACAAAAGATTATTAAAAAAACATTGAAATAAATTTTACAAAATCAAATAAATTTTGTTAAGCTAGTTCGAGAATAACGCGGGCAAGACCGCGAAATATAAAATCATTTTCTGCACAATACCTATATTTAAGTGCACATCAAAAAGCACACTCTGCTTCATCCATCGACGGCGCCAACATTTGCTTGCAGATATCTAACCGGTCAGCTCTTTGAAAATCTAGATGGGAATCGAACTCCGAACCTTTTACGTGCTGACGCGACAACTCCCTGAAATGTTTAGTGCTTGTCCTACTTTGTGAATGTAAATTTACATAGGGATGTGAGTTTTAGCTTCAGATTATTTATTGCTGGTATCTGTTTTAGATGAGGTTTGGGTCAGAGGATACCAAAGGGGGCACTGAGGAAAAAAGACTTAGAAAATTTTTCACTAAAATACAACGCCATAAGTAATCTTCGGGATCCGGTGGGATGTGGGAGTATAAGGGTGGGGAAACCCCTGCACGCACCCGGAGGTCATTGACCTTGACTTACCTTGTCCCCTAGGTCATTGACCTTAAATGACTTTGACCCCGAAATTATTAACCTTGAATGACCTTGACCCTTAGGTCATTGACCTTGACTCCAGAATCATCGACCTTGACTCCAGAATATTCGACCTTGACTGACCTTGACTCCAAGCATCGGGTTGACTGACCTATCCTGCTAAAAGACCAAAAAAAATTGAAAGACCCACCGGAGGTCAAAATGGTGTATGGGAACGTTGATCCTGAGTATCTCTTCTACCCATTCCCAACAAAAAAAAAGGGGGGTTGCCAGAATACCACACGGTGTGAAAAATAATCAATGTCTTTTTTCCTTTATAACTGCGCCCCCTCTCATATACAAGCACCGAAAAAAAAATTAAGACCCACCGGAGGTCAAAATGGTGTATGGGAACGTTGATCCTGAGTATCTCTTCTACCCATTCCCAACATAAAAAAGGGGGGTTGCCAGAATACCACACGGTGTCAAAAATAATCAATGTCTTTTTTCCTTTATTTTTCTTCAAAGTACGGCGAGGCCTATGTTCATAGTGACCGTAAGTAGCATGTTCAACTGAACACTGATTTGGCTTGGCTGACACGTTCAACTACGGGTCCCGGTTGTTTTAACCGCTTAGACACGTGAGAAGAATTCAGGCAGTTTAAAAACACTGACTGACACCAGATCAAGCCTTCAGGCCTATTCGAACTTGCTTTACTTTGAATTGAACAGAGATCATGCAAAAAAATATCGAGTTAAGGCCATTACCTGGTACAGTATGTTAGCTGATGGGCATAGTGCTCCAACAGCATCACTAAGATTCTAGTAGGACACACAAATGATACACCATTGGACAATGATACGGACCTCCAATATCTCTGCATATAAACTCAAAGTACTTACAAGGCCTCACGGCTTACTCACCCATACACCACTGATCACTATCACAGACTGAGACTCCGCCCGTCGCCCAAACCATCTCTCTGTCTACCCTCATTCCCAATACTTCTCACCGTCGCAAAACCGAAGTGTGTTGCGACTATGTGTAGGTACCCACTTTAATAAGCGCAGCTAACAGGTATTTAGTTGTTTGCTTTATTTTCTTTAGTAAAATTACAATTTTAAGAAATTTCATATTTTCGGATCTTATTATCTTTTGACTTTACTAGTAATATAGCGGTGTAATAGCGGCTTTAAACAAAAATCAAACTAGAAATACGATCTAACATTTGAATTAAGCATTAAATATCGTTGTTTTTCATTGAATTTGTTTACCATATTTTAGAGCATTTTTGGCTACTGTACATAGTCTGAGCCTAATTCGCAAGATGTTCTTTGCATTCAGTGATATTTTTTGATCCGACTACACAAAAAAGAGGTGTTTTTATTTTTGCATAATCATATTTTGTAAGTTGGAGAACCCTTATCGCAATTATTACTCTGGTCAGTTTGGAATTGTATGACTGTTTTCTTTACGAAAACTTTTCATGCGTATGTATCTTTTTAGGGTTCCGTACCCAAAGGGTAAAAACGGGACCCTATTACTAAGACTTCGTTGTCCGTCTGTCCGTCTGTCAGTCTGAGCGTCTGTCCGTCAGTCTGTCTGTCACCGGGATGTGTCTCATGAACCATGATAGCTAGGCAGCTGAAATTTTCACAGATGATGTATTCCTGTTGCCGCTATAACAACAAATACTAAAAAAAGAATAAAACGAATATTAATGGGGGACTTCCATACAACAAACGTGATTGTTAGGAGGTTTTTGCTCGCTTTTAAAAACGGCGAGAGGAATGGGACTCCCATACGGTACGGAACCCTTCGTGTGCGAGTCCGACTCGCACTTGGCCGATTTTTTTATTTCTATACTACGTATTTAAAGGCGTAAATTAAAAAAAAACTGTTCGTAATCACTACATAGTATAAAATAATGTCGCTTTCCGATGTCTGTCCCCATGTATGCCATGTATCTTTAAAACTATGTAAGTAAGGAATTTTGATGCGTTTTTTTTTTTATAGATAGAGTGATTCAAGAGGAAGGTTTATATGTATAATACACCTGTTCGAAGCCGCTCGCCGAAGCCTAGGCGGGTCGCTAGTAACACATAATTTAGTATCCGTTGATTAACGGTAGGCATTTTTATCAACATTCATTCACACGTTCTTTTTAGGGATCCGTACCCAAAGGGTAGAAACGGGACCCTATAACTAAGACTCCACTGTCCGTCTGTCTGTCTTTCTGTCACCAGGCTGAACGGTTATAGCTAGTATGCTGAAATTTTTACTGATGATGTATTTCTGTTGCCATTATGACAAAAAATACTTAGTAAAACTGAATATTAAGTGGGCTCCCATAAAACA
The DNA here is from genome assembly GCA_964007245.1 of Hypomecis atomaria. Taxonomy (NCBI): domain Eukaryota; kingdom Metazoa; phylum Arthropoda; class Insecta; order Lepidoptera; family Geometridae; genus Hypomecis; species Hypomecis atomaria. The sequence continues at coordinate 4,050,850 of OZ023296.1, read as the reverse complement.
AACCTGATTTTTAGCCGTTTTTCGCTCGATATTATTAATGGTAACAGGTAGATGCTTCATATATTCACATAATATTTAGTTGTATATTCACTTTAATAATAAATAATTAAATGAAATTAAATATTTTTTTCAGGGGGCTCCCATACAGTACTAAACCCTTTGTGCGCGAGTCCGACTTGAACTAGACCGATTTTTTTGTCACATAAAAATGTAACTTTTTTGTTCAATAATTTGAAGCAATTCCAGAATTTTGATGGAAATTGCACTTACAGAGTTATCCAAATTACTACTTTTGCTCGCTGCTTTTTGCTAGAATTTGATGATATGAATTCCTTACATTGTTACGTTTCTATAAACAAACGATTTGTTCGTTCGCTTCAGCCATAGGAGGTCCACTGCTGGACATTGGTCTTCCCTTATGATCTCCAATAAGACCGGTTGGTAGCGACTTGCATGCAGCGCGATCCTGCGGTCCCATCCGTCCACCTTATGGGTGGACGCTGCGCTTGCGCTTGCGGTAGGTACGTGGTCTCCACTCGAAAACTTTTCGACCCCATCAGTCCTCCGCATAAACATAATCCATCATAAATAAGCGATTATTTAGTAGTGTAGTAGTTTATATTTATTTATGACTAACCTTTCCCAGCAACAAGTATGTATCATTATTTCCTGTTTTTGCGTCATAATCATAATAAAATGGCATTTTACTACCATATTTCACTTTATTCACTATTGCTCAGGTATTCAACGAATTATGACAGCAATGAACAGTAAATTGCCATTATTGAAACATTTATCAGATAATAATTGAATTAACGATACATAAATACAATCTCTGAGAATTTATAGCTTCGCGGCAATTATCATTGCGCTATTCGTTCCAATATTACTTAATTGAAGTAAGAGAGGTCAAATCTGCGCATGAAAATGCAAACTAGATAATATTTTAGTATGGTAAACTGTAGCAATTTACTAGTAACTTTAGTAGTAAATACGCTCATTTGAAAAACTTGTTTTTGCCCGCGGCTTCGCCCGCATGATATTTCGAGGCCTTACCTTATCATCCTTAATAAAGGTGGAAAAAGAAAAAATAAAAAAAAAACGATTTCACATTTGTTCGATTCGACAGTTCTTTTTTTTACATTTCTTGGAGAGCACGCTAGAATAGTTCGCAGATGGGAGATTTTTTCCTACTGACTTAACACTTATTGTTATAATATGAGAATTTTTCGCAATATCATCATAATTTATAGCCTATGTGTAATTCTGATATATAATCTATATAAATGCAAAGTTTTATCTCAATCCATTCAGTAGTTTTTGCGTGAAAGAGTAACAAACATCCATCCATCCATCCATCCATCCTTACAAACTTTCACGTTTAAAATATTAGTAGGATATCTAGTTCGGTGTTTTTTTTGCTAGATAAAAATTGCTTATTATTTTTCTAAAAATTCCAAAAAGATAATATTTACGCAAATTAACATTGTGACAGATGATCCATAGTCTGTTTAGTAGTGTTCTTGACACCGTCGTTCTTCATTCTCAGCAAATGGCTTGTAAAGTCTTTGGGCCATAATTTTGTCTATGGTATTGGATTCAGCGAAATGATATCTGATCTATGGTATTTATTTCCTGACAATTACAATCTGGATATTTTTAAGACAAGAGTGAATAGGTATCTTCTAGGTCTACATATTCGGCTACAACTTCGCTTACCATCAGGCGAGTTGTTGGCCAAATGTAGTATTATAAATTTAAAAAAAGATCCTCTATTTTGGCATTCTTGTTTACTCACTAGTTACCGTCCTTTCATTAGGTTGGTCCTACAGAATTTTCTGCATGATCTTATGATCTACCTCTCCGCTACTAAAAGTTTGAGTGGAGTCAATAGCTTCAGAAAAAGATTTACACATTTAAAAGACCAACGTTGGCTCGCTCTAGATGCAAAAAGAGAACAACTTAGAAACTGACCGCCTGCACACATATTTTACAATTATGTTGATGGCGTCCTCACATGTAGGACCTGGGACCGTACTGTGTATGCGTACTAACGTTCGGCTTCATTTTTTCTCTTTATCGCACCAATTACTCGCGCCAAGAGAGCGAGCGGGAGAAAAAGCGAAGCCGAATGTGAGAGCGCTTACACAATAAGGCCCCTGCTCTCAAACTTTCACCGCTAAAGGTAACTTACTTCAGTCATGTCGCACATCTAGATAAAGAGTGCTACTCTTAAAATACCTGTTTTTTTCTATTCTGATCTGGACAGCACTTTCTCTTTCAAATGTTAGTCATAAGCCTCACGCAATTTTAGTTTTTCTTCTTCGGTAGCATTCTTGTATGTTTCGCAAAGATCGCACGCATCTTTTTTCGGGATGTGAAAAGAAATATTAAACTGAGTGTTAAAAATACGATTAAACGTTGATGACAAAGCAAATGGTAAAGTTTAATTTTTGAGTAGATCTTTACAGTCACGGTTTAGATCCGCAAGGGATTTTTCACTCGGAATAAATTCCCTCGTTGTTTGTGTTCGAAGGTAGAGTGCGTTTCATCAAATAGTTCCTATGCCGTCATGTTGGCACCCCTGCAAGAGTGCAAAGAAAGAATTATATGCCCATACTTATTTGCATCACTGCCAACATGACGGCATAGGAACTATAAGATGAAACGCACTATAATGAGATTCTATTCTAGGTATAGACTTGATGAAATCAACGACACTTTCTTTTATTTCATTATCTATGGTCGAGTGATGTCCGTGTTTACCCCTTCGGTCATCTCCTATGAATCAGCCCTCTTCTCGTTTTGAAAGAGCTGTCCTAATACATTAGTCGCTTATGCTTAGCGTAACACTAAAGAAAGTCTTGCAGACTCTAATACGAGTGTCTTCAACCTCGAAGAAAAATGCAGGATTGAGTGATCTATAATTTTGGGTACTGCTGTATCTGTATTTTATAACTTGCGTATGCCTTACAATGAACTCTCGTTGTCTTTGAAGGTCGCCTGGTTGCCAAAAATTGTAGAACAAAAATTTGCGTGATATTTCACTTATTTTTGTTTTGCATTTTAATTTGCACTTGTCATGGCATGGAGGCTTGACCGCTCTTTCTGGAACACGCTTATTAATTGAACTGACATAGGATTTTTTCCAGTATTTCGCCGAAATTTCTTCACATTTAAGGCCCAACAGCAGGGTTTCTTGTCCTTTTCCTACCCCTTTGACAGCTTTCAGGACCAACAGACTGGTCTATGCTCGGCTGAGAGATGGAAGCTTCAGCAGGCGGAATCTCGTCCAAAAGATTAGTAGAATCTGGCATGGCTAATGGCACAGAGTTATTAACTATTTCTGTATTACTGCTGCTTATAGAGCTGCTGGAATGACTAGATGAGGAACTGGAACTGCAAGAGGCAGTACTAGACGAACGAGAGCTTTTTCTTGGAACTACGAGAAGTGGACGTTGAGTTTTCGCTTTAGAGGATGGGTTGAAGAGCGGATCTGCATCCAAATCGTCGAAATAGCTACTGTCGCTTTTATCCGGCGAAACGCGGTACGATGGTTTTACCTGGGTGCTGACAGGGAGTGATGCTTAAGTTGTTAAGTTCTTTTGTAAGTCCATGGTGTCATTTACATGGTGTCACCTCGGTGCTCGTTGAAGGCGTTGTTGAGTTCTCTTGAAGCTTTATATCCGTATTACTGCTCTCAGGCTCATTTGAGTTAGCCTCCATCGCCATCTCTAGAAGTAAACGGCCACGACCTTTCATTATCTGTAGGAAAAAATACAAAGTTATCAAAATTCACAAAGACTGTATTAACTCTAAAAATGTTATTAAATGGAGTTATTTTATTGAAAAACAAGGAAGATAAAATCATTTAAGTAAAATAAAAACGTAACTCTAAATATTTCTTTATCAAGTTAAACAAAAGCATTTATCGTTCTTGAAATAAACCAGCCATGAATTTAAATTAAACCAGCAATACCCAACCAACTCAAACTACATCAAATATTTTCACCAATACTGAACTATTTTTAGTTAGTTCCATAAAAAGTACTCACCTTTGTAAACAATACCAGTATAATTTAGTAAAAATATAATTGTTTGAAGAACGCTCGAGAAACAAGACGGGTCCAATCACGTATACCAAATTAACTCAAAATAATTTATGTTTTATAACTGCGGCTGATCACGAATACAAAACAAAGTCGAAATAATCCGGTCTTTGTGCGTATTGACAGCATCTTCCCGCACGGCTGACAAGTCGTAACTAGTGATTACTCTTTTTGGCGGGGAGTGTGCCTGGAGTAACTCAGCAAGACTGACTTACGGCGCCATCTATATTTTATTAATGGAGATTTTTACATAGGTGTCTTTGGAGTTCATGTAGTTTTTGACGTAGATTCCGATAATCGTAATAACTCCAATTCGGATTATTTTGAGTTGTGCTACCCTTTATCTAGATGTGCGATGTGATAACACATCAATTAGTAGCCTAACTAGAAACTATGCAGTCGATGTAGCTGAAAACGGCCTGGAAACCATCATAATCAGTAAGGGCGGTTTTGAATTAGCGTTTTACACGCGTGTATAAGTTCGTTTTTGGAAGCGCGTGTAGGCGCGTATAATCCCACTTTTTGGCAAATTCTTAGCAAACTCTTACGACCGTTGACACGCTTCTAATATCGTATACTCTAGTATACGCCAAAATACGCTCGTTTACGCGAGTCTTGATTTTGAAGCGCGTAATGTAGCGCGCGTGTAAGTGCGTATGCCGAAACGATCGTATACGCGCAGACAAATACGCTTATCTGAAACCGCTTTAAGAACCTATTCTAATTAAGGTTCCGTACCCAAAGGGTAAAAACGGGACCATATTACTAAGACTCCGCTGTCCGTCCGTCTGTCCGTTTGTCTGTCACCAGGCTGTATCTCATGAACCGTTATAGTTAGGCAGCTGAAATTTTCACAGATGGTGTATTTCTGTTGCCGCTATAACAACAACTAAAAACAGAATAAAATAAATATTTACATAATATTAATAATATTTAATGGCTGCCATACAACAAACGTAATTTTTTTGTCGTTTTTTTGTGTATAAATAACGGCTACAGATAGACGCTTGATATGGGGCTAAGGGGGTTCCCATAGGGTACGGAACCCTTCGTGCGCGAGTCCAACTCGCACTTGGCCAATTATTTTTCAACGTTAGTGCAGCATCCAATCCTAGAAAGCAGCTCGTCTCTATATGGATACCAATAGCATATTACAGTTTTTTTTAATAAAGACATGTAACAAACGTTCTTTAACAGCAATTAATGCTGCAGCGGAATAAATAAAAGTAAATTGGGACCGAGTTTCAAACAAAAAGGAAATTAAACGGTGGTAGGTAATTTCGATTTCGCATACGGAACAGAGGGATTAAACACTTTATAGTGCTCGAAAAGCAGACATTGAGAATTCCAGGAAATCGTTTTTATGTAAATAACGTGTTTCGAGTAAAATTTGTTTGTGGTTTTCTTTTGTGAACTGTCCATAGTTCATTTTAAAGAGAAAACATGTTGGGAATGTCAAAAAATTATGTATTATATAGGTAGCTTTATGTAAATGTGTACCCTTAAATAACAACGGGTCAAGTCAATAACTATTCTTACTGAGATTGGTTTATCCTCTTTCATGCGGCAGCGGAGCAACGAAATGACTTGGTTTTTCGCATGAATATAGTGCAAAGGTCGAAAAGTGACAGAAACTTTTTAATCTGAAATAAATCATAATAAAAACTTAACTTTCTAAAAATACAAGCTTTTGAGATCCTGGATATCACGTAGCAGCAGAGCTAGCCAAGACAAGTAAAACGAGCCCAATCACTACGGGTCTATCTTGTTTAGTACAGGAGTTTCTATGGCCACCTTCCGACTCAATCATCATATCAGCTCCATGGTACCATATTATTGCATTGTCGCGTGATATACATGTGTGCAAAATTTCACCTCAATCGGAAACCGGGAAGTTGGTCACATTTTACTTGCGAGATTCCACCCAAATTTACATTAAACATAGGTACATCTATTCTTTCTTCTCTTTTAGATCCTGGTTTTATGTTTTAGATGGTCTTCCTGTTCCACACTATAACTACCCCAGATTTTCAGAAAATCTATAATCCTGACCCAATGAAACCGATAAGGAAATCAAACTTTACAAATATAAAATTAGCCTAAATAATAAAAACAGAGCCAATTGAGTACTTTCATGAATTTAATCAGAAAATGTGACTTGAAAACAGAGCCAATTGAGTACTTTCATGAATTTAATCAGAAAATGTGACTTGAAAACAGAGCCAATTGAGTACTTTCATGAATTTATTCAGAAATTGTGACTTGAAAACATAGATAAAACATAGAAAAACATAGAAATCCGCAAAAAATATCCAGGACAACATTTTTTTTTGGTTGGTTTGTGTTATTTATTTTAGGTGTAAATGGCAAAGAACCCACGAAAATTAGAATTCTTCGCGCTGAGTGAATTTTGTATCACTAGTCATTTTTAAAACAATCTTCCCTGAGCTTCGTTATCAAAATCAATATAACAAAAACTTCGGCATTAAAAACTTCCAAGTTCTAAATCTGTCCGGATTAGATGAGGCGATAACATCATAAAACACGGACATCCGGGAACTTCCGGCTACTTCCGGCTTATCTCTACAATTTAAGGGGGAGAGATTTACCCCCGGATGAAAGTTTTGCCGTATTTTTCTTCATACCTGAGAAAGTGGGGTAAACTGAAACTGGGCCGTAAACAGTTAGGTCAATGTCGAAATGGAGAAATGGATAGGAGTGGTTTCGTTTTTTAAATGCCAAAACAAAAGAAAATTTAGAAGCTTGGATTATACAGGGTTATTTCTAATCAATTAGCATCCTTTCAGGAGCTTATTCTGTATATCAAAACTAACAACTTTTGTTCTACGACTTTTATTAATTCTCAAATTGTTCCATAGAAAAATGTCGTTCACCCTCGACAAAATGTATGGAACAGCTGATTTTTTTTTGAGTTTTAACAAAATTCGTGGAACAAAAGTTGTTAGTTTCGATGTACAGAATAAGCCCCTAAGAGGATGCTAATTGATTAGAAATAACCCTGTATATCTGTCTATATGGACAAATGTGAACATCAATAACAAAGAAAACGGTTCAGATCTTTGACATTGCGCTTACGTATGTATTATGTCTAAACTGTCAAAATTTGTATGCATAGGCACCATATTATTGGTAGGTAATGTTTTTAGGTCGTTTTGCTCAGCCCATTCAGTATCTACACAAATACGTCATCAAAGTTTAAAAAATTGAGTGATAGACGAGCAGCTTGCCTTAATTTTAACGCCACGTAGGTATATACTTGTGTCTGAAAAGTCTTGAAGTTTTAAATTTTATCTATTAGTTGAAAACACTTTGAGGAAGAAAACTTTTTGCTTTGAGATATTAAAATCTGATCCAAAAATTTATTGAAACATTATCCTTTAATCTGATACATAGTAATACTTGCACACTTCTAGTAGCTAAACATTTTATTATTTGGCAGTTGAATAATTGACAAAGAGACGGTACTCCTCTAAGCATGCTGTGCAAAATAAGCGGACCATTCGGCCTCTTATTAACCAGACAAATTCTACCCCATCCGGCGCTGGGCAGGGCCGGCTCGTGAACAATCTCGAGCACGGTTTGTACCCGGCTTGCTTTAACTACGTGCTCACGTTGTCGCTGGAGCCGTCGTAGACATCCATAGAGTTCCATACATACTCGTAACTGACGACCAAACGTAAGCACGGTTCAAAACCGTGCGTAGTCCCGGCGAAAAACCGTCTGGTCGAAGAACTGGTCTTCTCTTCTGGTCTGGTCTTCTACTTAGAAAAAAACATCAAACTTCTCAATCGTATTAGGGTTCCGTACCCAAAGGGTAAAAACGGGACCTTATTACTAAGACTTCGATGTCCGTCTGTCCGTCTGTCCGTTTGTCTGTCACCGGGCTGTATCTCATGAACCATGATAGCTAGGCAGCTGAAATTTTTACAGATGATGTATTTCTGTTGCCGCTATAAGAACAAATACTAAAAACAGAATAAAATAAATATTTAAGGGGGGCTCCTTTACAACAAATGTGATTTTTAGGAGTATTTTTGCTCGCTATTAATAACGGCAAGAGGAATAGGGCTCCCATACGGTACGGAACCCTTCGTGCGAGATTCCGACTCGCACTTGGCCGATTTTTTTCAAATTCCTGTTACCTTTCACTTTCGACATTTTGACAATGAAATACCTAATTGCTATTTCAATTCAATTCATAGTTACAATGAGAATATTTCAAGCTAGTACTTATGTACTGGTAATAATTAATTTAACCTCTGATTGTACTATTCATGCGGTTCTGTATTTTCATTGTCTAAATGAACTTGAATAATTAATTACAAAAATAATTCCATTTCGAAACTGGAATGTCTTTTAAATAAAATTGGTCGAAATCCTCAGTCTAGAAAGTTTCATTCCTAACGAGTAATTTTTCATTAAGCTCAAATAAAACACTGATAAAACTACATTCATAATTTATTTTATCGAAATTAATGGCCGTATAAAACTAACTTAGTACAGACGCATTTTTCTTAAAAACTCTTTAGAGGATCCGCTAAATAGGTCCAGCAGAGATTTTTGGTTTTGAATTCTTCGAGCAATTTCGGTTCTAAATATCTGTTCACAATGTTAGTTACTTTGCAGTCTTGATGTGCAGAAGCGTGATCAGAGTCTATATCAAAGACTTTGACAGGTTGTTTTGTGTATTTGGAGAGATTGAAGTCATGTGGAAGTTTGTCCATGTTTGGGTGAGGGATGCCTTTGATGAGAATTAATTCTGATTCGAGTTTGAAATCAGGTTCGTATTCTCGAGCGAGGATGATTCTTCTGTAAGCGCTGTTGAGGAGTCCTCGTTTATATTGGTGGGAGTAGTTGACGAGGCCGCGTAGTTTATTGACGCAGAGTTCCACCTTGTCGTTCCAGTTGTCTTTGCGTTCGAGTTCTTGCTTCAGTTCCGTGGACGGTCGACCAGACATGAGTTGGTACATGTGTTCGACGATGGCGTTTTGCAGCTGTGCGTCGGTCAGGCTCCCGATGTAGGCGTCCAGTTGGGCGCGGAGAGCGTCCGGGCTGCTGTCAAGGCAGTATATGACTCCAACATGGCCTGAACATAAAAGTAATTTTAACACCATTTTATCAAAAAAGAGAACTCAACTGGAATAAATGCAAAATTCCTTGTGTTACACTAGCATCAGTATTTCTTGTATTACGGTCCTGTCTTATATTTTTGTGATTAAAGTGTTATCTATCTATCAAAATGTTTCTGTTTATTTTACCCACGAAAACATTAAAACCTACAATTAACGAGTAAAACGCAAGCTGACTGAAATTCAAAATAGTAATAGTTAATTGTTATACAAGAGTGCACAGTTTCTTTTAACCGTGTGCTCAATTTGGTGACCCAGCAAGCAAAAGATTTTAAAATTGAATCGCAAGTACAGCAAGTGATTAAAAAATTTGAGTCCAAAAATTTTGTTTCCTTGCTGCAAGTTAATCAAAAGAGCACAAGGTAAAAAATATTTGCACGCATGTGGAACACGAACATTAATTTTCTTCCCACCTCAGCGAGGATATGACCAAAGTCGTCTACATATCGTACTTTTTCAAATACTTCTCGCGTGATTATTGAGGGTGAAGCTCATTTGCGCATTATTAACAGTTTCAGTCAATTCTGTTGGCGTCAAATAAACATCCTCGTTGCTAGAATCACTAAATGTTAAGTTTACACTTGTTTTCAAGTTTCTTGTTTTTAACAATATGACGTAAAAAAAATGGCGTGCGCCATTTTCTTTTTACGTTTTCGTTTTACAAAATACACCAAGAAAGTTCCGAGTCTGAGTTTGTAACAAATTAAAAAGATTGTATGATAAATTCGGCACCATGGAGGTAAAAGTTTATGTGTAAAAAGTAGGTTTATTGATGTTTTGAATTCACAGACGTAGTTCACGCGATGTTCTTAGTTCAATTTTAATTTATCCTTTAACGGATAAAAACGGCTTTTGCACTCAGATATCGAAAAGCAAAAATACTCTTTCCGAGATGGGGGATAAAAAATAAATTATGATGTTCACATTTGTTTATAAGCTAAATTCTGCGCAATATCCATGGCTTACTTTTTAATCTTACAAGAAATAAATTAATAAGGATAAGAATAATTACCTTCTCTCTCGAATATTCTTGCCAATTCAAATGCGACGTTGATACCAAACGAATATCCGAGCAAGTAGAATTTCGTTTTGAGCTCCAATCGGTTTTTGATGAACTAAAACAACAAATTAATTGTTACATCAACTTTGCTCCTAAAACTAACAGATAAATGACAATTTGCGCACGAATCCATCAATTCGAACAACTTTTACAATGGGACCAAACTCAAAATCGCAAAAATAAACTTCGTTTTGTCGATGGTTAAGGAACTTTTTTGTGACATCTTGGTTGGTAAAATTAGTCCATGATCATGAGTAGAAACTACAAAGGCTCTTTTTCGGCGTTGACAACATTTTCCTAACATCCAGGATGAACTTTGGCAATCCAGCCATCCATCAGCTCTAGGAAGGCGACTGCCAGAAAGAAGCCTCCCCAATGGATCTCCAATAAGATTAGTTGAAAGCGGTTTACCTTGGCAATATTAGCAGCAATTTGCAGAATGCTGTCATTCGCCATATCAGGCACGAGCTGGCAGGTAAGGGCCTGCACCTTCAGCCGCTCACTAACAGTCGAGAACACCTGGTGGTGGCCTTCGAACCCTGGCACCAGCAGCAGGTAAGTGGCTTTTGGATCTAAATTTTCTTCTTCCTGAAAAATAATTTCAAAGTTATTGAGAAATATCAAAATATTCCGCACGCCGTGAGCTTTTGATTAGAGTCAGACTACAAGGAAACAACAGGGCAGTGATGGCGTGTGCTCTGCGTCAGCGCAGTCAGCGAAACTCAAATTTCCTTGGGTTTTACCTTTTACAAATAAACTACTTATCATACGTAGTACCTATACGAAAACGAATTTTGCGAGAAGAAGTGTCAACAAAGCATTGTAAATGCCACCCACGGTCACCCTGTCGAAAACTGACAGTGCTGAACGTTGCTTAACTTCGATGATCGCCAACGAACACCTAGTCAAACTGCGCTATGAGCGTTGCAAAGTACAAACACATATTAATGCAATAAATAAATATGAAATATAAAATATCATCAACACATCAACTAAAAACTAAGTTCAAAATTAGTTTTACAATTGTAAGAATTGACTGATTTATTATAATACCGCCTCTTTATGTCAATGATAACCATATGACTAATTATAAATACAAAGTAAAATAAAATATTTACCATAATATAGCCGTATGATGTGGCCATAGTGACGATTGGCTCGGCTGCCAAACATTCATCTTTGTCGATGTAAGTGAAGAATGTACCCAAGCCTAGGCCATTGTTTGAAGTAGACTGCGTTGAGTCGCGACCCAAGTTCTTCATGCTAAAATGATTTTCGAAAAAACTTTTCTTACACGAGTAAAATTAAGCACTCAACCTAGTTTATATTTATTTACACATAAAAACAAAAAAGATCTTAAATAACAATTTCCGCTATAACTAAACTAATACTAAAACTTAAAATAAAACCTAGTCTAAAAGCCCCTCGGCAGAGGGTAACGTGGCCAGAATGCTGGCAGCATTGCCTCGCTGAATAGCAATACTCAGCTTTTGAGCGAAATAGATGCCAGCACTCTGGTCACGTGTCACCTCTACCAAACGCCTGGCCAAATCTTTGTAAAGAGTGTGTGCGTCCGGCCCCCACGGACCTAAAGTCTCAACCCCAAACTGCACAAAATGGTACATCCTGTCTAAGGACCCATATTTGTGCCGTTTGAGGTTTTCTGCTTTAGCTGCAGCAGCACCAGCCCTGTCTGCTGTGTCAGGAAGGTGAGACGACGCCAGTGTGTCGACGCACGTCGCGTCCCACACCAAAGGTCGTCCCACCCTCCATGGCACCAACGTCATTCCGTCGGGTCTTTTACCGTCGTCCCGCCACAGTCCATTAGGCTCTAGGACCGACGGGACGCCAGCACTAACAAAGGCCCGACGGATGATATCATTTAGGGTGGCGTGCCGCGAAAAGCGCCCTGCACTTTTTGTGCATGACAATGCGTGATGACCGAAACGATCGACCATATCGCCACATTGGCAGCGGTGCGGGACCAGACATGGGGCACCTAAACGGAGAGATACGCCTATCCGGAAAGAGTTATTATCCAAAAGGTTGCCAACGTTACTTGAAGGAAGGGCATGCAGCCAAAGCCCCGACTCCCATCTGGAAACGGCAAGCAAGCGAGCGCGCTCTGTGGTACAACTTGAGGTTTGAATTAGTTTTTGCAGTTCTAACTCACAGAGCGGCCCGTCCTACTGTCTCTGAGAATTGGGAGACTTGGGCAAAAGTTGGCTTGGGCAAGCTATTTTCCAACTTTCGACAGCGTCACTCAGATATGTAATTTCTAAATTTGGAAGAGAGGATGATAATATGTCTTTTACTAATTTTTGAGTGCTGAAAACTGAGGACAAGAAAGCTGGCAAAGATACACTGGAAATTTTGCGTATACCGAGGCCACCAAACCTCACAGGCAGTGAGGCTTGGCGCCAAGTGCGATCGTCTAAAGGGGTGTTTAGAATGGTGGTGAGTGTATCTCTTTGAACGTTATCAAGCTGTTATAAAGATAAAGGATGATTCCAAAGCTGACAACATCTAAGAGAATACATAAATTTTGGAACAAACAGACAGTACCGAATAATGAAATAGGCTATATGAATGTTAATTTTTTGGAGACGGTTTGACACTGTGTAAAAATTTTGAATTTTATCGTCAACAAAATCTTTGATTGACTCATCTAAAATCGGAGAACCTAATAAGCGCAGCGATCGGTTTTCTAAAATTTTTATATTTGGAGCAATTTGATCGAAAAGCTTTGTTATCTCATCCTTTGGGACTGAGGAGGAATTTGGAATAAAGAGTTCGCATTTAGAGAAATTTACCTAGTTTTGAGTAGACAAACATAATTATTTTTCAAAAAGCTTGTAACTTTAGAAAATAACAAAATTTAATTTTTCATCATGAGTTTTGAGAATTGAATTTGAGTTCTAGCTCATATAACAGAACACTAACAGCATTGCACTTGCATTGAGGAAAATATGATAAATATAACTCACTTTCCAATCGTCATTTGTTTTAACTTTTTAGAAGGATAGCTTATACAATACGCCTTTTTGATAGCAGTACTTATTTCTTCCATATTGACTTCGTTAAGAAGCAGATCGCTCAATGTCAGGTTTTCATCAAGTTCATCTATATTTTTTGTCCCTAAAATAATTAAAAATGTTTTAAAATATACTTTGAAATACGTAGTTCATAGAATCAAGAGTTATTTTAGGTTTACAGTCAGATTATAAAATACAAATCTGTATTTCGAATCAATTTCTGCTGTAAATCAAAAATAACAGTCGGTTTTTTTATGAAATTACAAAACTACCAATAATCCTGGTCATTTGCTCAATAAATTCTGGCGCCACATTTTTCTTGACATTATAAGTAATGACGTTAGTAAGCTTCTGTTTCAGACTGTTCTCCAACACGTCGAGCATGGCTGATATGGGCTGAGACTGCAAATTCGAATGAGATACTGCAGAGCCTTCGAGCTGTAAAAGAACATATCTTATGAATCTACTACCATTAAAAAGTGGCTTACCAACTATACTATCACAGAGCTATAAGTGGAATCGAACATCCAAGCAGATAACTGTTTGGAGCTGTTTTAGCTTTACTCTTTTACCTTATTCCGGTGTTTAATTGGTATGAATACGGTAGGCGCACGTCATAACTGCTTAGAACTAAACTCACGCTACTGCTGCTTAAGCTAATGTTTGCTAGTGTCTGCTTTAGCAAAGGTTTTATACATTTTTCCTCACAATTTTTTTGCCGTTTTCCTTCTAGATCAGCATGGCTCGTTTGTTTTCGCTACTCCACTTTATCATACGTCATAACATCATCAATTTCATTCTCTTGTATATCATCTTTCACAAAATCCATCCTTTTACTATCATATTCAGAATTATTTCAGTGACGTAATTCTGAATATGATAAAAAATAAATAAATTTTAATTTTTCAGTCACTGCCGCACCGGCATTAATAGTGCGTTTATTTTTTAGATGCAGGTATGTATGGATTTAAGTGGTCATCCATACGGAAGATAAGTCAGGATGACCTCTATCACAAAAGAATACTACATCGAGTGAAGTGCTGTGCCCGGAGATAGCTACCCGGCAGAGTAACATTCAGATCTTGACATGGTTCCTCCGCCGCTAGAATCTTCGATTGCGCGGTGGTGGGATTCAGCTTGTGATTGGCTGACGGGCGACGTTAGCTCCCCTAGCCGGCACGCCTAGATGGTACCGCAGCATTTAGCGAGGTTGGTCGCTACAGTATGAATTTTAGAGATGAAAAAAATAATATCCTCATCTCAAACCAAGATTTAACCACGTCGAGATGGATTGAGACGGTAGATTGTAAAACTGTAATGGTGGTTTAACTTACTTCAAATGGAAATCAATAAACACTCGTATTTCTGGATATGCGTATGAAATTTCTTCTTGTTTATTTCCTATAAGCAGGTTTCGGGAAAGGATTCTTACCTTTTTGACCTGTACAGCACGTAGCACAAAACCCGGCAAGCCAATTTCATTTCTTGACCAGCAAATATTATCAATAACTGAAGAAAGGTATTCGTCGCATGCTCCTCTACTTGAATGTTTTAGTACAACGAAGTGTCTGGAATATTTTTTTAAAGTTACTATACTCAAATTAGGTAATATTACCTAGTATTTATTATACATGCATAACCCATCATTTTATAAAAATATATCCAATATTAACACAAGAAAAATAGTTTTAAAACATAAGTATCAATAAATCCTCACTCCAAGTGTTTGCAAACATTTCTTGACATCACGTCCAAGTTTGCGACAAGTCCAGCTGTGTTCTTGAATTTCGAGCCGATGACTTCAAGTCCCAAAGTTTCATCGCTGTTGAAATTGTGTACTATAAAAATTCCTCGTATGGGACCTAATTCAGCTCCCTCTTTGAGTAAATTCTCGCAACCTTTCTTTGTCTGGAGGTTCTCTGAAGATTTTTTTACAGAGGCGTCCGATTTGTTCCAGGCTCTAGAATTTCATATTTAGTATAATCGTCTAATAGTATTTTCTTACAGAGACTTGGGAAATGTGGAGTCAAACTTTGTTTTATATGATAAAAATTCACAATAAATCAATCAATCTTAGTTTTACAACATAGTACTCACAAACATTTGGTGTAAGTATATCCGGCAACAAGGTTGGGTTTCATGTGGATGACTAACTTTCTAGCACCACCTTTAACAAGGCGGTCGACCAACTCGATACTCAGCGCGGTCTCATCACATACCACTATGTAGCTTCCTTTGGGACAGTATAACATTCTGCAACAAAATTGCTTATGAAGTTAAATAATTATTTTTCGCAAAAAATGGCAAAACCAACTTCCATTGCGAACAAAATTCGAATAATTCGCTCGAATTGATGTAACAATTTTTACATTTTTGTTTATTTTTTAAATATTTCTCAGCCGATTTCAATGAAATTTAAATGACACCACTTCGAGAGTATACCCTTTCGAATAAAGAAAGAGTTTTTTGATTTGGTTTACAATTGGCGAAAATATCGATGAACATACACGAAAAAGATATACATACTGACGAGCATAGAACCTCCTCCTTTTTGGAAGTCGGTAAAATAAATTATATTATTTTATTAACATAGAACTTTTTAAATAGGTACAACCTTTTGAGATCCTGAATATCTTGTAGCAGCAGAGTGCCAAGACAAGTAAATCGAGCCCAAACACGACGGGTCTATCTTATTTTGTTCCTGTGGCCACCTTCCGACTTCATCATCAGATCAGCTTCACGATACCATGTTTTTTGCATTGTCACGCGATATACATATGCGTGCGAAATTTCAGCTCAATCGGAAACCGGGAAGTCGGTCAAATTGAACTTGCAAGATTCCACCCGAACTTACATACATACATACATAGGTACACCCATTGCAAGTTCAATACAAGCTTGCAAAAATGTGCCGATGCTCTTACACAATTATTTTTGACAAAAAATGTAAAGTACTGGAAAAATAGATGCTTTTTTTGGTCAATTTTGCACTATATTTCCGATCCAAATTATTTTATTAATATTTTATTTCATCAAAACCAGTAACACAATTTAATAACTAGTACAGGCACCAGCATATTATAAGCTATTTATTATCATAGTATATATGTTTGATTCTTGATTTTGTATAATTACGTCTAGTATTTTGTAACTTTTAAAATATTTTATATTTCATAGTGTTTTTTTTTTTTTTTGTAAAACTGGTGTCAATAAATCATTAATTATTTATTTGTTCTAATTTTATCAATCATAATTACATTCAGAATAATACGTTATATTCAAATGTAGCTGTCGCTGAAATACGTATTACGTACGTATGTTCTATAATTTGCTATAAAATGTCGAATCATTCGCAGAAGAATATAACAGACTAATTAATTATTTACCTTATTAATATAGATAAAATGGTTTGATGACATATTTTAGTGTTCTTACCTTCTTGGAACATCCAGTAATGTATGCACAGATTCCGAATCTTTCATTTGAAAGAGAACTTTGCCAATATTATTATCAGCAGATAACATTCTAAATGCTTTATTTACATTTTCATGAGCGTATACGAGTCTACAGAGTGGTCGTACGATACCATTGGCGATTCCTTCTGCTACTTTCATTTGAATAAACTAAAATGTTAAAAAATAGCTTTAGAAAATCAAAAAAACAGCCAAACACATTTAAAATCTTCTTCAAAACCATTATTACTATAGTCAAACCGCTAAACTCAGACTTCGCCTGCGCGGTACAGGGGCGCCGGGGGAGACGACACAGGGGACTGAGACAGGCGCGGGCAGCGGGTCCCCGGCGCCCGCACCTGTCTCAGTCCTCTTTGTCGTCTACCCCCGCGCCCCCGTACCCGCGCAGGCGAAGTCTGAGTTTAGCGGTTTGACTATAGACATTCAGATACATACAACAACAGCATATCCGATATTCATACTCAGTGCTCATAGAGAGCTCGTAGATTTTTAACCCTTAATAAGGCAAGGGGAAATTATTTCCCACCACGATGTTTTATTTTTAAAGTAAAATATTATCGACAAATTATTTGCAGTGAACGAATGAAAGACACCACAATTTTTTTGGACTTTTTTTTTCTTTTCCTGGCAACACTTTTTGCTTCATGGCAACCCTTGACTTATTTTTTTTATGTCAAAGTGTCAGTGTCAGAATTTCGAGTAAACGAGCGTTGATTTTTGTGACGATCCGAAGTAAAAACGAGTTTTTGTTCTACAAAAAATCCTGTAAGTACAATTTGATTGCTATATCTGGTAAAAGGTCTATTCTGAAGCTGTTTTATGTGTTTTCCAATGCAATGTAACAAACCATAACCTCAAAAAATGCAAATTTATAGGTGGGAAATTATTTCCCCTTGCTCGATAAGGTCATGATTTTTTTTATGGCTAACTAGCTACTGCACCCGACTTCGTTTGAATTTATTTTGTTTTATGGTTTTGCGGATGGTTTTCAGAACATTTTTTTTTGGTGGCAAGCTCTTGCATTTATTATTCATCTCACCTGTTTATTTCTTTTATTTATTCGTTTTAACGGCACATGCAAGTTTCCCCTTTTCTTTCTCTGTCGCACGCTTTTTTCTTTACCTTCATTTTTTCTTTTCCTATTAGGATTGTCAACCATGAGTAAGAGAAGAAGTGTAATGAATAAGAGAGATATAGAAGAAGTGCTAGAAAATCTGTCAGATTTGTCGGATATATATAGACTCTGACGATGATGCTTACTATCAAACAGAATCAGATGGTACCATTCTTAGTTTTATAACACTAACATAACATTCGAGGTCCCACAGCGGAATGAAGAATGTTTTTTTTTTATGTTCCTTTAGGTAAGTATAAGTTTCTTAGTTTTATAAGCGAAATAAAACACTATTATAAGTAATTCTAAATTGTTTTAATCTTCTAGTTTACAAATTTATTTCAGGGGTCTACATAAAATAAGGCAAAACAGAAAATTTTATATAAGTATCAATATGACAAGACCCTTTTTTTAGTTTACTTAATTTTTTTATAATTTTACAAAAAATACAAACCTAGCCACGGGCTAGTGCTTGTATATGGAAATAATGAAACTGAGGCTAAAAGTACAAAACCTAATCTGGCAAAGGGATATTATTTCCCACCCAAAAACCTAATGCGTAAACCTAATCGGGCAAAGGGATATTATTTCCCACCCAAAAAAAAGGTACTCCCCCCATGAAAACCCCCCCTTTTTTTTAATTTTTCATATTCTAGAGTATCAACTTACCCTAAATCAATTTCAACTTCTTCTCTAACTAGCCTACTGGCTCGCGCCTTATTAAGGGTTAATATAAAAAAGTGCCTATCAAGGTGATCCACTCTCACCCAACATATTCACAAGTAAGAAAAAGTAAAAGTAAAAAACCTTTATTTCCAACTACTGTACATTCAGTAATACATTATTTTAACATTGCTATTTTTATCGATCAGATAGTTTAATCCCTAACATACTTCGTTCCATCTTTCTTTGGAACACTTCTTATCTGTTTTCGTCCGCTTTTTAGGGCCCAAGTCTGGCCCTATAAATCTCTCTATGAGCACTGAGATTAAGCCATATATGAGAGAAGGCAGAATGGCAACATCGTAAACTTTCCTTTTAATTGCCGTTACTTATCCGTTTATGTTTCATAATTTCTTTCATCCCCCAATATTTTTTTCACGCTATTCCGATACGTCTGTTAATTTCCTTTTCTGTTTGATCGAATGCAATAGATTGACCAAGATATGGGTAGCTTTTAACATTCTACAGCGTCAATTGTGATTATTTCTTCTTTGACATTCGTCATAATCTTGGTTTTTGAGGCATTAAGTAATAGACTTACTTTTCGACTCTGCGTGGCCACATCTTTCAACATTGCTTCCAAGTCTTGTAGGAAGGTCGCAAAAATTACAACATCGTCCGCAAATCTGACGTGGCTAAGATATTCACCATTTATTCGGATGCCTTTATTTTGTCAGTCCATGTTTCGGAATAGCATTTCCAGCACAGAGCAGAAATTTTTGGCGAAAGGGTTCACCAGGGAGATAACCAAAATATTTACAAGTACACTTGCAGAAATGTTCAATCGAATATTGTTTATAGGTCGATGTTAGCAACAAAAAACTCAGCAATGTGAAATTTGCGCAAGAAATCGTCTAAAGAATTGACTAAAACTTCAAAGTACTGTTTAAGAACAGAGAATATACCTACATAACTAACTTATAGAAGCATATGCATTTTCCAAAGTTAAAATTTGGAGTTTGCCAAAGAGCAATAGAACGCAGTATTCTAGTCAAAATGAGGACGGATAGAGTCTGAGACACGGTAGGTTCCATAACTAGTATGGAGTTAGTTCATGGGTCAAACTGCTAAATTAAAATGGGACTAGGCGAATCACGTGGTACGTACTCGTATGCAGAAAAAGGGCCACTACTCTCTCTCAGAGGGTTTATTTATTATGATGCTAACACAAGTCTACAAAAAAAAGTATTTTAAAAGGTGTTTTAGTTTTTCACGTGTTTTTTTATGTTTTTCTGTGTGTTGAATTCGAAAATGACTTTCATTTTGTCAGAAAACGTATCCTTTTTTGGCAATATAGAATACAAATTTGAAAAACAAGGACAATTTTTTTTTATTTATAATTTTGTGGCAAAATTTATTTTTAAATCTAAATACATTTATTAATAAGCCCAGCCCGGGTAACAAGGGGAGAAAACCATTTTATCTACTCTTAATGTCAGATGTCATTGTCAATCCATACTTTATTTCCTCTTCGAGGGGATATAATGGTGGAAAGACTATTATAGGCAAACCATTTAACTCGCGGAACGCCCGCGGGGTAAGAAGGGAGCGGGGGGAGATGTTATCGGGTGGGTAAGAGGGGTGAGACGTGCGCTCTCTGCTCCGCGTACCCCTGTCACCCACCCGGTAACATCTCCCCCCGCTCCCTTCTTACCCCGCGGGCGTTCCGCGAGTTAAATGGTTTGCCATAGTCCCTTTGCTATGTTTCCCGTGCTGCTGAACACATTTGTTTTCCCAGTGAGACTGTTTTTGGTATATTTTCGCTAGGGGGTAGCATCGTCTGCCATCATTCAGACAGTCCATCGTTCCTGGTGTCTTTTTTCCATCTCCATATTATCTTGTTGATATAGTTCACCGTATGCTTCAGTCATATCCCCTAAATTTGTGTTATGGTTCCTATTTCAAAATAGGCCAAAAACCCTTTTTTGTAAAAAATAAAATGCGCTTAAAAGAACCATGAAAAAAATTATGAACGCTTTTTTGAACGAAGGCTCGTTCATACTTTTTTTTGTTTTTAGGGTTCCGTACCCAAAGGGAAAAACGGGACCCTATTACAAAGACTTCGATGTCCGTCTGTCCGTCTGTCTGTCTGTCACCGAGCTGTATCTCATGAACCATGATAGCTAGGCAGCATTTTCACAGATGATGTATTTTTGTTGCCGCTATAACAACAAATACTAAAAAGAGAATAAAATAAATATTTAAGGGGGGCTCCCATACAACAAACCTGATTTTTTGGACGTTTTTCGCTCTTTATTAATAATGGTACTCGTAACAGGTAGATGCTTGAAATTTTCACAGAATATTTAGTTTTATATTCACTTCAATAATAAATAATTAAATTAAAATAAAATAAATATTTATGGGTGGCTTCCATACAGTACGGAACCCTCCGTGCGCGAGTGCGACTCGTACTTGGCCGATTATTTTTTAGATTTCAGACCACCTCAATACATAGAAATCAGTAGAAAACATCCAAGCACCTTTTTAACTGTAGACCAGTGTTATTTATTCCGCAGAGTTCAAATTCATAAAATCTTAGAACTAAATACCTACTTCTTTTTCCTTGGTATATTTTGTTGAAAAAATTGTATTTAAATGAGCAGCTATGTAATTAGTTCCATCAAATAAATATTGCATTCCAAAATCTTCGTTTTCCATCATATCGTAGTCGCATGTATCAATAAATGTTCCTAAACGGCCCAAACATTTCATTGCGTCCTGGAACATTTGGTTAGAATATGTCAAATCAGAAAAAAATATAAGTCTGTCACGTAGATTTGGCAATAATTTTAATAATGATGGAAATTATATGAAACAATATATTTTCTATATCTATAAAAACCAAAGTCCTGACTGACTGACAGACAACGCAGAGCCTAAACCACTGGTCGAAGACCCTTAAAATTTGGAGGGTGTATTTTTGTCTTGATGCGTAGTACACCTACTAAGAAAGGATTTTTTGAAATTCAACCTCTAAGGGGGTAAAAAGGGGTGACCCTATTACTAAGACTTCGATGTCCGTCTGTCCGTCTGTCACCGGGCTGTATCTCATGAACCATGATAGCTAGGCAGCTGAAATTTTTACAGATGATGTATTTCGGTTGCTGCTATAACAACAAATACTAAAAACAGAACAAAATAAATATTTGACGGGGGCTCCCATACAACAAACCTGAATTTATTGACGTTTTTCGCTCTATATTAATGATAGTACCAGGTAGATGCTTGAAATTTTCACAGAATATTTAGTTTTATATTTCCTTCAAAAATAAAATTAAAATAAAATAAATATTTAAGGGGGGCTCCCATACAGTATGGAACCCTCCGTGCGCGAGTCTGACTCGTACTTGGCCGATTATTTAACTTACGATTTTGAAAATTTGTATTAAAATAGTTCATTTAAAATTATAAATTACGTATTCAATGTTCTTTGAAAATTATGTTGTAAGGGGTTGAAATTGGGGAAGAAACTTTATATGAAAATATCTTTGTTTTTAAATATGTAGTAGATGTAGTGTTTGTAAAAAAAATATTAAAATTGGTAAAGTGGATAAATTTTTATTTTTACTATTTTATCCTGTTAATAATAACACAAAACTAGTACATTAATAATAAGAACAGCCTATAACCGATATGTAACATATTGAAAACTGCCGATAAACTTCGGGTCAATATGACCCGGCGTCACAGTCCGCGTAATTATTTTCGCGCCTACGCATATATTATTCTGATTGAAATCAAATCTTAGCGTCAACTAGAAGGTAAAATGACACTCGTAAATCGTGCTATTACGTACCATTCTCATAGATCCACTGAGACAATTGATGACGTAGTCACCCTTTCTTTGGTACAAGGCAAGCTTAATATATTTTTTACTTGTTTTTACGTACTCGACTATTTTATGTACTACATCAAATGTAGTAAAAGTTATGTGATCCTCTGAAACATTAAAATGCACGTTCAGCTTACTATGTTAACTATTTGAGTTTCTTTGTGAAATCATAATTATGCTTTTTGTTTTTCTGCAATAATTTAAAATAATACTCTACTACATCCCAAATTAATGCATTACTACATCCCAATTCATCATCATCATTTCGTGGCAATGGCTAAGGTTTTTTTTTTTATGACACGTCCCTAATGAATCATAATTAATTCGGAGTCACACCGTGTTGTTATTAAAAATAATTACCATGCAATTCTGGGTACATCATTAGCAACAACTTCTTTTGCTTGGCGTCGCAACCAGAAACGTACACAATACAATCCATAGACAGGCAAATACTTATAACAGCTTGACACAACGCTCCTGCGCCGCCGTTTACGAGGACTATTGAATCCCTGAGTAGCGTACTTCTGATCATCTATGGAATAAAACATAAAATTAAAATCCTTACTAATATTATAAATGCGAAAGTAACTCTGTCTGTCTGTCTGTCTGTCTGTCGCGCTTTCACGCTAAAACTACTGAACCGATTTGAATGAAATTTGGTACACAGATAGTCTAGAGCCTGAGAAAGGACATAGGCTACTTTTTGATTCGAAAAAATAGTTTTAAAGGGTTGAAAACGGGGGATGAAAACGCATTGGCTAGAATCTTAGAAGAAAAAACTTATTTTCTAACATGACACATGGTAATTTGCATCTTGACTTTCCAAATTACATTCTCTATGCCCAATGCCCATTCAAGGCTGCTCGAGTTGCAAATGTCAAAGTCAATCAATCTTTTCCTGTAAAATTTAGAGAAGGTTACATGTATTTTTTCAGTTTAATTACGTAGTTTTCATTCTAATAGGTATGCCTACAAAACGCGAATCTAGCGCGTAGTTCTAGCGGAGCTCGCGTAAAGAAAATTGCTAGAAGCCAAGAGTCTGAAGAGCACACTTAAACGCGTTTGACATTAGATGCCGAGCGCCATGCATCTCAAAGAGCTGCTGAGACTCAAGAGCAAAACCAAGCGCGTCGAATTTTAGATGCTGAGCGTCACGCAGCTCAGAGAGCTGCTGAGACTGAAGTTAAAAGTCAAGCGCGGCGACTTTTAGATGCTGAGCATCACGGAGCGCAAAGAACTACTGAGACTCAAGAGCAAAAAACCAAGCACGTCGAATTTTAGATGCTGAGCGTCACGCAGCTCAGAGAGCTGCTGAGACTTAAGGAGAAAGTCAAGCGCAGCGACTTTTAGATGCAGCGCAAAGAACTGCTGAGACTCAAGAGCAAAACCAAGCGCGTCGAATTTTAGATGCTAATCGTTCGACGTTAAGCAAAAAATTGCATAGTTCCTGTAGGACAGGACAAAAACTATCGAAAGCAAAACTGTCGCCACTATCACAAAGACGCTAAGTGATTAATTTCTCTATGACACTTAACGAAACTTCACAGCAAAACGTAATTAGATGACAGGTGACATTGTCTGCAGACTTTTATAAATCACAGGTAGCATGGCAAGGGGACAAATTGTTTTTCCACCATTATATCCCCATGAAGAGGAAATAAAGTATGGATTGAAAATGACAACTGACATTAAAATTGGATAAAATGTTTTTTTCCCTCTGTATGCTACATGTTACTATGACGTTTAATAACAGGCCGTCATTATGTCTGACATTAAAAATATTTTTAAATCTTCTATCATTAGAGGTTTAACATGTTTCTTTATTCTACCTTTATGGTACAGAATCATCATACTTTAATATTATCAATCCGAAAAGTTTGTTGGTTTGTTCCTCTTTGACGCAGCAACGGAGCAAAAGATTGAATTGATTTTTGGTATGAATACCTATGGTTTAAGAAAAAGAAAGTGATAACAGGATACTTTTGTATCCCGAGAAAATTCTTGATTCCCATGGGATCGGACAATAACTGTTTCTCAGCAATGGAGCAACGGATTGACTTGATTTTTGGGGTGGGCATAGTTTGGAAGACGGAAAGTGACATAGGATACTTTCCTTTCCGAAAAAATTGCGGTTCCCGTAGGATAAGACAATAACTTTTTCTCAGCAACGGAGCAACGGATTGCCTTGACTTATTGCATGAATATATAGGCAAACCATTTAACTCGCGGAACGCCCGCGGGTTAAGAAGGGAGCGGGGGGAGATGTTATCGGGTGGGTAAGAGGGGTGAGACGTGCGCTCTCTGCTCCGCGTACCCCTGTCACCCACCCGGTAACATCTCCCCCCGCTCCCTTCTTACCCCGCGGGCGTTCCGCGAGTGAAATGGTTTGCCTATAGTTTGAAAGACGAAAAGTGACAAAGGCCACTTTTTATCCCAAAAACTTTAACAGTTCCCGTAGGATAGGATGAAAAGTAAGCGAGCGGGCCGCGGTAGCGCCAGAAATAACCTGTCACTTCATGTTTAGGACGTTCCTACATTTTTCGCACTCCTTCGCGGCACTCAACAGCGCTAGCCCAGACTCGGGCTCCATAACGGAGCTTGCGCTCCCGCCATAATGAAGGTGTGTTTCGGAGCACAAGACACATCGTCATCCACCACTCGGGAGTAACCAGCACTGAGCGTCGGACAGCATTCCAACGTCCTGATCCCTCTACAACTGCAGAGGGCAGTGAGAACGGCCATCGCGATACCGACACTTCTCTTCCCTTGCAGCCCCACTGCGTCTTCCAACAGGTTGACGGCCTAGCGGAAGGTAGGGTAGGTGGCGGCACCCACACAACCAGTTCCATCCCACCGCAGCCCCTAATCTTCGGCTGCAGCGTCGCAAGAGCGGCACTGCAGCCCGCCTCAGAAGCAACACTCCTCATAAGGCAGGCAACCTACCGGCCATCCTCTCAGCGCGGCTGCACTACGAGTGCCGGCCTCTAAGCTGCCTTGGGGGAAAGACCCAAAAAAGAGGGAGACTTCGAGCGCCGCCTTTTCAGCTGCCTTAGACCTCCCCTGCCACGACAAGGCGGGAATACACAGGGGGTTGTATATACACTCCAACCGTAACTTAACCAACAAAAGCATTCCTCTAAGGTATTTTGATGTTTGTCGCTTAGGTTAGGTTTCGCAGCCGACATAAACATTAGCCAAAATCAAAATATAACGCGGGCGAAGCCGCGGGTAAAAGCTAGTATTTAATAATAAGTGTATGATACATTTTGTTAGAACAACGTTTTTGACTCCGATGATGACGGTGGATTAATCCGCCATAAAAATTATGTCAAAGTAAAATTTTTAAATTGTTGACGACATAGACCAATAGCCTATAGATTTTTTTTTACTTTAAGACAATTTCAGTTGATGTTTTGATAGATATATGAAATTAAACTCTTTGAATCACTATTATTCTATAAAATTGTATGTCCCGTGACGTGAAGAGCCTGTTAACGCTTCCGATGAAGAAAGAAATAATGTGATCAGAGCAAAATTACAGACTACCTCCAGATATTATTACCCTACTAGATATGCGAAGGCTACTCTATCTCACATGTAGTGTTTGCGAGTATTTATCTTTCTTTCACATTGCTTATATTATGGTAAAATACCTCTTTGTTCTATAACTTAATTGCAGGGCTCAGAGAATTTGGACGGCTTAGCTTGAGAACTACTAGACGGAGTAGACGGCGCTCGCGCCTGTTCTATAAAAAGCATGTAATATTTTAAAATGGTTTAAATGGCAGAGTTGCATAATATATGAAATATTATTTACCAAACAGTAATATGCGTATGTATACGCTAACGGAACTGACGCAGCATCTTCGAGAGTCCAGTGTTCCGGGACGGGCCACAACAAGTCTGGGTCGGCAATGACATTGCTACCCATCGCTCCTCCTGATACTACGCCCATCACTTTTTCCCCACTATGAAAGACAAAAGTAATAAATATACCTATTTATAAAATTACGGTATAAGTGACAACAAAAGAAATTTAAATAAATAATAATAATCAACGACATCATATTATACTTTTTGATACTTAATCATTCATAACTTCATTTTTTGCGTTTAGTGGGACATGGCACTAAAAATATATATTTATAACTCAATACAACAATTAACAAGATAAAACTGTTAGCACCACTTAGGAATGTTCTTAAAACGCAGTTAACATAACGTAGTTAAATAGAGATCTCAAAATACAGGGCAACATAAAAATAGGGCAAAATATAATTTATATTTATTTTTTTGTCCAATATTAAAATTCAAAATACGTACTTTTGATTGATTCCACTAAAATCCATTCCAAAGGATTGCTCGGTCAAGACTGATTTTCCAGATGCCAGTTTTGTATCTTCAATTGATGTTCCAGCGAAACATACCTAGAAATGTGCAATGTCAAAATAAAAATGAACTTTCTAATTTCGGGGCTCAAAATGTAGATAAGTATCACAGATACGGCATTTAAAAAGATTCCTAAAAAACTTAACTAACATGCACGTAGATTGTAATTTGAAAGACAACTGTCAAAATGAACTCAATTGTTAAAGTACCTACCTGTATGATATTTTTGCTGTCTGGTAACACAGGCTTTTCAATCCATGCTAAAGACTCAAAATCTCCTGGCATTGTAGTAGTAAGATAAATATTCTCCAGGCGCTCCTTTCGCATAGTGGGCATATGAGATATATTATAATAACCTCCCCACATACCCTGCAAACAGAAATTAATTAAAGTTATTTTCATTTTCTTTGAAGAGATAAACCGCTAGGCTATTTTTTTTTTTTATTATATTTCAATCGAATTCACAGGCTTGGCCTGGTCCTTTATTAGGTATCAATGGAGCCTAGGCCAACATTGAGAGGACCCTTTTACAATTTTGAAATAGAAAAACAGCAGTAGGTATAAAAAGAATAGCGTTGTAGACAAGCTATGGCATATACCGTCTCCGTTCCGTCGTGGGTAAAAAGTCTTGAAATATTGATATTATTACTCATTATTCAATCGAATTCACAGGCTTGGCCTGGTATTAGGCATCAATGGAGCCTAAGCCAACATTGAGAGGCCCCTTTTACGATTTTGTAATATAAAACAGCAGTAGGTATAAAAAGGATAATATTGTTGTTATTATTATTATTACCTTTTTAAAAACGTTAATAGACAATTTCTTTTCGAGTTGATCTTTGAAAATATCTTTCTCAGAATTAAACTTAGGTGCAAAGAAATCATCAATTATAACCAACCCTATCTTGTCTCCGTGCTCTTTTCTTAGTTTTCTAACTAAGCCTGTAAAAAATTAAATAAAATGTTTTGTCATTTAGGTCGTTGATCATTACTGTTCACGTATTTTTGAATAATTCATTTTACCTAACAAGCCACAGTAATATTGTTTTTCTGAAATCAGCATAACTTTGTTGGATCCTTTTAGCTCCGTTTGTAATTGAGGTATCCATGAAAAAGTTGCATCATGAGCTATTGGCATATATGTTATGTTTTCATTTTTATTGTTCACAGTTTTTCTTAGCAATAACATTGTTTGTTTCTCCGCAGTCATTGCTGTGATGATACTAAATATTTTGTGATGAGTATGTATCACTGTTGCATCTTTTTCTAAAGTAAGAATAAACGAATTCGGTTGCATATTTTTATAGAATTCATAAATTTTCTGCAAACAAGTCACAAATGTTATCATTCAATTTTTTTTATAAAATTATTATTAATTGCTGTATTCAAGTGCTTAGATAATACAGTTTATTCACGTATACAAAATATTACCTTTTTATCAACCAACAAGCTATCAATGATGACTACGTCAGAGTTAGTGACTAACGCAGCATTCTTGATTGAGTGAATATTAAATTTGTGCGAAAATATTTCACTTGTTACTTCTGTGATAATTCCTATCATTTCATTCATATGTGAAGATACAAAAACGTTTACATTAACCTCATTTTTGTAAACATTTTCCATTATTGTTTGTAAGTTTATTTGTAGAGCTGTTTTTATCTGTAAAAGTTTACCATATTAGTATTACGTAAAATTGCTTTTACTATGATAAGGTACTATCTTGTGAACTTAATTTTAAGAAATAACAGGCTATTCATGTTATTATTATTACTCAATGCAGGTATATCCACCAATTTTGACCAACTTATATAATTTTATGTTTCTCCAGAATAATTTCAAAAAATTTGCTATGTTAGAAAAAAAGTTCAGTAAATTATACCATCTCAAAAATAAACGACTGAAAATGTAACAAAACAGAGTACAGTTGATAATGATTTATTGCTTTGTAAATCAGTAGGAATTATTTGAGGACAGAGATGTAATTTGTAACTATTTGATACTTTTTGGAAAATATTTAAAAACAATACAATAGAAATCAACACTTACCGGTAACTCTTCAGTTACAAAATGAGGAATAAACTGTTGTGTCAACACAACATCTGGCTTTGATGCCACAATTGGTATATCTTTGAAAACCAAACCATCAATCTCAACACCACCAGATCTAAAATGTTAAATGAATGTGAATGTTTGTATGTGAATTATCTACTTAACCTTTTCTTTATTCTCTTCATGTTTTGTTTACGTTGGTTCAAATAACGTGTACAACAAAAGTCAACTAAGTAACTAGTTTCTTACTTGGTATGATCGTGTATGTCATACACCTCTGCATTCAAGCAAGTCGTGTTATCAAATGTCACCAATGCTGCATTTTTATGTTCTTGAACATTTATTAAAAGTTGTCCAATTTGAAAGGGTACAGAAACACCATTAAAGTTTCTAGCAAAGGCGTTAAGTTGCAATAGAGAATCAATATACGTGATCCAGTTGCCAAACCATTCAATGCTGGCTTTATTGCGGCTTGCATTGGATGAATAAATGGATTGAAATTCCTCCCTAGAAAAAAAAAAACATTGAGAATTTATCTATTTGATAAATAAAACATTTACATAATTATTACTTAGGCGGATATTACTTGCCGTAACTGGTATTACATAATTCGATATCACAATTTAGTGGAAAAGACTTGTGTTACAAGAATACAAGAATTGTAGTTTTAAATTAGATTTAAAGTAAGATATTTAAATACAAACTCTTGTTTTGCCAAATGCAGGAACTGTCAGAGATAATATGTATTTTTCAGTATGTATAATTTTTACAATGATTCCAACTGAAAATTCAAAAGACATTGAGCGTGCTCAATTTAATTTATAAAATAACAGCCAGTACTCACGTATAATCATAGCCTATTAAACGCATATTTGTGTAGATATCGCTACGAGATAAATAAACGTTGTCCAAAGCATTTTCTTTCTGTACCAGGTTACGAATTGCATCGATATGCGTTTTTTGTTCAGAGTTAAAAGTTGACACAAATCCATTTACAATAACGTAATCTTTGTAAGTAATCTAAAACAAATCAGAAATTTACCTGCACACAGAATTTTCACGGGCACGAAAAAAAAGCGATGAAAATAATGTAAGTAAAGAAAAGAACATAATTTTATATTTTTTTTAACAATTTTGCAAAAGAAAAGAAATGGACATATAATCCGTTATTACATTATTTATTTCATTAAAAATAACCATATGAATGTCAAATGATCATTAATTATATTGTTTAGAAGAATATATAGAAAATAAAAAAGGAATATAATATTATTAGGTAAGATAAGGAAACAAACCTCAAAACCATTATTTCCTTTAAATATCATAATCTGGAACTTCACGGGATGTTCAGGTTTAATGATAATTTCACCATGAAATTGGACTTTTTTAAAGACAACAGATAAATCTGTGTAGTTCGGAACACCTTCATACATAGCCAAGGTTTCCCAAACCAGGACTAACAATGCAGATTCAGGAAATACGTAGTTACCTTTAAAAATATAATATTGTTGATAATGATAGTTATATGACTATTGGCTTATATATCGTCTTATCTACTAAGAGGACTAGTAGGCTTACTCTAGTTTTAGGGTGTCCAGCGCGACATTTGTAAAGTGGGGCAGGTTACTTCTTAAGTTCTTCTTCTTTTGTTCGCTACCGCTGTATAAATTCACACTTATTGCTTATTTATACGTGGGATATTTTCAATATTAGACATAATTAAACATGATCTATAGCACTCATGTGAATTTCAAACTTACCATCTCTAACGTGTCCTTTAAAATATGCATAATCATCATCGTAAATAGACATCACAAAATCTCTTACAGTTGTTTCAACTCTATCTTTGATGTTATACTTAGCTTGAGGCCTAAAATAAAGTTAAATAATGAGCTTTTTAAATGTATAATTTTTTTTCTAGATGAGGCATTGTGCTATACAAGGAGTATCTACTACGGATTGAGTTCAGTGGTTTGGACTGTTTGAAATTTGTTGGTTAGTTAGAATAAACATTTTATGAAAAATATAGAATATCATTATCCTTATTGTTGAGAGCAACTACTACACCAAAGTCAACTTTGAGATCGCTACAAAACAAAAGAAATATCTGCTCAAATAATCTGTTTCATGTAATTATTTCAACAATGTAAATAGAATAACTATTTTTACGCGACTGCCAAGGAAAGGTATTGTTATTCGCGCGTATCTTGTATGTTTGTTTGTAAATTTGTTTACTCCCACGTATATTCTAAAATAACGTAGGAATGGAAGGAATTGAAGGAGATCTTTGCCCAGCAGTAGAACAGCACAGGTTAAATAGAAAAACAAAAAAAATCGTCTCAAAAGTCGAGGTGTCCTTAGTCAGGTTTTTAAAGACCATATACAAAATGGCGGATTTTTGGCGCCAAATTGTAAGTAGTTCCAAACTTTGTTTAGCTAAACGAATCGAGTAGGGTATCAATATGAAGTACAAAAATAAACATAATAATTTATTTTGTATTTTTAACCAGGAATGATTGCAAGCATTTTAATTTATCGGTATTTTAATGCGTTACTCATCCGTTTTTTTTTTTGCAGTCGGTTTTTAGAGTGTAATAGATATTCTTGTAATATTTATTATGATCCAACTTCTACAAAAATGTTATTAGCAAGTAAAAAAAACTCGTAAGCCGATAAAAATAAAATTAATCAAATTACCAATCTTCGCTGTGTTCCCATTCAACGTAGTGAGAAAGGAATGGTGTCCCGGTAGACACTGGAAACTCAACTTTTGAATAAAGAGCATCTATTTTCAGACTTAATCCAGCTTGATAAATCCTGTAAATATTATTCAAAACATATCATACAACGCAGTGATCGTGCAATATTGTAACCTAACATGGTTGATTAGTTTAAGCAGCTTGTAGTATTAAGCACTCACTTCCCAAGAGCTCCCAAAAAGTACTTCACAGGGTCAGAATTCCCTCGTTTTGTCAATGGGACATGAATGCACTCTGGCAATGACCGCTTCAAGATTGCTTGAAGCAAACCATGAGGAGCGATTTCTATAACTATAGCATTTGCTGGGATTAATGTGGATGTTTCTTCGAAGAGAACAGGATTCTAAAACAACAAAAATAATGTGAGTCAGGTGGAATAAATTTATGTTAAGAACAAAATACGCTATAAAAAAATTAACATGGCCATTTACGGGCGCATACAATGATAAAACCTCACATAAGATACACAAACACGTTAAATTTATATTAACAGTAATCTGTTACTCCTCTTTTTAGTAGGGTTTTTGAGAGGACAACAAATATAATGAAACAAAATTGCGTCCAAAGACATTTTTAAATAAGGTCAGAGTATTTAGAAACTAGTTTTGATTTTAGCTGCCCATCTTTTGCAAATGGCAGATTTTTCTTAAATTATTTTTTGCATGAGTTACAAAAATTACATTTTTTATAAACGCTATTTACAAAAATAAATTACAGAATGGGTCACTGTAATTTTTTTGTCTTATATTTAATTTACTTCTAAAACCATACCAGCAGGTTATTAGTGTGATATTCAGCTGAAGAGTATTCGGCTTTGAGAGTGTTCCAATCGTCCATTGGAACTGATGTAGAAACCCACTTTTTACTGCGCTTTTTGGGGTTTTCAATGACTTCACTTAAATACTTAAGAAGATTAGGACCTGTAAAGTAATGAACGTATGTTATGTCATAGCTATATGTTTTTCCTGTAAAAGGAATTAATTCAATAATGCGATTGATCTACTGTTACAAAGTTCAATAATAATCGGCAAAGGCGACCTGGACTCGCGCACGAAGGGTTCCGTACCGTATGGAAGCCTTCATTAAATTTATTTTTGAAGAGAATATACAACTGTAAATATTTAGAGCATCTTTCTGTTGCCGTTATTATTATCGACCAAAAAAATACGATTCTTGTATGAGAGCCCCCTCAAAATGTTTGTTTTATATTAATTTAATTGTTTATTTTTAAAGAACATATTTAACTTAATATTCTGTGTATAAGATTAACTAAATATTCTGTGTATAAGAATAATAATTTATTTATTTACCATAATACTATTTAACGAAACTTGCGCAAATAATACACAAAAATAACTCGAAATTAAATTCAAAATGTTGCCTCTGTAGGTATGTAGGTACATTGATGATACATTTTGGTTGGTAATACTTAGTATTAATAAAACGAAATTATTAGGTAAAGCAGGGAAAATAAATCATTATGTTGAGTAGGTAAATAATTAAATTTAGTTCATCTATCCTTCTTTGGGGAGCCAAAAACTTGGTAGGTATATATTTTGTAAATACATAGGTAGATACTGTACTACTGTTAAAATATATCATCCACAGACCCTTGTAGGTCTAAAGATAATCCAAATGCTCAAGCCCACTGCCAGTTGGCAGCGTGCCCAGCATGCTGGCTGCATTGCCACGCTGAATGGCAATGCTTATGCGTTGAGCCAAATAAACACCAGCATTTTGGTCACGCGTCGCGTTCACCAGACGCTCAGAAAGACTTTTGAAAATAAGATGAGCTCCCGGCCCCCACGGACCCAAAGTCTCAACTCCAAATGGCTCAAATATGAGGGTTTGTGGATGATCCAAAGCTTTTTATGTATAGGTAGTAGTAGTGTAGGTAGTTTTAGCATATAGTACCTATTGTATTGTGTTGTAGTTAATAAAGGCACTCTTGCCCGATAAAAAAAATTATGTATATCATAAGCATTTGCCGAAATTGCGCAGTGACGGTGGGCCATAAGCCCAACTAGGCGATGCCTGTATCTTGGTGGCCCGGTGAAATACAATTACTCTAAAAGAATTTGAATAATTCCTGTATCTACCTGTCACCGTTAGTAATATGGAGCAACAAAATCAGGTTTGTTTTATGGTTCTGTTTTTAGTTTGTTGTTACAGCAGCAACAGAAAAACATCATCTGTGAAAATTTCAACGTTCTAGCTTTCACGCTTCTTGAGATACGGCTTGGTGACAGACAGACCAACAGACGGACATACAGACAGACAGACGGACAGCGGAGTCTTAGTAATAGGGTCCCGTTTTAACCCTTTGGGTACGGAACCCTGAAAATGTATCTAATTAATTTTCAAGATCATGTATTGTAATAAAACATAAGTAGTTTAAGTTACCAAAAGACAAAACTACAAGATCAAAACTTAAATCTAAAATAAGTTACTTTTTATGAGGTATAAAATATAAATAAAAAAAAAATTAAGTTCTTACCAGCATTTGCAATATATTTTGAATGGTAAGCTATATTGGAGCAAGGAACTTCTTTTGCAAATATGCTTTGGCTGGTCAAATCTGATACAAACTGCTTCATGATATCGGCTGGTCCTGAGATAGTTGAAGACTCAGAGCTGTTGTGGCATGCCACTTCGATTTCTGGTGGACACATTGGGAGAATCTGTGAATAAACAAATAAACACTCAAGGCTCTCCAAATTTAACCTCGACATAAATGGCTTGAGTACCTATAAAAGATGTTATACAGAAGAAAGACAAAGATTGTGCCATAACTGTACTAAGCAAGATATCCTAAAAAAGTAAGAATCACATTCAATGGAAGAACTTTCATTTCGAATATAATTTATATAGTTTAAAGCGATAGCGTATGTAAATTCACCAACCCGCACTGTGCCAGCGTAGTAAATATGGCCCAATCACCCTCCGGGGGTAGTCCTACGTTCTGCTGTGGACTATAAATTAAAAGGCTGATACAGTACATTTGAAAGCCCAGAACTTTGCATAGCTACATTTTCCATTATGAGTACTCACAGTTTTATATCCCAGTCCCACAGCAGCCATGGATCCTCGAACAAAAGGCGTCTGCACCGACACCAGGCCGCGGCTGTAGGCTGACAGAATCATTTCCTCGGCGGTGAAGCATCCGTCAGCGTACGCACAACCCAGTTCTCCGACACTGTGTCCTTAGATATAAAAGAAAGAATTAGTGTTGATATTAAAATTGGTTTTTACTAATAGCTGTTTTTTTTTCCTTTTATTATTTACTATTACTATTTATTCATGGCTTAGTGTTTGTTTTCTTGTTCTCTTTTCTTTTTTAGCTTATACAAAGTGAATTATATTCATTCAACTTTTAACAATAATATTGACTGACTCCTCGCATTAGTATTAAACAAAAAAGTAGAGTAAAATAGCATGTTTGCACGAGAATTGGCTATCTTCGTTCAAACTTAATGTGTGAAGAAAAGACGATATAACTAGTTAGAATAACTGTAGTGACACATTTTGCTACATACAACGCCATCTACACGACTGCTAGCGGAATCAATGCATCAACCAATCACACTCCAAGGCCTGCATTGCGCAAACGATATTAACAGCACCGAATGAACTTAGTAAGTTGTACTACTATAAAGTATGCTTTTGAGTAGTTAGTTATGAGTGGCATTGGTTTCCGGCATAATATCGTTTAGTATCTATCTAAACCTTACCAATATTTGCAAGTATATTATGAACCAAATCGGTCAAGAGCTACTCAAAATATAGGCTTATGAAGATTCAGTTAAAAAGATGTGCTGCAAAGTCTACTGTTTAGAGAACTACTACTCATAATTATAATTGAAAATAAATTTAAAAATTTGATTTTGAATTGTTATTTTATTTAGACACTTACCAATAATATTATCAGGAACAACTCCCAGCTCTTTTAGAATATCAGTAAGACCAATTTGTACAGCAGCAATACCAACAAACGAATGGAGTATGTTATCATAAATGGTTTTGTCGGGATTAGTTAAGATTTTAGTAACGTCCACTCCTTTAGGTTCAAGAGCTTTCTGGCACCTGAAAAGCCATGATAATTTATTTAAAAAATATAGAACATCTTTGATTCGCGGGATAATTAAAATAAATTAAAATAAATAATTTTTACATAACAAGCACTTACTTTTGTATTGCAGCAGCAAATATGGGAATCCTCATTAACTCTGCTCCCATGGTTGCCCATTGTGACCCCATTCCGCTGTACACGAACCAAACTGGGCGAGTAATACCAGGACAGTACTCCACGCTTTCTGATAAGGTTATTGTTTCATTTTTATCATTGGTGTCTGAAAATCAAATTTGCATATTTTCATTTAAATCACCCTTCTAATTAGTGAAAAGAAAAACGGGTTGCACTCCGGGAGTGCCGGCAGAAGGGAAAACTTGATTTTTGAATAATTTGGAATAATTTGGCACGAATTGCTTTATTTATCAGTCGACGAACGTCGGGGGTTCAGATATACCTCAGAAATTTTCCGATCATACTCTAAATCGCATGGCCGAACGACGCTCGCTAAGACTGCTTCTGTCTTCCGATGATGCAAAGTCATACAGGCGACTCAAAAGACAAATTTCTAAATCAGTGCGGCGACAGTCGTCTCTTTAATACTAAACATATTAAAGAGATGATAGAGCGGAAAAAAGGCTCCAAAGTGTTTGTGAGGCATTTGTCTATTGGCCAAAGCCAGTTGTCAAAGCTGAAGAGAGAAGATGGCAGTATAGCGTCGATCAAGGCAGAGGTATTGGATGAGATGGAAAGATTCTACGGACAGCTATGAACCTCGGTAGCAAAGCTTGTAAACAGCGCGTCCAAAAACTCAAGCTGACCCGACACTTCACCGAAGACATCCCGGACATCAGCCTATACGAGATTAGAATGGCCCTGAACCAACTTTAAAACAACAAGGCGCCGGGTAACGACGGAATCACTTCAGAGATTCTGAAAGCGGGTGGTGAACCGGTACTTAAAATCCTTCAGAAGCTTTTCAACACCGTTGTCCTCGAGGGCATGACGCCAGAAGCATAGAACATAAGCGTGGTGGTGCTATTCTTTAAAAAAGGTGATAACACATTATTGAAGAATTGCAGACCCATATCGCATCTGAGCCATGTTTATATGTTGTTTTCAAGGGTCATTACGAAATTGTCTCGAACACAGGCTTGATGACTTCCAGCCTTCCGAACAAGCCGGTTTCCGACAAGGTTTTTAGCACCACACACATACGCTGGGGCAGGTTATACAGAAGACCGAGGAGTATAACCCGCCACTTTGCTTAGCATTTGTAGACTGAGAAAGCCTTTGATTTGGTCGAGACATGGGCTGTGCTTGAGTCCCTTCAACGATGCCGTATTGACTATCGGTATATAATAATGCCACTATGTCAGTCCGAGTACAGGAAGAGAGTACCAATCCGCAATTCCTTTGAAGAGAGGCGTATGACAGGGAGATGCAATATATCCGAAACTGTTTACTGCTACTCTGGAGAACGCCTTTAAGCTACTGGAATGGAAAGTATTCGGCATCAACATCAATGGTAAATGCATCACTCACCTTCGGTTTGCCGACGATATCGTGGTCATGACAAAGTCGATGGAGAAACTCAGCACGATGCTCGAAGGCCTAAATCGAGTATCTCAACAGGTGGGTCTTAAAATGAACACAAGACACATGGAAAAGACAAAGGTCATGTGTAATTCCCATAATGTACCCACCCCCATTTCAGTTGGGAACTCGGTTCTTGAAGTCGTTTACTCGTACGTCTACCTAGGACAAGTAGTCCAGTTAGGTAGGTCCAACTTCAAGAAAGAGGCCAATCGCCGAATTCAACTCGGCTGGGCAGCGTTCGGGAAATTGCATAACGTCTTCTTGTCCGACATACCTTAGTGCCTCAAGTCGAAATTTTTCGACCAGTGTGTGTTGCTAGTGATGACTTATGGCACAGAAAAGTGGTCTCTCACTATGGGCCTTATTAATAAGCACGTACTGGCAAGGGTAGCGTAGGACGTCCACCCACAAGATGGACGGATGACCTCATTAAGACCGCAGGATCACGCTGGATGCAAGCCTATGGCTGACGGATGGATGGATGTTTCGCTATGACAATTATCAAAGCCCAAGGTCAGACGCGAAAAGTTGTGGATATGGATCTATGTATTAGCTGTTATTTTCACACGGTAAGTTTTATGTAGCTTTATCACGAGCAGTCTATATGCTATGATCCCTGATGGATATACGTCTACTATAGAGTATATAGAATAGCATAACCGTGAAGTAGATTTTTTAAAATACCCAAACGACTGTGTTTATAATTTAAAATAAACCAAAAGATATATCCAAAAAATGCTGCTCAAAGTCACTATTCCACGCGGACGAAGCCGCGAGCACAGGTAGTTGGAAATAAATTCTTACCAAGGACACTGTAGCCTCTGCTCATGTGACCAGGAATGTCATACTGATGAATGTTGTACAGAAGTGCAATTTCCTCAATATCAATAGGCTTTCTTTGAATGTTTTGTAATATTTTCTTCACAATGTCATCTTGCCTTCCAGACACAAGTACAAGATATGGAATACTGCTTTTATAACGTAAATTATCCTAAAATAAAGAAACCCGTTTATAATAATAGCTAATTTTGACCTTTTTTATTTTTAAAATAGAGGAGATTCTCGAAAAACAACGTGAAATGTGCGAAAGAGATGGTTGATATTACAGCTCAAATGGCAATGCAAAATCAAACTAAAGCAATAAAATAGAGGCTTTTTTAGAAGTTACCTTTTGTTTGTAATATCCTTTCAAGAGCACATGTAGATTAGTTCCACTATACGAGAAAGAGTTCAGTGCTGTAAACCCTCTGCTAAAGTGTTCGTTGTCCGTTACCACATGAATCTTATTTTGAACTTCTGGCATATCGAGTAGAAGCGGTTCATCATAGTGGAGGTTCCCAGATAGCTCCCCTTTATGGTATGCTATACAAATCTGTATGAAAAAAGAGTTACAACCTCATCATTAAAATTGTTAACACATGATACAGTGAAAATAAAAGTAGTAACACTTTGCTTAACAAGTACACCCATTGTCGGTGTACAAAATTTTGCTTTTTTATAACAACTTTATCGTCTTTTTAACAGTGTACTGCTGAAAATACATCTAGCCATGAAGGGTGATATACTACTGTATCTACTACGCTGGCCCAGTCTGAGTTGATGGCCCATACGTATGCAAGTTAGGGTCTAACAGGTCATCAGCAAGACCTGGACTACGCTGATGATTTGTCTTTACTTAACCACCGCCGTGCCGCATTGACATGCAGGCTAAATAAGATGATTTGCAAAGAGAAGCAGCAGCGGTCAGTTTTAAAATCAACGCACGAAAAACAAAAGCTGCGAGAAGTGGAGCTTACCAATGACAACAGTCCACTCCTTATAGGCGATGAAATAGTGGAAGAGGTGTCAAGCTTCACCTACCTCGGCAGTGATGTGTCAACAACTAGAAGAACGAACTTAGACGTAGCTTGCCAAAGCTAAATATGCCTTCGATCTCCGTCCAGTATCGCAGGCGAAACCCTTCTCTTGTAGAGTGACACTCAGAATATTTAGTACAAAATGTAAAAAGCGTGCTGCTGTATGGATGTGAGACATGGGAAGTTAAGAAAGTAATAATACAATAGCTGCAAGTCTAAAGACTTGCTAACCGATCATCATCATCATCATCATCAGCCTGTATCGACCCACTGCTGGGTATAGGCCTCCTCTCCCTTGTGCCAGTTTTCTCTGTCTCGGGCTGATTTTATCCACGCGTATCCGATGGCTACGGCAAATTTTAAAGACCTTCTGGAAAGACACTATCGGCTACATAGACTTCTGGAGACAGTGCCATGAAGATCCTGTCGATTTGCAAATACGGTGCCGTAAGTGGAGCTGGATTGGCTAAGCAAAAAGTGTCGGACTAACTTGGATCAAATTGAAACGCAAGGCCCAGACCTGACAAGCATGTATCACACAGCACTGTATCTGCCCTCTGCTCCGACGTGGGGATATAGGATAAGAAGATGATGACAGATGCCACACGATGATTGCCTTCATCGAAAAGCTAGTTGCAGTGGTTTAAAAATCCTGACAATGTTCCAAATCACTGAAAGAACTCAATCCCTTTACCTCATGATTGCATGGTAAGTGTTATCATCACTGGAGTAACCTAAGACCCATGGCTTTTTTAAAGTCTATTTGTAATAAAACTAAACATCTTACCTTGGTAATACCACAAAGACCAGATGCAGCTTGACTCGATCCCATGTTTGATTTGACGCAGCCAATTTTCACTGTCTTATTTTTAGCAAAAACATTCCCAATAACTTTAAGTTCGTTTATATCAGCTTCAGGAATTGCTGGAAAAATAATTAAATACACAAATTCTAAAGATGTACCACCGTTTCATTTGAACCCATAAACTTAGCATTTTTTCTTTACCATCCATATTGATGTTTGAACCAGACTGCTTCAGTATTTTTTTGAGTTTTATGTCTGTACTAGCTTGTCACCATAAATTTGCTGGTAACTATGTGATATTATTTTTCTTTATTTTTAAATAGATATATTTTTTACTAGTTGGATTTAAAATTTTGAAAGTATATATGTCTTTTATACATGGAACTTAGATGTTCACTTAAAAGTAGTCGCGTATCAAAATGCCAAAACTAATTGACTTACTTCAATTTTGTAATTTACCAAAATGTTTACATAGTACCTGCTCCATTTGCTTCAATGTACTCAACGTTGTCAGGAGAAATGCCAGCTTCAGAATAAAATGCTTCAAAGAACTGCTGAAGATCTTTCGGGTCTCTAACAGGCAACAGCGGTTCTATTATGGGACAATAGTTTTCTTTGGTGTGGTACACTTCCGAATATATTCTTAAACATAATAATAATTAAAATATGCATTAAAAAACAAGATTTAAAAGAAATATGTCATGTAATACAATATGCAATAAAGAAAGGATAATCGAAGGCAGAAAAAAAACATTTCATTACGTTTCAGCTATTATAATATATGTAACATTAAAAGAAAAAAAACCTCTTAGCATCCTTTGCTTTCTGTAGAAATAAAATACAGACGGCATCTGCCCGCACGAAACCATCACCATTCTTGTCAAAACACCTTGTTTTTCCATCGAGGCTAACAAAACCAGCTCTGAAAAAGAAATATTCAATTATTTATGGAATTTAC
Source organism: Hypomecis atomaria (assembly GCA_964007245.1). Taxonomy (NCBI): domain Eukaryota; kingdom Metazoa; phylum Arthropoda; class Insecta; order Lepidoptera; family Geometridae; genus Hypomecis; species Hypomecis atomaria. The sequence continues at coordinate 4,009,864 of OZ023296.1, read as the reverse complement.
TATTGATTAATTAAAAACATAACTAAAACATTTTACTCAGTTATTTATTTTGTTCTCAATAATCACACATCGGGGACGCATGGAAGACTCATACGGCTTATTTTTGCCTTTCGTTCTTCACGATAAGAAATGCTCTTCCATCACGCCAAAACTTAGGTCTAATTAAGGAAAATGTGAAAAAGAGGTAGTTAAATCTCTGGAAAATAAAAAAAAAAAATATTTTTGGGGTTCCGTAGTAAAACGAGGAGCCCTTTTAACTTTGTTGTGTCCGTCTGTCTGTCTGTCCGTCTGTCCGTCTGTCCGTCTGTCTATCTGTCCGTCCTTCCGTCCGTCCTAATATTACAAAAGCTTATAACTTCCACATTTATGAACCAAAATACATGAAAATTAACAATAAAGTTATATAATAGTAAATAATAGCTTTATGTTGATAATAGTTTTCGTATAGATCTCAAAATTGTATTGTTTGGGGGTGGCTCTCATACATTTAAAATGGAGATGAACATTTTTTTTCAACCCTACCCCCTTATATAGGTTGTCGTTGAATAGGGGTTTTAAAATGAATGTAAGGATTCTTAATTCATTTCTTTGTCACATGTACCATTTGTGACATATAGAACTCCAATTTTGAAAAAAAAACCCTTAATTTCTAAAGTATCTAAGATAAAATCTTCAAACTTCCTAAGTTTATAGACCATATTAAATACTTTCTACTGTGAGATTGTTGTGATTGTACTGTGATTGTTTCTACTTAATACTGTGAGATAATAACTTTTTGAGTCATTTGAAATTTTTAAACTTGCATATATGTAGCTCAAAGGTTATTGACCTCACAAACATATTTCATAGCCTATTATGTTTGACAAGCAGTCTACCATGTAATGACATCATTAAAATTAATTTTTATCATCATCATAATTAGGTCACCGTCTACGGAAGCCTATCATACGCGTGTCTCGATAATCACTTGACAACATATTTAATACTTGCTTACTTTATAACGCAAACGCAACGTAAAATAATAGTTTACCTTCTGCAGTGTAAAGAGATATTTGGATGAGTACACAAGTTGCATCCACCAACTATAGCAGCTTCACACTGTCCTGAACTGATGCTCCTATACGCGTGATCCAGGCATGCGGTGGAGCTGGAGCAGGCGAGGTCCAGAGAGTAAGACGGACCCTTTCCGTCCATCCAGTAGGAAATGCGATTGGCGTACATAGCTCTGTTACACCTGTGGCAGATAATATTTAATACAGGGCTTTACTTTAATCAATGGAAATGTTCTTAGATATTAACAATTTAATAAGTCTAGCCATGGACTCTTTAATTTTATTGAACAAAAGCAATTGCTTTGTACATTTTGTTCAAGTTTAATAAATTTACTAATAAACGTATGTAGTAGCTGATTTTCTGAAGCGAGACATTGTCTCCGAAATTCCGTGCGTCCGTCAGAACGTTTCAAAATACTCATACCAACATGTTTAGCACCCCACTGAACTATGTTACCCACTTAACCACTACCGCGCTTTAATTTAAATTAACAAAGTGTACAAAAAACTTACCCAGTGATACCAAATCCATTGCGTTGTATATTGTCGTAAATCACTGTCTTCTCGGATTCCGAGTAGGTAGATCCGATGAATACGCCCACTTTTTTACCATTCAGCTGGAGCGGGTTGGTACCTTGAATAGTAAGAAAACAACCAGTAAATTAGTATCTAAATTCCGACTGGCATTCACGAGATCAAGTCTCTGGGAATGGTTTTAAAGCAAGCAGTGACCATTCCACAAAAAATCGCGTGCAGTCAATTGTGGCGTCCAAAGACGCACACCTGCAAATAATTCATCATAATTGTCGAGTGCGTTTTAACGAAGTTCAAACTACAAAATAAGTACTTCTAAAACAACCTAGGTAATTGAAATTTTATCAATAATAATCCTAAAAATGTATACGAACGCAAAAACACGCCAAATAATATTCATTTGCGTGAAAGACATGCATATTTGATATAATTTGCATTTGGTTGGTAGTAGCTTTTTACAATATATAGTACTAATTATGCCTAATATGGGTAGCTTTTTACAAAAAAAAAAATTCAAACTTTGACCATAATTAAATAAATTTTATGTAAACTGACCCGAATCATAGATGGCACTATACGCATGCTCCAGCATTTTTCGGCTCATCGGTTCCATAGTGCAGGCCTGCTTGTAGTGCACCCTAAAGAACTGAGCATCAAACTTGCCCATCCCGCTGATTTTACCGAGATGTTTCGGAACTTCCGGGTGGTTGAACGCTCGGCAAGGGTCTACTGTTGTCACCATGTCGACCTGAAAAGTATTACACATCGAACTCATTATTTTAGCTGCAGGACATCCACTCCTATTCTCGGTCTAAAATAAAATTAAGGTGTTGCTTTATGCGGAGGGATTTAAGAGCTATACTCATGAAATATTTTCAGTATAAATAGATAAACTTAACTTAACAGTTTCAATAGATAACTCTATTGATGAACTCATTACAACGAACAATTATATTGTAGAACCAACCTCAAAATTGGAGGGCTTTCCCATACAAAAACTTTCATTGTAATAAAACGACTGAGCTTCAATCAACTTCTCTTTGCTTCAGTTTGGTAAATTACAATACTAAAGAAACACAAGCTGCTCAAAATAATAAAACTGAGATTGCGTGTGAGGGTGTCATTGTCAAGATGAACGAATGTAAAGTAATACACGCTAGCAAACCGCAGACCATAAAAAATGCAAGCGGAAATTGTGAAATGTGATTATGTATTTTCTTTGAAACTTCATTTAACTCGCGATGGTTTTAATACCAACCTTATTGTAAAGATTGTCCATGAACTCCGAAACACTGTTAGAGCTTGGAAAAATCCCGGACATTCCGCTGATTACTACCTCGTCACCAGGCGGCGGTCTCGGCAAAGGCATGGGTTTTTCAGGGACTGGGTTGGTCTTTTGAAGTGTTGGAGCCATTTTTTTTGCATACGATGGAAGTCGTCCAACTAGAAAAATAATAATACACACTCATATAAAACGATGTCACGGCTAAGTAATTACATATTTTATTTACACCTATAGAAATCTTGAGAGAGAGAGCCTCTCCTTTACCGATTTTTTGAGACACAATTTTTTTTTATTTGATATAGTTTTGCGTTTGACTACACATCGCCTGATATTAACTGCTATGTTCTTTATGCCAAACTTGTTAACGCACAAATTTAGTAATTTTTAGGGTTCCGTATTATAAAGACGATCCCTCTTCGTTTTGTCCGTACGTCCGTCATAATGTTACAAAGCTTTATAACTTCCGCATTTATGAACCAAAGTACATGAAACTTGATATTATAATAGTACTATTAACCCGCTCCGGCTTCGCACATGTGTATTATACATATAAACTTTCCTCTTTATCTATTTAAAAAACCGTTTAAAAATCCGTTGCGTAGTTTTAAAGATACAAGCATACATAGGGACAGACTGGGAAGCGACTTTGTTTTATAAATTGTATAAGTATAGATCTCAAATTGATATATTATGTACTTAAAAATTTCTAAATTGTATATTTCAGGGGTAGCTTTCATACCTACATGTAATGTGGGTTGAAAAAATGTTTCACCCCCGTGTGGTATATCGTTTAATAGGGTTTTTGAAATGAATGTAACATGTCTGAAATGTTTTTTTGTCACATGTACCATTTGAGAGATATAGGCCGCCAAAGTTGAAACAAGAGTGCCCCCCACCCTTTATTATACAAAATGGAATCCTTAAAAAATTTCTTAAACTATAGACCATACTAAAAACTTACTAAAAATTATTTTCAGCACTATGGGATAGTAGCTTTTTGAGTTATAAAGGAAAATTGATGTTTTTGAATATTCATTTGTGATTAGTGTTAACATCCCTATTGACAATAGTGTAATCAATCTGTTATAATAAACCCATAGGTATCTGTGTAAGAAACCATATTGTTACCTAAACTCAAACTCAAATCATTTATTGCAACATATGAAAGAAGGATGCAGCGAATGGACCTGTCGTTTTTTTTTTTTGCAAGTAGGTAGAAAACAAAACATCATTTATAATAATGATATGTGCTTCAAAAATTTAGTGATTTTTTGCTGTTTTCATATCACTAATTAAAATTAATATTAGACCACCAGAAAAATTACAATGATTTTTTATTGTTTTAACATTATAGATTACATACAAAAGAAGTGGCGGTATGACCTTAAAGGCTTTAGCCTGTCCAAAAATGGGCACATTATTTAAAAAATCACTATTTTATTACTGTTGCTGTCAAAAAAAAGGAAATGTCAAATTCAGTCGATCAGATGATGTATTCAGTATTGACAGATTTCGTTTTCGGTATTCCGACAAGCAATTTTTAGGAGGGGTTGATATAATTATTTTCTTTTTTAACAGTTGGTACATGCTCCTTCCTTAACTCGTTTTAAGTGTTTCAACTAGTAATTTTACGAACTGAGGTGTCTTTTTACATATTTTATAAAAACATACATTTTTGTATACTAAAAGATTATCAAAAAGAAAGAATACTTACTTATATTTTTAGGTTTCACTCACTTTACTACTAACAAAAAGCTGCAGTTGAAATTATCCGAGATATTCCTGATTATTTTGATATTACTCGTAATAATCCTTAATGGTGCTTTTCGAATCTCGGCAGCAGGCTACAGCTACAAACAGCACTTGCAGCTGCTGCACGAAGCCGGCTGTGGCTGCACAACTGAGGGGTTAATCCAGGTTTACACGTAAATTGAAACTACAGCTGTTTCGGTATGGCCCTATACATTTTTGTACAGCGCCCCTAGCAGAAACGAGGAAGAACTAACCAAAATCTATGGAGCCACACGCGAATGCGAAAGTTTGAGTAAACTTCGCAAAGCCTGGACTACGAGTAAGGGCTCTGGTTATCTATGTAATAGTATGAATTTCTGCAAAAAAGATTCCGATTGCGGCTCCGGCAGCACGTGCTACCGAGCCTCAGCTGCGAGTGTTGTTCACCTGTTTAGACAAGTCCGACGTTCTGCCTGTCGCAGCACGTGTAGCCAACCTCGGAATCACTCTCGACTGCGGAAGCAGGCAGTGGCTGCATTTCAGATGTGTGTTACCTGCAATCGCGACCTGCATCCGCACGCTGCGGCCGAAGTTCGAATAGCAGCTAGTTGTGGTTCTTATACTATTGCTAATGAAGTGGATGAATACCGAAATTCATTATCATTCATTTTTTCGTAGTACCAGTCGTCGTAGTTACCATTTAGCGCTTCTGGCGCGTTTTTGACGTGCTGATAGCGAATTTTTGCCAAAAGGAGTTGGCAGCACTGCTATGGTCTATAATTCTATAAATGAAAGTAGGTACCTATAGCTTGAAAATTGTTTTCGGTTTTTCTTATTTTAACTTCATTTTAAACAAACTTGTACATATCAGAACAGTTTTAGAAGCGTCATAAATTACTCTGGTGAAGATAACATTTTTATAAATGAGCTTGGGAGAAACTGAGTGTATTCGTACACAACAGGTATTCGTATGTATGAGCTGTCGACATCCTTTACATGCGGGTCTTAGTTAACATGTTTTGTAAGGCACATATAACTATTATACATATGACCATATAAACCCTTATAGGGTTGTAACAAACCTCAGATGGTTTGATCGTCCACATCTGAGTAACTAGGCATAGGAAAAAGGCATTCTTGTAGGTCAGGAGTCTCTCACATGAGGATATAATTCTTTTTAAGATTATCTAAAGAAACTTTCCATTCAAATGATATTTAAACAAACAGGTAAATAAAAACATTATTAAAAAGCAACAGATCTTCAATCAAGGTATATAAACTCTTTACAGAACGCCTTGCATATAGCTAGAGAATTTAAAATAAGAAAAAAAAAAAGAACAGAGAATTTGACGGGACTGACAGCAGGGACTTCACTTGAGGAAATTATGGAAAAATGTTGGAATATTTCATCTTTAATAGGTATATTTAGTTTGGTTCCGCAAGATTCAGAGAAAGGAAAAGCAGAGAAGAGTCTTTTAACTAGGAGAATTTTGATCCTGGTCTAAAAAGTGAAAGTTTGAAGAAAGTTGTTTTCTATCGAAGGACGAAGATGTTCCTAGAGGATTTGGTTTCGTATAATAGTATCACTATTTAAATATATAAGTGTCAATGTAGATATAGAATATGATATGCGGATAATATTCCGTCCTGATCAGCACTGTATTGGACTTTTGGATGATTTATTGTTGTATTAATGTACAAATGGACATCAGATGAAAAGAGGAGGTCTATCATATGGAGATAGGCCTATATCCGCCTTACTGAAACGATGCGGTATGGAGGATTCTCACACGTATCTATCCTTTTATGAGTATGAACGAGTTGCTTACGACGCTACGCTACACCACAGAAACAAGGCAATATTATCTACTCTGACCTGTTGCGGGTTGATAAATACGCATACATCTTCAGGTTCCTATGGCGGTCTTGCATAAGTTGACTTACGATGTTTCCTACTCTATAGAAGTATTCGTATGTTACTGACGAAACTATCCTTCATTGAGCATTTACTCACGAGTAGAAGATAGAAGCTTCTAACACTCGCTCTTTATGATTCTATGTATGAATTACAAATGTTTTAATTATTTGTCTTTTTCAGCTTCGACTATTTGTGAACATAAAATCTTAAGAAATTATATTCTATGCGGATTGAGAATCTCCAGAAATTGAGAAATTTCCAGACATGACGTGCTTTACCTACTCGTACAATTTGCGAAGGACAGAGTGTTCATAGATAAAATGTCATTTATTTATATTATGGGGATTGAAGAGTCGATTATTGCTATATCTTATTATTGCTACATCTCATTATTTTAATACTAGCCGTAAGTGCTACTCGATCAATGCTGTATTTTCATTAGTGTGCAGAACTCTTGAAGCCAGATAGAGCTTGGGCCAGTGATTCTCATTTCCGAAATGGAGGGATATCCCGTGTCCGTTTTAAGAGTGTAAATTCTGATCACTTTGAAATAAAGCTATTGATAGCTTATTGATTTTAATATTATTTTAAAAGGCAAAGTCGATTCTCGAACCTTTATCTATAGTAATCTTGGAGCTTTTCTTGAGAACACTCTGGATTTCATGCAAGTTTTATGATTTTCCTGACTTTATGAAGTGATGTAGATAAGATGACTGACACACTCGCGACTCCTGGTTTTCTTTCCTGCTTTCTTTTTCCAGGATGGCGTTAGATTTACGAAAGCAGAGTAGAGTCATTTTCATGGTTTTCAGCTCTCTCGAGCGCCATGACTAAATAATCAGAGATAAACATAAAATAAAATAAATCTCTGATACCTAAATAAAATTGAATAAATTTAAAATATTAAAACTAACTAACTGTCAGAAATAAATCAATACTATTCTTTCTGGCAATCATTTCTTTTATTATATGTATTCGTAGTTTGATAATAATATTAGTTCAATAATAGAGTTTCTTTGTTCTAAAGTACTAATTGAATGGAATTTCCTTCTCATCTCATGTCTAATATTTTCTTAAGCAACTAAATTAATATTTTATACCTAGCTTTATTGAAGCTTATTTACGTTATAGACAAATATTCTAAATTAACATCAAATATAACAGAGAAGCTCTAGAATCACTATTTCTATATAGCTCTTGAGACATTAGTTAGATACTCCTTTCACTCTGAGATTAGTAATATACTTTCAGGTTCATAGAAGCTCAAAATAGGTAAAACATAGGATTTTCGTTCTGAACTTAGGTAATCTATTAGACAGGTAGGAATTTTGAATCACCTTTACCTAGGTTTATGCGGTCTATAACGCAGGCTCCACTACTAGACGAACACTGGCCAAATTAACGTATAAATAGGTAAATAAACTAGATGATTAAGATAGGAATCTCACAGCAGAAAACTAATAAAGCAGACGGCGCTAGGTGAGAATTATTACGTTGTGAACTTAAGAAGTTCAAAAATGATAGTATTCATTTCTTATTATTTATCTATACAAATAGTAAGCTGAGATCTTATTGAATATCTGTATCGATATTTAATGCCTTCTAAATATCTTAGGATATTTCTTTCATGAGGTTAAATTTATAATTTCATCATAGACAGGTGGAACCAAGACGCATAGCTAGTATGTTAAACACCTAGGAACCATGGAAAGCAAATCAAGGTTCTATAATCATTTTCTCTGACATTTTATTTTGACAGGTTTCTTAAAATAGTTTCAACTCTTCCTAGGTTTCATTCATGAGGTTTATTAGGCAGGTTAGGCTAGGTTTGTTACATTTCGTCGTCCGAGGATAGGTTTGTTACAATTTGGTTTCGCGACCAGGATCGTTACAATTTGGTGCCGTGACCAGGATTAGCAATAGAAACGATTCGTTTTATCATAAAAATAGGTTTAAAATATTTTCGTAGTAATATAATATAGTCGGAATTCATAAATATTAGATTTTTTAGTTTAACTTTGTTTAGGGAAGTCAATTCAGGTATATATTATAGGACTGTGTTCAGTAGTCAGACTATTTGAACACAATTTGTTGCTGTGAAATGGAGACGATGGTGATTCGAAATTAGTAGGTTAGTGATAACTAGGGTTACGTAATAATTTCAATCGCGAGTTCATTAGAAAATGTATCGAATATCTCATCAATTTTCAGGTTAATCATTGTCTTAGGGTATTAACAGATTAAAACTTTGGGGGGTGATTTGTTAAAAAAAAAGACTGTAAGCAAGCATTTTGTATCATGGGTAATTATTTCGTTCAGAATACAAAAAAGGGGTCTAGCCAAGGTTCATTTGTCACTCATGTAATGTGGTTGTTGTAAATATGGTACTCGTAGTTTAGTGTTTATAATATAATTTATTGCTTCATGTATAAGTATAGCTTGAATAATTGTAGATAGTAAATATATTCAATTTATAATTAAAGATAATGATGAGTAATTATACAGACAAAGCAAAGTATATTATTAATATTTTAAAATTAGAAAATGAGGGAGATGTTTCGGTTATATAATTTTATTACAGACTAGAAAACAGAGGGTAGAGTATACTTAACAATCTATCGACGTTGCGAATCAAAGTAATAAAATTTGAAAATTTTTTCATTGATAGAGATTTGATTTAGTAGGTTACGGAATGACTTTGATTTTTTTTGACATTTGTATTATACTACTTTTACCACAGGAAGTTAGCAAGTAGATCAATTTAATAATTCAATCTAACAACAGGCTGTTAATACTAAATTCCATATAAATTGAATACAGGAAAATTAGAGATGTTATTAAATATAATAAACATAGGGTTAATCTACATTGTGTACTTGTATTAATTGGGATTGTATAAATATTTAGAAGTCTATTTCTCTTGCATCAAAAATATAATAGATCGAATAGTAGATAGTAATAAGCATTCGGTTTGCATCAAAATTATATCGAAGTAGTTAAACAGTTAAAGATACGTTTAAAAATTATAATTTATTGAAATTCTATTAGTTCAAGGTTGAGGTTACGAATAGCTGAATTATTATTGCAAAATTATCCGGCTGCTAAATAATTTTATTTAAAATGAGAAGATTTGAGAGAATGGATAATTTCTGTCTAGTAGGCAATTTTAAGGGAAAGCGTAAAAAAGGATTACTTGATTTGGCAAATAGAGTTAAATGAGATTTCTAAACGGGGGGTTGTATTATCAAATAATTAGTCGGTTTTAAAGAGATAAAAGTTGGGTTTAGTAAATAAAATGAATCAAATAAACTAAAACCCGAGTAATATAATAAAAATGAAAAAAAAAATAGTAGTATTTAGTGTGAATAGGTATCTTCTAGCTCATTAAGCTTCATCTGCATTCGCAAGGTTGTTTATCATCAGGAAAGTTGGTGGTCAAACGCAGGCTTTTTGCGATTTAAAAAAAAAAGGGGGATGAAAGAGTTGAACAAATAAAAGGTAGATTATAAATTAAAGCAAGGAAATTCTAGTCAGGGGGGTGGAACATTTGCTCAATCTTTTCAGATAGTAGGTAAACATTATTATTATTCTTAGACATCAGTTATAATCAATGTAAACAGGTGTTAGCTAAATCTTCAGCGATTATTCCAAAGTCTAAATAATCAGGTAAACTGTAATAGTTCATGCACTTAAAGTGAGTAAAGTAAGCTGGGTTTTTAAATGGTCGATCATCAATTAAATCAACTCTTGTTATTAGCGTATCTTTAACTGATTAGTTAATTACTAAACGGGTTAAAACATAACTGTGAGGATACTTGATTTAAGATATATCAGAGTAAGCTAAAGTAAGTAAATGTAACGCAATAACATAGATTTAAATTTGTTTTGTTGTTAGAAGTGAGCAATTAATGATACTGAAAACTAGACTAAGTAAATCAACAAATAGTTTTCTTTATCTCAAATTAAATATTTAAGTTCTTTCGTATACTTCTGCTAGATGTTTAGAAATCAGTTACACCAAGATAGGAAAATTTGTATTAGTAGAAAATAAAAATAACACATTATTAAAAAAAAGACTTCCAAATAAAAACAAGTTCATGCTATATTGAAAAATTGATTTCAAATGTTCATTAAAGAATTTAAGTTTATTTGCTAGTTTGAAGGAAGTAGAGTATAAGCTTGATAGTTTGGCTGAACTTATGTTTCAAAGATTTATTCAATTTCAAAAATTGTACGCGTGGAGATATGTCGGGATTCGAGTAGGTAGAACTCTGATGGCCAAGCAATGCCGCGCCAGGAATTGGTTTCTCTAACCATATGGAAGAGATCCTTTCCACTAGTAGAGTGTAAATTTTACTTACTTGGAAACTTGGGCATATTGACACATTATTATCTAGTTCAATTTTGTTAGTGGGTGAAGCCATTCTAAAAGCTGAAGCTGTTATAGCTAAAAAAATATTGGAAATTAATTTTCTTTAGTGAACATTTTGTCATTTATTTGCACATCGTTAAATTAAATGAGAATACGTGAGAGTTTCTTAGGTAGATAAATGCAAGTAGGAAAGTAAGCACAATGCTGAATATTTAAAAAAAAAAAACAGGTTAAAATTATAATTAAAAATTTAACCGAGGTTCAATTAATAATTAACCTCCAACTTGTTAATATTTTAGTAAGGACAGTGAGGTAGAAGTTTATTACGAGGGTGTGGATGTATTTTAAATATTTTACTAAGGGATGTGATGGGGAATGTGCAAATATTGGCTCGCTTTGAGTTCAAAAGGTGATGCTACGTCGTGAAGTTGGCGTGTAGACGGTGGAAGGTGGATTTGAGAATTTTGTATTATGAATGGCGACAGGGAGTTGATGAATTTGATTTTATATTATTGTTTCATAAATTTTGTGTTTGTGAAATAGTAATGTAATAATAAAGTAGAGAGTGATAGTAAAAATTAAATCAGTACAAGAGGAACTAAACGACAATAGCATTGCTGGGATTTGAAGCGGTTTGTCAGGGTTCGAGTTTTGGCAATCACTTGAACAAATAGATCTTTATGAAGGAGTGTGGTGTTAGGAGTAGGCCAGCAGGCAATCCATCAACATAATTATGTTGATTTCATAAGGATCTTTTACTCTACAAGGTAGGAAACTCTGAATTGATACACTGCACATGCTCCAATTTATAGATAATTGAATTTAAACTATTCACTCTTGGCGGGACATTGATGCCATGCGGAATTATTTTCCTTTTTCATGGACAATTCGTGTAGTTTGAAAGGGGTGTGTTGGGAAAATCTCCGAACGAAAGATTGGTTCGCTGAGACTACTCAACATGCGACCATTCAGGTCGGTTCTACCTCAAAACAGAATTCCCTTACGAGGGCTCCGTTTCTGTCACCGAACCAGAACTTCCTTGCAGATTATAACAATTTAGTGGGGAAGGCGATTTTTCTTCATGGTAGATATGTAATCAAACCGAGAGTAGGAGGTTTTAAGACGTTTATTTGTAGACTGGTTTAAAAACATTATCGCATATTGTAGTAGGGATACATTCACATTCGAAACATATAATTTCAATGTTGGAACTCGAATTTTGATAAATACAATTATGCATTTGATTAAATTTAAAGTTATTATAATTTTTTTTTAGGAAAATTTACTTCGATTTAGATGTTTACCAACATCTTTTCATCTGCGAAAATTTTGGGGGGTGCTGTAACAAACCTCAGATGGTTTGATCGTCCACATCTGAGTAACTAGGCATAGGAAAAAGGCATTCTTGTAGGTCAGGAGTCTCTCACATGAGGATATAATTCTTTTTAAGATTATCTAAAGAAACTTTCCATTCAAATGATATTTAAACAAACAGGTAAATAAAAACATTATTAAAAAGCAACAGATCTTCAATCAAGGTATATAAACTCTTTACAGAACGCCTTGCATATAGCTAGAGAATTTAAAATAAGAAAAAAAAAAAGAACAGAGAATTTGACGGGACTGACAGCAGGGACTTCACTTGAGGAAATTATGGAAAAATGTTGGAATATTTCATCTTTAATAGGTATATTTAGTTTGGTTCCGCAAGATTCAGAGAAAGGAAAAGCAGAGAAGAGTCTTTTAACTAGGAGAATTTTGATCCTGGTCTAAAAAGTGAAAGTTTGAAGAAAGTTGTTTTCTATCGAAGGACGAAGATGTTCCTAGAGGATTTGGTTTCGTATAATAGTATCACTATTTAAATATATAAGTGTCAATGTAGATATAGAATATGATATGCGGATAATATTCCGTCCTGATCAGCACTGTATTGGACTTTTGGATGATTTATTGTTGTATTAATGTACAAATGGACATCAGATGAAAAGAGGAGGTCTATCATATGGAGATAGGCCTATATCCGCCTTACTGAAACGATGCGGTATGGAGGATTCTCACACGTATCTATCCTTTTATGAGTATGAACGAGTTGCTTACGACGCTACGCTACACCACAGAAACAAGGCAATATTATCTACTCTGACCTGTTGCGGGTTGATAAATACGCATACATCTTCAGGTTCCTATGGCGGTCTTGCATAAGTTGACTTACGATGTTTCCTACTCTATAGAAGTATTCGTATGTTACTGACGAAACTATCCTTCATTGAGCATTTACTCACGAGTAGAAGATAGAAGCTTCTAACACTCGCTCTTTATGATTCTATGTATGAATTACAAATGTTTTAATTATTTGTCTTTTTCAGCTTCGACTATTTGTGAACATAAAATCTTAAGAAATTATATTCTATGCGGATTGAGAATCTCCAGAAATTGAGAAATTTCCAGACATGACGTGCTTTACCTACTCGTACAATTTGCGAAGGACAGAGTGTTCATAGATAAAATGTCATTTATTTATATTATGGGGATTGAAGAGTCGATTATTGCTATATCTTATTATTGCTACATCTCATTATTTTAATACTAGCCGTAAGTGCTACTCGATCAATGCTGTATTTTCATTAGTGTGCAGAACTCTTGAAGCCAGATAGAGCTTGGGCCAGTGATTCTCATTTCCGAAATGGAGGGATATCCCGTGTCCGTTTTAAGAGTGTAAATTCTGATCACTTTGAAATAAAGCTATTGATAGCTTATTGATTTTAATATTATTTTAAAAGGCAAAGTCGATTCTCGAACCTTTATCTATAGTAATCTTGGAGCTTTTCTTGAGAACACTCTGGATTTCATGCAAGTTTTATGATTTTCCTGACTTTATGAAGTGATGTAGATAAGATGACTGACACACTCGCGACTCCTGGTTTTCTTTCCTGCTTTCTTTTTCCAGGATGGCGTTAGATTTACGAAAGCAGAGTAGAGTCATTTTCATGGTTTTCAGCTCTCTCGAGCGCCATGACTAAATAATCAGAGATAAACATAAAATAAAATAAATCTCTGATACCTAAATAAAATTGAATAAATTTAAAATATTAAAACTAACTAACTGTCAGAAATAAATCAATACTATTCTTTCTGGCAATCATTTCTTTTATTATATGTATTCGTAGTTTGATAATAATATTAGTTCAATAATAGAGTTTCTTTGTTCTAAAGTACTAATTGAATGGAATTTCCTTCTCATCTCATGTCTAATATTTTCTTAAGCAACTAAATTAATATTTTATACCTAGCTTTATTGAAGCTTATTTACGTTATAGACAAATATTCTAAATTAACATCAAATATAACAGAGAAGCTCTAGAATCACTATTTCTATATAGCTCTTGAGACATTAGTTAGATACTCCTTTCACTCTGAGATTAGTAATATACTTTCAGGTTCATAGAAGCTCAAAATAGGTAAAACATAGGATTTTCGTTCTGAACTTAGGTAATCTATTAGACAGGTAGGAATTTTGAATCACCTTTACCTAGGTTTATGCGGTCTATAACGCAGGCTCCACTACTAGACGAACACTGGCCAAATTAACGTATAAATAGGTAAATAAACTAGATGATTAAGATAGGAATCTCACAGCAGAAAACTAATAAAGCAGACGGCGCTAGGTGAGAATTATTACGTTGTGAACTTAAGAAGTTCAAAAATGATAGTATTCATTTCTTATTATTTATCTATACAAATAGTAAGCTGAGATCTTATTGAATATCTGTATCGATATTTAATGCCTTCTAAATATCTTAGGATATTTCTTTCATGAGGTTAAATTTATAATTTCATCATAGACAGGTGGAACCAAGACGCATAGCTAGTATGTTAAACACCTAGGAACCATGGAAAGCAAATCAAGGTTCTATAATCATTTTCTCTGACATTTTATTTTGACAGGTTTCTTAAAATAGTTTCAACTCTTCCTAGGTTTCATTCATGAGGTTTATTAGGCAGGTTAGGCTAGGTTTGTTACATTTCGTCGTCCGAGGATAGGTTTGTTACAATTTGGTTTCGCGACCAGGATCGTTACAGGGTCATATGTATAACTATACAAAACATGTTAACTAAGATGTAATATGGCAATTTTATTATTTGTATTGAAACGATTCATTGTGTTTTACAGATTATCGTTAAAAAAATCGTCTAATATGTAATAGCATTTCGATAATAGGATAATTTTTAGTTGTTTTATGAAATAGTTTTTTCTTTCGATATCTTTTAGATTATTTGACAATTTATTGAATATTTTTATAGCCATAGAATTTGGGCTAGAACTGTGCATTGCTAAGTTAGACTTTGGTTCTACGAGTTTAAAATATTGCGATCTAATTTTGTGCGTTTTATCATACGTTTTGTTGAAATAGTCAGGGAACTTGTTGCCAAAACTTGCAAATTTCAAATTTATAATTATGTATAGATACCAGGGTCATAAATTCAAGTTTTATAAAGTATTGTTTATGGAATTTTTGTTTGGTAAAATCAGGAGTTTTTAAAGAAGGATGTCGACAGCTCATACATACGAATACCTGTTGTGTACGAATACACACAGTTTCTCCCAAGCTCATTTATAAAAATGTTATCTTCACCAGAGTAATTTATGACGCTTCTAAAACTGTTCTGATATGTACAAGTTTGTTTAAAATGAAGTTAAAATAAGAAAAACCGAAAACAATTTTCAAGCTATAGGTACCTACTTTGATTTATAGAATTATAGACCATAGCAGTGCTGCCAACTCCTTTTGGCAAAAATTCGCTATCAGCACGTCAGAAACGCGCCAGAAGTGCTAAATGGTAACTACGACGACTGGTACTACGAAAAAATGAATGATAATGAATTTCGGTATTCATCCACTTCATTAGCAATAGTATAAGAACCACAACTTGCTGCTATTCGAACTTCGGCCGCAGCCTGCGGATGCAGGTCGCGATTGCAGGTAACACACATCTGAAATGCAGCTACTGCCTGCTTCCGCAGTCGAGAGTGATTCCGAGGTTGGCTACACGTGCTGCGACAGGCAGCACGTCGGACTTGTCTAAACAGGCGAACAACACTCGCAGCTGAGGCTCGGTAGCACGTGCTGCCGGAGCCGCAATCGGAATCTTTTTTGCAGAAATTCATACTACTACATACATAACCAGAGCCCTTACTCGTAGCCCAGGCTTTGCGAAGTTTACTCAAACTTTCGCGTTCGCGTGTGGCTCCATAGATTTTGGTTAGTTCTTCCTCGTTTCTGCTAGGGGCGCTGTACAAAAATGTATAGGGCCATACCGAAACAGCTGTAGTTTCAATTTACGTGTAAACCTGGATTAACCCCTCAGTTGTGCAGCCACAGCCGGCTTCGCGCAGCTGCTGCAAGTGCTGTTTGTAGCTGTAGCCTGCTGCCGAGATTCGAATAGCACCTTTAAGGATTATTACGAGCAATATCAAAATAATCAGGAATATCTCGGATAATTTCAACTGCAGCTTTTTGTTAGTAGTAAAGTGAGTGAAACCTAAAAATATAAGTATTCTTTTTTTTTTTGATAATCTTTTAGTATACAACAATGCATGTTTCTATAAAATATGTAAAAAGACACCTCAGTTCGTAAAATTACAAGTTGAAACACTTAAAACGAGTTAAGGAAGGAGCATGTACCAACTGTTGAAAAAGAAAATAATTATATCAACCCCTCCAAAAAATTGCTAAGTCGGAATACCGAAACCGAAATCTGGCAATACTGAATACATCATCTGATCGACTGAATTTGACATTTCCTTTTTTTTTGACAGCAACAGTAATAAAATAGTGATTTTTTTAAATAACGTGCCCATTTTTGGACAGGCTAAAGCCTTTAAGCTCATACCGCCACATCTTATGTACGAGTATGTAATCTATAATGTTAAAACAATAAAAAATCATTGTAATTTTTCTGGTGGTCTAATATTAATTTTAATTAGTGATATGAAAACAGCAAAAAATCACTAAATTTTTGAAGCACATATCATTATTATAAATGATGTTTTGTTTTCTACCTACTTGCAAAATAAATAAAAAAACGACAGGTCCATTCGCTGCATCCTTCTTTGCGAGAATACGAATACATACATATAATATAGATACCTATACATATAATATAATTTTACTATCTATTTAACGTCGTCGTCGTCGTCGTACGTCACGCGTAACGGCTAGACGCTATTTGTTTCGATCCGTGTGTTTATTTAAAATAATTTGAAATGTCGGCAGAACGTACTGAAAGTTTAGTGCGTGAGTTGACGAAAACTGTCCTGAATCTGCAGGACGAAGTGTTATCGTTAAAAAAGCTCGTAATCGAGCAAAATAACGTGATTAAAAATTTGGCAGAAAAAGCATCAACAACGAAATTAAATTTATCGGAGGGTAAGCAAACTACAACCGTGGCTCCGTCGACTCAGCGGCCCGCTCGAGAGGCTAGCGCTCGGGCCAAGTCGGCACTCGTCGTGCTTAACCGGCCGGTTAAAGCGAGAAGAGCCATATCGCCGCTCACTCAGGCGACCGGTCAGGCGATCCCCGCCACAGGCACTGCGTCGACGTCATCGAGCCTCGTAGCCCCAACTACGAGCGCACCTGCTACGCCTACAACGCCTACAACACCGCAGTGTACTGACGGCGGCATTATTACTATTGATGCTATTCCGAATGTCGCAAAGGTAAGCGGCAATGGTTCTGACTGGACTGAAGTGAAGTCGCGGCGATCTCGACGGCCTATAACGAACGCAACTTGTGGTACTGCTGCTCCGGGTACCACTGTCCTGCAAGCAGCTGATCGGAAATCTTATCTCCATTTATACTACGTGAAATTTGGAACAACATCCGAGCAAGTAGCCGAGCATTTGAACACTATTTGTCCAGGCGATAAGTGCACTGTCGAGGCGCTGAAACCCAGAGGCGACTACGCGTCCTTCAAACTTTCTGTGCCTACGAAAAATGTAGAAAAATACATGGACTCACAGCATTGGGCTACGGACGTCTACATAAAACCCTGGCGCGGTGGGTTTCGAAGCTCACGGCAAGAAAGCTAAAACTAAGTTCAAAACATTTAAGTTTGTTTATCAGAACGTCCGAGGGCTGCGGACAAAGGTGGATAAATGCAAGTTGGCAATATTACATGAAGCACCCGATGTAATTGCTTTCACCGAGACATTTCTGATAAGCAGTATTAGCAATGCTGAATTTATTCCTGCTGGATACAAGGTACTCCGAAGGGACAGACCGGGAGACGCGGGATGGGGTGGCGTTTTGTTCGGTGTCCGGGACCAATACAAAATTCGGCAGGTTTTAGATATCGACGGTTATACTTCAGATCTGGAAATCATCATTGCTATTGTGACTTTAAAAATTAAGGAAATATTATTTTGTGTAGTGTACATTCCTCCTAACTCTGATGAAAGTTTGTATTTGAAATTGTTTTTAGTTATAGAAAATGCAGTAACTAAATATTCTAAGCTGGATTTAATATTTTCAGGAGACTTTAACCTCAATTCTTGTAGTTTAAATATAAATCTGCAATTCAACTCATTATTGGCATATTGTAAACTGAAGCAACATAACACTGTAACGAATGCGTACAATACTATACTGGACTTAGTCATGAGCAGTCTGAGCGATGAGTGTGTGAGTGTACTAGGTGGCATAAAGGTAATTGAGCCGGAGGATGCCTACCACCCGGCGCTGGAGGTGCGCGTCCGTATCCCGCGGCCGCGTGCCCCGCCGCCACCGCGCCCTCGTCCACCCCCTCCCCCCGAAAATGCTGCTCCAGAGTGGAACTTCCGTAAGGCCGATTTTCAGTCACTATATGCTTCATTTCAATGTTTAGATTGGGACGAAGTTTTGTCAGCTAACGACGTTGATAAAGCGGTAGATTTGTTTTATGAAAAAATTAGAGTAACACTATATAACCACGTTCCAGTGAAAAGAAGATTTAACTTTAATTCTAAATTTCAATACCCGACGTGGTTTACATCAGAAATCATTCTAAATCTTAAAAACAAATACTTTCATTTAAAAAAATTCAAAGAATTTAATGAAGAATTTAATCTTGAAATGTTCAGATTTTATAGGCACCTTTCAAAACAACTCATAAAAGAGGCCTATGAGTCTTATATTCGCAAAACTGAACTCAACATTTCAAAAGATCCCAAAAACTTTTGGAAATTTGTAAAAGATCAACAAGGAGACAGAAACCCTTGTGATGAATTTGAGTATGAAGGTCAATTGGTCACTGGAGAGGAGGCTGCGAACGCATTTGCTCAGTACTTTGAGTCTGTGTTCTTGAGCGACGCTCCGACCTTGTCCGCCGAGGCCGCCGAGCGGGACGCCTCCAGCGACCCGCTCTGCTCGACGCGCATAGCCATTGACAAAGTAACGTCAACTGATCTCTATTATGCCGTTAGACGACTTAAAGCGAATTCTTCCATTGGACCTGATGGTATACCGCCATTCATAATTAAAGATTGCGCACGGGCGTTTGAAATACCACTTCTGCATATCTTCAACTTATCTCTGGAAAGCTCCATCTATCCGGCTACTTGGAAAGTTTCCAGAGTGACCCCTATACCTAAGACTGAGATCAAGTCGAAAATTGAAAATTACAGGCCTATAGCCGTTCTCTCGGCATTCGGTAAAGTTTTTGAGTCAATTCTGAATCGCCGCATCTCCTTGCAAGTCCGGCCTCTGTTGAGCGAATGCCAGCACGGATTCCGCGCAGGAAGGTCCACAGCTACTAATCTCGCTAATTTTGTGGATTACGCGGCGGCTAGTATGGACCAGGGAGAGCAAGTAGATGCCGCGTACTTCGATTTTAAAAAAGCGTTTGATCGAGTCGATACTGATATCTTATTAAAGAAATTTGCTGAGATAGGGTTCTGTCCTAAATTGCTAAAATTTTTCTCCAATTCTTTTTCCAATCGCATACAATATGTTTATCATCTTGGATATCGATCTGTTCCCTATGTGACTCTTTCTGGAGTAAGTCAAGGAAGTACAACCGGACCGACCCAGTTCACGATTATGATAAACGATTTGCCGAATGTTGTGAGAACGGCTAAATGCTTGATGTTCGCGGACGATTTGAAGTTGTTCTTGGGCGTGGGTGGTCTTTCGGACTGTGAGGCGCTACAGCGTGATATAGACAGTGTCGTTAGGTGGAGTGAGCGGAATAAGTTGCAATTTAACATCTCTAAGTGTAAAATAATAACTTTCACTAGAACTCGCTCGCCTCACGACTATAGCTACAACGTGAATCGGGTTCCGCTTGAGCGCGTCACAGAGGTGCGAGACCTAGGCCTCACGCTCGACTCACAGCTCACATTTAATACTCACATTGTGGAGTTGTGCAAAAGAGCATACAAATCTCTGGGATTTGTGATGAGGTAGTCGGCCAGGTTCAATGACAAGGATGCCATACTGTCTCTTTTCTATGCTTTAGTGCGGAGCAAACTAGAATTTAATTCGTTAGTATGGGACCCTCACGAAAAGAAATATGTCCTTTTAATTGAGCGACTTCAAAGAAAATTTGCACGTTTTCTCTACAAGAAAATATATGGCTATTACCCTACATGGTCATATCCTTCTCTATTTGTCAGTGGAATGGTAGGTCTGAACACACTGGAGCTGAGACGGAAATGTGCGCTGATAGTCCATTACTATCTACTTATAAACGGTAGAATAGACAACCCCACGGCATTATCCCGGTTCGGGTTGTTCGTCCCGGAAGTAGAGTCCCGCGCGCGGTGGCGGCGGCGCGCGCGGCTGCCGGCGCTGCTGGCGCCGCTCGCGGCCCCCCGCACCAACACCGCGCGGTACGCGCCCACGAATCACGCACTCACACTTCTCAACGAACTAATTGCTCGCCAACCAAATACTGACTTGTTTTTTTCAAAAATTAGTGAAATAATTCAAAATTGTATTCTTTTCTTGCCTGAAATTTGTAATTATTCTTAAGTATTTAGATGTATTTAAGTTATGTCTAAGCTCAAAAACGTTTTGGTTTTAGACTGTAAGTTTTTGATTGTTAAATTGAATAAAATAAAATAAATAAAATAAATAAAATTAACATAGTAAAATAGTTGTTTAACTGAGTTATGTAATGTAATGTGCGGGAACAATTGTGTTAATAATAAATTTACTATGGGCTATGAAATGTTACTACTAGCTATGTACTAGCAATTAGATGAAGAATATTAATAAAAAATTGACTTACGTGTACTTAGTCTACGACTAAACTAATGTCTATTAAAGAATTTGATTCAAGTATTTATACTCGTAGACACAATAATGCATGTTCATTTAAGTCAAAGTTTAAACTTCAAATTATTTGCTGCACCTAGACTGTATATAATTAACGACTTTTAGTCATTATACATGATGTAGCTTTGTAAAGTGGGTTTAGTTTAGGCACGTATATATACCACGCGAGCAAAACTGAGGGCATAAGCTAGTATACATATATCAGACTAGGTAATAAGACAGAAAATTCTTGAGTCCGTAATAGTTCCAATCTAAGGATTAGTATAAAAGCAATGTTCTAAATTTTATGTTAAGTCAGAATATAATGAAATATTTTTGATTTATTTACATACATTAAGAAACATTGTCATTGTTACTTAACATAATATTGCTACCTAAAATAATAAAAATACAATAAATGTTCTAAAAAATTTTAAGAGCGCTAGAAGCCCACCAGTGGCTCTTAGGACCCTGAATTTTTTTCGGGGTTCAAAATATGTGTTGCCAGTGATTGATTTCTGTGCTATCCCATAGGAAATTATGGATATGGATGAGTTTGTAAGTATTTTCCATATCATACGGGAACAACGAAATATTTCGGGGTGAAAAAATTTCGAAGGGGGTCACATAAATACATAATACGATATGATAAGTGTGACCGAGGGGGGTACCCCAGCGTGAAGCTTCTGGTTTCACCAAATGTACTGTACTAATCCGCAAATTTTTCAAAAACTACTGACTAAATAAAATCATCGCATCGTGGGTAACAGAATTGTATTGCTTTCTTGGGTTCCGTGCCTCAAAAGGAAAAAACCAGATATATGAGAGCCAAGCTCGCACACCGAGTGTCCCGTATAAATACTGAAAATTGCAAAAACTTGGGAACTAAGTCGCTAAAACCTCAGGGCGTAGAAACTTAGAAAATTAAGTACACATCGTAAAAATAAATAATTAAAAGCCTATTTTAGCTTGTGTTAATGAAGCTATTTTATCTGATACCCGACATAAAACGATTAATTCATACTTGAAATTTGGGCCCATAGTTTTTTGCATTTAGACCCTAGTTTTGTGATTAAATTAAAAAATGTACAGATTTTAGATTAATTCGTATATACTCTAAGACAATGCTTTTTGCCGAATTGTATGGAATGGTATGACATGGAAATGTCAACGGAAAGTAACCTATAGGTTTTGATTCCCTTGTGAGTAGCGAATATGTGTTTTTTTACAATATAAACAGCTCTAACTTTTTTGCAACTGCAAGATACCATAGATATACGTGTGTGGTTTAAATTTCAACTAACCCTTACTTACTTAGATTACTACTTACTTAGATATCTTTACGCGTCCCGGAGATAAAAGGCGTAAACACGGACAGACAATAAAGTGATCCTATAAGGGTTCCGTTTTTTCTTCTTGAGGTACGGAACCCTAAAAAGGGGTGGAGAGTTCAGGGACTTAAGGCAATAGTGAAGTGCCAAATTGGCAAAAATTACAATCACAATAAGCTGGTATCTACCTCTAAATATTATCTGATTTGAGTGATTTTTCATGTAATCAGCACTTCAATATCTAACTTTATACGTAGGTATTAATATTCACAGTCCTTCAATGACCTAAAAGTTATAAGCCTCTAAAAAGTCATATTTTACGCATAACTTTGGCAGAGAAAAATACAGAAACTATAACTTTTCTAAAATCAATAAGACGTATTAAAGTGCAATGTTTCTTTCTCAAGCAATTGGCACCAAAAACATAACATTTCGTTACGATTTAAGGGGTAAAAAGGGGTAAAGGGTTTTCTCCCGGAACGTAAATTTTATCAAAAATGTACCGCAATTTTTCTCGATGTTCTACAGAAAACGCGAAAACACTGGTTGATTCAGAATCCTCCTATGTAAAGTCGACATTAAAATTTCTACTCCTGGCGAATCAAGGGTGACCTTGATTATTTTGAAATTGAAATGGGTTATGTAATTTAAAATAATTGGCCAAGTGCGAGTCGAACTCGCGCACGAAGGGTTCCGTACTGTATGAGAGCCCCCTTTGATATTCATTTTATTTTAATTTAATTATTTATTATTGAAGTGAATATATAACTAAGTACTCTGTTAATATTTCAAGCATCCACCCGTTACCATTATTAATATCGAACAAAAACAGCTAAATATCAGGTTCGTTGTATGTAAGGGGGGCCCCGTAACTATTTATTTTATTTTATTTTTAGTATTTGTTGTTATAGCGGCAAGTGTAGCTATCACGGTTTATGAGATACAGCCCGGTGACAGACAGACGGACGGACAGCGGAATCTTAGTAATAGGGTCCCGTTTTTACCCTTTGGGTACGGAACCCTAAAAAATAAAATCTGCATCTGTATACTGTTATAGAAAATTAACAGTTTTTAGGGTTCTGTAGTAAAACGAGGAACCCTTATAACTTCGTTGTGTCCGTCCGTCCGTCCGTCCTCATGCTACAAAGCCTTATAACTTCCACAATTATGAACCAAATTGAATGAAATTTGACAAAATAATAGTTCAGACAACAAGAATAAAAGATATAAATTTCAAATACTAAAAAATTGAATACATTTTATTTAATGGGTAGCTCCCATACATGTAAAGTAGGGATAAAACTTTTTTTTTCAAGCCCGCCCCCTCGTGTGTGGTATCGTTGAATAGGGTTTCTAAAATGAATTGAAGGTTTATGGAACAATTTTTTTGCCATGTGTACCATTTGTGAGATTTAAGTCGCCTAAGTTGAAAAAAGAGTGCCCCCCCCCCCTCTTAATTTCTAAAATATACTTACGAGATAGAATGTTCAAACTTTCTGAGATTATACACCACACTAAAAACTTTATCTCAAAATTATTTTGAGCACTATGGAATAATAGCTTTTTGAGATATAAAGAAAAAATGAAATTCTTAAGCTCGCACATAGTTTAGAGGTCATTGACCTCACAAAATTATTTTTAGCCAGTTATGTTTTTCTAGCACTAAACCATCTTATCTTATGACATTATAAAATCAGTTATTATCATCATCATATTCATCGTCACCATCTACGGAAGCCTATCATACGCGTGTCTCGACACGCATTAACAACTTATTACGAGTTTATTATTGATCACTTTTTTTTAATTATTGTTTAAAAATTAAATGGACTTTTGGTCCATCCTGTATAAACGAGGTAGTATTAGTTTTCTATTTAAAAATATATATTACCAATTCGAAAATATAAATTCAGCGCGTGGAATGTAAATTTTATTTCGGTTTTAACATTTTGTTTTTCAAAACTAATTTGGCTTCAATACGTGGTTATTTGCTTAGTGTAATATACTAACCCTAAAAGAGGTGATTCAAACTATTATTATGAACAAAAATTCTGTGGCCAACTCGGAATTCAAGCAAAAATACTTCCACCAGAAACATTTTCACGTAAAAAGTTGCCAAGACGAAGCCATACCTATAATATTATGGCTCATACTGAATGCTATACGGAAGTACACTACAAGTTTTGATGATAACTCATCAGTGAGTCAATCAGTGATGAAATGGGGTTTTCATCACATCTATTCGAAGAGGACTACTTGGTTCGCCTTTAAGTGCACCCAAAGGAGGTGTTTTCAATAAGAAACTTTTAGCGGGCAGTAATGAGTTTTTAATCCTCTTTATACTCGTAGGTGCGCCGCAATTACTTTGCCGCGCACTTTTTGAATTTGCAACATTTTCGTGTTCTTTTGTGCGCCGGAATTATCTTTGCCGCGCACTTGAATTTGGAAGTATTTTTAATGATTAAACGAACTGTTACTTACCAGTAAGTGAAGTTCTATCATAATTATGTGAAGTCTCGAGTTTGAAGAGATATTTATATATACCAGTAGTAGCACCTACAATGTCGCCTTGTCAATGCACTAAGTTTAGTTTAGTTTCCTAGCCCTTCATTATTTCGCGCGGTGAACTGGTTCGTCATTTAGTTCCGATCTATCTCAAACTGATATTTCACTATTCTAGGGCATAAATAAATAAATAAATAAATAAATATATATTAGGGGACATCTTACACACGGCCTCTGACCCCAAACTAAGCAAAGCTTGTGATATGACTGCCAGAGACTGATATACTACATACACTTATTTTAAATACATACTTATATAGATAGTAACTAAATAACACCCAGACACAGAGCAAACACTTATGTTCATCACATAAATATTTGCCCTGGGTGGGGATCGAACCCACGCCTCTCTGACCCAGAAGTCAGGGTAACTAACCACTGAGCCACCGAGGCTGTCGGTGAAAAAAAAACAGGGAGGGAGGGATGCTATCTCTTCAAACTCAAGACTTCACAGAATTATGACAGAACTTTTCTTACTGGTAAGTAATAGTTCGTTTAATCATTAATTATGTTTCAGTATTGAGTTTGAAGAGATATTGTTTAAAAATACTAATAGATGTTGAGAGAACATTGTGAAATATCTGTTGCAGTTAGATAACATACAATTTAAATTAAAAGAAAAAACAAAGTCATCCAATTTTACTATCAATTTTAAATCTGTAACAGCATTAGTAATCGATTATCAATAGTAATAATTATTCAGATTTCTCCTAAGGAAATGATAACAGAAGTAGATTTGATCTATTATAGTTCTAGCGAAACTATGATTCACATTTTTATTTGATTCTAATACAGGCCTATTGTAAAACCTGGCAAATGTTGTTGAGTTGCCAGTCCAGCCGGCAGTCTTTAACACCGAGCTTGTGAGCTTTTGAAGTGCTTTAACCACGCATAACTTTTTACATAGTGGTCTGGTGGTGAGTGCACGTAATATCTCCGCGATTCCTGTGCCTACCACCGAAAAGCCAATAATGTGAAATTCCGTTTACATCAAATGCAAAGAAACTCATTGATACGGGATTGGATTTGAATCCACCACCTCACGATTGTAAGGCGGGTATTAATTACTACCACGGCTACATACCTACCTCTGCTATTAGTGGGCCGACTTATGTATGTATGTACCTACTTAGACTACGCGTCGCGCCCGCGTAGCGTACGCGTCGATGCGCCTACCGTGCTTCAAAAATCATGTCTAAGTGTGAATCATGCAAAGTTATCATCAACGAACTCCTGGCCTTTGTGCAAAACAAAATCGAGGTCATGGACGACGAAAGCATGGTGATGATCTGCAGCCGCAGCTTCAGTGCAGCCGATATTGTTGCAGCCAAAACGCTCCTGTACGATGTCATATCGACAGATCAGCGCCTGAGAACTAGAAGAAATGAAGGGAAGTCTCAACGCGACATGGAAGACATTATAGGACTGATGAAAACCACGGAACCTAAGGAAGTTCCAGTTTTCGTAGCTCGAGATCTTAGCCGACTACCCCCGGTGACCTGGGACCATATCGATGTGACGCGTTTACTCAAAGACATTGTTGCTTTGAAAAAAGATGTTGAAACTCTTCGCTACAACTCAGCAACGAAAGAAGAATTAGAGACGATTCAGCAAGAAGTAGCGATGCTGCACTCCCAACCGCCACCGCGCCTACCCTCCGTTTTAGTCAACGCTAATGCAACAGCAAGATTTATGGAGGACAGCGGCCCTATGGGTCTAGATGGTACTATAACCCCACCGAAAGACAAAGCTACACTTACGCCTGTGCCTACAAATACAGTCCCGCCGGCGCCACCATGTACCGTTACAAGTAAGAAGCCCGCCAACGGCAGCGAGCAACAGGTAGGCCGCAGGTCTAAGTCTAAGCTAGTAATAAGCGATAAAGTCGATGATGGCTTTCAAGTAGTCACGCATAAAAAACACCGTCGTCAAAACCGAAATATCATAGGGACATCTACGAATAACGTCAACAGTAAAATCAAAGCTGCCCCGCGCACTGCTCAAGTTTATGTAGCCAACCTTGACAGCTCAGTTACTGTCCAAGACCTATCTGATCACATGAAAGATATCGGTGAGACTGCATTAGATATCCAAAAACTACCGCGAAGCAATAAGGTGCCATACGATGAATATAAAATTACTATAGCGTGGGACAGACTGTCAGCTGTGATAAATAAAGATATGTGGCCACCAGGGGTCATTGTTGGTCGCTACCACCAGCGCAGTGTTAGCAGTAATAGCACTCGTGATAATAACGCTGCACAATTATATAAATATGGACCAAAGTCTTAGAATCACATCAATCAATTGTAAAAACGTACGAAAAAAGGCAAAATTTATTCAAGATCTTTGTCTGACTAATGAATTAATACTTTTACAAGAAACATGGCTTTTGCCGACTGATTTGGATTTTCTTAATACAATACATAACGGTTTTAACTCTATTGGAACATCAGCAATTGATTCGACAAAAACATTAGTAGGTCGAGTTCATGGCGGTACCGCAATCTTGTATAAAAATACATTACAATGTATACCCGTAGAATGCGATAGTCCGCGGCTCTGTGCGGTCGAAATCAACACACGCGACACTACGCGTACATTGTTAGTAATAAATGTATATATGCCCTGCGATACAGCTGACAATCTGCCCGAGTTTTGCGAATTATTAGGTAAAATTCACTCGATCATCGAAGAGACGCAAATATCAGACACGATTGTGATCGGAGATTTCAACGCGGATCCTAGGCGACGATTTGGCACCGAGCTACAAAATTTTTGCACTGAATATAAGTATAAATATGTAGATAATCTGAAGTTACCGAATACGTCATACACATTCGTTAGTGACGCGCACCACACCACTAGCTGGCTGGATCACTGCCTTGCCACTGAGAATGCATACCGCGCCATCAGGGACATATCCATAGACATATCAGCAGACTGGACAGACCATAGGCCACTCTCATTAAAATTAGAGGTAAAAGATCTGACAATATCTGGAAATTCATCATTACCATGTCGACCCTCATGGACTTGGAAACCGACATCAAGTGAATGTATTGCGAATTATAAATCAATGGTGACTCAACAACTAAATCAACTTATGTCTAAAAACTTAGACTTAAATGAGTCAGCAGAGATTGATAGTTTTTACAATTCGATTATAAATATAATGCAGACTTGTGCTATGAATTCGTTTAAAATAAAGAGAAGTCGCCCTCGTAAAAAGAATATAATTCCGGGGTGGAACAAATACGTCGCTGATAAATATGCCGCCTCCCGTAAGTCATTACGTCTATGGAACCAAGCCGGCCGCCCCACTACCGGACCCGTGCTAGACGACCGCAAGCGAAAGCGCGCGGCTTTTAAACAAGCGCTAAAATATTGCCAACAAAATCACGAACAGATTACTATGGATAACATAGCTATGGAGATGAAACATAAAAATTTTGCTAAATTTTGGCACAGAATAAATAAAGCAGTGAAGTCGCCTTCTAATTTCCCTTCTCATATAGACGGAGTGACGGATGACAGAAATATTGCAGAAAACTTTAGTATAATGTTTAACCAGCCCGCGCCTATTACCCGACCGGTTGAGGAAGTATCGCATACTCAATCCGACAGCGATATTACGATATCCGTGAAAGATATTGCGAACGTAGTACAACAAACAGCCGGCGGAAAGTCGCCGGGTTTGGATGGCTTGACCATAGATCACATTAAACACGGCGGCTTAGGAATGTACCATGTGCTGTCGGTCCTTTTCACGGCCATCATTAAAACTGGTCATATTCCGACGGCCCTCACTGACACGGTAATTATTCCTATTTGCAAAAATAGAAGAAAAAATGTATCTAGCATCAGTAATTATCGGCCGATAGCACTGGCTAATATGGTGGCTAGGCTGTTGGAGAAGGTTTTGCATAGCTGTGCTGCTCCCTACATAGAATCGTCGGACTGTCAATATGGCTTCAAAAGTAACACATCAACCACCACTGCTATCTATGTGTTGAAACAGGTTGCGGGATATTACAAGAGCAGAAATACATCGGTTATAGCCTGCTATCTCGACCTGAGCAAAGCGTTCGATCGCGTAAGTCACAAATTGCTATGGCAAAAATTACGAGACCGGAGGGTTCCTAACCAAATTGTCCAGGTACTAAAGAACTGGTACGAGCAGCAAAGGAATAGAGTGCGATGGAAAAATGAGTATTCTGCACCTACCACCCTTGAATGCGGAGTAAGGCAAGGTGGAAGTATGTCTCCACCCATCTTCAATTTGTATATGGATGGCCTTTCCGAGAAGCTCATAAAGTCAGGTGTAGGCTGCTCCATCAACGGGACCATGACCAATCATATTTCTTACGCAGACGACATGGTACTGTTAGCCCCGTCAATATCCGCGATGCGAAAACTATTGGCGATCTGCGAGAGTTATGCGGAGGAGCATAACATGAAGTACAATGCGGATAAATCAGTATACATGGTATTTAAAAGCGCCTCTAATTACGGTAACCGGCTGCCTCCTCTTATGCTGTCCGGCGCCGCGCTAGAGAGAGTCGAGGAAGTCAAATACCTCGGGCACATGATCTCCTCCGACCTATCGGATCACGCCGACATACAGAGGCAGAGGCGAGCCATCGCCGTGCGCGCCAACATGCTGGCCAGGAGGTTCCACAGATGTAGTGACTCCGTAAAAGCTCAGCTTTTTATCAGTTTTTGCACGAGCGTGTATACGGTAGAATTGTGGACAAACCACACCAAGGCGGCGCTGAGCGAGATGAGGGTGCAGTACAACGATGCGTGGCGCGCCATGTTCCGGCTGCCGCGGTGGTGCAGCGCGAGCGGCATGTTCGCGGCGGGGCGCGCGCCCGGCTGGCAGGCGCTGCTGCGGGCGCGCTCGGCCTGCGCCCGCGCGGCGCTGTACCGCTCCTCCAACTCCCTGGTCTCGGCGGCGAGAGAGTGGGATTCCAGTCCCCTGCATAGAACGTGGAGAGCGTACCACGCTCCCGTTACGCACGCTTTTTGTTGACATTTTATTCTATTTGTTGACATTTTAATATTTATATTGTAATTTTATTTAATGTGTGTAATCGTTTTATTGACATTTTAATATTTAAATTGTAATTTTATTGTCATTTTCATTTAATCTGTGGAATTTATTGTGGACATTGTCTGGTGAATAAACAATTTCATTTCATTTTTTTTCATTTCATTAGTAGGTATGTCACAAAATTTGAAAACCTAATATAAGCGAACCGACATACAAATGATCAACAATTTCTGTTGTTTGAGAAACGAATCAATGGCCAATGGGGCTTTAAAGTTTCTCGAATGTAGACAACGTGGATCGAAGATCTGGTCGAGACCACTGGAACACGTTGGATGTCAGCGCTTCCATCCATTCCATCACAGCTAATTGGGTAAGCAAGTTTAATAGGTTGTAGGTAAGGCACACAATTCATAGAAGTACCTAAAACTGATGGCCAATGTTTTACAAAGCGTCGCCTTAGTCTTTGTTTGGCCTAACGACCACGCACCAAATATTTCAGGAGACGTTATTTTTTGTTTAGTGATCAGATAATCAAGAAATCATACAAAAATTAAGCCACATAAAAAGAAAATACTAAGTAAGTATTTCGACTACGGAAATATGAATTAATGTAAGGGACATTTTGGTGATTTTGAGTTATATACATCGTTGGATTCAGTATTCTGAGCTCTATCGAATGGTATATTTAACTTTTTAATATCTTGAAAAAAATGTCGCTTACCACAAAAAAAAGTGAGCAAAAATATCAAAAATAAGGGGTAAAAAGTACGTTAACAGACATAAAAAATGCAATATGCCTCATACGTTAAGTTTATCATCCTATTAACCAATTGATTTCCCTTACGCTATTACAAGTTACGTTTTTCAAGTCCGATGTGCCTCTTACATCAATTTACAAAAATATACACTGGCCCTTACGCAGACAAACAAATATTAATTGAAAATCAAACAAACTTAAACAGGCAGAGGTTTTTATAGGAAAGTGGTTTGATTACAGATTTATAATTTTTGCAGCCTCTACGGGACATGTCCTATAGTTGGTCTCTTACATTAATATTCGACTACGGAAATATGAATTAATGTAAGGGACAAAAGGCCATTTTTCAGTAGAGCCAGAAGACGATCGCAATTTTTTTTATTTTTCATATCTTTTTTGTTTCTTGTCTGATTTAAATGACTTCTATGGCAAAATTGCATAAAATTTTAAACTGTTTATGTTAAAGATATCATAATTTGAGATATCCCTGTAGTTTAGGAATTGACATGTCCCTTACATTATTTTTTTCTGTTTAAATGACCAAAATTTTAAAAAAAAAGTTAAGGTAACGTACATCTCATAATCAAATACGAGGTAAAATTGCAGTGAAGGACATCGCTTCAATAGGTTTTTTTAAATAAATAGCCCCAAAAGTTTCTCATAATCATTTATTTTCAATGTAATTATATTTAAAAATGTGTCACTGACGCTAAGTTAAAAAAAAACAACACAAACAACTTCTTATGTAATTAAAAGTCTTAAGCAATACTTTTAAGTAAGTAATATCACAATAAAATGCGTTAGAAAACTTTTTAAATAATGAAAAACTAACGTTCATTATCATAAAAAGACCGTGTAGGAACATTTGTATTCAGTCTTCCATAATATAACAATAAAAGCTTCCAAAAAAAGTTAAACTACGTATAAATCTTTGTAAATTAAACAAAATCATAATATTCTGAACCATGTAATAAGAATAGTACTTATAAAAATTTAATTAGTTTCTTTTATGGCAACAGTTGTTTTAATTATTTGTGGAACTATGATTAAGTTTATCCTATTCGTTTGACAAAACAAGGAAAGGCATGATCATTATTTCAATTCACTAAAGATGACTGCAACGTACTAGTCTTGTATAGGTATATTATGACTTTTCAAGATTTTCCTTGTGTTGTCATATAAAATTTACAAGATGATATTAACTTATGTTAAATACATAAGTATAATAACTAATAAAAACAACATTTAATAAATAATAAAAACAACATTCCCAGAAGATTTCACGCAGATTACCTAAATCTTCCGCATGATGCTTTATAGATTTATAGATTAGACACTTCATTGGAAACAGACGAAGAAGATGAAGACGCACAGTAAATTTTAGGATTAACCTCAAATGAATGAATAATCATTTAAATAATCAATAAATCATGAATATATGATGATGAATAAGCATTTATTTTTTCTTCACTATAATTTAATCATGAAAGCATTGCTACAGAAATGTTGACTAAGATTTTCTCATTGTTTTGTCACTCGTATTTATATTAATTCTGGTAAACATTAGTAAAAAGTTATTATCACAGTTAAGATAATTCTATGAATTTCATTAGACAATACGAGGAAAGTCTTGAAAACATATAGCCAATTTGTAACTGTCACTTAAAAGCGTTTGAATCCGGTTTTTCACGTCTTTCCTTTTGTTGTAAAATAAAAGAAACTTACTGGATAAGATTCATCTTACAAATAATTTACTTGCTAAAATGGAGGTTATTGTCTTGTTATTTTTTAATAGCTTGTTATAGGTAAACTATGGATATTTAGGTGCCCTATTTGTTTTTGTTTAATTTTGACTGAGAACATGTTTCTAGGCATAAGTATTTTATAATCTATTTTAATAGATTTTATCTACACTAATGTTGTAACATTCTACTTATGTTTCCAATACCTGACTTATAATGACTACTGTTATAGCGCAGACAACAAAACACTCAATTTAAGCAATTTTACATGATGTTATAATACTCGCTGCGCTCGTTTCATAAACTCACACTCGTGTTTTAATACCCTTCATTATATGACAGTTGCATAAACTACTATTATTGTTTCTTTATGGAAGACTAATAGTAACTAACTAATAGGTATAATTTGACTTTTCAAGACTTTCCTTGTGTTGTCATATTAAATTGACAAGATTATATTAACTTATGTATTTACGTAACACTACTATGTAGGAACTATTGCAATCAGCCTTGCCTTATTGCCTTACGCCTTTTATGTGCCTGATTGCAATAGGCAGTTCCTACATAGTAGTGTTACGTAAATACATAAGTTAATATAATCTTGTAAATTTAATATGACAACACAAGGAAAGTCTTGAAAAGTCATATTATACCTATACAAGCCTAGTACGTTGCAGTCATATTTAGTGAATTGAAATAATGATCATGCCTTTCCTTGTTTTGTCAAACGAATAGGATAAACTTAATCATAGTTCCACAAATAATTAAAACAACTGTTGCCATAAAAGAATCCAATTTAATTTTTATGAGTACTATTCTTCTTACATGGTTCAGAACTATATTATGATTTTGTTTAATTTACAAAGATTTATACGTAGTTTAACTTTTTTGGAAGCTTTTATTGTTATATTATGGAAGACTGAATATAAAAGTTCCTACACGGTCTTTTTATGATAATGAACGTTAGTTTTTCGTCATTTAAAAAGTTTTCTAAGGCATTTTATTGTGATATTACTTACTTAAAAGTATTGCTTAAGACTTTTAACTACCTAAGAAGTTGTTTATGTTGTTTTTTTTTTTAACTTAGCGTCAGTGACACATTTTTAAATATAATTACATTGAAAGTAAATGATTATGATAAACTTTTGGGGCTATTTATTTAAAAAAACCTATTGAAGCGATGTCCTTCACTGCAATTTTACCTCGTATTTGATTATGAGATGTGCGTTACCTTAACTTTTTTTTAAAATTTTGGTCATTTAAACAGAAAAAAATAATGTAAGGGACATGTCAATTCCTAAACTACAGGGATATCTCAAATTATGATATCTTTAACATAAACAGTTCAAAATTTTATGCAATTTTGCCCTAGAAGTCATTTAAATCAGACAAGAAACAAAAAAGATATAAAGAAATAAAAAAAATTGCGATCGTTTTTTGGCTCTCCTGAAAAATAGCCTTTTGTCCCTTACATTAATTCATATTTCCGTAGTCGATTTATGAAAAGTCAAAATCGCATTTTAATAAAACAAGTTCAAGTGTGTTATTTATGGGTTTTTTGTGGAGATAGGCCAAATCTGTTCAGAAAAATTTTTGAGACAGGGATATTGGCACAAACACATGGTAATAGGGCTCGAACGTGAAGAGAGAATTTAGTTCTTTAGTGGTCAAGTGACCATCGTGACGCCAATACAGCGTGTTCAATATTTTATCATTGAATTTAAATAGTTTAATGTGTAGAAAATGAGGTAGGTATTTAAGTAATTTACAATTAATGTAGTGAAATAATTGGTGTAAATTTTATTTAACATATTATTAACTGACTGCAAAATATTCTACTATCTTATTTGTGATTTGTAAAGTAGGTACTCTCATAATTATTTCAACGGCGGAGATGATGATGATGATGATTATCATAAATTGTTTTTAGTAGTTTATTTTGCGCTCATTGATACCAAACTGTAAATAAAACCATTTGAGGTACTTATTTAAACCTGTATAATATGATTAGAATATCATTACCTAATAAAAGCCTAAACACAAAAAAGGTCTATATACTATTTTATGGTGTAAAAACTAACTACTATAAAACCAGCCAAGTGTGAATTGGACTAACGCACGATGGGTTCCGTACCGTAGATAATATCATAATTTAAATTACATTCTTTAATTACTTATTGTTGAATTGAATAAGTAAACAATTAAATATTCTGTGAATATCATGTTACGTCACCTTTATACAGTCAAACCTGGCTAACTGAGAACTGGATAAGTGAGAAACCTCTATAAGTGAGAGTAATTGCCAGGTCCCGTCATTTTACCCCTCAAATACCTCTATAAGTGAGAGACCAAAACCTCTATAAGAGAGAGTCGTTTTTCCCTCATGGACCTCTATAACTGAGAATACTTCTTGTCTGAACCTCTATAAGCGAGAGTTGAGGGTAATGAAACATCTGCACTTTATGATCCATTCTTAAATTTCGTGGAACTACCATTGGTTTCGGATCGTGTTCTAATCAAACATTTTTTTTTGTATTTTGTGGAAATAAGTAACATTGTTTTTGCATCGCATTTTTTTTGGAATGGCCACACGTGCGTCTAAACTATCCTGTTTGTTGAAATAGTGTTCTTGAAATAGTACACGTGCGTTTACACTATCTTATTGGTCAAACTTACTCCAGTTGATAAGTATTAATTGAGGAGAAAGTTTGGTGTTAGTAAATAAATCTTTAGGAATAAATAAATAAGTCGTTATGCAATAAACTTAAGAAAGCTAGCTAGGTATTGTATGCGTTCAAAGGTGGAAAATCTCGAAATGAAATACGCAATGAATTTGACTTAACATAATTACTTTTATAAAATTATAAAAGATATACGGTCCCTATAAGGTCTCAGTGCTCTAAAGGGCATGGAAATATTTAAATAGTTGTTTTTGATTTTCCCAATATTTAAATGTGTCTTTTAGAATGAAACAAACTATCATCTATGTTCAATTCTAATCAACACAACCCAAACAGTTAGTACCTATGTACTATTTATAAACATATTTATCATTCTTTACGTATGTAGATACCTACATACAAATTAGACGTATTTTTTAACCTCTATAAGAGAGAGTAGCCACTTCCGAAACTGGATAAGTGAGAAACCTGGATAAGTGAAAAACCTCTATAAGCGAGAATGAGATGGCGGTCCCTTCAACTCTCTCTTATCCAGGTTTCACTGTACATAAATATGGAGCGAAAAACTCCTAAAAATTGGGTATGTTGTATCGAGCCCTCTTTCAATGTTTTATTCCCTTGTAAAGGAATATTGAAAATCTTAAGCTTATACTATACTTTATACAGCTTAGATGTCATTGACTTCACAAACATTTTTTTTCCCACAAATTATAATGTTAAGTAGTTTTTTAAATCATAATCATCGTCACCGTCTACGGAAGCCTAATACGCGTGTCTTATCACGCATTTTTGACAACTTATTATCCTTTGGTTACGGAATCATAAAAAGTATCACAATACATATACAAAAAGTTACAACAAGCAGACCACGACCTTAAAGGGTTACAAACATTTTGAAAACAATAGAAATTGAGTTTCTTTGTTCAATTGTGCGATAAGACCATAACAAAATAATAGACGAATTTCTCTCTATTATCAACAGCTCTCTGGGCGCTATGCAATCTAGTCATAAAAGTTTTTTGCTACTACCCCGAACGTCTTTGTTTTAAAGATAGAAGTGTTTTCAGTTTTGGCCACGTGCGAAAAATAGTAATGCTTTTTAACTTTTAAAAGTGATTAAGAAATCAGTTCGTTTCTGAACTTTTTGGTTTCCCTCTTGTATTTATTTTGGTAGTCTCCATATAAGTCTCAATATTTGAATTATTTCACTTTATTACTATTTATTCTTTCTTCATCGTGTGTTAATCCAACTGCCAAAAAAATATGGAACATTTTGCTAGATACGAGTACATGTTGCATTTCAAAGTTTTTAAAAAAAAGTGAAACCTACAAAAATAATTACCTACAGAAGTAGGCTGGTTTTTGCTTTATTCAAATAAAGATACTGTTATAAACCCAAGCGCGAGATAACAAGTCATTATTTTCAAGCAAGCAGTTGCAGGAACTAATAAAATTTCACAAAAAAAGGTCGGGGTGGCGTTACATAACCTATTATTAATGAGTCGTTTTTATTTTAAGCACACATTTTATTTTACTAATTTTTGACATAGGTACATAAAATCATCCTCATTGTCGTAGGTAATTTGCAGTGGGTTTTTTATATTACATTCTAAGGGTAGATGTGGTAAATAGTTTTTAATAAGAGTAGATATTATCCATACAAACATAATAAAGATATAAAATGTGCGAGGTTGTAGGGGGTAATCTCCAGATATACTGAACCGATTTTGATTTTTTTTTGACCAACAGAAACACCTGTCCACATTATTTGCGAATGTCATTGGCTATAAACTAAGCGCGGGTAAAACCACGAACAAATGTTAGTTATTTACAAGATGAAGTTTAGTTTAACTCGTTATGTAATCAGTCTAAGTTTTGGTAAATAAAGAAATTTAAAATTAAATAATCAGTTTGAAAGGTCTAATGACCTCAACTGCATTAAATTATTCTATAGATCTGATTACTTTGCTTACAATTGTATCGTTTAACATATATCGAATTTCACACCAAATAAAATTAAACTTGAATAATAGCTACGTTATTAGCTACTAATGGCAAAGGTACTTGACCTAATTTAGAATTTTAGCATTCAAGGACCATTGTTACAATGTATATTATGTAAAAACTAGCTAGTTATGCATGCTAAATCACTGATAGTTATTTCTTCTTTCTACCATCTGATAGGTTCATCATCATCATCACCATCTGATAGGTTATTGGTAATAAATTAACATCCTTTTAGGACATTTATGTACATCAGAACAAACAACTTTTTTTTCTACAATATTTCCCAAACATCAACCCCAAAATTAAAAATAAATAAATGGAATATGCATAATTATGTTCAAATAATTGATTTTTACACTTGTTAGCATTTTTACACAGTATATTCTTTGAGGTCGAAGTCTCGCGGGTGGCAGCGCATGCGCTTTCTACATAGATGTAATTATGTTTAGACCGGTCAGTTTTTTTATTTAAATATTGAAGGAATGCAAGAAAATTAATACGGTTTTTTTGAAGTCGTAGAACAAAAGATGATTGCTAATTATTATTGTGTACAATCGATTGCCGCAAACGGTGCGAGATGCACCGTCTAGAGAATCGTTTAAGGCAAAACTGAAACACTGGCTTATCGAACAGGCATTCTACAAGTTTGACGATATACTGGCGTTGAAAATTTCAAATTGACATTGTTAATTTTTTTACTTTTTATTTTATTTATTGATTAATTTGCTTTCGTGTGTAATGTTATTAGTTAAGTACAACTTTCTGTAATTTAATTGATCATGTAAGACCTGTAATTTAAGACAATTACCAATAAATTATGATTATGATTATTGAAAAAAAAACAAAAGGTTCAAGGCTCAGAAGAATGACAAGTAGTAGAAATACTTCTACTACTTGTCTTGTAAAATGTCTTGCTGTCTTGTTTGTCTGTCTTGCAAAATTTTACTCCAATAAAAACTATGTTACAGCTGTCTTACTCATATCATTTCATATTTAAAATAGGACACAAAGTGATGTATATCTCTTGCTATTTTAGTACGGTTTCTAGTACTTTAGTTCTTATTCTATGGTTTAAGGTATCAAGGTTGAGAATCATCTCGAGTATTGCAGTGCTTCACATGTGTACTTCTACTTGTTACCATATACATACCTACTGACAAGTAAATAAACACACGCACCCTCGCGCATACACATCGCGCGCTCACGCAGACAAACCCTTACTGTTTTAAATATGCACGTAATTATTTGATTTCAGAAAATGACAATGATGAAAATGAAAGAGACGGTTAAAATATTAGAGACCCACAGTCCATCTACATTCTACCCATGTAAGTTAGTTTCTTCATCTTGTTTTCACTCGAGAACTTTGTAAAACTTTGGCCATCAGTTCTACTTCTACGAATTGTGTGCCCTACCTAAGGCCTCTTCAACTTGCTAACCCAAAAAGCTGTGATGGAAGGAATCGAAGCGCTGGCATCCAACATGTTCCGGTGGGCGCGACCAGATCTTAAATTCGTGTGAAGATCTTCGCTACACTTGCCAATACATTGTCTACATTCGAGAACTTTAAGGTCCCATCGACCATTCGTTTCGCAAACTATGTGTCAGGACACATGTGCAATTGTACATTGCTAGTCGAGCGGAGTGAGCGGTGACCACGCAACTTTTTTATAATACTTACATTTTTAGACTCGTGATATCTTTGTAATAAAATATCTGAATTTAAAAAGTTATAAAAATTTATTGAAACAGTCTTTAATATGAAATAATTTATTTTGATAATGATCAATACAAAGATACAAATTAAGATCCATTTCTTGCGACGGCATTTCAATTAATTATTAAGAATAAAAGAACACTTATTGTGGTTTAACTATAATAGTTAGATATATGCTGTCGCGAAACTTTTTGTAAACAACGATGTGTTCTGCAAAGCCGTAGTGCATCATTTTATTATATCATCAATAGTTTACGCAGCGCACGCGATGTAAAGAATATTTTAGGCAATTTTTAAGCCTTGGGTAACATTGTAGTTTCAGTAGAGATCCTTATTTTTTTTTCTTGCAATTAAAATAGCCTATATTGTTCAGTGATAATGTAGCATTAATTAGTAGCAGTACTTTCTGTTACAAACATACTTACTTACAAACCTTTTCTTCTTTGTATTATTAGTATAGATTTTTATAGCCATAGAATGCGTGCTGGAACTATGCATTGCTAAGTTGGACTTTGATCCCACGAGTTTATGTTTGTATTGTCATCTAATTTTGAGCGATTTATCAGATCAGATAGTCAGGGTGCTTTTTGACAAATCCTTCTTCTATTCCTTCTGCTCTTTGCTAGATACCTACCCTGAAGACTAAAATTTTTCAAGACTTAGTTCATAAACCATGTCCTATAAGCCAGAAAAGCACCTGCTACTAACGATATCAGCAACAAACTATTTAAGAGTTTCAGAGTCTCTTTAAAACCCCTTCCGATTAAAAGAAAAGAAAGAAAATATTTCTGATCATAATCGTTTGACGTTGTAGTAATGTATGTAATTAGGTTCAGGATGACAAATTACACTTCAGGGATCTTGTTTTTACAATATATTTCATTTTACAGCCATATCTTGTATTTTAACAAAAACAACCGCACCGCCATGTTTTTCTCTATATCAAACAATGTTGCCACTTTAGGAAAGTTAAAGTCGCCTAAGAGATTATTTTAACAAGTATGAAAATAAACTAATATTCAGGCATTGAGCGGTAGCACAGCTAATTATATTATATCTGACGAGTGAATTAGGGGACGATAAGGTATGCTCTGTAACATTCGGCCATCCTGCATTCGCCGCGTCTCGCGGCGCTCAGCACTCTGCAAACGGAAAAAAAAACAGCAGTATTTTGTCTCTTAATTTTTTTTTTTGTTCGAAAACACGGAATAAATAAAATGGAGTATCGTAATGACAGGAGGTTATTTAAGTTGAAATAAATGTTTTACAGGATTATAATTATAGTAAAATACAAATCGCTCTTAAAATAAAAAAAATAAAAAAGTTGATATTAGTTAGGTACGTAATTTATGTATTTAGTGTGTTGTCTTAATATTTAATTATGATGACGCTTTTGTTCCTTTATTGTCTTATTATGTAATGTTGTTAAGGCGTCCAGTATGTCGTTTTCTAATAAATACAAAAGCCGTACACTCTATTAGTTACGCAGTACAGCCTTTTACGTTACACAAAGCGTGATATGTCGCAGTAATAAATATTACGTACAGTATACCAGGCCACACAGTGTTGTTTCACACAGCGTGTTATATCATAGTATAGTAATATATACATAATCGACATAATCATACAGCAGGTCTATTTAGATACTGATATGTTCACTACGTTGTTTCAATGGAACAGGGATATTATAAAGGACTGGATCACAAAGCTATCCCAGTAGAACACGGATATAATGAACTTAGCTTGAATAGTAATTTGATTATTATTTTATTTTAATTTATTTCATGTACGAATTTGTGTATATACCTAAGT
The DNA here is from genome assembly GCA_964007245.1 of Hypomecis atomaria. Classification (NCBI taxonomy): domain Eukaryota; kingdom Metazoa; phylum Arthropoda; class Insecta; order Lepidoptera; family Geometridae; genus Hypomecis; species Hypomecis atomaria. The sequence goes on along the minus strand of OZ023296.1, from coordinate 3,969,009 downwards.
ACTTATTTCTAGTTAAGATACATCTTATAATATTGCACGCCCGTTATGGGTCCACTATTGGAACTATAATATTAATTTGTAAGAACATTGTACATAGTGTTGCAATAAACGTTTTCTGATTTCTGAATTATTATGGACTTGTTCACAAAGCTGTCCCAATAAAACACGAATTTAATGGACTGGATCACGTAGCTGTTTTAGTAGATTTCAGATACGCGGAATTAATGGCATTGATCTCGTGACTGTCTTTATAGATTTCGGATGTAATGAACTTGATCACATATTCATACTCTTATATTATGTCAGATGTAAACTTGATCACATAACCGTCTTAATATTATATTTATATCAGATGTAACTGACTTATTCACATAGCCATTTCAATATAACTCAGATGTAATGGACTCGATCACATGGCCGTCATAGTAAATATCGAAGGCAACGGACTTGATCACATAGCCGCCCAGGTAGACATTGAACGTAATGGACTTGATCACGTAGTCGTCCTAATAAATATCGAACGTAGTGGACTTGATCACATAGCCGTCCTAATAAATATCGAACGTAGTGGACTTGATCACGTAGCCGACCTAATAAATATCTAACGTAGTGGACTTGATGATCACGTAGCCGTCCTTATAAATATCGAACGTAATGGACTTGATCACATAGCCGTCCTAGTAAATATCGAACGTAATGGACTTGATCACATAGCCGTCCTAATAAATATTGAACGTAGTGGACTTGATCACATAGCCGTCCTAGTAAATATCGATCGTAATGGACTTGATCACATAGCCGTCCTAATTAATATTGAACGTAATGGACTTGATCACATAGCTGTCCTAATATTATAATAAAATGTCACATGTAATGGACTTGATCACATAGCTGTCCTAATATTATATGTCACATGTAATGGTCTTGATCACGTAGCTGTCCTAATAATAAATGTCAGATGTACTGGACATGATCACATAGCTGTCCTAATATTATATGTTAGATGTACTGGACTTGTTCACATAGCTGTCCTAATATTAAATGTCAGATGTACTGGACATGATCACATAGCTGTCCTAATATTATAACAATATGTCACATGTAATGGACTTGATCACATAGCTGTCCAAATATTAAATGTCAGATGTACTGGACTTGTTCACATAGCCGTCCTTATTTATGTTTATTTAATTTTTATTGTATTTATTTTTTGCAAACATTTTCATGGTATATGTCAGGTGTAATGGACTTGTTGGACCTAGCTGTCCTAGTAGATAGTGGATACAGCGAACTTGAGAGCGTAGCTTGGTTTGTCATGACACCAAACCAAACCAAAAACCACCAAACTGCATGTGATATCAGACATTCCTACTCAGTGCCATAATTTGAAATAAAGTTGCTTTCAATGAATGTGTTAACAATGTAGCGTTTTGCTTGTCTCACAATATATACAGCCATACAGTAACAAAACAGCATTGATAATTTTGTGCAGCATCTGGTCATGACAGATGATTACTATAAAGATAAAACAAGCTTATTATGACTTCTATGTGTGTAATGTATGTATTATGAGTACCATTTACTGTTATTTCAGTTTGGAGGAATTTGTCAAAATAATTATTTAGCACACAATATAAGGTAAGAAAATATTCACTTTGATATATCATTTTGGCTAGCTTTGTAGTTTATCTTGACTTCTCCAGAATAGTACAATGATATTACTGGTATCAAACACAGCTAATTCTTATAATAATTATTTCAACTATTCAAATATTTTAAGTCTTAACACCCTCATCATGAAAGCTTTTCACTGTGGATTATACTGCCAGCCCAGACAAAATCGCTTCCCGACAATGCGACGTTCTACTCAGTAAGTTCGTATAGGCCGGGACTAGCCATAGTGTCAGAGTTTAAGCCATCTGAAGGCCTTTGACAGGGCAAAACGGTCAAAACAATCGGGACCTACAATTTAACGTGCTATCCGAGCCACGGTAGCGCTCAGTTGTAAATGCTACCCGCGGTCACCAATCCGAAGACTGCGTGCTGAACGTTGCTTAACTTCGATGATAGCTAGAATCATGTTTATAACCTGAACCATGTAAATTATTGTTTATTTATTAAACCTATTTGATTTGTATTATCTATAATTATATTGCTGGAATATGTATATGTAAGTTTATAAACATTTTTTTTTCTTGCAGCATTAACCTCTTATATCTCATAATTCCAGTCAATCTCTTTCCATCCACAGATTGCCTAGAAGTGATCACTGTAAGTGATAAGGCCACCCTTTTCTCCGCCCTATAATGTTTTGGTGTTCTAGTATAAGTGTCTTACATGTTTAGGTGTTGTATAATGTCTGTTTAGTTCTGTTATACAGTTAGTGCACACATAAAGGACTTAATGTATGGTCTGGATCTACTATTACATCATATAATTGATGTCATATATCAAATAAATTATTTAAAATTAGTAGGGCTGCATGTTATTATACTATTTGTGAAATATTGTAGTTTGCTGAATCACATAGCTTTTATAATGTTAGGTAAATTTGCTCTGTTGCTATTTTTATTGTGTCAATCAATTACATGTTTTTATCGCCCATAAACATTTCTTAAAAAACACTTTTGAATTTTCTAAAAAAAAGTCAAATATAGATGAAAGCTTTTAAGTAATTTGTTGTTACTATTCAAGTTATGTATTGCATTATTGTAGTGGCTATGTAAGTATGTTGTTAAGTGTATATTTTTTTTTCTCTCAGTATAATATTACTTGGTGTTTGTCACATTCTGAGTCCTTTTGCTACCTATTGTTAATAGGACATAGCATAGCCTTATGTTTATACTACTTTATGATAAATTCATTGCATGAACTCCAAAATTAGATTTCAAACCAGAACATTTTCTAAAAGCTGACCAATATGGTGATATTCACTGAGCAATTACATATTTTTCTGATGGTTGACAATGAAATGGTATTTTTTAATAGTTGGCCATTTGATTTTTGATCGTTTTTGTTCTATTTATTATATTGAACAATGCTATTTACCCATCGACACTAACAATCAATATTTTCTAGTTGTGTTAAGAACATGGCATACCTAGTTAGCTCAGTGTTATAGAATTTATATTGTAGGCAGTAGTAGCAGTAATTTGTGTTACATTCTCTTAAATTATCATAATGAAAATTACAACATACCATCTCGGTCGTCCATACCAGAGCATTGCCTAAAAAAATGAAAGTAAGTAAAGAATATTCATCACCTTTTTCATTCGCTGTGTAGATCCAAATCACCATCTGGCAGTTGCTCGTCCAGGGCACCTTCAGTAGAGAAAGATTTTTGATTGAATTGGTATTTGCATCTTCTTCTTCTTAGAGTTCCTCTCCAACTAGTGACGGTTGACAGTCAGCTCATCATATTATTTGATCTTGTACTTGGCAAGGCAAAAGAGTTCAGTGGCACTCTTTGTACCCGTTTAATCTGGATACATATTCATGTGATTGTAACTTTTGTAGTATGCTGCAGCAAGGACAATCCATAACATGGCATCTTCCTATTGTTTTGGTCAACCCATTTGCAAAATTTCTTCATTGGTGACTATCCGAGTTCAAGGTATAGCCATCTTCAGCCTGCAGGTTCACATTTCAATTGTATCTTTATGTTTCCTGACATCTTCCATTATAGTTCATGCTTAGTATCTGTATAGAAGTAGCTGTAGCCAAATGTAGTTCTCTGATTTTGACCCATGGATATGTGTTGGTTGTATCATTTCCATATTTCAGTAAATGTTAATTTTAGTGGCTTCTTAGGTTGTTAGATAGTGCACACACATCGGTCATGCAAGCGAGCTGTGTTATAGAATCACATAGTAGATCTGACCGAGTGTTTTGTCTCTGTTAGTGATATGTTGAGGTATTTTGTTTCGATCATTTTACTCTGTTATTGATGTATTGGAGGTATTTTGTTGTTTTACTGCTTCAATCAATCTCTCTGTTAGTGATGTATTTTGTTCTTTTACTGCTTCGATTATTCTTCTCTATTAGTGATGTATCGAGATATTTTGTTGTTATACTGTGTCGATCGGTTGTATTATTGAACAGTTTTACTGGGTGTCTTCACAGAAGACATCACTATTGATAGATATATAATGATTGACTAAAAATATGGTCAGTAGGTAGGCATTTTCGGTTGACATTTTCACACTTCGGCTTAACGTAATCATATGGTTGTCTCTGTCACAAGTTGATGATCTAATGTAACAGTCATGAACATCATCGTCCTTTAAGCTTACTGATCATAGATTTTAACGATGGTAACTTCCAGGTAAGAAAAGTTTTATGATTCGGTAGAGGGTAGGTATGCTTCCGGTTATGCAGATTCCCATGTTTCTTCGTTCAATCATTTATTGTATTCCCTTGTATTCCATCCATAAACGTGATTGATTCGGTCAGTATGTCAAAAATTCGGTGATTATCGTAGCAATCATAACTTTTACAATTTACATTTTTGTAGATTGAAATTTTCTCTTGCACGTATTACGTAGGTTCCCAAGGTCGTGCCTGTTTATCCAATTAAAACTTTTGAATCATTTTGCCTTTCTTCTACGGAAAGTTGCTTCTTTTTCTTTTCTTTTATGCACAAGACATTCGAAGAAAAATTTTTTTTTTGATATTTTCGTCCGATTTGAGGTTATTTGTTACTTGGTTTCTTTTCACTCTTATTTAAATGGGCAGGATAGGTCCATAGATCCCACTTCTGAAGTGTAATTAGGTTCAGGATGACAAATTACACTTCAGGGATCTTGTTTTTACAATATATTTCATTTTACAGCTATATCTTGTATTTTAACAAAAACAACCGCACCGCCATGTTTTTCTCTATATCAAACAATGTTGCCACTTTAGGAAAGTTAAAGTCGCCTAAGAGATTATTTTAACAAGTATGAAAATAAACTAATATTCAGGCATTGAGCGGTAGCACAGCTAATTATATTATATCTGACGAGTGAATTAGGGGACGATAAGGTATGCTCTGTAACATTTAGTACCTCTGTTAATTTCTTATAGGTAATAATTAACTTTACCTCTGATTAAATACTATTTATGCTATTCAGTACAGTATTTCCATTGTCTAAATGCACGTGAATAAATTAGTAAATATAATTCCACCTCAAAATCTAATGTCTTTTAAATAAAATCGGTCAATATCCTCTGTCTAGACAGTATAATTTCTAACGAGTAATTTTTCATTAAGCTCAAATAAAACACTGATAAAACTACACTCATAATTTATTTTATCGAAATTAATGGCCGTATAAAACTAACTTAGTAGAGACGCATTTTTCTTAAAAACTCTTAAGAGGGTCGGCTAAATAGGTCCAGCAGAGATTTTTGGTTTTGAATTCTTCGAGCAATTTCGGTTCTAAATATCTGTTCACGATGTTAGTTACTTTGCAGTCTTGATGTGCTGAGGCGTGATCAGAGTCAATATCGAAGACTTTGACAGGTTGCTTTGTGTATTTGGAGAGATTGAAGTCATGTGGAAGTTTGTCCATGTTTGGGTGAGGGATGCCTTTGATGAGAACTAGTTCTGATTCTAGTTTGAAATCGGGTTCGTATTCTCGAGCGAGGATGATTCTTCGGTAAGCGCTGTTGAGGAGTCCTCGTTTATATTGGTGGGAGTAGTTGACGAGGCCGCGTAGTTTATTGACGCATAGTTCGACCTTGTCGTTCCAGTTGTCTTTGCGTTCGAGTTCTTGCTTCAGTTCTGTAGACGGTCGTCCAGACATGAGTTGGTACATGTGCTGGACGATGGCGTTTTGCAGCTGCGAGTCGGTCAAACTCCCGATGTAGGCATCCAGTTGGGCGCGGAGTGCGTCAGGGCTGCTGTCCAGACAGTATACGATTCCAACGTGGCCTGGCAACAAAAATCAATGTTTCAAGTATAAATTGGGTACAATTTGTCAATTCAGTAATATTATATTAAAAGTAAAGGATAAAAGTAGGTAAGGTATTCTCGTTGAAGTTGAAGTATTCAGCCAGCGTGAAAACCTCTGACATGCTTGAAGAGTTTAAAATGTTTATTTTGTTCTTCAATTAAAGTGTAATCTGAGCCATGGTAGCGTTTTTATGAATTCTAGGCTTGGCCTTCATCCATCCGAAGACCAATCGTTCCTTCAGATTGGTCATTGATAAGCAACACCCAACCAAACCAGGCTAAAAACTGTACCATCCTATTTACATAGAGAAGTCCTAAGTTCACAAATTGATATTGACATTGAATTGATAATGATTTATCATCAAATAAAATTAACACGGTACTCTAATTAGTTATGTCAAGTCAAACTACTTATGAAAGAGAAAAAGAAATACTTGTTAGGTAGGTTATGGTAGTGATAGAAATGAAAAATGAATAAAAATACCTTCTTTCTCGAAGATTCTTGCCAGCTCAAATGCAACATTGACACCAAATGAATACCCCAGTAAGTAGAACTTCGACTTGAGCTCTAATCGCTTTCTTGTGAACTGAAATAAGAAATTTAAAATTAGTACGACTTTAATAAATTCATTTGTTACTTTAACCTACCGACGCAAAAGCGGGGGAGAATTTTAAGTCCACGTTTATATTTTGTATGTATGATTACGTATAACTTTTCACAGAGTAGTCTGATTAAGATAATTATTTTTGTTGGAAAGAGTATAGGTACTCCAAAGTTGGTTCTATAAGAATTTTATCGAAATTATGTACCTAGTTGGTTTTTGAAAAAACAACAATAATCTAAAGAGAACATACATCGATTCCAGCGAACTATTCAAATTTTGTATGTAGATTGCTAATTATTGAAGTTTAATGTGCTATTTTTGGTTAAACATAATTATCAATTTAGTCTTTCTCTGTGAGTTTTATAATTAGTAAGCTCAAAGTAGCTCAACGTGCTATGGAAAGGGCTATCCTCGGAATCTATTTACTCGTATGAAGTTGAATCAGAAATGATAATAGTCGTAGACAAACCAAAGTTACCGACATATTCCAGCAGATTGGCAAGTTGAAATCTCAGACCAAATAAAAAAAATTGGTTATCTGTAAAGTCGGTTTACTGACGATAGTTGAACGTGACAACGTATGTCGAACGCTGCCGAACGCAAAGGCCGATTGTGCTTCTTTGTCTCGCTCGTTCCACGCTCTCGCTTGCACTTCAAGCCTTACATGGAACGCCTCAGAGCGAGGTAACGCCGCATGAGTTATACCCATATGTTTTTTCGTGCGTGGCAGCCGGCTCTATCGAATTATAAGACGTTGTCACGTCAAAAATAAAGACAGAATGTTGTAAATAAACAAGTGAGGCCGGTAAAACTACGCCTCGGTGTGTACAGACACAATTACACACACAACGAAACTACGGTTTGGTTTGTCAGTGGCGAAACACCGACGCACTCACCACATGTATAAAAACCGGCCTCACTTGTGTGTTCAAGACTTTCTGTCTTGTTTTTTTTATTTGGTCTGAGGTTGAAATGGCAATGGCCAATGTACATGGTAAAGCAGATGGTCAATGGAGATCAAAATTCTCGAATGGATACCGCATACTGGCAAGCGCAGTGTATGACGTCTAACAAGGGGGACTGTTGTGCTGGTTAAAACTGCAGGAACATGCTGGATCTTACTGGAACTTGTGTCGAATTAGTTTCATATAATTTAGTAGAATACCTGTTTAAAATTCTTTACTCCATTGAAGTATCATACACTCATCATGCCTAACTCAAAAACAAAAATACTTCTTCCAATCTTCCAATTCTTCATCTCATAAATAAAATGTACCAAATGAATACTTGATCCTGTGAACTTTGATTGCTTTAAACTTTTGAATTGAAAGGTCAATGAAATAAACAACGACGACGTTGAGAAGTTTTAGAAGTTGTACAGAAATGCTACTAAGTTGATTTATTGTTTTTCGGATCTAAATGAAAAATGAGAATTGTAACATTAAAGTTTGATATCTTGTTTTTATGCATCTGTTTGTAAAATCGGAAGACGCAAACGTGGACTCTTTTGCGTCTTGTGTCAGATACAAACTACCGATGAATATTAAATTTGATTTCCATAGAACCCACCGGTTCTCTTAAAATTAAATCATCTACTCCCTGCGCATACAACACCGAACACTTTTTAATCGTCAATATGAGAATGTGTTAAGGAAACGAAAAATGATTACGTCTTTACGTAATCATGACATGACGTGAAAAATTATTATTTTAACGAAGATTATTTGTAAACGAAAACTACCAACTAACCCTTGGCCAAAATGAGGAACTTATAAGAACGAAAATATTATTATAAGGTGTACAAAAAACACAAAAACAATGATAGTTTTTGGCTATTACACAAACTCATACTAAAGGTTCGCGTACATCATCTCGGGCCGCAGCGGGGCGGAGCACAGCGCAATATCAGTTTGGAAATGCGGAAAATGTGGCTCTCTGCGCCCCGGCCCAGTGTGTGTTAGTTCATATAAAATACGTCTATGCGATTTGAGCGTATTTTTGCGCTGTGATGCGGCCCAACATAATGTGCACAATCCTCCATTAACAGAAATAATACATTGCTTTTATTACAATAAATACCAAAATATTAGGATTGCTGGAACTAAAGTTTAAAAACTTGCAGCGTTCAATATAAGCTAGAGCAAGTTTCCTTCAAGTCAATTTGTCGCTTTACAAAATGCTCCCGGGAAAGTAGCAATTGAATTAATTCAAGCTATTGTAATAAAAGTAAACGGCAAATATCGAAGAACGAATTTCGATCCCGGGGCGCCAGTGCTCTATGGCAATAAATAAATATAATATAGGAAATGGAACGAAAACACTCAAACGACTGCAGAATGAGCGCTGGGAAATTCGAATTCGACGCTCCTGTAAAAGAGTTGATTGACTTGTGAACATTTTGCTTTGTAAATTTCGATAAGTAAATGAGTTTTCGGAATTATTTTGACGCTTTTTGCCCATTTTTAGTACTTATCAGTTAAAATTATTTGAATGATGCGCATGCCCATTTGCAGTTTTTTATATTTTCATAGATTTCCTTATGAACATTTTGCTTTTTACATTTCGATATGTAAGTAAATGAGTTTTCGGAATTATTTTGACACTTTTGCCCAATTTTAATACTTATCAGGTAAAATTATTTGAGGAATGCGCATGCTTATTTGTAGTTTTTATATCTTCAAATATTAAATAAGTACGAATTATGTTTAGTTCCCAATTAGGTGTTTCAAAAAGTATCTAAGCTGCTAAAAATTAGACATAGTGCTAATTGTTTATAACCGCAAAATTAAGATTTATTTTAGATTAGGTTTTTCACACAAAAATCTTTACGTAATTTAAACCAATTCATGATTTGTGATCAAAAAAATAATTTTATTTAATATTTTGTTCTATTATAGGTAAATGACCTTGTTTTGTTTTCATTATGACCCTTCTGGCGCAGTCGAGGTGGCATCTTTGCAATTTGATATAAAATATTCCTGGATCATTTCCCAGACAGATATATAATTGATAAACAATAACGTTCTAGGTAAAATTTACGAAAAGCCTTTTAAACTAGCCGAAAACTGTATTTTAACTTTAGGAAGAAATAAAAACTATTTAAAAAAAAACAATAGATTATTCGCGAAATAAATATGCTACCTTGGCAATATTAGCAGCAATTTGCGGGATGCTGTCATTCGCCATATCGGGCACGAGCTGGCAGGTGAGGGCCTGCACCTTCAGCCGCTCGCTCACGGTCGAGAACACCTGGTGGTGGCCTTCGAACCCTGGCACCAGCAACAGGTACGTCGCTTTGGGATCCAGTTCTTCCTCTTCCTGGAATAGGTTTATTGGTACATTAGTTTTAGTCGCTACATTTTAAAAAGCTACATTTTACAGTATGCACTGTTGAGTAGGGAAGTGAACTAGGAAGTTATCTAAAGATATAAAAATAGCAGCTCACGTATACAGTGCATTGTTTCGCAAATCGCAAGCACTTTCAGAGAAATTATAATGTTCTTGTTATTACGAAGAAATATGGGATCAAATGAGAAATCACCCTCTTCACTGAAATGTGGTTGAGGGGTGCGATGGCTGGCACATCAAACTTGTGATCGAGTGGCTTGAGGGTCACCGGTCTGCTCGTGGCATTCACGTAATGCACCGAAACTACTAATTTATAATCTGCTAGACTACGATAACTATAAACTAACTAAGTATTTATAATTCATACATTCAATCGATTCTAACTATATACATAATCTCTAGACAAAAAACTTATGTAATACGACTTTTGAAAATTCGCAACCTTTCATTTAACAAAAGCTGTTTGTCTAGATGTACTAGACCCGCCCTTAAAAGGTTTTGCGTTTATTAGCGACGACCCTGTATAAAAGGTACGAAGACGGCTCTGTGCAACAGTAATATAAATTTAAAAAAAAGTAACATAATGAGAAATCGGGAAAAATAATCTGCTGCTCACCACATTTTGTCGTGAGTCAATCAACTTTCGTATTGGAACAGTTTTGTTTATTTTTCGCGAATTTGCAGTTGGTCACGTAGTAAAAGGTGTTCATAATGATGAGATTTTAAAACAAAAGTCTCCAAACATTGTAAATAAACTGTATGGCATTAAAAATTATAGTAAAAGAAAATCAAACTAAACCATTACCAGAACACTGCTAAACGAAGTGGCCATGGTGACGATAGGTTCCGCTGCCATACATTCGTCTCGATCGATGTACGTAAAGAAAGCACCCAAACCACCATCTTTATTGTTAACATGTTTCGACGAACTGCATCCTAGATTTTTCAGGCTAAAACAAGTCACACAAATTAAAAAATAAATGTGAAAATAAATGGATGTATCTCAGTCAGATAAAATTCAGTTACACAGATCTATGATTCAGCTAAAATTAGACTGCCTTGCCACAGAAGATTTGAACGCGCTTTAAACACTGTTTAACCGTACAATTTGAACTGATAAACATAGAGCGTGCGAAAAACGTTTTGTGGTTAGACGGAGAATGTTTAATTTTGACGTGTTATCATGAACAATTGTCATATTATGACTATGAGACTCTCACAGCGGAAAAATATCTCTAAGATCTAAAAAAAAAGCTAAGGCGTGTCTAAAAGTTTTTCATTTTTTGGTGATATTTTTCTGCAATGACCATTCAATAATATTTTGCAATACTGTTTAAACCTGATGGCTATTTTGTGCAATTTTAAAGCACTATGTTCTTTTGGACCAGTTTTGTGACAAGGATATTAGGCGTAATACTGTTGTTTTTTGTTTTATGATACGTTTTGTTGTCTTATTTTTGTTACAAATAAATTTCTGTATTCTATACTATTGAAATTTTGTTACTAAGAACTCAAAATAATCCGTTATAACGCTACAAATACCGATGCAGATTACTCTTAATTTACCTTGCATTATATTGAAGGTCTGAGCTTAACAGTAAACATATCTTTGTCTATTTATTTAGCCTAAATACACGGACGTGGTGTTCCTTAGAATGCCTTCAGTGTAATGTTGGGAAACCTGGATGCCATTCTAGGAAATAATTTGAATAATGTAATTTAAGTTTCTTCTGTTATTTTTGTAGCAGTACCCTTTGTAGGTACTTAGTTAATATTAATGAACAGACTATTTTCTCAGTGTTGTAGGTACTCGTATCAACATTGCATTGTTGACATGAAAAGCACATGCATAAACAATTTTTTTTTGAACAAGGCTATTTAGATGTTATAAAGAGAAGGAATTAATACCGAACCAAACTTGTAGGTTGTAGAAATGGGTACTCTAACGTTTTGTCTGTTTATTATGTCACGTTGGTGGCATCATAGCTCAAAATATTGTATCAAAACACTTCAAGCTAGGTTTAAATGTCACGGCATATTGACGGCTAACAAAATAAAATCGGCCAAGAACGAGTAGGACTCGCGCACGAAGTGTTCCGTACTGTATGGGAATCCTCTTCGATATTTATTTTATTTTATGTTAATTGTTTATTATTGAATTAATTAAACAACTAAATATTCTATGAATATTTCAAGCATCTACTTGTCACCATTATTAATATCGAGCGAAAAACGTTTAAAAAATCAAGTTTGTTGTATGGGGCCCTCTTAAATATTATTTTCTTCTGATTTTAGTATTTGTTGTTATAGCGGCAACAGAAATACATCATCTGTGAAAGTTTCAGCTTTCTAGCTATAACGGTTCATGAGATACAGCCTGGTGATAGACAGACAGACAGACGGACAGCGGAGTCTTAGTAATAGGGTCCCGTTTTTACCCTTTGGGTACGGAACCCTAAAAATAGAACTGTTAAATTTAAAAACATTTTCAGTAGGAGTAGATACAAGGAATTTCATGCGGTTCCATAAGAATTGCCATATTGGTAACGTGCTCTTGGAACTCTATTTTTTGTGTTTCCTACAGTCCACACAACTTTTGTTTACATCAGAACAATAAAATATGTTTATAAGTAAAATATACTTACTCTGCAATAGCCAAGCGAGCCAACTTTTCAGAAGGATAACTAATACGATATGCGTTTTTGATGGCAACATTGATTTCTTCCATGCTGATTTCGTTGAGGAGCAAATCTTTCAAGGTCAAATTCTCGTTCAGATCATTTACGGTCTTCACTCCTGAAAAGGAAAATTAATTGTGTCCATAATATTAAGAGATTAAAATGGACTAATTTCTCGTATAGGTAATTTTTTCTCTGAGATGCCTGAGTCGTTTCTAAAAGTTTAACGATTAGTTCTACTAATAGAACTGACGGCAGTAAATTTTTCCTGGTAGTTTTACGACATGAAAAACTGTACCAAATTTTACCGGTCAATAAAAGATCAATTGGAGAATTTTTCGTCTTCAACCAAAAGGTTGAATTTTTTAAATCTTAGATTTTTATTACTTTGAATACAACATAGGATTTTTTCAGGACTTATTTATACAGGGTCATAGATATTAAACGCAAAACCTTTTAAGGGCGGGTCTAGTACATCTGGACAAACAACTTTTGCTCTAAGACATTTGGAAAATCATGAAGAAAAAATCAGCTTTTTCATAAAAAAAAGTTCTACAACGCGCGACAAAATGTATAAAGAAACGATTTTTTTTGCAATATTTCAAAAGTCGTTGTACATAAGTTGTTTGTCTAGGTATACTAGACCTGCCCTTAAAAAGTTTTGCGTCTATGACCCTGTATACGTGAACTAAAATCAGAGCATTATTTCTAATTAGGCTGGTTGTAAAGAACTTGCAGTCAGTTCTGATAAATACAATAGAAACAACCCAATTCATCACACTAAAGCAAATATGTAATAAAGTTTAACATACATATCACAAATCAGAATAAAGTAATTTATTTATTTGTGACCACTCACCAATAATTCTAGAAACCCGCTCGATGAAGTTTGAAGCAGCATTTTTCTTTAGGTTGTAGGTAAGGACATTGGTTTGTTTCTGCTTTAGACTGGATTCCAGAGCATTGAACAAGGCTGATATGGGCTGAGGCTGAAGTTTCGGATGTAAGGTTTCAGAGTCTTCGAGCTATGAACAAGTATTATATTAAAAACTTCATAGCCTGGAGCATCGCCGTGGGGTTGCGAGTCTGTCCATTTTTTACAGGATTCATTTCGGATAGTGTGCATCTAAGCTGCACGGCCTTATCCTACCATCCCCTTTTTACTACAGGACAAGTAGGAAGACGCCACATTACCACCCCTACACTGTCGATTTTCCTTCGATACGTGAAAAGCGGTTTGATTCAACATTTCTGATTCGTACCGCCTGGGAATGGAACAGTCTTCCTGCTTTCCTGTTTCCTAAGAAATATAATCTAAAGCTTTTCAAGGTCAGACTGAATAGGTATCTTCTCGGTCTGCGTGCTTCATCTTCGACCACAACGTCGCTTTCCATCAGGCGAGTTGGTCGTGAAACGCGGACTTATTTGCGTTTAAAAGAAAACCTTTTTTTTAATAAGCTTTAACTTTTTGATTTTTGTTTTTGTCGTGAATGTGAAAGCGATGTACATGTACAACTTGCGCTTCATTAATAAAACCTGCGTTAACTCGTGCAGTAACAACGTTCGCATATTTCCCGCCGATTTTATAGGCCTAATCATACAAGTCAGCGGATTTGAAGTTAGTTATAGCTGTGCAATATCCAATCCTGACTGAAGCTCGCGTAAACCTGCGCGTCGATTGGGCTTCGCGCAGCTTGTAGCTAACTTCACATCCGCTGACTTGTATGATTTGGACTACACTATCTCATTTTGAGCTTCTGTATTGAAAATAAAAACCGTAAATAAAAAGCCGTGGTGGTCTAGTGGTAATGACACTGACCTTATAATCGTGAGGTCGTGGCATCAAATCTCGGTCCCGTACCAAATAGTTTTTCGGAATGTACGTACGGAATTTTACACCACTGGCTTTCCGGTGAAGGAAAACATCGTGAGGCAACCTGCATGTGTTCGTAGAAGAAACTCGATGGCGTATGTGAATGCACCAATCCGCAATGGGCCATCGTGGTGGATATGGCCCAATCACCTTTCGTGGGAACAGTATTCAAAATACAAATGCTCAAAACCAGGTAATTTTCTTACCTCTTTGACTTCAGCTGCACGGAAGACCAAACCTGGTAAACCGATCTCATTCCTTGACCGGAAAATCTTATCAATTATTGAAGAAATATATTCGTCGCAAGCTCCCCGACTAGAATAGTTCAACACGACGAAGTGCCTGAAAGTGCAGCATCTATTAGTATTCTGCAAAAGCCAACTAAGTAGGTATACGTAAAAATATCGTAAGCTGACCATAGATGGCGCTAGCAGTATTCATAAATGCTAATCAATTAAAATGTCTACTCTTTTAATAATTGGATTACACAAATATTTTACACTAATACCATTTTCATGTGAGCATCAGATACACAAATATGTTGGTACTACTAACCCACTAATTTAATTTTTACCACCAAACTTTACAATGCTATCTTCTCATTTTTTTTTTAATTTAACATAATGATCCACAGACTCCAGGGTCTGTGCCCTTGTTAACAAAGTTACAATTGAAAGAATGCGACTGTACAATAGAGATGGGTTAGTTTAAATCTTAGTCTAAGTTAGTAGTTTCAGTGCATTGCGTAAATGCCGCGAGCAAACCGGCGACCCGCATGCAGCACCCGATCTTCTCATATTATAACTATGGCCCAATTTTAATATGGAACTAATCCCATAATCGCAAAGAAATATCAGCTGTTTAATACAACATTTTCATCGAGTTTTTTCGCGATTTCCATTTTTATGATAATCTAGAATATGTCCGTAGTCTAGAGAAAAAACTTGTAGTCATTAAGACGAGTCAGCAGTAAAATTATTTTTCGGACAAATGGCAGCACCGACCACCGTAAGTTTACCTCTTAATAAGGTTTCCTTCTTCAGCACGGGTAGCATGCAAGCAAAGGTACAAACTGTCTTTCCACCATTATATGCCATGCTACCCGTGCTGCTGAAATGAATACATAATTTGAATAGGTAGTTTGCACTAATCGTTGTGCCTATCTATCTATGTACATTATTGTTGATGTGTTAAAAACAGTTCACATATACAAAATAACATACAGACAAACATAGTACCTCCTCCTTTTTGGAAGTCTGTTAAAATGTCGCAACAAACACATAATACTCACTCTAGCTCGTTGCAAACATTTCGCGACGTCAAGTCCAAGTTTGCTACAACGCCGACCTTGTTATTGAATTTCGCTCCAACATCTTCTAGCCCCGAACTTTCGCCACTGTAGTTGTGAACTATGAACATTCCTCGAATGGGGCCTAATTTGGCGCCCTCTTTGAGCAAGTTGACGCAACCTTTCTCCGTCTGGAGGTCCTCTGTAGAAATCTTTATTGAGACTTTGCGGTCGTTCCAGGATCTGCAAATTAAGACTTAGCATTGCCATATCATACTGTTTGAAGTGACTTCAATAGTACATTACTTTGTACGAAACTTTGATCCCGCCAAGTCGAGCGCGAAGCAAACGGGTACAGACTCGTGGTTACACCGCTTTGTTACACCAGTGTGACTACGAGTAAACTTTTTTACTCGTGGTTACACTACTCTAAAAGGATCGCGCTTGACCAAACAATATTTTAGGTAGGTGGTGATGTGCCTGATAGTTGAAAATCTTTTTAAGGTCAAGATGTTATGCTATTGCAAACTGTTTAGTAATGTCATGGTAAATAAAATATATCCAATAGCATTGTAGTATAGAGTTTTAGTGTTTTAGCTTCTTTTCAAAGAAAACCAAGTGAAACAACAAATGGTAAAAATAATTTAAAAAAATCGGATGGAATCGGAAAAGATCCATCTAGATTTTGACCTGGCAATCTCCAAAGCTATCAAAATAATTTTCCTAAACATCGAAATAAAAAATGCCACTAGCATTTCACAAATAGTTTGTGGCGAAAAACAAAATTTATAGGCATAAAGACAAAACTTCATCGCCGAATAGTAGGTTTGTGCACTGCTCTTTCACAATGCGCTCTTTTAAACTACAATAAAATTAACGTTTTCATGAAGTATATGAACAGTACGTTGCTTAAAAATGATGCATTTATAAGAGAGTGTGGTGTAACGGCAAGGAACGTTCGTTAAAATCACGACGCTGTGCCGTTATCGGCGTATGTTTCAATATGTATCTGCATTATTTAGCTACACACACATAAGCGATTCATTTAAAAAACGATGAAGCGGGGGAGAGGCGACTCGGCGATCCGCGGCTGATCCCTTACGCAGTGCGCGGTTACGTAGTAAAGTTTTTATTTTTTGCAGAAAGGTGTCTTTTTAATTTCAATTTTAATAAAAAAAAAATATAATATTGTTTGTTTTGTTTTAATAATTAATAGATATATATGTTACTCTAACATTTACAAAAAGAATTAAATGCATTCCTATTATAGTTACTTTTCTACAGAATTTATAATAATGACGAAAATGGCTGGCGCACAGGTGGATACGAGTTATTCATATTTCGCAATATTTCATAATTGTTTTATTTTTGTTTCTTAAAAGACATAATTTTATTATTGCTGAGTAGGGATCGGAAATTCTTAGAATTTAGCTAAACACGTAGTATGTGGTACTAGCAAAGAAAATATAGTATGGTACTACATAGTATATATTCTGAGCAATATATATTTAGTCTCTGGGTTTACAAGGTCATCTTATATAGTACAGATTTGTTTTATTTCCCCACACTAGCAGTGTTACCACGAGTCCTACGTTTTATTAGTTTACTTGTGGTTACACCACTCGGTGTAACCACGAGTAAAAAAGTTTACTCGTAGTCACACTGGTGTAACAAAGCGGTGTAACCACGAGTCTGTACCCAAGCAAACACTGCCGTACCATCCTTTACTGGAATCATTTCGCCGCATTTTCAGACCCCTATTTGAGAACCTCTGGATAAGACCAGAAAGCAGAAATTTTCGTCATCCAGTAAACTACACATATAATCACACGTAAAATAACACGTAAATGCTAAGTGCTTTTACACGATTTGCTTTTACATGGCTGTACTGTACTGTACCAGCCTCTTTAATAGTCCACTGCAGGTCGTAGGCCTACCCACGAAGGGTCCAGCAGTGGACGTCCTACGGCTGATGGATGGATGGTACCAAGTTTCGACGAGATTCGTTGAAATATGCAATTTGTAGAGAAAATCAACATTTAAATTGATGCAAGCAAAATCACCATGTTTAATGCTAAAACGAAGACCTTCGCTTCTTTTCGGTTACTAAAAGCAGCTTTATTTAACAACAGTGTACTTACAAGAACTTAGTGTAACAGTAACCAGCGATGTCGTTGGGCGACATGTGGACGACCACATTCCTTGCTCCGCTGTGAACTATACCACCAAGTCGATGCTCAAAACAATCTCGTCACTCACTACTAAAGCTACTAAAAAAGTTACATAGCTTCCTTTGGGAATTTAAGACTAAAATTCAGCGTTACTTACAAGAACTTAGTAGAGCAGTAACCCGCAATGTTGTTAGGCGACATGTGGACGACCACATTCCTTGCCCCGCCTTGTACCAGGCGGTCCACCAACTCGATACTCAAAGCCGTCTCACCGCTCACTATTAAAGCTACTAAGGAAGTAACATGGCTTCCTTTGGAACTTTAAGACTAAAATTCAGCGTTACTTACAATAACTTAGTATAGCAGTAACCCGCAATGTTGTTAGGCGACATGTGGACGACCACATTCCTTGCCCCGCCCTGCACCAGGCGGTCCACCAACTCGATGCTCAAAGCCGTCTCGTCGCTCACTACTATGTAGCTTCCATTGGAGCTGTAAGACATTCTGTAACAATGTGTTTAGGTCACGACATGACGATATGCATGCTCTGACACGTTCAAATCAAAATTTAGCTAAAGAAGAGAAATGATCGAAATAGCGTTTTAGATAGCATTTGGATCACTTGTCTGTATATTTTATGTTATGGAAATAGAAATAAACTTTATTGCGTTGCAGTGTACTTACAATAAGATGTTATTAGAAATACAAAATTTCAAACAGCCTGCCCATTTCGAGCGTACAATAATGCACTTATAAAAATAAAAGTTAATTACCTAATGAATCAAAATTATCTTAAGTAAAATGACAAATAAGAGCAGGTATTATCCTTACTAATATTATAAATCCGAAAAGTTTGTTGGTTTGTTGGTTTGTTACTCCATCACGCACCAACGGAGCAACGGATTGACTTGATTTTTGGCATGGACATAGTTTAAAAGGCGGAAGGAGCTTTAGGATACTTTTTATCCCGAAAAATTGCATAGTTCCTGTAGGACAGGACAAAAACCATCGAAAGCGAAACTGTCGCCACTATCACAAAGACGCTAAGTGATTAATTCCTCTATGACGCTAATATGGACTAACGAAACGTCACAGCCAAACGTAATTGGATGACAGGTGACATTGTCTGCAGACTTTTATAAATCACAAGTAGCATGGCAAGGGGACAAATTGTTTTTCCACCATTATATCCCCTTGAAGAGGAAATAAAGTATGGATTGAAAATCACAACTGACATTAAAATTGGATAAAATGTTATTTTACCTCTGCATGCTACATGTTACTATGACGTTTAATACCAGGCCGTCATTTTGTCTGACATTTAAAATATTTTTAAATCTTCTATCATTAGAGGCTTAACATGTTTCTTTATTCTACCTTTATGGTACAGAATCATCATACTTTAATATTATCAATCCGAAAAGTTTGTTGGTTTGTTCCTCTTTGACGCAGCAAACGAAGCAAAAGATTGGCCTGATTTTTGGTATGGATACCTTTGGTTTAAAAGACAAAGTGATAATAGGATACTTTTTTATCTCGAGAAAATTCGTGATTCCCATGGGATAGGACAATAACTGTTTCTCAGCAATGGAGCAACGGATTGACTTGATATTTGGGGTGGGTATAGTTTGGAAAACGGAAAGTGACATAGGATACTTTCCATCGCGAAAAAATTGTGGTCCCCGTAGGACTTAACAACAAATTTTTCTCAGCAACGGAGCAACTTGCCTTGGCTTATTTGCATGAATATAGTTTGAAAGACGAAAAGTGACATAATAGGCCACTTTTTATCGCAAAAACTTTAACAGTTCCCGTAGGATAGGATAAAAACTAAGTGAGCGGGCTGCGGTAGCAGCCGTCTAAGCGCCAGAAATAACCTGTCATGGCAAGTTTAGGACGTTCCTACATTTTTCGCACTCCTTCGCGGCACTCAACAGAGCTAGCCCAGACTCGGGCTCCATAACGGAGCTTGCGCTCTCGCCATAATGACGGAGTGTTTCGGAGCACAAGACACATCGTCATCCACCACTCTGGACTAACCAGTACTGAACGTCACACAGCATTCCAACGCCCTGGTCCCAGTGCAGCGGGTCAGTCATAGTAGCCCAGCGCCTGCCTCTTCAACTGCAGAGGGCAGTGAGAACGGCCATCGCGATACCGACACCTCTCTTCCCCTGCAGCCCCACTGCGTCTGCCAACACGTTGACGGCCTAGCGGAAGGTAGGGTAGGTGGCGGCACCCACACCACCAGTTCCATATATCCCTCCGCGGCCCCTAATCTGCGGCTGTCATATCAGAGTCCAGGAAGCAGCCTTGCTTTATGAAACTGAGAAGGGTTATTCCCAGCAAGTAACTGGAGATAGAGAGACAGAAAAGAAGCCACACCCAGCGCAGCAGGAGGAGCTGGAGTTCATATGCCTGGCAGACGGAGCAGCACTAGAGCAAAATCTTAACCGAGAAATTAACATATTTACAGACGGCAGCAAAGTTAAAGGGAAAGTTGGGGCGGCATTATCCATTTGGGATGATGCCACTGAGATCAGTACCCGCAAGCTGAAATTGGCCGATTGGTGCTCCGTGTACCAGGCCGAGTTATTGACACTTCTTGAGGCTACCGAAAAAGCAAAAATGTTTTGTGACTCCAGGTCTGCACTGGAAACGGTAGTTGGCGTATCTTCCCTCCATCCCTTAGCAGTAAATTCAAAGCTAACATAAAGTTGCTACACGCACAAAATAAAATAGTGAAACTTTATTGGATTGGCAAGTTGAAATGGCAATGGGCAGGGCACATAGCGCGGAGGACTGATGACCGATGGGGTCGGAAAGTTCTCGAGTGGAGACCGCGTACCGGCAAGCGCAGCGTAGGACGTCCACCCACAAGGTGGACGGATGACCTCATTAAGACCGCAGGATCGCGCTGGATGCAAGCCGCTTCCAACCGGTCTTATTGGAGATCCATAGGGGAGGCCTATGTCCAGCAGTGGACTTCTTATGGCTGATGGATGGATGGATGATTGGATTAAAGCACACGCGGGGATGGAGGGAAATGAGAGAGCGGACCAGCTAGCAAAGGAAGCAGCACTGCACTCGAAGTGCAGACCTATTTACGATAACTGCCCCGTTTCATTCGTCAAGCGAGAAATCCGAAAGGACTCTCTTGACGAGTGGAACCGGCGTTATCAGGATGGCCACACAGCGGCGGCAACCAAAACATATTTTCCGGATGCAAGGGCGGCATACAAGATCGTAAGAGAAATAGCACCAGTGGGAATCATAACTCAAGTGCTGACGGGGCATGGTGGGTTTTCCCAATACTTACATCGATTTAAGTTGAGGGAAAGCCCATCGTGCATCTGTGAACCCACAAAAGAGGAGACTCATGTGCAGTGGCACATAATCTTGGAATGCCCAGTTTATGGAAAGCAGAGATTTTATTTAGAACAAAAAATTGGAATTAATCTAACACGTAAAAACCTTAGAAACGAATTTATCGATTTTTGCACAAATATTTGTAAAAAAGCAATTATTAGGAACAAATAGGTATAAACTTTGCTGTACCATTGTAATGTTTATTATAACTGCAAACAGCCAAAAACATTGAAATATAGGTATAGTTTTTATTCATTTGTAATTAAGACCCCTGACCCTTGCATATACACTCCAACCTTGCATTCCTTTAAGGTATTTTGATATTTGTCGGTTAGGTTATTAGGTTTCGCAGCCGACATAAACATAAGCCAAAATCAAAATATAACGCGGGCGAAGCCGCGGGTAAAAGCTAGTTAATTTATAAATTAGGTAAGCCAAAGACAATTACTCTGTGATTTTCAAAGTATTCTTTGGGTGATTAAAATACCTTTGAAATTTGATTTGATGAATGTTAAGTCAGAAAACAGCAGGGCAATTCTGTTAGCCGATCTATTTACGGAAGTGATACGTTCTTGAACCTCTCTCGTTTTTCTGACAGTTCCGACAGCTCAAAACTGTCAGAAAAACGAGACAGGTTCAAGAACGTGTCACCTTAGTAACGAGGTTGGTTGACAGAATTGCCCC
Source organism: Hypomecis atomaria (assembly GCA_964007245.1). NCBI lineage: Eukaryota > Metazoa > Arthropoda > Insecta > Lepidoptera > Geometridae > Hypomecis > Hypomecis atomaria. The sequence continues at coordinate 3,947,055 of OZ023296.1, read as the reverse complement.
GCAGATCTAACTTAATCATCGAAAAATTGCTGGATAATAACTGCTGTGTACGTGTGTTCTGTTTTGCTGGTTGCTGTTCATTACTGTCATTTATTTATTACTAGCTTTTACCCGCGGCTTCGCCCGCGTTATATTTTGATTTTGGCTTATGTTTATGTCGGCTGCGAAACCTAATAACCTAACCGACAAATATCAAAATACCTTAAAGGAATGCAAGGTTGGAGTGTATATGCAAGGGTCAGGGGTCTTAATTACAAATGAATAAAAACTATACCTATATTTCAATGTTTTTGGCTGTTTGCAGTTATAATAAACATTACAATGGTACAGCAAAGTTTATAACTACTTGTTCCTAATTATTGCTTTTTTACAAATATTTGTGCAAAAATCGATAAATTTGTTTCTAAGGTTTTTACGTGTTAGATTAATTCCAATTTTTTGTTCGAAATAAAATCTCTGCTTTCCATAAACTGGGCATTCCAAGATTATGTGCCACTGCACATGAGTCTCCTCTTTTGTGGGTTCACAGATGCACGATGGGCTTTCCCTCAACTTAAATCGATGTAAGTATTGGGAAAACCCACCATGCCCCGTCAGCACTTGAGTTATGATTCCCACTGGTGCTATTTCTCTTACGATCTTGTATGCCGCCCTTGCATCCGGAAAATATGTTTTGGTTGCCGCCGCTGTGTGGCCATCCTGATAACGCCGGTTCCACTCGTCAAGAGAGTCCTTTCGGATTTCTCGCTTGACGAATGAAACGGGGCAGTTATCGTAAATAGGTCTGCACTTCGAGTGCAGTGCTGCTTCCTTTGCTAGCTGGTCCGCTCTCTCATTTCCCTCCATCCCCGCGTGTGCTTTAATCCAATAAAGTTTCACTATTTTATTTTGTGCGTGTAGCAACTTTATGTTAGCTTTGAATTTACTGCTAAGGGATGGAGGGAAGATACGCCAACTACCGTTTCCAGTGCAGACCTGGAGTCACAAAACATTTTTGCTTTTTCGGTAGCCTCAAGAAGTGTCAATAACTCGGCCTGGTACACGGAGCACCAATCGGCCAATTTCAGCTTGCGGGTACTGATCTCAGTGGCATCATCCCAAATGGATAATGCCGCCCCAACTTTCCCTTTAACTTTGCTGCCGTCTGTAAATATGTTAATTTCTCGGTTAAGATTTTGCTCTAGTGCTGCTCCGTCTGCCAGGCATATGAACTCCAGCTCCTCCTGCTGCGCTGGGTGTGGCTTCTTTTCTGTCTCTCTATCTCCAGTTACTTGCTGGGAATAACCCTTCTCAGTTTCATAAAGCAAGGCTGCTTCCTGGACTCTGATATGACAGCCGCAGATTAGGGGCCGCGGAGGGATATATGGAACTGGTGGTGTGGGTGCCGCCACCTACCCTACCTTCCGCTAGGCCGTCAACGTGTTGGCAGACGCAGTGGGGCTGCAGGGGAAGAGAGGTGTCGGTATCGCGATGGCCGTTCTCACTGCCCTCTGCAGTTGAAGAGGCAGGCGCTGGGCTACTATGACTGACCCGCTGCACTGGGACCAGGGCGTTGGAATGCTGTGTGACGTTCAGTACTGGTTATTCCAGAGTGGTGGATGACGATGTGTCTTGTGCTCCGAAACACTCCGTCATTATGGCGAGAGCGCAAGCTCCGTTATGGAGCCCGAGTCTGGGCTAGCTCTGTTGAGTGCCGCGAAGGAGTGCGAAAAATGTAGGAACGTCCTAAACTTGCCATGACAGGTTATTTCTGGCGCTTAGACGGCTGCTACCGCAGCCCGCTCACTTAGTTTTTATCCTATCCTACGGGAACTGTTAAAGTTTTTGCGATAAAAAGTGGCCTATTATGTCACTTTTCGTCTTTCAAACTATATTCATGCAAATAAGCCAAGGCAAGTTGCTCCGTTGCTGAGAAAAATTTGTTGTTAAGTCCTACGGGGACCACAATTTTTTCGCGATGGAAAGTATCCTATGTCACTTTCCGTTTTCCAAACTATACCCACCCCAAATATCAAGTCAATCCGTTGCTCCATTGCTGAGAAACAGTTATTGTCCTATCCCATGGGAATCACGAATTTTCTCGAGATAAAAAAGTATCCTATTATCACTTTGTCTTTTAAACCAAAGGTATCCATACCAAAAATCAGGCCAATCTTTTGCTTCGTTTGCTGCGTCAAAGAGGAACAAACCAACAAACTTTTCGGATTGATAATATTAAAGTATGATGATTCTGTACCATAAAGGTAGAATAAAGAAACATGTTAAACCTCTAATGATAGAAGATTTAAAAATATTTTAAATGTCAGACAAAATGACGGCCTGGTATTAAACGTCATAGTAACATGTAGCATGCAGAGGTAAAATAACATTTTATCCAATTTTAATGTCAGTTGTCATTTTCAATCCATACTTTATTTCCTCTTCAAGGGGATATAATGGTGGAAAAACAATTTGTCCCCTTGCCATGCTACTTGTGATTTATAAAAGTCTGCAGACAATGTCACCTGTCATCCAATTACGTTTGGCTGTGACGTTTCGTTAGTCCATATTAGCGTCATAGAGGAATTAATCACTTAGCGTCTTTGTGATAGTGGCGACAGTTTCGCTTTCGATGGTTTTTGTCCTGTCCTACAGGAACTATGCAATTTTTCGGGATAAAAAGTATCCTAAAGCTCCTTCCGCCTTTTAAACTATGTCCATGCCAAAAATCAAGTCAATCCGTTGCTCCGTTGGTGCGTGATGGAGTAACAAACCAACAAACCAACAAACTTTTCGGATTTATAATATTAGTAAGGATTTTGATTTATTCGGACATCTTACAATTAATGTATCACACATCACATACCTATTATAAAGTAAAGTCACTTTTTTTGGGTGTCTGTCTTTCTGTTTGTGTATCTGCTAATATCTTTTAAACTATACAACATGTAGAAATACTAATGTAAATATTTTTACCGTACATTATTTTTACCGAAACGCTTGTAGTTATAGTTCGCTCGTAGGTGGGCGAAACTGAGACAAGCAGCTATTTTAAAAATAAATAATTAATTTAAACCAATGTTCCAAAATGTTACTTGTAACTTATTTTCTTTCATAAATTGACTATAATTAATAAATGACAGACTTAAAAATAATTATCTACTTGCAAAAGGCTATTAATAAGCCATGAATATTAATCATAGTGACCCTATATTAGATTGGTACATTGACAAAATATAAATGTACTACCTAAACGGGATTTGAACCAACGACCTTTTATTTCCAAGGCAAGCGTTCTACCATATTTATAACGCTATCTAGATAATTTTCTTACATACCTTGTAGTTACGTCCAGAATTTGTTTCACAGATTCCGAATTCTTCATCCGGATGAGAACCTTCCCTCTGTTTTTATCAGCAGACAGCAGTCTAAAGGCCCTCGTTACATTGTCAGGGGTGTAAACAACTCTGCTTAGGGGTCGTACCACACCTTTCGCTATGCCTTCTGCTACTTTTAGTTGAATTAACTAGATAAACAAATAAAACAATAAATGAATTTATGATGAATAAATATTTATCGCACAAAATGGCAAAACCGCCTTCCATCGTGTACAAAATTCGAATATTTCGCTCGAATTGTTTACATTATTGTTGATTTATCAAAAACGGCTCAGCCGATTTCTGTAAAATTTAAAAGGAATCTTGGAAGTATACCCTTTCGAACTAAAAAAAAAATTCGATTCGGTTCTCAATTGGCGAAATTATCGATGAACATACACAAAAAAATATACAGACACACGAACATAGAACCTCCTCCTTTTTGAAAGTCGGCTAAAAAATAAAAACAAACGTACTCGTATTTATCAATGTTAAACTTCTTTTCAATAGTCACAAAGTAACTTAGCTTTTGTGTTAGATTATTCAATGTAGGTATATTTAAAAACTCTAGCTCAAAATTGTAAGTAAAACTAAAAGGAAATTGCCATGAAACATATAAATAAATATTACCTTCTTCTCTTTAGCATATTTCGGAGAAAAAATAGTATCCAACTTAACAGCTAAGTAGTTAGTGGCTCTGAATAAGTACTGCATTCCAAAATCTTCGTTTTTGGTCATATCGTAATCGCTTGCATCAAGAAAAGCGCCAAAGTGTCCCACACATTGCATCGCAGCCTGAAAAATTTAATAAAAGATTATTCTTCAAATATCTCAAGTCTTTTCACCTTAAATTAAATACCTCGTTCATATTAAATTATTTTTACAATTATTCTCAGCGTAATATTTCAATAATATTTCTAATTTAATTGCAAAAAGTATTATCTAAGTTCAAGTCCTTCAGGGTGATTCTTTACGAAAACACGCGCGCTACGTGCCCTAAATTAAGTTTCGTTTTCAAGAATTTCGTGTCAAATATATTATGTTTTGCAATTAAATTGCTTGAGTTACGAGTATGTTTACATTTAGTTTGAACCTCATAGTTGATACAAACAGATTATACCTACCAAACTTTGAGCAAATATCTACAAAGCCACAGTCCCTAAGTGAAAGTAGTAAAAAAATGTCCGAGCGCCGTCATACATATTTACATTATTATGATTCCTATTTTCTCGAATCTCGACGTTATGTCACCTAATTAGTGCTTGTAACCGAGCACTTTGACATTGCGCGGCGTTGTAGTCGGCTTCCAAACGTTATATGACTAACTAAAAAGCCTGCCCACCACGTTGCTTGGGTAGGGTTTTGGCTCGGACACTTTTTTCCCACGATTGTGGCTCTATAGATATTTGCTCGAAGCTACCAAACGAAATTCGGGAAAGTAAAACATACTTAGATATTTTACTTTACATTATTTCAACAGGGAATTGATGGTCCCGCAGATACGTCAAATGAAGACCACATAAGGGAAAACCAAGGAATGTCATAATTTGATCGTTTTCAGGGTGATGATGCCATGATAATGGCAGTGTTGATGGCATTATCAGACTGAAATGAAAGTGATAATGCCATGCTAATGGCGATGTTAATTGCATTATCGCCCTGAAATCGATAATATTTTGACATTCCTTATTTTTCCCCTGTAGTCTTCAAATATACTTTTGTATGTGGTATCATTTCTTCTGTATACAAACTAAAGGCAGTGTGATATTTGGATGATTATTTTATAACTAAATTTTAAACTGTTCAATTTACACTTGTACCTTTCTCATGGATCCACTCAAGCAGTTGATGACGACGTCGCACCGTTTTTGATATTCACGCACTTTGTCATATTTATCACTTTTTTTCACATCTTCAATTACTTTTTGTATGATAGAGACTGGGTTACGGGCGATATTGTCCGCTGAAATATTTAAATTATAAGGAGTTAAAATTGAGTCTAATTTTTGGAAAACTTGTGTACTGGATCAGCTTTATTAAAATTCCACTGCTGAAAATAACACTACCCACGAACGCCTATTGGACTATTTTCACCATGCTGACCAAGTGTGAATTGACAGAATGTACATAGGCCATTGTTTTTTTTCTAAGTTAATGAAATTGCCTTACGTTGTTTTTTCTTTTCACCAAAAAACCAATAGTGTGAAATTTATTTGATTTAAAATGACCATTACTTGTAAATGTGTGTTAGTAAGAGTTCGTAAACTCATATTAAAATCAGGAAAGCTTCTTCTTTCTTTACTTCTTCTTCATCTTATTACATACTACGTATTTATGACGAAAAAAACATTTTATACAAAAAAACATTTTTCGCAAAAAATCGCAACACCGACTTCCACCGTGTACAGAATTCGAATAATTTGCACGAATCGATGTGACATTCATGTACATTATTGTTGATTTATCAAAAATGGCTCAGTTGATTTCGATAAAATTTGAATGGGACCACCTCGGAAGTATACCGTTTCGAACAAAAAAATAATTTTGTTAATCGATTGACAATTATTGGCGAAAATATCGATAAACATACGCAAAAAGAAAAAAAAGCCTCGTCATTTTTTAGAAGTCGGTGAAAAAATACATACAGACGAACATTGAACCTCCTTTTTTTTGGAAGTTAGTAAAAAGAAAAAAATGCAAGTGGAGTCCGTCCGCGCGGAAGAAGTGAAACTTCGACGCAACGATGCTTTCATACCCACTCCATGGTAGCGCTAAACGTTTAACGCAACCTTGTTGGAAGTCGCATTTGAAGTTTCACTTCAATTACCTTCTAACTCTGGGAACATCATAAGTAAGAACTCCTTTTGCTTGGCATCACACCCGGTAACGTAGACAGAACATTTCATAGACAAGCAGATATTTACAATAGCTTGACATAATGCACTTGCGCCGCCGTTTATAAGGACCACTGATCCACTGCATAGAGTGTTTTTGAGTGTCTGAAAAAGTAAACAGAACGGAAACTTTAGTATGAGTTTGTATATAGGTAGTAAAAGAAAACTATTATCAAGCAGAATGTTGGTGGTCAAATGAAAACCAATATTAAACTAGCTTTTGCCCGCGGCTTCGCCCGCGTGGTGTTTCAGTTTTTGTGCTGTCCCATGTAAACATATTATTTTCCTGGGAAAAAATGTAGCCCGTGTCACTTTTCGTCTTACAAACTATGTCTATGCCAAATACCAAGTCAATCCGTTGCTCCGTTCCTGCGTCAAAAAGGAACAAACCAACAAACCCACAATCGGATTTATGATCTTTTATTATTATTAAAGATTAAGATAATGAACAAATTTATTTTTCGTATGGATTCATACAATTTTGTTCTTGACTTCATTTTCGCCAGGAGCGCTGTACAAAAGTGTATGCGGGTTGCTGGTTTTTTCGTGGCAACCAAGCATTGTACCGGAACTAACTTCTAGGCTAAGATAAAATTAACTCTCTCTTAAATAATTGTAAACCTAAAACTTTTATACCTAACTCCAGACCCTGGGAGTCTGCGGAGCATAATATTTAATAAATAATCGTCCAAACACGAGTAGGAGTCGCGCACGAACGGTTCCTTACTGTATGGGAGCCGCCCTTAATTATTTATTTTATTTTAATTGAATTATTTATTATTGAATTGAGTATACAACTAAATATTCTGTGAATATTTCAAGCATCTACTTGTTACCATTAGGTATAAATATCGAGCGAAACGCGGTTAAAAATTCAGGTTTGTTGTATGGGAGCCGCCCTTAAATATTTTTTTATTCTATTTTTAACTGTTTTTATAGCGGCAACGAAAATACGTCGACTGTGAAAATTTCAACGTTCTAGCTATGACCGTTCATGAGATACAGCCTACAGACAGACAGACGGACAGACGGACGCACAGCGCACTCTTAGTAATAGGGTTCCGTTTTTACCCTTTGGGTACGGAACCCTAAAAATGTATTAAACAACAGAAATTATTATTTAAAAACAACTTTACTTTTAAAATATATGTATTACCAAGCAGTAATAAGCGTGTGTGTACGCTAAGGGAACCGACGCAGCATCTTCTAGAGTCCAGTGTTTCGGGACGGGCCACAATAAGTCTGGGTCGGCGACGACATTGCTGCCTATTGCTCCTCCTGACACCAAGCCCATCACTCTTTCTCCACTGGTACAAAGAAATTTGTCGATTATACATACATAACATACAGAGACTTCATAAATTACAGCCTAAATTAGCAAGCGAAAATAACGATTTTGCCTTTCGATTATTGTAAGCCCTGCAATTTTAATTAATTTTCTGGAATCTTCTTCAACTGTACTAAATAAATAAATAAATAAAAATATATAGCCGTGGTGGACTAGTGGTTGTAACGCTGTCATGTCATTCTGGAGGTCGTGGGTTCAATCCTGGTCCCGTACCAATGAATTTATTTGGAACCTATGTACGGATTTTCACACCACTGGCTTTTCGGTGACGGAAAACATCGTGAGGCAACCTGCATACGTCCGTTTAAGAAATTTGATGGCGTATGTGAATCCACCAACCCGCACTGGGTCAGCGTGGTGGATATGGCCAAATCACTCTTCGTGGCTAGGGCTACGTCCTGCAGTGAACTATTAAAAATGCTGATACAGTACTAAATAAAAGTATTTTTTAATGCACGATGTTTTTAGGCAAATACGTAATGATAAATAACTTCTCATACAAGTTTTACCATCTTACCATACAAGTTTTACGCACGCTTTAAACAATATTAAACAGTACAAATTGTACGGTTAAGCAAAGTTTGTGGTAAGGCGGTTAGTTTTTAAAGTTTTAATTAACCTTTTGGTGTAGCGAATTTGTAAAAAGCAAGGAAATGTAATAAAACTCTTACCTGTAATCGATCCCACTGAAATCCATTCCGAATACCTGTTCAGTGACAATCGTTTTTCCTGTTGCAAGTTTTGCGTCTTTAATAGACGTTCCAGCGTAGCATACCTAAAATACAGCAAAGTTATATTTAGACTCAACTGAGTCCTTAAAAATGTATTGGCCTGAAGAGAACGCCTAAGATAAGGTGTGTCAATGAATGAAATATTTCCGTAATCGTAGTAAACCATGGATTCTATTTTAAAGCAAATGCTCTAAGACGTATGCGTGCAAAAACAAGCCTTGAAATTCTGTTATACTCGTAATGGAAAAGCATATTATGCGATTTCCTTAAAAAAATATTTTTCAACGGTATAAAAATGCATCTCTATAAATTCAACCAATAAATATAGCAGGTTAGTAGATACCTGTATGAGATTTTTGCTTTCTGGCAAGAAAGGTTTTTCAATCCACGTTAATGCATCAAGATCTCCAGGAACAGTGTTCGTCAGATAAAGATTCTTGACTTCCTTCTCTGGCATGACGGATATGTTGTAATAACCTCCCCACTTACCCTGTAAATAAACAAAAAAAAACCTTAATTTTCATTAACAGAAAATACCAGAGTTTATTTATAACTAGCTGTTGCCCGTGGCTTTGCCCGCGTTAAATTTTAGTTTTTGTGCTATTACATAGAAATCTTTAATTTTTTCGGAATAAACAGTAGACTATATCACTCTCCTACCTTTGAACTATATTTACGCTAAAAAACAAGTCAATCTGTTGCTCCGTTGCTGCGTGAAAGAGTAACAAACCAACAAACACACTTTTGGAAAGAATTAAAGATTAAGTGGAATGTCCACTGTTGTTGATATGTCTCTTCTATGGATTTTCAAAACTTCAAGCAAAAGAATGGAAGCAACTTACATCCAATGCATTGCTGTGCTTAAACGATGAGCTTGCATTGGCTAAAATATACTTTTATTGTCTTTGGACTTTTGTTTAGCTTAACATTCATTAAGTAGCACATTCTATGTCATGTTCATTATCAAGTGATTATGTAGGTTGTAGTAGTTTATGTAGTTTTAGATTACGTAAGTCTTGTATTTAGTGTATTTGGTGGCAGTGGTATGCCCTAAGTAAGTTGCTTAAAAAAACACCTATAATTGCATCCTAGGTTTATGTAGTTTTAGATTATGTAAGTCTTGTATTTAGTGTATTTAGTGGCAGTGTTATGCCCTAAGTAAGTTGCTTAAAACACTTATAATTACATCCTAGTTTATGTAGTTTTAGATTATGTAAGTCTTGTATTTAGTGTATTTAGTGGCAGTGTTATGCCCCAAGTAAGTTGCTTAAAAAACCTATAATTGCAACGAATAACAAACATTACAATATATGTTTAGTGATCATTGGCAGACGACTAGAAAAACAGCTATAAAACATATTACATTACACAAATAAAAGTTAACAAAAGTTACCTTTATGAGAACGTTGTAACACAAAAATAAACCAATTGCTCTTTGAAAATATCCTTCTCAGTATTGAAATTGGGTGCATGAAAATTAAGTAGCATTATGTGCCATATTATCAAGTGATTTGCCTCAAGTAAGTAGCTTTAAATATAATTGCTAAGAATGACAAAAATTAAAAAAAATGTTTACTGATCTTTGGCAGACGACTAGAAAAACAGCTATAAGACATATTACATCACACAAATAAAAGTTGACAAAAATTACCTTTCTGAGAACGTTGCAACACAAAGATTTTTCCAATTGCTCTTTGAAAATATCCTTCTCAGGATTGAAATTGGGTGCATGAAAATCATCGATGACAATTAATCCAATCTTATTTCCATGTTCTTCTCGCAGCTTTTTGACTAAACCTGAAAACATAAAAAACTAAGTATCGAAATTGACGAAACTAGCTCAACGTGTTACAAAAATGGCCGAGGTCGAAGTACCTAAATACTCGTATCTGCGGGATCAAATCAGAAACTTCTCGGATGAAGAGCACATTCCGGCAAGGGGTAGCGTAAGATGTCCACAGACAAGGTAGACTAATGATCTAATCAAGACCATAGGAAGAAATATGCTAGATGCAAGTCTTCTTCGTCTTTTCGCTATTGGCACAACCAACTTCAATAATGTAGAAAATTAGAATAATTCGCTCGAATCGATGAAGGTCAACACCATCTATTGATCATTGTTGATTTTAAATAACCTCTGAAGTAGGTATGATTTTGAAACTAAAAAAATAATCATCTAAATTTAATTATTAGCAAAGTAATCTCATATAATACGTACAAAATAACAGACGAACTGAGGTTTAAAATTGGGCCCACATTTAGCATAATTGCTTCTTTCGTATTTTTTATTTCAGGCAAAACTTATCAAACATTTCATAAACTTAACTATATATTATAACTACTATGCTATATGTACAAACCTAAACAAATTAAAAAATAAAAATCAAACACTTGAGCTAAAAAAAAAAAAAAAAATTGGGCCCTATATGCTGAACAGTGAACGTTTCACGGCTGATAACGCTGGTAACGAATGAAATTGTTACGTCCGACATGACAAAATTGAATTTGAAAATTTAATATTACCTATTAAGCCACAATAATGTTGTCGTTCTGATACCAGCACAATTTTCCTTGACCTATTCAGCTCCATTTGCAGTCGAGGTATCCACGAAAACTTTTTATCATAGGCTATTGGCATATATGTTATGTTTTCATTTTCAAACTTGTCAGTTTTTCTAAGTAATAACATTATTTTTTTGTCAACAGTCATAGCTGTGATGACGCTGAACACTTTGTACTGTGGATGTATCACAGTTGCGTCTTGCTCTAGGGTAAGAATAAATGCATTTGTTGGCATATTCTTGTAGATTTCATTCATTTTCTGTAAACGAATTACAATTGATATCATCATGCCAGTCAGAACTTCCATATAAAAGGAAAGGATATTGGTAATAGAGGGAAAATAATAGAAGATTAGTGTAGTTTAAAACACAAAGCAGAGAATTAGAAACGAAACATACAATTTGGTAAGTACCTAATACTGTCTCAGACCAGGACTAAATGCAATATAAACTAGTATAAACAAATAACAATCTATTGTCAACATCGTTAACATGCTGAAAATGTCATTAATCTTCTCATTTTCATAGGCCGAATCATAAAATTCGGTAGATGTGAAGTTAGCTACAACCTGCACAAAACTCAATCAACGCTCTGCTTTATGTGAGCTTCAATCATGCTTGGATATTGAGCAACTTGTAGCTAACTTCACATCCGCCGACTAGTTTAAATTTAATTTTGTAATAATTATGTATTGACGAAAATCCACGACATTTTACTTGACCTACTTTTATAATCGATGATTTTTACATTTTACATTGATATTTTATATTATTCTGACATTATTTAATTTTGTATTCCATTGCCTCTCTACAGCATTTATTCTAATTGTTGCAGTAAATAATTATTTATTTTAATCATTTTTTAAATTTAATATTGCGATTATGTTTTGTGAAATGACGAGATCGATTTTGCGGTACTACATATTATTATACAAACTGTTGTATATTTAATTTTAGTATTAAGCTCAATACATCAATAAATGATCCTAATTTTAATTCTAATTCTTGTATAATTCGGTATATATTATTTGTGAAGTATTATTTTATATTTCAGATTTTTCTCGTACCTTTTCATTTGCTAACAAGCTGTCGATGATGATAACATCTGAGTTTTTAACTAAGTCAATGTTATTATCACTAGTTGATGTAATATGTATATCGTTTGAAGGTATATCAGATGATACTTCTGTGATAACTTTAGAAATTTCCTTTGTGTTTGAAGAGACTAAATTAGTCACTTTGACTTGATTGTTGGTGGCATTTTCTGCAACGATTTGCAAGTTTACTTGCAAAGCTGTTTTCATCTGTAACAAATAATTATGTATATGACATTATTTATTGTAAATTACAGCAGGCAGTCACCATACTATAAAGCAAAGTTGGTAAGTTAAAAAGGCAGTGAGCAGGGCACAGCTCGGAGGGCTGAAGACCGATGGGGTCGTAAAATTCTCAAGTGGAGACCACGTACCGGCAAGCGCAGGGTAGGTCGTGCACCTACGAGGTGGGCAGATGATCTCATTAAGACGGCAGGATCATAATGGATCCAAGTGGCTTCCAACCGGTCTTACTGGTGAAAATCTATAGGGTAGGTCTATGTCCAGCAGTGGACGTCATGTGGCTGATAGATGGATGGAAAGCAAGGCACTGGTAAGAGTAACAATTCTTTACAATTTTCAGTGTTGTATTTGATAATACTTGTAAAAACTGACTTTTTTCTTCATTTACTAGCATCAGAAGGTTTCAAAAAAGTATTTATTTTTACATTTTAAAGTCGAATATATCAAAGTTACTGAAATGATTTCGTAAGTATACATACCGGGACAACTCCTGTCATAAAGTAGGGTACAAACTGTTGAGCCAACATTACGTCCGCTTTTTGTTCGACAATCGGTTTATCTTTGAACACCAATCCATCAATTTCAACACCAGCAGACCTAAAAAGTTCAAAAATCAATTGATAAAAACGTGACGTTACCTTTTCTTTGGTGCTATAGTTTTATCTTTTTACCGACTTCCAAAAAGGAGGAGGTACTATATTCGTCTGTATGAATATTTTTATGTATTGTTTATCTATATTTTTACCAATTACGAACCGATTAAAAACATACTTTTTATTTCAAAAGGGAGATAAATGTCATAAAAATCGGATGACCTGTTTTTGAAAAATCAACAATAACGTAAAAATAACTCAAATCGATTCGTGCGAACTATTTGAAATCTATCCTCGGAAGTCGGTTATGCCATTTTTGGGAAAAATAAAAACATAAATGTGAAATGAAAGCCAAAGTGTCGCCACCAAAAGAATTGAGATCTACACGGGGGCCAAGTATTATGTACAAAATCCTAAAATTTCAGCTACAAAAACATACCTACAACATTCTAAAGGGATTTACTTATGTCATTCAAGCTCGTGATTTGACTTGGCTAGTTTAAGAATAAGTACAGTGCATATAATTATTTGTCTGTATTTGAAAACTACTAACTAAAAAGCTACTAATTAAAAATTTATCAATAACTAATTGAGTGAAATTTATGAAATTTCGGATTCTTGATAAGCTAAAAGTCTTTAATAAATGTGCCTTTTTTACGTACATAATTTTCATGTATGTAGGTTAAATAGTTTTCGAGTTGTGAGGGGGTCAAAAGTAGCTCCAAATGGTTTGTGTATTATTACACACGGCCGCTGCGTTGCCAGTATTTTTGACCACTTTGGCTGGACACGCTGCCGCGTGTCTAGGTTAAACAAATAAAGTTACTTACTTGGTATGATCATACATGTCAAACACATCCGCATTTAGGCAAGTGATATTATCAAACGTCACAAATTGTGCGTCTTTGTGATCCTGGACATCGATCACAAGCTTTTTAATTTGTGAAGGCACGGACACACCGTTGAATTTCCTGGCAAAAGCGTTTAGCTGCAGAAGAGAGTCGATGTAAGTAATCCAGTTGTCGGTCCATTTGATACTAGCTTTATTGCGACTTGCAGTTGACGAATATATAGATTGAAATTCTTTCCTAGAAAAAAAAATCACTGTCATGAATAAATAAATCGTTTATTTTGGGCATTAAAAAAAACAATGTTCTTAGGCTCCTAAACTAGTTTAAAACTGTATTTCGGGAGCCGATGGTTTCTCTTTAAAGTAAACACAATACATTTGTCAATATTATATCTTAGTCAATAGTTATATTCTATTGGTAGGACGTATAATTATTGCTGAACATAATTATACAAAGTGTAAGTTAAATAAAGACAGCATGCCAGCGTAGGACATTTAGTGCCGTGTACGTGGCTTGAAAGGGGCACGGATTGAAATTACAATACATTTTGTGTAGAACCATCCGTGCCTTGTCTAGACCAAGTCCACGTCCAGGCCCAGGCAAAGGCGGTCTGTTATGTAATATAATTATCATCCCTAAGGATGAAAATGATTGTGTGATGATTACTTACCTGTACTCATATCCTCTCAAACGCATAATTGTGTAGACATCCTGAGAGCTTAAAGAGACTTTATCCAGGGCATCTTCTTTATGTTCAAGGTTACGTTTTTGTTTATCTTTCGGTTTAAACACTGAGACAAACCCAGTTACAATTGTATAATCTTCGTAAGTTATCTAAAAATAGATTTAAAACATACTAGCCAAATTACAAAACAAAAAATGTTAGACTTGGAAGAAGAGAAACCTTCGGTGGCGCGCGACTAGAATCTGGACGGGAAAATTTTTGTTAGAAAGTGGCACTACGCCCAGGCGCCCAGAATCTGGGCACGCGCGTCGTCTTTTGTTTATAATCTAATAAGAGTTGACGGGATCGTGTCATCCCGCTTTGACATATTATACAGATATGTAGCTAGAAAGACAAATATTGAAATAGTAGGGCTAGTCCATTACTTTATACATTATTTCTAAAAATCGCGTTTTAGTAGGTCGCGGCGGAAATGCAAATTAATTCGGGAGGGGCCGTGTCACTTCCTCACTTTCCGCAAGATGGCGCTGTGCGCTTTAGGGGATATTTTTTTTTTACATATACGCAATTACAGATACTATACCTAATACAAGGGATATCACTATTGTTCTACATTGAATAGTTTCTATTGAAGGCTAATAATAGTAAAAGTACAGCACTTTCTTTTTAAATAGTACCTACCTCAAACTTATTATTTCCTTTGAAGATCATAATCTGTAACCTTACGGGATTTTCAGGAGTTATAATGATCTCACCGTGGAATTGAATCTTTTCGAAAATGACAGACAAGTCTTTGTAATTTGGAACACCCTTGTGCATGGCAAGAGTTTCCCAGACCAGGACCAAAAATGCGGATTCAGGAAACACGTAGTTACCTGCAAAGAACATGATAAACTTACAAACGGCTACAATATCATAGGATTAAGTTAGAAAATAATAATGTTTATTAATGTCGTTCGACATACCTCAGTGCCTCAAGACGAAAGTGTTCGATCGGTGTGTTCCCAGTGATGACATATGGCACTGAAACGCGGTCTCTTACCATGGGCCTTATTAATAAACTCCAAGTAGCCCAACTAGTTATGGAGAGGGCTATGCTCGGAGTCTCTCTACGGGATCGAATCAGAAATGAGGAGACCCGTAGAAGAAACAAAGTTACCGATATAGCCCAACGGATTAGCACGTTGAAATGGCAATGAGCAGGGCACTTAGCACGGAGGACTGATGACCGGTGGGGTCGAAAAGTTTTCGAGTGGAGACCACGTACCGGCAAGCACAGCGTAGGACGTCCACCCACAAGGTGGACGGATGACCTCATTAAAACCGCAGGATTGCGCTGGATGCAAGCCGCTACCAACCGGTCTGATTGGAGATCCATAGGGGAGGCCTATGTCCAGCAGTGGGCGTCCTTTGGCTGATGGATGGATGGATGGACTTTCATAGGCCGAATCAATCTTCTTAGCGATTGTGAAGTTAGCTACACTCTGCGGGAAACCCCATCCTCGCAGGTGTTATGTGAGCCTTAGTCGGGAATAGGATTTAGACAGCTTGTAGCTCACATAGCCGCCAAGAATTCTGATTCGGGCCATAATACTTTTATAAGCCAGAAACTAAGATAAATAACGGAAAGAAAACAAATGGCTACATATGATTTTGCATAATATCAAAACTCACCGTCTCTAATATGCCCCTTGAAATATTTGTAATCATCATCGTATACAGACATAACAAAATCTCTTACATTTGCTACAACTCTGTCTTTGTTATTGTACTTAGCTTGAGGCCTGAAAATTAAAAAAATAAACATTGAAACTCAGACCAAATAAAGAAACAAAATAGAACGTCGTGAACAGACAAGTGAGGCCGGTTTTTTATACTGTGGTGAGTGCGTCGGTGTTGCGCCGCCATAGTTCGACTATAACAAGCCAAAGCTTAGTTTCCTTGTACGTGCATGTGTGTGTAATTGTGTCAGTACATGGCGAGGCTTAGTTTTTCCGGCCTCACTTGTTTTGTTCACAACATTCCTTCTTGATTATTTTATTTGGTCTGAGTGTTGAAAATACATACAATAACAGACAACGAATTTTATTGTTTGAACCCAGGGTTACAAACGTGAGATGTGGATTCAAACAAGGTCCCGTAATAACTAATAGATGCTCTAGATCTATGTACGGATTAACACATTAGTACCTACTATAAATCAGGAATCAAATCTTGAAGTATTTAACTTTTTAACATCTTTACTTACTGGGCCAGACTCCCAAAAGATGCAGGTACAAATCCTGCGATCGCAGCAGAAATAACACACAAATAACAATTCTTTGAGACTAGTGTGCAAAGCACTATAAAATTAAATAATTTAGTCAGAATCTTGTTTATTAAATAATAATTGACTTAGCTTTCTGGGAACGGGTAACATTCTGAAGTAACCTAGATACATCCTAGTGAAATGACGTATGTGAATCCACCAACTCGCACTGAGCCAGTGTCATTGGTATAATCCTTTTGTAGGTTCTAGGCAGTGAACTATTAAAAATCTATACAATACCTGCAGTAATTGCATAAGTATGTAGATAATAATATAATAGTAGAATGCTTACCAATCTTCACTATGTTCCCATTCAACGTATTGAGAAAGAAACTGGGTGCCGGTAGAAACTGGATACTCAATTTTTGGGTACAGAGCATCCACTTTTAGATTCAATCCTGCTTGATAAAGCCTGAAATATAAAACAGATTATGCTGTAATTTTTTTTATCTACACTAATGTTGTAACATTCTACTTATGTTTCCAATACTTGACTTATAATGACTACTGTTATAGCGCAGACATCAAAACACTCAATTCAAGCAATTTCACATGATGTTATAATATCCACATCGATATCGTAAAATCTCATTATAACATCGCGCGCTCGCTCCTGATTGGCCCTGCGCGCGCAGCTGCGCTCTCATGGCGTCCATTTTGAAATAAAAAAATGGCGGACTTCAATTATTTGAAAAAGTCGTCATGGGCATCGTTTTCGAGGTGTTTGGGGGAGTAGATTTCGAAAATGGCGTCCATTTTGAAATTAAAGATGGCGGACGACACTTTTTTGAAAAAGTCGTCATGGGTATCGTTTTCGAGGTTTTTGGAGGTATAGATTTCAAAAATGGCGTCCACTTTGAAATTAAAGATGGCGGACTTCACTTTTTTGAAAAAGTCGTCATGGGTATCGTTTTCGAGGTTTTTGGCGAAGTAGATTTCGAAAATGGCGTCCATTTTGAAATTAAAGATGGCGGACGTCACTTTTTTGAAAAAATCGTCATGGGTATCGCTTTCAAGGTTTTTGGAGGTATAGATTTCAAAAATGGCGTCCGATTTGAAATTAAAGATGGCGGACTTCACTTTTTTGAAAAAGTCGTCATGGGTATCGTTTTCGAAGTTTTTGGGGGAGTATATTTCGAAAATGGCGTCCATTTTGAAATTAAAGATGGCGGACGTCATTTTTTTGAAAAAGTCGTCATGGGTATCGTTTTCGAGGTTTTTGGTTAGATTTTAATGGCGCCAAGTTCACTGTGACAATACACGTAGGTACGCGTGAATTTAATGTTTCACAATATGTTTTATTTTTTATTTATTTTTTATTAGTGAAGATAAAGTAGTGTATGCAACTGCATATAACACGGGTATTAAAACACTCGTTACTATTATGAAACTCGCTGCGCTCGTTTCATAAACTCACACTCGTGTTTTAATACCCTTCATTATATGACAGTTGCATAAACTACTAAAACTTACTTATACATTCTTACGTTTTGAATTCATGATATTTTTATAGAAACAGGTAATAGTGCAGTTGACTGGTATTGAATTATTTAAAAGTATTAAGATGAGTGAATTCTGCAATTAATTACGATACATAAACTGAAAGAAAAATATAAGCTTGCAAAGATTTTGGTAGGGATAAAAAGGGGATGCCTTGTCCCTTTCCCACAAAGCACAACAGTATGGCAATGTATGACACTTACGGGCAGTGACATCATAGCCTGCCGTAGTACGCTCTTTGTCTATAAATATGCTTGTAACTTATTTATTTCCAAGTTGATTTTAATTTTGTTTTCGTTAATCGCCTCTGTCCGACATCAAAAAAAAAAATGGAAACAAGCCTACTAAAAAAAACTGTCTTCTTTACTTAGACTGTCAAGAAACGAATGAACTTTATTTACGTAATGAATATTTTATTTTGACAAAACTTACATTACATTTCAATTAATGTACTAGGCATTTGGACTAAAAACTAACGACATTAAATATAAAATAACCATTTCAACCTATTTTAATTAAGTAAAACACAGGTGTTCCTCACGTTTGATTTTAGTAGGAAACTGCAACAACTGTAGTAGATAGTTGAATAGTTGAAATATCACTATGGAAACTAACGTGGTTTTTGCAAAGACGATGAGGTGGGCAATTTGAAAACTGGAAACTGCTACAACTATAATAGCAGTTTCCTACTAAAATCAAACGTGAGTAACACCTGTGTTTTACTTAATTAAAATGTGCAAAAACCACGTTAGTTTCCATAGTGATATTTCAACCTATACTTAACTTAAAATTATGTTTTACTGTACAGTAATTTCAAGGTTGGTCTTACAGTAAAATTGAATCATAACGGTTACCATAATCTGCCTCTATAAATTAGTTAAAATATGAAATTAAAAACGTAACAGCCATAAAGCATTTATAATTAACCGACTTCCAAAAAGGAGGAGGTTCTATGCTCGTCTGTACGTATTTTTTTTTTAGTGTATGTTCATCGGTAATTCCGCTAATTGTCAACTGAATTAAAAAATCTTTTTTAGTCCTAAAGGTGGTCCCATTTAAATTTTACAGAAATCGGCTGAGCCGTTTTTGAAATCAACAATAATGTAAACAATTCGAGCGGAATATTCGATATTATTTATACACGATGGAAGGCGGTTTTGCCATTTTTTTTGCAAAAAAATAATTATTAAAAAAAAACACAACATAACATACTTTCCAAAGGCTTCTAGAAGAAACTTCACAGGATCAGCAGTTCCTCTTCTTGTCAAAGGAATATGAACACAGTCGACCAATGATCGCTTCAGAATTGCTTGCAGCAAACCGTGAGGAGCGATTTCGATGACTAAAGCATGTGGAGGGATTAATCTAGACGTTTCTTCGAAAAGAACTGAATTCTGAAAAAGAATAAGTAAAAGTCAGATAAACCAGACGTACATTTTACAATACATACCTAACTAATGTCAGATGTACACACTTCACTAATATTAGGTCCGCTATATACGCCTTATCCACAAGACTTAAAATAATCGGCCAAGTACGAGTCGGACTTGCGCACGGAGGGTTACGTACTGTATGCGAGCCCCCTTAAATATTTATTTTATTTTAATCTAATATTGAAGTGAATATACAACTAAATATTATGTGAATATTTCAAGCGTCCTGTTAGCAACCTGTTAACATTATTAATATCGAGCGAAAAACTATTAAAAATTTAGGTTTGTTGTATGGGGGAGCCCCTTAAATACTAATTTTATTCTTTTTTTAGTTTTTGTTGTTATAGCGGCAACAGAAATACATCATCTGAGAAAATTTCAGCTGTCTAGCTATAACAATTCGTGAGATACAGCCTGGTTACAGACAGACAGACAGCGGAGTCTTAGTAATAGGGTCCCGTTTTTACCCTTTGGGTACGGAACTCTAAAAATGATAGATAACAAAAAAAACGGATATCAGATTTTTTTAATTCAATATACAGAAAACAAGCTCTATTTTGAAACCGCCGCCATATCAAAAATATTTTTGTAAATATTTTTTCTCTTGCAAATAATTGTGATAAAAAAGGAGGTAAATTTGTAAAGCCCGGGTGGCTAGCCCTGGTGTCAAAAGCCGCCTGAGGACCTCTGACATGGCTAAACGGTTAAAACAACTGAGACCTACAATTTAACGTGTTATCCGAGCCACGATAGCGCTCAGTTGTAAATGCTGCCTGCGGTCACCAATTCGAAGACTGACCGCGCTTGGACACTTTATATTGTGATAATAAAATGTATCTTAGCTTGTACAATTTTGTCAAAACAAACTTAGTTTGATTCAAATACCGTACCAGCAAGTTATTGGTGTGATATTCAGCTGATGAGTACTGGGCCATAGGCGTGTCCCAGTTGTCGATCGGGACTGACGTGGAGACCCACTTTCTGCTGCGTTTCTTAGGACCTTTGATGACTTCACTCAAATACTTCAGAAGACCAGGACCTGCATGAAAAATATTTTTATACTACACCTGCTTGGAAAGTACCTTGATACTTTATCAAATTTACGGTAGAAAGTACGTCATTGCATATCGAACAAATATGCGGGGAGAAAACGCATCTGAGCGAGAGAGAAAAGTGTATGAAAAAACGACACCCTCGACGGTAATCGGTCACTTTCTCCTCTCGGTGAACAATGTACACGTTTTTTTTTCACATCTTACACCCGGTCTCTGACCCCAAACTAAGCTAAGCTTGATATATGGCTGCCAGAGACTGATATACCACTTCCGCATATTAATATTTTTAAATACATACTTATAAATGTATGAAGTACCTAAATAACTATGTTCGTCACATAAATGTTTGCTCTGGATGGGGATCGAACCCACGCCTCTGTGATCCAGAAGTCACTAACTACTGAGCCACCGAGGCTCCTCTATGGATCAAATTTTCATTTTTTTTTAATGAATGTATATTTTTGTTATTTTTTCTTGGCGATTTTTCCCTCGAAAAATGGGGAAATTTTGTACATGTATGGATAGCGCTATTTCTTAAAAGATTTAGTTAATATTTGGCAAGATTGTCTAGCATTTAAATCTTAACAAGATTTACGAGTACTAACGAAATCAGTAAAGAACGAGTCGATATGGGTATGGGCTTAAGATGATTCAATTAAATGGATGCAAGGTCTACTTTTCGGAGAACTACTAGTTAAAATGAATCATACCAGCTTCCGCAATATATCTTGAATGGTATGCTATATTAGAACAGGGAACTTCCTTAGCAAATATCCCTTGGCTGGTCAACTCTGCCACAAACTGCTTCATGATGTCAGCTGGTCCAGAGATAGTTGAAGATTCAGAGCTGTTATGGCATGCCACTTCAATTTCTGGTGGGCACATTGGGAGAACCTGTGAAGTAAGAAAATAAGACTCCATTATTTTAAGGGTTCCGTACCCAAAGGGTAAAAACGGAATCCTATTACTAAGACTCTGCTGTCCGTCCGTCTGTCCGTCTGTCTGTCACCAGGCTGTATCTCATGAACCGTGATGGCTAAGGAAGCTGAAATTTTCACAGATGATGTATTTCTGTTGCTGCTTTAACAACAAATACTAAAAATAGAAAAAAAAAAATATTTAAGAGGAGCTCCCATACAACAAACGTAATTTTTTTGCCGTTTTTTGCTCTAATTGGAATGGGGCTAAGGGGGTTCCCATAGGGTACGGAACCCTTTGCGCGCGAGTCCAATTCGCACTTGGCCAATTATTATTGTAATAGTTAGCTACGTAGGACTTACAGCTGCAAATCTAAAATGGGAGTGAGTGAAACACGTGAGTCGTATTCACCCAGATAGTGGAGAAAGGTCCTCCAACACATGAGTGACATTTGTGCGCCACGATGGGCAAAAACATGCGTTCTCTATTATATTTACACCTGTTTACGACTTTGTATGTTGTACACGATTACCATGTTTTCACTAATAAATGATCTTGAATCTTGACACGATGACCTGACTAAATCGACAGGTTTAAAAAGGGCCTGATGGAAGCAGCGCAGAGCAGGGAGGAGTGAAAGTAATTGCCGGAGTACTTTGCCCAGCAGTGCCCATAATATAGGTTAAAAAAAACTGGTTGCCTGTAAAGTCGGTATACGGGCGAAAGTTTTACGAGACAACGACTTTGAGACGAATGAGAGCGCATGAAGTGTGAGCGGGGAGCGTAACGCAGTTTCTTGAAGTGTCACCCGGCAAACCAATTTATAAGACGTTGTTCCGTCAATAATAATTTTATTTGTTCCATAACTTACTTAGGCTACTTAGGTGTTAGTAATTATTATTGACAATAACTGATTAAATCTTAAGTAGGGGGTAGTTCGAGAAAAGTGTGAGCGGAGCGTAACGCAGTTTCTTGAAGTGTCACCCGGCAAACCAATTTATAAGACGTTGTCACGTCAAAAATTGGGTATGGACTTCATTAATAGCTTGAGGTACATCATAAGAATCTGTGTCATCAAAATCTGCGAGCTACTTCTACCAGCAAGTCGCCGTTATATAAAGCGGCATTGTGGCACACACATAGTTGAAGTTGCTTGAAGAAGTCGTGCACAGAATTATTCTAATTCAATTTACTAAGTGAGTAAGTCCATAGGTATAGGATAGGCTGAGTGGTTTTCCCAGGTGTCTGAGTTTCTAAACCGCCTGAAGGCCTCTGACATGACTAAACGGTTAAAATAACCGGGACCTACAATTTAACATGTCGTTCGAGCCACAGTAGTGCTCAGTTCTAAATGCCACGCGCGGTGACCCGCTCTAAGAGTGACCGTCCGAACGTTGCTTAATTTTGGTGATTGCTGAAATCACGCAATGAATGCTACAGAATTAGAAATACATGAAGAGAAATCGAACATACCTAAAAGTAAAAACCGACACACTCGTAATGCCAAATATCTGATGAATAGCAAATACCATTAACTAGATTAACTTTCAAAAACAAGGCATTGCAGTGCATTTATAACAAATTACCACGTAGCTTAACCGCCTTGAAATAAACAAATTTAGCAGAGAGATAAAATATTTCTTCCAATCCAACCCTTTTTATTCCCGAAATGAGTTGATGCGACTACGCCTGACAAAATATTCATTCTGCAATACGAACGAATAATGATTTTATGGATTACGTTTAATATGTTTATTATTCAATTGGTATGTTTTACAGTATATTCTAATTCTAATATTTGTAATGATATTTAATAGAATGATAATTTTAACGTTTTTGGCTATGTAAATACTATTATTAAGAATTATTTTAAAATGACTTGCCTAAGATGACGAAATGTTATAAGGCCAATAAATGATTACTCAGGTTTAGTTACTCGATTTATTGATATTGGTTTATAAGACTTGGTTAACAAAATATTTTGTTAATTTCACGTGATTATTGGACAATTCCACATCAAAATATATATATATATATAGAATCAGTAGTGTATTTCTAAACACTGACTTACAGTTTTATATCCCAATCCTACTGCAGCCATAGACCCTCGAATGAAAGGTGTCTGCACCGACACCAGCCCACGACTGTAGGCTGCTAAAATCATTTCTTCGGCGGTAAAGCATCCATCGGCGTACGCGCAACCCAATTCTCCGACACTGTGTCCTAGAAAAAAGAATTAATGAATAAACTTTATAGAAGTATTCCCAAGGACAGCAGAATAAATATTACTGCAGAATTGCACACAATGGACATACTGACATTTGTGGGAAAATGTATGAAAAGCTGTGGTCACGTTTTTTGGCTGTGTCGAGGCGGTTTTAGTTGTAGGTATACGGTCTGCCTATTGCCTATGGATAAAAAGCTTGCAACAAAATGTTTTATTTTGGTCAAAAGAGGGAAGATAGCTCTGTTATAATCTCATATTATTATGTCATAAAATAGATTTAAGTTACCATGTAACCAGGATTGATAACTCGCTGTTACGCGGAGTAAGTTCTTAGGTGAAGCTACCATATCATATCACCAGTGCTGCCAACCATGTCGAGCTCGTAGTCAAGAGAGGATCCCCCAGTAGAGCATTGCAATAATATCGCAAAATATATTGTGTCTGCGTGAAAACATAGTGACGCGTATCGCCACAAGATTTTGTTTAAGTGCAGAAATAGTTTCACCGTTACTTACCAATGATGTGATCGGGAACAACCCCCAACTCCCTCAAAATATCAGTGAGACCAATTTGGACGGCGGCGATGCCGACAAACGAGTGCAGGATGTTGTCGTAAATTGTCTTGTCCGGATCTGATAGGATTTTGATTATGTCCACTCCTTTTGGTTCAAGTGCCTTATGGCATCTGAAAAGTATTATATTTTTTCATAATCTAATAACGTAGTTAATAAAGGCCCGAGAAAATGTATAACACAAGATTTTCTATTGTCGAATTATTTAAAAATACATGAAATATACCAAAACCAACAAGTGTTATTTTTAGTAAATGATTTCATCATCCATCCATCAGCCATAAGAAGTCCACTGCTGGACATAGGCCTCCCCTATGGATCTCCAATAAGACCAATAAGAAATGATTTCATCTATACTAAAAATATAGGTACCTACTTAAAATACTGATTATGAATAAGTCCATAGAAATAGAGTTGATTTCTAAAATTCAACGCCAGTTTTCATTCATAATTATAAGAAATTAACGCAGGTGCTACTCACGCGTTTATGGTAGCCAGTACGTCTAACTCTTTGAGTATTGACACTAAATAGTAAAAACGTCTACTATAGTTTCGAGCAAGCGCCGCGTGCTAGTACTGCATCATGAAAAAGATATCCATATGCGATCGAAACTATAATAGACTTGCTGTGTGCCATAAAAAAACTACGCGTTAGGGTACAGTGGGTCGGAAACGTTACCTACGTAAAACTTGTGTCATATTTCAATAAGTTTCAAATAAGTTCGTACGCCGAGTGGCTAGCCCTTGTGTCAGTTTGTAATCCTCCTGAAGACCGCTGACATAGGCAAAAGGTCAGAATAGCCAGAACCCATATTTTATTTTTATTTACTGTGCCACGGCAGCGTTCAATTGTAAATGCCACCCGCGGTTACCGCTCTGAAGACTGACCATGGCGATCATCGGTGATCGCTAAGAAGCATCAAGTCAAACTACGTAATGAGCGCTGCATTATTTTGTTAATATGCGCTTTTTTCTTTTTTATCGCGAATAAGTCCGCACTAGACCACCAACTCGCCTGATGAGCGACGTTGTGGTCGAAGATGAAGCGCGCAGACCTAGAAGATACCTATTCACTCTGACCTTGAAAAGCTTTAGATTATATCTCTTAGGAAACAGGAAAGCATGAAGACTGTTCCATTCCCTGGCGGTACGAATCAGGAATGTTGAGTCAAACCGCTTCGTACGTATCGAAGGAAAATCGACAGTGTAGGGGTGGTAATGTGGCGTCTTCCTACTTGTCCTTACTTACTTTTGTATCGCAGCAGCAAATATAGGAATTCTCATCAGTTCTGCTCCCATGGTGGCCCACTGAGATCCCATGCCGCTGTACACGAACCAAACTGGGCGAATGTTGCCAGAACAGTACTCTATACTCTCTGCTAAGCTTATTGTTTCATTATTATCGTTAGTATCTAAAACAACCAAATCAAATTAAAAAAATAAAGCTTCGGACTAAAAATTGAAACTTAATATCAAATAACAACACTTAATAATAATAATTGGCCAAGTGCCAGTCGGACTAGCGCACGAAAGGGTTCCTGACGATATGGTAGCCCTTAGTATATTTTATTTTAATTATTTATTTCTGAAAAGAATTTAAAACGTAATATTTTGTCAATTTTCAAGAACCTTCCTGTGGCCGTTATTAATTCCGAGCAAAAAATCATGTTTCTTGTAGGGGAGCCCCCCTTAAATATTTATTTTATTTTAATTATTTATTTATAAATTAAATGTTTAACTAAATATTCTGTGAAAATTTCAAGCATCTACCTGTCACCCGCGTTATAAATACCGAGCGAAAAACGGCTAAAAATTCAGGTATATTGTATTGGCTCCCTTAAGTATTTATTTTTGTCTGTTTTTAGTATTTGTTGTTATACCGGCAACATAAATACATCATCTGTGAAAATTTTAACGTTCAAGCTACGAGTATAACCGTTCCTGAGATAGAGCCTGGTGACAGACCGACAGACAGACAGACGGACGGACAGCGGAGTCTTAGTAATAGGGTCCCGTTTTTACCCTTTGGGTACGGAACCCTAAAAAGAGTTTTTATTGTAAGCCGTGGTAGCCTAGTAGAGGTAGTAATACCCGCTTTACAATTGCGTGGTTGTAGGTTCAAAAGCCAATCACAAACCAGTGCGCTTTTATGATATTATGGAAAAAAAAAATACACCACTGGCTTGTTGGTGAAGGAAAACATCGCAAAGCAACCTAAATACTTTAGTAGAATCAAATTGATGCTATTATATGAATCCACCAACCTACATTGGGTGAGCGTGGTGGATATAGTCCAATCATTTTTTGTGGATAGGACTATGTACAGCAGTAGACAATTAAAAAGGCCGGTACAGTGCAGATTTCAATCGATATGTGAATCCACTAATAAGCAGTAGGCTGGATACGGCCACATCGTTTTTCGTGAGTAGGTCTATGTATAGCAGGTTATTGAAAGTCAATCCATCCATCTATCAGCCATAGGACGTCCACTGCTGGAGATAGACCTCCCCTGTGGATCTCCAATAAGACCGGCTGGTAGCGGCTTGCATCCATCGTGATCCTGCGGTCTTAATGAGGTCATCTGTCCACCTTGTGGATGGACGTCCTACGCTGCGCTTGCCAGTACGTGGTCTCCACTCGAGAACTTTTCGACCTCATCAATCATCAGTCCTCCGCACTATGTACCCTGCCCATTGCTATTTCAACTTGCCAATCCGCTGGGCTGTCGGTAGCTTTAGTTCTTCTGCGAATCTCCTCATTCCTGATTCTATCTCGCAGCGAGACTCCGAGCATAGCCCTCTCCGTAGCTTGTTGGAGCTTATTAATAACGACCATAGTGAGAGACCACGTTTCAGTGCCATAAGTCATCACTGGAAACACACACTGATCTAACACTTTCGACTTGAGGCACATAAGCAGTGCTGCGATTAGCTTTACATGAAAGTCAATAACAGTAGATAAATTACAGATACTCTGTTGATACTCTTACCAAGAATAGCGTAGCCTCTGCTCATGTGGCCAGGAATGTCGTATCGATGAATGTTGTAGAGTAGTGCTACTTGCTCAGGATCAATAGGTTTGCTCTTTAGGTTTACCAGGATCTTCTTTACACAGTCGTCTTGTCTTCCAGAAACTATTACAAGACGGGGGATACTGCTCTGGTACCGTTCGTTATCCTAAAATGATAATAAAGTTATTATCACACAAAAACTAAGATCGTGTAAGTCTATCTCTGGAGTCAGAGTTACCTACCTAAAATAGCTAAACTATTGAAATATCTACAACTAAACATATCATACGAGCAAGAGAGCGCTTGTTTTTGCGTGCTACCGATGGTCACCCATCCAAAAACATCATGACATGACATGTGACATCATGAGAGTGTCCTGAGACCAAAGAAAATTATTCAAGCTCGTTTGAGAAAAGAGAAGTTTGAGACAAATACAGTTTGTCGCTTAGTGTTACAAATTGACAAGTTAGAGTCAGTCAGAGGTTTATTATTAAAAAATAGTTTTGAATTTCGTAAAAAAACTCAGTAAATGGCTGGTAATAGGATCGACCAAAGTAGCGCGCGCCCATCGACAGGAGTTGCGCAAATTCTCTGATACAGAAGTACTAATTACTTCCAAACTGGTCAAGCAACATCCAGGTTTAACAATTTTAACACTTAGTTATAAAGCACTTCTTACCTTCTGCTTGTAATGTCCTTTCAACAGCACATGTATATTAGCTCCGCTGTACGAGAAAGAGTTCAATGCTGCAAACCCTCTTCCAAAATGCACATTGTCAGTTAGCACCTGGATCTTGTTTTTAGCTTCTGGTATTTCAAGAGGATCGTTATAATGAAGATTTCCTGACAATTCGCCTCTGTGGTAGGCTAGACAAACCTATAAGTAACGTACATTTATTAATTACAAAGTGAAACTTGGTTAAGTGTTGGAATTTATGCTGAGGTCCCAACACTTTGGCACTGAATTTCCTCTGTTAGTGGGATGAAGCAAACCTGTATATCTGGCATTTGCTCTTCCGATTTATCATCATAGTAACCTATATAACTGAGCCATCGAGTGAATTTAATATGCATAAACCTCTGTAACTGAGATAACATTGTATTGTTTGTTACTTATTTATTCTACCCACAAATCCCGCACTTCACTACGTAAGTAATTCTGAGCCTCAATCATCAGTTTAAGCTTTGCTATGATACGAATGTTATTTGAAAAATATCAAAACGAAATTCTTGTTTTGAATAAATATTTAGTGTATTTCCGCTCTGTCGTAGTCATATAAGTTAAGGGTACTATTCAAAATTCAAATTAAATCACAAACAAAATTAGTAATTAATCATCAAACTGTAGCATGGTTCGACTATCGTTAGGTCAGGTTAGAAAAGTTAGGCTTAGGTATGTTTACAAAATATGAATGAACCTGAAACAAAATTTTTAATTAATCCGTTTAAAATAATAAAAAAATAATTAAACCTGTAACAAAAATAGTAATGAGTAATCTATTTAAAAAATGTAGTAAACCTGAAAAAAATATTTAATTAATATGTTAAAATTACAAATATAATTTATTTATAAAAAATGGTATAAAATAATTGAAAAAATACTTAGTCAATAAATAGCACCCTTATTCTTACTGTACTCTATTCGACACGTGTTTCGCCTCTAAACGAGGCATCTTCAGGACGTGTTGACTCTTCGAGCTCACTCGCAAGAATGACGGCGCGCCGGCGTTTCTTATATACTCGTCGTGACGCACCGAAGTAAAGGCGATGTGACGGTAGTTTGATCGTTCAGCAACTCGTTGTGTGTGTTTTGATGTTTCATTATTTCTAAATGCTCCAAAACATTTAAGCGAAAACCTTTTTCACATACATGTAGAATTTCAAAAGTGTTGTTGTTATCCAAATCGTGTCCAGTTTCTAATAAATGTTTCGCAAAATTCGACTTCTCTGGGTGATTGTTTCTAGATGCAGCTAAGTGTTCAGCTGGAACACTTAGCTGCATCTAGAAACAATCAATAGTGATTTAATTTGAATTTTGAATAGTACCCTTAACTTATATGACTACGACAGAGCGGAAATACACTAAATATTTATTCAAAACAAGAATTTGAAGATGAACTTCCGCAAAGTAACGCCTGATTCAATAAACTATCAAAACGAAAGTTAAAATCTTTATCAGTACGTGAAAAGCTGAATTTAATATTTGTTTATGAAAGTGGAAAGACACACAATGATGTCTGTGTCAAATCTACTTTAATCCAAGTTAGTTTATTTAATAATCGCATCTCTTTGACTAAAATAACCTGTATTCTAACCTCTTTTAAATGGAATCCTGTGGATATGAGTCAGATATTTATTTATACCTGGATATCTGAGACACTGGGTAAGTAGAATATTTCTATAAAAGAAAACAAATTTGCAGGCCCCTTTCACTTACTCTTTAATTTGCTTTGTGTCAATGAAGACAGATGACGATAGCGAAATACCGTTTAAAAGCTATTGGAATGTGAAAGTCACAATTTAAGACACGAGAAATAAAAATCTAGAAAGAGCAATCAGATAAAGGCGAAGTCCAATCAATCCAACCAATCCAATCCAATCCAATTGGATTGACGAAGTATAAAACATATAATATTGCTAGAGTTGTACTATACATTTAATCAAACTTATAAAACTCGACAATTAAAAAGCTAGTATGACTAAAAAAATATGACAGAGCTGATACTAATGAAGATGTTACATCATTTGAATTTATTGGTTAAGTTACTTTGTAACACCATCAGCCATTTTGATAGTCCACTGCAGGACGTAGGCCTACCCACAAAAGATGGTTGGACCATATTCAACACGATGGTCCAGTCTGTTTTAGTAGATTCACATACTCCATCGAATTTCTTCTACGACTATACGCACTACGCAGATTGATTTACAATGTTTTCCTTTGTCAAAAAGCCAATGGTGCGGAATTCCGCACGCAAATTCCAAAAAACTCATCACTCAAAACTCATGATGGTACGGGATTAGGATTTGACGATGTTATTATTCTCACTTACCTTGGTAATACCACAAACGCCTGATGCAGGTTCACTAGACCCCATATTCGACTTGACGCAGCCAATCTTTATCGGTTTCTTATTGGCAAACACGTTTCCAATGGCTTTGAGTTCATTGATATCAGCATCAGGAACAGCTAATAGAAAAATGTTTTCATTAACAGAGAAATTTCTTTATTTTCATAACTTACTAGCAGTGCCCCGCGGTTTTACCCGCGTTGTGCCCGTTCCCGTGGGAATTTCGGGAATTTTTATACATATAAACCTTCCTCTTGAATCACTCTATCCATTAAAAAAACCGCATTAAAATCCGTTGCGTAGTTTTAAAGATTTAAGCATACAGACAAACAAACAAACAAACAAACGAAAATAGCGACTTTATTTTATACTATGTTAGGATGAAACATTGCGTTGTCATAATATAATATCAAATATTAACAGAGTGTTACATTTGGGACATTCAATAATTTTTTTCGCAAAAAATAAATATTAATTTTATTCTGGTTTTAGTATTTGTTGTTCTAGGCGGCAAAAGTAATACATCATCTGTGAAAATGTCAGCTTTTTAGCTATAACGGTTCATGAGATACAGCCTGGTGACAGACAGACAGCGGAGTCTTAGTAATAGGGTCCCGTTTTTACCCTTTGGGTACGGAACCCTAAAAAATACTGTTTTTTCTTGTCTTTTTTGAATAATTTTCGCTTGGTTGTGTAGTGTAGTGTGTAGACTGTGATTGAAGTAGATGAGGCTAGTTGAATCAACAGGAGAAACAAAATTTCGTCAGTCATTATCATTGCCATTAAAGTAAGTTCGTATAGGCCGGATGGCTAGCCCTGGTGTCAGAGTTTTTAAGCCACCTCTGACATGGCTACCTTTGCCATTGAACACAGTTTCTGGGTACAAGCTTCCTTTAAAATACATTTTCTTCAGAATTAGATCATTGTCTTCATCATCTTCCAAACAAAGTTTGAGCCGCAGCTCCAACGTAACAACATAATCCAAGGTATTTTTGGTTAATTTACTTTAAATTGGCTTTGATTGCTACAGATTGTTTAATAATACCTGCTCCATTAGCTTCAATATATTCTACGTCGTCAGGAGATATGCCGGCTTCCGAGTAGAAGGCTTCAAAAAATTGCTGCAATTCCTTCGGTTCTCTCACTGGCAGCATCGGTTCTGATAACGGACTGTACGTTGCTTTGGCATGGTAAACTTCTGAATATATTCTAGAAATATAAAGAGTACATTTTTTAGTCTCTTTAATACCTTAAATCTTCATTTTACATATATTTTCTGGCATAATGTGCCGAGAAAATAATTTTACCATTTTATCAAGCGTCTGATGGACGCGACGCGTGACCAAAATGATGGAGTGTGGAGAAATATCTTTATTGTGGTATAATTACAATTTACACGATCCTCAGCATTTGACAAATGTAGGTACTATTTTTTTTATTTTAAATCGAATTACTTTAGATAGATTTTGTAATTGGAGGTTACCCTCTAACATACCTTATAATTTTTAAAAGGAAGAAAAAACAAACTTAATTTGTAAGGAAAAAAAAGTTAACAGTAATTTCTAAAATCGATTCAAATTATCATATCCTATGTGTTTGAACCTATGTATATAATAAATCAATTTGTTGCACGCCCGTAATGGGTAAGCTGTAAGGACGTTTTAGTTTAAAGATCTTGTTTACTCAGTTTTATGCAATAAAGAAATTCTGATTCTGATTCTGATTCTTAAAATGTATTATTGCTCTTGTTTCAAACTTGGCTCATGTATTATTTTGCCAATAAAAATAAAAAGCTAAAGTAAATTTTGATCGTACGTATGGCTGAGCTCTAACTCCTAGCTAGGTTTCCCTGTGTATAGGATATTTCAAAAATTTTGAAAAATTGTTCAGAAAATTATGTAGGTACTTACAAAATAAATTGCCATTGAAATCGATAGTAGGTCCTAGTTTTATTCTTGTAAGCAACACCTTATACCTATTTAATATTTAACTAGCTGACCCGGCGAACTTTGTTCCGCCATATTTTCTAAATTCAATGACTTTGTTTTATGACAACAAAAAAAGTAAATAAACAATAGCTTCTGTTTTAAATAGAACCATATATTGAAAGAATTTTCAATATTGCAAAGTCTTTGAGTTTAGAAAATATGGCGGAACAAAGTTCGCCGGGTCAGCTAGAAAATAAATAAGGCCAGCATAGTAGCGTCAACAGGAATTCTCCCATTGCCAATGTCTAATACTGTATTTGAATTTTGCAAAACATTTCTGCCGATAACTAATAGGCATTTATTTCTCATCGACTCTTAACTTTGGCTCTTAATTATAAAGTCAAAAGCTCAATTAGCCTCCAAAAAAATTTATTGACTCTCTAAGGTGAGACGGTATTTCACACCTGAGCAACTGCTTATTCTTTATTAAGCACATGTCAGGTCGTGCATGGAATACTGTTCTCACCTTTGGGATGGCTCTGCCAAATATCAACTGGATGGGGGCTCTGGAGTCGATTGAGAGGCGAGCCAGGAGGCTGATTGACAACGACACCTTGACCAAGTCGCAGCTGCAAAGTCTCGAGAATCGACGTAAAATAGCGTGTTTATCGGCCTTTTATCGTATACACTTCAGAGATTGCGCTCAGGAGTTGCACAATCTAGTCCCACCTGCCCCTTTCTTCTATCGTACGGCTAGACAGACGCGATCAAAGCGCCACCCTTTTATGGTGGACATTCCGTGCGTTAGAACCAAGCGTTTCGAATCCTCATGCCTCATACGAACAGCTAGAATGTGGAATGCTTTGCCTGGGTCTGTCTTCCCGCTAAAGTACGACGTGGGTGTCTTCAAATCCCGAGTAAATAGGTATCTTCGAGGTAAGCGTGCTACACCCTAGACCGCATATCTGCTCAACATCAGGCAGTATGTAGTCAATTGCAAACCAATACGGAATTTAA
This sequence comes from Hypomecis atomaria, assembly GCA_964007245.1. Classification (NCBI taxonomy): domain Eukaryota; kingdom Metazoa; phylum Arthropoda; class Insecta; order Lepidoptera; family Geometridae; genus Hypomecis; species Hypomecis atomaria. Next base: position 3,913,660 of record OZ023296.1, on the reverse strand, counting down.
AAAAAAAGTCATTTTGCAACTCCACTCGCATATTGGTTGTTAATTTAAGTTTTTTTTACGTATCAAGCATTTATTTCATTAGCAGCTGTTGATCAGGGAATGACTGGTAGCGTTTGGCGAAAATCACCAGACATTAGAATCAACGCAACTTCGAAGAGGTTCTGATTGCTACGTACCTAAATATTTCAATGTTCGATCGAGTGCCTCTAATGCTCGTTTGTGCGACATCGTACACTCGTACCAGATATTTAATTTACAAATGTAGCAGCGATCCCGGATGAAGATATTGCTAGTGCTATTTGTCAATAAAAATCCTCCAAAATTAAACCTCCATTGCCATCATTTACTGCTTTCATAATAGTATCGTTAGCTGTTTTTTGCTACCGATTTAAAAGTGGGACTTTGCTCTGTACGGATTGACTCAAAACATTTATGTCATATTGCCGTTCTCGTTCAAATTCTCGATTTAATGCATCGTGCATGGGTCGATTAGGTGCAGGCATTCCTAATTGGTGCAGCATCTTGCCGGACAACATCGAGCCCAAATCTTCTAATGATAATATTAATACCTCATTATGTATTTCTGCGCAAATTTCAAGTTCAGGATTTTCTGTTATTAATCATATCCTATGCAAAATGTCTCCAGCCATACTGCCTTTGTATTTGTTCCCCAAATTATGTGTATGTGATGGAAAGCAGGTTGAAATAAGGATAGCAAAAAGTGACCGAATTCGAAAAATTAGAATTACATTTGTTTTTATTTTTTTAGATACAAACATTGTCCTGGTTATAACGAACACAATAAAAAGAATTAGCGAAATTGGTCCAGCCGTTCTGAAGCTATGCGCGTACATACATTTCGCAGATTCATTTTTATATATATAGAAGATATTAACACAAACACTGATGCCTTACTTTAATATTCACACGTACTTGTTTAATAAACATAATACCAATATGATACATAATGAGATGAACAGATAAAGAGAAAAAAAAAACAGTTTCTTGTTACAATACAATAAATAATACGGTATGTGATTAGTATTTGATAAATAATATTACTTATATTGGGTCGGAATACAAAGCACGAATAAATCTCAAACTACACTCAGTGTTTTTAGTGACTGCCAAACATAAACAAAGATACGAGTACATCACGGATCTATGCCGTAATTAACTAGAAGTGACAACGTTACGAACATGAAATTCCAAGTATAGGTACGTGAGTTATTGCTAATATCTTAGAGTTGCCTGGTTTCCAAACTATGTTTAATTTATTTTAAAATTTAGGTAAATATTCAGTTATAAAGATTTTAGTAGGTGCACAGGATTTGAGCATGAGTAAATACGAGTGAATTGCAGGTATTGTATATAATAATATATTGTTCGAGTGGATGCGAGTCGCCTACAACCGGTCGTATTGGAGATCAATATGGGAAGCCTATGTCCAACAGTGAGGATTTGAATAGTTACACATGATTTGAACGCAGGTGATTACGATTGAATGGTAGGTGTATACGAGCGGTTTTTTTTTTATTCCGTATAGTTTGTGTTTGTAGATATGAGTCGCCTCCATCCGATCCAATTGGAGATCTATGGGGAAGGCCTATGTTCAGCATATAAGCATTGCTAATCAGCGTGGCAACGCTGCCAGCATGCTGGGCATGCAGTATTTGGATTATCTTTAGACCATCAATGGTCTGTGCTTTTTCAAAGATTCAAATGCATTGTATGTAGTTTTAGCCTATGTAAGTAGTGTTGTATTTTGTTGTAGTTAATTTTAAAAGCAATAACCATAATTAAAAAAAAATACATAAATTAATGATTAAGACTTGTTTACATACCTCTTGGCATCTTTTGCTTTCTGTAGAAATAGAACACTGATGGCATCAGATCGTACGTAGCCATCGCCATTCTTGTCGAAACATTTTGTCTTCCCATCGAGGCAAACGAAGCCAGCCCTGTATTAAAAATATAAATTGTATAGCAGATAAATATGCAAAGAAAAAACAAATGCAGCTTGCCTCACAATGTTTTCCTTCACCGAAAAGTCAGTGTTGTAAAATGCCGTACTTAAATTCCGAAAAACTCATTGGGACCGGGATTTGAACCCACGACCTCACGATTGTAAGGTCAGAGTCATTAGCACTTGACCACCACGATTTTTTTTGATGAGGCATTTATGTTACAGAATTAAGTAGTAGTTGTGTTACGTTTAGAAATAATTCTGTATTATTTCTAACCAACTTCCAAAAAGGAGGAGGGTCTATGTTCGTCTGTAATGTATATTTTTTTGTGTATGTTCATCGATAATTGCGCCAATTGTGAACCGAATCTTAAAAATATTTTTTAGTTCGAAAGGATATACTCCCAAGATGGTTCCATTTAAGTTTTGCAAAAATCGGCTGAGCCGTTTTTGAAAAATCATTAATAATGTAAACAATTCTAGTAAAATATTCTATTTTTGTACACGATGGAAGGCGGTTTTGCCATTTTTTGCGAAAAATGATTATTTTATGTTATTTCAGAACCAAATTCTTGTTAGAAATAATAATGCGCAAACCATTATTCTTCTTTGGTTCCCTCTGGGGTTCTTTATTATCAATTTCTCTTGCCTGGACACGTAATAATTATGATTCTTGACCAAAAAATCAAAATCTAAATCGCATTTATTTACACAAAAGACAGCCTTACATTCAAAGTGCACTGGATTCCACACTAAGCTGAGCTGTACCGTTGAATCCAGAGGTTCTTCCCAGAACAGGAAGGTTGTGTATAAAATTATAAATTTAATTTTCTTATTTTAATAATGTTTTAAAATATACCTTCTACAGTGTAAAGAGACATTTGGATGCATGCACAAGTTGCATCCACCTACTATAGCAGCTTCACATTGTCCTGAACTGATGCTCCTATATGCGTGCTCCAGGCATGCGGTAGAACTGGCGCAGGCAAGGTCCAGGGAGTAAGACGGACCCTTTCCATCAATCCAGTAAGAGATACGATTGGCGTACATGGCTTTGTTGCATCTGTGGAAGATAAAATTAAATTGCATGAATATTTTGTTGTACAACAAGAAAAATAAGTTAGAAATGTAAAAGATAAGTCTTGGTTAATTCATATGGAAGTTTTTTTAACTTTTTTTTAAGTGCCTTTATAAACCAAAACAAAACTGCACTACTACTACTACATAAAAAGCATTGGATCATCAACAGACCTTTGAAGGCCTAAAGATAATCCAAATGCTCAAGCCCACTGCCAGAGCATTGATGGAAGTTGAACTTATTGTCAGGTATAGGCTGATGTCACTTTCACGGAAACAATGCAAATAAATAAACATTCATTAATTGTACCTTAAAATAAAAGAGAAAGCATTTTATAAAGTTAGACAGTTCATTAACATAGTTAAATAGGTACAAGGAGTAGATTGTTTAGATAGTTAGATATTATAGTATAGATATACCTGTTATAAGTCGATAGATGCTTAAGCACTAAAATAACATTATATGTATAAGGTTAGTTAGATATTACAGTTTCATGTTATAGTACAGATATTAAAGTTAGTTAGTTAATAGATAAAGAGAAAAGCTTAGATACTTACATTTATGTAGGTTATTTAGATACGAAATATAAATATTATATACCTACTAGAAATAAGTACCTACATAGGAACTTAGATAAATAAAATTAAAAGAAGTATTGTAATATCTTTTAGAAAATAGTTAGTGTTAACTTAGTCGATGTAAAGAAGTTAATAATATGTAAAAACCATAAATGTTTTATAAGAGTGCAGGAAATAAAAGGCTATTTTATTTTATTTTATTTTTATTTTATTTTATTATATAGGCTGATCGGAAACATACAAAAGTATCCCATACTAAGCTTTGCTTAGTTTGGGGTCAGAGGCCGTGTGTAAGATGTCCCAAATATTTATTTATTTATCTCACTATGGAAACTAACGTGGTTTTCGTACATTTTAATTAAGTAAAACACAGGTGTTACTCACGTTTGATTTTAGTAGGATACTACTATAGTTTCAGTGCTATGCGAGACGAGCCTGCGTGCTATTACTCCAACCTCGAGAATAATTGCGATCGAAACTATAGTAGTATTCTATTAAAATCAAACCTAACACCTGTGTTTTACTTAATTAAAATACACAAAAATAGTATACATTGATAAAGACTTTACAATTAATATGATCAAGTACTCTGAAGCTAACTCTGGAATCACCTGTTGCGTCCAAAAGTTTCAGTAGCTTACGATAATTTTCATTGTTGTCGTCAAATTTTCTTGCAAAATAGGAGTTGATTTTTTTTTGCCAAAAATGGAACTGACTTCAACCGCGTACTGATTTCATATACATACCTAGCTCGCAAGGATTGTGTGTCATCATAGGTTTTTTTAATTAGCTCACAGAATTTCGATAAAATATATAAAAAAACAACTCTTAATTATGATTTACGGAACAAAAAAATAATCCTTAACATCGGTTTATAATTAGATATGTAATCGCGTAACATACATTTAAAAAAAAACACAGTCGAATTGATAGTCAATTTTTTGAATTCTTATAAAAATTAGACTGTAGTTTAAAGAAACAACCTTTTATATGCACCGCATACATCCACCCCGTACCGACATGCATGTTCAGTTGCATAAAACGTAGTGTTGTTTTACACCTCTGACTCGTACACGAGCGAAATAAACCATAAATATTCAACGGACTCGTTTCGTTTCGTTAAATGCACGTTGACATCAATATTCAACCTTTCATTCAGAAGCCATCAATATTTTAAAATAGTGATGAAAGGCTATGTTTTGATCGGAATTGACTGGCAAGCGAAAAATACGCGACATCATAATTATCATTATAGTTTTAAACCGACTTCTAGAATGGTGGAGTTTCTATGTTCTACTGTACGTTTTTAACTGTACTGTACGTTTTAAAAACAGGACCCTATTAAGGAAGTGTACCTTGGGAGTATATCCATTCAAACTCAAAAATAATTTTTGATGCGGTTCACAATAATTGGCGAAATTATCGAAGAACATACAATAAATAATCTGCCAAGTACGAGTCGGACTCGCGCATGAAGGATTCCGTACTGTATGGGAGGCCCCCTTGAATATTTATTTTATTTTAATTTTTTTAATTTTTATTAAAGTGGGCATGCAACTAATATTTCAAGCATCTACCTACGTGTTATCGAATTATTGATCTCGAGCGAAAAACGGCTAAAAATTTAGTTTTTTTGTATGGGAGCCCCCCTTATATATTATTTTTAGTATTTGTTGTTGTAGCGGCAACAGAAATACATCATCTGTGAAAATTTCAGCTTTCTTGCTATAACTGTTCATGAGATACAACCTGGTGACCGACAGACGGACAGACGGACAGCGGAGTCTTAGTAATAGGGTCCCGTTTTTATCCTTTGGGTACGGAACCCTAATAAATGTACTCATAGCACATCATGGGACGCCACACACACCTAATCGGTCAGCCGAGCGGTGCGGGCGTCACCTGTGTGATATATGTAGTATACTTACTGAAGTAATTTGTTGTTTTATTGGGTGTCTTTTCAGTGGACATCATATTACGTAACCGACTTACTCCAACCGTATACAGAATTCAAATAGTTCGTAAAGATCGTTGTATCATCCAAGTAGTAATTTTCACATTATTATTGACTAGCAGCGCCCCGCGGTTTTACCCGCGTTGTGCCCGTTCCCGTGGGAATTTCGGGAATTTTCATACACATAAACCTTCCTCTTGAATCACTCTATTCATTAAAAAAAACCGCATCAAAATCCGTTGCGTAGTTTTAAAGATTTAAGCATACAGACAAACAAACAAACAAACAAACAAACGAAAATAGCGTCTTTATTTTATACTATGTAAGGATTTATCAAAATTGGCTAAACCGATTTTGGTAAAATTTAAATGAAACCCTCCTGGAGTATCATTCATAACGCTGAACGAAAAAAGATAATTTTCTAATAGAAACCTCTTTTTGTAAGTTAGTTAAAAGCAACATAATCATAATCACTTTATTCACAACAATCTGTTACAAGTCAAATAAATTCATTTACAAACATCGTGTCTTGAATATTCTACATATATAACTCATTATTTATTATCATTATTATTATTTACTATTGAATTAGACAATCAAAATGCAATAAGCTACAATTACGTAAATATGATAGAATCACAATTAAATTCTATAATTGATTATTAAACACAAAAAGCAACGCTTAAATATCTCAGAACAATGAAAAACAGTAAGTAGAAGTGAAATAAAGTAAAAAATGCATGATCTCAGAAACATGGCGTCGAAAACCCATAGAAACTGCTATGTAATCTTGACACAAATGACACTTGAAGTAGTGATCAAATGTCAAAATCGGTTCCACAATAATGGTGGACAAACTTCAAACATCTCTTAAGCTGAGTTTTATTTTGAACCCTAACTTCATAGTAATACTGCCATGTCAATTCAAATACCGCCCCTATGGTAAATATTAATTATTGCTCACAATTACTAACAACAATGTCAACGTATAATAAACTAAACAATCTCACTAAATGTATGTACATATAAATGTGCCCTGTCTTTTACTATCCGGAAAAATTGGATAGACATGGCACATTATTTGACGCCACTTAAAATTCCACCGTCCGTGATTCGATCACACAACGAGATACATTCATGAATACAAAATGTACAATCGGGGATGTTCGGAGCCACGTGTTAAAATTTGGATTATAGCAGATAACAATCTTGACGAATGTCTCTTTTGCATATTCATGAAATGTTCGTTTTGGCCTGAATTATTTATAAATTGGTTGATTCGTTTCCTTTTTTTAGGGTTCCGTACCCAAAGGGTATAAACAGGACCATATTACTAAGACTCCGCTGTCCGTCAGTCTATCTATCTGTCACCAGGCTGTATCTCATGTACCGTAATAGTTATAATGTTGAAATTTTCACAGATCACGTACTTCTGGTGCCGCTATAACAACAAAAACTAAAAACAGAATAAAATAAATATTAAAGGGGGGCTACCATACAAAAAACGTGATTTTTTTTGCTCGCTATTAATAACGGCAAGAGGAATGGGGTTTCCATATGGTACGGAACCCTTCGTGCGTGAGTCCGACTCGCACTTGGCCGATTTTTATTTTTACATGTTTTTATTAAACTTGCAATGGATGTCTTATGTATGTAAGTTCGGGTGGAATCTTTCAAATTAAATTTGACCAACTTCCCGGTTTCCGATTGAGCTGAAATTTTGCACGCATATGTATATCACGCGACAATGCAATAATATCGTGCCGTAGAGCTGCTCTGATGATGGAGTCGGAAGGTGGCCATGGGAACTCCTGTACTAAACAAGATAGACCCGTTGTGTTTGGGCACGTTTTACTTGTCTTGGCTAGCACTCTGCTGCTACATGATATCCAGGATCTCAAAAGGTTGTATTTTAATATTAATTTATTTCTGTTTTATTTTATATAGGTTTGCGTTTAACTACTTAATGTCTGATTTTAAGCAGATATGCGATCTAGCGTGCAGCACGATTACCTAGAAGATACCTATTACTCTTATGTTTTAATTTAGCGGAAAAACTCAGGCAAAGCGTTCCATATTCTGACTGTTCGTGTGAGGAATAAGGATTCGAAAGGCTTGGTTCTGACGCGCGGAATTTCCACCACAAAAAGGGTGGTAAGTAAGTAAGTTCGTATAGGCTGGTAAGCTAGCTCTGGTGTCAAAGTTTTTATTCCGCCTGAAGGCCTCCGACTTGATTTAACGGTTGAAACAACCGGGGCCTACAAGTTAACGAGTCTTCCGAGCCACAGTAGCGCTCAGTTGTAAAATGCGACAGGCGGTTACCCATCCGAATACTGACCGTGGCAAAACGTTGCTTAATTTCGGTGATCGCTGACAAACACCTAATCAAACTACCTACCTACGTGAGTGGTTAGAATACCAGTTCTAGAATACTACAACGTACCATATCATGAGCGTGCCACGCTATTTTCCTTACCTACTGCCAATTCAACTAGGTACAAACCGCTAGCCTATGTCGGTAACTTTGTGTTTCCGATCTCTCAATTTCTGGAGATTTGTGATGATGATTTCTGACTCTGGATTTTTCTCCGTCTCGCACCACTACACACAAGGTATCATTTATAGAAAAATACAAAAAACTGCTGTGAAAACAAATAGTTGTACTTGTGACTTTGTTTGGAATACCAAAAGATAAGAAGAAAGAAAGGTGAGAGAAGACATGAATAACATAATTTAACTTACAATATATTCTGTGCTCGTACTACGATTCTGTTATCTCATATTACATACTCGACACTAACATTTGTGTCCAGAAAATGACTGATGCGTCCTCGTTACAAGGATCTCATAAGGCATGGCTAGCTAAAGTAAGAAGGGTAAGTTCAAATAATTATTTTTAGCAAAAGAAATGACAATACCGCGTCCATCGTGAACAAAATTCGAAAATTTCGTTCGAAATGTTTACATTATATTTGATTTTTCAAAAACGGCTCAGTGATTTCTGTAAAATTTAAATGGGTCCACCTCGGGAGTATACAATTTTGAACTAAAAAATGATTTTTCGATTCGATTCACAATCAGCGAAATTATAGAAGAACATACACAAAAAAAATACCAACAGACGAACATAGAACCTCCTCCTTTTTGGAAGTCGGTCAAAAATAAAGTAAACACGTGTAGTAAATTATATTTCATTACAAGGCTAGTGTGTTTATGTGAATAAATTCAGATGTTATCGATTGTGAATTTTTTTTTCCAACACAAGATACATTTGTATCTTGTGATGCAATACAAATTGCTACAAATTGCTTTCTTTATATTTCTTTTTTGTCAAAATGTAAATTATACTCATACTCATTTATTGGCCAATTACAATTTAAACGTCATTTATTTTAATTTCATTACGAGAGGAGGCCAACACCAAATTCGATTAGTACTCGTAAGTACGTTCATATAGGTTCATATTTTCTATATCGAGTCATTATCCCTAGATATCTCAGTATCCTTAACCCGTCAAATGTCGGTTAGGTCAGTCGGAGTGCTGGCATTGTTGTAATTCAGTTATTTATTATGTTTATCAACTAAATATCACATCTTGGTCACTAACAATACAATTATGTCCTCGCAATTTTTTTTTACGTACATAGCTGTGTACGTAAGGCACGTCGTGCCATTTTTCCTTACGTACATAGGTGTGTACGTAAGACATGCGATGAGTTAACATTCCAGCGACAATCATTATATTGATATAATAGTGTCATTTGTCGGATGACTTCCAGTTGCGTAGCTTAGAGATGTAACTTTTTGTTTAGACGTTGATCGATAATTCCACATTAATTTCAACTACGCTATGAACGCCACCTAATTCTATAATTTAGACATTTTATAGCAAAAGGTTCGGCGTAATTCACTGTACACTGTTTATTTTCCACTGTCTCCCAAAATTGGATGTGGCCAGTCATTATCCCTAGATGTCTCAGTATCCTTAATCTTCTAAAGGCCATCGTTATATTGATATACTTAAAGTGTCATTTGTCCTATGGCATTCCTTTGCGTAGCTTAGAGAATATGAAACTTTAAACTACGCTATGAACGCTACTTAATTCTATAACATACTAGACGATCCGCTCCGGCTTCGCACAGTATTATACATATAAACCTTCCTCTTGAATCGGTCTATCCATTAAAAAAAACCGCATCAAAATCCGTTGCGTAGGTTTAAAGATTTAAGCATTCAGACAAACAGACAAAAATAGCGACTTTATATTATACTATGTAAGGATACATTTTATCTTTTTATGTAGACCTCTATATTTAAAAGATTTTAAGCGCAATACAATACAAATCCCACTGTCTCCCAAAATTGGCTGTGACCAGTCATTATCCCTAGATATCTCAGTATCCTTAACCTTCCAGTGGCCATCATTATATTGATATATAGTGTCATTTGTCCTATAGCATCCCGTTGCGTAGCTTAGAGACGAAACTTTTTATTTTTGATGTTGAACGATAAATCTTTGATATGGGAGACGATTGCAATCGCGATCGTGATAGTTTCGTTTTACGACGATATATTTTTTTGTTGACGTTTGTCTCAGTCGTTTCAGTGATTTAGCTAAGGCGGAATCGGGACGTTTGCTGAGACGTTTTTGCTTTAGCACCTTTTTGCTTTATGACCTTTTAGCTCTTTTATCGGTTCTATTTGTAAAACTTTTAGTAATTTTGTTTAGCCGGGAACTAACGCTACTGCCAGTTTTCAATCAGCCTCAATCTCAGAGAGGGTTTCGAATAACACAATACCCACAATGACATAATGACAATTACAATTTAGATATCTTCAAGACAAGAGTGAATAAGTATTTTCTAGGTCTACATACTTCATTTTCGGCTACAACTTCGCTTTCCATCAGGCGAGTTGGTGGCCAAATGTGTAGCCCTATTCTCAAAAAAAAAAAAAAATATGTTGTGTTATTTTAGCTTACTATTACGATATGATTTACATCATTAGAAGTTGTATATTTCATGATATTAATTTTCGAAAAAAAAAATAGCTCAAGAGCACAACCGACTTCAGTCGTGTACAACATTCGAATAGTTTTCTCGAATCAATGTTTACAATTTTTATGTTATTGTTTCAAAAACAGTTTCACCGATTTTGATAAAATTTATACAAAAATTCGGAACCATACCCTTTTAAAGTAAGTAAGCTTTTTTTAAATTGGTTCACAATTGGCGAAAATGTCGACGATCATACACAAAAAAACATACAGACGAATACAGAACCTCCTCTTTTTTTAAGTCGGTTCAAAAGACAAACGGTTATAACATTCTCAGCCTACAATTGAACGTTACATGCTAACCAAGTATGACTATTTAGAGAACGTAAGAATTTTTTTGAAAATTCTAAAATAATTATGTAGCCCGTACTTTTCTCCCCTTCACAAATTAATGTTATCTAAACTTGTACCAAATATAAGCCATTTGTTAAAACTTTACAAGCAAGCCAGAACGTTATTATATTCAAAAAACTCATTTTCAAAGTTCCAGCCTACTTGTATTGTATCTGAGTTAATAAGAAACACCATCTGTGGCCGATCGCTTAAGTCAAAATGAAATTATAACATATTAAAATAAAAAGAATTATATAACACTTTGTTTCTTTTCTAACTGACTTCAAAAACGGAGGAGGTTTTATGTTCGTCTGTACCTATGTGTTTTTTGTGTAGAGGTATGTTCAACGATATTTTTGCCAATTATGAATCAATTTGGAAAAACTTTTTAATTCGAAAAGGTCATATTCCCCAGTTGGTCATATTTAAATTTTATTGAAATTAGCTGAGCTGTTTTTGAAAAATCAACAACAACGTCAAAATTTGTATACATTAATTCAAGCGAACTAAATATTCCAATTTTACACACGATAGAAGTCGGCTGTGCCATTTTCTGATAAAAGTAATTATTACACGGTGTTTAGTAAAATAAAATAACTTCTGTAAATGGAATTCAAAATTTAATTATTCGTCCACTTATCGCCCTAAAATTACAAACAGGGTTGGCACCTCGTAATCAATTTAACCAAATATAATTATAGGGTCGTCACAAAGTGCTTCAGGCTAGACTGTCTAGCCCTAACGTTGTTATGGATCTAATTCGTTTTGAAAACTTGCATGAGTGCGTGTATTAAGAACTTAGAAATAGGGGTGGAATAATATGGGTATTGTTGTAGAGCTATATTTTGTGTATGTATATTTTTTGTGTATGTTGATTGATAATTACGCCAATTATGAACCGAATCGAAAAATTCCTTTTTAGTTCGAAAGGGTATAAGTACTTCCGAGGTGGTCCCATTCAAGTTCTAAAGAAATCGACAGAGCCGTTTTTGAAAAATCAACAATAATGTAAACAATTCGAACACAATCTTTGAAACTTTACTCGAATTGAACGCAGTAGCTACTGTAACAGTAACTGATCTGCCAAAGATTGAAAATGGAATAAAGACGTGATAACTTACGACAAGGTACGTGGTCTCTTACTTTGGGCCTTACTAATAAAGTCCAAGTAGCCCAATGAGCTCAACTGAGTGGACTATGCTCAGAGAAGATCAGATTCCAACTCAGCTGCATACCTCAGTGCCTCAAGTCGAAAGTGTACGACCAGTGACGACTTATGACACTAAAACGTGGTCTCTTACTATGGGCCTTGATAATAAGCTCCAAGTAGCTCAACGAGCTAAGGAGAGGGCTGCGCTCGGAGTATTTATCTGCGGGATGGAATCAAAAATGAGGAGATCCGTAGAAGAACCAAAGTTACCAATATAGCCCAGAAAATTGACAAATTGAAATAACATCACGCAGGGCACGTAGCACAGTGGACAAGTGTCCAACAGGGTCGAAAAGTTATCTAGTGGAAACGACATAACGGTAAATGTAGAGTAGATAGACTGATGACCTCTTTATAACTGCACGATCGCGCTAGAAGGTGTTCATTGGCGATCATCGAAGTTAAGCAAGGTTCGGCACGGTCAGTGTTCGGATGGGTGACCGCGGGTGGCATTTTAGCTATCGTGGCTCGCATGATCTGTTAAATTATAGGTCCCAGTTGTTTGAACCGTTACCGTCAGAGGCCTTGAGGCGGCTTAAAATTCTAACAGCAGGGTTACCTGGCCTATACGAACTTACTTACTTTTTGTCTAACGAATTTGATGTATGGATGGATTGGAGCGTATTTCATGGAATCATTTAGTTAGTAGGTACATCTAGAGGTGATCTTTAGACGAGTTTAGACAGTGTTTATATTTGTACAAGCATGTTTCGAGTGATATGAACGGTATTTTACTCTTTAGGGTTCCGTACCCAAGGGGTAAAAACGATACCCTATTACTAAGACTTTGATGTCCGTCTGTCTGTCTGTCACCGGGCTGGATCTCATGAACCGTAATACCTAGGCAGCTGAAATTTTCACAGATGATGTATTTCTGTTGCCGCTTTAACAATAAATAACAACTAAAAACGGAATAAAATAAATATTTAAGGGGGGCTCCCATACAACAAACGTGATATTTAGGAGTTTTTTGCTCGCTATTAATAACAGCAAGAGAAATGGGGCTCCCAAACGGTACGGGACCCTTCGTGCGCAAGTCGGGCTCGCCCTTGGCCGATTTTTTTTACTATAAACATCGCAGTAATATTATACATCGATAGTTTTGCTAATATTGACGATGATTACTACTAGTAGTTCTCCAAACAGTAGACTTCGCTGCACATCTCTTTAACTGAATATTCAAGTCTATATCTCGACTTCTTTACCAATTTAGTTCATACTTAAAAATATCCAAATAATTTCAAAATTAGCTGACAAATGGTGCGACAGAAAATTTTCCCTCTTTTTGTATGAAATAATCCAAAATCTCCGACAGTTACAAAACTATTAACATATAAAACTTGTGTACCAAGTTTTATTGAGATTTGTTGAAAATTGCAAACAGTAATGAAAACCAACATCTGGACTGACGAAAGCAAGATTGCCGCGTAAATCCGAAAACCTTTGTTCCGCTTCGGTCAAAGAATGGAATAGTTTTACTTGATTCAATATTAAAAATTATATTGCCGACCAAATAATAATAAGTAATATTTGGTTACTCAATAGAATTACAATATAACTCTAATTAAATTAAAAATTTAAAAAAACCCCGACACAAAGTACGAAATATTCTTCCATCCCCACTTTAACCCACCACAACTCTTAAACGGCTCAATCGATTTTTATAAAACATAGCTAAGAGCACTCTCGATTAAGTCTCCTTTTATCAAAAAAAAACTAAACTGAAATCGGTTCAGTGGTTCGGGCGCTATGATGCCACAGACAGACAGACAGATAGACAGACAGACACACAGACAAACAGACACGTCAAACTTATAACACCCCTCTTTTGCGTCGGGGGTTAAAAATTGTAGTACAATAACTTTGTTTCCATAAAAAAGACAAAGTCCGATGTAAGTCATTAGTATGTAAAACAGCATTGATAAAGTAGGATCGCAGGTAAGTCAGTAAATCTTACCCACATCCACTTGTAATTTGTGGAGCGTAGGACGACCTCTGGCCTTGACTTTGACAGGGGAATTTTAGGGCCTCCAATTCAAAAATAAAGGTTGTTAAAAGTATAATGTACGCATTTTTTGTATGTTGGCATCATTTCTGATTATTTTTTGCAAAAATTGGCGCAATAGACCCGCATCGTGTACAAATTTTGAATAGTGCGCTTGGATCGATTTATACAATTTTTAGGGTCCCGTACCCAAAGGGTAAAAACGGGACCCTATTACTAAGACACCGATGTCTGTCTATCCGTCTGTCTGTCTGTCACCAGACTGTATCTCATGAACCGTGATAGCTAGACATCTGAAATTTTCACAGATGATGCATTTCTGTTGCCGCTATAAAAGCAGAATAAAATAAATATTTAAGGAGGGCTCCCATAGTCTTTGCTTGCTATTAATAACGGCAAGAGGAATAGGGCTAGGGGGCTGCAACACGGTACGGAACCCTTCGTGCGTGAGTCCGACTCGCTATATCATTGTTGACTTTTCTAAAACTTAAATGGGACCACCTTACCATCACTATTACTTAAACACCTATGTCCATCACATAAATACTTGCCCTGGGTGGGGATCGAATCCACGCCTCTTTGACACACTAGTTAGGGTCACTAACCACTGAGCCACTGAGGCAGTCATAATAAGACGATAAGTAAGTTCGTACAGGCCTGGTTGCTAGCCCCAGTGTCACTTTTTAAGTTGCCTGAAGGGCTCACATGGCTAAATGATTAAAATAACCGGGACCTACAACTTAACGAGTCTTTCGAGCCACGGTAGCGCTTAGTTGGAAATGCCACCCGCGGTAACGCATCCGAAGACTGACCGTGCGGAACGTTCCTTAATTTCAGCATCTACTACGCTAAGCTTATATGATGACGATGTACCTATGCTTTTTAGGGTTCCGTAGTAAAACTAGGAGCCCTTATAACTTCGTTGTGTCCGTCCGTCCGTCGTTCTAATGTTACAAACCCTTATAACTTCAACATTTATGAATCTAATTGCATTAATTTTGTCATTGTATTTGTTTAAATATTGATCTCAATTTTCAAATTCAAATTTTCAAAATTGTGTGTATATTATTTAATCATGACTGCCTCGGTGGCTCTGTGGTTAGTGACCCTAACTACTTGGTCAAAGAGGCGTGGGTTCGATCCCCACGCAGGGCAAACATTTGTGTGATGAACATAGGTGTTTGCTCTGTGTCTGGGTGTTATTTAGGTATTATCTATATAAGTATGTATTTAAAAATATGTGTATGTAGTATATCAGTATCTGGCAGCCATATCACAAGCTTTGCTTAGTTTGGGGTCAGAGACAGTGTGTAAGATGTCCTCTAATATTTATTTATTATTTATTATTATTTATTTATTTATTTCAGGAAATTATACACCCATAATAAATTAGGAAAAGAAATTAAATTAACACAACAATAAAAATTAAATCACATATATGTAGGGGTAGGGGTGCATGTAAAGTGTGTATGAAAAATTTTTTTCACCCCCATCCCCTCATGTGGCATATCGTTGAGTAGGGTTTTTAAAACGAATGTAAAGTTTCTTAAACCATATTTTTGTCAGATGTACCATTTGTGAGATGTACGATAGGTCGCCAAAATTGAAAAAAAAAGTGTCCCCCCCTTAATTTCTAAAGTATACAAGATATTAATTTTCAAACTTTCTAAATTTATAGACCACATTAAAAACTTTCTCTTAAAACATTTTGAGCACTGTAGAATTATAAGACTTTGAGTTATAAAGAAAAAATAAAATATTAAACTTGCATACAGCTTGGAGGTCATTGACCTCACAAACAAATTTCTCAGCCTATTTTGTTTTCCTAGTACTCAACCATCTAAAAGTATTATGAAAATTAGTTTTTATCACCATCATAATTATCTTCTACCACCATCTACGGATGCCTATCCTACACGTGTCTCGACACGCGCTTGACAACTTATGTCTAGACTTACCCAGTAATGCCAAATCCGTTGCGCTGCACATTCTCATAAATCACTATCTTCTCTGATTCCGAAAAGGTGGATCCGATAAACACACCCACCTTTTTACCTCGCAGTTGAAGCGGGTTTATGCCTGTAACAACAATTATTTTCTATACATACATACATATAAATAAAATTGGAGTGTCTGTTTGTAATATTGAAATAACCGTTTTTTACTACATGTATATGAAACAAAATATTTTTTTTTACAATTATTGTCTGTCTGTCTCTCTGTTTATTCCGGCTAATCTCTGAAATGGCATTTTGACGGGAATTTATCGGCAGGTAGCTAATGTAATAAGGAGTAACTTAGACCACTACGTTGATTTTAGAAAAAATATTTTTATCGCGGGCTAACGCGGGTAAATAAATTATTATGAAAATATAATTTTTGAGATCCTGGATATCATGTAGCAGCAGAGTGCTAGCCAAGACAAGTAAAACGATCCCAAACACGACGGGTCTGTCTTGTTTGGAGTCAGGAGTTCCTATGGCTACATTCCGACTCGATATTCAGATCAGCTCCATGGTACTATATTATTGTATAGTCACGTAATAACTTGCAAGGTTCCACCCGAAGTTACATACATACATAATTGCATAGGTAAATCTATTGCAAGTTAAATATAAGCTTGCAAAATAAACCTTTTTTTTACAAAGCTTTTACTGAACAAGTACTCGCCAAGACGAATTACAGTTTCATCACAGAGTTCCTATGACCACCTTCCAGCTCCATTATCAGACCTTGGTTACCATTGAAAAACCAATTACTTTTGACCGGGATTTGAACCCACAACCTCACGATTGTAAGGCGGTTGTCATTACCTCTAGACCACCACGGCTTTAAACTATTCAAATTCTGTACACGGTTGAAGTAGGTTAATGTGCCATTTTTGGCAAAAAGTACTAATTTGTTATTATTTAACGCAAAAAGAAGTTTTGAAAAATACTTATTATATAAGGGAACACAATAAGCCCGATTACAGAGGCGCCAGCGTAAATTTAATAGCAACGTAAAAAGCGTTCTCTCTATCGAATGCCTAAAGTGAAAAAGAAACAGAACTATGCTATTTAGCTAATATAATTACGATGGCGCCTCTGTACTCGGCATTAATAAAATATTATAAAAAATAAGTCATAGAGTGTTTACTGACCAGAATCATAGATGGCGCCATACGCATGCTCCAGCAGTTTCCGACTCATTGGTTCCATGGTGCAAGCCTGCTTGTAGTGTACCCTGAAGAACTGGGCGTCAAACTTCCCCATCCCATTGACTTTGCCGAGATGCTTCGGCACTTCGGGGTGGTTGAAAACCCAGCGAGGGTCTTCTGTTGTCACCATGTCCACCTAAAATGTGAGTTTAGTCAATAGGATAATACTAATAACAAGGAACTGTTATATTTTAAGTCAATATTTATCAAAATTGATATCGCATATCATTGATTTTATACATTCAATAGCTGAACCCGCGACTTCGTACGCGTGGAATAGTGACTTTAGGCAGCATTTTTTGGATGTACCTTTTGGTTTATTCTGGTTTATAAACTTTATTGACATTTATAAGCACAACTACATCTCAGCATTAAATAAGTTCAAAAATATTGTGTAGGAGCTATATACTAAACTGAATGAATTTAATCTTAATTTTACCTACAACTTTACTACAAGTATGTGGATGTTATTGAAGCACAATTTACTAGTCAAATGTCTAAATATTTTTTTTTTTTAATATTCCCAAATTAAAATTATAAACATTACAAAATGAGAATAGTAGGTAGTAGGTAAATATTTTGAAACGTAAATTAATTTTGAAACATGGCTCATATTGAAACAAAAATTGTATGTAGGTTATTTAAGTTTCGGTTCATTTAAGGTTAGAAGAATCCTAAACGAGAACGTGGCTGAGCTCTAACTCCTAACTAGGTTGCCCTTTTTTTTCTTTTTTTTTTTTTCACCAGGGGAAATCATTTTATAGATACCACCACACCTCGAGGGCAGGCGGGTGGTTATGTGGGAGTCCTGCTGACTGGACAGTATACCCACCAAAACCCCTGGGTGTTCCTCCACTGCGCCTGGTGTCGGGGCTACGGGCACGCTTCCGTACTCCTCCGCGGCACCCGACAGCGCTGGCCCAACTCGGGCCCCACCACGAAGCTTGCTCTCCCGCCAGAATGACGATGTGTCGAACACCAGACATATCGCCACCCACCACCTGGGACCAACCAGCACTGGGCGTTGGACAGCACCCGTATCCGACAGCCCTGGTCCCGATGCAACGGGTCAATTAAAGAGGCCCGGCGCCTGAAACTACTAACTAGGCTGCCCTGTATTTAGTAAATTAGACCCTTTCTGCCTGCTTATCTAAATTTTTGTAGGGTCACGCATGCCATAGTACCTCTAAACTTATTTATTCTTAGGTACTTATTTACAGTAAAATTATCATGCGAGTTATTTTCAAACTTTCTGGTTCACTATTAATTTAGCCAATTAAAATCACAAAGTTTTTATGTTATTTTTATCATTGCAGTGGGTACTCGTATCACATCACTTCGATGATATTTTATATAACGGGACAATAGCTTTAAGTTTAATTTTAAATAGTGCCACTTAGTATAATTTCGAAGGACTAGGAATGGAAGTGGCAACATTCCTGGGGTAACGCTTGTGACAAACGCTGCTGATTGATTCTAAGGAGGTTTTAAGTGACACTGACATTGCATGATCGGCCGATGGGCGGGAAAGTGCGAGGTGACATGTCAGATGTCAGTTGTGAGTTGTAAATAGAGCTTGTTCGGAAGAGGTGGTGAAAAACTGAGATTAGAACGGTTCAAGCCTGGTGATTCTTGATAGAATGGTAGCAGCGTGCGTTACGCTGCGGAACGCCTTGTCCTTCGCTTAAAGTTCTCTATAATTGTAATCATACGTAATCTTCTGTGAAATAAACTGATTGTTCGTGACGTCGCCTTTATCTCCTCGCCCGCTAAACCCACGCCACGCCACACTGAAGCATTGTTGGGTCAGTGGTATAAAACATTACCACATTGAAGCAGAAACATAACTGATGCGGTGCCTTTTTATGAATCCGACATCAGAAGGTGGGATCGAAGGGCTAGATCCTGAGGAGATGCAGGATTACAATCAATCATTGTCGCCTATGAATCAGAGCAATATTATCAAGCAAATCACAAAAGAAAATGGCGAATGATAACATAGAAGACCACTATGCTACAAGACAGTCTGCACCGGGGGAGGAAAAGAAAAAAAAAACTTACTTCGTGTGCTGTTGGCCGGAACATGTCGCTGCGGCCTGTTTGTAGAAGCGGGTCCAGGGTCCAGGGAAGCTGGGAAGGGTCACCTGCAATAACTACCAATCTGCGAGAAGCTGTCTGACAAAACCCCGGGTGAGCTCGTCCAATTTTAGTTAGAAAGTAGTTCTGCGTGTTTTTGACTAAATCTGACTTAGTTGTGTTAAGTTTCCCAGTACTACCGCGCGCAATGATTGGATTTGATGAAAGTGAACCTCGCGTCGCGTCACCCGGATCACGCATGTTAGACCAGATCGGAAATATTGGTCACTTTTAAGAGAATATAAAGAACCTTACACAATAATGAAGTAGACAAAGTCCTTTCGTACATACTTTAGAATAATGCGAACCGTTGTTAAATTTAATGATAGCCTGTTGTCATGGCGACCCTAGATCTATGATTGGCTTTTTCAACATTCGGTCAGTCAACTTTCAGTTTCCTCAAGGAGGTGGCAGTACCATGCAAGAAGTTTATTGTTGATTCAACAAACTTCTTGGTACAATGCTGCCACAGATTTTACTTTCGGAGGTAGGTCAAGGAAATATTTTAAGTGATTCTTAAATTCTCTGTAATAATAAAAGCGAGGGTAAGAAAAGCTGAACTCATTTAATTTTTGTTGGTGGGTAGTTCGAAAACTGCATCTAGGCTGAGTCGAAGGGATGCAGTTGTCCGGTTCTCTGCGGAGATCGAAGGGACGCTGTTATCCGGTCTCATGCCTCGATCTGGTATCTGATAAGCGTAGGTGGGTTGTACGAAAGTTGCATCTGGGCTGAGTCGAAGGGATGCAGTTGTCCGGTTCCTGCGAAGATCGAAGGGACGCTGTTATCCGGTCTCATACCGATGGACTGGAGTCAAAGAGACGCAGTTGCCGATTCTCGCATTTACTGGGTGGTGAGTGCGGTTTGAGGGACACTGTTGTCCAATATTGGGTGTGCGATTTGGTGGTATTGGCAAAGAGTTGTCCTAGTGAGTGTTGATTTTCCTACCCTATGCTAATGTAAAGAAACAATTTATGATTATTATTTACTTTGTCTAGTCATCTCTTGTTTACTATCTTATCAATTCATCGTTTCGAACACGATTAAAAGTAACATTATGTCAGGAATGGACGAGCGGTAAACGAATATTCTATACCGACATTTTTGAATAGTCCAATGTTGAACATACGCCTCGCCACGCTAGCCCAGTGCGGGTTGGTGGATAAACAAACATTCACATTGCTCTTTTGTTACAGATACTGATGATAATCGCCCGAGGACGTGCGAATGTCAAGATGGCCGTAACGGGACAATAGCTTTAAGTTTAATTTTAAATAGTGCCACTTAGTATAATTTCGAAGGACTAGGAATGGAAGTGGCAACATTCCTGGGGTAACGCTTGTGACAAACGCTGCTGATTGATTCTAAGGAGGTTTTAAGTGACACTGACATTGCATGATCGGCCGATGGGCGGGAAAGTGCGAGGTGACATGTCAGATGTCAGTTGTGAGTTGTAAATAGAGCTTGTTCGGAAGAGGTGGTGAAAAACTGAGATTAGAACGGTTCAAGCCTGGTGATTCTTGATAGAATGGTAGCAGCGTGCGTTACGCTGCGGAACGCCTTGTCCTTCGCTTAAAGTTCTCTATAATTGTAATCATACGTAATCTTCTGTGAAATAAACTGATTGTTCGTGACGTCGCCTTTATCTCCTCGCCCGCTAAACCCACGCCACGCCACACTGAAGCATTGTTGGGTCAGTGGTATAAAACATTACCACATTGAAGCAGAAACATAACTGATGCGGTGCCTTTTTATGGATCCGACATATATTACACATGTACGTAAAAAAATATATAAAATACTATATAGGATACACAAAAACGGTTGATAAATAAATAATAAACAAAATTAACAGGGAAAAATACTACGTTATTATGTAAATAGGCACGAAAAAGATACTCTTGTCTACCCTCTACTACTTGATTTTAATGCACGCAAAACAGGTGATGCCACGGATCTATATGTCTGAGCGCACCTAGAAGAGACAACCATATTATAATAGCAGTTTTTTTTTGTTAACAGTTGTATGTGCGTATGAACCCAATATTGTTATTTCCGATAACTGAATGAGATTTCTTACTTATTTATCTTAGTACATTTTTTCATATAAATTATTTCATTGATTCATTCATTTATGAATTTCATTTTTAACTTTAGTGAAATTCAGAAATGGCAATACAAACAAATAATTAGGTAATTAAACTTGATACTTTTTAGGGTTCGGTACCTCAAAAGGAAAAAAACGGAATCCTTATAGGTTCACTTTGTTGTCCTTCGCTGTCCGTCTGTCCATTCGTGTGTCAAGACCTTTTATCTCGAAAATGCGGAATATTAACGAGTTAAATAAAAAAAAAAATTCAGCTTTCTAGCTATAGCGTTTCATGAGATACAGCCTGGAGACAGACAGACAGAAAGACAGACAGCGGAGTCTTAGTAATAGGGGTCCCGTTTTTACCCTTTGGGTACGGAACCCTAACTAGGTACATACTTATATCTTTGTCCTGTTGCAGTTGTGAAAAAATTAAACTTATTAGTTATCGTAGACAAAAAATTAAGCCGTTTATGTCGTAAAAAACCTCATATTTCGACCCTCACAGGGGAATCCAAATCTACAGTGTTCTTCCCGTTGATATAGAACTAAAAAAAATTGGCATAGAGAATTGCCTTGAAG
The DNA here is from genome assembly GCA_964007245.1 of Hypomecis atomaria. Lineage (NCBI taxonomy): Eukaryota > Metazoa > Arthropoda > Insecta > Lepidoptera > Geometridae > Hypomecis > Hypomecis atomaria. The sequence goes on along the minus strand of OZ023296.1, from coordinate 3,891,476 downwards.
TACACACTTAGGAATAAATCTGAAAACTACATATTATCTTTAATTTAAACACAAAAAATAGGGCCTAAATGCAAACAATATGGGCCCAAATTTCAAAGTGAGTTAATCGTGTCATTTGAAATACTAGTATTTTCATCAACACTAGCTAAGAGAGGTATTCAGTTATTTTTACGATGTGTTATTTTCGATGTGTGATGAGAAAAGTAAAAAAAAACTTTTATCGGTGATTATACCCCTAATACGCCCTGCGGTTTTAACAACTTAGATACCAATTTTTTGTAATTTTCAAGATTTATACGGAACCCTCGGTGTGCGAGCTTGACTCGTACTTGTCCGGTTTTATTTAGTATTGACGTCGCGGCGTCATTCAAACATTTTAGTACGTTCTTTATCGTTTGTCGCAGTTTGTCGCCTCCACCCCAATACCACTCATATCGCCGATGTCGTGGCCGAGTGGTGACAGACACGAGAATTCATCGAAAAAAAAAAACAAATTGTTACCTGAAGTACTTATATAATTAGCATACATTGGTAGGAAAAGGTATATTTTAATTTAAACTAAAGAACTGGCTCGTGCAAAAGGCATTTGATACTATTGAAGAATTTTTTGCTTGCTATAAGAGTAAATTCCTGTTAAAAAAAATATGTGATTTGACATTTATTTAATATACTTGATATTTATTTTATGAATGATTATTATATGGTACAATAATATTATCGAATGAATTTATTTTATTCTGAATCATGTTTCAGTTTTCAATGTTGTGACCTGTAATTTTTGACAAATTATCATTAAAATGTTTATCTGTTTTATCTGTAGGTAAATTTGGAAGGATTGTTTTACATACTGATGTTATACTTACATACTCGTACTTCGTAAACGAAACTTTGCGGTACCAAAATTTGTGAAAATTAAATCTTTTTAATCTATCACATATTTTTCAATTGCTTACGATAACTTTTTCAACAGTTTTTGTATTTCATGACATTTTTTTTGAAAGAAAGTAAGTTACTAGATAACTTACAATGAAATTCACAGATACAGTGATTTTCAATACCATAGTTGTAAGATAAAGCTGATTGAATTCATGGTAAGGCAAGTATACAGTAGTGCAGTGAACCACAAACCAAGCAGGTGGCTTGTGTCTTGGGGATCGAGTGCGGTGTAACAGAAATAGTAGTTATATACCCAATGTGTTTTAAAATTCGGTAAAAGGAAATTCAAGGGTAACCAATAACTACTATAAACTGTCCCGGTTATTAAACAGTTTAGCCCTGTCAGAGCCCTTCAGGCGGCCTGAAAACTCTGACACACCAGGCCGTCTAAGATGCGACCCACGAGAACGATTTTATTTCGAGTAAAATAGCAATATTTCGTTATATCTACCTCCTCTAACATGACAACGTACTTAATTCGTCTATTTTTACTCTGTTATGAAGAATCCTCGCGAACGATGTATGTACTTGTGGCACTTTTGTCGACAAACTCTAACATGTGCATGCGAAATTAGCCGAGTTTTGACATTTCACCACGATTATTTTCTCGTCAAACTTTTTAAGGACGAAATACTACGAAATAGGTAAAAGAAACTAAAATTAACAATTAGCGTTGCTGAGTTGTGGAAGATTAGCCAAATTGCGGGGAGTTATCTCCATTAGAGATTGTTGTGGAGATAGATATTTTGTTGTATCGATTTTGCGAGGTAGTTTTGGTAAAGCCAGGCTCCATGCGGAGAATATCCCTAGATTTCAAATGCAATTTAGTAAAGTATCAATTTGGATGGGTGATCGGGGCAATTTTAGACCTAATATAGAGAATTTTACTTAGTTTATTGAAGTCCATCTTCTTTTTTTTAGACGATTTAAATGAAAGCTTGTTTTTAAAAAGGATATTTTTTTACTTTCATTTACTTTTTAAAAAATTACGTGACATTCTAGTTATGACAATTTGAGAAAAACCATAAAAACGTGATTCAGATAAAATATGCAATAACTAAGATCCAGCTTATTTTGTTTGCATTATATCCCATGTACTTCTTTTTTGTATTTTCGATAGTAAAAGAGGGCAATAGAGGTACGGTTAATTGAAATCAGTGGTGTTTTTATTTATTAAAGAGGACGTTTGAGTTACTTAATCCGTAATCAATAAATACATAATTAGGTCTGTCAACATTGGCTTATTGACTGTTCACGTTCAGTCCGTTCACAGTTATTTTATCTCTAACATATCTAACTGCATTTTACTGTCTCTGTTAAGTCATTATGAACCATCACAGGTTAGATAGAGATAGCACAAATGTCAGAGGTAAAATAACTGTGAACGAACTGTAGTTACGTTTCAAAACTATATTTTGAATCACAGATTCAAAACATATTCAAAGAGAAAAATTACTAGAATCCACTGTGGCAGCCGCGTCCGCTGCCCATGTGGGGAATCCTGCCTCCATTTGGGATTGGTGTAAGGATTGATTGAATGTGGGGAATACGAAAAATCCAAAGAAAAAAAACACACGCGCAGTGACAGAATTCGCACGCTGGGACGCCCCCTAGGACCATAAGATTACGATTTCAGCGTCACGAAAAGCAAAAGTTACGTTAAATGTGCTTAAAGTTACCTGTTTCAGTCATATAAACTCTGAGTGGGGAATCGGAATATTTTATGTCACCAACTTGGGGAATTAGAGTTTAATTTTTGGGGAATTGTGCTCATGTCCATAACTCCCCAAAAATGAAAGAAAAATTCCCCAAGTTCGGGACAAAAAAAAAATAGCATCAGCGCGTTGAAATGTTGCCATTTAAGGACCTCTCTTATATTATTTTAATTTGATTTGACATTAAAATTCTTGTTTTGGTGATAATTCTCACCAAAATAATATAATAGTTTTTCTTCTTTACCTTGTTGATCAATTGAAATTTTTTCAAACAAAAATCTGGCAAAAGCCATTGGGAATCGATATATTTTGTTTTCTTTTTGAGTTGTGCTGTATTAAAATCAATGGATCTCTTTCAGATTATCTCGAGAGACCACACTATCCCTTTTAGAACCTCTGTGTTTTGAATGAACTAAATCAGTGTTGCTTAATTGCAAAATAATATATCCATAGTAGGTTTTCACAGGGCGACACTAGTTTTTCGTGACCATAGATCACGATTCTATGACAAGAATTTACTTCGCACGAATTGGTATTTCGGACGTAATACTTTCGTCAGGTCGTATGCTAAGCCAGCAGGGCTAGCCACCTGGCCTATACGAACTTTCTTGCTTTAACTACTATAAATACATTATGACTACCTATTATACCGGTTTCTCTTCTTTATTGTAGTATCCAGATATCGATGTTGAAATTAAAGCTCCTAACGGATACACTATCAATGACCTACCTTTTTATCAAAGTTGTCCATAAACTTTGAAATGCTGCCCGATCCAGGAAATATTCGACTTCCCGCTTATCTTACCTTTACCTTTACCTACTCTTACCTTTTCGTCATGAGGCGGTCTCTTCAGGGGCCCAATCTTTCCAGTCACAACGATCTCTGGAGATGTTGCAGCCAGCTTGTGTTACGATGTGAGTCGTTTAACTAAATCAGTTTTTTAAAAATAAAAGCTCCTTAAAATGTACAAACTACTAAAAACCTTACCTTATTGTAAAGGTTGTCCATAAAGTCTGGAATGCTGTCTGATCCAGGAAATATCCCCGACATTCCACTGATCACCACCTCTTCACCAGGAGGTGGTCTCTTGAGGGGCCCGGTCTTTCCAGGGACCACGGTCTCTTGAGGTGTTGGAGCCATCTTGTGTTTACGATGTAAGTTGAACAACTGAATTAATTTAATGCAACGCACTTTTATACTAGTTAGTTTAAAAGTATTTAATTCCGGCTTTTGTAGTCCCCATAATTATATTTTGGAGATTTTATTTTAAGCCATTTTGGTTCCGTACGTTTAATTTGGAAGATATTGACTCTGTTTTAAGTCAACGGTTTCGCTTTCGTTTGTCGGGTGGTGACTTTCCATGTCACATTTTTAACGAAGTATATGTTTAGACACCAAATTTATGAACAGCTTCAGGATATTTACTACTGGGATCAGTTTTTTTATGGTATTTATAGAATCTGTAAAAGATGGATTATTAATAGGATTTTGAACAAGACATACTTACAATTATTATGATTTTTATATGAATAAACTTTTTATTTCTGCATTGCCATGACCTGCAATATAGTTTGCAGCATACGATTAATTTAGTTTAGTCCATGTTTATAGTCTTACTTACTTTTTAATAATTTAAAACATACAAACATAGCGTAGTTAATTTGTATTAATTTTTGGCACAACTACTATCTCTTGCGCGTAAATAAAAGTGACTGTAACCTACTAAACTTTGGACAATAAAAGACCTTGAATACATTTAAATCTTTTGGTTTTAATAATTATACATCTTAATGAATTACAATCAAAAAACATGTAAATGTACTGTAAAAAATACTAAAAGATTTTAATATATTCAGGGGTCTATAACTGTCAATGCTTTAGTAACCTAAAGTCACTATGATTTAGGTGTTCTTAGTTAAAAATTAAGACAGAAATTATTACCAGCTAAAATAGTTTCCAAAATATTTCACGAATCCCTAATCAGTAAAATTTACATCCATTGATTCGAAAATTTATAAAATTCAAATAGGCCTATTTTTACATACGAATTGTTACGATGGCTTCTCTTTGAACCCTTAAATTCTAAATAAGGTCAAGTACCTTAGCCATCGAGTAGCTAATAGCGTATTATACAAGTTTAACTTGGTGTAAAACTCTACCGGAGCATTTATAAGCAAATAAATGCATTCTTCTATCAGTTCCAAAGAATAATTAATGCAGTTGAGGTCATTTGATGTTTCAAACTGATTATTTTATCATTAATTAATCATTATTTGTTTTAAACGAGATATACTACAAAACGTTACGATTCTACCATCAACTATACTGCCGTGCAGCCTTTAAAATGCAGTATGAGCAAAAACGCGGTTTCGAGAAAAACGCGAAAAACTTTTTGATTTGTTTTTTTTCTATGTTACAAGGTGTTATGACGTATGTTTTGAATGCCATTGGGCGCATCTGAATTCGAAGAAAGACTTCACAAAAGAAAATACGCACTTAGATTATTATATGATAAATAAAAACGATTTTGAAAAAAAAGTTCCCAAAAAAGAGCAGTTACGACACATAAAATTTAGTGAAAAAGTTCGCATAATCAGATTAAAATGCAGTAATTTGAGTTAGTACTGCAAAATTATGCGAGACATGTACTACTTTGCCGTTTAAAATGCAGTATCAGATTTATTTTACTGCATTTTAAGGTGTCTCTTGAATAAAATGTAGGTGCAGTATGTAAATAATTATTGACTAAATTACGTAAGCTACTTATTTTATGGAGTAAGAAAGAGTATTTCGATCAAAATATTTTTATTAAAGATATAGTAAGAAATCAACACTTCACTTCAACATCAACAAAAATCAACACAATCACTTTTTATTATTACTTAGACTATTATGGCTCAGACTTTTGAGATATCATAGCAATTTGGGTTAGTCACACTCACAGTATAGAGGTAGTAATTAAAACTTAAATCACTTATAACATTTATGATTAACACTGCCAATAATCAGGGCTGGATTTAGAGGTCTAGAGGCCTCGGGGCAACAAAATAGTGGAGGCAACCTGGCTCAAAATTATTTTCCACACAAAATAAATAATATTTATCGGTCTAGGGAGTTGACATTTCCTGAAGATGGGTAGTAAATTGCAAATACTTATTAGGGTTATTTGACATTTGATATTTTATCGATTGCCTAATTGGAGTAAACAAATATAGATCTATGATTTCTGTTTATATTTAAGAACAATACAATCATGTTTGTATAAAGTACTTTAGGTAAAAGTAAAACAGTGAAAAAATATCGAGGGGAGAGTTCTTTACTAGTCAGATAAGTCGAATATTGAAAGGTTTTTTCCCGAAGTCTCTGTTTGTAAGGACTCCTCTTTTGTGGAGGCCCAGGGCCGAAGCCCCGGTTACCCTCCTCTAAATCTGGCCCTGCCAATAATACTTACGAGAAAACTGAAATATGTAATAAAAACTTATGAGATCTTATCAATAGCTGCTCAGACATGCTTAAACACTTAAATAACTATCTAGGAACAATAATCATAGGTATTCTTCTATGTATACATAACAAAACAAATACTCTCCTTCCGTATGTTTTAACTACGGACGTAGTACGGACGCACCACGGCGCCGCCTGCGCTAGTTCGAGTCGCGGCGTCATCCCTTGAAGGCCGCAAGTTCTACGTGTCCGTCGAGAACGTCAGCTCCGGACACAGAAGAATGGCTGCGGGAGTTCCTTAGGGGAGTTGCAAATCACCATTCTATTATGCCATTTACACGGACGACATACCGATCTTGGAAGACCTGGTCTGAACCAGGAGAACGGGGAGTCGTCCTCGCCCTCTTCGCGGACGATTGCGCTAACATTGCGTCGTCCAGGAACAAAAGAATAGCCGCTGGCAGGATCCACTAGTTCTAGACATCCTGCCAGAATGGCTCGATAAATGACGGATTGCCATAAACGTGGGAAAGACGGCAGCGCTGCTGACCGGGAGATCACCAAGACTACCACCATTGATGAAGCCACTGCAGCTTAGAGGACAAGACATTGCGTGGGAAAGCACCTGCAAGTACCTGGGTGTCTACATCGACCGGGCTCTTCGCATGAGCTCGCAGACCTTGCACGCCGTTCACCAGGCGAAGGCTGTTCGATCCTTGCTGCGGCCCGTGCTGAGCTCTAAGCTGCCACTGAAGACCAAAGTAGGGATTTACAAGACCTACATTCGTTCCTGGTTAACTTACGCAGCGCCCGCTTGGTACGCGCTCTGCTCAGCCAGCCAGAAGAAAAAGATGCAAGTGGTGCAAAACGTCCCTCTGAGGATGATCTCGGGAGCCGGCCGGTACTTTCGCAATGATGTTATCGCCCGGGACGTGCGAATCGAAACCGTGGGGGAGTTCATGGCTCGTCTGTCGCGCGGCATGTTTGTCCGCGCGGACAATGGGCCATAACCCCATCTGAACAACATTGCGCCGCTTCACGCACGCCTCCCTGCCGAACGTACATGGCGTGCCCTCCCTAAAGATTTCCTCTTGGCTGGCTCGGACACGGAGCAGGACTCTGAGGGACCAAGCGGCATCCAAAATAGAGATGAGGCCTAAACTAAAAAGAGAGTACCACCAAGCCAAAGAATGGCCACCCCAGTACAACCAAGCCAAGATGTGGCCAGCGATGGCCATACAAGTGGCTAGCGAGGGTGCTGAGAAAAGCCGCCCGTCCTCGCGGACGGAAAGGGTACTCACATCCTCCCAACATTGCCCCTCAGCTCGATAGCTGAAGCGTCCAGCCGCCTAGCCGCCGAAGAGAGCGCAAGCTCGAGTTGGCATCCTTACCCTCGCCAAACACGAAGGGGAAGAACCCGGATGATGATGATGGGCTGTAGGGACCCGCCGCCCACACCTGTTTCAGTCCTGAGTTAAGTTCTGTCTCAGTACTGAGTTGAGCGGTAGGATTATACTTGTAACCAATAATATTCCATAAAATAGAATTACGTGATCTATCATTGTACATTCATGTCAATGTAACAAGTATTATGTAAAAATTAGGTCTTAGAAATAGGTGATAGATTTGGATAAATGTAAATGTGTTATCATAATTTATTTAGAAACCTTAAAAACATCGAAATTACCACACAAAACAAGTAGCCACGCGCTGTCGACGTCCTCCTTCCACGGCGCGGCGTTCGGCGCGCGACTGATTGAGCAACAAATACTAGCTAAAATGCAGTAGGAAACTCCACGAAAACAGTGCAATACAATGACTTGATTCGAATTACCAATTAAAATGCAGTAATTACGACTTATACTGCAATTTAGGCTGTAAAATGTAATTATTTAAGTGATAGATATTATCGATTATACTGCAGTAAATAACCAAAATACTGCAATTTAACTAGTTACATTGACAACAAAAAGTAACCTATGATATAAATAAAAGACAGTTCAATTAATTTTACTGCATTTTACTTTGTTTTGACCGTATGGGAAAAATAGGTGATGCTATCTTAAACACCACGTCTTAGTAACTTACTGCATACTAGTCTGTAATCATTTTGAAAAGTAATAAAAATAAACTTTGCAGTATTCATATTTTCAGTACATTATCTATTTACTGCATTTTAGTTTATGTGTTCACCATATTTTTAAGGTTATGTTAACAGTTTTTTTGTAGCAGTGACGACATTTACTGCATTTTATCTGGGAAAACAAAGCTATTAAAATACAGTAATTGCTCTTACTGTATTTTAGATAGTTTATCGTTACATTTTGCATAAAAGATTCCTAGTTACTGCGTTGAGGTAGTTGTTTTTTACTATCTTGTAGTTGCGATAATCAAAAACCGATTACATCATTCGATTCCTTATGGCGTGCCCATTACGGATCAATATTTAACTCAAAAACGTCAAAAAGTCAGATACTGCGTTTTAAGGACTGCAGGGCAGTATAGGATGTCCACTGTTGGATATATGCTTCTCATACGGATCTCCAATAGGGCCGGTTGGAAGCGGTTTGCACCCAGCGCAATTCTGCAATATTAACGAACTCATCTGTGCACCTCATAGGCGGTCAACGTTTCGTAGAAGAACCAAAGTTACCGACATAGCCCAATTGATTAGCAAGTTAAAATAGCAGATATCACAAAAAACCGATGACCAGCAAGGTCGACAATATGAACAAAATTGTTAGCCAAAACATACAAACTAAAAATTCGATAACAAAAACGGACAGCTCTAACCAAAGTTTAAAAAAGGCGAATAAATAACATTTTAACGTGTAAAAACACTAGAAAAACTTGCTTTACGTGGCTTCTCTTACAAGTGCAAACACGTTTATGATACGATATTCCACCATGGAATGCCAGTGCCTATCTTCCGGCTTCATCATCAGACCTTGAAACCTAATCGTAAGAAATCCAAAACAACTATAATACGATTTCCATCATGAAGTTCCAGTTCATATCTTTCGGCTCCATCATCAGATCAGTTTGACAGTACCATATTATTATATTGTCATCAGAACTACATACAGCTGCCAATTTTCATTACGCTACGACCCTTGGAAGATGGTTAAATTAGTTAGCTTAGATTTCAATACATAAGGTTACACGTCGACCTAATAAAAGCGTGTTAAAAATATTCCTAGCCGAAAACTAAACAACTTTTGAGGCTCTATAAAACTGGCTGACAGTGATGGTGTTGGAAGTGTTCCCTAGGTAAAACGTAACTGTATCTACACAGCGATTTGTGGAGTGGTGTTTTACTACCATTTTATGTGTTTGCCTTCACGTGATCTCTTGATGTACTTCGATTGCTGTTGGTCCATGAATTTTTGAAAGCAGCACTGAAAAAAATATATTCTTTATTGCATTTTTCTACTGAGATGACGTATTGTTAATACATAGAAATGTCCTTTTTACTTATGCACAGGGAAAAGTAAGAGGATAATTTAATTGTCGCGCATTTTTCATCGCTTTGTTCACATCGCAGGAAAATTAAATGTAGTAAGGTATATTTGTACTTGTCCTGTAGTAAAAAGGAAGTGGTAGATAATCATTCACCTGAATCAATCAGTAATAGAACTGTAAGGCAACTAATAGATTAAAGATCGTTAAGATGACACTAGTCAACGGTACGAACTTGTCTTTGGGCATAGCTTAAATAAATATCTCACCTGTCTTGTCTGAAGAAAGAATATATTCGGTAATAGACAGTAAATGTAGTGCGTGTGCACCCACTGCAATAAAATATTTTGTTCTTTTTGTTATAATATTTTTTTGCAAAAAATAGCATGACCGACTTCACCCGTGTACAGAATTCGCGAATATTTCGCACGAATCGATGTTACATTTTTCACATCACTGTTGATTTATCAAAAATGACTCAGCCAATTTAAATAAAATTTGAATGGGACTAATTTCGAAGTATACTTTTTCCAACAAAAAAGAGTCATTGATATCGGACTACTATTAAAAATAGTTATGCGTGGTTATACATTTAAAAAAAAAATGCGCTTCGAATTGAGTACCTCCTCCGGTTCGGTTCTTCGGTCAAAAAAAAAATTGGTGGCCTGTAAAGTCGGTATACGGGCGAAAGTTTTACGTGACAACGACTTTATGTCTGTCTCTCTCGCTCTTAGGCGGGCTAACCATGCCTGAGTGGAAGGGACGCGTGCCTCTCACTCGCTCTCATTGTGAGCGCATAACGTGAGCGGAGCGTAACGCAGTTTCTTGAAGTGTCACCCGGCAAACCAATTTATAAGACGTTGTCACGTCAAAATAACTATATTTTTACCTAACGCGGCTGCGTAACAAATTCGCATAGGGGTTTTCTCTGTAGTATAATATGAAAAAAAAAAACTATTGAATGGATTTATTTAAATAACAGTTATTTGAACTAACGACTTTATAAACTAGTATTGTGTTCTGTGTTTTTCACTCCCAAAGTGTCCCAAAAACATTGGGTGAAAATTCAAATGTTTAGTTATGTCATTCGAGTGAATAGTTTTTTTTTACAGTTTTATTAGCAGAGGCATTGACTTTGTAAATACAAGTTGACATAAATCTTAGTTTTAGATATTCAACAACAAAAAATGGTGTGATTAACTATAGTTCGGCCGTTCAGAGAAAGCGTTCCTGACACGTCATTTTGAAAAAATGTTTTTGGCCGACATCTCGGAAACTATATATGTACTCAAGGGCAAAAAACATTAAGATCATTATTGTAGAAACTACAACTTTGTATATTTTGATTTCATTAAACTTTTTTGTATAACTTACCGTTTACGATTTATGAAACAAAAAATTCGAAATTTTATTTTCTACAATAATGATTGTAAAGTTTTTTTGCCCTTAAGGACATAGTGTCCGAGATATCGGCCAAAAACATTTTTTCAAGATAACGTGTCAGCAACGCATTCTCTGAACGGCCGAACTATATCTTAAGATACATTGAAACAAGTTTACTTCCGACAAGCAAAGCATCTTTTGATCAGTACAGCATTAGTACAAAGTTATAACATTTCAAAGCAGAACCCTCTGTCCTTAAAATGACATAAATAAGCAATGGATTAAGTTCGGAAACTACACTAATAATTCCATAACTAATCCATGTTGTTATGACAGACGCTAACGAAAATGAAAATTAATCTGTATTAAAGTGGACTAAGGACGCCATAAATTATAACAGTAACTAATAAATCATTATGTTAAACAATAAGTAGGTACTTAATTGAAATTTCGGATAACTTCACTTAAACAAAAAAAAGTATACGTAAAAGTAAATAATTAATTTTCGCAAAAAATCGCAACACCGACTTCAACCGTGTACAAAATTCGAATAGTTTGCACGAATCGATGTAACATCCATGTAGGTACAATTATTGTTCATTTATCAGAATTAATAATACCTTAAAAAATGTGATATCCATGATTATAACACGAGAAATAAGTTGAAGTGTGTGATACCAAAGACTAGGCTAACCAAGATAGATAAATCTTTCCAAAATAATTGTATCCGTTTTTACAATATTTTACCTGTAAGCTTGACAAGTCTAAATGACAATCATTTTAAAAATATCATGAAAAAAATTTTAATAAAGAAAGCATACTACACCATAGACGACTTCTTGAAGGATAAATTGGCTTGGAAACACATGACATTGGATAATATTGATTTATAGTTTTTAATTTTTGACATGTATGAATTGATTTAATTTATTGTAATTTGTTTTTGTTTATGTTGTGACGTTCAAAAGTGTACTTTTTCTGTACCTATTTGAAAAATAAATGATTGAATTGAATTGAATTGAATTGAATTGAATTGAATTGAATTAAATTATTTCATGAGCACCAAAAGAGCCAGGAAAGACACAAGCGCTATATGAGAGACATTTATGCTGTAAGGGAGACAATCACGAGACAATGTATTAAGCGTAAAATGATAGTATCTTACCTAAGCTATGCATCGTTTCTGTTTTTAATTTTAGTTTATTTACATAACATTGTGTAATATCGTTTTGTAGTAAATATTTAAACCTTAAATATTTTTAGTAGCAATTGGTTTGTTAATTTTTATGTGAAAAACTGCACGAAAACTGATTGCGACTCGCGTCAGTGTCAATTTTCAGCTAATGTCAGTTGACATAATGTAGAGAAGCTAACAAAAAAATGTAGAGAAACTAACCTTTTTGTTAGCTTCTCTACATTCAGACTCTTTCAACTCAAGACTGCCCAATTTTACAAAACAAGGATCGCTGATCCTGTCAAAAAAAAACATTTCAAAAATTTGAATTTCATAACTAGAATTGTAAGTTGGCAGTGTTATCGTTGAAAGAGTCTGAATGTAGAGAAGCTAACAATAGTTTCTCTACAATATATAGCATCGTGTTTTCGCGTGGCGCGAACAACATATTTGCTAAAATGGATTTGTTTTCTTTAATTATGTTTGCACGCTGTTGCTCCAACAATAATATAGTTTTTTTTAATTTTTGTCGTAGTAAACGGCTCAGCCGATTATGATAAAATTAAAATGGGAATAACGAATATATAGAACCTCCTTCTTTTTTTTGAAAGTTGGTTAAAAGAAACTGAAATGTACTGCTGCAAACGTATCGTGTCTAGTCGCCAATCCTGTACTAATCGTTTCCAGATTCGACCAGCAATTACAACTTCTTTTAATGATCTACTACTATACAAGACTAATTATAGTATTTAGTTATTGTTTATTACCTTTTATTATATTATACCAAAATACCTCAGTAATTTATTAATCTCTTAGAGCCTGCAGTCAGACTCAGGTCTTAGTCATAAATCTGGCGGACATTAACTGCACACACTTAATTAGGAAGATCCGGCACAAGTGGGGACATAATGTAACTATATTATTACCTAGACTAAGTTTACAGATGGTTCAAAACGAAATGATAATACAACTTTAAAATCTTCAAGTCAAGAGTGAACAGGTACAATTATTGTTGATTTCGGTTCTAGGTCTACATACTACATCTTCGGCTACTACTTCGCTTTCCATCAAGCGAGTTGGTAGACAAATGTAGCCCTATACCAAATAAAAAAAATAACCTGGCAGAAATATCATCAGAACATCATTTTTAACCAACTTCCAAAAAGGAGAAGGTTCTATGTTCGTCTGTATGTTTTTTTTGTTTATGTTAATCGATAATTTCGCCAATTGTGAACCAAATCAAAAAATCCTTTTTTAGTTCGAAAGAGTATACTTCCGAGGTAGTCCCATCTGAATAAAACAGAAATCGGCTGAGCCGTTTTTGAAAAAATCAACAATAATATAAGCAGTTTGAGCGAAATATCCGAATTTTGTACACGTTGGAAGGCAGTTTTGCTATTTTTTGCGAAAATTTTTATTTGTTCTGAGGCATAATGATAATTATCATTATGCCTCAGAACAAATAAAAAAAACGAAACGGAACGTCGTGAATAGACATGTGAGGCCGGTTTTTTATACATGTGTGAGTGTGTCGGTGTTGCGCCGCCATAGTTCGACTCACGAGCTAAGGCATAGTTTCTTTGTATGTGTACATGTGTGTGTAGTGTCTTTACAACGCGAGGCATAGTTTTGCCAGCCTCATTTGTTTGTTCACAACATTCTGTCTTGTTTTTTTTTTATCTGGTCTTAGATTACAGCTGACCACAGACGGTGTGACGAACTGATCAGTTTATCGCAACAGATCAACTAGGATCGCAATCAGTTAAAACAACGATTAAAGAGACGGTTCACTTGCTTTGAACTACCTTGATGGTTAACTGAATGTACGATAACTCGTCTAATTTATTTATTTCGTCTCGTTCATTTAACACGTGCAATATTTATAACCAAAGTTGTTCAAAATTTACTTTCCTACATTTTTGTGTCCAGTCAATTTTTCTAGAATCGAATTTTATTAATAAAACTAACTTGATTTGATTGAAAAAAAACGAACTTGAAAAATTGATATTACACAGGACATGTTGAAGAAACAAAATTCAGGAGTGCAATTTTGTTTCTTCAACAAGTCTTGTATAATATCATTTTTTTAAAACCAAATGGTCATTACCAAAGTTCCTCAATGGTTAACTAAATCAGGCCCCGCTGGACTGATTCGATGAACTGATGCCATAATTGCATCGTGTGAGACCAACCTATGACAGATTAGTCAATTTTCACGCTTCCAGCACATTTATACATTTTTTTATCAAGGCGCCTATTTACCTTGACGATGAAAGTTCTGACTGTATGTAATCTACATTCGAACTGTTTGCGGCATCGGCCATCAGTTTCATAATAAAATAATCGTTAGTTTGTTCGTTTTAGCCATATGACGTCCACTGCTGGACACAGACCTCTTATCTAGATCTCCAATAAGACCAGTTGGAAGCGGCTTGCGTCCAGCGCGATCTTTGTGGTTGGTCGTTGCAGATAGACTCTAAGCATAGTTCTCCATAGCTAGTTGTTCTGCTTGCAGCTTACATTCTTATACAGCTTACATATCAGTGAAATATTTCAAAATTGTATTCTTTTCTTGCCTGAAAATTGTAATTATTCGTAAGTATTTAGATAAACTCGTATTTAAGTTATTTTTAAGCTCAAAAACGTTTTAGTTTTATACTATGTTTTTGATTGTTGAAATTGAATAAAAAAATAATAAAGAAAATACTAATAAGGTCCAAAGTGAGAGACATTTTTAACATTTTCACGTTTCAATAAAATATAATATACTTACCAATTAAAAGGGGAGATAGAATTTAGCAGCTGTCTCGCTCACGGAATTATGCATTTAGGATGGTATAAAATCACAAAAAAATCAAACCTTTTGAACGTATAGCTAGGTACAGCATTACTATAAAATATGAGCTGTTGGTTTAGAATTATTATAAAGGTCATGTTTTCGATAAATTAAAAAAATCTTACTTACTTTCTTTCAAAATTGCAATTACTATTTTCAGGCAATCGGCTTTCATGCCAAAGAATGTTCATGCCTTATGTTAAAGGAGTGACAGATAAGATGGGACTTTGATAAAGGATTACTCTATCAAGACAGTGTATACTCCCTTATCCAAACTACTGGGCCAAGTCAGAACGCCGAAGGATGTCATTCCGTTTCAGACTCCTGCACGGGAAGCATGGCAAAGGGACTAATAGTCTTTCCACCATTATATCCTCTCGAAGAGGAAATAAAGTATGGATTGACAATGACATCTGACATTAAGAGTGGATAAAATGGTTTTCTCCCCTTGTCGTGCTACCCGGGCTGGTGTATATAAGGTGGATTGCAGCTGCGGTAGTTCTTACATAGGTCAAACGAAGCGTACTATTGCTGAACGGATCAAAGAACATATTGCGGCATTCAAAAACCGCCAGATACAGAAGTCTGCTATAGCTGAGCATTTGATTGACGGAGGTACCGGTCGTTGGATCAAGCTCCATGATCCAAAAGTCCTCTCCATGGATCGGCACTATTTTTCAAGAATAGTTCGTGGAGCGGTGGAAATAAAAAACATAACAATTTCAACCTTATCGGCGTCATAGAAGCCTGTTGTCAACAAATTTAAATAGCGTAGTGTAGGTAGCAAGACATTTTTAGATACCGTCAGTGTTGTGTGTCGGAGTGACAATTTTGCAAGTTCAAGTTGAATTAGCGGTACCAGCTATTTTACATTCCAGTCTACCCATGACCACGACCGATGCAACTCTGTTGAAAGGTCGGGATGATGAGTTATTTATTTATCTCGTAATTAGAATGCGCGATTAGTTCCGTAGTTTATAATAATAATATGTTCAAAGTTGTGAAAGTTTAAAAACAACAACAGCTATCTATTGGGTGTCAATTGACGGAATTTAAGAAAACCAAGGTATATATCTCCTTCTTTCTCTCTCGTTACTTACGCATACCAAATTCGCAGCTTTCATTGGTCTGTAAAGTCTAAACCTTCTTACTCTATGACGTTACCTAATCCCGTAAGACTAAACAGTAATTCTGCAGGGAAGCCCCGACCTGGGATCTCCGGCGTATTGTGATGCTAATTTATGATTTATTGCTATAGTTATAAGGACCTTGTTTACGAGACGACGGATAAGGGTAATGAATGTGTTGTCGGAGCGATCGGCGTTTTGATAGTTTTTTTTTTTTTGCAAAACTTGTGCAGTTATTTTTAAACGTAACCGTGATCTTATTGGGACTAAAAGAAAATTACGCTATATCAAAAACTGGTTACCATTTTTTGAACATACTTATTTATAAGATCAGATTTCAACATAAGAAAATTTGGCATCGTATTCTTATGCATTATCCAGTAAATATGGTACATTTAATTATCACAGGGTGATAAATGTGAACAACCAGTTAAACCTAACATTACAATTTACAATGTGTAATATGCCCCCTAATATTTTTTATCATTATATTCAGTTATTTATTTTTTCCTTAATATTAAAGTTTTTTTACTATAAAGGGTTATTTCTAATCAATTAGCGTCCTTTAAGGGGCCTATTCTGTACATCAAAACTAACAACTTTGTTCTGCGACTTATGTCAAAACTAAAAAAAAAAAAATATCAGCTGTTCCTTACATTTTATCGAGGGTGTACGATATTTTTCTATGGAACGACAACATTTTTGAAAATTAATAAAAGTCGTAGAACAAAAGTTGTTAGTTTTGATGTACATAATAAGCCCCTAAAAGAATGCTAATTGATTAGAAATTACCCTGTATATGGATATAAAATACCTATATTTATACATATTATTATAAAAAAACTTAAAAACTATGGTACCGCCGGCGCCGGCGCAGGGCCCAAGCTAGCAGCTGTTGGGGTTACAGTCTATGGAACCTTTTAATTTTTATGGAACCGTGCCGTGTCAAGGATCACTGGTTTTTGTATCTGGCCTTTGGTCCAACCGTCTAGCAAGAGCCTCTTGAGACGATGACTTCAGCTCTTCGCTCTTAAAGCGTTCACCGACACCACTATCGGGACAATGATCGTCGAGTCCACATCCCACATGGCGGTTATCTCGTGTAGTGAGCCAAGTCAAGGTACTTAATTGTTGAGCTTGTCCTTCTCGGCCTTCACGAGGTTCTCGTCATGTGGGATGGTGACGTCAACGAGCACTGCCCGGCGCTGGGACCGGTCGACCACCACGATATCAGGCTTAATTAAGCCTACAATTACGGAAAGAAAAAAGCTGAACAAAACACGCTCTCTAAATCTGTAGATAGATAAAAATAAAACAACGAATTTTTGTCGTCGCGTCGTCTTCAAATGTATTAGCATATACTGTACCTGTACAAGCCTATTTTATATAGTACACCGCAAGACGTAAGCCTGCCCACGAAGACTGATTGGACTTTATTCACCATACTGGCCCAATGCGGGTTGGTAAATTCACATACGCCATCGAATTTTTACTACTGACGTATGCAGGTTGCTTCACGGTGTTTTCCTTTACCGAAAAGCCAGTGGTGTGAAATTCTGTACATAAATTGCAAGGTATTCCAAATGGGTTCAAACCCATACCAATGTACGGGACCGGGATTTGAACCCACGACCTCACCATTATAAGGCGGGTGTCATTACCACTAGACCACCACGGCTCAATTTTTTGCACTTTTTTCACGGTATTTGCGTATTACTTGCACAAAAAATATTATCGAACTAGCTGACCCGGTGAACTTCATCTCACTGTCAACTGTCAATGACAACTTTTACAGGCAGGAACATTTTGTATGGGAAATATTTTTATTATTTTGCTAGCAAATTTTGTAAATTTTCAGCTTCCACGGATATTTCAACACCAAAATTAGCCTAATCGATCTAGCCGTTTTCGAGTTTTAGCGAGACTAACCACTATTCATTTTCATATACATAGATTTGTCCATATGATGTAGCATGAAAGACATGTTTTATCTACTTTAAATACCAGAAGCGATAAAAGTATCTATTTTGATTTAGGAATTAATTTATTACCACCAAATGTGCATTTGAAATAAATTATCAATTTTAGTTGTAGTTATGGTTCACTATTTTGGCTATAATGGCTTACACATAAGATATAGATATATATACTGTGACGGGTCCTTTGTAGGTCTATTTAAGATAGGCATTTCCAATGTTATATGTATATGTGTCACTCTAGCGGTTTTGGCAGCGCACGCCAGAATAGCTCGAAGATGGTAGATTTTTTCCTACTTACTTAACACTTATATTTTACATCATATTTTGGACAATTCACACAATATCTTTATAAATTGTACCCTATGTGTCATTCTAATGCTACATTATTGTACAGTTTCATTAAAATCCATTCAGTAGTTTTTACGTGAAAGAGTAACAAACATCCATCCATCCACTCATACTTACAAACTTTCGCGTTTATAATATTAGTAGGGCAGGAAGTAGGATATTTATTATTTACTCGTAAGCTAGCAACTAGTAAAACCAACTTACCTATGACTAAGCAAGTAAAGTAGTATTAATTAAACACTTCATCGTAGAGGAAAAACAATCATTCCACATAGAATTAATGACGTACGGAAAAACGTAGCCTTCCAGAAGAGTCATTACGCAGCAGTAGTGGCTAGTGGAAACTAGACACAGAAGCTAAAGTTATAACTTTGCTGAACTAGACTATTGTAAAAATATATTATTACTATAATGTACTATGGGACTAATAGCGCACTAAAATTACGGGATCGTGGTCAATAATCAGTGGTCAGTCATTATCGAATTGAAATCTATCATCTATTTTCTTTTTATTATAAAATCTATACCAATATAATAAAGAGGAAAGATTTGATTTTTTGTTTGTTTGCATTGAATAGGCTCCGAAACTACTGAACCGATTTGAAAAATTCTTTCACTGTTGGGAAGCTACACAATCCCCGGGTGTCATAGGCTACATTATATTTAAAAAAAAATAGAGAGGCTGCTAGTCATTAATAAATAGCAAAAAATATTTACCGGGTTGTTGAATTTTAACATAATGTTTTTGTTGTTTAACTTTCACGATTTGAACACATTATTATTATGTACTACGGGACTAATCGTGCACTAAAATTACAAGATAAATACGAGTAAATATGTTATTTATGTTAAAATTTAACAATCTGGTAAATATTTTTTGCTATTTATTAATGATTTTATAATAAAAAGAAAATAGATGATACATTTCAATTCGATAATTATGATTACGTACGACCTATAACAAAAATTTTCGGGTTGCTTACATTTTTGAATATTACCAAATATAGCAAAGAATTTATTTTTACAAATATAGACGACTAGCTGCCCGTTCCGGCTTCTCCCGGGTACAATTTGCTAAGGAAGACAAATAGTAAAGAGCCCTATTTTTTTGGAAATATAATGTAGCCTATGTTCAGCGGGAATAATGTAGCTTTAGTGAAATATTTTTTCAAATCGGTTCAGTAGTGTCGGAGCCTATTCAACGCAAATAAATAATCAAATCTTTCTTCTTTATAATATTGATATAGAAGAAAAAAAATTGGCAGAAGCCGAATTATTAATTAATGCATTCATTTGTTTCTAATTAATATAGGTATGCATTAATATTTTCATATTGAAATAGTTGTCAAATAGTCAAACGCAAACCTATATGGAATAAAAAAGAAAGAAAAAAAGTTGTCTGTGAGCCCCAAACTAGGCTAATCCTATATTTTGGGCGCCCGAAAGAATTAACCAATAATTTTAACTTAACTGATGGACGCCGAAGTGTAGAAATCAATAAAAAGTTTATTTAAGAGCTATAATTATTTTTCGCAAAAAATAGCATGACCGACTTCACCCGTGTACAAAATTCGTGAATATTTCGCACGGATCGATGTTACATTTTTCACATTATTGTTGATTTATCAAAAATGGCTAAGCCGATTTCAATCAAATTTTAATGGAACCAATTTCGAAGTATATTCTTTCTAATGAAAAAAGAATTATTGAATTTGGACTACTACGAAAAAAGTAAAACGTGGTTACACATTAAAAAAATATATATACGCGTCGAATTGAGTACCTCCTCCGGTTTGGTTCGTCGGTCAATGAAATATTCTCAGGCCTACCAAAATAAATATTAAAAATCAGTCGAACTGATATGCGAATTTTCTTCTCCTTCTTTTCGAGTCAGTGATTCGATCATTAAATTACCAGCGACGCAACGCGCAACCAGCATTTCGGTTACATTTTGCGTCTACCAAAAATTAAAAAAAAGAGCCGATAACTATATAGCTAAACGCCTAACAGTATTTTCATACTGTTAGGCGTCTAACAGTATTTTCATACTGTTAGGCGTCTAAGAGTATTTTCATACTGTTAGGCGTTTAGGTAAGTTTCACACTTTAAAACTAAGTATTTTTTGTATAGTTTCAAAGGCAATGTAAAAAGCTGATGACGACTTGATTACAGTCAGGCTTTGCAAAAGTTGACACGATCAGAAAATGCATATAACTCAATTTCAAAGTTCACAATTATTTTATTTATTTATCAAGCAATAAGGGCTGATGACCGATGAGGTAGAAAATTTCTCGAGTGGAGACCACGAACCAGCAAGCGCAGCATAGGACGTCCGCCTACGAGGTGGACAGATCATCTCATTAAGACCGCAAGATCACGCTGGATGCAAGCCGCTTCTAACCGGTCTTATATATGACGTCCACTACTGTGCTGCTATGGATCTCTAGCCATAGCAGCACAGTAGTGGACATTATATGGCTGATGGATGGGAAGATGGAAGGACTGAAGCAGTGGCATGATGTATACATGAAATACGACGCCAGTGTCTAAAAAGTTATTTATTATCATTCACTTACGTATTTAAGCTATCGTGTAAAACTTGGCCGCGCCACACAAGTTGGCGGACGTGAAGTTAAAGTGTGTATATAGGCCGCACCACACAATTGTATGTAAAATATACACGCTTATGAAAACTAACGTGGTTTTTGGACAAACTAATTAAAATACAGCACAATTGCCTATTACTCACGTATTACAAAGTAACAACGTAGTACAAAGTGCTACTCGAATTTTGACAGCTTTCGGAGATCTTCTTCAAGACTTGAAACACCTTCAAACTAGTGAAGTTATCCGTTTTAAGCACGGCGATTTTGCTGTCGTCTGTCCAGATATTGATTTTTCATTTTCCAGTTCTTTCCCACCGTCCACCTCCTGTGACCACCTGGGTGAACCGTGGGAAGTTCTTTTTTTACAACGGCTCACCTTTGTCCACCTGGGTCTTCCTTGGGAAATATTTAGTTTCCACCGTCCACCTAGTTACGAAATCTCTTCAGATTTGAAGTGCTATACCTTTTCGGATAGGACATATTTTTCAACGAATTTCGTCGAAACTTGGTTACTAAACACAGGTTTTACTTATATACTAATGGATTTTTCATGTCGTCGGCTATTTTTGATAGGTATTCAGCTCAAAAAGGGGGAAAATTTGCTGTCGCGCTACGTATCAGCCGATTTCGATAAAATTTGGCATGGTTGTTTACTATCTAAATCCTAACAATAATTGCAAATATATTATATACATAAGAGAAAGTTGAGATTTAGGCATATGAAGATGCTTAGCTCAGTGAAAGCTTAGTAACTGTACTTTCACCACGTCAATACACAAACGCATATGACCGAACATTTTTAATTTGCACAAAATATGCCGTAAAAAGTTTCACATACAGAAGCAAAATTTCATTAAAATACTTTTACTTCGAGTTTTTATTGCGAATGATATTATGAAGGCTGTTATTAAACTCCCAGAAATGTTTGGTTTGGAATTAGATGGGGCCGCGATTCATATTTGATGAGGGTGGCCATTTTGTGGGCCATCTATTATAAGGATTGAGTTTTGGGAGGTTAGGAGATATCTTTGGTGTTTTCCATTCTTGCAGCTTGCTTGTCATTCGTTAACCAAACCAACCGGTTGGCAAAAAAGACTTTGTCGTAATTGTTGGCTTTTTGTCGGCTCGTCTTCGGTCATTGAGCGCAATTCTATTTTTTTTTGGCATTTGCAGACATAAGCTTCTCATTGTAAGATTAGAAAAAGTTATTTAGCAGCTTTGAATAGGAATAAATATGTACCTATTAGGTACTTTATTTTTACGCTTATTTTAAAAACATGGTACAAAATCTACCCTACGGTTAAATATCTTCTTTGTTGAATAAATAGAGCTTTTGATCACTACATATTATAAATCAAAGTCGCTTCCCGCTGTCTGTCCCCGTGCTTATATCTTTAATGCTACGCAACGGATTTTGATGCGGTTTTTTTAATAGATAGAATGTTTTAACAGAAAGGTTTATATATATAATACACCTGTGCAAAGCTGGGGCAGGTCGCTAGTATTTTATAAATTTAACCTAGTTGTACTTTAACCCTTCTTTCGGAGGATCGTTCTGATTTTTCGTATTCGGTCTAATTATAGGTTTATGGAGTTGATGAATTTTCACTCTTCCACGCTCGTGTAGCAGAGCGCCCTAAGTGCACAACTTTAGCATAGAAAAACCATAAGTCGCTCACAAAATAGTTATATTTTGAAAACACTTAAAATGCAATAGCAGAATATTATAGCAAATTTTCACAAACGATATATTTCTGTTGCCACTATAACAACAAATACTAAAAACATAAAAAAATTAAAGGGGGGCTCCCATACAACAAACCTGATTTTTTAGCCGTTTTTCGCTCGAAATTAACAACGGTGACAGGTAGATGCTTGAAATATTCACAGAATATTAAGTTGTAAATTCCCTTCAAAAATAAATAATTAAAATACTATAAAATATATTAAGAGGGGCTTCTATACGGTTAAGTGTTCCGTCACTTCGTGCGCGAGTCAGGCTCGTTACTTGTCCGATTATTCAATTTTGTCTATGGTGGATGAAGAGTGTTTTAACAAGGTTTGTTCTTTCAGTGGCCAGGATGCCTTTAGTGAGAAAATACTATTCAAATCCATTGTATACTTGGTGACATTGAACAAGCTCACAAATTCATTAATTCTCAATTCACATCCAGCGAACTCAAACAAGCAGAGTTTGCTCAAGTGCCAATGCGGTATTTGTCTTACGTTGTAACTACGAATTGAGTGAATGCTTGTGAATATTTCATTTGTATTTGTTTGCGTAATGGAATGTAAACTCATCGCAAAGCTTAACGTTCCATAAGCACACAGTTCACTCTGGTCACTCAACTTAGAAACAGATTTCTTCGCCAATTATGTTTGCCTGGTATCAACCATCTGATGGCATCATGAAAATTGAGTTTTGTCATCATAATCATCATCTAGAACCGCTCATATTACAATTTGACTAGTGTTTCTTAGCTATCACTGAAGGTAAGCATTTTTTTATATTTCGCATAGGTTTGCGTTAAAATTCAGCGCGGTTAACGTTTGGATGGGTGACCGCGGTTGGCGTCTAGAACTGACCGCTACCGTGACTTGGATGACACTTTGCCAAGGACATTGATACTAACTCTTCCAAGCACTTTGCAGATACTTTGGTTGTTTATCGTAAAGCCATGTCAAGGGTTTTTACACACCACACAACCATAATAATATTTTGAACATCTTCTATATCTATCTATCTATTCCTATATGTATAAATGAGTGTTTGTGTGTATGTATTTTAGAATTTATAGAATCAAAAACATTGCATTTGATCATGTGATTATCTTTATCAAAGTTGTTGTGCATGAGCCAAAGGTTTCTTAGTGGATGCGACCAATATTCGACAGGTGGCGCCACAGTTGGTGGCGTATCAACGCGCGCCCCTGTACAGCTAGTAATCTATAAAAAAAACCGTACTAGCATAGTTTAAATTACAGTTTGAAATAAATAAATATTGAGGGAACAGTGTTAAAAACTAAATTATAAATTATAGGATAAAAATCTTAATAAGCAATTATACCTATTATACTACGGACTTATTTCGAACCACCCTCATTGTGAAAAAAATATTAAAAATAATCGGAGTGTGCGGAAACAGTGTTAAAATATAATAAAGTGTCATCTCTAACGGCTTCGACTCAGGTCAAACAGTTTTGGCCGCAGTAAAGGTACGATTTCTATTTATTTACCTATAGTTTCGCCAACGAACCTGCCGCTACAATCAGCTGTGTGCGTTTGTTTACATCATAGAAAAATATTTTTCTAAGGTTTACATTGTCATCAATTTCACCTACGCACACTACCATTTAGAATTATTTGAGAAGAAAGGTACCTTTTCTAGGTTAAATTTAAAAAGCAATGCTAGGAAAAACCAACTGGTGACTCTTTCTCATAGGCTGGCGAAATCGGAGAGGTCTGTATATATTGGTGGGCCCGCTATATGCAACCGAATATCCGTAGAAGTTCGGGATGCACCTTCCGCTGGGTCGTTTAGGAATAAATTAAAATGTTGGCTACATGAGCAAACTATTCTATGACGTAAATGACTTTATCTACACTAATGTTGTAACATTCTACTTATGTTTCCAATACTTTACTTATAATGACTACTGTTATAGCGCAGACAACAAAACACTCAATTTAAGCAATTTCACATGATGTTATAATATCCACATCGATATCGTAAAATCTTATTATAACATCGCGCGCTTGCTCCTGATTGGCCCTGCGCGCGCAGCTGATAGATTTTAATGGCACCAAAGTTCACTGTGACAATACACGTACGCGTGAATTTAATGTTTTGCAATATGTTTTTTTTTTTTTTTTTATTAGTGAAGATAAAGTAGTGTATGCAACTGCATATAACACGGGTATTAAAACACTTACTTACACGTTACTATTATAAAACTCGCTGCACTCGTTTTATAAACTCACACTCGTGTTTTAATACCCTTCATTATATGACAGTTGCATAAACTACTATTTTAAAATTATCGATTTAGTGACTGATTTGGTAATTGTCAAGTTCTTCTATTTTAATTTTTGACCGACGAACCAAACCGGTGGAGGTACTCAATTCGACGCGTATATTTATTTTTTATTTGTAACCACGCATAACTTTTTTCGTAGTGGTCCGATTTTAATAATTCTTTTTTTATTGAAAAGGGTATACTTCGAAATTGGTCCCATTAAAATTTTATTGACATCGGCTGAGCCATTTTTGATAAATCAAAAATAATGTGACAAATGTAACATCGATCCGTGCGAAATATTCGCGAATTCTGTACACGGGTGAAGTCGGTCATGCTATTTTTTGCGAAAAATAATTATTACTATTTCGTTATTGTATAGTGCCCTAATTATCATACTACTACACGGGGCTTATCGCGCAATAAAACTTGAGATATGAGCTATGGTACTTAATTAGCTCATATCTCAAGTTTTATTGCGCGATAAGTCCCGTGTAGTAGTATGATAATGTGTTCAAATCGCGAAAGTTTAAAAATAACATAGTGCCCTAATGTATTTATTACTTTTTGACTTGTAACAAATGGCGTTATGAATAAATGACTACAAATAAATTCGATAAAGCAAGAACTCAATTCGTATGTTTGCAAACTATTTAACTAAATTAAAATGTACCAGTTAAATATAGGTACAAGCTAAAGAGTTGACCAATACAATACAAGAACACTTTATTAACACCAAAAGAAATAAAACATAACAGAAAAAGAAAAAACCAGACATGTGCAAATCAGGCTCGCACACTGAGGGTTCGGTACAAATCCTGAAAATTTCACAAAATTGGGAAGTAAGTAAGTTCATCTTTTTTTTTCACTTTTCTCGTCATACATCGAAAACTACAGATTGTAAAAATAATTCAAAACCGGTTTAAGCATGCGCTAATGAAGTTCTTTCATATGATACCTCACATGATACAATTTACTCACTCTGAATTTTAGACCAATTTTTTTTTTTGTATTTATGCAATATTTTTGTGATTGAATAAAAATGTACAGATTTAAGATTTACATGGTGTACTTTAAAAAACGTTAAAATGCCAAATTTTATAGTTCTTGATTAACGGGAAGTACCCTGTAGGTTTTGATTCCCTTGTGACGGTCGAAATATGCATTTTTTTACCACATAAACGGCTTACTTTTTTCTACGATAACAGAGAGCTTTTATTTTTTTCACAACTGTAAAAAACTATAATTATACGTTTATAGTTTAAATTTTAAGTCGATATCGTTCCCGAGATAAGAGGTCTTGAGTCTTGACACACGGAAGAGGAACAGATGGACAGACGGACAGGCGAAGAATCCTATAAGGTTTCGCTTTTAGGGTTCCGTAACCAAAGGGTAAAAATGGCACCCTATTACCTAAGACTCCGCTGTCCGTCCGTCCGTCTGTCTGTCTGTCTGTCTGTCTCAAGAACCGTGATAGATAGAACGTTGAAATTTTCACAGATGATGTATTTCTTTTGCCGCTATAAAAACAAATACTAAAAACAGAAAAAAAAAACTATATAAGGGGGGCTCCCATACAACAAATCTGAATCTTTAGCAATTTTTCGCTCGATATTAATAACGGCGACAGGTAGATACTGGAAATATTTAGTTTAACATGCACTTTAATAATAAATAATTAATTTAAAACAAAATAAATATTTAAGGGGGGCTCCCATACGTGTAACGTGATTTTTTTAATAACGGCAACAAGAAGATGCTTGAAATATTCACAGAATAATAAATTTTATGTTTCTTCAAAAATAAATAATTAAATTAAAACAAAATATTTTTAGGGGGCGCTTTCATACGGTACAGAACCCTTGGTGCGCGAGCCCGACTCGCACTTGGCCGATTATTTTTTCTTTTGAGGTACGGAACCCTAATAACGACAAAAA
Organism: Hypomecis atomaria; assembly: GCA_964007245.1. Classification (NCBI taxonomy): domain Eukaryota; kingdom Metazoa; phylum Arthropoda; class Insecta; order Lepidoptera; family Geometridae; genus Hypomecis; species Hypomecis atomaria. Next base: position 3,864,515 of record OZ023296.1, on the reverse strand, counting down.
AGGTACAAAAAGCCTTCTTCCAGACAAACTGTACCTATAAAGAAACTTTAAATTAAACAAGGTTATTGTACGTTCTAAAAATGAAACTTCTTTTATCGTAACAATTCATTTTGCCTTATTTGAAAGATGTCCTTCATATTTTGTAATCAAATCACCCTCAGGACACGTGCCTGGCAGCGTGACGTCATTCACGAAGACATTAAATTTAATTGAACACAAAAGGAAGTTAAAATTCCATTTTCACCGAACCAAATTATTTATAGCGCGTCCGACAAAATTACCTACAAAACATTCCTGTATTTGAGTGATGAATAATTAATTTTCAGGTATATAGTCATGTTTTCTAAACAAAAATAGAGCATAGTTCTAAATTCGAACAGTAACGTTACTAATGATTTAGTTTTACTTTTTAGGTTATGTACCCAAAGGGTAAAAACGGGACCCTGTTACTAAGACTCTGCTGTCCGTCTGTCTGTCTGTCTGTCACCAGGCTGTATCTCATGAACCTTTATATCCAGAAAACTGAAATTTTCACAGATGATGTATTTCTGTTGCAACTATAATAACAAATTCTAAAAATAGAATAAAATTAATATTTAAAGGGGGCTCCGGAATACAACAAACCTTAATTTTTAAGCGATTTTCGCTCGACATTAAAAATGGTTACAGGTAGATGCTTGGAATCTTCACAGAATATTTAGTTGTATATTCAATTCAATAATAAATAATTAAATTAAAATAAATTAAAAATTTAACGGGGGCTCTTATACAGAGCGGAACCCTTCGTGCGCGAGTCCTACTCGTACTTGGTCGATTTTTTGAAATGTGAATAAGTCGTTTGATCTCCAACTCGACTGTTATAGTTCGGCCGTTCAGAGAATGCGTTCCTGACACGTCATCTTGAAAAAATGCTTTTGGCCGATATCTCGGAAACTATGTACTTAAGGGCAAAAAACATTAGGATCATTATTGTAGAAAATAAAATTCTGCATCTCTTGTTGACAACATACTTTTTTGTAAAACTTACCGTTTACGATTTATGGACCATTTAATGTTTTTTGCCCTTAAGTAACGTAAGTGTAGTAGTTTCCGAGATATCGGCCAAAAACATTTTTTCAAGATGACGTGTCAGAAACGCATTCTCTGAACGGCCGAACTATAATAAGCGATGTTCTGATCGAATTCCTGTGTGTTGCTTGAGTGTATACTTTTCAAGCAGGAAAAAGTAAATTCCTATGAACCGGACAGTTAACCGGTTAAACAGGACTTCAATTTAACACATCCTCTGTCATTAACTGCAAGTCTTTTCAACTATCGGAGGCAGTACGGTACGAGTTACGGGCAGTGCAAGGCAGTACCTATAGCAGTTCTGGTCAACACACTGTCATGACAGCTGCAAAGAGGTTTGATTCGACCTAGGTATATCTACCGCTCTTGTCCTGATGCCGGGGTTCTCTAACACGGCATCGGTATCCCCTACCTGTAGTAAGAGGCTAATAAAAGGGCTAATAATAAATTTCATTTCATTTCCAATCTATACCGCAAAAATAACACCTATCAACGATATCAACGCAGAGTCCACTCACGAAAGCGTGCATTATTGAAAACTATTGGACATCGGTCGAGTTGAAATGAATTATTAAGTTGATGGAAAAAATCACCGCGGGCGAAATCAATTTCATCGGGGCCTATAAAAAATATGGGCATAAAAGCTTGTGGACAAAAATTGGTGAAACAAGAGCGCTGCCAGGCTATTAGTAAATGAATATAAATTAAACTTGTACTATGCATGAACAATACGGAAATTCTAGAAATCGATAAATCCTAATTAAAAGATAGATATTACTTTGGTGCAGTACATAATATCACCTTAATCGCGTTTCTCAATAAGTGGGTCTTAAAATGAACACACGGACAAGACAAAGATCATGTGCAATGCCCATGTTGTACCCACCCCAATATCAGTTGAAAACTCGGTTCCTGAAGTTGCTACCTAGGACAAGTAGTCCAGTTAGGTAGGTCCAACTTCAAGAAAGAAGCCAATCGCCAAATCCAACTCCGCTGGGCAGCGTTCGGAAAATTGCGTAACGTCTTCTCGTCGAATATACCTCAGTGCCTCAAGTCGAAAGTGTTCGACCAATGTGTGTTACCAGTGATGACTTATGGCACTGAAACGTGGTCTCTTACTATGGGCCTTATTAATAAGCTGCAAGTAGCCCAATGTAATTAGGTTCAGGATGACAAATTACACTTCAGGGATCTTGTTTTTCCAATATATTTCATTTTACAGCCATATCTTGTATTTTAACAAAAACAACCGCACCGCCATGTTTTCCTCTATATCAAACAATGTTGCCACTTTAGGAAAGTTAAAGTCGCCTATGAGATTATTTTAACAAGTATGAAAATAAATTAATATTCAGGCATTAAGCGGTAGCACAGCTAATTATATTATATCTGACGGATGAGGGGACGAATTAGGGGACGATAAGGTATGCTCTGTAACACCAACGAGCTATGGAGAGGGCTATGCTCAGTCTTTCGAGGCGAGATCGAATCAGAAATAAGGAGATCAGTAGAAGAACCAGAGTTACCGACATAGCCCAATGGATTGGCAAGTTGAAGCAGGGCACATAGCGCAGAGGACTGATGACCGATGTGATCGAAAAGTTCTCGAGCGGAGACCACGTACCGGCAAACGCAATGTAGGACGTCCACCCACAAGATTGACGGACCGCAGCATCGCGCTTGATGCAAGCCGCTTCTAACCGGTCCTATTGGAGATCCATGGGGGAAGCCTATGTCCAGCTGCTGACGTTCTATGGCTGATGATGGGTGAGTACATAAAACGAAATTTGATGATGATTTTTTTTAGTAAAACTAAAAGTTGTATACTTAATTATAAATCCTAATATAAAAACGTATTTGACTATTTTAACTAATTACTAGAATCTTACACATTATTTTGTATCACTAAACGTCGTTAACTTTGCACATTATTTTGTGAAGTAATTTAAATTTTTAACTTGTGGGTCTTTTTATGAATGTAAAAAGATCGTAACTTTTTATATAACCATATTTCAATTTTTTAATGATCTGTAACCAAACGTTATTCAATAAAGTTAGTATGAATATTCATCGACTATCCAGCCAAATATTATTGCAAAAAACACGCCATTCATTTAAACCCACAACCAACAAAAACCATAATTAAGTAAATTACTTCTGTGTTTCAATTACCTAACCTCAAACCAAGAAAAAGAAAATAGAGATTAGAAAAAAATATGTGATTAAAGATGCGATACCATTGAAACTGCGCACAGAAGTCGGTCCTTTATCTCGTGACAGGGGTGGGCGAATAAACACCAGCCCTTGACCACAGAATATCGACAAGTACACATTAGTATAGGTAGACTAGGCATGATGACTAAAACAATTTAATTAGTCCGTCAGATAGACTATCAAAAAATATTGTACAGGTATTTATTTATTTTATTGATTAATCAAAAATTTATGAAAGTATAGCCTGTTAAAGACGTTCCGCGTGACGTCACAAGTGCCATACAAATGTATAGACTTCTGTGAGAGAGATGACGTCACGACCTCCACTCCCAAACTTTGACAAGGTTTATCTTTGTCATTTGTTGTTTGATTGTTAAAAGAAAAAATACGTGTCCAATATTTTTAGATAATCTTACTTACGGACTTAATTATAATAATGATTTTTAGGGTTCCGTACCCAAAGAAAAAACGGGACCCTATTACTAAGACTTCGATGTCCGTCTGTCCGTCTGTCTGTCTGTCACGGGGCTGTATCTCATGAACCATGATAGATAGGCAGCTGAAGATTTCACAGATGATGTATTTCTGTTGCCGCTAAAACAACAAATACTAAAAATAAAATAAAATAAATATTTAAGGGGATCCCATTAAAAAACCTGATTTTTTAGACGTTTATCGCTCTATATTAATAATGGTAACAGGTAAATGCTTGAAATTATCATAGAATATTAAATTTTATATTCACTTTAATAATAAATAGTAAAATTAAAATAAAATAAATATTTAAGGGGAGCTCCCATACAGTACGGAACCCTCCGTGCGCGAGTCCGACTCGTACTTGGCCGATTATTTTACCCAGTCATTATGGTTTCTAGGACTTGGATTACTGAGATATCATTGACCGAAGTGAAGCGAGGTCTGTGTTTCCACACGACGTTTTTGCTTTCGTCTGACCAGTACTAGTACTAAAAGTAAGTTCGTTTAAGCCAGGTGGCTAGCCCTGGTGTCAGAGTTTTTAGGCCAACTGAAAACCTCTGACATGGCTAAACGGTTATGACAACCAGGACCTACAATTCAACTTAGTATTATTACTGTCAACGAACCTAAAACTCCAAACGAAACTAGTTTTTGTCTACTATAGGTCAAATGTGACGTGGTGGTTGTGATGTAAATAAATAAATGTTAGGGGACATCTTACACACGGTCTCTGACCCCAAGCTAAGTAAAGCTTGTGATATGGCTGCCAGAGACTGATAAACTACAAATAGTTATTATTAAATACATAGGTACTTTTGTGAGCCGTGGTGGTCTAGTGGTTGTAACGCTGGCCTGTCATTCTTGAGGTCGTGGGTTCGATTCGATCCCGGTCCCTTACCAATGAGTTTCTTTGGAACTTATATACGGAATTTCACACCACTGGCTTTTCGGTGAAGGAAAACATCGTGAGGTAACCTGCATACGCCCGTAGAAGAAATTCGATGGCGTGTGTGAATTCACCAACGTGCACTGGGCCAGCGTGGTGGATATGGCCCAATCACCCTTTGTGGGTAGGCCTACGTCCTGCAGTGGACTATTAAAAAGGCTGGTACAGTACAGTATTAGAAAATACCTAAATAACATCCAGACACAGAGCAAACACCTATGTTTATCACATACATAAATATTTGCCCTGAGTGGGTATCGAACCCACGCCTCCTTGATCCATTAGTCAGGGTCACCAACCACTGAGCCACCGAGGAAGTCACTGAGCTATCGAGGCAGTCAAACCCAAACTGCGGAGAACCTAATCCTCGAGTTGGTGGTAAGCGACCTTCAGTCAATTGGGTAACCTGTAATCTACAACAAAATACCGAACTCGCTGAAAAAACTCAGCCACACTCTCTTCAAGGCAAAACTAAAGAAGGCCCTCCTGACTAAGTGTTACTACACTGTTAGCGACTTTATGACTGATAAAAAAATTAATTGGGATACTATTATTGACTAATCAATCTATGACATTGTAGTTTACTAACATAATACTTACACTAATCTTTGACATTGTAATCAATTTAAACATAACCTTAGACATTTATTTTTGTAATATTAATTCGATTTGATAATAATAAATTGAGCTGCCAGTAACGTTGCACGCCTTGAATAGGCAATTTTGTACTAAGCCATCATTATATATTTACACCACCAATGTAACATGCAAACTGCAATAAAAATTTTGATATTGACTTTGGGTTTTCCGCAGCTTGTAGCTAACATCACACCCGCCAAAATGTTTGATTCGACCTACGCCAGGAACATACAATTAACAGATTTAGTGGTGACACCAATAGTACTCGTATAGCAACAGTGCCACTGCAATACGTTATTCGATACGACAGCCAAAATTCGGGTGCATTAAAATATTCAAATTTAAATTAAGGATCTTTCTTTATTCATGATACAACAATGGTTCGTTATATGTATTTAGTTAGGACAAGTACAGGTAGGATGGAAACTTTAAAAAAAATTACAGTATGTTTTGCTTTTAAATACACGTATGATCTATTTATTCCTTATAACTACTAATATTTAAAATAGTATTAAGTCAATTCTAAACGAAAAAAATACTGTTACCTTAACAAAGGGTACGAATCCTCGTATATGTTTGTTGTAGAAATTAATAAAAGAAAAACTTCGATAGCGGCAGTAGATAACTGCCGTGGATTGTAAGGAAGCGCCTCTTAAATATTAATTTTATTCTATTTTTAGGGTTCCGTACCCAAAGGGTAAAAACGGGACGCTATTACTAAGACTCTGCTGTCCGTCCGTCTGTCTGTCACCAGGCTGTCATAAACCGTGATAGCTAAAAAAGTTGAAATTTTTACAGATGACGCATTTCTGTTGCCGCTATAACAACTAATATACTAAAGGCTCCAACAACGACAAGCCTGTTTCTTTATGCCGTTTTTCGCTCAATATTAAGGGAATATGCAGACTCTTGAAAAAGGGCTAATAGGGCTCATACTGTACGGAACCCTTCATACGCAAGTTCGAGTTGCCTTTGGCCAATTTTTAGTGTTTGTTGTTATAGCAGCAACAATTATATGGATCTGTGAAAATGTCAACTGTTTGGCTATAATAGTTCATAAGGTACAGCCTGAATACAGACAACTGAGTCTTAGTAATAGGGTCCCGTTTTACCCTTTGGGTACGGAATCCTAAAACTTCCTTATACAATCCTTTCAGCCTAGCCGAGACAAGGAAGAAAGCGGAGCGTTGGCCGTCCAGCGGCAAAATGGGTCGTCGATATAGAGAATATTGCAATCAAATCTGCTAGCTTAGCATACAAGAGTTTGTCAACGTGTGAAAATATGACAGGTAGCTTTTACCCTAGACTAGCTTTTGCCCGCGGATTCACCCGCGTGATATTTGGATTTTTATGCTATCCCATAGGAACCTTTCATTTTTCCGGGATAAAAGTAGCATATGTCACTTTCCGTCTTTCAAACTAAGTAAGTATGTCGACAGTTCTTTTTTTGACATTTCTTGAAGCGCACGCTTGAATAGCTCGCAGATTGCAGAATTTTTCCTACTTACTTAACACTTATCGTTATATTATGAATAATTTACGCAATATCGTTATAATTTATAGCCCATGTGTTATTTTGATATTTAAGCTGTAATATTGCAAAGTTTCATCTCAATTCGTTCAGTAGTTTTTGCGTCAAAGAGTAACAAAAATCCATCTATCCATCCTTACAAACTTTCGCGTTTATAATATTAGTAGGATAGGACTTCACCATAACTCTGTCTCGTTCTGACTCGTCGATAGAATTATTTAGTGGTCCGCATGCTAGCACGGCTAGACACGATTAGCACAGGATCGATACAAATGGCACCGTAGGAGAGAGGCCCAGAATAAAGCAGGCTGCGGATGATGATGATGAAGACAATCCTTTCTGCCTACAGCATGTATAAGAAGCGATACAAAGTACTTCAGTATTCTCGTGAAAACAAAAAGACAGACTTTGTTTAAATTAAAATATACAACTCTTTAATCTGCATTATTTCACTTATAAATACTTGATCCGAATCCTGGAGCTACCATTGTGTTCTACCGTTATCAATCAGCATGTAAGTGTTAGTCTTTTTTTGTGTTTTGATTTATCTTCAGATTTTGTATCGATAACAATTTTACAAGCTTTTATTTAGTTTCACCTGTTCCGTTGTATGTCTTTCGGTTTGTAATCAAATCTTGCAAGTTAAATATCATCCACTTCCTGGTTACCGGTTGAGCTTAAATTTTGCATACATGACTGTGTAAATCGCGTGTCAATGCCATATTATGATGACATGGTGCTGATTTGATGATGGAGCTGGAAGGTGGCCAAAGGAACTTAGCAATGAAACGACACAACCTCATCGAGTTTGGGTTCATTTGAATGGTATTGGCGAGTAGTCTGTCTTTTAATGGCAACCAGGGTCTGATGATGGAGCTGGAAGGTCATAAGAACTCTGTAATGACGCACTCCTATCGAGTTACGGCTCGTTTGATTCGTCTTGGCGAGTACTTGTTCAGTAAAAGCTTGTTTTAAAAAAAAAGGTTTTTTTAATGTAATATTTGTTTTGTACTCGTATATAGGTAAGGTAAGGTCAGGTAGGTAAGCGATTTGTTCTTGAAATCATGTCATAGATTTAAATGTTGTTATTTTTATCTAGCTTCTAAATAAGGAAAAATGCCGCAGTTTTATTGTTTGTTGTTATTGTTTTATATGTAGTAATTTCTGTGCTAGTCATGTTGTTTTTCATCCCGCTCGCGCGGTTTCCACTAAAGCACAACATATAGGCTTAAAATATGGCAGTATGTAGCCAAACGCAAAGCTATATTATATAAAAAAAACCGGCCAAGTGCGAGTCGGACTCGCGCACCGAGGGTTCCGTACAAACCTGCAAGGTTTACAAAGTTCTAAGTTCAAAGTTCTTCAAAAAAAGTAATAAGTTTATATTTATTAAAAAATATATATTTTGTAATGTAACTAAAAATTTAAGGTTTTCGGAATTTTTCCTTTATGTGTGCTATAAAACGTTGCTTCATGCCAAATTTCAAGATTCTAGGTCGACTGGAAGTACCCTTTAGGTTTTGATTCCCTTGCGAGTACTTGCGAGTTTCAAAATATGCAGCTTAAATTGCTGTTTCTTTTGATTGCGTTGACATAGAAGTTTGATTTTGTTACAGCTTAAAGGTATTATAGACCTGAGTATTTGGTATGAATTTCAATTTAATACCTCTACGCGTTTATGAGGAAATGGGTAGTAAGGTTAAAATTATTAAAAAAATATATATTATGTGATGTAACTAAAAATTTATGGTTTTCTTAATTTTTCCTTTATCTATGCTATAAGACGTTGCTTCGTACCAAATTTTAAGATTCTGAGTTCACGGGAAGCACCCTGTAGGTTTTGATTCCCTTGCAAGTGTCGAAAATTTGCGGCATAAACGGCTGTATCTTTTGATTGCGTTGGCTTAGAAGTTTGTTTTTTTCACAGCTTCAAGGGACAGTAGACCTGAGTAATTGATATAAATTTCAGCTTCATACCTCCACGCGTTCCTGAGAAAAAGGGTCTTGACAGACGGACGGACGGACAGACGGACAACAAAGTGATCCTATAAGGGTTCCGTTTTTTCCTTTTGAGGTACGGAACCCTAAAAATATGTTTAAAAAGTCGATGAAGAAAAGGTCTCTCTCTAGGTTTCTATAGGTGTAGATAAAATACCTAGCCGTGACATCACTTCGTGTGATGTGATCGCGTTTACCCTAGTTAGAACTAGATATTGCCAAAATACTTGTGTTCTAACGCATTTTCCTGAAACGAGTCAGATTTCTGTAACTCCAAGTGGGCTATCATCAAAAAATGCAGTTGGTCCTAAGTGTTGCTACTCCAGAACTAGTATTGACTGATATTACATATCCCTTAACTCTAGTTATAGCAAAGGCATTTCATAGTAACTAGTTATAGCTAGGGAATACGCGTTGTAGCAATGACATTTGTAGAGAAACTAACCTTTTTGTTAGCTTCTCTACATTCAGACTCTTTCAACGATAACACTGCCAACTAACAATTCTAATTAGGAAATTTTTCAAATTCTTTTTGACAGGATCAGCGATCCTTGTTCTGTAAAATTCGGCAGTCTTGAGAGGGAAGTCATCTTGAAGACACCAGAGTGCATGTCTTGTAATTTTTTTATGATACTGTGTGATCTTAGATTGCGTGGACGAGTCCCGCAGTGAAAACGGCATGAGCGTCGGGTAACAGTCAGGGTGAGAGGCTCCGGTCCCTTTGACCTTGCTTTCAGGAGGATCTCATGTGTTGGGGCCACTGACCCCTTACCCTGGAGCACCAGGCTGGCGCTGTCGACGAACCCTGTCGGCCGGTTTGGGCCGGTGCCTCCACCTCAAGCGACAGATCAGCACCGCAGGTGTCTTCACGCTAGCGCTCACCTAGCGCTACCCTGCTGGCGCCACACTATCGTCGGGTCCAGCTCAGCCTACACAAAATCCTCGGCCAGCCTCCAGCGTGGTTCTTTGAGTGCTACCCTCTCCGTCCGTAACATTTTACGGACTCTTCGTTTCTCAAAATTCTTAACTCTCTCTCCGCTTCATGAAAACATTATATACCATAAGTGCAGTGTGTTATCTGTAGTGTAAATAAATGTTTAAATACTGTGGTTAGTTTTCTATATTAATCTCCTTTCTCCGAACCGTTAGGAATCCTATTCATTAGGCAGGACTCTTTGGGTAGGTTCTCTGAAGTCTCGTAACTTGTGGTGTGGCAACCGGCTCCCCCGCTTGCCACATTACGGGTTCCTCTCTAATCCTCTCGTAACTTGTGGTGCTGCAAACGGCTTCCCCGTTTGCAACATTACACATTTCGTAATAACTAGTTCTAATTAGGGAAAACGCGTTCACTCTAAAATCGGGATATACCTGTGACATACTCGTATCTATAATTATGAGCTATGTAAACCTATTAAAATTGTAATTTTCAATTCCATATTTAATTAACTATTTTTTTTTCTATATCTGGCTGTAAATTCAATGTTTTATTATTAATTTTTAAAAATTGGAAGAAGCCACTGGTAATTGAAATACAATTGTAAGACTGGTTCGGAGTCGGTGGATTCATTAAAGTTTTTGTCGCCTGTTTGATGTCAATAAATAAATATTTGAATTTATTTGATTTGATGTGGTATATTTTATTATTCCAGTTGGACGACATATATCAGATGCAAAGAATGGCCCCAGCACTCGAAAAGACCATGGTCCTTGAAAAGACCGAGCCTCTGCCGAGACCGCCGCCAGGTGACGAGGTGGTGATCAGTGGAATGTCCGGGATTTTCCCAAGCTCTAACAGTGTTCCGGAGTTCATGGACAATCTTTACAATAAGGTGCAGTAGATAATAAAGCCATCGCGAGTTCAATGAAGTTTCAAAGAAAATAGCTAATCACGGCATCTCCACATAAAGCAACACCTTTTTATTTAAGACAAAAAAAATGGGTCGATATCCTGCAGCAAAAGTAATGATTTTGACATCTAATACTTTTCAGGTCGACATGGTGACATCAGATGACCCTCGCTGGGTGTTCAACCACCCCGAAATGCCGAAACATCTTGGCAAAGTAAGCGGGATGGGCAAGTTCGATGCTCAGTTCTTCAGGGTGCACTACAAGCAGGCCTGCACTATGGAACCCATGAGCCGAAAGCTGCTGGAACATGCATATGGTGCTATCTATGATTCCGGTCAGTAAAAGTAAAATAATAGTAATAACTAGTCTTAAAACCCTGTTTAAAAACACTTATGATAATTTAAAAATAACAATACGAAGCATAATATTACAAAAATCGGTTAAGTGCGTGTCGGACTCGCGCACAAAGGGGCCGTACCGTGTTGGAGCTCCCTGAGCCCCATCCCTCTTGCCATTATTAATAGCGAGCAAAAAAACTCCTAAAACTCACGTTTGTTATAATATGGGCTCTCCTTATATTTTTATTTTAATTAGTTTTTAGTATTTGTTGTTATAGGAGGAGTTATAGGAGTCGGAGGAGAGGTTGGCAACCCCAACTGTCAACATCGCATCTGTGTTATAGTTATTCATTAAAAATAAAATACTGCAAATTTACCATCAAAACGCATTTAATAAGTAACCGTGCACCAAAATACATCGTCAAAAGTTGAAGTGTAACGCGGAAATAGCGAAACAGTGATAAAAACTCGACATAAACTTTTCCATAGTGCAGTGACTTTTCGAGCCGAATGTGCCACTAATAACCTGAGGAAACCACCAAATAACAAGGTTAGCCCCCCGAACTCGCTAAATACAATAGAAAAACAAGTTATAAAGGCGATTTGGCAAAAACAAAATCATTTATAACCTACAATATAGTCGATCGACGCAACGAAAATATTAATTTCAAAAAAATCACGTAACAGCGCCATCTAGCGGGGAATAGAAAAACGAGTCACAAAATATCAACACTCTTGAATTAGTTCCGCTACTCACTACTTGGAGCGCTAGCGCCATAATTGTCTAACCTTTGGAAAGTGCTGCCATCTAGAGAATTTGCCAGAAATCAACCTTCCAACAAGCATAATTACAAGAAACAAACCCTGACGGAAATAGGAGCGCACTGTCGATCGTAACACTATAGTCCAGCTCGTTTAGACTTCGAACCACCGGTAGAGGGCGCAACTCATTATGGATGAAATAAAAAATTTGTTGTTAATTATGCAAGAAGAAATGAGACAGCAAAAAGCAGAAATGACAGTTATGAAAGAAGACATTAAGAATACTATTAATAATAACATCAACGAAAAATTTAAAACGATCGAAAACAAAAATGCACTCATAGAGCAAAACCTAGAAAAACAAAAAAAGGCGTTAGATAATGTCGAGAGATTTATGAGACGGAAAAACCTATTATTTTTTGGGATAGAAGAAAACGAAAAAAGCTATCAAGACTTAGAGGAAAAAATGTTAGACTTCATAAATAATAAGTTGCATGTTAAATGCGATAAATTTGGCATAGAGTCTGTAAGAAGACTTGGAAGGAAAAGTGAGAAGATAAGGCCCATTGTGGTTACACTACTGACTATGGGTTTAAAAATACAAATTCAAAAAAATAGAAAACATTTAAATGAAACCTCATACTACATAAAAGAAGACTTCCCGTTAGAAATATTAAATAAACGAAGAGAGCTTCAAATCGAGCTAGAAAAAGAAAGAGAAAAAGGGAAAAAAGCATTTATAAAGTATGACAAACTCGTAGTTTTGGAAAACACCCAGGAAGACCAGCAGAAAACATCCAACAAGAAAAGAAACTTATCAGAATCACCAGAAATATCTCATCCCTATATGAAGGCAGACAAACAAAATAAAAAACAACCTTCAAAATTGAACAAAACAAATAATATGGCCAATTTTATAATTAAAAAAGCAACACTTGTGCACGCTGGGCCAAGCTCTTCTTCCACCCAAAACTATAACCAAATAACATCAAACGCAGAATAGCAACCAACGGCCCCTCTCGATCTTCCAAGCCGGCTGGTCACCGTGGAAGAATATGACCACAACCCTCCAACCACTGTCACGAAAAATTCAGGTAAAAAAGAATGCCTAAAAGTGGCCACTTATAATGTCAGATCATTAATTTCAACTGAAAAATACATAGAATTAACGCACGCTATCCGAAACATCGACATCGATATACTTGGCTTAGCAGAAATAAGAAGAAAAGGATGTAAAATAGAAGAATACAACGAACACATACTTTGCTATAAGGGTGAAACATCCGGTCAATACGGTGTGGGATTTCTCATTAAGAAAAAATACATGAATAATATTACAAATTTTTGCGGACTTTCGGAAAGAGTAGCTCTACTTCAACTAAAATTCTACGATATAGATCTGTCAATTATTCAAGTATACGCACCAACAACAGATAAAAGCGAAGAAGATATTGAAGCATTCTACCAAACATTACAAAACGCCCATAACCTACTGGAAAACTACAAAAATGTCCTGGTGATAGGTGACTTCAATGCCAAAATAGGATTGCCAAAATACAACGAAAACCTTATCATGGGCAGGTACGGATACGGAAAAAGAAATGAAAGAGGAAATAGATTAGTGCGATACGCGTTTGAGTATAAACTATCTGTTATGAATACCTACTACCGAAAGAGAAACGATAAAAGGTGGACCTGGATATCGCCAGACCAAAAAACAAAAAATGAAATTGATTTTATCATGTCGAACTCTCCGAAAATTATAACAAACGTAGAGGTTCTAAGCAACGTAGAGTTTCCGTCCGACCATCGAATAGTAAGAGCAACAATTCTTCTAGGAAACACTAAAAAGAGTAGGAAACACTTCAATGGCACAGCGTCGTCACTTAAAACTGATGCCGAAATAAAAACATTCCTTTCGAACTTAGACACCAACTTCAAAAACTCAATAAACTTCGAGGAATCAAACGTACAAGAAATCTACAACAAATTCGAACTCTACTTGAAAAATAGTTTGAAAACAAAAAGTTCAAACAAAAAAACAGAGCGTGGATGTCACTTTTTCACTGAAACTACCAAACTCTTGATCCAAAGGCGCTCTGAGCTTATTAAAACCACAAACAAATCACGAGAGATGAAAAAGGAGCTATCTTATCTATTCAAACAAACTAGCAAGTCAATAAAAAAGGATTACAAACTGCACAGACAAGAAGTAATTGAAGCTAATTTAACTCACTATAGAAGTGCCAAAAGAGCTCACAAGCTACTCAACACCCACACGGAATGGATCAAGAGCCTAAGAAATGGCCAAAAAGAAACAATGTCAAGAAAGGATATAATATCCTGCGCTACTGATTTCTACAAAGACCTATACTCTACATGTAAAAGTGATGTGACATTAGCTCTGGAACCAAGCTTATTAGGCACAAATACAAGCGAAGAAAATTTTATAACTGAAGAAGAAGTTGCAAAAAGTATAAAGAAGCTGAAAAAAGAGAAGAGCCCCGGCCCGGATGGCTTACAGAACGAAGTGTTGATAGCAGGGGCAAAGCTGCTTATCGAACCGCTAACTTGTATATTTAATATGGTCTTAAATACTGGAATAATACCAGAGCAATGGCTTAAATCTGACATCATACTGCTCTACAAAAAAGGAGACCCACTCGACATCGCAAACTACCGGCCCATAAGCTTGCTCTCTTGTGTATACAAACTGTTTACGTCTATCATACATGATAAAATCACCCCCCAAATAGATAGCATGCAACCGGTAGAGCAAGCAGGTTTTCGTTCCGGTTTTTCGACTATGGATCATATACATACGATAGAGCAAGTCATTGAAAAATACACAGAATTTAACAGAACTCTCTACATAGCATTCATCGACTACACAAAGGCATTCGATAGTCTTCACCACAATGCTATCTGGCACGCTCTACATAGCTGTGACATAAGCCCTCTAATCACAAGAACAATAAAAAACATTTATTCGAAGAGTGTGAGTAGAGTCAAGCTGGAAACTAGAGGTGACGAGATCAAAATAGGCCGCGGCGTAAGACAAGGCGACTCTCTTTCAACAAAGCTGTTCATAGCAGTCCTGCAATGCATATTTTCCAAGCTAAACTGGGCTTCCGAAGGCATCAAAATCAACGGCTCACGCCTCACCCATCTGAGATTCGCTGACGATATCGCAATATTTTCTGAAACCCACCAAGAGCTAGAAAAAATGATATACCAACTAAATATTGAAAGCAAGAAAGTCGGTCTGTGCATGAACTTAAGTAAAACCAAAATAATGTCGAATGGCGCGAAAAGAAAAGTTGTGCTCGAAGGCGTTGAACTAGAATACGTAGAGCATTATATTTATCTAGGCAAGCAAGTATCCTTTTCTAAATCAAACAACGAAGACGAAATTCAGAGAAGAATCACGAGCAGTTGGAATAAATATTGGGCTCATAAAGAAATTCTAAAAGGCAAATACGATCAGCACATGAAAAAAAACAGTCATGGACACGTGTATTTTGCCTTGCTTGACCTACGGCTCACAGACTTGGACGCTAACAAATAAAACCAAATGCAAAGTAAGAAGCTGCCAACGGGCAATGGAAAGAAGCATCCTAAGTCTAAGAAAAATTCAAAAAATAAGAAGCGATGAAATTAGGAAAAAGACCAAGCTCACAGATGCACTCAAGCACATACTGAAACTGAAATGGCACTGGACCGGCCACGTAGCGAGATGCACCGACCAACGCTGGACTCTTAAGAGCACAAAATGGAGGGGGCCACAAGGAAAAAGAAGCGTGGGGAGGCCACAAACACGGTGGGCGGACGATATAGTTACGATAGTGGGAAAAAACTGGATCGAAGTTGCACAAAACAGGAAAAAATGGAAGAAGTTGGAGGAGGCCTATACCCAGCAAGGGATTCCTATATAAACATATGTACTTAATCACTGCATACACTAACACTAGGTTTAATCTAGTTCTACTAACAATAAAATTTAAAATTGTAAAATCGTTTAAAAATTGTAAATACGTTTAGGTTTATAGGAAATAAAAAGGCTTTTTATATTATATTTATATTTATTTGTTGTTATAGCGGCAACAGAAATACATCATCTGTGAAAATTTCAGCTGTCTAGCTATCACGGTTCATGAGATACAGCCTGGAGGCAGACAGACAGACAGACGGACAGGCGGACAGACGGAAATCGGAGTCTTAGTAATAGGGTCCCGTTTTTACCCTTTGGGTACGGAACCCTAAAAAATACTACCAGAAATAAGTCGCAGCAAGAAGACTTTCGCACACAAATTAATATTTGAATTATTACTAAAAATTGTGTTTTTTTTCCATCCATCCATCAGCCATAGGACGTCCACTGCTGGACATAGGCCTCCCCTATGAATCTCCAATAAGACCGGTTGGTAGCGGCTTGCATCCAGCGTGATCCTGCGGTCTTAATGAGGTCATCCGTCCACCTTGTGGGTGGACGTCCTACGCTGCGCTTGCCGGTACGTGGTCTCCACTCGAGAACTTTTTGACCCCATCGGCCATCAGTCCTCCGCGCTATGTGTCCTGCCCACTGCCATTTCAACTTGCCAATCCGCTGGGCTATGTCGGTAACCTTGGTTCTTCTGCGAATCTCCTCATTCCTGATTCGATCTCGCAAAGAGACTCCGAGCATAGCCCTCTCCATAGCTCGTTGGGCTATTTGGAGCTTATTAATAAGGCCCATAGTAAGAGACCACGTTTCAGTGCCATAAGTCATCACTGGCAACACACACTGATCGAACACTTTCGACTTGAGGCACTGAGGTATGTCGGACGAGAAGACGTTACGCAATTTTCCGAACGCTGCCCAGCCGAGTTGGATTCGGCGATTGGCCTCTTTCTTGAAGTCGGACCTACCTAACTGGACTACTTGTCCTAGGTAGACGTACGAGTCAACGACTTCAAGAACCGAGTTCCCAACAGTGATCGGGGTGGGTACAACATGGGAATTACACATGACTTTCGTCTTGTCCATGTTCATCTTAAGACCCACCTGTTGAGAAACCCGATTGAGGCTTTCGAGCATCGTGCTGAGCTCTTCCATCGATTTTGCCATGACTACTATATCGTCAGCAAATCGAAGGTGAGTGAGGTATTCGCCATTGACATTGGTGCCGAATCCTTTCCATTCCAGGAGCTTGAAGGCGTTTTCCAAAGTAGCCGTAAACAGTTTCGGAGAGATTACGTCTCCCTGTCTTACGCCTCTTTTTAAAGGGAAGGGAAGGGGTGTTTTTTTTACTAGTTATTAATATTGAAAATATTATGTTGTAAAACATTAATTCAATTACTAATGATTTTGTTTATTTTAAATGCTCTAGTAAAGTGGTAAAATAGTAGTAAAATTATTTATGTGGTAGCCCGCACATTGCTTGTTAAATGAATACTAAATACTCTACGCACTACGTTAGCGTGGTGGACATGGCTCGATCGCCATTTGTGGGTAGCCTACTTTTTCGTAAAAAGGCTGGTATAATTCAGTACATATTCTAAAACAGTTTGGATTCCCAGCGGGTTTTCAATATTAACTTACAAATGTTTTTTAACTCCTTAAGGTACCAACCCGCTTCAGCTAAGTGGTAAGAAAGTGGGCGTATTTATTGGATCCACCTTCTCGGAATCCGAGAAGGTAGTAATTTACGAGAATATACAACGCAATGGATTTGGAATAACTGGGTAAGTTATTTGTACAGAGTGCTAATATAAGCGCAGTGGTATATGAGGGAAATTGTCGCTATAAAATTGTTAGGTCGTGGACTAAAACATTAGCCCCGTAGCTGTGAGCTTTTTTTAAATGTTTCGCATGGAATTTTGCAAACGTTGTTTTGTTTCCGAAAAATCAGCTACTCCATACTTTAATTAGTCAATTTATTAAACTTTAATAAAATGTATAGAGCAGCTGATCTTGTTTTCATAATAAAATTACAGTTGTAGTAACGCCCATGACGTTAAGTTAATTTTCTAGAAGCGTTGGTTTCAGCCATAAAAAGTCCACTGCTGAACATAGGCCTTTCCTATAGATCTCCAATAAGACCGGAGGGAAGCAGCTTGCATCCAGGGTGATCCTGCGGTCTTGATGAGTTCATCCATCTACATTGTGAGTGGACGCCCGACGCTGCGATTGCCAGTATGTGGTCTCCATTCAAGAAATTTTGACCCCTTTGATTATCAGTTTCCGTGCTACGTGCCCTGCTCATTTCAATTTGCCAAGCCGCTGGGATCCTCTCCAATATGCTAGAATATTTACAGTGATTAAATCAAGGCCCTGTAATATTTTTTATCTGGCACAGGTGCAACAGAGCTATGTACGCCAATCGCATTTCCTACTGGATCGACGGAAAGGGTCCATCTTACTCCCTGGACCTCGCCTGCTCCAGTTCAACTGCATGTCTGGAGCACGCATATAGGAGCATCAGTTCAGGACAGTGTGAAGCCGCTATAGTTGGTGGATGCAACTTGTGTACTCACCCAAATATCTCTTTACACTGCAGAAGGTTAGTTATTATTTTGTGTTGCGTACGTGCTATTATATAAACTGCTTAGTAGAAAATAAGCTGATGGGCTGGCTGATGATGAGATTTCACTGCCACTTTTTCATTTTCCTTAGTTAGATCTTAGCTTTAGCGTGATGGAAGAGCATTTCTTATCATGAAGGTGCGTGGTTGAAACGAAAGGAAAACATAAGCCGTATGAAATTTCCATGCATCACCGCAATATGGTCATTGATAACAGAATAAACAAAATCAATGATGAAAAATAATGATGACATATGCTACAATCCATACATTATTTCACTTATTTTTTTTTTCAGAGCTGGCTTTGTTTGTCTCGATGGCAAAACAAGGTGTTTTGACAAGAATGGTGATGGTTTTGTGCGATCTGATGCCATCTGTGTTCTATTTCTACAGAAAGCAAAGGATGCTAAAAGGTTTTTTTTTCTTTTAATCTTAAAGACGATGAAACATAATGGTTATTTTTGTTTTTAACTTTATTCTTTTGTTTTTTTTAATCACGAATAAGTCTGCGCTTGAACAGCAACTCACCTGATGGTGAGCGACGTTGTGGTCGAAGATGAAGCACGCAGACATAGAAGAAACCTATTCACTTTGACCTTAAAAGCTTTATTAAATATTTAAGCTTATTCAATATTGTATTACATATTATAATTTTGAAATAAATATAAGGAGACATTTTACACACTGCCTCTGACACCAAACTTAGCCAAACTTGTCATATGGCTGCCAGAAGAGCAACAAAATATCCAAATTTTTAAATACATACTTGTAAATATAATACCTAAACAACACTCAGACACAGGGCAAATACCTACCTATGTTCATCACAAATTTGCCCTGATCACGCCATTTTGATCCCCTAGTCAGGGTCACTAACTACTGAGCAACCGATGCAGTCGTTTTAATGCACGTATTTCATTATTGTTATGTTTTAGAATATATTCAGAAGTATACCACGCCAAAGAAAACTATTGTCCCATAATAGAACCGCTGTTGCCTGTTCGAGACCCGAAAGATCTTCAGCAGTTCCTTGAAACATTTTATTTGGAAGCTGGCATTTCTCCTGACAACGTGGAGTACATTGAAGCTAATGGAGCAGGTACTACATTTGTCAAAATTTTAATAAACTTACTTATAAATAAAATATACAAATAAGTATGTTTGTTGTATAAGTACATTACAAAACTTACAAATCTGAAAAAAGTTCATTTTTTATAACGTGACTTCTTTTTAACCGACTTCCAAAAAAGGGGAGGTTCGTCTGTATGTTT
Organism: Hypomecis atomaria; assembly: GCA_964007245.1. Classification (NCBI taxonomy): domain Eukaryota; kingdom Metazoa; phylum Arthropoda; class Insecta; order Lepidoptera; family Geometridae; genus Hypomecis; species Hypomecis atomaria. The sequence goes on along the minus strand of OZ023296.1, from coordinate 3,844,860 downwards.
TTTTTTGTGTTTGTTCATCGATAATTCCGCCAATTGTGAACCGAATCGAAAAAATATTTTTTGTTCGAAAGGGTATACTCCCGGGTGGTCCCATTTAAATTTTACAAAATACGCTAAGCCGTTTTTGAAAAATCAACAATAATGTTACCGATTCGAGCGAAATATTCTAATTTTGTACACGATGGAAGGCGGTTTCGCCTTTTTTTGCGAAAAATAATTATTTATATTATAAGCTGAATTATAATAATATACATCACGACTTCCAAATTTTTTTAATAATCCTATTTAAAAAATCACAAATTATATCTTTTTACATTTACACAAAAAACACAGATATAAAACTCGTAAAAATACCAAAGTAGTCTAGATCAAATGAAGCAGTGAAACATCATTTAAATGTGTATTTAAATATTTTACAGCCATTCCTGAAGCTGACATTAATGAACTAAAAGTAATTGGAAATGTATTTGCTAAAAACAAGACGGTGAAAATTGGCTGCGTCAAATCAAACATGGGATCGAGTCAAGCTGCATCTGGTATTTGTGGCATTACCAGGGTAAGATAATATATTTAGGTAATCGTATATAAAAATTAGTCCTCGAGTGGAGACCACGTACCGGCAAGCGCAGCGTAGGACTTCCACCCACAAGGTGGACGGACGACCTCATTAAGACCGCAGGATCGCGCTGGATGCAAGCCGCTACCAATCGGTCTTATTGGAGGTCTTTAGGGGAGGCCTATGTCCAGCAGTGGACGACCTATGGCTGAAAAGAAGAAGAAGATATTAAAAATAGACGTTGATGATGCCGTGAAGGCCTAGTGGTGAAACACTTGCGTAGTAATCAAAAGTTTGGGCGATTAAGTTATTTGTTACTTATATATTAATATAGACTTTAACACCGTTGGTTGCAACTAGCTTTTCGATGAAGGAAAATATCGTGAGGTAATTTGCATGCGTATATAAATCTATCGACCAGCACTGGGCAATTGTGGATACGGTATGATCGCTTTTTAACCGACTTCCAAAAAGGAAGAGGTTCTATGTTCGTATGTATGTTGTTTTGTGTATGTTCATCGATTTTTCCGCCAATGGTAAACCGAATCGCAAAATTATTTTTTAGTTCAAAAGGGTATATACTCCCGAGGTGGTTCCATTTTAATTTTACTGAAATTGGCCGAGCTATTTTTGAAAAATCAGCAATAATGTAAACAATTCGAGTGAAATATTCGAACTTTGTACATACACAAAACAATATACATACGAAAAATAATTATTATGGGTAGATGATATACGGCCAAATTATGAGAGTGCAATCGTAAATTTAATAGCAACGTAAAAAGTATTATCTCTATCGAATGCTTAAAGTGAAAAAGAAACAGAAATATTCTAACTAGCTATTATAATTACGATGGCGCCTTCATAATTGGGCCTTTAGTATAGTGCAAAACTACATGTACCTAGTAGTAAGTAGGTAGTACGTATCTATAGCCTATTAGACTATTGGCTGGTACCAACTTCAAATAAAAAATAAATACATAAATATTATGGGACATCTTACACACGGTCTCTGAGCCCAAACTAAGCATAAGTAGCTTGTGATATGGTTGCCAGAGACTGATATACTACATATTTTAAAAACATACTTATTTAGATAGTACTTAAATAACACCCAGACACAGAGCAAACATCTATGTTCATCACACAAATGTTTGCCCTGGGTGGGGATCGATCCCACGCCTCTTTGACCCAGAAGTCAGGCTCACCAACCACTGAGAAACCGATGCAGTCAATAGATGAGTGGGTAGCGATTATAATATTTTATAATTTTGTTATTCGCTTTTGAGTGCCTATTTGTGGTTTAGATGTCGGTGTAAGTTTTTTTAATTTAACTTATAATTTTTTGACTGTACTAATAATAAGCTTTTTTATATACAGATTTGCCTAGCATACCATAAAGGAGAGCTATCTGGGAACCTCCACTATGATGATCCGCTACTACTAGACATGCCAGAAGAACAGAACAAGATTCATGTGGTGACGGACAACGAACATTTTGGCAGGGGGTTCGCAGCACTGAATTCTTTCTCGTATAGTGGAACTAATTTACATGTGCTATTGAAAGGATATTGCAAGCAAAAGGTAGAGTCTAAACAGCATCAGTTTAATCGCTTTTAAATGAATTATTCCAGTCTGTTCCTCGGATCTGTACCCCGGGGGACAGAACGAAAGAAAAAAATATTTTCTGTCCCCCGGATCTGTACCCCGGGGGTCAGACCGGCATGATTTCACTCGTAAATAAATTATAGTTTTTTTTGTTTTTCTTCATCCGTTTCATTTGTCGCTTTCTGATATACATTAGATAAATACTAGTGATTTGGATTTATCAAAATCAATGTAAAAAAAATTCATTCTTACATTGCCAATTCAGCTGTTATATCAACCTTTTCTTTCGCGTATTTCACGTCTATTTGAAAACTTTCTCCATTTTAAAAATAGGTCGGAAAGAATAACAAAAGAAACTTTCTTTTTAGGATAGCCTACGTTACAAAAGTAGTATTCCGTATCTAGTTGTTGTGTCTGGAAGGCAAGACGATATTGTGAAGAAAATTTTACAAAACATTCAAAGCAAACCTATCGATTTCGAGGAAATTGCACTTCTGTACAACATTCATCAATACGACATTCCTGGTCACATGAGCAGAGGCTACAGTGTTCTTGGTAAGAATATACGAAAGATTATTTTTTATATTTAGAATATTACTCCACAGACTCCAGGGTCTGTGCCCTTTGTTACATATAATTTTACATTTGGTAATTCAAGACTATAGAAGAAGAGTGTTAGTGTTAGTTTTTATCCTAGCCTAAGCTAGAACGCTGCCGTCCGATAACTATAATGCCGCTAACCCCAAAAACCAAAATTCGAGAAAAGCGCGGGAGAAGTTAAAATCACTGCTGTTCAAAAACCATTTTACCGATTTTAAATGTTAAAATATCATAAAATAGGAAATTTTAAGGGCTATAAGACGGTTTTAAATTAAAACCAAAATATTTAGCACATTTTGAGATAATGCTATAAAACTGATTGCAGTTAGTATTCATAGCATAAATTGATAACAAAAGCCACAGCTATAACGCCATTAGGAGAACCCTAGCGGCATTCTAGTGATTGGTTTTGCATAAATTTTAGGAACTTGTAAAGCACTAGAAATATTGTTTTTGTTCCCAATCTATATTGCCGTTAAACGTTTTCAGAATTTTATTGCTAAGTTTTTTATTTTTAGCCTATCGTATAATGCAAAACTAAAATGCGGTTAACGTAATTTAATTGCAATTTAGTCTAAGAAAATACGTAAAACTTTCATACGTTTCAATTTCTATTTATTTTATCAGCAGTTACTACACTTTAATGCAGCTAAACACTAAACCATCTATCTTATCGGCAATTTAGCGATGTATATGTTACATCATGATTGAAAAAATACAACATAATGCATCTAAAGTGAAAATTTTACTAAAGGTATTTAGTTAATTTCAGGTTGATTACTGATTATTTAAATGAAATAATAAATAATAGGTCATAATTTTAAATGAGTATTTAATCATTTATTTTTTTACTTAAAAAATAGTTATTATAAATGAGATCTTTTTGGAAAAATTATTACACTCACAAAATATAGTTTAACTCTGGACAATTATTTAGTAAGTCCATGGTTTAACATAACGATCAAATATCTCGGTCCTTTAAAACGACAAAGTCAAAGTGTGAACTTAAAAGAAAGAAAGACATGTCGAATAAATGTTTAGAAAAACTTTTAAACTTTACAATAATACAAATGAAAATAAAATACAAGCTATCACTTGTAACGTAACAAAAATATAAACTTTCTATAATAATAAATTGTAAGGACACTTCACAAATAAGACTATTCCAAACTTTAAAACATGAATAATTATAAACTCTATTACTCCCAAACTCTTAATTAATTCTAATTTGTACCTTCTTAAAAATCAGTCACAATAAGTGTTCTCAAATGAAAAACTTTTATACTTAACTAATAAACGTATCTGTAATAGGAACATTTTTAATCAACAAATAGGTAACAAATAAACTTACACTACTTTTCCAACTATTAAGTGATATAATATTGTAAACGATCCGCTATAAAAACTTAGAGATAACCATAATCAGTCTCTACGAGAACTTCTTTTAATTTAAATATAATCAGTCTCAGTCTCTGCGAGATCTTTTTTTAATGGGTTTCTTTGCATTTTCATCAACAGCTATTATTGGTAAGTTTTTCCAAAAAAGCTGTTTATGGGTTGGGACTATATTTGTTAATTTTTTTATCAAATCAGCTTTTCGTGCGGATTGTATACTCTTTGGTTCCGTGCGAAATACCAGTTCCATAATATCAGGCGTTTTCGAATATTTTTCATTTAAAAACCGCAACACAGTAAATTGTCATCGTCAAAATCATTTTTATACTTGATATCGTAACTTTCTCGTACAAAACGTACCTGAACCATATTATTCAAATATGCTCGTGGGTTTGCGTTTTGAATTCTTCTGTCCGAAATAAAGTTTGGCACATCCAAAAAATCTTCTACTGCCATAGATTTCACAACGACTTGCGACTTATTAATTGATGCCACTGTATCTACAAAATCTGTGAAATCATACAATTTGTTTTTGTTTTTCATTGCCAGCTCTACTTGATGGTGCACTTGGTCACAGGACATAAATGTGTGACCTGGTTCAAAATAATAAAGTGTTATTTCTTTTGTAGCAATTGTTTCGCTGTTAATTAAATGAACGAGAAATTCATATAGGAGCCAGTTCTTATTCTGTGCGCTGCAGTTATCCAACTATACATGTAAACTAGTGACATCTCTATTATGAAGAAGGAATTGGTAGAAAGTAGATATTATGTCATTTTGTTTTCGTCCTGCAATGCCATCATGCCAAAGAACGGTGAGCGGCTTTGATTTTGTTGTAATTTTGCCAAGTGGAGAAAACGTTTCGTTGTATACTACTAAACGTTGACAAAAGATTATACTTTTGAATGCTTCAAGCCTAGGCAACATGATGACTTTTCGCACACTCCGCGACCGTTGAATGAACGAGAGTTTATAACCGCATTTTAGCTAAGTAATGTGGGATAGTCGCGTTTTAGTCTTGACTAAGTGTAAAATTATTTCAGTTTTTATTTTAATTTGCCGTCATAAGCCCTTTAATAATTGCAAAGTAATGATAAAAAAATTCGAATTAAAATGCTAAAATGCCGCTATTTCATTTTAACTACATTATTGCTTAGTGTTTTCACTTAACGGCATTAAAGCTTTGGATTGTTTTATATTAATGAAAAATATAACACAGCTATAACGAGTTTAAAGTACTGTTACCTCATTATTGTTAGTGAAAACAAAGTAACGGCAATGTAGTCATGCAAATGCTTGCTAAAATTGCTTTTAATCGCGTTTTAGCCATACATTTACTATTTACTGCATTTTAGCATTGTTTACATTCAAAATTTAGGCATATACGGCATTTTTCTTTTCATTATCTCGAAAACTATTACAGATAGAAAAATACGGGTAAAATCAGTCGATAGAACTTTTTTTTCTGATTCAGAATATATTAAAAAGTCGAAATTGACAAAGTGTGGGTTAGCGGCATTATAGCTATCGGACGGCAGAACAGCTCTAATAGTTTCGGTGCATTGCGTGAATGCCGCAAGCAAACCGGCGACCCGCATGCAGCACCCGATCACGAGTGTGACGCATGTGCCAGCCATCGCTCTCCTCGACCATATTTGAGGGAGGAGAACGACCCGACAGACGACGCCGCCGCAAGAAGGAGCCTTCGATGGCTGGCATGAATGCTCGAAAAATGCACGCAATGCCTATTTCCAAATTGTACACCCTTAATATGATTTTTTATGAAAACGATCACCGGTAGAATAAGAAAATACGTAGTTTAAACTCTACCTTACTCTACCAGTGATAGCTTCACGTTATTTATTACAATTCTGTCGGCTCCCCCTGACCTAGAGCCTCCATCACCGCTTTGTTTCGATCCCTGGTGGCCATCTGAAAGTAGAAAGACGGTGAATATACTCATTGATGGTCTTCGATGATGCAAACGATGCACGCCGCACGAATCGACTAATAAATGAACGTTTTAAAATAATACAGGAAACTGGAATGAATCAAAATTTTACATTTGAACTAGAGTTCATATTTATGTTTTCTACATTCACATTTTTTGAACGGTTGGATTAATTTTACCATTGGGCTAATCTATGTTTGATTAAGCAACACCAAGAGATCATTTGCACCATCATAAGTTAGTTCAATACTGTCGTAAAATTACTAATGTTCGTGGGTAAATATACTCGTTTAGTAAGTTGAATTTGCACTCGGAACATATTAATTAAACATTTTTGAGACATATGGCTAACTTAACAACTGTATTGGTATCTATGCAGTATTTTGGTCTTCATACAAACGGTTGGATCGCAAATCATACCTGTGCGCCTTGGAGTTCGGTACACAACAGAAACAGGGGCGCGCTGCCGCGGCGCACGGTATTGACGAACGAATGTGTGGGTTTGTAATAAGTGTGCGATTTACCTACCAGGCGAGCAGCCCTAGCGCGCGTTACGTACTGCTTAGCCAGTAGCCGCGGGGCTGTAGGTATTAATTTCAAGAACAGGACCGAGTTGCAATACCGCATAACCATTACCGTAGCTTAGCTTAAATAAAAATATTCACAATTGATTTTCAGATACCAATGATAAAAATGAAACTATAACCTTATCGGAAAGCGTGGAGTACTGTCCTGGTATTACTCGCCCAGTTTGGTTTGTGTACAGCGGTATGGGGTCGCAATGGGCAACTATGGGAGCAGAGTTAATGAGGATTCCCATATTTGCTACTGCAATACAAAAGTGAGTGCTTGTTTCTATCAAAATTCACTAACATTTTAATTCTCTTCAGAATTAAAGTGATGTTGAAATTGAAAACAAATAAATAAGTAAAAATCATTTAAAAACGCGTTTGTCAACTACTTAAAATATTAATGAAAATTGTAATTGATACATAAATTGAAATAAATATCGATAAAAAAAAACAGATTTAGAGTTTGTAACGCTTTGGAATTTTTAGTCTACTGCCAAACATCTTATATTTTTCAAACAGTTAAATTTCTAAAAATTTTCAGGTGCCAGAAAGCACTTGAACCTAAAGGAGTAGACATCATTAAAATTTTAACAAATCCAGATAAAACCATTTACGATAACATACTTCATTCGTTCGTTGGCATTGCTGCTGTTCAAATCGGTCTCACTGATATTTTGAAAGAACTGGGGGTTGTTCCTGATCGTATAATTGGTAAGTATCCTATCAAAATAACAATTAAACACATTTTTTAACTATTGATCATTAGATGATATCACTTCAAAACCTTAAGAACATTAATTACTAAATCCGAATCATATTGATTATTCCAATCAATATTCTAATTGGGCGACCCGGTCTGGTGCATAGCGACATATCGTGAGTGCTTTCTGGTTTTAGTATAAATTTATCAGGCGATATTATAAGGATTGATAAACAAAAAGGCATCATCAAATTACAAAGGAACATTCTTCAAATTCAGAACTAGTTGTCATGCCCAGAGAAAATTTCCCGATGTGTAATTTTAGAAATTGTACCACTTAGTTCATTCGGCGATGCGATTGGCTGATGGCATTGATTTCCTAGCAGTCGGGTAGATGGAAATGTATATAGCAAAATTGGTCGCTTCAGTTATTCTAGTCGTTATGTTCTGTTCTTCACATATGTTGTTTGAACCGAGATGACCAATTCATGTGCAAATGTGCTTTTTTACACTATTTTTTTGTTTATAAATATAGCGAGCCACTAAATTTTTTATTAAAAGTTGAAAAAAGACTATTTCCTTTGTGTAAGGCAAAAAAAAGAGAACAAGAAAACAAAAACAAGCCATGAATGGACAAATAATACTAAACACCAATTTCAATATCAACATTAATAATTTCTTTATCTAAGGACACAGTGTCGGAGAACTGGGTTGTGCCTACGCTGACGGATGCTTCACCGCCGAGGAAATGATTCTGTCAGCCTACAGCCGCGGGCTGGTGTCGGTGCAGACGCCTTTTATTCGAGGATCCATGGCTGCTGTGGGACTGGGATATAAAACTGTAGGTGTAATTAGATATGATATACTGTACTGTACTGTACCAGCCTTTTTAATAGTCTACTGCAGGACGTAGGCCTACCCACAAAAGTTGATTGGGCCATATTCACCACGCTGGCCCAGTTCGGGTTGGTGGCTTCACACACGCCATCGAATTTCTTCTACGGACGGATGCAGGTTGCCTCACGATGTTTTCCTTCACCGAAAACCCAGTGGTGTGAAATTCCGTGCATAAGTTCCAAAGAAACTCATTGGTGCGGGACCGGGATTGAACCCACGACCTCAAGAATGACAGGCCAGCGTTATAACCACTAGACCACCACGGCTTCCAGGTATGATAATAAGTAACAGAAAATGTACCTTTACAAAGTTCAGGGCTTTCAAAAGTACTGTACTATCCCAGCCTTTTTAGCGTTCCATACCCAAAGGGTAAAAACGGGACCCTATTACTAAGACTCCGCTGTCCGTCTGTCTGTCTCCAAGCTGTATCTCATGAACCGCTATAACTAGAAAGCTGAAATTTTCTCAGGTGATGTATTTCTGTTGCTGCTATAACAACAAATACTAAAAACAGAATAAAATTAATAATTAAGGGGGGATCCCATACAACAAACCTGATTTTTTTGCCCTTTTTCGCTCTATATTAATAATGGCAACAGGTAGATGCTTGAAATTTTCACAGAATATTTAGTTGTATATTCACTTCAATAATAAAATTAAAAATTAACTATATTATTTATTTAAACCAATTATTTAAATTTATGTCAGTAATGGTCAACCTTAAAAACTAAACACACAACCCATCTCCGACCGTACCCAATAAAATTAAAATAAAAAAAAATAGGGGGCTCCCATACAGTACGGAACCCTCCGTGCGCGAGTCTGGCTCGTGCTTGGCAGATTATTAATAATCCACAACAGAACGTAGGACTACCCACGAAGGATGATTGGACCATAATACATCCATCATTTAAGATTGGAGGATTCAAATACGCCATCGCTTTCAAAAGTATATAAATTATATTCAAACTGAAAGTTTTTGCATTGAATGTAGTTAGTAATTTGGTACTTGTCAGTTATGGCACAATCTTTATCTCTCTTTTCTGCGTGTAACTTTTTAACCAAGGCATTTATATCGTGTTTAAATTTTATTCACAGATTCTCCCAATGTGTCCACCAGAAATCGAAGTGGCATGTCATAACAGCCCTGAGTCTTCAACTATCTCAGGACCAGCCGATATCATGAAGCAGTTTGTATCAGAATTGACCAGCCAAAGCATATTTGCAAAAGAAGTTCCGTGCTCCAATATAGCTTACCATTCAAGATATATTGCGGATGCTGGTAAGAATTTGAAAATAATTTTGGGCAACACATTACTTCGTATATATTTTTATAACGACGGCTCCTACGTATACCAGTGTATCTGCAAAAACCTATTTTTCAAGAGAGCCATTTAAACATTTTCAAATGAAACTTCGTAAACTGTTTTATAATAGGATTTTATTTATATAGTAGAAAAAAATATGCTCTAATACCTACTAATCAGTTTTGGTGTTATCACACATAAAAGTAAAGTTGTGTACTTATTCAAAAGTAAAACTCTTTATATACACATCCATTAAATTTTACAACGTACAAACATATAAATGCCTAGATACACATAATTCGTTACTGAAATCTCGAAGTATAGTATTTACAAACTTTTACGCCTGAACTTCAAAAAAACACAACTACTGCAAAATAAAAAACGGTTACCTGTTCTAGAGTTTTGATGTTTGTTATGAGCACCTTTTGAAACCCTGAAATAAATTTTGATCGCTTGCTTGACATGTTTGACGAAAAGCATGAAAGCACATTGTCCACAAACGCCGCGCGCGAACCGCTGGACCTCCGCCACGGTAATGTTATTATTACCGTGCCTCCGCCGAAGAACTAAGAATACGTATTGGGCAGTTACCCCGCCTGCGCCACTAAATTTCCCGCGCAATTGTAAGTAAATAGTAGATTCCTGATTGTTCAGCGGAGAATTATAGAGAATAAAATTAGTTACTCACTTATACATCTAGCCAACTTTTTTTTGACAACAAAATAAGATTTTTTTTCTGTATTATAGAATCACATACGTAGATTTCAAAAATGCATCAGAGGTATAAGTGTGTATCTTGCAGATACACTGGAATACTTAGAGGCCGTCGATAAAAAGATCTTGCAAATAATAAAATACATTTTTATTGAACTTTGTAATGATTGAATTGACATAAACATCATTGTTTGTAACAGTATATCAATCATAATGTATGTATCAGTAAATGAAATCTTTGTACAGGCAAAATATTTTGCAATGACATAATTTTACTATGAATTAATTACTTTACAGGTCCTCATCTTTTAAAGTATTTAAGTGAAGTCATTGAAAACCCTAAAAAACGCAGTAAGAAGTGGGTTTCTACATCAGTTCCAATGGACGATTGGAAAACTCCCAGAGCCGAGTACTCATCAGCTGAATATCACACTAATAACTTGCTGGTATGGTTTTTGAAGTAAAATAAAATACAAAAGAGAAAAAAAATATAGTGACCTTGTCGATATTAAATATATATTTAAAAAGAGCGTTGAAATATGTAACATTTGTCATTAATAATAAATATTATCAGATAAATCTGCCATTCCATTTTGGAAGAAATTTTAGTTCATTACATTTCTTGTATTCTCAAAAATCTCATTGAAAGAGAATACCTTTTGACATATATTATTTGTCTATGTGTTTGTGTATCTTACATTAGTTTTTATCATTTGATTGTATACCCCGTAAATGGCCAAGCTAATTTTTTAGTTCTATATTTTGTCAGTAATATAATTTCGATTCCACCTAACTCATATGTTGTTGTTTTAGAATCCAGTTCTCTTCGAAGAAACATCTGAGTTGATCCCACCAAATGCTATACTTATTGAAATCGCTCCTCATGGTTTGCTTCAAGCAATCTTGAAGCGGTCAATGCCTGAGTGCATTCATGTCCCATTGACAAAAAGAGGGGATTCTAACCCTGTGAAGTTCTTTTTAGAAGCTCTTGGGAAGTGAGTACCCTTTTGATAAGCTGCATAAACTTAACAATATTTTGAACTCGTTTACAACATCTTCCGAGATCAAATGTCTATGTATGTCAGATCTGATCAAGTTTGCAGCATGCCCTTAAACCTGCACCACTCGGAACCCTAAGTGAGGCAACAAATAGCGCCATTGAGGTAGCTTATTTTTGTTCAAAAGGCGGAACATAATTTTTAGCACGCAACATTGACTCGACAATAAGGAAACAATATATATAGAATAAAAGTTGTATATAGAATATATTTTTAATTTATATACTATAGTATTTGAATGTTATTTACAGGCTCTATCAAGCTGGATTAAATCTGAAAATGGATGTTCTCTATCCAAAAGTTGAGTTTCCAGTATCTACCGGGACTCCATTCCTTTCTCAATACGTTGAATGGGAACATAGCGAAGATTGGTAATTTGTCTATTATAATTTTTTGTGGGATCACTAGTTTCTTATCCTACTATAATAATGTTTTTTTTACATGTTGCATCTAACTTAAGACTGACCACATTAACATTAAAATAACTATATTGTTTATAATTATAATAACGTGTATTTTGATGAAATATTCACACTAAATAGATTATATACTCGTAAGTATTTTTTTTGTTTTTGGCAATTCGCTCCCAAATTTATGAATAACGATATGATTCGGAAGTGTTTATTTTGATTAACTGACAAACATAGAGTCCAAACCTCTGAACGTAGTCTTAAGTAGGTGCTTATTGTATTGCAAAATGACTATTAGTAAAAAAAATCAAATGTTTCAAGCACATTATTGAACTTTGTTTTTAACTTTCGCGATTTGAACACATTATTATTATATACTACGCGGGTCCACCCGTGACCACGACCGATGCAACTCGGTTGAAACGTCGGGATGTCGAGGTATTTATTTATCTCGTAATTTGAGTGCGTGATTAGTCCCGTAGTATATAATTATAATTATTGAACTTTATTTTAGGCCAGAAGCTAAGTACAACATCAAAGATAGAGTTGAAACAACTGTAAGAGATTTTGTAATGTCTATTTACGACGATGATTATTCATATTTTAAAGGACACGTTAGAGATGGTAAGTTTAACAATCATACCAACATTCACGTATAATTTAAGAATGAGTGTAAATGGATATAGCGAGCGGTAGTGTCGAACGGTCCCGGAACCGGAACCGGAACGGTCGAAAAACCTATGGATGAACTCTGTAAAAGACAATAGGCACTCTACATTAAATAACCAGGGAGTAAATTCAGATATGACCAATATTATTATAGAGACGAATAAAAGAAGTATACATGCTGTACGGACTCCTGATATATACAATTATACATATAAGAAGAATAAGTTTAAGCAGATGGTGTACGTGAATAAATCAATAATGTTGTTAAAACATTTTAAATAATCCTATTGCTTTTTAAGGTAACTACGTGTTTCCTGAATCTGCATTATTAGTCTTGGTCTGGGAAACCTTGGCTATGTATGAAGGCGTTCCAAACTACACAGATTTATCTGTTATCTTCAGTAATATTCAGTTTCATGGTGAAATCATCATCAATCCGGAACTTCCTGTGAAGTTCCAAATTATGATATTTAAAGGAAACAATGGTTTTGAGGTTTGTTTTATTTCTTAATATTTTACATTCTTTTGAGTACTCTTCTGAACATTATAATTTATGATCACGATTCTTGACATTAATATCTTTATATATCTGATTAAATGACTAATAGATGGAGTGTACTCGTATATCCAATTTCTTCCTTCTGCTAAATTGTTTGAAAAATATATGTTCTCCTTTTTTAATTAACCCCCGACGGAAAAGAGGGGTGTTATAAGTTTGACGTGTCTGTCTGATTGTCTGTCTGTGGCATCATAGCGCCCGAACCACTGAACCGATTTCGATTTAGTATTTTTTGGATGAAAGGAGACTTAATCGAGAGTGTTCTTAGCTATGTTTTATAAAAATCAATTGAGCCGTTTAAGATTTCTGGTGGGTTAAAGTGGGGATGGAAGAACCAAAATTCTACAAATGTGCCCAAAATGGTTGTCAAATAAAAATTAAATTAATTAAATTATTACAATTAAATTATTTTTATCACTTTTTTTTTCATTCTGTGCATTTTTATTTATTTAAAAATATAGGTATAGGCTGAATGAACAAACTTCTTGTCGGCCGTGATGTTAGCTACAAGCTGCGGATAGCCCAATCCTGACTAAAGCTCAATTAACAGCTGCGCAAGGAATTGGTTATCCGCTGCTTGTAGCTAGAATTACAGCCGCCAAGTAGAATTCGGCCTATGGGTACGTGTTTTTATCGATTGCGTATTTTTTATTATATTTCCTGTTTTGTTTTAGATTACTTACGAAGATTACGTTATTGTTAGTGGATTTGTTTCAACATTTAACGCAAAATATAAAATGAATCGTAACCTAGTACAGAAAGAAAATTCTTTGGACAAAGTTTCTTTAACCCGCAATGATATTTACACAAGCATGCGTTTAATGGGATACAACTATACGTAAGTAATAGCTGATATTTTATAAATTGAATAATCTAATTTTTGTAAGATTTCGCAGTTGTGAACATGAAAAAAATTGTATTAAACCTCTTAAAGTCCTTGCATTTGACAAAATAAAGTTATTTTTAAAATACATTGTACTTTAAATAAAATTTAATCTATAGTGAAGCATGTTAACATATTAACAATTCTTGTAAGACAAATATTTGGCATTTAATTGTAATATCGGAATATGTAATACCAGTTACTTCGCCCAAATAATATGAGCCTAATGTTTAATTTAATTTTATCAAACATCTGGATGAATTATCAATGTCTGTTTTCTAGGGAGGAATTTCAATCCATTTATTCATCAAATGCAAGCCGCAATAAAGCCAATATTAAATGGTTTGGCAACTGGATTACATACATTGATTCTCTAATGCAACTTACCGCTTTTGCTAAAAACTTCAATGGTGTTTCTGTACCCTTACGAATTGAACAACTTATAATAAATGTTCAAACTCATAAAAATGCAGAAATGGTGACATATGATAACATAACTTGCTTCAATGCAGATGTGTTTAATATACACAATCACACCAAGTAAGTATTTAGTTTTTTATACACATAATTTGAAACGATGTTAACAAAACATGAAGAGAAAAAAGTAAAAAGAAAAAAGTAGGTAATTCACAGTCAAATAATTATGTTTTTAGATCTGGTGGCGTAGAGATTGATGGATTGGTTTTCAAAGATATACCAATTGCAACAGCAAAACCAGATGTCGTGTTGACACAAGAGTTTATACCTCATTGTGTAACTGGAGAGTTACCGGTAAGTGTTGTGATTTCTGGTGTATTCATTTTTAAGTATTTTAAAAAAGTATCGAATGATTGCAAATAAGGTTTATTTTTAATTCCTATACATAGAAGTACATCATCTGTTCTGTAAAATTTTCAGGCGCTTATGATGATGTTATAATCACCAAATTTTATTCTAACTACACAATTTTATTTTTGAAATAATTATCATCTACCTCTTATTTAAAAAAAACCCTGTATAATTATTGAGAATTAGTGAAAATTGATAGATTGATAGATTGGACGTTTAGTAATTATAACGTGAATAATCTCCTCTTAGAATAATAATTATTTCTGAAAATTAAGTTCAAAAGATTGTTCAACTTTATTTTGTATATTAATGTTCTATACCAATTTATTTATTTAAGTATAATAATAATGTGATAATCACTTACAGATAAAAACAGCTCTACAAATAAACTTCCAAACAATCATAGAAAATGTTTACAAAAATGAGGTTAATGTAAACTTTTTTTCGTCTCCGCATATTATTGATATTATGAAGGTTATCACACAAGTGACAAGTGATATGTTTCCGCAAAAATTTAAAATTAACCCAATCAAAAACGCTGAGTTAGTTTCTAACTCTGACGTGATTATCATTGATAGCTTGTTGGTAGACCAAAAGGTAATATTTGAAATAAGTGAATAAGCTGTAGAATATAACAAATAATGCTACTCGTATTATTAAACAAAAAGAGTAATAATAATTTGTCTTGTTTGCAGATAATAAACAAAATTTATGAAAATGTGCCACCTAATTCGTTTATTCTTGCTTTGGAAAAAGATGCAACAGTGATAAATCCCCAGTACAAAGTATTTAGTGTCATCACAGCAATGACTATTGAGAAACAACTAATGCTGTTGCTTAGAAAGACTATCAACAATACAAATGAAAACGTAACATATATGCCAATAGCTCATGATGAGACTTTTTCATGGGTGCCTCGACTACAAACGGAGCTAAAAAAGTCCAACCAAGTTTTGCTGATTTCAGAAAGACAACATTATTGTGGTTTGATAGGTAAAATTATATATCGAAAAATACGTGATGTAGTGATTGACAATAAAAATGATAGAAAACTTTATTTCGTATTATTTTTTCAGGTTTAGTAAGAAAATTAAAGAAAGAGCATGGAGATAAGATAGGATTGGTGGTAATCGATGATTTTTATGCACCTAATTTTAATCCAGCGAAAGATATTTTCAAAGATCAACTGGAAAAGAAATTGACTTTTAACGTTCTTAAAAAGGTAATAAAATTACAACAGAAGAGACGAAGGTTTGACTCTACAAATCTAATAAAAAGTATTTCAATTTAGTTAATAATTTATATTTTACAGGGTAAATGGGGAGGATATTATAATATTACCACTCTACCGACTATGTTAAAGGAGCGCCTGGAAAATATTTATCTTACCACTACAATGCCAGGAGATTTCGAGTCTTTAGCATGGATTGAAAAGCCTTTGTTATCAGAGAGCAAAAATCTTATACAGGTACTTTAGCAATTGAACTCCTGTTGAGTTTTTTTTTAATTGCAATTTACGTGCATATTAATTAAGTTTTTTTTTTACGAAACGATCATATAAGTTATTTATTTAGATGCTGTCTGCTATGTTTCTCCTCGTTGTGAATCCCAAAATTTGGAAGCTCTTTTTTATTTTGACATTTATTTTTTAGGTGTGCTACGCTGGAACATCAATCGAAGATGCAAAACTGGCATCTGGAAAATCTTTTTTGACCGACCAATCCTTTGGAATGGATTTTAGTGGAATCAATCAAAAGTACGTCTTTTGAATTTCAATATTGGAAACATTTAAATTTAAACTATTTGGTTCCAATATTTATGTTTCGTTGAGTTATAAGATCACCGTTATACTGGGGTATATCACCTGCGGTTTGAGGATATTTCTGTCCGGTGCTTAGAGTTTTATTTTTGTCAAGTTTTATACTGTAAAATTGTTTAGTGCTATATTCAAGTAAGCGAAAAAAAAAAGAATGTTATAATTAAGAATCAGAAAGAACAATATGATATCGGTTTTTTTTTTTTTTTTTGTTGTCAATCATACGATATTTGTAATAATAACTTTTCTATTTTCATATTTAATAGTAAGGAAAAAGTTATGGGCGTAGTATCAGGAGGAGCGCTAGGAAGTAAAGTCATCGCCGACCCAGACTTGTTGTGGCCCGTCCCGAAACACTGGACTCTCGAAGATGCTGCGTCGGTTCCGTTAGCGTATACATACGCATATTACTGCTTGGTAAATATTATTTAATCTATCTGGATTTCAGTCTTTAATTTTAGCCTGATTATTTTGAAGTGAAATTTCCAATGCGACAAGGTTGCGTTAAGCGTTTAATGCTACCATGGAGGGGGTATAAAAGCACTGTTGCGTCGAAGTTTCACTACTTCCGCGCGGAGGGACTCCACTTGGATTTTTATTGTTTTTACCGACTTCCAAAAGAGAAGGTACTATGTTCGTATGTCGTATGTATCTCTATGTTAATGTTCGTGAACTGATTTAAAATAATATCATTAATCCTTAAGTGTGTTTGTTCGTCTTACACGCAGCAACCGAGCATTGGATTGACTAGAGTTTTGGCATCTTTATCCTTATCTTTACTCGTACTAATATTATAAATTCGAAAGTGTGTATGTTGGCTTGTTCCACTTTTACGCAGCAATGAAGCAACTAATTGACTTGATTTTTGGCATGGACATAATTACGTAGTTTGAAAAACGTAAAATGACCTATGCTACTTATTTTGCCAGATAAATAAAGTTTTAATCAAGAGCTAGGAATAAAAAAATACTACATGGATGACATATCAATTTGTGCAAACTATTCGAATTCTGTACACAGTGAAAGTCAGTTATGCCGTTTTCGGCGAAAAATAATTGTTCTTTATTGAACGTGTCATAGTATTACATACCAGCTTAATTATGTGTTCTTTTATAGACGATCAGAGGCAAGCTACTCAAAGGTTCAATAGTCCTTGTAAACGGTGGAGCAGGAGCTTTGTGTCAAGCTATTATAAGTATTTGCCTGTCTATGGACTGTATTGTGTACGTTTCCGGTTGCGACGGCAAGCAAAAGAAGCTGTTACTAATGATGTACCCAGAATTAAATGGTAATTATTTTAAACTAAGGCTTGTCCCGCGTTGTCTTTGTACTTGCCTAAAATGAAAATAGCCCACAGTTTGGCCCGCGTTGTTGTTGTACTTGCTTTAAAATATAATAGCCCGCGGTTTAGCACGCGTTGTCATTTTACTTGGCTAACATACTTCATGGTGCAGCTGTACTCGTCATTAGGTCCAAATCGGAAATCAAAGAAAAACGGCTATTCAATAAAAAAACGATTATCGAACCTTTACAGATGAATATGGAAATTTTTCTTTACGACTTCAGCACGACTGCATTCTAGAGACTTACTAATGAATTCTCAATTACTTCGCAAAATTTGGTCTCAGAGACATAATATGCATGACGATTGGGTGAAAAAATATAATCATTATTAGTCCGTTGGTTAGATTGGCAAAAAGTATTGGACACGTGAATTCTTCTTTTGTCTGTAAAACAAAAAAATACATTTTAATATAAACCTTGTCAAAGTTTGGGAGTGGGGGCTCGCGACGTCACTTCTTCGTCAAAAGTCTATACTTTTGTAGTCGTTACGTTACGCGGAACTTTAATAATATAGCCCGTTAATGTTCCGTATTTTAATTATACGTATAACGGCTACACTCACGAAATAAATAAAATTCAATTTTCGTTAAGTTTAAAAAATTCGTTCCTAATATTTTTAATTATCTAACTCACGGACTAATAATCATAACAATGATTTCTTCATCATGCTTATTGTTGATAATAACGCACAGCAACAATAAGGAAGTTTCTCTTCTCATAAAAATTAAAAATAGTAACATAAAAATCTTTGTATTGAATAAATTATTAGTGTATTTCCGCTATGTTGTTGTGGGCAAATAAGTTTAAGGGACCCATTCAACACATTAAATAATCATTTACAAAAATAATTTTACAAAATAGTGAAAATAATAATAAATTTCACTCATATCATCACTGCACTCTATTAGAAATATATTTTAATTAATCCGTTAAAAACTAAACAAAGAAATATTACAAAAATTAGAATTAGACCGAAGTCTTGGTTTCCTTGTATGCGTTCAAAACGCATGTTTTTAAAGCCCTCAATCAGAATGGAAAAGTGGTTCTAAAATTGGTTCAATTGAATGAAAATGTACATTCATCTGCATGAAAAATGTTTAGAAAAGCAATAAAAACTAATCTGATCATAATACTTTGTTTAATCACTGTTAAGTCAGTAAATTAAATAGCATATAATGTGTAATTCCTCCATACCAGATTTCATCCATAACTGTTCAGCTCCTTGGATGTAATTGATCCTTTTCCCACCAACTTTGGGACCTCATCTGACCCCTTAGATAAAAAAAAATTCGAATAACAGGAATAAACGTGTCTTTTATTTTGTCTGAAAAGAATTATATAAAAAATGTCGAGTCATTCATACAGGGAATAAACAGTTACATATGCAAAAATAGGACCCGTTTTACCCTGTTAGAGGTTGAATTTTCTAAAATCCGTTCTTAGTGCTCCTTTACGTATGTTTCTATACACCGAATTTCAAGTTTATGACTTAAACGGTTTGGGCTATAGACCGTCTGTCTGTCAGTCAGTCACTCAGCGAAGCCTTGTATATAACAGATTAAATTGTATGAATACCACGTTGGTTTCCATAGTTATAAGGTTTGGATAGGAAGCTGAACTTAAATTTTAAAATTTCAGAGTCTCATATAACTTTGAGTCCATTTGATTATGTGCAAAATAGTAATAAATACAATACAAATGCCCCCTACCAAAGAAGGGAGGAATACTTCGTCATCAATTGTCTCAGTGGATCTATTAGAAAGGTACGTA
Source organism: Hypomecis atomaria (assembly GCA_964007245.1). Classification (NCBI taxonomy): domain Eukaryota; kingdom Metazoa; phylum Arthropoda; class Insecta; order Lepidoptera; family Geometridae; genus Hypomecis; species Hypomecis atomaria. The sequence continues at coordinate 3,825,223 of OZ023296.1, read as the reverse complement.
ACAACATATCTTTTGGCTTTAACGTGAATATACCGATTTACGATATTTTGACACCTTGATTTATTAGTAACTAGTTTTTTAAGTACGTGCCTACTGCTTGTAGTTTTTATTTTATTTTTCAAAAGCATGTCTTTGTCACATTTGTAATTAATAAACTGAACTGAAATTTAATCTACGAGTAGTGCCGTATTATTGCCAAATATTGTATGATGTAAGGGACGGATACGATAATTTATTTCACTCATTTAGCATATTCTATTCTAATGTTTCAGGATGCAATGAAATGTGTAGGCAAGTTTGGCTTCTTTATTGATACATGCGACTACGATATGATGGAAAACGAAGATTTTGGAATGCATTACTTATTTAACGCTAGTACCTACATAGCTGCTTGTATAAATACCATTTTTTCAACAAAATATTCCAAGGAAAGAAAGGTAGGTACCTAGGTATAAGATTTTATAAATGTCAACTATGCATACTCGTAATAAATATTAATTATCATAGTTAATAACTCAATATATTTTGACGATCGTCCTGGTACTGGCTTCGACGAAGTTGATAAATATTTTGTCTTAAGTAGATTCGAATTAAATCATTTTATGTTGTTTCAGTTTATTCAAATGAAAGTAGCAGAAGGCATTGCCAGTGGTATCGTGCGACCACTCGTCAGACTCGTGTATGCTCCTGATGATGTGAATAAAGCGTTTAGAATGTCATCTGCTGATAATAATCTTGGCAAAGTTCTCATTCAGATGAAGAATTCGGAGTCTGTGCATAAATTACTGGATGTTACAATAAGGTAAGAATACTGAAACATCTCATCAAATATTTTTCAATCCTTACTAATATTATCATCAATCCGAGAGTGTGCTTTGTTTCTTTTTCCTTCCGCAACAAAGCAACGGCTAGAGTGTTTTTTCTGCAACTCTAGCTGTTGCTTTGTTTCTTTTTCCTTCGGCAACAAAGCAACGGCTAGAGTGTTTTTTTTTTTGCAAGTATACTCGTTTGGTTTTTTATCCTGGAAAAATAAAGGGTTTCTATAGTATAAAAAAAAACAAGTAAAAGCGTACAAAGCCGCGGGTAAAACCAGTAAATATATTAGGTAGATACCAAATTTTTAAACCAATCTGAACATGAATTAAAATTTTCATTTTCATGTTTGTTTTCCTAGATATATAATTTTTTTTAGAAAATTCAAATATTTCGCGACCGCAATATTTGATTACATAAATTTGGTTTACATAACTGAATAACACAAATACAATAAAAATATTCCATGTCCATTTCCATACACCTCACTGCAACAAATTATAATTCTATTACTATTAATAATACATACATTTCAATTTAGCTAACAATACAATACATAAGTTTTTGATAGCTTGGCGTAATGCCTATGCGTTGAGTCAAATAAACACCAGCATTTTGGTCACGCGTCGCGTTCACCAGACGCTAGAAAGACTTGAAAATAATATGAGCTCCCGACCCCCACGGACCCAATGTCTCAACTCCAAAAGGCTCAAACAACAAAGGTTATCACTCAACTAGAAGTTGTTAGAACTTCTGAAGATTGACGAGAGATGATGCACTGCTAAATCAATGATATGATTTTTATTTTAGAGTGCTTTCCACACTAGATTTTATCTCAAAGAGTTATCTTTGTGATAAGCATTTCAAAAATCTGAAGCGAACGCAGGATTTGAACCTGTCCCTTCGGATCACTAGCCCGACGCTCTAACCAACTGAGCCAGCTCGCCTCCTACGCAAGCGCCAAATTTTTTTTTTGAAGTGCTTATCATTACCACCAACTTATAGCGTAGATAAAATCTAGTGTGGAAAGCACTCTAAAATAAAAATCATATCATTTTTCAATCGGCCTAATATTTTTGAAGCAGTTCCAGAAAATTCATCGCCTGCTACGCATAGCAAAAATTTGGTTAGGGAGGACTTGTATGGAAGTAACATTTTAAACTAATATAATTTGTCACTTCATTTAATTAATTCATTTAACGGCGGGCGGGTTGTTTGACTAATTTTATTTTTAGACATTATTGTATTGACTTTTTGAATAAAAATAAAATAAATAACATCTGTAAAGCATATTATACAATTGACGAATTTTTGACGGATAAATCATAATTATGTTGTGTAAAATTATTCTTATATTATCATTGACATTTATTATGTATTTCTTATTGACATTAAGATTAATTAATTCATAAGCTTCATTACTATTTTGTTGCAGAATGTCTTACTGTCCCAAAGGAAGCTACATTGTAGTGTGTGATGAGACCGCGCTGAGTATCGAGTTGGTCGACCGCCTCGTCAAAGGTGGTGCTAGAAAGTTAGTCATCCACATGAAACCCAACCTTATTGCCGGATATACGTACACCAAATGTTTGTGAGTACTATGTTGTAAAACTAAAACTGAAATATAATGATTGATTATAACACAAAACAAAGTTAGACTCCACATTTCAATAAAGATCACGATATGATTGCGATAAGTCGAATACAATGTCTAACATACTATTTGCTACGAAAATTAAACTTAATATCAGTCAACTCAACCTAATTGACCGACGCAACGGAGGATGTAGATACTCAATTCGACGCGTAAATATTTTTTTGTATAACCATAACTTTTTACATAGTAGTCCTATTTCGATATTTCTTTTTTATCGGAAAGAGTATCCCATTTAAATTTTATTTAAATCGGCTAAGCCAGTTTTGGTTAATCAAAAAAATGTGAAACATGCTACACCGATCCGTGCGAAATATTCGCGAATTCTGTACCGACACGGTTGAAGTCAGTCATTTTTTTCGAAACATAATTTGGTAAAAATAAGTTTCTGTAAGAAAATTAAATCGGCTAAGCCAGTTTTGGTTAATCAAAAAAATGTGAAACATGCTACACCGATCCGTGCGAAATATTCGCGAATTCTGTACCGACACGGTTGAAGTCAGTCATTTTTTTTCGAAACATAATTTGGTAAAAATAAGTTTCTGTAAGAAAATTAAATCGGCTAAGCCAGTTTTGGTTAATCAAAAAATGTGAAACATGCTACACCGATCCGTGCGAAATATTCGCGAATTCTGTACCGACACGGTTGAAGTCAGTCATTTTTTTCGATACATAATTTGGTAAAAATTAGTTTCTGTAAGAAAATTAAATTGGCTAAGCCAGTTTTGGTTAATCAAAAAAATGTGAAACATGCTACACCGATCCGTGCGAAATATTCGCGAATTCTGTACCGACACGGTTGAAGTCAGTCATTTTTTTCGAAACATAATTTGGTAAAAATAAGTTTCTGTAAGAAAATTAAATCGGCTAAGCCAGTTTTGGTTAATCAAAAAAATGTGAAACATGCTACACCGATCCGTGCGAAATATTCGCGAATTCTGTACCGACACGGTTGAAGTCAGTCATTTTTTTCGAAACATAATTTGGTAAAAATAAGTTTCTGTAAGAAAATTAAATCGGCTAAGCCAGTTTTGGTTAATCAAAAAATGTGAAACATGCTACACCGATCCGTGCGAAATATTCGCGAATTCTGTACCGACACGGTTGAAGTCAGTCATTTTTTTCGAAACATAATTTGGTAAAAATAAGTCTCTGTAAGAAAATACTATTAAATGATAATCTTTAATTTGAAATTTCAGATCCTGGAACAAATCGGACGTCTCCATCAAAATTTCTTCAGAAAATCTCCAGACAGAGAAAGGTTGCGAGAATTTGCTCAAAGGGGGAGCTAAATTAGGTCCAATACGAGGAATTTTCATAGTAGATAATTTTAAAAGCGATGAAACTTTGGATCTAGAAGACATTGCTTCGAAATTCAAGAAAATAGTTGGCGTTGTAGCAAACTTGGACATGATGTCAAGAAACGTTTGCAACGACTTGGAGTGAGAATTAAAATTTCTTAATATATGTACCTATACAGGGTTATTCCTAATCAATAAGCATCCTTCTAGGGATGGATTAACAACTTTTTGTCAAAACTCAAAAAAAAAAAAAATGTTTTTCCCTATAAAAATATCGTTCACCCAAAATATAATAACAACAAAAGTTGCTAGTTTTTATGTACAGAATAAAAAAAATGCCTCTAAAATGATGCCAATAGATTAGGATTAACCCTGTATAAGAAAGATATTTTTCTAGTGTTAACATCACATAAATTTGACCGAAGCGAAGCAAACCTCTGTGGTTCAACTCAACTATTTGGTTTTTATTTTCATGTAGATTTTCCTCTACAGGTTTCATTTCTTAACGAATCTCGACGAAACTTGGTACAAGTTTTTTATCGCTAGCTATATTTGAGAGGAGGAGCGGAGGCGGGTATTACCCTAAAAAATCGGCCAAGTGCGAGTTGGACTCACGCACGAAATGTTCCGTACCGTGTTGGAGCCCCCTTAGCCCCATTCCTCTTGCCATTATTAATAGCGAGCAAAAAAAAACTCCTAAAAATCATGTTTGTTGTATGGGAGCCCCCCTAAATGTTTACTTTATTCAGTTTTTAGTATTTACTGTTATAGCGGCAACAGAAATACATCATCTGTGAAAATTTCAGCTGCCTAGCTATCACGGTTTATGAGATACAGCCCGGTGACAGACAGACGGACATCGAAGTCTTAGTTATAGGGTCCCGTTTTTACCCTTTGGGTACGGAACCCTAAAAAAGTAAAAAATTACAATCCCTGTATTTGTAACTACTTTTGATATTATTTGGCAAGATTGTTGAGTATCTAAAATCTTGAAAATAGATGCGAGTAAGAACCAAATCGATCAAGAAAGAGTCTACTAGTTGTATTAAATAAAGAAATTACAAAAGTCAAATAAAATTACAACATAATATTAAATTAGGTACATTAAAAACTGTCAAAACTAACAATTACACACATATGAATCTAACCGAGATACGCCCCACGCTCAGCATCTCTACGCCCAAACGTGTCCATTATGCTGGCGCGTTTCCGCGCTGAATAAGTGAGAGAATGATGAATAAGTAGTATATTATAGTAATTTTAATATAATAACCGTAAAAAAATATTTCAGACACTTCGTGGTACTAAACTATTCAAGTAGAGAAGCATGCGACGAATACATTTCTTCAGTTACTGATAACATTTGCTGGTCAAGAAATGAAATCGGTTTACCTGCTTTGGCGTTCCGTGCTGGACTGGTCAAAGAGGTAAGAATTATCTTCCTGATACCTGTTTATAGGAAATAATCGGCCAAGTGCGAGACAGACTCGCGCATGAAGGATTCCGCACCGTATGGAAGCCCCGCTTAATATATTTTATTTTAATTTAATTATTTATTTTTGAAGGTAATATTTTTAATATTCTGAGAATAAAATAAATAAATAAAGTTTTGCGTTTGCGTAGGAGGCGGGCTAGCTCAGTTGGTTAGAGCGTCGGGCAAGTGATCCGAAGGGGCAGGTTCAAATCCTGCGTTCGCTTCAGAATTTTGAAAAACTCTTTGAGATAAAATCTAAATTTAATGTGGAAAGTACTCTTAATAAAAAATCATATCATTCTGAAATATTTCAAGCATTTTCCTGTTGCCGTTATTAATATCTCATCAAAAACATAAATGTGAAATGGGAGCCAAAGTGTCGCCACCAAAAGAATTGAGATCTACACGGGGGCCAAGTGTTCTGTAGAAAATCCAAAAATTTCAGCTACAAGAATATACCTACAAGATTCTAAAGAGATTTACTTATGTAATTCAAGCTCAAGATTTGATTTGGCTAGTTTAGCTAAGTCCCCCGTCCCCTCATAGGATCTGCTAAATGATTATCTGCATGGGTGTTGTTAGGTTCCATTTAGAACTCTGCAATAGTTGACACTTCAGAACTTATATTTATTTGTTTGGAAGATTGACAAAATATTCCTTTATTTTTCAGCTCGAAGACTCTGCAGTATCCCACCCTAATCTTCAGCTTCAGCCTATATCAGCCATGTTCAACGCTTTGGAGACCAGTCTGAAACAGAAACTAACCAACGTCATTACTTATAACGTTAAGAAAAACGTGGCATCAGAATTTATTGAGAAAGTTTCCAAGATCATTGGTAAGTTCTGATAATTTTAAGAAATAGATCCAATTTATATTTTTGGTTTAACAACTGTGAAAATTGATTCGAAATGTTTGTATGATATTCGCGGGTCGAACTTGGACACGATTAGCACAGGACCGAGACAAATGACACCATAAGAAAAAGGCCTATACCAAGCAGTGGAATAAAGAAGGCTACGGATGATGTTGATGATCTCTTGTCTCAAGTTTGTACATAATCTGACTATAGTTCGGCCGTTCAGAGAATGCGTTCCTGACACGTCATTTTATGTTTTTGGCCGATATCTCGGAAACAATGTACTTAAGGGCAAAAAACATTAAGATCATTATTGTAGACGTGTCAGGAACGCATTCTCTGAACGGCCGAACTTTAAGAACCCGAATTAGCTCTTCATTCTCTAAGCTAAGTATTTCAAAACGGTACATTTAAAATAACTATTATTCTTTCAGGGACAAGAAATATCGATGAGCTTGATGAAAATCTAACTTTAAGCGATCTGCTTCTTAACGAAGTCATTATGGAAGAAATCAATACTGCTATCAAAAAAGCATATTGTATAAGCTATCCTTCTAAAAAGTTAAAACAACTGACGATCAGGAAGTGAGTTATATTTATCATATCATCATCAATGCGAATGGATTGCTGTTCTGTAAAATGAGTTATCCGAAATAATTCCAAATTTTCCTAATATACACCAAACAAACAACCTTTCTGCGCCACATTTTTTACATTATGTAAAGATTTTTCAAAAATAATCATGATTGTCTGCTACATATTGAGTGTAATTTACCAATTAGCTAGTTTTAGCAAATACATATTTCTTAAAATCATTTTAGTTTGAAAAACTTGGGCCGCAATTCAATGCAGTGTACTACAAACAATGACCTAGGCTTAGGTGCATTCTTCACTTACATCGACAAAGATGAATGTTTGGCAGCCGAGCCAATCGTCACTATGGCCACTTCATACGGCTATATTATGGTAACCATTTTATTTGTACTAACTTTATACTTCGTATTTATTTGGGGTAATCATCGGCATATCGTCATTAGAGTAGGTCAGTCAATGCCTAAAAGTGCAACACTGATTTTCTACTTTTAATTGATCATTGCTTCAACGATACACATTTGAGCATAGACTGACCACAGATTCAGATCCAGATTCAGGTATTTATTTACTGTAACACACACACAGACAACAAACAAAGTAAACACAAAACACAATTTCAACTTCTTCTACCGAAAATCATTGTCACAAACTGGCCAACTCAGCTTAATGCTGGTTTCGTACCTATACAATCAGTCATAAGATAATTATGTGAATAAATAAATATTAGAGGACGTCTCACACGGTCTCTGACCACAAACTAAGCAAAGCTTGTCATAAACCTGCCAGAGATTGATGTAATTTCTGTGCATATTTTTAAATACATACTTAGATATATAATTGCCAATAAAAACAAGACACAGAGCAAACACCTAATTTCATCACATAAATATTTGCCTTAGGTGGGAATCGAACCCACTGAATCAAAGAGGCGTGGGTTCGATTCAGGGAGTGGGAGTCAGGGTCACTAATCACTGAGCCACCGAAGCAGTCAATATAGGCAGAACCAACGCTATTGGTTGGTTTTTGGTGTTTATACCTCGTTGACACGACAAATTCGTGATAACAAAATGAGTTTTCACTTATGGCTTATGAGTACCTAGTTTGTATTCTGTAAATGGCAAAAACCTAGGAAAATTATAATTTCGTACACTGACTCTTAGCATATGCCTTAACTATCGTTATCGTTTTGCTTACCCATAGTCTGGCACAAATCGAATGCTCGCGGTGTATGGAATACTTTACTATTTCTTAAGAAAATTTAAACTTATTTTCAGGAAGAAGAAAATTTAGATCCCAAAGCCACGTACCTGTTGCTGGTGCCAGGGTTTGAAGGCCACCACCAGGTGTTCTCGACCGTGAGCGAGCGGCTGAAGGTGCAGGCCCTCACCTGCCAGCTCGTGCCTGATATGGCGAATGAAAGCATCCCGCAAATTGCTGCTAATATTGCCAAGGTAAGCCGCTTCCACCTGGTCTTATTGGAGATCTATAGGGGATGTCTAGCAGTGGACGCCTCATGGATGGATTGCCAAGGCACTTATTTATATATTTCCTTTACATACAGGATAATAATTTATACTGGATGTTAGGGAAATGTAGCCGAATAAGTTGTGCCATTGTACGATTACTAATCATCATGAAACAAATTTTACTAACCGAGATATCACGAAAAAAGAATCAACTGCTCCATAAAAAGTTCCTTGACAATTGACAACATGTATAAATCAGATGAAGTTTGTTTTTTCCGATTTCGAGTTTAGTCGTATTGTATAGGCCGCGCCGTACAAGCTGCGCAATAGCCAATCAACGTGCGGCTTTATGTGAGCTTCAGTTCGGATTGGATATTGCGCAGCTTGTAGCTAATTTCCCATCCGCCAATTTGTGTGGCGCGGCCAATAAAAGTGTTGCTATTTTTTATTGGAAAATTACTAACCACTGACTCCATGGTCTGTGCCTTTTGTTACCTAAAACAGGTTCATTTTGACGTATCTGTGCGTAAATTAATAATCTGTAAATTAATAATCTGTTATGTTATTTTTAGGAGCCAAGTCGATGTAATAGTTAATTTTTGTTGTTTTAGTTCATCAAAAACCGGTTGGAACTCAAAACTAAATTCTACTTGCTTGGATATTCGTTTGGTATCAACGTCGCAATTGAACTGGCAAGAATATTTGAGAGAGAAGGTAAGTATAATTAGGTTTAATTTATTATTTCTTGTCTAGGATTAAAAAAATCGGCCAAGTGCGAGTCGGACTCGCGCACGATGGGTTCCGTACCGTATGGGAGCCTCATTCTTCTTGCCGTTATTAATAGCGAGCAAAAAAGTCCTAAAATTACGTTTGTTGTATGGGAGCCCCCCTTAAATATTTATTTTATTCTGTTTTTAGTATTTGTTGTTATAGCGGCAATAGGAATACATCATCTCTGAAAATTTCAGCTACCTAGCTATCACGGTTCAAAAAATACAGCCCGGTGACAGACAGACAGACGGACATCGAAGTCTTAGTAATAGGGTCCCGTTTTTAACCTTTGGGTACGGAACCCTAAAAACAAGCTAAGGATGATGCGCGGAAATCAGCTATGATACATTATTTGATTTATCTTCGTTTTTCCGAATCGCAAAGTTTGACATCATATCATACATATTTTGCATCTCACTTAGTTAAATTGCATCTTACACTTTAATTTTGGGTTGGAATGTTTTTCGAACTCTTTTAGCTGAGTTTTATTTTATGACAAAATGTGTAAAATATATTTTTTTAGGCCACGTTGGAGTCGTATACTGTCTGGACAGCAGCCCCGACGCACTCCGCGCCCAACTGGATGCCTACATCGGGAGCCTGACCGACTCACAGCTCCAAAATGCCATCGTCGAACACATGTACCAACTCATGTCCGGTCGACCGTCCACGGAACTGAAGCAAGAACTCGAACGCAAAGACAACTGGAACGACAAGGTCGAACTCTGCGTCAACAAGCTGCGCGGCCTCGTCAACTACTCGCACCAATATAAAAGAGGACTCCTCAACAGCGCGTACAGAAGAATAATCCTCGCTCGAGAATACGAACCCGATTTCAAACTCGAATCAGAACTAGTTCTAATCAAAGGCATCCCTCACCCAAACATGAATAAACTTCCACATGACTTCAATCTCTCCAAGTACACTAAGCAACCTGTCAAAGTTTTCGATATAGATTCTGATCACGCCTCAGCACATCAAGACTGTAGAGTAACTAGCATTGTAAATAGATATCTCGAATCAAAATTACTCGAAGAATTCAAGAATAAAAATCTGTGCTGGAATTATTTAGCCGACCCGGTGAAATGTTACTAAATAAATACTTTATTACAGTATTGTCAGAACGAATTCATTATTCATAGTTTTGAACTTATTAGTACTGATAGTAAAATATTAAATAAAGATTAACTGAAACGGTAAGATTTTGATCAAGCGATAACCCTCATTGAAATAAACTATTGGTGTGGCTTTAACAGTTTTTTATTTAGCCGTTATGAGAAAATAGAGCTCAAAATGGATATTGTATAAGCTCTTTAGAGTTAGGACTTTTGTATGGAAATTGTAAATAGCAACTTAATTAATATTTTGTTACAAAGTGTCTTCCTTCTTGTGATAAAATAAGGCCAGTGCTCAGAAGCTGCTGATTAGTAAGATTAATACCATCATTGCATCTTTTTGTACTTTTTTGCCTTTTTAATAGTCCACTGCTGGACATAGACGCACCTATACGCGGTGACCATCAAATTAATACTACAATAAGAAAATATACGCGAGGTAAGGTCATAGCCTACCTACGCTGTCAAACAAGCGTCAAGTCTTTGCTCAGGTAAAAATATTAGGTAAAATTAAGTCCTAGAATTAGAACAAAAGTTATAAAAACCGCACTAAAGTAGAAAGAGATATCACTTCGTCCCACTTTAAATATGAAATTTAAAAGGTGTAAGAACAAGATGCACTTTGCTTAGCGTTTGTAGACTATGAGAAAGCCTTTGATTCGGTCGAGACATGGGCTGTGCTTGAGTCTCTTTAACGATGCCGTATTGACTATCGGTATATCGAAGTGTTGAAGTGTATGTATAATAACGCCACTATGTCGGTCCGAGTACAGGAAGAGAGCTCGAAGGCGATCTCTTTGAAGCGAGGCGTAAGACAGGGAGATGTTTGTTATATCTCTGAAACTGTTTACTGCTACTCTGGAGAACGCCTTTAGGCTCCTGGAATGGCAAGGATTCGGCATCAACATTAATGGCGAATACCTCACTCACCTTCGGTTTGCCGACAATATCGTGGTCATGGAAAAGTCGATGGAGGAACTCAGTACGATGCTTGAAGGCCTCAATCGAGTATCTCAACAGGTGGGTCTTAAAATGAACATGGACAAGACAAAGGTCATGTGTAATTCCCATGTTGTACCCACCCCTATTTCAGTTGGGAACTCGGTTCTAGAAGTCGTTGACTCGTACGTCTACCTAGGACAAGTAGTCCAGTTAGGTAGGTCCGACTTCAAGAAAGAGGCCAATCGCCGAATCCAACTCGGCTGGGCAGCGTTCGGAAAATTGCGTAACGTCTTCTCGTCCGACATACCTCAGTGCCTCAAGTCGAAAGTTTTCGACCAGTGTGTGTTGCCAGTGATGACTTACGGCACAGAAACGTGGTCTCTCACTATGGGCCTTATTAGTAAGCTTCAAGTAGCCCAACGAGCCATGGCTCTCCATGGCTCGTTGGGCTACTTGAAGCTTACTATGCTCGGAGTTTCTCTGCGCGATCGAATCAGAAATGAGGAGATCCGTAGAAGAACCAAAGTTACCGACATAGCCCAGCGGATTGGCAGGTTGAAGTGGCAATAGGCAGGGCACATAGCACGGAGGACTGATGACCGATGGGGTCGAAAAGTCCTCGAGCGGAGACCACGTACCGGCAAGCGCAGCGTAGAACGTCCACCTACAAGGTGGACAGACGACCTCATTAAGACCGCAGGATCGCGCTGGATGCAAGCCGCTACCAACCGGTCTTATTGGAGATCTTTAGGGGAGGCCTATGTCCAGCAGTGGACGTCCTATGGCTGAAAGGAGGAGGAAGGAAGGAGGAGGAGAACAAGATGCACATACACCCGAACTTATGTACTTTCGAAGGGTTTCACAAACTAGCATTGAGCTATCTCGGATGTCCATATTCAAAAAGGTAAAAAGTAGGAAGGTAAAATGATCAGAGATTTTGAACCTTCCTGATCATATTGTAAAAGACGGATGGAACCAGTTTTAACCATTTTGACATTCCAACTTTTGATTTTGACGTATCCCGACAGACAATACGTTTTTCTTGTTCTGCTCACTCTCACGTATGCTGTATAACCAGATATGAACATAGACGAATAAATTTCGTCTATGATATGAATAAGACAGCTGTTACATAGTTTTTATTTGAGCAAAAGTAAGTATTCCATAACTTTAGTTTTAATTCTATGAATTAAGTAGTTCCACTTACGCTCTTAGTAAGATGACGTAAAAGTATACTTCTGACGTAGTCAGTGGCGGTCATTTAATATTTATCGAAGTCAACAATAATGTTAGAATTGTATACATCAATTCGAGCGAACTATTCGAATTTTGTACACGATGGAAGTCGGTTTTGCCATTTATTTTGCGAAAAATAGGTATTATGTTAAATAGTATTAGTAACATTTTAAAACTTCTTTGATTTTTTTTTAACAATTGAAGTTAAATGGTTTTAAAAACTAAAAGATAATGACTCAAAAATAAAATCATGGGGCTTATGCCCCACGTACCTAAGGAAATCTCCCACTCAAAATAACGCTCCGAAATTTTATTTCTGTTCCATTAGTTTTTAGCTCTAACTCTCCTAACTCTAAACTCTACGCTACAAAAACCATTAAAAATATTTATGTCTTTCGGTCTATCACTCTTTTATTTTAATTTATTCAGTTTTCACATTTCGGCTCAAGCTTTTGGAGGGTATCTATGAAGCCGAGGCAAACATTGAGAGGCCCTTTTTATTTTACTTTGATTAACTATGTGATAGGGGTGACGGTATAAGATAAGCTTTTTATTTTTTTTTCTATCTTTGGTGTGATGCAATAAAGTATTATTTATTATTATTCAAGATCACATTAACTCACAAGCAAAGCTTGGTCCTTTGGTAGGCATCAGTGGAGCCGAAGCCAACACTGAGAGGCCCTTTTCAATCACTTATTATAACACATATAAAATGTTGTGTACAAAAAGTAGAATGAAACTATTGCTAGATGTGACTTACAGGATATCGGGCTATTGTGATGTAGTGATCGATGACTTAAAAATATGGTCTATGGAATGAGGTACGGCACCCGCCAAATAATGCCTCATTTCAAATATCCAGGCGGGTGGTGACTTGCCATCCACTAAATGGGCCTCCCGTAATAGCTACCGTATATTGGTGGCGGAGGGGCAACATTGGTATGGACGGCTTAGGGTGTCGAGAGGTGTGCTGCACTTTCACTAGACGCTACTCGCGGCGTTATGCCCTTTAACACTTCCACCCTGGAGCTTAGGTTCCTAGCTCTTGCGATTTCCACTCCAAGCCGGCCGGTTAAGGCAAGAGAGGAGTCAGGGGTCTCATTTAGCCCCAGGGAATCAGGGTTCGCGGTGTCGCCACTCACTTATTATTATTATTGTTACGAGATGGGTTCTTGGATAATCAGTTAAAACGCCGATTATTCACTTTGCACTTTATTGCACAAAATCACAGTACACACGACACAACTGGTTCGCACAACACTTCACACTGGCACGAATATTCACACCACTAGTCACTTCACAATCACTGGTACCGCACTTGAACACGAGATGTTTTCGCTCCGGGTAAAACGCGATAACTGCCACGAACGAAAACCATCGCCCTATTTATATCGGAATAAGGGTTCTCTAGAAATCTGTAGAATATTCGGTGCCATTGTGACTGACAAAGTAAACAAGTGTAAAGTTCGAGAAACCCTATTGTTCTTAATTATTACAAAAACACCACAAAAAATCTAACAAACAACAAACAATAGACGCGACACAAAGGCCGGTGCCGCCTGAGTCATAAAACCATAAATCTCGCGATTAGATGTAAACAACTAGCCGTCGTACCGCGCGCTGCTTACTGCGTAACACCACCTCCTCCCAAGACATGCTCGTCCCGAGCATCGTTGCATCCGTGATATCGCGCCAATCGATCCACGTGAACTATTTTGGGGGCACCTCGAGATCCTTTCTGTATGCGGAACGTCACGTCGTTGATCTTGGTCACCACTCGGTACGGTCCATCCCATTTGGCTTGTAGCTTTGGAGACTTCCCTTTGCTGCGTATGGGATTGTGCAGCCATACCATCGAGCCTTCCTCGAACCCAGGAGTGTTAGCCCTTCTGTCGTATCGAGTCTTCATTCTTTCAGATGCTTGCTGGCCATGCTCTCTAATGTGCTCATAGATGTCGTTCATCTTGTTCCGGAGGTCACTGGCGTACTCAGTTATGGGTTGTGGGGAATCCGGTGGAATGCCAGTTATTAAGTCCGCTGGTAGCCGTAATTTACGTCCAAAATTGGCAAAAGCGGGAGTGACATTTGTGCTCTCATGAACAGCACTTCGGTATGACAACAAAAATGGCTGGATATGCTTGTCCTAATCTCGTTGTTTGCTTCCGACTACTTTTGCCAGGTACCTCTCCAGAGTTTGGTTGAATCGCTCCACCATTCCATCTGATTGCGGGTGGTAAGACGTAGTCCTGGTTTTGTGTGCACCCATTAACCGGCACGTCTCTTGAAACAGCTGAGATTCAAAATTTCTTGCTTGGTCACTGTGGATTTCCAATGGTACTCCAAATCGACAGAACACTTCATGCACCAATTTGTCTGCTATCGTCGATGCCTCTTGGTTCGGAATTGCGAAGACTTCCGGCCACTTGGTGAAGTAATCCATGACGACAAGGAAGTACTTGTTGCCACTTTCACTCACAGGAAATGGTCCGGCCACATCCAGTGCGATTCGCTCCCATGGTGCTCCAACATTATACAGCTTTAATGCTCCTCTGCTGCGGGTATGCGGACCTTTCACTGATGCACAGCTCGTACATTTCCGTACCCAGTCTTCTACGTCATCTCTGCAGTTGATCCAGTAAAACCTTTCTCGATTTTCAAGAGTGTCCGTTTTACACCCAGATGTCCTCCCGAAAACCCTTCGTGGTACAGCTTCAAAACTTCAGGTATCTTTGCTCTGGGTACAACCATTTGGAGATGGCACTGATTGCCACGAGCATTTTCCCATTTTCGGCAAAGTACTCCCTCCTGAAGCACCAGACTATCCCATTGCGCCCAATAGCTCTTCGTCGTAACACTCATTGAAGCAATAGCACTCCAGTCTGGCTTAGGGGCATCTGATTCCATCCATTCAAGAATCGGCTTGATGTCGGCGTCTTCTTCTTGTGCAACCTGAAGGGTTTCTTTCCATTCGTCACCGATGTCAGCTTTGAGCATTCTGACGGGCACTAAATCTTTCGACTCATGTCTTGAGCAATGCTTGCAGTCCTCTGAGCATGGCCTTCTTGACAGTGCGTCCGCGTTGCCATGAGATTTTCCACTGCGATGCTCCGTGGTGAAGTCAAACTCTTGTAGTTGCTCAATCCATCTTGCCACTTGGCCTTCGGGATCCTTAAACTGTAGTAGCCACTTAAGAGCAGCGTGGTCGGTCCTCAGATGGAATTTTCGCCCGAGCAGGTACTTGCTAAAATGTCGCAATGTCTTCACCACTGCAAGTAACTCTTTTCTGGTCACACAGTAGTTCCTTTCCGGCTTGGATAGGGATTTGCTGAAATACGCAATCACCACTTCTTGGTCTCCTTTCCTTTGTGACAGTACTCCTCCAATGCCGGTGTTGCTGGCGTCAGTGTCCACGATGAACTCGTTCTCTGTGTCCGGGAAGCAAAGAATAGGCGTATTACAAAGTCGCTTCTTTAGCTCTTGAAAAGCT
Organism: Hypomecis atomaria; assembly: GCA_964007245.1. NCBI lineage: Eukaryota > Metazoa > Arthropoda > Insecta > Lepidoptera > Geometridae > Hypomecis > Hypomecis atomaria. The sequence goes on along the minus strand of OZ023296.1, from coordinate 3,809,513 downwards.
GCGTCGCAATTTTCATCCCAGAGGAAGGGTCGTTTTTCCTCAGTCAGTCTATGCAACGGCTTGGCTATGTCAGCAAAGTTCTTCACGAATCGCCTGTAGTAGGAGCATAAACCCAAGAATGCTCTAACTTCCGTCTTGTCTTTTGGCACAGGCCAATCCTTGACAGCACTGACTTTTCCTGGATCCGTCTGTACGCCAGCTTCGGAAATCACATGTCCCAGGAAATTCACTTGCCTCTTGAAGAAGGAACATTTCTTCGGACTCAGCTTGAGATTGGCTGCGCGAATCTTAGTCAATACTCGTTCCAGGTTTTGCAGATGGTCTTCGAAGGTTTTTCCCACAATTATGATGTCGTCCAAATAGACTAGGCATGCATCTCCAATCAGTCCCGCGAGCACTAACTCCATTAGTCTTTCGAACGTAGCGGGCGCGTTGCACAATCCAAACGGCATCACGTTGAATTGCCACAGGCCTTTTCCCGTCGAAAACGCGGTCTTCTCTTTATCTTTAGGATCTATTTCCACTTGCCAGTATCCGCTCTTCAAGTCCAGCGTAGTGAACCACTTCATGCCTGTCAGTGTATCTAACGTGTCGTCAATCCTCGGCAAAGGATAGCTGTCTTTCTTTGTTACGTCGTTGAGTCGTCGATAATCAACGCAGAACCGCATACTGCCATCCTTCTTTTTCACTAGAACCACTGGCGAACACCACGGACTGGATGAAGGTTCTATCACACCATTGCGTGCCATGTCTTCGATCATTGACTCAACTTCTTTTTCTCGAGCCACTGGTATCCTTCTTGGCCGCTGTCGAATCGGTGACACGCTTCCTGTATTTATTGTGTGCTTCACTAATCCAGTCTTCCCGTTGACAGCATCATCGAGAGCAAATATCGAGCCGTTACCGCCGTCTTATCGTAAGCGACATTTTTACTTAAACAGCGTTTTTTATCGCAGATGACAATTAAACTTATAACGGACACGGTTCGTCGACATTTCCCGCCAAAACACAACCAATTAGAAAGTTATAGCAAATGCTAAGTTTATCGTTAGCACAACAGTTTTCTAAATTTTACAGTAACCGACATAATCAAAATATATCGTAAGTTGCGTAATTTTCTAAGAATTGCAGCGTAAGCGACCCTACTTGTTATCGCAACCGACACAGTACATCAAAATTTTGTCGTTTACTATAAACAAAGTGACAAAAAACGTGTTCATTCCAGGGAAGATTGTGATGCAATAACTATCTCTTTGTACTGTATTTAGTGTTAAATTATAATTACCCGGTTATTACGTTATAAAATTATGTTTTAATAAGTTTAAAGTGTTTGTTTTAATGAGTTTATGCCGTGGGGTGCCGGCAGAGTAGAATAGCACCCCCCTCTTGTACCAGATGTCGTAAGAGCCGACTGAGGTACTACGGAACCGACAGATGGCGGTATATCCATCCAAAACAGCGTAGCTCAAGTGAAACAGGGCGGGGATGGGATCCCCGTCGCGAGAGCTATGCACTGCGATTGCCAACACGCCTGCCCAGCGCGGCAATTACGGGCAAAACCCCCCTTCATGATTGACAAAAATAAGACCAGGCCCCCAGTCCCCGGCAGCTCCGCTATTCCTGGCTCCGGCAGCGGCCATGGTAACGGCGGAGCACGGAGTGCTAAGAATCGTCGGAAGAGATCCGGCTGCCACCCCACCCGACAACTGGCCCTGGCAACATATAACGTGCGCACCATGAGGACTGACGGGAAGATTGCGGAATTGGAAGAAGAGTTGAATAGGTTGCGATGGGATATTATGGGGTTGTCTGAAGTCCGTAAAGAGGGCGAGGACACGATAACCCTCAAATCCGGCAACCTACTTTACTATCAGGAAGGTGACCAACGGTCCCAAGGCGGTGTCGGCTTTCTCGTTCACAAGTCTCTCGTTAACAACATCATTACCATTGAAAGTGTGTCGAGCAGGGTTGGATACCTAATACTCAGAATATCTAAACGATATTCGTTGAAGGTCATTCAGGTATACGCACCGACCTCGTCACACCCAGATGATGAAGTGGAGGCTATGTATGAGGACGTAAGTCGGGCTATGCATACGTCTAAGACCCGCTTCACGGTTGTTATGGGAGATTTCAACGCAAAGTTGGACAAAAAAGGCGATGATGACTTGAGAGTGGGGCACTTTGGAAATGGGCAACGGAACCCCAGGGGCCAGAGGCTGGCAGACTTTCTGGAGAAAGAGGGACTCTTCATGATGAACTCTTTCTTCCAGAAGCTTTCTCACAGGAAATGGACCTGGATGAGCCCCGATGGTTCTACGAGAAATGAGATAGACTTCATAATGACTAGCGAAAAACGGATATTCAAGGATGTCTCCGTGATCCACAGGATAAAAACCGGTAGTGATCACAGAATCGTGCGAGGCAAACTGAATATTAACGTTAAACTCGAAAGATCCCGTCTGATGAAGCCTAGAACTTTCAGCTCGAGCTTTCAAATCGCTTTGCTAGCCTGGAGAACTTTGCGTCGGTGGACGAGATCAATAACGGGCTCGTAGAAACTGTCCAAACGGTGGGTTCTAAGTTCTTTAAACCCCGGCGCCGTTCCAATAGACCTCAGAAATTTTCCGATCATACTCTAAATCTCATGGCCGAACGACGCTCGCTAAGACTGCAGTCTTCCGATGATGCAAAGTCATACAGGCGGCTCAATAGACAAATTTCTAAATCAGTGCGGTGCGACATTCGCGGAATCATAGAGCGGAACAAAAGCTCCAAAGTGTTCGCGAGGCACTTGTCTATTAGGCAAAGCCAGATGACAAAGCTGAAGAGAGATGAAGGCAGTATAGCGTCGACCAAGGCAGAGGTATTGGAGGAGATCGAAAAGTTCTACGGACAGCTATACGCCTCGGTAGCAAAGCCTGTAAACAGCGCGGCTAAAGACCTAAGAGCCAAGCTGACCCGACACTTCACCGAAGATATCCCGGACATCAGCCTGTACGAGATTAGAATGGCCCTGAACCAACTTAAGAATAACAAGGCGCCGGGTGACGACGGAATCACTTCAGAGCTTCTGAAAGCGGGTGGTAAACCGGTACTTAAAGTCCTTCAGAACCTTTTCAACACCGTCGTCCTCGAGGGCGTAACGCCAGAAGCATGGAACAGAAGCGTGGTGGAGCTATTCTTTAAAAAAAGTGACAATGCTTTATTGAAGAATTACAGACCCATCTCGCTTCTGAGGCATGTTTATAAGTTGTTTTCAAAAGTCATTACGAATCGTCTCGAACGCAGGTTTGATGACTTCCAGCCTTCCGAACAAGCCGGTTTCCGGAAAGGCTTTAGTACCATGGACCACATACATACGCTGCGGCAGGTTATACAGAAGACGCAGGAGTATAACCAGTCACTTTGCTTAGCGTTTGTGGACTATGAGAAAGCCTTTGATTCGGTCGAGACATGAGCTGTGCTTGAGTCTCTTCAACGATGCCGTATTGACTATCGGTACATCGAAGTTTTGAAGTGTTTGTATAATAAGGCCACTATGTCGGTCCGAGTACAGAAAGAGAGCTCCAAGGCAATCCCTTTGAAGAGAGGCGTAAGACAGGGAGATGGAATATCTCCGAAACTGTTTACTGCTACTCTGGAGAACGCCTTTAAGCTGGAATGGAATGGAATGGAAAGGATTCGGCATCAACATCAATGGCGAATACCTCACTCACCTTCGGTTTGCCGACGATATCGTGGTCATGGCAAAGTCGATGGAGGAACTCGGTACGATGCTCGAAGGCCTTAATCGAGTATCTCAACAGATGGGTTGATCTCAGTGTTCTATTGAATGTTTAATTAATGACAATTGATGTTAACTGAAACGAATGTAGGTTATAAGTATTTTATTTTAATTCTCTTAATAAAAGTTTAACAATTCTATTTTAAGTTTAATATATTCACTCTGAACACTCAATGTTCAGTAATTTGAACAAGTATTTATAAAATAATGAGAAATATATATATATATATATGTTTTAATTTGTGTTTAATTTATTAAGTACCCGTTTTTTTATGAAAATAAATTCATAGTTGAAATCGCTTATTGTCGCTTGCGTTATAACTTTAACCAGCGGGGCAATTCTGTTAGCCGATCTCTTTACGAAAGTGATACGTTCTTGAACCTCTCTCGTTTTTCTGACAGTTCCGATAGCTCAAAACTGTCAGAAAAACGAGATAAGTTCAAGAACGTGTCACCTTAGTAACGAAATCGGTTGTCAGAATTGCCCCGCTGGTTACTTTTTATCGCAAGTGTTATCTCAAACGCCCGGAAACATAAGAAGTCGTTTCTTTGAGACAGTAAAATTATTGTAAACGCCAAAATAACCTTAAAACCTACTGTTTTCTTGAAAATTTTAAGCGTTACATATAAGGTTTCAAAAAACATTATTATATGTCAAATTTCAATTTAATAGCGCAATTATTTATAAAAATATTTAAAAAATACCTTCTCCTGTAAAATTTGGTTTTTGTCGGTTACACTAAGTCGGCGGTAATGGCTCGATATGTCGGTGTAGCGCTGCAGCATCTTCTTTGCCATCAGAAGTTCTCTTTCGGTCAGGTCTTTACGGGAGTCTTCCAATAGCGTTGACACTGTGTAACTCCCAGCACAGTTGTATTTCTCCTTTGGTTGTTCTTGGCATCTGCGCATCCAGTCTACTTCTTCACAAGTACCAATTGGGGTTCCTCCTTTGATGAGTTGTTCCTCGTTACTTGTGTTGAGAACACGCACCACAGCGGTATTAGTAGTCCTCACCAGAGTTCGGGCCAATAACCATGGTTGATCACCTTCCGACTGTTCTATTAGCACACATCGTCGTTGATGTCCCAACTTCGGCGGTAATCTAACTGCCACAATGGTCTCCGATCTAGGTGGAAGAACTGTTCTCTGCAGACAATAAACCTTTCCTGATGTGGCGCCTTCCATGAAGATTTCTTCTCTTCCACACTTCAAGATTCCTTGGTTGACGTCTATCCCGCAATGATGTTCTCGCATGAAGTCAAGACCCAGAATGCAATCGTCGACTATATCAGCCACAATGACTTTGTGATGGAAAGTTTTCTCACCCAACTGTAACTCCACCAGCTTCTCTCCTCGGACGGATATGTGCTGACCGGTTGCTGTCAGAAGTTGAACTGTTTTGCAGCTTACGAAGTTCGGAAGAAAGCGCTTAGCCAGTCGGGAACTGATGACAGTGCGAGAAGCTCCTGTATCCAATGTCAGCTTGCAAGAAGTTCCATTGATGGCACCATTGATGATCAAGCTGTTCCCATCGTGAGCTTGTGAGATCAAAATCTTTGGCTTTTCTGGCCCGGATAACACTCGCCATTTTCCGCTTTCTTCAGCAGGTCGTTTATTCCTCCATAGTGAATGCGTTGCCTCGCGATCCTTCCGTTCTTCCAATAGTCGATCGTCCCTGGTTCGGCATGGCTTTGGGCAATTCTGCCATAAATGGCCTCTCTGTTCACAGTTGTAGCATCTTGGACCAAACCTCGTACGATGTGACGCTTCTTTAACTTCCTTTATGTGTTGAACATCTCTCGCTGGATTTCGTACAGCTTCCACTTCCAAGGCTTGGGCCAAAGCTTCCTTTAGTGTTTTGTGATGCCCGAGTTTCACTGCAGTTCTAACTTCGAAGTCTGTTATCCCGTTAGAAAACGCTTCCACTAGATGCTCGTCGTTGGGTAACGGTGCTGACTGATAAGCCTTCCGGAACAGTTTCTCCACCTCGACGGCCCACTGTTGAAGACTTTCGTTACGACGTTGCACTCTGTTCTTCAACTGCGCTCGGTACACACGTTCCAGGTGCTCATCACCGTAGCGACTCTCCAGCGTTTCCATTAATTTATCGTAGGTCACTTCCTTACTCACGGCATCGAGAATACTCAGGGCTTCGTCGCGAAGGCTCATTATGAGGGCGTTCATGGCTTGGTCTTTGTCCCATCCATTGGCTTTGACGGCAGCATCGAATTGAATTTTGTAGGCAGACCATGATGATGTCCCGTCGAAAGGAGTCACTTTGATCTTCTGTGAAGCTGGCGAGAAGGTTGTTGATGCAGCGGTTCCATTTCCAGACTTGATAACGTTCAAGGTCCTCCTAACGTCAGCAATTTGTGTTTCCGCCTCGAAGATGCGAGATTCATGCTCCTCCATCTTTTTATTGTGTTCCTTTATGCTGGTGTCGTGCTGATTGACCGTGTCCTTGACCTCTTTTATCTCTTTACCCAATGTGGTCTGCAAGCTTGAAAGCAGTTCTTCTTTTTGGCGAGCCTGTTCTTCTCTGTTGCGGTCCAATTTTTCTTCCAGCTGACGAGTCTGTTCTTCTTTGTTGCGATTTAAAGTTTCTTCTAGCTGGCGAGTCATAGTCTGCATCATTGTCATCATGGCAGCCATATCAAAAGCCGCAGGGACAGCTGGTGCTGCAGCAAGGGCTGCAGCAGGTGCTGCAGTAGGTGCCGCAGCAGGTGCCGTAGAAGCTGCTTCCGGGTTCCTGGAGTCGTCGTTGGTTGCTTCGGACTCGCTGGCTTCCATTAAAAGCGAACTGTTTCCGAAGCGTCGCTGGTCAACCTCCTCCTGGCGGCGCTCCTGCTCCTCTAGTCGGCGCGCTTCCTCCTGTCGGCGCTGACTCCGTGTGCGCGGCGTCTCGTCGTCGTATGGCGTTACCGGCATTTTCAGTTATCCACCCTTCTGACACCAAATGTTACGAGATGGGTTCTGGATAATCAGTTAAAACGCCGATTATTCACTTTGCACTTTATTGCACAAAATCACAGTACACACGACACAACTGGTTCGCACAACACTTCACACTGGCACGAATATTCACACCACTAGTCACTTCACAATCACTGGTACCGCACTTGAACACGAGATGTTTTCGCTCCGGGTAAAACGCGATAACTGCCACGAACGAAAACCATCGCCCTATTTATATCGGAATAAAGGTTTTCTAGAAATCTGTAGAATATTCGGTGCCATTGTGACTGACAAAGTAAACAAGTGTAAAGTTCGAGAAACCCTATTGTTCCTAATTATTACGAAAACACCACAAAAAAATCTAACAAACAACAAACAATAGACGCGACACAAAGGCCGGTGCCGCCTGAGTCATAAAACCATAAATCTCGCGGTTAAGTGTAAACAACTAGCCGTCGTACCGCGCGCGGCCACAGATTAATAAATAGTTACTAACGGCGTGGCCTACTGCGTAACATTATAAAATTGTTACAAAGTTACTTACTTAGGTATGATTACCTAACAGGAAAACCAAACTTTCAAATTTGCGTTCCTACATGTTTAGGTAAACTACAGTTAATTGTTATAAATACTTGGTAACAATTCTGTAGATTCCATTGTTTTGCACATACCGACAGGTATTTTGGGGGGGGGGGGGGGGCTCGCAATTTAGATCCGTAATATTACTAAGGAGCATTGATTTAAACTTGTTCATGTGCTTTCTGAGTTTCGCGCAGGCGCAGCCACATCAAGGTGACTGTACTCAAATGGGAATTTGCGTGTTGTGTCGATTCAGACAACGAAGTTTTGAAATGATCATGAAAATTATTTATAAAAGGCAAATAAAAACACAAAGCAAATTAAATGAAATGTGTTCATAATCAGCATCATCAGCTGGATTGACCACCTGCTGGGTATAGGCCTTCTCTCCCTAGTGCTATTTTTCCCTATCCCGCATTAAATTCATCCCTTATTTATTTTCATAAAATAATTTAATGAAAATAAATGATAAATTATGTAAATTTAGTCTTAAGTGTTACGTCAAAAGTTAATTTAATATATTTTGCACACATACATTTGTACGTGTATGAATTTTCTTGAATATAAATTAACATTTCCTGTCTCATTAAAAAACAAAAAGCGTTTGAAATGTAGTCGATTGTTCAATGTTACACAACAGAATTTATTCAATTTATTTACATTTATACAAAGCTTAGAGAGTAAAGTTTGTTAAATATAAATAACAGCAATAACAGAAAATAAAATATATTTACTACCTAGAAAATTAATCAAATAACCCGCCCCTTATCGTTCCTGGTGCAAAGGTACCCATTACGCTTGCTGAATTGCCGCGTTGGATAGCGATGGACATTCTTTGCACCAGAAACGAGGTAGAACGGGAGTCACCTCCTCTTTCCCGAATCCTGCGCCCTATTTCAAAAGTTAGCAATTTGGCCTCAGCGCCCCAGCAACAAAAAAAAATATTTTGCGATTAAGAGGGTCGTGAATCGACCACTGTTTCGCGTTTTCTGTAAAACATCGAGAAAATGTTAGGTACATTTTTTGATAAAATTTACGTTACGGAAGAAAACTCTCTTCACCCCTTAAATTCTAACAAAATGGGTAGATCTTGTTGAGCTCTATCACTTTTGTGAAGACTTAATTGGTATAGAATCGATAAAAACCGATATAAATCACTTCTAAGTGTGACAGTTGTCACTTGGACAGCTGTCACTGTGACACTTGTCGTGACAAATCACACGATCCGATTTCGAATGTGTACGAGGGTTTTTACTCATCTTCAGCTTAAGACTGAACAGTTGTCGTTAAAACCTTTTTTTCCCGCTAGTTATTCATAGAATACTTGAATACTCTAGATTTATTGTCTAAGACACTACCGGCAACACTGGTCGCTGCGGTGTAGCCGCGCGGCATCGCGTCGCGGCGACAACGCCTGTGTGGCACTAGCCTAACAGTTACGTTATCAGACACAACCAACTTCAATCATGTACGAAATCCGAATAATTAGCTCGAATTCACGTATTCTATTTTTCGATTTTTTGTTGATTTTTCAAAAACAGCTACGCCAATTTTGATAAAATTTAAATGAAACCACCTTGTAAGTACATTATATAAAACTTTTTTTTTTTAAATTATTTTGCAATTGGCGAAAATATCGATGAACATACATAATTAATACATGCAGACGAACATAGAACCTCCTACTTTTTCGGAATCAGAGCTCATGACAACATCTATCGACCCGGTAAAAAATGTAAATGAAAGAAAATTGGAGTGACCTTGAATAGGGACCATCCATTTGAAATAAGTCATTTGGAGCCACGCCGAATGGCACGATCGTGAATTCCCACCTTAAAGTTACTATTGTTATTTTTGTTTGTTACGACATCAAAAACACAAAAATAAGTTTAGTTATTTTCAATAACCTTGGCGGTAGGAAGTTCACCGAGTCAGGGTAGTGTGGTGTAATCAAGACAATTTATGTAAATAGTTGTTACACCTACTAAGTAAACACATACTTAACATATTTTATTTGCGTCACGGTAAATGGCGGACAGAATAGATTTGACGAACCTACATAATAAAAGTGTCAAATGTTGCCCCTCCGACGCCAACACGAGGTAGCTATTCTGGGGGGCCCAGTGGATGGCAGGTCACCACCACAGATCAGGGAACAAGGGTGGTGCTTAATGTTCACTAACACTAAAATAGGAGCCCGAGTGCGTTTTTTGTCCATATTATTCCTTAGCTTGTGCAAATATTTTATTTTGCCGAATTTACTAAATAATAAAAAAGTATTAGGGTACTTCCTACTGAAATGAGATTTCATATTTGGTATAATTCACTTTACTACTAGATTTTTTGCAAACGACTACTAAACAACTAGGCATTTTGGGAATATAACCGAACTACTCGTACGACTTGCCACCGGAGACATGAGACTGAAATGATAGTGGACATTACTAAAATGGGCTTCAAGCTACCCGAAGGGCCCCGCCTACTTGCCATATCTCCTTTGTTCCCTGATCTGTGGTCACCACCCGCCGCAATTAGGCCTATTGTAATGAGGCAATAATAATGGGTGTCGTTGCTCGTCCCAAAGACCAATTTTGTAAACATGTTCAGTAGTTCAACAAAATAGTCATTTAGTCATTTTGTTGAGTAATTTACTCATTAATCACAATAGCTTATCTTATACCATCGCCTCTATGACAAAGTTAATCAAAGTAAAATAAAAATCAGCCGATTGCGAGTCGGGAACACACGAAGGGTTCTGTACCGTGTTAGAGCCCCCTATAGCCCATTCCTCTTGCCGTTATTAATAGCGAGTGAAAAACTCCTGAAAAATCACGTTTGTTGTATGGGAGCAACCCTTAAATATTTATTTTGTTCAGATTTTAATATTTGTTATTACTTATAGCGGCAACAAAAATACATCATCTGTGAAAATTTTAGCTGTCTAGCTATCACAGTTCATGAGACACAGCCTGGTGACAGACGGACAGACGGACGTCGGAGTCTTAGTAATAGAGTCCCGTTTTTACCCTTTGGGTACGGAACCCTAAAAAAATCAAGTACATAGTTTTAATTTTGTTACCAATAATATTTAACACAATTATTTTACGCAAATATGGCAATACCGACTTACATCGCGTACTAAATTCGAAAACTGCTCGAATTGATGCATACGATTCTTACATTATCGATGATTTCAATAATATAATTAAATTACCACCCCCGACCAACTCAGAAGTATACCTTTTCTTACTAAAAAAAAGTTTTTTATATTCAGTTCACAATTGCCGAAAACATAGATGACCATACACAAAAAAAACATACAGACGAACATAGAACTTCCTCTTTTTTGGAAGCCGGTTAAAAACTGCGTTTTTTTTAATTGATGCCCATACTAAAGGGGTTATAATTTGCCATAATCTGCATTATGGCATACTACATCTAGGATTTGAGGTAATACTAAATAAATATTTTTTTATTGTTATCAAAACTAAAAGTGTGTGCCAAATATCGCATTAATCTATAAGCAGGAAGGGTATTGAATTTTAATTTCGAAAGACCCAAAAACACACATGAGCAGTAGAACGGTTTGACAAAATTTTTGTATGTTTGCACTTTTTATAGTAACTATAATATTTTCATTTTTAGAAGGGTATTTAAACGGTTCGTCAGCTGACAAGTTTAGTGATACCCTTAAAAACGCAATAATCGATACTGAGAAAAATGTACATATGATTTACTAGATTTGTGCAAAAAGAGAACCGTCGTGGCGTAATGGTGAACTAACAATAAGATTTTAATCAGCAGCCACGGCACCGACTACTTGATAGACACGCGAATATACTGATGAAAACCGAATTGGTATCTAACACGTATTAAACACTATTACTACATTTTTACATAGCAGTGTTTTCAACGTAACAAAATTAGTAAAATGGCACACGGGCGATCTCACCTACAACAGTTCTCTTTTTGCACATACTATTTTCGCTGATTTTTTCATACTCATTTATAGCGAATAAAATGTTGTAATTACTCAAAACTCCTCAGAACTTACTGAAGACTCCTCATTGGACAAATCAAACAATCAACAAAACATGTTAATAAAAGGAATTAAACTATATTAGTTGTAGTGTTTTTAAAGAAAAGTTGATCAGAAAAGGAGAGTGAATTTTTATTTTTTTGTTGTTTTTTAAGAAAATGAAACCTTATTTATTACTTACTATGTTGGCGCAGCGACCCAAATTGTGTCTTGGCCTCCGATACTATGTGTCGCCACTCTTCTCTGTCTTGGACAAGTTCCTGTCAGACATCAATCCCGAGCTTGCGAATATCTTTTTCCACTTTATCTTTCCACCTGTACTTTGGACGGCCAACGGGCCTTAGGCCCTTCGGCAGTCCCAAGTAAGATTTTTTTACGGCGCAATCAGGCTAACACAGCTTTAGTGCTGTTTGGTTCGAAATGTACGCGGTCTATCAGTCAAAGGCTTATATTTTTTGTATACCTAGATTTCAATAAGTTCCTATTTTCAGCACATGAAAAAAATAATTAACCTAAAATCACCGTTCCACATCATGGGCTATGCTTTTGGAGTAAATGTTGCTTTAGAAATGGCTGCTCTGCTGAAAAAAGAAGGTAGGTAAACTGTAAACTCTCAACGCATAAGCATTGCCATTCAGCGTGGCAATGCAGCCAGCATGCTGGGCACGCTGCCAACTGGCAGTGGGCTTGAGCATTTGGATTATCTTTAGACCTTCAAATGTATGTGGATGATCCAATGCTTTTTATGTAGTAGTAGTTTTGTTGTAATTAATAAAGGCACTTTTGCCCAGACTAAAAATGTAAACTGTTGTTGGATATTATTATAGTTAAATTACATTTATCTTCGAAAACTAAATATGTTCATTGACTAAATAATAACAAAATAGTTATTTACAAACATAAATAAACAAACATCATGTCTGTAAATAGTGATATTCCAGGTTCTACATATTAATGGACTTTTTTGTTGTTGGCAAAGTCGGACCAATGTCTTTGAATACATAACTCAATAATTATTTTATATTTACAGGTCTTCTTGGTGTGGTGTACTGCTTAGACAGCAGCCCAGATGCTGTACGAGTCCACCTCAATGCCTACTTGGGAAACCTCCGTGAAGAAGAACTACAAAACTCTTTGATAGAACATTTCTACACTCTCCTTGTCGGAAACAAGTCAGATGACCTGAATGAAAAGTTAAACAACGCCACAGAGTGGTCAGAAAAAGTAAATATATTCATCAACTCGGCTAAAAGTAAAGCTCACCACAGTCATGAGTACATGACCAGCTTAGTCCACTCTGCTTATGAAAGGATCCAAATGGCTAAAAATTATAATCCTAGTTTCAAATTAGATTCAGAACTGGTGCTCTTTAAAGGTATTCCTCATCCTAATGCAAGAGACCTTAGCAACAACTACAATCTCTCTAAATATACCAGTAAACCTGTGACAGTGCTCGATATAGGGAAAGATCACGCTATGGCTCCGTTTGACCGTAAAGTTTCTAACTATATCAACCGATTTTTTGTCTTGTAAGTATTTGGAATAGTTCACTAAGTTTAGTAATAAAATAATATTGGCCATCTAACTTGGTGTCGTATTTTATTTAAGAACTAGTTTTTACCCGCGGCTTTTAGCCCGCATGCTATTTTGATTTTTGTGCTATCTCAAGGGAGCCCTTTATTTATCCCGAATAAAATGTAGACCATGTCACTTTCCGTCTTTGAAACCCGAGGCCCTATCTTACCCATGATAAAGCAGGAGGAAAAAAAAACGATCAGACGGTTGTTCGATTCGACAGTTGTTTTTTTTTGACATTTCTTGACTTTTGTTTTATCCATGTTCCTAGTGTTGAAACCTAAGGTTGCAACTGCCTTTCAACACTAGGGCACGTCTAACGCCGTGCGTGTCGTCACGAGGTCTGATGGCTCCTCCCGTCGCGCCGCGCCCTGCTCGTCCAGGCTGCCTCATCAGCTACACCGCATTTCGGATGACAGCTGTTAAACTTCAAAGTGATTTATCTCGGTTATTATCGATTCTAGACAATTGCTGTCTTTACAAAAGTGATAGAACTCAACGAGATCAATAACCAATCGAGACACAATAAAATTAAAATTTAAGGGGAGCTTTCATACAATACGGAACCCTTCGTTCACGAGTCTGACTCGTACTTGGCCGATTTTTTCTTCTATGAATGGATGTTTGCAGTTAATGTGGCTTGTCATCTAATTAACTTTTCTCTATCTATATTAGATACGGATATACATATGTTAAAAAAATAAATCTTTAACCACGAAATTTTTCTTAGTAAAAAGTAACGTATGTCATTTTATATATTATGAACGATATTCAAGAAGAACAAACAAACCAACAAACACACTTTCGGATTGATAATAATATACTAGTAGTCCGCCTCGGACTTAGACCTCGCACTATTCTTATTTTATACCATAAATACTGTGATTTCAAAAAATAATAATAATAAATGAAAGTTAGGCGACTTCTTTTTAGGGTTCCGTACCCAAAGGGTAAAAACGGGACCCTATTACTAAGACTCTGTAGGTTACTCGTAATCATTACACATTTACTCACCTACATAATATATATTTTACATACATTTATAATACATTAATAAAATATAATATTTAAATACATTTAAATTAAATTAAATTAAAATATATTTATTAATATAAACATAAGATACATAGTACATGAGAAATTTTTATAAAGAGAAAACTTATGTTTATGGATAGTTTTATACAATGCTAAATAAACAGCGGTTCCCGCACTAGGCTGAGCCTGTATCGCGGGAAACCTGATACGATTTAAAATGTAAAATTTACATTTAATGTATATAACACCACTGTTACAATTTACAAGTAAGTAAAATAAAAATTATAATAAATGAAAAGCTAAGTATAACCTACTCGTATTAATTTACTACTCTCTCAAAAACCAAAGCTGAAAAACAAAAATTCAATACATAATTAAGTGCAAGGTAGTTTTAATTCATGTAATACATTTTTTTTTATAAGAAACCACTACTTTTAAGTAACAAGATTAAGACAATATCTTCAGTAAGTTTTCCGTCTCCTTATGATCCAAAGTTGACAAAAACTTATGAACTATCATTTTAACTTCGTAGATTGACTTATCATTCAAGCTGCAGTATCTATCAATGACATTATACATATATATGAGATCTGATGAAAAGGCCAAACCGACGCGCGAAACTAGTTTTTACTTGAGAAAAATGCAATCTTCGACAACGTTTTTGCGACATTTCTCCATCGACAGGGGCAGCAAGCACGGACTTATGAACAGAGAGCGTCGTTTTGAGAATAAACAACAGCTGTCTAACGCTCAGTACACCACTCTCCCTGAACAAGTCAGCCGTAGGGTATCTCAGCGGCTTATTCATCATCACTTTGAGAACTGATCGTTGAGCTCGTTCAGGAAGTATGATGAAGGTCGAAGCGGCACTTCCTCAGCAGGTTATGTAATAATTTAAGAGAGACTGGCATAAAGCGAAGTATACTGACTTCAGTGTCTCTGAAGGAGCCACGTCACGTAAAATTTTCATAATTCCGATAACTTTGCGTACTCGAGACGAAAGAGCAATCAAGTGACTTTTAAAATTCAAGTTTTCATCGAGAATAACACCCAAATACCCAAATCTGGTTATAGTTTCGCAGTTACATGAGACTGTTCTGCTACAAGAGACTTTATGGAGCTTCAGATTAGTATGTATGTCGGGAGCAGAAGCGTTTGTTTTATGGAAACACAGATAAACTGTTTTTTTCGTGTTCAGCGTCAAGAGATTTTTCTGAAGCCACCCAGAAACACTTGACACACCAACTTCAGCGTTTTCTAGGGCGTTGGCCCATGTAGAACCGTAGAAAACTATCGCAGTGTCATCAGCATAGCAAACGATCTCTGCATTTTTCAGTTGCATATCATGAATATCGTTGATATATAAATTAAACAGCGTAGGCCCCAGAATCCTACCCTGTGGTACACCGAAGTCAATGCCAAGAGTAACACTAGATACACCACCAATCTTCACACATTGTTTGCGTAGCGATAAATAGCTAGTGAACTAGTTTGAGGCAATCCCCCTAATTCCCGATTTGTATAATTTCTGCAGGAGTATTGGTATGGAGACAGAGTCGAACGCCTTCGCTAAATTCAAAAACACAGCAACGCATTTTTGTTTTTTATCTAGTTTGGATGACACTACCGATGTTAGCAACGACACTGCATCTTCTGTGCATTTACCCTTCCTGAAACCGAATTGTCTGTCTGATATAATACCATGTAATTCTAAAAATCTCGTTAATCTTAAATTAGCTATTTTTTCTAATATTTTTGAAAAGGTCGTTAAAAGTGATATGGGCCTATAATTTTCTATGCTGTTTTTAGGACCACTTTTGTAAATTGGTCTAACTGAAGCAATTTTCCACAGGTCTGGAAAAATTCCGTTAGAAAAACTTTGATTATATATGTGTACTAACGGTGCTATAATTTCGTTTTTAATGTGTTTTATAAGAGTGTTTGCTAGTCCATCAATACCCGGTGACTTTCAATTATGTAGTTCCATAATCAACTTTTCCACTTCTACATGATCCGTGGGACTCATAAAGAATGATTCAGAAGGTGAATTTAGGGTTTTAACAGTTTTAGCCAGGTTTTCTTGGGTTTCACCAGTATCCTCAAGAATTTGGTTTGCTAATCGTTGACCTACAGTTGCAAAATTATTGTTACATATGTCAAGCGAATGTTGCGCGCAATCAAAATTTTGCAGCGTTAATAATTCGGTCTGTGTTTTTATTTGCGTAGATAAGTTACAAACAGATTTAATTGACTTCCAAAGCTCTCGCGGATTGTTTTTGTTGTTCTCTAACTCTTTTCTATCATGTTCAAAACGAAGTTTGCGTAAGAGGCTTACAAGAAAATTCTGATATCTTTTATACGAAGTTTGCAAAATAATATTAATAGGATCAAGTTTTGTTTGCTGATGGAGTCTGTCCCTGTGTCTCATGCAACGAATAAGCCCTGGAGTAATCCAAGGCTTAAAGTTATGTTGTGTTCTGCTTAGTCGTACCTCATGCGTATGCTTAACTACAATATCTGTCAGACATTTTGTAAACATATTGGTAGCTTCATTTACATCACAAGTATTTGTGATAAAATTCCAGTTAACTTCAGACAACTCTCTTTTAATTGCATCAAAGTCTCTTTTAACAATACTACGGCTAGGGCATGGGAGCTATTTGTTTTTTAAATTCATGCCTAACATTACTGGGTAATGATCTGTTATAACCGACCGACATCAATATAAACATTAAATATTTTATACATAACACAAGATATAAATATTATTTACACATGCAGACAGACATACTTAAACATTCTAAATTCATTTTTTATATTTAATTACGTAATTATAAATTCATTCCGAACGATATTTATTTCATACTTTTCATAAGGATTCGGAATCATTGGAAACGCGCGCAGCGCTCGCCATCTACCTATTTCATTGCGCACAAGCGGCCACAGCATGCCGCGTAGTTACTACGGCAGCCCGGCGCTAGACCGGTTAGGTGCGAGCAAGCCGCGCCGACCTTCACGCGCCCTCTGCCGGCAGTCCAGAAACGTTCGCACTGTACTCGTATTGCGCTCGCGCGCCGTCTGACTATTTGTTTATCTACGAACTTTTATAGTGTCACTCATCATACTCCTATTATTTACAATTATTTGTATGGTGTGTTAAGCCTATGCGGAGACAATAAATACGTAATATTCGTAAAGTGAGTTGTTATTCGACGACGCAACCTACCGCCGACGCACCACCACATATCCACAACTCCGCTGTCCGTCTCTCTGTCGCCAAGCTGTATCTCATGAACCTTTATAGCTAAAAAGCTAAAAATTAATATTTAAGGGGGCTCCTGTACAACAAACCTGAATTTTTAGCCGTTTTTCGCTCGATATTAATAATGGTAACTGGTAAATGCTTGAAATATTCACACCATATTTAGTTGTATATTCACTTTAACAATAAATAATTAAAATAAAATAAATATTTAAGGGGGTCTCGAACAGTTCCGTTCGTGCGCGAGTCGTACTCGTATTTGGCCGATTATTTAAACAATGTTGAATGAAATAGATTACATTGTGAAATATTTAAAATATAAGTGTCTGCCTTAAATTGCTATTGTTCTGCTACAATGTTTGAATTATGCTACAATGATCATACTGAATGGAATCCAACACTCGCAGAAGTCGCATAATATAGCATATCGGGCTTCATAGAACAATGATGTTTGCGACAACTCCGACTCTATCTGAACGCTCCTGCACCATGGCAAAGGGACAAATTTTCTTTCCACCGTTATATCCCCTCGAAGAAGAAATAAAGTATGGATTGACAATGACAACTGACATTAAAAGTGGATAAAATTGTTTTTCCCTTTGCCATGCTACTCGTGCAGACGTGAGATGAATTAATTCCGAACAGTCGCGGAATCGGTCTCGATCTAAAGCAAGCTATGAGTTTATTTCATACAAAGTGGCGACACCATGCAATACGGCCCAAACATGAATTATTCTGACATCGACCGTTACAAAAACAACCGTTGCGTGAAGTTTACACTTTGATAACACTAGGTGGCGCTAGGCGTCCAAAAGTGGCCTGATTTTACATAAATATTATTACAAATTGAATATTATCATGAAATTTGCCTGAACGATTACAAATAAAATATTATCCTGAATTTTGCTTGAACATGAGCTGTTATTCTTACAATTTTAAATAAAATACTCGAGCGAGCAGTAATATTACTCCGCAACTCCCGCAGAAAGTGGTTCCGTTTTGCCTCTTTTTACCACGATCCTGGTATCTTCGACACCACTGAACAGAAGATGCTCATATTCGAACTTAAAAATTCTATAAATATAAACTACGTGTATGCTCATTTTCATAGAGATTGGTTGAGAGGTACTTTAGTTATCGTCGAACAAAGAAACATACAAACATACATTTTGACAGCTCAAGTGCCGGCTCATCCCAGTAGACTCAGAGACCTCGCTTACGCTCGGTCAAATAAAGAATGATAATAGCTTGCAGTTAGGCCCGTTTTTAGAGTTACGCACCCAAAGGGAAAAACGGGACCCTATTACCAAGACTTCGATGTCCGTCTGTCCGTCTGTCCGTCTGTCCGTCTGTCCGTCTGTCCGTCTGTCCGTCTGTCCGTCTGTCTGTCTGTCTGTCACCGGGCTGTATCTCATGAACCATGATAGCTAGGCAGCTGAAATTTTCACAGATAATGTATTTCTGTTGCCGCTATAACAACAAATACTAAAAAGAAAATAAAATAAATATTTAAGGGGGGCTCCCATACAACAAACCTGAATTTTTAGACGTTTTTCGTGCTATATTAATAATGGTAACAGGTAGATGCTTGAAACTTTCACAGAATTTTTAGTTTTACATTCACTTCAATAATAAGTAATAAAATTAAAATAAAATAAATATTTAAGGGGGGCTCCCATACAGTACGGAACCCTCCGTGCGCGAGTCCGACTCGTACTTGGCGAATTATTTCTTAGTACCCACTTGTTTAAATTGATAATATCGGGTTTAGCCCGAGTTATTATCTACGCGTTATTTAGCTATTTAAAGAAAAGCTTTTAGTGAACATTGACATTTGTCAATTTTATTAGAAGTTTACCTGACGTTGTTATTTGTTATGGAATAGAAACAACAATAGCTCAAAAAAATCGAGTAAGTATACATGCAAAAAAGTGCTATTTATATCATCACTTTTACGCAGTAACAGAGCAACTTAATTTTTGCATGAACATAGTTTAAAAGAAGGTAAGTGACATAGGCTACTTTTTATCCCAAAAAAAAAACCCATGGGATGGCACAAAAATTAAAATAACACGCGGGTGAAGCCGCGGGCAAAAACATAATTTGAAAAGTACGTACAGAATAACAGTCTGACGAATTGTTAATTGTATAAATCGAGTTAAATCAAACATAACAGGAAGTCAAACTTTTCGAATTTACATTTTTACATGTTTAGAGTACAATATAAATAGATACTTGGACATACCAATTCTGTAGATTACATTATTTTGCACATACCGACAGGTAAGTGTTTGTTTATTTTTTGTGGCTCGCAATTAAGGTCCCCAATAATAAATATGATGATAGGGCTTTGATTTAAGCTTGTGACCGTGAAGTCTTTCAGTAAGACCCGTAAAGCAATTGCCGCGAACTTAGCCATACAAAAAATATAAGCTGTTCTCTAAATATCATCCGACTATAGTGATTTCTTAAATTTTTTAAAAAGATCTTTAAAATAGTTTTGTATCGAAACTTATAGAGTATAGAGGTATAAGTCCAGTTAATTTATTTTTTAATGTTTGTTCTGAAGACTAATTTTATCAATATTTACAGAGAGTGATAAATTGATATACATATTGTGCTTAGATTAATCATTTATTGTAATATTTATTTTTCTTACTTGTATTCTAATAATGGTGTTAAAACCATTCAATGTAAATATTACATTTTAAATCGTATCTGGTTTCCCGCGAAACAGGCTCAGCTCAGTGCGGGAACCGCTGTTTATTTACCATTACTACCTATTGTATAAAACAACTACATATTGTACAAACATAAGTTTTCTCATTATAAAACTTCTCATGTACTGTCTCTTACATCATGTTTATGTTACTTAACTATTACGGCTTAACTCCAGCAAAAACCTAAAACCATGTAATGAAAGTTAAAAAAAAATTACTACCTAGAGTACCTAGAATGGCTCTAGAATGTCTAGAATCCCAGAAAATCAAATGACTAGAATGTATGTGCTATGATGGCATTTTTAAATTTGGCCAAAGTAAATGCCTTCTACTACAAAAATAACAATGGAATAATTTACTACTTGTTTTGCTAACCTTTGTACCCAACTAAATTCTATATAAGAGTATAATATTATGTGCATAGTATCATGACTTACTTTAAATAAATAGTGCTGATAAAATACAAAAGTAAATTAACAACACAATAGTTTTGATATCTTTCATATTTTATAGAACGCAACATTTTTAAATAACATACTTTTTTTCTGTTTACAAGGTATGGTGTTAATGCAGAGAACAGTTTGGAATTATAGTAAATTTTTGGTGCGTGATATTTTATAGAAATCTATAAAAATGAGCCTTACAGGAGATGAGATTGTTATCAGTGGAGTAGCTGGAATATTTCCAAATACAAATGATGTCAAAGAACTTGAAGAAAAGTTGTACAACAAGGTACGTATAATATTTTTACATTTATCATCTGCTCGAAAATGATCAATTTAATATATCGCCCAGACTCAACGTAAAACAAGACATTATTATTCTAACACAATCTCGATGGCTGTGACAAGGCAATAAATAATTAATTCTGTTGTTTTGAAGTCCCTAGCTAGGGTGTAAATAGATTTTATTTTGGTATGAAATAATTCGTATTAAATAGTAGATTGTATCTTATGGGAGCAAAATAATATTTTCACGCCGAGGGCGCTTTTTTGAACCCAGAGCAAAGCGAGGGATTCTTTCGTAGAATCCTTGAACGTTTCGGGGGATTCAAAGTGCGTCGCCCGAGCCAAAAATATATTTTGCGCTCGAGTGGTACACTCTGCTTTTCATCACCTCTATGAGAAAATAAAAGGCGTCTCATATTTTATTGCAATATCATTATTTAATAAATTTATAATTTAAAAAACACTTGTAAAGCACGCTTAGTCCATTACGTGGCCTTTCTCACAAGTGCAAATACGACTATGATACGATATTCCTTCATAGAATGCCAGTGCCTATCTACCGACTTCATCATCAGACCTTGAAACCTAATCGTGGTCAAAGTTCATCACAAGACTTTCTTAAGAAATCCAAAACAGCTATGATACGATTTTCCATCATGAAATTCCAGTTCATATCTTCCGGCTCCATCATCAGATCAGTTCGACAGTGCCATATTATTGTATTGTAATCAGAATTACATACAGCTGCCAATTTTCATTACGCTACCACCCTTGGAAGATGGTTGAATTAGTTACCATAGATTCCATTACATGTTAGTTACATACACGTCGACCTAATAAAAGCGTGTTAATAAAACGTAGAGTAACAACGAAATTGAAATTAAATTGTACATTCTTTTATATGAAATAAATTTTTTCTTTTATAATTGAGCAGGACAGGCCAAAATCATCTTTGTTTTGTTTATTTCAGATTTGAATTGCTTTTCTATAAAAGTTTGTAGATTTGTAAGTACGCTATAAATTGTTTGATTTTATTGTGAACAATATTGAGTTGCCTAGTGAGTACACTTACTTAGTGAGGTTATATGATAGTTTTTAGATAGGTTAGGTAGGTACTAGGTTTTATTCATAATTTTCATAATCGGTTTCAATAATCATTTTTTTTTATTTTCATGCAGGAGATATTAAAAGTAGAATATGCGCCATAAAAAACGAAGCTTGTCTCCGTCTTGAGCAACTTGGGTCCTGAGTGAAGCAAGGGGTACACCCTCACGCTTTATTCAGGTCTCTAAGTATCTCCCGAGTGAAGCTAGGGAAGCTTATTTAAAGTACACTCTCGCACCATTAAGCTGCTTAGCTTCGCTCGGGACGACAAAAACAATGAGCTGTTATCTACCTCTAAATATTATCCGTTTTGATTGATTTTATTTCTTGTAATCAGCACTTTAATAGCCCGTTTTATACGTCATAGTTTTTACAGTTTTTGAAATGACCTTAAAGTTATAAGCCTCTAAAAAGTCATATTTTTACGCAATACTTTGGCTGAAAGGTATGCAGAAACTACAAAATTTTCGGAAAAAAAAAATAAGACGTAAGAGCGTGTCATATTTCTTACTCCAGCGTTTGACACGAAATCATAACATTTTGTTAAACTTTAAGGGGTGAAAAGAGTTTTCTCCCGGGACGTAAATGTTATCAAAAATGTACTGAAAATGTTCTTGTGGTTCTACGGAAAACGCGTAAACAATGGTCACCTCTTAGTCACACTCCTTTTAAGTTAAAACTGACTCGCTACGCTCGAGAGTTAACTCTGGAATCCTTCGCTACGCTCAAGGCCCAATTATGTCGCTCGTGACATGAGAAACGATTTCGTTATTTAGGTGCATATAATCTACTAACAAACTTATCAAAACTTCGAAGTATTGCCTTTTCACTCATCTATTTTTCTAGGAATCTTATTTCAAATCAGATTTGGAATGCTATTTTTTAAGTGTTTTGAAGTGCAAATATATAGTATATAAGCCAATAATATATGAGTCAGAAGTTTTATTAGTTTCCTCGCAAATCCTTACTAATATTATAAATCCGAAAAGTTTGTTGGTTTGTTGGTTAGTTACTCTTTCACGCACCAACGGAGCAACGGATTGAATTGATTTTTGGCATGGATATAGTTTAAAAGGCGAAAATTGCTTTAGGATACTTTTTATCCCGAAAAATTACATAGTTCCTGTAGGACAGGACAAAAACTATCTAAAGCGAAACTGTCGCCACTATCACAAAGACGCCAAGTGATTGATTCCTATATGACGCTAATATGGATTAACGAAACGTCACAGCGAAACGTAATTAGATGACAGGTGACATTGTCTGCAGACTTTTATAAACTAGTAGTCCGCCCCGGACGTGGACCTCGCGCTATTCCTATTTTATATCATAAATACTGTGATTTCAAAAAATTATAATAATATTGGTATGAAAGTTAGGTGACTTCTTTTTAGAGTTCCGTACCCAAAGGGTAAAAACGGGACCCTATTACTAAGACTCCGCTGTCCGTCTGTCTGTCCGTCTGTCAAATGAGTTCTTCAGAATTTATGGACGGATTTTCACACCACTGGCTTTTCGGTGAAGGAAAATATCGTGAGGCAACCTGCATACGTCCGTAGAAGAAATTCGATGGCGTATGTGAATCCATCAACCTGCACTGTGCCAGCGTGGTAAATATGGTCCAATCACCCTTCGTGGGTAGGCCTACGTCCTGCAGTGAACTATTAAAAAGGCTAGTACAGTAGGTATTCGATACTAGTAGTCCGCCCCGGACGTGGACCTCGCGGTATTCCTATTTTATATCATAAATACTGTGATTTCAAAAAATTATAATAATATTGGTATGAAAGTTAGGTGACTTCTTTTTAGAGTTCCGTACCCAAAGGGTAAAAACGGGACCCTATTACTAAGACTCCGCTGTCCGTCTGTCTGTCCGTCTGTCAAATGAGTTCTTCAGAATTTATGGACGGATTTTCACACCACTGGCTTTTCGGTGAAGGAAAATATCGTGAGGCAACCTGCATACGTCCGTAGAAGAAATTCGATGGCGTATGTGAATCCATCAACCCGCACTGTGCCAGCGTGGTAAATATGGTCCAATCACCCTTCGTGGGTAGGCCTACGTCCTGCAGTGAACTATTAAAAAGGCTAGTACAGTAGGTATTCGATACTATCGATAGCATTGCCAATATTCAAATCTATTGCATGATTTTTATTATCGATAGTAAACTGCTGAACTTCGATATTTTCGATAGAACTATCTACCATCGACTAATTGAATTTGACAGACTATCGATAGCGAAACTATCGCCTATCGCAACAACGCTAGTCAAAAGCAACATTTATTTAATGTGTGCTTGCGTTATTGCTTCTTTTTCTGAGATTAATGTTCAATTGCAACTAATAAGGTTCTGCTTACAAAAAAAGTTTATTAATTATTTATTATCAAAATGTTAAACTGTTTTATTTAACTTCACCCGTCTGTTTTTTGGGTCAAATCTAGTAATTGATATTTGATCCGCTTCCTTTGATTTCGATGAAAATACACAAAATATACAGTTTCATATAATTTTATCCTACTTTAAATGACTACTAATTCTTATCCGACTGGCAATAAATAGTACCTCATTATTCAAAACCTCTGAATAAGGAAAAAAAACCCTAATAATTAAAACTCTGACATATCTGACAACTTGTCAAAACATCAAAATTTTCTCGGATTTCATATAGATGCAACTGCAAACCTATGAAGGTTTTAATGGTTTCTTTTCAACAGAACATTGAAAGTGCTCGTAAAAATGTGATTGTCATTGGTATAATTTGTTTGAATATCGGCACGACCCCACTTTAACTGAGCATCGCGTGCAAATCAACGCGCCTCATTTTGTCGACGAACCAGCTCTCAAACGCTTCTACTATCACTGGGGTCTCTTGCAGTGACCTTTCCAGTTCCTGTGGTATCTACTGCTACAGGGTGGGATCCGGCGGCTCTCCTGTGATGGACGGGCCATTTCTCCGAGACACCAATGGGGCCTTCATACTCTTATTATTTACAATTATTTGTATGGTGTGTTAAGCCTATGCGGAGGCAATAAATACGTAATATTCGTATAGTGAGCATCGAGCTATATTACTACGTATTGAGAGGACGACGCACATCCCTACCATGTTCCGCCCAAATGCAGCCATATGGCTGCACATCAATTAGTAGCTTGCTAGCTCTTGAGTACATCAGTCTAGTTTGTTTTAAAACGAAAAAAGTTCAAAATTATTGAATATGGTCTCGTGTGTGTTAAGATATTGCACGAATAATACAAATAATGCGGCGAAGTGCAAAGGAATAACTTTCCATCGGTGAGTAATTAGATAATCATTTTACAATTAAATGCAAACAAAATATTATCGGATGGCGCGTGGACGCCATGTTGCGATACTTTTCATAGACTAAAAATGAAGATGTGACATTGTGTGTGTAACAAGTGTAGGTAAAATTAGGGTTTGTTCCCAGTGTTACTACCATTTTTACTACCAGTAGTAAGAACGGGAAACGAATCACTCTTCTTACTACTACGGTTGTACTATGTTATTTTTTTAAGCATAATACTTACATTTTGTTAAAATAAACGAAAAAGTACGTTATACTTTGTTTTGATTATTACAGCAATTTTTCTTTTTAGGTTTTGGTTACAGTTCATGTTTTTTTTTATTTATAAGCAAATACCAACTTAAATTCGGTTTAAAATACAAATCTGTCATGTTTTGTTTGTTTTTGTTATTTTAATTTCACGGTAGTAACAGGAGTATTTTTTTTTACTGTTCTTACAACTTTCAACTGTAGTAGTAAGAAGAGTAATTCGTTTACCGTTCTTACTACTGGTAATAAGAATGGCACTGGGAACAAACCAAAATTAGCTAGTTTCTTCTTATAGAGAAAAATAATAATCTAACTGTTTAAAATAAATCTGTTTAGCCGTTACCGAGTTGACTGGGAACAAACACACTTACACATAAACTTTCGCAATTATAATATTAGTGTGATTAGGCAAACAGTGGTATATTATATAAAATACTTAAACGAATGAATTAGTTTAACTTAAATATTTATATTATGATGAAATATTACGTTCGTCGTGGAAATCTTTGAGGGAGGCCTATATCCAGCAGTGGACTTCTACGGGCTGATGATGATGATGATGAATATAATATTTTCTACTGATCAATAATTCAATTAATATTATATTATGAAGAAGAAAAAACAAAGTACGAATTCAATTGAAGCGTGTGTAGGTAACATAAACTTTGTCACTTCTGTAGTCAGTCAGCATCTTAGTCTATAGAAACGACAAGTTAATGCAGAACGTTGAACGAAACGCGTAAGCGCTTCGAAAAATCGCGGCGCTTTCGATCTTTTTGCCACGAGAAAACTATACCTTAAAAGTGTTCTAGCGCTGCGTGTTTATATTGGCTGATTAGACGACTAATTATTGTTACAGTGCTGAAGCGCACTTAAGATTATATTCTTAACAAAATTGAGCATGATATTTGGTCAGGGTAGCTTCTCTATACGTAGTAATATTTCCTCAAAGATAGTGAGTTGTTATTCGACGACGCAACCTACCGCCGACCACCACCACATATCCACAACTCCGCTGTCCGTCTGTCTATCACCAAGCTGTATCCCATGAACCGTTATAGCTAGAAAGCTGTAAATTTATATTAATTTTCCCATACAACAAACCTGAATTTTTTAGCCGTTTCTCACTCGATATTAATAATGGTAACTGGTAAATGCTTGAAATATTCACAGCATATTTAGTTGTATATTCACTTTAACAATAAATAATTAAAGATAAACACAAAAATAAAAACTTAAATAACCTATCTAAACTAAAATAACTAATCCAAACCTAAATAAAACTAAACTAAAAAATCCTATCTAAACTAAATTATCCTATCTAAACTAAAATATCTTATAAATAATTAAATTGAAATAACGTAAATATTTAAGGGGGTTTCGTACAGTACGGAACCGTTCGCGCGCGAGTCGTACTCGTACTTGGTCGATTATTTAAACAATTTTAAATGAAATAGATTACATTAGGTGAAATATTTAAAATATAAGTTTCTGCCTAGAATTGCTATTGTTCTGCTACAATGTTTGAATTATGGTCATACTGAATGGAATCTAACACTCACAGAAGTCGTATAATATAGCATATCGGGCTTCATAGAACAATAATGTTTGCGACAACTCCTACTCTATCTGAACGCTCCTGCACGGGTAGCATGGCAAAGGGACAAATTGTCTTTCCACCATTATATCCCCTCGAAGCGGAAATAAAGTATGGATTGACAATGACAACTGACATTAAAAGTGGATAAAATTGTTTGTTCCCTTTGCCATGCTACCCGTGCTGACGTGCAATGAGAATGAATTAATTCCAAACAGTCGCGGAATCGGTCTAAAGCAAGCTATGAGTTTATTTCATACAAAGTGGCGACACCATGCAATACTGCCCAAACATGAATTATTCTGACATCGTCCTGAGTAAAGAGTTACAAAATCAACCGCTAAGTGAAGTTTACAGTTTGATAGCACTAGGTGGCGCTAGGCGTCCAAAATTGGCTTGATATTACATTAATATTCTTACAAATTAAATATTATCATGAAATTTGCCTGAACAATTACAAACAAAATATTATTCTGAATTTTGCGTGAACATGAGCGGTTATTCTTACAATTTTAAATAAAATACTCGAGCGTGCAGTTATATTACTCCGCAACTCCCGCAGAAAGTGGCGCCGTTTTGCCTCTTTTTACCACCGGTCCTGGTATCTTCGACACCACTGAACAGAAGATGCTCATATTCGAACTTAAAAATTCTATATATATAAACTACGCGCATGCTAAATTTCATGGAGATCAGCTGAGCGGTACTTGAGTTATCGTCGAACAAAGAAACATACAAACATACATTTGACAGCTCAAGTGCCGGCTCGTCCCAGTAGACTCAGAGACCTCGCTAAAGCTCGGTCAATTACTGATTTATGTTAGTGTGAATGTCTTTTTTGCAGATTGATATGGTGGATAAAACAAACCAGTATCCATTCATTAAGAAACCCGATTTCCCTCATCATATGGGAGATGTTAATGGAATGGAAAAATGTGACGCGCATTTTTTCCGAGTTACTGCGCGACAAGCTGTTTGTATCGATCCTACGTTAGGAAAACTGTTGGAAGATACATTTTCTGCTTTTTTTGATGCTGGTAAATTTTGGTATACGTATTAGGTTGGAGAAAAAGTCTTTTCGCATTATAGTATGTATGAACTTGTAATAAAATATCTTTGGCTATACTATTTGTATCTGGCTGGTTTTGGTATCATTGAAAGTTTAAATTTTAAAGAACATAATTCCAAATTCAAACATAGGAAAATGTGTTATTTTCATTTGTTTTTCGTACTGTCAAGATAAGTGAATCTAATGAAGAAATTCGATACATTTTAAAATTTTACTATAAAAAGGTAAAAATGAAACGCAAGCCGCGAAAAAAAATTGCGATGTTTATGGACCTAGTGGACCTATAAAATGGATGCCATTTTTGAAAAAGTGGAGCAAGATCGGCATATCAATAATTACGACCTAGCTGAAGAACTGAGAATTGACAAAAAAACGGTTTTAGCTTATTTGAACAAAACTGGGAACACAAAAAAGCTCGATATTTGGGTACCTCACGAGCTTACTGACAGAAACCTAATGAACCGTGTACTCATTTGACCTCACACATATTTAGCCACTCAGCAAAAATTAAGAGAGTTTGGCTGGGAGGTGTTAATGCATCCGCCGTATAGTCCTGACCTTGCACCTTCAGATTTCTACCTGTTTCGGTCTCTTCAGAAATCTTTAGGTAGTGTCAGGTTAACATCACGAGAGGACTGTCAAAACCACTTGTCGCGGCGCGGTATTTTGATCAGAAGTCCCAAAATTTCTATAGCAATGGGATCATGTCCCTACCTAGCCTACAAGATGGCAAAAAGTTATCGAACAAAATGGTACCTACATACTTTAGTTAAATGTAAATAAACGATATTAAAAAATGTTCTAAATTTTCTTAAAAATGCAAAGAAACTTTTTCCCCAACCTATTACTTTGTAATCATGTTTGTTAAGTTTAGGTTGCTTAGTAGTCGTAAATCTCGCTTAACAATCACCAATGAATTCTGTGGAACTTCCGTGAAGGATTTCTTTTTTAATATTTATTTTAGTTTTTCTTGGTATAAGATTTTCGTGAGGTACTTAATTTAAACCTATTTTGATAAGAGATGCAATGATTACTTAGATTTACATGTCGGTTATAGATTGGTCCTATGATATATAAATTTAATATATAAAGTATGTCGCATGATACCTACTCGTGTATATTAGTGTAGATATTTTTATCGCATCAATTTAGGAGTGGTTCATTGTTCCACTAATTCTCATTATTCGTTACATTCCGTTAAAAAAAAAAATCTTTATTGATCTAAGTAAATGAAATTATATTGTGGATGTTTTGTATTTAAATTAAAAAGCCGTATTTTAATTACTAAAACATACATTTTTTTTTTCATTTTTTCTCAATCCAGGTGTAAATCCAGAAACATTTAAAGGTTCCAAAATAGGAATTTATGTATCATCGATGCAAATGGATGCTTCTATGGATTTTTATGAAGATGTCAACACCAACCCATTCAAACTTACTGGGTAAGCAATTAAATACAATGTGAAATGATTTTTAAAATTTTGTCGTGCGTCCCACACTAGTTTTCTCTCTAAGAGTTATTTTTGTGATAAATATCTCAAAAATTCGTCACGAATGCGGGAATCGAATCTGCGTCTTCGGATCACTCACCCGACACTCTCCCAACTGAGCCAATTTGCAGTCCTGACTTTGCGTCGAATTTGTGAAGTGTTTATCATTTTTAACCAACTTGTAGCAACTTTTAATCATTTCATTGATTTAGCAGTGTTCCATCTCTCGTAATATTCAGAAGTTCTTATAACTTCAATTGAGTGATACCCCGTTTAGGCTGGAGTTCATCAAATGCAACATAACCGATGGTTACGCAAACGCTCGGTTAAAAATGTACTATTGGTTAAACAAGCTTCGCTTTTCTGGTGTTCATCATTTGCAGATAACCGGGGGTAAGATGATCAATCGTTTTTGCACGAATGACTCGTATTTTACTACTATAAAAAATAACATTCCGTCCGGATATATTTGCTTTCACCCAAACGCTTTCAAAAACTGTCGAGTACTATTATTATCCTACAAAATGTAATCCTTGTTAGGCTGGTGTTATAAGTGTTTCGTGTTGTCACTTTTATGTAACTTAGTATCTTTTTTTATTTTGTCAATGTCAATCATTGGAACCTGCCAAGCTGTGCCAAGCCGTCAACAAAAAAAAAAAGAATAAGTATGAATGTAACACAGAGGTATGGACCTATTAAAGTAGGTAAGTATTTTATTGGTACAAAGTGTACCACAAACAAACAAGTGTTCAAAGTTTATTGGTACGTGGTGCACATAGAATTTGCTTAATATTCTCAAAATCTTCAATATTATTTTCTCCATAGATAAAATTCATCGCGTCTTCGATTTTTATGGTAAATGCCGGTAATGCAAAGGGTAACCATTGGTTAAACAAGGTTGACGACGTCGTTTAAGTTAAACGTGCAATTACTGTATTTAACCAACGGTTAGTGTTTGATAAACAGCAAAATTTCGTTAACATGCTGTTTAAGACTTAACGAACGGTTAATAAAGTAAACATCTGTTGATGAACTCGGGTCTTATTAATACATTATCTTCATAATACTACGCCGTATTGTTATCTGCTATAGTATAGAAATAAAGGGACATTAATTTGAACTGAATATTTTAAGTTGGTGGTGTACCTATACATTTTCTTACGTGGACAGAATTCGAAAAGTACTATGAACATCATACTCACAGTAATGCAGTATTTCATATCGAGCCAATCAGTCTAGATCAACTCATTAAAATAATCAGTAGCTTAAAATCAAATGCTGAAGGCTGCGACGGAATAAGTCTTGATATGCTTGTAATGACGTTTCCTTACACAATAGACCTTATATTAGCTATGATCAATACATCCATTAAAACGAAAACGTTCCCAAACATTTGGAAGCATGCAATTGTTCGACCTTTACCAAAAAATTCCAACCCTAATGAGTTGAAAGATTTGAGGCCTATAAGCATCTTACCTTGTTTGTCCAAAATTTTAGAAAAGGCAGTATGTATGCAGCTTACAGAGTTTCTTGAAAAAAACAAAATTTTACCTGAAGTTCAATCCGGATTTAGGAGGGGCCGCAGTACCACCACCGCGTTACTGGATGTCACTGACAACATACTCTGTGCGCAAGATAAGGGAATGTGCACGGTCTTGGTACTGCTAGACTTTTCTAGAGCCTTTGATTCGTTAAATGTAGATCTTCTTTTATCTAAATACAGATATTACGGCTTCGACGAAGACGCGATTCAGTGGTTTGACAGCTTTCACACTAATCGTTCCCAATCTGTGAAGATCATACGTGCGGATGGTTCTTCATTGGAATCTGATACGCTGCCTGTAAAGAGAGGTGTTCCACAGGGTTCTATTGCGGGTCCTATTGCTTTTTCCTTGTATTCTGCGGATATTACCTTACATATCAAACATTGCAAATACCACATTTACGCAGATGACATACAGTTATATGTGTCTTGCAAACCGTCTGATATTGATTCATCTATTTCCAGTCTTAATGAGGATCTTGAAAGGATATCAGCATGGGCAGCTGAGAACTGCCTTGTGCTCAACCCAGACAAAACAAAATATCTTATTTTTGGAAGTAGACACCAGTTAGGAAAACTAAGTACTGCGGTAAATGTATCGCTCATGGGCAAACCCATTGAGCGAGTGTATGAGGCGCGAAATTTAGGGTTGCACATGGATTGCGAGTTGCGATTTGAAAAACATATCGAGAACTGTGTTAGAAACTGCTTCTACAAATTGAAAGTACTATACAGAATGAGGCATTATTTGAGTGAAGACCTGAGAATCCAGCTGGCAGAGTCTTTGGTATTGTCGAGGTTAAACTACATGGATGTAGTATATGGGCCCCGAATATTATCTAAAACAAAAAGGTTAATACAAAGAGTTCAAAACGCATGTGCTAGGTTTTGTTTTAATGTTCCATATAGGTCACATGTGACACCTTTCTTAAATAAACACTGCCTGTTAAAAATGATGCACAGACGCAAAATTCATTTAGCGTGTCTCTTGTTTGGTGTGGTTAAACACGAAACTCCGCACTATCTGTTCGAAAAGTTGTCATGGAAGCAAGGTCGTGATCCTCGCTCGGTCCGTGCATGTTCGAAGCTGTCTCTGCTTAGAACGCAGCGTCACAGCACGGCTGCTTTCAGAGGTAGTTTTCGACTTGCTGCGACCCGATGTTGGAACAACATTCCACCGCCTATTAGGAATCTGCAAAGTATCCATGGATTCAGACATAAACTCAAAAATTTTTTGCTTTTACATCAAAAAGGCGAGGAATGCCTTAGAGTTGACACCAGTGCTATCTAAATTTTGACATTCGGTTGACATACGGCCACCCCAAAATTGACCTGGAGCAATACTGAATCATTGTTACATACTAACCTGAATTATTTAAAATTAAAATCATCATTCAAATTAAGTTGTTTAAAAATTATTATAATATTTTTGTTAGTTGCAAGCATATCCACCGCGCGAAGCTAGTGTTACAACCCGTCTATGTATCGGTCTGACGGCGTAAGGTTGGCGTGCTATTTTTAGCCACTATTGCTAACGCTGGCGCTCGGACCGGTCGGCGGACGCGGGCGTCAGTCAGTGTGACCTGGCTCCCGCGGTGTATGCACGTTTGTTTATGCCTATACTAAATTATTAAATCACTCTTCGATCGCAAATAGGCGTACTGTTACTGCACGAATTGGCTTGGTTTTTCTTTGTTGAACGTATTGTTTGAACATAAGTTGAAAACACAATTATATGTGTTTGTTGTTGTATATAGTTTGAAATTGAATCTTAAAACTTTCTTAACAATGTATGTATTTGATGTCATAGCCCTGTAAAATGTACTCACGTTAGTTCTTGTTTTTTAAGTGCCTATGTACCTAATATGAGTTGATTTAACTGCTCGCGCAGTGACTCGCGGTTGTGACGTCACCGCTGGTCCCAACATAATATCAGTGCTGGTTGTATAATATAACCAGCAATATGCTGAGTTGGGATCAGTTTCGTGGCAAGGCATTGGGTAACATACTTGGTTTGTGTATTATTCTATTTTTAGTTGTTTCCGTATTTTGTTTGTGTGTACCTAATTGTTTTGTCCCGAATAAAATTTTCTGTATTCTGTATTCTGTATTCTGTAAAAGTTCGCTCGAATTGATGTTTAGAATTTTACATTATTGTTAATTTTTCAAAAACGGCTTACCATCTCGGCAGCATTATCCTTTTGAACTAATAAAGATTATTTCTATTCGTTTCACATTTAACTAATAAATGTTTATTAAAGAACCAACACTTGAATTCATTCAGGGTCACTCCAATTCTTTGAGATACTCCCGCGCGCTTAAACTAAAATTCCAATCCTCCCACTCCAACCAATTCTATACTTAATCTTTTACCTACTTTGAGAGCTGTCCTGCTGTGGAATTAACTGCCTGTTGCTATTAGACAGGCTAAAACCCTCCCAAATTTAAAAATCTTATTCATCAACATAGTTTTTCCTTGTGCTAGCTATAATTGGTATATATTGAGTATTTATTTATATATGTATTAATAGACATTAGTTAGTATATTTATAAAATATATATAGGTATAATATTTATGTCACAGTGTGTGTACACCGCCGACCGTATTCCTATTCTTTAATTTATCACCAATCCATTCAGAGGTTGCTTGGTAGAAATCGCCAAAGGCGATAAGACCGCCACAACATTTGTAAATAGGTACTCTAATGTATTTATATTATTAGGTGTACAATAAAGATATTGATTATGTTATTTTGTAAAATTACAATTTGGTAAGTGTTAAAAATTTATAAAGAGAACAATATATGAAAAATACAAAAAACAAAATATCATTCGAGGTATTGTCTAAGTGAAATGTTTGATTTACAATTGGTTACATAATGATGGTTTGTAAAATAAAACATTTGTGGATATAAGGTATTGTTAAAAAATAACATGCGGAACGTTGTTTGTAAAGTTAAACACTTTTAAAAAGCAAAGTTTTTGGAATATAATACGAATAGTTAGATTTTAGAGTGATATTTTGCCAAAAAATGTTTGTGAAACATTAGGGAATCTTATGAGATACAACCTGGTGACAGACAGACAGACAGACGGGCAGCGGAGTCTCAGTAATATAGGGTCCAAATCTACCCTTTGGTTACGGAACCCTAAAAAACACACAGTCGAATTGATGACCTTTTCTTTGAAGTCGGTTAAAAAGTAGTTTTTGTCTTCTTATATATGTACCTATATACTAATTTAATTGCAGAGCTAGCAAAACAATGTTAGCCAATCGTATATCGTACTGGATGGATACGAAGGGGCCATCATACTTCATCGATAGTGGATTTTGTGGATCGATGACTGCATTAGAAACTGCATACACTCGGATAAAAGAAGGTGAAATTGATTGCGCCATTGTGGGTGCAAGCAACTATTTCTTTCTTCCAGAATTAACGTCAAATATAAAAAGGTGATTTAATTTTAAATTTTGTTTTATGTTTTGTCTAATTGATAGAAAACCATTCACTTAAAAATTAACTGACTCAATTGTATTAAAATTGTAATTTCAGAGCTGGACAGCTATGCCTGGATGGTAAAACTAAGTGTTTCGATAAGAATGGTGATGGATTTGTAAGATCAAGTGCAGTTAATGTGTTCTTACTACAAAAGGCTAAAGATGCTAAGCGGTAATTTAATACTTACTCGTATATAAAAAAATTTGGTCTCATGTTCAAAAAATAACATCTTAAATTTTGACAACTTTTAATTTCAGCATATATACTGAAGTTTATTATGTAAAAGACAAATATTTTGCATCACCTGATGGATTATTTACTGCTAAGCGTAACCCTAAGGATATGGAAAAATTTCTGGAAGAATTTTACACCGACATAGATGTCTCGCCTAAAGACGTAGAATACGTCGAAGCCAATGGCTTTGGTAAAATCAACTCTCTGTTCTTTGACATTCCACAATTTTGATTTACCTAAATGAATTTTGGCCCATTTATACGGGTACAGCCTGTGCTTGATATTCTTCTTTGTTTTATGCAGAGCTGCATGCTTTTTCGCTAATTTTTGATCATGGAGATGGATATTACACTGTAGGATTTAACTATTCTGTTTTAGTACATAGAATTAAATTTGTGTTGCTGTAAGAAATTAAAAAAAATGTAAACAAAATTAAAATTGAACACTTTCTCATTTGCATCTTTTTTAATCCCAAATCGGTCCAACACCTCGCTCAAGTCAGGGAAAAAATAAACAAATAGTTAACAATAATAAAATAGAAACTCATTAAACACATCTAAAAGTACAATACAAATATTTCCCTAGAACATGACCAGTGTTAAAATGGATGAGGCTAGCACGAGACCGGAACGAATGGCAAGAGAGAGAGGGGGCCTATACACAGCAGTGGGTTGAACAGGTTGTATAGGAAAATAGATGATTAGTCTTGTAGAAGCTGTTCTAAAGCGACGATGAATATATTTTTACACACCTTTTGAATTAACTTTTTTTTTTCTGTTTTACGTAAAATAGGAATCGCTGAAGCAGATGCAAGTGAATTGGAAGCTATTGGTAATATTTTTGCAAATGGAAATACTATTAACATTGGAAGTGTAAAATCAAACATGGGAAACACTGAGGGTGCATCAGGAGCCTGTTCGGTTACAAAGGTTATTTTCAATAATTTATAATCAAACATACTAAAAAATGTTCGAAAATGTACCTATTTAAAATATACCGGTTGTATAGTAGAGAGTCCGACAATTCAAATGGGCGTGTTTGGGGACACATTTGAAAAATATAAGTTGGCCAAAAAGGTTAAAAATGACCCTCCTCATACTCGACGTATACTTTTTGTACCACATCGCCGCGCTGGGTTAAATAGCTATCCGTAAAACGTATGAGTACAATATTTTTTTTGTTCTAGATGTGCTTAGCGTATCGCAAAGGAATCATTCCAGCTAACATCCACTACAGTGAGCCACAAAATCAAATTAAAGCAGTCAAAGATGGAAAAATCCAAGTAGTTACTGAAAACTTGCCGTTTGGTAGACAATTTACAGCAATAAATAATTATTGCTATACTGGATCTAACGTTCATGTCCTTTTGAAGGGACATTTTAAGCCCAAGGTAAAGTAGTTAATTTGCCAGAAAACTTCGTTTAAGTACCTATCATCTTTTTGTGAACATTTAAATGTTTTCAAGTGTTATTTTTTATTCTAGTTAACAATAACCGAATATTTTGTAAAATATGTGTCAGATAATTTTAATGTATCGCTGTTCTTTAAACATGAAGCTTTAAATTCACTGGTTGTAACCACAATAATTTCCATTAAGTAGGTGTTGTCATGGTCATATCTACCACTTGTTTTATTTATTTCATTATATTACATTTCAAAAATTGAAGTAAATCAATTTTTGAGATGTTTGATTTTTTTCAAACTAAAATTATGAACTAGCGACCCGCCCCGGCTTCGCACAGGTTTATAATACATATAAATCTTCCTCTTGAATCACTCTATCTATTAAACAAAACCGCATCAAAATCCGTTGTGTAGTTTTAAAGATATAAGCATACATGGGGACATGGGGACAGCTGAAGCGACTTTTTTTAAACTATGTAGTGATAGTGATGATAGTGATGAATAAAAACATAATTAATTTTTGTTTTTTAAATTAAGTTTCAGAACTTTGGCATTTATTTTATACTGAGAGTAACAATAAATAAATAAAAGGTACCGTGACTAACACAATTTTCTCTCAATATATAATTAAACATATCTTTTTAGGATAATGAACGATACAAATCATCTATTCCTAGACTAGTTTTGGTATCAAGCAGAAACGAAGATGGAGTAAATAAAATTTTTGATCTATTGGAAGCACATCCTATTGATCCCGAAGAACTTGCACTCATTAATAACTTCTTTAAATATGGAGTACCTGGTCACACAGGTCGAGGATATGCAATACTGGGTAAATTTTAAAATCTTGACTTAAATTCAAAATTAACTGAACAAGGTACTTCAATTTTATAAATCGTTATACGTTTTTCAGATTCTAATCATGACAACAAAACAGTTTGTCTTTCTAGAAGTTTTGAAATTTATTCTGGTAACAGTCGTCCAATATGCTACCTGTTTAGTGGTATGGGATCACAGTGGGCTGGCATGGGAGAAGAACTGCTTCGTATACCTGTGTTTGCAGCTGCTATTGAAAATTAAGTATCTTTAAAGCTTACGTCTTTCTAATAATTTACAATAAGTAGTATTAATTACCGTGAAATCTAATTTAATTTAATAATAAAACTAAAAAGGATATTGAATCGTATCAATACTCGTACCTTAAATATTTCACAAACATTTTATATTTATAGTTGTTAAATTAACCTCATACAAAAAGAGATATATTAAACCCGACCTAGGAGCATAAATACTAATTAGTTTAAGGTTATGGGTTTTCCAAAATTCTGATTTCATATTATCATTTCAGGTGTCACAAACTGCTCGTGCCTAAGGGTTTAGATATTTACAAAATTATAACTGACAAAAACAATGAAATGTTTGATATCTTGAAAAGCATAGTAGCGATAACAGCTATTCAAATTGGTCTGTGTGATGTCCTCACTTCATTGGGAATTACTCCTGACACCATAATTGGTAATTCATGAAAATTGTAATCGGCAAATATTAGTAAAAATATGAATCACATATCATTGGCTACAATTATTGAAAATTGCAACAAAGCTTAACTACAAACGTACGTTAACATTTCAGGACATAGTGTCGGAGAAACAGCTTGTGCGTATGCTGACGGAGCTTTGACGGCAGAAGAAACTATTTTGGCAGCATACTGTCGTGGATTAGCAGCATACGAAACAGAGTTTATAAAAGGAACTATGGCTGCCGTCGGTCTAGGACACAGCGAAGTAAATAAATCTCATAATGATAATTATGCATTAATCATATAAAATACTTATTAATAAAATAATTAATGCAACAACACAACAACAAACAAATAACGGTTTGTGGACCGAGCGTACGGTACATTTACTAAAAATATGGGTTTATAGCCTAAAATAAATGAATTTCAAACTTTTGAAATTTTAAGATTTTTTATTTGTTGATTGGTGCTTTTTGATTGATGTCGTTTTTTAAACTGGGGAAAATTTGCTGGAGTACTATTTATGAGTAACCCAAATGTAAACGAAATCAGCAAAAAACTGCCCAGTTTCAGTATAAAAGTTTTTAAGTGCATTTATTGGTGGATTTTGTTTATAGTTTCGAATATTCGAGAAAAACAGCTTATAAATTTGATGTAACTATTTAATGTTAAAATGTGTGCACCATATGGACCCTGATACATATTTTTGATGGTTCTGAATGATAGAATTGTTGCAATAATATGTGTTTGAAGATTTACTGTTTGCAAGACTCCCAGTGATTTATTTTAAACTTGCACTATTTTTCAGGTTTCTAAGCTATGTCCACCAGAAATACAAGTTGCTTGTCACAATAGTTCGGAATCAACAACAATATCAGGCCCAGCTGAAATAGTTTCCCGATTTGTGAATTATCTCACTGAACAGAAAATTTTCGCAAAAGAAGTGAACAGCTATGACGTAGCATTCCATTCACAGTACATTGCTAAAGCTGGTAAGCAGAACCTTGTAATGAGTATCAATCCATTTCCTTTAATTTCTTTTTCATTGCAATATCAGTTTTTAGGGTTCCGTACCCAAAAGGGTAAAAACGGGGCCCTATTACTAAGACTTCGATGTCTGTCTGTCCGTCTGTCTGTCTGTCTGTCACCGGGCTGTATCTCAAGAAACATGATAGCTAGGCAGCTGAAATTTTCACAGACGATGTATTTCTGTTGCTGCTAAAACAACAAATACTAAAAACATAATAAAATAAATATTTAAGGGGGGCTCCCATACAACGCACGTGATTTTTGGGAGATTTTTGCTCACTATTAATAACGGCAAGAGGAATGGGGCCCCCATACGGTAAGGAACCCTTGGTGCGCGAGTCCGACTCGCACTTGGCCGATTTTTTTAAATTTCTAATAATTGTTTTACTCTTATTACACAACTATTAATCATTATTTACTCGTATATTCCGAGGTGGGATTTAAAAAGTTTGCCAGGCCAGCTAAAACCATTACAATGATTGTCATATAGGTACTCGTTATTACATAACCTATTCGGATCTTTATATTTTATTTTACCAATTTGTATATTTTAGGTCCTTACCTACTATCACTTCTCAAAGAGGTAATCCCTAACTCTAGGCCTCGCTCGAGAAAATGGCTCAGTTCTTGTTTTCTTCCCGAAAACTGGTATAAGTCAGAAAGTCAGAGCGTATCTGCGGAATATTTGGTTCATAACTTGTTGGTAAGTTATTTTTAATTGAGTGTATACATTTTTAATAATAAAAGTTATATTGACAGAAGAGATCTTGCAAATAATCTATTTTTGCAACTGATTTTGCACTTAAAAGAAAAGAAATATTATTATATTGGAATCATGCCTGATG
This sequence comes from Hypomecis atomaria, assembly GCA_964007245.1. NCBI lineage: Eukaryota > Metazoa > Arthropoda > Insecta > Lepidoptera > Geometridae > Hypomecis > Hypomecis atomaria. The sequence continues at coordinate 3,769,925 of OZ023296.1, read as the reverse complement.
CCTACTAGCAAAATTTAGCAGTGTTTTGTTTTTAAATCTGACTAAAGCTTTTAATACGGTCGCCATTATGATAGATAGATAGATAATAAGATATTCAAGTTGCACGACTTGACTACATTATGAAGTTTGAGGGAACGGTGATCATTTTTCATAAGGCAAGTATTATTGAAATCACCCATAATTATGGTATGTGTGTAGGAGGGAGTCAGATTTTCAAGCAAAGTTTCGAAGGAGGAGAAATAGTTGTTGTGCGAGTTATTACTGTAATAAACTCCCAGAAGAATTTTGGTGTGAGATAACAGAATTTCTTTAAAAGATGCCCACCCGCATGGTCAGGAGGCGGCTGAGGGGAGGTGCTAATCACAGAGAAAGGGATGTGATTACGCAGATAAATGGCAACCCCCACCAACCCGATCATCTCGGATAAGTTTGAAACCAGAAAGATATAGATGGAAAAGAGGTTTGCAGCCAAGTTTCAGAGACTAAGGTGCCATGAATGTTATTGATATTCAGGGATGCTTGCATATTAGAAATATGGCTATCGATGCTCTGGGCGTTAATTTGGATAATGTTTAAATTTTTAGGCACATCGCAGAAATGCGACTCTAGCGATTCGGAGAGGGACGGAATACTGTGATAACTATCATCGGAACTACTACTATAGAAAGATCAGAAGCAGAAACATATTCATTACTGTCATTGAATACATTTAACATAGTTATAAATATACTAACTAAATTATGATATAAATATGTAATATAAATAAATAAACTGAAAATAAAAATAAAATAAGTTAACATTAACAATATGTACTTAAACTAACAAAAAATAATTTCAAACAACATTAATTCTAGTACCTGCCGGTTAATTAAGTACATTATCTAATCCGATCCAACTAAACCGATTAAACTAATCTGATAAAAACTACAGCAAGTTAATACTTTATTACAAACAACTGACGGCAAAATGAGCCAAATGACATTAGTGTCCAGGAGCGTAAGAAAAAAAAAATGACAATTCATTTCGAAATGACAAGTGATTTTTTACGTCATTTTGTTGTCAAAACAGTAATAAAAAAAGTGAAAACAGTAACAAAACAAAACAGTAATAAATAAAGTAAAAATGTGAAACGCGAATTATGAATTTAGTAAATTGTGTTGTTCTAATTAAGTTTGTGCTACCACCGTCAAACTAAGTAAACATTTTAAGATAATTACCGTCGTTTAAACTAATGCTGCAATCTTCAGAATATTTTATGTAAAGTACAGAAGTGGAAGTTTACACAATTCTACAAAAGGGACAACCGGCGCGAAAGAAAATATTAATACTACGTTGAAGAAGGATTATTTAACTCTCGCAGCACGCTTTGGCCGCTCATTCGACGAGCCCTCCTTGGCTACGGCTGCTTTCCGAGCCGCCGAGTCAGACGCCGCCGCCGCAGGCGCAGGCACAACAATCTTGTCTAGGTCCCTGTCGCAGCTGACACGATGCCGTGTGCCGTCGGATCCCAGGACAAACACGACGCCGTCTCGAGTCCAACACTTCGTGATTCCAAACCTTTGCCGCGCCTTCATAAACGTGTCATGTCTTGCTTTAGTGAGGAATTCTGACATTGCAATCCCGGAAACCTTCAATCTGGTTTTAGCTGCCCAGATCGCGCTTCGGAGAGGGACGTCTCTAACCTTGAAAAGAAAGGGCCTTGGACGATTTGAACACGATGGCCTTCCCATTCTATGACTGCGGATGATATCCTTGCTCTGAAAATTGTCCAACTTCAGCGTATCAGAGACCAGCTTCACTATTAGGGCAGCAGTGTCCTCGTTTTTGGATTCTGGAACACCATGGAGTAGTAACATTTTCCGTCTAGTGTGCATTTCCAAGTTGTCATTCTGCTGAGCCAATAACCCAACCTGAGACTGAATCATGCTAAGTGCATTCAGGGTGAATTGTTTGAAGACAGTGAAAGTTATCAGTTCCCGGAGATAGTGAAACAGTAACCTTGCATTGTCTCTCTTTAAACTCAGCAAACCTCTGGTGGAAAATCTGGTCTGATTGTGCAACAGACTGCTTTATGGCCTCCATCTTCAACAGTTGTAATGCCAAAGTACAAAAGCATCAACAACAAGTGAATGGTGCGCTTGATTGCACGGATAACACTTCCCGGCAGGTACAAAAAGATAATTATTAATACGTAAAAGTATTTATAAATAAACTTGTATAGCTAAATATTTTAATTTTTCGTAAATTATTCAAAGTTGGTATTGAATTCATCATAATTTTGCTTGTAATATTTTAGTTAATAGCTCCAAAAAGTGTACAATTCGTAAGTAGTTCGTAAATTAGTGATTAATTTTGGTGTTTTACATTTCGATATCCACGCTCTGTACCTACAATATAATATGCTGATTTGCTTGCTATGCCTTATGCTTCATATTTATATATGTCACAGTCAAAGTAATTTATCTAGTTATTATGTATACCTACTTTCCACTACTAACCAGCAATTATGTATAATTACTATTTGATTTAGTGAAAGTGATAAATGGCACAGAATTAATCGCTTAAACTAGATTATGTATAATATCTGGGACGACTTAGTAAATGTGATAAAAGAAATTTTAACTAAGATTATCAAGTTTTATTTGACTTTGCTTTAAGTAATAATAATCATTTTTGCCATAAATTTTCAAAAAGTTATATTCAACGTATTCATATATTTCTAAAAAAGTTCCAGGAGCAAATCAATCAATATTACTAACTAAAACATTCTGCTACTTGAAAGTTGCCATTCTGAAAAGTTATTACTTTCACTATCCCTGATCGGATATTATGAATAATACCTATCTAGTTATGTGATTAATTTATCACATTTACTAAGCAGATTAGTTACTTAGTATAATGACCAGTTATTATACATAATAACGGACTAATCACTTTGACTGTAACATATATAAATTGAAATGGTTTATTTCAAAAAAACGTATGAAATATGTACATATTGGTAAAAGGCAAAATATACAAGTAGGTATATTTATTCTAGATTAACCTACAATATGTTATGCAACCCACACTAGGGTGACTTGTGTCGTGGGCTGCAGGCTCTTTCACTTAAGCTAGCTTACGGTTTTGATGTTGTTTATTTTTTCCAAAAACCTATGAACTAATGTAGTATTGATGAACAATACAAAAATTTGGCGCTTACGTAGGAAGCGGGCTAGCTCAGTTGGGAGGGCGTCAGGCTAGTGATCCAAAGGGGCAGGTTCAAATCTTGCGTTCGCTTCAGATAACAGATTTTTGAAATTCTCATCACAAAAAAATCATATCATATATATAAATAGTAATGTTGTTTCAGAGTTGCGTATATTTTGAAGAAGCAGCTAGCTTTATACCAAGCGATGCTGTAGTAATAGAAATAGCGCCTCATGGATTGCTACAAGCAATTATGAAGAGATCCCACAGTCAGTGTATAAATTTGTCACTGACTAAAAGAAATCACCCGGACAATGTCACGTTTTTGCTCAAAGCATTAGGAAGGTATGTTATTGAACAGTTTTGTTTGTTATCTTTGAACGGTAATGTATGGATAAGTAAATGAAGGTATATCAAGTACTTAGATTATAGTTGTTACGAAAAAAATAGATATCAATCTTTTTTTACTAAAAATAAGTTTTTATTGAAAAAAAAATATTGATTAACTTGTAGTGTTCACATCACTACATAGTATAAAGCCGCTACCAGCGGGTAGCGACTTTATTTTACTTCTTCTCTCTGTCCCTATGAATGCTTATATCTTTAAAACTAAGGAACGGGTTTTGATGCGGTTTTTACAATAGATAGAGTGATTCAAGAGGAAGATTTACATATATGTATAATACACCTGTGCGAAGCGCGGGCGGGCTAGTTTCATACATAAACTAGAATCATTGTAGCAAGATGCACATAATTAATTCAGAACTTCTGAAATTTAAAATGAAAACAATAATGAAGGTTACAATAAATAAATAACTACTTAACGCATTCACGATTCTGACCCTGGCAACAAATTTTTGACTAGTTTCCAGAATTGTTAGAACTTTTCCGTCAGAGATTCTACTTTTTCTAGTGCTTTTCCATTACGACAGGTTGGGCATCAGCTTTTTGACGTTTTTCTTGCCCGAAACAAGCCTAAACAGCTGTTTTACAGTCTGAATGCCTGTCCACTCCCTGATTTTCCGACACTATGACATCTTCCGCTTTTTACTCTTGCACTTGCCTAGAATTTGCCCATCATAATAGTCGTCAGGAGGAAATACTGGTCATTTTGCTGTTAGTGTCGGTCACTGACTGAAAAATGATCGGTTAGCGCTCTCCACTGTTTTATGATCCGAAAATGTTCTAACTTCTTTCCTATACGGTTTATTACCTCTTTGTTTTTAACCTTGTCTGTCTAACTGATGCAGAGCATGCTATGGTAAGACCAAATCTCAAAAGTTCAAATTTTCTTTCGAAGCTCTATCATAATAGTCCATGCTTCACATCCCATACAGGAAAAAAATTAGTATTACAGGAGCCTGGTTCCTAATTTTGATATGTGTGCCACGAACGCAAGTAGATAAGATAAGATATACTCGTATTTATTGGCCTTATACTACATACGTTACACTAGGCAAGTCAAATTTACAATTGCATCACAATACATAAGATTAAAAAATAGTAAAAAAAATAAAAAAACTTGAGTAATACATTATCAATTAAATAGATACAATTATTATAAAAATTTTAAAAATATATAATGTTACGGATGCAAGTATAAATAAATACTTAAATATATAAAGCTACGAAAGCAAGTATAAATAAATACTTGCTTCCGTAGCTCACATGTCAAAATTACAAATTAAATCGATAAAAATATCGATTTACCTTCTTCGACATGTTATTAATGATTTTATTGTTTGCTTGGATTGGCTTTTGTTTTCGTAACACTCAAAAGTAACCCTGCATTTAATTTAAATTTGATTGAAAATAACGTTGTTTCAGTCTTCATCAACATGGTTTAAACCTCGACCTCGAAGCTTTATATCCCAAAGTGGAATTTCCAGTATCAACAGAAACACCAATGCTGTCACATCTTGTTGGGTGGGATTATACTATTGACCGGTAAGAAAATTAATATAGCGAAGTCAATTTCGTATAATTTTTTTAAATATTTTCCACAAAACTTCTGCCTTAACAGACAAACATGGCGGGGTACATCAATGGATAAATGAATACACTCTGCACAACATCATAATATACAAAATATGCCTATTGAACATGTTCTGTATTCTTACCAATATTATGGTTCATAACTACTTGCAATGTTTTATAGGGAGACGAAATAGCTTCATTACATTCTGATTGACTCCTCACTAAAACTTAATACAAGGCTTTGATTGCATTGATGTCAATTTGTTACATAATTACAATAATATTTGAATCCACTGGAAATTTGAAGAGTAAATCTATATTTAATTTGGGCTTATCAACTTTGTAATTAACAACTATTCATTTTTAAATCGCTTTGTGGAACCTTCTTTCAGGAAAAAATGTTATAATGTCAAAGACGCTGATGCAGTATCTTCAAATTTTAAAGAAATTATGATTTCGGTGCACGATGACGATTTTGCATATTTGAAAAATTACGTTCGAAATGGTTTGTGCCAAATTGTTTTACTTTTATGATCTTAATATTTTACCTTGATATTTTAACTTAATTAATAAATATTTATATTTTCAAAAGGTATCAACGTATTACCAGAAGCTGCTTTGCTTGTTTTTGTATGGGAGACATTAGCTGATATGAACAACATGAAATATATGGATATGTCAGTGAGCTTTAAGGATATAACAATACACCAACAAATTCCAATCCTACAAGAAGATGATCTTCGTTTAGAAATTGAGATACATAGGGGGTCAAATAGATTTCAGGTAAATAAACATAAATAAAAGGCTTCTTAATCTGAGATAAAAGGCTATGGTGAGAGAGAGAAACGAGAAAATTGGAACATTCATTTTATGTCGTAAGGGAGAAACTTTTGAAAGTGAAACCTATTAGAGCCCGTTCACACGTGGTCTCCGTTTTACTGGTCCGTTTTATCTGGATACGTTTTTTTCATCGGTGGCGTGTAAAGTTGGAAGCCGTGGTGGTCTAGTGGCGGTCTTACAATCTTGAGGTCGTGGTCCCGGTCCCGTACTAATGAATTCTTCAGAATGTATGTACGGAATTTCACACCACTGGCTTTTCGGTCAAGGAAAACATCGTGAGGCAACCTGCATACGTCCGTATAAGAAATTCGATGGCGTATGTGAATCCACCAACCCGCACTGAGCCAGCGTGGTGGATATGGCCCAATCACCCTTCGTGAGTAGGCCTACGTCCTGCAGTTATAATATAATAAGGCTGTTATATTAATAAGGCTGGTACAGTACAGTACAGTGTAAAGTTGTAACAGTGACTTCACACATCGATACAGGAAGTATCAATTAACGTAATTATAATTAAAATGAGTTATTTCTAACACTCGATTTAGAATTTTCTGCTATCTCGATTATTATTATTAAAATTCTCCATCGTTAAAAACATCCCCTAAGTATATTATAGAACAAATTTGTAAAATGATTTATGTGAAAAAAAAATGATTAAGCGCTCATTAGTGTCATTTACATGTTTTTTCTCAGAAAAATAAAGTAAGTCATCGTATTAAATAATTTACACATTTACGCCATCGATGAAAAAATCATATCCGATAGAACGGACCAGCAAAACTGAGATCATGTGTGAACGGGCTCTAAGGCGTTAAAACGGGTCCCTTTTGTTTTCATGAAAGTGTTGATTCCATAGACGGATGGACTTGAAACTAGGATTACAAATTAGTCAATCAAAATAAAAAATACTCTGGTCCAAATTTTATAATCGTACATTATGATATAAGTGCGGTAATTTTCAAAGCGCACGTATGTCATACGACGTTTTATAACATATTTGCGAGGAAATTAATAAAACTCTGACTTTGAGTGAAATTCGTGCATCAGTCGAAGCATCGTGCGTTTTACATTACATTACCGCACAAGTGCCGTAATGTCTCTCACTCTCCTGAGTGAAAGTAGGAGAAACGAGACCACAGAGTTCTGCAGTCGGTGGCGGCGTGCGTTTTACATTACAATAATGCACAAGTGCGTAATTAAATACATTACGATATTGAAATTGGTAGAATTACAGCCACTATACGAGCAATTTATGTTATAAACTCTTTTACCTAGGAGGTCAAATAAAGTCCTAAAGTTAATGAAATGAAACATCGATGACATTCAAAGGGCTGGAAAAATGGGTTATGAGAAAACAATATGTCAATACTTGAGCTATTTTTGTCCCAAATAACCCATATACATTCTTACTAATTAGGAAAAATTAGGTTTTTTAAAATTTAAAATAAAATTCACTTCATATTTATATTGTTTAATCGTTTAATAAATCGGCCAAGTACGAATCGGACTCACGCACGGAGGGTTCCGTACTGTATAGGAGCCCCCCTTAAATATTTATTTTATTATTTACTATTGAAGTGAATATAAAACTAAATATTCTGTGAAAATTTCAAGCATCTACCCGTTACCATTATTAATATAGAGCGAAAAACGTCTAAAAATTCAGGTTTGTTGTATGGAAGCCCCCCTTAAATTTTTTTTTTTTTTAGTATTTGTTATTATAGCGGCAACAGAAATACGTCATCTGTGAATTTCAGCTGCCTAGCTATCATGGTTCATGAGATACAGCCCGGTGACAGACAGACAGACAGACGGACATCGAAGTCTTAGTAATAGGGTCCCGTTTTTCCCTTTGGGTACGGAACCCTAAAAGCTGTGCAGCCCCTATTACCCTAACCCCAGACAACATTTACTGAAAATAAAAATATATTTCTGTAAATTAAGTTGTATTTACAATATTCTATTTTCAAAATAATTTTGTTTGTAATTGAACATAATTATGAGTCTTGTATGAAGTTAAAACATTTTATGATTTTATTAATTTTGTAAAAAAATAGAAGTAGGAAGGTAGTTGCATGAAAGACTTAACGTAAGACTTCGAGCAAATATCTACAGAGCCACAGTCCCAATGTAAAATTAGTAAAAAAATGTCCGAGCGCCGACATATATACCGACTTAGATATTTACATTAGTAAATTCACAATGCCCCGTTTTCTCTCGAATCTCGACGTTATGTCACCTAATTAGTGCTTGTAACTGAGCTCTTTGGCATCGCGCGTTGTTGTAGTCGGCTGCTAACTAAAAAAACCTGCCCACTATATACAGATAGCGCGCGAGTTGAATGCAGTCGGGGTCTGAGGTAAAGAGCGGGAGCATCTCCCCCCGCTATTCGCACGCCCCACCTCACGCGCCTGGGCAGGTTGGGCGTGCGTATAGCGGGGGGAGACATTCGCATTCCTAAGCTCTGCATTCAACTCGCGCGCCGACTGTAGCTTGGGCAGAGTTATGACTAGGACATTTTTTTGCACGATTGTGACTATAAATATTTGCTCGAAGACGTAAATACACATATTTTTTTTAATTTTAGGTGAAACACGGTAACATTATTGCTGTTGATGGTATAATACAGCATATCAATAAGATGAGTCATGAATATGGCGTTACGCAGTTTAATGAAAATGAGAAACATTTATCTCAAACTGACATTTACACAATAATGAGAACGAAAGGATACTCATACCAGTAAGTCTATCTTTTTTAACCGACTTCAAAAAATAGGTTCTAAATTCGACTGTATGTTTCTTTGTACGTGTGTTACGCAATTATTCCGACAATTATGAACCTATTTTGATGATCCCTTTTTTGGTAGATCAAACCTCTGAGGTGAATCTATTTAAAATTAAAAAAAATCGAAATTTGATTTTGATAATCAATAATAATGTAAAAATTATTACATTTTGTAAAATAATGTACACATAAATAAGTAACAATATAATTGCATTTTTTTTTTATTTCATATAGGTTTGCCTTTGACTACATACTGTCTGATCTTAAGCAGATATGCGGTATAGGGTGTAACACGCTTACCTAGAAGATACTTATTTACCCGGGATTTAAAGATACCTACATTGTACTTTGGCGGGAAGACAGACTAGTGGCGTTAAACTTGACCATGTTAGCAGCACCCCAGTCAGATCCAGCAGCCAGCTCAAGTTGAGCCGTTCGACCATAGCCTCTCTGAGAGACTCGATCTGTGGCCCGCTGGTTCTTGCATCGGATTTGTAGCTCTCTACGGCTGTACTGTCGTCTGTGTACCCGAAGATACCGGAAGTCGTTAAAATGCCTTGATCATTTAATATTTAATTTTGTTTTCTGACTGCCTCGGTGGCTCAGTGGTTAGTGACTCTGACTTCTGGATCAAAGACGCGTGGGTTCGATCCCCACCCAGGGCAAGCATTTATGTAATGAACATAGGTATTTGCTCTATGTCTGTGTGTTATTTAGGTACTAACTATATAAGTATGTAATTAAAATATGTATATGTAGTATATCAGTCTCTGGCAGCCATATCAAAAGCTTCGCTTAGTTTGGGGTCAGAGACCGTGTGTAAGATGTCCCCTAATACTTACTTACTTTTACAGAGGAGAGTTCAAATCAATCATAGCATCAAATATTCAAAGAAACAAAGCATCTGTGAAATGGAATGAGAACTGGGTTAGCTTCTTGGATTCACTGATTCAACTTCAAGCATTATCTAATAACTACGATGGTGTATCTAATGTGAAGCTCATAGGCAAGCTAACCATAAATACTGAAGAACATAAATATTACGCGTTGTCGGATAAACAAGGAATTCAATATTATGACGTTTCGATACTAAAAGAGACAGGAGTCAATAAGTTAGTACTTGTCAAAGTTATATACCTAGTGGTTAATATTAATGAAAGTATTACTATTTAACAGTTACAAGATTATTTATATGTAAATACCATACGATCATGATTATCAAAAAATAATTACTTACAGATGTGCTGGCGTTATATTCCGAGACATAATTTATAGTATTGTTCCAAGGGTCGACTTTGTATCAGACAGTTCAAAATATTTCAACGTTAATGTTATTGACTCTGGCAGTAACCTCCATGCCTTGCCTATTAGCAAAAATAATATGCGAAAAATAGAATTAATTGCCGGAAAAACAGATGCATTTGAATATCTTAAATGGGCAGAGACTTCCGTGATATCACCCAAAGCAAATATTCAGGTAATTAGTTTTATAAAATCATTCATATTTATTATTCTTTTACGACGGGACTAATCGCACACTGAATAAAAAAATACCTCATTAGGCACCCCGTGGTGGTCTAGTGGTAGTAACACTCGCCTATCATTCTTGAGGTAATGGGTTCAAATCCCAGCCCCTTACCAATGAGTACTTTGAAACTCATGTACGGACTTTCACACTACCGGCTTTTCGGTGAAGGAAAACATCGTGAGGCAACCTGCATACGTCCATAGAAGAAATTAGATTGCGTACATGAATCCACCAATCCTCTGGCACTGGGCCAGGGCGAATATGGCCCAACCACCCTTAGTAAGTAGGCCTGTTTAGTAGTGGACTATCAAAAAGCCCGGTACAGTACTGTACGTACCTCATTATCCGTACGTTTCAATTATGTTGCATCGCGATGCAATTAGTCCCCTAAAATAAAAATAAATAATGTACTCAAATTGCAAAAGTTATAAATGAATACCCATTATTGTTATTATTGTTTATGATTAAGATTATTTAAATTACATAGTTTCTATATTTTAATTTTGTAAACTGACTTGCCCTGTGTGACTGACATGTTATAAATGTCCAATGAATGCTCTGAATCTGAATCATTTGTTAGTTCTCAGTTAGTAAGTGTCACAAAATCTCAAACGTTCTTTTATATCTCAATGCTTTTTACAGGTTTGTTATGCTGGTTTGTCCATGAAAGATTACAAAAAGTTCTCTCGATCTGACATTCTGTATCAATCCTTTGGAATGGACTATAGTGGCTTAGATAAAAAGTAAGTTAAATAATTTAATAAAGTCAGGTAGAATTTGGAAAATAATTAAAAATTATCGTTTATTCGAATACAATTGAATTGTGAGAGTAGTTAAATAGTTTATAAATTATTATTTTTCGCAAAAAATAGCAAAACCGCCTTCCATAGTCTACTAAATTCGAATATTTCGCTCGAATTGTTTACATTATTGTTGATTTTTCAAAAACGGCTCAGCTGATTTCTGTGAAATTTAAATGGGACTATCTCAAGAGTATACCCTTTCGAACTAAAAAAAAATTTTTTGATTCGGTTCACAATTGGCGAAATTATCGAAGTTCATCGTGTTCAAAATTCGGATATTTCGCTCGAATTGCTTACATTATTGTTGGTTTTTTCAAAAACGGCTCAGCCGATTTCTGTAAAATTTTAATGGTACCACTTTGGAAGTATATACCTTCGAACAAATACAATAATTTTTCGATTCGGTCCACAATTGGCAAAATTATCGATGAACATATACAAAAAAAAAATACATACACACGAACATAGAACCTCCTCCTTTTTGGAAGTCGGTTAAAAAGAAATAACCAATTCAAACATTTGTTTTTGAAGTGACTATAATATTGTGATATTGCGGCGATACTCACTTTATTTATACTTTACTTAATATTTTTAATTGCATGTCCTGTAAATACTGCAATACAACAATGCTACGAGTAAAAAAATTTACGTAATTGCAATATTTGTGTTGAAACAGGGTTGTTATGAACTCATAAATCCCCAAATGAACTTGCAGAGATTGAAAACAGTGAATTTATCAAAATACAAAATCATTTTTGACGGATAAGGTACTCAATTCAACGCGATTTTTTTTTTTTTTAACAACCACGCATAACTTTTTACGTTGTAGTAAAATTTCGATAATTCTTTTTTTTTTAAAGAGTATACATTGAAATTGATCCCATTTAAATTTTATTGAAATCGGCTGTGCCATTTTTGATAAATGAACAATAATGTGAAAATTGTTACATCGATCCGAGCGAAATATTCGCGAATTCTGTACACTGCAGTTGAAGTCGGTCATGCTATTTTTTTGCAAAAAATAATTTTGCTTGTTACGAATAAAATAGCAATGAAGCCTTTGAAGGTTATGGTGGAATAATCTTTGCAATCTATTTATATTTCAGTGGCAAAAAAGTAATGGGTGTACTGCCTGGAGGAGCACTGGCTAGCATAGTTGAAGCAGATGAAGACCTGTTTTGGCCTGTCCCCGATCACTGGACCTTAGCAGAAGCAGCTACTGTCCCACTTCCATTTGTTCACGCCTTTTATTGCCTTGTAAGATTATATAATAATATTAGAAATAATACTGCCGCATTGGCATATTTCTTCTTCTTCTTTTATGTTTTGGCGTCGCATTATTGTGCATTTGCCAGTGTCAAGTATTTAATTTTAATATTTTTTATATATTTATCAAAATAGTCACTGTCGTAGTCACGTCATAGTCCAATAAAGTCACGGTCAAGTCCAAACATAGTCCAAGTCATACCTCAGTAAAGCAGTGGAGACTTTACTAGAGGCGTCCATGAAGTTTTGCTAACAACGCGGAACAACATGATACGTCACATTATATCACTTACCTAAACTCATGCACGTAAATCATAATCAACGAAATACCACAATTTTTCACTAATTATCACTGATAAAAACACAAGTTTGCGTTCCCGCCAAACCTCCATTGGCATATATGCTAATAATTTTAACTTTCATTCCTCTTGACAGACTATAAGAAGTTCTGTTGAAAAAGGTAGCAGCATTTTTGTTACTGGAGCAGCTGGTGCTCTGGGTCAAGCGGTAATATGCATTGCTCTCAGTCAAGGCTGTACAGTGTTTGCAACAGTTGCAAATGCTGCTAAGAAACGGTTTTTACTGAAACTGTTTCCAGAACTAAATGGTAAGAAGAATTCACTAAAATAAACTTACGTTCTAGGATGGATGTTACGATTTTATTTAAATATTATCTGTAAAGAGTTTGATCTAACAAACGCATCGAACTGTTGGCTCCAAAACGTGTTTACTCACTTATGCTTGGGATTATAATATACTAGCAGCGCCCCGCGGTTTTACCCGCGTTGTGCCCGTTCCCGTGGGAATTTCGGGAATTTTTATACATATAAACCTTCCTCTTGAATCACTCTACCCATTAAAAAAAACCGCATCAAAATCCGTTGCGTAGTTTTAAAGATTTAAGCATACAGACAAACAAACAAACAAACAAACAAACGAAAATAGCGACTTTATTTTATACTATGTAAGGAATCTAGATAATGACCATCCATCCATCCACCCATCAGCCGTAAGATGTTCACTGCTGGACATAGGCCTCCCGTATTTATTTCCAATAAGGCCGGTTGGAAGCGGCCTGCATCCAGCGCGTTCCTGTGATCTTTATTATATCGTCAGTCCACATGGTCGGTGGACGTCCCACGTTGCGCTTGCTGATCCGTGGTTTCCATTCGAGAACTTTACAGCCCCATCGGCCATCCGTTTTCCGAACTACATGCCCTGCCCACTGCCACTTTAAACTGCTGCGCTATGTCGGTAACTTTGGTTCGTCTACGGATCTCCTCATTTCTGATTCGATCTCGCAGAGATACGCCGAGCATAGCCCTCTCCATAGCACGTTAGGCTATCCTGAGCTTATTCATAAGGCCCACAGTAAAAGACCACGTTTCAGTTCCATAATGTCATCACCGTATAAGTAATGACCGTATTACCGTTATAATCACTACCTAGTATAAAACAAAGTTGCTTCCCGCTCTGCTTGTCCCTATGTATATTTATATCTTTAAAACTCCGCAACGGATTTTGATGAGGTTTTTTTAAAAGATAGGATGAAGTTTTATATTACTACATCGTATTAAACAAAGTCGCTTCCCGCTATGTCTGTCCCTATGTTTGCTTATTATCTTAGAAACTACGCAACGGATTTTGATGAGGCTAATTTTAAGCCTTTATTAGTGGACTAATAAAAGGCTGATACAGTACAGTTCTAGCTATATACGCATCATCATTTGTCAGTGTCAGTGATTGCCGGTGTTGGCACTGGCACGGAGAGCACCGGGCACTCACAAGTGAGAATACGTTTATCGAGAATCTATAAAAGAAAAACTTTTTATTAATAATTGTATAATTTTACACGTCAGATATAATTATAATAAAAGAAAAATTGAAAATAATACCTAATAATAAACATAATTACCTACTTGAGGTAAACAAAATTATTAATGTAAAAAATTTACATATTTATTCAATTTTTCGAATGAATTCCTCGACGCTAAAGGGTGCCATGTCAGGAATATTTTAAGCTTTTTTTTAATATCGAAGAGAAGCTGCGTTTTTCTTATAAATTTTGGCAAGGCATTGAAAACTATTACTCCAAATATTCGGGTGCACTTATAGGACTTAGCTAGCTTTAGGATGGTTTGAGTGGTTAAATTTCCTTCTCTCCTGCCATGTTTTCGCTGCCCTGTCGAAAAAGAACAAGTTTTGTATACATACGAGTATATAATGGTATAGTTTGACGAAAAGTTGCTTCGCTGGTGTATATAATAGCGCTGAGCGTTACTCCAGTATTCCACAAATATGCATTTTCTATTATTCTGTATAATCATTGAATCGAATGCGTGTTTTTAGTGGTAGGAGGATACCTATTTTATAGATCTAAATTTATATCAAAAGAATAAAATAATTATATAAATAGACATTTTTTAAAGAATCTTACTTATTTTCCAGAAAACAATATTGGATATACCTATGACGATACTTTTGTGGCGATGGTTTGTGAAAGAACAAATAATAAGAAATGTAATATTGTTATCAGTTGCGGATCTGGTAAAACACGTGAGGTAAAACATGTTGTTTATTTACTTATTTATGTTGTAAAATATGTTTTTAAGTTAATATTGAGTTTTATTGCAAACATTCTGTAAATCCGAACGTATATTAGTATACGCAACACAAATCGGCGGATGGGAAGTTATGTGCAGAGCGCTGCGCACTAGCCGAAATATAGGTATGCGCGGGAGCCAGAGAGACGAGACGCCGAGGCAGACCCGCCCGCCAACCTCATACCTCCCGCGCGCTCTCTACGCTTTGTGCACACATGTGCAATAATTAGCGAATCACGGTAAAGTGTCATCTGCGGCTAACTCCTCATCCGCCGATTTGTTTGGCGCTTACTATACATACGATATAAATGAATTCTCAAACATTAAAATTTATTCAATTTCAGGCAGCTTTAAAATGTGTCGCCTTCTCAGGCAAATTTTTGGACGTCAATGATTATGATCAAACGGAAAACAAACAAATGTGTATGTACTTTTTGTTAAAAGAGACCAGTTACAAATCTGTTAACGTCTCAAGCATTTTTGCAGAAAAATACTTAAAACATAAGAAGGTAATTTATCGTAAACCTTATGAAACATATTTATAAATACCTTTTTAAATAACTTTTAATACATTTAATTTGATTAAACTTCGCAAAAATTACAGGATCTGCAAGTTTTGATCAGTGATGGCATCGCTAAAGGTGTTGTGAGACCTATTTCATCAGTTATATATTCTCCCTTGGATGTCAGCAAAGCATTCCAGTTGTTGTCAACCAGAAATAATAGAGGCAGAATATTAATTAAAGTAGATGAACTATCATCAAAAAAAAATCTTGCTCAAATTACTAAGTGAGTATTAAATATATAATTTATTTCATAAATACTTCATAGACCGAGTCCCAAAAAATATTTCCAAAATACCAAAAATCATTTCTTCTTTATATTTTTACAAGTATTTATTTAACTTGCAATTCATTTGTATGTAAGTTCGAGTAGGATTGAAGTGGTTTCAATTGAGCTGAAATTTTGCACTCATATGTATATTGCAATAATATGGAGCTGATCTGATGATGGAATCTGAAGGTGGCCATAGGAACTCCTGTACTATATTTAATTTTTTTTTATTAAAATTAAATTATTAAAATTATTTATTTCGGTTCACAAGTTTTTTTAGAATTATAATACATTGGGGATTCTCTCTAAGCAAGATATGCCTTTAATAGGAGTCCCCGCCCTTCCTTAGTATAGCACATCGTAACAGGAAATAATTAAATTTTTGATGAATTATATAAGATGGACCTGTCGTGTTTGGGCTCGTTTAACTTGTCTTGGTTAGGCACTCTGCTGCTATAATTGATATCCAGGATCTCAAAAGCTTGTAGTATTTTTGAAAGTAATATTTTTACAATAATTTAATATCTTAAGGCCGGATCACACAGAGGCGGGAGCCGCGAGAAAGCGATCCGATAGCGGTCCAGTGCAAAGCAATAGCGCCGGATCGCGCCCGCTTGTTATGTGTCAGGTTGCATACAAATTCGAATATTCCAAAAAAACCCGTCACGGATCGCGA
The DNA here is from genome assembly GCA_964007245.1 of Hypomecis atomaria. NCBI lineage: Eukaryota > Metazoa > Arthropoda > Insecta > Lepidoptera > Geometridae > Hypomecis > Hypomecis atomaria. The sequence continues at coordinate 3,753,422 of OZ023296.1, read as the reverse complement.
TCGCTTTCCCGCACTTCCCGCCTCTGTGTGAATCGGCTTTTATACTTGCGGTAGCAATTCATAATTTGAATAGGTACTATCGAATTATACTTCGTGTACTTAAGTAGGCTAGAATAAGAATACTGATAAATTTATGGATACAATTTTGGTGTGAAATAAATTAATTTCATCATTCATTCATCAAGTATGGTAATTAATTGTGTGTAAGATGGCCCTCCGACGATATTATTGAGTCCCTTGGAACGCGCTGGATTCAACCCGCTTCCAAACGGGCTTATTAAAAATCCATATGGGAAGCCTATGTTCAGCAGTGCATCTGCGTCTGCGTTTACTTAAAAATATAATGATGAAGCTGTATATTTATATAATTGTATTTTTTTACTCTGTGAATTTCTATTTAACTATTAACAAATTTTTTAATGTATTTTATTTTCAGATTGTCACTGTACCCAAATAAATCGTACATTGTTTTATGGGATGGATCTCTACTCGGACTAGAACTCATTGATATGTTGATTAAAAGAGGATTAAAGCGTTTATTGATACATTGTGATACAAAATTAATGAACGGATACTTTCACGTGAAATATGCGTAAGTTTTATATTGAAAGCAAACGTGGTTTTGGCATGTATAATTGTATTGAATATAGCATTGATATATTAAGAAACGTTTTAAAATCTGACAAAAACTATAAATTCGATCGAATTCGGATTTTTCATAGACATGTTCCATACATTTAACAGACACTGAATTTTTGTTAAATTTTTAGAACATGTTTTACGTAGACAGTAGTGCGCAGACTCGTTTCGCTTATAACTGGAACTAAAATTAATCTCGCTAATTAAAGATTTTGAATCCTTACGTAAGATACTTAGGTACAAAGATAGGTATCGTTACCAAATATTCAAAATAAAACTTAGAATTTTCCTTTGTTAATTTAGTTTATTGAATCAGGCGTTACTTTGCGGAAGTTCATCTTCAAATCCTTGTGTTGCTAACCTAACCTAACAATTTTTTTTTGACCTAACCTAACCATAGACGAACTATGATACAGTTTGATAATTAATTACTAATTTTGTTTGTGATTTAATTTGGTTTTTTGAATGGTACCGAACTTTTATTCAAAACAAGGATTTGTTAATTTATTTAATTATTTTCTTAAAATAATTGTGATTCCCAGAAATAGTGTCTTAAGTAACTTACTCATTTCTTTTTATTTCAGTTCCTGGAACAAATTAGGCGTTGCCGTTGAGTTTGATTCAAGTGAGCTGCGAGAAGACACAACTCAAAGTCTACTAAATAAAACCGAATCAAAATTAGGTTTATTAGATGGAATATTCGTGACTAACAATGAATTTGTGAAATCAAACAAAATCGTAGATGAAGGAAACAAAAGTATGCTTGAAGTTATCACTCAGTTGGACATGGCGTCTCGTAAATGTACACATCTAAGGTAAAGTTTTTCAAAATCAATGTTTTACTATTACACTCATACTCCACCGAATTAGTGAATTTTAAAGAAATATAATATACTAGTTTTTGCCCGCGGCTTCGCCCGCATGATATTTCGAGGCCCTACCTTACTACCCTTAATAAAGGAGGTGGAATTTAAAAAAATAGATTTGACATTTGTTCGATTCGACAGTTCTTTTTTGACATTTCTTGGAGCGCACGCTAGAATAGCTCGCAGATGGCAGAATTTTTTCTACTTACTTAACACTTATTGTTATAGATAATATGGAATCTATCTATCCGTCCATCCATCCTTACAAACTTTCACGTTTATAATATTAAGTAGGATTATAGTTTAAAGTGAATCTCATTTTATCAATGGTGCGTTAGTTTTTTTTTGAATCCTTTATAATTTACTTTTTAATTTTTTTAGGTACATTGTTTTCGATATTTATTAGGGTTCCGTACCACAAAATAAAATAAAACGGAACGCTTATTGGATCACTTTGTTGTCCGTCTGTCCGTATGTGTGTCAAGACATAACTCAAGAATGCGTAGTGGTATCGAGTTGAAATTGAAACCATATACGTATTACATTTTCGGTTATCATAAAAAAATAGTTAGTCGTTTATGTCGCAAAAACAACATATTTCGACATTCGAAAGGGAATCAAAACCTACAGAGTACCTACTTACCTAGTGTTGTGAAATTTGAAGAGAGTACACAATACATTTAGTTGTAAATCTAAAAGTTGCAACTTAAAAAACATTAAAATATAATTCTAAACTACCTAATATATACAAATGCGCCAAAAATATGAAACCTACCTACAGGAATGAAATGAATGAAACCTTCATACAGAATAAAATAAATAAATAAACAGAGGCTAAAAATCGAAACAAATACTGTGTCCGTGTGGTAGGGTGCCAAGAACGCTGGCTGCATTCCCACGCTGAACGGCTAGAGAAATTCTCTGTGCGAGGAATGAGCCAGCTCTCTTGTCACCAAAGTTGCACATTTTTAGTTTGATCATAAAAAAATAGCCCAAATGCAAGAATTGGGGTCAAAATTTCAAAGCGAGTTAATCGTATCATGTGGGGTATTATATGAAATAACTTTATTCTAAAACATGTTTTTGATTATGTTTATAATGTCGTTGTGTATTTATCGTTTTATAAGCAGAACAACAAGTATTACATTAAAAAATTAACATATTTTTAAACCTTTACTTAAGAAGTACTCGCCAAGACGAATCACGAGCCGAAACTCGATAGGGTTGCGTCGTTTCATTACAGATTGCCTATGACCACCTTCCAGCTCCAACATCAGACCCTGGTTACCATTGAAAGACAAACTATACACCAAGACCAATCAAATGAACACTTGATGAGTGTGTGTCGTTTCATTGATAAATTTCTTTGGCCACCTTTCAGCTCCATCATTATATCAGCACCATGTCATCATAATATTGCATTGTCACGCAATTTACACATGTATACAAAATTTCAGCTCAATCGGTAACCGAAAAGTGGATCAAATTTAACTTGCAAGATTTGATTACTGACAGACAACGGGAGAGGTGAAACTAAATAAAAACTTGTAAAAACCCATTTGTCGATGACTGGACCCACTTAGTCTTTTCTTTCTTCCCTAAGGTTTAGGTTGTAACAACTTAGTTCCCGGTTTCTTACAATTTTTGGGATTTGTACGGAAACATTGTTGGGCGAGCCAGACTCGCACTTGTCCGGTTTTTATTTTATATATATTTTAATACGAATGATATCTACCTGATGTTAAGCAAATATAATACGGTTCGGGTGTAGTTTGTTTACCTAGCTAGAAGATAGGGTGATTATTTTGTATGCATGTGCTGTTTAAATATTTTAATATGATGGAGGATTCTTCATTACACAATAATATACAAATACTTAAAAGTTTCATCTCTTGTGGTTCAACTTGAAATAATAGCTGAGTTGTTTCGTGATCTCGAGCTTACATTGTATATTATTTGTAGGTATATATATATATATTATATTTTAATGTACAACTATAATTATGTTATTATTGTTTTAGATATTTTGGGCTTATAATTACATCATCAAATGATATGGTTCACGAGTTGGCCTTAAAAGAGATAACCAAATGCTGTTCACGTCGTAATAAGCTTGGACTTCCGTCTTTGTTATTATCCCATACATTGGAAGACAGAGTGAGTAATGTATTGTTTACGTTTAGTAAATAGGAAAAATAAATAAGATATACCTAGGGCAGGCAAAAAAACTATAGGTATAGTCTAAGTAAGAGAAATCCTTGTTTTCAATAAATATTTAGCGTATTTCCCCTCTGTCGTTGGCATATAAGTTAAGGGTACCACTCAACCAACCAAATTAAATCACAAAAAAATAGTAATTAATCACCAAACTGTATCAAGATTTGGCTATGGTTAGGTTAAGGTTAGGTTGGGTCAGAAAAAAAAATGTTCTGGCTTAACCTAACCAAACCTAACCATAGCCATAACCAAATCACAAACAAAATAGTAATTAATCATCAAACTGTATCAAGATTCAGTTATGGTTAGGTTAAGGTTAGGTTAGGTCAGAAAAAAAAAACTTCAGACTTAACCTAACCTAACCATAGCCGAATCTTGATACAGTTTGATGATTAATTACTATTTTGTTTGTGATTGAATTTGGTTGGTTGAGTGGTACCTTTAACTTATATGCCTACGACAGAGCGGAAATACACTAAATATATATTCAAAACAAGGATTTGAAGATAAACTTTCGCAAAGTAACGCCTGATTCAATAAACTAAGTTAGAGAAATTAAAAATACTGAAATCAGATGTATCCCTACGAACGTACTCGTAACATGCTCTAACATTAAAATAAAAATGACTCGAAAGTGTAAATTAAAATAATTTTAATTACCTATGTATTGATATCGAAATATTATACCTAACTGATTTATTTTATTGTAATTGTAAGTATACGAGCGCTTGTTCACGGCAATTTGTTTCACTGAACAATGGGCGCTTTTTTTCACAGGATTTCCGGTGGCTTATGGTTTATAATGAACGTGTGTTGACGCACCGGACATCCATCAGGCGAAAAATGTAGGCGTTTGTTTATTGACGGTAGTTGTCCGGCTGTGAACAAGCGCTTGTAACAGTAGTGTTATTCAAAGAATATGTCTTTTAAATATTAAATTGTCAAAACAGACCTTGTTCTTTCTTATGAAGAAGTAGGTACAATTGGAAACAGTTCCACAAGTTATACAGGGTTATCTGCTTGCCTTGTACTAAGCCGAAACGGGGTGATTAAAATCCCATATTATGAACAAATTTTACAATGAGGCCATACCGGAATTCGAGAAAATAATTATTTTTTTACAAAAAATGGCTAAACCGCATTCCATCGTGTACAAAATTCGAATATTTCGCTCGAATTGTTTACATTATTCTTGATTTAACAGAAACGGCTCAGCCGATTTCTGTAAAATTTAAATGGGACCACCTTGGAAGTATACCCTTTCGAACTAAAAAATAATTATTCGATTCGGTTCACAATTGGCGAAATTATCGATGAACATACACAAAAAAAACATACACACGAACATAGAACCTCCTCCTTTTTGGTAGTCGGTTAAAAATACTCAGCTATTCCATACAAAATTTCAACTCGGAATTGACAAAATGGAACAGTTGATTTTTTTTCTCGGATTCCGGGTTGGCCCTATAGTAAAAGTTGTTTATAACGACGGTCTGAATTTCGACTTGTTCCGGAAAAACCCGACGAAAGTAAGTAGACTAAACATTTTGTCTAACAAAACGAAATTTATTACAGAATGTTAATTTAAACACTGCGACGGCATTATTCAATACCTTGGAACTTAGTCTCGATCATCAATATGTGCACGTGTGTGCATCATTCAAAATGGCCGATGATGTTGAAAAAAGTACTATACGAGTAGACACCAACTTTGAAGCTGGCTTAAACGCATTTTACCGGCAGTTTTCTAAAGATGAGGTCAATGCTTCAGAACCTGTCGTCCAAATGAAAACAAAAATAAACAACATTGAGGTAATGTTTCCAAAAACAAATAAGCATTTAATTTTGGAGTTTCGTGGCATCACAAAGACGAACTTTTTTAAATTTATATTTCGTGTATCACCGGGTCACCAAGATACAGGCATCGTCTAGTTTGGGGCCCACTGGCACTGCGCAACATCGGCAAATGTTCATATTCAGTACCTATTTGTTTTTACATGTACTCGCCAACGAAGTGTAAAGATGATGAAATGATGTACTCAGTGATGTATTATTCGTTTTGCTAATTTGTACTACTTATGTGTTACCAAACAAATTGTCAACAGCGTACCTATCTACACTGAGCTGCCTTCTGAATTCAATTTTGAGTTATTTTTATCTTTTGCGCATCCTTATCCTTACATAGTATAAAATAAAGTCTCTATTTTCGTTTGTTTGTTTGTTTGTTTGTCTGTATGCTTAAATCTTTAAAACTACGCAACGGATTTTGATGCGGTTTTTTTAATGGATAGAGTGATTCAAGACGAAGGTTTATATGTATAAAAATTCCCAAAATTCCCACGGGAACGGGCACAACGCGGGTAAAACCGCGGGGCGCTGCTAGTGATTCTATAATATATTAATATGGTAAAGATATATATTCTTATTCTTATATTCTTATTCTAAGTGAAAAATCTAATTGTAAACATATACCTACATAATAATATTATGACATTCGAATAAGTTTTATAATAATTTTATAAATTATGTTTTACAGCCAGAATTAAACATAAATCCAGATGATACTCATATGATTATAATCCCAGGATTTGAAGGAAATTCGGAACTATTTACTTCTTTGTCAGAACGCTTACAAAGACGGACTATGGTAGCACAGCTTGATCCGAATTCCGAAAAAAATATTTCAGAAATTGCAAAATGGCTACTTACGGTAAATTTTGCATGTTATACAACATTATTTTTATATGGAAAAAGTAACATAGCTTTTAAAGTTTAAAATTCATACAGGTGATTCATGACTGGATACACACACATGCCCTTCAGTGTTGTTCAACCTTTCTGTGACACGTTGTATACAGGGTTATTTCTAATCAATTAGCATCCTTGTATTCTGTACATCAAAACTAACAACTTTAGTTCTGCAACTTTTGTCAAAACTCAAAAAAAAATCAGCTGTTCCATACATATTGTCGCGGATGGACGATATTTTTCTATGGATTTTTTTTTGAGTTTTGACAAAAGTCGTAGAGCAAAAGTTGTTAGTTTTGATGTACAGAATAAGCCCCTAAGAGGATGCTAATTTATTAGAAATAACCCTGTAAAAAATTATCTGATTTTTAATTTCACACTATTTGAAATATTTTAATACAGACAAAAGCTGAGACATGATTATGTTTTTACATACAAGTATAATTATGTTAAGTTTGTTTCATCTGAGAGTTTAAAATGTACTTATTGTTTTTCAGAATTTAAAAAAAATAATTCACTTCAAATCACCCTTTCATATTATGGGATACTCGTTTGGAATAAATGTTGCCTTAGAAATGGCTGCTTTGTTAGAAAAAGAAGGTAATTTGTTGATTATATTGATTTTCAGTTGACATAGTAGTCTAGTGTTGCATATTAGGTATGGGTTCAATAAACTATATTAGGTATGCTGTAGAGTTAGTAAACTAAGCTGATTTAAAAGCTCCTGTTACTTGAATTATGTAAGTATCAGTAGCTGCAAACCCATCTCAGTAAAAATAGCCGTGTTTGTTGTGTAATCCTGTGTAATAATGTGTCCAAAAAGTACAGCGTCTTGTCACCATCACTGATAAATTTTGTGAACTAAAGATTTCGTCACACAGAGGTGGGAGCGATCGCGATCCGGGATGGGATTTTTAGTAATATTCGAATTTGTTTGCAACCTAACACATAAAAAGCGGGCGCGATCCTTTGTACTGGTCCGCTATCGGATCGCTTTCTCGCGGCTCCCGCCTCTGTGTGACCCGAGTTTAAGTTACTCATCTAACAGGTGCTTTTTTTCAAAGTACCTAATAATTTATTTTTACGATATTTTGTTGTTTGTTAGTCCTATAATATAAGTCATTTATTATAATTAGCATATAAGTAAGTCCCTGCAATTTGCGAAGCAACAACTGTATATTGATTTAATAAAACAAACACTATTACAAAATATTCAATTCAATAATTATTCTCATTTCTATAGGTAGAACTTCGTATAAAAGAAGTTTAAATTTATTGTTTTAAAACTCAAAAAAAAAAAAAAGTTCCTTCATGTCGTTGGTTATCTTTTAGGTACCTACAAAATTGTTTTTTTTTTTAAGATTGCATTTCTTTTCAGGTCTTCTAGGTGTGGTGTACTGCTTAGACAGCAGTCCAGACGCTGTACGAGTTCACCTTGATGCCTACTTGGGGAATCTCGCTGAAAATGAACTACAAAATTCTTTATTAGAACATTTCTACGCACTCCTTGTCGGAAACAAATCAAACAACCTGAATGAAAAGTTAAACAAAGCAACAGAGTGGTCAGAAAAAGTGAAAATATTCATTGACTCAGCTAAAAGTAATGTTCACCACAGTCACGAGTACATGACCAGTTTAGTCCAATCTGCTTATGAAAGAATCCAAATGGCTAAAAATTATAATCCTCATTTCAAATTAGATTCAGAAATTGTGCTATTTAAAGGTGTTCCTCATCCTAATGCAAGAGATCTTAGCAACGACTACAATCTCTCTAAATATACCAATAAACCTGTGACAGTGATTGATATAGAGAAGGATCACGCTATGGCTCCGTTTGACCGTAAAGTTTCTAACTATATCAACCGATTCTTTGTCTTGTAAGTCTTTGTAATAGTTCACTAAGTTTAGTAATAAAATAATATTGGCCATCTATCTTGGTGTCGTATTTTATTTTAGAATAATCAATATCATCATCCTCCGACCCCTAAAATGTAGATTTGAAACGATTTATTCAATTTTAATAACCAGTTATTAAACAGTGAATAGATAAACTTTTTCCTAGCTGGTTATGGAAATCAGTTATCAAACAGCGGAAAAAATTTCCTTCTTCGTAGCTAGTTATAAAAAAAACAGTTATGAATGTGAACCAAACCAATAAGCTTTCACAAATAGAGACGTTATACTCATTAAAATTAACCTAAAACGTGGTGAAATTTTGTAGTACCTACTAAGGTAGGCAGCATTGCTTCCACCACTTATTGGCAGAGGTTCAAACCCAGTTAGTATTATATTTTGTGGTATTTGTCACTGATATGAAGTTTCGCTTGGTGCGTGTGACTGAGCGTGAGACATGTGTAACGTCGGCGTAAGACAAGGCGCGAATGACTTGAACCAAGCTAATTAGCTTGACTTGAGTTCACCATTTTAAGCAGAGTATAACGCATCTATCTCAGTTTATGTATAAGATCATTGAACCAAACCGATAATTCACCGTTTACCTACCTTACTAAGCGGAAGTTACAATCTTCCCGAAAGAAATAGTGTAATCTGTTCAGGCGCTAGCCATTCACTGCGTTGAATAGCTAAAGCCTGACGAGATTTCGGCTAGTACAGCCGCCTAACCAATGGTTAGGTTCGTGCGACGCCTGACTAACCCACCAACGCAACCGTGGAACTCCACTACCGTCGCCGTAACGCCTGGCTATACTGTGATAGCAAGCGGAGCTAGGACATGGATTATTCCAACGGTTGTTCGGTCGTTTCGGGAACCTACTCTGTACTCATATGTCCTACCTCCCTAACATTCCCTACGTGTCCCTACTTCCCTAACCTACCATATGAAGTCAATATATACTTGTATATAGATAGGTACGGGATACCTGGACCGTGAGACCTATCGGTACCAGGCGGAGTGGGAAGGAATGAAGGATAGGCACGATTCTCCACTGCCGTGACTCAGACTCAAGCCACGATCACAGAAGGTGACGGTACTAGGTAGCTCTTGCCACAGTGGAAGGAACAGGTAGGTAACCCGCCCGCCCAGCGGAACATATGCTGGGTACGGCGTTGTCCCCTGCGCTGCAGGCCTCTGAATGGGCTCCGTCTGGATCCTCGAAGGTCCGACGGCCGGTCGCCTAGTTGACCTGACTGCTGGCGGTGGTGGACCCTTGACTCCGAGTGCAGCCGCCCGTAGGAACTCGCCACTGCACTCCTCTTGACTCCAAGTGCAGCCGCCCGTAGGACACGCCACTGCACTCCCCTTGGTGTGAATCCAACAACCGTTAGATTGCGATTAATTTATTTACATTTTGTAACACTATTTATACACTTTCTCTTACATCTAATTGATCTTAAAGTCCGTCTAATTTGATGACCGTGCATCTTTGTGCGCCGGCCCTGCGCCTAGATGGTTGACGATAAATCTGGGTCGCGATTCTGCAGATTTCGCCGGCTGACGCTATGCCCTTGTACGCGCATGTATGGACGCTATGTTCCAGTATGGACACGCTGTTGCTAAGCATGTCCAGTATGGACATTCTGGGGTCTCTCCGGGACGGTCTTCAATTGGTACAGCTCCAACACCTCTGTCTTTGTTCCACTGGAACCGTTGCTACGGTCCCTCTTGCTGGATGCTGGCGTGGGTGGGATGCTACTGGTGTCGAACCCCTGGTTGTCGTGGCTTGTTGGCTGCCCGATCTGCCTGGCTTCTCTTCGTGGTTGCCGAGTGCATCGTCGTACTGTGTCCAATATGCACTGCGCCACCTGTGGACCATAACGGAACGTTAATACAATGACTACAAACACAACTACTGAGGAGAGAAAGCTAGTGACGTATGTGTGGTTACTAATTTGCCTCCAATATGTTGTATCTAGATCTGTCTGTAATGTCCGTTCGTTATTTATCAATTTCTCTAAAATCTCTTGAGAATTGTCTATAACTACATCTTTAGTAATATTAAAACTGTTGGATGCAGAATTATAAGTGTGAACTGAAAAATCTACAGGTTTGACATATGATGCTTGAATTTGGACATTAACCAAACGTTGGGCAGCAAGAATGTGAGTAGAAGTTTTAATTATACACTTGTCGGAGATACGGATGACCCCTGCCCCTGCTATCTCTACCTCCTCCCTTTGCCCGTCACATATTATAGAAATTGTCATTTTTTCTATGGTAATAAAGAGCCAGGTGTTCTTCATATACAATTGTTTCCACAGGGTGTTTATTCCTAGCTTGATCGTTCTGGTCGGGCACCTAGTCTCCGTGTGGTTGGTGAAGAGTTGCTCAACAATGCAATTCTCCTTTAATTGCATGTTCTTCACCACTCCAGGAAAACAAATAAAATTATCGAGTCTATGCAAGCATGTCTTGAAACCTTCTTGGTTAATATCAAAATATTGCTCATTGTTGTAATCTATTTGTTCTACATAGAAACCAGGCTGTACCGCGTTTATGATAAATGTTGGCGTTATATATTAATCTGAGAGCGTCTGCCTGTCATCTTCTGTTTTATTTACAGGTAATGGGATCAATGTATGGATTGATCTCTTCATTATTGATCCTGAAGATTTTTGTAATGTGACCACTCTTGTCAGGTTATCTTTCCCTTCGTGTACCTCTATTATTTTTGCCAATGGCCATCTGCTTGGACCTATGTTGTCTTCTTTCATCACCACCACTGTGCCTATTTTTACGTTTTCCTGGTCACTCTTCCACTTGTACTTTTGCTGTAGTTGGTGCAGGTAATCCTTTGTCCAGCTTTTCCAGAAATCTTTCTTCATTTTTTGAATTTGTTTCCAACGTGTCGACAAGTTTGTGAATATGTTGGATAGTGGATCAGGTGTTCCAACCGCTTCCCTTCCAATCAAAAAATGACTTGGAGTTAACACCACGTTGTCGCTTGCTTCTTCGCTTACCGCACATAATGGTCTGGAGTTCAAACATGCTTCAATTTGAGTTAGGAACGTTGTCATTTCTTCGAAGGTTAACGTTTGTTCTCCAATGACTCTGCGTAAGTGATGCTTCATTGATTTTACTCCTGCTTCCCAAATTCCTCCAAAATGGGGTGATACTGGTGGAATGAAATGCCAAGTTATTCCCATATCAGTCATTGCATCCTGCACTTGGCTCGATTGACATATTTCGAGTACCTCTTGGTATAATATGTTTGCAGTTCCAACGAAGTTTGTCGCGTTGTCACTGTATATGTGAGCTACAGGCCCTCGGCGCGCCACAAATCTTCGAAATGCTGCGATGAATGATTCTGTTGATAAATCTCCAGCCGGTTCCAGATGAATTGCCTTGCTAGATAAGCAGACAAAAACTGCCACATATCCTCGGTAAGATCTGTGTCCTCTGCCTTTTGCTGCTCTTATCTGAATCGGTCCTGCGTAGTCTACTCCTGTATTGCTAAACGGGAATGACTCAGTAACTCTTGCCGCTGGCAGTCCACCCATCTTCTGCGTCATTGTAGATGCCCTATATCTCACACACTTGACGCATTTTCTGCCACACTTCTTGACCATTACTTTTGCTCCGATTATCCAATATTTCTGACGCAAATATGCCAAAGTTTGATTATTTGTTCCGTGCAACATTCTTATGTGAGCGTCTTGGATTATTATCTTTGTTATATGATGACCGTATGGCAGAATAACTGGATGCTTTTGATCATACGGCAGATTTGCATTCTGTAATCTTCCTCCGACTCTTAACATCCCATCCTCATCGAGAAATGGGTCTAAACTTGATAGTTTACTCTTTTTATTCACTGGTATCTTTGTTTTTATCGCTTTATATTCTTCTTTGAAACATTCTTGCTGTACCTGTTTGATAATTTGTTTTGTTGTTCTTGCAACTTCTTCACAGCTTATCTGTTCTTTCATTGGTTTATATTTCATCCTTAGACAATAGGAAAGTACTCGTACCATTTTATGAAAGCTCGAAAATCTTTCCAGTAACTCGTTACTTGGTTCTGACGTGATTGTCACATGAAATGATCGCTTGATTTCCTCACAAATTTCTGGAATGGTTTTAGTCATGGGAATCTTTTTTTCTTTCAACCACTCTGGGCCTTCCCACCACAATTGTAAGTCTTGTAACTTATTAGGTGCAATCCCCCTTGATATTACATCTGCAGGGTTCTGTGCTGAAATTACATGGTTCCATTTTGCTTGCGGTATCGTTCTTTGTATTTCAGATACTCGATTCGCAACGAATGTTTTCCATCGCTCTGGTTCTCCTTTTATCCAACCCAATGTTATCATCGAATCTGTCCAACAGTAGATGTTTGGATTTATAAAGTCCATCGCATTTAGTACTTTTTCCATCAGTTGTGCTAGTAATACTGCAGCACATAACTCTAGTCTAGGCAATGTACTTTTTTGTTTCTTAGGTGCTACTTTCGATTTCGCTTGTAGCATTGTAACATTGTACATGCTTTCATTAACTAGCACTCTGCAGTATACCACTGCTCCGTATGCTTTTTCTGAAGCATCGCTAAACCCATGTAGTTCTATGGTTGCTGTTGTAGCATATTGACACCACCTTGGAACTGAAATATTTTCTATTGTTTTTAGTTGGTCTTGTATTTCTACCCACTTGCTTTTTATTTTTCCTTCTACTGGTTGAACCCATTCTGCGCCATTTGTCCATAATTCCTGTATAATCAATTTCATATTCGTTATGATTGGCGCTAACCATCCTAAGGGATCAAAGAGTTTTGCTATTTCCGACAAGATGAACCGCTTCGTTGGTCTATCATTCTTAGTCACCGTTATGTGGAATCTGAATTTGTCTTCTACCGGGGACCATAACACACCTAACGACTTCCTTGTTTCATCTAGTGGTATTGTAAGCAACTTATCCTCTTTGTCTTCTTCGGGTATATTCTCTAATAACTCTGCGCTGTTTGCTGACCATTTTCGCAGTTTAAATCCTCCTGCTTGCAATAGCTGAATCAATTCGTATTGCAATTTCGTAGCTTTTTGAACATCTTCATGGCCCGACAATACGTCATCAACGTAAAAATCTTTTAACGCCACCTGACTTGCTTCTGGGAATCTATCTTTTTCATCAATCGCTAATTGCTGCAACGTTTTTACTGCCAAAAATGGTGCCGAAGCGGTACCATATGTTACCGTTGTCAGCTCATACTCATCGATAACATTTTTTGGCGATTCTCTCCACAAGATGCGTTGATAACCCATATCCTGTTTATTTATCCTTATGAACCGGTACATTTTCTCTATGTCGGCCATAAATACAATTTTATGCTTACGCCATCGCAACAGTATGGTCGTTAAATCTTCTTGTAATCTCGGGCCTGTAAGCATGTTTTCATTGAGACTGACATCAGATCTACTTGCTTTACTAGAGCCGTCAAATACTACTCTCAGTTTAGTGGTTAATGAATTTTCATTAATGACAGGTTGGTGCGGAAAGTAAAATTTACCCTGTTCGTGCTCTGCTCTAGGTACTTTCCTCATGTGACCCATTTCGAGGTATTCACTTAAAAACTCCTGATACTTGTGTTGAAGCGACTTGTTTTTAGCAAATCTTTTTTCTAACTGTATCAGCCTTGCTGCTGCTCTTCTACGTGAATTCCCGTATTCCACATTTTGGTCTTTGAACGGAAGTCTTACAGTGTAGCTACCATCTTTGTTTCTGACCGTGGTTTCTCGGTAATATTTCTCGCACGCTTCATCTTCATTACTGCTGTGGTTTTTATCTCTAACTTCTTCTAGCTCCCAAAACTTATGAAGCTGCTGTAGCTCAGTGGTTCTAGTTGTCAAGCTAAGCACTTTTATTGCCTTTGTATGCTTTCTACATATCCCTGACAGAACCCAGCCGAACTTTGTCTCTTGAGCCACCGTCCCACAGCTGAACTTTCTGCAATTGGTTGTTAATATTTCACCAAACTCTCGAACTCCCAGTATGATATCTATGGGTGCTCTTTTGTAGTACATGGGGTCGGCTAATTGCCCTCCCTTAATTTCTGTAGTATCTACTGGCGTTATATCTTCTAATGGTACAGCTCCTGTGAGTCTCGACATTATCATCATATTTACTGGAACTCTGTACTCGCTTTTGAACGCGGGTTGTATCTCCACCTTCACTGAGAATTTTGATGTTTTTGGTTTCTCGTCCGCTAACCCACTTATCTCAGCTTGTATTCTATTACGCGGGTATGCCAGTAGCTGTGCTACCTGTTCTGTACAGAATGCTGCTTCGGACCCTTGGTCGCATAACGCTCTAAACACATGTGGTGTGCCGTCTGCAGCCTGAATCTGCACCAAGGCAGTTGCTAGTAACGCCACATCTGCGCCTGGTGTTGTCACCACATTAGACCTGGTTTGTGTCTGCTGCTTGCTTGTTGACGGTACTGGCGACTTCTCTCTGTTATGATTCGTATGTACCACCTGTCCTGGTCTACCGTTACTTACATGGAGTAATGAGTGATGCCCTTGCTTGTTACACGTAGCACATGCCTTTTTATTTGGGCATGTGGTTTTATTATCATGGGTCAAACAACTCCTGCACTTGCGGTTCTCGTGAACTACTTTGAGGCGATCAATCGGTGATAGTGCTTGGAACTTCTGACAGACCAATATTGTATGGTTGGTCTTGTTACAATACCAACATCCTTGATCACCTGACTTCACATTCATCGTAGGCGCGTTAGTGCTAAGTGATGGTATCGTATAAATTGTATTTTGTTTCGTATTGCCTGTAGCTTCAAAACACATGAACCTCCTTTCCAGAAACTTCATCATATCCGCTAAAGTCTGTAGCTTGTGCGGATCTGCTAACTGATGTTCATATTTTTCGTTAGTCTCTGAGTCCCACTTTGTAGCAATTATCCTCGTTAATATTGGATCCCACGACGATATATCAATATTATGAGTTTTGATGGCCTCAAGACTTTCGTTCACTGAGTCGTGCAGATCTCTTAAGTTCTGAGCGTTCGGTCTGTCTATCTTCTTAGCGTTTAATATTATATCTATATGTTTTGTTACCACTAATCTCTCATTGTTATATCTATTAGCTAACAATGACCATGCTGTGTGGTAGTGGGCCTCGTTTACTGTCAGATGGCTAACAAGCTTGGCCGCATCTCCTTTTACATGCGTCTTTAAGTACTGCATTTTCTCTGTTAATGACAGCGTGACGTCCTCATGAATAATTTTCCGGAACAAATCGCTAAACGCGTTCCAAGATTCGTATTTACCGTTGAAGGTTGGTAACTCTATTTTCGGTAAATTCACCCTTCGGCTTGACTGTGCACATGGCACGCTCGACTTGAAACATAACTCTTGTATTACTTCATCAACTCCGAGTTGTAATCCCTCGAACACGTGCTCCTGGACATACTGTTGTTGCTCGATAGTACTGTCTGATAGTAGCGTGAAATGGTGGTCTTCAGCGTCTTGCCATTTTCTTTGCAAAGTTGTCAGTAAGTGCTGCAAGTATGTTTGATTCTTGCCCTCTAACAACGCTTCTCTAGCCTGCCGTAACGTCGGTTGAATGCCACGAATCCTAGCCAATTGAGAAGTGATCCTTGGCGCGTCGTCCTTTGCTGTCGTGCCCCCAGATGATCTTCCATGTTGTGCGTTCTCGCATACAACCTCTTCTTGCACTTTACACGTATCGAGATGTCGCATGATTTCCGTGTATTCGTTGCTGATGTTTTGAAAGTAGTTAGTTTTGTTGTAACTGTGCTCTTTAATGACCTCTTCTTGTAGCAACTTGTTGTGGTTCAAGGATGCTTTTGTGAAGATTTCAATTGCCTGAGCCTTTTTTTCAATGACATACGCCCCTGTTTTCCTCGATGGCGAATCCTTCTTGATATTTCTGAATAATTTTTGCAATTCCTTGAAATACCCTTCCTGGGACATAAGCATCTCATTGATTCCCTCTATCTCCATCTTGATCTTCTTTCTTCTCTCTTCTTTCTTGCTGCCCCTAATCCCTAGCCCTACTCCTGATCTAAACCCTCACACTTAGTAGCTTTTCTCTCCCTGGATCAGTATTTTTGCACCTTCTCAAGTACCTGGTGATTCCCGCTTGTGGGAGGCCAGGTCCCGAATTGCTACTGTCCGAAGCCGCTAAGTGTTATGTGAGTCCTTCAACGTACAACGAACGTAGCGCTTGTTGATTACGCTAGCCCGAGGTACGTCAAAGTTAGTCTGTCAGTTTCAAGTCATCTACTAAGGGACAAGAGGACCGCGAATTTTACCTACTGGTTCACAATATTTCGAAGGACCAAATGTTCAGGCGCTAGCCATTCACTGCGTTGAATAGCTAAATCCTGACGAGATTTCGGCTAGTACAGCCGCCTCACAACCAATGGTTAGGTTCGTGCGACGCCTGACTAACCCACCAACGCAACCGTGGAACTCCACTACCGTCGCCGTAACGCCTGGCTATACTGTGATAGCAAGCGGAGCTAGGACATGGATTATTCCAACGGTTGTTCGGTCGTTTCGGGAACCTACTCTGTACTCATATGTCCTACCTCCCTAACATTCCCTACGTGTCCCTACTTCCCTAACCTACCATATGAAGTCAATATATACTTGTATATAGATAGGTACGGGATACCTGGACCGTGAGACCTATCGGTACCAGGCGGAGTGGGAAGGAATGAAGGATAGGCACGATTCTCCACTGCCGTGACTCAGACTCAAGCCACGATCACAGAAGGTGACGGTACTAGGTAGCTCTTGCCACAGTGGAAGGAACAGGTAGGTAACCCGCCCGCCCAGCGGAACATATGCTGGGTACGGCGTTGTCCCCTGCGCTGCAGGCCTCTGAATGGGCTCCGTCTGGATCCTCGAAGGTCCGACGGCCGGTCGCCTAGTTGACCTGACTGCTGGCGGTGGTGGACCCTTGACTCCGAGTGCAGCCGCCCGTAGGAACTCGCCACTGCACTCCTCTTGACTCCAAGTGCAGCCGCCCGTAGGACACGCCACTGCACTCCCCTTGGTGTGAATCCAACAACCGTTAGATTGCGATTAATTTATTTACATTTTGTAACACTATTTATACACTTTCTCTTACATCTAATTGATCTTAAAGTCCGTCTAATTTGATGACCGTGCATCTTTGTGCGCCGGCCCTGCGCCTAGATGGTTGACGATAAATCTGGGTCGCGATTCTGCAGATTTCGCCGGCTGACGCTATGCCCTTGTACGCGCATGTATGGACGCTATGTTCCAGTATGGACACGCTGTTGCTAAGCATGTCCAGTATGGACATAATCAAAATTAGCATAGTTACCTAATGCTAGTAATTAAACTGTTTCTCGGTTTTCGATGAATATACCTACATATTAATTATGCCCCTATAATTTAACCTCTAAAGTATGCAAAATATAATATCTTGACTTTGTAAGTTTATGTTAATAGACCATGTTAAAAACTTTGTTTCATAATTATTTTGAGGCTTTTAACTTTTCGAGTAATAAAGAAAAGTTAACATTTTTAAATTTGCATACAGCTTAGAAAAAACATTTCTTCGCCAATCTGGGGTCACGGTAGTGCCCCTGCCAAGACGAGCCAATCGAAGCGAAGTGCAATAGCTATCTACTTATTTAAGAAACGGTTCTCCGATTTTTTGAACCCTCATAACTTGGGTTTAGAGTATACTTAGTTACTTACTATGTTGGCGCAGCGACCCAAATTGTGTCTTGGCCTTCGATACATAGAATTGGAGTTTACTAGATTAACAAAATTCTCTGGATATCATGTCCATAATAGACTTTAGATTTTATCGAGATCTAAAAACCCCTGATTAAGTCACTGACTGGCTGACTCACTGATGATCATCAAACCCTATAGGATACTTCCTGAAGTTCTAGAAAGCTGAAATTTGGTGCGGAGGCTAGTAATGATTAAAATACAACAGGTAAATTCTAAAACTTGAAACTTTTATTCCCCAACCCCTTAAATTAGGGGATGAAAGTTTGTACGAGACTTCCACAATTTTTATGCTAGGCGTCTGAAAATTGATATGAGATCCTTGATTATGATCCTTGTTAGAAATAAAAAACACATGTTCTAGGATTTTTAGTAAATCACCACCAAAACCCCAAAACTGGGGAATGATAATGATCGAGAGATGTCCACAAATTTCCACGAATGCAAGATTTTAATAAATCCCCAACCCCTAAAATGGGGGGATGGAAGTTTGTATGCTACTTGTGCATATTTTGGCGATAAAGGTCTGAAAATGGATAAAATTACTTATCTAGACACGCGGCAGCGTGTCCAGCCAAAGTGTTCAAAGAAAACTGGCGACGCAGCGGCCGTGTGTAATATTACACGAACCATTTGGAGCTACTTTTGACCGCCTCACAACTCGAAAACTATTTAGCCTACATACATGAAATTTGGCACATTTACTAACGTCTTTTAGTTTATCAAGAATCTAAAATTTCATAAATTTTGTTCAATTAGTTAATGATATATTAACGTTTAAAAACTCGTGTTTCATTGACTGATTCACTCACTGACTTTTAGATCAAAAACCTAACCCACTTCCAGATGACCTAGAATCTTGATATTTGGCACCAAGGTAGACTATCGGGCATAAATAAAGGAAAAAATCTAAAAACTGAAAATTATTGATAATTAGTATTATTAACAAAGTAGTTACTTTTTATGATAAACATTTCAAAAATTCTTCGCGAATCCTGCATCCGCGAAGAATTTTTGAAATGTTTATCATAAAAAGTAACTCTTTGAGATAAACCTAGTGCGGGATGCACTATAAAAATTAAAAAATCATTTCATTAACAAAGTAATTGTAAAATTTACCTAACCAATACTCCAATAAATGGCGGTAGCGTCGCGAGGCACTGAGATTTTCGATAGATGAACCATGCCATTTGTGATAGTAATATAATAAATACTAGATAACTTTTTCAGAGATAAGTGTACTATGATAATCATGATGTAACTAATAATTATTTCTGAACAAAAAGTTATGATATCTCATCAAAAACATGTTTTTGATGAGATCATAATTTACAAAAGTAAATGTTGTGTAATCTACGTAGACTTGTTTAGGGAAACGCCCTTTGTATTTTTAAAAACTAATTTTAATTATAATTCAATTAATTATAAAAGGCGAGTGTGTCACGCAGTGACCGAATACAGAATGACGAAAATAAAATGTTATTTAAATCTAGAGCTTAGTCTAACTTATTGGGTGGTCGTGAGTCGCTGTGTCAGCATCCGGTGGTCTCATGATCGCGCCATTTCCCGTGGGTGTCCAGACGTAAACATGATATGCTTACGAGACAAATATGCCATGACCGGTGGCTGGCGACATGACTCCTCCCTCCTCAAGTTCGGGATTATCCACAGGGTGGGGATGATCCCGAATAGTTTTACATAAAAACTTAATTTTACGCTTAAATGCTACTAATACAAGGCCGATTACAAGGATTACACAAAATATAAGGTTTCCTATGCTAACACTCCTATGATCTAATGCACTATAATGGCTTTCACTATCACTAAATTCACTTCCACTTTTCTGCAATAAATAATTCAGGAACTGCGTATCCGAAAGATCGACTCCGTTAAGGTTGACAGGTCTCATCCCATGCGTACAGTCTGACTCGTTCCGCAGTGTCGCAGGTAATTGAATGAGCTTGCTGTCAATAACGTTCTTTCCCTGATCTTGGTGTTTTTTGAGCTTCAATTCTTTTATCTTTACTTCACAGTCGTCGTCCATAGTTAATAGGTACGTTCCGGCTATGGTGTCTTGGGTGGTTTCTTCTTCGCAATATTTAGTAAGGAGTGTGTCGGAATTTGCGTAAATGATCCAGCGATTGGGTTGTATTAAATCGGCTCTTACGTCTTTGATGATTACGGGAACCGGGTGACAACTTGAAATATTCATGGAAAATTTCATTAGATCGGTGACGCACTTGTCTTCAATTAGTGGTGATGCGTCATTTTCGAAACACAGGAAACGGGCTTCGTCGACCTCACGGCATGGCTGGGAGAGCGGCTTAGCTTTCAAACCTTTCACAAGGATATAGGGATGCCTAGGGATGATTAGAGAGGTAAAGCCGGTGTCTGGATTACGAACAGGTAAGGGAATCAATTTTATGTAGTTAAAAACCTCGTTTCGTATTAAAGGAATATGCATAATAAATTTTATCTGATTTTGTTTTATGTACGCTTTCATCTCTATACACTGCTCTATTTTAACAATGTTTTCCATGTTTACCGTAAATACAAGTTTTTCAGTTTTCTCAATTTTCTTTAACAATGCGATTAGTTCATCTGTGTCTATAACTGATTGGTGTAATAGTTTAACTTTAGCAAAAGCAATAGCTGTTTCAATCTCGTTTAGTTTTAAGTAGAGGGTTTGGAAATTATGTATATATGCATTATAGATGTGAACAACTCTGTTATTGGTTTGTATTTATTTGGAGTCATTGAGATTTCGATTGATATCCTGAATGCTTTCCTCAATGAGGTCAAAATTGCTTTTGGTAGAGTTAGCCATTTTCGTAAATGTACCCAACATTTCGGCAACTATCGTCATTTTAGTATCAAGATGATTTTGTTTTGACTTTACTTCCTGAATCAATTTTTCGTATTCTATAGCATCGTCATTGTCAAGATTACCAGTTATAGCTTTAATAAGTGAACCGAGGGGATTGATTAAGCCACGCTTATATCTTATTGACGGAATCAGTTCTTTATACTTTTCTATAGTTATATTCATAGTATAATCGGTTTGCTTCTCTATTTCGGTAAAGTCTATTTCAACGGTGTTGCCCTTAAAATAGTTCTTTACCTGGTTTTTTAAACTTTTGTAATTGTTAATATTAGATTCTAGTTCCTCATATAAAGATTTTAAGTCTAGGATCTTAATGACAGTCCAGGTGTCATGACTTACGACTGCTTGACCTTCTTTTATGGGTAACAGTCCAGGGTTCTTGTCAATCCGTTGCAGCTGGAGAGCTCCCGCTTGAGCCACCAGGAGGATTAACCTGTGGAGGGCGCTTGATGTCTTTAATAGGAACTTTGGTAGCTCGATATTGAGTAGTAACTGGTACGACGTTCCTATGTATAGCTCCAGTTATTTGAGCTTTTTGGTATCGCGGTTTGTCTTTACCTCGCCTAACGTTTACCCCTTTGATAAATACCGTATCGCCTACATCTATGTCAAAATCTGTATCTCCCCCACGTTTCTTAATTTCGGCTTTTTTCGTATCAATAATTTTGTCGGTTAAGTATTCGTACAGATGTTTCGTTCGCCTCACGTGTTCTTTTACTAATTGTTGCGTAAATTGTTTGTTAAAGTCTACATGGAATGCCGTGTTTGCCTCAGTGTGTCCAAAAACTACCTCAAACGGAGTGAGGCCTGTGGTAGAGTGAATTGTGTGGTTATATGACATAATTGCATAACTCATAACAGACGCAGCGTCCGTCACCTTTTGTTCGTACTTAGCAATTCGATATATCTCTATAATTGTTGAATGGAATCGCTCTACAACCCCCATAGAGTTAGGATTATGGGGTGTGCCGATGTGTAAATCTATTTTATGGAATGATAGCATTTCTTTCATCAATGCATTATTGAATTCAGTGCCTGGGTCTGCGCTGATTCTATTCGGTGTTCCGTACAAGGAGAAATACTTTATAAGGGCTCTAACCACTTCAGGGGTGCTTTTTGCGCTGATTTCAAAGGCTTGGCCCAGCTTGCTGAAGGCATCTACTATTGTCAGATATGATTTTCTATCAATTGTGAAAGTATCGATAAATAATTCTTGGAATGGTCTGATTTGTGTTTGCGTTAATTGTAGTTCCGGTTAAAGTGGCTTTCGGTCATATTTCATTTTTTTACATAATTCACATGCATTTATGATGCATGACACTGTTTCGCTCATATTGTTCCAATAATATGTGCGTCTGAGGTGTACCAGAGTTTCCTTAATTCCTATATGGCTATTTTTTCCTACATGATATTTAAGTACAATTTGGCGCTGTTCTTCCTCATCTTCTACATAAACTACACGCCTGGTACACTCGTAAAACTTTACTGTTCCTTTTTGGAAAAGAAATCTACTGGTTTCCGAAAACTGACTGCGATGTATTGGGTCTTCAAAATAGAAAAAGTATTTAATTTTGGGCCTGATATAATTTTTCAGGAATCGCTTAATCAGTTCTGTGTTATTTAGGGGTAGGTGGACTTCTAATACCTTTTGTTTATCTCTAGACAAATCTTTGACTGACAATTCGTTCCTGTTCCATGTGTGTATGAGTATCTGGTTAGGCTTGGTGTCTATAGCCTCCTGTAATATAAGTAAACCATCGGTGTCTAAGTTGTCGGCTGAATGGATTGTACCTATAGTATCTGTTTCGTCTTGGCCTTCGGAGGCAGTTGCAGTGACGCTGCCTTCGGATGGAATCGAGTAGGGAGATCTTCTACCTGAGCTACATATGGATATTACCTCTTCAGAGTCAGTTGACGGTTCTATTATGGATGTAGGTTGTTCTCGTGACGTAGAGGGGACAGGTTCGGTTTCGCCTCTAGGTTGCTGTCGTTTAATTTTTTTCTCTTTTTTAGCTATATTGACTTTCATCGAAACGTTGTCGTTTTCTCCTAGTGCGTTTACCTTAATTCTGGATAAAGCGTCGGCGTTACAGTTTTGTTTTCCCTGTTTATGTATTATATCGTAATCAAATTCCGCTAAGCGCAATTTCCATCTTGTTAGTTTACTATTAGGTTCAGTTATGGATTTTGCCCAAACTAGCGGCCTGTGATCTGTATAAATGGTAAATTTCTTTCCGTATAAGTAAGGTCTGAAATGCTTGGTTGCCCATACTATGGCAAGCAACTCTTTTTCTATTGTACTGTATCGTGTTTCTGCATCGTTTAGCGTGCGACTCGCATAGGCTACGGGCTTGTCGCTTCCTATAGGTCCTTGGGAAAGGACTGCGCCTATGGCAAAATTTGACGTATCGGTTGTAAGGACGAATGGTTTAGAGAAATCCGGGAATTGCAAGAGCGGTGCGTTTGTTAAAAGCTCTTTGCATTTTTCGAATGCGTCTATATATTCTTGTTTGGTACAGTCTATTTTATTTCTTTTTTTCAAACACGCGGTCATGGGTTGAGTGAGTTTGGCGAAATCTTTGATAAATTTTCTGTAGTAACCAACTAAGCCGAGAAAGCTTTTGATTTCCGTAGCAGTTCGCGGGAGTGGGAAATTTAATACTGCCTTTATTTTGTCATCGTTTGGCATGAGGCCGTCCTTGGTGATCGTATGTCCAAGGTAAAGGACCTCTTTTCTTAGAAATTCGCATTTATCTAGGGTTACCTTTAGGTTTGTCTTTCTAAGCCTATCAAACACCTTCCGGAGTTTCTCGACGTGCTCTTCCAGGCTGTTAGAGAATACTATTATGTCGTCAAGATATACTAGGCAATGCATACCCTGTAGGCCTCGTAGTACATTGTCCATGGCTCTTTGAAAGGTTGCCGGTGCTGTTTTCAGGCCAAATGGCATTCTTTTAAACTCAAAATGTCCTGCTTGTGTTGTAAATGCGGTTTTTGCCCTATCACGTTCATTTACTTTAATTTGATGGTAGCCACTGGCGAGATCTATTGTTGTAAAGTATTGGGATTTGCCTATTTTATCGAAAAGATCTGTTATATTAGGTAGAGGGTATTTATCGTCTACCGTTATCTCATTAAGACGTCGGTAATCTATGACCATCCTGTACTTTTTTTCGCCTGATGCATCTAATTTTTTGGGCACTAAATGCACAGGTGCACTCCAGGGTGAGTGAGACTCTTCTATTACATTGTCTGTCAAAAGCTTATCTACTTGTTTTTTGAATTTCTTCATTTATAACCGGTGGGTGTCTATATGGTCTGATATATATCGGGTCTTCGTTGGTTGTTCTAATTTGGTGCTTTACTTGGTTTGTAAAAGTCAGTGGTAGTTGATCACAATAGAATATATCTCGGTACTCGTAGCATAGTTTGGCAATAGCGTCACGTTCCTGTTTATTTGTATGATCTAGGCGTAATTTTTTTAAATTTTCTTTCAGTAAATCATCAATCACACAGTCATCTTTCACGACGTTTACCTTACATTCCTCGTTTTCAAAAACCGTTACGTGGAAAGGCTCTTTGAACGTGATAATGGTCTTAGTCTCTGTTGTATTTTGTATAATTGTTTCCGCAAAATAATTCTCACACTTGACGAGTGCGGTTGGCATGCGGACGCCTTCCTGAAATTGTAAGAAATCTAAGATTTCTTCGCCGTGTTGTAAGTCCGTGGGAATTTTTACTTTCATTTCAGATCGCGGTGGAATCTCAACCTCGTAGGGTGGATTGTAGATAATTGGGATTTTCGCGTTGTGCGTTACCAACATTTGGTTACGCATATCAATATTTGCTCCTAGTCTCGACAGAAGGTCGGACCCTATCAAGCCGTCATAACGTTTGTCTACGTCATAGACGTAAAATTTTTGACGAAGTGTGCTTTTAAATGTTTTCAGCAAGGGTATATATATTACTTCGTCGTGCGTGCTTTGCGCGTGTGTACTAATCACCTTAAATGGTTCATAGTACCTAAAATCATCGAAAAACTCTTGCGCTTTGGCGGGGCTAATAAAAGATCGGCTACTTCCGGTATCGATTAAGAATTTTGAGTTTATTTCGGGGATTACCACGTGTGGTAATTTAAGGATACTATCGCAATAATTAAAATTAATTATTTCACCACATTCTGCGAGGCTGTTGCCTGAAAATTTTCCGCGTGGGCGGCTGTATCGGTATCGTTACTATCGTTTTCAATTACAGGGTACGAATAGTCGAACTCGTTAACGTTTTCAGTATAATTACAATCATTCGTAGCGTATTCTACGTTATCTTCGTAACCATAACCATACTCAGCTTGTTCTTGACTGGGCTCGTCGTAGAACAGTTCGTTAACCATAAGGTTTTGCCTAACAGGTGCCGTACGCATCGTGACGTCTGACTCCTGAAGTCTAGGTGGTTGTATCTGCTGGTTGGGTATGCCGAACTTGAACTGATTGGCATTCGGGTGGTGTTGGTTCGGGATGCTGAATTTAAAATTTTGTTGTTGGGGAATACCAAATCTGTAGCCACCGTACTGGAACGGTGCGCGTTGTGGGGGCGTTTGGCCGAAATTACGTTGGGGTAAACCTTGTAGTTGTCCAAATTTATGAGGATTTTGCATGGGTGGCATGAAACGTGGTTGTTGTGGTAAATTTGGTCTAAAACCTTGGTTCTGGGGAATGCCGAATTTAAATGTCGGCATTGGCGTCGGATTGATATTTTGCCTAAAAACTGGAGGTGCGCTGAACGGTTTTGGTGTAGCTTGTGAGCTCATCGTAGGTAGCTGTACTGAGGCTTGTTTAAGTAATTTATTTTTGGCGTCATATTGGAACTTAAAGTTAACTTCCTCAGTTACGATACTCAGTGCAGCTTCCAATGAAGGGGCTCCTTTTAACCTCACAATGCGAATCATATCTTCTGGGAGGTTGTATAAAAATACATTTAAAGCTGTATTGTTGTATACTATCATTTTTGCGGCTTTAATGCCTTCGTCAGCGAGTCTGTTAACTTTGGCAAATAGTGAGCTTCTAACGTTTTGTATGCGATGGCAAAACTGTATGTATGTTTCCCCGGTTTTTAATTTAAGGGTCTCTAATTCGATAGCAATGCACTCTTCTGAGCGCGGGTCGCCAAAATGTTGAGTAAGTAACTCTTTGAGAGCTTCATAATTGGTTATATTTGGGTGATCGCTAAGTAGAGTTGCGGCTCTACCAGTTAACCGACTGGTAATTGAATGGAATATATATAGCTCTTGGGCTAGGTTTCCCGCAATTCTACTTCCGTTGACCACATAATCACATTTTGAAAGGTATAAATTTAATTGCTGTTCATCTCCGTCATACTTCGGAATTATACCTAAAATTTCTTTGGGAATTACTCCATATTCCATTTTTATAAGTTACTTTACTTACTTAAATTACACTGAATTTTTACCGATACAAGTGTAAAACAAATCAGTTACTTAACTTACTTAAAATTATTTCGCACAATAATTTTAATTGCGGAAAGTTTACTTAATTAATATTTTAATTCACTTAATAATTGTGATTAAGAGAATTAACCTAAAACTAATCTGATTAATTACCGTCGTTTTACACGCAAATATGCGTGTAAAACAAAATCAGATAATCTTACTGCTATTCCACTCAATAATGTAAATCGAGGGGAAAATTTGGAAAAGTCACGGGAAAATATGAGCAGGATGTGAAAAGGTTTACTCACATTAGGCTGCTCGATCCCATGTCCTCCTGATTCTGTGCCGGTCACTAGGTCCACGCGTTTCCCGGGGAGTCGTATTTGTTTGGTTCGTAGTTTTCCGTCTTCGCGAAATCACCGTATCGCGTACCGATTTAGGGGCGCTGCAACACCGTAACTCGCGAAAATTGTGGAAAATCCACAAGGCTGCGCCAGACTTGTTTAGGGAAACGCCCTTTGTATTTTTAAAAACTAATTTTAATTATAATTCAATTAATTATAAAAGGCGAGTGTGTCACGCAGTGACCGAATACAGAATGACGAAAATAAAATGTTATTTAAATCTAGAGCTTAGTCTAACTTATTGGGTGGTCGTGAGTCGCTGTGTCAGCATCCGGTGGTCTCATGATCGCGCCATTTCCCGTGGGTGTCCAGACGTAAACATGATATGCTTACGAGACAAATATGCCAAGACCGGTGGCTGGCGACATGACTACGTAGATGTGACGTGTGTGTTATTGTACTTGTAAAAGATTTTGACATTGATTATTTAATAAAAACTTAGGTATTTGTTTAAGAACTGTTGTACAGTAATATACACTACATTGTGCAAATAATGAAAAATAAATAAAGAAGGATGTCGACAGCTCATACATACGAATACCTGTTGTGTACGAATACACTCAGTTTCTCCCAAGCTCATTTATAAAAATGTTATCTTCACCAGAGTAATTTATGACGCTTCTAAAACTGTTCTGATATGTACAAGTTTGTTTAAAATGAAGTTAAAATAAGAAAAACCGAAAACAATTTTCAAGCTATATGTACCTACTTTGATTTATATAATTATAGACCATAGCAGTGCTGCCAACTCCTTTTGGCAAAAATTCGCTATCAGCACGTCAAAAACGCGCCAGAAGCGCTAAATGGTAACTACGACGACTGGTACTACGAAAAAATGAATGATAATGAATTTCGGTATTCATCCACTTCATTAGCAATAGTATAAGAACCACAACTTGCTGCTATTCGAACTTCGGCCGCAGCCTGCGGATGCAGGTCGCGATTGCAGGTAACACACATCTGAAATGCAGCCACTGCCTGCTTCCGCAGTCGAGAGTGATTCCGAGGTCGGCTACACGTGCTGCGACAGGCAGCACGTCGGACTTGTCTAAACAGGTGAACAACACTCGCAGCTGAGGCTCGGTAGCACGTGCTGCCGGAGCCGCAATCGGAATCTTTTTTGCAGAAATTCATACTACTACATAGATAACCAGAGCCCTCTAACCAGAGTCCAGGCTTTGCGAAGTTTACTCAAACTTTCGCGTTCGCGTGTGGCTCCATTGATTTTGGTTAGTTCTTCCTCGTTTCTGCTAGAGGCGCTGTACAAAAATGTATAGTATAGGGCCATACCGAAACAGCTGTAGTTTCAATTTACGTGTAAACCTGGATTAACCCCTCAGTTGTGCAGACACAGCCGGCTTCGTGCAGCTGCTGCAAGTGCTGTTTGTAGCTGTAGCCTGCTGCCGAGATTCGAATAGCACCTTTAAGGATTATTACGAGTAATATCAAAATAATCAGGAATATCTCGGATAATTTCAACTGCAGCTTTTTGTTAGTAGTAAAGTGAGTGAAACCTAAAAATATAAGTATTCTTTATTTTTGATAATCTTTTAGTGTACAAAAATGTATGTTTCTATAAAATATGTAAAAAGACACCTCAGTTCGTAAAATTACTAGTTGAAACACTTAAAACGAGTTAAGGAAAGAGCATGTACCAACTGTTGAAAAAGAAAATAATTATATCAACCCCTCCAAAAAATTGCTAAGTCGGAATACCGAAAACGAAATCTGGTAATACTGAATACATCATCTGATCGACTGAATTTGACATTTCCTTTTTTTTGACAGCAACAGTAATAAAATAGTGATTTTTTTAAATAATGTGCCCATTTTTTTTCAGGCTAAAGCCTTTAAGGTCATACCGCCACTTCTTATGTATGTAATCTATAATGTTAAAACAATAAAAAATCATTGTAATTTTTCTGGTGGTCTAATGTTAATTTTAATTAGTGATATGAAAACAGCAAAAAATCACAAAATTTTTGAAGCACATATCATTATTATAAATGATGTTTTGTTTTCTACCTACTTGCAAAAAAAAAACAAAAACGACAGGTCCATTCGCTGCATCCTTCTTTAGTAAATAGGTAGATTTGCAAAAGGAAGTAAAATCTACAAAATATATTTACATTTAAAATGAAGCCGAGACTACAGTACCTTCAAAAAGGCATCAGATCTTTTATAGACCCCCCACTAAGCATGAAACTTGCAATAAGTTGTAGTAAGTTTGTATTTAGCACATTTGTAAATTTCAAACATCATGTTGCAGGAACATGTCAGTAACATAATATATCTTATTGTTAGGTTGAAACTTATTAAAAGTTATTTAGTTACGTTACTGTTATATTTTCGCGTGAAACTTTATATTTCAACTTTGCAGGGATATTGCCTCCTACCTAATCGTAAGTAATTAACATTGTGGCGAAAATGTATTTAGATCGTTACAAATTAAAATTTGCAGCAGTATAATTTTACTAACTTCACTGTCCGTCATTGCTTGTACCTTACAAATGAAAGTTACTGAAATGTTATACTGTAACATCGCGACAATATGTCTTTTTTTATTATTAGTTTTTCAACTTTCCTACAACATTACGAATTAGGCTCGTTATTTACATTACCGTTGTAATGTTGCTGGAAGTAAATTTTTGAAAGTTGTGGAATGTCTCAGTTAACATTGATAAACTAGATGGCGTTAGCATCGCACATTGATTTTCTGCATCGCTATGACGTTGTGTTTGCAGAAATTAGTATCCCCATTTGTAAATTTGATTAAAACGTTCCTTATTGCAGATAGAGAAATAAAGTCTCTCATCCTTCCTCACACAAACGCGTCCCTCGGACTTGTACTTAGAACTCAAAAAATTAAACAAAAATTTTTTTTTTAGAACCTGGAACTGAAAACCTACAGATATGTAACTTTGCGACAACTAAATAAATGCAATGCACGTGCAAGTTTCATTTGTAACCTTAAAGCAATATAGTTCAGACAAGTTGCTATTACCTTTCAAATTCAAAGTTGTGGAAATGTTACACGTTATACTTGCGGAAAGTTAATTTTTCAACTTTCAGACATGTTTCTTGTGTAATGTTACTGCAACTTCACGTTATAAAGTTATAAAAAGTTTTGATGATCAGCTCTGGGCAAGTTACAGGGTTTTTCTACAGCGCGGCCGTTAGGGCTTCGTTTCAAGCTCACTGTAAGCTTGCATGAACGTTGCAACCTTATATTTGTAAGTTACAAGCTTGTTGTTGTTACTTTCAGTAATGTTATTGCAACTTTTGCTTGCTTGGCGGGCCAAGCTTATAACTCTACTTAAGTCTACAAACTCTTACTTTTCAAACTTTACACCTTAGTCAATATTATGTGGCTTGGCCGTTTTGTTACTACAAGAACTACATAAATATTTTATTACAGAGAAGTAATGAACAGTTAATATATTTTCACCTTACGCCCATGTGAAAGTAGCGAATAACATTAAATGATTGACTACAAAGATATCATAATCCATCCATCCATCAGCCATAAGAAGTCCACTGCTGGACATAGACCTCCCCTATGGATCTCCAATAAGTTCTCGAGTGGAGACCACGTACCGACAAGCGCAGCGTAAGACGTCCACCCACAAGGTGGACGGATGACCTCATTAAGACCGCAGGATCGCGCTGGATGCAAGCCGCTTCCAACCGGTCTTATTGGAGATATCCTAATACGAGTATGTAATTATTTTTCGAAAAAAAAAAATGGCATATCTTCAACCGTGTACAGCGTGCGTCTTGAAATTCTTTGTAGGTAGTAGAAATGTAAAAAGTTTCTTCAGTTTAATATTTAAATAGCAATACTTCACGGGGAAAAGTCGCGCAATGACTAGTAACTATTATATAATAATGTTGTGTGGTCGTAACAAAAACTTTAATTTTATTCTATTTCCTGTCTTTTACGCCATTATATGCAAATTCGTGATGTATGTAGTACATAATATGCAAAAATACATAGTGACCTAAAATGATAACATATTTTTTTTATTTGAAAACTACAACGTTTTGAAATTCTTTGTGGTAGAAATATAAAAAGTTTCGATAGTTTAATATTTAAAAATCAATATATCACAGGGGGAAAGTCGCGGGCAAGGGCTAGTAACTATTATATAATCATTTTGTGTGGTCGAAATCTAGCAAAAACTTTAATTTTATTGTTTTTTTTGTATTTTACACAATAATATGCAAATTTTTTATTTATGTAGAACATAATATGCTAAAATACAGAGTAATATAAAATTATTAACATCATTTTAAATCAATTTATTAGTGAGTATTTTACAAACAGTGGAAGTTGTGAGTACAAATATAATTATTATGTACTACCTATATAGTTCGGCCGTTCAGAGAATGCGTTCCTGACACGTCATCTTGTAAAAATGTTTCTGGCCGATATCTCGGAAACTATGTACTTAAGGGCAAAAAACATTAAGATCATTATTGTAGAAAAAAAAAATCGCATCTTTTGTTTCCACTAAACTTTTTTGTAAAACTTACCGTTTACGATTTATGGACCATTAAATGTTTTAAGGTCCATGTAATGAAATTTCATTAAATGGACCATAAATCGTAAAAGGTAAGTTTTACAAAAAATTTGAATGGAAACAAAAGATGCAAAATTTTATTTTCTACAATAATGATCTTATGTTTTTTTGCCCTTAACTACATAGTTTCCGAGATATCGGCCAAAAACATTTTTTCAAGATGATGTGTCAGGAATGCATTCTCTGAACGGCCGAACTATAGCTATAGGACCCTCGGTGTGACCCGCTGTAGGTATATGGCTAATTGCTCCACGCACTGTTCTTCCCCGTACCCCCACGCACCGTGGCGCGAGTCCAGTCCCCCATCTGCCGAGCACACCGACACCTCAATGCGCTGGTGTCCACACAGCCACAGGTTGATGTATTCGCCGACAAATGGTCCATATTTGTTATTTTTTTTTATTAATATGTTAATACTTTACTGTACAGAGAAAAGCACTGTGTTTTAGAATAATTTCTATAGGTATTATCATACATCATTCAGTTTTGCTATGTATCTAATAAGGTTTAAAATGTGTTATACCAACTTGTGTATTACTCGTAGTTACCTATTTATTTAAGTGAGTAAATTTAGCAATGTCACATTTTTTGTACACCTGATTTTTTTGTAAGTATTAAGAGTCAAATAAGTAACGTATTGGTGGAAACCGTAATGAAGAAATAAAGAATTGAATTGAATTCATCAGTATGACTGTTATGTGATATTTGGGCGAATTTTACGAGGAGACAATTTTTTTAGGATGAAAAGTAGACCATCGCGGTCAGCGTAGGCACAACGATACAATTTTGTTGACTTTTTAAGAATGATTTATATTAGAATGGGCCACGTATGAGACGGGCTCAGTCCGGGTCTGTACGGAGCATGAACGAAGAACAGACGGCGCACCTTCCAATCATTTTGTGTAGTGTCCTTTCCGAGCCCCGTCCAGGCCCCGTCCGTGCGCCGTCCGGGCCCGTCCCATACACAACCCGTTCTAATATAAACCCTTTATATGTGACAAAATATATATCCCACAAAAATATTTTCATGTAAAATTTGGCCAACACGAGACTACAGTTCGCACTATCAAAAAGTTGTCAGATCTCATGTAGCTAGCTTTTAGTTATTACAATTATTCTACACGTGCTCTAACTTCACAAACTTTATACCTTAGTCAATAGATTATGCGGCTTGGCTATTTCGCTACTTTTACAAGGGTGTAAGGTGAATATATTAAAAGTTCACTTTTTTTTTACTTCTTTGCTATACCAATAGTTCTTACAGTAACGTAGATTTCAACATAGCTTGATATCGTTGTGACATATTGATTGAATTATGTGGCGGAGTGCATCATTGCTGTTCTCCAGAAGGTCCGTACTTGTGAGGGTAGTTCTTGTCTCGGAGTAGGTACAGCTGGCATATTATCTAAATAGGCGTACTAAACAAAATGATAACGAGTTTTCAACAGATAATAAGATGACCAATATGCATGACTTTGGTCTTGTCCATTTATTTTAAACGAGCAAGGATGTGGTACAAAAAGGGTTGTCAAAGACCCGGAGAGGCCGGCCCCACCTCGGGTTCCTCTTCGTTCACCAGGCTGGGAAGACCTGGCTACTAAGCCCCCCCGCCACGACAAGGCGGGAACCCACTCGGGGGGGTGTAGTCAGTACCTAATGAAGTCTACATAAGTCTTAAAGTCTCAGTTTATTGTAAAACAACAGCCTGTACATATACTATTCATTACTTAGATGTCGGTAATTTATTCGAAGTAGCCTCAAAATGTAAAGTAATTTGTTAATTTGCATGACTTCTATTACAAATAAATACCTTATACATACTGTTTAGTGGTCATTATTTGTGTAGAAAATGGCACGTAAGTTTCTATTTTATTTTTTAAATTTTATTCCATAAATCCAGAAAGTTTTCGTCCAAATTCAAACCGAAAAAAATATCATTGTAAACTTTTGCATTTCTCAAACTGGATACCATTTTAAAAACGACAACTTTTTGATTACTATATACAAGTAGCGGTACGCAAGTCTAGCGCTGAGGGTACTGTTGAGAGGATGGCTGCGCATGTTGACTGCCATACTAAACTCATGCGCAGCCACCCTTCACACTTCGCTCAGTGGTAGACTTATATGCCACGACCTGTCTGTACCATTGGTAGTCTTTTTACCTGCCGGCTTAAAATATTTCCTTAATATTTTAACCCTGCAGAGATAGTCTGCGTAAAAAATACGCACGTGCAATACTCTTTTTGCTAAACTATAACGTGATGCTAATTAACATTGTTACGAGTAGTTCTCCAAACAGTAGAGCTCGCGGTACATCTCTATGAATCTTCATAAGTCTTTTTTGCGACTCACTCTTGACCAATTTGGTCCATACTCGCAAATCTTGTTAGGATTTAAATACTAAATGACCTGTTGTGAGAACAAAAATAAAAGGACATAGGGCAATATTGGCGTTGTCTGAAAAATGTATTGGGAAACTGAAATGTTTGCGGACTCGCATCATATTACAAAATCTGAAATAACTAATGAAAAAAATTATTCAAGTGTTTATCGTTCTATGTTTGATGCCGACCGAGATATACGACAAAACGTATCATATTTTCATTGGCAAATAACTACAGAACGGTTAAACTCACACTAATAAAACAAATGCCAAACGGAAAAACAAATTAAATAATATTTGATAAAAATACTTCGATTTAACTATAATCAGAACAAAAATATGGACAAAAAAAAGGTATTGATTTTCAAAAATCTACATAGCCGGTTCGTGAACATTGATCAGAGTAAAATTATATTATAAAATTTATATTAATACACATTAAATAGGGACATTGTAAAATTAATCTCATAAAGTAATTGCCAATTAACATTAACTGTTGTTCTGTATTGATTATAAATATCAACATGATTGTTTATGATTTTCTTAAATACAGGGTCATAACAACCCTCCTCATTCTCTACGTATACTTATTCTACCACATCCTCACCAGCCGAGCTAGAATGCGCACCACGTAATATTTCTTTCGATTTGTTAGAAAAAGACACTGTTATGGCAAAGTATCTGTCACTTTTTACATTTCGAAAAGAGTTATTTTCGTGGCTTTTCGTGGTCCCATGCTGGACAAGCTGGTTAAGATGTAGATGATTCCAAATGCTTTAGGATTTACAGGTCTATCTACTAAAATAATTGTTTTTCATTTTAGCCGTTACGAAATCGCCATGATACTCGTACCGTTGCAGAAATGACTTGTGGTTGTACGTAACAGTATGAGTAATATACACAATCCGACGAACTATCTAATGATAATATAGATAAGACTCGACAAACACAAATTTTATTTTATTCCAAGAACAAAAATAGCTTCAAAATGGCCCACCTCACAGGAGACGAAATTGTGATCAGTGGAATAGCTGGAATATTTCCCAACGCAGAAAACTTCCAAGAACTTGGAGACAATTTATTTAATAAGGTACCTATGTACATATAAATATTTTGAATCGACTTCCGACTAAGAACATATTTTGTACCAAAACGTGAACGCGCTAAATAATGACCGCGTCAGACAAAAAAAATATTTCTATCGAAAGGTATGAATGTGCACCATCCGTTATAGACCAAAGTCGTGTACCATGCTCGGAGCGTTTTGGCACCAGCAAACTATTCTCGACAACTATTTTTGACGTACGTTGATGGTATTGGCACGGTAATGGTACCATTACCGTGGTATTGGAATGTTGTGGTGGGCACATCACTTAGTTCGTATCGTATTGTTGGCCGTGCCTGGTAGGTTCGAAATATGTTACGTTATAGTCGGCACCCCAAGTCCATAACACTTAAAGGTTCACGCACATAATGTCGGACCGCAACGAGGCGGAGCGGGCTGCAGCGCAATATTAGTATGGAAACGCGGAAAATGCGGCCCGCTGCGCCTCGGCACAGTGTGTGTTAGTTCATATAAAATACATAATTATAAACGATTTGAGCGGATTTTTGCGCTGCGATGTGGTCCGACATAATGGGCGCGAACCTTAAGACACCATAACAATATTATAGTTGTCATCTTTATTTATTTATATTGTTTAGTATCCACCTAAACCTAAACCAAAGATCTTAGACCAATCATTCTGTTGCCATGCCTATCTAAAATTCTAGAATAGGCAGTATGTGCGCAATTGATAAAGTTTATCGAAAAAAATAACAAAATTTTTCCCACAGTACAATCGGGTTTCAGGAAGTGTCACAGTACGACGACAGCGCTACTAGAAGTCACGGATAACATTATCAGTGCACAAGTTAACGGAGTGTGCACAGTTTTGGTGTTATTCGATTTTAGCCATTTGATTCTTTGAATGTGGATCTTCTCCTTTCAAAATATATTTAGTATGGATTTGATTATGATGCCTTGCAATGGTTCAACAGCTATCATTCTAATCGTACTTAAGCTGTGAAGATTATTCGGGCTGATGGTTCATCGATGGAATCCATCCAGTTTTCGTGGGATACCGTGCGCTCTTGATGCATAACTCCTGTTTCTCATGATTGTTGTTTGCTCGTTTTTTTTTTCTTGTTATTAGCTGTAAGTGCTCATGTATGTCACGAAATAAACGTTCTTTCTTCTTCTTCTTCTAAAGACAAGCAAACCAATAGAACTATAGCGTGAAACAAAATTAATTATACATTTTTAGGTTGACATGGTGAACAAAACAAATAAATACTCCAACATAAAAAGTCCTGACTTTCCGAAATACATTGGAAATTTTGATGGGATGGAAAAATGTGACATACATTTCTTCAGAGTAACAGCCCGACAAGCTGTCTGTATTGATCCTTCGATAGGAAAACTCATGGAGCAAACATTTTGTGCTCTTTTAGACGCAGGTATGTTACAATATACTACGATACAACTGTAATATTCTACGGATCTCTGGCTCGATTATCATAAGAGAAAACGTAATTTATCTGAATCACTAACAATTTCTTATAATATTAGGTATGATGTAAGAAATATATACAAAAAATCGAACAGCAAAAAGTCCATGTTCAAATAAAAACCCAACGAGTGCGAAACAGATTCGCCTACCGAGGGTTCTGTACAAATCCAAGAAATTCTATAAAACCGGGAACTTAGTTTTTATCAAGCCTTGCGGCAAAGCATATTATTATTATTGATGTAGTCTTTTGCAGCTGAGAAAAAAAAAATCATTTAATTACAGCCACTTGTGTCGCAAAAATCCGCGAATGTTGGCACTCTCAAGGAAATAAAAAACTCACAAAGTCCCACAAGGGAATAAAACTGACAAAGTACTTCCCATTGACCTAGATCTCTGAAATTTGGCAAAAAGCATTGCTTTACAATACAGTTTAATAATAAAATCCGAATACTATGTACCTATTTTTAATTTGATCACAAGAAATATGGTCGTTAAAGACTCTACCTTTCAAGACATCTTATCCTCAGCAAGCAAATATTCCTATTATGAAAGAACTTTATTATCACATTGTGAAACAGTTTTTTTTTGGTTATACGACGTCTTATACTGATATGTTGCTTGCCTCTGTTTCATCAATGGTCTCAGCGGTTTAACAAATTAGTTCTCAATTTTTAAGGATTTCCGAGATATTCACGGAACCCTCGGTGAGCGAGATTGACCCGCACTTGTCCAGTTTTTATATTTTATTCTCAAAAGTCTAGTGATAACTTCCATAACTAATAGAATTTTTATTTTATAAGGTATCAATCCAGAAACCTTGAAAGGTTCCAAAATAGGAGTTTATATAGCAGCAATGCAATTGGATAATTCTGTGGATTTGTACAATCTTTTACACACTAATCCATTTACAGTTACTGGGTAAGTTTGAGAGTTATTTTTAGCTTTACCATTAAAATACTGTGAAACTGATAAATTATAGTAAAAATTTACAAAGTCACTTTAAGTTCTATGATTATTCTTTCCGAAATCGATACTCCAGCAGTCATGTTGAAATGTACCTACTAAGTAAATGAATTGTTATATTTAAATTGCAAATGATGCCACGAAGTGTTCGTGTATGTATACCGAAACCTTGAATAAATAAATATAAGAATGAACACTCATTACTCATGATCTTACATGTTTATCAAATACCTAATGGTTTTGTTTTTGCTCACAGAGGCAGTAAAACAATGTTAGCCAATCGAATATCATATTGGATCGACGGAAAAGGACCATCGTACGGTTTTGATAACGGCATGGCTGGGTCGATGTCTGCGTTGGAAATGGCATACAATCGCATCAAAAGCGGTGAAATCGATTGCGCAATTGTAGGTGGAAGCAGCTATTCATTTATTCCGGAACTAACATCCAACATGAGAAGGTTTAATATAATATAAATAAATAAATATTAGGGGACATCTTACACTATCTTAAATAAAATAGTACTTTCGTTTTCTACTCATAGATTAAGCGTAAACTTAAAAATGAATGGCTTATAGGCGTAAATTTTATCTATCTAAGTATGTCTTTTAAAACATATATATGATTTACCTATTATAACAGAAATAATATATTTCTGGCAACCATAATACAAGGTTTGCCTAATCACGACAAAATATAATGAAAAAATAATTATGCAATTTATATTTCAGGGCAGGACTTTTATGTCTGGATGGTAAAACCAAATGTTTCGATAAAAATGGAGACGGATTTGTGAGATCTAATGCTGTTAATACTTATGTATTACAAAGATCTAAAGACGCTAAGCGGTAACATAAAGTTTAATTAACTCTGACACTAGAACTAGCCACCTGGCTTTTATATAAACTTGGTTGTCATCATTTGCATATAATTATTATATCATAACCATTCAACCATTGACAGGCCAATAAGCGGCGCAAAGATGCCAACTTCGGTAGTTAAGTGGTTACATATTTGAGTCGTTTGGAGTTCCCACATTGGGTCTGTGGGGCCGGGAGTTCATCTTGTTTTCAAATAATAATCCATCATCCATCAGCCGTAAGACGTCCACTGCTGGACATAGGCCTTTCCTATAGATTTCGAGTAAGGCCGGTTGGAAGCGGCTTGCATCCAGTGCGTTCCTGCGATCTTTATTATATCGTCAGTCCACCTAGTCGGTGGACGTCCTACTCCTGCGCTTGCTGGTCCGTGGTCTCCGTTCGAGAACTTTACTGCCCCATCGGCCATCCGTTCTCTGAACTATGTGCCCTGCCCATTGCCACTTTAATTTGCTAATCCGCTGGGCTATGTCGGTAACTTTGGTTCGTCTGCGGATCTCCTCATTTCTGATTCGATCTCGCAGAAAGACGCCGAGCATAGCCCTCTCTATAGCACGTTGGGCTATCCTGAGCTTATTCATAAGGCACACAGTAAAAGACCACGTTTCAGTTCCATATGTCATCACTGGCAACACACAACTATCGAAAACTCTCGTCTTGAGGCACTGAGGTATATCAGATGAATTAATAATAAGTTTAATTATTATGATTCCAGCATATATTCAGAAGTGTATCATGTGAAAGGAAAATTTTTTGCATCACCTGACGGATTGTTTTCACCCAATCGCAATCCCAAGGATATTGAAAATTTCTTGAATGAGTTTTACTCAGAAATAGATATTACTCCAAAAGATGTAGAGTATGTAGAAGCTAACAGTTATGGTAAAACTACTTTT
Organism: Hypomecis atomaria; assembly: GCA_964007245.1. Classification (NCBI taxonomy): domain Eukaryota; kingdom Metazoa; phylum Arthropoda; class Insecta; order Lepidoptera; family Geometridae; genus Hypomecis; species Hypomecis atomaria. The sequence goes on along the minus strand of OZ023296.1, from coordinate 3,714,263 downwards.
ATAACTATTATACAAAACTTAAAGTTATTGCGTTGAACAATTATGTATTTTGTTTTATTAATGTAGGTCTAGCTGAAGCTGACGCAAGTGAATTGGAAGCAATTGGTAATATTTTTGCAAATAACAAAACAATAAAAATTGGTTGTTTAAAGTCGAATATGGGAAATACTGAGCACGCATCGGGAGCATGTTCTGTTTCAAAGGTAAGATTCGTATTTTTAACCGACTTTAAGAAAGTAGGTTCTCATTTCGGCTGTATATTTCTTTTTGTATTTAGGTATGTTACGCGATCATTCCGCCAATTATGAACCGATTTTGGAGTTTTTTTTGTGTGATTTATCATTTTTTAAAGAGTCATTTTTGAAAAATCAACAATAATATAAAAATTACTACGTCGATGATACATCGATTTGTGCTAACTATTTCAATCCTGTACACGGTTGAAGTCGGTTGAGCCATTTTTGCCGAAAAATAATGATTCAGAAACAAGATGACCTCCCATTGTATGTACTTAACAATTCGAATCCTACTAATATTATAAACGCGAAAGTTTGTACGTGTGGATGTTTGTTCCTCTTGCACGCAAAAACTACAGAACGGATTGAGATGAAACTTTTCAATGGTAAAACTTATACATCAGAATAAAATATAGGCTATAGTTTATAAAGATATTGCGTGAAACGAAGTTCGCCGGGTCAGCTAATATATATATAATTTTATACTATTTTTCTTATTTCTATTTTGCCATCATGTTTCACGATAATATTTTTCAAAGCATCATTATGTATTGTATTAATAACAATAACTAAGAATTCTTTTTTTTAGATGTGTTTGGCGTATCAAAAAGGACTGATACCAGCTAATTTACATTATAATGAACCTCAAAACCATATTAAAGCCGTTAAAGATGGAAGCATTCAAGTCGTGACAGAGAATGTACCGTTTAGCAGAAATTTCACTGCAATAAACAACTATTGCTTCACTGGAGCAAACTTTCACGCACTTTTAAAAGGACATTATAAACCAAAGGTAAAAAAAAGCTATTTTAAAAAGCATGTTTTAGTTTTATTGCAATATTTTCGTCAAATAAACTTCATTTTCAGGATACAGAAAAATACAAATCATCTATCCCTAGATTAATCTTGCTATCCAGTAGAAATGAAAATGGAGTGAATAAAATGTTGGACATATTAGAAACAAATCCTATTGATCCAGAACAATTTGCGCTCATTAACAACTTCTTTAAATACGGCGTACCTGGCCATACTGGACGAGGGTATACTATACTTGGCAAGTTGAAACATCTATTGAACAGTTGTTCAATTTATGATTAAATTAAATCAGATGACTCATTTTTGCCTTTTTTTAGATGCAACAAAAGACAATAAAACGGTTTGCCTTTCGAGAAGTTTTGAAGTCTATTCTGGAACCAACCGTCCAATATGCTTTCTGTTTAGTGGCATGGGCTCTCAATGGGCTGGTATGGGAGAAGGACTTCTTCGTATACCGGTTTTCGCTGCTACTATTGAAAATTAAGTATCCAATTATAAACCTATGTTTAATCTTAAATCGAACATTTTTTTGAATAATTTTACGGTTCAAATATACCTCAAAAGATTACTAAGCCATTGTTTTTTTTTTTAAACTACAATAATATTTGATTATTTTTATTTCAGGTGTCATAAACTTTTACTGCCAAAAGGAGTTGATATATATAAGATCATAACTGATAAAGATAACGAAAGCTTTAATATCTTGACCAGCATAATTGCTATTACTGCTATTCAAATTGGTCTTTTAGATGTGCTTACTTCGCTAGGAGTAACTCCTGATTACATAATTGGTAATGAATACATGATATTGAATACACAAAAGTCGTCAAACGTCACGTGACATGTCACGCTAAAACATTATGATAATAAAATTGCAATTACGTCGTTTTGCAAACCAATAAATCCAATTATTCAAATTTGTTTCCCCTTCTTTTGCAATGCATACAAATAAGAATACCACTTTTCTCAATATGATGTTACCACATACATCAGTTTGTCCATTGCCTAAACTCAATTGTGAGTTGTTGATTTACCATCTTGTTAACATTTCATCTGCACTTTTAAATTTTCAATTTAGCCTGTAATATAAATACATGTCACATATCTTGAATATTTATCCTGGTTATAAATCCTTGCTCAAAAATATATTTTTGATGGTGCGTGATCGTAAATAATGTACAAATTTTATACAACATACTTAAAACAATAATACACATTCTAGGTCATAGTGTTGGAGAAATAGCATGTGCATACGCTGATGGAGTTTTGACGGCTGACGAAACTATTATAGCATCTTATTGCCGTGGTCTAGCAGCATACGAAACAAAGTTTATAAAAGGAACTATGGCTGCCGTAGGTCTTGGGCATGAGGAAGTAAGTGTCCCACTAAATATTAATAATTTGAAAATTTTAATGTTAAATCACAGATATTAAACAGTGATATTATGATTGTAGGTTGCTAAACAATGTCCACCAGAAATAGAAATCGCTTGCCACAACAGTTCTGATTCATCTACTATATCTGGCCCAGCTGACGTAGTTGCTGAACTTGTTAAAAATCTTACTAATCAGAAGATCTTTGCGAAAGAAGTTAATAGCTATAACATAGCATTCCATTCACGCTATATTGCAGAAGCAGGTAAGAGCTCACGTAATCCAGAATTAAACTGAATTATTTATGACATGTCAGTTTCCCTAGTTAAGTTTGTTATACCTCTACTTTCTATGCAAGGGGTCTAACTTGATTAATTACCGACCGTGTAATTATTTGGATGGTGAATTGTCAGATTTGCTCCTGGTATGAGTGTTGGTTGTTTATGTCCTGTTTGTATTCCGTAACACCTTAGCACAGGCAATCCTATATCCTGTATAGAAGCTATGAGATTGATATATTGTTTGATATTTGGAAGACAGCAACGGCAGCCTAAATGATTAGCGGCGGCCGCTCGGCTTTGTTTATTATGCTGGTACTTTTAACTCGTACTCGTAATATGTAACTAGTAATTAGAGAACTAGAACACTTTTGTCAAACCTAAGCTAGGTTTAATAGTGTTTCAAGGTTTATAACTAGTGTAAATTTTATGAAAATAAATTTTAAAAAAAAGAACTAGATATTTTTAAAGATAAATAAATTAGTGAATCTAGTCATGTCACATTTATGGCCTACGAAGTAGATTTAATTTATATTGTTATAAAAAGCCTGTACTTTGGACGGTTCATACAAGTCCGACAAAAAGTGACATGATAAAACAATTTTACTGGAATTGCAAATTTTTATTTAAAACCGGTCCCGGTGTTAGTAAGTAAATCAGAAGGCAAGTAATCAAAATTTGAAAGTCAATAACACATTAATTCCTATTTTCGCCTAAGTCAAAATTTAAAATGCGCATGTAAATCAAACGCCAATTCAATGTTATGCTAAACACTAACTTTTGCACGTAAAAGGAATCGAATTACACTAAAAACAGCAACTTTTTAACGCATAATTTAACGAAAATGACTCAACTCAAATAACGAAGACAAATCACCAGGATGAATATATTAAAGAAGCGTAGAGGTTGGCATCTAGTGTCTAGTGTATGAAATTAAGTTTATGTGATGTTTGAATATAAATATTTATAATTGTAGGACCAACGATGCTAGCACTTCTAAAGAAAGTAATTACAAATCCCAAGTGTCGATCGAAAAAATGGCTCAGTTCGTGTTTTCTACCTGAAGACTGGCATAAACCTGAAAGCCAAATCATATCAGCAGAATACCTGGTTCATAATTTATTGGTAAGAAATTCACATTTTTATCACTATCATTTTAGCCACATATTGTCCACATCTAGACACACCTTTAGTACTTACATTTTTTTTATCGCATATAAGTACGCGGTTTACCACCAACTCGCCTGATGGTACGAGTAACTCTAAGAATACCCGTTGGAAAGGGCTTTAATCTAGCGCAGTCCTGAGATCTTTATCTTGGGAGTAGACGTTCTATGCTGAGCTTGTTTCCAAAATCATTAGTTAATAATCCATACATTTTGTAGTCAGCTTTTCTTTGTTTCACGTCTTTTCTTTGGAATCTTTGTTCGCATTCTCATACTTATTGTTTTTAATAACAACTACACTACTTTACTAACTTTAAAGTTATGTCGCAAAGTTTGATTTGTTTTAACAAATTCGATTGTATGATGCTAGTCAATAAGTCTTTGTCATAACAATAATTCATTTAACGACTATATTTTTTCAGAGTAGTGTATATTTTGAAGAGGCAGCTGCCTATATACCAAATGATGCTTTGATCATAGAAATAGCTCCCCATGGATTATTACAAGCTATAATGAAGAGGTCTCACAGCCAATGCGTAAATACGTCCTTAACCAAACGAGATATAAATGACAGTGCAACTTTCCTGCTGAAATCATTAGGAAAGTATGTAACAATTTTACGTTTCTTTACTCTTTATTCATTTTATTAGAAATTCACAGGTATTTATTTGTTACTCTTTCGAATAAGATAGATCAATTCATTTTTGCATGGATATGGTTTACAGGTTTTTATGAGCTACAAGGTGTTATGTACTACTTCTTCTATCGCAGTTTCCTTCAGTTTATTTTTTCTGAAAAAAAAAGTGACCAGTATCTACGTAGAAGGTATTCAAACCAGGAAATGGTAGCATTTCTTGATTTTTATACCTTCTATGTAAATGCAAAAAATCATGTCAATCCCTCCCTTTGTCGCTGCGTGAAAGAGTAACAAACAAAACAATAAACACACATTCGGATTTATAAAGATAAATATTTTAATACCTGTCCCTTGTTTCAGCCTTTATCAACATGGGTTAAATCTAGACCTAGAAGCGTTGTATCCTAAAGTAGAGTTTCCGGTGTCTACAGAAACTTCTTCACTGTCACACCTTATTGGGTGGGATTATGTTGTAGATAGGTAAGGCAATGTTACTGTATGTTTTAAGTATCAAAAATAACATGATTACAATTGATATTATTATTTTATAATACACGTACTCGATAAACCAAATCAAATCAAACATGTATTCATTACTACAGCACCGGTCCCGTAGCGATGTGTTTATGGGACAAACCAATGTACGGATTGTTAAACTAATATACACACGTCTATGCCTAATTAAAATAAATTCTATGGCGAATGTAAATCCGTATTAGCCTGCTCTGGCCAAGCATGGTGGATACAATCGCCCTTTGTGAGATGGTTTATGTTCATCGGTGGACAATACTGTTATCAGAATTATTTTCAAAATATGAGATGTTTGTGAATGCGGTTTGGCATCATTATTTTCCATTATTTTATATTTGTGTTTAGTAGTGTATATTTTTATACTTACTTACAGGGAAGTCACTAGTCACGAAGAAGAAGACGAATCCTCCAATACCAGAGAATTTGTTATTTCTATTCAAGATTACGATTTCGCGTATTTGAAACATTATGTTCAAAATGGTTTGTTATTTTGTTTATTCTGCAACTTAGCTGGAGATAGTCAGTTCTGCAGTTAGTTTTATATATTGATTAAGTTTTGTAGAGCTTATACCTTTACTTAATATATAAATTTATATTGACAGGTAAACATGTAATACCAGAAGCAACGTTGCTTGTTTTTGTTTGGGAAACATTAGCTAGTATTGAAAATATAAGCTACAAAGATATGCCCGTAAAGTTTGAGTATATTAAAATACATAAGCAAATTTTTATCCAACCAGATGAAGATCTTCATTTAAGTGTTTCAATGCAAATGGGTTCAAACAAGTTTCAGGTAAACATTACTACAAAATAATTGTTTTAATTTTAAATGTTAAGGTTTTTCGTTTTATAAATGTTGCCTTATATATACAGGGTACTTATATATATACAGGGTTATTTCTAATCAATTAGGATCTTTTTAGGGGCTTATTCTGTACATCAAAACTAACAATTTTTTTTCTTCGACTCAAAATTCTCAAAAAAAGTTGTTGTTCCATAGAAAAATATCGCTCACCCTCGACAAAATGTATGGACCAACTGATTTTTTGTGAGTTTTGAAAAATGTCGCAGAACAAAAGTTGTTAGTTTTTTATGTACAGAATAAGCCCAACAAAAAGGATGCTAATTGATTAGATACAACCCTGTATCTATGCGGTAGTAATACTACACTTTTGATAATAAAATCAACCAATTTAAGCCTCTTTGCATCATACGGCAAAATTAAGACGGCGTTTGATCATACAACATGAAAATACAAAAAAATGTGTCGAAATAATTATATTATTAACTTGGTTACGTTTTAGGTAAACCACAAAGACTGCGTGGTCATGGATGGTATAATAAATCATGTGAAGAAAATTGCCTATCAACATGATACAATACAGTTCAATGAAAACGAAAAGCATTTAACGGCAGTAGACATTTACACAATTATGGCGATGAGGGGATATTCATACGAGTAAGAATGTTTTATATTTATTGGCAAGTGGCAAAGCTTACCAAAGTTTTATCGTTGCTTGTAGGCAAAATAAAGTTTAATAGAAGCAAAACTAAATATAATACAAAAAAATAAATAATATTTTGTTTCAGCGAGAACTTTAAATCAATCATATCATCAAATATTCAAAGAAATAAAGCATCTGTGATATGGAATGAGGACTGGATTAGCTTTATAGATGCAATCATTCAACTTAAAAGACTATCGAATGACTACGATGGCGTTTCTTGCGTAAAATACATAAACAATCTTACTATTAATACTGAAAAACATAAATATGCGTTGTTGGCAAAACATGGAGTACAATATTATAACGCTATAATATCAAAGGACACCGGAGTCAATAGGTCAGTTTTATTTAAAATTGTGTTGTAATTTAATATTATTAACCATTATTACCACGATAAGCTATGCTTGGGAATCTCTCTACGAAATCAAATGAGAAAAACAAAGAAACCGTTATACTCGTAAGAAAGCGGATCGACAAGCAGAAATAACAGTGGGCAGAATACATATTTGACGAAAGAACGGTGACCACTGGAGTTGAAAAGTTCTTCAGTACAGACCTCGTACAAATCAAACGCAGCACAAAACTTAAGGTGGATAAGAGCCAGAAGATCTGGAAAGTGTAATGAAAACCTCATCTAGACCGCAGACATTTCAACCATTCTTGTTGAAGTCTTGGATGGATAGATGAATAACCCCGATAATAGTTTATGACTTTACATTAAATACCAATTAAATGTCGTAATTTAATATCATTGAGGAAATAATTTGATTTCCAATCGAATTGATTAGTTCCCTTCCAGTGCATAGTACTTACAGGATATTTGTCTTTTAGATAACATTTTTAATGTCGTATATAATTATTGTAATGATTTTTTCATTGCAGATGTGGTGGTGTAACATTTCGTGACATAATTTATGAGGATGTTCCAAAACATGAAATTGTATCAGATATTCAGAAACATTTAGACATTAATGTTATTGAATTTGGGAATGCATACATGGCTATTGACAATAAAAATAATACGCAAAGAATGGAATTAGTTGTTAAAAAACCAAACGATATTGACAATTTTTCTTGGGCTGATGCATTAGTAATACCAAATAATGCAAATATTATACGGGTAAGTTTAAGATTCCCAATTGTAGCACACGTAGAAACATTTTTAAATGTATTTGCTAAGATATAAAAGGTGAACTTATTAAAAAATTTCGGTTTCATTAGAGATTGTTTACGTTTAGCTAATTTCAAGCGTTTAACTATTTTTCTATAGCTTTAGGTCATCTTTCAGGTTTGCTTTGCTGGTTTGTCAACAAAGGATTGCAAAAAGCTGTTTAGCTTCGATAATAAGTTATTTGGAATGGATTTTAGTGGACTTGATAAAAAGTAAGTTAAAAGTTATCCATAATAATGTCTAGTGACATTATTGACTGCAACAAATAGCAGCAATTCTTAAACTCATAACAACATCAATCAATTCAATTTATTTTATACAATGCTATAATATTATACCTATATAATTATAAATTTACTACATACATATTATATTTTTACCACCATAACATCGAGGAAAACAAAAGTCAAAGTCAAATCATTTATTGCAAAATATGAAATTTACATGCGGTTCTTAATTAACATGTTTTGTATAGTTATACATATGACCCTGATAAGGGTATGGCAATTTTGTTATTCGTATGATTCGTATTGGAACGATTTATTATTGTGTTTTAACACGAGTTAATACAATTAATATAATAGTTTATATCACCAGACTCCGCCAGACGGTCAAAAGTTTCTGGATGATCAAGTTGTTTTTCATATTGTAGTAGGAAGGTGTATATCAGTAGAAGAAAAATAAATTATGTTTCATGATCAAAGTACAACTAACTGTGCAACAATATTTTTATGTTCCAGTGGAAACAAAGTCATGGGCCTGCTGCTAGGAGGAGCAATGGCTACCCAAATTGAAGCTGACGACGATCTATTATGGCCTGTGCCCAAACACTGGAGCTTATCCGAAGCAGCGACCGTTCCACTGCCTTTTGCTCAAGCATTTTATTGCCTTGTAAGCTTTGATAGTTTATCTTACACATCAATACAAACCGTTTGACGAAATAAATAATATACGGGAAGCGAAGATCTTCGTTTTAACACGGCAATTTTGCTTTTGTCTGTGCGGATGTTGGTTTTGAAGTACAGGTCGCATTTTTCATAATTTCGTCAAAATTTGGTACACAGGTTTTTTTTTTATGTTTTTGCGTTTTTTTTAAGGGGTCGGGTATTTCCTTCAAAAAGGGGGAAAATTTTCTGTCACGTATTCATCGACCGATTTTGATATTATTTGGCAAAATTGTTAAGTAACTAAATCTTAAAAAATGCGATTTGCGATATGAACAAAATCGGACAAGAGCGAGTCGAGGTATAGACTTATGAAAATTATGTTAAAGAGATAAGTAAGGTCTACTGTTCGCAAAATTATTAAATATGATTGTAAATTATTTGATTTGCTAATTTTATGTATTTTCAGGCCATAAGGGCTACTCTAAAACCGAACAGTAATATTTTCATCACTGGAGCTGCTGGCGCTTTGGGGCAAGCAGTTATATGTGTTGCTCTTAGTTTCGGCTGTACGATATATGGAACTGTAGCAAATGCTGATAAGAAACAATTTTTGCTGAAACTTTTCCCAGAAATAAATGGTAAGATTTTACCAATTTTCGAAGGTTAAATTGAAAAAAAATATGGCTACTAATAAAATCGAATCCTAATAATATGAAATTAGTTACAAATTTTAAAAATTTAATTTATTTTGTAGAAAATAACATTGGATACACTTATGACGATACTTTTCTGGCGATGGTTATTGAAAGAACCAAAACTAAAAAATGTAATCTCGTCATCAATTGTGGTTCCGAAAAAATACGTGAAGTAAGTAGTGTTATAATTTAAGTTTTTAGTAACGATTTAATGAAATAATTAAAGCAACAATTACTACAAGAAATAATACTGATTTCAGGCGGCTATGGGCTGTGTTGGATTCCTAGGCCATTTCCTGGACCTAGATGAAAGTGACCATAAGTTAAATAAATCTATGCCAATGTACTTTTTAGATCCCGACACAAGTTACAAATCTGTTAACATCTCAACTATATTTAGTGAAAAATACAGCAAATATAAAAAGGTACATCGTGTTTCATGTTAACCTATATATTTCAAGTAAAAATCTATTTAAAATTTTAATTTACACCCGATGTTTTAGGTTCTTCACACAATGATTAGTAATGGTATTGTAAAAGGAGTTGTAAGACCTTTAACATCTGTTTTATATTCTCCGTTGGATGTAAGCAGAGCATTTAAACTATTGTCAACCAGAAACAATAGAGGTAGAGTTTTAATAAACGTGGACGAACTGCCAAAATTCAAACAAAATCTTGCCCCAGTCCCCAGGTGAGTTCTTGCAATAAATATGTGTGGTCGTTATTATAAACTTCCATCAGTCTATCCGTCAGCCATATGATGTCTACTACTGGATATAGGCCTCCCCTATGGATCTCCAATAAGAGTGGTTGGAAACGGCTTGCATCCAGCGTGATCCTGATCTTAATTAGATCATTTTTGTCCACCTCGTAGGTGGACGTAGCACGCTGTGCTTGCCGGTACGTGGTCTCCACTCGATAATTTTTCGACCCTATCGGTCATGAGTCCTCCGAACTATGTGCCCTGCCCACTCCCATTTCAACATGCCAATCAGCTTGGCTATGCCGGTAACTTTGGATCTTCTACGGATATCCTCATTTCTGATTGGATCTGACACAGAAATTCTGAGTAAAGCTTTCTCCATTCATAGCTCGTTGGGCTCCTTGGAGCTTATCAATAAGGCCAACAGTGAGAGACCACGTCATTAATCAACTTAGTTGTTCAAAATACAAAATAAAAAAGTTCTGTATGCTTAAATATCGGGGATTACCGCGCAATGAACATAAAAGATAAATAAGTACCTACGTACCATTTTTTCCAAAAAACGGTTTTCAAATGACGCGTGTATGTTTTTTTCAGATTATCACTATCTCCAAATAAATCCTGTATTGTTTTATGGGATGGATCTATTCTAGGTCTTGAACTCATAGATTTGTTAATTAAAAGAGGGTCAAAACATTTGTTGATCCATTGTGATACAAAATTGATGAACGGATATTTTCATGTCAAATATGCGTAAGTTTATTTAACTTAGTTTGTGCAAAAAGAGAAGTGTCGTACTGTAACTATAGAGTACTGTCGTGTAACTGTTTGATACTTGGTAGACACCAATTCGGTTTTAATCTGTAGACTCGTGTCTACCAAGTATAGTCGTACCTTGGCTTCTGATTAAAATCCTATAGTTAGATCACCGTAACGCCACGACGGTTCTCATTTTGCACATACCTACTCTAACTTTTTTATCAAATATGGGTCTGGATGGTAAAAAAAAATTGCCAAAAATATTTTGTTTGCAGCTCTTGGAACAAATTAGGTGTGACCATTGAGTTTGATTCAAGTGAGCTGCGAGAAAGTACATGTCAAACACTTATAAGTAAAGCCGAAACAAAATTAGGACAACTAGATGGAATATTTGTGGTGTCAAAAGAATTTCCAAAAACAAAGAAAATATTGGAAGAACACGAAGAAACTATTGATAAAGTTGTATCTCACTTAGACGTGGTGTCTCGTAAATGCAAACATTTAAGGTAAGTTTTTGCGAAACGTTGGTACTCTACAAAATTTAACATACAAGTCTGTGAGTAGACTATGCTATAGCCAAATATAGATGAAGAACATTTTTTTGGAATCATTTCAGTATTTTTGAAGCTAAAAAATAACTGTTTAGTAAAATTTTTTTACTACCGCTGTTATTTTAGAATGTGATCATTGTCCTATAATACTTACAAGCTTTTATTTAACTTGCAATGAATGTACCTATGTACGTTCGGGTGGAATCTTGCAAGTTAAATTTGATCAACTTCCCGGTTTCCAATTGAGCTGAAATTTTGCACTCATGTGTATATCTCGTGACAATGCAATAATATGATACCATGGAGCTGATCTGATGATGGAGTCGGAAGGTGTCCTTAGGAACTCCTGTACTAAACCTAAACAAGATAGGCTTGTCGTGTTTGGGATTATTTTACTCGTCTTGGCTGGCACTCTGCTGCTACATGATATCCAGGATCTCAAAACCTTGTATTTAATTATTCATTTAATTATTATTTAAATCCATTTCTTGCCGCACTAACAGCGTAAGCCAAGGCATGCGACAAGTTAGCTTTTACTACTACAATTTCAAACACATTCAATAATTCAAAGAATAAATAAAACATTCAAAACAAAAATAATTAAATCATGTCAATTTAAAATGTCAAAATATGATTATTTTTGCAAAAAATAGCATGACCGACTTCAACTATGTACAGAATTTGCATATTTCGCTCGGATCGATGTAACATTTTTCACAATATTGTTGATTTATCGAAAATGGCTCAGCCGATTAAACGGGACCAATTTCGAAGTATACACATTCCAATAAAAACAGAAATATCAAAATCGTACTACTACGTAAAAAGTTATGCGTGGTTATACATAAAAAAAAAACTAAAAAAATATACGCGTCGAATTGAGTACCTCCTCGTTTCATCGTTCAAAAATAAAAATACTTAATCAGAATTCTTAAAAACCAATTTAAATATCAGAAAATAAAGAAGGTCATACTAATGAATGAAACGGAAACAAAAAGTTTAAATACCATTACACAATATATTACAAAAAATATGATAATTTATTTTGTGTGTTTATACTTATTTTACATATTTTTTTAATTACAGATACTTTGGAATAGTAACTTCCGTGTCAAACGATGTCACTAAGGAGTTTTCTTCTAATGAGATGGCAAAATGCTGTTCGCATCGAAATAAGCTTGGACTTCCATCTCTATTATTTTTCCATACTTTGAAGGACAAAGTAAGTTAAAAATTAAATATATTATGACTGACGATTCAAAAACAGTCCGGAAATTCAGGTAGAAACGATAAAAAAGGAAAAGAAAAACAAGAATTTATAATAGTTTGGAGGCTCAGGTTGCTGACTAGAGATTAGATAATAGAAATATAACGGTTATGTAATGTAATGTGTAAATATTTACACATTTTTCGAACAAAACTTAGCGCCTACAAGTATGCAGACTGCAGGGCGGAAGTTTTAACAAAATATCGAATTGAAGTGTAACTAATGGCAAGAATATACAAAAATACGCTTAGGCATTAATACGCATAAATAGGGATATAAAACAATACATTTTGCTAAATAACTAACTTTATCTACACTAATGTTGTATCATTCTACTTATGTTTCCAATACTTGACTTATAATGACTACTGTTATAGCGCAGACAACAAAACACTCAATGTAAGCAATTTCACATGATGTTATAATATCCACATCGATATCGTAAAATCTCATTATAACATCGCGCGCTCGCTCCTGATTGGCCCTGCGCGCGCAGCTGCGCTCTCATTGGTTAGATTTTAATGGCGCCAAGTTCACTGTGACAATACACGTACGCGTGAATTTAATGTTTCGCAATATGTTTTTTTTTTTTTTTATTAGTGTAGATAAAGTAGTGTATGCAACTGCATATAACACGGGTATTAAAACACTCGTTACTATTATGAAACTCGCTGCGCTCGCTTCATACACTCACATCGTGTTTTAATACCCTTCATTATATGACAGTTGCATATTTGCATAAACTACTATTAAATTTGAATGACAATGGAATACTGTCAATTAATCAAAACTCAAAGTAATATATTAGTATTCTAAACGCGATAGCTTGTGTGTATTTATGGATGTTTGTTACTCTTTCACGCACAAACGGCTGAACTTATTTGGATGAAATTCGATATGAAGATAGCTTAGTCCTAGGATTACCACATATGCTACTTTTATCTCGAGCCAATGCGGGTAACACCGCGGGGTGCAGCTGGTAGTTTTATAAAATTATATTTGTTGCAGAATCTGAACCAAAACTCTATGACGGCATTGTTAAATACTCTGGAGCTAAGTCTTGATCATAAATACGTCAATGTGTGTATATCTGATAAATTAGCCGAAGATAATGAACAAAATACTTCAAGAATACAAACAGACTTTGCAACTGGTTTGCACGCATTTTATAGACAGATTTCAAAAGATGAGGTTGATGCTTCAGAGCCTATTGTCCATATGAAAACCAAAATAAGCTCCAGCTTCGAGGTAAAGTTACATTTTCAAAATTGCATTTCTTTTATCACGTCTTAGATAGTATGACACAGAACTTATTAACAACATTGTTACAGGCCGCGCCACACAAGTTGGCGGACGTGAAGTTAGCTACAAGCTACGTAATACCCAATCCTGACTGAAGCTCACATTAAGCCGTACGTTGATTGGCTATTGCGCAGCTTGTAGCTAACTTCACATCCACCAACTTGTGTAGCGCGGCCTCTACATAAATTTTCAAGACAGTAAACTATAATGGCGTATATTATGTCATCATATTGTAAACAGTGCTTGATAACCAACTATTTAGCATAGGCCATCCTTTGTTTACGACATATTATACCTCTGTTCTTTACTTATTGCACGCAATTGCTGACTACTGCTAGTTTTATGTTATTACAATCTTACCCATTACCATCTTAGAGCTTTTAGCATATTTATTTCAATTATGGAAAATTTACTTCACAGTCTGAATTAACAGTCGACCCAGAAGAACCTCACATGATAATAATCCCGGGATTCGAAGGAATTTCAGAGCCGTACATTTCGGTAGCAGAACGATTAAAGAAGCGCACTATAGTAGCCCAACTCGATCCCAACTCCAACGACAATATTACAGGAATGGCAAAATGGCTGCTTAAGGTAAAATTATCATACATACCTAACATAAACAATTAAATATTGATTAATGTATTAAAAAACCCATGTGCCAAAAAATATATATTTGTTTGAAACATGCAGAAAAAAATTAACTAGACAATGGAATTTTCGAGAGCAAATGAAAACTACAATACAGAATAATAAGCATGCGCGCTATTGTGTATATTTGTGTGTGTGTGATGCTGATTCCACTTTGAAATTTTTCGTCATGTAAACTGAATACTTTTGTTTTTCAGAATATTAAAAAAAGGATTCATTTGAAATCACCATTCCACATTATGGGATATTCGTTTGGAGTAAATGTAGCTTTACAAATAGCCGCTCTATTAGAAAAAGAAGGTAAATTATAGTTTAAAATATTTAAGTAGTTTGTAATAGCGAAATATAATCGGCCAAAAGGTGAGTCGAACTCGCGCACGAAGGGTTCCGTACTTTACTGGAGCCCCTTAAATATATATTTTATTTTCATTTAATGATTAATTATTGAAGTAAACGTTCAATTAAATATTTTGTGAATATTTCAAGCGTTTACCTGTTACCGTTAGGTTTGTTGTATGGGAGCCTGCCTTGAATTTTTATTTTATTTTGTTTTTAGTATTTGTTGTAATAGCAGAAAAAGAAATACAACATCTATGAAAATTTCAACTGTCTAGCTATCACGGTTTATGAGATACAGCCTGGTGACAGACAAACAGACGGACAGGCGGGCGGACCGCGGAGTCTTAGTAATATGGTCCCGTTTTTAGCATTTGCGTACGGAACCCTAAAAAGTTAATTCATATCACAAGTTTTAATCTTGTCAAGTTCAAAGTTTTTTATTATTTTGGACCAATGGACGATTACAAAGCTAACACAGATTTTAAACAACAAAACCATTAGTATTGTTGGGTCTTTCTTGAATACGTGTATATTGTCAGTAGGGAAAATAACTGATCAATATCTCAAGTTTTAGCCTAGTCAAATTCAATATTTAATATACGTAAACCCATTATTATCTTTGGAAATTTCTTGAATAGATGTCAACTGGAAATGATAAACCATTTCCCGTAGTTCAATTACTAGATAGAACGATACAATTACTACGTAGAACCAAAAAATATACGCAAAAATACTACATAATTATTATTTATTTGCAGGTCTCCTAGGAGTAGTTTACTGCCTAGACAGCAGCCCAGATGCTGTACGAGTACACCTCGATGCCTACTTGGGAAACCTCAGTGAAGAAGAACTGCAAAATTCTTTGATAGAACATTTCTACACTCTCCTTGACGGAAACAAGTCAGACAACCTGAATGAAAAGTTAAACAGAGCAACAAAGTGGTCAGAAAAAGTAAAAATATTCATTGACTCGGCCAAAAGTAATGCTCACCACAGTCATGAGTACATGACCAGCTTGGTGCAATCTGCTTATGAAAGGATCCAAATGGCTAAAAAATATAATCCTGATTTCAAATTAGATTCAGAACTAGTGCTCTTTAGAGGTATTCCTCATCCTAATGCAAGAGACCTTAGCTACGATTACAATCTCTCTAAATATACCAATAAACCTGTGACAGTGATTGATATAGAGAAGGATCACGCTATGGCTCCGTTTGACCGTAAAGTTTCTAACTATATCAATCGATTCTTTGTCTTATAAGTCTTTGTAATAGTGCACTAAGTTTAGTAATAAAATAATATTGGCCATCTATTTGATGTCGTGTCTTATTTATGAAACTACTTTAATATCTACAACTTTATGCCAAGAACTGTTATTGATTTGCTACATATTTACGCAGCAATAGAGCAACGGACGGACTCGGATTGACTTAATTTTTAATAAAGATATAGTTCTAGGGTCGGAGAGTACTTACTACTTTTTATCCCGAAAAATATGAGGATCTTATGGGATACCACAAAACATAACGCAGGAAAAGCTACGGGAAAAGCTACCTAGTTTTACTATAAATAGTTAGTCAAGTTTCGTTTTTATAAACCAGCATCTAAATATTTTCATGTTCAAAATCTTCCAGCTTTGTTAAGGTTCGTTTGTTTTGATTTATAGCCAATTTCAAAAGTTTCATCTTTAAAATTATTGCCCGAGATGTATCATAATTCATAAAAAGCAATCCTGAAATTTGTAAGTGTTTTAAGTTCATTTTAAATTTTGAAACATAGGAATTTCAAACCTTATTAATTTTTTTGATGACAAAATATGATAAACCAGTTGGTAAATCCATTGACTAAAAAGATAAACATGCAAAAATTATCATCATCAGAGTTATTGGCCATTTAATCAGCATTACTTTTTTTTCATTGATTTAACTTATTATGGTTGACTTCGTACGACGTAGTCGACTAAACGCTGCATCAGCAGATTACAGTTTTGCCGTGTCATTAATACTTTCTATGTACTTTCATGAACTACGAGTACCTTCTGATTGTATAATTATGTGAAACTGACACTGCAGTCTGCGTAAACTATGATTCTAATAGACCAGTAATGTTAAATAAAACATACACACAGTCTCAATAAAATTGCTCGACTAAATCTCTGAATCGCTAAAGCCCGAAAGTCTCTAAATAAAAATACGGTTGATGTGAGCTGGGATATTAAGGGACAATTCACACAATCGTATATTGCAATATGTCCGGATTTGCGGCGCTTTCGCACTGGAATCAGCTTGCTGAGCAACAGTTGCTGTAATACAAAAAAATACCTTGTCATGATTGAGTAAGATGTTGATTTGAAAAGTACTGAGAAATAAATGAACTCATTAAAATATACAAAATACAAAAATACAAAATAACTTTATTTGCCTTAAAACACTTTTAACCATATTCACTTGTCCATTGACTCTGAACTAGTTAATAACTGTATCTCAGAGCCAATGGCTTCTCCCGTTATAAAATCTACCAACAAAAAGTTATACAAACAAAAGTTAAATTAAATTTAGAAAAACAATTTAGATTATTAAATTTAGAAAAACAATTTAGATAATATTCGAAACATGTAAGAAATATATATATATATATATATATATATATATATATATATATATATTTATCCCGCAAACAATTAGACGTCCCCTGAAGGCGAAAGTGCATTCAAATTGGCATCCACCTGCTTTTGACGTCCGCATATCGGACGCCACTTTGTTGGTCAGTGCGACTTACGTCCTATTGGTCCTAGCTAGCCGTAGTACAAATATCGACGGAAGCTGAGAAATCGTTAAAACGGTTGCATAAAAATATTGAAAAGTTCCCGGAAAAATCTCAGCGCAGGGGTGGCGCTGCTGCAGCGCGTATATCCACAATTGTATATCTGAGAGAATTCCTGACTACACAATCGCGTATTTGGCGTCCACAATTGCGACGTTGCCAGCTTGCTTATGAAGTCTGTAACAACAACTCAAATATAATTCCTACCTCAATCAAAACAAAATATCGATACCAGAAGTATCAATTAATGTAAGGGACAAAACACGGTTTTACAGGAGAGCCAAAAAATGATTGTATTTTTTTAAATCTGTCTATAACTTTTTTCTGTCTGCTCCAATTTTAATTGTGTCTAGAGCAAAGTTTCTTAGAATTTCCTCTTCTTTCATGCTATAAACGAAAGATTTAGAAATACCCAGCGGTTTAAAAAATAGCATGTCCCTTACATTAAAAAAAAAAAAAAAAATTGTGCCTTGCGTTACTAATATTTTATGTGTAAACCGTCAAGCATAGTGTAAGCAGCAAGAGCAATTGAAAATTATACGTAATTCTATTGTAAAGGACTTTTACAGTGTTGCAATTTGATGTAACCATAGATTATGTACTAAAATGATGGTATTTTAACACCATGGAAATAGGTTTTTTGCATGATCAATGTTAGTTTCAGCTTAGGTATCACAGATTTAAATGAAATTTAGGGATACAAAAGTAAAACGATTTATTATTAATATATTTTTTTATTTCCGACTACCTACCTATTTATGTCTGCGTAATTATTATAAATTCAACACACTAATCAGTCTGTAAAAGTAGCAGTGTTCTAAATAACAGTCCTACAAACTCTGTACTTTTAATAACGTTTAATTAGCTTTATAATTATAATCACCAAATTAATAAAAAAAAATGTTTTCTCAGACTTAATCAACAGTCTTATTTATTAAGTAATTTAATTAATGTACTGGAAACAGAAGACAGATCATCAAATATGAATTGTCTGAAAGATGAATGAATAAAATAATATAAATGATATGAATATTAACATAAGAAATATGTATAAATTATTACAAGAATAAATAATTAGGTATGGGCACAGATTATGATGATAACTATTAGTAAATTAAACTATTTTAATGGATAAATTGAAATGGTTGGAATAACTTTTTCTATTTGGTATTTTATCTAGTTATCATCATCAGCTGTCATCACATCTTCATCGTCGTCAGTTTCATTGAGGGTATCTTTAACTGGCGATTTATTCGGAAGGTTCAAATATTCACCATGAAATCTTTTTGGTATTATACCGGTGTCGCACAATTTTTTGAGGTCATTGTATTTTGGAATGGAAATTGGTAGCCTCTCTTTATATAGAGATGGCAAATTGTCTATGTTCCTTTGACTTATGTCATTACTAGTACTTTCAGCTGCAGATTAATTTTTGTTGTCTATATTTTTTGTAAGTTTACCTCTAACAGCACTTCTTTTCCCAATCCCTTTACCCTTTCCTCTTGCGTTAAAATTCTTTGGAGGTAATTCTTTGGAGACTTCTATGTCGTAAGTATCACCAGTCTCTAACATTGTATATTTAACTTCAATTTTCGTCAAATCTTTTTTTTTAAATGTGCACACCCTTATGTTTTTCATACGCAGATCTTATTATCTTTATTTTTGAGAGTAGCTTGAGTGAATACAGAATCCGCCAGATTTTGGAAGTTAATGAAATCTGTATGCTCTAATACACTCACATTATAAGGTTGAGGCCGTTTTCTAGCACTCTCTATGAAGCTTGGCCATTGTGAAGGTGCCCAGACAATTAGTTTTCTACCTTCTCTCTCAATAACAGCATGCATGCTGTCAACTGGCATATATGTGTGTCCCGCTAGAAGGTAATTAATTTGTATAACTTTTAGATTTTTAGATTGTTCCAGGAAATGTTTGAACATTGAAAATATAACTTTATTCTTATTTTGCCCCGTGCAGTTGTCACAGTATAATAATAATGTGTTCACTGCTCTGTTATCGATTATCTCTGTTATTTTAGCAACGATTTTTAAACAAATAAAGTAAAGCAAATACGAATTTGATTTCTAGTTGTCACGTAATAGGCATATTACAGTAAGGAGCTTAAAACAAAGATAGTTTTGTGACTCACAAATTGTGAGATAATAATGTAAGGGAATAATTTTTATAACTCTAATCATTAATTAAAGTAAGGGACATCATGTTATTTAAATCGACTGATTTGAGGCTTAAGGTAAGGGGGTAAATTATTTAAAACTATGACTTACTTTATTTTTCAGAGAAAAAAAAATGTAAATGTCTGTTACATTATTTTTTTGTCATAAATCGTTTTACGCAAGCCAAAAATTTTTACTGTAAGGGATCTTTTTTTAACGCTAGAATTTTTTCAACAATACCCATCGATAAAGCAGAAAATTCTGAATCCAATGATGTATATAACTCATTTTCGCCAAAATGTCCCTTACGTTAATTGATACTTCTGGTATCGATATATTGTCTTCGGTCACATACACGTTGCGTAATATTCGGCGCCCGATTTAAGTTTTCTTTATATTTTTATATTGGCTTTCAGCCGCAACTTCGCCTGCTTCATATGAGGAAAAAAAAAACAAAATTTTACATCTAATTAAATATTAATATGAAAATGTAATATGACATGTTTTAGCTGACTTCAAAAAGGGAGGTTCAAAATTTGAATGTATGTTTTTTTTGTTTGTTACGCGATTACTTGTCTAAATATCATGAATCGATTTCGGCCATTCTTTTTTTGATAGATAGTTCAAAGTTGGTTCGAATTTTGTACACGACTGAGGTTGGTATATATTATAATTACCAATAAAATATAATTTTACTGGTAGTTGGTTGCAACAAACTGATGTAAAGCTTTATACTTTGTGCGGACGCCCGATAGTTGTATACGGACGCCTTATATCCACAGATGGACGCCAAATAGCTGTATACGGACGCTCAATAGCTATATATGGACGTTCAATCGCTTGGCGATCTTGATTGCAGGAATACGATACTATAAAAGAGTTATAAATGGCCACAAGCTAACAACTGTAACATGAAAGCACTGCGGGGCAATTCTGTTAACCGATCTCGTTGCTGAGGTGACGCGTTCTTGAGCTTCTCTCGTTTTTTTGACAGCTTTGAGCTAACAAAACTGTCAGAAAAGCGAGAGGGGTTCGGGAGCGTATCACTTCGGTGACGAGATCGGTTGACAGAATTGCCCTGCTGTTCCCAGTAAAATTTTCATCTATCTATTTATAAAAAGGCAAAAAGGACTGACAGGTATCAACACACAGGTCAAACTCTTATACCTAGAAACTAAAAATTTCGCACACGTATTCCTTTCATGATTTAGAATCCACTTCTAAAGGGATACAACGGGCTCTTTTCGATTGTATGAAATGTTTTATTGTCTGGTCCGATTTGATAGGAAACTTGGCAAAAATATTTATGAAACAAAATTTAGAATACATTTTGATTCAATCTTTGCGATTTTAATATCCTAGGGGTCAGATAGAGTCCAAAGTTTCCGAAATAAAACATCGATTACGACTAACGAAGTAAACGGATATAAATACAATCTGGTTTATGAGAAGCTTATAAGATGTACCTATCTGTACAGGAGCTACGGTCTTCCTGCAAAATCCGCACCATAGGTACGGATATGGATACGTAGGCATAATGAATTAAATTGACAACTTTTTAACATAACCAATTTTTATTTCCAGTGAAGTTGTGTGTAGTAATAGACAATAAATATTACAAATTAGCATTGTGGCTAATGTTACCCCAAAATATTTAAAGTGTTCTTTGGGGAATTAACAAATAAAATAATTTGATAAGAGGCCCAAACGGAGTCGAATTTAACTAAATTTGAAAATAGCCTACAGGGATACAGAGTAGGCTAAAACATAAACTTTGATGTCCCGGAAAGTATTGATGTTTCCTTCAGAAAAAAAAAATATAACTTTGTTAATAAATTATCCTATCACATTCAATAGGCTTGAATAAGGTGTTTGGAGTAAGCAGTTATGTAGATTCGTTTTCTATAATATCTTTAATATATATAAAATATGAACAGTTCCTACAGGACATCGACTAAGGGAACAAATTAAAAATGGAACAATATTTTTAATAAAATTTTACTAACTAGATGACCATAAATTATTGTTTTAAAAAATACTAAAAAAACATGGGCCAAATTACGGGCTATTGTCATTTTAAACAATTACTTAAACAACGTGGGCCAAACCGCTGGCGATTAGTATTAATATGTACTTCGACAACGCGGGACACACCGCGGGCTACAAATATTTTAAACAAGTACTTAAATAGCGTGGTCCGAACCGCTGGCTATTTAAATATGTATTAGCAGGTTCTTAGGAAATAAACTTTTGGTGTCCTGCGGGACAATTCTGTTAGCCGATCTCTTTACTGAAGTGATACGTTTTTGAACCTCTCTCGTTTTTCTGACAGTTTCGACCGCTCAAAACTGTCAGAAAAACAAGATAGGATAGGATCAAGAACGTGTCACCTTAGTGACGAGATCGGTTGACAGAATAGCCCTGCTGGAATATATTGATGATTAGTTCATAACAACATCTAAGTATAACTTTATTAAGAATTTAATTTAATTATTGACGGGCTCAAATATAGGTACAGAAGTAGGCATTTACATGGGTTAGCTTTCTGTAATCATAAAAGATGTTTTTTTATTTTCCAAAATAGCGCAACTGACTTCAATCGTGCACAAAATTCGAATAGTTCGTTCGAATCGATGTCAACGTTTTAACATTATTGTTGATTTTTCAATAATGACTTATCCGATTTCGCTATTTTTTTTTTTATTTGAATGTTACACTCCACAGACTCCAGGGTCTGTGCTTTTTAAGATTTACATTTTTTTTTAAATGACATTTGAACAATATTGCTTATAACTAAAGGCTTTACAAGAGGACACTGAAATGAATCTAAATCTAATTATCTTTCTCTTTAAATACGATTTTAAACTACGATTAAATTATTTATTTATTATTTTCCAAATAACTACTTATACCGCTCAGGGCCTCCATCAACGCCGCGTTCCGGTCTTTAATGGCCATCTTTAAATTTCGCTAAAATTTAAATAAGATTACCTCAGAAGTATATCCTTTTGAACTAAAAAAGATTTTTTAAATCAGTTCTCAATTTGCGAAAATGTGCGAAAACTCTACAAATTAAAGAATATAATAATCAATTTTTAATGACTTTTTAACTAAATAGATGCCCATAAATTATCATATTGAGCAATTACTAAAACACGGGTGATTTTCATTTTAAGCAAGTACTTGGCAGCGCAGGCCAAACCGTGGGCTATTTTAAGTAGAACTAAAATAATGCGGGCCAGATTGCAGATTATTATCTTTTTAAGAATGTACCTACTAAGAAAACGCAGGTGAAGCCGCAGGTGCTGAGCTACAGAGTTATACCTAATCAATTAGCATCCTTTTAGGGTCTTATTCTGAACATCAAAACTAACAATCAATCAATCAAATTATTAATCTTTTGTCAAAACTAAAAAAAAAAACAACTGTTCCATATATTTTGTCGCGGGTGAAAGATATTTTTGGAACAACAATTTTAAGAAGAAAAAAAATTGTTAGTTTGATGTGCAGAATAAGCCCCTAAAAGGATGCTAATTGATTAGAAATAACCATGTATATAGGAACGGCAAAAGTGACTGACTAACGCACAGGCAAAACTCTTAGGAGCTAGAAACTTAAAAATTTGCACACGTATTTCTCTTAGAACGTAGACATTCACTAAGGAAGTATTTTCGAAAATTCGATTACTGGAAGGGTTAAACGAGACCTGAGTTTGTTTAAAACTTTTTATTCTCTCGATTAATAGACTTGAAATCTGGCTTAAGTACTCTTCAATCTAAAGAAAAAATATGTTATGTTCAATTTTTGCGGTTTTTTTTATCCTGGAAGCCCAAGTAAAATCCTACAGTTTGTATAAATAAAACATTAATTACAAAAACAAACATATGGACAGAAACAAATGGACGGATTCAAACTTATATAGCTATTGAACGTCCGTATACATCTGTTGGGCGTCAATATATAGTTATTGGACGTCCGTATACAGCTATTGTGCGTCCGTACAAAGTATAAAGCTTTACGTTAGTTAGTTGAAACTATATACCAATACTAGCAAACACAGGCCAAAGGCCAAACATTGGGCTATGTCATTTTAATCAAATATTAGGACGAGGGTCAAGCCGTGGGCTATTGTATATGAAGTACCTAAGTGAAAGGTGAGCGCGGGCTAAGCCGCGGGCTATTACTATTTTAAGCAAATACTAAAACATCGCTGGTCAAACTGCGGGCTATTGTCGTACCTAAGTAATCGGTCATCGCGGGCCGCGGGCTTGAGCTAGTTCAATAATAAACTATCCTTTTATTATTATTATGAAATTTATAAAAATATATAATGTTTTCTTTAAATTTCATTCAGTAAGTGTTGTGTGAAAGACGGACACACATTTACTATTCAATTCTTTTATCTATGCTCATCACAACACAACATAGATCAACAACTCGTAGATCTAGATACATTTAATAACATACGACTATAGGGCATCCGTATATTTATAGACCTTGTAGCTATTGGAACTTATTAAATGGAGAAACTGTGCACTACACACAAGCAATAGGAAAAGAAAGAGATAAAAAACCCAAAGCTGGCAACGTCGCACTCCCAAATACCGTCCATCCTTCGAGGACGTAAAATAATCGGTGCCATAGTTAAATTAGGATCAATATATCTAGGATGCCTAGAATGCATCACCATGATTCGGGGTTCAAAAATGTCTGAGCATGACTGCAAGACGAATATCGCGATAAATAAAATTATCGGAAAGTGACGTATCCCACGAAGCTGGAAATCAAAAAAGCAAGCAATATTCACAAATATATGATAAAAAAAGTAAAGGGAACCGGGGGACGTCGCAATGATGCACGACTAGCATGACGCCAAAATGACTTTAGGATGTAAATATATATATATATATATATATATATATATATATATATATACATCACGGTGTAGAAATTGCGTCCATGCTGATACACCGACTTATTGCGTCCACCATTTCCAGTGTCATTATCACGAAAGTTCATGTGAATGTTGACTTCTATATCACATGCCATGCACCCGTGCATCTTGTATTTATGAAAAGTTCAAAATTGTAGATATTCACACTCCATTTATTCTGGCTCACTTATTACGTCATGTACATTTGCACGTCCTATTGTATATTTTTTATATATTCTTGTCAATACTGATGTTTTTTTTGCGTCTATAGTATTTAATATTTATTATAGTATTTATTATATTATTATATTATTTAATATTTATTATAGTAGTATTTACTATTTATTATATATATATATATATATATATATATATATATATATATATATATTATGTATACTATAAAGCATAAATTACATAGGTACATACTTAATACGAACTACACAATTTTACAACTCAAAACCCAAAACATTCATTTTTGTCAACAAACATGTCCGTGTGTGTGTGTGAGTTTGTGTGTGTATAGTGTGTGTGTGTAACGCTGCAATACTCGAGATCTCATGAGAGTCAAGGTTTGCAGCGTTACACATGTGTGTGTGTGTGTGTGTGTGTGTGTGTGTGCGTGTGTATATTTAACTTATGTAAAAGTCAGATAGCATATCTTCAATCCCATCGTAGTCATAATTTCTGAGCCATGAAAATACAATTTTCTTAACCTCATTGTTGCTGTGTTTTCTAATTTTATGCGTTTTGTTTATTTTATTATACAAAAGTGGAACAATAACTTCATATTTTCTTTGTTTGAACCTAGTTTTTATGCTGGGGACTGGACATCGTTCCACTCTTCTAGATGTACCTCTATCATTCAAAAAGGGGACAGAACGTTTGTGGTACCGACGTACACTTTCAAAAATAAAGATTTTTCTAATACTTAGCACATTTGCTTTATCATAAACAAGTGAAGTTGGATGCCTGAAGGGCAAAAATAAGATTATTTTCAGTATGGCCCGTTGAGCATGCTCAGCCGATATAAGATAGGTCTTAGCTGCAGTTCCCCATGCACAGATGCAGATGATATAAACTAGTAGTTCTGCAAACAGTAGATCTCGCGACACATTTCATTAACTGAGTCCTCATAACCCTATATCTCGACTCGCTCTTGACTTATTTGGTTCGTACTCGCAAATATTGTAAAGATTTATTTTGGAAACTTAATAATCTTGCCAAACATTAACGAAATCAGCTGATAAATAGCGCGACAGCAAATTTCCTCCATTTTACGGGAATTAACTCCCTCCTCCATCAAAAATGACCAACGACAAAAATCTTCTAAATAGGTATGAGTGTTTCATACCAATATAGCTTAGCTAAGCGAGTTGGTGGTCAAGCGCGGACTTATTCGCGATACAAAAAAAATACAACAATTATATACCCAAGGCTCACAGCAGCAGCAAGTAACAAGGATCAGCAATGTGAAAGTACTAAAAGATAGACCGGCTTCGCTCGAATCGCTGGTAATCTGCCTTGAGCCTGGTCACTCGCAGTTATGAGTTATTGCCCTGGCTCAGTCCCGTTGTGAAACCAATAACAGATCCAGGGGCCCGATTCAGTTAACCACTGACGATCCTGAACCGGATCGCTTTTGAAACTCTCTCTTCGTTACTCTACCGCTCAAAACCTGTAACAAAATATTCAAATTTCTACTGATCCTTGTTGCTGGTTTTTGCTGTGAGTCTTGAGAGTTACTTTTTTGTGTGACGCAAATAAGTCCTTGACCACCAACTTACCCGATTCAAACATTAAAGTTCACCAACGTTCCGATTTAGTGAAGTGGCTGTGGCGAAGCACTGGGAAAAATTCTTATGAATATACATTGTCGTATAAAAAACATATTTAAAAAAATGTTTTTCTCCGCCTTCGCGGGAGCTGTGCTACTGCGCGAAGCACATAGGAAAGAACGACAAAAAAAATAGAAAGGGGGTGATTGTGTAGATACTAGATTTTAAAATAAAAAGAAGGAAGGTTCCCTGGATAGCCGGCGAAAAGCCGTTGGACCTTTGTAGTGCAAAGACCTCTTGCTACCTACTTATACTCAAGGTGGGTGTGGTTGAATACATTAAATTAAACATCAAAAATATAATTACTGATTTTGTAATTTGAATATAAACACATGATAAGTACATGAAATGAAAATGAAATTTGATTTAAAACTTAAATAAAAAAAAATTGGTTGCCTGTAAAGTCGGTATACGGGCGAAAGTTTTACGTGACAACGACTTTGAGACGAATGAGACGAATGAGAGCGCATGAAGTGTGAGCGGGGAGCGTAACGCAGTTTCTTGAAGTGTCACCCGGCAAACCAATTTATAAGACGTTGTCACGTCAAAACTAATCAGGTACTACCTAATATATTGCTATGAATTTACTAATGGAAAACTATTTAAATAAAATGAGGATTTGAAGCCACGACGAGGGAGAACGCATTGAAGGCGGTTGGTACCTTAGTTCGAGTATATCTTCACATCCAAACAGAGAGAAGCGGCGTACATGGCGGCGGCCATGTCGTTGAACAAAATCTCACGCTATCGTCGCGTGGTTGAAGCGTCTCATCTTGGCTTCTTGCGGGCAGAGATGATTCTTTATTGGAATAGCAGCTGGATACGGCAATGCCTTCCCCGGACGTTAAACGCCCGGGGAAGGCAGTGGAAGCATAGGAAAGGTCCCACTCCTCGCTGGTCGGTGATCGTCCTTCCGTCTGTTTGGTGGAATGGCTGCCGTCTCCCGTGCAAAAGAGGCCGTGTCAACGCGGGCAGCGGTTTTGTATCTTCATCGTTTCCCTCACTACTCGTGTGCGTTTGGAAATGGAGAGGGACAAACCTATCGGACGATACGTCGTCTCTTTCTATATTCTAGAAACTAACCCTCTTTCTAAAATACTATTTTATTACAATTAATCCTGCTCTATACATTTCTAAATATAAGACTTAATTCTAATTAAAATTGAGCTTAACTTAACAAATAACTCTTTATTGTACACACAAAATAAAACTTACAAATAAATACATAAGTGAAATTCTTAAGGTAGTGCAACAGTAGGCGGCCTTATCGCTGGAAGCGATCTCTTCCAGGCAACCAATGTACGGAAAGGAATGTGCTAAAATTATTTGACGGGGAGTACAATAAATACTAAAAATTACACTATAAACCTAAATACTAATACTACGTACAATACATAGTTATTACATCGTTATTTATCTGTTTGTTATTTGAGAACTATTTAGAACATTGTATCGGCTCATAGTGCCTGGGCATATTGCGATAGTAATGAACTTACGCGTGACATCGAGTCACGGTAAGAAAAAATCAGCTAAGTACGAGTTGGACTCGCTCATGATGGGTTCCGTACCGTATGGGAGCCCCTAGGCAAAAAAAAACCACGTTTGTTGTATGAGAGACCCCCTTAAATACTTATATTATTCTATTTTTTTTATTTGTTGTGATTGCGGCAATCGAAATACATAATCTATGAAAATATCAACTCTCTAGCTATTACGGTTCATGAGATACAGCCTGGTGACAGACAGACGGACAGCGCGGTCTTAGTAATAGGGTCCCGTTTTTACCCTTTGGGCACGGAACCCTAAAAGTAATACGACATATGTATAGATAATCTTTGGTTTGAAATATATATTTTTTCGTCAATGTATAATTTTAGTATTTACAATTTATCTATAATATAAAAATGAATCGCAAAATGTGTTGGTAAGCGCATAACTCAACAACGCCTGGACCAATTTGGCCAAATCTTTTTTTAAAATGTTCGTTGAAGTTCAAGGATGGTTTTAGAGAAAAATTAGAATTATTGCTGGAAAAACCCTAAAAATAGCCCTTTTCTTTTTCCCATACAAATGATTTCTAACTAAAACGTAGTCAATTTGAGCTTTATTGCTATGGTATAAAGTTCATATTAAATTACAAGCACTCACTGTTGTCTAAGCAATGTAGGTGTGTTCCTAACGTCAAAGATCATATCTATCAAAACAATGTGCGTGTGTGCGTTGGAGCACAGAATACATAGTTGGAGGAGTTTAATGAACGCATTGGCTAGAATCTTAGAAGAAAAAACTTATTTTCTACCATGACAAATGGTAATTTGCATCTTGACTTTCCAAATTACATTCTCTATGCCCAATGCCCATTCAAGGCTGCTCAAGTTGCAAATGTCAAAGTCAATGAATCTTTTCCTGTAAAATTTAGAGAAGGTTACATGTATTTTTTCAGTTTAATTACGTAGTTTTCATTCTAATAGGTATGCCTACAAAACGCAAATCGAATCTAGCGCGTAGTTCTAGCGGAGCTCGCGTAAAGAAAATTGCTAGAAGCCAAGAGTCTGCAGAGCACACTTAAACGCGTTTGACATTAGATGCCGAGCGCCACGCATCTCAAAGAGCTGCTGAGACTCAAGATCAAAACCAAGAGCATCGAATTTTAGATGCTGAGCGTCACGCAGCTCAGAGAGCTGCTGAGACTGAAGTTGAAAGTCAAGCGCGGCGACTTTTAGATGCTGAGCATCACGCAGCGCAAAGAACTGCTGAGACTCAAGAGCAAAAAACCAAGCGCGTCGAATTTTAGATGCTGAGCGTCACGCAGCTCAGAGAGCTGCTGAGACTTAAGGAGAAAGTCAAGCGCGGCGACTTTTAGATGCCGAGCATCACGCAGCGCAAAGAACTGGTGAGACTCAAGAGCAAAACCAAGCGCGTTGAATTTTAGATGCTAAGCGTTAGACGTTAAGCAAAAAATTGCATAGTTCCTGTAGGTCAGGACAAAAACTATCGAAAGCAAAACTGTCGCCACTGTCACAAAGACGCTAATTGATTAATTCCTCTATGACGCTAATATGGATTAACGCGAAACGTCACAGCGAAACGTAATTAGATGACAGGTGACATTGTCTGCAGACTTTTATAAATCACAGGTAGCATAGCAAGGGGACAAATTGTTTTTCCACCATTATATCCCCTTGAAGAGGAAATAAAGTATGGATTGAAAATGACAAATGACATTAAAATTGGAAAAAAACGTTTTTTCCCTCTGCATGCCACATGTTACTTACCAGGCCGTCATTTTGTCTGACATTAAAAATATTTTTAAATCTACTATCATTAGAGGTTTAACATGTTTCTTTATTCTACCTTTATGATACAAAATCATCATACCTACTTTAATATTATCAATCCGAAAAGTTTGTTGGTTTGTTCCTCTTTGACGCAGCAACGGAGCAAAAGATTGACTTGATTTTTGGTATGGATACCTATGGTTTAAAAGACAGAAAGTGATAATAGGATACTTTTTTATCCCGAGAAAATTCGTGATTCCCATGGCATAGGACAATAACTGTTTCTCAGCAATGGAGCAACGGATTGACTTGAGTTTTGGGGTGGGCATAGTTTGGAAGACGGAAAGTGACATAGGATACTTTCCATTCCGAAAAAATTGCGGTTCCCGTAGGATAAGACAATAACTTTTTCTCAGCAACGGAGCAACGGATTGCCTTGGCTTATTGCATGAATATAGTTTGAAAGACGAAAAGTGACATAGGCCACTTTTTATCCCAAAAACTTTAACAGTTCCCGTAGGATAGGATAAAAACTAAGCGAGCGGGCCGCGGTAGCAGCCGTCTAAGCGCCAGAAATAACCTGTCATTTCAAGTTTAGGACGTTCCTACATTTTTCGCACTCCTTCGCGGCACTCAACAGCGCTAGCCCAGACTCGGGCTCCATAACGGAGCTTGCGCTCCCGCCATAATGACGGAGTGTTTCGGAGCACAAGACACATCGTCATCCACCACTTGGGACTAACCAGCACTGAGCGTCGGACAGCATTCCAACGCCCTGGTCTCAGTGCAAAGGGTCAGTCATAGTAGCCCAGCGCCTGCCTCTTCAACTGCAGAGGGCAGTGAGAACGGCCATCGCGATACCGACACTTCTCTTCCCCTGCAGCCCCACTGCGTCTGCCAACAGGTTGACGGTCTAGCGGATTATTAAGGTAGGGTAGGTGGCGGCACCCACACAACCAGTTCCGTCCCACCGCAGCCCCTAATCCTCTGCTGCAGCGTCGCAAGAGCGGCACTGCAGCCCGCCTCAGAAGCAACACTCCTTATAAGGCAGGCAACCTACCGGCCATCCTCTCAGCTGCTTTAGTTAAAAGTGGCTGAACAACGAGTGCCGGTCTCTAAGCTGCCTTGGGGGAAAGCCCCAAAGAAGAGGGAGACTTCGAGCGCCGCCTTTTCAGCTGCCTTAGACCTCTCCCGCCACGACAAGGCGGGAATACACAGGGGGGTTGTATATACACTCCAACCGTGACTTAACCAACAAAAGCATTCCTCTAAGGTATTTTGATGTTTGTCGCTTAGGTTAGGTTTCGCAGCCGACATAAACATTAGCCAAAATCAAAACATAACGCGGGCGAAGCCGTGGGTAGAAGCTAGTATCTAAATATTTTTTTTTTCATGTAAGTTTTTAAGATTACGTTTTTTTTCCAAATTAGTTAATTCTACTTTTTATTTTTATTTTGGCATGCTTTTTTTAAATATTAATATGGAGAAGCCACTGGCTCCTGAGACACAGTCTTAGACTAGTTCAGGAGCCTATGGTTCATGTACTACTGTAACACGTTTATTATGTTAGTGTTTCTACCGCTCGAAAGCTGTCAAAAAATGTTCAAACTTCGAATGGTAACGTAAATAATGTGATACTACTGTTAGAACATACGTGAATTCGGTCAGTAAATTAAATTAATTTACTTTACTGCGGATAAACAAATAAACTTCAAATACATTCCAACTAAGTGGACTAGCTATGGCGAAGCACTGGGTAAATAGTCTCATAAAAATACATATCTGGATAATCGACAAGACAAAGTAGTCGAAGTATAGTTACACATTTTTACGTTATCAATCGGAGTTGGGCAGTTTCATGACAGAAACCGTGACAGGATCCACGGCGGAAAAATGAGAGAGGTTTAAAAGAAATAGCTCAGTTTCGTCAATGTTTAACTGAATCGGTCCCCGGATCGAGCTCAATATAACTCGGTTGGTTTGAAAGAATGCCCTGGACATTTGAATTCAACGCATTGTTACGCCTATTGTGGTAATGTGGCGGGCTTAGCAAAATGATGGATGGTTAACAATGGAGCTATTTATCAATTTTGATGGAAAATATATCAGCATTGTATAATATTGTGTATTAGGCATGATGCCTAGGCAAAAAAATAATTTAATTAGTCCGTTAGTTAAATTATCGATAAATATTGGACATGTTGTTTTTCTTTTGTCAATAAAACAATAGATGACAAAGATAAACCTTGTAAAAGTTCGGGAGTTTGGGATCGTGGTGTTACGCGGAGCTTTGACGGGCTAAATCTTCATCATTTTTGTTTAATTTACAAAAGAAACAATAAGTGTCTAATATTTTTTGATAAAATCTATCAAAAAGACTAATAATATTCTTAAAGTCATAATGACAATTACGACGTTAAAATTAAATTATAAAAACCGGGCTTGAATTCTAATATTTGAAATGTAAATATTTTCTGAGAAATGCTCGAAAACAATATCGAGTGTATTTATAGATCACCTTGCTGACTGCCAATTTGCAGATGGATAGGCATCCGAGAAAGATTTAAATCATACATGGAAGAGCCAAACGCGGTAGAACTATTTGCTTAGAAACAGTTGAATATGTATTCATATTAATAAACTCTATGAGTGTTTGTCACACGTCACATTATACACCAGAGAAGAATGTTGACCAACACCCTTATAGTGGCAAATAGAAAATCTATTTTTAATTAACCAATAAGTAGGTACCTAGGTATTGATGGATACTGTACTGTACTGTATCAGCCTTTTTAATAGTCCACTGAAGAACGTAGGCCTACCCATGAAGGGCGATTGGGCCATATTCACCGCGCTGGCCCAGTGCGGGTTAATGGATATACAACTGTCATTTAAAGTAGATAAAATGAGTTGATCCTTTTGCCTAACTAGGTAGTGCAAAGTTAGCCCTATAAGTACGTGGTGGATAACTCTGGTGTTAGAGTTTTTAGGAAGCCACAAGACTTTTAAGATGGCTTAGAGGCTAAAACAACTGGGTTCTACAACGTTACGTGTCATCCGAGCCCCGGTAACGCTCAGTGGTAAATGCGACCCGCGGTCACCATCCGAAGACTGATTGTATCGAACGTTGCGTTTCTTCAGTGATCGCTAAACCAACACCTATACATAAAATCCAATGACTATCTGAAAGTACTGACTTTAAGTACTCTACGAATCTGTATATTCGTGCTTAAAACATGTGGTTGATGAGAATCACTATGCAAACATCACATGCTAACAACTTATGCTAACTTAGCCAAGTTCAGCGTTGAGTTGAGAGAGAACTTGGCGCTTGTCTTCTGGAGAATAACTTATTTATAGGTAGTAGAGAGTAACTTAGAGATTTTCTTTACAAAACTGTGCATTGCAAAAGCCCAGCACCAATTAAACTATTTCGATAATAAAAAAATTGCTAATAAAAAAAAATGAAATTATATTGATGAATAAAATACACGTAAGAATATTGTTATATTTTTAAAATATTTCAGTATATTTTCATCTAAAATTCTAAAGCACACTTTTGTATTCAGTAGCTAAATACAGGTAAAAAAAAAAAACATTACGCTATCAAACTCTAGATTTTTTTTAAATCCAAGCCTTAAAACACCAAAAGCAACCAAAATCTCCAGAAGCGATTTTTGCAAAAATATCTCATCGCCAGGTTTATTTTTTCCACAGCTCAATTCAGGCAGGCATCAGTGAGGCCATTTAGTAATTCCTTGCCGTATATCACCGAAAAATGCCAAAGAAATCCCCCGAAACCGTCACTCCTTCCAGCTTATATACGAGCAATATCATTTTATGTTACTGCCAAACGTCATAATCTTAAACTTGAGATTTTATTTGCAACTCACGTTTTATCGTTTGCATGAAATTTTCATGCGACTAAGTGGTATAAGACGCGTATATTCTAGCATTCATGCCTTTGCCTGGAATAGCTCGAGGCAGGAGAATCTGCATATTTGTGAAACAGTATGTATGACAGCATGACAGCCTATATTGAATCTAAAAGCATTATCGTGTCTTGCTCCATTATATTATCGTCGTTGTATGCAGGCCGTTTATATTAGACTCAAGGTTTATTTATGTTTGTTAAATATTTGTATATTTTTAATAGTAGTACGGGCACAGACAGATGATACCTATGTAATAAGGTTTACTATAAAGTTTTTAAATTTTTCAACAGACTCAATATAATTTTATATCTAAGAAATACACTGAATTTTGCAGACAGGGTGTATTTCGCCAAAAATGAGTGACTTATTATTATTTAGTAATTATTATAAACCACTTAAAACGGTTTGACTCCTTAGCCAACATAAAATTATAGAAAAATAAGTCAATTAGGTGCCTAATGCATTCAAAATCATATTGGGCAAACCCAATATGATTTTGAATGCATTAATGCATGTTTAGTCAAAACTAAACATGTGATTTTTCCTTTCGGAATTCGGGTTGGCTTATGAAGCCACAAGTTACAACAGATATTTTCAATCACTCTTTTTTGGCACAGTACATCTTTTTTAGAATAACCTTAGGTTTTTTTTGTACGTTTACTAATGAACTGAATGTAAAGTTGCATCACTGGGCACTTTTTCTGACATTATCATGAAAATGATGAAGATGGTCTTATAAAATAAGTGCAAGTAGTTTACTTAAACGTTTTCCGAACTTTGACTAAGTTTATTCGGTAGGTAAACTGTAGAACAAGCTAAACAAACGTCTTGGCACATATCTTAGCTGCTCTAACATTCTTGTTAACTCCAGGTCACTCACGGAGCAAGAAGTCGTAAGTTGCTCTGGTGTTCCTACGAGTACCTTTCGGGAGATAGTATGAATTGATGGATTTACATACGCCAATTAATGCCCTCTTTGGACATAAATTTAGGTTTCTTCACGGCGTATTTTTCATCGTATTGTATGAAATTCGACTGAAAATTTAAGACCACGATTAGAAGCTCCTTATGATTCTAAATCATTTTTTCATCATATTTTCCACTAGACAACCATGGCTAAATGAAAGAAAAAAAGTGCACGTGTGAGAATATTTTATAACATAAATCAAACTATTTTCAATTAAGTCAGCCAAATTTTAATTATCAATCCAAAATGCCTGTTAGACAACCTGTAAAAGGCATAAATAGAAATGTAAAGGTAGCATTTAGTACTATAATTTTCTATACCTACCGTACCCGTGCTTAGAACATGTCAGGTAAAAAAGCCACCTCAGAGGCCTTCAGGCGGTCTAAAAAATTGTGACACCAGGGCTAGCCAGAGCCACCCGGCCTATACGAACTTACTTACCTACGCCGATTGGACCGTTCCGAGCACTGCCGCGTGCCATGCACGAAGCGTTTCGGGTCCAACACAATATTCTCGACAATTACGTACTATGTTGATATTGCGCAGTAGTGGGCATTGTAGAGCGTGTCGTGTTTTTTTCTGTGCCTAATCTATTCATGATACGGTCATGGTATACATTACAGTGGGCAGCGATTCGTTATGCCAATAATCAAAATAAAGTTTGACAGATAAAAACGAACATAAAAATATCATTTCTTTTACTTGCGAATCCCACAACAACGTCTATAAACTCAGAACTATTCTTCGCAGGAACCTATTACGTCGATGATAACGGTTAGCATTAGGCCAAGCTTCGGGGAACAAAATAAATTTCCCAATGGGCCTTAAGCACTTTCGAATCGAGATTCCGAACGAATGTGGGGCCATTTTATTTATGTCTTGAACTTGAGAGCCTGGAAACTCTATTAGGGTGAAGGTGGTGGGAAACTTACGCTTAGTTACGGTTTTGTTTTTATACGATACGAAAAACAGTCTCAACTACGTCTTGGTTAATAGTTTGGACAGAGTTGTGTTCACATTAAATGTAAAACGTTGGTAGAGTCAGATTGTTTATTCAGAACTTGTCAATGGAAGCATCTATATTGACAAATTCTGAATGGCGCATAGGGCGCTTATGGGCACTTTTGCAACTTTGATGCTGTTCATCAATGTGGAATGTAAAAAAAATACAAGTCGATGATTTTCTCATAGATAAGTACTAGATAAATTAACCGACTTAACCCATGTTTACTATTAAAAATCAGGGCATCAGGCAGGGCATTCCAATCTCTGGTGGTCCGCATTATGATGGAAGAAGCTTAATTATTGTCATTTATTCATAACATCATTATATTACGTTACAATTACATCAGACGAAAGCAAAATCGCCGTTTCATTTGTTTTGAGCGTAAGCTCGATCAAAAAAAAAAACCGTTACGTATAAGTTCCTACCTACCACCTTAGATTTCGCACTAATGAATACCCAAGTACCTAGTCAAATTACGCTATGCTCTTTACTCTACACTGATTAATTGAAATTAATTGAGTGAAAATATATCAGAAATCCCATACATAAAGATGAAGACTAAAAGCCTAAACATTTGCACGTATTCCGAATTTAAATGAGTCAGGGTGATGTTTTAATCTTTTCTCAGATAAGTCAATTTATATGGTTAGGGTAGCGTTATCAAAGGTCATTGAAGGGTTGTCCCAGTAAATTATGTATTCAGATTAAATTTTGCCGTTATCGCATTCATTGACATGTTTTGATAAACCTATGTCGTTTGGAATATGCATAAGAAATAATGTGTTTCCGAAAAATAGAAAATGTGTAATTTTAAACGGACTTCCAAAAAGGAGGAGGTTCTATGTTCGTCTGTATGTTTTGTTGTAGCGTATGTTCATCGATAATTTCACCAATTGTGAACTGAATCGAAAAATTCTTTTTTAGTTCAAAAGAGTTTAAGAGGTGGTTCCTTCTAAATTTTACAAAAATCTACAATAATGATCTTTATGTTTTTTGCCCTTAAGTTCATAGTTTCCGAGATATCGGCCAAGAACATTTTTTCAAGATGACGTGCCAGGAACGCATTCTTTGAACGGCCAAACTATAGTATAAGGAGAGAAGTGTACAGGGAAGTTCCATAAAAAGTCTTATATCTCCTATCCTAAAGTATCGAATGCATAAAGCGTATTTTATTTTATTGCCACTAAGTAATAAAGTAAGTAAGTTCGTGTAGGCTGAATGGCTAGTCCTGGTGTCAGATTTTTTTAGGCCGCCTAAAGGCAGAAAAAAAACTAAGTAATGCGAAATATTAAAGTTACTCCAAATAGACTTTGTAATATTTCAGATCTGAAATTTTGTCACATGTCAAAGCCTAATGATAAGCAACTTTTTGTGAATAGGTGTGATTTTTTCCAAAAAATTCTCGGACTACGTGAACTGTACCCACAAGATGGCTTGATGATATTATTATTTTACATGCAACTAAACAAACACAAAAGCCGTTGAACAACTTAATTTGTCATAGATTTGTAACTGAAGTTACGGAAAACCGGCAGTGTTTACAAATACGGATCCGAGAAGTATATCTTGTCACACACCATGACAGAACAATGTATGGAAAACTCTAGAGCAGGTCGTCTCGCGGCCATTGCCCGTACAAGCCTGGTTCTACTACCAGGCGAGTAGACACATAAAGTGCCGGGAGCACCGGTGCGTTCCTTTTGGAGATCCTGGAGCTCCCAAGAAGGCACAAAAGCTTGCTACCGACCATAGATGAAATTCGATAGCGTATGTGAATTTACCAACCTGCATTTGGTCAGCGTGTTAGATATGGCCCAATCACCACTTGTGGGTTGCTCTACATTCTGCAGTGGACGTAATTTGATGACGATTAAGTAGGTTCGTGTGGGCCCGGTAGCTAGCCCTATTGTCAGAGTTTTTAAGCCGCCTGAAGGCTTCTGGACAACCGGGGCCTACAATTTAAGGTGTCATCCAAGCCACGGTAGCGCTCAGATGGAAATGCTACCCTCGGTCATCCATCTGAAGACTAAGTAATATAGGCCGGGTGACTAGCCTTGGTGTCATAGTTTTAAGGCTGCCTGATGACCTCTGACATAGCTAAACGGTTAAAATCTGAAGACTGAACGTTGCTTAACTTCGATGATTGCTAACGAACACCTAGTCAAACTATGCTATGAACGCTACAATGAACTATTACAGGCAAGTATAGTACATAGATTTTTAGATTCAGTAAGTTGTCGTTAGTTGTGAACAAGCACGTTGCCAACCTGATTCAATTTCCATGTTAATCTACAGCGAGACAAAGTCCGCCTTTGTATCACACAAGTTTGGGCGCACTGAGGATTTTTTGCCCGACTGTATGAGACGTCAAGTGGGAATTCAATAAGTGCTCGCTTTCGGAGAGTAATGATTGTTTGCGCTTGTGGGGCTCGAGTCGAGGGCTAGGGGTGGAAATGCTTCAGTTTGACAATGATACTGTGAGAGGTTTCTGAGGTTTCTCGCGAGAGCTCGTTGCGGAAATGTTACAAAGCCAAGTGTGGTTGAAGAACGTTATAGTTTTTTTTTGATACGTTTATAGCGTAGTAGTTTGACTAGAGGTTTTACAGCGATCACAATTAAGCAACGTTTGGAATGGTCACTTATTTCGGATTGGCGACCGCAGGTGAGATTTAAAATAGATATCTGCCGTGGCTTGGATGACACGTTAAATGGGGGGTCCCAGTTGTTTTAAACACTCAGCACTCAGAGACTTTCAGGTGGCTTAAAAGCTCTTACTTCATTTTGACAACGATACCGTGAGATGTCTCTGAGGTTTCTCGCAAAAGCATCACAATCTCGCTGCGGTTAAAAGAACGGTTTAGTAAGTTTTAGAACTGTACTGTATTCAAGGTGGTTTTAATTTTGTCGCATTCATCATCATTGTCATTGTCAGCCCATAGCTGACCATAGACCTCTTTTATTATACGCCACTGGAGTCCATTTTGGACTCGCGATTTTTACAATATCGTGGATTCAAAGAGCTTTGTAACGCTCCAAACTTTGTTCGAAGTTAACTAAAAGCACTTTGTTTCTCATAGCGAACATATTCACGATAAAAAATCTAAGTTTACTTTTTAAATTTAATGTACTATAGTGGAAGGCAACAATGCCAGTGGCTTAGAGCAACTGGAACAACTCCTCCAGTGGTCGGACGATGACGATAGAAATACATGGTACATTAAATTACATGATCTAAGCCACTCTCGGGCAGACGCTGAAATTAAATGAACAAAATCCCTTATTGGAGACCAGCGCAAGATCAATTGCCCACCCCAAATAAGAACATTTACAGTAGTCCTTAGATCGAAAACTAAAACACAATACCAAGTTAGATGGCCAACATTTTAATACTAAACTTAGAAAACTTCACAGACTTAAGACATAAAGAATCGATTAATATAGTTTGAAACGCGACAGTCTGAAAGAGCCTTTACATGGTCTGATTCTATATCAAACACTGTCACTGGTTTATTTGCATATTCGGCAAGATCATAATCATGGCTAATAGTTTTTGCATTAGGATGTAGAATGCCTTTTATAAGAACTATTTCTGAATCCAGTTTGAAGGAGGGTTTATATTCTTTAGCCATTTTAATTCTTTGGTAAGCAGCTTGGAGTATACTCTTCACGTATTCATGACTATAGGCGACATTGTATTTAGCTTCATTTATAAGTATTTCTACTTTTTCTGTCCATTCTTCTGCTTCTTTTAACTTTAGGTAAAAGTTGTGAGATTGTTTTCCACCAAAAAGTGTGTAAAAATGTTCCAATACACAGTTTTGCAGTTGTTCTTCTGTAAGGATGCCCAAGTAGGCATCAAGATGAAGACGCAAAGCATCTGGACTGCTGTCTAAGCAGAGCACCACGCCGAGTATACCTGTAAATGTATAAACATGAATGAAAGTTCCTTAAATAAGCTCATTGTATGTGTAAAAATAATTTCAATAAAGAAATATTAATGTACGTTAAAATGTATAAAACTGTGTTCCGTGCTTCTTACGTAAAAAAATAGACAAAACAAAAATACGTTTAGTATTTTATTTAGTTATTAGTAGGACAAAAAATATATGGTTTGAAAGCGTACAAATGTTTTTACCTTCTTTTTCCAATAAAGCTGCTATTTCTAAAGCAATGTTTACTCCAAATGAATATCCCATGAGATAAAATGGTGATTTAATGTGAATCCTTGTCTTCATGTACTGGAATAATATCACTATGATAAATACAATATCTGTAGAAGCGTTCAATTTTGACCGACTAATTTGTACATAAGCTCCTTGTCAGTAAATTAATTGACTTTATTTATTATTGAGCAACTTCCAAAAAAGAGGAGGTTCTATGTTCGTCTATGCAAAGACAAATATTTCGGAAATCCTCCCAAACGGATGAATATAATTATTTTTTTACCAAAATGACATAACCGACTTCAATAGAGTACAAAACTCGAGTGGTGCGCTCAATGAGAATTTGCACATTATTGTTGAATTTTCAAAAACGGCTTAACTGATTTTGATAAAATTTAAATGGGACCGCCTCGGGAGTAGGTTTGTGTATTCTTTTTATTTCTTACTTAAAAACTATTTTTCATATCGGTTCACAATTCGCAGTTTAGGCGCAGTACACAATAGGCGAAAATATTGATGAACATATTATACAAAAAATACGTACAAACGAACATAGAACCTCCTCCTTTTTGGAAATTGGTTAAGAACAGGGCTGACAATTTCAACAGCTTTCTAATATAAAACGGAATCAAAGACGCCATAGACTTACGTACAAATTCATCTAGACCAAAAATTACTATAACATGATGAACACTTTCTATAGAGTTTTACTTAAACATTAATCTATTTATCTTCAAGTTAAATTTTTAAAATTATTATCATAATCCAGTAATAATATACTTAATTAAAAAACCCCCGACACAAAAATATTTGACAACAAACTTTCAATTGACAACCATTTTGGGCACATTTGTAGAATTTTGGTTCTTCCATCCCCACTTTAACCCACCATAACTCTTAAACGGCTCAATCGATTTTTATAAAACATAGCTAAGAACACTCTCGATTAAGTCTCCTTTTATCCAAAAAAAACTAAACTGAAATCGGTTCAGTGGTTCGGGCGCTATGATGCCACAGACAGACAGACAGACAGACAGACAGACAGACAGACAGACAGACAGACCGACAGACACACAGACAAACAGACACGTCAAACTTATAACACCCCTCTTTTTCGTCGGGGGTTAAAAATTATAACTTTGACTCCCTAAAATTATAATGGTTAGAGGGTAAAATTGAGTAAAAAAGAATTGTTATTACCTCGAGCAATCTCTTAGCAATCTTAGGGATACTGTCATTCCAATATGGATCTAGTTGCAAAGCTATTACCCTTTTCTTGAGTCGTTCTGATATAGAAGTCAAACATTCT
This sequence comes from Hypomecis atomaria, assembly GCA_964007245.1. Classification (NCBI taxonomy): domain Eukaryota; kingdom Metazoa; phylum Arthropoda; class Insecta; order Lepidoptera; family Geometridae; genus Hypomecis; species Hypomecis atomaria. The sequence continues at coordinate 3,672,969 of OZ023296.1, read as the reverse complement.
GCATTTCCTTCAAACCCTGGTATCATAATTACGTAATCATGTTCTGGATCCATATTCAACTCAGACTGAAAAACAAAAATTTAGAGTAATCGATACGTAATCTTAACTTTATTGATAGACGTGGGGTAGACCCAGAGCGTTCCTTTTGCTACATCACTCCTATCATACGTTACTTTATCGTCAATTTCTTTCTCTCGCATATAATCACCTTTCACACTGTTAATTCATCTTTTTATTGGTCTTTCTCTCCCACTAAAACCGCTTTCTTTAATATTCAGAGTTCTATTAACTAGTTATACGACTCTCGTCTGTTCTACATCACCGCGACCGAATGTCGCTTGTTATTCAAATACAAAATGTGATCTCAATTTTTTTTTCCAAAATACTCAAAACAGCAAGCTCTAAAATTATAAGTATTCTAACATTTACCCGAGGTTTTGACCTTCTGATATTAAACAAAAAACAATTAATGCCAAATCGATGCAAAAAAACAAACCATTAAACACACTTTCCGATATCAAATAGGACAAATACAGAAAACATTCTAGAAAAAAAAACAACGCGTTGCACTCCGGAAGTGCCGGCAGAAGTGAAAACTTGAACATATTAAGTTCTATCATTTATGTGGTAAAATACAATATCACACACGCACACTCGCGCAAGCGCCCTGCGCCGCTTAAACGAAACAACAGGAGCAGGCATATATTTTCGCCGCACGGTAGAAAGAGAGGACTACTCTCTCTCCGTCTTACGAACTTCTGATAAGGTCACGTGTCTTGACGCGAGTTTAATTTTTTTATACTACACCTGCTCGGAAAGTACCTTGATACTTTATCAAATTTACGGTAGAAAGTACGTCATTGCATATCGAACAAATATGCGGGGAGAAAACGCATCTGAGCGGGAGAGAAAAGTGTATGAAAATCCATTTCTTACGTGGTTTTTCTTTTTTAATTTTGGGTAAGATTATGCGCTGGTAACCTAAATATCAAAAGCCAAAAAGTTTTTACGGTGAGTTTTTATCTCCAAGTTCGCAAAATGACACTGGCCACTAGCTGTGTGTTGGATGGTGTCAAACAATTTGAAAAAAGAACATGTGAAAATTGCAGACGCCATTGGCGCCATTTTCAAGTGTTACATTAAGCTTCACTAACTGCAAAAATTTCAATATAAATTTCAATTAGTAAAGATTTAGTTTTTTATTTTCCTCGTAGGTGTAGTATAAAGCACTACGTATCACTCGAGAGAAAGTGCGATTCCCGATCTCGGGTGTTTTAAAGCCCTCGCCTACGGCTCGGGCTTCAAACGACACCCTCGACGGTAATCGGTCACTTTCTCCTCTCGATGAACAATGTACTATATTTTCCATCTCAAAAAGTGCACAACGCCGCTGAAGAAGTGTTCACATTAAAAACTAACCTCAAAATCGGAGCATAATTTTGATTTTATTTGAACGATAGGTTCAGTGGCATCAATTTCATTTTCCGGAATGTAACGATAAAATGCTTTTAGTCCGGCTTCAAAATGTTTGCTCATATTTATTTTTGTTATATTATCTTTTTCGTTGTCCATCTTTGAAGATATGTGTACGTTGATATTCTTTTGTCTTGAACTGGTTTCAAAAACGTTGAGCAGTGCTGTGGTAAATATTTGATGCTGTATCTGCAAAAATATGGTGTCCCTGGCGTTAAGATATTGAAGATTAAATTTTATAAAGTAAATTTCGAATTTTAACCATTTTTTTTAGGGTTCTGTACCCAAAGGGTAAAAGCGGGACCCTATTACTAAGACTTCGATGTCCGTCTGTCCGTCTGTCTGTATCCCATGTACCGTGATAGCTAGGCAGCTGAAGTTTTCACAGATGATGTATATCTGTTGCCGCTATAACAACAAATACTAAAAACAGAATAAAATAAATATTTAAGGGGGCTCATACAACAAACGTGATTTTTAGGAGTTTTTTGCTCGCTATTAATAACGGCAATAGGAATGGGGCTACCATACGGTACGGAACCCTTCATGCGCGAGTCCGACTCGCACTTGGCAGATTTTTTACAAACAATTTACCATAAAAACCTTTAAGGCTAAGAACTCACGGAGCGGTTTTTTCCCGTGCCCGCCACAGTGGTGGGAAAGCAGTTTTAAAATGTCAATTTTAAAATTGTTTTCGTGTTAACACAGGCATGTTGGTCTAGTGGTAGTGACACACGCCTTTCAATCATGAAGTCGTGGGTTCGAATCCCGTCCCGTACCAATGAGTTACTTGGAATTTATTTACGGAATTTCACCCCACTAGCTTTTCGGTGAAGGAAAACATCATGAGGCAATCTGCATACGTCCGTAGAAGAAATTCGATGGCGTATGTGAATCCACCAACTCGCACTGGGCGAGCGCGGTGGATATGGCCCAATTGAATCACCCTTCGTGGATTGGCCTACGTCCAGCAGTGGACTATTAAAAGTCTGATACAGATACAGTAAACGATTATATGGGTACCTTATTTGGCTTAGAATAGCTCAAATACAAAAATGGAAGTCCAAGCTCTTTTCGACACAAATATATTTTTTCAATATCGTTCTGTATATTTTCATTCAAAAATTCCAGTGAGGCAGCTGTCATGAGGCCAAAATATCTGAAACCATTATTATATTAATTATTTATATTACACTCTCATTACAACGGTACAAGCTTGTAACAAAGAACCTCAATTGGTCGTGTACCACAATATCATAAAAACAAAGTTACTTCGGTATTATTCTTCATTCTATTTTATTTTTAACGACATCTAAAAAGGTGGAGTTACCTACTGTATTCGTCTGTACCTATGTATGTCTTTGTGAATGTTTATCGATATTTTCGCCAATTGTGAAAAGATTAAAAAAAATTTTCGTAAGACTATACTCTCAAGGCACTAATGAAACCATCTATTTAAATTTTATCGAAATATGCTAAGTCGTTTTTGAAAATTCAAAAATAATGAAACAATTACTATATGGATGACACATCGATTTGTACTAACTATTCGAATTCTGTACACGGTGGAAATCGGCTATGCTATTTTTGGCGAAAAATAATTTACCTTAGTTCTTTGGATTGACGAGATGCTAGATCCAGATTGGATACAATCAATGAAATATTTTCTGTATTTTCTTCTACTATTTTACAACTCTTTATATAATTATTGCAAGTAACAAATATTCCTTCCAGTGTACCTAATTTGGCTTCAGTTTGTATAATAAGGTCTCGGCATTTATATTCTGTCTGAAGGTCATCCGAATTGAATACAATAGTAACTTCGAGTTTTTGCCAAGATCTGAAAAATTAAATTAATTACAGTTACGTTAAAAAAAAACAATAATGAACGTTATTATGATGAGTTCGTGTTAAAACCAATGTATTATCTTTAGAAAACTGCTAAAAGGTATAACGTTACTTTTGATTGAGCGCTACCATAATCCAGATAATAAATCTGATTTTTTAGCGCTCAATCAAAAAACCGGACAAGTGCAAGTCGGACTCGCATACGAAGGGTTTCGTACCGTTTGGGCCCCTTTAACTCTATTTCAAGTGTCTACCTGTTGCCGTTATTAATATCGAAAATAAAAATGGCGAAATCCCGTTTGTTGTATGGAAATGTAATTAAAATTTACCCTTCAATTTTTTTTTCTGTTTTGTGATTTTAATATTTCTTTATTTATTTATTTCCAATTACTACATAATTATTGTTGTTACTTATAACGGCAACAGAAATAAGCTTATGATCTGAAAATTTCAACTGCCTATCTATCACGGTTCATGAGATACAGTCTGGTGACAGACAGATGGACGAACGGACAACGAAATCTTAGTAATTGGGTCCCGATTTCACCCTTTGGGTACGGAATTCTTAAAAGTTACACGTAGTCACTTTTCGAAAGGATGACGGTACTGATCTATGATTCATTGACATGAATTTCTGTTTGATAAATTAATAAAATAAAAATAATATACACTTACGCATATTTGAAATGAAAGTAACCGGTCATCAATTTTGAATCGCAATGTATCAGCAATTTTTTTGCTCCTCTTTTGATTAGAAGCTCTATGAATTCAACTCCTAATTCAGAGCCATCCCACAAAACAATGAAAGATTTAGTCGGGCTCAGAAGCATTCTGAAAAAAAGGGTAAAAATTAAATGAACCTTTATAGGTACATATTTATTTATTATATACATATTGTCCAATAAATAAAATATATAGTTTATACACGGCGGATCCCGTCGCCGACAATAATTTGAACCACAAGTAGTACTAGTAAGCAGTAATCATAAAGGCCGACAATATTTTGATCCACAACCAGTAATTATGAAAGTTATAAGAAAACAAAAATTTAATTAGAAAAACGTGAGTCGTATGCATCCAGACAGATTGGCAAAGGTCTTAATGGTGCCCCTGTCCAGTCGACCCCGAGGCCGTCCTCCAACACGATGGTGCAATTAAATCGAGAGGTTTAAAAAGGATTGGACGGAAGTAGCACAGAACAGAAAGTAATTGAAGGAATTGGGCGAAACCTTTGCCGAGCTGTGGGACAGTACAGGTATACTATAAAAAAAGCAATGTATTAATAGTATTCTCACCTAGAAACTTTTACCAGTTGATCTCTCGAGGTTACTATTTCATTCATATTTATCAGCACTCTGCCTCTGTTGTTCTTCGATGAAATAAAATTGAATGCTCTATTTATTTCTAGCGGTGAAAACATGTTGTATGTTAATGGTCTTACAAATCCTTTTGCTATACCTTCACTGATCATTGTGTGCAGTACCTAAAACGATTTTAACAAATAAAGTAGCTTCAAACGATTTTCCGCGCAATTTATGTTCATTAGTAGAGTCTAAAACTTTAAGGGTCTACGCTACGTTAAGCGTGCGCACGCGGGGGGTACCCGCCTGGCGTGTAGATAGGTATGTATTGAAAGAAAAGTTAGAGCAGCGCCAAAGAATATATAATAATACTACGTATAGAACGGCCACTCGTTACCCCCCACCCGTTTGAGTCTTCCTCACTTCCACTCCGCGTTTCACGGACGAGGTTTGTACACCGCGTGTGGGCTGCACTGGCCGGTGGATTTTCTAATAAAAACTACCTAGACTGTGATAATAGGGAAGATTTATACTGTGCATGGTTGAATATCAATGATACGTAACATAACAAGAAATTTTAATGTTTCCCTAAGGATAACTAAAAGACAATTATTTTACATTATTCGGTAACTTCCTCTTGATATTTTCTTTCAAATGAATTACATCGGTTAATTTTTGCTAAAATACTTCCAAATTAAATAATTAATATACTTTTTAAGCACTAGATTTATATTCATTTTTGCAAATTGAATACGCAACTGTCTCACTCACGCGGCATGTCGTCACGTTGTGGTGATCGCTGACAGCCATAGTCGTTCCGCACACAAATGCACGTGTAGCGACCGTGTGTATGTGTGTTGTCTGTGAGTAAGTACTGTGTTAGTGTGCGTAATACAGCAGATTTTGTATGAAAAATCGCGGAGTGTCCGGGCTGTGGCAGCGCTCTCTGACTCGGACGCGTTCGACGGGTTTATACAATCGCGGCGCGTTCCGTGCACCCGCCGCGTGTGAACGCTTAACGTAGCGAAGGCCCTAAAATATTTTCTAAAGTCCCCGTCACGAGAAGCTATAAATTTTGTAAACAAGTTCAGGAGTTCACAACATTAGGACCAACAAAAAAATGAATTTGTTTAAGATTTAATAAAATATTAAGTAACAAATATTAATGAACATATATTATTTAAGAATAATTATTCGCTATATAAGCTATATCTCCATTGGTATACCAATTAACCTAACCAATTACTTCACAATTTAAAACCTACTTCTTATATTAACCTTATCTTAACAACAATAAAAAGTGATAACGAAACAATAACAAAATTAACAATAACAACCAGATCCGCGATATATGCAAAGCAATGAAACAAACTCGTACGCATTCGAAACTCGAATGACGCGTTTATTTCAAAACGGCGTCCCGATAGTTTACAATCCCTGCGACGGACGCATTCCGGTACCAAGAAACACAAACGATAGCGCTTTGCGTCGTTAAAATATGATCCGACTAAATTAAATTGGTTGTTACTTTCATATAACCCGTCTATATTTCATGTCGATTGAATATGGTCAATTATTATTTTCTCGCAGTATAAAATGTCTACTTAGTAAAAGATGTTTGTTTACATAATTTATAGCTTCTCGTGACGGGGACTTTAGTCGAAAACTGCATGCCCCTGAACCAAACATGATAACTTAATTTCGAAAAAATTATGAGATCAATATTGAAATTACTATTTATGCACGTGAAATTGAATGCGTTGTACAGGACTTGCTGCTATGCACACAGATAAATGTTGCAAGATCATTTGTGTTTCTAACTAAAGCAATCGCGTTAAGAGAGGAGCGTGCAATTTTAGACTAAAATGTTAAAAAAATTGTTAAAAGATAATTTTAATACCAACTTAATCAGTTTCCACTAGAAAAAGGGGCAGTAAAGCTTCGAGCAAATATCTACAGAGCCACAGTCCCTAAGTAAAAATATAAAAAAAATGAGCGAGCGCCGTCATACATACCGACTAAGATATTTACATTAAAAAATTCAGAATGACCCGTTTTCTCGAATCACGACGTTATGTCACCTAATTAGTGCTTGTTACCGAGCACTTAGGCATCGTGCGGTATGTAGTCGGCTTACAATCGCCTTACGACTAACTAAAAAGACTGTCCACTACATAGTTTGGGCTCGCACACTTTTTTTGCACGATTGAGACTGTATAGATAATTATTTGCTCGAAGCAGCAGAGTTAAATTTTTATACAATTATTTAGTTAATTAAAAAAATACCTTCTTATATCTTTGGAATTTGCCATAAAAAATTGTTGAAATGTTGACAGACTTATAATTTTTGGCTTCTCTGAGGAAGGACATTGGCATAGTTTTGTTATCTTGCTGATCAGAATCATTTAGGTCCAAAAAATCACCTCCAAACCCTACGCATCCCATAGCAGTCTGAAACATAAATCAGGCAATAAGTTTATTATATCATTTAAAAACTTACTACAGGTAAAATATTTATAGTTGCTTCGTATTTGAATCTTTATCCTGGCGAAATGACATTAAGGATCTATTTGGAACCGAGATGACAATTGCTACTGCCGACACCACGTTCAACAGCTGATACAAGTGAACTGTGACCGACTTCATTTGTTTTCGACAGAGTTGCATTAATCCTATCCTACTATAATATTATAAACGTGAAAGTTTGTAAGGATGGATGGATGTATGGATGTTTGTTATTCTTTCATGCAAAAACTACCGAACGGATTGAGATGAAACTTTGCAATAATCTAGCTCATATGTCAAAATAACACGCTATAAATTATAATGATATTGCGTAATTTTTCTATATTTTTAACAGTAAGTGTTAAGTTAGTAGGAAAAATTCTGCCATCTGCGAGCTATTCTAGCGTGCGCTCCAAGAAATGTCAAAAAGAACTGTCGAATCGAACAAATGTCAAATCGATTTTCTTTGTTTTTTTCACCTCCTTAAGGGTTGATGGCTCACAAGACATTGGCAAAATTGTGAAACACCTTCGCAGAAGCCACAAATCAAAAATTGATTAAGGGTGGTAAGGTAGGGCCTCGAAATAACATGCGGGCGAAGCCGCGGGCAAAATCTAGTAGGTTATATTAGCCGCTGCACGTGCTGTAGGCAGCTGGTAGCTTGGTTCGAAATGACACTTTACACAACATTTTATTGCTTTTCGTTATCTATAGGGTTGTTGGTAATCAATTAGTATCCTTTTAGGGGTGTACATCAAAACTAACAACTTTTGTTAAAACTACTGCTGTTCCATACATTTTGTCGAGGGTAAACGATATTATTCTATGGAACAACATTTTTTTTGAGATTTGTTAAAAGTCGTTGAACATAAGTTGTTAGTTTGTTGTACAGTATATGTCCCTTAAAGGATGCAAATTGATTACCAAGAACCGTTTACATGGTTAATCATGTTTTTATTAATTTTCCTTAATATATTTTTACGTGGAATTTTATTTTTATTTTGTAAAGAGAAAAAGAATACATACTTCACGAATTTTTCCGGAACCAGTACTGATGACAACTCTGCATTTTTTATTGTTTGTCCTTGCAATAACCATGGTTTTGAAAGAATCATCATACGTGTATCCAATATTATTTTCTAAAAATAGTTCATAAATTATTATTTACATTCCAAAAACTATTCACTACATCTCCAGAATTAAAAACCATGTCTTTCAAAAATGAAACATTACTTTGACTACTAAATATATTTTTTTGTCATTTGAATTTGATGGCATAGTAAAAGTTGTAAATAATGAGTTGAATCATATTTACAGATAGCGCGCGAGTTGAATGCAGTCGGGGTCTGAGGTAAAGAGCGGGAGCATCTCCCCCCGCTATCCGCACGCCCCACCTCACGCGCCTGGGCGGGTTGGGCGTGCGGATAGCGGAGGGAGACATGCGCATTCGGGTCAGAGACCGTGTGTAAGATCTCCCCAAATATTTATTTATTTTATTTTATTTAATACCAGTCTACTACCCTATTCTATATAAATTTTCAGCTTACCTCTTCATGTCCAAGGCCCACTGCTGCCATTTTTCCTTCAATAAACTTAGTGTCATATCCTGCTATAGCACGACAATAAGATGCTAAAATAGTTTCTTCAACAGTCAAACACCCATCAGCGTAAGCGCACGCTGTTTCTCCAACACTATGTCCTAAAACATATAAAATAATAATTGATCGAGCGTAGGCGAAGATCTCCATCTAGACACGAAAATTTTACTCTCATCTGCCCAGATATTGGTTTTCGTCTACATGTCGCATTTTTCAATGGATCTCAAAAAAATTGGTAAAAGTTTTATATTAACAGTGTTCTTTGACGAAGGAGGGAAATTTGCTGTCGACTGCCTCGGTGGTTAGTGACCCTGACTTCTGGGTCAAAGAGTGTGATGAACATAGGTGTTTGCTCTGTGTCTGGGTGTTATTTAGGTACTATCTATTTAAGTACGAATTTAAAATATGTATATGTAGTATATCAGTCTCTGGCAGCCATATCACAAGCTATGCTTAGTTTGGGATCAGAGACCGTGTGTTAGATGTCCCCTAATATTTATTTATTTATCAGCCGATTTCGATAATATTTGGCAAGATTGTTGAGTACTCGCGGCATATAAGTTTAGCGCTGAGCAAAGTGTGGAGGGAATGGCTGCGCATGAGTTTAGTATGGCGGTCACCATGCGCAGCCATCCCCTCCACAGTACCCTCAGCGCTAGACTTACGTGCCGCTACATGTATCTAAATCAATCAAGTTTTGCGAGTATGAATCAATTCAGTCAAGAGCGAGTCGGGATACATGAAGATTCAGTCAAAGAGATGTGACGCGACTTCGCGAGATCTATTGTTCAGAGAACTACTAGTATATAATATAGAACTGAATGTATGTAGATGAATGCCGTAACGCGCGAAGAGACTCGTGACGGTCGAATAATAATCGGCCAAGAACGAGTCGGACTCGCGCACGGAGGGTTCCGTACTGGGAGCCCCCCTTAAATATTAATTTTAATTTAATTTGTGTTTTAATTTAATTTTAATTTAATTAATTTTTAATTTAATTAAAGTGAATATGTAAAAAGTATGTAATATTTAACTGTCATAGTCTATTGCTTATTGTTACCCTAGCAACCAAAAATAAGTGTGTCACTTCTGTCAAATGTTTGAAATATAAACAGCTAACAGTTTACAGATTTAATTTTACTATATATTTTTTCCTCAGAATAAGGAAAAACAGTAGAAGTGACATAAAGTAAAAAAGTTGTGATGCATGATTCCTCAATCAAATAAGCATTTTAAATGATATATTCAATCCTCATTTTAATGTTTTATTTCTTTATTGTATGGATTTGATGTCATTGTTATAGTTGCATTTTGCCAGCGCACTATTAGACCATTGTAAGATCATTTGTGCTAATATTAGCATTCTAAAATGCAAAGGGTATGGCCATGTTGAATTAATTTAGGGTTCGTTGATGGACCTGTTTTTTTTTTTCAATCTCTGTAATCCATGCCTATATTTACACAATATGTACAAGTTGCAACATTTAACTTTTACTCACAAAATGGCCAACTAAATGTTATTCTTACAATTGTTTTCACAAAATCGATTTAAGCTCAAATCATCTTATATTGATCTTGTTTTTTGTATTGTAAGTATGTTAATCCAATATCACTCTAATATCTTACTAAACTTGTGTAATTGATCTTATAACAGTTTTAAATAAGATCAGAAAAGCACGCACTTGTAGTGGTTTTATGTTATGCTGATATTAGTCTGACGTTCTTACAAAAGCATTTATCAAGACCATTATGAAATCAAATGAACTTAGAGAATGGGGATATAAGAGCAGTTATTCTCAAGTGCAATGAGTCTTCGTAAATGTTATTGTAGGAGTAAGAGGCTTATAATGGTATTATAAAATGCGCTTATATACATATATGAGACAAGGTAATAAGAGAGAGATCTCTTGAGTCCGTACTAGCTTGTCGAATGCTAATATAAGATCAATAACATGTTCCAAAACAATTATAAGAGCGTTATAAGCCTACCACTCTTATAAAAGGCGTAATCTAAGACTTTTTTGCTGGTTGGGTACTTCCTGAAGTTCTAGAAAGCTGAAATTTGGTGCGGAGGCTAGTAATGATTAAAATACAACAGGTAAATTCTAAAACTTGAAACTTTTACGAGTGCTCCCCAACCCCTTAAATTAGGGGATGAAAGTTTGTACGAGACTTCCACAATTTTTATGCTAGGCGTCTGAAAATTGATATGAGATCCTTGATTATGATCCTTGTTAGAAATAAAAAACACATGTTCTAGGATTTTTAGTAAATCACCACCAAAACCCCAAAACTGGGGAATGATAATGATCGAGAGATGTCCACAAATTTCCACGAATGCAAGATTTTAATAAATCCCCAACCCCTAAAATGGGGGGATGGAAGTTTGTATGCTACTTGTGCATATTTTGGCGATAAAGGTCTGAAAATGGATAAAATTACTTATCTAGACACGCGGCAGCGTGTCCAGCCAAAGTGTTCTACAGAAAACTGGCGACGCAGCGGCCGTGTGTAATATTACACGAACTATTTGGAGCTACTTTTGACCCCCTCACAACTCAAAAACTACGGCACATTTACTAACGTCTTTTAGTTTATCAAGAATCTAAAATTTCATAAATTTTGTTTAATTAGTTAATGATATATTAACGTTTAAAAACTCGTGTTTCATTGACTGATTCACTCACTGATTCACTCACTGACTTTTAGATCAAAAACCTAACCCACTTCCAGATGACCTAGAATCTTGATATTTGGCACCAAGGTAGACTATCGGGCATTAATAAAGGAAAAAATCTTAAAATTGAAAATTATTGATAATTAGTACTAATAACAAAGTAGTTACTTTTTATGATAAACATTTCAAAAATTCTTCGCGGATGCAGGATTCGCGAAGAATTTTTGAAATGTTTGTAACAAACCTCAGATGGTTTGATCGTCCACATCTGAGTAATTAGGCATAGGAATAAGGCATTCTTGTAGGTCAGGAGTCTCTCACATGAGGATATAATTCTTTTTAATATTATCTAAAGAAACTTTCCATTCAAATGATATTCAAACAATCAGGTAAATAAAAACATTATAAAAAGGCAACAGATCGTCAATCTAGGTATGAAAACTCTTTGCAGAACTTGAGAATTTAAAATAAGAGGAAAAAAGGAACAGAGATTTTGGACGGGACTGACAGCAGGGACTTCACTTGAGAAAATTATAGAAAAATGTTGGAATATTTCATCTTTAATAGAGATATTTAGTTTTGTTCCGCAAGATTCAGAGAAAGGAAAAGCAGAGAAGAGTTTACTAACTAGGAGAATTTTGATCCTGGTCTAAAAAGTGGAAGTTGGAAGAAAGTTGTTTTCGATCGAAGGACGAGGATGTTCCTAGAGGATTTGGTTTCGTATAATCGTATCACTTTTTAAATAGATATGTCATAGTAGGTATAGAATTGTTCAGCAGATGATGTTCCTGCGAGTCGGCCAGATCAGTACTGCATTGGACTTTTGGATGATTTACTGTTGTATTAATGTACAAATGGACATCAGATGAAAAGAGGAGGTCTATCATATGGAGATAGGCCTATATCCGCCTTACTGAAACGATGTGGTATGGAGGATTCTCACACGTATCTATTCTTTTATGAGTATGAACGAGTTGCTTACGACGCTACGCTACACCACAGAAACAAGGCAATATTATCTACTCTGACCTGTTGCGGGTTGATAAATACGCATACGTCTTCAGGTTATGGCGGTCTAGCATAAGTTGACTTACGATGTTTCCTACTCTATAGAAGTATGTTACTGTCGAAACTATCCTTCATTGAGTATTTACTCACGAGTAGAAGATAGAAGCTTCTAACACTCGCCCTTTATGATTTCTATGTATGAATTACAAATGTTTTAATTATTTGTCTTTTTCAGCTTCGACTATTTGTGAACATAAAATCTTAAGATATTATATTCTATGCGGATTGAGAATCTCCAGAAATTGAGAAATTTCCAGACATGACGTGCTTTACCTACTCGTACAATTTGCGAAGAACAGAGTGTTCATAGATAAAATGTCATTTATTTATATTATGGGGATTGAAGAGTCGACTTTTGCTATATCTTATTATTGCTACATCTCATTATTTTAATACTAGCCGTAAGTGCTACTCGATCAATGCTGTATTTTCATTAGTGTGCAGAACTCTTGAAGCCAGATAGAGCTTGGGCCAGTGTTTCTCATTTCCGAAATGGAGGGATATCCCGTGTCCGTATTAAGAGTGTAAATTCTGATCACTTTGAAATAAAGCTATTGATAGCTTATTGGTTTAAATACTATTTTATAAGGCGAAGTCGATTCTCGAACCTTTATCTATAGTAATCTTGGAGCTTTTCTTGAGAACACTCTGGATTTCATGCAAGTTTTATGATTTTCCTGACTTTATGAAGTAATGTTAATCTGACTATAGACTGACACACTCGCGACTCCTGGTTTTCTTTCCTGCTTTCTTTTCCCAGGATGGCGTTAGATTTACGAAAGCAGAGTAGAGTCATTTTCATGGTTTTCAGCTCTCTCGAGCGCCATGACTAAATAATCAGAGATAAACATAAAATAAAATAAATCTCTGATACCTAAATAAAATTGAATAAATTTAAAATATTAAAATTAATTGTCAGAAATAAATTAATACTATTCTTTCTGGCATTCCTATCTTTTATTATATTCGTAGTTTGATAATAATATTAGTTCAATAATAGAGTTTCTTTGTTCTAGAGTACTAGTTTAAAGGAATTTTCTTCTCATCTCATGTCTAATATTTTCTGTGCAACTAAATCAATATTTTATACTTAGATTTATTGAAGCTTATTTATGTAAAACAAATATTCTAAATTAACACCATCTATAACAGAGAAGCTCTAGAATCACTATTTCTACATAGCTCTTGAGACATTAGTTAGGTACTGCATTTCACTCTGAGATTAGTAATATACTTTCAAGTTCATAGAAGTTCAAAATAGGTAAACCATAGGGTTTTTGTTCTGAACTTAGGTCAATTATCAATAGGTAGTTATGTATTAATCAATCAGGTAGTTATGTATTTCGAATCACCTTTACCTATGGTTTATGCGGTCTATAACGCAGGATCTACCACAAGACGACCACTGGCCAAACTAACGTACAAGTAGGTAAGTAAATTAGATAATTAGGATAGGAATCTCACAGTAGAAAACTAATAAAGCAGACGGCGCTAGGTGAGAATTATTTCGTTGTGAACTTCAGAAGTTCAAAAATGTTAGTATTCATATTTCTTATTATTTATCAATACAAATAGTAAGCTGAGATCTTATTGAATATCTGTGTCGATATTTAATGCATTCTTAATATCTTAGGATATTTCTTTAATGAGGTTCAATTTATAATTTGTTCACAATCAAGTGGAATCAGGACGCAAAGCTAGTTCGCCATAAAGATATGATTCATTGAAAGCAAATCAAGGTTCTATAATCATTTTCTCTGACATTTTATTTTAGACAGGTTTCTTAAAATAGTTTCAACTCTTCTTAGGTTTATAAATGAGGTTAAATAGGCAGGCTAGGCTAGGTTTGTTACAATTTTATCATAAAAAGTAACTCTTTGAGATAAACCTAGTGCGGGATGCACTATAAAAATTAAAAAATCATTTCATTAACAAAGTAATTGTAAAATTTACCTAACCAATACTCCAATAAATGGCGGTAGCGTCGCGAGGCACTGAGATTTTCGATAGATGAACCATGCCATTTGTGATAGTAATATAATAAATACTAGATAACTTTTTCAGAGATAAGTGTACTATGATAATCATGATGTAACTAATAATTATTTCTGAACAAAAAGTTATGATATCTCATCAAAAACATGTTTTTGATGAGATCATAATTTACAAAAGTAAATGTTGTGTAATCTAAAATACGTAGATGTGACGTGTGTGTTATTGTACTTGTAAAAGATTTTGACATTGATTATTTAATAAAAACTTAGGTATTTGTTTAAGAACTGTTGTACAGTAATATACACTACATTGTGCAAATAATGAAAAATAAATAAATTTAGTAAATAGGTAGATTTGCAAAAGGAAGTAAAATCTACAAAATATATTTACATTTAAAATGAAGGAGACTACAGTACCTTCAAAAAGGCATCAGATCTTTTATAGACTAAGCATGAAACTTGCAATAAGTTGTAGTAAGTTTGTATTTAGCACATTTGTAAATTTCAAACATCATGTTGCAGGAACATGTCAGTAACATATATCTTATTGTTAGGTTGAAACTTATTAAAAGTTATTTAGTTACGTTACTGTTATATTTTTGCGTGAAACTTTATATTTCAACTTTGCAGGGATATTGCCTCCTACCTAATCGTAAGTAATTAACATTGTGGCGAAAATGTATTTAGATCGTTACAAATTAAAATTTGCAGCAGTATAATTTTACTAACTTCACTGTCCGTCATTGCTTGTACCTTACAAATGAAAGTTACTGAAATGTTATACTGTAACATTGCGACAATATGTCTTTTTTTATTATTATTTTTTCAACTTTCCTACAACATTACGAATTAGGCTCGTTATTTACATTACCTATGTAATGTTGCTGGAAGTAAATTTTTGAAAGTTGTGGAATGTCTCAGTTAACATTGATAAACTAGATGGCGTTAGCATCGCACATTGATTTTCTGCATCGCTATGACGTTGTGTTTGCAGAAATTAGTATCCCCATTTGTAAATTTGATTAAAACGTTCCTTATTGCAGATAGAGAAATAAAGTCTCTCATCCTTCCTCACACAAACGCGTCCCTCGGACTTGTACTTAGAACTCAAAAAATTAAATAAAAATTTTTTTTTTAGAACCTGGAACTGAAAACCTACAGATATGTAACTTTGCGACAACTAAATAAATGCAATGCACGTGCAAGTTTCATTTGTAACCTTAAAGCAATATAGTTCAGACAAGTTGCTATTACCTTTCAAATTCAAAGTTAATTTATTGATCACCGAAATTAAGCAACGTTCCGCACGGTCAGTACTGGGATGGGTGACCGCGGGTGGCATTTTCCAACTGAGCGCTACCGTGGCTCGGATGACACGTTAAATTGTAGGCCCCGGTTGTTTTAACCGTTTAGCCATGTCAGAGGCCTTCCATCCATCCATCCATCCATCAGCCATAAGAAGTCCACTGCTGGACATAGGCCTCCCCTATGGATCTCCAATAAGACCGGTTGGAAGCGGCTTGCATCCAACGCGATCCGTCCACCTTGTGGGTGGACGTCCTACGCTGCGCTTGCCGGTACGTGGTCTCCACTCGAGAACTTTTCGACCCCATCGGTCATCAGTCCTCCGCGCTATGTGCCCTGCCCATTGCCATTTCAACTTGCCAATCCGTTGGGCTATGTCGGTAACTTTGGTTCTTCTACGGATCTCCTCATTTCTGATTCGATCTCGCAGAGAGACTCCGAGCATAGCCCTCCATAGCTCGTTGGGCTACTTGGAGCTTACTAATAAAGCCCATAGTGAGAGACCACGTTTCTGTGCCATAAGTCATCACTGGCAACACACACTGGTCGAAAACTTTCGACTTGAGGCACTGAGGTATGTCGGACGAGAAGACGCTACGCAATTTTCCGAACGCTGCCCAGCCGAGTTGGATTCGGCGATTGGCCTCTTTCTTGAAGTCGGACCTACCTAACTGGACTACTTGTCCTAGGTAGACGTACGAGTCAACGACTTCAAGAACCGAGTTCCCAACAGAGATCGGGGTGGGTACAACATGGGAATTACACATAACTTTCGTCTTGTCCATGTTCATCTTAAGACCCACCTGTTGAGAAACCCGATTGAGGCCTTCGAGCATCGTGCTGAGCTCTTCCATCGATTTTGCCATGACTACTATATCGTCGGCAAACCGAAGATGAGTGAGGTATTCGCCATTGACATTGATGCCGAATCCTTTCCATTCCAGGAGCTTGAAGGCGTTCTCCAAAGTAGCCGTAAACAGTTTCGGAGAAATTACGTCTCCCTGTCTTACGCCTCTTTTTAAAGGGATCGCCTTGGAGCTCTCTTCCTGTACTCGGACCGACATAGTGGCGTTATTATACAAGCACTTCAACACTTCGATGTACCGATAGTCAATACGGCATCGTTGGAGAGACTCGAGCACAGCCCAAGTCTCGACCGAATCAAAGGCTTTCTCATAGTCCACAAACGCTAAGCAAAGTGGCAAGTTATACTCTTCGGTCTTCTGTATAACCTGCCGTAGCGTATGAATGTGGTCCATGGTACTAAAGCCCTTTCGGAAACCGGCTTGTTCGGAAGGCTGGAAGTCATCAAGCCTGCGCTCGAGACGATTCGTAATGACCCTTGAAAACAGCTTATAAACATGGCTCAGAAGCGAGATGGGTCTGTAGTTCTTCAATAAGGTGTTGTCACCTTTCTTGAAAAACAACACCACCACGCTTCTGTTCCATGCTTCTGGCGTGATGCCCTCGAGGACGACGGTGTTAAAAAGCTTCTGGAGGACTTTTAGTACCGGTGTTCCACCCGCTCTCAGGAGCTCTGATGTGATACCGTCATCACCCGGCGCCTTGTTGTTCTTAAGCTGATTCAGGGCCATTCTAATCTCGTACAGGCTGATGTCTGGGATATCTTCGGTGAAGTGTCGGGTCAGCTTGGCTCTTGGATCTTTGGCCGCGCTGCTAACAGGCTTAGCGACCGAAGCGTATAACTGTCCATAGAACCTTTCAATCTCCTCTAATACCTCTGCCTTGGTCGACGCTAAACTTCCATCTTCTCTTTTCAGCTTTGTCAATTGGCTTTGTCCAATAGACAAATCTCTTGCGAACACTTTGGAGCCTTTGTTCCGCTCTATTGTCTTTTTAATATGTTTAGTATTAAAAAGCCGGATGTCGTGCCGCAAGGATTTCGAAATTTGTCTATTGAGACGCCTATATGACTTTGCATCATCGGAAGACTGCAATTTTAGCGAGCGTCGTTCGGCCATGAGATTTACAGTGTGATCAGAGAATTTCTGCGGTTTATTTGAACGGCGGGGTCTAAAGAACTTAGCACCCACCGTTTGGACAGTTTCTACGAGCCCGTTGTTTATCTCGTCCACCGACGCAAGGTTCTCTAGGCAAGCAAAACGATTCGAGAGCTCGAGCTGAAAGTCCTCGGGGTTTTGGATATGTTCACGAGTAGGTCGGAGCGTGGACTTCATCAGGCGGGACCTTTCGAGCTTAACATTAATATCTAATGTGCCTCGTACAATTCTGTGATCGCTGCCGGTTTTCACCCTGTGGATCACGGAGACATCATTAAATATTCGTCTCTCGGTGGTCATGATGAAGTCTATCTCGTTTTTCGTGGAACCATCAGGGCTCATCCAGGTCCATTTCCTGTGAGGCGGCTTCTGGAAGAAAGAGTTCATCATAAAGAGTTCCTCTCTCTCCAGAAAGTCAGCCAGCCTCTGGCCCCTAGGGTTCCGTTGCCCATATCCAAATTGCCCCACCCTCAGCTCATCGTCGTTTTTTCTGCCCAACTTTGCGTTGAAGTCCCCCATAACAACAGTGAAGTGGGTCTTAGACATATGAATGGCCCGACTTACGTCCTCATACATAGTCTCCACTTCATCATCTGGGTGTGACGATGTCGGTGCGTATACCTGAATGACCTTCAGCGAATACCTCTTAGATATTCTGAGTATTAGGTATACCACCCTGCTCGACACACTTTCGATGGTAATAATGTTGTTGGTGAGGGACTTGTGAACGAGAAAGCCAACACCACCTTGGGACCGTTGGTCACCTTCCCGGTAGTAAAGCAGGTTGCCGGATTTCAAGGTTATCGTGTCCTCCCCCTCTCTACGGACTTCAGACAACCCCACAATATCCCAACGCAACCTACTCAACTCTTCTTCCAGCTCAGCAATCTTCTCGTCAGCTCTCAACGTGCGCACGTTGTGTGTTACCAGGGCCAGTCGTCGTTTACGGGAGTGGTAGCCGGGCGTCTGCCAGCGATTCTTAGCACCCCCTTCTCCGCCGTTACCGGGGCCGCTACCGTAGCCCCGGGCTAGCGAAGCTGCTGGGGACTGGGGGCCTGGTCTTTTTGATTGTTCCATATTGGGTATTTGCCCGTAATCGCCGCGCTGGGCAAGCGTGGTGGCGATCGCAGAAACGTAGCTTCGCGACAGGGATGCTGCTCCCCATCCCTGCCCTGTGCCATTTTAGCTACATTTTTATTTGAATGGTTATACCGCCATTAGTCGGTTCCGCTGTACCTTAGTCGGCTCCTACGACACCTGGTACTAGAGGGGGGTGCTATTCTACTCTGCCGGCACCCCACGGCACCCCACGGTCAGAGGCCTTCAGGCGGCCTAAAAACTCTGACACCAGGGCTTGCCACCCGGCCTATACGAACTTCCTTACTTACTTACTTAATTCAAAGTTGTGGAAATGTTACACGTTATACTTGCGGAAAGTTAATTTTTCAACTTTCAGACATGTTTCTTGTGTAATGTTACTGCAACTTCACGTTATAAAGTTATAAAAAGTTTTGATGATCAGCTCTGGGCAAGTTACAGGGTTTGTCTACAGCGCGGCCGTTAGGGCTTCGTTTCAAGCTCACAGTAAGCTTGCATGAACGTTGCAACCTTATATTTGTAAGTTACAAGCTTGTTGTTGTTACTTTCAGTAATGTTATTGCAACTTTTGCTCGCTTGGCGGGCCAAGCTTATAACTCTACTTAAGTCTACAAACTCTTACTTTTCAAACTTTACACCTTAGTCAATATTATGTGGCTTGGCCGTTTTGTTACTACAAGAACTACATAAATATTTTATTACAGAGAAGTAATGAACAGTTAATATATTTACACCTTACGCCCATGTGAAAGTAGCGAATAACATTAAATGATTGACTACAAAGATATCATAATCCATCCATCCATCAGCCATAAGAAATCCACTGCTGGACATAGGCCTCCCCTATGGATCTCCAATAAGTTCTGGAGTGGAGACCACGTACCGGCAAGCGCAGCATAGGACGTCCACCCACAAGGTGGACGGATGACCTCATTAAGACCGCAGGATCGCGCTGGATGCAAGCCGCTTCCAACCGGTCTTATTGGAGATATCATAATACGAGTATGTAATTATTTTTCGGAAAAAAAAATGGCATAACTTCAACCGTGTACAGCATGCGTTTTGAAATTCTTTGTAGGTAGTAGAAATGTAAAAAAATCTTTAGTTTAATATTTAAATAGCAATACTTCACGGGGAAAAGTTGCGGGCAAGGACTAGTAACTATTATATAATAATGTTGTGTCGTCGTAACAAAAACTTTAATTTTATTCTATTTCCTGTCTTTTACGCCATTATATGCAAATTCGTGATGTATGTAGAACATAATATGCGAAAATACATAGTGACCTAAAATGATAACATATTTTTTTTATTTGAAAACTACAACGTTTTGAAATTCTTTGTGGTAGAAATATAAAAAGTTTCGATAGTTTAATATTTAAAAATCAATATATCACAGGGGGAAAGTCGCGGGCAAGGGCTAGTAACTATTATATAAACATTTTGTGTGGTCGAAATCTAGCAAAAACTTTAATTTTATTGTTTTTTTTGTATTTTACACAATAATATGCAAATTTTTTATTTATGTAGAACATAATATGCTAAAATACAGAGTAATATAAAATTATTAACATCATTTTAAATCAATTTATTAGTGAGTATTTTACAAACAGTGGAAGTTGTGAGTACAAATATAATTATTATGTACTACCTATATAGTTCGGCCGTTCAGAGAATGCGTTCCTGACACGTCATCTTGTAAAAATGTTTCTGGCCGATATCTCGGAAACTATGTACTTAAGGGCAAAAAACATTAAGATCATTATTGTAGAAAAAAAAAATCGCATCTTTTGTTTCCACTAAACTTTTTTGTAAAACTTACCGTTTACGATTTATGGACCATTTAATGTTTTAAGGTCCATGTAATGAAATTTCATTAAATGGACCATAAATCGTAAAAGGTAAGTTTTACAAAATATTTGAATGGAAACAAAAGATGCAAAAATTTATTTTCTACAATAATGATCTTATGTTTTTTTGCCCTTAACTACATAGTTTCCGAGATATCGGCCAAAAACATTTTTTCAAGATGATGTGTCAGGAATGCATTCTCTGAACGGCCGAACTATAGCTATAGGACCCTCGGTGTGACCCGCTGTAGGTATATGGCTAATTGCTCCACGCACTGTTCTTCCCCGTACCCCCACGCACCGTGGCGCGAGTCCAGTCCCCCATCTGCCGAGCACACCGACCAATCGTACATCAATGCGCTGGTGTCCACACAGCCACAGGTTGATGTATTCGCCGACAAATGGTCCATATTTGTTATTTTTTTTTATTAATATGTTAATACTTTACTGTACAGAGAAAAGCACTCTGTTTTAGAATAATTTCTATAGGTATTATCATACATCATTCAGTTTTGCTATGTATCTAATAAGGTTTAAAATGTGTTATACCAACTTGTGTATTACTCGTAGTTACCTATTTATTTAAGTGAGTAAATTTAGCAATGTCACATTTTTTGTACACCTGATTTTTTTGTAAGTATTAAGAGTCAAATAAGTAACGTATTGGTGGAAACCGTAATGAAGAAATAAAGAATTGAATTGAATTGAATTCATCAGTATGACTGTTATGTGATATTTGGGCGAATTTTACGAGGAGACAATTTTTTTAGGATGAAAAGTAGACCATCGCGGTCAGCGTAGGCACAACGATACAATTTTGTTGACTTTTTAAGAATGATTTATATTAGAATGGGCCACGTATGAGACGGGCTCAGTCCGGGTCTGTACGGAGCATGAACGAAGAACAGACGGCGCACCTTCCAATCATTTTGTGTAGTGTCCTTTCCGAGCCCCGTCCAGGCCCCGTCCGTGCGCCGTCCGGGCCCGTCCCATACACAACCCGTTCTAATATAAACCCTTTATATGTGACAAAATATATATCCCACAAAAATATTTTCATGTAAAATTTGGCCAACACGAGACTACAGTTCGCACTATCAAA
Source organism: Hypomecis atomaria (assembly GCA_964007245.1). Lineage (NCBI taxonomy): Eukaryota > Metazoa > Arthropoda > Insecta > Lepidoptera > Geometridae > Hypomecis > Hypomecis atomaria. Next base: position 3,651,129 of record OZ023296.1, on the reverse strand, counting down.
AAGTTGTCAGATCTCATGTAGCTAGCTTTTAGTTATTACAATTATTCTACACGTGCTCTAACTTCACAAACTTTATACCTTAGTCAATAGATTATGCGGCTTGGCTATTTCGCTACTTTTACAAGGGTGTAAGGTGAACATATTAAAAGTTCACTTTTTTTTACTTCTTTGCTATACCAATAGTTCTTACAGTAACGTAGATTTCAACATAGCTTGATATCGTTGTGACATATTGATTGAATTATGTGGCGGAGTGCATCATTGCTGTTCTCCAGAAGGTCCGTACTTGTGAGGGTAGTTCTTGTCTCGGAGTAGGTACAGCTGGCATATTATCTAAATAGGCGTACTAAACAAAATGATAACGAGTTTTCAACAGATAATAAGATGACCAATATGCATGACTTTGGTCTTGTCCATTTATTTTAAACGAGCAAGGATGTGGTACAAAAAGGGTTGTCAAAGACCCGGAGAGGCCGGCCCCACCTCGGGTTCCTCTTCGTTCACCAGGCTGGGAAGACCTGGCTACTAAGCCCCCCCGCCACGACAAGGCGGGAACCCACTCGGGGGGGTGTAGTCAGTACCTAATGAAGTCTACATAAGTCTTAAAGTCTCAGTTTATTGTAAAACAACAGCCTGTACATATACTATTCATTACTTAGATTTCGGTAATTTATTCGAAGTAGCCTCAAAATGTAAAGTAATTTGTTAATTTGCATGACTTCTATTACAAATAAATACCTTATACATACTGTTTAGTGGTCATTATTTGTGTAGAAAATGGCACGTAAGTTTCTATTTTATTTTTTAAATTTTATTCCATAAATCCAGAAAGTTTTCGTCCAAATTCAAACCGAAAAAAATATCATTGTAAACTTTTGCATTTCTCAAACTGGATACCATTTTAAAAACGACAACTTTTTGATTACTATATACAAGTAGCGGTACGCAAGTCTAGCGCTGAGGGTACTGTTGAGAGGATGGCTGCGCATGTTGACTGCCATACTAAACTCATGCGCAGCCACCCTTCACACTTCGCTCAGTGGTAGACTTATATGCCACGACCTGTCTGTACCATTGGTAGTCTTTTTACCTGCCGGCTTAAAATATTTCCTTAATATTTTAACCCTGCAGAGATAGTCTGCGTAAAAAATACGCACGTGCAATACTCTTTTTGCTAAACTATAACGTGATGCTAATTAACATTGTTACGAGTAGTTCTCCAAACAGTAGAGCTCGCGGTTCATCTCTATGAATCTTCATAAGTCTATTTTGCGACTCACTCTTGACCAATTTGGTCCATACTCGCAAATCTTGTTAGGATTTAAATACTAAATGACCTGTTGTGAGAACAAAAATAAAAGGACATAGGGCAATATTGGCGTTGTCTGAAAAATGTATTGGGAAACTGAAATGTTTGCGGACTCGCATCATATTACAAAATCTGAAAGAACTAATGAAAAAAATTATTCAAGTGTTTATCGTTCTATGTTTGATGCCGACCGAGATACACGACAAAACGTATCTTATTTTCATTGGCAAATAACTACAGAACGGTTAAACTCACACTAATAAAACAAATGCCAAACGGAAAAACAAATTAAATAATATTTGATAAAAATACTTCGATTTAACTATAATCAGAACAAAAATATGGACAAAAAAAGGTATTGATTTTCAAAAATCTACAAAGCCGGTTCGTGAACATTGATCAGAGTAAAATTATATTATAAAATTTATATTAATACACATTAAATAGGGACATTGTAAAATTAATCGCATAAAGTAATTGCCAATTAACATTAACTGTTGTTCTGTATTGATTATAAATATCAACATGATTGTTTATGATTTTCTTAAATACAGGGTCATAACAACCCTCCTCATTCTCTACGTATACTTATTCTACCACATCCTCACCAGCCGAGCTAGAATGCGCACCACGTAATATTTCTTTCAATTTGTTAGAAAAAGACACTGTTATGGCAAAGTATCTGTCACTTTTTACATTTCGAAAAGAGTTATTTTCGTGGCTTTTCGTGGTGCCATGCTGGACAAGCTGGTTAAGATGTAGATGATTCCAAATGCTTTAGGATTTACAGGTCTATCTACTAAAATAATTGTTTTTCATTTTAGCCGTTACGAAATCGCCATGATACTCGTACCGTTGCAGAAATGACTTGTGGTTGTACGTAACAGTATGAGTAATATACACAATCCGACGTACTATCTAATGATAATATAGATAAGACTCGACAAACACAAATTTTATTTTATTCCAAGAACAAAAATAGCTTCAAAATGGCCCACCTCACAGGAGACGAAATTGTGATCAGTGGAATAGCTGGAATATTTCCCAACGCAGAAAACTTCCAAGAACTTGGAGACAATTTATTTAATAAGGTACCTATGTACATATAAATATTTTGAATCGACTTCCGACTAAGAACATATTTTGTACCAAAACGTGAACGCGCTAAATAATGACCGCGTCAGACAAAAAAAATATTTCTATCGAAAGGTATGAATGTGCACCATCCGTTATAGACCAAAGTCGTGTACCATGCTCGGAGCGTTTTGGCACCAGCAAACTATTCTCGACAACTATTTTTGACGTACGTTGATGGTATTGGCACGGTAATGGTACCATTACCGTGGTATTGGAATGTTGTGGTGGGCACATCACTTAGTTCGTATCGTATTGTTGGCCGTGCCTGGTAGGTTCGAAATATGTTACGTTATAGTCGGCACCCCAAGTCCATAACACTTAAAGGTTCACGCACATAATGTCGGACCGCAACGAGGCGGAGCGGGCTGCAGCGCAATATTAGTATGGAAACGCGGAAAATGCGGCCCGCTGCGCCTCGGCACAGTGTGTGTTAGTTCATATAAAATACATAATTATAAACGATTTGAGCGGATTTTTGCGCTGCGATGTGGTCCGACATAATGGGCGCGAACCTTAAGACACCATAACAATATTATAGTTGTCATCTTTATTTATTTATATTGTTTAGTATCCACCTAAACCTAAACCAAAGATCTTAGACCAATCATTCTGTTGCCATGCCTATCTAAAATTCTAGAATAGGCAGTATGTGCGCAATTGATAAAGTTTATCGAAAAAAAAAACAAAATTTTTCCCACAGTACAATCGGGTTTCAGGAAGTGTCACAGTACGACGACAGCGCTACTAGAAGTCACGGATAACATTATCAGTGCACAAGTTAACGGAGTGTGCACAGTTTTGGTGTTATTCGATTTTAGCCATTTGATTCTTTGAATGTGGATCTTCTCCTTTCAAAATATATTTAGTATGGATTTGATTATGATGCCTTGCAATGGTTCAACAGCTATCATTCTAATCGTACTTAAGCTGTGAAGATTATTCGGGCTGATGGTTCATCGATGGAATCCATCCAGTTTTCGTGGGATACCGTGCGCTCTTGATGCATAACTCCTGTTTCTCATGATTGTTGTTTGCTCGTTTTTTTTTTTTCTTGTTATTAGCTGTAAGTGCTCATGTATGTCACGAAATAAACGTTTTTTCTTCTTCTTCTTCTAAAGACAAGCAAACCAATAGAACTATAGCGTGAAACAAAATTAATTATACATTTTTAGGTTGACATGGTGAACAAAACAAATAAATACTCCAACATAAAAAGTCCTGACTTTCCGAAATACATTGGAAATTTTGATGGGATGGAAAAATGTGACATACATTTCTTCAGAGTAACAGCCCGACAAGCTGTCTGTATTGATCCTTCGATAGGAAAACTCATGGAGCAAACATTTTGTGCTCTTTTAGACGCAGGTATGTTACAATATACTACGATACAACTGTAATATTCTACGGATCTCTGGCTCGATTATCATAAGAGAAAACGTAATTTATCTGAATCACTAACAATTTCTTATAATATTAGGTATGATGTAAGAAATATATACAAAAAATCGTACAGCAAAAAGTCCATGTTCAAATAAAAACCCAACGAGTGCGAAACAGATTCGCCTACCGAGGGTTCTGTACAAATCCAAGAAATTCTATAAAACCGGGAACTTAGTTTTTATCAAGCCTTGCGGCAAAGCATATTATTATTATTGATGTAGTCTTTTGCAGCTGAGAAAAAAAAAATTCATTTAATTACAGCCATTTGTGTCGCAAAAATCCGCGAATGTTGGCACTCTCAAGGAAATAAAAAACTCACAAAGTCCCACAAGGGAATAAAACTGACAAAGTACTTCCCATTGACCTAGATCTCTGAAATTTGGCAAAAAGCATTGCTGTACAATACAGTTTAATAATAAAATCCGAATACTATGTACCTATTTTTAATTTGATCACAAGAAATATGGTCGTTAAAGACTCTACCTTTCAAGACATCTTATCCTCAGCAAGCAAATATTCCTATTATGAAAGAACTTTATTATCACATTGTGAAACAGTTTTTTTTTGGTTATACGACGTCTTATACTGATATGTTGCTTGCCTCTGTTTCATCAATGGTCTCAGCGGTTTAACAAATTAGTTCTCAATTTTTAAGGATTTCCGAGATATTCACGGAACCCTCGGTGAGCGAGATTGACCCGCACTTGTCCAGTTTTTATATTTTATTCTCAAAAGTCTAGTGATAACTTCCATAACTAATAGAATTTTTATTTTATAAGGTATCAATCCAGAAACCTTGAAAGGTTCCAAAATAGGAGTTTATATAGCAGCAATGCAATTGGATAATTCTGTGGATTTGTACAATCTTTTACACACTAATCCATTTACAGTTACTGGGTAAGTTTGAGAGTTATTTTTAGCTTTACCATTAAAATACTGTGAAACTGATAAAATATAGTAAAAATTTACAAAGTCACTTTAAGTTCTATGATTATTCTTTCCGAAATCGATACTCCAGCAGTCATGTTGAAATGTACCTACTAAGTAAATGAATTGTTATATTTAAATTGCAAATGATGCCACGAAGTGTTCGTGTATGTATACCGAAACCTTGAATAAATAAATATAAGAATGAACACTCATTACTCATGATCTTACATGTTTATCAAATACCTAATGGTTTTGTTTTTGCTCACAGAGGCAGTAAAACAATGTTAGCCAATCGAATATCATATTGGATCGACGGAAAAGGACCATCGTACGGTTTTGATAACGGCATGGCTGGGTCGATGTCTGCGTTGGAAATGGCATACAATCGCATCAAAAGCGGTGAAATCGATTGCGCAATTGTAGGTGGAAGCAGCTATTCATTTATTCCGGAACTAACATCCAACATGAGAAGGTTTAATATAATATAAATAAATAAATATTAGGGGACATCTTACACTATCTTAAATAAAATAGTACTTTCGTTTTCTACTCATAGATTAAGCGTAAACTTAAAAATGAATGGCTTATAGGCGTAAATTTTATCTATCTAAGTATGTCTTTTAAAACATATATATGATTTACCTATTATAACAGAAATAATATATTTCTGGCAACCATAATACAAGGTTTGCCTAATCACGACAAAATATAATGAAAAAATAATTATGCAATTTATATTTCAGGGCAGGACTTTTATGTCTGGATGGTAAAACCAAATGTTTCGATAAAAATGGAGACGGATTTGTGAGATCTAATGCTGTTAATACTTATGTATTACAAAGATCTAAAGACGCTAAGCGGTAACATAAAGTTTAATTAACTCTGACACTAGAACTAGCCACCTGGCTTTTATATAAACTTGGTTGTCATCATTTGCATATAATTATTATATCATAACCATTCAACCATTGACAGGCCAATAAGCGGCGCAAAGATGCCAACTTCGGTAGTTAAGTGGTTACATATTTGAGTCGTTTGGAGTTCCCACATTGGGTCTGTGGGGCCTGGAGTTCATCTTGTTTTCAAATAATAATCCATCATCCATCAGCCGTAAGACGTCCACTGCTGGACATAGGCCTTTCCTATAGATTTCGAGTAAGGCCGGTTGGAAGCGGCTTGCATCCAGTGCGTTCCTGCGATCTTTATTATATCGTCAGTCCACCTAGTCGGTGGACGTCCTACTCCTGCGCTTGCTGGTCCGTGGTCTCCGTTCGAGAACTTTACTGCCCCATCGGCCATCCGTTCTCCGAACTATGTGCCCTGCCCATTGCCACTTTAATTTGCTAATCCGCTGGGCTATGTCGGTAACTTTGGTTCGTCTGCGGATCTCCTCATTTCTGATTCGATCTCGCAGAAAGACGCCGAGCATAGCCCTCTCTATAGCACGTTGGGCTATCCTGAGCTTATTCATAAGGCACACAGTAAAAGACCACGTTTCAGTTCCATATGTCATCACTGGCAACACACAACTATCGAAAACTCTCGTCTTGAGGCACTGAGGTATATCAGATGAATTAATAATAAGTTTAATTATTATGATTCCAGCATATATTCAGAAGTGTATCATGTGAAAGGAAAATTTTTTGCATCACCTGACGGATTGTTTTCACCCAATCGCAATCCCAAGGATATTGAAAATTTCTTGAATGAGTTTTACTCAGAAATAGATATTACTCCAAAAGATGTAGAGTATGTAGAAGCTAACAGTTATGGTAAAACTACTTTTATAACTATTATACAAAACTTAAAGTTATTGCGTTGAACAATTATGTATTTTGTTTTATTAATGTAGGTCTAGCTGAAGCTGACGCAAGTGAATTGGAAGCAATTGGTAATATTTTTGCAAATAACAAAACAATAAAAATTGGTTGTTTAAAGTCGAATATGGGAAATACTGAGCACGCATCGGGAGCATGTTCTGTTTCAAAGGTAAGATTCGTATTTTTAACCGACTTTAAGAAAGTAGGTTCTCATTTCGGCTGTATATTTCTTTTTGTATTTAGGTATGTTACGCGATCATTCCGCCAATTATGAACCGATTTTGGAGTTTTTTTTGTGTGATTTATCATTTTTTAAAGAGTCATTTTTGAAAAATCAACAATAATATAAAAATTACTACGTCGATGATACATCGATTTGTGCTAACTATTTCAATCCTGTACACGGTTGAAGTCGGTTGAGCCATTTTTGCCGAAAAATAATGATTCAGAAACAAGATGACCTCCCATTGTATGTACTTAACAATTCGAATCCTACTAATATTATAAACGCGAAAGTTTGTACGTGTGGATGTTTGTTCCTCTTGCACGCAAAAACTACAGAACAGATTGAGATGAAACTTTTCAATGGTAAAACTTATACATCAGAATAACATATAGGCTATAGTTTAAAAAGATATTGCGTGAAACGAAGTTCGCCGGGTCAGCTAATATATATATAATTTTATACTATTTTTCTTATTTCTATTTTGCCATCATGTTTCACGATAATATTTTTCAAAGCATAATTATGTATTGTATTAATAACACTAACTAAGAATTCATTTTTTAGATGTGTTTGGCGTACCAAAAAGGACTTATACCAGCTAATTTACATTATAATGAACCTCAAAACCATATTAAAGCTGTTAAAGATGGAAGCATTCAAGTCGTGACAGACAATGTACCGTTTAGCAGAAATTTCACTGCAATAAACAACTATTGCTTCACTGGAGCAAACTTTCACGCACTTTTAAAAGGACATTATAAACCAAAGGTAAACAAGCTATTTTAATAGCATTTTTTAGTTTTATTACAATATTTTAGTCAAATTAATTTCATTTTCAGGATACAGAAAAATACAAATCATCTATCCCTAGATTAATCTTGCTATCCAGTAGAAATGAAAATGGAGTGAATAAAATGTTGGACATATTAGAAACAAATCCTATTGATCCAGAACAATTTGCGCTCATTAACAATTTCTTTAAATACGGCGTAACTGGCCATACTGGACGAGGGTATACTATACTTGGCAAGTTGAAATATCTATTGAGCAGTTGTTCAATTTATGATTAAATTAAATCAGATGACTCATTTTTGCCTTTTTTTAGATGCAACAAAAGACAATAAAACGGTTTGCCTTTCGAGAAGTTTTGAAGTCTATTCTGGAACCAACCGTCCAATATGCTTTCTGTTCAGTGGCATGGGCTCTCAATGGGCTGGTATGGGAGAAGGACTTCTTCGTATACCGGTGTTCGCTGCTGCTATTGAAAATTAAGTATCCAATTATAAACCTATGTTTAATCTTAAATCGAACATTTTTTTGAATAATTTTACGGTTCAAATATACCTCAAAAGATTACTAAGCTATTGATGTTTTTTTAAACTACAATAATATTTTTTTTTTTTTATTTTAATGTTACACTCCACAGACTCCAGGGTCTGTGCTTTTTAAGATTTACATTTTTTTTAAATGACATTTGAACAATATTGCATTACAATAATATTTAGTTATTTTTATTTCAGGTGTCACAAACTTTTACTGCCAAAAGGAGTTGATGTATATAAGATCATAACTGATAAAGATAACGAAAGCTTTAATATCTTGACCAGCATAATTGCTATTACTGCTATTCAAATTGGTCTTTTAGATGTGCTTTCTTCGCTAGGAGTAACTCCTGATTACATAATTGGTAATGAATACATGATATTGAATATACAAAAGCGTCAAACGTCACGTCACGTTAAAACATCGTTACCACCTTGTAAACATTTCATCTGCACTTTTAAATTTTCTATTTAGCATGTAATATAATATGACACATATCTTGAACATTTATCCTGGTTATAAATCTTTGCTCAAAAATATAATTTTTGGTGGTATGTGATAATAAATAATGTACAATTTTTATTTAACAAACGTCTAACAATAATTCACATTCTAGGTCATAGTGTTGGAGAAATAGCATGTGCATACGCTGATGGAGTTTTGACGGCCGAAGAAACTATTATAGCATCTTATTGCCGTGGTCTAGCAGCATACGAAACAAAGTTTATAAAAGGAACTATGGCTGCCGTAGGTCTTGGGCATGAGGAAGTAAGTATCCCACTAAATATTAATAATTTGAAAAATTAAATGTTAAATCATAGATATTAAACAGTGATATTATGATTGTAGGTTGCTAAACAATGTCCACTAGAAATAGAAATCGCTTGCCACAACAGTTCTGATTCATCAACTATATCTGGTCCAGCTGACGTAGTTGCTGAATTTGTTAAAAATCTTACTAATCAGAAGATTTTTGCGAAAGAAGTTAATAGCTATAATATAGCATTCCATTCACGCTATATTGCAGAAGCAGGTAAGAGCTCACGTAATCCAGAATTAAATTGAATTATTTGTGACATGTCAGTTTCCCTAGTTAAGTTTGTTATACCTCTACTTTCTATGCAAGGGGTCTAACTTGATTAATTACCGACCGTGTAATTATTTGGATGGTGAATTGTCAGATTTGCTCCTGGTATGAGAGTTGGTTGTTTATGTCCTGTTTGTATTCTGTAACACCTTAGCACAGGCAATCCTATATCCTGTATAGAAGCTATGAGATTGAAATATTGTTTGATATTTGGAAGACAGCAACGGCAGCCTAAATGATTAGCGGCGTCCGCTCGGCTTTGTTTATTATGATGGTACTTTTAACTCGTACTCGTAATAACTTGTAATTAGAGAACTAGAACACTTTTGTCAAACCTAAGCTAGGTTGTATAGTGTTTTAAGGTTTATAACTAGTGTAAATTTTATGAAAATAAATTTAAAAAAAAAGAACTAGATATGTATTTTTAAAGATAAATAAATAAGTGAATCTAGTCATGTCACATTTATGGCCTACGAAGTAGATTTAATTTATATTGTTATAAAAAGCCTGTACTTTGGACGGTTCATACAAGTCCGACAAAAAGTCACATGATAAAACTATTTTACTGGAATTGCAAATTTTTATTTAAAACCGGTCCCGGTGTTAGTAAGTAAATCAGAAGGCAAGTAATCAAAATTTGAAAGTCAAATAAGACATTAATTCCTATTTTCGCCAAGTCAAAATTTAAAATGCACATGTGAATCAAACGCCAATTCAATGTTATGCTAAACACTAACTTTGGCACGCAAAAGGAATCGAATTACACTAAAAACGGCAATTTTTTAACGCATAACTTAACGAAAATGACTCAACTCAAATAACGAAGACAAATCACCAGGATGAATATATTAAAGAAGCGTAGAGGTTGGCATCTAGTGTCTAGTGTAAGAAATTAAGTTAATGTGATGTTTGAATATAAATATTTATAATTGAAGGACCAACGATGCTAGCACTTCTAAAGAAAGTAATTACAAATCCCAAATGTCGATCGAAAAAATGGCTCAGTTCGTGTTTTCTACCTGAAGACTGGCACAAACCTGAAAGCCAAATCATATCAGCAGAATACCTGGTTCATAATTTATTGGTAAGAAATTCACATTTTCATTCAACACTATCATTTAGCCACATGATGTTCACATCTAGACACACCTTTCGTACTTACAACATTTTTAATCGCATATAAGTCCGCGGTTTACCACCAGCTCGCGTGATGGTAACTCTAAGAAGACCAGTTGGAAGGAGCTTATATCTAGTAGTCCTGAGATCTTTATCTTGGGAGTAGACGTTCTATGCTGCGCTTGTTGATATAATCATAAGTAATGAATACATTTTGTAGTCAGCTTTTCTTTGTTTTTCTTTTGTTCACGTCCTTTCTTTGGAATCTTTGTTTGCACTCTCATACTTATTGTTTTTATGAACAACTACAAAATTCTTAAGTTTTTTCTTAAGTCGCAAAGATTGATTATTAGAGCTTCGATTGTATGATGCCAGTCGATAAGTCTTTGTCATAACAATAATTCATTTAACGACTATATTTTTTCAGAGTAGTGTATATTTTGAAGAGGCAGCTGCCTACATACCAGATGATGCTTTGATCATAGAAATAGCTCCCCATGGATTATTACAAGCTATAATGAAGAGGTCTCACAGCCAATGCGTAAATACGTCCTTAACCAAACGAGATATAAATGACAGTGCGACTTTCCTGCTGAAATCATTAGGAAAGTATGTAACAATTTTACGTTTCTTTACTCTTTATTCATTTTATTAGAAATTCACAGGTATTTATTTGTTACTCTTTCGAATAAGATAGATCAATTCATTTTTGCATGGATATGGTTTACAGGTTTTTATGAGCTACAAGGTGTTATGTACTACTTCTTCTATCGCAGTTTCCTTCAGTTTATTTTTTCTGAAAAAAAAAGTGACCAGTATCTACGTAGAAGGTATTCAAACCAGGAAATGGTAGCATTTCTTGACTTTTATACCTTCTATGTAAATGCAAAAAATCATGTCAATCCCTCCCTTTGTCGCTGCGTGAAAGAGTAACAAACAAAACAATAAACACACATTCGGATTTATAAAGATAAATATTTTAATACCTGTCCCTTGTTTCAGCCTTTATCAACATGGGTTAAATCTAGACCTAGAAGCGTTGTATCCTAAAGTAGAGTTTCCGGTGTCTACAGAAACTTCTTCACTGTCACACCTTATTGGGTGGGATTATGTTGTAGATAGGTAAGGCAATGTTACTGTATGTTTTAAGTATCAAAAATAATATGATTACAATTGATATTATTATTTTATAATACACGTACTCGATAAACCAAATCAAATCAAACATGTATTCATTACTACAGCACCGGTCCCGTAGCGATGTGTTTATGGGACAAACCAATGTACGGATTGTTAAACTAATATACACACGTCTATGCCTAATTAAAATAAATTCTATGGCGAATGTAAATCCGTATTAGCCTGCTCTGGCCAAGCATGGTGGATACAATCGCCCTTTGTGAGATGGTTTATGTTCATCGGTGGACAATACTGTTATCAGAATTATTTTCAAAATATGAGATGTTTGTGAATGCGGTTTGGCATCATTATTTTCCATTATTTTATATTTGTGTTTAGTAGTGTATATTTTTATACTTACTTACAGGGAAGTCACTAGTCACGAAGAAGAAGACGAATCCTCCAATACCAGAGAATTTGTTATTTCTATTCAAGATTACGATTTCGCGTATTTGAAACATTATGTTCAAAATGGTTTGTTATTTTGTTTATTCTGCAACTTAGCTGGAGATAGTCAGTTCTGCAGTTAGTTTTATATATTGATTAAGTTTTGTAGAGCTTATACCTTTACTTAATATATAAATTTATATTGACAGGTAAACATGTAATACCAGAAGCAACGTTGCTTGTTTTTGTTTGGGAAACATTAGCTAGTATTGAAAATATAAGCTACAAAGATATGCCCGTAAAGTTTGAGTATATTAAAATACATAAGCAAATTTTTATCCAACCAGATGAAGATCTTCATTTAAGTGTTTCAATGCAAATGGGTTCAAACAAGTTTCAGGTAAACATTACTACAAAATAATTGTTTTAATTTTAAATGTTAAGGTTTTTCGTTTTATAAATGTTGCCTTATATATACAGGGTACTTATATTTTTTTTTTTTTTTTTTTTTTTATTCTGAATAGGTTTGCGTTTGACCACATACTACCTGTTGTTAAGCAGATATGCGGTCTAGGTTGTAGCACGCTTACCTAGAAGATACCTATTTACTCGAGATTTGAAGACGCCCACATTGTACTTTAGCGGGAAGACAGACCCAGGCAAAGCGTTCCACATTCTGGCTGTTCGTATGAGGAATGATGATTCGAAACGCTTGGTTCTTATGCGCGGAATTATATATATACAGGGTTATTTCTAATCAATTAGGATCTTTTTAGGGGCTTATTCTGTACATCAAAACTAACAATTTTTTTTCTTCGACTCAAAATTCTCAAAAAAAGTTGTTGTTCCATAGAAAAATATCGCTCACCCTCGACAAAATGTATGGACCAACTGATTTTTTGTGAGTTTTGAAAAATGTCGCAGAACAAAAGTTGTTAGTTTTTATGTACAGAATAAGCCCAACAAAAAGGATGCTAATTGATTAGATACAACCCTGTATCTATGCGGTAGTAATACTACACTTTTGATAATAAAATCAACCAATTTAAGCCTCTTTGCATCATACGGCAAAATTAAGACGGCGTTTGATCATACAACATGAAAATACAAAAAAATGTGTCGAAATAATTATATTATTAACTTGGTTACGTTTTAGGTAAACCACAAAGACTGCGTGGTCATGGATGGTATAATAAATCATGTGAAGAAAATTGCCTATCAACATGATACAATACAGTTCAATGAAAACGAAAAGCATTTAACGGCAGTAGACATTTACACAATTATGGCGATGAGGGGATATTCATACGAGTAAGAATGTTTTATATTTATTGGCAAGTGGCAAAGCTTACCAAAGTTTTATCGTTGCTTGTAGGCAAAATAAAGTTTAATAGAAGCAAAACTAAATATAATACAAAAAAATAAATAATATTTTGTTTCAGCGAGAACTTTAAATCAATCATATCATCAAATATTCAAAGAAATAAAGCATCTGTGATATGGAATGAGGACTGGATTAGCTTTATAGATGCAATCATTCAACTTAAAAGACTATCGAATGACTACGATGGCGTTTCTTACGTAAAATACATAAACAATCTTACTATTAATACTGAAAAACATAAATATGCGTTGTTGGCAAAACATGGAGTACAATATTATAACGCTATAATATCAAAGGACACCGGAGTCAATAGGTCAGTTTTATTTAAAATTGTGTTGTAATTTAATATTATTAACCATTATTACCACGATAAGCTATGCTTGGGAATCTCTCTACGAAATCAAATGAGAAAAACAAAGAAACCGTTATACTCGTAAGAAAGCGGATCGACAAGCAGAAATAACAGTGGGCAGAATACATATTTGACGAAAGAACGGTGACCACTGGAGTTGAAAAGTTCTTCAGTACAGACCTCGTACAAATCAAACGCAGCACAAAACTTAAGGTGGATAAGAGCCAGAAGATCTGGAAAGTGTAATGAAAACCTCATCTAGACCGCAGACATTTCAACCATTCTTGTTGAAGTCTTGGATGGATAGATGAATAACCCCGATAATAGTTTATGACTTTACATTAAATACCAATTAAATGTCGTAATTTAATATCATTGAGGAAATAATTTGATTTCCAATCGAATTGATTAGTTCCCTTCCAGTGCATAGTACTTACAGGATATTTGTCTTTTAGATAACATTTTTAATGTCGTATATAATTATTGTAATGATTTTTTCATTGCAGATGTGGTGGTGTAACATTTCGTGACATAATTTATGAGGATGTTCCAAAACATGAAATTGTATCAGATATTCAGAAACATTTAGACATTAATGTTATTGAATTTGGGAATGCATACATGGCTATTGACAATAAAAATAATACGCAAAGAATGGAATTAGTTGTTAAAAAACCAAACGATATTGACAATTTTTCTTGGGCTGATGCATTAGTAATACCAAATAATGCAAATATTATACGGGTAAGTTTAAGATTCCCAATTGTAGCACACGTAGAAACATTTTTAAATGTATTTGCTAAGATATAAAAGGTGAACTTATTAAAAAAATTCGGTTTCATTAGAGATTGTTTACGTTTAGCTAATTTCAAGCGTTTAACTATTTTTCTATAGCTTTAGGTCATCTTTCAGGTTTGCTTTGCTGGTTTGTCAACAAAGGATTGCAAAAAGCTGTTTAGCTTCGATAATAAGTTATTTGGAATGGATTTTAGTGGACTTGATAAAAAGTAAGTTAAAAGTTATCCATAATAATGTCTAGTGACATTATTGACTGCAACAAATAGCAGCAATTCTTAAACTCATAACAACATCAATCAATTCAATTTATTTTATACAATGCTATAATATTATACCTATATAATTATACATTTACTACATACATATTATATTTTTACCACCATAACATCGAGGAAAACAAAAGTCAAAGTCAAATCATTTATTGCAAAATATGAAATTTACATGCGGTTCTTAATTAACATGTTTTGTATAGTTATACATATGACCCTGATAAGGGTATGGCAATTTTGTTATTCGTATGATTCGTATTGGAACGATTTATTATTGTGTTTTAACACGAGTTAATACAATTAATATAATAGTTTATATCACCAGACTCCGCCAGACGGTCAAAAGTTTCTGGATGATCAAGTTGTTTTTCATATTGTAGTAGGAAGGTGTATATCAGTAGAAGAAAAATAAATTATGTTTTATGATCAAAGTACAACTAACTGTGCAACAATATTTTTATGTTCCAGTGGAAACAAAGTCATGGGCCTGCTGCCAGGAGGAGCAATGGCTACCCAAATTGAAGCTGACGACGATCTATTATGGCCTGTGCCCAAACACTGGAGCTTATGCGAAGCAGCGACCGTTCCACTGCCTTTTGCTCAAGCATTTTATTGCCTTGTAAGCTTTGATAGTTTATCTTACACATCAATACAAACCGTTTGACGAAATAAATAATATACGGGAAGCGAAGATCTTCGTTTTAACACGGCAATTTTGCTTTTGTCTGTGCGGATGTTGGTTTTGAAGTACAGGTCGCATTTTTCATAATTTCGTCAAAATTTGGTACACAGGTTTTTTTTTTATGTTTTTGCGTTTTTTTAAGGGGTCGGGTATTTCCTTCAAAAAGGGGGAAAATTTTCTGTCACGTATTCATCGACCGATTTTGATATTATTTGGCAAAATTGTTAAGTAACTAAATCTTAAAAAATGCGATTTGCGATATGAACAAAATCGGACAAGAGCGAGTCGAGGTATAGACTTATGAAAATTATGTTAAAGAGATAAGTAAGGTCTACTGTTCGCAAAATTATTAAATATGATTGTAAATTATTTGATTTGCTAATTTTATGTATTTTCAGGCCATAAGGGCTACTCTAAAACCGAACAGTAATATTTTCATCACTGGAGCTGCTGGCGCTTTGGGGCAAGCAGTTATATGTGTTGCTCTTAGTTTCGGCTGTACGATATATGGAACTGTAGCAAATGCTGATAAGAAACAATTTTTGCTGAAACTTTTCCCAGAAATAAATGGTAAGATTTTACCAATTTTCGAAGGTTAAATTGAAAAAAAATATGGCTACTAATAAAATCGAATCCTAATAATATGAAATTAGTTACAAATTTTATAAATTTAATTTATTTTGTAGAAAATAACATTGGATACACTTATGACGATACTTTTCTGGCGATGGTTATTGAAAGAACCAAAACTAAAAAATGTAATCTCGTCATCAATTGTGGTTCCG
Organism: Hypomecis atomaria; assembly: GCA_964007245.1. Lineage (NCBI taxonomy): Eukaryota > Metazoa > Arthropoda > Insecta > Lepidoptera > Geometridae > Hypomecis > Hypomecis atomaria. The sequence goes on along the minus strand of OZ023296.1, from coordinate 3,634,905 downwards.
AAAAAATACGTGAAGTAAGTAGTGTTATAATTTAAGTTTTTAGTAACGATTTAATGAAAAAATTAAAGCAACAATTACTACAAGAAATAATTCTGATTTCAGGCGGCTATGGGCTGTGTTGGATTCCTAGGCCATTTCCTGGACCTAGATGAAAGTGACCATAAGGAAAATAAATCTATGCCAATGTACTTTTTAGATCCCGACACAAGTTACAAATCTGTTAACATCTCAACTATATTTAGTGAAAAATATGGCAAATATAAAAAGGTACATTTTGTTTCATGTTAATACCTATATATTTCAAGTAAAAATCGATTTAAAATTTTAATTTTACACCCGATGTTTTAGGTTCTTCACACAATGATTAGTAATGGTATTGTAAAAGGAGTTGTAAGACCTTTAACATCTGTTTTATATTCTCCGTTGGATGTAAGCAGAGCATTTAAATTATTGTCAACCAGAAACAATAGAGGTAGAGTTTTAATAAATGTGGACGAACTGCCAAAATCCAAACAAAATCTTGCCCCAGTCCCCAGGTGAGTTCTTGCAATAAATATGTGTGGTCGTTATTATAAACTTTCATCTATCCGTCAGCCATATGACGTCTACTACTGGACAAAGGCCCCCCTTATGGATCTCAAATAAGAGTGGTTGGAAACAGCTTGCATCCAGCGTGATCCTGCGATGTTTATAGATCATTTGTCCACCTCGTAGGTGGACGTCGTACGCTGTGCTTGCCGGTACGTGGTCTCCACTCGATAATTTTTCGACCCTATCGGTCATGAGTCATCCGAATTATGTGCCCTGCCCACTCCCTTTTCAACTTGCCAATCAGCTTGGCTATGCCGGTAGCTTTGGATCTTCTACGGATTTCCTCATTTCTGATTGGATCTCACACAGAAATTCCGAGTAAAGCCCTCTCCATAGCTCGTTGGGCTAATTGGAGCTTATCAATAAGGCCAACAGTGAGAGACCACGTCATTAATCAACTTAGTTGTTGAAAATACAAAATAAAAAAGTTCTATATGCTCTTCTAATAGATAAATAAGTGCCTACGTACCATTTTTTCCAAAAAACGGTTTTGAAATGACGCGTGTATGTTTATTTCAGATTATCATTATCTCCAAATAAATCCTGTATTGTTTTATGGGATGGATCTATTCTAGGTCTTGAACTTATAGATTTGTTAATTAAAAGAGGGTCAAAACATTTGTTGATCCATTGTGATACAAAATTGATGAACGGATATTTTCATGTCAAATATGCGTAAGTTTATTTACTTATTTTGTGCAAAAAGAGAAGCGTCGTACTGTAACTATAGAGTACTGTCGTGTAACTGTTTGATACTTGGTAGACACCAATTCGGTTTTAATCTGTAGACTCGTGTCTGCAAAGTATAGTCGTACCTTGGCTGCTGATTAAAATCTTATTGTTAGTTCACCGTAACGCCACGACGGCTCTCATTTTGCACATACCTACTCTAACTTTTTTTATAAAATATGGGTCTGGATGGTAAAAAAAAATTGCCAAAAATATTTTGTTTGCAGCTCTTGGAACAAATTAGGTGTGACCATTGAGTTTGATTCAAGTGAGCTGCGAGAAAGTACATGTCAAACACTTATAAGTAAAGCCGAAACAAAATTAGGTCAACTAGATGGAATATTTGTGGTGTCAAAAGAATTTCCAAAAACAAAGAAAATATTGGAAGAACACGAAGAAACTATTGATAAAGTTGTATCTCACTTAGACGTGGTGTCTCGTAAATGCAAACATTTAAGGTAAGTTTTTGCGAAACGTTGGTACTCTACAAAATTTAACATACAAGTCTGTGAGTAGACTATGCTATAGCCAAATATAGATGAAGAACATTTTTTTGGAATCATTTCAGTATTTTTGAAGCTAAAAAATAACTGTTTAGTAAAATTTTTTTACTACCGCTGTTATTTTAGAATGTGATTGTCCTATAATACTTACAAGCTTTTATTTAACTTGCAATGAATGTACCTATGTACGTTCGGGTGGAATCTTGCAAGTTAAATTTGATTAACTTCCCGGTTTCCAATTGAGCTGAAATTTTGCACCCATGTGTATATCTCGTGACAATGCAATAATATGATACCATGGAGCTGATCTGATGATGGAGTCGGAAGGTGTCCTTAGGAACTCCTGTACTAAACCTAAACAAGATAGGCTTGTCGTGTTTGGGATTATTTTACTCGTCTTGGCTGGCACTCTGCTGCTACATGATATCCAGGATCTCAAAACCTTGTATTTAATTATTCATTTAATTATTATTTAAATCCATTTCTTGCCGCACTAACAGCGTAAGCCAAGGCATGCGACAAGTTAGCTTTTACTACTACAATTTCAAACACATTCAATAATTCAAAGAATAAATAAAACATTCAAAACAAAAATAATTAAATCATGTCAATTTACAATGTCAAAATATGATTATTTTTGCAAAAATTAGCATGACCGACTTCAACTATGTACAGAATTTGCATATTTCGCTCGGATCGATGTAACATTTTTCACAATATTGTTGATTTATCGAAAATGGCTCAGCCGATTAAACGGGACCAATTTCGAAGTATACACATTCCAATAAAAACAGAAATATCAAAATCGTACTACTACGTAAAAAGTTATGCGTGGTTATACATAAAAAAAAAACTAAAAAAATATACGCGTCGAATTGAGTACCTCCTCGTTTCATCGTTCAAAAATAAAAATACTTAATCAGAATTCTTAAAAACCAATTTAAATATCAGAAAATAAAGAAGGTCATACTAATGAATGAAACGGAAACAAAAAGTTTAAATACCATTACACAATATATTACAAAAAATATGATAATTTATTTTGTGTGTTAATACTTATTTTACATATTTTTTTAATTACAGATACTTTGGAATAGTAACTTTCGTGTCAAACGATGTCACTAAGGAGTTTTCTTCTAATGAGATGGCAAAATGCTGTTCGCATCGAAATAAGCTTGGACTTCCATCTCTATTATTTTTCCATACTTTGAAGGACAAAGTAAGTTAAAAATTAAATATATTATGACTGACGATTCAAAAACAGTCCGGAAATTCAGGTAGAAACGATAAAAAAGGAAAAGAAAAACAAGAATTTATAATAGTTTGGAGGCTCAGGTTGCTGACTAGAGATTAGATAATAGAAATATAACGGTTATGTAATGTAATGTGTAAATATTTACACATTTTTCGAACAAAACTTAGCGCCTACAAGTATGCAGATTGCAGGGCGGAAGTTTTAACAAAATATCGAATTGAAGTGTAACTAATGGCAAGAATATACAAAAATACGCTTAGGCATTAATACGCATAAATAGGGATTTAAAACAATACATTTTGCTAAATAACTAACTTTATCTACACTAATGTTGTATCATTCTACTTATGTTTCCAATACTTGACTTATAATGACTACTGTTATAGCGCAGACAACAAAACACTCAATGTAAGCAATTTCACATGATGTTATAATATCCACATCGATATCGTAAAATCTCATTATAACATCGCGCGCTCGCTCCTGATTGGCCCTGCGCGCGCAGCTGCGCTCTCATTGGTTAGATTTTAATGGCGCCAAGTTCACTGTGACAATACACGTACGCGTGAATTTAATGTTTCGCAATATGTTTTTTTTTTTTTTTTTTTATTAGTGTAGATAAAGTAGTGTATGCAACTGCATATAACACGGGTATTAAAACACTCGTTACTATTATGAAACTCGCTGCGCTCGTTTCATACACTCACATCGTGTTTTAATACCCTTCATTATATGACAGTTGCATATTTGCATAAACTACTATTAAATTTGAATGACAATGGAATACTGTCAATTAATCAAAACTCATAGTAATATATTAGTATTATAAACGCGATAGTTTGTGTGTATTTATGGATGTTTGTTACTCTTTCACGCACAAACGGCTGAACTTATTGGGATGAAATTCGATATGAAGATAGCTTAGTCCTTGGATTACCACATATGCTACTTTTATCTCGAGCCAATGCGGGTAACACCGCGGGGTGCAGCTGGTAGTTTTATGAAATTATATTTGTTGCAGAATCTGAACCAAAACTCTATGACGGCATTGTTAAATACTCTGGAGCTAAGTCTTGATCATAAATACGTCAATGTGTGTATATCTGATAAATTAGCCGAAGATAATGAACAAAATACTTCAAGAATACAAACAGACTTTGCAACTGGTTTGCACGCATTTTATAAACACATTTCAAAAGATGAGGTTGATGCTTCAGAGCCTATTGTCCATATGAAAACCAAAATAAGCTCCAGCTTCGAGGTAAAGTTACATTTTCAAAATTGTATTTCTTTTGTCACATCATAGAAAGTATGACACAGAACTTATTAACAACATTGTTACAGGCCGCGCCACACAAGTTGGCGGACGTGAAGTTAGCTACAAGCTACGTAATACCCAATCCTGACTGAAGCTCACATTAAGCCGTACGTTGATTGGCTATTGCGCAGCTTGTAGCTAACTTCACATCCACCAACTTGTGTAGCGCGGCCTCTACATAAATTTTCAAGACAGTAAACTATAATGGCGTATATTATGTCATCATATTGTAAACAGTGTTTGATAACCAACTATTTAGCATAGGCCATCCTTTGTTTACGACATATTATACCTCTGTTCTTTACTTATTGCACGCAATTGCTGACTACTGCTAGTTTGATGTTATTACAATCTTACCCATTACCATCTTAGAGCTTATAGCATATTTATTTCAATTATGGAAAATTTACTTCACAGTCTGAATTAACAGTCGACCCAGAAGAACCTCACATGATAATAATCCCGGGATTCGAAGGAATTTCAGAGCCGTACATTTCGGTAGCAGAACGATTAAAGAAGCGCACTATAGTAGCCCAACTCGATCCCAACTCCAATGACAATATTACAGGAATGGCAAAATGGCTGCTTAAGGTAAAATTATCATACATACCTAACATAAACAATTAAATATTGATTAATGTATTAAAAAACCCATGTGCCAAAAAATATATATTTGTTTGAAACATGCAGAAAAAAATTAACTGGACAATGGAATTTTCGAGATCAAATGAAAACTACAATACAGAATAATAAGCATGCGCGCTATTGTGTATATTTGTGTGTGTGTGATGCTGATTCCACTTTGAAATTTTTCGTCATGTAAACTGAATACTTTTGTTTTTCAGAATATTAAAAAAAGGATTCATTTGAAATCACCATTCCACATTATGGGATATTCGTTTGGAGTAAATGTAGCTTTACAAATAGCCGCTCTATTAGAAAAAGAAGGTAAATTATAGTTTAAAATATTTAAGTAGTTTGTAATAGGGAAATATAATCGGCCAAAAGGTGAGTCGAACTCGCGCACGAAGGGTTCCGTACTTTACTGGAGCCCCTTAAATATATATTTTATTTTCATTTAATGATTAATTATTGAAGTAAACGTTCAATTAAATATTTTGTGAATATTTCAAGCGTTTACCTGTTACCGTTAGGTTTGTTGTATGGGAGCCTGCCTTGAATTTTTATTTTATTTTGTTTTTAGTATTTGTTGTAATAGCAGAAAAAGAAATACAACATCTATGAAAATTTCAACTGTCTAGCTATCACGGTTTATGAGATACAGCCTGGTGACAGACAAACAGACGGACAGGCGGGCGGACCGCGGAGTCTTAGTAATTTGGTCCCGTTTTTAGCATTTGCGTACGGAACCCTAAAAAGTTAATTCATATCACAAGTTTTAATCTTGTCAAGTTCAAAGTTTTTTATTATTTTGGACCAATGGACGATTACAAAGCTAACACAGATTTTAAACAACAAAACCATTAGTATTGTTGGGTCTTTCTTGAATACGTGTATATTGTCAGTAGGGAAAATAACTGATCAATATCTCAAGTTTTAGCCTAGTCAAATTCAATATTTATTGTTTTGGTTTCATTTTAATTTACAATTGTTGCGATTAGACTTATATTTACCAATGGACGATAAATAAGCTATGAAAAATTTAAACAACGTAAACCCATTATTATCTTTGGAAATTTCTTGAATAGATGTCAACTGGAAATGATAAACCATTTCCCGTAGTTCAATTACTAGATAGAACGATACAATTACTACGTAGAACCAAAAAATATACGCAAAAATACTACATAATTATTATTTATTTGCAGGTCTCCTAGGAGTAGTTTACTGCCTAGACAGCAGCCCAGATGCTGTACGAGTACACCTCGATGCCTACTTGGGAAACCTCAGTGAAGAAGAACTGCAAAATTCTTTGATAGAACATTTCTACACTCTCCTTGACGGAAACAAGTCAGACAACCTGAATGAAAAGTTAAACAGAGCAACAAAGTGGTCAGAAAAAGTAAAAATATTCATCGACTCGGCCAAAAGTAATGCTCACCACAGTCATGAGTACATGACCAGCTTGGTGCAATCTGCTTATGAAAGGATCCAAATGGCTAAAAAATATAATCCTGATTTCAAATTAGATTCAGAACTAGTGCTCTTTAGAGGTATTCCTCATCCTAATGCAAGAGACCTTAGCAACGATTACAATCTCTCTAAATATACCAATAAACCTGTGACAGTGATTGATATAGAGAAGGATCACGCTATGGCTCCGTTTGACCGTAAAGTTTCTAACTATATCAATCGATTCTTTGTCTTGTAAGTCTTTGTAATAGTTCACTAAGTTTAGTAATAAAATAATATTGGCCATCTATTTGATGTCGTGTCTTATTTATGAAACTACTTTAATATCTACAACTTTATGCCAAGAACTGTTATTGATTTGCTACATATTTACGCAGCAATAGAGCAACGGACGGACTCGGATTGACTTAATTTTTAATAAAGATATAGTTCTAGGGTCGGAGAGTACTTACTACTTCTTATCCCGAAAAAAGCATGAGGTTCTTATGGGATACCACAAAACGTAACGCAGGAAAAGCCACGAGAAAAGCTAGTTTTACTATAAATATTAATATACTATAGAAATTTCGACAATTTTAGCCTAGTTTTAGTTAAGTTTCGTTCTTATAAACCAGCATCTAAATATTTTCATGTTCAAAATCTTCCAGCTTTGTTAAGGTTCGTTTGTTTTGATTTATAGCCAATTTCAAAAGTTTCATCTTTAAAATTATTGCCCGAGATGTATCATAATTCATAAAAAGCAATCCTGAAATTCTTAAGTGTTTTTACAAAGTGTTTTAAGTTCATTTCAAATTTTGAAACATAGGAATTTCAAACCTTATTAATTTTTTTGATGACAAAATATGATAAACCAGTTGGTAAATCCATTGACTCTAGAATAAAAAGATAAACATGCAAAAATTATCATCATCAGAGTTATTGGCCATATATTCAGCATTACTTTTTTTTCATCGATTTAACTTATTATGGTTGACTTGTGGTCTCTCACTATGGGCCTTATTGGTAAGCTCCAAGTAGCCCAACGAGCTATGGAGAGGGCTATGCTCGGAGTCTCTCTGCGAGATCGAATCAGAAATGAGGAGATCCGTAGAAGAACCAAAGTTACCGACATAGCCCAACGGATTGGCAAGTTGAAATGGCAATGGGCAGGGCACATAGCGCCGAGGACTGATGACCGATGGGGTCGAAAAGTTCTCGAGTGGAGACCACGTAACGGCAAGCGCAGCGTAGGATGTCCACCCACAAGGTGGACGGATGACCTCATTAAGACCGCAGGATCGCGCTGGATGCAAGCCGCTTCCAACCGGTCTTATTGGAGATCCATAGGGGAGGCCTATGTCTAGCAGTGGACTTCTTATGGCTAATGGATGGATGGATGGTTGACTTCGTACGACGTAGCCGACTACACGCTGCATCAGCAGATTACAGTTTTGCCGTGTCATTACTACTTTCTATGTACTTTCATGAACTACGAGTACCTTCTGATTGTATAATTTTGTGAAACTGACACTGCAGTCTGCGTAAACTATGATTCTAATAGACCAGTAATGTTAAATAAAACATACACACAGTCTCAATAAAATTGCTCGACTAAATCTCTGAATCGCTGAAGCCCGAAAGTCTCTAAATAAAAATACGGTCGATGTGAGCTGGGATATTAAGGGACAATTCACACAATCGTATATTGCAATATGTCCGGATTTGCGGCGCTTTCGCACTGGAATCAGCTTGCTGAGCAACAGTTGCTGTAATACAAAAAAATACCTTGTCATGATTGAGTAAGATGTCGATTTGAAAAGTACTGAGAAATAAATGAACTCATTAAAATATAAACTAGTAGTTCTGCAAACAGTAGATCTCGCGACACATTTCTTTAACTGAGACCTCATAACCCTATATCTCGACTCGCTCTTGACTTATTTGGTTCGTACTCGCAAATATTGTAAAAATTTATTTTGGAAACTTAACAATCTTGCCAAACATTAACGAAACCAGCTGATAAATAGCGCGACAGCAAATTTCTTCCATTTTACGGGAATTAACTCCCTCCCCCATCAAAAATGACCAACGACAAAAATCTTCTAAATATAAGTGTTTCATACCAATATAGCTTAAATAAGCGAGTTGGTGGTCAAGCGCGGTAAATTAAATACCCAAGGCTCACAGCAGCAGCAAGTAACAAGGATCAGCAATTCAGCAGCAATGTGAAAGTACTAAAAGATAGTCCGGCTTCGCTCGAATCGCTGGTAATCTGCCTTGAGCCTGGTCACTCGCAGTTATGAGTTATTGCCCTGGCTCAGTCCCGTTGTGAAACCAATAACAGATCCAGGGGCCCGATTCAGGTAACCACTGACGGTCCTGAACCGGTTCGCTTTTGAACCTCTCTCGTTACTCTACCGTTCAAAACCTGTCACAAAATGTTCAAATTTTTACTAGTTGTAGTACACAAAATGTTGCTAGTTTTTGCTGTGAGTCTTGACAGTTACTTTTTTGTGTGACGTAAATAAGTCCTTGACCACCAACTTGCCCGATTCAAACATTAAAGTTCACCAACGTTCCGATTTAGTGAAGTGGCTGTGGCGAAGCACTGGGAAAAATTCTTATGAATATACATTATCGTATAAAAAACATATTAAAAAAAAGGTGTTTCTCCGCCTTCGCGGGAGCTGTGCTACTGCGCGAAGCACATAGGAAAGAACGACAAGAAAAATAGAAAGGGGGTGATTGTGTAGATACTAGATCTTAAAATAAAAAGAAGGAAGGTTGCCTGGATAGTCGGCGATAAGCCGTTGGACCTTTGTAGTGCAAAGACCACTTGCTACCTACCTATGTACTCAAGTTGGGTGTGGTTGAATGCATTAAACTAAACATCAAAAATATAATTACTAAGCTTGTAATTTGAATACAAACACATGATACATGAAATGAAAATGGAATTAGATTTAAAACTTAAATGAAAACTAATTAGGAAAACTATTTAAATTAAATGGGGATTTGATGTGAAGACGAAGGGGAACGCATGGTAGGGCTCATTACTGGTCACTGCAACTTGAATAGTCACATGTAACTGGGAGCCACCGACAGCCTGTCGTGGTTTCCTGCAAGAGGACGAATGTTGTGGACCCGGACGTCAAACGCCCGGGGAAGGTAGTAGAAGCTCAGGAAAGGTCCTAATTCCTCGCTCGTCGGTGATCGTCCTACCGTCTGTTCGGTGAAATGGCCGTCCAAGAGGTCCCTTTATACATTTCTATATATAAGACCTAATTTTAATTAAAATTGAGCTTAACTTAAATAGTTCTTACAAAGTTACTTACAGTCTTTCAATCTGTTTGTTATTTAAGAACTATTTAGAACATTGTATCGGCTCATAGTGCCTGGGCATATTGCGATAGCAATGAACTTACGCGTGACATAGAGTCACGGTAAGAAAAAAATCAGCCTCGCGCATGATGGGTTCCGTACCGTATGGGAGCCCCTAGGCAAAGGTCTCCCTTTACTTAGAGGCCCTTAATATCCCTTATAATCTGTGAAAATTTTAACGCTCTAGCTATTACGGTTTATGAGATACAGCCTGGTGACAGACAGACGGACCGCGCGGTCTTAGTAATAGGGTCCCATTTTTACTCTTTGGGTACGGAACCCTAAAAGTAACACAACATAATTATACATATTATCTTGATCATCGACACAACGTAGAAATAGTTTTTCTACTGCTCGAAAGCTGTCACGAAATGTTCAAACTTCGATTGATAACGTAAATTATATGTGATACTACTTTTAGAACGTGAATTCGGTCGATAAATTAAATTAATTTATCTGCACTAATGTTGTACGAGTATGTAACATTCTACTTATGTTTCCAATACTTGACTTATAATGACTACTGTTATAGCGCAGAGAACAAAACACTCAATTTAAGCAATTTCACATGATGTTGCAATATCCACATCGATATCGTAAAATCTCATTATAACATCGCGCGCTCGCTCCTGATTGGCCCTGCGCGCGCAGCTGCGCTCTCATTGGTAAGATTTTAATGGCGCCAAGTTCACTGTGACAATACACGTACGCGTGAATTTAATGTTTCGCAATATGTTTTATTTTATTTTTATTAGTGAAGATAAAGTAGTGTATGCAACTGCATATAACACGGGTATTAAAACACTCGTTACTATAATGAAACTCGCTGCGCTCGTTTCATAAACTCACACTCGTGTTTTAATACCCTTCATTATATGACAGTTGCATAAACTACTATTATTATACTGTGGATAAACAAATAAACTTCAAATACGTTCGAACTGTGGAGTAGCTATGGCGAAGCACTGGGTAAATAGTCTCATATAAATACATATCTGGATGATCGACAAGACAAAGTAGTCGAAGTATAGTTACACGTTTTTACGTTATCAATCGGAGTTGGGCAGTTTCATGACAGAAACCGTGACAGGATCCACGGCGGAAAAATGAGAGAGGTTTAAAAGAAATAGCTCAGTATCGTCAATGTTTAACTGAATCGGGCCCCGGATCGAGCTCAATATAACTCGGTTGATTTGAAAGAATACCCTGGATATTTGAATTCAACGCATTGTTACGCCTATTGTGGTAATGTGGCGGGCTTAGCACAATGATGGATGGTTATCAATGGAGCTATTTATCAATTTTGATGGAAAATATATCAGCATTGTATAATATTGTATAATAGGCATGCTGACTGGTAAAAGAAATAATAATTAGTCAGTTAGTTAGATTATCGATAAATATTGGACATGTATTTTTTCTTTTGTTAATAAACAAAGATAAACCTTGTAAAAGTTCGGCAGTTTGGGATCGTGGTGTTACGCGGATATTTGACGGGCTAAATCTTCTTCATTTTTTGTTTAATTTACAAAAGAAACAATAAGTGTCTAATATTTTTTGATAAAATATATCAGAAAGACTAAATATATTTTTAAAGTCATCGTGACTATTACGACGTTAAAATTAAATTATAAAAACCGGGCTTGAATTCTAATATTTGAAATAGAAATATTTTTCATGAGAAATGCTTGAAAACAATATCGAGTGTATTTATAGATCACCTTGCTGACTGCCAATTTGCAGATGGATAGGCATCCGAGAAAGATTTAATTTATACATGGAAGAGCCAAACGCGGTAGAACTATTTGCTTAGAAACAGTTGAATATGTATTCTTATTAATAAACTCTATGAGTGTTTGTCACACGTCACATTATACACCAGAGAAGAATGTTGACCAACACCCTTATAGTGGCAAATAGAAAATCTATTTTTAATTAACCAATAAGTAGGTACCTAGGTATTGATGGATACTGTACTGTACTGTATCAGCCTTTTTAATAGTCCACTGAAGAACGTAGGCCTACCCATGAAGGGCGATTGGGCCATATTCACCGCGCTGGCCCAGTGCGGGTTAATGGATATACAACTGTCATTTAAAGTAGATAAAATGAGTTGATCCTTTTGCCTAACTAGGTAGTGCAAAGTTAGCCCTATAAGTACGTGGTGGATAACTCTGGTGTTAGAGTTTTTAGGAAGCCACAAGACTTTTAAGATGGCTTAGAGGCTAAAACAACTGGGTTCTACAACGTTACGTGTCATCCGAGCCCCGGTAACGCTCAGTGGTAAATGCGACCCGCGGTCACCATCCGAAGACTGATTGTATCGAACGTTGCGTTTCTTCAGTGATCGCTAAACCAACACCTATACATAAAATCCAATGACTATCTGAAAGTACTGACTTTAAGTACTCTACGAATCTGTATATTCGTGCTTAAAACATGTGGTTGATGAGAATCACTATGCAAACATCACATGCTAACAACTTATGCTAACTTAGCCAAGTTCAGCGTTGAGTTGAGAGAGAACTTGGCGCTTGTCTTCTGGAGAATAACTTATTTATAGGTAGTAGAGAGTAACTTAGAGATTTTCTTTACAAAACTGTGCATTGCAAAAGCCCAGCACCAATTAAACTATTTCGATAATAAAAAAATTGCTAATAAAAAAAAATGAAATTATATTGATGAATAAAATACACGTAAGAATATTGTTATATTTTTAAAATATTTCAGTATATTTTCATCTAAAATTCTAAAGCACACTTTTGTATTCAGTAGCTAAATACAGGTAAAAAAAAAAAAACATTACGCTATCAAACTCTAGATTTTTTTTAAATCCAAGCCTTAAAACACCAAAAGCAACCAAAATCTCCAGAAGCGATTTTTGCAAAAATATCTCATCGCCAGGTTTATTTTTTCCACAGCTCAATTCAGGCAGGCATCAGTGAGGCCATTTAGTAATTCCTTGCCGTATATCACCGAAAAATGCCAAAGAAATCCCCCGAAACCGTCACTCCTTCCAGCTTATATACGAGCAATATCATTTTATGTTACTGCCAAACGTCATAATCTTAAACTTGAGATTTTATTTGCAACTCACGTTTTATCGTTTGCATGAAATTTTCATGCGACTAAGTGGTATAAGACGCGTATATTCTAGCATTCATGCCTTTGCCTGGAATAGCTCGAGGCAGGAGAATCTGCATATTTGTGAAACAGTATGTATGACAGCATGACAGCCTATATTGAATCTAAAAGCATTATCGTGTCTTGCTCCATTATATTATCGTCGTTGTATGCAGGCCGTTTATATTAGACTCAAGGTTTATTTATGTTTGTTAAATATTTGTATATTTTTAATAGTAGTACGGGCACAGACAGATGATACCTATGTAATAAGGTTTACTATAAAGTTTTTAAATTTTTCAACAGACTCAATATAATTTTATATCTAAGAAATACACTGAATTTTGCAGACAGGGTGTATTTCGCCAAAAATGAGTGACTTATTATTATTTAGTAATTACTAGCTTTTACCCGCGGCTTCGCCCGCGTTATATTTTGATTTTGGCTTATGTTTATGTCGGCTGCGAAACCTAATAACCTAACCGACAAATATCAAAATACCTTAAAGGAATGCAAGGTTGGAGTGTATATGCAAGGGTCAGGGGTCTTAATTACAAATGAATAAAAACTATACCTATATTTCAATGTTTTTGGCTGTTTGCAGTTATAATAAACATTACAATGGTACAGCAAAGTTTATACCTACTTGTTCCTAATTATTGCTTTTTTACAAATATTTGTGCAAAAATCGATAAATTTGTTTCTAAGGTTTTTACGTGTTAGATTAATTCCAATTTTTTGTTCTAAATAAAATCTCTGCTTTCCATAAACTGGGCATTCCAAGATTATGTGCCACTGCACATGAGTCTCCTCTTTTGTGGGTTCACAGATGCACGATAGGCTTTCCCTCAACTTAAATCGATGTAAGTATTGGGAAAACCCACCATGCCCCGTCAACACTTGAGTTATGATTCCCACTGGTGCTATTTCTCTTACGATCTTGTATGCCGCCCTTGCATCCGGAAAATATGTTTTGGTTGCCGCCGCTGTGTGGCCATCCTGATAACGCCGGTTCCACTCGTCAAGAGAGTTCTTTCGGATTTCTCGCTTGACGAATGAAATGGGGCAGTTATCGTAAATAGGTCTGCACTTCGAGTGCAGTGCTGCTTCCTTTGCTAGCTGGTCCGCTCTCTCATTTCCCTCCATCCCCGCGTGTGCTTTAATCCAATAAAGTTTCACTATTTTATTTTGTGCGTGTAGCAACTTTATGTTAGCTTTGAATTTACTGCTAAGGGATGGAGGGAAGATATGCCAACTACCGTTTCCAGTGCAGACCTGGAGTCACAAAAGATTTTTGCTTTTTCGGTAGCCTCAAGAAGTGTCAATAACTCGGCCTGGTACACGGAGCACCAATCGGCCAATTTCAGCTTGCGGGTACTGATCTCAGTGGCATCATCCCAAATGGATAATGCCGCCCCAACTTTCCCTTTAACTTTGCTGCCGTCTGTAAATATGTTAATTTCTCGGTTAAGATTTTGCTCTAGTGCTGCTCCGTCTGCCAGGCATGCATATGAACTCCAGCTCCTCCTGCTGCGCTGGGTGTGGCTTCTTTTCTGTCTCTCTATCTCTACTTACTTGCTGGGAATAACCCTTCTCAGTTTCATAAAGCAAGGCTACTTCCTGGACTCTGATATGACAGCCGTGGATTAGGGGCCGCGGAGGGATATATGGAACTGGTGGTGTGGGTGCCGCCACCTACCCTACCTTCCGCTAGGCCGTCAACGTGTTGGCAGACGCAGTGGGGCTGCAGGGGAAGAGAGGTGTCGGTATCGCGATGGCCGTTCTCACTGCCCTCTGCAGTTGAAGAGGCAGGCGCTGGGCTACTATGACTGACCCGCTGCACTGGGACCAGGGCGTTGGAATGCTGTCTGACGTTCAGTACTGGTTAGTCCAGAGTGGTGGATGACGATGTGTCTTGTGCTCCGAAACACTCCGTCATTATGGCGAGAGCGCAAGCTCCGTTATGGAGCCCGAGTCTGGGCTAGCTCTGTTGAGTGCCGCGAAGGAGTGCGAAAAATGTAGGAACGTCCTAAACTTGCCATGACAGGTTATTTCTGGCGCTTAGACGGCTGCTACCGCAGCCCGCTCACTTAGTTTTTATCCTATCCTACGGGAACTGTTAAAGTTTTTGCGATAAAAAGTGGCCTATTATGTCACTTTTCGTCTTTCAAACTATATTCATGCAATAAGCCAAGGCAATTTGCTCCGTTGCTGAGAAAAAAATATTGTTAAGTCCTACGGGAACCACAATTTTTTCGCGATGGAAAGTATCCTATGTCACTTTCCGTCTTCCAAACTATACCCACCCCAAATATCAAGTCAATCCGTTGCTCCATTGCTGAGAAACAGTTATTGTCCTATCCCATGGGAATCACGAATTTTCTCGAGATAAAAAAGTATCCTATTATCACTTTGTCTTTTAAACCAAAGGTATCCATACCAAAAATCAGGTCAATCTTTTGCTCCGTTGCTGCGTCAAAGAGGAACAAACCAACAAACTTTTCGGATTGATAATATTAAAGTATGATGATTCTGTACCATAAAGGTAGAATAAAAAAACATGTTGAACCTCTAATGATAGAATATTTAAAAATATTTTTAATGTCAGACAAAATGACGGCCTGGTATTAAACGTCATAGTAACATGTAGCATGCAGAGGGAAAATAACATTTTATCCAATTTTAATGTCAGTTGTCATTTTCAATCCATACTTTATTTCCTCTTCAAGTGGATATAATGGTGGAAAAACAATTTGTCCCCTTGCCATGCTACTTGAGATTTATAAAAGTCTGCAGACAATGTCACCTGTCATCCAATTACGTTTGGCTGTGACGTTTCGTTAGTCCATATTAGCGTCATAGAGGAATTAATCACTTAGCGTCTTTGTGATAGTGGCGACAGTTTCGCTTTCGATGGTTTTTGTCCTGTCCTACAGGAACTATGCAATTTTTCGGGATAAAAAGTATCCTAAAGCTCCTTCCGCCTTTTAAACTATGTCCATGCCAAAAATCAAGTCAATCCGTTGCTCCGTTGGTGCGTGATGGAGTAACAAACCAACAAACCAACAAACTTTTCGGATTTATAATATTAGTAAGGATTATAAACCACTTAAAACGGTTTGACTCCTTAGCCAACATAAAATTATAGAAAAATAAGTCAATTAGGTGCCTAATGCATTCAAAATCATATTGGGCAAACCCAATATGATTTTGAATGCATTAATGCATGTTTAGTCAAAACTAAACATGTGATTTTTCCTTTCGGAATTCGGGTTGGCTTATGAAGCCACAAGTTACAACAGATATTTTCAATCACTCTTTTTTGGCACAGTACATCTTTTTTAGAATAACCTTAGGTTTTTTTTGTACGTTTACTAATGAACTGAATGTAAAGTTGCATCACTGGGCACTTTTTCTGACATTATCATGAAAATGATGAAGATGGTCTTATAAAATAAGTGCAAGTAGTTTACTTAAACGTTTTCCGAACTTTGACTAAGTTTATTCGGTAGGTAAACTGTAGAACAAGCTAAACAAACGTCTTGGCACATATCTTAGCTGCTCTAACATTCTTGTTAACTCCAGGTCACTCACGGAGCAAGAAGTCGTAAGTTGCTCTGGTGTTCCTACGAGTACCTTTCGGGAGATAGTATGAATTGATGGATTTACATACGCCAATTAATGCCCTCTTTGGACATAAATTTAGGTTTCTTCACGGCGTATTTTTCATCGTATTGTATGAAATTCGACTGAAAATTTAAGACCACGATTAGAAGCTCCTTATGATTCTAAATCATTTTTTCATCATATTTTCCACTAGACAACCATGGCTAAATGAAAGAAAAAAAGTGCACGTGTGAGAATATTTTATAACATAAATCAAACTATTTTCAATTAAGTCAGCCAAATTTTAATTATCAATCCAAAATGCCTGTTAGACAACCTGTAAAAGGCATAAATAGAAATGTAAAGGTAGCATTTAGTACTATAATTTTCTATACCTACCGTACCCGTGCTTAGAACATGTCAGGTAAAAAAGCCACCTCAGAGGCCTTCAGGCGGTCTAAAAAATTGTGACACCAGGGCTAGCCAGAGCCACCCGGCCTATACGAACTTACTTACCTACGCCGATTGGACCGTTCCGAGCACTGCCGCGTGCCATGCACGAAGCGTTTCGGGTCCAACACAATATTCTCGACAATTACGTACTATGTTGATATTGCGCAGTAGTGGGCATTGTAGAGCGTGTCGTGTTTTTTTCTGTGCCTAATCTATTCATGATACGGTCATGGTATACATTACAGTGGGCAGCGATTCGTTATGCCAATAATCAAAATAAAGTTTGACAGATAAAAACGAACATAAAAATATCATTTCTTTTACTTGCGAATCCCACAACAACGTCTATAAACTCAGAACTATTCTTCGCAGGAACCTATTACGTCGATGATAACGGTTAGCATTAGGCCAAGCTTCGGGGAACAAAATAAATTTCCCAATGGGCCTTAAGCACTTTCGAATCGAGATTCCGAACGAATGTGGGGCCATTTTATTTATGTCTTGAACTTGAGAGCCTGGAAACTCTATTAGGGTGAAGGTGGTGGGAAACTTACGCTTAGTTACGGTTTTGTTTTTATACGATACGAAAAACAGTCTCAACTACGTCTTGGTTAATAGTTTGGACAGAGTTGTGTTCACATTAAATGTAAAACGTTGGTAGAGTCAGATTGTTTATTCAGAACTTGTCAATGGAAGCATCTATATTGACAAATTCTGAATGGCGCATAGGGCGCTTATGGGCACTTTTGCAACTTTGATGCTGTTCATCAATGTGGAATGTAAAAAAAATACAAGTCGATGATTTTCTCATAGATAAGTACTAGATAAATTAACCGACTTAACCCATGTTTACTATTAAAAATCAGGGCATCAGGCAGGGCATTCCAATCTCTGGTGGTCCGCATTATGATGGAAGAAGCTTAATTATTGTCATTTATTCATAACATCATTATATTACGTTACAATTACATCAGACGAAAGCAAAATCGCCGTTTCATTTGTTTTGAGCGTAAGCTCGATCAAAAAAAAAAACCGTTACGTATAAGTTCCTACCTACCACCTTAGATTTCGCACTAATGAATACCCAAGTACCTAGTCAAATTACGCTATGCTCTTTACTCTACACTGATTAATTGAAATTAATTGAGTGAAAATATATCAGAAATCCCATACATAAAGATGAAGACTAAAAGCCTAAACATTTGCACGTATTCCGAATTTAAATGAGTCAGGGTGATGTTTTAATCTTTTCTCAGATAAGTCAATTTATATGGTTAGGGTAGCGTTATCAAAGGTCATTGAAGGGTTGTCCCAGTAAATTATGTATTCAGATTAAATTTTGCCGTTATCGCATTCATTGACATGTTTTGATAAACCTATGTCGTTTGGAATATGCATAAGAAATAATGTGTTTCCGAAAAATAGAAAATGTGTAATTTTAAACGGACTTCCAAAAAGGAGGAGGTTCTATGTTCGTCTGTATGTTTTGTTGTAGCGTATGTTCATCGATAATTTCACCAATTGTGAACTGAATCGAAAAATTCTTTTTTAGTTCAAAAGAGTTTAAGAGGTGGTTCCTTCTAAATTTTACAAAAATCTACAATAATGATCTTTATGTTTTTTGCCCTTAAGTTCATAGTTTCCGAGATATCGGCCAAGAACATTTTTTCAAGATGACGTGCCAGGAACGCATTCTTTGAACGGCCAAACTATAGTATAAGGAGAGAAGTGTACAGGGAAGTTCCATAAAAAGTCTTATATCTCCTATCCTAAAGTATCGAATGCATAAAGCGTATTTTATTTTATTGCCACTAAGTAATAAAGTAAGTAAGTTCGTGTAGGCTGAATGGCTAGTCCTGGTGTCAGATTTTTTTAGGCCGCCTAAAGGCAGAAAAAAAACTAAGTAATGCGAAATATTAAAGTTACTCCAAATAGACTTTGTAATATTTCAGATCTGAAATTTTGTCACATGTCAAAGCCTAATGATAAGCAACTTTTTGTGAATAGGTGTGATTTTTTCCAAAAAATTCTCGGACTACGTGAACTGTACCCACAAGATGGCTTGATGATATTATTATTTTACATGCAACTAAACAAACACAAAAGCCGTTGAACAACTTAATTTGTCATAGATTTGTAACTGAAGTTACGGAAAACCGGCAGTGTTTACAAATACGGATCCGAGAAGTATATCTTGTCACACACCATGACAGAACAATGTATGGAAAACTCTAGAGCAGGTCGTCTCGCGGCCATTGCCCGTACAAGCCTGGTTCTACTACCAGGCGAGTAGACACATAAAGTGCCGGGAGCACCGGTGCGTTCCTTTTGGAGATCCTGGAGCTCCCAAGAAGGCACAAAAGCTTGCTACCGACCATAGATGAAATTCGATAGCGTATGTGAATTTACCAACCTGCATTTGGTCAGCGTGTTAGATATGGCCCAATCACCACTTGTGGGTTGCTCTACATTCTGCAGTGGACGTAATTTGATGACGATTAAGTAGGTTCGTGTGGGCCCGGTAGCTAGCCCTATTGTCAGAGTTTTTAAGCCGCCTGAAGGCTTCTGGACAACCGGGGCCTACAATTTAAGGTGTCATCCAAGCCACGGTAGCGCTCAGATGGAAATGCTACCCTCGGTCATCCATCTGAAGACTAAGTAATATAGGCCGGGTGACTAGCCTTGGTGTCATAGTTTTAAGGCTGCCTGATGACCTCTGACATAGCTAAACGGTTAAAATCTGAAGACTGAACGTTGCTTAACTTCGATGATTGCTAACGAACACCTAGTCAAACTATGCTATGAACGCTACAATGAACTATTACAGGCAAGTATAGTACATAGATTTTTAGATTCAGTAAGTTGTCGTTAGTTGTGAACAAGCACGTTGCCAACCTGATTCAATTTCCATGTTAATCTACAGCGAGACAAAGTCCGCCTTTGTATCACACAAGTTTGGGCGCACTGAGGATTTTTTGCCCGACTGTATGAGACGTCAAGTGGGAATTCAATAAGTGCTCGCTTTCGGAGAGTAATGATTGTTTGCGCTTGTGGGGCTCGAGTCGAGGGCTAGGGGTGGAAATGCTTCAGTTTGACAATGATACTGTGAGAGGTTTCTGAGGTTTCTCGCGAGAGCTCGTTGCGGAAATGTTACAAAGCCAAGTGTGGTTGAAGAACGTTATAGTTTTTTTTTGATACGTTTATAGCGTAGTAGTTTGACTAGAGGTTTTACAGCGATCACAATTAAGCAACGTTTGGAATGGTCACTTATTTCGGATTGGCGACCGCAGGTGAGATTTAAAATAGATATCTGCCGTGGCTTGGATGACACGTTAAATGGGGGGTCCCAGTTGTTTTAAACACTCAGCACTCAGAGACTTTCAGGTGGCTTAAAAGCTCTTACTTCATTTTGACAACGATACCGTGAGATGTCTCTGAGGTTTCTCGCAAAAGCATCACAATCTCGCTGCGGTTAAAAGAACGGTTTAGTAAGTTTTAGAACTGTACTGTATTCAAGGTGGTTTTAATTTTGTCGCATTCATCATCATTGTCATTGTCAGCCCATAGCTGACCATAGACCTCTTTTATTATACGCCACTGGAGTCCATTTTGGACTCGCGATTTTTACAATATCGTGGATTCAAAGAGCTTTGTAACGCTCCAAACTTTGTTCGAAGTTAACTAAAAGCACTTTGTTTCTCATAGCGAACATATTCACGATAAAAAATCTAAGTTTACTTTTTAAATTTAATGTACTATAGTGGAAGGCAACAATGCCAGTGGCTTAGAGCAACTGGAACAACTCCTCCAGTGGTCGGACGATGACGATAGAAATACATGGTACATTAAATTACATGATCTAAGCCACTCTCGGGCAGACGCTGAAATTAAATGAACAAAATCCCTTATTGGAGACCAGCGCAAGATCAATTGCCCACCCCAAATAAGAACATTTACAGTAGTCCTTAGATCGAAAACTAAAACACAATACCAAGTTAGATGGCCAACATTTTAATACTAAACTTAGAAAACTTCACAGACTTAAGACATAAAGAATCGATTAATATAGTTTGAAACGCGACAGTCTGAAAGAGCCTTTACATGGTCTGATTCTATATCAAACACTGTCACTGGTTTATTTGCATATTCGGCAAGATCATAATCATGGCTAATAGTTTTTGCATTAGGATGTAGAATGCCTTTTATAAGAACTATTTCTGAATCCAGTTTGAAGGAGGGTTTATATTCTTTAGCCATTTTAATTCTTTGGTAAGCAGCTTGGAGTATACTCTTCACGTATTCATGACTATAGGCGACATTGTATTTAGCTTCATTTATAAGTATTTCTACTTTTTCTGTCCATTCTTCTGCTTCTTTTAACTTTAGGTAAAAGTTGTGAGATTGTTTTCCACCAAAAAGTGTGTAAAAATGTTCCAATACACAGTTTTGCAGTTGTTCTTCTGTAAGGATGCCCAAGTAGGCATCAAGATGAAGACGCAAAGCATCTGGACTGCTGTCTAAGCAGAGCACCACGCCGAGTATACCTGTAAATGTATAAACATGAATGAAAGTTCCTTAAATAAGCTCATTGTATGTGTAAAAATAATTTCAATAAAGAAATATTAATGTACGTTAAAATGTATAAAACTGTGTTCCGTGCTTCTTACGTAAAAAAATAGACAAAACAAAAATACGTTTAGTATTTTATTTAGTTATTAGTAGGACAAAAAATATATGGTTTGAAAGCGTACAAATGTTTTTACCTTCTTTTTCCAATAAAGCTGCTATTTCTAAAGCAATGTTTACTCCAAATGAATATCCCATGAGATAAAATGGTGATTTAATGTGAATCCTTGTCTTCATGTACTGGAATAATATCACTATGATAAATACAATATCTGTAGAAGCGTTCAATTTTGACCGACTAATTTGTACATAAGCTCCTTGTCAGTAAATTAATTGACTTTATTTATTATTGAGCAACTTCCAAAAAAGAGGAGGTTCTATGTTCGTCTACATGTATACTATGTACGATATATGCAAAGACAAATATTTCGGAAATCCTCCCAAACGGATGAATATAATTATTTTTTTACCAAAATGACATAACCGACTTCAATAGAGTACAAAACTCGAGTGGTGCGCTCAATGAGAATTTGCACATTATTGTTGAATTTTCAAAAACGGCTTAACTGATTTTGATAAAATTTAAATGGGACCGCCTCGGGAGTAGGTTTGTGTATTCTTTTTATTTCTTACTTAAAAACTATTTTTCATATCGGTTCACAATTCGCAGTTTAGGCGCAGTACACAATAGGCGAAAATATTGATGAACATATTATACAAAAAATACGTACAAACGAACATAGAACCTCCTCCTTTTTGGAAATTGGTTAAGAACAGGGCTGACAATTTCAACAGCTTTCTAATATAAAACGGAATCAAAGACGCCATAGACTTACGTACAAATTCATCTAGACCAAAAATTACTATAACATGATGAACACTTTCTATAGAGTTTTACTTAAACATTAATCTATTTATCTTCAAGTTAAATTTTTAAAATTATTATCATAATCCAGTAATAATATACTTAATTAAAAAACCCCCGACACAAAAATATTTGACAACAAACTTTCAATTGACAACCATTTTGGGCACATTTGTAGAATTTTGGTTCTTCCATCCCCACTTTAACCCACCATAACTCTTAAACGGCTCAATCGATTTTTATAAAACATAGCTAAGAACACTCTCGATTAAGTCTCCTTTTATCCAAAAAAAACTAAACTGAAATCGGTTCAGTGGTTCGGGCGCTATGATGCCACAGACAGACAGACAGACAGACAGACAGACAGACAGACAGACAGACAGACCGACAGACACACAGACAAACAGACACGTCAAACTTATAACACCCCTCTTTTTCGTCGGGGGTTAAAAATTATAACTTTGACTCCCTAAAATTATAATGGTTAGAGGGTAAAATTGAGTAAAAAAGAATTGTTATTACCTCGAGCAATCTCTTAGCAATCTTAGGGATACTGTCATTCCAATATGGATCTAGTTGCAAAGCTATTACCCTTTTCTTGAGTCGTTCTGATATAGAAGTCAAACATTCTGCATTTCCTTCAAACCCTGGTATCATAATTACGTAATCATGTTCTGGATCCATATTCAACTCAGACTGAAAAACAAAAATTTAGAGTAATCGATACGTAATCTTAACTTTATTGATAGACGTGGGGTAGACCCAGAGCGTTCCTTTTGCTACATCACTCCTATCATACGTTACTTTATCGTCAATTTCTTTCTCTCGCATATAATCACCTTTCACACTGTTAATTCATCTTTTTATTGGTCTTTCTCTCCCACTAAAACCGCTTTCTTTAATATTCAGAGTTCTATTAACTAGTTATACGACTCTCGTCTGTTCTACATCACCGCGACCGAATGTCGCTTGTTATTCAAATACAAAATGTGATCTCAATTTTTTTTTCCAAAATACTCAAAACAGCAAGCTCTAAAATTATAAGTATTCTAACATTTACCCGAGGTTTTGACCTTCTGATATTAAACAAAAAACAATTAATGCCAAATCGATGCAAAAAAACAAACCATTAAACACACTTTCCGATATCAAATAGGACAAATACAGAAAACATTCTAGAAAAAAAAACAACGCGTTGCACTCCGGAAGTGCCGGCAGAAGTGAAAACTTGAACATATTAAGTTCTATCATTTATGTGGTAAAATACAATATCACACACGCACACTCGCGCAAGCGCCCTGCGCCGCTTAAACGAAACAACAGGAGCAGGCATATATTTTCGCCGCACGGTAGAAAGAGAGGACTACTCTCTCTCCGTCTTACGAACTTCTGATAAGGTCACGTGTCTTGACGCGAGTTTAATTTTTTTATACTACACCTGCTCGGAAAGTACCTTGATACTTTATCAAATTTACGGTAGAAAGTACGTCATTGCATATCGAACAAATATGCGGGGAGAAAACGCATCTGAGCGGGAGAGAAAAGTGTATGAAAATCCATTTCTTACGTGGTTTTTCTTTTTTAATTTTGGGTAAGATTATGCGCTGGTAACCTAAATATCAAAAGCCAAAAAGTTTTTACGGTGAGTTTTTATCTCCAAGTTCGCAAAATGACACTGGCCACTAGCTGTGTGTTGGATGGTGTCAAACAATTTGAAAAAAGAACATGTGAAAATTGCAGACGCCATTGGCGCCATTTTCAAGTGTTACATTAAGCTTCACTAACTGCAAAAATTTCAATATAAATTTCAATTAGTAAAGATTTAGTTTTTTATTTTCCTCGTAGGTGTAGTATAAAGCACTACGTATCACTCGAGAGAAAGTGCGATTCCCGATCTCGGGTGTTTTAAAGCCCTCGCCTACGGCTCGGGCTTCAAACGACACCCTCGACGGTAATCGGTCACTTTCTCCTCTCGATGAACAATGTACTATATTTTCCATCTCAAAAAGTGCACAACGCCGCTGAAGAAGTGTTCACATTAAAAACTAACCTCAAAATCGGAGCATAATTTTGATTTTATTTGAACGATAGGTTCAGTGGCATCAATTTCATTTTCCGGAATGTAACGATAAAATGCTTTTAGTCCGGCTTCAAAATGTTTGCTCATATTTATTTTTGTTATATTATCTTTTTCGTTGTCCATCTTTGAAGATATGTGTACGTTGATATTCTTTTGTCTTGAACTGGTTTCAAAAACGTTGAGCAGTGCTGTGGTAAATATTTGATGCTGTATCTGCAAAAATATGGTGTCCCTGGCGTTAAGATATTGAAGATTAAATTTTATAAAGTAAATTTCGAATTTTAACCATTTTTTTAGGGTTCTGTACCCAAAGGGTAAAAGCGGGACCCTATTACTAAGACTTCGATGTCCGTCTGTCCGTCTGTCTGTATCCCATGTACCGTGATAGCTAGGCAGCTGAAGTTTTCACAGATGATGTATATCTGTTGCCGCTATAACAACAAATACTAAAAACAGAATAAAATAAATATTTAAGGGGGCTCATACAACAAACGTGATTTTTAGGAGTTTTTTGCTCGCTATTAATAACGGCAATAGGAATGGGGCTACCATACGGTACGGAACCCTTCATGCGCGAGTCCGACTCGCACTTGGCAGATTTTTTACAAACAATTTACCATAAAAACCTTTAAGGCTAAGAACTCACGGAGCGGTTTTTTCCCGTGCCCGCCACAGTGGTGGGAAAGCAGTTTTAAAATGTCAATTTTAAAATTGTTTTCGTGTTAACACAGGCATGTTGGTCTAGTGGTAGTGACACACGCCTTTCAATCATGAAGTCGTGGGTTCGAATCCCGTCCCGTACCAATGAGTTACTTGGAATTTATTTACGGAATTTCACCCCACTAGCTTTTCGGTGAAGGAAAACATCATGAGGCAATCTGCATACGTCCGTAGAAGAAATTCGATGGCGTATGTGAATCCACCAACTCGCACTGGGCGAGCGCGGTGGATATGGCCCAATTGAATCACCCTTCGTGGATTGGCCTACGTCCAGCAGTGGACTATTAAAAGTCTGATACAGATACAGTAAACGATTATATGGGTACCTTATTTGGCTTAGAATAGCTCAAATACAAAAATGGAAGTCCAAGCTCTTTTCGACACAAATATATTTTTTCAATATCGTTCTGTATATTTTCATTCAAAAATTCCAGTGAGGCAGCTGTCATGAGGCCAAAATATCTGAAACCATTATTATATTAATTATTTATATTACACTCTCATTACAACGGTACAAGCTTGTAACAAAGAACCTCAATTGGTCGTGTACCACAATATCATAAAAACAAAGTTACTTCGGTATTATTCTTCATTCTATTTTATTTTTAACGACATCTAAAAAGGTGGAGTTACCTACTGTATTCGTCTGTACCTATGTATGTCTTTGTGAATGTTTATCGATATTTTCGCCAATTGTGAAAAGATTAAAAAAATTTTTCGTAAGACTATACTCTCAAGGCACTAATGAAACCATCTATTTAAATTTTATCGAAATATGCTAAGTCGTTTTTGAAAATTCAAAAATAATGAAACAATTACTATATGGATGACACATCGATTTGTACTAACTATTCGAATTCTGTACACGGTGGAAATCGGCTATGCTATTTTTGGCGAAAAATAATTTACCTTAGTTCTTTGGATTGACGAGATGCTAGATCCAGATTGGATACAATCAATGAAATATTTTCTGTATTTTCTTCTACTATTTTACAACTCTTTATATAATTATTGCAAGTAACAAATATTCCTTCCAGTGTACCTAATTTGGCTTCAGTTTGTATAATAAGGTCTCGGCATTTATATTCTGTCTGAAGGTCATCCGAATTGAATACAATAGTAACTTCGAGTTTTTGCCAAGATCTGAAAAATTAAATTAATTACAGTTACGTTAAAAAAAAACAATAATGAACGTTATTATGATGAGTTCGTGTTAAAACCAATGTATTATCTTTAGAAAACTGCTAAAAGGTATAACGTTACTTTTGATTGAGCGCTACCATAATCCAGATAATAAATCTGATTTTTTAGCGCTCAATCAAAAAACCGGACAAGTGCAAGTCGGACTCGCATACGAAGGGTTTCGTACCGTTTGGGCCCCTTTAACTCTATTTCAAGTGTCTACCTGTTGCCGTTATTAATATCGAAAATAAAAATGGCGAAATCCCGTTTGTTGTATGGAAATGTAATTAAAATTTACCCTTCAATTTTTTTTTCTGTTTTGTGATTTTAATATTTCTTTATTTATTTATTTCCAATTACTACATAATTATTGTTGTTACTTATAACGGCAACAGAAATAAGCTTATGATCTGAAAATTTCAACTGCCTATCTATCACGGTTCATGAGATACAGTCTGGTGACAGACAGATGGACGAACGGACAACGAAATCTTAGTAATTGGGTCCCGATTTCACCCTTTGGGTACGGAATTCTTAAAAGTTACACGTAGTCACTTTTCGAAAGGATGACGGTACTGATCTATGATTCATTGACATGAATTTCTGTTTGATAAATTAATAAAATAAAAATAATATACACTTACGCATATTTGAAATGAAAGTAACCGGTCATCAATTTTGAATCGCAATGTATCAGCAATTTTTTTGCTCCTCTTTTGATTAGAAGCTCTATGAATTCAACTCCTAATTCAGAGCCATCCCACAAAACAATGAAAGATTTAGTCGGGCTCAGAAGCATTCTGAAAAAAAAGGTTAAAAATTAAATGAACCTTTATAGGTACATATTTATTTATTATATACATATTGTCCAATAAATAAAATATATAGTTTATACACGGCGGATCCCGTCGCCGACAATAATTTGAACCACAAGTAGTACTAGTAAGCAGTAATCATAAAGGCCGACAATATTTTGATCCACAACCAGTAATTATGAAAGTTATAAGAAAACAAAAATTTAATTAGAAAAACGTGAGTCGTATGCATCCAGACAGATTGGCAAAGGTCTTAATGGTGCCCCTGTCCAGTCGACCCCGAGGCCGTCCTCCAACACGATGGTGCAATTAAATCGAGAGGTTTAAAAAGGATTGGACGGAAGTAGCACAGAACAGAAAGTAATTGAAGGAATTGGGCGAAACCTTTGCCGAGCTGTGGGACAGTACAGGTATACTATAAAAAAAGCAATGTATTAATAGTATTCTCACCTAGAAACTTTTACCAGTTGATCTCTCGAGGTTACTATTTCATTCATATTTATCAGCACTCTGCCTCTGTTGTTCTTCGATGAAATAAAATTGAATGCTCTATTTATTTCTAGCGGTGAAAACATGTTGTATGTTAATGGTCTTACAAATCCTTTTGCTATACCTTCACTGATCATTGTGTGCAGTACCTAAAACGATTTTAACAAATAAAGTAGCTTCAAACGATTTTCCGCGCAATTTATGTTCATTAGTAGAGTCTAAAACTTTAAGGGTCTACGCTACGTTAAGCGTGCGCACGCGGGGGGTACCCGCCTGGCGTGTAGATAGGTATGTATTGAAAGAAAAGTTAGAGCAGCGCCAAAGAATATATAATAATACTACGTATAGAACGGCCACTCGTTACCCCCCACCCGTTTGAGTCTTCCTCACTTCCACTCCGCGTTTCACGGACGAGGTTTGTACACCGCGTGTGGGCTGCACTGGCCGGTGGATTTTCTAATAAAAACTACCTAGACTGTGATAATAGGGAAGATTTATACTGTGCATGGTTGAATATCAATGATACGTAACATAACAAGAAATTTTAATGTTTCCCTAAGGATAACTAAAAGACAATTATTTTACATTATTCGGTAACTTCCTCTTGATATTTTCTTTCAAATGAATTACATCGGTTAATTTTTGCTAAAATACTTCCAAATTAAATAATTAATATACTTTTTAAGCACTAGATTTATATTCATTTTTGCAAATTGAATACGCAACTGTCTCACTCACGCGGCATGTCGTCACGTTGTGGTGATCGCTGACAGCCATAGTCGTTCCGCACACAAATGCACGTGTAGCGACCGTGTGTATGTGTGTTGTCTGTGAGTAAGTACTGTGTTAGTGTGCGTAATACAGCAGATTTTGTATGAAAAATCGCGGAGTGTCCGGGCTGTGGCAGCGCTCTCTGACTCGGACGCGTTCGACGGGTTTATACAATCGCGGCGCGTTCCGTGCACCCGCCGCGTGTGAACGCTTAACGTAGCGAAGGCCCTAAAATATTTTCTAAAGTCCCCGTCACGAGAAGCTATAAATTTTGTAAACAAGTTCAGGAGTTCACAACATTTGGACCAACAAAAAAATGAATTTGTTTAAGATTTAATAAAATATTAAGTAACAAATATTAATGAACATATATTATTTAAGAATAATTATTCGCTATATAAGCTATATCTCCATTGGTATACCAATTAACCTAACCAATTACTTCACAATTTAAAACCTACTTCTTATATTAACCTTATCTTAACAACAATAAAAAGTGATAACGAAACAATAACAAAATTAACAATAACAACCAGATCCGCGATATATGCAAAGCAATGAAACAAACTCGTACGCATTCGAAACTCGAATGACGCGTTTATTTCAAAACGGCGTCCCGATAGTTTACAATCCCTGCGACGGACGCATTCCGGTACCAAGAAACACAAACGATAGCGCTTTGCGTCGTTAAAATATGATCCGACTAAATTAAATTGGTTGTTACTTTCATATAACCCGTCTATATTTCATGTCGATTGAATATGGTCAATTATTATTTTCTCGCAGTATAAAATGTCTACTTAGTAAAAGATGTTTGTTTACATAATTTATAGCTTCTCGTGACGGGGACTTTAGTCGAAAACTGCATGCCCCTGAACCAAACATGATAACTTAATTTCGAAAAAATTATGAGATCAATATTGAAATTACTATTTATGCACGTGAAATTGAATGCGTTGTACAGGACTTGCTGCTATGCACACAGATAAATGTTGCAAGATCATTTGTGTTTCTAACTAAAGCAATCGCGTTAAGAGAGGAGCGTGCAATTTTAGACTAAAATGTTAAAAAAATTGTTAAAAGATAATTTTAATACCAACTTAATCAGTTTCCACTAGAAAAAGGGGCAGTAAAGCTTCGAGCAAATATCTACAGAGCCACAGTCCCTAAGTAAAAATATAAAAAAAATGAGCGAGCGCCGTCATACATACCGACTAAGATATTTACATTAAAAAATTCAGAATGACCCGTTTTCTCGAATCACGACGTTATGTCACCTAATTAGTGCTTGTTACCGAGCACTTAGGCATCGTGCGGTATGTAGTCGGCTTACAATCGCCTTACGACTAACTAAAAAGACTGTCCACTACATAGTTTGGGCTCGCACACTTTTTTTGCACGATTGAGACTGTATAGATAATTATTTGCTCGAAGCAGCAGAGTTAAATTTTTATACAATTATTTAGTTAATTAAAAAAATACCTTCTTATATCTTTGGAATTTGCCATAAAAAATTGTTGAAATGTTGACAGACTTATAATTTTTGGCTTCTCTGAGGAAGGACATTGGCATAGTTTTGTTATCTTGCTGATCAGAATCATTTAGGTCCAAAAAATCACCTCCAAACCCTACGCATCCCATAGCAGTCTGAAACATAAATCAGGCAATAAGTTTATTATATCATTTAAAAACTTACTACAGGTAAAATATTTATAGTTGCTTCGTATTTGAATCTTTATCCTGGCGAAATGACATTAAGGATCTATTTGGAACCGAGATGACAATTGCTACTGCCGACACCACGTTCAACAGCTGATACAAGTGAACTGTGACCGACTTCATTTGTTTTCGACAGAGTTGCATTAATCCTATCCTACTATAATATTATAAACGTGAAAGTTTGTAAGGATGGATGGATGTATGGATGTTTGTTATTCTTTCATGCAAAAACTACCGAACGGATTGAGATGAAACTTTGCAATAATCTAGCTCATATGTCAAAATAACACGCTATAAATTATAATGATATTGCGTAATTTTTCTATATTTTTAACAGTAAGTGTTAAGTTAGTAGGAAAAATTCTGCCATCTGCGAGCTATTCTAGCGTGCGCTCCAAGAAATGTCAAAAAGAACTGTCGAATCGAACAAATGTCAAATCGATTTTCTTTGTTTTTTTCACCTCCTTAAGGGTTGATGGCTCACAAGACATTGGCAAAATTGTGAAACACCTTCGCAGAAGCCACAAATCAAAAATTGATTAAGGGTGGTAAGGTAGGGCCTCGAAATAACATGCGGGCGAAGCCGCGGGCAAAATCTAGTAGGTTATATTAGCCGCTGCACGTGCTGTAGGCAGCTGGTAGCTTGGTTCGAAATGACACTTTACACAACATTTTATTGCTTTTCGTTATCTATAGGGTTGTTGGTAATCAATTAGTATCCTTTTAGGGGTGTACATCAAAACTAACAACTTTTGTTAAAACTACTGCTGTTCCATACATTTTGTCGAGGGTAAACGATATTATTCTATGGAACAACATTTTTTTTGAGATTTGTTAAAAGTCGTTGAACATAAGTTGTTAGTTTGTTGTACAGTATATGTCCCTTAAAGGATGCAAATTGATTACCAAGAACCGTTTACATGGTTAATCATGTTTTTATTAATTTTCCTTAATATATTTTTACGTGGAATTTTATTTTTATTTTGTAAAGAGAAAAAGAATACATACTTCACGAATTTTTCCGGAACCAGTACTGATGACAACTCTGCATTTTTTATTGTTTGTCCTTGCAATAACCATGGTTTTGAAAGAATCATCATACGTGTATCCAATATTATTTTCTAAAAATAGTTCATAAATTATTATTTACATTCCAAAAACTATTCACTACATCTCCAGAATTAAAAACCATGTCTTTCAAAAATGAAACATTACTTTGACTACTAAATATATTTTTTTGTCATTTGAATTTGATGGCATAGTAAAAGTTGTAAATAATGAGTTGAATCATATTTACAGATAGCGCGCGAGTTGAATGCAGTCGGGGTCTGAGGTAAAGAGCGGGAGCATCTCCCCCCGCTATCCGCACGCCCCACCTCACGCGCCTGGGCGGGTTGGGCGTGCGGATAGCGGAGGGAGACATGCGCATTCCTAAGCTCTGCATTCAACTCGCGCGCCGACAGTACGAATGATTTAATGTTTCTTACCATCTAATTCCGGAAATAGTTTCAATAGAAACCTCTTCTTGTCGGCATTGGCCACTGTTCCGTATATAGTACAGTTGAGACTTAGTGCAAGGCAAATAACTGCTTGACCTAACGCTCCAGCCGCTCCAATGACGCATACATTACTATATTTGGGCACGCTACTCTTTATTGTCTGTTAAAATAATTATATTTAATTAATTTAGATTTATTTTATTTATTGAATTTAGATTTTTACGATTTCTAACAGACTCCTAAGGAGATGGTTGTATGTTTGTTTGTTTGTTTTTAGGGTTCCGTAACTTAAAAGGAAAAAACGGATCCCTTAGAGGATCTCTTTGTTGTCCGTCTATCCGTCTGTGTGTCAAGACTCAGGAACGCATGGGTTTGTTTATATACAGAGTTGAAATTAAAACCATATTATACGTATCTCTTGCGTCAGTATTATACGTGTTCTCTTGCCGTTGTCAAAAAATCAAACTTCTCAGTTATCGTAGAAAAAAGTTTTAAGCGTATATGTCGTAAAAAAAACTGCATATTTCGACACACACAAGGGAATCAATACCTATAGGGTACTTTTCGTTGACCTAGAACTATAAAATTTGGCATCGAGTATTGTCTTAGAGTATACATATAGGAATAAATGTGAAAACTGTACATTGTTAATTTAATCCCAAAACGTAGGACCTAAATACAAACAAATAAGGGCCCAAATTTCAAAGTGAGTTAATCATATAATGTGGGGTATCTTAAAAAATGTTATTAGCACAAGCTAAGGATTTAATTATTTTAACATGTGTTATTTTTGACCTATAACTAGAAAAAAAAACCTTTTATCTACACTAATGTTGTAACATTCTACTCATGTTTCCAATACTTGACTTATAATGACTACTGTTCACATGATGTTATAATATCCACATCGATATCGTAAAATCTCATTATAACATCGCGCGCTCGCTCCTGATTGGCCCTGCGCGCGCAGCTGCGCTCTCATTGGTTAGATTTTAATGGCGCCAAGTTCACTGTGACAATACAAGTACGCGTGAATTTAATGTTTCGCAGTACGTTTTTTTTTTTTATTTTTTTTTTTATTAGTGAAGATGAAGTAGTGTATGCAACTGCATATAACACGGGTATTAAAACACTCGTTACTATTATGAAACTCGCTGCGCTCGTTTCATAAACTCACACTCGTGTTTTAATACCCTTCATTATATGACAGTTGCATAAACTACTATTATGATCACAGTTACGTCCTGAGGTTTTGATTACTTAATTCCCAATTTTGTACAATTTTCAGGATTTTGTACGGAACCCTCGGTTTGCGAGCCTGACTCGCACTTGTCTAGTTTTATTTTTGTATTTATGTTCATCGATATATTCTCCAATAGTGAACCGATACTGATGATTCTCATTAAGTTTGGTAGATCATAATTTAATATTTAAATTTTACCGAGATCGACTAAGCAGTTTTTGATAAATCAAGAATAATGTGAACTAGATTACTACATCGATCTGTGCAAATAATTCAAATCCTTCATACGATTAAAGCCAGCGATGCTATTTTTGGTGTAAAGAAAATATCATTTAACCTTTTAGTGTGATTATAGAATTAATTGAACTTTTGTTGAACGTTTGCTGTTGTAATAAATGTCCAAATTTTACATTTCACCAATATCATTTAAGGTACTAAAAATGGCCTCTTTATTATAAAAATATTACAAAATTTGTGTAGTACCTAATAGACGCTTAGAATGGCTATGAATCAGTTTGCTTGTAGTCTCAAATAATCGGTTAAGTGCGAGTTGGACTCGCGCACGAAGGGTTTCAGTACCGTATAGAAGCCCCTCTCAATGTACTTTAGTTTAATTTAAAAATTTATTTCTGACAAGAATTTACCACTTTGTATTCTGTAAATGTTTTATAAGTATGTTGCCGTTATTAATATCGAGCAAAAAAACACGTTTATTGTATGGGAGCCTTTATATATTTATTTTATTTTAATTAAAATATTTATTTTTAAAGTTAATATTTAACTAAATATAGTGTGAATATTTTAAGCATCTACCTGTCACGGTTTTTAAAACCTAGCGAAAAACGGCTGAAAATTCAACTTTGTTATATGGGAGCCCTACTTAAATATTAATTTTATTCTATTTTTAGTATTTTTTTTTACAACGGCAACAGAAATACATCATCTGTGAAAATTTCCACTCTCTAGCTATCGCGGCTCATGAGATACAGCCTAGTGACAGACAGACAGACGGACAGTGGAGTCTTAGTACTAGTTTAGTACGACGTGGCATTTCTACGTTTGTTAAACGATCAACTAAGTAGCACCTGTTGAATACACGTTATACATAATAATATAATTATAGTTATTTTATAGAATTGTAGGTTTTTACTTACCAAGCAATAAAATGCGTTTAAAAAAGGCAGTGGAACTGTTGCTGCTTCTGCCAAAGTCCAGTGTTGGGGTACTGGCCATAGTAAATCATAATCTGCTTCAACAGTACTAGCCAACGCTTCTTTGGCCAGTATACCCATGACGGCAGTGCCACTGTGAAATATAAAATTAAATTTATTATTTAATTTTCTTAAGACTAAGAATCTTTGTCTATGATAACTAAGATTATATGAAGTTAGTTTTTTGTATAATGTTCATACCGAATAAGTTGGAAATTTTTGTAACAGTGCCTCTTAATTATTTAAATTACCGTCAACCTCAATTGAAGACAAAAGATTATTATGTGAGAAGACTGTATATTTTTTATGTTTTACTTTAAACCATAGGTACATATTATATATGGCAGGAATCAAACAAACTTTTGTATAAGCATATAGGTGAATAAATATACCAATTTTTTATTTACTTTTTATCAATACCGCTGAAATCCATTCCAAATGATTGACCACTAGAACTCGAAAGTAGTTTGCAATCTTTCATTGACAAACCAGAATAGCAAACCTGAGAAAAATAATTATTTATATAAAACTAATACTTTAAAAATAACAAAATATAAAATAGTATTACATTGTATGTTAAAGTTACCTGTATTGACGTATTTTTACAAATATCTGGAGCATTAGTCCACGTAAGATTCATGGTCATTCCTGGATCTTTAGCAATCAATTTTATCCTTTGATCTATCATTTTATCTTTGCTATTAAAATACTCGTTTTTGTTAAGTGCTGGGCTGTCACAATCACGAATATTTACGTCTAAAATCTGCATATCACGAACAGTCTCTAATTTTGGAAGTTCGTTAAAAATGATTCCTTGAAAAACAACTCCTCCACATCTGTTAAAAGTGTCATTAATGATTAATTTTAAAAATATTCTTGATCATAAAGAAGATCATACGAAGTAAAAATTAAATAAATACTAACATATATACGTCACCGTCTTCAGATATCATAGCGTTATAGCACTGTTCTTCAAATTTATTAATTAATCTATGTTTATGTTCCTTCATATTTATAGACAGTTTGTTTATTGACTTAACATTAGAAACGCCATCATGATCACTGAACAGAGCTTTAAGTTGGATTATTGAATCCAGAAAAGTTATCCATTGCTCGTTCCATTTTACAATTGCTTTGTTTCCTTTGAGATTCGATGATATTATTGATTGAGATTCTCCGCTGTAAAATATATTTTAATTATTCGATGTAAACTTCTTTGTTGTAAAAATCACTATGTTTTAATCAGTTCCTTCGTGTCTCCATGACTTCAAAAAGAGCTTATTGAAAATTTATATGTCCAGCAGTGGACGTCCTATTGCTGATATGACAATGCTGAAAGTAATACTGTAATCCCTAGTCGAACTAAAAATTACATTTAATATTTTATCAAACTAAATAAACCTTATGCGAATGGTAGTTGTCGCCATCCAGAGAATTAATACAGACATTATTTTGGGCTCTTTTGCACTAAGCTCAATTGTACAGTCAAACCTGGATAAGAGAGAGTTGGAGGGACCGCCATCTAATTCTCGCTTATAGAGGTTTTTCACTTATCCAGGTTTCTCACTTATCCAGTTTCAGAAGAGGCTACTCTCTCTTATAGAGGTTAAAAAATACGTATAATTTGTACGTTGGTCCATTGGCCCATTGGTTTGTATCATACAAATTGTATGTATCTACCTATACATACCTGAAGAATGATAAATATATTTATAAATAGTATATAGGTACTAATTGTTCGGGATGTGTTGATTAGAATTGAACATAGATGATTGACTAATTCATTACAAAAGACCCATTTTAAAATTGGGAAAATCAAAAATATTTTTGATAATTCCATGTCCTTTAGAGTACTGAGACCGTATGGGGTCTTTGGATTTTATTACTTTATAAAAGCTGGATTCTACTAAATCAAATTCATTGCGCACTTTTTTTCAGATTTTCCCCTTTTGAACACATTCAAGCTTGGCGATTTATTTGTTTATTCCTAAAGATTGATTTATTAACACCGAACCTTTCTATTCAATTGAAACTTGTCAACTGTTGTTAGTTTGACCAATAAGATAGTGTAAACGGACGTGTGGCTATTTCAAAAGAATGTGATACAAAAATAATGTTAGGTAGATAAATGAAAAACACAAAATAATTTTTAATAGAACACTATTTCAACAAACGGGATAGTATATAATAGACGCACACGTGTGCCCATTCCAATAAAAGTCGAAACAAAAACAATGTTACTTATTTCCACGAAATACCAAAAAAATGTTTGAATAGAACACGATCTGAAATCAACGGTAGTTAGTTCCAAGAAATTTAAGAATGGGTCATAAATTGCAGATGTTTCATTACTCTCAACTCTCACTTATAGAGGTTCAGACAAGTAGTACTCTCAGTTATAGAGGTCCATGAGGGAAAAACGACTCTCTCTTATAGAGGTTTTGGTCTCTCACTTATAGAGGTATTTGAGGGGTAAAATGACGGGACCTGGCAATTTCTCTCACTTATAGAGGTTTCTCACTTATCCAGTTCTCAGTTAGCCAGGTTTGACTGTAATTGGTTTTTAAGATTGACTTTGAAAATGAACTATGCTAAATAAAACAATAATCGTAATAAATAAAATTAAATAACCAGAGAAAACAAAGAAAAATAAACTAGATAAGTAAGTTTAGTATCAAATTTCTTATCTATCACTACATAGGTACTTACACATACAAATACCCTTTGCTTCTTAAAATAGCGTAAATATCGTTTTGATTTAGGTGGTTTTCGTTGTCATTCGGTTTTACATTGTGCGGAATTTCGGGTTTCTTCACAGAAAATATGGAACCATCAACAACGATATCTTCTTTATTTATTACCTAGAAGTAATGTGTAATTCAGCATTCATGTAAAATGTTCGCTGAAATAAATATAGAGACTTTTGCAAATTTTATCCCAAATAAAAATTACCTGAAATTTACTGCAGCTTTTTTGTACGACTATTTGTAGTCGCAGAGTTTCTTCCGGTAGCATAATTATTTGTTTATGCACTTTTATATCTTCAAATACAACTGACATATCTTCATAGTTCATCTTTAGAATATTTGCAAACGTTTCCCATACGAAAACAAGAAAAGATACTTCTGGTATTACAATGTGGCCTATAAGAAAGTATTATTATAATTAAAACAATCTCTAATCTCAGACAAAATTTGTTTTATTTGGTCTGAGCCTCTAATGCACAAATAGTAGTGTATCAAAATTTATAACAAACCATTTTGAATATGATCCTTAAAAAATGCAAAATCGTCATCGTAAATTGAAATTATAAAATCCTTTACACTTGAAGAGTCGTTTTCTTTATTCACGTAATAACTTTTCCTGTAAATTTATAAGAACATGGATAGTGAAAAAGATTCTTTTTAAATTCACATATGCTTACAATTATATCCATGCATCCATCCATCCACCATAGGACGTCCACTGCTTGACATAGGCCTCACCCATGGATTCCCAATAAGACCGTTTGGTAGCGGCTTGCATCTACGGTTTTAATGAGGTCATCCGTCTACCTTGTAGGTGGACGCCCTACGCTGTGCTTGTCGGTACGCGGTCTCCACTCGAGAACTTTTCAGCCCCATAAGTCATCAGTCTTCCGTGTTATGTGCCCTGCCCACTGTCATAATGGAAAAATCATCATCATCATCATCTTGCCCTTATCCCACTAGGTGGAGTCGGCGCAGCACGTTTCCTTTCGCCACTTCACTCTATCATTTGTCATCTCACCATCAACTCCTTTCTCTCGCATGTCATCTTTCACACAATTCATCCACCCTTTTTTGGTCTTTCCCTCCCGCTTTTACCATTTACCATCATATTGAGAGTTATTTTTGTGACATGTCTATCCTCCCTTCTCATTATATGACCATACTAAGATAGCCTGCCACTCTTTAATTTCTCAGTCACTGGTGCTACTTTCATACTTCCCCTAACATATTCATTTCTAATTTTATCCATCCTCCTCACTCTGCACATCCACCTCAGCATTCGCATCTCCGCTGCACGCAATTTCCTTTCATTTTCCCCTTTGGTGGCCCAACACTCTGATCCATACAATACGACAGGTCTTATGATGCTATTATAAATTTTCCCTTTTAATTTAAGGGGCATCCGCGCTATAATGGAAAAAACTAAAAATTATGTGTTAGTAGAGCTATAGAAAGCCATACCAGTCCATACTGTAATCCCATCCAACAAGATGTGAAAGAGTAGATGTTTCAGTAGATACAGGAAATTCTACTTTGGTATACAACACTTCCAGGTTAGGGTTTAGCCCAATTTGGTATAGACTGAAACAAAAACATGCGTTTAAAAACTAAAACTAGACTTAACTGTTTCCATGAAGTTAAACACAAAATGACAAAGAGTAATTTGATACTGTCTGTTTCTTTTGAGGGTTCCGTACCCAAAGGGTAAAAACGGGACCCTATTACTAAGACTCCGCTGTCCGTCTGTCTGTCTATCACCAGTCTGTATCTCATGAACCGTGATAAGTAGACCCCTGCAATTTTTACAGATGATAAAAACAGGATAAAATAAATATTTAAGGGGGGCTCCCAATCAACAAACGTGATTTTTAGGCGTTTTTTTGCTCGCTATTAATAATGGAAAGAGGAATGGGGCAAAGGAGGCTCCAACAAGGTCCGGAACCATTCGTTTGCGAGTCCGACTCGCACTTGACCGATTTATTTATTATCATTTTAAGGCTTCAAGATAGTATTTGAAGTATCTAAAGTATAGGTATTTTAACTTAAATTTGTATCTGTATTTGCACACCCATCACATGTATTTCTTCCACAATTATCGTTTTCAAGGCAATACTTTTAATTTATATATAGTTCTTTAGTTACAATGTAAGTTGTATCTACTTTTAAGAATTATATTTTTATTGAAAGAAATGCTTGAGTGAGTTTTAAACATTTAAAAAATACGTACTTTCCAATAGCTTTGAGTAAAAACGTTGCACTATCAGTTTCATCTTTTCTAGTCAATGACAAATTGATGCACTCTTTATGAGATCTCCTCATTATTGCTTGTAATAATCCATGAGGAGCTATTTCTATTATAATAGCGTCTTTCGGAATATATTTGGCTGTTTCCTCAAAGTAAACGGTACCCTGTAATAAAGTACTTCTTTTAAGTTCTTTAGGTACATTACATTTATTTCACAATGATAAGTTAGTTATCTATTCGGAGATTTTTGCAAGTTAGAGAATAAATTTAAAATGTATTTTGTTATTTTTTAAAAAAAGTCAAGATATTATATATAAGCATAGTATGGATATCGAAGAGCGGGGTGTTCTGACACAGGTATTTTTTACTCAATAAAATGCCCCCAATCTACAGTAATTTTATGAATTTTAATTACAGAAATAAAAACTTATTTTATTCATTCATTTTATTTTATTCAGAAACATTTCTTCGAAAAAATTTTAATGGAACATTACATATTTTGGGTAACAATTACATTTTTTAACTACCTATTACTCAAATTCTTAAATTCTCAAATTAACTGCTAGCTTTTAACTACATGCCCGGTTTTCTTTAGCTGGCTGAATAGCAATGCTTATACGTAGAGCCAAATAAACATCAGCATTTTGGTCGCGCTTCGCGTTTACCAGGCGTTCAGAGAGCAATTAAATCATGTAAATCTTCAATAATCCTATCATGTATTTAAATAAATACCTATTTGTCTAGTCTATGTAAAACTTACCAATAAATTGTGAACTAAGTACTCTGCCGATACATGCTGGCTCTCTGGTTTATACCAATCTTCAGGAAGATAACATGATGTTAGCCACTTCTGTGATCGAGGTTTAGGGTTTGTGATTACCTTTTTTGTAAGTTCCAACATTTTAGGACCTGAAACGTAGATGAAATGAATGTGAAGATGTTCATTTTGAAATATAAAGTATATCTTTAATAGCGTTACGCGGAGTTAACTTTGTGGTGTTTTTATTACGAGTAATAGGGGAACGGAAGGTAAAACGGTCCCTGTAGGCAACAAGGTGGACCTTGTTTATTTTAAAACATGTAACGCCAGCTATGAGCTTGGTACGTCAAAATGTCATGTTCCCTCATTCAGTCAGTGAAGTCAGTTCCACTGACTGCATCTGCACTGATTTAGCAAGATAAGTTACTTTTTCTGAGGCTTGATGTAAAATTTGCATTTTTCAATAAACCTACAGTTTGGTTTAATTTGTGATAATGCGTTCTGGTGATAACTGAGTAGGTAAACTGAAATAATATATGATTAAGTCAATAACCAAGTATGCTGACTATACCTCAACTTATAACATGAAGTTTTTTTAATATTTGTTGTTAATAGCAAAAAGGCAAAACGGACCCAGGCCAAACGAACCAGGAGAAACTGAAAGAAAAAACCAACAAAAATACAAATAGGAAAAAATCAGGAAAGAGAGAAGTCTAAGTAGACTAAAATGTCAAAAAAGGAACTACAAGCCAGAAATCTGATATAAAAAGATTAAAGATAGGAAAAACGATAGTTCATCTGATGAAAATGGTGTACTGTTTTCATATGATCCAAATCGAGCGGAGGTTGGGTATAATGTCCAAAATATCGTGTATGAGCACACTGCGCTTTGCTGGGAGTACAGAATGAGAATAATGATACAGTGTTTTTATGTGAAATTGCCGAAGTCTCTTTTGCCTCCATGGGTGGTCCGTTTTACCTAATAAAATTAAATCAAATGTCATTTCTATACCTGTTTATAATTAAGTGGTCCGTTTTGCCTTTCATTCCCTTACCCTTTATTTCTTCTTCCTATTGTAACATTAAATTTAAGTACTTTATAATACGATAAATGATACAACAAATATAACAATTCTATTTACCTGCTTGAGCAATATATTTTGAATGGAATGCTATATTGTAGCTGTTTACTTCCTTTGCGAAAATGCCCGTATCAGTCAAAATTTTCAAAAACTCTGTGACTGCTTGTGCTGGACCTGATATCGTAGTTGATTCGGAGCTATTGTGACAGGCAATTTCTATTTCAGGTGGACATATCTTGGAAACCTAAAATGCAATATTTTTTTTTCAAAATGAAAAAAACTGAACTACATTACAAAACACTGTGAGGTATTTACCAGAGACAATTAAAATGGTCAATGTATGTCACGTAACCATACTCATACATTTGCCAACCGTTGGTATGTCACATAAATATAGGGTTATTTCTAATCAATTAGCATCTTTTAGCATCTTATTCTGTACACCAAAGTAGTAACATTTGTTCTGCGATTTTTGTCAGAACTCAAAAAAAGTGCTGTTCCAAACTTTTTGTCGCGGTCCGCGGGTGAACGACATTTTGATATAGATAAACAAAAATTTGAGTTTTGACAAAAGTTGTTAGTATGTACAGAATAAGCCCCAAAAGGATGATAATTGATTAGAACTAACCTTGTATATAGGTACTTAACAATCAAATTTATAAAATACTGAGTACGACCAAATAAAATATCATGATGTTTAATACTATGGAATAATTATTATGTGGCCTTCATTGAGTCAGTTGTTTGCTTTAAGGTTAGAATTTTTTTGCACTATGTTTGCAAGTTTTGTTTAACAAGGTTACGTCATTATTACTATTTGAATGTAGTAGTTATTCTATTATTAAAATATTTTTTTTTTTATGTCCTCTTATAACAGTTAACCATAAACAGAGCCGAAAAATAAAATCAACTTGGAAATAAAGAAGCATACGAGTATTTTTTTTCTTGCAAGACAAAGAGCGCACTATGGATGGCGGGCTATGACTTCACTGCCCGTAAGTGTCATACTATGTTATGCTTCGTAGAAAAGGGACAAGGCATCCTTTCTTTATCCCTACCAAAATCTTTGCAAGCTTATATCTCTGAACTTTTTTAGCCAGTTTTTTTTTTTTACAGTTTATGAGTCATAATTAATTGCAGAATTCACTAATCCTTATACTTTGAATTAATGACTGCCTCGATGGCTCAGTGGTTAGTGACCCTAACTTCGGGGTCACAGAGGCGTGGGTTCGATCCCCACCAGGGCAAATATTTATGTGATGAACATAGGTGATTGCTCTGTGTCTGGGTGTTATTTAGTTATTATATAGAATAAATATGTATTTAAAAATATGTATATGTTGTATATCAGTCTCTGGCAGCCATATCACAAGCTTTGCTTAGTTTGGGGTCAGAGACCGTGTGTAGGTTCTCCCCAAATATTTATTTATTTTATTTAATACCAGTCTACTACCCTATTCTATATAAATTTTCAGCCTACCTCTTCATGTCCAAGGCCCACTGCTGCCATTTTTCCTTTAATAAACTTAGTGTCATATCCTGCTATAGCACGACAATAAGATGCTAAAATAGTTTCTTCGGCAGTCAAACACCCATCAGCGTAAGCGCACGCTGTTTCTCCAACACTATGTCCTGAAACATAAAAATAATAATTGATCGAGCATAGGCGAAGATTTCCTTCTAGACACGGAAATTTTACTCTCATCTGCTCAGATGATGGTTTTCGTCTACATGTCGCATTTTTCAACGGAACTCAAAAAAACTTGGTAGGTATACAGATTCTTAATATTAACAGTTTTCTTTGTCGTCGGAAATTTTTCTGCGGGTATATTTCCCCTCCAATAGGAGGGAAAATTGATGTCGCTCCATTTATCAGCCAATTTCGATAATAATTGGGAAGTAATTTTTTGGCCTGTTCCCTAACTGTTTGTAAAGTTATTAGGATCAGATGGATTAATTAACGGGAAGGTATTTAATTATAAGGTAGTTGATAAATTAATACGACAGATAAACATAGACATCAGGAGTATAAAAAGAGCAATAGCAAGACTGTGAGTACAGGTCGCGGCATTTACGTCTAGCGCTGAGCAAAGTGTGGAGGGAATGGCTGCGCATGAGTTAAGTATGGCGGTCACCATGCGCAGCCATTTCCCCCACAGTACCCTCAGCGCTAGACTTACGTGCCGCTACATGTATCTAAATCAATTGTTATCTAAATTGTTATCTAAATCAACAAAAGTTTTGCGAGTATGAATCAATTCAGTCAAGAGCGAGTCGCGATACATGAAGATTCAGTCAAAGAGATGTGACGCGACTTCGCGAGATCTATTGTTCAGAGAACTACTAGTATAATATAGAACTGAATGTATGTAGATGAATGCCGTAACGCGCGAAGAGACTCGTGACGGTCGAATAATAATCGGCCAAGTACGAGTCAGACTCGTGCACGGAGGGTTTCGTACTGGAAGCCCCCCTTGAATATTTATTTTAATTTTATTTTATTATTTATTTAAAATTTTCAAAGAATATTAATTTGTTTATTCACTTCAGTAGTGAATTTACAACTTAATATTCTGTGAAAATTTCAAGCATCTACCTGTTTCCTTTATAATAGAATATAAGTAAGTAAGTAAGTTCGTAAGGGCCGGGTGGCTAGCCCTAGTGTCAGAGTTTTTAGGCCGCCTGAAGGCCTCTGACATGGCTAAACGGTTAAAACAACCGAGGCCTACAATTTAACGTGTCATCCGAGCCACGGTAGCGCTCAGTTGGAAAATGCCACCCGCGGTCACCCATCCAAGTACTGACCGTGCGGAACGTTGCTTAATTTCGGTGATCGCTGACAATCACCTAGTCAAACTACGCTACGAGCGCTACTAATATAATTTAGAAATAATAATAAAGAGCGAAAAACGGCTAAAAAATCAGGTTTGTTGTATGGGAGCCCCCCTTAATTATTAACTTTATTTTGTTTTTAGTTGTACCCTTGTTGTTATAGCGGCAACCAAAATACATCATCTGTGAAAATTTCAGCTTTCTAGCTATAGCGGTCCATGAGATACAGCTTGGAGACAGACAGACAGACGGACAGCAGAGTCTTAGTAATAGGGTCCCGTTTTTACCCGTTGGGTACGGAACCCTAAAAACCGAATCGTTTAGATTGGACCCGACGGAACAAACTTGATTGGTGTGGATTGGCACAAGCCGACTGATGCCAATCGTCTGCAGTGGCTGCTTTGGGTCAGTTTTGTCTTTCGACAAATTGTGCCGAATTTCCTGGCCCGTAGATGATATGAGTAACAAGCCTTACTCAAAAGACTTACTTTAAAAACATTTACATAAATTATAGCTTCAATATTACCTATAATGTTGTCAGGAACTATT
The DNA here is from genome assembly GCA_964007245.1 of Hypomecis atomaria. Lineage (NCBI taxonomy): Eukaryota > Metazoa > Arthropoda > Insecta > Lepidoptera > Geometridae > Hypomecis > Hypomecis atomaria. Next base: position 3,590,435 of record OZ023296.1, on the reverse strand, counting down.
CCTATTGAAGTTAAAACATCAAAAAGTCCAATCTGAATAGCGGTAATGGCGACGATACTGTTGAGAATATTAAAACATCCAGGATTTTTGTCGGTTATAATTTTAATAATGTCCAAACCCTTAGGAAGCATAAGTTTTTGACATCTGAAATGAACAAAAATAAAAATATAGTTGTTAATGACGTGAACTTAATATCTATAAAATTTGTATATGAAGCTTCGAGCAAATATCTACAGAGCCACAGTCCATAAGTGAAAGTAGTAAAAAATGTCCGAGCCTCGCGCCGTCGTACATACCGACTTAGATATTTACATTAAATAATTCACAGACAGACTGTTGATACTAAGAAAATTGTACCCACCACCATTCTACACAGTTTGAGCAATAAATTTTACTATTACTTTTACTTTCACAATGACCCATTTTCTCGAATGTCGACGTCATATGTCATTGTCACATGTCATTAAGTCACCTAATTAGTGCTTGTAACCGAGCACTTTGGCATGGCGCGGCGTTGTAGTTGGCTTGCAATCGCCTTACGACTAACTAAAAAGCCTGCCCACTACGTAACTTGGGCAGAATTTTAGTTCGGACACTTTTTTTGCACGATTGTGACTATAGATATATGCTCGAAGATATGAAGTGATTATTATCTAGGTTCCTTTTTTCTCAACGCCAATTTAATAAGCTGTTTGTTTTGCATTTTACCATGCTTACATTATTTACAAAAAGATAAAAAATATTTATATTGTTTATACGCATTATTAAAAGGCACTGTTACTATAAGACCAACTCTGAAGGCGCAAGAAAATATCAGCTGTTACATCTTGTATTTATAAAAGAAAGTCGCGTTAGTTACACTATTTATAACTCTAGAACGGCTCAACCGATTTGGCTGAAAATTGGTGGGGAGATAGCTTAGAACCAGGAAAAGGACATAGGATACTTTTTATCAAGTTCCTTTTTTATTTTTACATTTACTTTTTATGTGCCAAAGCAATCCGTACATTTATTAACTTTCGCGGTACGAAGTTCGCCGGGTCCACTAGTATATATTACTTTAAAGAAAAGCCGTGGTGGTTAGTGGTAATAACACTGACCTTACAATCGTGAGGACGTGGGTTCAAATCCCGGTCCCGTACCAATGAGTTTTTCGGAAGTTACGTACGGAATTTTACACCACTAGCTTTTCGGTGAAGGAACACATCGTGAGGCAACCTGCATATTAAGTTCGTAGAAGAAATTCAAAGGAGTATGTGAATTCACCAATCTGCACAAGGCCAGCGTGGTGGATATGGCCCAATCACCTTTCGTGGGTAGGCTTAAGTCCTGCAGTGGACTATTAAAAAGGCTTGTACAGTACAGTACATATTACTTTGTCTCTACGGAGAAGCCGTTTTTTAATTCGCGATTTCAGGGTTGGTATCATCGTAAAAAAAATCGTACTTAGTGAAATGATATCACAAAACATATTCGTCAGCTAGAAACATATTCCGATTTTAATATATTTACTAGTTTTTATAAGGGATCCATTCTGATATCGTAAAATTCTTTATCTACACTAATGTTGTAACATTCTACTTATGTTTCCAATACTTGACTTATAATGACTACTGTTATAGCGCAGACAACAAAACATTCAATTTAAGCAATTTCACATGATGTTATAATATACACGTCGATATCGTAAAATCTCATTATAACATCAATAAAACGCGACCAATTAACCTGGCAAGCCTTATGTCAAAATCCTCATACAAGTTGTATAAAATTTTGATATTAGGCTGGCTTTTGAAAACAGTTGGGTTATACGTGAAAACTTCGTCGAAACTACTAAACTTACATACACAAAACTCTTTGGTAAGATCTTGTGCCAACAAAATAAAAAAAGAACAGCGCGCGCTCGCTCCTGATTGACCCTGCTGCGCTCTCATTGGTTAGATTTTAATGGCGCCAAGTTCACTGTGACAATACACGTATGCGTGAATTTAATGTTTCGCAATATGTTTTTATTTTTTATTTTTATTAGTGAAGATAAAGTAGTGTATGCAACTGTCATATAATGAAGGGTATTAAAACACTCGTTACTATTATGAAACTCGCTGCGCTCGTTTCATAAACTCACACTCGTGTTTTAATACCTTTCATTATATGACAGTTGCATAAACTACTATTATATTGTAACAGATTTGTTAGGAAAGGTAAATAAATTAACGACAAAAAATATAATACTATCTACTTAAACTAAAACTACATACTACTGCATGGGATTATCCTTGAAGGTTTAAAAATAACACAATTGCTCAAGCCCACTGCCAGTTGGCTGTGTGCCCAGAATGCTGGCGGCATTGCCACGCTGAATTGCAATGCAAATACGTTGAGCCAAATAAACACCAGCTTTTTGGTCACTCATTGCGTCTTCCAGACGCTAAAACAATTTATTGGTTAATTGAATGTAAATGACTTAAATACTTACTTTTCAATAGCAGCAGCAAACACAGGTATCCGAAGAAGGCCCTCGCCCATGCCGGCCCACTGAGACCCTAAACCACTAAATAAGAACCAAACAGGGCGTGCATTTCCGGAATAAATATCAAATCCTTTGGACAAACATACCGTTTCATTGTTTTTATTCGACTCTAAAACATAATAATAAGTTATTAGAAACAGTGATTATAAATATTATAATAATTTGCAACCAACTATCGAGTAAAACAAGCAAGCAATTAATTAATTCTAAATTGTGTTGTATCATTTTGTACTAATGTATTTTATCTACACTCATGTTGTAACATTCTACTTATGTTTCCAATACTTGACTTATAATGACTACTGTTATAGCGCAGACAACAAAATACTCAATTTAAGCGATTTCACATGATGTTATAATATCCACATCGATATCGTAAAATCTCATTATAACATCAATAAAACGCGACCAATTAACCAGGCGAGCCTTATGTCAAAATCCTCATACAAGTTGTATAAAATTTTGAAATTAGGCTGGCTTTTGAAAACAGTTGGGTTATACGTGAAAACTTCGTTGAAACTACTAAACTTACATACACAAAACTCTTTGGTATAAGATCTTGTGCCAATGAAATAAAAAAAGAACAGCGCGCGCTCGCTCCTGGTTGGCCCTGCGCGCGCAGCATAGATCATTGGTTAGATTTTAATGGCGCCAAGTTCACTGTGACAATACACGTACGCGTGAATTTAATGTTTCGCAATATGTTTTTTATTATTTTTATTAGTGAAGATAAAGTAGTGTATGCAACTGCATATAACAGGGGTATTAAAACACTCGTTACTATTATGAAACTCGCTGCGCTCGTTTCATAAACTCACACTCGTATTTTAATACCCTTCATTATATGACAGTTGCATAAACTACTATTTATAAACTTTGGAAAAATTGCGTGAACTGATCCTCTGATCTTTTAAAATTCAAACTACTTTGTTCCTTTAGTTATGAAACAACTCTAAATAAATTAAACATGTTCGTGGCACCTGAACAAAAAATCGAATAGCAAAACTATACGAAAACGCTTTTATATTAAAGAAATAAATAAATAAGTAAAGTTGTCAAATGCGTGTCGAGACACGCGTATGGCTTCCATAAGTGGTGACTATTATTATGATGATGATAAAAACTATCTTTTATGATGTCATTCAAGTGAGTGTTAGAAAGACATAATTGGCTAATATTTGTGAGGTCGACGACCTCTAGTCAGAGCTGCGTTTAGGTTTGAGAATTTCAATGTTCCTTTATAACTCAAAAAGTTATAATGCCACAGTGTTAAAAATAATTTTGAGCGAAAGTTTTTAATAATGGTCTATAAACTCAGAAAGTTTCCTTATTCTATCTTGTATACTTTAGAAATTAAGGGAGGTGGAACTTTGGCGGCTTATATCTCACAAATGATACATGTAACATAAAAATTGTTTAGGAAACTTTACATTCATTTCAAAAACCCTATTCAACGATACCCCACATGAGGAGGTTCAGTTAAATCTTTTTCATCCCCATTTTACAGATATGGGAGCTACTCCTTATAAATAGTTTTGAAATGTTTTAAGTACTTAAAATTGAGATCTATACTTGAATGATCACATTGTAAAATTTTACGCAATTTGGTTCATAAATGTGACAGTTATAAGGCTTTGTAACATTAGAACGGATGGACGGACATAAAAGAACGAAGTTATAAGGGTTCCTTGTTTTGCTACGGAGCCTCAAAAACACATATATTTCAAACTTTGTTCCCATTTAGATTTCATTAGTCACTCTATGTACTACTACTGCTAATCAGAATTTATGAATACATATTTTGTACTTATTGTATTTTGATATCAATAAATATTTTTATTAATTAATTATTATCAATTAATTAATTATTTATAATTTACCGAATCGTATCAGTTTGCTTAAATTCTAGTCTTTTGAAATGAAATACCTATCTATCAAATGACACTAGTCAAGTAATAGGTAGGTACTCTCCATTAAAAAAATATTTATTGTGTAAATAAATACAAGATTATCAAAGGACATTGGGTAAAGTGTTGATGTTTCGTTTCGTTTTTGACAAAAAATATTGTTACCAAGTATAGTGTATCCTCGAGCAGTATGACCTGGAACGTAATGTTTGAAAAAGTTGTTTAGAAGAGCAAATAGTTCCTGATCTACAGGATTTGTTTCCAAAGTATCAAATATTTTTTGAACTGATTCTTCTTTTCTACCAGACGCTAAAACTAGTCTTGGTATAGCTGATTTATATTTTTCATTGTCCTAAAAATAAAATTTTGCTGTAAGTACATCAGACTCATTAGAATAAAACGTCTAAATATTCTATTATCATATGTACAACTGTGTTATTACATACATACAACGTGTTATTTTTTAAAGTTCGAAGAATTTTAGAAGTATATGTATAAGCGTATCTATATTTAAACTTTATTTTTGTCTTTCAAAACAAAGTGTACCGGATATTTAAAAAAAATCCGCTGTATGGAACAGCTTTGAATTTTCATGGATGGTCACTGGTCAGTGGTCACACAGTAAAAGTTGTCACTAATTGTACATACTATACAACCCGGGCTCTGTATGACAACGTACATTCCAAAATAACACCAAGTACATGAAGTTATACGAAAAATCTTTCGTCGTTTCAGCCATTGGAAGTCCACTGCTGGGCATATGCCTCCCCTATAGATCTCCAATAATAGCAATTAGAAGCGGCTCGCATCCAACGCAAACCTGCGGTCTTCATAAGGTCATCCGTCCACCTTGTGGGTGGACGTTCTACGCTGCGCTTGCCGGTACGTGGTCTCCACTTGAGAACTCTTCGACCCCATCGATCATCAGTTCTCCGTGCTATGTGCCCTGCCCACTGCCATTTCAACTTGCCAATCCGCTGGGCTATGTCGGAAACTTTGGTTCTTCTACGGTTCTCCTCATTTCTGATTCGATCTCGCAGAGAGACTCCGAGCATAGCCTTCTCCATAATCAAAAATCCTTATTATATCAATATATACCTTTGGTTTATAATGTCCTTTTAGAAGTGTATGAAAATTAGCCCCAGTATAACAGAAGTTATTGATTGCAGTGAAATTTCTAGAAAATGTAACATTGTCTGTTACAACTTCAAGTCTTCCTTTGTTTACAGCAGTTATATTATTCTGAGGTTCTTTGAAATGTAGATTAGCTGGCAGTTGACCTTTTTGATACGCCAGACACATCTGAAATAAAATTTAGACTTTTTTATCATCCATTACCATATGTTACCTTGTTTTTTTTTTTATTTTGAGCTTGTGTTGTTCCATTGTTGGGCAAAAACTTCCCCTAGCGATTAATACCAAAACTAAATTCTATAATAACTCGTACTCTCCGACCCACTTTATCCAGTCCAACAGCTATAACAAACACACTTTAGGATTTATTATTAGCAAGAATGTGTACTAGGTGATGCTCTGTTAAAAACCACACAGATAGGTACCAGAAGGATATTGTGGTTACCACAATATCTGTATCTGTGTGGTTTTTAGCAGAGCATCACCTAGTACACAAAACCGAGAAAATCTGAAAGAGATGCTATATCACACTATATTGTACTCTCAGATTCATTTATTTTCTTAAATTTAAGTTTTTTTCAATGTATAAAAATAGTACTATAAAAAACCTAAACCTAGAGTGCCGCCGGCAGCGGGGCAGGGCCCAAAGCCACCGATGGTTAGGGCTGCAGCGAGAGGAACCTCCTGACAATGCGTGCCGTGTCCAGGATAAAGTTGTGTCAACACAACCGTCTAGCAAGAGCCTCTTAAGATGGTGGTCGAGACTTTTCGCTCTTATGCCGTTTATCGAAGAGAGTTTCGGGACAGTGATCATCGAGTCAACATTCCACATGGCGGTGACCTCGTGAGCCAAGTCAAGGTACTTGCTGAGCTTGTCCTTCTCGGCCTTCACGAGGTTCTCGTCATGTGGGATGGTGATGCCGACGAGGACTTCACGGCACTGGGACCGATTAACCACCACGATATCGGGCCTATTGGCGACAATAGTATTGTCCATTATGATAGAGCGGTCCCAGTAGCAACACACGACCGTTCTCGAGAACTGGCGCCGGTGCGTACTTGTAGTAGCCGTACTACAAATACGCACCGGCGCCAGTCGACAGCCTCGAGGAAAAGCCATATTGAAGAGCAAGTTGCTGATGGATGATTTTGGCTACTTGGTTATGCCTGTGCAAGTACTCGCCGTCGGCAAGACGAGAACAACCTGAAGTAACATGCCTGAGTGACTATCCGGGACGGTGGCATGCCCGATAATTGCCCGTCCTGACCTAAGGTGCTCAAACTTGGTCATTGCTCAGAGGTTCAAGCTTGGGGTTTGCCAAAGGGCGATGGAGCGCAGTATGATGGGCATCAAGAGGACGGTCAGAGTTCTAAACACAACACTGCGTTCCATCACAGGTGTAGTTGACCTAGGCCAAAAAGCGGCTAAACTAAAATGGGATTAGGCGGGTCATGTGGTTTGTATGCACCCCGAGAGATGGGCCAGGATCGTCACACAGTGGATACCGGAGGGCAGACGAAAGCAGGGAAGGCCTAACAGACGCTGGCGTGACGATCTTGACATCTTCCGGGAAGGTTGGCGGGATTTGGCTACAGAACGTGGGAAGGAAGTGGGGGAGACCTTTGCCTAGAAGTGGGACAGCATAGGTTGAGAAAAATGGCACGAGTTAGAAAGACACATGAAAAATATCTCGATTCAGGGGATTTTTCTGGATTTTTTTCAGACAGATAACGTCACATTCCAATAGGTACATATTTGAAATCATCTTGAAAAGGTATTCCATGCATTTTTGTGGTTGAGAATTGCCTAAATACATATAATTATTATATCTGTGCTAAAAACGAACAAAAAAAACTTTAAACGTTTTTTAAGGATTTTATATACGGTGACTAGAGTACAAACCTTTGTAATTGAACATGCTCCTGATGCAGCTTCCGTGTTTCCCATATTAGATTTCACACTACCAATTTTCCGAGTTTTTTCTTTAGCAAACACATAGCCTATTGCTTCAAGTTCATTTCCGTCAGATTCAGAAATTCCTTGAAAAAACAAGATAAACGGATTACCTTTCATGTGTAGAGATTAGAGTGTCATTTCAAAAACAAAAAACAAATTTAAATATTATACTAACATGAAACCAAGTTACACTACGACTTCTACATAGCCTCAAACTCTATCTATCAGTGATCGCTTTCACAGAAAATAGTAAAGGTGTGATATTAAAAATTTATATACACGTAAAAATTTCACGCATGCTCTGAACAGTCATGTTCGCTTATGAAAGCACCACTGAGTACTTTGTTATATACAGAAAGAAAGCACCTTCTTGCAGGTGCTTACAATAATAATTAACACAATGTAGTGAGTAAAAATGTTGTATTAGGCATAATAATATTTGGCAAGAAGCTTTGCTTTATGAAAACACACTACATCAAACTTCCTGGTTCTTTGAGAGAAACACTTCTACAGCGATCGCTATCAGCGATAAGGCCGCCCATTGTTACACTGTTTATGTATGTTTCTTCTTTTTGCTTATTTCTTGGTGTGCAATACAGAGTTTACCTATCTATCTATCTACAGTAAAAATAGTGACACCTAAAAAATTACGAGTACTTAACAAGAGTCGTATTAGCTATAAGTTTTGCCCCTTACCGAAACTATTAGCTTCGATGTATTCTACATCTGCAGGAGAAACGTCGATTTCAGAGTAAAATTCCCTCAAAAAATTTTCGATATCTTGAGGATCACGAGTTGTAGAAAACATACCATTAGGAGAAGCAAAATACTTTCCTTTTACATGATATACCTCGGAATATATTCTGAAAATTATTTCAATTAGTTATTGCGACATAAACTTTTTTAGGGTTCCGTACCTAAAGAGTAAAAACGGGACCCTATTACTAAGACTCCGCTGCCCGTCCGCCTGTCTGTCTGTCTGTATTTCTGTTGCTGCTATAACTACAAATACTAAAAACTGAATAAAATGAATTTTTAGCCGTTTTTTGCTCGATATTAATAATGGTAACGGGTAGAAAATTGAAATATTCAACGAATATTTAACGGAACCCTTCGTGCGTGAGTCCGACGCGTACTTGGCCGATTATTTACAAATTTTGTACCAACCTTATTAATAGCCCACTGCATGACCTAGGCCTACCCACGAAGGGAGGTTGAGCCATATCCACTACGCTGGCTCTGTGTGGGTTGGCAATTTTGATTGTTTATATTAAGAAAATGTTAAAAAAAAAAAAAAAAAATGTTAAACTTAATAAATTTAAAATATTGAATTTGTTCAAATATTATTTGATAATAGGAGCTAGCTTGATAAACACTTATGTGTTTGTTAAAAAAATATAAGTGATCGAATGCAATACCTCTTCCTATTTTGAAGGCCGTAAATTTATAAAATAAGCGATTGTACGAAAAAATAACTAATGTAACTAAATGAGGTTAAGAAAATTGTATGTTCATGGCTCAGTAATTATGACTACGATGGGATTGAAGATATGTTATCTGACTTTTACATAAGTTAAATATACACACGCACACACACACACACATGTGTAACGCTGCAAACCTTGACTCTCATGAGATCTCGAGTATTGCAGCGTTACACACACACACTATACACACACAAACTCACACACACACACACACACACGTACATGTTTGTTGATAAAAATGAATGTTTTGGGCTTTGAGTTGTAAAATTGTGTAGTTCGTATTAAGTATGTATCTATGTAATTTATGCTTTATTATAGTATACATATATATATATTTCTTACACGTTTTCGAATAATATCTAAATTGTTTTTCTAAATTTAATAATCTAAATTGTTTTTCTAAATGTAATAATCTAAATTGTTTTTCTAAATTTAATAATCTAAATTGTTTTTCTAAATTTATTTTTACTTTTGTTTGTATAACTTTTGTTGCTAGATTTTATAACGGGAGAAGCCATTGGCTCTGAGATACAGTTATTAACTAGTTCAGAGTCAATGGACAAGTGAATATGGTTAAAAGTGTTTTAAGGCAAATAAAGTTATTTTGTATTTTGTATTTGTATTGTATTTGTAACTAACTAGATTAGTGTAAATAGAATTTATCAAGAGCATATAAAGCCAATTACCTAGTTAAATTTAAAATTACTTTGTTTATTTGATTTTAAATAAAAATTATGTACCTACCGTTTGGCATCCTTAGCTCTCTGTAGAAAAATAACATTGACAGCATTTGATCTTACAAATCCATCTCCAGTCTTATCAAAGCACTTTGTTTTTCCATCCAAGCACAGGAATCCGGATCTGAAAAATATCATTAAAAAAACTTTAAGCAGTTTTAACGAGATATTATTTTTTTACATAGAAAAATGAAAAAGTAGGAATGACCTTAGGTGAAACAAAATAAGTAAAAACCTGATTTATATTAGACGGTTTTATGTACTAAAAGCTAAAAAATAATAACTCGAAAATAAAATCGTGGGGCCTTTGTCTAGAAGATTTCATTATGTACGTTACGCCCCATGATTTCATTTTTAGGGTCCGTCTGTCTGTCTGTCTGTCACCGGGCTGTATCTCATGAACCATGATAGCTAGGCAGCTGAAATTTTCACAGGTGATGTATTTCTGTTGCCGCTATAACATCAAAAACTAAAAAAATAAAAAAATAAATTTAAGGGGCCCTTAAATTTATTTTTTATTTTTTTATATATACAACAAACCTGATTTTTCAGACGTTTTTCGCTCTATATTTATAATAGTAGCAGATAGATGCTTGAAATTTTCACAGAATATTTAGTTTTATATTCACTTTAATAATAAACAATAAAATTAAAATAAAATAAATATTTAAGGGGGGCTCCCATACAGTACGGAACCCTCCATGCGCGAGTCCGACTCGTACTTGGCCAATTATTACTATTGAGGTATTATTTTTAACTTTTAATACATGAAATCGTTTTAAAAATAAGTTTTTACCAATTTTATTTTTGTGTTTTTAGTTTTTACTTTGTCACTACAAACCTTCATTAAAATCCCAAGGCCAAAAGGCATTGAAAAAAAAAATGGGAATCCCCCATTTTGTAGCGGCGGCTATCTTGGATTTACAATAATATTAAATGAAAATAATTGTATTGGCACCAGAACCAAAGGCTTATACCAAATTTTAGATCAATCGGTCGTAACAATTTGTAATTTTTAAATATGACTAATTGTGTAAATTGCCACACTCATATAGGGTCATATGTTTATAACTTGTGAACTGTATGCAATATCTACCATATGTTGCAAATAAATGATTGAAATTGACAAGAAGTGGGTGAAATTTCAATTACTAAATTTGACCCAAGAAAACCAACGGAGTAGGTAAGCTAAATAAAACCGTTTAAAAATGTAGAACATGATCGTAGCAAAAGGCGTTTTAAACGCAACAAAACTCCTGTGTGTTAATTTATAGTGTGTACCTACGTAAGTGACATTATACATTTTTGATCAAGTATCACATTGGTGTTTCGGAAATTTTACGGTTAAACTTGAAAACCAAACAAAAAACTTCGAGACGAAGCTTACATTAAGTTATATTTTCAATCTTAAATCAATAGTAAAAATGCCATTTCATTTCTACCACCCAGTCCGTTATCACTCCATAGCACTTGCTTGGTTTTACATAATAGCGTAAATCCACCATACTATAAAATATGTTGTTCATTTTTAGGAAATCAACAACAACACACTTTATTGACACCAACAAATAGAAAAACAGTGGCAAAAACAAAGATACCAAAGGCACAAAAGGCGGTTTTATCGCTAAAAGCGATTTCTTCCAGACAATCTCCTTTGGATGCAATAAAACATAAAGACGACAAGGACGGTGGTGTAAACGTAAAAAAATACATAAAAGTTAGTTTAAATCTTGCACGATAAATGTTGGACGATCCAATTCTACATGGCAAATACCTATTAAAGCTCGGGAGCTCCCGCCAAAAATTGCAACTACTTTCTCAAAGCTGATTTTTTGTTATTTCGTTGTCATGGTAGTGTACAACAATAACCAGTATTCATTCAGCTGAAATGCTTAGCGTTCGGTGGAGATACTCGTTTGAATTTTAAAAAAAAATGTAAATTGCAACTACTTTTATAAGCTGAAAATTGGTGTATGGGTGGAAAAATAACTATGAAAAAGTTGAACCATATAAAATTATTTGAAACAAGTAACAATACTTGTCAGTCAGGCTTTAATATAGCACCTATTTAAAGCCTGACTGACAGGCTCTGTTACATGTTTTGGGCGATTGGCTGTGATTAAACTCTTTTATTTATAAAAGAGTTTATTCACATATGCATATAGCCCGGGAGGTAAGCGCAAAAAATTGCAACTAGTTTCTCAAAGCTGAAGTTTAGGTATTACGTTGTCATAGTGGTGTATACCCCGGATTCAGTCAGCTGATACGCTTAGCATTTGGTGGGGATATCCGTTTGAATTAAAAAAAAAGAATATCTTGTAATTTCTTTTAATCTTTACAGAGGTGAAAATTGGTGTACGGGTAGAAAAATATAATATAAAAATAAAAATAAATAGAAAAATATCCTTACTATATAATTATAATATTATAATATTTATAATATAATATTAATATTATATATTATAATATATTATATTATATTATATATAGTTTTAAAGGGTTGAAAAGGGGGGATGAAACCGCATTGGCTAGAATCTTAGAAAAAACTTATATTCTACCATGACAAATGGTAATTTGCATCTTGACTTTCCAAATTACATTCTCTATGCCCAATGCCCATTCAAGGCTGCTCAAGTTGCAAATGTCAAAGTCATTCAACCTTTTCCTGTAAACTTTAGAGAAGGTTACATGTATTTTTTCAGTTTAATTACGTAGTTTTCATTCTAATCGGTATGCCTACAAAACGGAAATCGAATCTAGCGCGTAGTTCTAGCGGAGCTCGCGTAAAGAAAATTGCTAGAAGCCAAGAGTCTGAAGAGCACACTTCAACGCGTTTGACATTAGATGCCGAGCGCCACGCATCTCAAAGAGCTGCTGAGACTCAAGAGCAAAACCAAGAGCGTCGAATTTTAGATGCTGAGCGTCACGCAGCTCAGAGAGCTGCTGAGACTGAAGTTGAAAGTCAAGCGCGGTGACTTTTAGATGCTGAGCATCACGCAGCGCAAAGAACTGCTGAGACTCAAGAGCAAAAAACCAAGCGCGTCGAATTTTAGATGCTGAGCGTCACGCAGCTCAGAGAGATGCTGAGACAAGGAGAAAGTCAAGCGCGGCGACTTTTAGATGCCGAGCATCACGCAGCGCAAAGAACTGCTGAGACTCAAGAGCAAAACCTAGCGCGTCGAATTTTAGATACTAAGCGTTAGACGTTAAGCAAAAAATTGCATGGTTCCTGTAAGACAGGACAAAAACTCTCGAAAGCAAAACTGTCGCCACTATCACAAAGACGCTAAGTGATTAATTCCTCTATGACGCTAATATGGATTAATAAAACGTCACAGCGAAACGTAATTAGATGACAGGTGACATTGTCTGCAGACTTTTATAAATCACAGGTAGCATGGCAAGGGGACAAATTGTTTTTCCACCATTATATCCCCTTGAAGAGAAAATACAGTATGCATTGAAAATGACAACTGACATTAAAATTAGATAAAATGTTTTTTTCCCTCCGCATGCCACATGTTACTATGACGTTTAATACCAGGCCGTCATTTTGTCTGACATTAAAAATATTTTTAAATCTACTATCATTAGAGGTTTAACATGTTTCTTTATTCTACCTTTATGGTACAGAATCATCTTACCTACTTTAATATTATCAATCCGAAAAGTTTGTTGGTTTGTTCCTCTTTGACGCGGCAACGGAGCAAAAGATTGACTTGATTTTTGGTATGGATGCCTATGGTTTAAAAGACAGAAAGTGATAATAGGATACTTTTTTATCCCGAGTAAATTCGTGATTCCCATGGCATAGGACAATAACTGTTTCTCAGCAATGGAGCAACGGATTGACTTCATTTTTGGGGTGGGCATAGTTTGGAAGACGGAAAGTGACATAGGATACTTTCCATTCCGAAAAAATTGCGGTTCCCGTAGGATAAGACAATAACTTTTTCTCAGTAACGGAGCAACGCATTGCCTTGGCTTATTGCGTGAATATAGTTTGAAAGACGAAAAGTGACATAGGCCACTTTTTATCCCAAAAACTTTAAGAGTCCCCGTAGGATAGGATAAAAACTAAGCGAGCGGGCCGCGGTAGCAGCCGTCTAAGCGCCAGAAATAACCTGTCATTTCAAGTTTAGGACGTTCCTACATTTTTCGCACTCCTTCGCGGCACTCAACAGCGCTAGCCCAGACTCGGGCTCCATAACGGAGCTTGCGCTCCCGCAATAATGACGGAGTGTTTCGGAGCACAAAACACATCGTCATCCACCACTCGGGACTAACCAGCACTGAGCGTCGGACAGCATTCCAACGCCCTGGTCCCAGTGCAACGAGTCAGTCATAGTAGCCCAGCGCCTGCCTTTTCAACTGCAGAGGGCAGTGAGAACGGCCATCGCGATAACGACACTTCTCTTCCCCTGCAGCCCCACTGCGTCTGCCAACAGGTTGACGGCCTAGCGGAAGGTAGGGTAGGTGGCGGCACCCACAAAACCAGTTCCATCCCACCGCAGCGCCTAATCCTCGGCTGCAGCGTCGCAAGAGCGGCACTGCAGCCCGCCTCAGAAGCAACACTCTTCATAAGGCAGGCAACCTACCGGCCATCCTCTCAGCTGCTTTAGTTAAAAGCGGCTGAACAACGAGTGCCGGCCTCCAAGCTGCCTTGGGGGAAAGACCCAAAGAAGAGGGAGACTTCGAGCGCCGCCTTTTCAGCTGCCTTAGACCTCCCCCGCCACGACAAGGCGGGAATACACAGGGGGGTTGTATATACACTCCAACCGTAACTTAACCAACAAAAGCATAATTCTAAGGTATTCTGATGTTTGTCGCTTAGGTTAGGTTTCGCAGCCGACATGAACATTAGCCAAAATCAAAATATAACGCGGGCGAAGCCGCGGGTAAAAGCTAGTAAAAATATAAATATTTATATTTTTCTACCCGTACACCAATTTTTACCTCTGTAAAGATTAAAAGAAATTACAAGATATTCTTTTTTTTTTTTAATTCAAACGGATATCCCCATCAAACCTTTCCTTTGAAACCGATGCTGTAAAGTTTATGTATTAGCAATTTGTGACTAATTGTGTCGAAAGCTTTTTTTAAATCTATAAATATACCAAGTGCCATTTGTTTTTTATCTATTTTGGATTTTAATCTTGACACAAGATCAATACATGCGGATAGTGTGTTTGAGCGAGATCGGAAACCATACTGCTTTTTGTAAAAGAAGTTAATAAGTTTAAGTGTTGGTCTAAACGATTATATATAATTTTTTCAAAAACGTGATGTGAAAACGTTTGACGTGATCGGAAGTACCGAAATAGGACGGTAGTTTCCGGGATCACTCTTTTCACCAGATTTAAATATTGGAGTTACTCTAGCTAATTTTAGCGATTCGGGAAAGTAACCATGTTCTAGGCAATTATTAACGCATGTAGTTAATTTTTCTATAATTAATTTTTTTACAGATTTGAGAGCTTTACAAGATATACCATCGAGACCAGCACTGGTGTTAGGATTAAGGTTGTCAATTATTTTACTCACTTCGTCTACTGTAGCAGGTGCAAAAGAGAGCATTTCTGTAGGTTTAGTTTGCGTGCTGTATAAATTGTTGTATGTGTCGATGTTGTGATAGGATTGGGGTATTTGATCAGCTAACACAGACCCAATATTTGCAAAAAAGTCATTAAAACAATCGCATATGTCCGAAATTTGATTGTAACTGCCAGATTGTGTATCAAGTTGTACAGGATTATCACTCTGAGTTTTGATTTTATTCAAACTAAGAGAATTAATTAGCTCCCACATTTTGCGAGGCTTCTTCTGACAATTTTTGAAAGCTTTATGATAATAATTTTTCTTTGCTTCTTGTATTTGGTTTCTTACTTCTTTTCGTGCCTTAAATAATTTTCCTTCAATTACAGTCAATTCTTCTTCTTTGTATGCATTAGTTTTCTTCATTTCCATACTTCTATTCCAAAGTTGATTTCTATTTTTGATAGAATTTAAAATTTCCTTGCTGATCCAATCAGATCGAGGAGGGTTCTGCATCTTAAATTTATATATTTTACTGTCATTTACAGCTGCAATCAGTTTCGACTCTAGTTTCTCATACGTGTAGTCATAAGTCGAGGAAATATTAAAATCCAGAGTTTTGTAAAATTTGTCGTAGTCAAAGGCTTCATATTTAACTTTCTTTTTTTTTTCCGGTGTATACTTGTGTACTTCTAAATACAAGTGTTTGTGATCAGACATGGCGGAGTTCACTACGGCCACATGGAAACTTTCATTTGTCAGGTTTGAGCATATATGATCAAGGGTGGTTTGAGAGTTATGAGTTTGCCGAGTACAATAAGTAGGGTCAGTGTTGTTCAAAATATTATAACCACTCTCGCGAATTGCTTTTTTGTACTCACCAGTTGGTTTGCTATTTTTTATTAGGTCGTAGTTGAAGTCTCCGAACACTAATGCTCTTTTTCTTTTTTCTAACTGTTCCGTGTAGATTTTGAGGAAGTGGTCATTGTTAGTTCGGTCTGGTTTATAGATTCCTCCGATGTCCAAGCTAAATTTGTTCAAATGTATCCATAAGTAGTGGTTGTCGTTTTCGCATAGGTTTTCAACAAGATTATGTTTGATACTATTATGAGCATAGATAGATACCCCACCTCCCCTTGAATTTGTTCTATAATTGTAATAATGAGTGTAATTGGGCAACGCTAGGCTTTGAGCTTCTAAATCTGATTTTATCCAAGTCTCTGATATAATTATTGCGTGTATGGTGCTTGGTATTATATGAATTATGCCTACCTTTTCATGTTCAATGTCAATTCCGGAGATATGATAACATTACTCCCTCCTACTATAGCACAGTCCATTTCACCATCTTTCATTGCTTTGTAGGCCATTTCTAAAGCGGCCATCGATCCAGCACATCCGTTATCAAAACTGTATGATGGACCTTTGCTATCAATCCAATAGGATATACGGTTGGCTAGCATAGTTTTGCTAGCTCTGTAAAAAAACGGAAAAAAATAAAATATGTTACCTTAGTTGTTCAATCACTTTATAGAGAGACTAGATTTTGCCCGCGGCTTCACCCGCATGATATTTTGAGGCCCTACCTTACCACCCTTAATAAAGGAGGTGGAAAATAAAAAAACAAAAAAAATCGATTTGACATTTGTTTGATTTCACAGTTCTTTTTTGACATTTCTTGGAGCGCACGCTAGAATAGCTCGCAGATGGCAGAATTTTTCCTACTTACTTAACACCTGTTGTTATAATATGGAAAATTTACGCAATATCTTTATACTTTATAGCCTACGTGCTATTGTGATATTTGAGCTATATAATTGCAAAGTTTCATATAGATCCGTTCAGTAGTTTTTGCGTGAAAGAATAACAAACATCTATCCATCCATCCGTACAAACTTTCACGTTTATAATATTAGTAGGATATCCGAAATACAAGGTCTTGTTTTGCAAGCCGCAGGAACTTTCAGAGGTGTATTATGTCCATCATTATGAGCAATTTTTATTGATTGAGCACAAGCAAATCTTCATTTGAGACACGGCGATTTTGCTTTTACTGTCTAGATGTTAATTTTCGTCTATAAGTTGCATTTTCAACAGATCTCAACAAAACTTGGAGCACAGATTCAGGTTCAGCAGTTGATTTTGTCGTCGGTGTGATTTATGACAGAAAGGGGGGATCAAAAAGGGGGAAATTTGCTGTCGCGACATTTATCAGCCGATCTTATCTATCAAGATCTTAGTTCTAACAAGATTGCGAGTATGATCCTAATCGGTCAATAGCTAATCCAGATATGAAGCTTCCTTTAACGGTGGGACCAATTGCGAAGAAAAAACTGCTCTTTACCATAAAATAATGACAAAATGACTCGTTAGTATTTTTCAAGATATGATAAGTACCCATATTTATCTGTGATAATCCGTGCTGTAACTGTATCAGCCTTTTTAATAGTCCACTGCAGGACGTAAACCTACCCACGAAGGGTGATTGGGCCATATCCACCACGCTGGCCCAGTGCGGGTGGAATCACATACGCCATCGAATTTCTTCTACGGACGACGTATGCAGGTTGCCTCACGATGTTTTCCTTCACCGAAAAGCCAGTGGTGTGAAATTTCGTACATAAATTCTAAAGAACTCATTATAACGGGACCGGAATTTGAACCCACGACCTGACGATTGTGAGGCAGGTGTCATTATCACTAGACCACCACGGCTATCAATCCGTGCAATCATTGTATTTCGTTAATAGGGATAATTTGTTTGGGAGGACTTATATCGTATGAAAGTGGTTGTACCATTTTCGCCAGATTCTTTAAACTATTATTGTAACTTACCCTGTTAACGCAAATGCGTCAGCATTTTCTTCTTTGTAAATTAAATTCACGCCGTCCATCTGCGTTGAAGCGATATAAACGCCAATTTTAGAACCTTTTAAAGTTTCTGGATTGACACCTGAAAAAAGTTAAAAAGAAAAAGTTATTCTACCATCCCCTTTTTACTACAGGACGAGTAGGAAGACGCCACATTACCACCCCTACACTGTCGATTTTCCTTTGATACGTACGAAGCGGTTTGATCAACATTTCTGATTCGTGCCGCCAGGGAATGGAACAGTCTTCCTGCTTTCTTGTTTCCTAAGAGATATAATCTAAAGCTTTTCAAGGTCAGAGTGAATAGGTATCTTCTAGGTCTTCGTGCTTCATCTTCGACTACAACGTCGCTTACCACCAGGCGAGTTGGTGGTCAAACGTGGACTTATTTGCGTTAAAAGAAAGTTATGCTTGAATATTTTATTTAATAAATTAATAAAAATGTCCCTACGAGTATTGCCTACTATAATATTTAGTATTTCTAACTTGGTTATTAGGGTTCTGTAGTAAAACGAGGATCCTTTAGAATTCTAATTCGAATTTTCAGGTATGCAGGTTGTACAAAACTTTAAAAAATACTACGTTATCTAGCTAAAAAAAAAATGTCAGAAAATTAATCAGAGGTGCAATTTGTGTTAAATCATCGTGTAAGTTAGCGAAATTGTTTAAAATTCTGAATATGTTTTTAGTTAAAAAAAAAAAAACATTTTTACAGAATAAAATTGTATAACTACATCATTTCAATTAAATTTTAATTCATTTTTTATTATTAAAACTTACTTAGCGCCATTTCAAAAAGGCCTACCATAGTAGGCCAAGCGTGTACTTGTGTTAAAAAGTGGGCGCGTGTACTCTAGTGTTAAATGTAATATGTATCTAAGAATTGTTTCTTTCAATAGTCATAAGTTCATCCGAACACACTATAATATCTTTACACTGTCGACAAACCTGCGTCAAACAGAGCGGAATACGTCTGTTCCATCAGCTTTCCAATTGGTGGTTCCATACGAATAGCTTGTTTTGCAGTTACTCTAAAAAAATGGGCATCAAATTTTTCTAGACCCTCAATTTGGCCTATATATGGAGGGAACTCTTTATGTTTGATGTGGGATTCAAACGTTTTATTCACCATGTCAACCTGAAAAAATTGTTTTAAATTTTAATACCTTTACAAAAAAATCATACTATAAATACTAACACAATATTGTTTTAAAGAGAAAACTTTTTATCGGCTTTATGCACTTTTTACAATGGGTAAAAATGTTAAAGTCGCGTCTGATAGTAACCTGATCGAAAATCCGTAAGACAAATGAAGTAAGGTTTAAGTCTTCACTTCTGCTGCCGGCACTTCCGGAGTGCAAGCCATTGCTTTTTTCTACACCAAGTTATTTGCAAACCAAGCTGAACTTCGTTTGGGTCAAAAATGTGTAGGCCTCTACTATGGATTTCCAACTAACCCAGTTGGAAGCGCCATTGATCCAGCGCGTTCTTGCAATCACAAATTATAAATTATCGTCAGTCCACCTAGTCGATGGACATTCTACGCTGCGCTTGCCAGTAATTGGTCTCCATTCAAAAACTTTACAGACCCATCAGCCATCCGTTCATATTTTCAAACATGCAAATACAATAGTTATTTTTCGCAAAAAATAGCATGACCGACTTCACCCTTGTACAGAATTCGCGAATATTTCGCACGGATCGATGTTACATTTTTCACAGTTTTGTTGATTTATCAAAAATGGCTAAGCCCATTTCAATAAAATTTTAATGGGGCCAATTTAGAAGTATATTCTTTCTAATAAAAAAATAACTATTGAAATCGAACTACTAAGAAAAAAGTTATGCGTGGTTATACTCGTACATAAAGAACTGAGAAATTTGATAACGTACGTACCTTATCAAACAATTTTTCTTCAAATTGTTTTACATTTTCTGCATTCGGAAATATCCCGGATATTCCACTGATAACAATTTCATCTCCTTTAAATCGATTCATATTTGCAGCAGTCGATATCAAAAATTGAAGTATTTCTTGTTACGCAAAAATGCCTTAGGCTTTCGCTTGTTGACCTCGTAAATCCTGTCTTTCACAAAAACAACATCTTTATTTGAGGAGTGATTTTCCAAGGAGACTTATTTCATGGAAAATTAAAATCACATATGGGGAAAAACTTTTTTTTAACGCAAATAAGTCCGCGCTTGACTACCAACTCACCTGATGGTAAGCGACGTTGTGGTCGAAGATGAAGCAAGCAAACCTAGAATATACCTAGAAAAGCTGTGTTATAAAACCTTTTAGACATGAGATACGTATCTGTCAATTTCGTAGGGAAATATGCATAATATGTATTTTGCATTGGATTTGATTGAAACTGCCACCTTTGAGCTAGTTTTTGAGATTACGGTGACAATGTCATTTATATTATTACTAGCTTTTACCCGCGGCTTCGCCCGCGTTGTATTTTGATTTTGGCTTATGTTTATGTCGGCTGCGAAACCTAACCTAACTGACAAATATCAAAATACCTTAGAGGAATGCTTTTGTTGGTTAAGTTACGGTTGGAGTGTATATACAACCCCCCCGTGTATTCCCGCCTTGTCGTGGGGGAGGTCTGAGGCAGCTAAAAAGGCGGCGCTCGAAGTCTCCCTCTTCTTTGGGTCTTTTCCCCCAAGGAAGCTTAGAGGCTGGCACTCGAGTTTCAGCCGCTTTTAACTAAAGCAGCTGAGAGGATGGCCGGTAGGTTGCATGCCTTATGAGGAGTGTCGCAACTTAGGCGGGCTGCAGTGCCGCTCTTGCGACGCTGCATCCGAGGATTTTTTTTATTATATCGCGAAATATCCCTGACATGATCAGGGGTCTTAATTACAAATGAATAAAAACTAAGTATACCTATATTTCAATGTTTTTGGCTGTTTGCAGTTATAATAAACACTAGCTTTTACCCGCGGCTTCGCCCGCGTTATATTTTGATTTTGGCTTATGTTTATGTCGGCTGCGAAACCTAACCTAACCGACAAATATCAAAATACCTTAGAAGAATGCTTTTGTTGGTTAAGTTACGGTTGGAGTGTATATACAATCAGGGGTCTTAATTACAAATGAATAAAAACTATACCTATATTTCAATGTTTTTGGCTGTTTGCAGTTATAATAAACATTACAATGGTACAGCAAAGTTTATACCTACTTGTTCCTAATTATTGCTTTTTTACAAATATTTGTGCAAAAATTCGATAAAATTGTTTCGAAGGTTTTTACGTGTTAGATTAATTCCAATTTTTTGTTCTAAATCAAATCTCTGCTTTCCATAAACTGGGCATTCCAAGATTATGTGCAGTGGAGTCTCCTCTTTTGTGGGTTCACAGATGCACGATGGGCTTTCTCTCAATTTAAATTGATGTAAGTATTGGGAAAACTCACCATGCCCCGTCAGCACTTGAGTTATGATTCCCACTGGTGCTATTTCTCTTACGATCCTGTATGCCGCCCTTGCATCCGGAAAATATGTTTTGGTTACCGCCGCTGTGTGTCCATCCTGATACCGCCGGTTCCACTCGTCTAGAGAGTCCTTTCGGATTTCTCGCTTGACGAATGAAACGGGGCAGTTATCGTAAATAGGTCTGCACTTCGAGTGCAGTGCTGCTTCCTTTGCTACCTGGTCCGCTCTCTCGTTTCACTCCATCCCCGCGTGCGCTTTAATCCAATAAATTTTCACTATTTTATTTTGTGCGTGTAGTAACTTTATGTTAGCTTTGAATTTACTGCTAAGGGATGGAGGGAAGATACGCCAACTACCGTTTCCAGTGCAGACATGGAGTAACAAAAGATTTTTGCTTTTTCGGTAGTCTCAAAAAGTGCCAATAACTCGGCCTGGTACACGGAGAACCAATCGGCCAATTTCAGCTTGCGGGTACTGATCTCAGCGGCATCATCCCAAATGGATAATGCTGCCTCAACTTTCCCTTTAATTTTAATGCCATCTGTAAATATGTTAATTTCTCGGTTAAGATTTTGCTCTAGTGCTGCTCCATCTGCCAGGCATATGAATTCCAGCTCCTCCTGCTGCGCTGGGTGTGGCTTCTTTTCTGTCTCTCTATCTCCAGTTACTTGCTGGGAATAACCTTTCTCAATTTCATAAAGCAAGGCTGCTTCCTGGACTCTGATATGACAGCCGAGGATTAGGGGCCGCGGTGGGATATATGGAACTGGTTGTGTGGGTGCCGCCACCTACCCTACCTTCCGCTAGGCCGTCAACGTGTTGGCAGACGCAGTGGGGCTGCAGGGGAAGAGAGGTGTCGGTATCGCGATGGCCGTTCTCACTGCCCTCTGCAGTTGAAGAGGCAGGCGCTGGGCTACTATGACTGACCCGCTGCACTGGGACCAGAGCGTTGGAATGCTGTCTGACGTTCAGTACTGGTTAGTCCCGAGTTGTGGATGACGATGTGTCTTGTGCTCCGAAACACTCCGTCATTATGGCGAGAGCGCAAGCTCCGTTATGGAGCCCGAGTCTGGGCTAGCTCTGTTGAGTGCCGCGAAGGAGTGCGAAAAATGTAGGAACGTCCTAAACTTGCCATGACAGGTTATTTCTGACGCTTAGACGGCTGCTACCGCAGCCCGCTCACTTAGTTTTTATCCTATCCTACGGGCACTGTTAAAGTTTTTGCGATAAAAAGTGGTCTATGTCACTTTTCGTCTTTTAAACTATATTCATGCAATAAGCCAAGGCAAGTTGCTCCGTTGCTGAGAAAAAAATATTGTTAAGTCTTACGGGAACCACAATTTTTTCGGGATGGAAAGTATCCTATGTCACTTTCCGTCTTCCAAACTATGCCCACCCCAAATATCAAGTCAATCCGTTGCTCCATTGCTGAGAAACAATTATTGTCCTATCCCATGGGAATCACGAATTTTCTCGAGATAAAAAAGTATCCTATTATCACTTTCTGTCTTTTAAACCATAGGTATCCATACCAAAAATCAGATCAATCTTTTGCTCCGTTTCTGCGTCAAAGAGGAACAAACCAACAAACTTTTCGGATTGATAATATTAAAGTATGATGATTCTGTACCATAAAGGTAGAACAAAGAAACATGTTAAACCTCTAAAGATAGAAGATTAAAAAATATTTTTAATGTCAGACAAAATGACGGCCTGGTATTAAACGTCATAGTAACATGTAGCATGCAGAGGGAAAATAACATTTTATCCAATTTTAATGTCAGTTGTCATTTTCAATCCATACTTTATTTCCTCTTCAAGGTGATATAATGGTGGACAAACAATTTGTCCCCTTGCCATGCTACTTGTGATTTATAAAAGTCTGCAGACAATGTCACCTGTCATCTAATTACGTTTGGCTGTGACGTTTCGTTGGTCCATATTAGCGTCATAGAGGAATTAATCACTTAGCGTCTTTGTGATAGTGGCGACAGTTTCGCTTTCCATGGTTTTTGTCCTGTCCTACAGGAACTATGCAATTTTTCGGGATAAAAAGTATCCTAAAGCTCCTTCCGCCTTTTAAACTATGTCCATGCCAAAAATCAAGTCAATCCGTTGCTCCGTTGGTGTGTGAAAGAGTAACAAACCAACAAACCAACAAACTTTTCGGATTTATAATATTAGTAAGGATTTATTTATTGTTTAGAAAGTTTTTTGTTTAAACTGTCAATTTTCTTGGGAAATACCTCTTTTCTTGGGAATGTATGTATTGTAGTGAATTTTGGACAAAATGCTAGTTTTTTTGTGACGATGGCTTTCATAATTATACAGGGTAACTGGTAATTTATTGGCATCCTCTTAAGAGCCCCGGTGGTCTGTAATTTTCCATACAAACGTATTACGCTGTTTTCTTCCGGGAAAATACTTATAGAGCTTCAATTTTATGTCATAAAATTAAATTTAGCTGTTTAGACTACTCTGTCTTTTCTATTTCTTGATAAGTTAATTATCAGGCAAAATATGACCTTTCAAAATCACAAAAAAAAACACCATTATTACCGACGTCTTTAGAGACCTACCAGAAGAGACTAAATAATATCTAACAAAATATAAAATGATAGAATCATGAACACATATTTTTTTTAAATTTTGACATAAAAAAATACTTGATAGATCTAGTTTTCGAAGAAGAAAACAGCGTAATACGAAACGTTGTCTCGCCATGTTTTTTGTAGGTATAAATCGCTCTGAGCTGCAATTGTCCCTATCGCACGATGCGGGGGTAGGGTCGAGGTGAGGGAGGTTCAAACCTATACGTACACAAGCACTAGGGATGTAGTAATAGTCGATATTTTTGTCGATGCTCTAGTGATGTCCATCGATATCGATGTTTATTAAAAATATTAGTTATTTTTTCAAATCCTGTGATTTGACCGTTGTATGTTTGTTACTTTTGAAGAAAAGATTTTATATTTGGAATATAGGCGTTTAGTTGCTGCGACATATTGCAGCGATTATACAGAATATCGTGCTATATCCGCAGACATCTAAATGAGTTAGGCGCAGAATAACCAATTCTCATAATGCCCAAGTAATGCTCAATTCTACGAAAGCATAATTCTATGAATGCCCAATTCTCAAAGTGGCAACATAATTTTGATTAGGAATTTTCTAAAAAAAAATACAATTTAAATACATGTAAGGGCTTACCGGTACCTAAAACAACCTCCGTTTGCGAGTTAAGGACATTTTAACTTTTACTATGGGACCGACCAGAGCCGAATCCGCGAGAAATATCAACTATACCATGAAAAAAGTCCGTTGATGATGGACAAAGTGCATGGAACAGCTGGTTTTTTATCGCCAATGCGGAGTTAATTGTTCTTTTCAAACCTAAAGAGGTTGTGCTTTCATTACCGGTGTTTTTTTAAAATGAAAATGTGTTTTTAGGGTTCCGTACCCAAAGGGAAAAACGGGACTCTATTACTAAGACTTCGATGTCCGTCTGTCCGTCTCTCTGTCACCGGGCTGTATCTCATGAACCATGATAGCTAGGCAGCTGAAATTTTCACAGATGATATGATTCGGTTGCCGCTATAACAACAAATACTAAAAACAAAATTAAATAAATATTTAAGGGGGGCTCCCATACAATAAACCTGAACTTTTAGACGTTTTTCGCTCTATATTAATAACGGTACCAGGTTGCTTGAAATTTTTACAGAACATTTAGTTTTATATTCCCTTCAATAATAAAATTAAAATAAAATAAATATTTAAGGGGGGGCTCCCATACAGTACGGAACACTCCGTGCGCGAGTCTGACTCGTACTTGGCTGATTTTTTCCATTTGAAATTATTTTGCCATTTTGAGAATTGGGCATTCGTAAAATTGAACTTTCTTAAAACTATGTGCCATTATTAGAATTCTGCGCCTAAAGCGAAATAATAGTTCTAATCAGGAAAATCACGTGCTCTCTAAAATCGTGTAATAACTGTAACGTATAAATATAATTATCCTTAGTCCACTTACCTAAGCGAAAAACGTTCTATTAAATTATTAAATTATCAAAGACACAACATCAAATAATTAAAAAACACATTATCAGTCACATTACAAATACAACAAAATAAATAAATCTGTATCTAATAAAATAAATAAGTTCTATGCTGTGCTTGCCAGTATAGGTAGCGCCACACAAGTCGGCGGATGAGATGTAAGACGCAGATGACACTTCGCCGTAATTTGCTAATTATTGCGCATGTGCGCACAATGCCGACGCCGCGCGACGTAGTGGTAAGCACGGGCGTGCGCGCGGGAGGCATGAGGTTGGCGGGCGGTTGTGCCCGTGCGGCGTCTTGTCTCTCTGGCTCCTGCGCATACCTATATTTTGCCTATTGCGCAGCGTTCTGCGCCTAACTTTCCATCCGCTGACTTGTGTGGCGCGGATTATACGTGAGATTCATTCGAGAAAACAGCCCCATTGGCTATCCGCTCATTGA
Source organism: Hypomecis atomaria (assembly GCA_964007245.1). Classification (NCBI taxonomy): domain Eukaryota; kingdom Metazoa; phylum Arthropoda; class Insecta; order Lepidoptera; family Geometridae; genus Hypomecis; species Hypomecis atomaria. The sequence continues at coordinate 3,564,331 of OZ023296.1, read as the reverse complement.
ACTATGTGCCTTGCCATTTGTCATTTTTACTTGCCTATCCGCTGAGTTGTGCTGAAAAGTGTGTAGTAATTTGTGGATGTTCTATCCTGTATTTATATGGTGTGTGCTACGCACTGCTGCTTTAATTTGCTAATAGTTTCAACTTTTTTAAACTTATTCAAAGTAGAACCTAAGTATGACAAGCAGTTCTCCAAACAGTAAGCATTGCATCTGTTTAATTGAATTCTTAATTATTTTTTATACTACGGGACTAATCGCGCAATGAAAATACGGGAATAGTTACAATATAAAAGGCAAGAAGTTCTATTTGTCCAGCTATACAGGGTTATCCAGAACTGGTGTACTAAGCCGAAAGGAGGTGATTCGGACTATTATTATGAACAACTTTTAATATATGTGGCCAAACCGAAATTCGAGAAAAAAACCAATCGTGTCATACCTTTTGTCGAGTCCAAGTTGCAGTTTTGTATGGAACAGCTGATTTTTAGTTCACGAAATCCGCAGCTGGACCCATATTCATATATTCATATTATTTTATTGGTATCAAAATACAAGATAATCAAGATATTCAATCCAAACCAATTACAATTGTAGTTATAATTATAATATCCTTAAAATTTCAGCTTAGCCAAAGCAAAGCAAAGCATAACTATTTTAAAATTACAATAACTTAAAATAGCTGTAGTTAAATTAATTAAATTATATATTTAAATAAATGATTTAATATTAAATTGTAAAAAGAAAATGATAATCATTCAATATAAATCTGAACAATGCTACAATATCAAAACATAAAATGTCAAAAATTGCATAGTTAATAAATTAACAAATATGAATTTGTAACAAAATATAGTAAACATAGTAAACTTTGTTCATAATAACGAACGTGTAGGTAGGTACACCTCTGAAACTTCCTTCACTTTGTAAAACAAGACCTTGTAAAGAGGTATCGTGTATCCACCAGTAGACGTCACGTGACAGAAATGATGATGATGAATTGCGAAACCTTTCATTTTGACTGACCTACAAAAAGAAGGGGATTTGCAATTCGTGTATGTTCTGATTACTTGACATATTCGATTTTTCTGAGCCAATTCTCAAGTTTATTTTTAACTTTATGTTTAACTTGCAATGTATGTATGTATGTAAATAATATATGTTTTTGGGTCAAACCATGCAACGCAATTTTGAAGCAGATCTTGAAGCTATCTGTTATTTATTACGTACCTTAATCTCTTGAAAGATTTTATACCCCTAAAATTGTGTAATATTTGTTGAATTCATTTTAAAGTTTAGATTCTTCTTTTTGGACTATTTAATTTAAATAAAAGCTATTTAAACTTTATTTATTGTCTGTTGAAGAATTATGTGCGTGTTTTCCTTAAAAAAAGTTATTTGGGATATCTTAAGTTAGGTATTTGGTAGAATTTTCAGTACGTAGGTATATTGCAGCGCCTACAGAAATAGATTAGTTAAATAGCTATTTTTGTTCGCAGCTTTTGGCTTGAGGTCAATTGTGTAAAGTTGGCTATATATAAAGGTTTTTTCAAAAAATATTATTCGAATGAAAATTAAAATCAATATACTTCGCCTCTATGTGTAAAAAATAATGTAGCTTTCTAATTCGATAAAAAATATTCAGTATAAATGTTTTCGTTTGCCATGCGCTATCCCAAAAAACCGGAGCTTATGTACCTACCATATTTTGCTACAATTCAAAAGAATAAATCAGCCGGCAGCCTGAGCGTAGAGCGCGGGCGGGCGCGGGAAGGGCGCGGGCGGAGATGGTGCGCAGCACACACACACAAATACAATTGCATCACACCACACATAGAAGCTCCCTGTCTTGGGGGCATCGCGACAGCAACAGTTTAGTTCAAATACCTACTTCTCAAATTCCTTGGCGCTCAGCTACTCTCTTAAGGGCATATTCTGTACATCAATATCTTTTTTCCACGACTTCTGAAAATTCGCACCTATATATTTTCATCCATAAAACAATTAAAAATCAATTTAACCGGTTTTAAACATAACACACACATTTTTGAAACATACCTACCTATGCCTACGTTGTTAACATGTTGTAATTTTTTTTTATTAATGTTTAACGCTAACCCTAAACTTTAACTTCTACTCATTAAAACAATTAAAATACATGATTATTAAACTAAATTATGTAATATAAATATACCTATTTTTTAATTTTATTGTTTTTAGTGACTGGCATTTAGTGTGTAACTGGCATAGTTATTATAAAACACTCATTGTACTGTACTGTACCAGCCTTTTTTAATAGTCCACTGCAGGACGTAGGCCTACCCACGAAGGGTGATTGGGCCATATCCACCACGCTGGCCCAGTGCGGGTTGGTGGATTCACATACGCCATCGAATTTCTTCTACGGACGTATGCAGGTTGCCTCACGATGTTTTCCTTCACCGAAAAGCCAGTGGTGTGAAATTCCGTACATAAATTCCAAAGAACTCATTGGTACGGGACTGGGATTGAACCCACGACCTAACGATTGTAAGGCGGGTGTCGCTACCTCTAGACCACCATGGCTTATTGTACTATTATTGACTCATTGTACTATTATTATTATATTATTGTACTCATTGCCTTTGGGTCAATTATTCAGACTTTTGTAAACTTATGCCAAATAAACAATTTTATTAATCTTTTATTGCCATTAAAAAAAAAAAAAAATTTTGTACATAATAATTTGCTGATTCCACTTTTTAAAATTAGAAAATATGTCGATATTTGGGAAGTGTTGTAGAACAAAAGTTGTTTGTTTTGATGTGCAGATGCTCTTAAAAGGATGCTTATTGCGTAAAAATAACCCTGTATAAACCGTTATAAATTTTTTGAAAAAAAAAAAATGGAAATAAGTCCCTTTGAAAAATTTCTTCTCATTAATTTGTTCTATGACTGTATAAAGTAGTAACTAAGAATGAAATTTTAAAACCGAGATTAAGAATTATCAGTCATTAGGGTTCCGTACCCAAAGAGTAAAACCGGGACCCTATTACTAAGGCTCCGCTGTCCGTCCGTCTGTCTGACATTAAGCTGTATCTCATGACCTGTGATATCTATAACGTTAAAATTATAACAGATGACGTATTTCTTTGCCTCTATAACAACAAATACTAAAAATAGAAAAAAAAAAACATATTTAAAGGGGGCTATCATACAGCAAACCTGAATTTTAGACGTTTTACGCTCTAAACCAATAACGGTGACAGGTTGAAATATTCACAGAATATTCAGTTAAATATTCACTTTAAAAATAACAATATAAATAAATATTTAAGGACGCTCCAATACATGATACGTGATGTTTTTGATCGATATTAATAACTGCAACAGGAAAATGCTTAAAATCTTCAAGAATATTTAGTTGAATATTCTTTTCAAAAGTAATAAAATAAATGAAAATACTATACTAAATAAGGCAATACGGTACGAATTATTTGTCTATTTTTACATAGTTTTTATTTTAATTTTATTGATTGAATATTGCAAAAAAAATGTGTAAGGGTATAATTACACGACAGTTATATTTGCTTTGTAGTTGATGAACTACCATGTTTTGTACATATTTATAGAAGTGTAAAGGGATGTTCATCAGGTTAAAAGTGAATAAAACACTGAATAAATAAACAAGAATAAAAGTAATCATAAATTAAGAATCGCTAACCATTGATTTTGTTGATACACAGGTAAGAAACAACTCGAATGCACAAGTTTCAAATTAATATTATCGAAATAAATAATTAATCTTAAGAAAACATAAATGGTGTGTAAAGCGTGCCAATTTACAATCAATAAATTGACATACTTGTACCTCTAGTACTTGTAATATGTATAACAATACAAAGATGTTACTGAAGAATCGTATCTAGATATGTATTACAATTACAATTATATTCCAATTAACTTTTAAGTAAAAAAATACTTACTTTCGCTGTTTTTGTGGCTCTTGAGTTTCTTACTTTATTTTCAAACACAAAAAAAATATTGAATTTGCATGCACAAACCTAGATCACAATATAAAACAAATTATGTAGTACTTACGATTTGAAATAAATTTATATTGAATTAAATAATTTTGGCGTCATTTGTAGTCAATAGTCAAAAATTTTAAATAGCAGTACCCATTAACGCCCAAAATTAATCTGCCGGTAAAATGACTGAGACTTGGTATTTAAAGCAATTTTATGAACTAAAGTAAGTAATTAACATGTTGTGAAAGAAAAACCTAATTAAGGGGCACGGCAGTGCCCCCGCCAAGTCAAGTAAACATATTTTTTTCCTTGCAAGTTATGTGGGCGACTTATTCGCGATAAATAAAAAATCAATTTTGTTGTAGAAAATTACACACTACAGTGAATTTTTGACATATTACATGTTTTGACTATATTTTTATTGCGCCACGCATGGTCGCAGATGACGAAAGGTATTCCTAAATGATAACCTTGGCTTCAGGAAAAATAAATTAAAAATATCTTCTACTCTATATATTCAAATATTTAGTCACATCCATAGTAACACATTTATATGAAACACAACACAATGACTTTTCAAATAACTTAACACGCACGGGTACGGTGGGCGGTAATGGGTTAAAATAAAATACAAACTTGCCTGAATAAAATTTATTCCAATTATATGCCTTATTACAATACAATACTGTACCCGATATTGTATTGTAATTATCTTTTTTAAATGAAAACTAACGTGGTTTGCACACATTTTTACGTAATAACGTCTAATACTTATACTCGTAGTGTCACGTTTTCCTGAGCTAAGCGTGCAAGCGAGAGCTCGGAACAAGCGTTAGAGAGGCACGATCGGCCTAAGTGTTCGGCTTGTTTCAGTTATTGAACAACATTCAACAATGTTTCCTTATGACGTTATCGTGTCCGTACACTGACCTTATAGACAACCATTTTTTTAATTGATTAAACATTGAGTTATTTTTTGATCGCATTAGACGGTCTTTCTGAAGCTTCAGTGCAAACCTAAGGTCTTAGTAAATATTCTTTAAACCTCGCTATGTATTTATGATTTATTGTATTTAATTTTAGGAAATCGATTGCGCACGCTGGGAGTTATATTTTGTACTGGCAGGCATGAAGATTACTAATAGACAAGATAATGTTTGTAATTTTACACGAGAGCAACTTTTAGATGTGTGCGCCGTGCATAATATACGAAATTATTTTGATCGTTAGACTATCTTACTCCAACCTCACGAGCCATTCGGACTACCTTGAGCCTTGGATTGAACATCTTTTATGTAAAATATCCGACGAGGGGGTGGACTGCGTAATAATGGGAGATTGTGCCAGAAACCATTGTTATTACTCAGGAACAACGGTGAACAAACTAGGAAGAAGTTTAGTGTGATATAACGTCAATTTTCATAGTTCCCAAACATTGCGGGCGCCTCTTTGTATCTCTAATCACTGTGTTAGGAACTCAATAATTTATTGACAGTTAGGGTGTGACTTTCGGGGAAAATTAAAACCGTATTTTAAAATCGTTTACTATTCATCATAACAAACAATAATAATAAAGTATACAGGGTCAGGCTTATTTTGAGTTTTGACAAAAGTCGCAGAACAAAAGTTGTTGGTTTTGATGTATAGAATAAGCCCCTCAACATGAGCTAACCAGAGGATACCTAAAATAATCCTAGTTAGCTATGTCGGCGTATATTGGAGTGGGGGAAGCCCGATGAAAGGCAGATTTCCAAGAAAAAACGATTTTTATTACTAAAGTAAACGATTATAAATCGTAAGTGAAAATTGATACGTCTTTAGGCAACAACACTTTATACAGATGACGACGTCACGTCCTCTCTGACCTCCTAAGTCTCTGACCGACAAGAAGAAACGCAAAAGCGTTCAACTATTTATCAAATTCCCGGTACTTTTAGGGACATTATTTTCAAAATGAAAATAGCATTAAATTACAAAAATATTTTCACTAGCATAAACTTTGTATGAAAATAAAACGAACGCATTTAACATTGCATATTCATATTCCTTATTGCAATGAAAGGACATAATTAATGTATTGATATATTTAATGGCATGTATAATTGATTAATTTATTATTTGATTTATGTTTTAATTTTATTGTGTGTGACATTCAATTGTTTGTGTTCGTTGACATTATAATTATAATCATTAATTTCATTTACGACAAGCTTAAGCTTAAGGTTTAAGCCAGTAATTTCACACAACTAGCTTTTTGGTAAAGAAAAAACATTGTGAGGCAACCTGCACACTTCTGTTTTATCTCTGAGTCCACAACACTGCATTTCTTATTTGGTACTCGTATGTCATCCAAGTCTGAGAGTTTTTGTGCCAACCACTGCTCTATAATGGCGTCACTACAAGTTATTAAACCAAAATAATAAAAACAATATTTAAAAAAAGTTACGTAACCACATCTCTCAGATGCGCAGCGACATTGTTTTGCTCACCAAGGACAAACGCGCGCACCTCTGACTTTGATGAGCGCTTGTTCGGCTCTGAGGGACTCAGGGAAAAGGTACATGAACGACCAAGCTTATACGATACTCGTACACAGGAATATTCAAAATTGAATATCCGCATGCATCTGTGAGATGTATGGTAGGTGGTTTTGGGTTAGATGAGAATCAACATCCGGTCTGACGAAAGCATAGTTATTGAATTAAAACGGAGACCTCTCTCACTTCATTCGCTAGCTGAATTAGCTAAAAAACTGCTGACTTTAAATATTTCGCAGTTTTATTCTAAAATTGGTTCTCATTGTTCAAACTAAAATATTTAAGTTACTTGTGATGGAAGGTTTGGTAGGACAAAAGAATAATCGTTTGACTAAATCATCAGAAAATGAAATGAAATAGATTTATCTGCCATAGATTATAATTATCCACTGCACTGCGGCGTTGGACAGCAGCCTATATCGATTTCCAATAATCAGTTGAGAAGCGAGATTTTTCGCGATGTTATTTCATTTCATTTTATTCAATTTAATTCAAGCCAATACAATTCTATCTAATTCCATCGTTCTAGACAATCACGTAATAATCAACATTTATGATGTTATTTTTATTTAACGCGAATACGTCTGCGTTTGACCACCAACTCGCCTGACGGTAAGCGACGTTGTGGTCGAAGATGAAACACGCCGACTTAGAAGATACCTATTCACTCTGAACTTGAAAAGCTTTAGATTATATCTCTTAGGAAACAGGAAAAAAGGTAGGCCATGAATTAGTTAACATTTGAAAAAATCGTATAAAAAAAACCATTTAACATATTTTAGAAATCGTTTATTTACGAGAAAGCTAATTAGTTGTAATTTATTTTTTAAAAATTATTTCGTCTAAATGACCACCGTTTCGGTTTTTGCACTCATCTAAGCGAGTCCTAAAGTTTTCGAATACTTTTCTGCAAAGAGGCCGCGAGATCGCCGACATCTCTTCGATGATTTTTTCTTTAAGTTGACGCAGTGTATTCGGTTTATCAATGTAGACACGGATTTTCGCTGCTCCAATACCTGCAATTCTGTTTGTTTACATGTCCATTTAGGTGGAAATGGGCTTCGTCAGAGAATAAGATGTTGTGAAAATTACTGAATCGAGTTAACATTGTTTCGGCATATGACTTACGTAAATTTAAATCATTAGGGTTTAGTTCTTGCACTATCTGGATCTTATATGGATGTAATTTCAAATCTAATTTCAAAATACGGCGTAATGATGTGCGGGATAATCCTAATTCAGCCGAACGTTTGCGTGTCGATAAATCTGGATCACGTCGAACAGAAGCGGAAACTTGCTGCACGTTCTCTTCGCTCCGAGAAGTCCGCGGGCCGCCGGTTTGTTTCACATTTAGTGTAGATCCCGTCTCTTCGAACTTCTTCACCCATTTCTTTATTAAAGGAGCACTTGGACACTGACTTAAGTCGTGTAAACCATATTCAACGCGAAATAAGCGTCTCACAGTAATGAGCGAAAAGTTGTTTAAATAAAACTGTTTCACGCAGTAAGCGCGTTGCGGCCCCGTGAAGCGATCCATTGCGACTAAATTTCCAAGAAGCGAGCTAGTGCCCCCGCCCGCGCCCGCGCCCCGCACGGCAATAGTTTGCGCGGTAAGTTACATTTAAATGTTAACGAATTCTTGGCCCACCCTGTATAACCACGCGTTATTTTTTTCATAGTAAGTAGTCCGATTTCAATAATTCTTTTTTTATTGGATAGAGTATACTTCGAAATTGATCCCATTTATTCTTTATCGAAATCGGCTGAGCCATTTTTGATAAATCAACAATAATGTGGAAAATGCTACATCGATCCGTGCGAAATATTCGCGAATTCTGTACACGGGTGAAATCAGTCATGCTATTTTTTGCAAAAAATAATTATCTGATATATTGTATGTAACATTTATTATTTTCTACCTTATTCACATACTACGCTACAACTTTAACATCAAATGGCCAAAACCGGGTCAGTGGCTACAACTGGTGCATCTACTTTAGTTTGATTTTAAAATCAGTTAATGATATGAAAGGGCCAAAACCGGGGCAGTAGCTAGCCGGTGCATTTTATGTAGTTTGAGTTTAAAATCAGTTAAATGTGATCCAAAACTGCAGGGTAAAGTTGAAACTAATAAATTGCTCTTCAGTTAAGTACGCTACGACTCCCGTGGTTTAAGTGTTACGATGTGCGAATATACTAAATATTGATTGGATATGACTGAGCGTTTGTTAGGTGTAAATTTTATTTATTTAAACTGCCACTATTTTGGCTTGATTATTTTAACATCAATTAACAGGCATCATCGTATACCTATATTTGTTTCAGTTTCCAATTAATCGACCTGAGAACTGAACTGAGTTGTCGAACTGTTTTTGTCGCCAAAACTGTTTTTTTCGCTGGGTAAAGGTACTAAGCGCCTTACAAATCGGCGGATGAGAAGTTAGCCGCAGATGACACTTCGCCGTGATTCGCTAATTATTGCGCATGTGTGCACAAGGGAGAGCGCGGGCGCCGACCTTGGCGGGCGGGTGTGCCCTGGCGTCTCAATTTTCTGTCTCCCGCGCACACCTATATTTCAGCTTTTGCGCAGCGCTCTGCGCATAACTTCCCATCCGCTGATTTGTGTGGCGCTTAGTATAAGACAAAGAAAATTCGTTAATGTAACTCACGGCCATAAAAAAAAATGCCAATTCGATGCTTGTAGCCGAGTTGTCGCTAAAGCCTAAACTCGTGGGCGAGCATCGACTTGGCATTACTTGGCGCCTTGATTCGAGCGGTGCAGCCGCGCAGCGCACGCGCCATTTCGAGTAGGTAATGCTCGCTTACATATTATGTGCTAACCAACACACCAGATCATTCGAAATATTAACTAGCTCCTTAATGATAAGCGTGCCACTTGCAGTGTGGCCAAGGCCGTAAGTAATATTTTTTACTAATCGTGCGCGACTAGTGTAGGTACATAACAAAGACAAAATAACCGCATCCAAAAGTAATATTTCAGAGCTCGACGTGCAAAACAATGGATTCCAGTAAAGTTTCCAGCACAACCTAGTATCTGAAAGTGGGTGCTCAAACCGCTTAATTGTTTTCGTTTGTAACTTACAGTACACTTTTGCGGCCAATTTGTGTCTAGGTTTGGTTCCCGTGGAAATTCAGTTGGCTTCAATATGTAAGCTATCCTGGACCTACCTGGCGTGTCTAATGTTCGGCATTTTCAAATATAAAACCCACCTTATTTATATGAAAAGCTATCTTGGAAGTCGGCTCGCAAGCCTCGCCAGTGTACGACGCAGCTTATCATACAACGGCATAGTTCTGCTTCTTTTAGAGGTTCTTTTAAGTATTCAGCTAGTAAAATCTGGAATAACCTTCATCCAGTATTCGGAACCTGCAAAGTATAGGTACATAGTTTCAGACTGAAACCTAGAGAATTATTTCATGAGCACCAAAAGAGCCAAGACATGGGGAACTACACAAGCGCTTTATGAGAGACATGCTACGAGTATAAGGGAGACAATCACGAGACAATGTACAAAGCGTAAAATGATAGTATCTTACTCTTGCATCGTTTCTGTTTTTAATGTTTAGTTTATTTAACATTGTGTATTATCGTTTTGTAGTCCTTAAACATTTTATATAGTAGCAATTGGTTTGTTTATCTTTATGTAATCCAACAAAAATCTGATTGATTCATTGCGACTCGCGTCAGCACAGTTTCAATTTTCAGCTAATGTCAGTTGACATTTAATATCGTGTTTTGGCGTGGCGCGAACAACATAATTGCTATAATGGATACCTTAAACTATGTTGTTTTTTTAAAATATTTGCATGAGACGTCACCTGCCGGTCCCTCCGGAAGACCAGCGCTGGTTGGTCAACAACTAGCATATGCTGAGGTAGGACCGGGTTGACAAAAATTGATTGTTTATGCTATTTATTTTGTTTTGTTTTGCTGTGTTGTTTGCTTTGTGGTTTTTAAAGTTAAAGCTATATTAGCCAACAACGAAAGCTAGGACGCGGACTCAATAGCGTTTGCATTTTAGCTTGTACTAGCTAAATAGGAACAAACTGCTGGCAAGGCTTACCGGGAGCGCAGTGTAAAAATCAAATCGATGGGAACGTCTACACATTCATTGATATCAAAATGTAGATTTTAAGTGATCAAGTGAGCAAAACGTCACTGTTTTAAGACTGGAAAATGTTCTTTCATCTCTGGATTTTTGTCTCTCAAGGTGGCATTTTTCGACGAATCTGACGAAACTTGGTACACGGGTTTCTTAATTTATTTTAGATTTCTTTTAGTCCCGGGCGTTTTTTGTTTGGAGGGTTGGTTATTTCCCTAAAAAATGCTACTTTGATAAAATCTGGGAAGATAATTTAATATCTAAATTCTAACAAGATTTTGAGTATGAACAAGGTTGATCAAGAGCGAGTCGAAACATAGGCGATGAAAATTCAAGTATAGTTACGATGTCTGCTATTCAGAAAACTACTAGTTTAAATTAGCATCAAAGATTTGTCTCGTTTCGGTCAACTATTATCAAACTACCGTCCAGCTAAGCTCTTGGGATTTTTACATTTTTTTATCTCTTCTCGTTGAAATCTAAGTGATAGGGAAAAATGATTATTTTGTTAAGTAACAAAAGAGATATAACTGGTAGCTTTGCACTATGGTGCGGTCAGTTAACAAGAGTTAAACCGGGAATCTTAATAGCTGACTTTATTGAGGTTGCCGAGCGAGAACCGGCAATATATTCATTATTTTGCGGCATAACTGGCTGTTGCAACGCAATTTTTCGAAAATTTTCAAAAATACAGGAACAGAGAAGTGTTATCATAAAACTTTAAAAGCACATTTCAAAATTAACATCTTAGTTTGCCTGTAAATTTTGTGTAAAAAGTGTGATTTGGCTTAACGCTTAAAACAACCGGGACCTACACTTTTAACGTGTCATCCGAACCACGGTAGCGCTAAATGTCACGCAATAGCCACCCATCCAAAGACTGACCGTGCTGAAGGTTGCTTAACTTTGATGATCGCTGACAAACACCTAGTCAAACTACGCTATGAGCGCTAGGAGTTTTTCTTAAAGGTGGCAAAATGCTCACCACGTGCCCACTCTAAGGTTAATTAAAACTAGACTAAGATTATGAAATTTGCTGAAATTCAAAAATTCAAATTTCTCTGAAAATAGTTATTTTACTACAGACATTAATATGTATGTCTATAGTAAAATAACTATTCTCAGAGAAATTTGAATTTTTGAATTTCGATGCGCTGAACTCTGATATGCAACACTATTATAAGGTTCGATAGAGCGAAAGTGTCAGCGAGGGAAAAGTTTTTCGTTCCCTGAAAAGTTCGAGGCTATTGAAATTAGAAGACGCTCTAACTTCAATAGAGACGACGTTATGGGGGATGGAATCTACCACCGACTTGGAAGCCGTGTTTGCCAGGAACCGGTGGGCTAGTGGAGACGTAGTGAGTTCGGCGTGCTGGAGTATTCCCGAGGGATACCAGGATACCAAAACGAGGAAGATATTCAGTGCGCGTCGGTGGCGCTACAACATAGGTACCTACTCTGCCCGCTGCCGCTCCTACCCCCGCACCGCAACCGCTTTCATCGCGACAACCATATGTAGCAGTTATCTACTAAAATAAAGCATGAGTAACACCCTGTGCTATGCTTTAATTAAAATATTCTCAAAGAAATTAAAAATGAATTGAAAACAGTTATTTTTCATTGAAGGTTCTAGATTTAAGTTATATTAAAGTAGTACCTATTTAAAATAAAACACGACACCAACATAGATGGCCAATATTATTTTATTACTAAACTTAGTGAAAACTTAGTGAACTACTTGCATAGACTTACAAAACATAGAATCGGTTGATATAATTAGAAACTGTACGGTCAAACGGAGCCATAGCGTGATCTTTTCCTATATCGAGCACTGTCACAGGTTTATTGGTATATTTAGAAAGGTTGTAGTCGTTGCTAAGGTCTCTTGCATTAGGATGAGGAACACCTTTAAAGAGCACTAATTCTGAATCTAATTTGAAATCAGGATTATATTTCTTAGCCATTAGGATTCTTTCATAAGCAGATTGCACCAAGCTGGTCATGTACTCATGACTGAGGTGAACGTTACTGCGTTTAGCAGTGTCTATGAATATTTTTACTTTATCTGACCACTTTGCTGCTTTATTTAACTTTTCCTTCAAATCATCTGACTTGTCACCATCGATGAGAGTATAGAAATGTTCTATCAAAGAATTTTGCAGTTCTTCTTCACGGAGGTTTCCCAAGTAGGCATCGAGGTGCACACGTACAGCGTCTGGACTGTTGTCTAGGCAGTAAACTACTCCTAGGAGACCTACGAAGAAACAATAATTATCAAGTTTTTTTAAAATGCTGCTAAACTTTGTTTTGAATTAATATGTAGTGTATTTCTGCTATGTCGTTGTTGGCAAAAAAGTTTATGGGCTCCATTTAAAACATTTTTAATCATTTAAATAAATCAATCCGGTAACAAAACCTACAATCTTAAATCTTTCCTTACTATTAATAATATTACAATAATTATACATTAAAAACATAATTTTACAAAATAGAGAAATTAAAAATTAATTTCACTACACTCTAATATATTAATTCATTAAAAACTAAACAAAGAAATATTATAACAATTTAAACAAAAAAACCGTCAAAGTTACGTCTGATTCAACCAACTAAAATGCTTTTGCTTCACCTATATGTTTTTGGGTTAAATCTAGTAGGTAATTAAAATTTGACCCATTTCCGTTTAGATTAAGCTGATATTTCAATATAATGACATCTACGAGTATTCAAGAATGATCAACGGGACTAATGAAACTGTATTAGGTTTTTAATCGTCCACTGGTAAATAAAGGTTTGATCACAACTTTTTTTTTTTCACGGCCTCTGCCCCAATCTCAGCAAAGCTTGTGTGATATGGCTGCCACAGACTGACTTACTACATATACTTATTTTTAAATACATACTTATATAGATTAAATGACACCCAGACACAGAGTAAATACTTATGTTCCTCACATAAATATTAGCCCTGGGTGGGGATCGAACCTACGCCTCTTTGACCCAGAAGTTAGGGTCACTAACCACTGAGCCACCTAGGCAGTCAAATTGTATATCAAAATGAAATCAAAACAACATATAACTTGAACTTGACTAGGTTAAAACTTGAGATTACTAAAACAAAATTTACCTTCTTTTTCTAGAAGAGCGGCTATTTCTAAAGCAACATTTATTCCAAAAGAATATCCCATAATGTGAAATGGTGATTTCACATGAATCCTTGTTTTAATATGCTGAAAACAAACGTATTTAAATAAGATAACTTATTATATAATATAAGTTTTTAGATTTTCGAGTAATCATAAAGATACACAGTTTATTGGTTATTCCAATCACATCTAACTTAAAGTACTTCCAAATTTTTTACTTAAAATTCAATCAGCATGTTTCCAGTAAATTATACGTATTTTGTTAATATTTAGTTTGATTTTAATGTAGAGTTTCTGTCTGTCCTTTTTACTTATAGCAACAATTATTTAACATTTTTATTGCTTCCTTAAATATAAGTATATATAAAATTTGTGCGCTTTCGAAAATGTGTATTTTACACAACAGCTGACACAACCAAGAAAAGGTTTGTATTGTCTTAAATCGTTTTTCAAGATAATTAATTGGTCAGATACTTCATCATCAATCTCATTAATGAAATGAGATTCTGAAAACTTTCAGTGTTATCCACGTATCTATGATAATATTAGTATCCTAACCTATGCATTTTACCTTGAGCAGCCATTTTGCCATTCCTGAAATATTGTCGTTGGAGTTTGGATCGAATTGAGCTACTATAGTGCGCATATTTAATCGTTCTGATACTGGTATAAAAAGTTCTGAGTATCCTTCGAATCCCGGGATTATAATCATGTGAGGTTCTTCTGGGTCGACAGTTAATTTGGACTGTGAAGTAAATTGTTAACAATTTAAACAAATATAAATAATGTTATATGATTATATGATGTATGACGATAAGTCAGTGATATCAAACTAGCAGTATGCTACAATTGGGCGCAAACAGTAAGGAACAGAGGTGAATGGCATAAGCAAAGGGTGGAATACTAATCTCCACAGTAGGTTATCAATACAATATAACTTTATTGTACACCAATAAAACAGCTTAAATAACAAAAACATAATATTCTTAAAATTAGGTGATACAAGGGCGGCCTTATCGCCTTGAGCGATTTCTTCCAGGCAACCTTTGGATGGACAGAAATTAGAATACATAAATGTGGTTGGTGGTGTATAATAAATAAATGTGGAAAAATAATAATTATTATCACAAATTAAATACAATAATTACACATTTTAATAATATACTACATCTTCAATAATATAAATATACATACATAAACAATTACATAAATATATAATAAGTATAAAAATATTTACATACAATAAATTTAATATCACGTATATTTGTTATTTAACATAGTGAAAGAAAGTGTTTGAAAACTAGGTTATTGAAAATATGGAGAGACTTAGCCTGCCTGATAGCTACAGGCAGCTCATTCCAAAGCAGGACAGATTGTACAGAGAAAGATTTCATATAGGAAAGATTGGTATGGGAAGAGGAGTGGACTTTGAGTTTCAAGGCACGAGAAGATCTCAAAGTACCAGAATGACCTTGAATAAATTCGAAGCGTTCTTTGAGATACAAAGGAGTGGAAGGAAAGAACAAAATTTTGTAGAGGAAAGATAAGATGTGAGAATTACGGCGAAGTCGGATAGGTAACCAGTTGAGCTTTTGGCGAAATTGTGAAATGTGGTCATATTTACGTAAACCGAATATGTACCGTACACAGAAATTCTGTAGACGTTCCAGTTTGTCGAGTTGCTCTTCGGTTAAATCCAGATAGCAAGCATCAGCGTAGTCTAATATGGGAAGTAGAAGTGATTTTACAAGTGCAGTTTTGGTAGTGATGGGTAGAAAGTTCCGCAATCGTCTGAGTGACGCCGCAGAACCAAAAATTTTTCGACTGACCTCAGACAGTTGTGGACCCCAAGAAAACTGTTTGTCAAAAATAATTCCCAGGTTTTTCACAGTGTCACTAAATGGGATAGGAATATTGTCAAAGATAGCCTGAGGTAGTCTGAACCAGTCAATTTTCGAAATCATGCGAGAGCTCCCAATTATAATTGTCTGGGTTTTTGCTGGATTAACTGAAAGGCCATATGATCTACTCCAGTCCCGTATACGCTTAAGGTCAGAGTTCGTAGTATCAATGGCCTCATGCAATTGCCCTAGAGGAGCCTGAGTATAGATCTGCAAATCGTCTGCATAGAGGTGGTAGGAAGAAGTCAACTGTTTTGAAATCGAATTTATAAAGATTGCAAAGAGAAGAGGAGACAAAACGCCGCCCTGTGGAACACCAGCTGATATAGAACACCAAGATGAATATGAATCGTCAATACGAATTCGCTGCCGGCGACCAAACAGGTAAGTACGAAACCAATCAATTACCGTTGGAGATATGTTAAGAGACCGTAAAATTGCCAATAAAACGTCAAAATCCACATTGTTGAATGCATTGCTAAAGTCGAGCAGCGATAGCACAGTCAGATGACAACGTCCAATGCCGTCTCTAATGTCGTCGGTGATTTTTGTCAGAGCTGTCGTAGTACTATGACCAGGACGAAAGCCGGATTGGAACGGGTTAAGAAGATTGTTTTTGATAAGGAAAGATGAAAGTTGTTGGTGAATGAGCCGCTCGAGCACTTTGGATAAGAAGGGAAGAATAGAGATGGGACGGTAGTCAGAAAACGAGTCAGGATTAGGCTTTTTAGGGAGGGGTGTTACTTGAGCTTCCTTCCACGATGTTGGAAATGTGCTCGAGGATATAGAGAAATTGAGGAGATGTTGAATGACAGGGGCGACTTCATCGAGTATGAGCATGATCATCTTGCGACTTATGCCATCCCTACCTACAGCATTCGAGGATATTGACTGTATACTCTTCTTAACATCACAAGCGGAAAATTGACTAAATGCAAAGGATTCATAATCGGGAGTAGGGTGAGTAGAAAGATGTTTCAGAGTAGCAGCTTTTACCGGTCCTTCGAAATTAGAGGACGCAGAGAAATGTTTATTCAGCAAATTGATGTCTAAATTTTTAGGAATGTTATCTTGGCGAGATTTACCTACTCCCATTGATCTAAGAAATTTCCAGACTTGAGCTGGGTTGTCATTTTCTACAGAATTGTAATATGTCGGCGTTGCGCATCCCTACATGCCCTATTGCAGACGTTGCGAAACCTAGTATATTTCTCCTTGTTTTCATCTGATTCTCGGTACTTGAGCTTACTTTTGGCCACCAATTTTTTATGCATGAGGGCGCGTATTTCATCAGTTAGCCACGGTGATGGAGCATGTTTCATTTTAATAGCACGAACTGGGGCATGAATGTCATACAGTTTTGTAAGAATGCGATTAAACTCAAATACTTTGTCATCAATTGTAGCAGCACGCACAACGTCAGACCAGTCCAACTCCTGCGCATCTTTTCGCAAGTTGTCGATGTTAATACTACCAAAACTGCGTTGCAAAAGAATTTTGGGTTTGGCTTTAGGCGGACGGATTTTATATGAAAGAAAGATAAGGTCATGATGAGAGAAGTCATCTGCCGCACACTGGCCGTGCTTGACAACATGACTTGGAGAAGATACAAGAATAAGATCAAGAAGTGAAGGATTACAGTGGGGAGGATTGTGAGTAGCATTGAGTGGAAGTATTGAGAGATTTAGTGCCAATGCCAATGACTTTAATTTTGAAGTTCTATGATCTTGCTTGAGTAAACACGTATTGAAATCACCCATAAGAATAGTATGGTCATAGGAGGGGCAGTGGTTTTCTAATAGGTTTTCGAAGGAAGAGAAATAATTCACGTCTCGAGAGTGAGGGTAATAAACACCTAGAAGAAGTTTGGTATGATGCAGGACGACTTCAATAAGGAGATGTTCACCGGCATCAGATGGGGGCGGTTGTGCAGACATACTAACGATAGAGAAAGGGATATGAGTTCTGAGGTATATAGCAACACCGCCACCACCCTTGCCAATCCGATCATTCCTTATGAGACGAAACCCTGGCAACGCCACTGAGGAGGAAGGGAGAACCGGTTTTAACCACGTCTCAGAAACTAAAATAGCATGGATGCTAGAATGCACGAATGACGCAAGCATTTCTGGAAAATGAGCCGTAATACTCTGGGCATTTATGTGGATAGCATTAAAATTCTTAGGGACATCAGAAACAAATGATTCAATGGAGTCAGATAAGGAAGGCAAACTAGTAAAACTGTCCATACTGTCGCTGGAAGATGTTAGGGATGAGCACGAAAAATATTCATTGTCACTATGAGACATAATATAACGTACCTATATATAACCTACGTAATAAAATATAATTTCTATAATAATAATAGTTAAAAAATACTAATAAATACTAAATAATAATAATAATATAATAAACAAAATAATACACAAACAAACGTCCACCTGCCGTTAGTGTTTACGTGTTGTAACAAGAGCATACAAAAACACTGTTCCGCTAATTTAACACAATTACAGAAAAATATTACAACTATTTGCAATAAATGAATCAAGTATTCTAAAATAAGTTAAACTATTTGGCTGAAAAACAGAAGTATCGTGTCGTAAACATAAAAAAAAAAAAAACAAAAAAACTTGTAATGACGTTGAAAGTGACAGTGACACTTCCTCAAATTAAATTATGACAGCAAACAGAAACAGAAGCGAGAATCAAGCGAGATCTACGCCATTAATGTAGTCACTAAATATGTAACGATTTCATTGATAACTATGTTATATTATACTATCTATCAAGTTATAACAGGGCGACAATTTTGCCAAACATTATCATCATCATCATCCACAGCCTTCTTTATCTCATTGCTGGCGCTATAAGAAAGAGGCTTATGGATTTAGGCCTCTCTCTTAAAGCGCCATCTGCCTCGGTCCTTTGCCAATGTAACATTATAATCATATTATGTGATGATGATAAAACCTACGATGATGTGTCGATGGTATCAAACAAGCAATTGTACAATTGCTTGTTTGATACCATCGACGATTGTGTGTGTAATTGGGTGCAATCAGTTTGGTAAAGAGGTGAATGGCGTTAACAATGGGTGGCTACGCTCAAAACTAGATTATCAAGCGCTGATGACAATGATAAAATAAAATAAAAATAAATATTAGGGACACACGGTCTCTGACCCCAAACTAAGCAAAGCTTGTGAAAAGGCTGCCAGAGACTGATATACTACATTAACATATTTTTAAATACATACTTACGAGTATATAGATAGTACCTATATAACACCCAGACACAGAGCAAACACCTATGTTCATCACATAAATGTTTGCCCTGGGTGGGGATCGAACCCACGCCTCTTTGACCCAGAAGTCAGGGTCACTAACCACTGAGCCACCGAGGCAGTCAATGATGGTCACATTAGATTTTTATTTCTTCCACTCGCCGTGTAAGTAAAATATACAGGGTTATTTCCAATCAGATAGCATCCTTTTAGGGGCTTTTTCTGTACATCAAAACTTACAACTTTTGTTCTACGACTTTTGTCAGAACTCTAGAAAAAATCAGCTGTTCCATACATTTCGTCGCGGGTGAACGATATTTTTCTATGGATCAACAATTTTTTTTGAGTTTGAAAACGTCGCAGAACAAATTTGTTAGTTTTGATGTACAGAATAAGCGCCTAAAATGATGCTAATTGATTAGAAGTAACCCTGTTTATAGTCGTTGATGAGTTCTGTATTATCGACGATGTGATAAAAACGCGTTAGTTTCGGATATGTAACATTACCTCAAAGCCGGAGCTTATTTTTGTTTTCATATGGACGATAGGTTCTGAAGCTTCAATCTCATCTTTCGAAATCTGTCTATAAAATGCGTGTAAACCAGCTGCAAAGTCCGTTTGTACTTTAAAAATACTTTCTTTATTATCTTCCGCTGATTTATGAGATACATACACGTTGACGTATTTATGATCAACGCTTAGCTCCAAGGTATTTAACAATGCCGTCATAGAGTTTTGGTTTAGATTCTGTAACAAATATTATTTCATATAACTATTTTAGAATAATCTTCAATAATAGGAAAAAGTCATAGAACAAAAGTTGTAAGTTTTGATGTACAGAATAAGCCCCTAAAAGGATGCTAATTGATTAGAAATAACCCTGTATATATTATATATAATACAAATAACTATTGCTCGCGGCTTCGCCCGTGTAGTTTTTGAATTTTCGTGCTATTCCATGGCAAAAAAATTTTTTTTCTGGAATAAAAAGAAGCTTATGACTCTTTCCAATCTCTGAACTATCTCCGTGCCAAAAATCAAATAGATGCGTTGTTCTGTTGCTGCATGAAAGAGTAACAAACTAACAAACATACTTTTGGATTTTTTTTATACTATTACTGAGGATTTGATTATGGAAACTAGACACGACTCATGCTTAATTTTATTAGAAAACCTCGTACTATAGTTTCGATTTCACTTGGTTTTATAATAATTTAGTCGGGGGACAGACTGCACTGTTAAGGAGTGAAATAATACCGTTGATCAACTGGGGGACAGACTGGAATAATCCCTTTCATTCTTATGTATTTATTCTTAACTAGCGACCCGCCCCGGCTTCGCACAAGTGTATTAAATAAATATACATTTCTCTTGAATCACTCTAGCTATTAAAAAAACAGCATCTACGAGTATATCCGTTGGGCAATTAAAAGATATTAGCATACATAGGGACAGATAGACAGGGAAGCGACTTTGTTTTATACTATGTAGTGATTCACAAGTCAAGTCTCAAAATAGCGGCTTAATAATATGCATAAATATAAAATATATAGATATGTTATTTGGACATAATACATTGTTTTCCTATTCCATTTCAGGGGGGTTTAGCGTATTTCGCTTGCCAGTTACACCTTAATTCACTATGTTAAAATATTGTTTAGCAAACCTTAGACGTTATGTTTTGTTTCTTGTTCGAAAAATGTGCGTTTATTTGTAAATGCCATAACTTTTATTTATGTAGGTATTATATAATTTTCATACGGCAACTTGTGTCGCTATGATTTTATTAATCCTTTTTGCTTTCTCATGAAAATTTTTCGGACTGTTTTTTAATCATCAGTAATATAAAATAAGGACTTACTTTGTCCTTCAAAGTATGGCAAAGTAATAAAGATGGAAGTCCAAGCTTATTTCGATGCGAACAGCATTTTGCTATCTCTTCAGAAGCAAACTCGTTAGCCACATCGTTTGAGGCGGAAGTTACAACTCCAAAGTATCTGTAAATATAAGAAATACATAAAATAATAAGTATTAAAAATAAAACGTAGATAAAATAACACAAAAATAATGTTAATCTTTGATGTAGGTCTGTTTGATATTTTTGGAAGTTAATTTTATTTCGACCATTGTCGAAAATGCTACACAGTAAATAGTTTTAAAGTAACAGTATTTTTTTTGAAATTATAAAGTTTTTTTTGTTGTTAGCAAGTGGCTTCAAAACTACTGGGCTAATTTAAAAATGTTCATCATCAATATATAGCCATAACTATCTTCTTCTATCTACGAGTGTACATATATAAAATGATTTGTCCTGAATTCGACGTCAATGCACAACTTAAACCAGTGATTGTAGAAATATGTTATTTGGAGGACGGGTTCTTTGTATGACGTAGCCACCCGATAAGAAAGAATTTCTCGAAATTAAAATTCTGAGAGGGAGATAAATTGGGACAAAGTTTGTATGAGACAATGTCACGGTAATGGTATCTAAGTACTAGCCCGTGCTTGTTCTCCAACCTTGAAAAAGAACGCCAAACGCGATCGAAACTATAGTAGCAGTTATCTACTAAAATTAAGCGTGAGTAATACCTGTGTTATATGACAATTTTTAATACGAGTATAACGCTAGTTTCCATAATGAAACTCTTACTAATAGTGTAAAAAAAAAAACGAAAGTATGTTTGTTGGTTTGTTACTCTTTCACACAGGAACAGAACAACGCATTAATTTGATTTTTCGCATGGAGATAGTTCAGAGATCGAAGATTGTCATAAGTTTCTTTTTATTCCAGAAAAATATTTTTTCCCATGGAGTAGCACGAAAATTAAAAAAATCTACGCGGGCGAAGCCGCGAGCAATAGTTATTTGTATAAATATATACTCACTACTCTACTCACCAAGTTCTATAAATGGTTATCCAGGTATGGTGCACTAAGCCAAAAAAGGTGATTCAGATGATCATTATGAAACAAACTTTTAATATGGGGCCAAACTAAAATTAAAAAAAAAAACAGCTTTTCCATACATTTTGTCGATTCCTAATTGCAGTTTTGTATGGCTGATTATTTTCTCGAATTTTGGGCTGGCCCCATAGTAAAAGTGTTTCATAACGGTGGTCTTAATCACTCTCTTTTGGCTAAGAACAGGTAAAGCAGACAACCTTATATTAAATGTTGTACTTAGGTACTGACAGTACCAAAATTTCGCAAAAACTTACCTTAGATGCTCGCATTTACGAGACACTACGTCTAAGTGAGATACAATCTTTTCAATATTTTTTTCGTGTTCTTCCAAAATTTTGTTTGTTTTTGCATATTCTTTCCACATGACAAATATTCCATCCAGTGAACCTAATTTTGTTTCAGCTTTTTTTATAAGTGTTTGACATGTACTTTCTTGGAGTTCACTCGAATCAAACTCAATGGTTACACCTAATTTGTTCCAGGAGCTGCAAAAAAATGTAATTTTTGGGAAATGATTTTTCCACCCAGCCCCACATTTTGTAATATAAGTTAAACAACACAAATTACACTAAACTTACGCATATTTGACATGAAAATATCCTTTCATCAATTTTGTATCACAATGAATCAACAAATGTTTTGACCCTCTTTTAATTAACAAATCTATAAGTTCCAGACCTAGAATAGATCCATCCCATAAAACAATACAGGATTTTGTTGGGGATAGGGACAATCTGAAAATATAGTAAGCAATTTAATATTTCTATTAAAATACCGTATACCTACTTGTATTCTTACTTTATTTTTTCAATGGTCAGTATGGTTGAAATTAAGTTCAAAAGTTCAGGTTATTGTTAGCAGCGTTAATAAATGAATGTTCTTTTCTAAAATATTAAACTCGTACGACAGTAAAATTTTGAAAAACTTTCTAAAAAGTATGTAACAATATGAATTGTTGTGCAGATACAAACAATTCAATATTCAATTCATTTACAATATTTCTTACACTGATTGAGCTATAACTTTTGATTGATCCTACTAATATTATAAACGCGAAAGTTTGTAAGGATGGATGGAAGGATGGATGTTTGGATTTTTGTTACTCTTTCACGCAAAAACTACTGAACGGATTGAGATGAAACTTTGCAATAATATAGCTTATATATCATAATAACACATAGGCTACAAATTATAATGATATTACGTAAATTTTCCATAATATAACGATAAGTGTTAAGTAGGAAAAAATCTGCTATCTGCGAGCTATTCTAGAGTGCGCTTCAAGAAATGTCAAAAAAAAAAAGACGTGTGGCACTCGGGGACTGCCGCGGTAAAGCTAAAGTCCCCGTCACGAGAAGCTATAAATTTTGTAAACAAGTGTTCAGGAGTTCACAACATTTGGACCAACAAAAAAATGAATTTGTTTAAGATTTAATAAATTATTAAGTAACAAATATTAATAAACATATATTATATAAGAATAATTATTCGCTAAATAAGCTATATCACCATTGGTGTACCAATTAACCTAACCAATTACTTCACAATTTAAAACCTACTTCTTATATTAACCATATCTTAACAACAATAAAAAGTGATAACGAAACAATAACAAAATTAACAATAACAACCAGATCCGCGATATATGCAAAGCAATGAAACCTCGTACGCATTCGAAACTCGAATGACGCGTTTATTTCGAAATGGCGTCCCGATAGTTTACAATCCCTGCGACGGACGCATTCCGGTACCAAGAAACAAAAACGATAGCGCTTTGCGTCGTTAAAATATGATCCGACTAAATTAAATTGGTTGTTACTTTCATATAACCCGTCTATATTTCATGTCGATTGAATATGTTCAATTTATTATTATCTCGCAGTATAAAATGTCTACTTAGTAAAAGATGTTTGTTTACATAATTTATAGCTTCTCGTGACGGGAACTTTATTGCATTACGTCTAATCGCACACAACGCCGTGTCGAAGACTGCCGAACTGAAACGACGTTAGACGATGCACGGCCTTCAAGCCACACCTCCTTGCGCGTCGGAGTGGGGAGCGTGAGGTTTTTTCGTTACGGAATTTCTGGATTCGGTCCCCGCGCTCAAGCTATGCAATAGCTTAAAACAACTGTAGAATCGAACAACCGTCAAATAGTTTTTATTTTTTATTTTCCACCTTCTTTATCAAGGGTGGTAGGGTAGGGCCATGGGTTTGAAAGACGGAAAGTGACATAGTCTTCTTTTTATCCCGGATAAATAAAGGGTTCCCATGATAGCACAAAAATCAAAATATCATGCGGGCGAAGCCGCGGGTAAAAACTAGTATCTCATAATTACAAAATCTTACCTAGGAATATGAACAAGATTTGGTTTGGATGTTCCTAGTTCGTCCATTTTTATCAGTACTCTGCCTATGTTTTTTCTTGCTGATAATAATTTGAATGCTTTGCTTACATCCGAGGGAGCATATACAACAGATGATAAAGGTCTTACTACTCCTTTAGCGATGCCATCACTGAGCATAGCGTGAAGAACCTGCATTTTTGATCAAGTTTAATCATAATATACCTATCAGTACTTATTACATATATTAACTATTCTTTATATCATGTGGAAGATTATTTGATTGAGTTCTGCCGGGCTAGTATGCGCTCCACGAATTATTTCGTTCGTAGTGTCAAAACGAGACAGCGGTATGGCAAAGTATATAACTGTCACTTTTTCACACGTCGAAGTGAGATCTTTTCGTCGCTTCTCGTGGTCGCATGCTTTATAGCCTGGACTTCGTTCAGTATTTCCATTTTGGTTGTATTTTTAATTCATATGTTTAAAATGACAAATTCACATTGGTTTTCTTATTTGGACAAATACGAGTTAACACAACTTTTTTTATAATATGTTACGATTTACCTTTTTATATTTACTATATTTTTCATTGAAAATGGTTGAGATTTTAACAGATTTATAACAAGTTTCTTTAACCAAAAAATACATTGACATGTTGTGATTTTCCATTTGATCTGTTTCGTTCACATCCAAAAAATGCCCGGAGTGTCCGACACATTTCATAGCTACCTGAAATTTATATGACTTTTGAAGATTCACTATTTAAAAACAAATGTATCAATCATCATCATCCAAATACATTTATTACCTCACGTATTTTTCCGGATCCGCAACTGATAACTATATCGCATTTACTTTTCGTGTTGTTACATACCAATGTCACAAAAGTGTCGTCGTAAGTATAACCAATATTATTTTCTAGAAAATTATAAAAACTTATATTAGTGTTCTATGGAATTACTTTACCGACCAAAACTATGATTCCAAACGCTAGCACTCGTTAGCTTGAAAAAAACCGCAAAATGAGGTCGAAATGATAGTCGCTAGGTACCTACTACAACTTGTGAAATTCGTGAGTGATTTGTCAGTGAGAAAGAAATCTCGTTAGTTTCCACAGTAAAAATCCTGTGATAAAAGCGCTCAGTAAATAAATTAGTCCAAGCCAAGTAAGTATAATCAGCGCCACACAAGTCGGCGGATGGGAAGTTATGCGCAGAACGCTGTTCAAAAGACAAAATATAGGTATGCGCGGGAGCCAGAGAGACGAGACGCCGGGGCACACCCGCCCGCCAACCTCATGCGCGCTCCCTACGCCGCGCCGGTGCTCACTGCTTCTCCACTTGTGTAGGCATTGTGCACACATGCGCAATAATTAACGAATCAATGCGAAGTGTCATCTGCGGCTAACGTCTCAACTGCCGACTTGTGTGGCGATACCTGTGGTCAGGGTTTGGTGTACCAAATATAATGCATTTATCGGAATAATCGGCATTTAATTAATTTATCAAAGAACTCATGTAATCTTACCGTTTAGTTTTGGAAACAGTTTCATTAAAAATCGTTTCTTGTCAGCATTTGCCACAGTTCCGTATACAGTACAGCCTCGACTGAGAGCTATACATATAACTGCTTGACCTAACGCTCCAGCTGCTCCAGTGATGAAAATGTTACTTCCTTTTCTTAGAGAACTTCTAATCGCCTGTAAATAATGCATTGTTACTGAGTGAGTGAAAAAAGTGAGAGCGAGTCTTAGTTTTGACTCGATAATTTTGCTTTCATCTGTATGGATCTTGATTTTCCTTTACAGGTCACATTTTTCAACAAACCTTGAAGAAACTAAGTACGGGTTCTCTAATTTTTGAGGGTTCCGTAGTAAAACGAGGCACCCGTAACTGCGTATTGTCCGTCCGTCCGTCGTAATAATACAATGCCTTATAACTTCCACAATCCACATTTATCATCCAAATTGCATGCAATTTGAGTTTAGATGTCATTTTTTTAAAGGCAAGTAACTAAGTAACAAAATACATCACAACGTAACATAAGCTAAATTTTAATTTTAAAACTTAACAATGGCAAAGCTATGGTGATGAAACGTTTTTTTTTTCAACCCCATCCTCTCATGTCGGGTATCGTTGAATAGGGTTTCTAAAACGATTTTTTGTGACCGGTACCATTTGTGAGATACAAGTAGCGGCACGTAGTCTAGCGATGAGAGTACTGTGGAGGGGATGGCTGCGCATGTTGACCGCCATACTATAGTCTTTTTCAAATAGCAAGTCATAGAATAGACAGGCCCATAGAACGTAAAATATTACGTAAATACATCATGTGACGTCACACCAATAGTTGAATATTCCTATTTATCAGTGAAAACATTACGCAAACTTACAAGAAAAACTACTAAAATAAACGACAAAGGACGCAAGAAATAGAATAAAGGTTATTGATTCGCGTAAACATATTCGTATTCACTTTTCAATTTAATAAAATATTAAATTCGTTAAATTGTTATGTTACGTGCTATTGCCGATCGTGACGTCATGATAAGAGGGCTGGGAAATCGACTATTGTTGAAATCGAACAATATCGAAAACAATACATATTAATCGACTTGATTTAAGCAAGGGTTATCGTTAATCTGTAACCCTAGTACAAAACTTATAAAATATGTAGTGCGTATTCGATACAAAAATGTACGAAAAACTTAGTTTCCATTTACCTCCGATGTTCACATAGACAATATAACGGATAATCAAATGATTATAAATCTGGAAGATTCGTCAAATGATGATAATGATGATAGCTCCGATGAAGTGACGAGGCCATTATTTCCCAAATAAATCTTTTTTTCCCTGTCACTTTTTTATTTCTTTTTGATTCCTCTATACCTATCGTCTAAGTAAGTCCTACTGACTTGTAGATAAATTCACCAAAACAGTTTTAGGTATATTGTTCGATAACTTCGATAAGTACGTAAAATCGATAATAATCGGTAATAATCGGTAATTACAAATCGAATATAGGTGCGGTACATCATTAAAATTGTCAATGTATGTTTGACAGCTGACATTTCGGAAGTGTCATAAGTGACTAGCCATTTGAAAAAGACTATAAACTCATGCGTAGCCACCCCCTCCACACTTCGTTCAGCGCCAGACTTATATGCCGCGATCTGTACAGGTCACCATTGAAAAAAGAGTGTGAGAAAAAGAGCTAAATCCTTACCTACAAGATTTACGAGTATGAACAAAATCGGTCAAAAATGAGTCAAAAGAAATAATCGGCCAAGTACGAGTAGAACTCGCGCACGAAGGGTTCTCCCCCTCTTCAATGTTTATTTTATTTTAATTATTTATTATTGAATTGAATATACAACTAATTATTTTGTGAACATTTCAAGCATCTACCTGTTACCATTATAAATGTCGAGCGTTAAACGGTTAAAACTTCAGGTTTGTTGTATGGGAGCCCCCTTAAATATTAATTTAATTCTATTGTTTGTTGTTATAGCGGCAACAGAAATATATTATCTGTGAAAATTTCAGCTTTCTATCGGTTTATGAGATACAGCCTGGTGACAGACAGACGGACAGACGGATAAACGGACAGCGGAGTCGAAGTAATAGGGTCCCGTTTTTACCTTTTGGGTACGGAACCCTAAAAACAATATCGTACGGCTAGACAGACGCGACCAAAGCGCCACCCTTTTATGGTGGACATTCCGCGCGTTAGAGCCAAGCGTTTCGAATCGTCATTCCTCATACGAACAGCCAGAATGTGGAACGCTTTGCCTGGGTCTGTCTTCCCGCTTAAGTACAACGTGGGCGTCTTCAAATCCCGAGTAAATAGGTATCTTCTAGGTAAGCGTGCTACAACGTAGACCGCTTATCTGCTCAACATCAGGCAGTATTTGGTCAAACGCAAACCTACTCAGAATTTAAAAAAAAATGTTTCTAGAACAAATTCAATATCATTAATATTAAATTATTGAAATTCTTACAAGGCAATAATAGGCATGTATAAATGGTAGTGGAACAGTAGCTGCTTCTGCTAGGGTCCAGTGTTGTGGAACAGGCCATAACAGGTCGACGTCTGCTTCAACAGTACTGGCCAATGCTCCAGGTATTATACCCATAACTTTATTACCACTGAAATAAAATTGTGTTACGAAAGTAATATAGAAGAAAAATCTTTAGCAAACACAACACTTTATCACAATCCTACTTCCTACTAATATTATAAACGTGTAAGTTTGTAAGGATGGATGGATGGATGGATGTTTGTTACTCTTTCACGCAAAAACTACTGAACGGATTGAGATGAAACTTTGCAATTATATAGCTTGTACATCAGAATAACACATACGCTATAAATTACAATGATAATGCGTAAATTTTCCATATTATAACAATAAGTCTTAAGTAAGTAGGAAAAATTCTGCCATCTGAGAGCTATTCTAGCGTGCGCTCCAAGAAATGTCAAATCGAACAAATGTCAAATCGTTTTTTTTTTGTTTTATTTTTCCACCTCATTTATTAAGGTTGGTAAGGTAGGGTCTTGAAATATCATGCGTACGAGTCCGCGGGCAAAATCTAGTATTGTATAAATCATGTAGGTACATTAATAATCTGTCATCATCATCATCATTTCTTGGCAATGGCTAATTAAAGGTTTTTTTTTTAATGCACATTATTTACATATGATATGTTAATAAATCTTTTGGGACCAAAATCTGGCAACCTCTACCGCGTCCTCGGTAGCCAAGTTAAGATCTCTTTGGGTGCAGTTTTTCGGGGAAAGGGGGCAAACTAAGAGGTGTGCCATAGTTTGGGTAACAGCACCGGATTCGCACTGTTCTTCACCCGATATGCCAATAATCTATAAAGGGGGTAAGAGTACTAAATTATAACTTACTGTTTATCAAACCCACTGTAATCCAATCCAAAGGAATGGTTATCAAAACTATAAAGTTTTTTGCAGTCTTTCATTGACAAACCAGCGTAGGAAACCTGTGAATGTATTGTTAAAGCACTTTGAAAAAATTCAGATTTCAAAAACGCAATATAACTATTCATCTTTTTGATAGTGATATGTACCTGAATATTTGCTTTACTGGATATGATAGATTCATCAGCCCATGTAAGACTTTCAATATCATTTGGATTTTTAATTATCAATTCAACTTTTTGCTCTGTATGTTTACTAGTTATAGAAATGTTTGCGTTTCCGTATTCAATAACATTGATGTCTAAATGTTTCTGAATGTCTGATACAATTTCAATTTTTGGAACATTACCGTAGATTATGTCTTCAAATATAACACCACCACATCTGCAAACATTTTTTTTTGATAGACGTTTATAAATGCACTTGAAAAGCAAGGATCGTATATAAAAAAGTTTCCCCTATTCTAAGGTACATAATTTAACTATGTTAAGTCATGAAAATCATGGTTATTTATGCATTCATCAGCCATAGGACGTCCTTTGCTAGACATAAAGCCTCCCCTATTAATCACCAATAAGAAAAGTTGAAAGCGGTTTGGATTCAGCGCAACCCTGTTTTGATGACGTCAGCTGTCTACTTTGCAGGTCTACCTTAGTCATATGCTGCGTTTGCTTTCTAGGTAAACTACTAGAGAACTTTACGACTATAGAGTTACCGATGGCGGTTATATGTGATCTGCCTGCCAGCGATTTCAAATTGCAAGTTCGCTGGGCAGTGTCGGTATTTTTCTTCGTTGTTTACTAATTTTTGAAAACAACATATTTTTATTGAAACTGACCTATTTACTCCAGTGTCCTTTGATATTACAGCGTTATAATATTCTTCTCCATGTTTGGTCATCAATCCGTATTTATGTTGGTCAGTATTTATAGTAAGTTTGTTTATGAATTTCACATAAGAAACGCCATCATAGTCATTCGATAATCCTTGAAGTTGAATCATTGAATCTAAAAAACTAACCCAGTCCTCATTCCATTTCACAGCTGCTTTATTTCGTTGAACATTCGATGATATGATTGATTTGAATTCCCCGCTGAAATAAAATATGACTTAAAAACTTCGCTTCTTATTAAGTCTCTCCTCTATGAACTTTCGTTTTGATTACAATTAGTAAATCCACTGTGTTGCCAATGTAAAATTAATACACTTACTTGTACGAATATCCCCTCATCGACATAATTGTGTAAATGTCTGTTTCTGTTAGATGTTTTTCGTTTTCATTGAACTGTATTGCATCACGTTGATAGGCTACATCTTTTAAATGATCTATTATACCATCCATGACTACGCAGTCATTGTGATTGACCTAAAATGTGTCACAATATGAATATAAACATTTTACGAAAAAAAACTTACCATATTTTGTATTCATCATAAATTTAAAAATTTGAAATGTTTTACAAAAATATTTTTGTTTAAACTGTTTGTTTTTAAAATTTATGTACCTGAAACTTCTGAGAACCCTTTTGTATATTAATTTTCAAATGT
Organism: Hypomecis atomaria; assembly: GCA_964007245.1. Lineage (NCBI taxonomy): Eukaryota > Metazoa > Arthropoda > Insecta > Lepidoptera > Geometridae > Hypomecis > Hypomecis atomaria. The sequence goes on along the minus strand of OZ023296.1, from coordinate 3,533,522 downwards.
AGATCTTCGTCTGGTTGGATAAAAATTTGCTTATGTATCTTTATACACTCGAACATTACTGGCATTTCTTTATAGCTTAGATCTTTAGTACTAGCTAATGTGTCCCAAACAAAAACAAGTAAAGTTGCTTCTGGTAATGCATGTTTACCTGTCAATATACGAGTAAAATGTAAGTAAGTGAAATCACTGTTATTCAAATGCTACTAGGCTAGGAATTGTCAGATCTAGTCGACTAATCTAATCTAATCGAGTCGAGTTGGAAGTTAAAATATTTATTGGTTTATTATATTATATTATTTATTTATGTATTAGTATTTATAATATTTGTATGTATATGTCTATTGTATAAATCTTTTTCATTTTTAGAGTGTCCTCTAAATTAGCACACCCGGTCGTATTTTCTTTTGTTCCTATCTCTCTCCATCCTAAAGTTGCCTGGAAGAAATTACTTTCAGTGACAAGGCCGCCGGTTGCTTCACATGTTGTAGCATCAATTTTTCTCAATTTTTCGGTTTTATGTGTGTGTGAATGTGAATCAATAAAGAGTATATCTATCTATCTAATCAGAGAGACCGCAGAGATCAATTTCGCGCCACATCTTTTTAACTGTATTCATAAACCTACATTTTAACTCGCTCTTGATCGATCTGGTTTATACTTGCAAATATTGCGAGGATTTGATTATTAAATTTTCCTGCCATTTGTTATTAAAAACAACTCATAAATGACGCGACAGCATTTTCCTTCATGAAAGGAAAACCCATTAGTCAAAATAATACTTAATAAATTTTTTTCAAGTTTAATCTGTCTTCATTATTTCCAATTGTGTAAAATATTAGTAATTTGATACATAGCGTCATATAAAATTAATGACAAGTCAAAATGAGATTATAATGTAAAATTAAATTACTGTCACAATTATTACGATTACATAAAATATGGTTCCAACCGAAATATGCCCCGCGCTCAGCATTCCTTCGTCCAAACGTACCCATAAGCCTGCCAGCATTTCCGCGCTATATTTAAATAATAATTAATGAAAATAATCGGCCAAGTACGAGTAGAACTCGCGCACGCAGGGTTCCGCGCTGTATGGGAGCCCCCTTTCAATATTTATTTTATTTTAATTATTTATTATTGAATTGTTTATACAACTAAATATTCTGGGAATATTTCAAGCATCTACCTGTTACCATACAGGTTTGTTGTATGGGTAAGGGGGGCTCCCCTTACATATTAATTTTATTCTGTTTTTAGTATTTGTTGTTATAGCGGCAACAGAAATGCATCATCTGTGAAAATTTCAGCTTTCTAGCTATAACGGTTTTTGAGATACAGCCTGGTGACAGACGGACAGACGGACAGCGGAGTCTTAGTAATAGGGTCCCGTTTTTACCCTTTGAGTACGGAACCCTAATTAAAAATAACCTAACTACCTAAGTTTTGTCTAGATTTGCTGAGAAATACGACTTGTACGCGAGAAACAACATCGAAATATTCTAACATTTGGACAGATGAAAGAAAATTGTGCGCACTAGGTCAATGCAGAAGGTCCAAAATTATCTATAGTTTAACCTAATAACGAACAAGAAAAATAACAAACCATTTTGCACGTGATGTTTCAAATACGCGAAATCGTCGTCTTGAATGGAAATAACAAATTCTTTGGAATTCGAGGATTCTTTTTCTTCTGTGATTTTAGGCATTTTCCTGTATGAACGAAAAAAATATAATAATATAAGTATAGGTACCTCGTATGTATAAATTGTGGCAGGCAAGTGAACTGTTAAACGGGACACGAAGTTCTACACGACATTTCCAATATTGTTAACTTAAATTTCACTATTAGATTCATTCATTTAGTTTTACGGTAGTAACACGGGTAATTTGTTTACCGTTCTTACTACTGGTAGTTAGATTGGTAGTAACACTGGTAATAAACCTGCTCATCATATTTTTTTATAGGAGAGGCGATTATTTGGTCGTCGCCGCGTCGTCAAAATTTTGACTACCTACTTGACGTGGCTTTTTTGTACAATAATATCTCCAAAAACATGAAACAATACATAAACTTTACAAAAACTACGAAACAACAACTTACAAACGAATAATATTAATAATTGTTAAAGGAGTGAAAATCTTAAGTTACGTTAAAGATAATCATGCGTATTTTTACTCCGCTGTCATATTTCAAAAACGGTGGCATTTATCTCAGCAAAACATACGCCTCACGCAAAGTCCATGTTAAAACTATGATTAACTCAACGCTTGGAGCCAGATTCGCGAAAATAAGAAAATGGGAGCTATATTTCGATTTCATATGCATATTTTTGACGCAGATTATCTTTCCAGGGTTAGTTCCGCAAAATTTTGAGTGTGATACATATGTATAAATTATACCCAATTACTAGGTTGTTACTGGGATCTTATCTTATTTTCCTCTATTTTGTTTGTAGGGTACGTTTATTACTTTTAGTAGCTGGTCACATTATTTTATTTTTTTAACCTTAATGCCCTAAGGTGAAATGATATTTTAAAGGTAAAGTGATATTTTCTTACCTTTCCATAATATAATCCCAACCAATAAGGTGTGACAGTGAGGAAGTTTCCGTAGACACTGGAAACTCAACTTTAGGGTACAACGCTTCTAGGTCTAGATTTAATCCATGTTGATGAAGGCTGAAACAAGTGATAGAAAAAAGAAAATATATAAAACAATTTTTATCGAAAATAGTTTTACTTTAGCCGTGGGATACCGGCAGAGTAGAATAGCACCTCTTGTGCCAGGTATTGCAAAAGCCGACTGAGGTACTACGGAACCGACAGATGGCGGCATATATATCCGAAACAGCGTAGCTAAAGTGCAACATGCCGGGGATGGACAGAGGCAACCCTGTCGCGACAGCTACGCACTGCGATTGCTAACACGCCTGCCCAGCGCGGCAATTACGGGCAAAAACCCCTTAATGATATTTAAAAATAAGAATAGTCCCCGGCAGCTCCGCTAGTTCTGGCTCCAGCAGCGGTCATGGTAACGGTGAAGCACGGGGTGCTAAGAATCTCCGGGATCCCGACAACTGCCCCTGGCAACATATAACGTGCACACTATGAGGACTGACGAGAAAATTGCTAAACAGGAAGAAAAGTTGAGTAGGTTGCGTTGGGAGATTATTGGTTGGTCTGAATTCCGTAGAGAGGGCGAGGTCACGAAAACCCTGAAATCTGGCAATCTACTTTATTACCGGGACGGTGACCAACGGTCCCAAGGTGGTGTCGGCTTACTTGATCACAGGTATCTCGTTAACAACAACATTACCATTGAAAGTGTGTTGAGCGGGGTTGTATACCTAATACTCAGAAGAATATCCAAACGATATTCATTGAAGGTCATTCAGGTATACACACCGACCTCGTCACACCCATATGACGATGGAGGCTATGAATGAGGACGTAAGTCGGGCCATACATACGTCTAAGACCCGCTTCACGGTTGTTATGGGAGATTTCAACGCAAATTTGGGCAAAAAGCGATGATTGATATATATATCCGGCAAAAGGAGGTTCTCAAAGTTCTCCGCAGTCTAGATGTGAACAAGGTCAGTGGCCCTGATGGTATTCCAGCCATTGTACTAAGGACTAACGTGCAGCCTGTATCCAAAAAAGGTAGCCGTGCCGACCCTGCCAATTACAGACCGATTTCGATCACGTCCATACTTTGCAATAATATGGAATGTGTTGTTAACAACAGACTCCTGGCTTACTTGGAAGTCAATGACCTACTCAGTGACCGTCAGTACGGCTTTCGCTGAAACAGGTCTTCTGGAGACCTTATATACAAAAGCCCAATTAGCCTCAAAAAAACTTGGTGTTCTCTCTAAGGTGAGACAGACAGGTTCACACCTGAGCAGCTGCTTAGTCTTTATGAAGCGCAAGTCAGGTCTAGCAAGGAATACTGCTCTCGCCTATGGGATGACTCTGCCAAATACCAGCTGGAGGCTTTAGACTCCATTGAAAGGCGAGCCAGGAAGCTGATAGGCAACGAAACCTTGACTGAGTCGAAGCTGCAAAGTCTCGCCTTCTATCGGATACACTTCGGTAAGTGCGCCCAAGAGTTGCACAATCTGGTCCCATCTGTCCTTTTCTTCTATCGTACGGCTAGACAGACGCGACCAAAGCACCACCCTTTTATGGTGGACATTCCGCGCGTTAGAACCAAGCGTTTCGAGTCCACATTCCTCATACGAACTGCCAGAATGTGGAACGCTTTGCCTGAGTCTGTCTTCCCACTAAAGTACAATTTAGATGTCTTCAAATCCTGAGTAAGTAGGTATCTTCTAGGTAAGCGTGTTACATCCTAGACCGCATATCTGCTTAACATCAGGCAGTGTGTAGTCAAAGGCAAACCTATAAAAAAGATAGACGGACGGACGGAGGGACATCGGAGTCTTAAAAATAGGGTCCCGTTTTTACCCATTGGCTACGGAATCCTAAAAAAATGAAGTTGATCTATTTGCATTCTAAACAGTAATAAACGAAAACTAGTCTCAAATAGTTACATACTTTCCTAGTGATTCCAGCAGGAAAGTCGCACTATCATTTGTATTTCGTTTGGTCAAGGATATATTAACGCATTCGCTGTGCGATCTCTTCATTATAGCTTGTAATAATCCATGGGGAGCTATTTCTATTATCATAGCATTCTTTGGTACATGAGTAGCAGCCTCTTCAAAAAGTACACTACCCTGAAAGGATATATACATACACATACAAAAATATCAAACCGAAGCAATTAAATTAAGTTATGGGACCATCCAGTGATTACGAGAATCATCCATTTTTTGAACTGCAATTTTTCCTCGTTCCATATATTTTGTCGATTAATTAGTATTTATTTATCAGCGGACTTTTTCTATAAAATAACTGATTATTTTTTGTGAAAACGGAGTTCGACTCATAGTAAAAGTTATGCCCTTAAGAGATTTGGCGTAAGTTGCCAGTGATTTTGTATGATTGGGCTAGTTAGTATTATTTATTTTAATATTATTTCTATTTTTGTAATGTTTAAGTAACATCAAAAAATAATCTAAAAATATAAAACAATTAGCCTTCTTCAGAGCAAATAGCACATCGTACTCAATGATATACTATGATTATTAAAAAAATTACTGACACAATTGTGACGAATATTTTTTTAATGTTTTAGATTATTCATAAAAAAAGATAAATTAAAGGACAACATCATGTTACAGTTTGAACATATGGCAATTTTTTATTGTCTTATGGTGGAATAAATTATTGGGTACGAATCATCGTCAATTAAAACATTTTTTCTTTAAGAATACCCTGAAATTTCAAACAAAAAGAAAAGAACAATAAACATTTGCATATACTAAGTCCATTGGCTCTCTATAAAATAATTACCTTGATATGGAACAACTAAAACCGAAAAACGCGGCGCAGAACCTCGATTTACAAGGTGTACAGATCGCAGAATCACGCTGGATGCAAGCCCCTCCCAACCGGTCTTATCAGAAATTTATACAGGTATAATACAAGATCATCAGTGAACATCGTATGCCAGAAATGATGATGTATATGTGGCAGCCAAGTAGCTTAGCCGTTTAATCAACAGCCTAGCTTCTTTACTAAACAGCACTGTTTAACTAGCGGCCTGAATGATATTCAGCCATTTGATCAAACAGCTAGGCAAATTACTTGGTTCAATGACGTTTCATTACTTGCCTAGCCTGTTCATTACTTACCTAGCCTGTTTATTTCAATTTAGTTCCACTAACACTCCAAACTGTCAATATGGCGCCGGAAAACAACAATTTTAATGGTGTTTTTCAAAGTTTTACGAAAAATAGTATAATGGAAAAGTGTAATGACAATAAAAAATATCAATTTAGCTGTACCTAATTCGAGCAATTTAATTTTGAAAGCAATTTTTGATCGAAAAGCATATAGTACGAATAGCCTAAGCATTAGCCAGCCAGTTTATTAAATTCTGTAACAAGCACTACGGCTGAATGTTATTTAGGCCGCTAGTTGAACGGCGCTGTTTAGTAAAGAGGCTAGGCTGTTTATTGAACGGCCAACTAAGCTATTTGGCTGCGACATATAAATGTTAATCTCTTACCATCAAATTATGAACCAGGTATTCCGCTGATATCATTTGACTTTCAGGTTTATCCCAGTCTTTAGGTAGAAAACACGAACTAAGCCATTTTTTCGTTCGGCATTTGGGATTTGTAATAACTTCCTTTAGAAGAACTAGCATCCTTGGACCTTGAATCATTAATATATGACTGAACATTCGATCAGTCTATGACATAAATGCTTCACTATCAAGGCGCACACGGTGCAGTTAATTTTCATGCAATGTTGTGAAGCTGTTTGCGTTGCATGAATCGCATTTCCGTCAAATTTTTACATCCATATACTATAGAGGGATAGACGTAGAAGAACGACCATTACTCATCTGATAACCAGAAAGTGTTCATTACTATATTAATTTCAATAAGTTTTGGTCAAAGTTTTTCTATTACCTTCCCTCTTTTAAAATAACAATTGTTGTTAATACAAAGAATATGTCTTGTTAGCTTTGCTGTTTTATTTTTATGCATGGCTACCTTGCAAACAGGTATGAACAAGTAAATGAATATAAATACGAAACCTATCTGATAAATAATCAAAATTGATATCATAGGAAAGATAATTTAATTACATAATTAATCATGTAGCCTTGCCTACAAAAAACCGTTCATGAAATATTATTAATTTAACAAAAAATTGCCGTGAACAGTTTTTGATAGACAAGCTATTAAAGGCGTGTTTGTAAATAAATATTAGTTGATAGAAAAAAACCTTTAAGCCATGTTAGAGGCTTTCAAGCGGCTTAAACTCTGACACCAGGATAAGCTACCCAGCCCATACGAACTTACTTACTTGCTGATAGAAAATAATGTGTCACTGGTTATCACATCGCTAAAGGTCGATCTTCAGCGGCTCTTTGACTAAGATTTTTTTACATTCCATATTGATGCCTGTAGGCATTTGATGTTTCTGGTGCGAATTGATTTCTGTGTGTTCGGTGTGTAAAACTAAGGCTGATTTTAGTCTAACGCCGACGTCATGCGCACCGTCGCGGCGTCGGCGCTGAATGGCCGAGATACATGAACTTCTAGGAAGCGTTTTTGAAAGACGCTTAGCTATCAGCGCGCACGATGGTCGGCGCCGAGAGCGAAGTTCAAATATCTCGGTCATCAGCGCCGACGAAGCGCGTGCAGTCGGCGTGAGACTAAAATCACACTAAATGTTTACGTGCTTTGTAAAACAAATTTTCATCGGTATTTGATTTACTTGAGTGTTCCAAATTTTAACCCACGCAAAAAAAGAAGAGAGGTCATTAAGGACTTGGAAATTTTGTTTGTCTAAAGACGTAAATACACCGAGATATGTTAACTTATAAATAATTGTAATTCAAATTAAATAGTTTTATTAGGAATGATGTTTTGTCGGCCCTGTGTAGAACTGAAAAGTGTTCCATTGAAAAGCATATGTTTCTCATAACGAGATTAGTTGGCTTGACCACGTTGGATATTAATGTTAGTAAAGGCATGATTAAACATTACCTTTGTGACAATCCAGTTCTTTTAAATCTTAAGAATTTGTTTTAGTTGTACAGCTTAGCTTATTACTATGATTCTTGGGAAATTCCCATTCCCGGGTACTTTTTACTTATTTCCAAATACAAACCTCTTCTAAAATTACGTCACGTCCATTAAAATATCTTCGCCATTACCTGCTTCCGCAATATACCGCGAATGGAAGGCTATTTCATAACTGTTGACTTCTTTAGCAAAAATCTTCTTATCAGTAAGTTTTTTGATAAATTCTGCTACTGCATCAGCTGGACCTGATATAGTTGATGAACCAGAACTGTTGTGGCAAGCAATTTCTATTTCTGGTGGACATTGTTTCGCAATCTACAATCACATATATGTTTAATATCTATGAATTATAACATTTTTACAATTATCAATATTGTGTGAAGTACTTACTTCCTCATGCCCAAGGCCTACGGCTGCCATAGTTCCTTTTATAAAATTGGTTTCGTGTGCTACTAGACCACGGCAATAGGATGCTAAAATAGTTTCTTCAGCTGTCAAAACTCCATCAGCATATGCACATGCTATTTCACCAACGCTGTGTCCTAAAATAAATATAGGTATTACTATACATACCTATTCGTTTACCTATATAACATTTGTGCATTGTTTACGATTACCGAATAAAAAACAAAAATATATTTTAGAGTACGGATTAATTTTAACCATAATAAATATGCAATTAAATTATATTATGCAACCTATTACATTTAAAAGTAACATAGAAAATTTAAACGTATAGACATAATGTTTAAAATACTAAAATATATAAAAAGCAGTTCAATTTCAATAACGAGGGACATATTCACGGAGAAAGGTTGTATCACGTATCAATCTCATGTTAAAAATCAGTTATATTTTATAACTCTTTAAAGGGAAACGAAGGAAAATATGTAAATGATAATTTCAGTGACTTGTAAAATTACATTGACTATATTGCAGAACTACGTAATTGAAATTGTAATAATATTATAACAAACTTAAAGTTCAATGTTCGATATTTTTTATGGACTAAAGTGCCTTTATTTACTAAAGTAAAAATAATACTACTTTATATGCTAAAACTACCTACACTAGTACTACAATGAATATAACGACTGCCTCGTTGGCTCAGTGGTTAATGAACCTGACTTCTGGATCACAGAGGCGTAGGTTCGATCCCCACTCAGGGCAAGCATTTGTGTGATGAACATAGGTGTTTGCTCTTTGTCTGGGTGTTATTTAGATATTATCTATATAAGTATGTATTTAAAATATGTATATGTAGTATATCAGTCTCTGGCAGTCATATCACAAGCTTTGCTTAGTTTGGGGTCAGATACCGTGTGTAAGATGTCAAAAAAACATAGAAAGCAATTCGATAAATTGTGTGTTCAAAATCATATATTCATTACCAATAATGTAACCTGGAGTTACTCCTAGTGAAGTTAACACATCGAAAAGACCTATTTGCATGGCAGTAATGGCAATTATGCTGGTCAAGATATTAAAGCTTTCGTTATCTTTATCAGTTATGATCTTATATACATCAACTCCTTTTGGGACTAAAACTTTGTGACATCTGAAATAAAAAAAAATTAAATATCATATTATGTTATTAAAATAATATATACAGGGTTATTTGTATTCAATTAGCATCCTTTAAGGGGCATATTGACTATTTAATAGAAGTCTGGGGCAATGCAGCTCCGACGAACTTAGATGCCTTGCAAACCAAACAAAACAAACTTTTAAAAGTACTTTTTTCGTATGACTATTTAACCCCTACAAAACAGCTTTATCAAGAACTAAAAATCATGAACATTAAACAACAACATATTTATAACACGTGTATCCTGATAAGAAAAATATTAAATAAGAAAATACACACACAACTAACCTTTAAAAAAAAGGGAGAAGCCTCGTATGTGGTAAAAAGACTCCGGTGTGCCAACAACCTAACTTTGCCGAGTTCTAGAACTGGTTATGGCCAGCGAATAATATTGTACAAAGGAGTGCAATATTATAACAAACTTCCGAATAGTATTAGAGAAGTGAAGTCTGCTATGGTATTTAAAAAGAAATTGAAATCATATATTTTTGACAAATTTTCATAGTGTTGTTAGTGTATGGATAAACGTTAGTAGTTTATTGCAACTACCCTTTCTTTAGGAACTACATTTACGTAATATATTTTAATTAGTAGTTTCCGTTTTAGTGTATTTGTTTTTGTTGATTTCATTTTGTAGATTAATGTATTGTGTAATGGAATAATTTATTTAAGTACATACCTATATTATACAAAGAGAGAAATGTTTTTAGTTGGCAAAAAATTTTGCTGAATAATATGTGTGTACCCATAAATTGTCTATGCTACCTACTTAACTACTTTAATCGTGCCTTTTGTTTACATATTGTATTGACGTTTTTGATTTACTTTTACTGGTTTATTTATGTTAAAATTGTTAATTGCTCATACAGAAGTTAAATAGCCCACTGACCTAAATGTGCATGTTACTGTAATGTAGTATTTAAGATTATCACATAAGTGAGACAAAATGTTTCTTGTGATACACAATAAAGATCTTTGAACCTAAGGGGCTTATTCTGTACATCAAAACTAACAACTTTTGTTCTGGGACTTTTGTCAAGACTCGTTTCCTTTCAAAGATCCGGGGCAGCCCGTGAGTTGTAAAACAAATAAATGGTATACTAAGCGCCACACAAATCGACGGATGAGAAGTTAGCCGCAGATGACACTTCGCCGTGATTCGCTAATTATTGCGCATGTGTTGCGCAATAATTCAGTTCTACGCATTACTTCCTATCCGCCGATTTGTATGGCGCTTAGTATATACCTAATATAAATGTATCACTTAAAAGAGCTTGGTAAGCTTTTGAGATTATTTTGAATCGTAACAATATACAACGAAATGTTTGGTTTGAAATTAAACAAAGGTTACTTGGATACTTAATTTTCAATAGCAGCAGCAAACACCGGTATACGAAGAAGTCCTTCTCCCATACCAGCCCATTGAGAGCCCATGCCACTGAACAGAAAGCATATTGGACGATTACTGCCAGAATGTATTTCAAAACTTCTTGATAAGGAAACAGTTTTTTTGTCTTCATTCAAATCTAAAAAATACACTAATTAGTGGTCTGTCCTAATCATAATTTCACTAAATGTCATAAATATGTGTTTTTGAAATTACCAAGTATGGTATACCCTCGTCCAGTATGACCAGGTACGCCGTATTTAAAGAAGTTGTTCAAAAGTGCCAATTCTTCTGGATCAATTGTTTTTGCTTCTAGAGTGTCCAACATTTTATTCACTCCATCTTCATTTCTACTAGATACCAGGACTAGTCTAGGAATAGTTGATTTGTATTGTTCGATGTCCTAAAAGTCAAGCAAAATTGTTTGCTGCCGCAACGAAACCAAAATGTGATTTAATAATTACTAGCGACCCGCCCCGGCTTCGCACAGGTTTATTATACATATGAACCTTTCTCTTGAATTACCTACTCTATCTATTAAAAAAAACCGCATCAAAATCCGTTGTGTAGTTTATAAGATATAAGCATACATAGGGACATGGGGACACAGGGACAGCAGAAGCGACTTTGTTTTATACTATGTAGTGATAGTGATTTATTGCAAAAAATTGCAACACCGACTCCAACCGTCTACAGAATTTGAATAATTTTCACGAATCGATGTGACATCCATGTACATTTTTGTTGATTTATCAAAAACGGCTCAGCCGATTTGGATAAAATTTAAATCTAAACACATTGCATTGCATACTCTTTCGAACTAAAAAAGATTTTTTTGAAACGATTCACAATAAAATATCCATGAACCTAGACAAGAAAAAATACACACAGAAGAACATAGTACTTCCTCCTTTTTGGAAGTCGGTAAAAACAGGTAAATAAACTACTTATTTTACCTTTGGTTTGTAATGACCTTTCAAAACCACGTGAAAGTTAGATCCAGTGTAACAATAGTTGTTGATTGCCGTAAATTTTCTACTAAACGGCGAGTTATCGGTTACAACTTGAATTTTTCCATCTTTGACGGCTTTAATATGATTTTGAGGTTCACTATAATGTAAGTTGGGTGGTATAAGTCCTTTTTGATAAGCCAAACACATCTGAAATGAACATCGTTTTATATAAAAATGACAATTGTAGATTACATTCTGAAATGAATAGGTAAACTTTTTATTTAAACATTAATTGATAACGTAGAACACGCTATTTATCTGTTAATACTCGTATTTCAATTACCAAAGATTGGATGGTAAAAACTGAATTGATTTATTCTTATTATTGTTAAAATTTCTTGAAAATAAATACACACTTGCTGAATTCAATTGTTCTTGTGAAAACCCAAATATTTTTCATCAAATTTATTTTGAAATGTATAGATAGCGACCCGCCCCGGCTTCGCACAGGTGTATTATACATATAAACCTTCCTGTTGAATTACTCTATACCTATATTTAAAAAACCGCATCAAATTCCGTTGCATAGTTAAAATATATAAGCATACAAAGGGACAGACAGACAGCGGGAAGCGACTTTGTTTTATACTATGTAGTGATGTATATTGTATAAGTTTCCATTTTCCATAGAAAAATATTTTTATTTCATTTTTTTCGTTATAATTACAAAATTGTATTAAATTAAAATTGAGGACCGACGTGTCGCCGACTGTAGCCGAACGAGCACGTGACGTCACAATGTTACTCGTATACTTCCTACACCTTACAGTACCTAGTTGGTATACAGCTGTTACGGTGTTTTTACCAGCTTTTATTTACTTTCACCATTCCTGGGATTAGTCATCAAATCTTGCAAATTAAATTTGATCCGCTTCCCGGTTACCGATTAAGCTGAAATTTTCCATACTTGCATGTGTATATTGCGTGATAATGCAATTTTATGATGACATGGTGCTGATATGATGATGGAGCTGGAAGGTGGCCAAAGGAACTTTCCAATGAAATGACACAACCTCTTTGAGTTTGGGCTCATTTTAATCTTATTGACGAGCAGTTTGTCTTTCAATGCTAAGCAGGGTCTGATGGTGGAACTGGAAGGTGATCATATAAATAACCGGAACTGGAAGGTGATCATATAAATAATCTGTCTAACTTAGTCATCCAAAAAAAAACTCTAAAAATCCTTCTAAAAATCAACAGGTATACAAAACGTGAAGCCTAATTAAAAACACCTAAATAAGTATTGACGTAATGTTATTTGATACAAAAAAAAAGATTTACGCATTTGAAGACCAACGAAGGCGCGATCTAGATGCGAAAAGAGAACAACTTAAAAACAGACCGCCTGCAAACATACTTTACAATTACGTTGATGGTATCCTCACATCTAGCACCTGTTCTCGAACTTTCACCGCTAAAGTTGGTTACTTCAGTCATGTGAGGACCCATCAAGTAATCTAAGAAGATATGCAGTCGCCGTGGCCGAAAACGGCCTGGAAATCATCATCGTTTGATACAAGATTCATATTACAGAAAACATTAAGCTAAAAATAAAATCTCACCTTTATAATTGAACATGCCCCAGACACATTTTCTGTATGACCCATATTAGACTTCACACTTCCTACTTTAACCGTTTTTTCTCTTGCAAAGATATTGCCAATAGCTTCCAATTCACTCGCATCAGCTTCAGCTATACCTATATTAACAATCAATTAATCGATATCGACTTCGAAGCAGCCGAGGTGGTCTAGTGGTTGTAACGCTAGCCTGTCATTCTTGAGGTCGTGGGTTCAATCCCGCTCCCGTACCAATGAGTTTCTTTGGAACTTATGTACGGAATTTCACACCACTGGCTTTTCGGTGAAGGAAAACATCGTGAGGCGATGCATGCGTCCGCAGAAGAAATTCGATGGCGTGTGTTAATCCAACAACCAGCACTGGGCCAGCGTGGTGGATATGGCCCAATCACCCTTCGTCGGTAGGCCTACGTCCTGCAGTGGACTATTAAAAAAAGGTTGGTACAGTAGAGTAATCGATATCGCATTTAATTCATTAATATGAATCCGTCCTCTGAACAATAGCAAAAGCCAAGTCACATCAAAATGATTATTAAATCTATAATTAAATAAGTGTTACGAACAACGAGTTCAAGCAAGTTCTAGAAAAGGACTGTAATGCATGCATACATTATATAATGTAAACCTCTACATTCTATATATTTACATATAATTATGTACCTATGTGTACAATACAGTATTTTACTTAAAATTTGATTATACTAGCGACCCGCCCCAGCTTCGCACAGGTTTATTATACGTATAAACCTTTCTCTTGAATCACTCTATCTGTTTAAAAAAACCGCATCAAAATCCGTTGCGTAGTTTTAAACATTAAGCATACATGGGGACATGGGGACAGCGGAAGCGACTTTATTTTATACTATGTAGTGATGGTGAGCCAATAATCAATACAATTACAGAAGTACCAAAACTGTCTTACCATAACTGTTAGCTTCGATATACTCTATATCTTTAGGTAAAATATCAATGTCAGAATAAAACTCGTTTAGAAATATTTCGATATCCTTAGGGTTACGGTTAGGCGTAAATAATCCATCCGGTGATGCAAAAAATTTTCCTTTTATACAATAAACTTCTGAATAAATGCTGTAATCATAAACATACTAATGATAAATACATAATTACCTATGCAATATGATGACAATAATCAATATAAATGTTTTCTATTACCGTTTAGCGTCTTTAGCTCTCTGTAGTAAAAAGGAATTAGTCGCGTTAGATCTTACATAGCCATCTCCATTTTTATCGAAACATTTGGTTTTACCATCCAAGCACAAAAGCCCTGCACTGAAAATAAATACAAATTAATTAGAGTCTGGACAGCGAAAGAATGCGACCCTGAAGGGTTGTCATCGAAGAATCGACATAACTTTGGAGTGTCGTGAATTGAATATTTAAAAATAAATGTCACATTTTAGCGCTAATTTCAATGAAAATTGACAAGATAACATCAATTTTTTTAAAAAATATATACCTACGGTGTCTTAATTTATGTCAAATGTATATTTTTGTGGTGGTGTGCTAAAAATATCACGTAAAAGTACTCGTAACAGTATTTATGTTTATAAAAATAAGATATTATTCTGTCAAATAATTTTATAATAATAAGAATGTAATTAACATGATAATAGAATTTTTTTATAAAATTGCGCCTACTCTTTATACGCGAAGTGAGTAACAAGAAATTGTTATGTTTTAGCAATTATTTATCAAAATTGTTATCTCATTTGATTTCACTCACTACTTTAGTGGAATTCATAAATAGGAATCCAGGCGTACAAGTAGGTAAATGCAACTTGTTTACTTTTTGTTGAGTTAGCTAAAAAGTAAACAAGTGTTATTGATTACTGATCACTAGTTACGGCCAATTGACAGACTTCAGGATCGACTTCTCTCGCTTTCCAGACTCTGAAGGTGGGCATTCACGGTTAGGCCATTCGGCATGGCTCCAAACGACTTATGTCAAATGGATGGACGCCAAACATGGTTTCTTTTCATAGTCACTCCAATTGTCTTTCATTTACGTGTTTGACCGGGTCGGTAGGCGTTGTCATGAGCTCTGATTCCAAAGAAGAACTTTCACTTTGTGCAGACGCTGTTAGTCAGCATATAATTTGTCGAAAACCGAAAAACCAATAGTGCAAACAATGGCTAAATAAAGGAATAACTTCACATATGTTAATATAGAAAATGAACTGTCAGTGAGCCAAGTGATTGGAGAAACTATCTGAGAATGGACGAGCCTACATATTTCAAATTACTGGAATTCGTTACTCTAAGTATAATTTAACAAGATGTAACAAACCTCAGATGGTTTGATCATCCACATCTGAGTAATTAGGCATAGAAAGAAGGCATTCTTGTAGGTCAGGAGTCTCTCACATGAGGATATAATTCTTTCTAAAATTATCTAATGAAACTTTCCATTCAAATGATATTCAAACAAGCAGGTAAATAAATACATTTTAAAAAAAACAACAGATCTACAATCTAGGTATGAAAACTCTTTGCAGAACTTGAGAATTTAAAATAAGAGAAAAAAAAAGAACAGAGAATTTGACGGGACTGACAGCAGGGACTTCACTTGAGAAAATTATAGAAAAAATGTTGGGATATTTCATCTTTAATAGGTATATTTAGTTTTGTTCCGCAAGATTCAGAGAAAGGAAAAAGCAGAGGAGGAGCCTACTAACTAGGAGAATTTTGATCCTGGTCTAAAAAGTGAAAGTTTGAAGAAAGTTGTTTTCTATCGAAGGACGAAGATGTTCCTAGAGGATTTGGTTTCGTATAATCGTATCACTATTTAAATATATAAGTGTCAATGTAGATATAGAATATGATATGCGGTTAATATTCCGTCCTGATCAGCACTGCATTAGACTTCTGGATGATTTACTGTTGAATTAATGTACAAATGGACATCAGAGGAAAAGAGGAGGTCTATCATAGAAAAATAGGCCTATGTCCGCCACACTGGATCGATGTGGTATGGTGAATTCTTATACGTGTCTATTCTCATACGAGGTTGTTCGAGAATCTTACGAAGCTACACTACACTTTAGAGGCAGGAATATTTTAACTACGCAGAACAGTTGCGGGTTGAAAAATACACATATGTCTTCAGGTTCCTATGGCGGTCTTGCATAAGTTGACTTACGATGTTTCCTACTCTATAGAAGTATGTTACTGTCGAAACTATCCTTCATTGAGTATGTAGAAGATAGAAGCTTCTAACACTCGCCCTTTATGATTTCTATGTATGAATTACAAATGTTTTAATTATTTGTCTTTTTCAGCTCCGACTATATGTGAACAAGAAATCTTATAGGGATATATAATCCAAGCGGATTGAAAATACAATTTCCTGACTGACATGACTACCTACAACTTGCGAAGGACAGAATGTTCATAGATAAATTGTACATTTTTTATGTTTTGAGGATCGCAGAGTCGACTGTTGCTATACCACATTATTGCAACATCTCATTATTTAAATACTAGCCGTAAGTGCTACTTGATCAATGCTGTATTTTCATTAGTGTGCAGAACTCTTGAAGCCAGATAGAGCTTGGGCCAGTGATTCTCATTTCCGAAATGGAGGGATATCCCGTGTCCGTATTAAGAGTGTAAATTCTGATCACTTTGAAATAAAGCTATTGATAGCTTATTGATTTGAATATTATTTTACAAGGCGAAGTCGATTCTCGAACCTTTATCTATAGTAATCTTGGAGCTTTTCTTGAGAACACTCTGGATTTCATGCAAGTTTTATGATTTTCCTGACTTTATGAAATGATGTAGATAAGATGACTACTGACACACTCGCGACTCCTGGTTTTCTTTCCTGCTTTCTTTTCCCAGGATGGCGTTAGATTTACGAAAGCAGAGTAGAGTCATTTTCATGGTTTTCAGCGCTCTCGAGCGCCATGACTAAATAATTAGAGATAAATACAAAAATCTCAAAATCTCTAATTAATAAAATTTAAAATATTAAAACTAATTATGTATTTGACAGAAATAAATTAATACTATTCTGTCTGTCAATCTATCTTTTATTATATTCGTAGTTTGATAATAGTATTAGTTCAATAATAGAGTTTCTTTGTTCTAAAGTACTAATTTAATGGAATCTCCTTCTCATCTCATGTCTAATATTTTCTTAAGCAACTAAATCAATATTTTTTTTTACATAGCTTTATTGAAGCTTATTTATGTAATACAAAAATATTCTAAATAAACTCCACATAAAACAGAGAAGCTCTAGAATCATTATTTCTAAATAGCTCTTGAGGCATTAGTTAGGTATTTCATTTCACTCTGAGATTAGTAATATACTTTCAAGTTCATAAAAGTTCAAGATAGGTAAAACATAGGGATTTTGTTCTGAACTTAGGTAATCAATTAGGTAGTTATGTATTTCGAATCACCTTTACCTAGGGTTAATGCGGTCTATAACGCAGGATCCACTACTAAACGAACACTGGCCAAACTAACGTATAAATAGGTACATAGATTAGATAATTATGATAGGAATTTCACTGCAGAATACTTGTATCAAAATGTAGGCTCAAGTGATCCGGAAGCAGATGGCGCTAGGAGTAAGTATTAGAATTTGAACCTGAGAGGTTCACATTTTAGAATTCACATTTCTTATTATTTATCAATACAATTAATAAACTGTGATCTTATTGAATATCTGTATCAATATTTAATGTATTCTTAATATTTTAGAATATTTCTTTCATGAGGTTCAATTTATAATTTGTTCACAATTAGGTGGAATCAGGACGCATAGCTAGTTTGACATAAAACTAGAATTCATTGAAAGCAAATCAAGGTTCTATAATCATTTTCTCTGATATTTTAATTTAGACAGGTTTCTTAAAATAGTTTCAACTCTTCTTAGGAATGAGGTTAATTAGGCAGGTTAGGCTAGGCATGTTACATTTCGGCTAGGCTAGGCTAGGTTTGTTACAATTTGGTTTCGTGACCAGGATCGTTACAAAGACACCAATATGAGACAAGTAAAATAAACACATTCGGATCGTTCCACGTCCGGCGCGGAATGAACAAAAAATGAATGTGGGTTTGCGCATTCACGAGCCGTCGGCTTGGTGTTGCGGCGTGACGCCACGGCGCGGCGCGATGGATTTTGGCGCGACTGTAAATTCAGAATTTTACGTCATGCCAATGGATTCCAACATTCACAATCAAAATTTGTCTGGATATCACGGCATTTGACGTAATAGCGTGATCGTGAATTTCCACCTTAAGAGAAATATGGAGTTTGGGAGCTACCTCATTGCAGAATCAGAGGGTAGATGTCAAAATAATCGGCCGTAGGTGTAAAAGTATTATATCCTCGTTCTTTTTTACCTTGTATGAAGATATTTAAAGTAGTTAAATGAAACAATATGATTTTTATGTATAGTATCAATCATATTTAGTATTGATCATATTAGTAATGCTAAGAAATTAACTTTAAGATTCTCAAATGTTTCACAAACGTTTTTTTGGCAAAATATCACTTTAAAACATTAAAAACTATTTGTATAAAATTCATTCCAAAAACTTTAAATTTTAAAAGTCGTATACTGTATAACCAGATATGAATAAGACAGCTGTAACGTTGTTTTTTTGAGTAAAATTTAGCAATACTTCTATTACTTGTCATTCTTCTGAGACTTTACCTTCTCATATTAGCTGTCAATTCCGGGACATAAAAATAACTGCTTCCACCAACTATGGCGCAATCGATTTCACCGCTTTTTATACGATTGTATGCCATTTCTAATGCAGACATTGATCCAGTTGTACCATTGTCAAAACTGTACGATGGCCCTTTTCCGTCGATCCAATATGATACTCGATTGGCTAACATTGTCTTACTGCCTCTGATGACAAAAACAACATTAAAGTGTAAAACGATAACCCGGTATTGGAAAAATATATTGGAACTGACATTTTTTTTTTTTTTATTTCATTCATTCAATTTATTTCGTTTTATGAATTTCGTATTGCGCATAAATATAAATATATCAGTTATAACCCGATTTCAGGGCAACGCATTTTTTCTAATTAGAACTAGAGCCTTTGTTATAACGCGTTATCCCTAGTTATTTCCCAAAACGAGTCAGTTAACACGGAGCGTTTAGGTTCAAAATGAGTCACAGATCCGAATCGGAACACTCCAACCCCACGTCATCTTATGGCTACGACTCATGAGTGTTTTTTTATCTTTCGTATTGGTTTGCGTTTGACTACACACTGCCTGATGTTAAGCAGATATGCTGTCTAGGATGTAACACGCTTACCAAGAAGATACCTATTTACTCGAGATTTGAAGACACCTACATTGTAGAGGTACTTTAGCGGGAAGACAGACTCAGGCAAAGCGAGAAAAAAAAGCGAGAGCCAGATGCTCAAAGGAGGTCCTGAGTGGCGCAGCAACACTCTGTCAGGAGTGTCAGGGCCGACTGCAGAGTTGCTGGTGGGAAACCCCACCTGGAGTCTCAAATCACAAGTCTAATGGATCATTTAGGATTTAGCTGACTCGTTTCGGGATATAACTAGGGAAAATCGTTGTCACAAAGACATTCCGTAATATCTAGTTCTAATTAGGGAAAATGCGTTATCCCTGAAATTGGGTTATAATGTTAATATATCTATAAAATAATTGTACTTCTAGAGTCAATTGGTAGATAACTAGTATTTTTTCTTCATTCTAACTTGAGTTGAATGCAAGCCGCTTCTAGCAGGTCTTTTTGGATATACGTTGTTATTTCAAATCAATTAGCATCGTTTTGTTGACATGTGTTATTTTAATGTAGCAACTATTAAGACACATGATTATAACCCAATGCAATAATATAATCATTAAAACTCATGCTAAGTCATTTGACCTTTCTTGGTCTTACTAGGTGGTTCAAAATTAAGTACTTTATAGTGTTAAAATAAGATACTTATTGAGCCACGGCTCAAAAATAAACTAGGTAAATAAATACTAAATAAGAACTAGCAGGATAAGCAGATAAGGGAGAAGACTAAATGACTCCCGCTCCGGCTCGTACGTGGAGCAAAGGATGGCCATCGCCATCCAGCGAGGTAGGTAATGCGGCCAGCATTTTGAGCTCTTTTGCGCCGGGTACGGTCGGAGATGGGATGTGTGTTTAGTTTTTAAGGTTGACCATGTTCTTAAGAAGTATTTGTTGTTTATATTAAGAACTTTAGATTGTTTTAATTTTATTATTTATTATTGCAGTGATTAAACAACTAAATAATAAGAACTAACCTAAACTAATAGGTAGGTAGTAACACTGGTAACAAACGATGTAATGAACATTTAAGGAACTCACCCAGTGATTGTAAAAGGGTTGACGTTTATATTGCTATATAATTCACTGGAAGTATCCGCTTGCATTGAACCTATATAAACTCCTATTTTGGACCCCTTTAATGTTTCTGGATTGATACCTAATGAGAATAAGAAAAAAATTAAAAACATTGCTCATAAATTTATAGGATATAAATATATATAAAGCAGGAGAAACTTTATCAAAGATATCTCGACGAAAATGATCGAAATGTATGGCGTAAAATGCCAACTTTGAAGTTATGTTTAAAATTAGAAATTCGGTAAAATTTTATGTGGAGCTAATAAGTAATTTTATGGGCGTTCCACATAAAATTTTACCGAATTTCTATTTTAAACATAACTTCAAAGTTGGCATTTTACGCCATACAAGTCGATCATTTTCGTCGAGATATCTTTGATAAAGTTTTTCCTGCTTTTATTTTTTCACCTCGTTTTATATGAGTGTGTACGTAACTAACAAACTAGTAAACAGTTGTCAAATTTAGCATAATTATAAAGAAGTAAATATATTAGTACACTATTCATAACAATTAGTCCGTCAGACCAAAACTTCGTAACTTTGTAACGTACATTGTACACGAGTAAGCAAATTGATTGCACCTGCTCCAATAATAATCAGTGCAAGTTTTAGGAACGTACTGGGAAGTCAGCTTATTAGATCATTCACTCTCTAACAAAGATGCAATCAATCATTCTGTGCGTACTGAGAGATAAATAGTAATGAATCTACGGTTAAACTTAATTGATATACACACGGCTAAACTCTCGACCTAATTTGACAGCCTCGGTGGCTCAGTGGTTAGTGACCCTAACTTCTGGGTCAAAGAGGCGTGGGTTCGATCCCCACCCAGGGCTGTTTTAGGCGGGTGGCAGGTGTTATTTAGGCATTATCTATATACGTATGTATTTAAAAATAAGTATATGTAGTATATCAGTCTCTGGCAGCCATATTACAAGCTTAGTTTGGGGTCAGAGGCCGTGTGTAAGATGTCACCTGATTAAAAAAAAAAAAAAAAAAAAAAAAAAAAAAAAAAAAAAAAAAAAAAAAAAATACTACAACCGTCGAGCAGTACAGGGAACCCGATCGGTACTGCAGGGCAATTCTGTCAACCGATCTCGTCACCGAAGTGATACGCTCCCGAACCCCTCTCGCTTTACTGACAGTTTTGATAGCTCAAAGCTGTCAAAAAAACGAGAGAAGCTCAAGAACGCGTCACCTCAGCAACGAGATCGGTTAACAGAATTGCCCCGCAGTACTCTTTCATAAAGAAATACGCGTGCCGCTGTCAACTGGTGCCCGCGTATATTTTAAATATTATTTTATTAATACATTAATATAGCTTATTGCCGTGTGTATATTCATAATGATGAATAATCACGCAAGATTGATGCACAGATCAATCCTACAAAAAAATCACATTAGTGTTTGATCCTTTTCTTTGTATTTTAACATAAAATTTAAGTAGACTAATTAATTCACTTCATTGAAACTACTCTGAAACCGGTCGGGTGCATAGCGATAATACATAATTGTTTTTTTGGAAAATAAAATAAAGTAATTTTATTGAATACATACGGCTGTTCAAATATAATCGTGAGTTGTATCCGGTTTTCATATAAAATTTAATAAGACTAATTAATTGCCCATAATTTATTTACCATCTGTATTAAATATAACCTTAATACTAAAACCTTAAATCTCACCTGCATCAAAAAAAGCACAATAAGTTTGTTCCATCAATTTTCCTATCGAAGGATCAATGCACTCAGCTTGTCGAGCAGTAAGTCTAAAGAAATGTACGTCACATTTCCCTAGTCCTGTAACATTTCCCGTATATTGAGGAAAATCGGGACATTTTATGTGCGAAAATTGATTAGTTTTGTTCACCATGTCGACCTGAAACAAGTATGCTTAGGATCAAATACTTTGGTTTCGCCATAGTCACGACGCACAAAATTTCAATGTTCACTCGAATTTAAGCGTAACATTCTGAGATTATTAAAAAAAATTCGAAAACTAGTCAACCGATTGCAATTAAATTTTAATAGGGCTATTTTTACAGTACCTATATGAAACACTATTCATATTATTACGTAATACTTAAAAGACACGGACTCAGATATCACTGGAAAAATATTTAATTAGTGGAGTGACGTAATGCGTAAAAATTGCAAAACCGAGAAATCCAGAGCCAGTCTACCAATCTTCATAAAATTTATTGGGCTGCATTGATAAAAGCTCGAATTAAATATAAAAAGAAAATGATTGAGCGAAATCGATCACAACGATGTATAACAATAATTTACTGAAAAATGAGAGTAACAAAAGGAAAAAAAAAAAACAACTTGAACGTTAACGTTGTGCAATTTTGAATATTTTGGAATGGTTAGGGAATAATTTATCAGGAATTTCTTTATTTATCAGTATAAAAGCACTATAATTTATTTGGTAAAATACAATATCACGCACACTCGCGCAAGCGCCCTGCGCCGCTTAAACGAAACAACAGGAGCAGGCTATTCCCCCAAACCTTACGCAAGTTAAACCTTTTTATCCATCCCAAAAAGTGCACAACGCCACTTAAGAAGTATCCACTTCAAAAAAACATTGAGCTTCTATTTCATACCCAATATTATATTATAACTTGGTGGAGTGTTTGTATTGAGAGACAAAGCTTAGTGAAACAACCGTTCCGTGTAACATACCGTTTATTACTGGCGCTGCAAATGCAAGTCACCGTCTAGTTTTAAAAGCAACACTATGTCGGTACATAAAGATTAATATCTACCTTACATGCAAATAGGTGCATACTCATCACTTGGGTTTGGAGTATACCAAATAAACAGAATTCTCGTAAAGTGGCGTCATATATTTAGATTTTATTATATCTGAATTTCGGCACTAATCCGCTAGTGAGCATAGAAACTCATAGAACCTCAAGTCAAAATGAGTACTTTCTATTTAATATAAAGTTAAAAACTCTTTTAACTTGTAGCGTAGCTACTAACAATACTTATTTCTTTCTCGTTGCACGACACTTAAACATCACAATCATTCGTTTTATGCACTTTTGGACTTTACTTAATAAACAAATCGAAAACATTAATTAGCAAATGAAATTGCAAATGCAGTGACTTTGAAGTTAGCAAGTAATGAGACAGTAAAAGTGACAGTTGGTTAGACGCTGTCATGTATGGACTGCTTGTCGCTGTCATTGTTCGGACTGATCCGTAAAGAAAAAAAAAGAAATTATTTGTGTCTGTATTTTCATAACCTTGTTGGGAGAATGGAACGTAAATAAGTATGTTTTGTTTACAAGGCGTAGTAGATTAAGTGCGGTGACGTCATAAGTGGATGCGTGATTCGAAACGGTTCAAAGGTGACAAGTGAGTTAGCAAATTTTCGAGAGCATTAAAAAAGCTTCTTGGATCGACAATGGTGCTTTTTCTGGAAACTTCGTTGAAGCAATTGGTGCTCCGGACATCCATCTGCCTTAGGGCGGAAGCGTTTAAAAAGAGGCGAAAGAGGTTAGTCAATTGATTTAGTGATTCGCTCGTCAATTTGATCTGAATTTTGATTCGCTGGGAAACATTTTTTTGATCTTGGAATCATCCCGGTGAAAAATACGAGTGATACTTATTTGCCGTCTGGTTTGTCCATAGCCTCTTCCCGCGACCCGATTGATCCCCCGACGGACCCCGCGATGATGATTCCGGACTCCTGATTTTTGCACACGTCATTTTGGTTGTATCGACGGGCTAGCCTGGTGGCGTACCTGCCAGCCTACACCTGTTTCCACTTGCGGATTTCATCCTGCGAGCATGCCTGCCACGGATCCACAAGTAATAACTATTTAGTTTTTTTTACATAACCCAGGGCCACACGGTCACTTTGGTATATGACTATTAAGGTCACCCTCTTCTACAAATTTTCGTGATTGAAGCCTTCTGGACAGAGTTTAGACGTATGAGACATTCCTCGTTTTCACTGTATGATCCAGGCTTTAGTGAACATAAGAAGAATTTATTTTTATCCACGGACTAAACGACTAGCTACCGTTTTGTTCGGTTGATTGTAATTAATGTTAGAAATCACATTAGTTTGTACTTTATGCAACATCGCAGACGGTATATGCACAGTCTCTGATAATTAAGTTAATTACCTACTACATTGTTAGAAGTTTGGTTTAATTAGGTTCGCTTTAATTTAAGTATTGAAAATATAGCAATAAGTAATGATAAACTTTACAACGGTTAAGTTTGTGTAATTTTAAGCCCGTTGGCATTAAGACCCTTCTGGTCTCCACCGAGTAAACCTACCCGCTTTAGATTTAAGATAATTTAATGTAAATTCAAGGGGTTAAGATTCTTATAAATAAATTGGTTGTGATTTAAATTACAAAACAAAATCTTTTAATGTTGTCCTCACTCAACAACTCACAGGTAGATAATAATACGGTCTTTGGGAACAGAGGTTCTTTATTCTTATCGACTTAGTTTATCCAGGTAACATTTTGTTTATTTGTCAAGTGGCTGCGACACCACACCTTCGAAGGTGTTGTATCATTTGTCCCCTTTAGTATCATTAGTCCCTTTTTGTATCATTTGTCCCTTTGCTCTAACTGGTAACGTTTTACATCACCACTACCCTTTTTAAATCACAACATTTAATTCTCTTAAATTATTTTTTTATATCACGTTACAAACTTGATGCGTACACTGTAGTGTACAGTGATGTGTACACTGTACACTACAGTGTACACTCCATTCACTCTGTACCAGCCTTTTTAATAGTCCACTGCAGGACGTAAGCATGAAACTTGCAATAAGTTGTAGTACGTTTGTGCATGGCACATTTGTAACTTTCAAACGTTGCAGGAACATGTCAGTAACGTATATCTTATTGTTAGGTTGAAACTCATTAAAAGTTATTTAGTTATGTTACTATTATATTACGCATGAAACTTTATATTTCAACTTTGCAGGGATATTGCCTCCCAAACATACCTAAACGTAAGTAATTAACATTGTGGCAAAAATGTATTTGGAACGTTACAAATAAAACTTTACAGCAATATAATTTTACTAACTTCACTGTCCGGCATTGCCTGTACTTAACAAATGAAAGTTGCTGAAATGTTATACTGTAACATCGCGACAATATGTCTTTTGTTATATTTTTTTTTCAACTTTCCTACAACATTACGAATTGGGCTCGTTATTTACATTACCTATGTAATGTTGCTGGAAGTTAATTTTTGAAAGTTGTGAAATGTCCCAGTTAACATTAAAAAACTAGATGGCGTTAGCATCGCACATTGATTTTCTGCATCGCGATGACGTTGTGTTTGCAGAAATGAGTATCCCCATTTGTAAATTTGATTAAAAAGTTCCTTGTTGCAGACAGAGAAATAAAGTCTTTTATTCTTCCTCACACAAACGCGTCCCTCGGAATTGTACTTAGAACTCAAAAAATTTAAATAATAAATTTTTTTTTTAGAACCTGGAACTGAAAACCTACAGATATGTAACTTTGCGACCACTAAATGAATGCAATGCACGTGCAAGTTTCATTTGTAACCTTAAAGCAAGATAGTTCAGACAAGTTACTATTACCTTTCAAATTCAAAGTTGTGGAAATGTTACACGTTATACTTGCGGAAAGTTTATTTTACAACTTTCAGACATGTTTCTTGTGTAATGTTACTGCAACTTCACATTTTAAAGTTATAAAAAGTTTTGATGATCAGCTCTGGGCAAGTTACAGGGTTTATCTACAGCGCTAAGCTCGCTGTAAGCTTGCATGAACGATGCAACCTTATATTTGTAAGTTACAAGCTTGTTGATGTTACTTTCAGTAATGTTATTGCAACTTTTGCTTGCTTAGCGGGAGGCCTACCCACGAAGGGTGATTGGGCCATATCCACCACGCTGGCCCAGTGCGGTTTGGTGGATTCACATACGCTATCAAATTTCTTCTACGGACGTATTCAGGTTGCCTCACGATGTTTTCCTTCACCGAAAAGTCAGTGGTGTGAAATTCAGTACATAAATACCAAAGAACTCATTGTTACAGGATTAGGATTTGAACTCACGACCTCACGATTGTAAGGCGGATGTTACTACTTCTAGGCCACCACGGCTTAACTCATTTCAACTATTAATTAACTAAACGTAACTACGAGTAACTAACTCCATTATCTCAATCAATAAAAACAAAAATAATTTCATCAAAATCAATCAGGTATTACAATCACAATGTATTAATACATACAATAATCGGGCCAAGTGCGAGAAGGACTCGCGCGCGAGGGGTTCCGTTCCTTGAACGGGGGCCCCCATTCAAGAAACGTCATTTAAATGTTTATTTAACTTTAATATAACTACTCACTTTTTAGAGTGCATTTTTAACTGCATTTTGTGTAAATGTTTCAAGCATCTACCTCTCACCGTCATTATAATCGAGCGAAAAACGGCAAAAAAATCAGGTTTGTTGTATGAGAGCCTAGCTTATTTTTTTTCTGATTTTAGTATTTGATGTTATAGCGGCAACAGCAATACGTCATCTATGAAAATTTCAACGTTCTAGCTGACGGACAGACGGACAGCGGAGTCTTAGAAATAGGGTTCCGTTTTTGGGTACGGAACTCTAAAAAAACATGCCGTTCGAATTGCAAAAGGAATTGTATACGTACTTTATTATATAAATTTTCTCCAAGTTGTTGGACATTTTCACTATCCGGAAATAATCCAGCTATTCCACTGATCACAATTTCTTCTCCTGTAAGACTGCTCATTTTCACACGTTGTATTAGAAACAACGCTGTTTCCTTGACTGGTATGTGTAGCGGTTACTGTAAATCAACAAAAACACTAGAATGTATTATATAATTATATAATAACTGTTATAGTTCGGCCCTGCAGAGAATGCGTTCCTGACACGTCATCTTGAAAAAATGTTTTTGGCCGATATCTCTGAAACAATTTACTTAAGGCAAAAAACCTTGAGATCATTATTGTAGAAAATAAAATTTCGCATCTATTGTTTCCGGTAAACTTTTTTATATAACTGACCGTTTACGATTTATGGACCATTTAATGTTTTAAGGTCCATTCAATGAAATTTCATTAAATGGGCCATAAATCGTAAACGGTAAGTTTTACAAAAAAGTTGAATGGCAACTAAAGATGCGAAATATTATTTTCTACAATAATTATCTTAATATTTTTTGCCCTTAAGTATCTAGTTTCCGAGATATCGGCCAAAAACATTTTTTCAAGATGACGTGTCAGGAACGCATTCTCTGAACGGCCGAACTGTTATATTATTTCATTCATGGCGCTGGCGCATCACTACTAATTCTCTCATAGATCGAGTTTGAAAGCTATCCCACTCACGTATCTGTCCATTTTGAACGCTAAATTATCGGGTATGATTTTTAGAAAATTATCACATTGTACTATTTTACATAACATTGCAATCATGTTTTTATAACATTGTTTTACAGTAATTTTTCATTCGACGAAATTATTAGAAAAATAAACAATAATGACGCTATTTTCGAATAACTTCATGCATATTAAACTTAAATTCATTAAACAAACTTAGTTTATGATTGGATGACACAAAAATGGTTGGCAGCTGCATGGCGGCTAAATCTAAATACACGTTTATACCTAAATATATATGGGCACATCTTACGCACAGAAAGAAACCATTTTCTTACATTGTTGTTTTTTAGCTATATGGCTTTACCAGCGATGTTGTAATATAATTGACCGAAGCAAAAGAAAAAGGTCTCCGTTTTATCACGGCGATTCTGCTTTCGTCGGTCAGGATGTCGCTTTTCATGGATGTCGCATTTTTCAACGACCCTGCACAAAACTAAGTACACAGGTTCTATACAGGGCTATCCAGAACTGGTATACAAAAGCTGGCTTCTCATGGCTCGCATATATTATGAAGATTCAGTTAAAGGCATTAGTTGCGAGCCGGAGAACGAATAGTTTTACTATTCACTTAATATTATAATAAAATAGTAAAGATGTAATAGTATGATATAAGTGCGGTAAGTTGAAAATTACAGCCGAGACAATATTGCTAGCCCTAGAGGGCTGTGAGCAAGCCTCGGCTGTAATTTTCAAAGCGCACGTATGTCATACGACGTTTTATAACATATTTGCGAGGAAAGGAATAAAACTCTTAGAAGACATGCACTGGAATGGAGCACTCTGACTCGGAGTGAATGAAAGTCGTGCATCAGTCGAAGCATCGTGCGTTTTACATTACATTACCGCACAAGTGCCGTAATGTCTCTCACACTCGCCGCGTGAAAGTAGGAGAAACGAGACCACAGAGTGACAGCAGTCGGTGGCGGCGTGCGTTTTACATTACAATAATGCACAAATGCGTAATGAAATACATTACGATATTGAAATTAGTGTAATTATAGCCTCTTTACGAGCAAATATGTTATAAAATATATAAACATTTTGACTAGTAACAATTGGTATGAATACATATACTTTTACTGTTGACAATAAAATGTAACTACCAGCTATTTTCTAGCAAGTACATACGAGTATATGATATATAATCGTATTAATAAAAGAAAATACTTACGTGCACATAGCTTTCAACAAAACTAATGCTTACCGCAGAAGTTGATTCTAGTATTTATAATTAAAATAATGCATATTCACATAGGTTAAAGTTTATATTTAATGTTTATTTAAATTATTTGCTGTAAACAGGCTGAACATAATTAGCAACTGTTGAGTCACAATGTAGGTGCAATAAATGAATGTTGATTTGCAAAATTGATCTAAAAACGTGTTTTGTAAAGTATTTTGCTTTGAAAAAGGCTGCTACTTTCAAAAGTAACTACGTATTTAGTTTTTAAGGTTCCATCCATCCATCCACCCATTAGTCATAGAACGTCCACTGCTGAACATAAGCCTCCTCTTTAGATCTCCAATTTGACCGGTTGGTAGCGGCCCGCGTCCAGCGTGATCGCGTCAAAACCTAGCAGTACCCCACAGACATTCTAGACAATTTTGGCACAGAATAAACAATAGTTACTTGCCATGCGCGCCATCTGTTCGATTCGACATGAAACAAGTAGACAGCGCGTTGACTAAGTTGACATGACGTCTACTGTATAGGCATATGGCGTAGCGCAGATTGTCATGGATTAATGTAAGTTCAGGGAAATCACATCCTTTTTTTTTACCAGGGTAATACTTTATGGATACCACGACGCCTCGTGGGCAGACGGGTGGTTATGTGAGTGTTCCGCCAACTGGACGGTATACCCACCAAAACCCCTGGGTGTTCCACCACTGAGCTTAGTGTTGGGGCTACGGGTACGCTTCCGCACTCCACCGCGGCACCCAACAGCGCTGGCCCAACTCGGGCCCCACCTCGGAGTTTGCGCTCCCACCAGAATGACGATGTGTCGAACACCAGACAGATTATCATCCAGCACCTGGGACCAACCAGCACTGGGCGTCGGACAGCACTCTTATCCGACAGCCCTGGTCACGGGTCAATTAAAGTGGCCCCGTGCCTGCCACTACGGCTGCAGGGGATAGAAATCTCATCCTACTGTTACGAGAAAGTACTCGTATACCCCGTAACGTGATTTTACATGAAAAGTATAGCACTTTTTTTTTAAGTGATGCTACAAATATATAAAGTAAAAAAATAATTTCGGCAGTTTGTAAAAAAAAAAAAACAAATTGAATATATCCCCGGTGGACAACGACGAACCTTATAAAAGCCAATTTAGGACATCAAGGTGAAAAACTAGTATTACGGGACCAACCAATCCAGAAGCAGCAAATCAGCTGTCCCAAACATTTTGTTGAATAAGTACAATACAATGGACATTTTCTATGGATCAGCTGTCTTTTACTTGAGTAAATGACTATTGTGGGTTAGTCCGATAGTAAAAGTTATTCTTCTTGATGTATTTAACTCGCCTATAAGAGGTTGTGTATGAAATTTATTACATATAATAGTGTATGAAATAGTTTACACGTACAGACAAATGCTTATTTGCACTGTACTTATTTTTAAACTAGCCAAGTCAAATCACGAGCTTGAATTACAGTAAATCCCTTTAGAATGTTGTAGGTATGATCTTGTAGCTTAAACTTTAGGATTTTCTACAGAACACTTGGCCCCCGTGTTGGATCTCAATTCTTTTGGTAGCGACACTTTGGCTCCCATTGCACATTTATGTTTTTGATGAGATAAAGATTACGGGAACACTCGCGATTCAGGTAGCTTTCAACTGATCCTATTGGTTCGTCCGGTATGTCTATCAAAGGACATTACAATAAGTACATTTCAAGACACCAATATTTTTAAATCGATTCATAATTGACGGAATGCTCGCGTAACATACAGTCATTATGAAAAACCGAGTCGAATTGAGAACCTCATATTTTGATGGATGCTTGGATAGACGCTATGCCAACCACTTGTAATGGTTTTATTCGGTGTTATTCAAAATCTAATAAGAGAGCCGTATGTTAAGCAGTGGGTGTTCTATGGCTAAAATATTTGCTATTATGCTTCTGTTATATAAAAACGCGCTAAAATAACTGTGTTCATGTGAGTAACATATCGTGATAGGTAGATAGGCACAATACTTATAAAATTTTGTCTTTAGCCAGTCGTCCCCGGGCGAAGGCGGGACGGACAGCTAGTACCTTTTAATTCAATCAACTATTGTGTAGTGTTACGAGTAATTCAATTCAAGAAAGCATGTTAACATTTTGGTCAGTGCGTGGAAAGTACTCGTAATTCGTTATTAACATTTATTTTTACCCACGACGGAACGGAGACGGTATATTATTAGGTATGCGTTTTTTTTAACGCAAATAAGTCCGCGTTTCACCACCGACTCGCCAGATGGTAAGCGACGTTGTAGTCGAAGATGAAGCACGCAGACCTAGAAGATATCTATTCACTCTGACCTTGAAAAACTTTAGATTATATCTCTTAGGAAACAGTAAAGCAGGAAGACTGTTCCATTCCCTGGCGGTACGAATCAGAAATGTTGAGTCAAACCGCTTCGTACGTATCGAAGGACAATCCGACAGTGTAGGGCGGTAATGTGGCGTCTTCCTACTTGTCCTGTAGTAAAAAGAGGATGATAGAATAAGGTCGTGCAGCTCAGATGCACACTCTCCGAAATGAATAATTACGGTGATTACTCACCAGGTGGCGGTACAAAAAATATTTTTGTGCTAAACCACTAGTCTGGTTTTGAAGCAGTTTTCAGTTATGGGTGTGGGTGACACCTTGCCAGGGAGCGCTGTAGCAAACATTGTTTGCGCAAATCCATGTTGCTATTTTTCTTAAATAATCGGCCAAGTACGAGTCGGACTCGCGCACGGAGGGTTCCGTGCTGTATTAAAATAAAATTATTATTTAAGGGGCCCCCCTTAAATAATAATTTAATTTTAATTTCATTATTGAATTGAATAGACTAAACTAAATATTCTGTGAAAATTTCAAGCATGTACCTGTTACCATTATTAATATAGAGCGAAAAACGGTTAAAAATCAGGTTTGTTGTATGGGAGCCCCACTTAATTATTAATTTTATTCTGTTTTTAGTATTTTTTGTTACAGTGGCAACAGAAATACATCATTTGTGAAAATTTCAGCTTTCTAGCTATAACGGTTCATGAGATACAGCTTGGAGACAGACAGACGGACAGCGGAGTCTTAGTAATAGGGTCATAGTAATATGATGTTTGTTTGTTTGTTTGTGCAAACCTATGTTGCCGTTTTTCTTCAAAACTATCCATTTTTGATATAGCCTTCAGTTATGAGTTTGATTTTAGCTAGTGCATGTTCTGAGATAGATGACTAAATCACCAGGGAACGCTGCAGTAAACGTATGTTTATGCTAAACCAAAACTACGAGTTGTATTTTGATGCGGTTTTCAGTGATGGGTTTTTAGTGTGTCATCCTCTGCAGCAGCGCCACCAGCTAGAAAAAAATTCATATGTCCTTAAAATGATGTACATTAGAAGTACAACATATCCAATCTTCCTTTTAATGACATAGAATGGTCATGCGCTTCTACGAAAATATGAGTGAAGTACAGTCAAACCTGGATAAGAGAGAGTTGAAGGGACCACCATCTCATTCTCGCTTATAGAGGTTTTTCACTTATCCAGGTTTCTCACTTATCCAGTTTCAGAAGTGGCTACTCTCACTTATAGAGGTTAAAAATACGTTTTATTTGTATGTAGGTATCTACATGCGTGAAGAATGATAACTATGTTTATAATAATAGTATATAGGTATATTGTTTGGGTTGTTTTGATTAGATTTGAACATAGATGATAGTTTGTTTTATTCATTCTTAAAGACACATTTAAATAATGAGAAAATAAAAAAAAATCGACTTTTTTAAATATTTTCACGCCCTTTAGAGCACAGAGACCATACAGGGACCGTATATCTTTTGATTTTATAATTTTATAAAAGTAAAAAGTAATTGTGATAAGTCAAATTTATTGTGTATTTTATTAACGCTTAACGACTTATTTATTTATTCCCAAAGATTCATTTACTAACACCGAACCTTTCTCTTCAATTGATACTTATCAACTAGAGTAAGTTTGACCAATAAGATAGTGTAAGCGCACATGTAGCTATTCCAAAAGAATGTGATACAAAAATAATATTAGGTAGATTAAAGAAAACCACATAATAATTTTAAATAGAACACTATTTCAACAAACATTATAGTTTAGACGCACGTATGGCCATTCTAAAAAAATGCGATACAAAAACAATGTAACTTATAGCCACAAAATACAAAAAAAAAAAATTGAATAAAATCCGATCCGAAAGCAACGGTAGTTAGTTCCACGAAATTAAAGAATGGATCAGAAAGTGCAGATGTTTCATTAACATCTGCACTCAACTCTCGCTTATAGAGGTTCAGACAAGTAGTACTCTCAGTTACAGAGGTCCATGAGGGAAAAACGACTCTCTCTTATAGAGGTTTTGGTCTCTCAGTTATAGAGGTATTTGAGGGCTAAAATGACGGTACTTGGCAATTACTCTCACTTATAGAGGTTTCTCACTTATCCAGTTCTCAGTTAGCCAGGTTTGACTGTATTACTAAGAGAAATCACTGTCATTGTAGTAACGTTTTTACACGTACGCACGTACAACAGTTTCCATCATAAAACAGTCGCGTTTGTCTTTCCCGAGTAGTAAGGTACGGAAAAAATAGACATCAATAATTGTGGCTCTGCTGCATACTCTCCAGCAGGTATTTTTTCAGTACCTAATGGACGTACAGCAATTATATTATACGTACATCATGTACGTCTAATGTACATCATTTTTAGGTAATATTGTTTTTTTTTTTCTAGCTGGTGGCGCTGACGCAGAGGATTATAGATGGATATGACTTTTTAGTTGATTAGTGATGGTTCAAATAAGTTTTACGATAGTAGCAACCGCTAAGTTTAATATATTTTAAAGTAGCTACTACATAATAGAGAAACTCGATAGGACTCGATAGGTACTTACTTCTGAAGGAAGTAATGATGTAGAAACTAAAAATTCTTCAGACTTCTTCTTAACACCCTCACTGCGTCACATAAAATCATTAACCTTCATCTGGTGCGGCGGCGGGTCGACACGCGTTCCCAACAAAATTTCCGCCAGTGAGTGACAGGTCTTCCCCGGCCCGCCCGACGACTGTGGTGTAAACTCCTTAATTTCTACAAAAGAAAATCGTCACAGGCAGGATTTGCTAAAAAAACCGAAAGGGATTGTTACATTAAGCTTTTAATTTTAAGATGAATTAAGCTAAAATAATTGTACTTATTTAAAGAGTAGGCTAAGGACCTAATGATATATAATTAGTAGAAACGTATGTATTTAGATATTTATAGTTTTCTATTGTATCGTCCGCGTGGAACTTCCATGGACACGGGACATACAAGGAGAGAGGAGAGGAAGCGCGAGCGGCGGCGGGAGGAACGCCTGCCGGCTTGAGAGATCTCGGCTTAGGGCAACAGCAACGAACGCGAGATCGACCTATTTACTGAAGACTTTTTTCTGAAGATGGTTCGAAGAAGAGCGCAGGGCGCGCGAGCCCGTGCAATTTGGGAGCAAGTCGGCGGAGTACACCGCCAGTAACCAAAACATGTAACCATTCGTAGGATGGCTATACTGCCCATCGGATTTTTTAACGCCGCCATTTTGTTGGAACGCGCACCGAGGTGGATCGACGAGGGCCACGTGCTGGTGAAGCTCGCTTGATGAAGCATCGTCAGACTCCCATATGCTGCAGCGGCGAGTGATCCGTGTGGTACCTCCGACCCTGTGTCCTAGTGCGCGTTTAATTTTCATAGACATTTAAAACAATCGTAGAAAACTACTTTTCTGGTTTCTCGAGTAGTTCAAGTTAGTTTCAGCTTATTTGTTTGTTGAACAAGAAATACACTCCAGTACCCAGATTCTTGTTTTTTAATTCAATGGATAGCCAGGTACCTTCCTCATAGAATACATAAGAGGACCGTGTACTCCAAAAGTTCAGCGGCTTATCCGCGTAGCATCCGGAACCCCATTTTTATATAATTTCACTTTCAGTATCTACCTACAAATTGAGCGTGTCGTATCTTTATTACCTACTTAGTTCAACCAATTCACTACTGAATACCTACGTAGCTAATTCTCATTCCTTCCCATCTGATTTAAACGATAGATACGATACGACGTAAGACGAAAGGAAGTGCTTAAGATCATCATTACGAACACTATTTGCTATGGGGCCAACTCAAAATTCGAGAAAAATAATCAGCTGTTCCGTACAAAGCTGCAACTCAGCATCAACAAAATGTTGTTTGTAATGATCGTCATGTCTTCGCTGTTATCCGATTAGGAGTTATCTCGTGAGGAGATGGTTCTGGGCTGCAGCATGAGTTTAGGGGCTTAGTAGCCAGGTCTCGCCAGCCTGGTGAACCAAGAGGAACCCGAGGTGGGGCCGGCCTCTCCGGGTCTTGGGCCTCGACAAGCCCGTGCGGAGACTGGCCAGTAGGTCGGCTTGCCGACTGAGGTGAACTGCGGTGTCGCGCTTGTCGCGATGCCGCGGCCGAGCCCATCGAGGCGGGGGCGGCGGCGGGTGGGATGGGCGTGGAAGACACCGCTGCCTATCCTACCTGCCAGAGGCCCTAACGGGTGTCACCAACGTGTTGGCGGAGGCGGTGGGGCTGCAGGGGAAGAGGAGTGTCGGTATCGCGATGGCCGTTCTCCCTATCATCTGCAGCCGTAGTGGCAGGCGCGGGGCCACTTTAATTGACCCGTTGCACCGGGGCACACAGCACACAGGGCTGTCGGATACGGGTGCTGTCCGACGCCCAGTGCTGGTTGGTCCCAGGTGGTGGGTGGCGATGTGTCTGGTGTTCGACACATCGTCATTCTGGCGGGAGCGCAAGCTCCGTGGTGGGGCCCGAGTTGGGCCAGCGCTGTCGGGTGCCGCGGAGGAGTGCGAAATCGTGCCCGTAGCCCCGACACCAGGCGCATTGGTGGAACACCCAGGGGTTTTGATAGGTATACTGTCCAGTCGGCAGGACTCCCACATAACCACCCGCCTGCACTCGAGGCGTGGTGGTATCTATAAAAGATTTCCCCTGGTAAAAAAAAAAAAAAAAAAAAAAATGGGTAATTTGTGCTTCGTTTGAGCTTTGTGAATTTTTAAGTGAATTTCTGTTTGTCCCCGGTAAACTACATGTTACAAAAGGTTATATTTTTGTGCACAAGTGCGCTACGGCGTAACTCAACTTGCTTAATTTTCTTTGCTTGTACGTAGCAACTTTCTACTTATGGTTTGTTGTTGAAAGATTAGGAATGTTTTTTTGTTTAAAAGCTTTATTTTATTTACAAGTGTGCCACCTACCCCTTGCTTCTATCGTACGGCTAGACAGACGCGACCAAAGTGCCACCATTTCATGGTAGACATTCCGCGCGTTAGAACCAAGCGTTTCGAATCCTCATTCCTCAAACGAA
This sequence comes from Hypomecis atomaria, assembly GCA_964007245.1. Taxonomy (NCBI): domain Eukaryota; kingdom Metazoa; phylum Arthropoda; class Insecta; order Lepidoptera; family Geometridae; genus Hypomecis; species Hypomecis atomaria. The sequence goes on along the minus strand of OZ023296.1, from coordinate 3,496,845 downwards.
CAGCTAGAATGTGGAACGCTTTGCCTGGGTCTGTCTTCCCGCTAGAGTACAACGTGGGTGTCTTCAAATCCCGAGTAATTAGGTATGTTTTAGGAAAGCGTGCTACAGCCTAGACCACTTATCTGCTTAACATCAGGCAGTATGTAGTCAAACGCAAACCTATACGAAATAAAAATAAATAAAAAAAGATGGACAGACGGACAGCAAAGTCTTAGTAATAGGGTCCCGTTTTTACCCTCTGGGTACGAAACCCTAAAAATAAGCAAGCAAGAACGCGGAACAAGCAATAGACGAATAGGTACGATCGGATCAGATATGCGGTCTAGGATGTAACACGCTTACCTAGAAGATACATATTTACTCGGGATTTGAAGACACCTACATTGTACTTTAGCGGGAAGACAGACAGGCGAAGCGTTTCACATTCTAGCAGTTCGTATGAGGAATGTGGACTCGAAAAGCTTGGTTCAAATGCGCGTGATGTCCACCATAAAAGGGTGGCGCTTTGGTCGCGTCTGTCTAGCGTACGATAGAATAAAGGGGCAGGTGGGACCAGATTGTGCAACTCCTGGGCGCACTCTCCGAAGTGTATCCGATAGAATGCTGATAGACACGCCACGCTACGTCAAAGCTCGAGACTCCGCAGCTTCGACTCAGTCAAAGTTTTGTTGCCTATAAGCCTCCTGGCTCGCCTTTCAATGGACTCTAAAGCCTCCAGCTGGTATTTGGCAGAGCCATCCCAAAGGTGAGAGCTGTATTCCATGCAAGACCTGACTTGCGCTTTATAAAGACTAAGCAGTTGCTCAGGTGTGAAATACCATCTCAGCCTAGAGAGAACACCAAGCTTTTTTGAGGCTAATTGGGCTTTTGACTCTATATAAAAGCCAAAGCTGAGAGTCGATGATAGCGTAACGCCTAATAGTTCCAGGCTGTCAGTTACCGGAACGGACACACCACGGAAGTCTGTCTGTCTCCAGGCTGTATCTCATGAACCGCTATAGTTAGAAAGCTGAAATTTTCACAGATGATGTATTTCTGTTGCCGCTATAACAACAAATACTAAAAATAGAATAAAATAATATTCAAGAAGGACTTCCATACAAAAAAGCTAATTTTTTAGCCGTTTTTCGCTCGAAATCAATAGGTAATGGTAACAGGTAGATGCTTGAAATATTCACAAAATATTTAGCTGCATGCCTACTTTAATAACAAATAATCAAATTAAAATAAAATAAATATGTATTTAAGAGGGGCTCCCGCCTCCCATAAAGCACAGAACCCTTCATGCGCGAGTCCGACTCGTACTTGGTAGATTTTTTTGTATATGTTCCACGATATTTTCGCCAATTGAGAACCAAATCATAAAATTATTATTCAGTTCGAAAGGATATACTCCCCAGGTGGCCCTATTTAAATTTCATCGAAATCGGCTTAGCCGTTTTTGAAAAATCAACAATAATTTTATATTACAATAATAATTATACATATCCACCACGCTGGCCCTGTGCGGGTTGGTGGATTCTCATACGCCATCCAATTTTTTTTTATTTTCAATTATTATTATTTTTGTTTAATTTTTAATGTAAACCTTGTTTTCTAAATTTAATTAAGTATGTAATGGTTTATGTTTAGGATTTTATGTGTAATGTTTTTTAATTTGTAATTTGTTTTTTATGGACGTAAGTCTGGACAATAAACATTTTCATTTCATTTCATTATAGCTTTCATGAGTAGATAAATCTTTTGTTAATTTTATTATGTAGTACTCACTGCGCAGTGCAGTCAAAATCGAATATAGATAATAATTTATTCGAATACAATTTAATAGTAGAAGATACTAGCAATACACCTACCTTTAGTTCGATTAACATTTTATTGCGGTCGAAAATTTAACTTGTATTTATAAAACTAAAGCTTTCAAACAAAACAAATTCCCAATCTCTAAACTACAAACCATAAGTAGGTAGTTGCAACGGACAAGCAAAGAAAATTAAGCAAATTGAGTTACACCGTAGCACTCGTGCACAAAAATAAAACCTTGTGTAAAACATCATGTAGTTTACAGGGAACAAACAGAAATCCATTTAAAATTCACAAAGGCTCAAACGAAGCGTTTTCCATTGCAAATTTGACTATACACGACATCTGTGTATTTATAGCAACAACTCGTGGAATTGTACAGCTAGCGCCATCTAGGAAAATTTTCCGGAAGCGTAGTAATGGTGAATTTTTGTGTTGTAATTTTCCAAGGTTTACTATAGATAGAGCGGTAAGTAGCAAATTAGATTTTGTTTTCAGATGGATTTAGAAGACAAAAAGTTTAGTGAGTACGAGTAATGCAAGGTTATTTTCATAAGTGTTGGTACATTTTTCTTAAATTTTACTAAGTTGATGATAGTAACACCAATACTACTTATATAATATATGGTAATTATGCAAAATTAAGGTGTAATTAATACTAATAAGCTAATAGCAGTCTTATTACCTATTTTACTTATGTTAGTTATAAGATTTAAAATAATTGTTCAAATTCTTTTTCACGTACTAATACGATTCATTTGAGACATTTGGAGTTAAAGCACAAGGTTTCAAAATTCAGTGCTCGTGATTGTAAGTTATACACGGTATACTTAAAACTTGAGAACTCGTTGTATTATTGACAGATGAAACGGAGGAGGTACTCAATTCGACGCATATATTCGTGTAATTCGCAACGAAATGAGACAATAAATGAAAAGCGATGGTAATATATAATACGATTGCATTAGTTTATTTATTCATAAATATTAAAGAAAAGAAACATTTTAAAGTTAGATTTTTGTACAAGTATTGACTGAACTGTCTAAAACGAGACAGTACTCGCTTTACTTTATTTAACGTGGAATACGTCCACAGATATCAACAGATAATCTACGACGATTTAAACTTTAAATCGCAAAGATATATTATTGTTGGATTGTAACACTTATAAATGCACGAACAACAATCACTTCTACAATGTATGCAATGCTCACCGTAAATATGTATTTTTAAGGCGTAGCCACGCAATGTTTCGTGAACCGTCGTCGTTTTAGCCATAGGACCTTCATTGCTGGACATAGGTCTCCCCTATAGATATACAATAAAACCGATCGGAAGCGGCTCGCATCTAGCGCAAACTTGCAATCTTGATGAGATCTTCTGTCCACAAAGGTGGACGCTCTACGTTGCGCTTGCCGCTACGTGGTCTCCTTTCAAGAACTTTTCAACCACATCGGTCATCAGTCCTCCGTGTTATGTGCCCCGCCCATCGCCATTTCAACTTGCACATCCGCTGGGCCGTTTAGATTTTTACTAAAACTTCTCTATCGATCTTTATGGTTAAAACACTCATAGTGTCGTCACTATACACCAAAAATACATTTCATACTTACCAGTAATTTTGGAAACAGTGAACTTAACACACAGAATTAAGCCAGTTTATAATGTCGACCCTTCTTGCGAGGGTCTGCTAATTATGTTTTATAGGCGAACTGGGGCCTGTAGTATTATTTCGAAATATTCTGTACGATAAGTTGGTATACGTTAGTAGTGTTTTGAAGAAAATTAGCGAAGTTATTCGTAGAAACTAATTTTAAAACTGTATTTTCGATAGTGGACTTAGAATGTGGTTTTGTAGGGTTGATATTGGAATAATATATTGAAAAAAAAGGGTTCATTTTAATGCAGGATAGGTTTGTAACTACTTACTTTCTGCCTGATGTTATGCAGATGTGCAGTCTAAGATGTAAGTAGCACGTATGCCTTAAAAATATCTATTTACTCAGGAAGACACCTGCGTTCTACAATTTGCTATTTGTATGAAAATTTAGATACTTGGAAAAGCTCTATTATGACGTAAAAAATGTTCACCAGAAATGCGGGACAGTCTTGCCGTTCGCTAAATAAAATTAATCAGAAAATTTATATAAAATGGAATTTAAAAATTTGTTGTTAGCGTGAATTTATAGCCATACTCGTATTAACCACGCTCACCCAATTGCAGCCAGTCCAGTTGCAGATTCACATGCCATACTTTTTTAACGGAATGTATAAAAGTTATCGTTCACTGAAAATTTGAACAAAAATTCCATACAAACTTACTAGTAGGTCTAGATTTGAATTACATACATATGATGTTTGCATAGTAAGCTACTAGGCTAAGAAGTGTGTCATAACGACAAAAATAGCGTATTGGCGTAAAAAACAGGGGTAAAAAAGTAACTGTTTATTAATTTCTTTGAAAATAATTTTCGTAACATTTTACGACTTTTAATTTCAATATTTATGATACAGTGATTAAATTCGTGAAATTGGTTAAATCGTTTCCTTGCCTATTACCATTTATCGAGTAAATATTCATAGAAAAATGTAACAGATAAAGCTTAGGTAGAAATATCATTTAAAATAAACTGATTTTATAAAACGCCAATGTTGGACTGCCCTGACAGCCTCGGTGGCTCAGTGGTTGGTGACCCTAACTTCTGGGTCAAAGAGGCGTGGGTTCGATCCCAGGGCAAATATTTATGTGATGAACTTAAGTGTTTGCTCTGTGTTTAGTGTTATTTAGATCGATAGATAATTCTTTATTAGTACAATTACAATACAAAAAAACATACGAAAATCAAAAAAATACAAAGTTATACCAAATGGCGGCCTTATCGCTTCAAGCGATTTCTTCCAGGCAACCAAGAACGGACAGGAAATAGCAAATTAACAGAACAGTGGCCTTAACAAAAGAATTTAAAAATAAACAATGAACACTTATAACAAACAAACCAATAAATAAATAATATTTATTGAAATAAGTACAAATGCCTACCTAGACACATAAACATACATGTATTACATAATACAAAAATAAACTTACTTATATGATTACATACTATTATAACTTATACTTACTTAAATAAATAAATATATAAAGCGAGCAGAATCAATAATGTACCTAAGAAGACAGGTAATGCAATTTTACTCTTTGTTTGAACACATTCAGTGATGGGGCGCGTCTGATATCCACCGGTAACTCATTCCATAATCTAACAGATTCCACAGTAAAAGATGAAGCGTAAAAGTTTGTCTTATGTTTAGGAACGTCAATTTTAAGATTCTCAGATGATTTTAAAAAGCGGGTTAGAAGAGAACGCCGGAAAATAAAGCGCTCTTGAAGGTAGGTAGGAGAAGAAGGATTGAAGAGAGTATTGTAAAGAAAAGAAACGATATGAACATCCCGGCGACGACGAATAGAAAGCCACTTGAGTTTTGCGCGGTATTCTGAGACGTGGTCATATTTACGCAAGCCAAATATGAACCTTATGCAGAAGTTTTGAAGTCGCTTAAGTTTATTTAGCAATTCTTGAGTGAGATCCAGATAGCAAACGTCAGCGTAGTCAAGGATTGGAAGCAGAAGGGATTGTGCGAGCGCAATTTTGGTGGAAATAGGAAGAAAATTACGGAGCCTACGTAAAGACCCACCGGAGGCAAACATCCTACGACTCGTTTCCGCAATCTGTGGACCCCAAGAGAGAGATTTGTCAAGAATAATTCCAAGGTTCTTGACAGTATCGCTAAAAGGGACTGTTACACCATCAAAAACGACTTGAGGAAGAGTATCCCAATCAACTTGGGCGATATTACGGGAGCTACCTATCACAATGACCTGTGTTTTTGCCGGGTTTACCTTTAGACCAAAAGTTTTACTCCACTCAGTTATACGACACAAGTCATCATTTACAGTTTCCACAGCATCTGGAAGCCACCCAAGCGGAGCCTGGCAATACAACTGCAGGTCGTCTGCAACTCTGCATACAGGTGGTAGGATGACGAAAGATTATGAGAAATAGAGTTAATGAAGATAGCAAAAAGAAGAGGAGATAAGACACCACCCTGCGGTACTCCGGCTGTCGTATCACACCAGGAGGAGTATGATTCCTCCAAGCGGACTCTCTGCCGTCGACCAAACAGGTAACTCTGAAGCCAGTCAACTGCCGTTGGAGATATGTTAGAAGAGCCAAGAATAGCGAGGAGGATGTCAAGGTCAACAGAGTTGAAAGCATTGCTAAAGTCCAGGAGCGCCAACACGGTTAAATCACCATTTTCCATTCCTAGACGAATGTCGTCAGTGATTTTTACAAGTGCCGTAACCGTGCTGTGTCCCGGTCGGAAGCCAGATTGGAAGGGATTAAGGAGATTATTACGAGTAAGGAAAAAGTTTAATTGATTGTAGACTAGACGTTCGAGGACTTTGGATAGGAATGGAAGTATAGATATAGGACGATATTCAGAGAAGGAGACAGGATTGGCTTTTTTCGGCAATGGAATAATTTGGGCTTCTTTCCAAAGAGAAGGGAAAACGCCATTGGAAACGGAAAAATTAAAAATATGGGAAAGAACTGGGAGTAGGTAATCAAGAATAGGTAATATCATATTACGACTTATCAAGTCGTGCCCAACAGCGTTTGAGGAAATGGACAAGATGGATTTTCTAACATCACAATCGGCAAATTGGCGAAATTCAAACGGAGGAAAGTCAGGAGCGGCTAAATTTGAAAGATGATTTAGCGTGCTAGCTTTAGCAGTAGCATCCATGATTGGAGACGCAGAAAAATGCTGATTTAGTGCATCAATATCTAGGTTTTTAGAGACAGTTTCTTGCCGAGATTTGCCAACTCCTAAAGACTTGAGAAATTTCCAGACCTTTGATGGGTCTTTATCCTGTAGGTACAGATTTGAAAATTTGGCGTCGTTGAGCATCCCTACACACCCGGTTACAACGATTTCGCAGTTCATTATAACGAAGATGATTTGCATCGTACGGATGCATCTTATATTTCGTTTTGGCCACCGCTTTCTTATGTATTAGAGATTTGATTTCGTCAGTGAGCCAAGGTGCGGGCAAGTGTTTAATTTTAATGGCCCGAAACGGTGCATGTACATCATAAAGCTCAGTCAGAATTGTATTAAAGGCCAAAACTTTGTCGTCTATTGTGTTTGCTGATGTTACCGGGGTCCAATCAATGCCTTCAACGTCATTTTTAAGATTTTCATGATTTATTCCACCAAAATTACGCTGCATTATAGTGGGTGGCTTAACTTTAGGTGGGCGTACTCTGTAGGATAGAAAAAGAAGATCATGGTAGGAAAAATCCGCAGAAAGTTGACCATGTTTTGCTACGTGCTGTAGAGAGGAGACCATTACTAGATCAAGAAGAGACGGGACAGAATTGGGAAAGTGATGGGTGGCACTTAAAGGAAGAATGTTCATGTTACAGGACGTAACCAGAGTTTGTAATTTGTTGGCACGATGATCACATTTCAAAAGGCATGTGTTAAAGTCACCCATGATAATAGTATGATCGTAGGATGGAGTAAGACTTTCGAGGATGCTTTCGAAAGAAGAAAAGTAGTTATTGTGGGAAGAATTACTATAATACACCCCAAGGAGGATCTTAGAATGGGAAAGAAGAATTTCTATAAAAAGATGCTCACCGATGTGATCGGGGGGCGGCTGAGGAGATGTACTAATTATGGAGAAGGGAATATTATTACGAAGATAGATAGCTACACCCCCTCCGACTCGCCCAACCCGATCATTTCGAATGAGAGTGAAACCAGGTAACGTAAAGGAGACAGACGGAAGAGAAGCTTGTAGCGAGGTTTCGGAGATCAAAATGCCATGAATATTGTTACTATCAAGAGACGCCTGCATATCGGTAATATGTCCGGGGATGCTTTGGACATTGATGTGAATGAGATTCAGATTTTGGGGTACATCAGAGAATTGAGTTTCAATGGACTGCGATAAGATAGGAATGCTGCTAAAACTGTCTGTTACGGATTGTTGGTCGGACGAAGATAAAGATAAAAATTCATCACTGCCATCGCTGCTGTCATCAAAAGTATTTTTCATTACTAGTTAAGAATAAATTATAATACAAGTAATATGCAAGCTATAAATAATAAAATAAATAAATATTTTTATGAATATAAATATAAATCTATACCTAACAAAAATATAAGCTAAATTATCACAATTAAAAAAAAAAAAACTAATACCTAAATTTATAACACCTGCCGGTTTAAGTTTCAAATACAATATCTATTAACACATTTCGATTTTACAATGTTCGTTAAAAAATAAATAACTAAAATAATTGATAACTACATTACAAAATATGCAAACATTATATTATATATGCAATTATGCAACCAATTTAACCAAACAACACGAGAACGAAAAAGAAAGCAATTTATCATTATATTTAGTAACTATCTCTATAACTATGTATTTAAAAATAAGTACCTATATGTAGTTTATCAGTCTCTAGCAGCCATATCACAAGCTTTACTTAGTTTGGGGTCAGAGGCCATGTGTAAGATGTCCCCTAATATTTATTATTATGGAGTTATTTATTCAGTTTAAAGTTTCTCGGGCTTTTGAAGGGCATCAATGGAGCCATGGCCAACATTAAGAGGCCCTTTTACAAACAAAATATTATAAAAACACTGTGTTTGGGTGGTAGGAAGAGGAAAACTATTGTAAAGACGGGATATTTGTACAATTATGGGCTATTGGAATGAAATATTACGTGATAATGAACTGGTCTATGGAATGAAGTTTTTTTTTTTGTTCCTCTTGTACTTCCCCCGACAAAAGGCGGAGACATTGTCAAGCTGAACATTTGTTTACGCGGTTTTCTGTTTTATTAATAATAGGCCAATTAGATTGCCTCATGCAAGTTTTATAATGTGTGAGCATAAATATGACATGAATACATAATAACATATAGCTTAAAATATAATAGTTTATACGTATAATATATTATGTTGAAAAGTGAAAAGAAAGTTTACATTAAATTAATCCTAATTCTAATTATAAAACACCAGTGCCAAAGCCAGACACTATTAACTCTATGGAATGAGGTGCGGCACCCGCCAAGTAATGCCTCATCTCACAATATTTAGGCGGGTGGTGACTTGCCATCCACTAAATGGGCCTAAACGGCACTAAATGGCCATCCAATAAAGGCTACCGTAAGCTGGCACCGGAGGAGCAAACATTGGTGTGGACGGCTTAGGGTGTCGAGAGGTGTGCTGCACGTTCACTAAGAGCTACTAGCGGCGTTTAATATACTTACTAACTTGCGTTTTCAAGGCGGCGTAATTTCCGGACAAACATGTTTCTAGCAAACGTAGCTATTAATTTGTGTAATAACATTCGTACACATGCGCCTATAATGCCATCAATGTAGAAACGTATACAAATAAATGAATATCAAGCCCTTTGTTTTATAGTTTTAGTAAAATTTTGTAATAAGACGGGAGGTATATCGTCGAGGTAGAATCATAATAATATAACAATACTATTTTAGAGTAAGTACTGCTGGTTTAAGGCCTCTGACATGGCTAAACGGTTAAAACAACCAGAACCTACAAATTAACGTGTCATCCGAGCCATTATTATAAGAGTGAAAAATGTTGTGTTGCGCAGGATCTTTCCAAGGAACCTTCACTTTAGTTTAGTGGTGAAATAAAACACAACTGGAACAAAGAAACTTAGTTTAAATATTCATTGACATTATCCATTTAGAATTTTAGACGCATGGTGCATAGTGACTCATAATTACAAGTATAATCACAACCTCTTTGTAGACATGCGTATCAAACAGCGTTTGTGCAATTATTTAAACAAACTGTTTTCTAATACAGGACACAAAACCTTTTAGCCTCTTTTAACCTCGTAGCCTCCCCTATGGATTTCCTATATTCGGTTGGAAGCGGCCTGCATCCAGCGCGTTCCGGCGATCTTTATTATATCGTCAGGTACATCTAGTCGATGGATGTCCTTGCGCTGCGCTGGCTGGTCCGTGGTCTCCATTTAGAAACTTTGCAGCTCCATCGGTCATCCATTCATCGAACTATGTGCACTGCCCACTTTAATATGCTAATCTGCCGGGCTGTGGCTGTATTATTATTGGCACATTATATTTTGAATTGCAATTATGATATTATAAATCTAGTTCGGAAACCCAAAGAGCGAAACTTTGCGTCTGTACCTCCGTGCAATGGCATGTTTTACTTTCTCGCGTCGGGCTCGGCCAAGTACTCCCAGATGGCTCTACGATGTCATCGCACTACCTACCTTCTAGTAGGTAGGTACAAAACATAACATTGTACTGATACAACACATGGATAACATTTTTGCGCATTTTTATTCCGGTAACGTTAGGTTTGCACTGGAAGAAAATGAAAGGAATAAAGGTGGAGGAACCGGCATTATTTCATCTCACCAAACATTCCTGCCCATTGTCCGGTCTAATATACGGCAGCGCGCCGTATATCCGGTATACCCGGTATATATCGACCGTGTACGATAAACGGTACCTACTCCTCTAGAGATGGAAAAATATATTTTGTATATTCGAATAAGATTTTATCATATTGTAATTATAGCAAAATTCAAAACAGAACAATAATAATTAACGTACCTACCTCTGGCTTATATTTTATTATTTATACAGATTTTAATTTATACCAACATTATAAAGAGGAAAGATTTGATTGTTTGTTTGCATCGAATAGGCTCTGAAACTACTGAACCGATTCAAAACTTTTAAAAACGTTTGTTTGTTTACTATTTTTAGTTCACGCACTTTGTAACAGTCAGCGTGCGTGGGAATAACAGTGCCGTGACAAACTTACTGTAGTTTTACGGCACTTAATCGTTTTATTTTGTATTAACTGTGTATTTCAATAATAATAAATAAATAAAATAAAAAATTATTTCACTCTTGGAAAGCTACGCTATCCCTGGTGGTCATAAGCTTTATTATATTAAAAAAAAAAAAAATTGGGATTCTACTATTTGACTTCTTTTGCCAATCGTACCCGGGCGAAGTTGGGACGGACAGCTAGTTTATTATAATTACATAACACTTTTAATTAATTACTTAACATTAAAACATAGCCTGAAGGCTGTTTTATTGCCATCGTCAACAATTTTTACAACTTTATAGCTTAACATTTTAATTAATCCATAGTTTCCATAGTGACATTTTTATATCGTTACTAGCTTTTACCCGCGGCTTTGCCCGCGTTATATTTTGATTTTGGCTTATGTTTATGTCGGCTGCGAAACCTAATAACCTAACCGACAAATATCAAAATACCTTAAAGGAATGCAAGGTTGGAGTGTATATGCAAGGGTCAGGGGTCTTAATTACAAATGAATAAAAACTATACCTATATTTCAATGTTTTTGGCTGTTTGCAGTTATAATAAACATTACAATGGTACAGCAAAGTTTATACCTACTTGTTCCTAATTATTGCTTTTTTACAAATATTTGTGCAAAAATCGATAAATTTGTTTCTAAGGTTTTTACGTGTTAGATTAATTCCAATTTTTTGTTCTAAATAAAATCTCTGCTTTCCATAAACTGGGCATTCCAAGATTATGTGCCACTGCACATGAGTCTCCTCTTTTGTGGGTTCACAGATGCACGATGGGCTTTCCCTCAACTTAAATCGATGTAAGTATTGGGAAAACCCACCATGCCCCGTCAGCACTTGAGTTATGATTCCCACTGGTGCTATTTCTCTTACGATCTTGTATGCCGCCCTTGCATCCGGAAAATATGTTTTGGTTGCCGCCGCTGTGTGGCCATCCTGATAACGCCGGTCCCACTCGTCAAGAGAGTCCTTTCGGATTTCTCGCTTGACGAATGAAACGGGGCAGTTATCGTAAATAGGTCTGCACTTCGAGTGCAGTGCTGCTTCCTTTGCTAGCTGGTCCGCTCTCTCATTTCCCTCCATCCCCTCGTGTGCTTTAATCCAATAAAGTTTCACTATTTTATTTTGTGCGTGTAGCAACTTTATGTTAGCTTTGAATTTACTGTTAAGGGATGGAGGGAAGATACGCCAACTACCGTTTCCAGTGCAGACCTGGAGTCACAAAAGATTTTTGCTTTTTCGGTAGCCTCAAGAAGTGTCAATAACTCGGCCTGGTACACGGAGCACCAATCGGCCAATTTCAGCTTGCGGGTACTGATCTCAGTGGCATCATCCCAAATGGATAATGCCGCCCCAACTTTCCCTTTAACTTTGCTGCCGTCTGTAAATATGTTAATTTCTCGGTTAAGATTTTGCTCTAGTGCTGCTCCGTCTGCCAGGCATATGAACTCCAGCTCCTCCTGCTGCGCTGGGTGTGGCTTCTTTTCTGTTTCTCTATCTCCAGTTACTTGCTGGGAATAACCCTTCTCAGTTTCATAAAGCAAGGCTGCTTCCTGGACTCTGATATGACAGCCGTGGATTAGGGGCCGCGGAGGGATATATGGAACTGGTGGTGTGGGTGCCGCCACCTACCCTACCTTCCGCTAGGCCGTCAACGTGTTGGCAGACGCATTGGGGCTGCAGGGGAAGAGAGGTGTCGGTATCGCGATGGCCGTTCTCACTGCCCTCTGCAGTTGAAGAGGCAGGCGCTGGGCTACTATGACTGACCCGCTGCACTGGGACCAGGGCGTTGGAATGCTGTCTGACGTTCAGTACTGGTTAGTCCAGAGTGGTGGATGACGATGTGTCTTGTGCTCCGAAACACTCCGTCATTATGGCGAGAGCGCAAGCTCCATTATGGAGCCCGAGTCTGGGCTAGCTCTGTTGAGTGCCGCGAAGGAGTGCGAAAAATGTAGGAACGTCCTAAACTTGCCATGACAGGTTATTTCTGGCGCTTAGACGGCTGCTACCGCAGCCCGCTCACTTAGTTTTTATCCTATCCTACGGGAACTGTTAAAGTTTTTGCGATAAAAAGTGGCCTATTATGTCACTTTTCGTCTTTCAAACTATATTCATGCAATAAGCCAAGGCAAGTTGCTCCGTTGCTGAGAAAAAAATATTGTTAAGTCCTACGGGAACCACAATTTTTTCGCGATGGAAAGTATCCTATGTCACTTTCCGTCTTCCAAACTATACCCACCCCAAATATCAAGTCAATCCGTTGCTCCATTGCTGAGAAACAGTTATTGTCCTATCCCATGGGAATCACGAATTTTCTCGAGATAAAAAAGTATCCTATTATCACTTTGTCTTTTAAACCAAAGGTATCCATACCAAAAATCAGGTCAATCTTTTGCTCCGTTGCTGCGTCAAAGAGGAACAAACCAACAAACTTTTCGGATTGATAATATTAAAGTATGATGTATACCATAAAGGTAGAATAAAGAAACATGTTAAACCTCTAATGATAGAAGATTTAAAAATATTTTAAATGTCAGACAAAATGACGGCCTGGTATTAAACGTCATAGTAACATGTAGCATGCAGAGGTAAAATAACATTTTATCCAATTTTAATGTCAGTTGTCATTTTCAATCCATACTTTATTTCCTCTTCAAGTGGATATAATGGTGGAAAAACAATTTGTCCCCTTGCCATGCTACTTGAGATTTATAAAAGTCTGCAGACAATGTCACCTGTCATCCAATTACGTTTGGCTGTGACGTTTCGTTAGTCCATATTAGCGTCATAGAGGAATTAATCACTTAGCGTCTTTGTGATAGTGGCGACAGTTTCGCTTTCGATGGTTTTTGTCCTGTCCTACAGGAACTATGCAATTTTTCGGGATAAAAAGTATCCTAAAGCTCCTTCCGCCTTTTAAACTATGTCCATGCCAAAAATCAAGTCAATCCGTTGCTCCGTTGGTGCGTGATGGAGTAACAAACCAACAAACCAACAAACTTTTCGGATTTATAATATTAGTAAGGATAGTTAAGCCTGCATTGAAAGATAAAAATTGATGTTTAATATCTATCTACCTACTGTTTAAAATATACAAGGTAATAGGTATTAAACGCTGAACCTTTTAAGGGCGGGTTTAGTACATCTAGACAAACAACTTTTTTATCTACTACGAATTTTGAACATTCGCAAAAAAAATTCGCTTCTCCATACATTTTGCCGCACGTTAACGAACTTTTTGTATGAAAAAGCTAATTTTACTTCGTGATTTTCCAAAAGCCCTAGAACAAAAGTTGTTTATCTAGATGTACTAGACCCGCCCTTAAAAGGCTTTGCGTTTAATACCTATGACCCTGTATAATATATTAAAGCCGGTTCTATTACGAAATTAGTTGCACACATGAAAACTTTAATTTCGTGAAACTTGTTGCAGTACTTGTAAAAATTAGTTTCGTTAAAATAAATACCGTCATGAAACCTTTAGTATCACAGTAACCATGGAACCATACGCATTGAAACTTGTTTCTGAAATGCATAGCGTTTTTTAAATACGGTAATCTACAAAATAAAGAAAAAGTATAACAAAAACAAAAAATCCAGTAAGAAAATATTTCCATCGATGTCCAACATTGGCTCGCCATTTTAAACACATTTCCATTCTTCGCGACCGCTTTCGTACAACTAGTCGTTGCGTTTCGCGTTTGAAATTAGTTGCGTTACATTAGTTTTACCAAAAATGCGCAAGGCACAAAACTAAATTAGTATTATGAAATCAAGGCATGCATTGTAAAATTTGATGTTTACACGTGAAACTATTGATAAATCTTTTGTCGTGAAATTAATGTTATGTCACTAATTTTGCAATGTAACTCCAGCTTAAATGACACCATTGTGTAGAAACAGTGTAGTAGTATAAAGGAAAATGTATGTGAATACCGTAGGTTATTAAAATAAATAAATATAATATGAAAAAAAAAAAACGAATTGACAAGTCCATGTCTTGGTTCTTTTAGTATAATCACTGATTTTGTTATTGAAAAGAATTTATTGTTAGACATTTGACATAATATAGTAAATAACGCGTAAAGCAAACATAAAATGTACAGGTTAATTAATTAACATGTTTTCAGATGTTGAAACATTATATAATATTAATTCGAATAAATATGCGCAGCAAAAAATATTAGAATACTTAACGTTCACCTCTATATTCCACCGTCGCAATGGGCGATTCCATTCATTGTTTAGCCTTTATTAATTAATTTAGCTGCCGCTAATCCACACGATATTTTTTAAACAAAACATTTGCACGGTGCGATGCTGCAGGTTTATTATATCCTGGTATAAAAACTCAGTTTGCTTTAGGTATTTGATTTTGTGCGATTCATTTTTTTTTTGTTTTTGACTTGGATATTAGCCATCTACCTAATTAGTTTTTGTTAATTAAATACATTTTCATTGTTTGAATAATATTATAAGTTTTAATAATTTGATACGAAATCGATTATATTGTATTTTATTAAAAATTGATCGGATCGATAGATAAATCGAAAGGTCTAAATTTATCAAAGACAATATCATTGATTTAAGAGAACCTTTATTTTCTTTGAATACCATCACAAAATTAGATTGTTTGTACAAAATTCAGATCGGAAAAATGATTTTAAAGACTTTATCTACACTAATGTTGTAACATTCTACTTATGTTTCCATTACTTGACTTATAATGACTACTGTTATAGCGCAGACAACAAAACACTCAATTTAAGCAATTTCATATTATGATGTTATAATATCCTCATCGATATCGTAAAATCTCATTATAACATCGCGCGCTCGCTCCTGATTGGCCCTGCGCGCGCAGCTGCGCTCTCATTGGTTAGATTTTAATGGCGCCAAGTTCACTGTGACAATACACGTACGCGTGAATTTAATGTTTCGCAATATGTTTTTTTTTTATTTTTATTTTTATTAGTGAAGATAAAGTAGTGTATGCAACTGCATATAACATGGGTATTAAAACACTCGTTACTATTATGAAACTCGCTGCGCTCGTTTCATAAACTCACACTCGTGTTTTAATATCCTTCATTATATGACAGTTGCATAAACTACTATTATAGTATCAGAATCCTTGAAATTGTTTCTGAGGGGTAAGAACTTGGTAGAAACAAGTAAATTTTGTTTCCGAAAAGTTACAAATTTTATTTTTATTTATAGTGTTTGCTTCGAGAACATCTTTATCACTATCTAGTTAAAACTAGGCATTTTATTTTATTTCCAAATTATAGGAGAAATGTTAAGAAATATACAAAAGCAATTTTCGGTAAAGTAAAATAGTATACCTTATAGACAAAACGCTGTCAATTCTCCTTCGATACGTACGAAGCGGTTTGACTCAACATTTCTGATTCGTACCGCAAGGGAATGGAACAGTCTTCTTGCTTCCCTGTCTCCAAAGACATATAATCTAAAGCTTTCAAGGTCAGAGTGAATAGGTATCTTCTAGTTCTGCGTGCTTCATCTTTACCACAACGTCGCTAACCATCAGGCGAGTTGGTGGTCAAGCGCGGACTTATTCGCGATAAAAAAACAAAACAACCTGATCTTAATTATTCATTTTGTTAGCCACACATAAAATATTCAAAACTTTTATGCTTTACGTAGCCCCCAAAAAATTCTCACATTTCTTTCCGAAAAGATAATTTCCAATTTCGCGAACAGGCAGCTCAGCGAAATTAAATGGCCCAGTAAATTATGCAAGCCGCCAATTACTTTACGGCCCATCAACAGTACGAGTCGAGTCTATTTTTGCATCTCTTTCAGCTCAATTAAGTCAGTGTGTAAGAGGCTTTATTATTGTGTGGATGGATATTGTCGGAACTTATGAAAAACAGGTACAATATTTTAACCTTACGTAAATAAAATAAATAAATGAAATATTTATTTCCAAAAAACTTGTCCAAACTTTTACAATTTTAGTGATCCCTGAACTAGGAGATAAGGCCTGTGTTTCAGGGTTCTGAGCACGAGTTGCTTACAAAATGTACATTAACATGGGGTAGGTACGGAAATATACGAGTACGATTGCATCTAAGTTAATAAACTTCGTTATTATGACAAAAGTACTTTAGATAAACATATGTAAATTTAGCCTCAATGCGTGTAGCATGACGAAGGACTGAAAGATGGTATAAGGTTGGATGTTGTGCGCGTGTGTGTGTGTGTGTGTGTGTTTTTGTGTATATGTGTGTGTGCGCGCGCGCGTGTATGTGTCTGTGAAATGTGTTATAAATGTTTTAAATAATCGGCCAAATGCGAGTCGGGTTCGCGCACCAAGGGTTCCGTACCGTATGAAAGCCCCACTAAATATATTTTTGTTATAATTTAACTATTCATTTTTGAAGGACCTTACAACTTAATAATCTGTGAATATTTCAAGTATCTATAACTGTCGCCGTTATTAAAATCGAGCGAGAAACAGCATAAAATTCACTTTTTTGTATGGGAGCCCCCGTTAATTACGTATTTTCTTCGGTTTTTAGTATTTGTTGTTATAGTGGCAATAGAAATACATCATCTGTATAAATTTCAAAGTTATAGCTATCACGGTTCATAAGATACAGCCTGGTGAGACAAACAGACCGTCCCGTTTTTACCTTTTGGGTACGGAACCCTAAGAAGTACCAAGAGTCCAATTTTTAAAATGATAGAATCATGTTAACTGCCACAGAGGATCGCATGCTATGCTCTCCTGTTTGCACCAGAATAGATATTTATCAATGCTATCTCTTTTTTATGACTACCTATAAAAGGTGATTTGGCCTTAAATATACTCGTATGTGGAATGTGTAGCACTTGTGCAGAACAAATACACTGTAACTGTTAACTCCTTATATTAATTTTAATTTGCAATAATAAACATCATATCAATCACCAATTTTCCAACTAAACTCTTCATTGAAATTGACTTAAGACAGGCATTAGGTGATACCATTACCAAAACAAAGATTTAATCTTAATTAATATTTCACATATATGGCTGACCTTGTTAACTGATTCTAAAAACCTTGTTTTAGATCATAAAATTAGCTATATTACTGCAAATAATTTGTCGACGGGGCCGAATAAGAAATCGGGAGATCCAGAGACGGACAAAAAACGCAGACGTAGTCGAGCAGGTTAGAGTCTGGCTAATAAAAGCTGATCCTGAAAAAGCGCGGAAAATTTAAAAATATCAGCATGTCAGCCCTAAACTGGAAGATGAACTGAAATAGTCGAAGATATACTGTAGATATCATTACCGTAGTCGCGTTGTGGCAGCGGTTCTTCGAATATTTCAGTTCGTCTTCCAGTTTAAGGCTGCCATGCTCATATTTTTTAAATTTGCCGCGCTTTTTCGGTATCAGCTTTTATTAGCCAGACTCAAGCAACTGAAATTGGCAACAGGAGCATAAAAAAAAAAGTTGTAATGTTAACAGATGGAAAATACGTACTAGCTAATGCAACGAAGGAGGCCTATCGACAAAGTGGATAAAATCAGATATAGGTAGGTACCACAAATTCTCGCTGTTTGGAGGCAAACGAATATCTGCTGGAGAGGCGTATGTCTAATAGTGAACGCTCTAAAGCCGTCACGATGGTGAATCGTAGATATGTTACGATTGTGAAAAGAAAGCTATTTTGTTAATGATTACAGATTCCTATGTTATGTATATGATTGTAAATTGAAGAGAAATTCCGAGTTATTTTCTCATTTATTTCGGAACAATTTTGTTTACACAATTCCTACATTTGTAGTCCGTATCCCGCCAATACTCCTTGTTTGTCCAGTGAGCTTAAAACAAAGAAAACATGCTCTAACACAGTAGTTTGTTTGTAGATCAAAAACAACGTCCGGACGGCGCGGATGCATTTTGTACCGAATCAAAACTAACATACGTTATTGTTGAGTGAGGAATGTGGGGTACCACGTCGTTTGTTAGGGATAAGGACCTTTTTATCACACGATTGTTTTATTTTTTATTCACAATATGGCTTTGCAGATATCTGCTCGATGTAATAAAGCTGCATATTGGTCACCAACTTGCCTGATGGAAAGCGAAGTTGTAGCTGAAGAGTATGATGACCTAGAAGATACCTATTCAAGTTCTCTCTTGTCTTAAAGGTATCCAGATTGTAATTGTCAGTAAATAATGACTGAGGTAAGGCTATCCAATTCGGTCCGCATTATTAAGGAAGAAGCGAATCGCTTAGTATGAGCAGGTGGTATATCGACAATATTATTGGTTAGCTATATTATTGTAAAATTATTGGATAAAATCGGGTCATTATTTCAATTTCTTTCCATAGTTGGACATATTTTAATTAAAATAAAATCATTCCACACAAAGACAGTATATAAGCGCCCATAGCGTAGTTTGACTAGGTGTTCGTTAGCGATTATTATCGAAGCTAAGCAACGTTCAGCACGGCCAGTCTTCAGATGAGTGACCGCGGGTGGCATTTATTACTAAGCGCTACCGTGGATCGGATTACACGTTGCATTTTAGGTCCCGGATGTTTTAACCGTTTATCTATGTCAGAGGCCTTTAAGCGGCTCAAAAACTCTGACACCAGGGCTAGCCATCCTGCCTAAACATCCGGCCGAACTTACTTTAGGACAGTTTTGAGGAAATAACATTACGCCAAAAATTTATTCATGTTAGATGTTGCCAAGATGAGATACAGTTTGACATGGCAAAAAGTTATCACATTTCATTTAAAACCAAGTTTCTTACTCTGCACGCCCTAACTCGAAAGGTTACAAACGTTACAAACTCTACGTCTAAGTCAAAATATGTGGATAAGTGGGTAAGGTCGTGTCGTATTCCCTAAAACCGTCGTCACAGCGCTAAAACTGAGTCAATTGTCAGTGAGCAGACACAGAAAGAGTGCGATAAATAAAACCTTACCGAAGGCTAATTGGAGACCAAATGTTGTCTCTATTTGGTCTCCATATATACATAACAAAATATATATAAATATGGGCCACTCTCCAATCCTCTTAAGTACGTGCCAAAGCGCAAAAAAAATGGTTTGTTAAAAAGTTCTGCGCGTAGTTGGATATTTCTACTTGACAAATTTCTAATCGCCACTTTAGTGGCTTTTTACATGTTATTTTTAGAAGATTTTTGTTTTTGGAAAAAAGCTATACGTCATGCTTGATAACACAATTGAGTTCGTATATCACTATCACTACATGGTATAAAATAAAGTCGCTTCCCGCTGTCTGTCCCTGTGTATTCTATTCTTATAACTATAAAACTACGCAACGGATTTTAATGCGGTTTTTTAGATGGAGTGATTCAAGAGGAAGGTTTATATGTGTAAAACACCTATGCAAAGCCGTGGCAAGTTGCTAGTGTATTAAAAACATTGTTAGACATGCTTGGAATAATACTTTATAACATTGGCCACGCAAGTGGCACTGACACTCGCGTTCAATAAAAATAGGCAGTTATTTTTCTTGTTCGTGTAGAAAAATCACTAATCCAACAAAGCAGTAAAGTCGTGTCGTATCACCTAAAACCGTCGTCACAGCGCCAAAACAGCAGACACAGAAAGAGTGCGATAAATAAAACCTTACCGAAGGCTAATTGGAGACCAACATATAAATCAGGGCCACTCTCGCAGCCTCTAGTCCGAGCCAAAGCGCAAAAACAATTGCTGCAGTGTGTGGTTGGTTGGCAAGAAACTCTACTTTTTGAAATACGAATCTAAATTTGGAAAGTGTTGGATTAACTAAATTTATTAACGGCCAGTGTTATGAAATGTCACATTGACAGTAATATAACTTTGCTTGTTTCTATTTTCTTGTGGATATTTCACGTTCATCTGTCAACCACGTCAAACCTGACGTTAAGAATTATATTGGTCGGGTTTTCGGCTCCATTTTAAAAACTAAAGGCGCTGTTTAAATAGACATTGCATTATTGCTATGAATTTAGGGTTTAAAATAAAAGTCCGTCTAATCAATCAATCCTTGATTTGTGGAAAAGTCCGCTTTAGAGAGGTTTGAAGTTTGTTTACAATTATTGTGAAATCGAATTTGACATTTGATCACTAGTTCAAGTGTCATTTGTGTCAAGATTACGTAGCAGTTTCTATGCGTTTTTGACGCCATGTTCCAGAGATCATGCTTCACAACTTTTTTACTTTCTGTTACTTCTACTGTTTTTCATTATTCTGAGAAACTACCTGACAAATCTAGATGACTGACTAAAATATAATATACCTATCTGTTTTGCAATTGCAATCTATTAGAAAATTGATAAATACTTCAGAAATATGTTTAGAAATGTCAAAAGCTATTTAAATTAAGCTCACTATCGTGCAAGGTTAGATGTCCACTAGATTGATATATTTTGCAAGGTCTGTGGCTATTGATGCAAGCTGTTTCAAACCGGTCTTATTGTAAATTTATTGATAAGACCTATGTTCAGCACTGGAGGTCTAAGGACTGATAATGTGGTATAGTAAAGTATAAATATGTAAAAACACACACGATTAAAACGTCTAAGTATTACATAACTTAGTGCAACCGTGCGTTATTTGACAATTTTTACTAAAGCCAATTACAACTTATTACAAATACAAGGTATTGAGAGACTGAATGTCATGTAGCAGCAGAGTGCTAGCCAAGACAAGTAAAACGAGCCCAAAAACGACGCGTATATCTTGTTTAGTAGAGGAGTTTCTAAGGCTACCTTCCGACTCCGTCATCAGATAAGCTCCATGGTACCATATTATTGCATTGTCACGCGATATACATCAATCGGAAACCGGAAAGTTGGTCAAAAATTTGCAAGATTTACATACATACATAGGTACATCCATTGAAAGTTAAATAAAAGCGTGTATAAACTCCGGCATCGTAGTTTCCTACTTCACTGAAACAAACTTATTAAAAACAGCAAACATGAATAAAGAACTTTGTAGCCAACCTAAACTCATGAACATTTTTCTGCCTCAACGAAGCAACTCCAAGGTAGATTTAACAAAATTCCTAAGTATTTGTAACATAATGCATGTTGCATGAACATGATCACTTGTTCGCGAGATTGTTAAAAGTTCACGGGAATAATGCAGGCATGAGTCTCGGCTTCTCGTATGCGATTGTAAGCAGAACTAAGCATTTTCAGAAGTACTGCACTGTACCAGCCTTTTTAAAAATCCATTGCAGGACGTAGGCCTACCCATGAAGTATTAGGGGACATCTTACACACGGTCTCTGACCCCAAACTAAGCAAAGCTTGTGATATGGCTGCCAGAGACTGATATACTACATATACCTATTTTTAAATACATACTTATATAGATAGTAACTAAATAACACCCAGACACAGAGCAAACACTTATGTTCATCACATAAATATTTGCCCTGGGTGGGAATCGAACCCACGCCTCTTTGACCCAGAAGCTAGGGTCACTAACCACTGAGCCACCGTGGCAGTCGAAAGTCGAAGTATAATGGGCAATATCCACCACGCAACGCCACGGAAGCCGTGGTGGTCTAGTGGTAGTGACACCCTCCTTACAATCGTGAGGTCATGGGTTCAAACCCCGGTCCCGCACCAATGAATTCTTCGGAATTTATGTACGGAATTAAACACCACTGGCTTTTCGGTGAAGGAAAACATCGTGAGGCAACCTACATACGAGTACGTCCGTAGAAGAAATTCGATGGCGTATGTGAATCCACCAACCCGCACTGGGCCAGCGTGGTGGATATGGACCCTTCGTGGGTAGGCTTACGTCCTGCAGTGGACTACTAAAAAGGCTGATACAGTACATCCACCAAGCTGGCCCAGTGCGCGTTGGTGGATTCACACACGCCATCGAATTTCTTCTACGGACGTATGCAGGTTGCCTCACAATAAATAAATAAATATTTAGGGATATCTAACACACGGCCTCTGACTCCAAACTAAGCAAAGCTTGTAATATGGCTGCCAGAGACTGATAAACTACTTTCACATATTTTTAAATACATACTTATATATATAGTAACTAAATAACATCCAGACACAGAGCAAACACCTATGTTCATCACATAAATACTTACCCTGGGTGGGGATCGAACCCACGCATCTTTGACCCAGAAGTTAGGGTCACTAACCACTGAGCCACCGAGGCAGTAGAAAAAGTTTATAATATCTGTCATATAATATCTGTCGGCACGTAGAAAAAGTATATAATTTCTGTACCTAACTTTTTTACGCGTCAAAAAGAGTTCTTTTCGTGGAATTTTGGGGTCGCAAGCTTTAATTTTTCTGGCCAGGCGTTTGGTAGAGGTAACACGTGACCAGAGTGCTGGCATCTATTTCGCCCAAAAGCTGAGTATTGCTATTCAGCGAGGCAATGCTGCCCGCATTCTGGCCACGTTACCCTCTGCCGAAGGGCTTTTAGACTAGGTTTTATTTTATTTTGTGTTTTTTTTTTTTTTTAGTTTAAGTTTTAGTATTAGTTTAGTCATAGCGGAAAATGTTATTTAAGTTTTTTATTGTTTTTCTGTGTAAATATATTAACTAAAGTATTTTTCTATTTATGACAGGTCTGTACGTTCTAAGTCTACATCAGGCTTATGGCTCGGCATCTGACGTTTTCTCAACACGTGCATTTTCCCATTTTTCCTACAGGAAACTTATACGTCTGGGGCGATCTGCCGATAGACGGGAACTATACCTATAGCTATGTCGAGATAAGCACTGAGTAGCGCTATGTACTCGTATGTATCGTGAGGCATAATACTTACTTTATTAGGCCTCTTGGAGTGAAATTATTATGCCAAAGGAGCAGTGGCAAAGCATTCGGGGAAAGCTTTACGAATACTTAAGGCAATCGTGAGGCGCCAATTTGACCATACAAAAACAATAAGTTGTTATCTATTTCTAAATGTTATCCAATTAGAGTGTTTTTTTTTCATGTAATCATCACTTCAATCGCTAGGAATACGTCTTAGTTTTTACGGTTTTTTATATGACCCTAAAGTTGTAAGCCATATTTTACACTAAAACTTGGCTTTACATAAAAGTAGATACACTAGTAGTCCGCCCCGGACGTGGACCTCGCGCTATTCCTATTTTATATCATAAATACTGTGATTTCAAAAAATTGTAATAATATTGGTATGAAAGTTAGGCGACTTCTTTTTAGAGTTCCGTACCCAAAGGGTAAAAACAGGACCCTATTACTAAGACTCCGCTGTCCGTCTGTCTGTCCGTCTGTCAAATGAGTTCTTCAGAATTTATGGACGGATTTTCACACCACTGGCTTTTCGGTGAAGGAAAACATCGTGAGGCAACCTGCATACGCCCGTAGAAGAAATTCGATGGCGTATGTGAATCCATCAACCCGCACTGTGCCAGCGTGGTAAACATGGTCCAATCACCCTTCGTGGGTAGGCCTACGTCCTGCAGTGAACTATTAAAAAGGCTAGTACAGTAGGTATTCGATACTATCGATAGCATTGCCAAAACTATTGCATGATTTTTATTATCGATGGTAAACTGCTGAACTTCGATATTTTCGATAGAACTACTTATCTACTATCGACTAACTGAATTTGACAGACTATCGATAGCGAAACTATCGCCTATCGCAACAACGCTAGTCAAAAGCAACATTTATTTAATGTGTGCTTGCGTTATTGCTTCTTTTTCTGAGATTAATGTTCAATTGCAACTAATAAGGTTTTGCTTACAAAAAAAGTTTATTAATTATTTATTATCAAAATGTTAAACTGTTTTATTTAACTTCACCCGTCTGTTTTTTGGGTCAAATCTAGTAATTGATATTTGATCCGCTTCCTTTAATTTCGATGAAAATACACAAATACAGTTTCATATAATTTTATCCTACTTTAAATGAGTACTCATTCTTATCCGACTGGCAATAAAAGTACCTCATTATTCAAAACCTCTGAATAAGGAAAAAAACCCTAATAATTAAAACTTTGACATTTCTGACAACTTGTCAAAACATCAAAATTTTCTCGGATTTCATATAGATGCAACTGCAAAACCTATGAAGATTTTAATGGTTTCTTTTCAACAGAACATTGAAAGTGCTCGTAAAATGTGATTGTCATTGGTATAATTTGTTTGAATATCGGCACGACCCCACTTTAACTGAGCATCGTGTGCAAATCAACGCGCCTCATTTTGTCGACGGACCAGCTCTCAAACGCTTCTACTATCACTGGGGTCTCCTGCAGTGACTTTTCCAGTTCCTGTGGTATCTACTGCTACAGGGTGGGATCCGGCGGCTCTCCTGTGATGGACGGGCCATCTCTCCGAGACACCACTGGGGCCTTCTGTCACTCATCATACTCCTATTATTTACAATTATTTGTATGGTGTGTTAAGCCTATGCGGAGACAATAAATACGTAATATTCGTATAGTGAGTTGTTATTCGACGACGCAACCTACCGCCGACGCACCACCACATATCCACAACTCCGCTGTCCGTCTGTCTGTCACCAAGCTGTATCTCATGAACCGTTATAGCTAGAAAGCTGAAAATTTATATTTATTTTCCCATCCAACAAACCTGAATTTTTTAGCCGTTTCTCGCTCGATATTAATAATGGTAACTGGTAATGCTTGAAATATTCACAGCATATTTAGTTGTATTTTTTTTTTATTCTATATAGGTTTGCGTTTGACAACATACTGCCTGATGTTGAGCAGATATGCGGATAGGATGTAGCACGCTTACCTAGAAGATACCTATTTACTCGGGATTTGAAGACACCCACGTCGTACTTTAGCGGGAAGACAGACCCAGGCAAAGCGTTCCACATTCTGGCTGTTCGTATGAGGAATGAGGACTCGAAACGCTTGGTTCTAACGCGCGGAATGTCCACCATAAAAGGGTGGCGCTTTGGTCGCGTCTGTCTAGCCGTACGATAGAAGAAAGGGGCAGGTGGGACCAGATTGTGCAACTCCTGAGCGCACTCCCCGAAGTGTATCCGATAAAAGGCCGACAAACAGGCCACCTTACGTCGATGCTCAAGACTTTGCAGCTGCGACTTAGTCAAGGTGTCGTTGTCAATCAGCCTCCTGGCTCGCCTCTCAATCGACTCCAGAGCCTCCAGTTGATATTTGGCAGAGCCATCCCAAAGGTGAGAGCAGTATTCCATACAAGACCTGACTTGTGCTTTATAAAGACTAAGCAGTTGCTCAGGTGTGAAATACCGTCTCACCTTAGCGAGAACACCAAGTTTTTTGGAGGCTAATTGAGCTTTTGACTCTATATAAGAGCCAAAGTTAAGAGTCGATGAGAGTGAAACGCCCAGTAGTTCCAAGCTGTCAGTTACCGGAACGGAGACACCGCGGAAAGCGGGAGACAATTGAAAGGGTCTCTTTTTGGCCGAGAACAAACAGCCTTGAGTCTTCGTGGCATTAAACTTGACCAGGTTAGCATCGCCCCAGTCAGATACCGCCTCCAGACTCAAGTTGAGCCGTTCAACCATAGCCTCTCTGTGTGACTCGATCTGTGGCCCGCTGGTTCTTGCATCGGATGTGTAGCTCTCCACTCTCGCTCTGTACTGTCGTTTGCGTACCCAAAGATCCCGGGCTTTAGCAGATCGTTGATATGCAGTAGGAAGAGGGTCGCAGAGAGTACTGATCCCTGAGGAACACCGGCATTGATAGCCATTTGGTCTGATGAGCAGCCATCTACAACCACTCGTATCGACCGATTCCTCAAGAAATCAGATATCCATGCGCAGAAATCAGCAGGCAGGCCGTAAGATGGGCGCTTGCCAATAAGGCTCTCGTGTCAGACCCTGTCAAAAGCTTTAGAGATGTCCAAGGAGACAGCCAGCGCCTCCCCGTGCTTTTCGATGACCTCACTCCAGATGTGTGTGGCGTATGCCAGAAGGTCCCCAGTAGACTGGTTTCGGCGAAAGCCGTACTGGCGGTCACTGAGTAGGTCATTCGCTTCTAGGTACGCCAGGAGCCTGTTGTTAAGAACACGTTCCATACTCTTACAGAGTATAGACGTGATCGAAATCGGTCTGTAGTTAGCAGGGTCGGCACGGCTGCCTTTCTTGGGAACAGGCTGCACGTTAGCAAGCTTCCAAGATTTGGGCACTTGACCTGTCTTTAGAGATAGGCGGAAGAGGCGAGTCAGCACAGGTGACAACTCAGGCGCACAAGTCCTCAGTACAATGGCCGGAATACCATCAGGGCCACTGGCCTTGTTCACATCTAGACTGCGGAGAACTTTGAGAACCTCCTTTTGCCGGATATGTATTTCACTCATTACAGTGCCACAGTTTGGCAAAGTTGGAGGTCTCGCACTACCGGGGTCCAGACGCGAAGACTCAGCAAATTGAGATGCAAATAAATTTGCTTTCTCCACCGCTGTATGGGCCAGCGAACCATTGGGTTTCAGCAACGGAGGCAGAGAGGGGCGGCAGAAGTTCGCTTCAACCGATTTAGCTAGGGACCAGAATGCCTTACTACCCGCAGGGTAAGAAGCAAGCTTGTTCCCTATTCGACTAATGTGATCAAAGCGAGCCCTCCGCATAACCCTTTTGCAGGACTTAGCAGCCCTATTGTATGCCTTCTTCCTTAGACGAACGTCCCTCGACTTACGGTTTCGAGCATCGACCCAAGCCAGGTATGCTTGATGCTTTTGCGCTTCAGCGCGTCCACATTCAGGCCCAAACCAGGGCCTAGCTTTGCTAGACAGGGGCACGTCCGAAAATGGGATGAAGTATTCCATGGCGGTACGAAGCACATCTGTCACGGCATCCGCGCACGTAGAAGGATCATCGGAAGAGAAGCACACAGGCTGCCAAGGATAAGATGCAAAGAAACACCGCATCTCGTCCCAATCCGCTAACTTGAACCGCCACACCCGCCTTGACCCTTTGGGGCTGGGGTCTGATGGGGAGTAGACGGATACAGATTTCACCAGACAGTGATCAGATGTACCTAACGGTGAGGAAATCGACACTGAATAACGGTCTGGATCGGTAGTCAGCAGAAGGTCCAAGCAGTAGGCCGTGTGCGAGTCAACGTCAGGTACCCGTGTGGCGCCTTGAACCAGCTGGGTGAGATCAAATGTCAAGGCAAGCTTGCGCGTCTCAAGCCCAGCATGGTTTGTGTCCAGGTATGGGTGAAGCCACTCCTTGTGGTGGCCATTAAAGTCCCCCAGGATCACTAATTGGGCCGAAGGGTATCTGAGCTGAGCAGCATCCGCCGCCTCACTGAGGTATTCGGTGAGTCTGGTCGTCTCCTGGTCCCCACTATGTATATTCACTTTAACAATAAATAATTTAATTGAAATAAAATAAATATTTAAGGGGGTTTCGTACAGTACGGAACCGTTCGTACGCGAGTCGTACTCGTACTTGGTCGATTATTTAAACAATTTTAAATGAAATAGATTACACTATGTGAAATATTTAAGATATAAGTTTCTGCCTAGAATTGCTATTGTTCTGCTACAATGTTTGAATTATGCTACACTAGTCATACTGAATGGAATCTAACACTCACAGAAGTCGCATAATATAGCATATTGGGTTTCATAGAACAATAATGTTTGCGACAACTACTACTCTATCTGAACGCTCCTGCACGGGTAGCATGGCAAAGGGACAAATTGTCTTTCCACCATTATATCCCCTCGAAGCGGAAATAAAGTATGGATTGACAATGACAACTGACACTAAAAGTGGATAAAATTGTTTGTTCCCTTTGCCATGCTACCCGTGCTGACGTGAGATGAGAATGAATTAATTCAGAACAGTCGCGGAATCGGTCTAAAGCAAGCTACGAGTTTATTTCATACAAAGTGCCGACACCATGCAATACTGCCCAAACATGAATTATTCTGACATCGACCTGAGTAAAGAGTTACAAAAACAACCGCTGAGTGAAGTTTACAGTTTGATAGCACTAGGTGGCGCTAGGTGTCCAAAATTGGCTTGATAATATTACATTAATATTGTTACAAATTAAATATTATCATGAAATTTGCCTGAACAATTACAAACAAAATATTATTCTGAATTTTGCGTGAACATGAGCGGTTATTCTGACAATTTTAAATAAAATACTCGAGCGTGCAGTTATATTACTCCGCAACTCCCGCAGAAAGTGGCGCCGTTTTGCCTCTTTTTACCACCGGTCCTGGTATCTTCGACACCAATGAACAGAAGATGCTCATATTCGAACTTAAAAATACTATATATATAAACTACGTGCATGCTAAATTTCATGGAGATCAGCTGAGCGGTACTTGAGTTATCGTCGAACAAAGAAACATACAAACATACATTTGACAGCTCAAGTGCCGGCTCGTCCCAGTAGACTCAGAGACCTCGCTAAAGCTCGGTCAGTAAAATAAAATCTTTTCTAAAAAAAAGAAGACGTACGAGCGTGCATATTTCTTACTCAATTTAAGATAATAAGAGGTAAAAATAATTTTCTCCCGGAACGTAAATTTTTATCAAAAACGTACCGATTTTTTTTCTATGTTATGCAGAAAACGCGAAAACACTTATCGATTCACGATCCTCTTGTAATAATTACTTACTACAGCTCAAAGTCTTTATATAATTTTCATATGTAAGTATGTTTTTAAGCGTTTAATCTAAAGATTATTACTTGATTGTTATTATATGATTTATACCTTCTAATTGAAGTAAAATTACTTACTTATAACAACATAAATTAATATAATTACGGGAAAATGAAATGACAAAAAATCTGTACTCTATCTATTATTTGGGAAAATAATCACACAAATAGAATTAATCGTCAATACATCGGTAGTGCAATCCCTTTTGAATTTATCTACGAGATAAATATCGGTAAAAGAAAAAATGTTCTTTTGAAAATTTTTACCGATGAACCACCGGAGGAGGTACTCAATTCGACGCGTATATTTTTTTATGTATAACCACGCATAACTTTTTTCATGGTAGTCCGATTTCTATAATTCTTTTTTATTGGAAAGAGACTTCAAAATAGTTCTCATTTAAATTTTATCGAAATCGGCTGCGCCATTTTTGATAAATCAACAATAATGTTAAAAATGCTACATCGATCTGTGCGAAATATTCGCGAATTGTGTACACGGGTAAAGTCAGTCACGCTATTTATTGCAAAAATTAATTATTTCAATATATTTCACAATATAGGTTCATTTTGCATCCCAAATTTGCGGTCAAAAAGAAGTTTTTTCACAGCAACAAAGTTTTCCATGCATAAAGCATTGCAATTCATACCAATTGGTTGCATTGTGATCTACGGCAGATTGCACAAAGCTTTGGCAGAAATTGAGTTAGGAGCGCGTTTTGTGCGGCTGTACGGCAGAACTTTGGTAACTACCGTACAAAGAGGATCTGCGGTAATGTTGTGATTCACGGTGGCCTGTTTTAGGGTTGAGTTGTGCTTATTGCAGCAATTATGCAAAAGAGACGAGCAATTTTGGGGAGTGAAAAATATGACCTAAATTCGTTTAGAATTGGAATACTAAACACACTTGTCATTCAAATGATATTAATTCAGTATCTTTATTTCATTATTTTATTTTTAGTATTTTTAATTCGTAGAATTTAAGAAAGTTTACTATTATTATTATTATTATTTATTTATTTATGCAAACATTATACACATGAAAAATACAACTTAGAGCTTAAATCTAATACATACTATTCAGAGGTGTACATGTGAACCCTGTTTAATAGGGCATAGCATAATTATTATCTAATGTAATGGGTACTTAAAAATACTTACTTATCATGCGAATCCTAAGTTAAATAATTAAATATTCTTAAATAAGACTAGTTAGGTACATTGCAATGGTTAATAAGTTAAAAGTAGTAAGTTAATTTTTATCTTCAAAGAATTCGTTTAGATTGTAATAACACTTTTGTACTAAGTAATGACGGAGTTTATTTTGGAAGCTTTTAAATGATGCTTCTCTCTTTATATCATTAGGGATATTGTTATATATTAATTGACGTATACAGAGGACCTTTTTTGAACATTTCTAGACGCGGTTCTGGTAGTTTAAATTTATATTTTTTGCGGGGATTCGTTTCCGGTGTGTACAAATGTAAATGTTTTCTTACAAAAGACGCGGATTCATAAATATGTAAAGACGGTACGGTAAGCATATTTAGTTCTTTGAAGTAGGGTTTACAGCTTGTTCTTTGCCGGATATTAACGATAATGCGTATACATTTTTTATGCATAATAAATAGCTGGTCAGCATCAGTACTATTTCCCCATAAGGTTATTCCATAGCGAAGCCATGAATATGCATATGCGTAATATGTAGTGATAGCAGTATTTGAATTGGTATTGGTTTTGAGTTTTGCTAAGGCGTATATAAATTGTGAAAACTTGGATTTGACTTTTGCTACATGATCTTTCCATGTGAGGTTGGTATCGAGTTCGAGTCCTAATAGTGTGCAATTTTTAGTTTCTTTTAATTTAAGAGCCGTGGCTAATTCGGTCAGTTGTAGTGGTTTTTTTTGGTGTGGGACAAATTGTATAAGTTTTGTTTTATTGGTATTGATGTCGAGGTTATGTACTGCCAGCCATGAAGTGATGTCAAGAAATGTGTTTTTTATGTGTGTATATGATTCAGGATCTGAGGTGCATTTGAATAGGAGTGAAATATCATCTGCAAATAATATGCAGGGTGTATTTGTTATTTTTGGTAAGTTGTTTATGTATGTGAGGAAAAGTATGCACCCTAATACACTCCCTTGGGGGATGGAGTGGTTTATGGTTTGTAGATGGGATTGTACAGATTTTATGACACCTGTATCTTGTTGGTAGTGTTCAAGTTGAACGAATTGCTTTCTGTTAGAAAGATAGGAGATTAACCAATTTAACGGCTTACCTCTAATTCCTATGTTATATAAGGTTTTTATAAGTATACTATGTGATACTTTATCGTAGGCCTTTGTCATGTCAAGAAGTAAGCCGACTGAGTAACATTTTTCTCGCATGTTGTTCAATATTTCCTGTATGTAATTATACATAGCAAGTGTTGTTGAAGAGTTTTTTCTGAATCCAAATTGATTTTTGTTTAAAAGTTTATATTTTTCTAGAAAGCTGTATATACGATTTGAGATTGCGCGCTCGAATATCTTTGAGACGGTCGGAAGTAATGCGATTGGCCTATAGCTACTGACGTTGTTAGCTTTACCACCTTTTTTTAGTATTGGCTTTATTTTTGCGACTTTTAGTTGTTCAGGAAAACATTCCTCTTCAATAGACTTATTAATTAATTCTGTGATTATTGGTGTGAGTTCGTGAGCACAGGATTTAATTAAAATTGCAGGTATATCATCTGGACCGCAACTTAATTTGTTGGGGAGTTTCCTAATTATATTTAGCACTTCTTTTTCAGTCACCATTGAAAGGAACATAGAGTTTACGTGGGAGCACTGGGTTGTGTTGTTGCTGCTATTGCTATTGTAACTATGGTTTTTGTTACTGTTGTTACTGCTGTTATTGTTACTGTTATTATTGTTAATGCTGTTATTGTTACTGTTGTTATTGTTACTAATGTTATTGTTAGATGTGCTTGATGCTGTATGTATTAAAATGTTTGATGGCTTGCCAATAGAGCTAAAGTGGTTGTTGAATATATTTGCTACCTGCTGAGGTTCTCTAATGGTATTATTGTTATCATTAAGTTCAATATTTTTAATTTTATTGTTTGTATTTTTGTTGGTAATACTTTTTATGATTGACCACATAGTTTTTATTTTGTTATTAGATCGATGCATTCTTTTTACATTAGTATATTTTCTTGAAGTTTTAACACATTTTTTTAGAAGTTTTTCATATTGTTTGCAGTATGATTTAAGAGTTTGACTATTTGTTTGATTGTATAGTGTTTTCAGTACTATTTTATTTTTACATGAGATTTTTAGACCTTTAGCCATCCATTTATGAGTTTTGTTTTGTTTTAATTTTATTGTTTTGTAAGGTATGTATGTATTAAGGAGTTCTTTTATTTTTAAATCAAAGTTATTGTAGTTTTCGTTAACGTTTTTAGTGGGTTAGTAGTTTAGTTTGTATTTTTAGTAGGAATTAAGTTAGGAGCGCGTTTTGTGTAGCTGTACGGCAATACTACAGTACAATTTATTTCGTATAATCTGCCAAGTACGAGTCGGAGTCGCGCACGGAGGGTTCCGTTCTGTATGGAAGCCCCTTTTAAATGTTATTTTATTTTAATTTTATTACTTATTATTTAAGTGAATATACTAAACATTCTGTGAAAATTTTAAGCATAAATGTAGCATTATTAATTAAGAGCGAAAAACGGCAAAAAAATCAGGTTTGTTGTATGGGAGCCCTCCTTAATTATTAATTTTATTCTGTTTTTAGTATTTGTTGTTATAGCGGCATATAAAAATACATCAACTGTGAAAATTTCAGCTTTCTAGCTATAGCGGTTCATGAGATACAGCTTGGAGACAGACAGACGGACAGACGGACAGCGGAGTCTTAGTAATATTATAGGGTCCCGTTTTTACCCTTTGGGTACGGAACCCTAAAAACAGGTGTATCCAAACGCAAAAATATGATATAGAATAATAGATTTATTTAGTTTGGGCATTGCACTTATGAGCATTTGCCTACACGCCATACACTATATTACATAGAATTAGAACTTACTTTAGTTCTAATTCTATGTTTTACTATTACCTTTTTTGCAAGAAATTAGAGTAGAACTTGTAAACAAAAGAAATGTTTGAAATTAAAAAAATACGTGTAGGTAATGCTTGCGTCGTAATGTTCAATGTATGCCACAACATACAGAAACATAGCATTTGTATATAACCTTAATGTTACCAGAAGCACTACAAAGTAGTCTGGACAATTATAGTGTCTTTAGTGCTCACCAAGGGGTGCTCAGAAGCTCGGTCTATTTGCTCTGAGGACCTACGGGAAAACAACTAGAGATA
This sequence comes from Hypomecis atomaria, assembly GCA_964007245.1. Taxonomy (NCBI): domain Eukaryota; kingdom Metazoa; phylum Arthropoda; class Insecta; order Lepidoptera; family Geometridae; genus Hypomecis; species Hypomecis atomaria. Next base: position 3,463,096 of record OZ023296.1, on the reverse strand, counting down.
CTAAGGTACACAAATGAAGTGAAGAACTGTATGTAACGGCGAAGACAAATAAATATACATAATATACCAACGAGTAAAACTTTTATTCTCTCTTATTTCATCAGAGTTTAAAATGGTTTTTTTCGCCATTTTTTCTGGCTAAATCACACGTCAATGAAGAATGATGATGATGAAATTTAAAAAAAAATCACAACTTTAGTGAATAACTGTAGTAATTTTCGTTTTTCAATCTCTTAAATTGGCAAAGTAGATAAAAAATAACAGTTTCTTTTTTCAATTTCTTTTGTTAATTCAAAATATTAATGTTGTGACAACGAACTTTTCCTAAAAATATGAATCCGAAAGTGTGTCTGTTGGTTTGTTACTCTTTTAGTTCTTACACGCAGCAACACAGTAACGGATAGACTTGCGTTTTGGCGTGAATATAGTTCATAGGTTAGAAAGTAGTAACCGACTAAGTACTTTTTATCTCGGAATAATAAAAAGTTTCAATGGGACAGAACTTAAATCCAAATATTACGCTGACGAAACCGCGGGTACTAGCTGTAATGCATAACAGGGTTGAAATTTACCGTCTTACCACAAAAGTTTTACACACGCTTTAAACAATGTTTTAACAGTAGAATATTTTTTTTAACTCGAATAAGTCCGCGCTTGACCACTAACTCGTCTAAATAATGGTAAGCGACGTTGTGGTCGAAGATGAAGCACGCACCTAGAAGATACATATTCAATCTGATCTTAAAAAGCTTTAGATTATATCTCTTAGGAAACAGGGAAGCAGGAAGACTGTTCCATTCCCTGGCGGTACGAATCAGAAATGTTGAGTCAAACCGCTTCGTACGTTTCGAAGGAAAATCGACAGTATAGGGGTAACGTGGCGTATTTCTATTTGTTCTTCTAATTGTACGGTTAAACAGTGTTTAAAGAGTGTTTAAATCTTTTGTGGTAAGGCAGTCACTGTCTAAGTACTCAAACTTGCAAATTTGCGAGTGAGACAGCTGTGTCCATTTGAAAAGTCGTTGAAAACCCGACCCTCTGCACTCTACGTCCTAGCTAAAAATAAGATTATCATACGCAAGTATCCTCTCGAGCTCGCCAGGGTGCCCTAACTTCCCCCATTCTCCCCCGAGTGCGCCATAAGTGTAGCCGCGGTCGCCCGACCGACCCCGCCAAATGGTGCGACTAATTTATTTATTTACTGCAACCAGTCGCCGCGTAGAAGTTTCTGGAGTCCCTATACGGGGAACTTGTAAAGGGAGCTGTGATAGATGTGGAAGGGTGCTTCTTGGAGGTAGTAAAATGATAAATTTTGACGTAAAATAAAAATAGCGTGCAGTTGTGATAGTTAAATCACGACACAAGTAAGAAGTAATTGGTGTTTGTCTTAGCAATTTACGAATATTTCGGAATCAAGTTCACTTTGAAACTTTTAGTGCTAAGATGAAAATATTGAAATCAAAGTTTTAATGTCATTGAAAATAATAATCAATATTTCATTTATAAAATAATAAGACAAGAAAAACAATAGCACCAATTGCTCCTACAAAACTATTTCCGTCTTACCACAAAACTTTTACGCTCGCTAAAACGAGCTTATAAGAAAAAGCATTGTCTATAGAGAATGTTTAATTTGCCAGTATGGCAATAGGCACCATAATGAGACACAGGATGGAATTAGTCTGATTTATTATTTAACAGTAACTACTTATATACTAGATGACTATCAAGAACGTTCCATATCTTGGTCATGCCTAATCTATATCACGAACCTACAATCCATTATCTTACTTATAATTATCTATCGAACTGCAACAGTACTCCCCCCTTTGAAAAAAAACAATATTACAAACTTGCATAAAAAAATAATAAATAATGATTACAAGAATAGTAACAAAACAAAAATCATCAAAAGAACCTATTAGCCAAACTCTGTTGCAGTTAAAGCTTACAGATTGCCTACGTTAGTCAAAACCGAATCGAACCACTGGCCTAGAAACCCTTCCAGATCTCGTGACGTACGTGCTGCGCTCGTGTTTGCTTTTTTCCGTAGTCGGCACGTTCACAGATTCATCATTGATAACGAACGCAGGCTTTAATCTGTCGATTGAAATAATGTTATCTTTACCGTTGACCTTAATAATGAATGTCTTATCCATCTTCCCTATAACTGGATATGGCCCTTCATAAGGCGGCGTCAAACTTTTCCTAATCCTGTCACATCGAATAAATACATGTGTACACTCCTTAAGCTCAGGATGCACAAATATGGTCTGGTTGTGTTTCTGACGTTTTGGCACTGACGTCATATGCGCAATATTTTTTCGTATATTTTCAATGAAGTCCTCGTATGTCGTAAATTGCTGCGATGAACCAAAAAAATCTCCAGGCAGTTTAATCGGTGTGCCATATACCATCTCTGCCGCACTAAATCCTGTGTCTTCGCGTAAGCAATTTCGTAAACCAAGTAAGACTGAAGGAATCTCTCCCAACCAATTAGCGCCACAATTTCTCGCCATGAGCGCTGCCTTTAAGGTCCTGTGAAATCGCTCTACCATCCCGTTGGATTGTGGGTGATAAGGTGTCGTCCTAATTCTATGTGCTCCTAAAAATTGCGTGAGTGCCTCAAAAATTCTTGATTCAAATTGCATCCCTTGATCTGACGTCACTCGTGAAGGCGTCCCAAATCTTACTATCCATCCTTCATACAACGTGCGCGCCACCGTCTCAGCCGTGATATCACCCACAGGAAACACCTCAGGCCATGAAGTACATCGGTCTATGATGGTGATTAAGTATCGCTTTCCCTGACACACTGGTAAAGATCCGACTATGTCAACATGAATATGATCAAAACGCTGCGCAGGCATGAAATTCCCGATTGGTGATATAGTATGGCGCTGTACTTTTGATTTCTGACAATCTATGCACAACTTACACCAGTTATTAATATCTTTATTCATACCTGACCATATATATCTCTGCGTTACCAACTTTCTAGTCGCCCGCTTCCCAGGGTGACTCAGCCCATGAATCGCATCGTAAACTTGCTTTCGAAATTTTTCCGGTAAATAAGGACGATATTTTCCTGTAGACGTGTCACAGGCAATGCGCCTCGTAGAACCAGGATACCGAATATTTTCAAATTTTAAACTCTTGTTGCCCCGTAACCGTATTAATTCTTGATCGTTATTCTGGCTTCTCGCTAAATCAGCATAATCAATTGGTGAAGGCATGTCTATCTGCTCCAAGCGTGATAATGCATCCGCGACAATGTTATCCTGACCGCTAATATGTTGAATATCGGTACTGTACTGCGAAATATAATCTAACTGCCGTATCCGCCTAGGTGTATCGTTTGCCGAAGGCTTCTTAGAAAATGCATAAGTCAAAGGCCGATGATCCGTAAAGATTGTAAACTCCCTTCCTTCGATTAACCTCTGAAAATGTTTGACTGCCATATATATGCCGAGTAACTCTCTATCGAATGTTGAATATCTTTGTTGCGTTTCACTCAACTTTTTTGAAAAGAATCCCAATGGTTCCCAATTGCGTCCAGACTTTTGCTGAAGTACCGCTCCCACACATGTAGAACTTGCGTCAGTCATAAGAGCCAACGAGGCCCTTTGTGAAGGATGTGTTATCAACACTGCGTTCATAATGCTTTCCTTGCATTTTTCAAAAGCTTTCTCTGCCTCCACAGACCAAGAAATAGGAGAGTTGTCATTTTTCTTTGAGTCGTGTAGGTAAGCATGTAAAACGCCTTGATATTGCGCGGCCTGCGGAAGATTACTTCTATAAAAATTAATCATTCCCAAAAATCTTCTTAATTCCTTGATTGTCTTCGGTTTGGGAAAATCCAATATTGCCTTGCTTTTCTCTTCAGTAGGGCGTATTCCTTGGCTCGTTATATGATAACCTAAGAAATCTATTTCGCTCTTCAGAAATTCACATTTTTCCAGATTAATATTTATCCCGTTTTCATGGAAGCGTTTGAAAACTATTTCCAATTGCCGGTAACCGTCCTCTTCACTTTCTGCCGCCAGTAAACAATCATCAACGTAAACGAAAACAAAGTCTAAATCTCTAAATATAGAATCCATAAATCGTTGAAATGTTTGAGCTGCGTTGCGTAACCCAAAAGGCATCCTTGGAAACTCAAATAATCCAAAAGGAGTAATAATAGCAGTTTTCTCAACGTCTTTGACGGGAATGCAGTGATAAGCCTTCCGAATATCAATTTTTGTGAAAATCTTTTTATTTTCCAATACGTATGTGAAATCAATTAATCTTGGTAGCGGGTATTTGTCAGGTATAGTTGCCTTATTGAGCATTCGATAGTCTCCACACGGTCGCCACTCACCATTCTTTTTCTTCACCATATGTAAAGGACTAGCCCACGGACTGTCCGAAGGGCGACAAATGCCGAGCTCCATCATCGTAGAAAACTCCTTCTTAGCTATATGATATTTATCAGGAGGCAATGGCCTCGCTCGCGCCGATACCGGTGGTCCCGTAGTAATAAAATGATGCTCAACCTTGTGTTTTGGAGCAGCGCGAAGAGAAGTAGATTTTGTAATGTCCTCATATTTCTCCAATAATTGTTTTACGCGTAGATTCATTTCCATATATATAGTACGAATTGTCTGCTGCGTCGAGTTGCACAAAGATGCGGGCATTGTCAGCTCCGTCACTCTGTCAATAATTTTCCGACCAGCTATATCAACTAACAATTTAAAGTGTTCTAAAAAGTCTGCTCCAATAATTGGTTGCTTAACATCGGCGATAACAAAGGTCCATTTAAAACATCTTCGTAGTCCCAAGTTCAGAGTAAGAGTTTTCTCACCATACGTATTAATTTTTGTACCATTAGCAGCGTATAGTGTATATTTTCCATCTGGCGTACAATGCCTCTGCTTACATACAACTGAAATATTTGCTCCCGTATCAATCAAAAACCTCATACCACTTTTACGGTCGGTAATAGTGAGGCGGTTTGACGGGTGAATAGCACAGAGTCCTGCCTTGGCCGGCACTTCAATTAGTTTTGCTGTACCAGAGTACCGTCTCGAATCACACGGCTTAATACATTTCTTAGCTTCCTTCGAAAATCTATCACGATAGAAATAAAACCGCTTCCTTTCCGTACTGCATGATCTTGACCTCGGCAAAAAATGATGACGACTGTTGTTATGCTGAATGCTGCGTTGAAATTCTCTCCGATCGTGCTGAATTGCACATAGTTCCGAGCGCATTTCTGCTAACTGTGCCAAAACACGTACGGTATTATCTGCGTTTTCAATATTTTTGCTCGCTGCTGATACCTTAGTAACCTTGGTATTATATAAAATTTTGTCAGCGATTTGACCCATCTTCTCGAGCTCGATATCCTCCGTGACTGCAAGCACGGTAGTGACTGATGATGGTAGCAGTCTTAGCCACAAAAATTTAATAATTTCGTCACAAACTCTCCCTCCGCCGAGGTCCTTCATCCTGCGTAAAAGTCGGGATGGTGTCTCATCACCAAGATCCATCTCAAAGAACAATTTTTGGAATCGATGTTTCTCGGTTTTTTCATAACAATAGATTAGCCGGTCCTTAATTGCTTGATATTTTCCCATCGGTGGAGGAGAGATAAGGAGATCACTAATTTTCTGTATCTCCTCCTTTGATAGCCTGGCGATTACCGCATTATATATGAATTCGTCGTCTTGCCTCTTTGTCGCCAAAATTGCCTCCAACTGCGCGAACCACAAGCGAGGATGGTCTCTCCAGAGCTCGGGAATGCTGGACAATCTTGCTACCTCGTCCAGAGCTGTCCCCTGACTGCAGCCCGATTTTCCCGGTGAGGAAGTCATGGTTTATAATTTCCTTAACTCGTCACATTTCACTTCACGACACTCGGGGTCACCACTTTGCCAGTATGGCAATAGGCACCATAATGAGACACAGGATGGAATTAGTCTGATTTATTATTTAACAGTAACAACTTATATACTAGATGACTATCAAGAACGTTCCATATCTTGGTCATGCCTAATCTATATCACGAACCTACAATCCATTATCTTACTTATAATTATCTATCGAACTGCAACATTTAACAGTACAAATTTCACGATTAAACAGAGTCCAAAGCGTGTTTAAATCTTTTGTGGTAAAGCGGTTTATTACTCACAATATAGAATTCATTTCAGATAGTATTGAAAAAAAATGTTTTTATTGAATTACTTTTATGTAGGTCGTAACACATTTCAAGTAAATAGGTATCTTCTAGGTAAGCGTGCTACACCCTAGATCGCTCAACATCAGGCAGTATGTAGTCAAACGCAACCGTGTAAGTTAGCGTTTGACCACATACTGCCTAATAAAAAGAAATGTTACTAGATTTTTTTTTTCCCGCACTAACTAATTTAGCAGAGGCGTCATCAATTTGATTATACGAGTAAGATAGCTACACGAACATTTTAGGCCTTATTTCAACGTCGTCAGCCCCCACCGCCTCTGCCAGAGTTGGAATATTTTTTTTTTGTAAAACAAGTCAACAACCCTTTTCGTTCTATAAAGTTTTTTGGACAGTAGAAATGAGTGCCTGAATCTGAATTGGTGTCGACGCGCCAACGGGCTAGATACACACCGCTTCCAACTGGACTTATTGGAAATCTCTCGGAGAAGCTTCGGTGCAGCAGAGAATATATACTTCGGCTAATATAATGCCATTTAATGAAAAGATAAATAATTGAGTTAGCTGTCAACAGTATCAAAAACGGTACTATTACTTGATGTTTATTTTAGTGTTTATCAACAAAATTTTGATACATCAGTTTCTAGTGTTTTGTAAACATAAATATTGCATTTGAAGCAACCAATGAACCATTCGATGTTTTTTATCTATATTTTTAAGTTATAAACACATTTAAGGTTGCTTTATCGGCAAACTTGGAACCTCTTGTTGAAAATCATTGTGTTATCTCGGCAATAAAGGAAAATATGGCCGTCTATATAAAGAAAAAACTTTTTCTAGTTATCTGGCCAAAATATTATAATCTTGGAGTTATTTACATATTTTTATTCAATTACTAGCTGACCCGGCGAACTTTGTTCCGCCATATTTTCTAAATTCAATAACTTTGTTTTATGACAACAAAAAAGTAAATAAACAATAGCTTCCGTTTTAAATAGAACCATATGTTGAAAGAATTTGCAATATTGCAAAGTCTTGGAACGGCGGAACAAAGTTCGTCGGGTCAGCTAGAAAAGAAATAAGGCCAGCATAGTAGCGTCAACAGGAATTCTCCCATCGCCAATGTCTAATACTGTATTTGAATTTTGCAAAACATTTCTGCCGATAACTATTAGGCATTTCTTTCTCATCGACTCTTAACTTTGGCTCTTAATTATAGAGTCAAAAGCTCAATTAGCCTCCAAAAAACTTGATGTTCTCTCTGAGGTGAGACGGTATTTCACACCTGAGCAACTGCTTAGTCTTTATAAAGCACAAGTCAGGTCGTGTATGGAATACTGCTCTCACCTTTGGGATGGCTATGCCAAATATCAACTGGATGGAGGCTCTGGAGTCGATTGAGAGGCGGGCCAGGAGGCTGATTGACAAAGACACCTTGACTAAGTCGCAGCTGCAAAGTCTCGAGAATCGACGTAAAATAGCGTGTTTATCGGCCTTTTATCGTATACACTTCGGAGAGTGCGCTCAGGAGTTGTACAATCTAGTCCCACCTGCCCCTTTCTTCTATCGTACGGCTAGACAGACGCGATCAAAGCGCCACACTTTTATGGTGGACATTCCGTGCGTTAGAACCAAACGTTTCGAATCCTCATTCCTCATATGAACAGCTAGAATGTGGAACGCTTTGCCTGGATCTGTCTTTCATTTATTTCATTAGCAGCTGTTGATCTGGGAATGACTGGTAGCGTTTGGCGAAAATCACCAGACATTAGAATCATCGCACCTCCAAAGAGGTTCTGATTGCTACGTACCTAAATATTTCAATGTTCGATCGAGTGCCTCTAATGCTCGTTTGTGCGACATCGTACACTCATACCAGATAATTAATTTGCAAATGTAGCAGCGATCCCGGATGAAGATATTGCTAGTGCTATTTGTCAATAAAAATCCTCCAAAATTAATCCTCCATTGCCATCATTTACTGCTTTCATAGTAGTATCGTTAGCTGTTTTTTGCTACCGATTTAAAAGTGGGACTTTGCTCTGTACGGATTGACTCAAAACATTTATGTCATATTGCCGTTCTCGTTCAAATTCTCGATTTAATGCATCGTGCATGGGTCGATTAGGTGCAGGCATTCCTAATTGGTGCAGCATCTTGCCGGACAACATCGCGCACAAATCTTCAAATGATATTAATACCTCATTATGTATTTCTGCGCAAATTTCAAGTTCAGGATTTTCTGTTATTAAGCATATCCTATGCAAAATGTCTTCAGCCATACTGTCTTTGTATTTGTTCCCCAAATTATGTGCATTTGATGGAAAGCAGGTTGAAATAAGGATGGCATAAACTGACCGAATTCGAAAAATTAGAATTAAATTTGTTTTTATTTTTTTAGATACAAACCTTTTCCTGGCTATAACGAACACAATAAAAAAAGAATGAGCGAAATCGGTCCAGCCGTTCTGAAGTTATGCGCGTACATACATTTCGCAGATTCATTTTTATATATATAGATATCTATAATATGAAAGAGCTTATAGCAATATTGTCCAGTTTAAAGTTGACAATTTCAAAAAACTATAGAAATATATACGCACCTTTTTAGCTACGTCCCGTACAACGTAGGGTAAAAACGCCCAGGGTCCACTTTATTTTAGGGGACCCCTGGGCTCGTGGGTGGCCAGAGCCCCAACTCTGACCACCCACTCAAGCGGGCCCGAGAAGGACGGCAGCGTGTGTGGCTACGCTGTCGTACAGGACCGCACAATGCCTAGTTCTATTACCAGGCGAGTAGACACACAAAGTACCGGGGGCACCGGTGCGTTCCTCTGGAGATCCCGGAGCTCCCAAGAAGGCACAAAGACTGGCCACCGAAGGGGTTTTAGTGGGTACAATCCCACATAACCCGACTGCACCCCAAAGCAGTCGGGCATCTTTGGAAGATTTCCCACTCGTAAAAAAACGGGTCCACTTTATGCGCGGGTACAAACAAAATCAGAAAAGCACTGATATATGATCGTGTATTGATGCAGTGATGTTTATCGTCCAGTTACTGTGGATTTCAACTCAATTGCTTGATTTTTACTTATGAATTAACCGGTTTTTCCAGAGCTAAGGTAACGTATACCCCACGTTGAACGCGGAAGGTTAATGGTACTAGCAACGTAGAATTGTATTGCACTTCATTTGTCATTTTACACTTCACTATTTAACGGCGCAATCGTGTAATCGCGTTCGTACAACTACGGCTAAGGCTACAGAGACGCTACGGTAGGTTACTGGGAATTTCATTTGAACATCTGCCGTGTCTCTGTGTGAGTAAGTGCTTTTAAGTGTGCGATACGATTTCTCAGCTATTTGGGGATGATAAATAGGTCAGAAAAAAACGTAATCAAATATGTTACAAATTTCACATCACGCATTATAAATGACTGGCTCGGTGGCTCAGTGGTTAGTGACCCTGACTTCTGGATCAAAGAGGCGTGGGTTCGATCGCCACCCAGGGCAAATAATTGTGTGATGAAAATAGGAGTCTGTTCTGTGTCTGGGTGTTATTTAGGTACTGTCTATTTAAGTATGTATTTAAAATAATATGTATGTGTAGTATATCAATCTCTGGCAGCCATATCACAAGGTTTGCTTAGTTTGGGGTCAGATACCGTGTGTAAGATGTCCCCTTACATTTATTAATTTTTATTTATTTATATAAAATGATATTTGTTGCTAAAATATAACTGATACGATTTTTTTAAATCGGTAGCTAATGTGCAGACATGTATGAGTATTGAGTATGTACTCGTACGTCAACATTTGGTAAATTTTCGAAAATTAAATTGGTCGGACCTAAAATTTTGTGCTCTTCTTTATCAGATGTACCTCTGATATAGATATCGTCAATAATAACTAATATCAATTAAAAATTTAAAAAACCCTCGACACATTGACAACCATTTTGGGCACATTTGTAGAATTTTGGTTCTTCCATCCCCACTTTAACCCACCATAACTCTTAAACGGCTCAATCGATTTTTATAAAACATAGCTAAGAACACTCTCGATTAAGTCTCCTTTCATCCAAAAAAAACTAAACTGAAATCGGTTCAGTGGTTCGGGCGCTATGATGCCACAGACAGACAAACAGACACGTCAAACTTATAACACCCCTCTTTTGCGTCGGGGGTTAAAAATTAAAGAAATATTCCAAAAGATAGTGAAAACCGCATTGCAATCTCTTCTCGATTCCGCAGCCGGTCGTCAAATACTTGATTCGTCTAATTCAACGTGTCGAAACCTTAGCTTCTTTGGAAGATATAAGCGAATACACAGACAGACACACAAAAATAACGGTTTTGCTTTATAATAAGTAGTGATTAAATACACCATACACATTCAAGGTAGAAATAATCGTCCAAGTACGAGTCGGACTCGCGTTAGGAGGGTTCCGTACTGTATAGGAGCCTCCCTTAAATATTTATTTTATTTTAATTTTATTATTTATTATTAAAGTGAACATAAAGCTAAATATTCTGTGAAAATTTAAAGCATCTACCTGTTGCCATTATTAATATAGAGCGAAAAACGTCTAAAAAGTCAGGTTTATTGTATGGGAGCCTCCTTAAATATTTATTTTATGTTATTTTTAGTATATGTTGTTATAGCGGCAACAGAAATACATCATCTATGAAAATTTCAGCTGCCTAGCTATCATGGTTCATGAGATACAGCCCGGTGACAGACAGGCAGGCAGACAGACGGACATCGAAGTCTTATTAATAGGGTCCTGTTTTTCCCTTTGGGTACGGAACCCTAAAAACTACAATGTTTCGATATCGTATGGTATAAGGTAGCCAAGACGCAGCTGCGGTCTGTACCCGCAATAGTTCCTGCGGGCGCTATCAAAACAAAACGCGCAGATAAGCGGCCGGTGTGCCGCTGCACTTGTATCGCAATAACTGTTTATTGTTGTAAAACGAAACATTATGTTGTTGCGATGTATACTTGTAACAATAAACAATGTACCTATTTCCTGAATTAACTTCTTGCATAATGAATGCTAAATAATAGACCAGGCCCCCAGTCCCCAGCAGCTCCGCTAGCCCGGGGCTACGGTAGCGGCCCCGGTAACGGCGGAGAAGGGGGTGCTAAGAATCGCTGGCAGACGCCCGGCTACCACTCCCGCAAACGACGACTGGCCCTGGTAACACACAACGTGCGCACGTTGAGGACTGACGAGAAGATTGCTGAGTTGGAAGAAGAGTTGAGTAGATTGCGTTGGGATATTGTGGGGTTGTCTGAAGTCCGTAGAGAGGGGGAGGACACGATAACCTTGAAATCCGGCAACCTGCTTTACTACCGGGAAGGTGACCAACGGTCCCAAGGTGGTGTTGGCTTTCTCGTTCACAAGTCCCTCACCAACAACATTATTACCATCGAAAGTGTGTCGAACAGGGTGGTATACCTAATACTCAGAATATCCAAGAGGTATTCGCTGAAGGTCATTCAGGTATACGCACCGACATCGTCACACCCAGATGATGAAGTGGAGACTATGTATGAGGACGTGAGTCGGGCCATTCATATGTCTATGACCCACTTCACTGTTGTTATGGGGGACTTCAACGCAAAGTTGGGCAGAAAAAACGATGATGAGCTGAGGGTGGGGCAATTTGGATTTGGGCAACGGAACCCTAGGGGCCAGAGGCTGGCTGATTTTCTGGAGAGAGAGGAACTCTTTATGATGAACTCTTTCTTCCAGAAGCCGCCTCATAGGAAATGGACCTGGATGAGCCCTGATGGTTCCACGAGAAACGAGATAGACTTCATCATGACCACCGAGAGACGAATATTTAATGATGTCTCCGTGATCCACAGGGTGAAAACCGGCAGCGATCACAGAATTGTACGAGGCACATTAGATATTAATGTTAAGCTCGAAAGGTCCCGCTTGATGAAGTCCACGCTCCGACCTACTCGTGAACATATCCAAAACACCGATGACTTCCAGCTCGAGCTCTCGAATCGTTTTACTTGCCTAGAGAACCTTGCGTCGGTGGACGAGATCAACAACGGGCTCGTGGAAACTGTCCAAACGGTGGGTGCTAAGTTCTTTAGACCCCGCCGTTCAAATAAACCGCAGAAATTCTCCGATCACACTGTAAATCTCATGGCCGAACGACGCTCGCTAAGATTGCAGTCTTCCGATGATGCAAAGTCATATAGGCGGCTCAATAGACAAATTTCGAAATCCTTGCGGCACGACATCCGTCTTTTTAATACTAATCATATTAAAAAGACAATAGAGCGGAACAAAGGCTCCAAAGTGTTCGCAAGAGATTTGTCTATTGGGCAAAGCCAATTGTCAAAGCTGAAGAGAGAAGATGGAAGTATAGCGTCGACCAAGGCAGAGGTATTGGAGGAGATCGAAAGGTTCTATGGACAGCTGTACGCTTCGGTCGCTAAGCCTGTTAGCAGCGCGGCCAAAGATCCAAGAGCCAAGCTGACCCGACACTTCACCGAAGATATCCCGGACATCAGCCTGTACGAGATTAGAATGGCCCTGAATCAGCTTAAGAACAACAAGGCGCCGGGTGATGACGGTATCACATCAGAGCTTCTGAGAGCGGGTGGAACACCGGTACTAAAAGTCCTCCAGAAGCTTTTCAACACCGTCGTCCTCGAGGGCATCACGCCAGAAGCATGGAACAGAAGCGTGGTGGTGTTGTTTTTCAAGAAAGGTGACAACACCTTATTGAAGAACTACAGACCCATCTCGCTTCTGAGCCATGTTTATAAGCTGTTTTCAAGGGTCATTACGAACCGTCTCGAGCGCAGGCTTGATGACTTCCAGCCTTCCGAACAAGCCGGTTTCCGAAAGGGCTTTAGCACCATGGACCACATTCATACGCTGCGGCAGGTTATACAGAAGACCGAAGAGTATAACTTGCCTCTTTGCTTAGCGTTTGTGGACTATGAGAAAGCCTTTGATTCGGTCGAGACTTGGGCTGTGCTCGAGTCTCTCCAACGATGCCGTATTGACTATCGGTACATCGAAGTGTTGAAGTGCTTGTATAATAACGCCACTATGTCGGTCCGAGTACAGGAAGAGAGCTCCAAGGCGATCCCTTTAAAAAGAGGCGTAAGACAGGGAGACGTAATTTCTCCGAAACTGTTTACGGCTACTTTGGAGAACGCCTTCAAGCTCCTGGAATGGAAAGGATTCGGCATCAATGTCAATGGCGAATACCTCACTCACCTTCGGTTTGCCGACGATATAGTAGTCATGGCAAAATCGATGGAAGAGCTCAGCACGATGCTCGAAGGCCTCAATCGGGTTTCTCAACAGGTGGGTCTTAAGATGAACATGGACAAGACGAAAGTCATGTGTAATTCCCATGTTGTACCCACCCCGATCTCTGTTGGGAACTCGGTTCTTGAAGTCGTTGACTCGTACGTCTACCTAGGACAAGTAGTCCAGTTAGGTAGGTCCGACTTCAAGAAAGAGGCCAATCGCCGAATCCAACTCGGCTGGGCAGCGTTCGGAAAATTGCGTAGCGTCTTCTCGTCCGACATACCTCAGTGCCTCAAGTCGAAAGTTTTCGACCAGTGTGTGTTGCCAGTGATGACTTATGGCACAGAAACGTGGTCTCTCACTATGGGCCTTATTAGTAAGCTCCAAGTAGCCCAACGAGCTATGGAGAGGGCTATGCTCGGAGTCTCTCTGCGAGATCGAATCAGAAATGAGGAGATCCGTAGAAGAACCAAAGTTACCGACATAGCCCAACGGATTGGCAAGTTGAAATGGCAATGGGCAGGGCACATAGCGCGGAGGACTGATGACCGATGGGGTCGGAAAGTTCTCGAGTGGAGACCACGTATCGGCAAGCGCAGCGTAGGACGTCCACCCACAAGGTGGACGGATGACCTCATTAAGACCGCAGGATCACGCTGGATGCAAGCCGCTTCCAACCGGTCTTATTGGAGATCCATAGGGGAGGCCTATGTCCAGCAGTGGACTTCTTATGGCTGATGGATGGATGGATGGATGGATAATGAATGCTATGTAATTTCATTGTACAATGTATGTACATGACATACTGTTGGTGTGTAAAATTATAATGCAATTTTACTTGCGTAATTGTGTATGTACCTAAGTTAAGTATGTAATAATGTAATTGTAACTTAAGTTTGTACTTGCCGCGCCCTCAATACAGGGTATATGTATATGCCATATATTTAGTTAATCTAGTTTTTAACTGAATTATGTATATATTTGCAATAAATAAATAAATAAGTACTGTTTTTGTTTTGCGGATTACACTCGTCCGGTGTATTCCTGCTGTTTTAATTATACCGTCGGTCCACTTAATCGGAGGACATACTACACTGCACTAGCTGGTATTTAGTCTCTATTCGAGATTTTGACGCCCTCGGAGGCTATCCGTTCTTCAAACTATGTGCCTTGCCTAGTGACATTTTAGCTTACCAATCTGTTGGGCTATGTCGGCCACTGATTCGTCTGCGGATGTCCTTACTCCTGATTCAACCTCGTAGAGAAGCTCCAGGTGTAGTCCTCAATAGCATGAATTATGATTATTTTCATAACCACTTGCTGGGTAGCTGTTTGTGTTTAGCTCTACAACCCGGTCACAATATCTGTGTACCTGACTTCGTGACGTCATATCGAATTATCGGGACGTATCGAATGTTCCAGTTCACAGATAGTGAGATGAAGTTCACCGGGTCAGCTAGTTTTTGATAAAATTTACGTTCCGGGAGAAATAATGCCGTATTGAGAAAAAAAATCTTATTCAGGTGAAATCCCAAGAGGTATTTGATCCCTAATACAATATTTACTTACCTCTAAGGCTAGTCAAAGCCGTCATCCCAGCCTGTTAGCTGTTCGATATCAATACGAGATAGCCAATGAATACAAAACGCTGTTTACGCACGCCGTGTTTGTTTACTTTTACAGCATTGTTGTCCTGAGAACATAAACCGCTTTATTATGGTGTTTGTATTAAATATAAACAGGCAAATAAATTTTCTATTCATAGAAAATTTGTATAGAACACTTATCGTAAATAGATCTAGTCAGGTTAGACAACTCTATTCGCAAATCGTTTCGCTGTTTTGTCAGCCTATTTAATTTTTGGTTGCCGTTAAAAAAATGTTTATACTAAAGTACGAGTATTAAAATATTTCATCATAAATATTTGTGAATGGGATTGGATCGTATTTTTCTTGGTATCTGTTTCGTAACGTAAAGTTTTTTACATGAGCGGGGTGTTAACCCGCCGCACAACCCCCAAAATGCCGGAGGACCACATCCTACTTTGGTCAGCGGGTCCATCGGACCTAGCCGGTAGTTAGCTAGGCTGTACTACCGACCGTTCCCCCATCCGCCATCCGGGGTAATTATATTAAGGGGTCATTATATTAAGGAATGATGATGGATGCGATTATATTAAGGAAAATTCTGGGGCCGACCAGGCGGGAAGATGGAAGTTGGAGGATCCGGAAAAACCGTGAAACTGAAGAGCTAGTGGCGGAGCCCAATATTATTGGTGAAATTAAATCCCACAGACTCCGTTGGCTCAGACATCTGGAACGGATGGAAGAGAATCGTGCCGTTAAGAAGGCTTATTTGGGCATGCCGGGTGGGCGAAGACCTGTTGGACGTCCCAAGTATAGATGGAGATGGAGAGATAAAGTGGCCGAAGACCTGCTGGAGATTGGAGTGAAAGACTGGCACCTACTCGCGCAGAATAGAGACAGATGGCGGACCTTGGTATCGGAGGCCAAGACCCACTTTGGGTCGCTGTGCCAACAAAGATGATGAAATATTTGTGATTAATTATGTTCGTTTGTACTCCAGTTTAAATATTAGCAAAACTAGTTCGTATGAACCTGATCACTAGCCTTGTTATCAGAATAAATAAGTCTTTTAATGAAGCTAAAATATAGGACATGTCATCTACGGTAGCGCCATGTTACAAACTAGCTGTTCATCCCTGCTTCGCCCGGGTACGAATGAATTAAAGCAATAAACCTTCTGGAAGAATTAATCTAAAAGATAGTGAGAACCGTATTGAAATCTATGGTGTGTAGATTGGAATAAATAAGCGGATACACAGACAGACACACAGAAATAACTGTTTTGCTTCATA
Organism: Hypomecis atomaria; assembly: GCA_964007245.1. Classification (NCBI taxonomy): domain Eukaryota; kingdom Metazoa; phylum Arthropoda; class Insecta; order Lepidoptera; family Geometridae; genus Hypomecis; species Hypomecis atomaria. Next base: position 3,446,740 of record OZ023296.1, on the reverse strand, counting down.
CTTTGTGGTGATGACAGCTGCGATCACCCATCCGAAGATTGGCCGTGCCCAACTTTAGTAACTTGGGTGGTCGACTGGTTACTTAAAAACATTATTGTTTTTGTCGCGAATAAATTCGCGCGACATTTAGTCAAGCTAAGTTATGATACCTAGCCATTTAATTTTTATCGACTTCCATAAAGGGGACGTACCATGTTCGTCTATTTTTATTTACATTTTTTTGTGTGTATGTTCGTCGATATAATCTTCGCCAATTGTGAACCGATAAAAAAATTAGTTCAAAAGGGGTTTGAGGTGAACTCATTTAAATTTTATTGAAATCGGCTAAGTCGTTTTTGATAAATCAATAATAATGTACATGGATGTCACATCGATTCGTGCAAACTATTCGAATTTTGTACACGGTAGAAGTCGGTGTTGCGATTTTTTGCGAAAAATAATTATCTCTTAAATATATTTCAATTTGTCAGATATTTTTGAAATAGCTTGTTACGAACCGAATTTTTTGAAAAATCGACTTTGTGACAAAATGAAAACAATCAGTTCAGTAAACATAGGACACGGTTTATTTTAACAGAGTTTGTTCACAAAACGTCGGCAAAAATCTCCAACACAAATAAAACTAATCCCATCAATATCAAAGTATCAAGGTGGTCCACAAAGCGAATTACTTTCCTATAACTACCTTCCCTTAAGTTCAGTGTACCTGAGATACAGTAAGACAACTGTCACAGTTTTTAAAGAAATACGTAATACTGATGCGGGAAATTGATCTTTATCAACGTGAACCGAAACGGCCTCTTCTTTTTCGTTCTCGGCGTTTCGCCCCGCGGGGCGAAAGAGGGCCTTCAAAAAGAGTCTTCGTCGATTCGCCCCGCGGGTCGAACAGCTTGCGGGGCGAAACAACGACAGAGCCGAATATCCTTGCTAATATTATAAATCCGAAAATGTGTTTGTTACTCTTTCATGGACCAACAGAGCGAAAGATAAACTTGTTTTTTGGTGTAGGCATAGTTCAAAAATCGGAAAATATTATAGGTTACTTTTATCCCTTAAATATAAAAGGCTCCTGTGGGATAGCATATAATAGTAGTTTATGCAACTGTCATATAATGAAGGGTATTAAAACACGAGTGTGAGTTTATGAAACGAGCGCAGCGAGTTTCATAATAGTAACGAGTGTTTTAATACCCGTGTTAAATGCAGTTGCATACACTACTTTATCTTCACTAATAAAAAATAAAAAATAAAAAAAAAACATATTGCGAAACATTAAATTCACGCGTACGTGTATTGTCACAGTGAACTTGGCGCCATTAAAATCTAACCAATGAGAGCGCAGCTGCGCGCGCAGGGCCAATCCGGAGCGAGCGCGCGATGTTATAATGAGATTTTACGATATCGATGTGGGTATTAAAACATCATGTGAAATTGCTTAAATTGAGTGTTTTGTTGTCTGCGCTATAACAGTAGTCATTATAAGTCAAGTATTGGAAACATAAGTAGAATGTTACAACATTAGTGTGGATAAACTAAATTATCACACGAGCGATGCCTCGAGCAAAATCAAGTGTACAATAATTTGGCATTTTCATTATAAAATACGGATATATCTGTTCATATGTCAAAAATTCTAATTTATAGCTTTATACAAGCTTTTATTAACTTGCAATGGATGTACCCATGTATGTATATAAGTTCGGGTGGAATCTTTCAAATTTAACCAACTTCCCGGTTTCCGATTGAGCTGAAATTTTGCACGCATATGTATATTGCATGACAATAATATGGTACTATGGAGCTGATCTGATGATGGAAACGGAAGGAACTCCTGTACTAAACAAGATAGATTACATGATTTCCAGGATCTCAAAGCTTGTATTTAAAATGTTATTTATAATATATACAATTTATATAATTTTACGTTTAAACTAAATAATCTTCATCGACTAAAGATATTCCTAAAATTTTCTCCTAACATAGTTTACTGACTTGTTACTAAACACCTTAAGCGGAAAAGTTCCGGCCCTTGACTCGTCCGCTCATAAAATGTGATACTCCAATAATCCCTATTTATAAGACAGAGTCTCCACGAGTCTTTTACTAGGCTTCTTATAATATCGGACAATTGAATAATTGCAACCACAGAATTCCAAGGAAATAATGTGGTCGATTGAGAAATCTGAAAGAGATGTATTGATCTGGCACTAGTTAGAAAAAGACATGAAAAATATATCGATTCAGTGACGGTGGTGCGGTGTGTGGTAATTTTTCATGTCGTAAGTAAACTCCAACAGAAACGATATACGTAAATTTTTGACAAACTCCAATACATATTTGCCAGTATAGACCAGATTTTTCATACATTTTTGTGGTTGAGAATTGCCTCGAGTTACGACAGCGTTATCCCTCTGGGTTCTCTGTTCTTGCAACTAACGCATCGCCTATCTGTATAAGACGTACAAATTTGGATATTTTCTTAAAATAATTCTAAGTGCCATGATAATAATATAAACTCTCGGTTAAAACGTGACACTAATACTAAGGATGTTTAACCATTGAACCGAACAGCCTGAATTCAATGTGGTAAATACTATGCTAGTTTAACAAGTGGCAAAGATATACCGTAGCATTTCCCACATGAAAACTTTACAAAGTGCTATGTAACACATTTATAGGTAAGTACGCTAGTACTCAACTGTGAAAACCTAATTTAAATCTATTTGATACTTTTTTTACCTGCGGCTCTAAATATTAAATCTGTCCAGTACCTCTATCATGGCAACTTTGATTAAGTTTCTGTCTTGATCTGTGGTCTAGATGGACAAATATAAACATCAATCACAAACAGAACGGCCCAGTTTTTTGACAATGTGCACGTACATAATTTTTGTATATAAACTGTCAAATATATGCACAATCTTAAAGTCAATTTAAAGGTTAAATATTACGTTTATTGTCGTTTAGCTTAGCCAATACGGTATCTAGACATATACATAATCAAAGCATGGCTAATAGACAAATTGTATTTTCTTCGAAGAGGAAAGAAAGTACGTAAACATTGACAACCGATGATAAAAGTGGACAAATGATTTAATCCCATTGACATGATACCGTGGAGATTTCTCCTAAAGCTCATAAAGTACAAGTCGCCAATAATCCGTATTTATTAAACCGGCCTGCGGCAGTCGGCGGCAGTCTGCAGATTACAAACTAACGAGATAACTTTCTTACGAGTGTACGTCTGAGCTTCACTAATCTGCTGGTCAAGGGTACAGAACGTAAGAAGACTTAGATGTTCCTGCTTTCTTTTCTGTCAAATAAAGTGAGAATGAGACTCTCTCCTCTAAATGAGAATATTAAAATTTCTTCAATCAGCTTTTTTGATATTTTTTTAAATGTTTATTTAACTAGCCTGTGGCAGTTGGCGGCAGTCTGCAGACTACTAACTAACGAGATAACTTTCTTACGAGTGTACGTCTGAGCTTCACTAATCTGCTGATCAAGGTAACAAAGAACCAACGCAAGAAGACTTAGATATTTCTGCATTTTTTTTAATTATCTTATACTACTTATATACTCATATTAATCAATTAAATGAGATATACTTCGTACTTTAAAACCGAATTCAAAAATTAGGTTCTCAATTTGACTCCATATTTTTGTAAATAATATGTACTTTGCAAAAAAAAATGTAATCATTTCGAAGACTTTTTTTTGTTTCGTAGATCGCACTTCAGCGGTGGTTAAATTTAAACGATATTTTCGCCAATTGTGCACCAAATCAAAAAATCTTTTTATAAGTTCAAAAAGGTATACTCCCAAGTCCCATTTCGATTTTATTGAAACCGGCTGAGCTGTTTTTGAAAAATCAACAATAATATAAAAATTGTATACATCAATTCGAGCGAACTCTTCAAATTTTGTACACGATGGCAGTCGGATTTGCCATTTTTTGCGAAAAATTATTATACCGTATCAACTATTCGTAGTCCTCGCAAATAGACGGAGCAAGTTAAGCGAGTGGTGTAGACAGTGGCGCGAAAATTCGCCCGTCCACGCTCCAAACAACTTAATTAGGGAATAAACGGGAGCGTGCGCGAAACTACAGTTTTGGACATTCTTTCATAGGGATATTGATGATGGGGAACAAGTTGGGAGAAATATGGAATTATAACTTGGTTGTAGTAAATTATATTTGTTGATGTGATCTTGCAGATATTAACCAACTTTATGTTATAAGTATACGCTATGATGACCTAGCTAGAGATTGCAAAAAAATTTGAATTGTCAGGTTGTGAGTTTTAACTCCGGTCAAGTATTGAAGAAGTTTTTGGAATTTTTAATAACATATATAACTTGAAAACGTGAAATCTAAAACCTGTAACTGACTTAACCTCCCTTAAGGTCAGGTCAGGCCTATGTTCAACGATGAAGTACTAAAAACTAATACATTAATTAAAACATTTCATGTATGTTCATCCTTGACCGAATTATTGAAGTAATAAAAAGTTAGAAGATCAATCAATCAATAATACAGCGAGACATTTTATTCAGTGCACAAATTTTTATCGCGCAATAGAACATATAATAAAACATATTTCACTCATAAAAAGATCAACTTTTTTTTCATCAAATTTTTTGTCAAACTATCCCAAAAATAATTATATGGCATGCACCTTACACTCCAGACAATAACTACTACCTAAAACGTATAGCTAGATCTGTCAAGGTCAGTGCTACCCCTCACCGTAGGTAAATAGTCGGCGCGGCGTACAACTCGCCCCTCTCTTAGTAGGTACAACACCTACGTCTCGCAACGCTGCCGTAGGTATTCAGACGTAGGGTGACGTTGATTACCCCGTTTATCTGCATACTTTCTCTTGAAGTTATTTCAATATTTTTGTACCAAAGTGAGTGCAAGTAAAATAGAGGTTTAATTGTTTGTTTATTATACTTTCCGTATGCAAAGTTTGTGCACTGGAAATAAAATCACCCTGTAAAATCAGTGTCATTCAGTAACTATGGAACTTTACTACTCTATCAAATATATCACATATAAAATGTCATGATAGAGACTGTGGATGATCCAATTGCTTGTTATGTAGTGGTAGTTTATGTAGTTTGAGATTATATTAGTCTTGAATTTACTCGTAGTTAAAAGCACTTGCCCTAGTAAGTATGTGTCATTGTCATATGTCATTTTGAATCATATTACCTATGTAAATAATCGGTCAAGTGCGAGTCGGACTCGCGCACGAAGGGTTCCGCACCGTATGGAAGCCCCCCTTCATATATTTTTATTTTAATTTAAATACTTATTTTTGAATGAATTATAGCTACAACTAAATATTCTGTTAATATTTCGAGCATATGCCTGTTGGCGTCATTAAAATCGAGCAAAAAACGTCACGTTTCTTGTATGGGGGCTCCCATACAAGAAACGTGACCTGAAATATTTATTTTATTTTAATTTAACCACTTATTTTTAAAGTGAATATTTCAAGCATCTACCTGTCGCCGTTACTAATATCGAGCGAAAAACGGCTAAAAATTCATGTTTGTTGTACGGGAGCCCCCCTTAAATATGAATATTTTTCTGTTTTTAGTATTTGTTGTTGTAGCGATAGCGGCAACAGAAATACACCATATGTGAAAATTTCAACGTTCTAGCTATCACCGTTCATGAGATACAGCCCGGTGACAGACAGACGGACAGACGGACGGCGGAGTCTTAGTAATAGGGTCCCGTTTTTACCCTTTGGGTACGGAACCCTAAAAACTATATAATTTAAAATGTTCAAAAATTCAACTAGTATAATACAAATGTATTAAACCAGTTGATTTTTTTTTAATGTGTTTTTATTTCGCGGTCACGATGTTCCAACAAAGTGTATCTACTTAACCCTGAAAAAATCGACAGAATAATTTCACGAGAGCTAACCTTACGTTCTATTTCCATTAAGGTAATGACTATCTCGTGGTTCTAATTGCAAATGAGGAGGTTAGGAAGGATTATACCTGATTCAGTCTAATCTCAGCGTATTCAGTTGACCTGATAACTCCGATAAGGCTTAAAAGTGGTTTCAGGCCACAGCTTTGAATGTAGTTAAAGAATTTGTTATTAAATTTAGAGATCCTCAGTGAAAGCGTATTCTTAGTTGGTTATTGTTGTAGTCTTAGTCCTGAAGTCTAAATATATTTTTTTTATATTATGTAGGTTATTATTATATACTACGGGACCAATCGCCCACTAAAATTACGAGATAAATAAATACCTCATCATCCATGCATCATGTTTTATTTATCTCGTAATTTTAGTGAGCGATTACTCCCGTAGTATATAATAATAATGTTTTCAAATTGCGAAAGTTAAAAACAACATTATATAGGTTGTATTTTTTTGTATAAAAAATCTTAAATCGTTATTTCGGCCATAGACGTCACTGCTAGACTTAGGCCTATAACTCGTACAGATTACCAATATGGCTGGTTGGAAGCGGCTTGCGTCCAGTGCAATCTTACGTTACAACAATTACATCTATCTGCACATATTTCATTTTTATCATCAGTAATACAAACAAAATAAACCATATAATTATGTTTCGCTTAAAATGGCTCAGTCGACATCAACTCTTCATTAAATTAGACGATTGATTCGACTTAAGACCTCAGCGGGGCAATTCTGTCAACCGATCTCGTCACCAAAGTGATACGCTCCCGAATCCCTCTCGCTTTTCTGACAGTTTTGATAGCTCAAAACTGTCAAAAAACGAGAGAAGCTCAAGAACGCGTCACCTCAGCAATGAGATCGGTTAACAGAATCGTCCCGCAGGACTTATAGACTCCTAAACAACTCAATACTCAAATAACATCATCCAACTACAAGACTCCTAAAAGGATACCTAAGAGCTTTGATAACGAGATTAAGTTGTAGGACGGATTCCATGTGAGGAATGTTAAAAAATAATTAAATTAAAACAAAATCAATATTAAAAGGGTTAGCTAGCCCATACAAGAAAAGCAATTTTTTTGCTCGATATTAATAACGGCAACAGGAAGGTGCTTGAAATATTCACAGAATATTAAGTTGTAAATTCTCTTCAAAAATAAATCATTAATATAAAATATATTAAGGGGGCATCCATACGGGACGGAACACTTCGTGTGCGAGTCCGATTCATACTTGACCGATTAGTAGGTGATCACCGACCTAATTATAAAAAATAAGAAAACCAATGAGTCATATGATTTTAAACAGTAAAACAGGACAGGTTGTTTACAGTGGACGTTCTTTAGCTGAAATACTCGTATGTCTTACTTACTCGTACTTAAAAAAAAGGTCTCAATTCGTTCGTTGGTTTTTTTTTGTATATATGTTACGTGAATGATTACGCCGTCAATGATAGATAAATTTTGATGAATATGTTTTTGTTCGGGAAATCATTCCCAGAGGTAGTCCCATCTAAATATTATAGAAATCGACTCGTTCATTGAATCTTTTTTGGAAAATCAATAATGTTAAAAAAATTATCACAACGATTTGTGTAAACTATTTGAATTGAATTATTTGAACCGTGTACTGACATGGTTCAAATCGGCTGGGCCATTTTTGGTGAAAAATAATAAAGTAGTTTATTTTGTTACAATTACTGATGACAAGGATAGAATATAAACACAAACGTTCGCGTGTAAAGCACATATAGTGCTCGAATAATAAGATCAAGAAAACAAAATACCTTAATGTAATTACTAAACTACCTCGAAAATAGACTAAGAAATTTCTATTTGTCTTACTTTTGTCACCAACTAGGTAAGTTTGTTAGTTAGAAAGGGTATTAGGGTACATTCCTGACATGGAATCCGTCCTAGAACTCAATCTCGTTATCAAAGTCTTTACGTATCCTTTTAGGAGTCTTGTAGTTGGATGATGTTATTTGAGTATTCAGTTGTTTAGGAGTCTATAAGTCCAGATGGGTGATTCTCTATGAAAACAAGCGCGTATCGCGCTCTTTGTTTTTGAGAAATTCGAGTGAAAAATATTTAGTTTTCAAATAACATAACTTAATCTCGGTTTATATTTGATTTTTTACGTAATTTAACATTAAATTTCATCTAACTTTTCACCAAACAAAATGCACGGAATAAAAAAACTTACTTAAAACTTATAGAGAATCAGGCCCCTGAGGTCTTAAGACGAATCAAACGTCTAACTAATTTAATAAAGAGCAGGACGGATTAAAGTTGCGAATGTATTTCAAATCGGACAAGTGCGGGTCAGACGCTCCCGTACGAATCTCGGAAAACTTACGAAACCTGCAACCAAGTTGTTAAAACCTTCTTGACAGACGGTTTCACAATAATATCATTAATTTTCTCTTTATATCAATAAGTAGCTTCGCTTTAAGGTTTTAATTAAATAAGTTCCTGCTTTATGGTAATATGTACGAAATCTTCGGTGGTTCAGTTCGACTTGCCTTTGTCTAGTTTTTTTACTATTTTATTTCGGTACGTGCACTAAATATTTTTAATACTACTTAACCAAACTTAAGATAAAGAATTAATAATAAAGATTTAACAATTGAACTTATAATAAGTTGAGTTTCAACACTTGCTATTTAATCTAGTTATAATCCAGTTTCATAAGTCAATTTTAGTATGATTAATATAAAGTTTATTTAAATTAATTTTATTATCATTGTTAAATAATGTTATATTTATTAAATTGACTTAATTAGAGAGTACTTAATTTTAAGTCTGACTTATGATTTTATTATTTTACATTAAATTATCTTTGAAAAATTTTTTTTTCAGCTTTAAATAAATTAATTTAATCGACCTAACTTAAAATATTATCCTTGTTGATTTTTTCCAAGATAATTTTATAATAATTCTGTCTCACACCTATGATAAACATTAACCTGTGTACATAGTATTATTTCCATCTTCCATGTTCTGTATATAAATACAGTTATCTTACCATAACAAGTTGACTGCGGAACTAAGCTTGTCAGAATAACATCACCGCGACTAAATCAGTACCTGCATTACTTGGTATGCATGTATACGGAAAGTCATCCAAACCCTCACAAACCCAAATCTACTCCACTTGTCTCCTCTATCTGTCTGATTTTACAAAGTTAACAAATATATCACAAAGAAAAACCACCTTTCTAGCTTACAACGTAAGGTGCAAGCGAACAGCAAAGTTAAAACTGTAGGTCTTCACAGAGGCGTTTGACGTTGAATCTCTGATTAGTGATGCACCCGTCAATTGTCAATTTATCGATTAACCAGTCGAGTGGTAAGTTTATTTACGTAGCGTGCGTTGAAGCGTAGCGATGTAGATACGTGTTCGTTCAGGTATTGTAATCTATTGGAAATATGGCTGTCACTTTATAAGTCGTCTTGCTCAGTGGAGAAGAAACCGGTCACCAAGAAAATAAGTGGTTGTGGCTTTGTTCTATTCGGTTGAGTCACTATTTACTACAAAGCTTAGTAGTCTGTTTATAATATTTTATCTAGTTTAAACATATTTACAGCTCATTGGCTATTTTTGTGAAAAATATTGGTTAAACTGTAAAAAATAACTTTTTTTATATGCCAATAAGTATAATTAGCAAAAAAAAATTTTTCTTCTTTAAAATTACTTAGAGAACAGAGTATTAAGGTTGCTTAATTAGTTTTATATTCAGTCGCTTCCGACCGGTCTTGTTAAAGACCTATACGGGAGGCTTATGTACAGCAGTAGAAATGCTATAGCAAAAGCAAAAATAATGCTACTAATAAAATTAAATAAATACATTGACAAGCTCTCAATTCAGGGCAAACCCTCGTTTGTTGACTATTATCACAGTGGTTAAGTTGCGTAAGTCGATTAACTTTTTTTCCTTAACATCTTAATTAAATTGCGACCCTGAAATATCTCTTTAATTTCTGAAAAGAATAATTATAAAATCTTTTATTTTTTATTTTTTTGTCTATTATATTATATTTACCTTTGTACATAAAAATACTTTGCATTAGTACAAATATTGCTATGTAATGAAAGTAAAAATATATATCTAATAATAGCTCAAAATATATTAAATATACATATTTTAATGTAGTTTAATATTTTATCAATAAAATTATAAACAAGGTAACGATATGCCCTTTGCCTAGAGCAAACATACGACGGGTCACTATTAGCAGAGCGCTTGACTGTTCTCTAGTTCCCGCATATCTTGATTGTGCGCTTCAACACTCATATACACAATACACTTTGTACTTTGTATACTTCAACATTAAACAACATTAATTAATATCTTAAATATGTAGATACGTAATATGTATACGTGGAATTCAAGTTTATGAAAATAAAACGTTACAAAAGTATACCTAAAGATTTATTTTATCGATAAAATTATAATGTAAACATCGACATGCCCCTTGCCCAGAGCAAACACTCGTCGCGTCACTATTGGCAGAGCTCTCCACTGCTCGCTAGTTCCCGCATATCTTGATTGTGCGCACAAACACTTATGTACACAATACACATTGTATACCTCAACATGAAAACTTAATTAATATACCTAAATATGTAGATACTACGTGGAATTAAACTTTATGAAAATAGAACATTACAAAATTAGACCTTATGATTTATTTTATCGATAAAATTATAATGTAAACATCGATATGCCCCTTGCCCAGAGCAAACACTCGTCTCGTCACTATTGGCAGAGCGCTCGACTGCTCGCTAGTTCCCGCATATCTTGATTGTGCGCACAAACACTCATACACATTTGCGTATCGTTGATTCTGATTTAATCCGTATATTTCACTCTACATTACCTTGTCAGTTGAGTTTAATGGACTATATTGTCTTTATTTCCAAACGTAATTTTAAAATAATATTCTTTATTTAACGGCATAGAGTCATTTTGTAAAAACAATCGCCGTCTTAATAACTATAAACTAAATAATTGTTACTACTTAGTAGTTCTTGGAAGAGTAGACGTCGCGAGTATAAAATTTAATTTATAGCATTTTCGAGTAATTTGTTCTCGAAAACGCATAATATGAACATGCAAAAATATTAACAAGTGCTAAGTCCATAGGGTTCAATGTAGGGTACTTTTTCAACAGAATCTTCATAAGCCCATTTCGATAATATTTGGAAATATGGAGACATATTGCCAAATGTTACAGAAATTGGCTGACAATAGACGCTTAAAAAACTGAGCCTTTTCTCGAGGAAATCAACCCCTTCCTCTCAAATTACCGATACCGAATAAATTACCGGTGACTAAAACAAATAACCTACAATCTGTGTATCAAGTTTGTCGAAATTCGGTAAAAATACGACCTGCACGGGAGAAGGAACATCAAAACAAACAGACAGATGTTTACCAACAGAGACGCTTCGCTCGGCCAAAGTCGCAGTTAAAAGTGAACTTTTAAGCCTAAATCTCTTACATAGATTTCATCATCATTTCAGACGTCAGCTACTATAATCAAGACTCTCCTACAGATTTTCAATCAGTTTCATTGAAAGCAGCCTGCAGCCAGCGCAATCTTACTAACATTATCCAGGTTATACCTACGTTACCCAAAAAAAGGATCACGTTACATTTTTAGTAAAAAAAAGGTTAAACGGAAATAACATCACTGACTTGTTTATTCTACAGATGACGTTCTCCAATAGAACTAAGAAATCGTATTTACAAGACAAGTATTATGACTAAAAACTTTCATCAAACATAGGTAATCATTCATCAAACACAATCTTGGCAAATGCGAGACCCTAAGTACTACTAGCGCCATCTCCCAGTAGATCTCCAAACTACGGAGAAAACGAAGAAAGGTTTACTTACACTTTTACTTTCTACGAAATAGCAGTATTACAAAATATTATTCAAAGCCTTGAAACAAAGGAAAGTTTCATTAAAATTGCAACAAGCACTGCACTGGCTGAGACTTGTAGCACTGCTACAGTGCTACGTGAGTACTTATCGTAGTGCTACGAGAATACTACGAATGGTGTCGTAGCTGCTACAATTTTATTTTATTTATTCCTAGCGTTTGCGTTTGAGGTCTAACAGTTTCAATATCCATTTTGATGATAGAATATGATTAAAGCAAATATTTATACTAGATTATTAATATTTTTACCAGAAAATTACAAAAATACAAGCGAAACTAATATAGATTACATTGATAGTTGAATTAGGCAGAAACAATTATGTATCGTAAAGACCCGTGCTTGCGCTTACAGGCTTAGCAATAAAAATAGGTTCGTTGACACTAGTACTAAAAACTCTGACACCAGGGCTAGTCACCCGGCCTATAGGAACTCACTTTGACATTAGAATGAAATTTACTAGGCTATATATATTCCAGTGCTTTAATAATAAGTGTACAGTACACTTATTACTTTGTTACAAAGTACACTGTGTACTTTGTTATATCATTTTGCAAAGTATTTTTCTTTTTATACTAAGCTGTACTAGTGTTCCAAAATATCTACGTAATACGAAACACATCTATATTCCAAGTTTGATCCACACAACTTCACAAAGCACGAGTAAACAACACCGGGCAAACTTAAGTACCGTATTCAATTACAAAACGGAGTTCATTTCCTAAGTTACTCCCCCCCTTACTTTAGACACTATCAGTATTAACTAAAAGCTGTAATGAGACAGTTTGTAAGCCACTCCGAAAGCAACCCCCGAAATAAAATTTATGAGATTGACTTAATGGGATTAAGGGCTAGGGACCGACTTGTTAGTCCGCTGCTTTAGAAATTAAAGGTAAATGTTAGTGCTGTATTGCGCCGTAAATTTTCAGGATGACTGGAAAAATAAATGAGAATTATTTATTTGTGGTTGTAAAAAATAAGGGATGAAAATTTGGTCTGGGTTGGGAGCTGCGTGGTAATTTTAAGCGTTCAAATAAATTTTTTTTTTTGGGATATCCAGAGAACAATCAAAATTATCTATATGTAGGTAAGCAAATAATTATCTCTCTGTGTTTTGGTTTACGTAGAACTCGTGATAGATAGGTTGATACAGTTACTGAATAATGATCATGTATGGGCAAGCGTAGTGTTGGACACCAACCACGAAAATGACAAACAATCCCCGCGAAACTTCGACTGACAATCTAAGGCGTAGTTTCTTTGTACGTGTACATGTGTGTGTTGTGTCTGTACACGGCGAGGCATAGCTTTGCCGGCCTCACTTGTTTGTTCACAACATTCTGTCTTTTTGATTTTTTACTTGATCTGAGTAACTGAATAGTTTTATACTAGCACGCATTCCGATACCTAATATGAATTAAAACCGTTTCTAAACCATTAAAAACTATTTCAAACTATATTTCACTCATGTTTCCAAGCTTTCAAAAGGGAAATCGTCGGTGAAAGCTTCAAGCGTAGTTAGGAACTTCCTGTTCGTCTCGGAGACGTGTTTATGGTACCGCAAGCACTCCACTACAGTTGCTGGTGCATTTTAGACTGCAATTTAGGGTTAACTCGTATTACAAATTGCTGTAAAAGAGTTTGTGGCATTTGATTGGAAAAGAGCATTACTTTTTTTTATGTTGAAGACTTGGTTTTACATTATCAGATTAGAAAGTTAATTGGTAAAGAGTGTTTTATGTTACCTAAAAACTTATAACTGGCAACTACACGAGCTGCACAACCTTATCCTACAATCCCCTTTTTACTACAGGAAAATTAGGAGGACGCCATATTACCACCCCTACACTGTCGATTTTCCTTCGATACGTAAGAAGCGGTTTGACTCAACATTTCTGATTCGTACCGCCAGGGAATGGAACAATCTTCCTGCTTTCCTGTTTCCTAAGAGATATAATCTAAAGCTTTTCAAGGTCAGAGTAAATAGGTATCTTCTAGGTCTGCGTGCTTCATCTTCGACCACAACGTCGCTTACCATCAGGCGAGTTGGTGGTCAAACGCGGACTTATTTGCGTTACAAAAAAACTATAATGTCTAAAAAAACCTCCTACAAGTTCCTTAAAACGATTATTTGTTTTATGCTACAAAAAAGCCGTCATAATATTATGGCAAGCAAATTATGGGCTGCATTATTTACTTTGTAGAGAAATATTTTAAAATGGATTGTTGTTAGTAAGGCTGCTAAATTTACCTATTGAGAGTATGTAGTGCGATTGAAAAATATCATTAAATTATCAATAAATAAAAAAGTTAACATACAGGTCCGTTCCTAATCATGATTTATTAATCTCGTTATTAGGTAGTATATTTTTGTAAATTCACTTTTTTTTCTTGTTGTTGAAATCTTCGAGAAGATTAGCAAAACTCTACAACGTTTAAGGACTTGACACACTGAATACGGACTCTTTTTGGTTTTGACAATGTTTTCATGTTTTAAAATAGGACCATAAAAACCAACTAAAAAGTTTTTTAGCCACTGAATTGAACTGCAACAGCAATTCCTAGTACTCAACTTATTAGCTCGAACATTTCTTTAGATCCAAACACAAAGGACAAACTTTTGTCGGCACAATAGAGAGGTGCTTGCACTCAATACGAGTTCAATTTCTTTCTAGATGTTCTTAGTTCCAATAAAGATTTTTCTTAATATAATACGAAATACGACAATGCCTTCGAGGATGCTCGGTGGAGCGGACAAGACAGTCTATTAAAATACTCATTCCAATTACTGAAGAATCGAACACCATTATATTTGTCGGTGGAAAGCATCCGAGCAAATGAAAATGATTGCTCAAAGGTTTTTGTGATGGCAATATTGAGACAGTTCGTTTTTCAAATGAAGGGGACATTTTGGATGTAAAAGATTTTGCATATCTTTTTATACTCCAATAGCTGCCCGTCCCGGTTTCGCCTGGGCACGATTGTCTAAAGAAGACAAAGAGTAAGGATCCTAATTTTTTTTGAAAATATGATACATTAATAGTATAGCTTTCTAACAGTGAAAGAATTTTCTAAATTGGTTCAGTAGTTTCGGAGCCTATTCGATGCAAACAAACAATCAAATCTTTCCTCTTTATATATTGGTATGAGTAAAATCAAATAGCCAACTATGTGTAGGATTTCGCTTTGCTTTTTATTTTGATTTAATTATGTTTTATTAATATTTTATTTGAATTAATTATGTAATTATTTAGAGTTAAAATATACATTGCGCTGTAATTGCATGAAAATACTTTTTAAAAACATTATGATTTCATTTATATTAAAGAAATTAGGATGCTTTTTACACATTTCTTTTTTTATTTTATATTGTAAGTCTTCATTCCACTATGGTTTCGACCGCATCTGGCGGTCTTTTTCAAGATTCAAGTACTAGCACACGGGTTCGTGGGTGCATATACCTATAGTAAGCTTATGCTTGAGTGATAATACATGTGTTATATTTTAATTAAAAAAAAATCTGTAAGATTAATAACATCAATTTAAATATAGCAGAATGTGAATAAAATAGTTTTTTATAGCTCAAGGTTTTCTAAACGTGTATACAGTTACTGGTAATCAATTAGCATCCTTTTAAGGCCATATGCGTATGAAGGAATTGTAGATCAGACGTTTGAATTAGTATTTTTTAGATAATTTTTAATTCCCTTCCTTCCGGGACTACCACCTGCGGAACTCAATGTTGCCGTAGCAGTACTACGCTTCTATGCGCTGTTAACTTAGACTTAACTTAGTAAGTAGAAGAAAGAAGCGGGTGCGATAGAGTTATGGAATGTTAGAAAGAATAACGAAAAAAAATTGTTCGGAAATTTGCGGAGATTTAGGATAAAATGATTTTAATTTCATAGAGTGCTTTCCACAATATATTTATCTCAAAGAATTGTCTTTGTGATAACATTACAAAATTCTGTCGTGAGCGAAGGAATGAAACTGCGTCTTTCGGATCACTAGCTCGATGCTTTTCAGGGTTCCGTACCCAAAGGGAAAAACGGGACCCTATTACTAAGACTTCGATGTCCGTCTGTCCGTCTGTCTGTCGCCGGGCTGTATCTCATGAACCATGATAGCTAGGCCGCTGTTTTTTTTTACAGATGATGTATTTCGGTTGCCGCTACAACAAATACTAAAAACAAAATAAAATAAACATTTAAGGGGTTCCCATACAACAGACCTGACTTTTTAGACATTTTTCGCTCTATATTAATAATGGTACCAGGTAGATGCTTGCAATTTTCACAGAATATTTAGTTTTATATTCCCTTCAATAATCAAATTAAAATAAAATAAATATTTAAGGGTGGCTCCCATACAGTACGGAACCCTCCGTGCGCGAGTCCGACTCGTACTTGGCCGATTATTCAACTAAGCTAGTTCGCCTGTGACGCTTCGCCAAATTTAGTGAAGTGCTTATCATTTTTACCAACTTTAAAAGAAAGAGGTAGGTTCAAATCCTGCGAACGCGACAAACTTTTGAAATGTTTATCACAAAGACAATTCTTTGAGATTTGGGATAAGTTGTAAAACAAAAATTGTTTGTGTTCATGTACAGAATAAAGATATGGATAATATTAAGAGGATGCTAATTAATTTTCAACAACCCTCTTTGCTCTTTGATCTTACATATATTATTAACAGATTTATGTTCTCAACAATCTTAAACTACACCATTTTCATAGGAAATAGGATACCTAAGTTTCTAAACAGAAATTCAAGCCTTTAAATAAGGAGGTCAGTTACCAAAATACCTACGTTTCTCGACCGCAACCACAGGCCTGAGTCGTGAACTGGACGACGAGGCGTTTGTCAGACGTGTTTATAACGCCACAGGCTATATTAAGTACTTTTGGTACCTGTAGAACCTCAAAGTATTTATTCTAAAGTTGATATACCTCCGTGAATCAGTAAGACAATGCAGTAGAGAGCAAAGCAGATTTTATGGAACAATTAGGCCGGAAAGTTTCAAGAATGTTCACAATAATGCATTGTTTATGGCATCCGGCAGCAAGGTGAACCAACGATCTGAACTATAGACCATATGAATATGCTTCCAACCGGACTTATTAAAACTTCAGGGATCTGGTGGTGGTACGGCAGAATAGATTGCTATTTGGTATCCGCTTTATTTGCCATCGAATCGAATGAGGTGTCATTCGTTCATCAGCCGTAGGACGTCTTTTTTTTTTAACGCAAATAAGAAACAGGAAAGCAGAAAGACTGTTCCATTCCCTGGCGGTACGAATCAGAAATGTTGAGTCAAACCGTGGTAATGTGGCGTCTTCCTACTTGTCTTTCTACTTTACGTCTACTGCTTAACCTATATTCAGGCCCATGTGTGAGGCATGCCTCACCAGTAGATTTCCAATAAGCTCGTTCAGAACCAGCCTGCATCATTGGTAACTGACCTACCGGACCTGACTAATAGTGAAATAACTATCACATTAAGCCCGATTACCTAGGCGCCAGCGTAAATTTAATAGCAACGTAAAAAGCGTTCTCTCTGTCGAGCCTAAAGTGAAAAAAAAAACAGAACTATGCTAATTAGCTAATATAATAATTACGATGGCGCCTCTGTAATCGGGCTTATTATAGGCATAGCTGAAATATAGTAGCGCTCATAGCGCAGTTTGACTAAGGTGTGTATCATCGATCACCAAAGTTAAACAACATTTGACACGGTAAATCTTCGGATGGTTGACTGCGGCATTTACAACTGAGACTTACCGTGACTTGTCAATGATTATCACATTAGATAATCCAAAAACGCCAACTTTTGCCTACACTTGTACCTACATTTACTAAAGCTCCTATATAGGCTCCTAAATACTAGTAAGTATGAGCCTTTGTAAATCTACAAAACAAGCAAATTCGATAAGTTTAAACAGTCCTTTGTTGGGCAGTAGATCCCCATATCAAAGGCGATCCGTTCACGCTTCATTAGCCGCACATAACACTATCTCGGTCGCACAGGACAAACGCTTGATCCCTCGGAATCTTCTCGACTTGAATGAAATTTACGCTGCCGGTTAAATTCCATTTAAAATGAGATTTGTTTTAGGTGAAAATGTGGTTTGTTGAAATTTTATTGAAATTTACAACATGTTATTTGCGTACTTATATTCAAAGTCTCAGCACGATCATGACAGGGTGGAGCGTGCCGCATTGCACCGCAGAAATTCGCTCAAATTGTTTTCGTAAAGAGAAACATTTTCATTAGCTAGTAACTAGTATAGCTCATTATTTTAACCTACTTCAAAATAAGAGGTTTTTTAGGGGGGAAATTTTATCGAAATTAGCTAAGTCTTTAGGAAAAAACAACAACAACGTGAAAATGACTATCCGTGCGAACTATTCAAATTCTGTACACGATTGAAATCGGTTATGCCATAATTGGCGCAAAATCAATTATTCTTAGAGATATGTAGATTAAAATCCCTATATTAAAAACCAATTTTATCATCATACAAAGAATACATCAAACTTAAATTTAAAAAAAAAAACTAGTACTTAAGTGGCAGTCTTATCGCTATCCGTGATCCTTCCAAGCTGTCAACAATAATAAATACAGTACCAGCCTTTTTTAATATCCCACTGTAGGACGTATGCCTCTCTTGAAGGGTTTTTAGGCCATATCCACCACCGTAGCCCATTGCTGATTGTTGGATTCACATACAACATCGAATTTCTTCTACGGACAAAGGTTTCCTCACGATGTTTTCCTTCACTGAAAAGCCAGTGGTGTGAAATCGGTACATAAATTCCAAAAAACTCATAAGTACGGGACGGAATTTGAACCCATGACCTCACGATTGTAATGCGTAAAAAACTCATCTGCTTCCTACGTTTTGCCGATTGGCTTTTCGGTGACGGGAATCATTGTTAGGCAAGCTTCCATACTTTTGTAGAAGAAATTATAAGGCGTAACAATGTGAATCCACCAAACCGCACTGGGCCAGCATAGTGTAATATGCCCAAATGTCCCTTCGTGAATAGGCCTACCTCTTGCAGTGGATTACTAAAATATCCGGTACAGGTACATATAAGTTTTTGGAGGAACGTCGTAAACGTAATTCACTCACGGAAAAAATATTCAGCTGTCATCAATTGTGTATGTTATGTTGTATTGTGCAGCCAAATGCTCTTCCAGCTTCTACTCTACCTCAGCAATAAAAGCTTGTAAAAGCTACCTAGAACAGTCCTCGGCAATCTTTTTCTATCATCTTCATCATTCAATAGTCGATTTCTCCGAGACTTTTTTAATTAAGTAAAACACAGGTGTTACTCACGTTTGATTTTTAGTAGGATACTACTATAGTTTCGATCGCATTTGGCGATCTTTCTCAAGGACGGAGTACTAGCACGCGGGCTCGTCTCGCATAGCACTGCGAGCCGCGGCGCGCAGCGCTCGCGATGACAGCGGTTGCGGTGCGGGGGCAGGGGCGGCAGCGGGCAGAGTATGTTGTAGCGTCGGCGCGCACTGAAGATCTTCCTCGTCGGTACCCTGGCATCCCTCGGGAATACTCCAGCACGCCGAACTCACTACGTCACCATCAGCCCAGCGGTCAAGTTCCTTGGTTACTGGCAAACACGGCTTCCATGTCGGTGGTAGATTCCATCCCCCGTCTCTATTGAAGTTAGAGCGTCTACTAATTTCAATAGCCTCTCTAACTTTTCGGGGCTTTTTAACTTTTTTTTTAACGAACACGCTCCGTTACTTTAAGGAGCTGGGCTGGCTCGGGTAGACGCTGGAATGGGAAATGCTAAAACACCCCATGCGGGACGTCAGTGCAGGATTTATCGCCCCCACTTCGAATTAAAACTAAAATTAGATAGACTTTCAATAAGATCGATAGTAAGCGCCTCTTGTTTTGTATTAATCTATTTTAATAGGGCTGGTTACAAGCTACCACAATCGAAAGCTTTGATAGCTAACAATTATTCTTCTAGGGCGGATTACCAAGTTAAAATGGCAATAGGTAGGTAGGAACAAAATTCACGAACAGAGATCACGTACAGCAAACGCAGTGTAGGACTTCTACCGACTAGGTGGAACGATATTATTAAATAAATATTAGGTGACACACGGTCTCTGACACCAAACTAAGCAAAGCTATACCTAAATAACACCCAGTCACAGAGCAAACATCTATGTTCGTCACATAAATATTTGCCCTGGGTGGAAATCGAACCCACGCCTCTTTGACTCAGGAATCAGGGTCACTAACAACTGAGACTTCGAGGCAGTCAAATTAGGACAGCAGAAATGCGCTGAATGAAGGTTGCTTACCCCCTAAAGTGCGCAGCGCCATCTAGCGGAAAGTGAGGAAGTGGCATGACGCCTCGCGAATTTTTTTGCATTTCCGCCGCGAACTACTAAAATCGCGATTTTTAGAAATAATGTATAGAGTCGTAATGGACTAGCCCTACTATTTCTATATTTGTCTTTCTAGCTACCTATCTGTATATGTTAAAGCGGGATGACACAATCTCATCAACTCTTATTAGATTACTAGACGACCCGCCCCGGGTTCGCACAGGTGTATAATACATAAAAACCTTCCTCTTGAATCACTCTATCCATTAAAAAAAACCGCATCAAAATCCGTTGCGTAGTTTTAAAGATTTAAGCATCCAGACAAACAGACAAAAATAGCGACTTTATTTTATACTATGTAAGGATAAACAAAAGACGATGCGCGTGCCCAGATTCTGGGCGCCTGGGCGCAGTGCCACTTTCTAACAAAATTTTCCCGCCCAGATTCTATGTAGTCGCGCGCCACCGAAGGGGTTACAATTGGCCTTATTGGATTTTTTTGCTGACGACTTATGTCCAGCAGTGGACGTTCTATGGCTGATGGATAAATGATAAGAAGCAGTCTTCATCTAGCGCATCTTTGCTATCTTAATCTTGTTTGCGTTTCTAGTAAGACATCCTACGCAGCGCAAAATGTAAATCGCAATCCCCATAATATGCATTTCTTGACCAAAGATTCATTATGCTCTATAAATATTCATTTTCTTCCCTAAAAGTATCTACCATCGTTTGATATTATCTCTGCTTAGCCCAGATTGCGACAAAACGGAGTGGAGCGGAGATGTGCATATTTGGTTAGAGCGATGTAGACCGTAAGTCCATTGCAAAAGTGCCATACTAGCTTAGAAAAGAACAAAACGAACGTTTCGCTCGGTAAGCTGTGTTTTTTCCTTACTGAAGATTCATAGAGAAAGCCAATGTCCAACAGTGGAAATCATATAGTTGATAGATGGAAGCTGTTTTCCTAGTATATTTTATTGATGTCAAATGTCAAATTGTTATCACAAGAAAGATATTTAAATTACAAAATTAAATATATTCCCTTTATATATAGGTATAGGCTTACCTGCAAAAAAAAACAGTTCATAAAAAATTTTTAATTCAATAAAAATAGCCAAAAACACTTATCTACAGCCATGCTATTGGCAGGTTTGTAAATAAATAGTAGGTAATAATTGATAACAAAATATGTCATCATCTGGTTACCATATGGGTAAAAGTTCATCTTTAGCTCTTAGACTAATAGACTATTGCTCGATATAGAAATCTATATCCAGCAATGAGCATCATATTTCTGATGACGACGGAAGTGTTTTGTGTCATACTCGTACCACCTTCGAGCAAATATCTATAGAGCCACAATCGTGCAAAAAATGTATCCGAGCCACAATCCTGTCCAATCAACGTAATGGGCAGGCTTTTTAGTTAGTTGTAAGGCGATCGCAAGCCGACTACAACGCCGCGCGATGCCAAAGTGCTCGGTTACAAGTTACAAGCACTAATTAGGTGACATAACGTCGAGATTCGAGAAAACGGGTCATTGTGAATTATTTAATGTGAATATCTAAGTCGGTATGTATGACGGCGCTCGGACATTTTTTTACTACTTTCACTTAGGGACTGTGGCTCTGTAGATATTCGTTCGAAACACACCACGCAATATGGCTTTTATTCAGTGAACTGCCGAACTACAACTTCGCAAGCCTCTGCTTCACTTTGGTGGAGTTTGTGCGTATCAACAGATGAAAGTCTCATGAATAATAAAGCTCTATTTCCATTTGTGGGGCGAAATAAAACGAAAATGATTTATAAAAAAAGTACATCATTACCTTTATTCATACAAAAAACGCCTTGTCAAAATACTTTATACAACGTTATACACAATAATGAACCAACTTACGTTGTTTAGCTCTTTTACATAAGACGATCAATAGTACTTAAAGCGCTATGCCCATCTAAAAAATGTGATACGTGTACGTGAAAAGTCTCTATGAAAACGCTTTAAGGTTAGGTTAGGACGCAAAGTTAGTTATAGTCCGAATTTAAGTTCTTGACGACTGTGATGCTAGCTCCACAAACTGCGGATAACCCAATCCAGGCGCAGTTGTGTGGGCTTCAGTCAGCAGCTTATAGCTAACATCACAGCCACCAAGTTTGGTCTGGCCTATACAAGCCATAAGGTGCAAAAAACGCTTAAAAACCTTGACAACTCGCAACAACAAAGTTACAATGCCACCAACATAGCTGTTCAGGTGGGCCAAATTTGTACTACATGTGCGTCGACCGCCATTTTGAATTCGTCATTTGAATTTGCGCCACTAGCGACTCCGTCAACTGAACAGCTAAGTTGGTGGCACTAAATTCTCGAGAAAGTTGATTTTCGAACTCCTTAAAGGTAGGTACCCCCCCCTACATTGTTTCATTGCGCTGTGGAACTTGCGTCAGTAAAGAAAACCTCTGAAAGTTCGTTTTCGTTTGCTCGCAATCATTTTGTTAACAAGCGAGAAGACATAAATAATTAAATGTTTTCTTTTTTGACGTGAGTTATACATAAATAGCGTAAGATGGTGTATCACATTGCGTGGATGGGCATCGGTCTTTGAATATCTTTGAATATCATCGTTGTTTGGATTAAAGGGCACATTTTGCAAATAAATTGTTTTACTGAGACTGCGATAGTTTTTCGAAAAAAATGTAAACATAAGACAAAATTGTACACAATAAAACAGTAATGTGTAAAAAAATTAAACAAAGAAAAATACACCGTCATCTTTGATGATTTACAAAGGGATAATGCGGATAGTGCGGATGTAATTTACTATCAGAAAATTTCAACCACATCTAGATAGGAATAAAGAAAAAATATGAGTAATTCATTTGAATTGGTTGGTACGAGTATAAAAAATGCGCTGATCTAGAGACAGAGTAGATATTAATGGGTGGTTTTGAAAAGTAATAATTCTCTTGCTTTGGCAAAGGAACACGCTGGTTAAGCAAAATTCTTTTAAAAAGTATAAAAAAAAAATACGTTAATTTTGTTATACAAAAAATAAGTATTTTAAGAAACTCAACGATATAGTAAACTATAAAATGTAGTTGAGTTATATAACTATGAAATGAAATAGTTAAATGTCCTAAAATACTCTATTTTTGCATGTTTGAATCATCTTAACAAATGTGACCGAAATATCTTTGACTGCTTAAAAATTACCCCATAGGTTTCTTAATTTATCATTAAGCTTTTAATTTAAAAAAAATGGTTTACATTTTACAGTAATAATTTTTGGGAATGATTTAGCGCCTTTTAAATTTTTTACTGACTTATTCTAATGACTTCTTAAAACAACGTGTGATTTAATTTTGGTGTGAACATTTTTTGATATTAATTAATAAATAACTAAATAAATTATGTTTATTGTTAATTATTAGGCCGAACATAAGTCTAATAAGAATAATTAACTATATTGACCGTTTGAATGAAGATTGAGCCACGTCATAGAGCAACTACTCGTACTTTACACTGACTTAGGCGCAGGCTTAGGTGGTCACGGGTGGACTCAGTTTGATTTGGTGAGGTATTTATTTATCTCGGGATCATAGTGCGCGATTAGTCCTGTAGTATATTAGAATAGTCTGGAGTCCTTGGACATAATTGTGCTCATAGTAATAGCCAAATTTTAATGTGGGACAAAAAAATCTAATCAGATATTTAAATAAATAATCGGCCAAGTACGAGTCGGACTCGCGCACGGAGGGTTCCGTACTGTATGGGAGCCCCCCTTAAATATTTATTTTATTTTAATTTTATTATTTATTATTAAAGGGAATATAAAACTAAATATTCTGTGAAAATTTCAAGTATCTACCTGGTACCATTCTTAATATAGAGCGAAAAACGTCTAAAAAATCAGGTTTGTTGTATCGGAGCCCCCCTTAAATATTTATTTTATTTTGTTTTTAGTATTTGTTGTTATAGCGGCAACCGAAATACATCATCTGTGAAAATTTCAGCTGCCTAGCTATCATGTTTCATGAGATACAGCCCGGTGACAAACGGACAGACGGACATCGAAGTCTTAGTAATAGGGTCCCGTTTTTCCCTTTGGGTACGGAACCCTAAAAAGCAGCTATTCTATACAAATAGTTCAATTAGTCTCGACAAAACTTACGCAGGAGATTGTTGTTTTTCGCAATTTAAAGTTTGTTAAGAAGTAAAAGTTGGTTAAAATAATGAGTGAATTATAACAAAGAAATTAGAGAAACATCGAGTATTTACAGCTATTTACTTGGCAACATTAGGTACAAGATGTAAACCAGATCCCCAAACAAAATTGTTTTAACAATTGCAATATCCACTAACCTTTTCCCCTAGCAATTTGAGATAAAGAAACCAATTGCACTAAATTTTAATCACCGAGGGACTCAATTGCGTTATTTTCAGGGGCTTACCATTTATGCTCTATAACGCTCTCTCGTTCCTACTTATCTGTTTTAATACCTTTGTCTCCTTTACTCATTGTCTCGCCCCTTTATGGTATTATAATCCGCGATAGTAAAACAGTCGTAACTTTAAAACCCTTATTTAGACGCGGCTTAAGATGTTGAGATGTTTTTCTTTAAGTTTTATTAGGTTTTTGTATCCAATTATGATATTAGATGTACAGAATGTTTTGTTCTGAAATAGATAAAGTTGCAAAACTACACAAAGTCATTAAGAATTTACGAGTGTATTATACCAAAAAGGGGTGATTCAAACCATCATTATGAACAACCTTTCCCATAAGTTCAACACATCATTTGAGAAAAAAAATCAGTTGTTTTTACACCTTTTCGATTTTAAAATGCAATTTTGTATCAATTGATTTTTTTGATTGATTTTTTCTCGATTTTCGGTTGTCCCCTTAGTAAAAGTGATTCATTATAATGATATAAATCAGCCAGTTTTGGCTTAGTATACCCTTTCTGAAAAACTCTTTATAATTTACTTCTGTGAATCTATGCACTTTACAGAACAAAATGTATACCTACTGCTTAGATTATATAGTCCCTTGCATATATAATATACTCGTATGCATCATACAGTACAAAAATGCTCACATCAAAATGGCGACATGAAATTTGATG
The DNA here is from genome assembly GCA_964007245.1 of Hypomecis atomaria. NCBI lineage: Eukaryota > Metazoa > Arthropoda > Insecta > Lepidoptera > Geometridae > Hypomecis > Hypomecis atomaria. Next base: position 3,421,340 of record OZ023296.1, on the reverse strand, counting down.
AAAATGTCTTTATACAACCTAAATGTAACATTTATCGGATAATTTACAACATCCATCAGGTGAGTGGGTATAATCACATTAACTGTTTGCATAAGTGGTAAAGTGCTCATTACGAATAATTATTAATAATTATTACCGCCGTAAAATGCGGCATCCAACTCAATTTATGGCGTTTTGATTGCTTTATTTGATTAATTTTACAATTTGCCTGGAGGTTTGAAAGTGATGCTTTCCAGGTATTTTGCAACAAAGTTTCGGGAACAGTTTTATAGCGTTTTATAACCGGTTGTTAAAGAATGGGAGTTAATGATTTTGAGTTATATGCATATACTGACTGCCTTATTAATAAGCACGTAATTACTTCGGAGTCGTTATTCCATGTTTTGCTTTATTTAACCGACTTCAAAAAGAGGTTCTCTATTCGACTGTGTTTTTTTTTAATAACATTTATGGTAATCGAATACTCCGCCATTGTGAATCTATTTTAATATTTTTTTTGGTTTTGTAAGATCATGTTTTAGAGATGGTCACATTTAAATGTTATCGAAATCGGCTGAGTCGATTTGGAAAAATCAACAATTATGATCCGTCCGAATTATTCGAATTCTGTACACGGTAAGCCATTTTTGGCGAATAACAATTATTTAATGCGGCAAGCGTTATGGGCACCTTTTCACCAGGAACGATGATGGCCGGGTTATTTGATTAGATTTCTATACATTTATTTTATTTACTGTTATCAGTATTATTTATATTTAACAAATATTACTCTCTAAGTCTTGTAGGTATACATATTTGCAAATAAATGTTTGAAAATTATTCTTTGACAATTTTAATTCAATGTAAAATACAAATCACGGGCTTACTACTCCGAAGTAGATAACTGTGTGTTTATTAATAAGGCATGCATGTAAAGTGTTTTTGTGATGCATGCAAAGCAAGTGTTTTTAGACGATGAACATATTCTATAATATCATTTCACTCATCTTAAATTTTTTTTTTACGATGGGAAATTAAATGGGGAAATTTGCAGTTCCATGTAAAAAGTTTATTGGCTGTCTAAATTTATGGAAAAGTTTTTTTTAGTTTATGATATCCTTTGAATATGTCCATCATTATGTATGTTTACTATTCTATTTGTTTCTATTCAGGTATGTAATTTGATACTTTGTTTTGTCTTTCGATTGACATTGTTTTTTTTTCTTGTATTGCTGTAGTATCATATTTTTTCAAGTAGGCAATCGTCTAAAATAAAAATAAAACTTAAAAACCTAAAAGTCTAAAGACAAAAGTAATAAATGTTTTTGTATCTATAATTAAAGTAGAATAATTTGGTACGTTGCCATTTATACGTTTCATTGTACACGTTTAAGCTATTACGTAGAGGTTATAGTTATTACTGAAATATTTGAGGTACTTAATATTAATCGTAAGTGGTAGAGAGATATCAAGTAATCTGACTCCATTCCAAGTCATTCCATTTTATGTACAAGGTAATAAAGCAATCAAAATCCATGCTATTTTAGTCTGTATCTCTTAGACCTAGTGACTAGATTCAAATGACCTAAATCTAAGTAAAGAAAAACGTAAAACATACATTCCATAATACTACGAGATTAAATCTACTCGGTAAGCCTTGTCCGGAGCTCATATCTAAAAACCTAAATGTCTTCATTTCATTTTGAATCGGGATTAACGGATCTCCCAGAGGCAAAGGTGGCGCCTCTGTCGTTTTTTCTTCTTCTTTCGGACAGGGCAGTTTCTCTGGAGGGAATTTTAAAACGTTCTTTTTTACCTCTTTCTTCGATATATCATTAGTATTCGTATCGGGTAAGTCTTGATCGGGAATAGTTTTTTTCTCAGTAACATTCATTTTCTCATTCAAAGTTTCGATTGTTATGCCGGCGTGTAGAATCTCTTGGTTATAATCGAGTTTGTCCTCAGTTTCAGGCATTTTATTGTACGCAGAGCTAACTATAGGAGGATCCATTTTGCAAGTTACGCCGTCGAGGGAATCTTTTGTATTCTGGCTTTTTGTCTCGTTGCGCAGCGCGTGCATCCATTTCAACCTGCAGTCGCACACGAAGTTATTCTCTGTAAAGAATGAAAACATATTTAGGTTAAACTAAAATCCCAGCTTAAAGTTTAATGGGACGAGGACTTTTAAGCTACACGACGGGGGGAATAAACTACAAAACTATCTCAGAATAAAACGTATTATACAACACTTTCCACTTCTACCTCCACCTTCCCAACCGGAGAATACACCCCGAGGGATCATAAAAGAGACAACTTTATAAGTTAAAGTTAATAATAACGTCTCCGTTTCAACTCGTTTAATATTCAACGTGTGTTTTAAGTTTATCAAAGCTAGCATAAGGAAGTGAATTATGTATTCGTTATTACCTTCGAGCAGTAGATTGCTGTTTTGGGGCCATAAGTTGTCCAAAATGGGTTTGATGTTGTCGAAAGTTAATGCGTGCAGCTCATTGGATCGCAAATCGAGGGAGCTGAGGCCCCGGACTCCCTCGAACAGGCCCGACGGGAGCGACGCTAGTTTATTGTCATCGAGGGACAACTTCCGAAGCTGCGAGAGGCCGTCGAACGCCCGCTCCGATATAAACCGCAATTCGTTTTTGCCCAGGAGCAACTCTTGCAGATTCCACAACTCCGCAAAAGTGAACTCTGTCAAATTGTGTATTCGATTTCTCCTCAGATCCAATTTCCTCAAGTTTGCCAATCCATCAAAAGTGTGGCGGTTCAGATAGTATATGTTATTTTTGTTCAAGTCCAATTCCAGCAAGTTGAAGGTGTGCAGAAACGTCTGGTTCCGTATCGTCGATATATTATTTTTCGTGAACACCAACTTTTGCAATTTGGGCAGATCATAGAACGCTTCGGCGTCTATATCTATAACGTTGTTGTCCTCGAGACTGATCGATGTTATGTTCGGGAGGTGAGCGAAGGAATACTGTTGCAAAGTTTCGATTTGGTTCTGAGAGAGTCCGAGTTCTTTGAGGTTAGTCAAGTTTGCGAATGAATAGGGTGTAATTTCGACGATGTTGCCATACTTTATGGTGATTGATCGGAGTCTTTGTAAGTAGTAAAGCGCTTTTGTGGGTACGTAGCCGAGCGCTCCGTCCACGCGGACGTTGAAGGACAAAGTTTGTAAAGTTGGTTGGGACGCGAAACTCTGCCAGATGAGGTCGTCTCTAGGTATCCCGCCGTTGAATACCCAGCATTCCGCTTTAGTCGCGTTCCTGGGTTCCCTTGTGTTCTCACAGTAGCAGTGAACTTTCGACTCTCTGTCGCTGATATCGCAAATATTTTTCTGGAAGCCGCCGCCTTTTTCTTTCGTGCGTCTTTTATTATTGTCTCTAGCTTGCACGTTTATAGACATTTCGTTAACGAGAGCGAATGTAATTAGGATGTAGATTATCCCCGCGATTCGGCGCTCCATTTTATCTGTAACAAGCAAAAGTCATTATTTAAGACTAATTAGAGTAAGAGCATTTAGATTACGTTTAATTCGGCGTGGGGAAGCTATTCCCTTAACGTGGTTGGGGATTTTGTCTGATATTTTCTCGAGTATGCCGAAGCCGGTGTGGTCTGACGGCAATTATTATACGACACGCTGCGGTGGTTTGTGTTATACAGGCACGTTAACTTTGGAGGTTTAATAATCGAGTGATATGAAATTAAATTTCGTGAACCTTGTAAGTGAATAAGGGTTGATATTAACGGCGCAGATTTCGTAATTACAACTTAGTAAAATAATTGAGGCATTAAGATTTTTCAGACAACCTTGATGCTTCATTTGGTTTCTTTGAACTTGATAACTTAGAGGGAAAACTTAACACTTAAGTAACTTGTAATTGAACGTAATAGCTAAAATTTTCATATTAAATTGCTGAGGAAAATTTTGGTAATTTAACTTTCCTGCTACCTAATATCATGAGAATATAACCTATATTGTATACGCTTGTTTACAAACTCAATATGATTTGAGTTTGTATCATACATCTAGGTGACTCAAATTTAGTTAGGTACATCGCTATTTAGAAAACTAATCTCAGATAAATATTTTTATTTATTAGATTATGCGTATAGATGAATAAATTTATTTCTACTTATAATGATGAATGTCTTGCCGGGGAAATAAAATGTAAAATAGTGTCAGTCTAATAGAAATAATACAAAAATGTATACCGTCTAACCACAAAAATTTTACGCACGCTTTAGACAATGTTTAACAGTACAAATTGCACGGTTAAACAGAGTTTAAAGCGTGTTTAAATCTTTTGTGGTAAGGTCAATATCGTTAAGGCCAGTATTTAATTATTTGCTTTATTTACTTAGAAAATAATTTTCTTATAATTTTCTGTAACATCAATCTACATCTAAAGTAATTTCACATTTACTTGATATTATTACGACATTGCTTGTAAAATATGGCGATGTGACGGCGGCCAATAATCTGCCAAGTAAGAGTCGGACTCGCGCACGGAGGGTTCCGTACTGTATGGGAGCCCCCCCCGTAAATATTTATTTTAATTTTATTATTTATTATTAAAGTGAATATACAACTAAATATTCGGTGAAAATTTCAAGACCTGTTACCATTATTAATATAGAGCAAAAAACGACAAAAAAATCAGGTTTGTTGTATGGGAACCCTTAATTATTAATTTTATTTTGTTTTTAGTATTTGTTGTTATAGCGGCAACAGAAATACATCATCTGTGAGTTGGGGGTGTTAGCATTGCACTTGCGACTCGATGGTGGCATGCCGTATGCTTGGATGGGTGCGTGAAGCGTGAATATATGAGTAATGTTGCAAGTTTTGTGTTTTTTTTTTTGTTTAAATTTCCTAGTAGGTACCTACTGTATTGTAATTTTGGATACCTAACATACTATAACATACATACTAATAATAAGGAAGAGCCTAGGTCCCACGACACAGGTCACCCTAGTGTGGGAACTAGTGCACAACTTGTTTTTTGTAAAAATTTTTTGGAACAATAAACGTTTTATTTATTTATTTAATCAAAATATGACCTCTCATGCTAGAGTTGCATGACGGTGTCAAAGTGACAGCTGACAAACTAAAATATGTTTTTTTCTTTACAAAAGGTTCACTATATTACGTTGCTATTAAAGAAGGATGCAGCGAATGGACCTGTCGTTTTTTTTTTTTTTTTGCAAGTAGGTAGAAAACAAAACATCATTTATAATAATGATATGTGCTTCAAAAATTTAGTGATTTTTTGCTGTTTTCATATCACTAATTAAAATTAATATTAGACCACCAGAAAAATTACAATGATTTTTTATTGTTTTAACATTATAGATTACATACATAAGAAGTGGCGGTATGAGCTTAAAGGCCAAAAATGGGCACATTATTTAAAAAAATCACTATTTTATTACTGTTGCTGTCAAAAAAAAAGGAAATGTCAAATTCAGTCGATCAGATGATGTATTCAGTATTGACAGATTTCGTTTTCGGTATTCCGACTTAGCAATTTTTTGGAGGGGTTGATATAATTATTTTCTTTTTCAACAGTTGGTACATGCTCCTTCCTTAACTCGTTTTAAGTGTTTCAACTAGTAATTTTACGAACTGAGGTGTCTTTTTACATATTTTATAGAAACATACATTTTTGTATACTAAAAGATTATCAAAAAGAAAGAATACTTATATTTTTAGGTTTCACTCACTTTACTACTAACAAAAAGCTGCAGTGGAAATTATCCGAGATATTCCTGATTATTTTGATATTGCTGAAATTTCAGCTTTCTAGCTATAGCGGTTCATGAGATACAGCTTAGAGACAGACAGACGGACAGACGGACAGACGGACAGACGGACAGACGGACAGACGGACAGCGGAGTCTTAGTAATAGGGTCCCGTTTTTACCCTTTGGTTACGGAACCCTAAAAATCAAGTTGGAAAATATGAAATTACAAAATTATCAAGCATTAAATACCGATGTTTTTTTTCTGCGAATTTGTTTGCCATATTTTAACGCTTTGGGCTACTGTACAAAATGTGGACCATTTTTGCTAGATCTTTCAAATCAGCTTATTTCTCATATTTAATGTTTAGTAATAATTAGTAGTATCAATTCTTTATTGAGCAAGTTGCATTATTTTTGGTTTCAAAAACTTCCTGCGCGACATCCTAATGTAATTATTTCTATGACGGAACAAGTTGAAAATTTACGTATAATCTTATATTTAGACTTCAAATTATACATTCAATCATAATATTAACCCATTTGACTAATGAGGCGTGCAGAGTACAAAACCAAATTTACCCAATTCAGCACCTTAACCTCATGATTATAAGAGACGATTTGTTTCCACAACCGCAACCACTAACGCTAATCCAAAGAGTCTGAACACGAAAACACGTTAATGTGCTCATCTTACTTATCTCGTATAATGAGAGTGCAACCGCGACGTGTAATCCTAATGGCTTTCAAATATTAACGGTTTCAACAAGGTAGGAGAGATGTATTTGGTTGCTTTTCTTCCAGAAAATAAATGCAAAGCATTTGAGCTCTCCTGAGCTCGGGTAAGTTCTTATATTGAATTAGCTGCTCGTCCCGGCTATGCCCAGGTGCGATTGGGTTGTAGCTTTACCTTTATAATGAAACATTCTAATATACAGTAAAAACCGCATTACAACCTGTTGCGTTGCTTTGAAGAAATAAGCGGATACACAGACTAACACACAGAGATAGCAAATTCGATTAATAATATGTGTGTGATTAGATAGATAAACTCTTTATTGCACACTAAGAAATAAACAACAAGAAGAAACAAAGATACATAAGCAGTCTAACAATGGGCGGCTTTATCGCTGATAGCGATCTCTGCCAGGCAACCTTAGAATGGAAAGGACATAAAGCGTTTAAATAATGGACGGGGTGCGCATTATTTAAAATATAAGTTAGATTCAACATCATAAACATACTAATAAAATTGTTTTATTATTTTAAAATTCATTTATTTTCTTAAACATAATTTTATTCTATTGATGCTATTGATTAGACATTTTTTAGACATAGTTCTATTGTTATTATTATTGATGAATACGTAGGTACCTTCTATTTGTAACTCCAAGTTTGTCGTTTTAAGTTATATATGACAAAAATAGCAAATATGTGTCTCTACTCATCATTGAATAAAAAAACCTTCAGACCCGAATAGTTTAAATTGTAAAAATATTGAATTCTGAAATAAGATTTGGATTCAGATATTGCTACATTACGGTAATTTAGTTTTTAAATCAATATCATCACTACATACTTAATATAAAACAAAGTCGCTTCCCGCTCTGTCTGTCCCTATGTATGCTTATATCTTTAATACTACGCAACGGATTTTGATGCGGTTTTTTTTAATAGATAGAGTGGTTCAAAAGACAGGTTAATATGTGCAATACATCTGTGCGAAGCTGGGGCGGGTCATTAGTTAAAAAAAATATCAACCTAATAGTTAGGACGTATAAGCCGCGACAAAGCCTCTGACATGGCTAAGCGGTTATTACAACCAAAACCCAGAATTTCATCCGTCATTCGAGTCACGATAGCGCTCAGTTGCATGACACACGCGACATCCAAAGACTTTCGTTCCGAACGTGGCTTAATTAACTTCGGTGATCACTAAGGAACATCTAGTCAAACTACGCTATAAGCACTATAATGGGCATGGCGACGGAAAAAATAAAATTAGTCCATCAGATAGATTAAAATAAATATTAGACATTTATTTTTTCTTTTGTCAATCAAACAAAGATTGCCGAAGATATATTATAGCCTTTTAAAGTTCCGGGTGACGTCACGAGTGCTACACAAATGTACAGACTACGTCGCACTGGTGACGTCACGAGCCTCCACTCCCAAACTTTGACAAGGTTTATCATTGTCATTTATGGTTTGATTAACAAAAGAAAACATACGTGTTAAATATTTTTCTAATAATCTAACTAACGGACTTATTAAAATAATATTTTTTTTACCCAGTCATCATATTATTATCCAAATAAAAATTGGAAATCGTTTATTATGTATTTGTCAAAAAATTACTACGATGTCGAACTTTTATTCAACTACAAACCAAGCATCTTTAACCGATTAAAAAGCGCCTTGTATGAGAGTGCAACCGCACGTAATCCTAATGCCTTTCAAATATTAACGGTTCGAACAAAGCATGGAAGGAGCATTAGTCTTATCCACAGCTTGGGTTTCAAAGGGTGTTACCAACCTTTTAGAGTGAACGAGTTTACAATGAAAAGAAAATACTTTGCTTAGAAAAGTTTGAAGAAATGAGTAAGTGTTAGGTTTTAAATCAAATTATTGTAAGTTCTTGGCTAGGCTTGGCTAGATGAAGCCAAAAATTGCATGTCCGCTAGGACAGACTGTTGATACTAAGAAAATTGTACCCACCATCATTCTACACAGTTTGAGCAATAAATTTTACTTTTACTTTCTTCTAACTAATATGTAGTTTTAAAATTAAAACTCAATCTTGCAATTTCATTATGATCAAATTTTACCGTAGAATCTGCTCTGAAATTGCAAAAAACCCAGATGTGCAAAATTACTGATATATACCCTGATATGTCGAGCGATTGCAGAGTTAGTCCCGGGTTATTTCTAATCAATTAATTTGTTGTTCCATAGAAATATATCGTTCACCCGCGACAAAATGTATGGAACAGCAGATTTTTTTTTGAGTTCTGACAAAAGTCGCAGAACAAAAGTTGTTAGTTTTGATGTTCAGAATATGCTTCTAAAAGGTTGCTAATTGATTAGAAACAACCCAAAATGTTGGCAATAATTTTTATCCAGATAGATCAGTCCCACAGTAAAAGTTTACTGTAATTATGAGTACCTACAATGAATATTTCAGAATATATCCGTCGTCTATGGAAACACTCCATTGAGATAGGTACATTTGTATTGCACTAATTATGACATTTTAAGAAGTCTTTCAAACTTTTTAACCGACTTCCAAAAAGGAGCCTCCTCCTTTTTGGAAGTCGGTTAAAAAGTCGGTTCTATGTTCGTGTGGACATATTTTTTTTGTGTATGTGTTAACGGAAATGTATGAAATCTAGGAATTGTATACAAATCCTAGGAAATGTATACTATTCCGAAGCTATTTAGGAAATGTATAAAATTTTGTTTCAAAAACTATTTAATACACAGATATCCTGGGAAATGTGTACATTTCCTAGGACTTGTATGTAATTCCGAAATCATATTAGGAAATGTATAAAAATACAAAAATACAAAAATGTGCTTTTTGTAACAAAACACATTGTTAAAATCAGAATAATATTTTTTATTAAAGCACTCGTTGAGGCAATGAGGTGACTATCATACCGTAAAATATAATATCTTTTTATTATCTTACTAATTACAGCTTCACAAAATCAACTATTTATTATCTTTTAAAGTATATTTATCACAAAACTTATATTTTATTCTTATAAAGACAAAGATGTATATGAATAATTATGTATAATGTATACGAAATAATTATGTATTTTTATCACGCACCACTTGAATACTAAACACGGCTATTTAAAAGAAACGTAAGCGTCAAATGAAACGTAAAGCTTTATACCGTCGAAGTCTGTTATCACAGGACGTGGATCAGGCCCTATCTCAAATGTTTAACATTTCCGATTGCTATTTAGGAAATGTATATATTTCCTAGGATATGTGTCTAATACAATTTATTTCACGCATTACCGTGCGATTTTAGGAATTACATACATTTCCTAGGAATTGTATACAATGACGGATTACATATATTTCCGTTAACATATAGTCATCGATAATTTCGCCAATTGTGAACCGAATCGAAAAATACTTTTTGATTTTTAAAGGGTATACTCCCTAGGTAGTCCCGTTTATAATTTACAGAAATCGGCTAAACCGTTTTTGATAAATCAACAATAATGTAAACAATTCGAGCGAAATATTCGAAATTTGTACACGATGAAAGGCTGTTTTGCCATTTTTTGACAAAAATAATTATTGTCATAGGCATACAAACAAGCATCGTTGAGTTCGTCAGCTTAAAACAATTCAAGATTACGCAGGCAGTCGTCAAATACTTGATTCGTCAAATTCTAAAAATGTAAAGACTTTAGTTTGCCAAATTCGTAATTCGTCAAATCCTTTATTAATCATATCTTACGCAAGTCAAAAGCTTAATCTACCATTTCCGCGATTTGTCAAGTCAGTAATTGGTCAAAACTTATATTCGCCAATAACGTGGTTTACCTAGTCCTTGTAAAATCTTACAACAAAGTGCTTTATCTTTAGTAACCCGTTTGAGATTTGTTTTTTACCCGTAGTACTACCAGCCGTGGTGGTCTAGTGGTAATGACACTCGCCTTACAATCGCGAGGTCGTGGGTTCAAATGTCGGTCCCGTACCAATGAATTCCTTGGAATTTATGTTCGGAATTTCACACCAATGGCTTTGCGGTGAAGGAAAACATCGTAAGGCAACCTGCATACGTCCGTAGAAGAAATTCGATTGCGTATGTGAATCCACCAACCCGCACTGGGCCAGCGTGGTGGATATGGCTCAATCACCCTTCGTGGGTAAGCCTACGTCCTACAGTGGACTATTAAAAAGGCTGGTACAGTACAGTACTACCAGTAGTACCTAACATGGGTAGAGTTTTCTTCCCGCAGTAGTATAAAGCAGTATAGAAGTACTATGGGAAAAAAGTCTCGAAGTACTTACTCGTACCTATGACTAATATTGCAGAAACAAATTTTCAGTCTTTTTAAACCGTAATCAATCCAATTTCAAAATTTCATTAAACCTCTAAATCTAACTAAGATTTTGTTACAGTGTAAAAGTTCATTTGTTGTGATTGCAGAGTTACATCTATAACAAATGTTAGCCATAATGATTATTTTATGAAATTAAGATTAGTTAATTAGTTCCACAGTAAAAAATTCGTGTAAGGAAACACTTTATTATATAAAACTAGTTTTTGCCCGCGATTTCGCCCGCCTGATATTTGATTTTTGTGTAATCTCATGGGAACATTTTATTTTTGCGATAATAAGTATCCGTTGTCACTTTCCGTCTTTCAATGTTCGTGACAAAAATCTAATCAATACGTTGCTCCGTCGTTGCGTGAAAGAGGAACAAATCAACAAACCATAACCAATACACTTTCGGATTTATAATATTCGTATGAATCCATCCATCCATCAGCCATGAGAAGTCCACTGCTGGACATAGGCCTCCCCTGTGGATCTCCAATAAGACCGGTTGGAAGCGGCTTGCATCTAGCGCAATCCTGCGGTCTTAGGTTGTCCGTCTACCTTGTGGGTGGACGTCCTACGCTGCGCTTGCCGGTCCGTGGTCTCCACTCGAGAACTTTTCGACCCCATCGGTCATCAGTCCTCCACGCTATGTGCCCTGCCCATTGCCATTTCAACTTAGTATCAATGCTCCATTGATATATGTAAAGAGATACGTTTGCATTGTAGCTAACTAATTATGACATTTCAAAAGTCCTTCAAACTTCTTGTCAGGGGCATACAAACAAGCATCGTGAAGTTCGTCAGCTTTACAATTTAGAGACACGTTATTACCAGTTTCAAAATTAAAGCTCAACTTTGGAATTTAATTACACTCTTCAGTGAAAAGTAAGAGCGCGTATTAAGGAACTTCAAGAGTCACTTGAGCGAGTATCCGGCTTAAGAAGTAATAAAATTGCATTAATTTTGCTAAAATTACAGCTACCACTCAATGCTTGTGTATAATAATGAAACAATAAAACGAAAAATGCGTGTTCCCAAGATCACAATAGATTCCGTAGAGCGATGGACGTCCTATGGCTAAAAATAAAATATTGCATCTTCAAAATTCAAAAGACGACTTAAAAACTATTTCTAAAAAAATAAAACGTAGGTATGAGCATGCAATATTTCTTACTCAAGCGATTGACATCAAAAACGTAACATTTTGTTACAATTTAAGGGGTGAAAAGGGTTTTCTTCCAAGGCATAAATTTTATCAAAAAATGTGCCGCAATGTTTTTCGATTTTTTATAGAAAACCCGAAAACACTGCTGGATTCAGAATTCGTCTTAAGTTTCTACCCCAGTCGGCTGTTTTCCTCAAGCTGACAAGGTGCTTTTTAGCCAATATTGTGTGATTCCTCATTAATTATAATTATAGATTGTAACAAACCTCAGATGGTTTGATCGTCCACATCTGAGTAATTAGGCATAGGAAGAAGACATTCTTGTAGGTCAGGAGTATCTCACATGAGGTTATAATTCTTTCTAATGTTATCTAAAGAAACTTTCCATTCAAATGATTTTCAAACAATTAGGTAAATAAAAACAATTTAAAAAAGCAACAGATCTTCAATCTAGGTATGAAAACTCTTTGCAGAACTTGAGAATTTAAAATAAGAGAAAAAAAGAACAGAGAATTTGACGTGACTGACAGCAGGGACTTCACTTGAGAAAATTTGGAGTTTTATTTTTTGAGTTATTACAGCTATAATTGAGTTGTTTAGCTTATGAAGCGATATAAAACCAATAATCACGCGCAGAAAAGGAATGGAGGTTGTTTTCCAGCTAAAACCTTGGGAAAAACAGTTCCAGACCTTAGAATCTCAAGTTGGAAGAAAGTTGTTTTCGATCGAAGGACGAAGATGTTCCTAGAGGATTTGGTTTCGTATAATAGTATCACTATTTAAATATATAAGTGTCAATGTAGATATAGAATATGATATGCGGATAATATTCCGTCCTGATCAGCACTGTATTGGACTTTTGGATGATTTACTGTTGTATTAATGTACAAATGGACATCAGATGAAAAGAGGAGGTCTATCATATGGAGATAGGCCTATATCCGTCTTACTGAAACGATGCGGTATGGAGGATTCTCACACGTATCTATTCTTTTATGAGTATGAACGAGTTGCTTACGACGCTACGCTACACCACAGAAACAAGGCAATATTATCTACTCTATCCTGTAGCGGGATAATAAATACACATCCGACTTCAGGTTTCTATGGCGGTCTTGCATAAGTTGACTTACGATGTTTTCTACTCTATAGAAGTATGTTACTGACGAAACTATCCCTCATTGAGCATTTACTCACGAGTAGAAGATAGAAGCTTCTAACACTCGCCCTTTATGATTTCTATGTATGAATTACAAATGTTTTAATTATTTGTCTTTTTCAGCTTCGACTATATGTGAACATGAAATATTAAAGATATGTAATCCAAGCGGATTGAGAATACAATTTCCTGACTGACATGACTACCTACAACTTGCGAAGGACAGAATGTTCATAAATAAATTGTACATTTTTTATGTTTTGAGGATCGCAGAGTCGACTGTTGCTATACCATATTATTGCTACATCACATTATTTAAATACTAGCCGTAAGTGCTACCTGATTAATGCTGTATTTTCATTAGTGTGCAGAACTCTTGAAGCCAGATAGAGCTTGGGCCAGTGATTCTCATTTCCGAAATGGAGGGATATCCCGTGTCCGTATTAAGAGAGTAAATTCTGATCACTTTGAAATAAAGCTATTGATAGCTTATTGATTTGAATATTATTTTATAAGGCGAAGTCGATTCTCGAACCTTTATCTATAGTAATCTTGGAGCTTTTCTTGAGAACACTCTGGATTTCATGCAAGTTTTATGATTTTCCTGACTTTATGAAGTGATGTAGATAAGATGACTGACACACTCGCGACTCCTGGTTTTCTTTCCTGCTTTCTTTTTCCAGGATGGCGTTAGATTTACGAAAGCAGAGTAGAGTCATTTTTCATGGTTTTCAGCTCTCTCGAGCGCCATGACAAAATAATCAGAGATAAACATAAAGTCAAATAAATCTCTGATACCTAAATAAAATTGAATAAATTTAAAATACTAAAATTAATTGTCAGAAATAAATTAATACTATTCTTTCTGGGATTCCAATCTTTTATTATATTCGTAGTTTGATAATAATGTTAGTTCAATAATAGAGTTTCTTTGTTCTAAAGTACTAATTTAATGGAATTTCCTTCTGATCTGATGTCTAATATTTTCTTAACCCTAGAATACTAATCATCGCCTGACAGGCCGCACGCGGTTAGTTTTTTCCGGTTATTTAAAAAACGCGCGCGCGAGTCGTATTGAGCTCTCGCGCCAATTCGGTATACACCGCGCCGCAGACGTCAGAGAACGCGGGCCCGGCGCGGACGCTTCATTTTCAAAATATAAGCTACTGCATCGCCTGGGAGGCGATCATTAGTATTAATGGTAAGTTATTTATTTTTTCGTTACTTGTTGTTTTGCGCTTTTTTAGCATGTAGCCTTGTTATAACTTAGCAAAATGTTCATTTTCTTTTTAGATGAATCTCAACGATGAACAAATAGCCTTGTGCTTACTAAATGAGAGCTCTGACAGTGAAACTGAGGACTACCTGGAAGTCGATCCTTATGATTCGGATGATAGCGTAGAAGATCCTTCTTACATGCCTTTACAACTGGAAGAAGACCTTCAAAATATTGTATTAGAAGACTTTGAACCCCCGAACATTTCAGTACCACATCAAGCCACAAGTCATTCGTCAATAAAAACTATTGCTTGGAACATCGATCTCCAAACTGCAGTTCCTGTGACAAAAAATGAAAGGCTGACTCAAATTAGTTTGTAGACAAAATTGTGATGTTACCAAAAGTTAGATTTAGTTTCATATAAAGTTTATATCTTGAATAGTAATATTGATGCCAAAAAAATAGAAAAATACATATATTTTTTTTTTACCAGACTGTTCAAAGACTGTTATGTTATAAGAAAAAATGTTCATACCTGTAAGTTTTAAGTCTTATTTTAAGCCTAATGTTGATTTTAAAGAAGAATTTAGAGTTTAGTTTCTAAAAAGGTAGAATTTCACCTGTTAATTAATGTGATTTTTATACAAAAATAATAAACCACTAATGTGATAAATTGGTTTTATTTAAAAAGTAGCCTCCCAAGCGATCATTAGTATTAAAGTGTGGTAAATTTATATTAGTACTCTAGGGTTAAGCAACTAAATTAATATTTTATACCTAGCTTTATTGAAGCTTATTTAAGTACTTCAAAAATATTCTAAATAAATTCCTTATAAAACAGAGAAGCTCTAGAATCATTATTTCTATATAGCTCTTGAGATATTAGTTAGGTACTGCATTTCACTCTGAGATTAGTAATTTACTTTCAAGTTCTTAGAAGTTCAAAATAGGTAAAACATAGGGTTTTTGTTCTGAACTTAGGTCAATTATCAATGGGTAGTTATGTATTAATCAATCAGGTAGTTATGTATTTCGAATCACCTTTACCTAGGGTTTATGCGGTCTATAACGCAGGATCTACCACAAGACGAACACTGGCCAAACTAACGTATAAATAGGTAAATAAATAAGAATAACACTGCTGAATACTAGTATCAATATGTAGACTGTCTTTTATCAAGCAGAAGGCGTTAGGAGTATTATTCTACCATGAACCTGCGAGGTTCATAGTTATGTTTTTTGTATTTCTTGTTATTTATCATTACGAAATGTAAGCTAGGATCATATTGAATGTCTGTATCGATATTTCATGCATTCTTAACATCTTAGGATATTTCTTTCATGAGGTTCATTTCATAATTTCATCACTATCAGGTGGAAACAGGACGCATAGCTAGTTTGACATAAAGCTAGGATTCATTGAAGGCAAATGAAGTTTCTATAATCATTTTCATAGACATTTTAATTTAGTCAGGTTTCTTAAAAAAGTTTCAATACTTCTTTCTTATTTATAAATGAGGTTAATTAGGCAGGCTAGGATAGGTTTGTTACAAGATAAACTAAAATAAAACCCGTTTAGTGGTTGACCAGTAACCAAAATATTGCAGCAATGTTTGATAGTGCAGAAAAATTGCGACATCACAATGGCCGCCCTCGACGTCACTCAAGCCTCCCCCATAAAGAGAACATAACAACGTACAATAAAAATCAACCGGAACTTATCTCTGTAGAGCTATCAATTCACATAAACGACAACAAGCTCGGCCAATCGTCCTGTTCCCACTAAATATCCCGCTGGGAGAGTCGACACAAAAACATACCCCTTTGATGTAGAAAAATCTAACAGTAAGTAAGCTTGGTGTTTAGAGTGTTGTTGAACCAGTATGGGGATTTGTTACATACCTAATTACCTACTCAGGTTTGTACATTTAGCTTACGGGATTTCTTTTACGATTTGCTTTCATAGTGACATATATTTTGGCACAGATGCAAGCGCTATGATCACGGGTAAATGTGACGCGGATGGCGAGAGCCTTAAAAATCCATAAGAACAAAACGAAAGTAAATTAAAAATGTAGATAAAATTGGCAATGGTTTGAAACAATGCGATTATTGTGTTTCTTAACAGAAATGAATTTTTAGATATCCTGATTGTAGCGTAACCTAAAATAAAGTTCAATAGTCAAAGTCGAAACTCAACCGTATGTGAAATTTATCGACTCACAAAAGCTGTCCCGAAAATTTTAGGGAAATATCATTGGTGCAAAAAGGGATGATATTTTGTCATCTTAGGAAGCACTTTATCGGATAAATTATTTCGATAGATATTATTTCAATCTGTATAAACTATAACAAGGCCAATCGTTCTGTTCCCACTAAATATCTACCCGGGAAGACTTGACACAAAAACAACCCCCTTTGAAAAATGTAACAGTAAGTGAATTTGGTGTTTAGAAGCTGTTATACCAGTATGGACAGTTAGAAGAAAAATAAAATACCTACTTATTATTAATATTATCTTTTTTTTTTTTATTACGCTAACTTCAATAAAATCATGACGTAGTTTAATAGAAAGTCACTTCCCCGCTGTCTATCCTTATGTATGCTTTTATCTTTAAAACTACGCAACGAATTCTGATGCATTTTTTTTAATAGATAATTTAATATAATAGATATTTAGGGTAATTTAAGAGAAAGGTTTATATGTATAATACACCTGTGCAAAGCTGGGGCGGGTTGCTAGTATTAAATAAACCTTTTAGAATTAGAAAAACGATCATTATGATTGATAATAATTGATTGCCCGATATCGACGGATCATCTCTCGGAGCAACATATACCTACAGTTAAACTCGTAAAAAAATCTATCTACCAAATACAATCAAAAACGAATTTGTGAGTAAATTTAAAAGATTAGAATTATAAGATTATGCCCACATGAATTAAACTAATTGTTATTTATCAGGACATGTTAATTATATACTCTGCAGTTAAGTAAGAAGTACTTTGAAGTGTTTAAATACATACTTATGTAGATAACAACTAATAACATCCAGACACAAAGCAAACACTCATGTACATTACATAAATATCTA
Organism: Hypomecis atomaria; assembly: GCA_964007245.1. Lineage (NCBI taxonomy): Eukaryota > Metazoa > Arthropoda > Insecta > Lepidoptera > Geometridae > Hypomecis > Hypomecis atomaria. The sequence goes on along the minus strand of OZ023296.1, from coordinate 3,403,888 downwards.
CTTGTCCTGGGTGGAAATGGAACCCACGCCTCTGTGACCCAGGAGTCAGAGCAGTAACCACTAAGCCGCCGAGGCATTCAATCTGTAATTAAGTATCATCAATAAATAATTATAGCGTTGCTGAACATGTAATACTTATTTAGTAATATGTATATAGACAGTATACTTTGGGTGTGTATCCCTATATCCTTACATAGTATAAAATAAAGTCGCTATTTTCGTTTGTTTATTTATTTGTTTGTTTGTTTGTCTGTATGCTTAAATCTTTAAAACTACGCAACGGATTTTGATGCGGTTTTTTTTAATGGATAGAGTGATTCAAGAGGAAGGTTTATATGTATAAAAAATCCCGAAATTCCCACGGGAACGGGCACAACGCGGGTAAAATCGCGGGGCGCCGCTAGTAAAACTTAAATTACAGTCGTAAAATCCATACTCGTATTTTCGAGAGCAAAGTCGGTCAAGTGAGAAGGATTTTCATACAAAATAATGCCTCATGGAAAACGCTCTAGACTCTAGAGCACTGTAGTGCGCGCGCTATATTAAACTCAAATGCTTATGTCATGTGACACAGTTTTGCTCATTGTGACGGTGAAGCATAATTATTACTTGCATGTTGCTTTTTAGGGTTCCGTACCCAAAGGGTAAAAACGGGACCCTATCACTAAGACTCCGCTGTCCGTCCGTCTGTCTGTCTGTCTGTCACCAGGCTCCAGGTCCCATGAACCGTCATAGCTAGGCAGCTGAAATTTTCACAGATGATGTATTTCTGCTGCAGCTATAACAACAAATAGGGGAAACAGTATAGTTATTGGCCCCTTGACAGTAATTAGCCATTTTAACTTTGTTGCCAAAAAACTAGCAACATCCTATAAAATAGTAGATTTAAAAGATTATTAATGGCAACACTTTTATTCTCTGTCAAAAAGTTTCAACAAAATTCCGCTACATTATTTGGTTCTTTTCCAATGTGTCATGTTTTGCCGGAGGAACAAAATCTGGTAAGTGAGTTAAAAAAATGTTAAGACTGCATATATTTTTTTGTGCGATATTTTGACATTTGTATGTAGTTAATCCGTTTTTAAAATTTTATAATATATAGCCTTTTTATGCGTTATAAACATTTTGAAGGTGTAATATAACCTATTTTCTTCATAACCTCAAAATTTTGTAGTGGCCAATAGCTGTCATAATTATTTGAATAACTCATAGTAATTGGCCTCCTATGCTAATAACTGTATTTATAAAAAAAAAAACAAAGTAGCGTTTTCATTCAAGATAACGTCTTCTGTTACATTGTGTAGTATTCTCTACAATTTCTACAAATTTGAAATCACTATGCACAGTTAATAGCCTAGGCCAATAACTGTATCATTCGCAAAGCTAGTCTATAGAAAAAGTAGGCCAATTACTATAATGTTTTTTTCATTTATTTTGGATAAATTAGCTAAAAATATTTACTTGTTTGTATCAGGTATACAAGAAAAGAAAATGCCGAAAATACCCGAATACACAAAAGAGGCCCTTGACGAGGCTTTAGAAAAAATAAATACAAAAGCAATGTCTTTGAGAGCAGTCGCCAAAAATTATAATATACCCAGAGCAACTTTTCAATTCAAACTAAAAAACCCTACTTCAAAATCTCAATTTGGGCCAACACCGTATCTAACAAATGAGGAAGAAACTACCATTGCAGAGTGGTTGATTAATATGGCTCGTAAAGGGTTTCCTAGGAAGTCCGATGACGTTTTGGATACAGTTCAAAAGTTTTTGACTGAAAATCCACGTCAGGGATGGCTGAAAGCTTTTTTAAAACGTCACCCCAGTTTAGTAACAAGAACCAGTGAGGGGGTTACTAAAGCCAGTGCCTGTGTGTCTGAAACAGATATAAAAAAATGGTTTCTTGAAATAAAAAACTACTTGACTAGCGAAAACCTATTAGAAGTAATTCAGGATTCAAAACGTGTCTTTAATGCTGACGAAACAGGATTCCAGCTATGTCCTTCTACTGGTCGCGTGCTTGCTGCCAAAGGAGACAAAAATATTTATGCTGTGGAACAAGGAAACTCCAAAGAAAATGTTACAGTGTTATTTACATTTTCTGCCGATGGCAGCATTTGTCCTCCCTTAATAGTATTTCCATACAAACGACTGCCTGAAAAAATTGCAACATCAGTGCCACCTAAATGGGGTATCGGACGAAGTGATACGGGGTGGATGACGGCAGATGTCTTTAACCAGTTCATAACTGAAATATTTGCTCCATATATAGCTGAAAATAACATCAAAAAACCGGTTATCCTGTTTATTGATGGCCATAAAAGTCATATCACTTTGCAGCTCAGCTTGACTTGTAAAGAGCTAGGAATTGAATTAGTAGCTCTTTACCCCAACACCACTCGAATCACTCAGCCAGCTGATGTTTCTGTATTTGGACCCATAAAAAAAATGTACCGAAAAGCAGTACATAAATTTCAATCAGAAAACGTTGGAGAGGTGGTAACGAAGCTCAACATTGCTACTATTTTAAAAACCATTGTTGACGACTTAAAATCTGAAATAATAATAAATGGTTTTCGGGCATGTGGCTTGTGTCCCTTTGATGAGAATGCAATAGATTACTCCAAATGTTTAAGTGCACCTAGAAGTGTTGAAGAGACAGATAGACAAACAGCAGACAATGACGAAAACAAGGTTATGTCCCTAAAAGAGTTTGAACATATTGTAGGGGTTGAAATGATAGACAAGATGAAAAAACTTAAATCTGAAGGTTTTATGCAGAATAAGTCCGCTCCTACATTATTCAAACTTTGGAGTTTTTTTCATAGTGATCTTCCACAGAAAGAATCAACTAATATTGAAATACAATCTGCCAATAACACAACAAATGTAAATCTCACGAGTGAAAATAGTGTGACAACAGTTAAAATTACTATGACGCCTACTAAAAATCCTATAGATTTGTGCCAACCTTCCACATCTACCTCTGTAACCACAATGACAGAGACTTCTCATCTTAGTAAGTCAATTAGTGACTACTTACAGAATGCCCCAGAAAATAAAAGGAAGTCTATTCGAAAAACAGAAAAAACTCCATTTGTGATTACTTCTGAGAATTTCAGATTAGCTATTGAAAAAAAAGAGACGGAAAAGCAAGAAAAAGAGAATCAAAAAATGGAAAGAAAAAGAAAAAGAGAGGAGAAGAAAGAAAATGCTCAGAAAACCAAAAAAGGTAAGGGCGTAGGAAAGAAGTCAATAAATATTAATAAAAGAAAAGTAAATATCGACATAAAGACTGAAACGGAAGATACTAAAGAGGAAAATATTAAGACTGAAATTAAAAACGACGGTAAACTAAGGATTTTATCAAACATAGTGCTGGTTACTTGTGACATGTGCCGGCGTCTGGCTGATAAAAATAAGTCACTTGTATGTAGTTCATGTAAAAAGTATTATCATCGTCATTGCATTCCTCAAAAACACCAAGAACATATGCCAGATGACGATGAGCTTTCAGATTTTATATGCCACAACTGTTTTTCGTTGAATGATGACTCTGATGATGATTGTGAATCTTTCGAAGATAAAAATGATGATGAAGACATGTAAAACATATATCTTCATCATCATACATCATTGTCGTTACTAATAATATAAATATAAAACTATTTTCTTAGATTTAATTTCAATTTATATTTTGATTTTCAGTGTGGCCAATAACTATGTGATCTCATGGCCAATAACTGTAATGTTATGGCCAATTACTGTGATTTTAAGTTTTATTTCTTTATGTTCACATTATTCTTAAGAAATGCAATAAAAGCTTATGTAAGTCCCTTGTGTAGTAAATACATTTAATAAAGAAACATATGCCGTGAGTTTTTTTTATTTGTTAGCAATAAAAATATTTTTAATTGATTTTTTTTATCGAGCGGTCCCTTAACTGGCCAATAACTATACTGTTTCCCCTACTAAAAACGGAATAAAATAAATATTTAAAGTGGGCTCCCAAACAAGAAAAGTATTTTTTTTTTGCCGTTTTTTGCTCCATATTTATAACGGAACAGGTAGACGCTTGAAATTGGGCTAAGGGGGTTCCCATAGTGTACAGAACCCCTCGTGCGCGAGTCCAACTCGCATTTGGCCAATTATTACAAACAAGTTATAATGCATGTCATGTGTGACATTTAATTAAATAATAAGTTAGAACGTTGGTAATGTGAATATAATTCATAATCCATTTATTCCGCTTCCATAAAGTACATGATGGTAAAAAATATAAAGCAAAAATATAAAATATGAGGTAGAAAGTGGCATATGGACCCCGTCGGGCGCAGCAAAAACAGAAGAGAGGAAGGCACCATAAAAAGGTCATATTATATTATATTTAATGAAATAAAAACACGAAATTGTAAGTTTATTAGCACATGAGGCTACGTGTTGGTATTTTTGAGCTATCCAAACTCTTCTGCCATAATTATGACGCTTTCCATGCCAGTTTTGGCTACACCGACCAATTTTCTGTACTTGGGTGTTTACTGATGAGTCTTTCACATATAATTATGATAAAATTTGAGCAAGAAGCCACATGTGAGAACTCCATTTACGTAGAACTCCATTAGCTTCATTATCCATAGTTAAATCAGGCCCACAAGTTAAAGCGTTTTTTGATTTTATCCAAACTGCCGTACCGCTTAGACATAAACGCAAACTGTCAATACAGGTAACCCATCGGAAAACCATTCATGCCCATCATTGCGTCAAGTCAGCTACCAGCTTTTGAAAAATCACTTTAGATGCACTACTGTGGCTCATAAGACACGACTACAGTTAAATAAATGCATAGAATGTTTACCAATAAATTGTTACAACAAACGCCATTTTCCACCCATTTCAGAGGCCTTTATAAACTGACACAAGAGCTTTTCGTCACTACGCTTGTACAAATTTACATTACTAGCAGCTGGTATTTGACCAAATGACCATATTAGTTCTTCATAAACTGATACCAGGGTATAACAACCTACTAATATTATAAACGCGAAAGTTTGTGAGTATGTACGGATGGATGTTTGTTACTCTTTAACGCAAAAACGACTGAACCGATTTTGATGAAATTCGGTATGAAGGTAGCTTAGACCTTAGATTGACACATAGGCTACTTTTTATCTCGGGCTAACGCAGGTAACACCGCGGGGCGCGACTAGTTAAGCATATTATCAAGTTACCTTCTTCTGTCAAGCCTGCTACATTTAAGATATGGTATAGCTTTGTTTAAAATCGTACAGCTTGTAGTCAAATGCATACCTGTTCTATACTGTACTTGGCTTTTTAATAATCCACTGCAGAACGTAGGCCAGCATATGGCCCAATCACCTAAGAAGGGTGATTGGGCCGTATACACCACGCTGACCCAGTTGGGCTGGGTGGATTCACATCCTCCATAATTTTTTTTCTACGGATATATGCAGTTTACCTCACAAGCCTTCACTGAAAATGCAATTGTGTCATAATCCGTACAAAAATTCCAAAAAACTTCGGGAACATAAATTGAACAACCTCACAATTGTTACACGGGTGTCACTAGCACTAGACCATTACGGCTTCCACCGAAATAATTAAATAATATTGGATAAAAAAAATGTATGGAACAAGCCTTTGAAAATAGTTAAAATTAATCTTACTTCACATACTCGCCACACTGTGTTCCCACCCCGTTCAGAGCGAAGATCTTGATAAAAAACAAACGGAGGTCTCTCTTGATACAGGAGAGATTTATTACTAAAAATCTCAAGAGGAACAGATATACCTATTCTGTGAGCATAAAGATTTAAGAGCTTTTGTTTCTACCGTTCGTAATGGAGCGCAATAGTCCACTTGGGGTTTCTGCTCACTTTTCTAAAGGCCGAAACGGAGGTTTTTTTGTTATATTGTTTGTTTCTTTTTAAGGTTGATATACGTTTTTATGATTCAAAGATTAACATTTGTAAAAGAAGTATATAACCGATAGTGGCTTTCTTAGGCTGAAAATTATTATGCTAAGCTGAATACAATTTGTATAGAAGTACGTTTGAAAATAGGTCGAAAACTCAGCTTTTGATAGTAAATAATCGGCTAAGTACGAGTAGGACTCGCGCAACAAGGGTTCCGTACTGTATGGGAGTCCCCCTTAAATATTCATATTAATTTAATTATTTAGTATTAGTTATTAAATTAAATGTACAACTAAATATTCTGTGAATATTTCAAGTATCTCCCTGTTACCATTATTAATATCAAACGAAAAACGGATAAAATTCAGGTTTGTTTTATGGGAGCCCCCTTTAAATGTTAATGTTATTCTGGTTTTAGGCGACACAAATACATCATCAGTGAAAATTTCAGCTTTCTAAGTATAACGGTTTATGAGATACAGCCTGGTGACAGACAGACAGACGGACAGCGGAGTCTTAGTAAGAGGATCCCGTTTTTACCCTTTGGGTACGTAACCCTAAAAAGCTTTGTATTAAACTGACGTAAGTTGCTAAAGATAACAGTGCCACAAATAAATTTGTATCCAAAAATCTCATAATATTTTTTTCTGTACTGGTTTTCTGGTCTCAATTAAGTCATGTGTCCTCCTAGATGGAATTTTTTTCGCAATAAATCATGAATCATTAATGGTCTTTCTAAAATTGTGTTCAAGTTAAATGTGAGTAAAGTACGAGTAATAATGGCTAGTCATGTACCCTATATTACTACAATTTAGGGTGAGTGGTTTTGATTTTTAAAATTCTTGCTATTTAAGACATTTTAAGCCAATAACATTTAACATAAAAAAGTTCATCGTCTTATAGGCTAGGGACGCGTTTTAAAACTTTAAGATAAGTTAGAAAATAGGCTACTTATTAAAACATTAGCGCATACTTAGTAAATAAATTAGGCAATAGAGTGAGTGGTTAGCTCTGATTTTATATTTTTTAGCAGCTTGAAAGCCTCTGGACGTTGTCAAATTACACAACATGAAATCTATCTTTTTAGACACTGATACTATCCTAAAACTTTAATCTATCTCAAATCTATAACATAAAAAACTAAACGTGGAAATGATAACGCGATCCCTTGTCATCGGAAACGTGACCATAATTCTAACTTTTCCACTTGCTCGAATTATCAGCTATTTCCTTTTGCTTACTTTACAGAAAAATGTCATGAAATCGTAACTCGAGAAAAGGTTTACGGTGGAATAAATAAAACCTATTTCATGTGAGTATTTCATAATAATCGTATTAGTCGTAGAATTTCTGACTTTGGAATTGGCGCCTCAGTAACATCATGTCTATTTTACTGGGTACAATAATTTTTCGCAAAAATAGCACGACCGACTTCACCCGTGTACAGAATTCGCGAATATTTTGCACGAATCGATGTTACGTTATTCACATTATTGTTGATTTATCAAAAATGGCTCAGCCGATTTCAATAAAATTTTAATGAGACCAATTTCGAAATATACTCTTTCCAATAAAAAAAGAATTATTGAAATCGGACCACTACGAAAAAAGTTATGCGTGGTCACACATAAAAAAAAAAACGCGTCGAATTGAGTACCGGTTTGGTTCGTCGGTCAAAAATATGTTTTATTACATTATTAGTCTAAGTTAGATCTAGATTTGTACGTCAGTTAGATTTATTTATCAAACAGTAATTGACACCATTTTTTTATTTTAGCAATTAAATAAAAAAAAGAAAAGAAAAAGCGCGTCAATGTTCCGTGATTTGTTGGCTCTTTCGTGGTTTCGCCCCACAAGCTGTTCGGTCCGCGGGGCGAATCAACGAAGCCTCCTTTTGAATGCCCTCTTTCGCCCCGCTCCAAACAATGCGGGGCGAAAGAGGGCCTTCAAAAAGAGGCTTCGTTGATTCGCTCCGCGATTCTCTTTTTTATCTGTACATTTAAGTAGAAAAGTAGTTAATGGAAAAAAAACAATTGCATTTTGCTTCAATGGTTCAGTTCAGTGGCTGTCATTTCCATAATTATATAATGTGTAGCCAGACGCAATACTCAACTTCAATGTGCTATATCTTTATCATTTTAACCGACTTCCAAAAAAGACGAGGTTCTATGTTCGTCTGTATGTATATTTTTTGTAAATGTTCATCGATAATTTGCCCAATTATGAACCGAATTAAAAAAAAAAAAAAAATTCAAAAGTGTATGCTCCCGAGGTAGTCCCATTTAAGTTTAATAGAATTCGGCTGAGCCCTTTTTAAATAATGAATAATAATGTAAATAATTATTCGAATTTTGTACACGATGAAAGGCGGTTTTGACAATTTTTGCGAAGAATAATTATGGTTTCAAGATCTGAAAAAGATTAAATATGTAGAGAATATTTTTTTAGTCATCTAACAGACTCATAAACTACATTTTAGGTAGGCACTTACCTAATTGCTAACTCAGAAATATCGCAAGCGAAAACATCGCTTTTCTCACTCGAATTAGAATTACCAACGAGTCGTTATCGGAAAATGCTTACTTTGTCTTTGGCGACTCTTATGATAACCCTCGGCCATTTACATTCAAAACGCGTGCTTGGTGTAAATTCCGGGGAAGTAATTCAATACCAGTGTCCCCCTGAGTTAGTTCCCTAAGCTGAAATACACTGAGAGTGGAAACAAAAAAAAATGTTTTACGTAATAAATATATCTATGATATAAAAGTAAATGGCATTTGGCACCCTTCAAAATAAGTAGGTATCTTCCTAAGTTAGTCCCCTAAGTTGCATTTCTCAAATAAATATGTTCAAAAGAGGTCAATCAATCAATCATTTATTTTCACAAAAATTAAATTACATCAAATGTTGGTACCTACATAAACATTTTTATCTAAATTTTAAATCAGAGTTATTATAAAAGCGGTAGGTTACAGCGTCTCGTAAGCAGCTGTACTAGGAAACCCTGTGTTACAGCTGCTTAGATTCCTGTCTCCGGTGACACACTATCATTTACATTTATTTAATTTTTGCAACATCAAAGATTAATAGGTAGGTATTTTACATTAAAGTTTGTAAATATATTATGTATTATGATTATAACAAAATGATCAAAGTTCAAAAAAGGTACAGCTAAAGTGACTGTACAACTTTTTTTAGTAACTCTCATTTAACTTGGATTTCTTCTCTTCAAAAGTAATACATTAGTAATAGTATCTAACATCATACTTACATTTAACACCATTTATTTATATAACTTAAGAAACATTGTCATTGTTTAGTACCTAAAATAATAATACCACAATAAAAAACTACACAAAATAAAATACCTACCTAAAATTACCTCTATATACAATAATATACCTAATTAAAAAACCACCGACACAAAAATATTTGACAACAAACTTTCAATTGACAACCATTTTGGGCACATTTGTAGAATTCTGGTTCTTCCATCCCCACTTTAACCCACCATAACTCTTAAACGGCTCAATCGATTTTTATAAAACATAGCTAAGAACACTCTCGATTAAGTCTCCTTTTATCCAAAAAAAACTAAACTGAAATCGGTTCAGTGGTTCGGGCGCTATGATGCCACAGACAGACAGACAGACAGACAGACAGACAGACACACAGACAAACAGACACGTCAAACTTATAACACCCCTCTTTTTCGTCGGGGGTTAAAAACAACGGCTAAAACTCGAAAAAAGACTGTGTCCTTGTGGAAGGGTGTCAAGAACGCTGGCTGCATTCCCGCGCTGAACTGCTAGAGGAATTCTCTAGCAGTTCAACGAATTAATTAAATTTGAAAAATTCACAAATTTAACACATTGATTGATATAGACAGCACTCTTTTTGCAAGTCAAAAGAAGACACTTGTGTATTTTGTAGTATTTGTACTTGTGTACAATTACTATCTCTTTACAATTTTCATGTTTTTACATCAATTTTAATGTGACACCATTTCTACATCATTTCTGTTGATTACCTTGCGATAGCTCCGAAAAAGCAACTGCAATTTTTTTTCGCCTATAGCGGTAATTTCAGCCAGTGTGCCTCCATCTTTACGATAAGTTACTTCCTTAATAGCTTATGGAATTTACGGGAATACCTTAGTAATGTAACGTTAGGAAAAGGTCTGCATCGTAAGGGTTGAATTTCTTTCGGAAACTGACCTTTCTCTGGTCAATTGCACATGAATGGATATTTAGTATGATTGTTCAGTTATGGAGACGTTTGGAATCGAATTGAGATTTTTTTTACTTATATTTGTTGGCGTAGAGTCAATGTTTGTCCAAACCTGGGTTAATAGTCCGGTTAGATGCGAAATAAAATGAACGAAAATTCTGTGAAGGAGTATTTTCGAGAAACTATAATTTTTAAATGAAAAAAATGTTGTTTGTAAAACCGGTTAAGAGGCGTTAATTATTCGTCATAAGATAACATTTTTTGAACCAATAACTGAATTAAGCTGAACGTTTACGCCGACCGTGCCTTTCTATAGCTTGTTCCGCGCTCAAGATCTTCTTTAGTGATTTTTGCACACAGCTACAATCTATAGAACCTATACCTACACATATAACGCCAGTGGCCAGTTGCACTGTGCGTCACGCAACAGTTCATTCAAAAACAAGTTCGGTTTTGCGAGCCATTTAAGAGCTCATAACCGTTAACAGCTAGCCAGGGATCGCCATTGACGGACACGTCAAGGACGGTATGGTACAATCTATGGGGCTTCCCCCGGCGGGACGAGTGTAGCTGAGTACTGGGAGAGAATGATATAATGTTGCGGATCATCGACACGACGAAGAAGAAGAATCTATAGAGTCACTTTACGGCCTGTAATAATAAGTTTACTTCCTCAAGCAAAGGAAGAAGAAATAATATTACAATAGTCACTGTTATCCTTCCCGAAATTAGAGCATTTCGAACCAAAGTATCCATAACTTCAATAACCCCCCTTCCCCCTCCGGAACAAACACTTCCCAGTATTAATTACTTCAGCCCCGTTCTGTGTTCGATCAATCATTACTAACTGGCATAGTGAAGAGCAATTATATTACGATGTCGCCCTTATCCGTTTATATTTGTTAGTAAAATATTCTGTGTTCTGTAGCTAACCAGTATTTTCTAAAATATAAAAAAAAAATGTAAATTAGGACAAAACTTTACGATAGTAATGTGTGAACTGATACTAACCAGTGGAACGCTGTTATGCTCATCTCTACTCAGTTATTTACTTTGAAAATAATCCTTTGGTTTATTTTCCAGCTTTTACTATGGGATCATTCTTGAAGTTAGGATAGGGCCAGTGCCATTATTAACTACCACTAAATACAAGGCTTATACAGTCTAAAACTAGGTACTGTACTGTGCCTTTTTAATAGTCTACTGCAGGACGTAGGGCTACCCACGAAGGGTGATTGGGCCGTATCCACCACGCTGGCCCAGTGCGGGTTGGTGGATTCACATACGCCATCGAATTTATTCTACGGACGTATGCAGGTTGCCTCACGATGTTTTCCTTCACCGAAAAGCCAGTGGTGTAAAAATCCGTACATAAATTCAAAAGAACTCATTGGTACGGGACCGGGATTTGAACCCACGACCTCACGATTGTAAGGCGGGTATCACTACCACTCGACCACCACGGCTTACACCAAACTAGGTACTAATACATAACAAGCAATTGGATCATCCATAGACCCTTTAAGGTCAAAAGATATTTAATCTAAATGCTCAAGCACACTGCCAGTTGGCAGCGTGCCCAGTATGCTGGCAGCTGATACTCGTAATTTAATTAAAATAGCTCTTTAGTCTGTTATTTTTAATTTAAATATTAATTTTTTCACGGCTTTATTTCAACTCATTTACGTACTGAAATAGAGAATGTTTTATAACAACAAAATTACCCAATTTAAAACTCAAACACGAACAAAATGTAGGTCATAGCCATAATTATTTTATATCTACCAAATCCCAGGGGACCAAGAATAATAACGTTCTCGAAGAATTAATTTCATCTTCAAACAAACCTGAGTAATAACATGAAATCACATATAAGTAATTAATTTGAATATGTGTCTGTCTGTAATTTTGAAAAACATATAGGTTGGTAGTAGATTTTCCATACAATACCAGTTTTAGAAGATATGAAAATGAAAATGTGCTTCAGAATATTTAGAGGTTTGTACCTACGAATTTTAGCTATTTTTCCACTTGAAATCTAACAAAAAAAAAAAAAAAAAAATTAAAATCTAATTTTAATCATATTTTTTTTACTTCATTGATTCAAGACTTATCAAGTTGTTAACTAACTGTTTTAATAATTTATACACCTATACTTTATTATGTCTAGAAACAAGTCAACAAAAAGATGGTTTAAACACAAGATTAACGCAACTAATATTCTACTCTTCCATTATTTATTTACCTCAGTTTTAAAACCAAAACAAAACATCGAGTAATAAGAAATATAATTATTACTCAAAATGTGCGAAAATTTAATTGATTTGAACAGCAAATATAAAATAATATAGAAACAGAAGAAACCACGCGGCACAGCCAGCACCACCTTATTTCTGTCCCTTCTAAGGAGCTTACACGTTATATGAAACAAAAAATTCAGATCCCTGATTACGTTTCTAATTAGCAGAGGTCCTTCGCCAATCGGATCCCGCCGACTTGGCCGCTGTGATAACACCTTGTCATAGTAATACTCGGGGTCGGATCGTAATTACTTTCTGCGTCCCATTAAATTATTTATAAGGGAAGATTGCCGTGCTAAATTGAACCGGGTTTTTTTGGTAGTGTGACATTCTTTACATGTTTTATGCACAGATTCTTTATGAAAGAAAGTTTGACGCACATTCAGCTTTGAGGTTACTAATGAAGTTTACTTCTAAGATAAAAATGAGTGGGTAAATTATATAGGTCGGGTGGCTAGCCCTGGTGTTTAAGTTTGTTAGCCGCCTAAAGGCCTCTTACACGGCTAGGCGGTTATAGTCGCTACTACAGGCGCTACTGTGGATAGTTGCAATACTGGAGACGTAATTACTGCGTTATATGCTAATAATATAAACAAAGAGCGGAAATGTTGTTTGCTATTTATTATTAACACTCCAGTACACGCGCCCCCTAGTGAGACATAAATACACGCGTGTCATCTGTCAGATGACTGTTCACTTATTTGTCAAAAGTGAATAGTATAATTGGTTTTTCGCAATTTTGCAGGAATAATGGTGCATAGATAAATGAAAAAGTTCATAAATGTTCATAAATTTGTATTTGAAAAAAATTATCAGTATATAAATCTTCAAAAATGTTAAATTTTTGTAAAACAGTTGCCACGGTAGCTTAGTTATAATAATAATGTAAAATGTATGACCACATTGACAATTGAGCCTCATTTCTAGAACTTGGAAAGTTACTCAAACAAATGGAAATTATCAATAAAAAAAATGAAAAAATGAAAAAAAAAAAATGTGAAAGGTAGAAATCCGAAATCGGGCATTACATTTTTACACGCGTGTCATCTGTGAGATTCTCTTGGCCAAAACACGAGCAAACTGCACTGGACGCACGCACACCGGCAACTGAACTATCGAGCTAGGGGAGCTTGAGGAATACTAGGGTGGGGGACCAGGCTAACCTCCCTCCATCAAACTTATGACGAAAAAACAGAACTGGTCATCTGTGAGATGACGCGCGTGTATTGGAGTGTTAAACTAGCGACCCGCCCCGCTTCCTTTTGAATCACTCTATTTATTTAAAAAAACCGCATCAAAATCCGTTGCTTAGTTTTAAAGATATAAGCATACCTAGGGACAGACAGCGCAAGCGACTTTGTTTTATACTATGTAGTGATAAATAATCAATTCCGGAACTACTTCACTTGTTTGAAAAAATCTTGTACCAGGTATTTCACAAGTTTTTTTTATTTTAGTCAATTGTGAAATCTAAAAAAAAAAGATGGGTTACCAATAGGTGTCATATAAGGGGACGCTGATTATAGACGACTTACTATAGGCCACAAGCTACGCAATATCCAATTGACTGCCTCGGTGGCTCAGTGGTTAGTGACCCTGACTTCTGGGTCAAAGAGGCGTAGGTTCGATCCCCACCCAGGGCAAACATATGTGTGATGAACATAGATGTTTGCTCTGAGTCTGGGTGTTATTTAGGTACTCTCTATATAAGCAAAGAATTTATAATAATACTACGTATAGAACGGCCACTCGTTACCCCCCACCCGTTTGAGTCTTCCTCACTTCCACCCCGCGTCTACGTACCGCATCGTGCACTCTGCGCGCGGGCTGCACTGGTCGGTGGATTTTCTAATAAAAACTACCTAGACTGTGACAATAGGGAAGACTTGTACTGTGTATGGTTGAATATCAATGATACGTAACAAAACAAGAAATTTTAATGTTTCCCTAAGGATAAATAATAGGAACTTATTTTACATTATTTGGTAACTTCCTCTTGATATTATCTTACAAAAGAAGTAGATCGGTTACTTTTTGTTAATAATATGCTTCCAAATTAAGTAATTGTTATACTATTTTAAGCACTAGATTAATATTCATTTTTGCAAATTATGTACGCAACTGTCTCACTCACGCGGCATGACGTCACGATGTGGTGATCGCTGACAGCCATAGACGTTCCGCACACAAATGCGCGTGTAGCGACCGTGCGTATGTGTGTTGTCTGTGAGTAAGTACTGTGTAGGTGTGCGTAAGACAGCAGATTTTGTATGAAAAATCGCGGAGTGTCCGGGCTGTGATATAAGTATGTATTTAAAATATGTAAGTATATGTAGTATATCAGTCTCTAGCAGCCATATCACAAGCTATGCTTAGTTTGGGGTCAGAGACCGTGTGTAAGGTGTCCCCTAATATAAAAAGTATTTAATTCTGACTGAAGCTCACATAAAGCTGCGTGTAGAATATTGCGCAGCTTGTAGCTAACTTCACATCCGCTGACTTGTATGATTCGGCCTATCAAAGTTGTTTTATTGCGCCACTATTTTACAATATGGATGACGGGGGGATGCAAATTGGTTCTAAACAGACCTATTAACAACCAGTTTGGAGACTTGTGTTAGCGGAAATCATCCTGCGGCCATGATAACGATAACTTGATAATGATACATACGACTTGTATTGTTTCAGTTAAAAGGATAGGCGTTATAAGTAACTTTGTGTTTGTTAGTCTCACAGCCATCTGTTGCCAGTTTTAGTATTTTTACAAACTGCTGCCAAATTATAAAATGTTCGCAATTCAATCACTAAAGACTGACTCGACCACAGCGCCACACTTATATATATGGTGAACCTACAACTTAACGTGTAATCAGAGCCACGGTAGCGTTACGCACGTTAAATTGTAGGTCCCAGTTATTTTAACTGTTTAGCCAAGTCAGAGGCCTTCAGGCGGCCTAAAACTCTTGAAACCAGGTTTTGTCACCCGGCCTATACGAACTTACTTACTTATATGGTGGACATTCTGCAAGTTAGAACGAAGCCTCACAAATCTACATCCCTCTTGCAAACAGCCACAGTGTCGAACGATTTGCTTGAGTCTGACTTCCCGATAAAGTACAACGTGGGTGTCTTCAAATACCGAATAAATAGGTATCTTCTAGGTAAGCGTGTTACACTATATATTTCCGTTATTGAGCTCCATATTCTGCCTTTCGGCATAACTATTACTATCACTACATATTATAAAACAAAGTCGCTTCCCGCTGTCTGTCCCCATGTATGCTTATATCTTTAAAACTACACAACGGATTTTGATGCGGCTTATTTTAATAGACAGACTGATTCAAGAGGAAGGTTTATATGTATAATACACCTGTGCGAAGCCGGGGCGGGTCGCTAGTATTTGATAAAGTTTTAACCGTCATCTTGTACCTACTTAATTAGTGGATAACATTTAATAGGTACTTAGGCTGTCGGAATATTTAGGATATCGCAACTATTTCTAATAATTGGCTAAATCAAGAGGAAGAGCATGACCTTCAAAGCTAAATGTCATGAGATTAAATAGTTTTAAGCCACATAAACCAATTATTATCAGTAAATAGTTTGGCTTATACCACAAAATGCTCGAAACTCCCCTTTGACATTTAACGACAAAGTAATTAATTTTCTAGCCCTAGGGGCTTGTTTATTCCAAAACTGAAGGGTAATTTATCAACTTTTTAGTACCTAATAATGGTAGGTTCAATAACTTCACTAATAATGAAATAGGTATCAATTATTTGAAATAAAGGATAACCTTTGATAATAAAATCCTACAGTCTCCCAAAGATTTAGAATATAGAAATTGTAATATAACGGGATCGGGCTTGAACCTACGTCCCACGTTCCACATATCCCTACAGATGTATCCCTACTGGTAGAGAAGTAAGCGGTAAGGCCGCCCAGGTGTTGAAATTGTTACTAGTTCAACTTGTTTTTAATTTTTGTGAAATAAATGATTGATTGATTGATTGATTGACTTGTTTTTAACCGACTTCCAAAAAGGAGGAGGTTCTATGTTCGTGTGTATTTTTTTTGTGTATGTTCATCGATAATTTCGCCAATTGTGAACCGAATCGAATTTTTATTTTATTTTGAAACGGTATACGCCCGAAGTGGTCCCATTTTAATTTTACAGAAATCGGCTGAGCCGCTTTTGAAAAACCAACAATAATGTAAGCAATTCGAGCGAAATATCCGAATTTTGTACACGATGAACATCGATAATTTCGCCAATTGTGAACCAAATAGAAAAAATATTTTTTAGTTCAAAAGGGCATCCTCACGAGATGGTCCCATTTAAATTTTACGGAAATCGGCTGAGCCGTTGTTGATAAATCAAGAATAATGTAAACAATTCGAGCGAAATATACGAATTTTGTACACGATGGAAGGTGGTTTTTCCATTTTTTGTGAAAAATAATTATCTTAGTTAAATATGTAAATATTGTTGTGTACAATAAAGCATTGAGAAAAAAAAATAGAGAGGATAGGATTGAATGAAAGTACTAAAGAACGACATAAATGAATCAATCTAATGATAAAACATATTGTGAGATTCGAACACTGCAAAGCCAATAATGTAAAACAAAGCAATTAAGTCCAAATGAATGTAGGAAGATACTCGTAACAAGGTGACCCTGGCCATATTGGCACCGCAAGAGCTGGCGCCGACCCAAATAAGTTTTTGGTACTGTTGATCACGTAATCAGGGGTTTTGGGCATTGTTCAGGATGCACGGTCCAGTTGTCTGCGGTTTTTGTTTTGTCTCAGTTTACGGTATCTGCCTCTTGCGTTTATTTGCTACGACAAAGTAAGAAGGAAAACTTTGGTTCGGGAATTGAAGACGTAGTGTTGTACATAGGGCAGATGTGTATTGTATTTTTAGTGACAGTCAGTTATGCCTTAAAGACCGATCAATTTTATTCTAATTCTAGAGCTATCTAAAAAGAGCCGAACTAAAGATTATGTGATTAATGAACCGAACAAAATGAGGTTAAGCCATTTAT
Source organism: Hypomecis atomaria (assembly GCA_964007245.1). Classification (NCBI taxonomy): domain Eukaryota; kingdom Metazoa; phylum Arthropoda; class Insecta; order Lepidoptera; family Geometridae; genus Hypomecis; species Hypomecis atomaria. The sequence continues at coordinate 3,386,374 of OZ023296.1, read as the reverse complement.
CAGTCTTCACGAAACTTTAATTCTCTTTTGTTGTGTTGTGTGTGAGTGTTTGGTACTGTTGATCACGTAATCAAGGGTTTTGGGCATTGTTTAGGATGAACGGTCCAGTTTTCTGCGATTTTGTTTTATATCAGTTTACGGTTCTTGCTTCCTTTATTTATTTGCTACGACAAAGTAAGAAGGGAAAGTTTGGTTCGGCGTATGTTGGGTATAAGGCAGATGTATAATTTAAGTAGTGTTGCACGGTCAAGTTTTCTGCTGTTTTTGTTTTATCTCTGTTTACGTTTCTTGCTTCCTACATTTATTTGCTACGAAAAAGTAAGAAGGGAAAGTTTGGTTCGGCGTATGTTGTGTATAAGGCAGATTTATAATTATTTGAGTAGTGTTATTTTAGTGACAGTCAGAAGTGCCCAAAAACCACTCACCAATTATTATTGTAGGTAATATTAGCGTTAGTTCGAAAGTATTGATATAAATATTATATTTGACGGAATGAACAAATGTAGGTCAGAGCGCTATTAAAACTTATGTTGTACCTAAGCTATAATGTAATGTTGTGCATAAATGTACAAAATATACAATTTAATCTCTTTTATCTACACTAATGTTGTAACATTCTACTTATGTTTCCAATACTTGACTTATAATGACTACTGTTATAGCGCAGACAACAAAACACTCAATTTAAGCAATTTCACAAGATGTTATAATTTCCACATCGATATCGTAAAATCTCATTAAAGGGTACACTCGTTACTATTATGAAACTCGCTGCGCTCGTTTCATAAACTCTCACTCGTGTTTTAATACCCTTCATTATATGACAATTGCATAAACTACTATTATAAGTCGGTACACGGCCAGAGACGTGTTTACGTAATAGGCATAAAGAAACTTGGCACCTCCCTTGAATGTAGCTAGTGCTAAAACCTCGGTCAATTTTGAAAACATAAGCCCGTTTAGTACAGCTGACGCTGTGGTCGGCCGACACGAGATTGGCAAGGCAAGTGCCGGTAGGTGCCAAGCAGTTTGTCCATTCGGATTGATCTGTTCAATAAAACTTCGACTTTGCGAGGAAGGAACGTTATATCTACGTACTTGGACAAAAAGTAAGTAAGTATAGTCCAAGGACAAGCCTATAGAAATCTAGAAATAATTATTTGTGCTCAACGGCGCTCAAGACACGGGTAGCAAATACATGGTTACTAATCAATTAGCATCCTTTTATGGGCATACTCTGTACATCAAAACAAACACATTTTCTTTTACGACCTTTTTCCATATAAAATTTAAAAATATAATTTGTCATAATTAAAACACTATACGTATAATTTTTCGCAAAAAATAGCAAAATTGCCTTCCATAGTGTACAAAATTCGAATATTTCGCTCGAATTGTTTACATTATTGTTGATTTTTCAAAAATGGCTCAGCCGATTACTGTAAAAATTTAAATGACCACCTTGGAAGTATAATATACACTTTTGAACTAAAAAAAAACTTTTCGATTCGGTTCACAATTGGCGAAATTATCGATGAACATACACAAAAAAATACTTACAGACGATCATAGAACCTACTCCTTGTTGGTCGGTTATTAAAGCGCCGCCACCGGCGAGACTTGGACCTCACAGGAGATCCTGTGTAAATATGCAAACAAGTGTAAATATTAGTTGTATGTAAAAACAATTATTTGTTCATCTGCTGACTCCACTTTTTGAAATATTTATTAGGACATTTGTTGAGATTTGTGAAAAGTTGTTGAACAAAAGTTGTTTGTTTTGATGTACAGAATATGTCACTAAAATGATGTTAATTGGTTACCAGTAGCCCTGTAGATACATGTTTACGAAAAACTCTTGTAAAATTTTGTGAGTCATGAGCACATCAGAGCACATAGTAAGTGATTTTCTTTATTTGGCATTACAGTAGTAATGGTTATTTGGCAAAGAGTTTCGTGAGAAATAATTTAAGGTCTCCGCTCATTAAAAAAACCTATTATTTTAGTTTTTCTGTACCTACTCTGTTAAACAAAGATATCTTAAAACAAAAAATACTGAAAAGCGTGAGTAATTTATTTTCGCAATTATATGGCTTTTGAGAACTCACATAATTATATTGCGACATTTTTTTTATTTATGTGGAATTCAAATCAAATCAAATAAAAAATATTTTATTTTCAGACATACGAGTAGGAACCATAATTTCATACACATTAAAATTAAAATAAGAAATTGATTGGAATTAAATTATTACATTTAATTTTGAATTGCGCAAGCAAGATAGAAAATTGACTTAAGTGTGAATCTTCTTAATTACTTACCACTCCCGGTAATTTGAATTGCTGAACGAAAACATTAGGTATAACGTTTATGTGCATGTATAACAACCGCGTTCGCAGACATTAAACTTAATATATCATATTTGAAACCCTCACTTAACGATAGTTTAAGTACTCATGAAACGTTTCTAAGTGCAGTTGTAAGTTTTGATTTTTAACCGACTTCCAAAAAGGAGGAGGTTCTATGTTCGTGTGTATGTATTTTTATGTGTATGTTCATCGATAATTTCGCCAATTGTGAATCGAATCAAAAAATTCTTTTTTAGTTCGAAAGGGTATACTCCCGAGGTGGTTCTATTTTAATTTTACAGAATTCAGCTGAGCCGTTATTGAAAAAACCAACAATAACGTAAGCAATTCGAGCGAAATATCCGAATTTCGTACACGATGAACATCGATGATTTCGCCAATTGTGAACCGAATCGAAAAATTCTTTTTTAGTTCGTTAGGATATACTCCCAAGGTGGTCTCATTTAAATTTTACAGAAATCGGCTAAGCCGTTTTTGATAAATCAACAATATTTTAAGCAATCCGAGCCAAATATTCGAATTTCGTACACGATGGAAGGCGGTTTTGCCATTTTTTGCGAAAAATAATTATATGTTGGGGATATGTGATGTTTGCCAACCAGCATATAGCCAAAAGCATATATTCAATCTTTTGATTTCTCTCTGCGAGATTGAATAAAAATTAAGTGTTCCATGTGCGAAGTAAATCTACCGACATAACTGTATTAGCTGTATCAGTGTGTGTTGCCAGTGATGACTTATGGCACAGAAACGTGGTCTCTCACTATGGGCCTTATTAGTAAGCTCCAAGTAGCCCAACGAGCTATGGAGAGGGCTATGCTCGGAGTCTCTCTGCGAGATCGAATCAGAAATGAGGAGATCCGTAGAAGAACCAAAGTTACCGACATAGCCCAACGGATTGGCAAGTTGAAATGGCAATGGGCAGGGCACATAGCGCGGAGGACTGATGACCGATGGGGTCGGAAAGTTCTCGAGTGGAGACCACGTATCGGCAAGCGCAGCGTAGCACGTCCACCCACAAGGTGGACGGATGACCTCATTAAGACCGCAGGATCACGCTGGATGCAAGCCGCTTCCAACCGGTCTTATTGGAGATCCATAGGGGAGGCCTATGTCCAGCAGTGGACTTCTTATGGCTGATGGATGGAACTGTATTAGCGAGTTTAAGTGGCAGTGGGCTGGTCACATATTTCAGAAAAATGATGGTCGATAGGGCCACTAAGTTTTTGATTAGAGAGCACACATCGGCAACCGCAGTAAAGGAAATTTTCTGACTACATATACCTATTATGTTTAATTTGAATCCTGGAAAATATACCTATAAGTAGGTATCCGTCGTCTAGAGAAACACCCAGTAAAATCACATTTAACGATAAATTTATCGATATATCCTCGTAAATTAAAACCTAGATTTGTCTAGACAATCTAGTTCTCTCATATTAACAGTATTAAATATTTCATGCTACAAGATACAATACATTTTAATGCACAAAAATAAATAAGGCGAGTAACAGAACACAAATGCTCAGAAAATACTCCTTCTAAAGTGGTAACGAATAATTATTCCAAGTAAATTTTCTATTCAACAAGTCTTCCTAGCACCTGAGAAGCGCCTTTTGACTGTACAATAACAATAAAACACGATACCTCTTACCTGAAGAGGATTTTCTTAACCTAAGTTCCATTTAAGATTAGACTTTGGCTAAAGGCTTGTTGCTAAGCCTTTCTTATTTTGTGTTACGGTTCGAATTACTAATTGTCATATTTTGTTAACTAATTTTGACACAGTTTTGAGTCCATTGTTTAAAAAGTTGAACAGAACAAGTCCTGAGTCGATCACGATTGATCGGGTCGTTTTGATTGGATCGCGAGCCACTGGAGTGATTCAGTCGGTCATCCTGCGCCGACCCAATCACATACCGCAGGTCGGTCGCGCTGTTTGATTGACTTACACCCGCTATGATGAGTAGTTGCCAAACTAATTTGAAATGGGATAGGTACCTTTTTTTTGTAAGTATGAAGGTGTCAAATAAAATCGGGTCGATCAAATAACACGAACTTAAACCTTAATTACTGGCATGAAGAAAATCCCGTAATCACTTGCACGGGGTCTCTACAGACCCCAAACAACAAGTTTAATATGAAGTATAGGAAAAGAATAACAATTTTGAGCTCAGTTAAAAGATTAGACGTAGAATTAAAAAGGAAAGCAATGTGCGTAATGAGCAATGCGCAGTGAAAAAATATACCTTACCTCTGCAGATATCAAAAAATCAAATATTTCAGGTAAATGTATCGTATTAACTGTTAAAATAGTGCCTCCTGCCAGTATTTTTATAGAAAAAAGTATCAGTATTTGCAGTCACCAAACGAATATCAATTTTATTGTCTAAACGACCGCCTCAGTTCCGATATAAACTTTTACTCCCGACGTTCTCTGCCATACTAAGTTTACGACTTACACCTACCCAACCTTACTAGTATTTGAGAAAGCCCTATATTACACCCCGCAAGGAACACGTCACGTTGTAAGCAACAAAAATCCCTATTTATACCCACTAAATCATCCGTAGCAGAAATTCAATCAGACACCCGATGTGCTGATCGCGGCATCCGATGTTTTTACGATTATCGATACTCGGATATCGAGTCACGATAATTTATCGAGTTACGTGGGGTTATGTGGGATTTGGAGCTAATGAGTTTAAGGAACGAATCTTGAATTGTTTACGTTCAGGTGTTAACGTTAGGGTTAAAATAGGGGTGTGCTATTTGCGAGACAATCGATTTCAAAAAGTTGAAATCTTATACATCGCGGCATTCGATGTTTTTACGATTATCGATACTTGGATATCGAGTCGCGATATTTTATCGAGTAACGTAGGATTATGTGGGATTTGGAACTAATGAGTTTACGAGACGTAAATTGAATTGTATATGTTCCGGTGTTAGCGGGTGAGTAAAAATGGTGGTGTTATTTGCGCGACAATCATTAAAAAATCGAACATAAATTGCACTCTTTGAACTCGAAAATCCTACATGCTTCAAGATTTTATGTGGGAGTTACAGCCTAGCAATTGGGCCAGTAATTTGAACACTTTCCTAGCATTCTAGCTTAAAACCTTCTAGTTTATAAATTTTAGTAATAATTAGCTCCTTAGTTTGTATAAGCCTAATGGCTAGGCCCGATAAGCGATTTTTTATGCCGTTTCAAAGCCTCTGACAAAACATCAGTTTACAAGTATACCGGGGTATACAATTTTGAGCAAAAAGTTACTGTTCTGACCAGTTGTCAATGCTGCCAGCCAAGACAGATTCGTTTCATGCAAAAAATAAAATCATCCTAATACGTTTTGAATATAAAATGATTTCAAGAATGAACTTTTTGAATTGATTTTGTTTTTAACCCCCGAAAAAGAGAGAGGTGTTATAAGTTTAACGTGTCTGTGTATCTGTGTATGTCTGTGATGTGCTTCCAAACGGATAAACCGATTTTCGTTAAGTTTTTTTTTGTCATCGATAATTTTATCCCAACTGTTCTTAGTCATGTTTCATGAAAATCTGTTCAGCCGTTTGAAGATCATCAGCTCTTTTCTAGTTGATGAGGGGATTTGAATACCTTTCATTATGTCCTATCGTTCGAAATTTGGTACCGTTTTACTTCAACGATATTGATAGGACATAGTTTATTTTGTGTCGGGGAGTTATAAAAATGTTATTATTATATTGTAGAGCCCTTAAAATATACCAATTTTTTATCGATACCAAATCTCGTCCCTATCCACGCGCTCGTCTGTGATGAATGTTCGCAAGGAATTTGTTTGCGACGGGATTTCTTTTTTGTTCCTTATTGAATTCTCTTTGGTTATCGCATATTGAAGAGGTTATGATATTATGATTTGTAGACCTTGTTCGTTTTACGACGACGCGACGCCCCGTTTCGGTTTTACCGCCGCGTTTAGGTGAAAACCTACTGAAAATTTAGGAACGAACTGACTGAGAATTTGAATAATACGACGTAGGTGTAGACGTGGCCTGTGATTTGGATTCTGTAATAAACAAGAATGAAATACAGTACGCGCGAGTATAAGTATACAGGGTTATTTCTAATCAATTAGGATCCTCTTAGGGGCTTATTCTGTACATCAAAACTAACAACTTTTGTTATACGACTTTTGTTAACTCATAAAAAAAAAAACAGCTGCTCCATACATTTTGTCGAGGGTGAACGATATTTTTCTATGGAACAACTTTTTTTGAGATTTAATAAAAGTCGTAGAACAAAAGTTGTTAGTTTTGATGAACAGAATAAGCCCCTGAAAGGATGCTAATTGATTAGAATTAACCCTGTATAATGAACATGGATAATTTTGCGGTATCATAAAAACGTTTTAGGCACCACCACTGGGACTCTATTTTTGAACCCATAGTTTCCGAGATTTCGACCAGTAACTTTTTTAAAGATGACTAATGAAAGATAAGTGACCCTAACCTTATAAAAAAATGGATATCGGAAATATAGTCCGAGGTTAAATTCTATTTTTAATGGGGTAACTAGACAGAAAGAGACAATTGGCTAATTGCGGTTTCTAATAGTGTAATAACAACAAACTGGACAATGTTCTACAAAATTGAGTAAAATTGAAAATTGATTATTTTAATTCGCTATTAGTGAAGGCAAGCAATTTTCGTTCTAAATAGACAAATTTCTTATTGTGAGAATTGGAAAGCCCTAAAATAGTAGATATTGAATTTTATGTCTATTTTTGTTTGCATCATTTGACAAAAATAGTAGAAAAATTTTACCACTGTGGATTTTCAAAAATGAAGTGGTTCTCAATTTCCCTGATTTGTATTTATTTATTGGAAATGTTACGCAATTGTAGACCAGTTCGCAATGAAACTTTACCATGGTTTCATTCGACTAACCAAGTATATAACATTACCAACGTAAAAGTCAAGTAGTTGGCGCACTCGGTAACTAAATAACCAGTGTGTTAAGGTGATTTTTTTATGCAAAATAGAGTTACATTTGCCACCAACTCGCCTGATAGAAAACGAAGTCACTCTTGCTTTAAAGATACGAGTATCCATTCTAAGCCCAGGCGGTCCGCATTATGAATGAAGAAGCGAAACCCTTAGTACGATGATGATGAATGATGAACTATTTTTAAAGTGAAACTTTAATTAAATCGCCTTAAAACCTTTCGTCTTTATATTGCATGTCGCATGACGGTCGGCCGCGGAGTAGGGGTAAAGTGAAAGGCGCTCGACAGAGCAGCCGAGGCCAATATGGCGGCGCCTATGGTTAGCATCAGCTGACTGTGTAGTGTATAGACTATTACTCATTTGTGCCAGTAAAAATTTTACTTTTACCGTGGTTTCATAGAACCACACAATCCTTTTTTTCTTTCATAATCTTTAAATTTGGCAAGTGATGTAGTAGCTAGATAATGTGGCTAAAATCAAACATCACTTGCAATAAAATGCCATAAGTTTTTCCTGACCCTAGCGTCGTAAAGCATTTTCCTAGACTCAAGTTTTTTGATGGATATCCAGCTATCACAAAGTGTGTCCCCTTTGGCTCCAAGACATGGGCCCATGCCAAAAAGGTTCTAGTGCTATGAATGATTTATTCTCTAGGAAATGTAAGTCCGTACTCTAACCAAGCGGAGCAGAGAAGAGATGTTCATCAGTCTACAGCTGGACATAGGCCTCCCCTATGGATCTCTAATAAGATCGGTTGAGAGTGGCTTGAGTCCAGCCTGATCCTACAGATTTAACGAGATCATCTGTCCACCTCGAAGGTGGACGTCTTACGCACGTGGTCTCCACTCAAAAACTTTTCGACCTTATCGGTCATCTATCAGTTCTCCGAGCTACGTGCTCTGTCCACTGCCATTTTAACTTGCAAATCCTCAGGGCAATGTCGGTAGCTTTGGTTCTTCCAGGGATGCCCTTATGCCTGATCCGAACTAGCAGAGACTCCGAGCATAGGTGCTTGGTAAGTAACAAAACATTAGTAAAGTGAAAGAAAACTTATAACTTCAATAATATTATTACGGCCGCTATATGACGCCACCGCTATTCTAGTAAACCAGAGCTTTATTAGATATGGCATTTCGAAAATATAGCGTTCGGGAGAGGCGCTTACGACAATTTTCTATAGAATTTGTACTAAAAAAGTAAGTAAGTTCGTATAGGCCGGGTGGCTTACACGAACTAGCCAGCTAGCCCTGGTGTCAGTTTTCAAGCCGCCTGAAGGTCTCTGACTTGGCTAAACGGTTAAAACAAATAGAAATAGAATTTGTGCTTATATCTGTTGACATTGTCGTATCTTATTACACGACTCTGGTCTACTGGAGACTAGTTTCTATAGACTATTTCACGTAGTTATAAATAAATAATTAAATATTTGGGGACATCTTACACACGATCTCTGACCCCAAACTAAGCACAACTTGTGATATGGCTGCCAGAGACTGATATACCACATATACATATTTTTAAATACATACTTTTATAGATAGTAACTGAATAACACCCAGACACAGAGCGGATTAGTATGACTATGACAATTGGTTCGCGTTTTATAGACCTCTGATAACGACATGTATGTATACTGTATACTACTGTATTGTCGTATGCATCGTCGTTATCTTATCTTTACAGTTATCATCTTCGCTCCGTTCCCTTTTAGTAGAGTCATGGTAGACCATGAAGCGTCCCAAGAAGTGTCGTGCGAGACAGTTGATTTCAAGTTGGCAATGAGACTGCAAATTGTTTTATATCTCGCATGCAATTTGAATGCGACAGAAATGCCAGAGTAATTGTAATAAAATTTTGGTATGTTTTTAAGGGTTTGTTTGTATAAATTGGTATGTGTAGAAGCACTTTATGGACAGTATTAATGGTCAAATAACTTGAAATACTTATTACTGTACTGAAAATAAGAAACAATAATTATTTTTCGCAAAAAATGGTAAAAGCTCCTTCCATCGTGTGCAAAATTCGAATATTTCGCTCGAATTGTTTACATTATTGTTGATTTTTCAGAAACGGCTCGGCCGATGTCTGTAAAATTTAAATGGGACCACCTCGGGAGTATAACCTTTGAAACCGTTTGTAAGTCGGTTACAAAAAGTATTGCATCATTTTATTTGCATAAACCTTGAATAAACCAGATTAATACTATAATTATTTAGCAATTATGACTGCCTCGATGGCTCAGTGGTTAGTGACACTGACTACTGGGTCAAAGAGGCGTGGGTTCGATCCCCACCCAGAGCAAACATTTGTGTGATGAACACAGGTGTTTGTTCTGTGTCTGGGTGTTATTTAGGTACTATCTATAAAAGTATGTATTTAAAATATGTATATGTAGTAAATCAGTCTCTGGCAGCCATATCACAAGCTATGCTTAGTTTGGGGTCAGAGATCGTGTGTAAGATGTCCCCTAATATTTATTTATTTTATTATTTATGCTCTTTATTTCTGAAACACAACACCTACAATTAGCAAGATTATTGAGAATCTAAATTAAGATTTGCGAGTATGAACTAAAACGGTAAAGAGCAAGCCGAGATATGATAGCCTTATGAAGACTCTGTACCAGCCTTTTTTTAACAGTCCACTGCAGGACGTAAGCCTACCCACGAAGAGTGATTGGGCCATATCCACCACGCTGGTCCAGTGCGGGTTGGTGGATATATATGAAGACTCAGTCTAAGATATGTGTCGCGAGGCCTACTGTTTGGAGAACTATTAGTTTTTTTATGTTATATATTATTTATTTACAAAACTTAAACAATATAATTTATTCTATCTTAAACTAAAATACTATGTACATTTACAAAATCTCTAAGCTAATATATTTACAAAACTAAATAAAAAAAACGTAATCTAAAAGCCCCTTTGCAGAAGAAAACGTGGCCAGAATGCTGGCAGCATTGCCTCGCTGAATGGCAATGCTGAGCTATTGACCAAAGTAGACGCCAGCATTTTGGTCACGCGTCACCTCTACCAACCGCCTGGCTAAGTCTTAACTCGTATTAGTTATTTAGTCAATTGATTATAATTATTTGCTGAATATGGGTTCTATCTAAGTACCTACTATAAATTATATTATACAGTGCCAACAAATCAAACAATAAACCTTTAGGTACTTGAAACACACAAATACGTACAAATGGAACTGCAAAACTTACTAAATAAAATAACATTCAGCTTATTATTTGCTAAATTGCAAATATTCATGTCATACATATAAACCACAAGCCATCATCATTTCATATTAAACCCTGCACAAACAAGTTGCTCATCTGTTTTTATTAATATTAATGTTCATATAAAGAACGTCAGACGCTCATTCCCAATGCAAACAACATTCAGTTCTTTTCTATCTAGATGTTATTATATTTGCTAAACTAAGGCTTTCATATTTACATCTAAAGAGTTTTTAGAGATTGGTTTAAAAATAGGTACTTAAAGAAATATTAAGTAGAAGGTTCAAAGAAACTTTTAGGTAAAACATTGGATGGATATAATTTCTTGGAATAAGAACTAAAGTAATCCTAATTCTGAGGATAATTCAGTATAATTTTTTGCTAAGCCGTGAACTGTCAAAAGTTTGTAAATTGTTCCAATAAAAATGTAGCTAATGTTTGTTATTTTAAATCGACTTCAAAAAAGAAGGTTTTCAATTCGACTGCATGTTTTTTGTATGTATATTTTGCGCGATTGCTCCGCTAATTATGAACTGATTTGGCCGCTTATTTTTGTTATACCATACTTTAGTCCTAAATGTTATTGAAATCGTCCAAGTAGTATTTGGAAAATCAACAATGACAATGTTATTACTAAATCGTTATACCTACATACATCGACCCGTGTGAACTATTCGAATTTTTTTTTATTTTTTTTTTTATCGCGAATAAGTCCACTCTTGACCACCAACTCGCCTGATGGTTGTAGAGAAACTAACCTTTTTGTTAGCTTCTCTACATTCAGACTCTTTCAACGATAACACTGCCAACTTACAATTCTAGTTATGAAATTCAAATTTTTGAAATGTTTTTTTTTGACAGGATCAGCGATCCTTGTTTTGTAAAATTGGGCAGTCTTGAGTTGGAAGTCATCTTGGAGACACCTTTTTTCCTATAAAGATGTAGACGGTGTGAATTTGACTTTGCGTGGACGAGTCCTGTAAACGGCATAAGCGTCGAGTAACAGTCAGGGTGAGAGGCTCCGGTCCCTTTGACTTTGATTACAGGTGGATCTCTTGTTTTGGGGCCACTGACCCCCTACCCTGGAGCACTGGGCTGGCGCTGACTTCGAACCCTGTCGGCCAGTTTGGGCCGGCGCCTGTCGGCCGGTTTGGGCCGGCGCCTCCACCTCAGTCGACGGATGTCTCCACGCTAGCGCTCACCTAGCGCTACCTTGCTGGCGCCACACTATCGGCGGGTCCAGCTCAGGCTATAGAAAATCCTCGGCCAGCCTCCAGCGTGGTTCTACGAGTGCTACCCTCTCCCTTTTTGGCTAACTTTCCAAGGACTCCTTCAAAATTCTCTCTCTCTCTCTCCGTTTCTTGAAGAATTAATTGACTATGAGTGCAGTGTGTGTCTAGTGTAAATAAATGTGTAAATACTAAGGTTAGTTTTCTATTTTAATCTCCTCTCTCCGAACCGTTAGGAATCCTATCCACTAGGCAGGACTCTTTGGTTAGGTTCTCTGAAGTCTCGTATCTTGTGGTGTGGCAACCGGCTCCCCCGCTTGCCACATTACGGGTTCTCTAATCCTCTTTTATCTTGTGGTGCTGCAAACGGCTTCCCCGTTTGCAACATTACATGGTAAGGTGGTCGAAGATGAAGCACGCAGACCTAGAAGATACCTATTCATTCTGAGCTTGAAAAGCATTAGATTATATCTCTTAGGAAACAGGATAGCAGGAAGACTGCACTGCATCATTCCCTGGCGGTACGAATAAGAAATGTTGAGTCAAACCGCTTCGTACATATCGAAGGAAAATCGAAATGTCTACATACGAGTAAGTATCGGCTGTTTTTACACAATCTGGTAAAAAGATTAAAATTACATAATTTAGTGGTAAAATCTGTTAACTTCGTTTCCATCACACTAAGCTTTTAATTAAAATATTAACAGTGAGTCCGATGTTTTCATCTTTTTTGATGAGGTCCGTGAAATTTTAACGTCTCACTCGGAAGTTAATTACAAAGGAAGCATTCTTTATGATATTGCTTGTTTTGGTTTTTAACGACTGTAGTTTTCTAAGCACTTGAGATTTAAGTAGTGTGTATAATTTACACTAAATCTCAAGTTATTGTGAAAACTAAGAGATTTTTTTGTTAATTCGAACTTTGCCTTGTTTTGTTTTAATGAGTTAGCAAAGTTTACCTACCTATATCAACAAAACATTGATTTAAGAAAATATTCATAACAATTTCCTAAGCCCTATTTTTAGGGTTCCGTGCCCAAAGGGTAAAAATGGGACCCTATTACTAAGACTCCGCTGTCCGTCTGTCTGTCGCCAGGCTGTATCTCATGAAACGCTACAGCTAGAAAGCTGACATTTTCACAGATGATGTATTTCTGTTGCCGCTACAACAACAAATACTTAAACTAGAATAACAATTATATTTGAGGGTGGCTCCCACAAAATAAATTTAAATTTTTAGCAGTTTTTCGCTCGATATCAATAATGGTAACAGGTAAATGCTTGAAATATTCACAGAATATTTAAATGCATGCTTACTTTAATAAAAATAATTAAATTAAAATGAAATAAATGTTTAAAATAGTTATTTTTTTTTTTCCTTACAGTACGGAACCCTTAGTGCGAGAGTCCGACTCGTACTTGGCAGATTATTGTGAGGTATGCTATAACCATTGCCTACTTACAATTAGAAAAGCTGTACTATACTCATATCATTACGAATATTTTTAGCTAATAAATTAGTTTTTTATGCACATGAACTCGTAACAATATGTTTATTATTTTTGAGTATTTACAATATTTTCCCATAAACCTATTTGAATTTAATTTCTTTTCGAGTTTTTAAAAGAAATAGTGACTTTATTATTAATGTAATTTTATTAATTACAAGCTTTGGTAATTTAATTTATAATGTATTAAATAAACCAATAAAAATAATTATGATTTTTATGTCTGGAAGGACTGTTTTTTTTTTAATAATTTCGGGGTTGGCTTCATACCAAAAGTTATTGATAATTATTAACCGAAATGTGCCTACCTAGTTACAATATTATCACACCTTTTGGAAACGGATATTCAACAGTCGATTTTAGGCAACCGCGCGGTATAAATCATAAGCATAGTGATGATGATTTAGTAATACAAAAACGCAACACAACTACCATCAAACTTCCAAAATATCATCCAACTTCTATCCAATCGGCAATATGCTAATCCCATTCCAACCTTTCCTTGGATCACCTCAAAACTCTCCTTAAAATTGGAACGCAACGAAGGCTGCCCCTGAGGGGTCGTCTCACGACTTTACGGTGCGGTTAAGAAACGGGTCGCGAAATAGTTTCATTTCACCCCGGTTACTCGTTTCATTTCACCCCGCTTACTCGTTTCGTTTCACCTTGGTACGGTGTCGTCCCGCGTGTACTCGTACGTTGCCGGTTGCCGGTATGAACGTGGTAGTATTTTAAAAGAGTTCAGGGTCTAGGTGGGGTGCAATTCGATACAAGTTTGCAATAAAAGTGGCCTATGTGTGGAATAGAATAAACTAAGGTTTTGGACCCACTGGAGTCTTTTTCAACTTCTCGAAATAATCTTGATCTTTTCAAGGTCAGCGTGGATAGATGTTTATTGTATGTGTGAAACCCTACTAATATTATACACGCGAAAGTTTGTATGTGTGCAAATACAAATTTCTTTATTGAGGTAATAACGACAATTACATTTGCCTCACAATATTAAAATAAAATAAAAAATCAACAGAAAAAAGGAAGCATTAACTATACAATACGAAATCAAAAAATAATTTAAAAAAATTGAATAAACATGAGTCACGCAACAATTAGATGTTTGTTTCTTTTTCACGCAAAAGCTACTGAACGGATTGAGATTAAACTTTCATTAGTCATGTTTATATATCAGAATAACACGTAATAGGCTATTACTTAAAAAGATATTGCGTTAAAACAAAGTTCGCCGGGTCGGCAAGTATAATTTAATTAAGCTGGGGTAATTGAAAGTAATTTCAGATCCAAATAATGATATAGATTAATATTAGAAATGGACATACTGTACCGACTACGCAAAAATAAGAGGGATAATACTCGGCAGATGCATCGGTACTTATCTGATGGTAAGGAACTCGCATGATTATGGTCAAACGCAGACTTATTAGAAATATAAAACGTTGTTTTGTGGAGATAACTCGATACTTTTGCCACTCTGTTTACTTGGAATACTTGAAAAAAAAAACCAGTAGAAATAAAACATTCATAAAATAATTATTTTTCAATGCAAATACAATTACAATATCTACACGATTCGATTAGGGCAGAATATGTACAAAGATCGCTTTAAATAAAGTTTAAGTCTCAGTTTAATTTTAAGAAATCGGTTAATTGAGAGTCGGATTCGCGCACGATAGGTTCTGCCTAGTGACAGACAGACGGATAGACAGACGGACAGCGGAGTCTTAGTAATAGGGTCCCGTTCTTAATCTTTAGACCCGGAAACCTAAAAATAGCGTTTTGCCCAGGTAATCTATTCATTTTAGTCACATCTGCTTTGGCTAAGCGTTCAAATAAAATTATTGTTTATCTACCTACTGCTAGGTAGGTACTCACAAGCAATAGGTACAGTTTCAAATAGTAACTCTCAAATTCGTGTAGCACTTGTAGATTAACTGTTACAGCGAAATAATCCTGACATTCCATAATTCCAACCGTCCAATTTCCAGTTATTCATGTTGCAGTCAGTAACCGAAACCGTAGTACCACAAACAAATTTATTGCTACAGTTGGGCGGCTGATGGAACTACGAGAATTGTTAAGCTGCCCAAGTTATGTTAAGTTAAAATGCGATGCTGGCTCGTTTGTTCAACTGCGTTGGTAAGTTGGCGGATTTGCAAGAGATTTATGTTTGGACACACGTTATGCTGCGGAAAAACATCGAAACGGACGTGAGCGGCGCAGCGTGAAAGCTGATTATTTAAACGTTACTAAGTGAAACAATGCATTTTTAATGATTTTATTATTAAATACCTCAAATCTTTATTGTGGAAGGTAAATTGATAGCTTTTATCCAAATTTTAAATTTGGTTATTGGGATATCGTGGGTCGAACCTGGACACGATTGACAAAAGACCAAGGCAGGTGGCACTGCATGAGAGAGGTTTATAGGTTTGTCAGTGGGACATATAAGGATGCGTATGATTGTGATGACGATCCAAATTTTAGTTTCTTTGCAGTTTTCTTTTTTTATTTTTACTTTTAGACACATTTTTTTTATCTCACTGGCCATAGAATATAGCTATAAGCGTATTATCTGACGTACACGTATCATACCTTTTGCACATAGACAGAATATCACAAGAAAAAGAATTATTATTGAAAAACTGTTTGAACTTCAATACTTACCTATATCTTTCTTCAGTGAGATTCCTCTATATTTATGAAATAAATTCTATGCTATCCAGAAATATTAATATCTTTATATCAGAAATATCTAATTTCAATTTGCATCAAATAGAGTTTATTTTTTACTACTCTCTGTAAAAACGCGGTGTCATTATTTTAAAATTACGAACTCTACTAAATTGATAACGTTTCAGTACTGGTTTATTCTTGTGATACTAGTTAAAACCTTAAAAATTTAAGAAGTTAAAACTTTTTACTAACGATTTACTTGAAATATTACCCTGAAACTGCACATGCATCTTAAATTACGTACCGTTTGCACGCTATTGAAAATCGTAGTATTTTTGAGATCCGTCTCAAAATCGCTAAATTCATGTTTTTTAGGATTCTGTGTTCCGCAATCAAATTTAATGTCACAAAGCCTTAGCTTCTAGAATCTATAAAATATTGCCATATTTTTTTTTTTTTTTTATTATGGCTTTATTAACTACAACAAAACTACACTACTATTACACAAAAAGCATTGGATCATCCTCAGACCTTTGAAGGTCTAAAGATAATCCAAATGCTCAAGCCCACTGCCAGTTGGCAGCGTGCCCAGCATGCTGGCTGCATTGCCACCCTGAATGGCAATGCTTATGCGTTGAGCCAAATAAACACCAGCATTTTGGTCACGCGTCGCGTCCACCTGACGCCCAGAAAGACTTTTGAAAATGATATGAGCTCCCGGCCCCCACGGACCCAATGTCTCAACTCCAAATGGCTCAAATATGTAACCACTACCGAGGTTAGCATATTTGCGCCGCTTGTGCTGCTCCGCCGAATCGGCCGCAGCTCCAGCCCTACTCTGAGTCTCAGAAAGATGTGACGGTGCCAAAGTATCGACACAAGTTGCGTCCCATACTAAGGGCCGTCCACACTTCCATGGGACCAGCGTCATGCCGTCAGGCCTTTTGCCATCACCACGCGCGAGCCCACTCGGTTCGAGTACGGCTGCGATATTGGCGGTGGCAAAAGCCCTGCGAATGACATCGTTAAGGCTGGCGTGGCGACCAATCCGACCAGCGCTTCTTGAGCAAGAGAGACCGTGGTGACCGAGCTGGTCAACTGCAGTACCACACTGACAGCGATGGGCCTCACAACACCTTGCACCCAAGTGTAAGCTGACAGCTAGACGAAATGCAGTTGGGTCTAAAAGGTTACCAGTATTGAAAGAGGGCAAAGCTTGCAACCAAAGACCGGACTCCCATACAGAGACCGCATGGATACGAGCGCGATCCGCGACGCTAGAACACGTATCTAGAAGAAATTTCCGTGCTAGTTCGCAGATCGGCCGATCCCACAGTCTCTGCGACGACAAAGTCTTTGGAAGCTCGGTATTTGGGCTAGCGACCCTCCAAGCATTCGTTGCCTCATTCAAATGAGCTACATCTACGCCGGAATGGCCTAAAGAAGGTGCGAGGATTTTTTCAACTAATTTATGTGTACTATGAATGGAGGACAAGAAAGCTGGTAAAGCAACACTTGAAATTTGGCGGACCCCTAGCCCTAAAAGCCTAACAGGCAAGGAGGCTTGTAACCACGCCCTTTCACTCATCTCAATATTCAAAACCGATACTATAGGGTCTGCTTTACAACATCGTCTAAGCTCAAAAGGAGCTCATTGTGTTTCCACAATGGACTACAACGTAAAGCGTACATGAATTTTGGAATAAACAGATAACATCTTATAATGGTAAACGCCATGTGGGCGTTAATTTTGAGTAGCCTATCAGAGGCACTCAAAAAAATTTGATTTTTTTCTTGAACGAAAGTCGGAAAAGACTCATCTAGTATCGGCGAACCCAGAAGGCGAAGAGAACACTTGTCTACCGATTTGATATTAGGTGCCAAATCATTAAATTTGTTAATTACCAAATCTTTATCTGGACATGAGTCGCAAACGAAAAGTTCGCATTTCGAAAAATTTAGCTCCAAACCAATTTGCCATAATTAGTTACATTCCTTGTCATCTTGCAAAATCGAATATAACCTCTTTACATTGCACGGCAACTGGCATTGTAAGGAAGTCAATAATTATATAATCAAATATCACAGTTACAAAGAATATTGCACACATAGGTACATATATAAAATTATAAAAAACACAAAGGTATTTCTGTTTTACGAGATTCATCCAGTCAAGCCTTATCTTCTACATTTATAAAACAAATGGCCTGAAATTTTTAATATTGTACAATTGTGGTAATTTTAATATATCACAATATTAATTACAAAATAAATCAAAATTGTTTAAAGTAAACATTAAACATTGCTTTAAAAAATGGATATGTAATTTTTTTTCAACACCACCGTGATATTATGAATACAATTTTAAATACTAATGAGAGATTACATAACACATTTTTAGGGTTCCGTACCCAAAGGGAAAAACGGGACCCTATTATTAAGACTTCGATGTCCGTCTGTCTGCCACCGGGCTGTATCTCATGAACCATGATAGCTAGGCAGCTGAAATATCACAGATGATGTATTTCTGTTGCCGCTATAACAACAAATACTAAAAACAAAATAAAATAAATATTTAAGGGGGGCTCCCATACAACAAACCTGAATTTTTAGATGTTTTTCGCTCTATATTAATAATGGCATCAGGTAGATGCTTGAAATGTTCACAGAATATTTAGTTTTATATCCACTTCAATAATAAATAATAAAATTAAAATAAAATAAATATTTAAGTGGGGCTCCCATACAGTATGGAACCCTCCGTGCGCGAGTCCGACTCGTACTTGGCCGATTATTAAATGTTTGAAACTACACGTAACTCAGTGGTCTTTAATTATATATTTTTCTAGTAGTAGATACACCACCTTCCGAAGCCTATAATATGCATACCTGTCTCGACACGAACTTGGCAACTTATTTTTTCAAATAATTACGTTTCAAGATCCCGAGATAAAATATCCCGTTGACATAATCAAAATCAAAAACATCTCAACATGTATCAGACAGCATCATTAAACTTTGCTTTTTTTTGTTAAATGAAAAATACTCAATTCGTTCAAAACTCCATTTGCCAACAAGCAAATTACTCTTCAACTGACGTGAAGCTATTAAAGTACAATAAAAACTTTAAAGTAAAAAGACTGAAACTGTGAGAACAGTACCTGCAACAAATAATTAAGTTTGAAAACTACTTAGACTTCACGATCGCTTATTAGTTTCACTAAAATAATTAGGTTGCTAGACTTGGGGCGGTCTACGGCACAAAATGATACAGAGAGATAACTTCACAAAGTATGGCCTTGGTTAATTCTAATGGTCCTCCTTAGTAGCTCTGTATATTTTATTTATTAATGCTTACTACTAAATCTCTGGATACAAGCAGTAGGTAATCTTGTCCACTGTTGGACGCATGATTCTCCTTATTACAAAAATGGTCAGGCTACTGAACCAAGTAGCGAAATATATCAACACTGATACAAAATTATGGAAGAAGATTTTTTTATATTGTTCACCACTCGTATATTATGTAAAAAAATAAAGATTCGATTATTTACCTAACAAAGTCCTGGTGTTTCATTTCAAAAGTGTGAAATATTGATTAAGAGGATTTGTGGACCTGTAGTCCAAAAATCCCCTGCGGCATTGCGGCAGGTGATTTGTGAACAAAAAGTCCAAAAATCCCCCTACTCAAAACCGCAGGGGATAAATGGACAAAAATTCCACTTATCCCCTTCGCAGGGGATCTTCTTAGGGGATTTGTGGAATAAGCCAAATGTTATTGTAGTGATCAAAGAAAAAAAATATTACAATCTTTGAGCAAATATCTTTAGAGTCACAATCGTGCAAAAAAGTGTCCGAGCCACAACTCTGCCCAAGCTATGTAGTGCGCAGGCTTTTTAGTTAGTCTTAAGGCGATTGCAAGCAGACTACAACGCCGTGCGATGCCAAAGTGCTCGGTTACAAGCACTAATTAGTTGACATAACGTCGAGATTCGAGAAAACGGGTCATTGTGAATTATTTAATGTAAATATCTAAGGATGTATGACAGCGCATGGATTTTTTTCCTACTTTTACTTAGGATTGTGTTAGGGATTGTGGCTCTGTGATGAGCAAAATACGAGTATATTTGTATTTGAAACCACAAGTAGGCTTAATTATCACATACGATGTTATAGGTGCAGTCTGATATGCTAGCTTGTAATATTTTATTTTAATAAATTAGAGTAAATTTGCGTAAACCATGTAGTTTGCCGTTGCATCAAAGATTTTAAGACGCTAAAAAGGCCTCTGACATGGATAAATGGTTAGAGCAACATTTTATTGCAATGTTTAATACCTACCACGTACCTACGTACTCGTATAATTGTTAGCTTAGTTTACTATACTACAACTAGTGTAAGTTAAATAATAAAAATTGGCCAAGTGCGAGTTGGACTCGTGCAGGAAGGTTCCGTACTCTATGAGAACCACTTTGGCCCCATTTCAAGCGTCTACCTGTTGCTGTTATTAATATGGACCAAAAACGGCTAGAAAAATACGGTTGTTGCATGTGAGCCCCCCTTAAGTACTTATTTTATTCTGTTTTTAGTATGTGTTGTCTTAGCGGCAACATAAATACATCATCTGTGAAAATTTCAGCTGCCTAGCTATCACGGTACATGAGATACAGCCTGGTGAGAGACAGACAGACGGACAGATGGACGGACAGCGAATCTTAATAATCCCGTAAGGGTCCCGTTTTTACGCTTTGAGTATAGAACCCTAAAAAGATAAATTACGTTAAACTTTATCCAGCGTTATGTATAAACCTATCCAAAACAATTGACCCGTGTTGCTTATCTGATTTACTCTAATCTGTTAGCGCGCTGAAATTGGCTGGTTAAACTGCTTTGTTTAAGCAGGTTTATTAATGAACGAGTATAAGATCATAACACCGGCAACTACTTCCTTTTATTAAACTTCAGTTTTAACACTGAATAAATTAGGTGAAAAATTCTTGTCTATTATAAAAAAGCTGTTGAGTGAAACATAATTAACCATTGAAAAACGGCTAAGTAAGACACATAATAGATCTAGATCTTCTTCTTCTTTTCGAGTCGATTTTGCGTGCTAAAAATGTTTCTAATATTTTACAACAAATTACCGAACTCATCTATTTTAAGACCTCTATACGCCTTTGTATATTGTACACGATTTCCTTTTTTTTTTTTCACATGAACCAGCAAAATGTAAAAGTACGTAATTTGTACCATCTATGGTAATACTGACGTTTAATCAATCTTGAATCATGATTCCTCCGAAACAAGTTGACCTTTTTTTTTTTGGATTTTTTTGTGTCTGAAAATAGGTCTTATTAGGCTTAGGTTACAAGGGTGACCCTCTTCCGAAATCTTCTTTCGTACTTTAATTTACGTTACAAAAAAACGTTTGGCGAGCCAGCTAGTGTCATTGTAAACAGTTTTATACTAAAATTAGAATTTCAACGTTTCATTATGCTTAAAATGTAAATAACATAAAAAAAAAATATTTGGGGACATCTTACACACAGTATCTGATCCCAAACTAAGCGAAGCTTGTGATATGGTTGCCAGAGACTGATATACTACTTATACATATTTTTAATGCATACTTACATAGATAATAAGCCCGATTACAGAGGCGCCATAATGATTATATTAGCTAAATGGCATAGTTCTGTTTCTTTTTCACTGTAGGCATTCGATAGAGAGAACGTTTTTTACGTCGCTATTAATTTATTTTACGCTGGCGCCTCTGGTACCTAAATAACACCCAGACACAGAGCAAACACCTATGTCTATTACATAAATATTTGCCCTGGGTGGGAATCGAACCCACGCCTCTTTGACTCAGGAGTCAGGGTACTAACAACAGAGCCACCGACCACAGAGGTAGTCAGAAATTGAAAATTCATTGAAAACGAACGTCTATTTAAATTCTAATCCCCATTAAAATTTAATATCAATGCAATTGCCTTTGTCACGCTTGCTGCCAGTTAGAATCATGTTTGTGTGTTATCAGCGCTAAATGCAACGTAATTGCTCTTAAATATTCTGTGGCCACGATAAGCTTCATACGACACGTTTCATGCAAAATTATGATCGCACGCTTTATTACAATGCGGCGCAAATGCGAACCACTGCGGGTTAGAAATAACAATTTGTTTTACAATGTAAGCGTGTCAAAATTTGAGGTAAACAAGTACGTTGTACGTCAGTTCTATACACATATAATGGCCTAAGAGCCGCTGATGATCGACTTTCACCCACGTTATAACCAGATGAAACGTAATTTTTGACCGACGAAACAGAGGAGGTATTTTTTTTTTGTTTTTTTTTTTTAATGTAAAACCACGCATAACTTTTTACATAGTGGTCCTATTTTGATAATTCTTTTTTTATTGGAAATAATAAACTTCAAAATTGGTCCTATTTAAATGTTATCGAAATCGGCTGAGCCATTTTTGATAAATCAACAATAATATGAAAAATGCTACATCTTCTTCTTCTTCTTTTCAGCCATAGGACGTCCACTGCTGGACATAGGCCTCCCCTCAAGATCTCCAATAGGACCGGTTGATAGCGGCTTGCATCCAGCGCGATCCTGCGGTCTTAATGTGGTCGTCCGTCCACATTGTGGGTGGACGTCCTACGCTGCGCTTGCCAGTACGAGGTCTCCACTCGAGGAATTTTCGACCCCATCGGTCATCGGTCCTCCGCGCTGTGTGCCCTGCCCATTGCCACTTCAACCTGCCAATCCGCTGGGCTATGTCGGTAACCTTGCTTCTTCTTCAGAAAAATGCTACATCGATCCGTGCTAAATACTTAGTGGCAACTTCAGTACACGGTTGAATTCGGTCATGCAATTTTAGCGAAAAATAATTATTATTTTTGAAGGCAAGCATATTTGATTAATTTTTTAATTAAATTATCTTTCTTATGGTACCAATTTTGGACAGGCTAAAAGATCGGTTTCGTACTTATATTGACATATTTGTACATAGTTGCTTGCCAGGTAGTATGAACAAAATTAAGTATTTTTTTTTGTAAGTTTCATTTTTGTGTACAATAAAGAGTTATTTGTTTGTTTGTTTGTTTGTAAGTAAGCAAACCTACCAAGGTATATTTTGTACGTTAAAAACTATTAGTTGGAATAAAAATACCGGCTATCAAAAGAGAGAAGGTGAAAATAAGCATATACAAAAATAATTTATCGAAATAAATAAACTTATGAGCACATTTCGATAGGCAAGCAGTCATAGGCCTATTTGTATGTAAATAACATTTCATGAAAATTATATCTCATCTGGTAATCAGATGGGTGAAGGTCGTTCTTCCACGTCTCTCTCCCTATAAACTGTATTTCAGCAAAGAAGATATAATAATACTACGTAATTTCAGGACGCAGCTCTACTTTAGAACGGGCAAGATGCGATAAAACGCAAACATATCTAGTATTAAATTATATTACGTACAAACATGTATGATACAGTATTGTATATTTTACCTAACGATAACAATATACCTACCTACTATTACCGGGCAGGCAATGAAAAAGAGAAGATTTTTATGCTTCCAAAATTTTATTGACAAGTGCACGATGCTTCCTGATGGAAAACGGTCCAAACATAAAAAGAAAGAATAATTTTCTATGTACTCGTACCTATGTAACTTTTTAAACTAAGGTACTAAAAGATACTGTGCAAAAATACCCTGTTATTGAGAAGTTCACGAAGCTTCCTGACGCATCGGACGACGTTCCGAACAGAATAAGATAGTTTGATTTTATAAGTACCTATGGAACATTTTTTCACTTAGGTACTAAAATAGCTTTTTTAAAATCTTTATTGAACTGTTTTTTCGCACGGCAAAAATGGCGCACAAAAAAACCTTTTTGCAATCTTTATGCGTTGTGGTAAGCAAAATAAAGTTGAATTTTCAACAAACTATGCAATAGAAGTGACTATGAATCAAAAATTGACAAATCCACCAAGCATCCTGCCACGTCGGATGACGTTCCGGACACTTTATGATACAGTTTGATTTTATGCCTGCAGTTGCGTTATTTAGCGCTCATACGTGGTGAATAACCGACGTTCAAATGATCAATGACATGTATTGTTTATTTATTAAATAATAATGGCGGTGAATTTTGTTGAGTGCTTCGCTGATTGCGCCTTATGATTCTGTTTGCTATCATAGGGAATGGAAACAATTTCTGACGTTTATATTGATCATCATCAAAATTTAATGTGTTCAGTGGCTGGCAAGCTGGACACAGAGTTTCCTTGTAGCTCTCCAATACGACCTGATGAAAGCGGCTTACATCCATCGTTTTGTTGTGCTATGTTTTAAGAGCGTATCGAGCGTAGGAGAAGCGTTCCGCCAACAAAGTAAGACTGGTGCCACACGGGCGTCATCGCCGCGACGCTACGCACAAAATACACCAACAAACACACTTTTTGATTTATAATATAAGTAAGAGTTAGCGGGGAAAAAGTTGGAACGCTGACGATACACACGATCTGGTTTCGCGGTTGGATCACACAAAATCAGAATGTATTTAGAGAGATTTTACTCATCTTTAGCTTAACCCTTAGCCACCTGACGTGTATTTCAGTTACACTACCACCTAACGTCGGTCCTGGAGACCGCTTGCGTATTTTTCAAATTTAAATACCAATACTTTAAATATTACAATGAATTATAAGAAATATCTCTAATTTATTATTATTTGTATGCATTGTAGTTTGTACACTACGAACTTTGCATTTATGTATAGAAAATCCACTCTAAACATAAATATGCGAATAACAGGCAAAAATCTAGGAACTTCAAAAATTTGGGATTTAAGTAAAAAAAATCACTTTAATTTACTACTTTTTACTTATTTAGGGCAAGTTTAATGAACAATCTTTGAAATGAAACAAGTTTTGGCTCGATTAAGAGACAATTTTTACAAAATTACAACCCGCAAACTTTCATAAGTTGTGGCGGTAATCAATGTACACTTTTGGCGGTACTCAAAAGCACAAAAAGTCCTTTTTGTACCTTGACAGTGGAACATTGTTGCCTAAAAAAGATTTTTCAATTTGCAGTTAAGAGATATCTTTGTTTTCAGAAATTTGATAGTTAGAATTTTTACATTATCTTCTGATTCTTCCTTACACCCGCCTTCAAGGGCGTGATCCACTGAAATATATTTAACGTCATTGTAATCTTAATTTGGAACTTCTGGCACATTCTCTAGATTTCAAGACACTGTATCAACTACCTCTCACCGTTTTAGTACTTCTTATTCAGTCATCAGCCATCATCAAAGACACAAAACGTACCTTGAAAAAGTAACTTAACCACCTGACGTCGGTCTCACAGACCGCAAGCAAAATATAATTGATTGTAATTCTTAATTGCGTTCGCTTTTGTTGCTGTTGAGTGCATAGCGAGTACTTTTGGGGGAGAAGAAAAAGTACATAGAATCA
This sequence comes from Hypomecis atomaria, assembly GCA_964007245.1. Lineage (NCBI taxonomy): Eukaryota > Metazoa > Arthropoda > Insecta > Lepidoptera > Geometridae > Hypomecis > Hypomecis atomaria. The sequence goes on along the minus strand of OZ023296.1, from coordinate 3,360,854 downwards.
CAGTTGCGTCACGTGCATAGTAACGGAATAATTTGAAAAATAAAATCGCCAGAGTCAAAAAAGACCGACGTTAGGTGGTTAAGGTAACACGGTTATCCCTAAAACCTTTGTTTTTCGCTAAATGTCTAGATGTCATCAGTGTCTAAGGCAACACTGGTCGCGGCTGTGTCGCCGCGGCGTCGCGGCGACCGATGTCGTCCATGTGAGTCTAAGACGGCGAGTGGACGATGGAAGCACATTTTATATGGTGGAATTTATAATAAATCCTTCATTATCTGAAAGAAAAAAAGAATAATTCTTCGACCGTATTGTTGTTATAAAGTGTAACTAACATAGCTGAAAAGAAAACACTAGGCAAAAGTTCAAGTTTGTAGCAAACATTATGCCTTGAAAACATTACAGAAAGCTTGTGTTAAAATGACGTCAAAGGCTAGAAAAAAAGCAAAAATTCTGTAAAAGCTCCTGTATAAAACACCTTCGACATGCGAAAACATTGTTAATTTTCCGAGCGCCATTTCCACGATAATTATATTTTTACTTAGAGCGCAAAACGGAACGGGCAAGTTATTAGTACGGAGACTAACAACGTTTTGGTTTGCTGTTTTTCTTGAACATATTTCTATTTAAGTAAGTTTATATAGTCTGAGTTGATAAACCTGGGAGGTAACCTAGATAGTCCTTTATAATTAGAGCCTTTGCCTTAAAAAAAAAATTAAATCAGCAGGTTCTCGGGCTCTAATTTTGACTTCCGTACGGCTACGAACGTATACGGAACTTTGATAGTGACAGTTCGAAAACGATCCGCCATATTTATTTTGTTACTATTTTTTAATTAACGTTCCATTCGGGATTTTCTCATTTGCAGTTTACGGTTTCTTTTAAAAAAGCCGTGTATATTACTAACGTTCTGCGTAAAAGGAATAATTATAAATAAATTTCGAGAATAAAAAACGACGGATTGCACTCCGGGAGTGCCGGCAGAAGTAAAAACTTGCTCCCTCCATCTTACGAATTTTCGATCAGGTCACGTGTCCTGATGTGATTAACATTTTAACCCATCCCAAAAAGTGAACAACACCGCTTAAAAAGTTTTCACTTCAAAAAAATCATCCGTAAAGATAAGAATACGTTTCTAGGCGTTCGATTTGGAAAATAGGGCCCCAGTTTGTACCTTACTCGTGTTTAGTAGAAGAAAACGGAAGAAAAACAATTTTGTTTATATTATGTTATGTACATCTGGTGTACTACGTTTGTTTATTTGAATATTTCCTTTCTTATTGTATATTTTGATACTTCTAACATCAACAAGCAAAAATAATTGGATAACATTATATCCCGAGAAACCGATATTATACTGAAATCATCTATGTACTTTCATTAGGTTAGGCTGCAGGCTCAAAGAAAACTTAGACGTGAAACAGGAGTATTTTAGATTAAATGCGTAACAAAAAGCCAAACTCAAAATCAAATCATTTATTGCAACATAGGAAATTTACATGTGGTTCTTAGTTAACATGTTTTGTATAAATGTATGACCATATAAGGGTATGGCAATTTTATTATTTGTATTTGAACGATTTATCATTATGTTTTCTAGATTATCGTTACAAAATCGTCTAATTTGTAATAGAATTTCGATAATAGGATAATTTTTAGTTGTTTCATGAAACAGTTTTCTCTATTGATATCTCATAGATTATTTGGCAATTTATTTAATATTTTTATAGCCATAGAATTTGGGCTAGAACTGTGCATTGCTAAGTTAGACTTTGGTTCCACGAGTTCATGTCTATATTGCGATCTAATTTTGTGCGCTTTATCAGACGCTTTGTTAAAATAGTCAGGGTGCTCTTTGACAAATTTGCATATTTTGCATTATTGCCAAGGTAACACAAGCCAACGTCTACTGCAGTATATCGGCCATCCTTATAGATCTACAATAAGACCATATAGAATAGGCTTGCAGCCTTCGCGATCCTCCGGTCTTGATGAGGTCATCCATCTACTTTATGGGTGGACGTCCTACTTCACTTGAGAAATTTTCGAGCCCATCGGTCATCATTTCTCCGTGTTATGTGCCCTGCCCACTGCCATTATAATTTGCCGATCCGCAGGGCTATGTCGGTTACTTTGGTTCTTCTACGGATATCCTCATTATTTCTATCTTTTTTTTAATGTATAATAGGGCTACATTAAGCCACCAGTTCACCTGATGGAAAGAGAAGTTGTAGCCGAAGATGAAGTATGTAGATTTTGCAGGAGTTGCACAATCTGGTCCCACCTGCCCCTTTCTTCTATCGTACGGCTAGACAGACGCAACCAAAGCGCCACCCTTTTATGGTGGACATTCCGCGCATTAGAACCAAGCGTTTCGAATCCTCATTCCTCATATGAACAGCCAGAATGTGGAACGCTTTGCCTGGGTCTTTCTTCCCGCTAAAGTACAATGTGGGCGTCTTCAAATCTCGAGTAAATAGGTATCTTCTAGGTAAGCGTGCTACAACCTAGACCGCTAATCTGCTTAACAACAGGCAGTATGTGGTCAAACGCAAACCTATTCAGAATAAAAAAAAAAAAAAAAGACCTAGAAGATACTTATTCACACTTGTTTTAAAGATGTTATTATCCAGATTGTAATTGTCAGGAAACAATGACGGATGTAGGGCATTCCAATCCATGGCGGTCCTCATTATGAAGCCCGAAAGAAGAAGTTAATCGTAAGTAGTATATAGACTATGTCAGGACGACATTTAAACGATTTCCGGCTTGTCTTGTTGTTGAAAGAAGATGAAGGAATTAGGTCGTATTTATTGTATCCTAATAAACCGATACTTAATAGAATCTTGTGGGTTAGGTTGCGGACACAAAGTAAACTAAGATGTAAGACAGGAGTTTAAGATTAAACGCGCAACAAAAGACCAAGGTAACAGGTTACTGTTCAAAATTCACTCCCAGCCACATCCCGTCAAGGCTCTAAGGGATTCAGCACTATCCTAAATTTCCAATTCAGCGTCCCCCCGACCCCGGTTCATCCCGCTTCGTCCCCGTTTTGTCGTCCTTGGTCTTGGAGTAAATATGTAGAGATAGGACTTGCACTGGCTGAGTGGTACACAACTTTTTCCACTATACTACTACGCGGTTATATGCAGGAGAGTAAGCTTAAGTAGACTTAATTAACACTACGACTAACTTTTGCATGGTTGTCAAGTGTAACTTAAATATGTGTGTAAATATTGTGACATTGTGAATAATAAAATAAATAAATAAATGAAATATATACCATAAGGTATCAATAAGCCCGATTACAGAGGCGCAAGCGTAAATTTAATAGCAACGTAAAAAGCGTTCTCTCTATCGAATGCCTAAAGTGAAAAAGAAACAGAACTATGCTATTTAGCTAATATATTTACGATGGCACCTCTGTAGTCGGGCTTTATGTAATGTTATTTTTTGAACAAATTGTTCTATTAAACTGATCCGATTTATTCCATTCATAATTTAAAGCGTAAAAAAGATCGATGATAAAACTAACACGTATGTGTGAGTGAATAATATGTTTGTGTTGGATTTTGTGAACATTTTTGAGAGTTTTTAGGTTAATTAGTTGCTAGAGTGAAAGCATTTAATCATCTAGGTATATCAACTGTATGAAAGAAACTGGAACATACTGTTCAACTGTGTTCTGAAAGATAGTGCTGTGAAAGTATAAAATAAATTACAATGGCAATACCATTATCATTGACTAGAAAACGATTTCAATCGACACCAACTGGTCTTATTAGAGATTTATAAGATAGTTTTATGTTTAGCCGTGCACGTCCTATGCCTAAAACAACAAACTAAGACGACGTACAGTTTATTAAACTTTTGATAGGTAACTTACACACGACATGATATAACCAAAAATGTAGAAACTGATATGATAAGTATTGTAAGAAAACTGTAATTTAATAATAATAATGAGCACAATGGGCACATTTGGGCGGAATGCACTTTGCGGAGGCTTTTTTGACTAGGGAGTAGTTGACTCAGGTCGATAACTCCCGTGAATATATGTAATAGTGTTTAGGTTAGTTATACAATGTACATCATTAAAAAAAACTGTAATTGGCTACAATAATAATAATATTTTACAGACTAAGATACAGTTTAAGAATCTATACATCGCAAGAAAAAACAGAATCTCCCTGATTTTTTTAGGGAATAGCTCACGTGCCCGACCTATGGACAAGACAAAACAATTTTTTTTTAAACTTTCGCGATTTGAACACAATAATATTAAATACTACGGGACTAATCGCGCACTAAAATTACGAGATAAATAAATACCTCATCATCCCGACGTTTCGACCGAGTTGGATCGATCGTGGTCACTGATAGACTGGAATGTGAAACATCTGGATGATGAGGTATTTATTTATCTCGTAATTTTAGTGCGCGATTAGTGCCGTAGTATATAATAATAAAGACAAAAAATGTACTGTTAACTGAGAAAGCCATAATTTTGCATCGCTTAGCGTACGGAAATGGCGCATCTGTTTATTATCTACGTCCTTAAACTCTTCTCTCTCGTTCCCCGATGAGAGTTGCCGAGAATTGAAAACTAACATCGGATAAGTTACCATTGTGCGCCATGCAAAATACGAAACCACGATACACAATGAATACAAAATGTCAAGATGCGGTCTACTCGCCGGCTAAGCGTACGTTGATAACTTGTTTTCTTTTTTCTAAGAATGAAAGGATTTTTATTCATCGTAAAATCTGTTAATGGAATTTTAAAAACTATGTTGTTTTAGCGTACTATTTTAGTATTTTTGTGAGCAACCTGACCAATCGAGCGGTTCACATTCACTCAAACATACATTTTTATTAGGGTTCCGTACCCAAAGGGAAAACGGGACCCTATTACTAAGACTTCGATGTCCATCTGTCTGTCTGTCTGTCACCGGGCTGTATCTCATGAACCATGATAGCTAGGCAGCTGAAATTTTCAAAGATGATGTATTTCAAGATGATTTGTAAGATGATTGACTTTAAAATAAGAGGTTCTCAATTCGACTGTAAGTATGTTTTTTGTATGTATGTTACGCGAACATTCCGCCACTAAAATTATAAATCGATTTTGATAATTTTGTTTTGTTAAATAAATTATACTTTAGAGGTAACATACAATCTACAGTTACCACTTTTTAAGTAAATTAAATAAATTATTGTAAGGCATTAAAAATAACACATCAACGTAGATATAAATTTTAGACGAGGGATAAAGAAATTGGATAGCGCGTATAATTGTTTCATAAACTATTAATAAATTTCTTGATTTCGGTAAAACATTTACTTACTGATTTTCAATTAAGTACTAATTTTATACTATGGCTTATTTTAACACAACCCATTATCGCTGCAAAACTATCCAGAAGCTTAGATAAATTTCAGTTTTCTCATTCTTTTAAAAATCTGAAGACCCAAACTTTCGTAAAGTTTCGCGTCCATAATTTATTCGTCCAAGAGTACGTCATAAAAATGAGTGTCACGAAGTAACAAGGCGAAAAAGCACGAGTCGCGTTGGATGACTTCCAGGGATGCTCACTCAGCCGAAATCAATTTCGCATCATAAGGATGAAATTCGATTGATAACGTGTACGTGGTTTGTCCGACTTTTGTTTTATTATATTTGATGTGTGCCGTGGGATTTTGGACCTACGTGGGTTAAAGGTTTGTTGATTGAAAAATCGAAATGTTTTATTTTCATTAATTTTTAACTCTGTTAAACTAGTTTTGTTTTCATAAAGCGTTGCATAGCTTTATATTGGTCTTATACATTTCAAAAGTTGCTAACTGTGGACTGTTGATAAATAATAAAACAACAAGTGTGTGATACACTGGTGAAAAAGTAACTTTTTGTTCGCTTTTTTCACTAAATTTGTCCAAAGTTTCTGGACTTTTATAGATAATATATTGTATGCAGTCTGTAATAAACCAACAAATATCGACAAATAAAATCAAAGTGGTACAAAATTAAAATGATAGCTATCATTAATAAAATTTAAAAAAATAAAATCCCCACGACCTGATCAGGTCATAAGGCCAACTCTACTCGGGCGAAGCCGGGGCGGGCAGCTAGTGTAGCTATATAGAGACAAATGAAACGAACACAATTCAAACCCACGATAGGAAATTAGGCAGTACAAAATAAATCAAAACAAAGCTATCAAAACCCGCGCAAATACGCCTACAAAATCTTTCTCAATGAGAGAGAATAAATCAAAAATATATTGCAATATTTTCTCCCAAACATAAAAATATGCTCAAATATCATCACCAAAGCTATTCTCATACCAAATATTTTGACTCGAGCATTCTTCATAGAATTATCGCTAACCAAGCTCAAAAGAGATCTCCGATTTTACTATACTTATCATATTTTATCGGTTCGCTGAAACGGGCAAAGACACGGTCATCCTCATGTTTATTTATAAGGGTTGATTCGATGGATGCCTTGCTACGGGACCTACTAAATGATCCGCTGTAAAACACCTCTGGTCGGTAGCATGTGGTCAGCAAACGTTTGGACGCCTGCTCTATCAATCATTTTAGGTTTTGTTTTTGTTAAAAAAAAGCTGTAGCACTTGATATTTCAATTGAGTTCGTTTATAAATGTTTGAAAAAAATGTAAGACTCGTTTGTTTACTATGACATAGGCCACGCAAGTGAAGCTGGCATTCGTGCCAAGCAGAAGTACTTTAACTACCTAAGATAGACAAAATAATTTATATTTGGAAACTGTACGTGTGAGTGAGTGAGTGTAACCAGTAGAATAAACTACCATCAAAAAATCGTAAAGAGATATTCGAATTTTATAAAAGTTTAGACGACAGCTTAAAAACTCGCTATGTGGCGTCAAGATAATTTCGTGAGCAACTATTTGGTTTCATCATTAATAAGTTTAATGCTCACACGAGTCTCAGTGTATCTTATCATTACTAATATTATGAATCCGAAATTGTGTTTGTTAGTTTTTAACTCTTTCACACAGCAACCAGCCAATGGATTAACTTGATTTGAGATGGATTTAGTAAAGGTTGGAGAGTGACATTGACTTTTTATACCGGAAAAATAAAAGGTTCATATGGAATAGCATACAAATCAATATAACAAAGCAAACTAGCTGTAAATAATATGTAAGCCAATTTAGAATTCACTACTGTAATAATTAGTTTTAGCTGACTGCCAACTACTGATTAGCGACTTAATATGGCTGACCAAAATCACTTTTAATAGGCTGAAACTTAGTTTTATTGCTTACAGTTTAAACCACATCCGTTTGTTTATAAGGGTAGCTTCAGGAGCTGGATGCTTTACCAATCGATATGTATATTACAAACATGTTGATGTAATTGTGGCCCGTATTTTGGTTCCGTTACTACTAAGAGATTGTTTAGTAAATTGGTCCTTATATAGGTACTTATTTAACGATGTACCATTTTTATATTCAATCTAGTCCAGTTCAAATCCTACATCCATACAAGGTTATTTCTAATTAATTAGCATCCTTTTAGGGGCTTATTCTGTCAAAACTAACAACTTTTGTTCTGCGACTTTTGTTAAAGCTCAAAAAAAAATTGTTGTTCCATAGAAAAATATCGTTCACCCGCGACAAAATGTATGGAACAGCTATTTTTTTTTTGAGTTCTGACAAAAGTCGCAGAACGAAAGTTGTTAGTTTGGATGTTTTTTGTACAGAATAAGCCCCTAAAAGGATGCTAATTGATTAGAAATAACCCTGTGTACATCATATTTTCATTTACATGTCTTAACAGAATTGTCAGAGGATGTTATTCGTCATTGGTATTTCAGTTATTATAGGACATCCACTTGGGCATTAGCGTCACTAGCCTCTTCTTGATTTCCACTGATAATAAATTGAAACGAGTGCAATTTTGCGGTCTTAATCAGATCATTTGTTCACTTTACGGGTGAACATTCTACTGTAAGTTACCTGATACATTATGGTAATTTGAGAACTTTTGGAACTGCAGTTCAGCTTTACCAAAGAATATATAATACTATTATACTACGTACTCCGAATTCCAACAGTTCAAAACAATGCGCAGCTTGCACTTCGAACACCTAAAAATAAAAGTTATATGTAACCAGTGTTGTGGACCCAACTATATTTTTTTCAACTGATTTTTTGATTGTAGTAAAATACTTGTTTAGTCTTTGTCTTTAAAATTAATTGTGGCTGTGGAACCGACCGCAATCCCAGTTTTTAAAATTTTTATTTCGTTACTTACTAGCCTTGTTCATAAAATTACTTTAACACCTGTACTTAAAATAGAAATAATTTTTAAATCAAACTCACCTTAATATCAGGCGCCAATTCCGTCCAAAGTTATCTGCAAAGATAAAAATAAAGCTTCAAAACTAATCTAAAAAATACCAACCCGACAATAAAGTGCAATTTTTATAACCTCAAGTCTATAAATAATTTAACACTTAACACGTGGGCTTAAGTTACCCCTCGCGATGGCTTTGAAAAAAAAAATCATCGTCAAAGTGCTCGTTAATTTTTCATTCGATTTTATACAAGGGAGCTTCCTAAGCTAAAGGTTATAAGGATTAGTTTACACAAAGAAATAGCGATACAAAAACTTGTTTATAATATTTATTACTGACTTCCAAAAATGAGGAGGTACTATGTTCGTCTGTATGTATATTTTTTTGTGTATGTTCATACCTATAGATCCGAGGTGGTCCCATTTAAATTTTTTTCTTTGTAAAATGAGACGTATTGTTGGCGATACTATGTACTATACTCATTGTTATATTTTTAATTTAAACATTAAGCTTGATACGTCAATACATGATTATGTTTTACTATACACATTGTTATATTTTTAATTTAAAATATTAAGCTCGATTCGTCAATAAGTAATTATGATTTTTTTATTTTTGACATTCCAGTATCGTAGTATAAAATGCTTACTAAATATTATAAATCTGAAAGTCTGCAAGTTGGTTCATTAATCTTTCACGTAGCAATGGATCGATTTGACTTTTTGTACGAATATAGTTAAAAAGGTTGCAAATTGTCAAATCAAGCAAAGTACCTATAAAATTGCGTGAGAAAAACTGGACGGAAAGCTAGTCTAGTAAAATATTTGATGTGTAGTTTTTGTATTTGATGTAGATAATTATTTTATTTAAGTCATTGATGTGCAACATGTTCATTGTCTAAAATTAACATTAAATTACCAAATGAATATTACGAACTGTTGAACTAATTAAAGGGTTGAAGTATAAATAAATTTACACCGGGCTGTGAAAATGTAATATCAAATTATGTTGGCGTTCTTTCTTTCTTTATTTGCCAGCGCTACACACATTGTTTGTGACTATCGTAACATCATATTGTTTGTTATTTATTCATTATATATATCATTTGTTATAAATAAACAAATAAAAAAAAAAATAAACAAACATTGTACGTTCTCCGTTCATACAATCATAAGTTCGATGTAATTTTAGTAAAATTATGATCATAAAATATTCAACAGTATGTTTTATGTTTTGTTGTCTAAAAACTAAAACCTACAGAGAAACTTTTCTTAATGCAATGTTACCTAAAGCAGGTTTTTAAGTTAGTCATAAGGCGATTGCAAGCCGACTACAACGGCGCGCGATGCAAAAGTGCTCGGTTACAAGCACTAATTGAGTGACATAACGTCGAGATTCGAGAAAACGGTTCATTGTAAATTATTTAATGTAAATATCGAAATCGGTATGTATGACGGCGCTCGGACATTTTTTTATTTTTTTCACTTAGGGACTGTGGCTTTGTAGATATTTGCTCGAAGTAGTAGGTACGAGTATATTTACCTTGATACTATTCCACCTTTATAAAAGCGCCCTTACTTAGGTGGGTTCTTTTAAGCGTTATTCACATAAAGGTTCGTTCACCGTAGCTATAAGTCCAATACCTAAAAGATCCCTTGGGAGGAGGGAAGCAAAATTATGGAAAAACGCCCAGGTTTGATGTTCAAGTCAAAGAGTGGTTTTACCTACCCGTGCTTTTATGGGTATCGATTTACTTGTAATTTAATCAGTTCCTTATACATAAAAGGCTTTTTATTTATTGCTGTTCTATCAAACAGTTAATGGGAATATAGTGGTCGTTTAAACAGTTTTCTGTTAGCCCGTGTATTTTTTTAAATATCATAGTGTACGAGTAAAACTCTTAGCCTAATCACAAATATACCTATATATTTCATTTTACATCGATGTTCAGATAGCGTTTGTTAATTTAATTATTTACTTTTAACCACCCTAATGGTCTAGTGGTAATGACACCGGCCTTACAATCGTGAGGTCGTAGGTTGGAATCCAGGTCCGTACCAATAAGTTCTTCGGAATTTATGTACGGAATTTCACACCACTGCACTGGCTTTTCGGTGAAGGAAAACATCGTGAGGCAAACTGCTTATGTCCGTAGAAGAAATTCGATGGCGTAGGTATGTGAATCCACCAACCCGCACTGGGCCAGCGTGGTGGATATGGCCCAATCACCCTTCGTAGTTAGGTCTACGTCCTGCAGTGGACTATTAAAAATGCTGGTACAGTACTTTTGACTATGGATATAACGTAATTTACTATGTTTAATAAAAATTTTGCACAATTTTTCAGCAAAGTAATAACTATTTTCCTTTTTTTTAGTTTTGTGTAAACTTAGAAAACGATATGATACAATGTCTTTATTAGTCCGTGAAATTAGGTGTGCGCAAGAATGTGTGATATACAGTATTAGTTCTCTTGTTTCTACTTCAAAAGGTTGATAGACATAGTGGTATACTAGCACATTTTTAACCGATTTCCAAAAAGGAGGAGGTTCTATGTATGTTTTTTTGCCAATTGTGAACCGAATCGATAAAGTGGTCCTATTTAAATTTTACAGAAATCGGCTGAGCCATATTTGATCAAATCAACAATAATGTAAGCAATTCGAGCGAAATCCGAATTTCGTACACGATGAACATCGATAATTTCGCCAACCGAACCTTGAACCGTTTCGTGAACCGAATTGAAAAATTATTTTTTAGTTGGAAAGTGTATACCTACTCCCGAGATGGTTCCGTTTAAATTTTGCAGATGTTGCCTGAGCCGTTTTTTATAAATCAACAATAATGTAAACAATTCTAGCAAAAAATTCGAATTTTGTACGCGATGGAAGGCAGTTTTGCCATTTTTTGCGAAAAATAATTATGTTAATTACAATACATTCTACCATACCAAATAAAATCAAAGTAATTAAGTCCAACTTTCGTCCAGTTTTACCAACATCTAAAACCAAACTCAAACCACGAACTTCCAGCTTCAAACATTTAGCCTTTGTACCTCAGAATACATCCGTAGATACCTCGGAGCATGCCCTCTAAGCTGTCGTATCCGCCTCCTTGTTTTACGACCTCTGTAAGTACGTCCTCTCCACTTTTATACATGTTTCATTCTTTGAGAAGTTTTTTTCAGGGGAAAACGTTACTTTTATAGCCACAGGCGTCTTGCCTGAACGCAACAAGCGATTGGCGTCTGTCTTGGGAAATGTTCAGGCTTTTTACTGTGAATCATATTATGACTGAAGTTGGTAAGTTAGTGGGTGCTTTGGAATGGAATCTGGTTTCCTTTGTTCTGGGGAAAGCTGAAGGGGGATGTGAGTGATTTACTTGTATTTTATGGAAGAGGTTAGAGTGCTAGTTTGACTAGAGAGCTCAAGAGATTTTAAGCATAAATATATTTTATTTTGTCTAGGTTATGAATGGGATGTTTCATAACCTGTGGCGACGTCACCTATTTAGACCTGAGTTCACTAACGCTTGTTTAAGTTAAACGTGTGATTACTATATTTAACAACGGTTAAGCTCGGGTCTTAGACCTAAGTTCACCAATTTCAGATGTTTAATTTATTAACCGTTGGTTAAATCTTAAGCGGCTTGTTAACAAAATGTTGCATACCAAGCAAAAACCATTGTTTAAATACAGTAATCATACGTTTAACTTAAACAGACGTCGATGAATTCGGGTCTTAATGGACCGGAAACAACAATAATCGGCCAAGTACGAGTCGGACTCGCGCACGAAGGGTTCCGTACTGTATGGAAGGATACTTAAATACTTATTTTATTTTAATTATTTATTATTGAAGCGAATATACCACTCAATGTTCTGTGAATTTTTCAAGCATATACCTGATACCATTATTAATTTCGAGCGAAAAACGACTAAACTTTCAAGTTTGTTGTATGGGAGCCCCCCTTAAATATACATTTTATTCGGTTTTTGTTTTTGTTGTTATAGCGGCAACAGAAATACATCATTTTTGAAAATTTCAGCTTTGTAGCTATAACGGTTCTTGAGATTCAGCCTGGTGACAGACAGACAGACGGACGGACAGCGGAGTCTTAGTAATAGGGTCCCGTTTTTAGGGTACGGAACCATAAAAACCGGTAGATAAGGGTTTCAGGGAAGCAAGACAATGATTATGCTACCAGAACCAAAACGTGAACCATATCCTACTTCCTACTAATATTATAAACGTGAAAGTTTGTAAGGAAGAATGGATGGATGGATGGATGGATATTAGTTACTCTTTCACGTAAAAACTACTGAGCGGATTGAGATGAAACTTTGTAATTATATAGCTTATATATCAGAATAACACATAGACTATCAATTATAATGATATTGCGTAAATTTTCCATATTATAATAATAAGTGTTAAGAAGGAAAAATTCTGCCATCTGCGAGCTATTATAGCGTGCGCTCCAAGAAATGTCAAAAAAGAACTGTCGAATCGAACAAATGTCAAATAGATTTTTTTTATATTCCACCTCCTTTATGGTGGTAAGGTAAGGCCTCGATGCGGGCGAAGCCGCGGGCAAAAACTTGTAATTTTATATTTTTGCTTCGCAAAAACTGTCAATCTCTCAAAAAACCTTTCAGTTATGGTTGATGGCGTAAAAACGAGTGATGGGTTTGCAAGGAGAAAAAAAATTGCTAATATTAAGTTGAGATTCGTCGGATCCTAATAGAGTAAGTATTAAATATTACTTATAGCGCACGAATAATGTAAGTAAGGAATAGTAGGAAAACAAAAATACCGAGTTCACGCAGATCATCTAGAATTTAGCCTTCTTTATGAGCGTGCCCGAAAATACCATAACGTATCCTAACATTTTTCCTTCATTATCTATTGAATAGGAGTTTTAAACCCACGCCTTAAAGCTTGCAAAAGCAGCGTTTATTGCCACAAAAATATGTATGTCATCCTTATTCAAAGTTATCGCACATAAAGACTAGATCTCTCGGGTAATAAATATCTAAGTAAATCCCAACTTGATACATTGCTCTGCAAATAGATCTTTACTTAGACCTCAGCAAAATGTCAGATATAAGAGAGCCGTTTTATACTTAACCGTGCCGGGACATGGACGTAATGATATACCGAGCAATATTCTGATTGATAAAAATCTTCTTCATTGAAATTCTCCGAAACCACTTGAGATTTTAGAAATTATTTGTGTAGGTATAATTAGTAAGTCTGAGGTATTAGGTAGATAAAAGTGGCTATTTTTATACTTCTATAGGAGTTGGTCATATTGATGAACGACTTGACTAGTGTTTTGATTTTAGACGATCACAGAAGTTAATCTACGTTCGGCGTAGTCAGTATTCACGCACAGTACGAACAGATCGTCAGGTATAGGTGACCACGAGTTGCATTTGTAACTGAGCGCTGCTGTGGGATGACACCTTAAATAGTGAGTACCGGTTGTTTTCATATTTTAACTATGCCACAGGTCTTCAAGCGGCTTCAAAATCCTGACACCACAGGGCTAGTCTTCCGGCCTTACGAGGAGAAGATAGATAGATAAACTCTTTATTGCACACCAAAAAATAAATAAAAAGAAGAAACAAAGATACATAAACAGTGTAACAATGGGCGACCTTATGGCTGATAGCGATCTCTGCCAGGCAAGCTTAGTATGGACAAAGAATATATAATAATACTACGTATAGAACGGCCACTCGTTACCCCCCACCCGTTTGAGTCTTCCTCACTTCCACCCCGCGCTACGTACCGCATCGTGTACTCTGCGCGCGGGCTGCACTGGCCGGTGGATTTTCTAATAAAAACTACCTAGACTGTGACAATAGGGAACACTTGTACTGTGTATGGTTGAATATCAATGATACGTAACAAAACAAGAAATTTTAATGTTTCTCTAAGGATAAATAATAGGAACTTATTTTACATTATTTGGTAACTTCCTCTTGATATTATCTTACAAAAGAAGTAGATCGGTTACTTTTTGTTAAAATGCTTCCAAATTAAGTAATTGTTATACTTTTTTAAGCACTAGATTAATATTCATTTTTGCAAATTAAGTACGCAACTGTCTCACTCACGCGGCATGTCGTCACGTTGTGGTGATCGCTGACAGCCATAGACGTTCCGCACACAAATGCGCGTGTAGCGACCGTGCGTAAGTGTGTTGTCTGTGAGTAAGTACTGTGTAGGTGTGCGTAAGACAGCAGATTTTGTATGAAAAATCGCGGAGTGTCCGGGCTGTGGTATGGAGAGGACAGAAAGCGTATAAATAATGGCCGGTGTGCGCATTAGTTAAAAATACAATCATTACCAGCATTAGTTAGTACAATCATTTACTAAAAATAAAATATGTAGTCAGTAAAAATAAAAATTTTCAATTAACCTTTTCAACTAGGTACGTCCCGGCTAACTATAAGTCATGTCTAAGTATAGCCGTACAAATGGACGGGAGCGGAAGGGTTCGGAAGGGCCGCCTCGTAAGCACGGCCTGTTTGACTACAGATACAAGGAAGCAGGTACTTAGCCGTGATAAATTACCGCTCTCATTGGCGAAATTATGTTGGCACTTAGTGAGAACTGTAAGGAATCAATAGTTATTTTTAAACTTTCGCGATTTGAACACATTATCATACTACTATACGAGACTTATGGCGCAATAAAACTTGAGATATGAGCTAATTAACAGAGGAACTGGTCATTGGATCGAGCTGCACGACCCGAAAGTTCTCTCCACTGATCGCTTTTCTCAAGAATAGTTCGTGAGGCTGTAGAAATTAAAAACATCGTAATTTCAACCGAGAGGATGGTTTCAAACTATCAGTATCGTGGAATCCTGCAGTCAACAAGTGCAAACTGCGTGATGTAGGCATTAAGACCTTTACAGACACTGTCAGTGTGGTGTGTCGCGGTGACAATTTCAATTTGAGTGAAATGGCGTCGCATGTCTGCCCGTGACCACGACCAATGCAACTTGGTCGGAACGTCGGGAGGAGAAAAAGAGGTACTTAATTACCTCATATCTCAAGTTTTATTGCGCGATATGTCCCGTATAGTAGTATGATAATCAATAGTTTCTTAGATTTCGTGGGTTTTACTGATAGTAGGTAAGCGCGTTTAGGAAGTACTTGCATTTGTTGCGCTTACCTCCCGAGCTATAGTGATTTAGTTGGAAGTTTATGTTATAGATAGATAGATATAATTCCTCATTGTTTCACACCAAAAACATATAATAGAAAAACAATACAATTATCACTTTACCTATAGTCAAACCGCTAAACTCAGACATCGCCTGCGCGGTACAGGGGCGCCGGGGGAGACGACACAGGGGACTGAGACCCGCCCAGGCAGGGACCCGCCGCCCGCACCGGTCTCAGTCCCCCTTTGTCGTCTACCCCCGCGCCCCCGTACCCGCGCAGGCGATGTCTGAGTTTAGCGGTTTGACTATAGTTAAAACAACTTCTAATCACGTCTTAAAAATCGATGAACGCTGGCTGCACGTAGGACAAAGTGTTACGTTCCGCCTGAATAGAGCGTGCATGCGAGAGCGCAGAACAAGCGACAGAGAGGCACGATCAACCTATGCGTTCGGCTTGTTGGAGTACGTAGGGACACGTAGGTAAAATTATCGTCCATTAATCGACATTACAAAGAACTTTTTTTTTGGGTTTACTATTCTGGTACGTTTGAGTTTGAGTGGTTGTGTGGTGAGATCATTGGTTGATCAATCAATGACCAAAATTACTCGTAGAAATGTAAAAGTCAGTCAATTACATTTATACTACACCTGCTCGGAAAGTACCTTGATACTTAATCAAATTTACGGTAGAAAGTACGTCATTGCATATCGAACAAATATGCGGGGAGAAAACGCATCTGAGCGGGAGAGAAAAGTGTATGAAAATCCATTTCCTACGTGGTTTTTCTTTTTTAATTTTGGGTAAGACTATGCGCTGGTAACCTAAATATCAAAAGCCAAAAAGTTTTTACAGTGAGTTTTTATCTCCAAGTTCGCAAAATGACACTGGCCACTAGCTGTGTGTTGGATGGTGTCAAACAATTTGAAAAAAGAACATGTGAAAATTGCAGACGCCATTGGCGCCATTTTCAAGTGTTACATTAAGCTTCACTAACTGCAACAATTTCAATATAAATTTCAATTAGTAAAGATTTAGTTTTTTATTTTCCTCGTAGGTGTAGTATAAAGCACTATGTATCACTCGAGAGAAAGTGCGATTGCCGATCTCGGGAGTTTTAAAGCCCTCGCCTACGGCTCGGGCTTCAAACGACACCCTCGACGGTAATCGGTCACTTTCTCCTCTCGGTGAACAATGTACTATTAATACCTATGTCGATTATGGACTGTGTGGATTAACAAATTAAATATACAGAGCGTTACGGCTTCAACTTTTGAACAGATAGGCTACCAGGATGTACACAAAAGTAATTACGAAACAAAATAAAAGCAGGGCCAACCTCTGAAAATCTGTTTTTGCAAATAACGTTGGCAATTCAACATGCGATTATAAAAAGTAATTTACTGCCAAAAACCAATAATTGAGCTTCCAGATCTACAACCAACATGGCGATTTTGTAAATTTACTTTCAGTTCGTTTCAATGTTATTTTTTCTGATCAGCTTTACATATTTATAAGACTTTTTTTATTATTAAGACAAGCATAAATAATGTTTAGTAAGAAAACCATCCATATCATAGAAATCATTAGTAGGTATTAAATAACACGATCGTTTTACAGATTTTGTTGGCTTTTTTCAGCATTCTTTATACGATTTCGTAGTTTTTAGATTAGAGTATGTATATTATAAATGTCACTAAATTATACCTAAAAAAGGCAAGATAACTAGACCAGATAATTGAATTTCCAGTGAAACTTAAGTCATTGTCTAAGTTCACTGAAATGGCTTTTACGTGAATGTCTAACGCTGAATAATCTTTAAAATAATGCTTTTACGACTTAGGTAATAAAATTTATCAAAATTATCTTCTTTTGTGACTTGACAGGTTCAGCTCAGTGGTTTTAACTACCAGGTTTTAAAAATTAGATAAATTAAAAGTCGGCCAAGTGCGAGTCGGACTCGCGCACGAAGGGTTCCGTACCGTATGAAAGCCCTATTCTTCTTGCCGTTATTAACAGCGAGCAAAAAACTCCTAAAAATCACGTTTGTTGTATGGGAGCCCCTCTTAAATATTTATTTTGATCTATTTTTAGTATTTGTTGTTAGAGCGGCAACAGAAATACACCATCTGTGAAAATTTCAGCTTTTTAGCTATCACGGTTCATGAGATACAGCCCGTTGACAGACAGACGGACAGATGGACATCGAAGTCTTAGTAATAGGTTTGGGTACGGAACCCTAAAAACGGTTACTAAGCGATACTTCACTATGGAAACTAAAGTGGTTTCCGTATATTTTAATTAAGTAAAACATATAGTATGAAACTATAGTATCCTACTAAAATCAAACGTGAGTAACACCTGTGTTTTACTTAATTAAAATAAGCGATACTTGTTATATGACGTTTATAAATATGTAGGTGTCTTGAAATCCCGAGTAAATAGGTATCTTCAAGGTAAGCGTGTTACTAGACAGCATATCTGCTTAACATCAGACAGTGTGTAGTCAAACGCAAACCTATATGAAATAAAAAAAAGTCTTGGTCACACTATATTTTTATGTATCAAAGTGGCTAACAATACGACCAGTTAAACCAGTTTATGAATAGTTAAAACGCCATTACCGCCTATAGATTGCAACACTGCAGGCGTAACCAGTGCGTTGCCCACTATTCATGTTAAGTCATTAAGTTAGTAGGTATAAGCCGATTGCCTAGCCTTGGTCTTTGTTTCTAAGCCGTCCGAAGGTCTTATGATGAAACTTTTGACGTGATAACGTCTTATAAATCGATGAGCGTAGCTGCATGCACGAAAAAACCATGACTCATTGTGCACGTTCCGCCTGAGACAGACAGACAAAACTTTAATTTACAACCACAATTTAAAAATAAACTTTATTTACACATATATGACAAAAAATGTGATTATAAAGTGGCGGCCTTATCACCCATGACGATTTCTTCCAGGCAACCTTGCACGAAAATGAACTGACAAGAACAAGAAATATTGGCCTAAATTAGAGATATTGTTAACAAAGAAAACACCTATAAAAATAAACTAAACATACATAACTAAATCTAAAATTTAAATATACTTACATATACAAATAAGTTATAATACATAGCCGAGCCGTAAAAGCGAGATGGCGGATCAAACGATAGAGAGGCACGGTTTGTAACGCATAAGAATATTAAGACGATTTATGATTTTCATAATTTTTACTTTACATTTCATAAAATAAGGCAGATGTATATTCTACATTGTCAATAATATCTACAATTTAATCTTTGTAGTCCGCACTTTTCAAACCTTATGGTCAAAGCACTTTAAATACTTAATTTTACTAGGACCACTGGGCCAATTATGAAGGCACCATCGTAATTATAATAGCTAATTATACTATTTCTGTTTCTTTTACATTGCAGGTATTAGATAGAGAGAAAACTTTTGCTATTATATTATACGTTGCTACTAAATTTACGATGGTGTCTTCATGATTAGGCCTAATACAATAACGCTAACGTGAATGCGTTACCATGATATCTTAGTAATAAAAAGCCCTCAGGAATAACAATGCATACTACATACTAAGCTCAATACTATCTACCCTTATTGCAAAATAGAGAGACGTGTTAACCAACCAGACCTTCCCAATTCACTGAAATACATAACTAATTACCTGAGCAAGTAGTATTAGACTGTTACGAGACAGGTTTGCGAATAGTTGGTACTCAGCGTGGAGGGGAAATTAGTCCCGTCTCTTAAGCAAATGGCAAACAACCCTCTATATTGAATTCTCATGTAAATGTTTAGTTAGAGGGCTTACTAAATGGCAAGGTGTCGTGTAATGGGGAAGGTGGGTAAGAATTTGTTCTAAATGAAACAGTTGTATCTACGTGTGCTGCATAGGTTTAAACTGTATCAAGTGACCATAAAAGAACCCGTTTCATATTTTCTTTTCAAACGTCAGAAAACTAAAGAATAGAAGAGTGCCTTATTTTAACCCTTAACCACTGACGTATGTATGTGGTACGTCGTCCAAACGGTTTTTTATTCATCACTTTATTTTTTGCGGGAATTTTTGTGTATCCTTTTTGATAGTTTCCTAGACGCTAGTAACGCATAAAAGTCAGAGGAAAGCAAACTCCTGGCATGTGGCCTCCTAAGTAAGTGACTTCGAGGTTATTGATTAATATGATATTATTTTATTATTTTTATAACTGTTTTTTATATATATTCCCTATTTCATTTAAAAATGTCTGCACTGTAGCATTGCAATACGAGTAATTTCCTGAGTTATACTCTATGGATGCAACAGGAGGTATCATTATATATCATATTCAAAGTTATGGACGTACGTCATACGTACGTCAGTGTTAGTATAACAAAATCACACGTCAGTGGTTAAGGGTTAATCACAACTACACTTACTATACTACGCAGATAAAGCTCCATTGTTAACGCCCCGAATTTACGCCCCTATCTGATCTGCCCCCCAATACATCAAAGATGTCCTACCCCCCGTAGATACGATACCTGTATTCCGAGATATCCACAAATTATCCCACTCCCATCGCCACCGCACATTTTTCCTGTCAGCCACGTCCGTTCCGACAAAATCGCAAAAAATATCGCTGTTCAGATAGGCAAGAAGATATTGCGAAATAATCTATGGACCTTTGTTTGTATGTAGAAGTATTTAGATTTGTAACGAAAAAATCTGCCAAGTGCGAGTCGGACTCGCACACGAAGGGTTCCGTACCGTATGGGAGCCTCATTCCTCTTGCCGTTATTAATAGCGAGCAAAAAACTCCTGAAAACCACGTTGTTGTATGGGAGCCCCCCTTAATTATTATTTTATTCTGTTATTAGTATTTGTTGTTATGGCGGCAACAGAAATACATCATCTGTGAAAATTTTAGCTGCCTAGCTATCATGGTTCATGAGAGACAGACAGACAGATAGACGGACATCGAAGTCTTAGTAATAGGGTCTCGTTTTTACCCTTTGGGTACGGAACCCTAAAAATACGGTGAAATGGGTCAGCATGGCCATGGTGGGTACGGTCCAATTGCTTGTATTGATATGTTTAACGTTGAATACAAAAAGTTTACAAAGTATAATGCTTTTAATATCACAAATTAAGTTCTTCAGTTAGGGAGTTTAATCACTAAATCAATCACAGGTATTGACAACATTACAAGCTTAGACTATTTGAAGGTAATATAAACTACAATTATTATTTACTAGATTTTACCCGCGGCTTCGCCCGCATGATATTTCGAGGCCATACCTTATCACCCTTAATAAAGAAGGTGGAAAATAAAAAACAAAAAACAATCGATTTGACATTTGTTCGATTCGACAATTCTTTTTTGACATTTCTTGGAGCGCACGCTAGAAATAGCTCGCAGATGGCAGAATTTTTCCTACAAACTTAACTCTTATTGTTATAATATAGAAAATTTACGCAATATCATTATAATTTATAGCCTACGTGTTATTCTGATATATAAGCTATATAATTGCAAAGTTTCATCTCAATCCGTTAAGTAGTATTTGCGTGAAAGAGTAATAAACATCCTTACAAACTTTCACGTTTATAATATTAGTAGGATATGCTATATTTTTCAAAGAATCCGATAAGTATCCAGAAATGTGTGTGAAGTTCAATAAGCTAAACAAAAATAAGATTTCTAGTAACCAAACACCTTTGATATGGCTAACTCTCAACTTAGACACTTATCTTCATTCAATCATTTTGAATCGCATAAGGCTTATTATTTTATTACTAACAAATTGTTAGCGACTAGATTCATAGTACAAAGTTAATATACTGCTAAAGTAATTTACACTGTATAGTATGGGCAACTACAGCGCCACCTACAGTCCACTTCACGCTTTACTCTGTAAGTTCCCTGTCAGAGGAAGTGCACTACAAAGGAACGGAGGAAAAAGTCCAGGATTCGGTTAGACTTTCGTAGTCAACCCTCGCTTTGTTGTGCTGATTATATTGCACGTATTTTGTACCAGTAAGCTTTGACTTCCTAGTCAAAGCTTACTGGAACCAAATACGTCCTCCCGGACGTAATTTTATTGCCTGAACAGCAGTTGAAGAACTGCATGTATCTTTTTAAAATTGAAGACCAAAACATGATAGCAAAATGTAATATTCAAACTTTATTTAAAAAATTTGAGATGACGGCAGGACGTTGGCTAGTTCTCAAACACTTTACAGTTCACCTGTAAAATTTATTTGCTTTAAATAACAACATATTATACTCAAAAACTAGTCAGTGACCGACCTTTATCAAATTTAAAAATACGGGATTGTTTTTTGCCAACAATAATATTCAGTCTAAGCACCACATTTGATTCAAAACGTCACAGCAGTTTTTAAAATTAAATTTTAATACAGGTATATTTTGTACATAAATCGCTCGTTTAGAAGTTTAGCGTACCTGAACAAATTTTAGTAATATTAATAATAAAAACTTATAATTGGTCCGGTAATTATAAACTCCGGTACCGTACTTACTGTATCAAGGACATCTTTAAATAATCAATAATTGGCCAAGTACGAGTCGGACTCGCGCACGGAGGGTTCCGTACTGTATGGGAGCCCCCCTTAAATATTTATTTTATGTTACTTTTATTATTGAATTGAATAAAAAATTAAATATTCTGTGATAATTTCAAGAACCTACCTGTTACTATTATTAATATAGAGCGAACAACGTCTAAAAGATCAGGTTTGTGGTATGGGAGCCTCCCTTAAATATTTATTTTATTTTCTTTTTAGTATTTTTTGTTATAGCGGAAACAGAAATACATCATCTGTAAAAATTTCAGCTGCCTAGCTATCATGGTTCATGAGATACAGCCCGGTGACAGATAGACAGACAGACGGACAGACGGACATCGAAGTCTTAGTAATAGGGTCCCGTTTTTTCCTTTGGGTACGGAACCCTAAAAATATGCTAGATATAGAAATAAAAAAGCTGCAGAATAACAAAGTTGCACCTTCAAAGTCTGGCGATGTACTTATGAGTTCGTATGGGATATGGACATGCGAAGAAACTCATACTCGTAGAAGAATGAATCAGAATAAAAAAAAAATGCACAAACAAGTAGCGTAGAGTACATACACAACTTATTATTTATGCATATTACATATTCTTAAGTCTACTTCAGGACCCTGTT
This sequence comes from Hypomecis atomaria, assembly GCA_964007245.1. Taxonomy (NCBI): domain Eukaryota; kingdom Metazoa; phylum Arthropoda; class Insecta; order Lepidoptera; family Geometridae; genus Hypomecis; species Hypomecis atomaria. Next base: position 3,338,129 of record OZ023296.1, on the reverse strand, counting down.
TGATAGGGTGTTGCAAAAAACAAAGTCCAATAAGTTGCCTAAATAAAGAAGAAATTGAAAGGTCAGCTTGTATTTAAAAACTGAATAGAATTTAAAGACTGATAAAATTAAGCTGTGGGGCATAAACTACATGGTAGTAAATGAGCACAATAACATCCCGACTAGAAATCGTAATCCATCTAAAATTCTTAAACTTACATAATATACAGGATTTTTTCTAATCAATTAGCATCCTTCTAAGGGCTTATTCTGTACACCAAAACTAAAACTTTTATTCTGCAACTTTTGTCAGGACTCAAAAAAAAATCAGCTTGACATTACATTTTGTCGCAACAATATTATTCAACAACGAAATTTTTTTATGGGACAACAAAAAATTTTTTTGAGTTTTGGCAAAAGTCGCCGAACAATAGTTGTTAGTTTTGATGTACAGAATAAGCCCCTAATAAATAATAATAAATAAATATTGGGGGACATCTTACACACGGTCTGTGACCCCAAACTAAGCAAAGCTTGTGATATGGCTGCCAGAGACTGACTACATATACATATTTTAAATACATACTTATATCCTTATCCTTATCCTTACATAGTATAGAATAAAGTCGCTATTTTCGTTTGTTTATTTATTTGTTTGTTTGTTTGTCTGTATGCTTAAATCTTTAAAACTACGCAACGGATTTTGATGCGGTTTTTTTAATGAATAGAGTGATTCAAGAGGAAGGTTTATATGTATAAAAATTCCCGAAATTCCCACGGGAACGGGCACAACGCGGGTAAAACCGCGGGGCGCTTCTAGTAGATAATAAATGGATGCTAATTGATTAGAAATAACCCTGTATTCTACATATACTATAATACACCAGCTCTGAAGTCAATCCCATGCTTCACATATTTTTTCTTGCCTCTATAAATGCAAAAATCTGCTCAAAACACAATGTCAAAGAACAAAGCCTAGCACGTATTTAATAGGCACATTACGCGTCGGCCTATCCGTTACTTTGTAGCGAGTATGCAGGAACAGGACGCGGGAGTATGATAAAGTGCTTCCTATCATTCGCGCTCCGATGATTCTTGGGTACGAACGTGAGAACCCTTTGCACGTGGTACTGTTTTGGATTTTGAATGATTATGTTGGTATTTTTTTTTTGGCTAATCATCAATCATTTTTGAATAAGTGATGAATGTTATTTTGGCTGATAAGCACGCGAACTGTACTGTAGCTAATTTTAATCCTCTACTTTTGTTTATAAGTGACTTTCAAAAAATGTTCGTCTGTATGTATTTTTTTTTTTTGTTTATGTTGATAATTTCGTCAATTGTGAACCGAATCGAAAAAATATTTTTTAGTTCGAAAAGCTATACTCCCAAGGTCCCATCTAAATTTTACAGAAATTGACTTAGCCTTTGTTTTAAAAATCAACAATAATGTAAACAATTCGTGCGAAATATTAGAATTTTTTACATGATGGAAGGCGGTTTTGCGATTTTTAGCGAAAAATAATTGCGTGTAACTTTGTACTAAGCGTCTAACAGTTCAAACTACCGTTACTAACAACTTTTACTATTGGAAAAACTGGAATTCCGAGTTTTTGAACGGAAACCGGAATCAGCTGTTTCATACATTTTGTCGTTTCTGAGTTACAATTTTATACGGAATGTTTTTTTTTTGAATTCCGAATAAAAAATTACCCCGTATTAAAAGTTGATTGTAATGTTGGTATTAATTACTTTATTTTGGTTTAGTACAAGGCAGGCATGCAGATATCCCAGTATTGTACACCTGGAATTAATTACCTATTACATCGACATAATATTAGGTATCTCATGTCTAAGAATCTTTTAAAAAGTTGGTAATTTAATGGATTTTTATAGTTCAACTCTAAACTTAAGTTAGCGTCATCACACATCGTAAATAAAAAGCCGGTTTTAGCTTGTGCTAATAAAGATATTTCATACGATACACCACATGATACAATTAATTCGCTTTGAAATTAGAGCCCATTTCAAATTATTTTAGATTAAAATGAATATGTAGAGGTACATTCTTCAGATTTAATCCTATGTGTGTACTCTAAGACAATGCTCCTTGCCAAATTGTATGTATAGTTCTAGGTCAACGGGAATCATCCTAAAGGTTTTGATTCCCTTGTGAGTGTCGAAATATCTGTTTTTTTTTTATGACATAAACGAATCTAACTTTTTTCTCCCATAACTGAGAAGTATGATTTTTTTTAAACTGCTGGATATATCTAAGTTGGTTTGTGCTTTAAATTTCAACTCGTTAACTTTACGCGATCTCGAGATAAAGGGTCATGACATACGGACAAAGTGATCCTATAAGTTTTCCATTTTTCCTTTTTGAGGTACGGAACCCCAAAAATAATTTTATATGCTTCATATTTGATCGAACTAAATAATTAACAATCCGAAAAAATATATGGGATACTCCGTACTGATTCAGTGCAAATTTGTTGAGTTGGAAGTTTTTGATTATTTATTCAGCAAATTGAAATCAACATATTTTTAGGAATACAAATAAATTGAACTACCTAGTTATTTTTTGCGCTACCAAACCTTTATAGGAAACTAAAAGTAGTCATTCAAAAAATTACGAGTTTGGAAGTTATTTTCTGTTCTCTTCATTAACGAGCTAGAATTTCAAAACTCTACACAATAGAGAAATTTATAACAAAAGTTTTGACTTTATTCTGCAAACTTTGACTTCAAAGTGATCCATCTTCTCGAAACAGTGGCATCGCAATTCTAAGAGTTTAGTTCGTTTTGTTAAAGAGTGGTGAAATACTAAGCGATTATCAACAGACTCTGAAGGTGGGTTCTTACTGTCCCTATAGTTTATCTACAAATCGTTTTATTCCTGATTTAATATCGCAAAGAGACTCCAAGCATACGTAGCCCTCTCCATAGCACGTTGGGTTCCTAGAATTTTACGTATAATGAGTCTCACAGTAGAAGACAACGTGTTACTGTTAAGGTGGGTACTGACCGGCGTTACGCGGCGTAATGTAACGTGTTACACAGCGAGCGATCATGTAGTCAGTACGGAACAACGAGCCGCTCGCCGCTGTAGGCCGACCACTTAACTCGCGTATCGCCTGCGGGTAAGAAGGAAGCGGGGAGAGATGTTACCGGGTGGGTGAGAGGGGTGAGAAGTGAGAGCTCCCTGCTTCGCGTACCCCTGTCACCCACCCGGTAACATCTTCCCCCGCCCCCTTCTTACCGCACAGGCGATATGCAAGTTAAGCGGTCGGCCTATAGCAACAAGAGGCTCTTTGCTTGCTGTATAAAAAAGCTCTGATGTCGGTTTTAAAGCGAATCCTTTGAGTGTTACGCGCTTCAGTCAGTTAGTCGCAGCGAATCGTCACAAGCGCACTTGGCACAATCGACGATTGTAGGTACTTTAGTTTTGATTATTGTGATTATTTGTGGTTGAAAAGATGGAGTGGAATAAAAGTAAAACTCTCTTCTTAATTTGGAATCAACAATAATTGAGTTAAATCAAAAACCCAACACAATTTCGTCATCCTTGACTTGACTGACCTTGACTGAGAGTGGTTTTCAAATCTGGAACATGGACAAACAAAGAGTTGCTGCATGTTACACTGATTTTAGCAAACGGCGTAACGTAACTCGCTCGCTGCGAATGTACATTACGCCCCGTAACACCGGTTAGTACCCACCTTAACAGTAACACGTTATCTTCCACTGTGAGACTTATCATACGTCAAATTCTAGGAACCCAACGTTTTGCGAGATTGAATCAGGAATAAAAAGATTTGTAGATAAACTAAAGAGACAGTATGAAGCATTAGTAACAGTTATTTCATTAATTAAACAAAATATGAACTGTATCTCGGTGTTCACAAAATGTTTTTAGCAAATAACTCAATCTAAGTAAAAGTCTTCAATATTAAGTTTCGTCAAATACAAATCCTAAGCTCTAAATTCCTTTAAATTGTACACCCAAAACTCACACAAAAGTTTTTAAGTAAGCGGATTTTAGTTCATAATCCAAGAACATAAATCAAAGGTAAAAAGTTTGTATTCAAACCACGAACGAAATTCCCGCCGTACTTTAAAAGTGCTTTAAACGAAGCAGTGAACCTCTCACGCTAACATGTCACTGTCATTTTGAAACTTGGCACAAAGAAGCCTTGCAGCTCTGTGCCTTGCAGTGACACTTAGTGACATTATACCTAATATCTATAAAAATCATTTATGTTATGTATGTAGGTAATATTAGATATTTTATTTTAAAAAGACGTAAATTGTACATTGGTGACCAAAAATATCACCATAATATTAATGACATACTTACATCACAATTTATGTAAACTAAAGTTCGTGCAATGTGGCATTATGCGACTGACAGTTGCTTTTTAGGGTTCCGTACCCAGAGGGTAAAAACGGGACCCTATTACTAAGACTCCGCTGTCCGCCTATCTGTCTGTCTCCAGGCTGTATCTCATGAACCGTTATAGCTAGAAAGCTGAAATTTTCACAGATGATGTATTTCTGTTGCCGCTATTACAGCAAACTAAAAACAGATTAAAATTAATAATTAAAGGGGGCTCCCATACAACAAACCTGATTTTTTAGCCGTTTTTCGCTCTATATTAGTAACAGTAACAGGTAGATGCTTGAAATTTTCACAGAATATTTAGTTTTATATTCACTTCAATAATAAATATTAAAATTAAAATAAAATAAATATTTAAGGGCTCCCATACAGTACGAAACCCTCCGTGCGCAAGTCCGACTCGTACTTGGCCGATTATTTTTTTTTTAAATTTAATTAGAGTTGAATTTGCCACAATTTACAAATTATGACTTAGTATTTCAGCTGCACCGCATTTGTAATATATTAAATTATTAATATTTGTAGTAAATTAAATTAAACCCTAGTTAAATTAAACAGAAGCAACTGTCACCCGCACGCTACAGCGCATTAGATAGAGTTTATTAAAATTTGAAAAAACACATAATCCAAAACCGTATTCTTCTTTACACTTCCCAATGTCCCAAAGTTATACAAAAGCGGATTTCAGTTCATAATCCAAGTACCGACATGAGTCAAAGGTAAAACGGTAAAAAGTTTAAATTCAAATTCCCGCCGTACCTACTCCAAACGTGCTCCGAATGAAACAGTAAACCCTTCACGCTAACATGTCACTGTCATCCTCAAACTTAGCACAAAGGGGCCTTGCAGCGACGTCTCGTGTCTACAAGACGCCTCACTTTTATGATAATGTACGAGTTATGATGCAGGTTTAAAGGTGCAGGGTGAAAGTAGGGTAGCGCAAAATACTGTACTTAGTTTTAGGAATATGCCGTTATAAACCGACGCTATTTTTTTGTATCATCTCTTGAACTCGCAGCTTCGTTTGCTGTTATTGTTACATCTTGATTTTAACGGTAATCTCGTTGGCGAAGGAGCAGATTAGGTATTACACATTAATTAATGAAAAGATTTTAATTTTATAGTGCTTTATAGGGCGTCACCAACGTTGTAAGTTGATAATAATGATAAACACTTCGCGGGCCGGAGTGTCACAGGTGAACTAGCTTAATAGCTTAGTTGGTAAAGCATCGGGCTAGTGAAATCCAAAAGAGTCAGGTTCAAGGCCTGCGCTCGCGACAAAATTTTGAAAGGTTTATCTCAAAAACAAATCTTTATTATACATAACTAGCGACTCGTCCCGGTTTCGCACATTCACCTGTGCGTAAACATAAAAACCTTCTTTACTCTATCTATTAACAAAAACCGCATCAAAATCCGTTGCGTAGTTTTAATTATAAAAGCATACATAGGGACAGACAGGGAAGTGACTTTGTTTTATACTTTACTGTTGTTTTTTACTTATAAATTCTACAATGTATGTGACTTACGATTTAACATCGACTTGTATTTCTACACTAAATAAGCAAGTAATACGATTCCAATAGTTAATTCTTCGAAGCCTATAAGCAAAATTATAAATAAACAAACAAAAGAATCACTATAAATACTAGTACAATAATTACAGGTGTCCAGAGATAAAATTAGCAAAAAATAGACAAAAAACCTTAACCTGATTTTAGGCATGGATTTACTTACGGCTTAGAGTTTAAAGCTGCGGCTTTACTTCAAATTAACTTTATGTTTCAATTATAAGAGAAATGAATTGCTCAAGATCCAGTTATATGTTTCGTTCCCGAAATAGGTACTCCAAAATTCGTACAGAAAATCTATTATCAAAAGAATATATCCTACTATCCTACTTAATATTATAAACGCGAAAGTTTGTAAGGCTGGATGGATGGATGGATGGATGGATGTTTGTTACTCTTTTACGCAAAAACTACTGAACGGATTGAGATGAAACTTTGCAATAAAATAGCTTATTTATCAGAATAACACACAGGCTATAAATTATAATTATATTGCGTAAATTTTCCATAATATAACGATAAGTGTTAAGTAAGTAGGAAAAATTCTGCCATCTGCGAGCTATTCTAGAGTGCGCTTCAAGAAATGTCAAAAAAAAACAACTGTAGAATTGAACAACCGTCCAATTGTTTTTTTTTCACCTCCTTTATTAAGGGTGGTAAGGTAGGGCCTCGGGTTTGAAAGACGGAAAGTGACATAGTCTTCTTTTTATCCCGGAATAACAAAGGGTTCCCATGGGATAGCAAAAAATCTAAATATCATGCGGACGACGCCGCGGGTAAAAACTACTTATACATAAAATTTCATTCCCTAAATAAGCCCTAAACTACATTTAATCGACATACACATTCAAAAAAACCCTTACCAATATCGGCTTCCCAGTAAATGAATAAACCCTGACGCAATCTTCTCCATGAAATCTTTATTTATCCTTTTATACTTTTATCAATGGAAAAGAGAGTTGAACCGCTATGAAATCTTCAAAGAAGATTTTAATCTTAATTCGTCCTTCTAAGGCCAGATGTGTTTGAATCCGTTAAGGCTATTTTACACCCCAGTGGGCGAGTTAGGGGAGCCTGGGGTAAGAATACACTAGGGCAGGGGTGGCCAACTTTGTTAGACCCTACATCTACTGTTTACTAAAACCCTGCCCGATCTACCAATTATATGTTACTAGTGACCCGCCTCGGCTTCGAACAGACGTATTATTAATATAAACCTTCCTCTTGAATCACTATCTATTAAAAAAAACCGCATCAAAATCCGTTGCGTAGTTTTAAAGATATAAGCATACATGGGGACAGACAGCGGGAAGCGACTTTGTTTTATACTATGTGTTGATAGTGATTATTAAGTCATGTGGTCTGTGAAACTTATCTAATTTTTTTTAGATATTTCATAGATTTAAATATAATGGAAATGGATTGGAACAATGGAGTTAAATGTAAAAAAGTGTTTCCATTGTTCCATTTAATATCTTCAAAAAGGGGGGACATTTACAGTCCCGCTATTATCAGCCGATTTCGAAAATATTTGGCAAGACTCATAAGTACACTCAGACCGAATAAAACAATCCAGACGGAACGTCGTGAACAGACAAGTGAGGCCGGTTTTTTATACATGTGTGAGTGCGTCGGTGTTGCGCCGCCATACTTCGATTGACGAGCTAAGACATAGTTTCTTTGTACGTGTACATGTGTGTGTAGTGTTTGTACACGGCGAGGCATAGTTTTGCCGGTCTCACTTGTTTGTTCACTACATTCTGTCTTGATTTTTTTTTTATTTGGTTTGAGTAAGTACCTAAATCCTAACAAGATTTTTGAGTATGAACTAAATCAGCAGAGAGTGGTCGAGATTTAGAATAATGAAGATTTAGCTAATAACATGTGTCACAAGGTGTACATTTCGGAGAACTACTTGAATATTTTTTCTTCCCGCGATTGACTTATGACTTGAGTAGTAAACGCAATCGACCGGTTAATCGCGATCGACTCAGTGGCTTTCGCTGAACTAGGGCGACTATAAGGTATGCAAGAAAATTGACCAAAATGTTCTGCAAGTGGAAGCTTAATGAACATGCGCGTTACGTTAAACGTGTTTTCTTTAAAAATTGTACGTTATAGAGTGGTTTTAGTTTCACAACTTGTTTGTTTGTTTTCATTGAATTTAAATTGATAAATAAATAAATAAATAAAATAAATATTTGGGGACATTTTACTTACGATATCTGACCCCAAACTTAGCAAAGCTTGTGATTTGACTGCCAGAGACTGATATACTACATATACATATTTTTAAATACATACTTATATAGATAGTAACTAAATAACACCCAGACACAGAGCAAACACCCGTGTTCATCACATACTAATAATAATAATAATAATATAAATACTTGCCCTGGGTGGGGATCGAACCCACGCCTCTTTGACCCAGAAGTTAGGGTCACTAACCAGTGAGCCACCGAGGCAGTCTATCAAATATATCATGATCAGCTTTATATTACTTTCAAAACTAAATCCACTGTTAATATAAATTGGCACGCGTATTTGTATCATAATAGAGTTTGGGTAAGTAGTTGAATGTAAAGCCAATAATTATATCAATTATCACATTTTATTCACTAATTTCAAAAAACTTTTTAACAAAATATTAAAACAAAAATGTAAAGCTAGGATACAACATAGTGTCTTCAAATACAAAATACGGTGATACATACAAAATAATTTATTACCATAAAAGACCGAGTAAATAGGTATATTGTAGGTAAGCGTGCTATACCCGTATATCGGCGTAACACCAGGTAGAATGTAGTTAACGGTAATAGTACGGAGTAAAACTTTAACATTCTGTACAAATACGGAAAATATTTACTATTGTACTTGTCTATTTCATTACAAACCTAACATTTTTTTTTTGACTTCCAATACTCATATTCTTATGGTAACACCTTGGAAAGGACCACCAGGTAAGCGCTACAAAAGAAGACCCTACATACGATGGGAGGACGACATCAAAAAAATTGCTGTTTCAAAATGGCACGATATAGCATTTATGAAATAGGAAATTTAAGGCTTTTTATTTTATCATTCTTGTGGTATCCAACCTCTGCGAGATCTCGTTCACTGCACGAAAGTTGAGAGTTTCACGTGTTGGAGGATTAATTTTGAGTGAAACTAAAAGGAAACCTTTTATCTCGAGTGCTTTTAAACGAATTTTTTGTTGATAATGTAGAATCTTGATTTAAAATGAGAATAATAATTGCAGAAAAACAATTTGTTTAAATGATATTAAATGTTCATGCCAAGCCTTAAATATAAGGCAAGGTCTAATTACAACAGATGGCTATAGCTGTTGGTTGAATCATTGGTTCGAATGAAAGATTGAATGAGTGAATAGAAGTGTGAGTCAATGGTTTTTTGAAAGTATGTATTCATATAAACATAGACAGTTCAGTTGATATGTTAGGTATTAAATAGTTCGATTGTAGTAACGCGCGAACATGGCTTAGATTGCATGGTAAAAAGTAAGATATTGCGCTAATAACGACAAACTATATTGCATTATTCCTAACTTAAATTATTATAAGCAAATATAGATATTAAGATTAATGAATAACAATACCCTAATCATATAACCGCCAATTGTCCTTCATCACCAGACAATGTCACATGCGCCAGTAACAAAATGAATATTGATATCCACAACGAACACGTGATAAAATTGCGGGCAGATATTAATGTCAACCTTCTATTCAATATATTCATAATCGAATCATACTATTTGCAAATACAGGCAATACATCAAACGGGACAATACTACAAGTAGCCATTGTTAAGTCCATGATAAATCGCGCGTATTATTTCGTTTTCTTATTCAGCTGAGGATGCCAAAATATATGATATATTCGACACTATTTGTAATCTTGATACAAAATTCAAAGACCGTGTCTGGTATATTGTCTGGTGTATTACAGGTTTGTAGTTTTTCCTTCTTTACTTTTCTTTCCTGTAAATATATAAGTTTATCTATACATCTTCTATACATCTATACATATAAATAAAATTGGAGTGTATGTTTGTAATATTGAAATAACCGTTTTTTACTACATGTATATGAATATACAGGGTTATTTCTAATCAATTAGCATCCTTTTAAGGGCTTATTCTGTACATCAAAACTAACAACTTTTGTTCTGAGACTTTTATCAAAAGTAAAAAAAATATATATCAGCGGTTCTATATATTTTGTCGCGAGTGAACGATATTTTTCTATGAACGACAATTTTTTTTTAGTTTTGTGAATAGTCGCAGAACAAAAGTTGTTAGTTTTGATGTACAGAATAAGCCCCTAAAAGGATGCCAATTGATTAGAAATAACCCTGCAAACCTATCGTACCGATAGGTTTACACCAAATTAACATTTTTTACCATTTCTGTCTGTTTGTCTGTCTGTTTGTCGGCCAATCTCTGAAATAGCTGGACCGATTTTGACGGGACTTTTATTGGCAGGTACCTGATGTAATAAAGAGTAACTTAGGCCACGTTTATTTAAGAAAACATATTTTTATCTCGGGCTAACGTGGGTAATACCGCGGGGTGCAGCTAGTATGAAATAAAAATGAATAGGTAGGTGGCACCATAATCTCAATTCTCTAAAATTAGATGTTTTATGTCTAGTTTTTACTATTAAAATACCTATAGGTAATGTGATTTGGTTAATTGATGGGAATTAAGTTCAAATGGACGATTGTTTAGCTTCATTTCACATTGCTATCTATATCTCAAAAGTGTCTCTGAACTTAAAACACATTTAACTTCATAAGGAATATAAATAACAAGTCAACAAATAGAAATTCTTGCCAACAAGACTATTTGATAATTAAATTCCTTACCTCTAAACAAACTTCGATTTCCCAACGTGTCCGCAAATATAGTCGACGTAGAAAACGAGGGTTGTTCCAGAATTCAATCAACTGATTCAGAATCAAAGACATAGATTTTAGTTCAGGATTAAATCATGGCTTCTTTTTTATTTAGATTATTAGAAGTTTCGAATAGCAAAAGATCGAGAGCCTAGTAATTGTTCCGTTTTTGAGCTTTGCTGAAGCCGTTTTAATATTTTCAGTTATAACCTTTAGTATAATTTTGCGACAAATATTAAAGTTTGCGGCTGTGTGCGAAATGTTGGTTCGGTTTAAATGGAAGAAAGATGGTTCTCATCTTTTGTTGCGTGACATGAATATGTCATGTATCAACAAACAAAACAAACAATATAACAAAAGTATTTTGTATGGATACATCAAATCTAACAACTTTGGTTCTGCGACTTTTGCGAAAACTCAAAAACAAAATTGTTGTTCCATACAAAAATATCGTTCACCCGCAATAAAATGTGTGGAACAGCTGATTTTTTTTTGAGTTCTGACAAAAGTCGCAGAACAAAAGTTGTAAGTTTTGATGTACAGAATGAGCCCCTAAAAGGATGCTAAATGATTAGAAATAACCCTGTATAGAGGTTAATTACCTAGTCTAGACGTTTAGGAAATTTGTAATAAGTTAGTAAAAGATTAAATAAAATTCGGTTTAAAATCTGCTTTAAGCCTTGAAGTCTGTGTCTTTTCAAAATTAATAAGTAGGTATAGTATGATACGGCGAAGAAAAGTATCGTGGTAAAGTAACCTTCTGTTGTCTGTGAATGTGGATGATCAAGTTGTTTTTTTTCTATTGTATTTTTCGGTTAATGTACAAACTTGCTCGATAAACAAAAAATAAATGTTAGATTAAATTTATGACAGTTTGTAGAGTAGATATGGCCAATTTTTTTAGCTATTTCCATGTGATCAGTAAATACAAAGTGGATTTACTCATGTTATTTTTGACAAAATGACGTCTTATAAATCGATGAACGCCGGCTGCACGCACGAAAAGGTATCACGTTCCGCCTGAGCTGACCTTGCAAGCGAGAGCGCGAAACAAGCGATAGAGAAGCACGATCAGCCTAAGCGTTCGGCTTGTTTCAGTTGTTGATTCAACAATGTTTTCGTATAACGTTATTATCGTCCGTAAGCCGACTTTACAGACAACCAATTGGTTATACACAAAATACTATGCTCTAAGAAATAATTATTATGCTCAAGATTCATCAAAGAAAACCTATGGGAAGATGCCTCTTTGATGTATAGCAGTTAATAACTCTGGACCAGTGCCCGTGGCAGACTAGCTGCCTCAATACTTGTCAAGGATGACAGATATTGCAAAATATAAACTGAACTACCTTTACTGCAGCCAGGATAAAAACTAAAATATGCGAAGCAATATCGTTTATTTTATGTTTCAACTAGCTTTTACCCGCGGCTTCGCCCGCGTTATATTTTGATTTTGGCTAATGTTTATGTCGGCTGCGAAACCTAACCTAAGCGACAAACATCAGAATACCTTAGAAGTATGCTTTTGTTGGTTAAGTTACGGTTGGAGTGTATATACAACCCCCCTGTGTATTCCCGCCTTGTCGTGGCGGGGGAGGTCTAAGGCAGCTGAAAAGGCGGCGCTCGTTGTTCAGCCGCTTTTAACTAAAGCAGCTGAGAGGATGGCCGGTAGGTTGCCTGCCTTATGAAGAGTGTTGCTTCTGAGGCGGGCTGCAGTGCCGCTCTTGCGACGCTGCAGCCGAGGATTAGGGGCTGCGGTGGGATGGAACTGGTTGTGTGGGTGCCGCCACCTACCCTACCTTCCGCTAGGCCGTCAACCTGTTGGCAGACGCAGTGGGGCTGCAGGGGAAGAGAAGTGTCGGTATCGCGATGGCCGTTCTCACTGCCCTCTGCAGTTGAAAAGGCAGGCGCTGGGCTACTATGACTGACTCGTTGCACTGGGACCAGGGCGTTGGAATGCTGTCCGACGCTCAGTGCTGGTTAGTCCCGAGTGGTGGATGACGATGTGTTATGTGCTCCGAAACACTCCGTCATTATTGCGGGAGCGCAAGCTCCGTTATGGAGCCCGAGTCTGGGCTAGCGCTGTTGAGTGCCGCGAAGGAGTGCGAAAAATGTAGGAACGTCCTAAACTTGAAATGACAGGTTATTTCTGGCGCTTAGACGGCTGCTACCGCGGCCCGCTCGCTTAGTTTTTATCCTATCCTACGGGGACTCTTAAAGTTTTTGGGATAAAAAGTGGCCTATGTCACTTTTCGTCTTTCAAACTATATTCACGCAATAAGCCAAGGCAATCCGTTGCTCCGTTACTGAGAAAAAGTTATTGTCTTATCCTACGGGAACCGCAATTTTTTCGGAATGGAAAGTATCCTATGTCACTTTCCGTCTTCCAAACTATGCCCACCCCAAAAATGAAGTCAATCCGTTGCTCCATTGCTGAGAAACAGTTATTGTCCTATCCCATGGGAATCACGAATTTTCTCGGGATAAAAAAGTATCCTATTATCACTTTCTGTCTTTTAAACCATAGGTATCCATACCAAAAATCAAGTCAATCTTTTGCTCCGTTGCCGCGTCAAAGAGGAACAAACCAACAAACTTTTCGGATTGATAATATTAAAGTAGGTATGATGATTCTGTACCATAAAGGTAAATAAATCCTAGTCTAATCTTTATCCTAGGAAAATAATTTCACGCTAATAAACGTGCCGAATGAAATTTTCCGTCCTCCAGTTTACTTCACCTATCAGTTTAAAACAAGTTATACAAAACCGTTTAATAAGAACACTCAACAAATAAAACTCACACTTAAAACTCGAACACAGATAGAACTACCAATTCTTCACCCGATAACTTAATTAAAACTCAAAACTACGGCATTCGGGCATCCTAGCAGAACTTAACACCGGGCGCGTCCGTTTTCAGAGGCTTGGCATTCAGCCAGCACGTGGAATTGGAAGTACCATATATCAACTGAATTCTAAAGCTCGAAAAAGAAAGGCTATGACGACGACCGAAACGACAAAATCCTGATTGACTCGGAGTGATCGATGGAAAGGTGGATCAATGAGATTTGACCGCCTTTAATTCTGTTTGAATGGCCAAGATGTGTGTTTACGATGCAAGGGGGGAAAGAACATTGAAGAATTAAAGTAGAGGTGGTCCAAAAAATACGCCTCAACATTTTAATTTTTAGGGTTCCGTACTCAAAGGGTAAAAGCGGGACCCTATTACTAAGACTCCGCTGTCCGTCCGTCTGTCCGTCTGACTATCTGTTACCAGGCTGTATCTCATGAACCGTGACAGCTAGCAAATTTTCACAGATGCTGTATTTCTGCCGCTATAAAATTAAAAAAAAACAAATACTAAAAACAGAATAAAATTAATAACAAAGGGCTCCATACAAAGGATACAACAAACCTGATTTTTAGCCGTTTTTCACTCTATATTAATAATAGTAACAGGTAGAGGCTTGAAATTTTCACAGAATAATTAGTTGTATATTTACTTCAAAAATAAATTATAAAATTAAAATAAAATAAATGTTTAAGGGGGGCTCCCATACAGTACGGAACCCTCTGTGCGCGATTCCGACTCGTTCTTGGCCGATTAGTTTTATTTATAATAAGCGAGACGGCAAATCAAGCGATAGAGAATCACGATTCGTAAAAGTGTTCGGCGTGTTTAGTAGTTGATTGATCAATATTTACATGGCTTTATCACGTAAAATTATCGTCCGTAAACTGACTAGACAACCAATTTTGTATAATAAATTGGCAAGCGGGTAAAGTGACGGGCCCACTGATGGTAAAAGTTTACCGACACTTTGTTTGATTTAATTATAATTGAAACCTTTTTTTCGTAACTGCTCTGAAAATTGAAATCGGTCAAACGTTGGGGAAGTTACAAACGTAAAAAAGTTACCCGCGTTATTGCCAATAAGGTAATTGAAATTACGTCGCGAGACTGTAACTAATTACGAAGTCAATAAATTGTATATTTCGATTTTCCACGGTAATTTCTACATTACAAGCATGTCTGGAAGTATAAGTAGTGTTAATCATCTAATAAGGTACAATTCCATAGACGACTGCACGCTACATCAACAGGCCACAGGGTGTAGTTGGTCCCAAACTTAGAGTTGTTCAAAACTATGAACATAATTATATTATACGTTTTATATTGTCCCAGCACTTTGCAATGCAACACTCTGTTTACAGACGCTGCCAAACCTACTTATCGTTCGTTACGGAATGAATTTCATAAAAAAAATAAGGTAAATGGTTTCTAACTATTTCTATGAAATTCGGTAGATAATGACAATATAGTCATAGTCATAGTCATTTATTGCGTAATTATTATTTACCTGTCCATTTTTATAATATTATTCAAAATTAATAAATTAATTCAAAATTAATAAAATAAATTAATAAGAGAAACAATCTAATATCACAATCAAATAAGAAATAATGAATAAAAATAAATTATAGTACATTTCGTGTACAGCTTATCATTAGGTACTCTTCCAGTTTAGGAACACACGTGACGCCTCGCCTCGTCGTGATGTTATTGTCTCTTGCTTTGTACTACACTTTTGATTCGATATATTGCACTACTCCGGTTCTAACTAATAATATAAGTCAATGGTAAAAGGTTTCAATTTTACGAAAGGTCTTGTCGTGGTTATGTTCGGTGTAGAGGAGCCATTAGCGTTGAATCCTTTTTCGTTTTACGTGCAAGGGGAATGCTTTTGATTCGTGCGCTCTCTTTGTATTTCCCTTAGAAATACCGTGTATGCTTCCGAGATATTCCATAGAATAATTTCTTTTTACCTGTCAAACCCAGGAAAAGGTTAACATGTTTTCGGTATAAGTATTTTGATATATCTTTATTTGACTAAGTACGAGTAATAGCTAATCATTTGAATCGAAGTCAAATAAACATTGATAAATTGAAATCAACACTATTGTAGTTGATGTTCGCTTGGAAACGTATAGATATAAGTTTTAGAGCTTATGTTGGTTGTGCAATCGAATATTTTTTTTAATTTACTGTTGTTAAAAATACTTTTGGTAGCCCACTGCTGGGAAAAGGTTTCTTCATTTTATTTGTCCCTTATCAATCCTGTGTAGACACAACTGTGCACAAACAACTTTCCTTGTATGGTTCTTAAAACTCCGCGATTTTGCCGCGAACAGTTTTATTCAGAATATCACAATAGGCTATGACATAAAAAAAATGGCTCTTTCGTGGTTTCGCCCCACAAGCTATTCGGCCCGCGGGGCGAATCAACGAAGCCTCTTTTTGAATGCCCTCTTTCGCCCCGTGGGGCGAAACGCCGAGAACGATAACAGAAGAGGCCGTTTCGGTCCACGTTGATAAAGATCAATTTCCCGCATCAGTATTACGTATTTCTTATGGTACAGCCACGCATAAAATTACTTTAGATAAAATAAAAATCCCACTACAAGTAATCAACAGATATGCGACGCTTTAAAAAAACTAAACAAGAAAAAACAAACTACCAAAAACTTACTATATTAATATAACAGACATTATGAGCTGAGGGCTTAAGTTAAATTGAATATTGTTTGGTAGTAGGCGGGGCCTATTTGCAAAATATAAATTGAAAGAAAATTAACAAGTGTACTATGTAACATACTTTAATTCTCTTTCAAAAATAGCAATTTGGTGCGAGTCCGCAAACATTTCAGTTTTCCCATACATTTTTCGGACGACGCCAACTTTACCCAATGTGCCATGGCGAGGATCATTGTCTTAAGAGTACAAGTATAGGAATAAGTCTGAAAACTGCACATTTTTTATTAAATCATAAAAAAGTGCCTAAATGCAAGAAAAAGGGGTCCAAGTTTTAAATGGAGTTAATCGTATCTATCTAGGAGGTATCATATGAAAGAACTTCATTTCCGCAAACTGAATCAGGTATTTGATTATTTTTACTATGTGTATTTTTCCGTTTATGAGAAGAAATGTAAAAAAGATACTCCTATTGTTGATGACAAAATTATGTATTTGTAAGTTTTTTCTTTCTTCCCTAAGGTTTTAACAACTTAGTTCCCTATTTCTTAATTTTTTGGGATAAGTACGGAACCCTCGGTTGGCGAGCATGACTCGCACTTGTCCAGTTTTATTTATTCACTGATCAGACAGTGATATTTATAAATTGCATTGTAAATAGTACCCAAGCTTCGCGCTGGGACCCCCTGTCTGTCGGTTGATATGATTTAAAATTATGTAAATATTATGTTTGGTTTCAAATAAAGAGTGCTACAGGTTACTAAGTCTTTGATTTCACATTACTTTTTAACCACTTTTAGGTTTGACATCTGACATCTCGTTAAACTATCTCATTTTTGTGGAAATATAAATTATGTAGAATTATGCCGCTTACCTTTCGCATACAATGTGGAGTATGATTTACCCCAGACCGGAAAAAACAGGTTAATTAAAAAGTTAAAACCGAGAAATTGAGTTGAAATCCTCAATAGCTCAACGTTACGAACGGGTGGAGCGATTTTGATTTTGTTTTTTTTTTACGAATACAGTTATTGTCTATACCAATATTATAAAGAGGAACGATTTGATTGTTTGTTTGCATTGAATAGGCTCCGAAATTACAGAACCGATTTGAAAAATTATTTCACTGTTGGGAAGCTACACAATCCCGGGTGTCATAGGCTATATTATATTTTATTTTTAAATTAGGAGGCTGCTAGTAAAAAATAAAATTTTAGATTTTACTAAAACTTTTCACTTAAAATTACCAAAGTTGGAGAAAATAAGTAACTTTTAGTCCTAGTACCAAAAAATAACAGTCCGTCTGTCTGGCCGTCTTCCCATCTGTCTGTCCTCAAGTCACAAACCCTCATAACTACCACAAAGAACCGAATTGCATGAAATTTGACATTATAATAGTTTTATTATAGAATCTAAACTTCCATCGAATGAAAACAATGTGCCAAAATTGTATTAATTTAGATAGCATATTCAAGGTGAAGAAAACTCCTTTTTTTTTCTTCACCTTGTACGCTGAAATGTTTGACATTTCTCATTTTTTAAGCTTGATAACGTTCATCAATCAATAATCAATAAACAATTGCATTTTTGTTCATACACCCCTATTTGACTCATAGAATGATGCCCTTGATATAATGCAATTGTTTTTTTTCCATTAACTACTTTTCTACTTAAATGTACAGATAAAAAAGTGAATTGCGGGGCGAATCAACGAAGCCTCTTTTTGAAGGCACTCTTTCGCCCCGCATTGTTTGGAGCGGGGCGAAAGAGCTTTCAAAAAGAGGCTTCGTTGATTCGCCCCGCGGACCGAACAGCTTGTGGGGCGAAACCACGAAAGAGCCAAAAAAATATATATTTAATCCGTCACATAGATAATCAAAAAATATTAGATACGTATTTTTTCTTATGTCAACTAAACAAAATAGTTATGATGAAGGTATAGCCCGTTAAAACTCCGCGTGATGTCACAAGTCACATACAAATGTATGAACCATAGTCAGTGAAGTGTCGTCACGACTCCTACTCCCGAACTTTGACAAATTTTATTGTCATTTATTGTTTTACTAGCTTTTACCCGCGGCTTCGCCCGCGTTATATTTTTGATTTTGGCTTATGTTTATGTCGGCTGCGAAACCTAACCGACAAACATCAAAATACCTTAGAGGAATGCTTTTGTTGGTTAAGTTACGGTTGGAGTACATATACTCTCTTGCGATGCTGCAGCCGAGGATTAGGGGCCGAAGTGGGATGGAACTGGTGGTGTGGGTGCCGCCACCTACCCTACCTTCCGCTAGGCCGTCAACGTGTTGGCAGATGCAGTGGGGCTGCAGCTTCCCCAGCAGCCCATGCAGGGGAAGAGAAGTGTCGATATCGCGATGGCCGTTCTCACTGCCCTCTGCAGTTGAAGTGGCAGGCGCTGGGCTACTATGACTGACCCGTTGCACTGGGACCAGGGCGTTGGAATGCTGTCCAACGCTCAGTGCTGGGTAGTCCCGAGTGGTGGATGACGATGTGTCTTGTGCTCCGAAACACTCCGTCATTATGGCGGGAGCGCAAGCTCCGTTATGGAGCCAGAGTCTGGGCTAGCGCTGTTGAGTGGCGCGAAGGAGTGCGAAAAATGTAGAGACGTCCTAAACTTGCCATGACAGGTTATATCTGGCGCTTAGACGGCTGCTACCGCAGCCCGCTCACTTAGTTTTTATCCTATCCTACGGGAACTGTTAAAGTTTTTGGGATAAAAAATGGCCTATGTCGCTTTTCGGGCTGCAGTGCCGCTCTTGCGACGCTGCAACCGTGGATTAGGGGCCGCGGAGAGATGGAACTGGTGGTGTGGGTGCCGCCACCTACCCTACCTTCCGCTAGGCCGTCAACGTGTTGGCAGACGAAGTGGGGCTGCAGGGGAAGATAAGTGTCGGTCTCGCGATGGCCGTTCTCACTGCCCTCTGCAGTTGAAGAGGCAGGCGCTGGGCTACTATGACTGACCCGTTGCACTGGGACCAGGGCGTTGGAATGCTGTCCGACGCTCAGTGCTGGTTAGTCCCGAGTGGTGGATGACGATGCTCTTGTGCTCCGAAACACTCCATCATTATGGCGGAAGCTCAAGCTCCGTTATGGAGCCCGAGTCTGGGCTACCGCTGTTGAGTGGCGCGAAGGAGTGCGAAAAATGTAGGAACGTCCTAAACTTGCCATGACAGGTTATTTTTGGCACTTAGACGGCTGCTTCCGCGGCCCGCTTACTTAGTTTTTATCCTATCCTACGGGAACTGTTAAAGTTTTTGGGATAAAATGTGGTCTGTGTAAGTGTTTCGTCTTTCAAACTATATTCATGCAATAAGCCAAGGCAATCCGTTGCTCCGTGGCTGAGAAAAAGTTATTGTCTTATTCTACGGAAACCACATTTTTTTCGGGATGGAAAGTATCCTGTGTCACTTTCCGTCTTCCAAACTATGCCCACCCCAAAAATCAAGTCAATCCGTTGCTCCATTGCTGAGAAACAGTTATTCTCCTATCCCATGAGAGTGCCGAATTTTCTCGGGATAAAAAAGTATCCTATTATCACTTTCTGTCTTTTAAACCATAATAGGTATCCGTACCAAAAATCAAGTCAATCGTTTGCTCCGTTGCTGCGTCAAAGAGGAACAAACCAACAATTTTTTCGGATTGATAATATTAAAGTATGATGATTCTGTACCATAAAGGTAGAATAAAGAAACATGTTAAACCTCTAATGATAGAAGATTTAAAAATATTTTAAATGTCAGACAAAATGACGGCCTGGTATTAAACGTCATAGCAACATGTAGCATGCAGAGGGAGAAAAAACATTTTATCCAATTTTAATGTCAGTTGTCATTTTCAATCCATACTTTATTTCCTCTTCAAGGGGATATTGTGATAGAAAAAACCATTTGTCCCCTTGCCATGCTACCTGTGATTTATAAAAGTCTGCAGACAATGTCACCTGTCATCTAATTACGTTTCGCTGTGATGTTTCGTTAATCCGTATTAGCGTCATAGAGGAATCAATCACTTGGCGTCTTTGTGATAGTGGCGACAGTTTCGCTTTAGATAGTTTTTGTCCTGTCCTACAGGAACTATGTGATTTTTCGGGATAATAAGTATCCTAAAGCAATTTCCGCCTTTTAAACTATATCCATGCCAAAAATCAATTCAATCCGTTGCTCCGTTCGTGCGTGAAAGAGTAACAAACCAACATATCCCATTTAGTCTTTTCCGGGCAACTGCAACGTGGGAACTGCCGGTAATGAAAGAGCCGATGAGCTCGCGAAATCGGCGGCACTCACGGGCACGTCCCGGGATTACGAAGGGATCCCCTTATCCTATGTCAAAAAGAAAATCCGACAAGAGTCAGTCCGGAAGTGGCAGGACCGGTATGAGACTTCCAGCACTGGTAGAGTTACATATAAGTTTCTACCGGATATCGCCAAAGCATACCGGATGTCACGTACTATAAAACTGACGCCTTTTCAGGTGCAAGCGCTGACAGGGCACGGAGGAATAGCGGAGTATTTGTACAGATTTAAGCTCAAAGAAAGTCCAGGTTGCGAGTGTGACTCGAATATCTCGGAGACGGTATGGCACATCATCACAGATTGCCCACGTTTTATTGCGGCACGAAATGACCTCGAAATATGCATTGATAGAAAGCTCATGGTTTCAGATCTCCACAATATTTTAGAAGATCAAGAAAGCAGATCACACTTTCTATCATTTGTTGATAGGTCGTTTCGAATAGCAGCCAAAAGAAACTCTACTCTTCACAGACCCTCCTCTTCTCTCAGCCTGATGGCACCCTCCGCCTCTACTTCGTCTTTACACACAGAGCCCACCTCCCTTTCACACATAACAACACCAGCCACCACCAGTGCGCAGAACTTAAGATGCCCTTCAGAAACCACCATAAAAGACGTAGCAGTAGACTACTTACTCGCTTCTGCAGACAGAGGAAGGTCAGGGGTCTGCATCCGTGGGGTAGCCCTTTTCATGGATAACAATAAAGAGAGGTTTGGAATAAGCTTCTGCCTCACCCGGAACAAAAAACGTGTCCGACTGTCACCTGGACTAGCATGTCTGCTCAATGGCAGCACCTCTAAAACCACCATGAAGCAGAAAACTTACGATGCGATGCCAATACTGGATGTTGCGGGCTGTCGATGTCGACTGGTGCGATCGAAAAATAAAACGATTGCACTGTTTGACTGGACGACCGAGACTCCATTTACACAGGCAGGTTTACTGCTAAAGAAACTAGGTGAAAACGCAGACAGTGTCTCCCGAGTGATAAGCGTCGACGCCATGGTTGTAGCGCACTGGACAGGAGAAGTCGCGGACCGGCTAAGTTGCCTGGAGGCCTCCAAAAATCATGAGGTCATCATATACGAAGACAGGGGAGAAAACTTAAGTTTTCTGAAGTCTTCGTCAGAAAACTCTGCAACCGACAGCTGGGGACACCCTGTTCCATGTTCATCCAATCAAAGCGGTTCTGAAAGGGTACAAGAAAGAATATCGGCAGAAAAGGCCGCGAAACATCATAGTGGCAGTAGCAACGAGAGTAGAGGTCAAGTTTCGGCTTTTCTGACAGCATTCAGCGCCGCAGCACAGAGCTTGTTCCTACAAACACCGAAAATAAAATGGCACAGCACTAAATCAGCCACGAAAACAACACCTCGAACAAGGCAACCGGCTCCAACCAGAGCGGACATGGGACAGGTCACTCCACCCCTCTATATTCCCGCCTCAACAGCAACAGATCACGCCAGAAACGCCTTCATAGAATTCTTAGCTATAACGAGAGCGACTAGAGAAGTCAATCTCAGGAACTGCAAAAACATCATGCAGGCTTTTCGGCTAGGAAATGAGAGTCTATTGATGGCGAGACTGGAAGAAGCAGAAGCAGCCATATACAATAACGACACTTCCCATGTCATCAAGGGAACAATGAGAGGTCAATATATGGCTGCTTATAATGCAATAAAAGGATTCGTGGCCCTAAATGAGGATGAGACGGATCGGACGGGAAAACTGAAGTACGTGACACCACCAGAGGACCCTATTGTGGTTACCGCCAGGTGTACCAAAATAATGCTGGACGACAGGATTGCTGACATGGCAAAAACCATCGAGGGCAGTCCTGGAGTCGAGGTGCGGTGGGACAACTGGACGGTACCCGAGATCCAGTGGGTCAATGGAGTGCCCGGTTGCGGCAAGACAACTTGGGTGGTACGACACTTCGATGTGGATAAGGACGTTATCATCACCACAACAACTGAAGCAGCCAAAGATCTAAGAGAGAAACTGGCGCACCGTATTGGTAACTTAGTAAGAACTAAGGTGCGTACCATGGCCTCCATTCTTGTAAATGGTTTCCGAAGTTTCGAGAGTTGCAACCGTCTAATGGTGGATGAGGCTCTCATGAATCATTTTGGAGCCATAGTGATGGCTTTGAGGCTGTCTGGTGCCAGTGAACTTATCCTCATCGGAGACGTAAATCAGCTACCTTATATCGATAGAGAAAACCTCTTTGAGATGAGGTACCATCGCCCTAACCTGGTCGCAAACATCAGCTAGGAGTTGTTATGTACGCACCGGAACCCCATGGATGTAGCGTATTCACTGAGGGAAATATACACGGGTGTATATTCCTCAGCAATCCAAGTCAGATCTCTAGAGCAGAAAAGATACACGGGTGCGCAAATACCCCACAACCTCCCCAACACCCTCTTTTTGGTTCACACTCAAGAAGAAAAGGAGACCCTTATCAACCAAGGGTATGGAGAGGGGTCAGGGTCGCGCATCCTTACCATCCACGAAGCTCAAGGTCTGACATACGACTCTGTCATCGCCATTAAAATCAAGGCCAATATGAGGTTGCACGAAAGCGTTTCGCACGCGGTCGTCGCAGTATCACGGCACACCAGGTCCTTCACATACTTCGCCGACAACGAGGAAGACGCCATCAGCCGCTTTGTGCGGCGTGCGACTACTGCGTCACCTAAGGTCATCGTAGACTATAATTTAAAGATGGCCATTAAAGACCGGAACGCGGCGGTGATGGAGGCCCTGAGCAGTATAAGTAGTTATTTGGAAAATAATAAATAATTAATTTAATCGTAGTTTAAAATCGTATTTAAAGAAAATTAGATTTAGATTCATTTTAGTGTCCTCTTGTAAAGCCTTTAGTTATAAGCAATATTGTTCAAATCATTTTAAAAAAAAATGTTAATCTTAAAAAGCACAGACCCTGGAGTCTGTGGAGTGTAACATTCAAATAAAAAAAAAAAAAAAAAAAACCAACAAACTTTTCGGATTTATAATATTAAAAGTAAGGATTGACAATAGGAAAAATACGTGTCCAGTATTTTTTTGGTAACTAACGGACTACTAATTATAATAAGGATTTTTTTTTACCTAGTCATCATGCCTATGTTTTATTTACCCCGCTCTGTAAGTATGTTAGCTCAGTACAGAACAAAAAACAAGCCAAGAGAATAATTAAAACAATGAGTTTAATGGAAACCATTTCACAGGGAATGGGCGTGCTGTCCCGACCGCGAAATCACATAAAAATTGTATACCGCCAGATTTACAATACTTACTTAATTTTAAACTCCCAAGTTAAAATTACAGTACAAAAAAGGAAGACAACGATTGATATAATTTCATCGCGAACATTATAATTATTGTCATACTCGTACCTCACTTATATGAAATTGCAAAAGGTAGAAAAATTTGTTTTTAAACGGTTTTATTTAACTTCACTTGCCCGTTTTTTGACTTAAATATCTAGTAATTGAAATTTGACCCCATTCCCGTGGACAGATTGAACACAGCATTAGTTTCGATGGCAATACAATTTTTTGTTTTCAGTATTGACGTAAATACAAGATGGCCACCGCCACCACATGGCGGATAACATTTTTTTTACACTCAATATAGCTATCAAATGAAAATGCATGTAGAACACAGTTTTTAGTAACAAAATAGAAAATAAAAACTCAAAAATAAAAATGGTAAAAATAAACGGTTTTATGTACTAAAAGCTAAAAAATAAGAACTCAGAAATAAAATTCGTTGGGAGCAACGTACATAATGAAATCTTCCAGGCGAAGGCCTCACGATTTTATTTTTGAGTTATTATTATTTTGCTCTTAGTACATAAACCGTTTAAATCAAAAAAGATTTTACCAATTTTATTTATTTTATTGAAAACAAATCGTGAATAATAAAAACAATGAGTTTAATGGCAACACTGCACAGGAAATGGGTATGTTTTCCGAATCCCCATAAAAAATGTGTACCGCCGCCCAGATTTACAATACTTATACTTTTAATTTTAAACTCCCAAGTTAAAACGAGAGTACGAAAACCGGAAGATTCCCCTTCGGTGCCGTTACGGCCAGATTGGAAACTTCCAAACTTATTAAATAACATCGTATAATATGTGACAGTTTCGTCATAACATCCGAGTAAAACCACTTTAATAAGCTTCCCTAAAACTTGCTCCCAGTTTCCTAACTAAATTCAAACTAAGTAAGGTTTTCCAAGTTCCGTGGTCATTTCAGGTGAAGGAGCACAAAAAGGGTGTATATCTCTTTTGGTCGGGTGCTCCTGGCAAAAACATGGGCAAAAAGTTTTGACATAAGGCAGAATAAGGAAAATGTTCATGAAGTTTATGTTGTTTTGGAGGTTTTGTCGTAAATGGACTAAAATGTGATGATGTGGCGTGAAACATTGTATCGTTATGGGAAGCCGATTTAGGCGCTGAGTTATGGGAGGAGATTGGAATTTTGGACGGTTATTTAATATTTGCTTACACTTTATAGCTTTGTTACTGGAGATAGCAATTTTCATCAAAACGATTTCTTGGTGGTATGATTTATTTCACTTTCGGCTATGCTATGGTATGAGTTTTGTTTAAGGCCGTGCCACCACGCTACCATATTTTACAAGCAATGTCAAAAGATATTATGATCTGAAAATATGAGATTCCTTTAAATGGTGATTTTTATAAAAGAAAATAATAGGAAAAATAATAATTCATTTAGTCGGGGGACTGCACTGTTGAGGAGGGAAATAAGGCCGGTCTGTCCTCCAATGATCAACCGAGGGACAGACAAGAATTATTTCTTCCGATCTGTCCCCCGGGGGACAGATCCGGGGGACAGACTGGAATAATCCGAAAATTGTATGTGTAAAACCATTTGTGGTATATGTATAAGTACAATAATTTAATTAGTTTAGTTCTAATCTTTGTTATTGTTATCTGTCTTTCCTGTGTGATTTTTTATGCATAGGTCTACATTTGACCACCAACTCGCCTGATGGAAAGCAAAGTTGTAGCCGAAGATGGAGTATGTAGATCAAGAAGATACCTATTCACTCTTGACTTAAAGATATCCAGATGGTAATTGTCAGGAAACATTGACGAAGGCAGGGCATTCCAATCTCTGGCGGTCTGCATTTTGAAGGAAGAAGCAAATAAATTTATATCTCTCTATAATTACAAATCTTATTGCGTTTCTATCTGTCTCTGTTAGTTGTAAGAAGTTTTTCAGAAAGATTTTTTTGAAATCTTGTTTGGTCCCATTATAAATGTTATTCATATTGATGATTTATATAGCCTTCTCTGCTTAGTAAACGCTTTGTAAATAACCTTTTATTTGCTTGTACAAGGTATTTGCAAAATATAGACTTTCAAAGGTAAAAATAGTAAGTTCGTATAGGCCGGGTGGCTAGCCCTGGCGTCAAAGTTTTTTGCCGCCTGAATACCTTACTTTCAAAAGTCATTCAACACTATAAACAACTCAGACACTCACTACTACTATATTAATCACAATAAAAAACTTACATTATGCTATCAACACCGAAATCGCGAAGAAAAACATGTTTTCAAAATTAGATAACAAACCAGTTATTTCTTGCATGCATGAAAGAAATATCCGGCAGCATTGTCTTCATAACATAAACCCCATTTAACATTTAGCTCCGAAACCCTAAAAACTAAAAAGTTTCTACGAAACCTAGTAATCTTTAGTATACGGGTCTAAACTCTACCAACTCTCTCAGCGTGCATTGAAATATCTTCCCTGATAGTGTGAAAAGTTTGAAGCTTACTTTGGTAAGTACAAACTTTAGGAACATCAAGTTCTTATCAATACTGTTAACAGCTAGAAGGATTTATAAAATTAAAATTTGTTAGATTAACAACCTTGGTTTTGTGTTTTTCACAACAATTGGTGTTGTGTTTAACTCTTCTATTTATGTTAAGTTTATTTCAGTGATACTCCATCCATCCATTTCGTGTCAATGGCTAGACTTTTTTTACATATTATATTAAGGTCATTCTGACAGTTTATACAATATATACATGGGTTTATGGATTTTATATATTTTGGGACCAGAATCTGGCGACCTTTACCGCGTCCTTGGTAGCCAGGTTCAGGTCTTTTTGTGTGCATTATTTTGGACAAAGCGGGCAGGTTAAAAGGTGAAACCATGGCAATGGTTTGAACGGCAGCACCACATGCTCACTGTTCTTGATCTGAAAAGCCCCACCTGACCATGTTCTCTTTGCGGCGGCACGATAGTTGTCTAATCGACATAATAAGTTATTATTATTCCCTATTCCGAATTGAAACTACAGCAATAAATAGACAAACAAATATTTGAAACCTACTGTCAAGAATTTTTGAGACAATATATTATAAAATACATAGGCGAAACCTAATAACCAAAACCTAGTAACCTCAGAGAACGCCTGGAGGAGCTATTTGGCCATGAAGGAGTATATGAAAAGAAACCTTCCGATCACACTATGTACGCAAGATTATGGACGTTTGTATCTTTCCCATTTTGACTTATGGTGCACAAACACTAAAGTCCAAAAATCCAAACTCAAAGTTTACCAAAGACTGATGGAGCGCAGTATTCTCGGTATCCGCCTAATAGACCGAGTACGAAACACCGAACTGCGTTCCAGAACTCAAATTAGAGATGATGCTTCCACAGCCGCTAAACTGAAGTAGCAGTGGGCCGGGCACGTCAGCCGCATGCCAGAAGATCTCTGGGCAAAAATACCACCAAATGGAGCCCCAACTTGGTGCGGCCTCGTGGCAGACCTCCTACTAGATGGCGAGTCGAACTGAACACCTATGATCCAAATTGGCAGGAATCAGCATAAGGCCGACCAAACTGGAAATCTCGAGAGGAGGCTATTGTCCAACAATGGAACAATACAGGCCCATAAACAAACAAACCAAATATATAACGATACCTGAATATAAATAATTCGATCTTAATAAAAGATTTTGGTACGAGTACAAGATACTAGGTCCCTATATTACCTTCCTTCCTTCCTTCCTTCCTTCCTTTCAGCCATAGGACGTCCACTGCTGAACATAGGCCTCCCCTAAAGATCTCCAATAAGACCGGGTGGTAGCGGCTTGCATCCAGCGCGAACCTGCGGTCTTAATGAGGTCGTCCGTCCACCTTGTGGGTGGACGTCCTACGCTGCGCTTGCCGGTACGTGGTCTCCACTCGAGGACTTTTCGACCCCATCGGTCAAAGTCCTCCGCGCTATGTGCCCTCCCCATTGCCACTTCAACCTGCCAATCCGCTGGGCTATGTCGGTAACCTTGGTTCTTCTACGGATCTCCTCATTTCTGATTCGATCGCGTAGAGAAACTCCGAGCATAGCCCTCTCCATGGCTCGTTGGGCTACTTGAAGCTTACTAATAAGGCCCATAGTGAGAGACCACGTTTCTGTGCCGTAAGTCATCACTGGCAACACACACTGGTCGAAAACTTTCGACTTGAGGCACTGAGGTATGTCGGACGAGAAGACGTTACGCAATTTTCCGAACGCTGCCCAGCCGAGTTGGATTCGGCGATTGGCCTCTTTCTTGAAGTCTGACCTACCTGACTGGACTACTTGTCCTAGGTAGACGTACGAGTCAACGACTTCAAGAACCGAGTTCCCAACTGAAATGGGGGTGGGTACAACATGGGAATTACACATGACCTTTGTCTTGTCCATGTTTATTTTAAGACCCACCTGTTGAGATACTCGATTGAGGCCTTCGAGCATCTATATTACCTAAATATGCTCAACGTGTCGTATTCAGGCTTCAATATGCGCATGTTCTATTACCTCAAACCATCTTACAGAAACCAAAGCGCCTACGCCATTCCTATATTAATATCATAACTCGGTTACCTTAATTGTACCTATAAAATACAATTATTAAACACCAGGTATCATGTTCACATTATTATTTCAAACATGCTACCCAATTCCGTAAAACCGTTCGAGCGTTTATTAGTTTACGTTCATATAAATGTTAATCTTTCAAGTATCAGGTTTCTCAATTTGCTGCCAATTTATAATAATTACCGCATTACAAAGGTACAAGGGTGATAATTGCTTGGCTTGTTCTAATTAAGCGAAGTGATGTGCGTAATTTCGTAGTAATTTTATTTACGAAATTTTGTAGGTAGTTTACAATACATACCTACTATTCCGTCATCCGTCGTAGCACTCGTAGCATACAGTAGTTATTAAATATTTTTGAAACCAAAAAGAAGATATGTTTAGCTCAAGAATTTTTCAACAGTTTTTATTATTCTTGCAAGACTTTTAAAATATTCATGTCCGCAATTTTATTCATACATGTTTCTTTCGAAGCAGTTTTAGAACGTAACAAAATATTTTAACCCTTAGCGTCGCGGTCAAAACTGTCAGTGAATAGGTCGCTCGACATAAAGCTTTATCTCGGTAGTTGCTACAGTAGGGGTGATACAAAAAATTTTAAAAAGTCGATGGGGTGATACGTAATACGTAATCATGGATAAAATAGAGCTACTATTCTGGCAGTTGTCCGTATAGGACAGGCGCTGTCGTTGTAGCGGAAGTGTGTGCAAACGTTCGTGCAATAACAACAAAGATGTGCAGAGAAGGAAGGACCACAGGTTTTTTGTGGGTACACCACCAGAAAGTAAGATTCCCACATAACCACCTTGCCTTCTCTGGGATGGGATAGTATCCATAAAAGACTTTTCCTGAGAAAAAAGACGTGATACTAATAAATAATGAAGACGTGATTGCCTCTTTTTGACCCAGGAAAATCCTTTATGGATACCAACAGGCCTGGGGAGGCCGGCGGTTACGTGGGAGTCTCCACCGCTAGTCGGTGGCATACCCACTAAAAACCTGGGGTGTTTCCGCCACTGCGTCATGTGTCGGGGCTTCAGGGATGCTTCCACACTCCTGCGTGGCAAGACGTGATTGCCTAGTGCCCGTAATGCTTACCTTGTAATCGTGAGATCGTTTGTTCAAATCCCGCTCCTGTACTGATAAGTTATTTGAAACTTAGATACGCATGGATTTTTACACTGGCTTTTCGAAGAAAGAAAACGTAGTAAGGAAAAATGTATTTACGTCTTCACTACATGATTTTTCTTTATAAAGCAAAACAACGTTTGCCTAGTGAGGTTTTATGTCTATACAGGATCATAGGTATTAAACGCAAAACCTTTTAAGGGCGGGTCTAGTACATTTAGACAAACAACTTTCAAACTACGACTTTTGAAAATTCATTCATCATTCGCTTCTCCATACATTTTGCCGCGCGTTGACGAACTTTTTGTATGAAAAAGCTGATTTTTTCTTCGTGATTTTCCAAAAGTTGTTTGTCTAGATGTACTAGCCCCGCCCTTAAAAGGTTTTGCGTTTAATACCTATGACCCTGTATAATATATGGTTATGGTTTTAAGCAGCTTTAGAACATAATAAAGTATTTTGAACGCAACCCTTAGGAGTCGCGGTCAAAGGTGTGAGTGAATAGGTCGCGCTACATAAAGTTTTATCACGGGAGCTGTTACAGTAGGGGTGCTACAACCAAATTCACAACCAAGGTCACTGGCCTTTTATTAAAGCTCAAAATATTTCACATTCTCGCTTTATCAGTCTTGAATAGTAAGCTGCTAAGCGTAAGCTTATTTTTGTAGGGCAATTAGGCCGTATCTGCCACGCTGGCACAGTTGCGAATTGAAACTACACTGATTATTTTACCTGGCAACTAACGGAAAAATAACTGCTAAATAATTTGGCCTTTTTTGTAAAAGCAGTATGATTATAAAATGGTTTGAATGCAAGAGTTGGTTTTTGACCGACGGAACGGAGGAGGTACTCAATTCGACGCGTATATCTTTTTATGTATAACCACACATTACTTTTTACGTAGTGGTCCGATTTAGATACCTCTTTTTTTATTGGAAAGAACGTACATCAAAATTGGTTTCTTTAAAATTTTATCGAAATCCGCTGAGCCATTTTTGATAAATCAACAATTATGTGAAAAATATTACATCTATCCGTACGAAACATTCGCGAATTCTGTACATAGTTGAAATCGGTCATGCTATTTTTTGGAAAAAAATATTATTATTCATCTAAAGCACAATGTAAACGTCTTCAAGTTTTTATAGATATGTAAGTCTTCTAGGTATACGTTACTTGCTACGTGATAGCATCTCAGCTATCAGGATGGTCTATGAGTTATTCAGAAACTATAACTATGTACTAATTTTAACCAAATTAAAATAATTACTTAAATACTATAAAAACTTATAGTAAATAAAAAACGTATTTACTTGTAGTAATCTCTAATAAGAATAGTCGCTTCGTTCTACAGCGTCATAGCAGATCCGTAATACGCAGAAAAGATTGAAAGATCAACCGGATCACGCTGACCCAGATGGAGTAATCTCTCATTCCTTACTGTTTATGTGTGGTTCTTTTATGAAACTTTCGTCCCGTAATAAAGATTTTGGGAACTTTACCTTTTTACCCTTCTTATTTTTATGTCAATATGGCGCAAAAGCAATAGCCAGTTCGCTTTGGGACGGGACGCTTGGAACTTTTCAGGTAGAATATTTAGTTTTGATTTTGTCCCTCAATAACCTTGTTTTGCAATAAATTGTTTTGTTTAGTAGTTTTTCCTTGTTTGATGAAGTTTTTTCTACAAAGTAAAGTTGGTGTCAGGGTTTTAAGACATGTAACAGTGATATAGTCAAACTTTTAAAAGAATCGGAATAAAAGTTAAAGTTTCATCCATGATAGAGCATTATAAATACGCTCAGCACTCACGGTCACTCACCTAAAAATTGACATTACTAAAATAAATTCATAGCACACAAATTGCTAGCCTTAGTGATACAGTTTCAAAATCGCTCGAAAGCCCCATCAGAGGTCGCCAAGGAACACTTAGTCAATCTCTACTTATAAGAATCGGCCAAGTACAAGTCAAACTCGCGAACAAAGGGTTCTGTACCCTTTGGGAACCCCTTAACCCTATTTCAGGCGTCTACCTGTTATTAATCTATATATATAAAAATGAATCTGCGAAATGTATGTACGCGCATAACTTCAGAACGGCTGGACCGATTTCGCTAATTCTTTTTTTATTGTGTTCGTTATAGCCAGGACAAGGTTTGTATCTAAAAAAATAAAAACAAATTCAATTCTAATTTTTCGAATTCGGTCACTTTTTGCCATCCTTATTTCAACCTGCTTTCCAGCAAATACACATAATTTGGGGAACAAATACGAAGACAGTATGGCTAAAGACATTTTGCATAGGATATGCTTAATAACAGAAAATCTTGAACTTGAAATTTGCGCAGAAATACATATTGAGGTATTAATATCATTAGAAGATTTGTACGCGATGTTGTTCGGCAAGATGCTGCGCCAATTAGGAATGCCTGCACCTAATCGACCCATGCACGATGCATTAAATCGAGAATTTGAACGAGAACGGCAATATGACATATATGTTTTGAGTCAATCCGTACAGAGCAAAGTCCCACTTTTAAATAGGTAGCAAAAAACAGCTCACGATACTATTATGAAAGCAGTAAATGATGGCGATGGAGGATTAATTTTGGAGGATTTTTATTGACAAATAGCAATAGCAATATCTTCATCCGGGATCGCTGCTACATTTGTAAATTAATTATCTCTGATGAGTGTACGATGTCTCACAAACGAGCATTAGAGGCACTCGATCGAACATTGAAATATTTAGGTACGTAGCAATCAGAACCTCTTCGGAGGTGCGATGATTCTAATGTCTGGCGATTTTCGCCAAACGCTGCCAGTCATTTCCAGATCAACAGCTGCTAATGAAATAAATACTTGATACGCAAAAAAAAAAAAATTAATAACCAATTTGCGAGTGGAGTTGCAAAATGAATACATTTTTTTTTAAATTCCGTATTGGTTTGCAATTGACTACATACTGCCTGATGTTGAGCAGATATGCGGTCTAGGGTGTAGCACGCTTACCTAGACGCTATTTACTCGGGATTTGAAGACACCCACGTCGTACTTTAGCGGGAAGACAGACCCAGGCAATGCGTTCCACATTCTGCTGTTCGTATGAGGAATGAGGATTCGAAACGCTTGGTTCTAACGCACGGAATGTCCACCATAAAAGGGTGGCGCTTTGATCGCGTCTGTCTAGCCGTACGATAGAAGAAAGGGGGAGGTGGGACTAGATTCTGCAACTCCAGAGCGCACTCTCCGAAGTGTATACGATAAAAGGCCGATAAACACGCTATTTTACGTCGATTCTCGAGACTTTGCAGCTGCGACTTAGTCAAGGTGTCGTTGGCAATCAGCCTCCTGGCTCGCCTCTCAATCGACTCCAGAGCCTCCATCAAGTTGATATTTGGCAGAGCCATCCCAAAGGTGAGAGCAATATTCCATGCACGACCTGACTTGTGCTTTATAAATACTAAGCAGTTGCTCAGGTGTGAAATACCGTCTCACCTTAGAGAGAACATCAAGTTTTTTGGAGGCTAATTGAGGTTTTGACTCTATAATTAAGAGCCAAAGTTAAGAGTCGATGAGAAAGAAATGCCTAATAGTTATCGGCAGAAATGTTTTGCAAAATTCAAATACAGTATTAGACATTGGCAATGGGAGAATTCCTGTTGACGCTACTATGATGGCCTTATTTCCTTTCTAGCTGGCCCGGCGAACTTTGTTCCACCATATTTTCTGAATTCAAAAACTTTGCAATATTGAAAACTCTTTCAATATATGGTTCTATTTAAAACGGAAGCTATTGTTTATTTACTTTTTTTTGTTGTCATAAAACAAAGTCATTGAATTTAGAAAATATGGCGAAACAAAGTTCGCCGGGTCAGCTAGTATGAAATAAAAACGGCAAAAAAATCGTTTTTTTGTATGGGAGCTCCCCTTTAATATAAATTTTATTCTGTTTTTAGTATTTGTTGTTATAGCAGCAAAAGATATACATCATCTGTGAAAATTTCAGCTTTCTAGCTATAGCGGTTCATGAGATATAGCCTGGTGACAGACAGACGGGCAAACGGACGGACAGCGGAGTCTTAGTAATAGGGTCCCGTTTTTACTCTTTGGGTACTGAACCCTAAAAAGGCTATTTTCCAGATTTTGAAATAGCTATCAGATACTTTTTGTGTGCAAAATATAGTTCCGCTATGGGAGCAGATAAGAAGACTAAGCGTATTAGCTATAAAAAAATCACTTCAATATCTACTCTTTGATGGACTAATTTTCACACTTTTTTAATTCGTGTTTATCTATTTTTTAATAATCATTAAAAAAGAAGAAAAAAACTTTACCCATGCTATTTCTTTTACTGGTATTTATTGTTTTAATTACCATGAAAGAAAACAAATATATTGCCGTACTTTTTGCGTTGCTCTCCTGCGTACGATATTTTACAAAACGTAGAAAAAATTGTCTCAAAAACTCCTAAATAATTTCCGTGTTTACAAATTTGAACCTTAATGCTACATCTACAAAATAAATTTTTGCCTACAGTACGAACACCATTTGAAGTTCAACGGTAGACGTTATCGCATTATGCTAAACTGCTTGAGACCAATCCCGTAACTTAGTCACGTTTCGAATTGATAATTCAATCGCTGTAATTGCAGTAGCACGTGGTGCTTTAGGTTCTGATGGAGTTACTATTCTTACATAGTAACGGTGACTAACTGTGCAGTCTGCTGTCACCAAATACTTCTGAGCAGCAATGATGTTCCTGAAACGGAATATCACTGCTGCTCAGAAGCAGAAAGAAAGAGAAGCAACAGGAAGAAAGTAAAAACATTTGCTTTATTATACGGTTTTCAGGCCCTCTAGAAACCCAAAATAAAAATTTTTTGATAAAAATATTTTTATTAATTCGGCTTACGGCTGCTTTTTTAAGCCGTATTTTCATGAAACTATTTGTATGAAAATTACGTTTTTTAATGATTTTCCTTAAATGCCATATATTTTCACTAAAACACGTTTTAGTTGAGGTTGACTCATTTATAAATATACAGTGGTAGCAATTCGGCGACATTCGCATTAAACTATAACTAGTCGCACTAAAAAATTTAGTTTAGTGCAAAACTAGCGAAAGGCTATTCGGTGTTTGCGTCGAACTAAATTTAAACTGATTATAGTCGTCCGCCATGAAGAATTAAATTGAGTAACGCCACTTACGCCATCTAGTGGTGAGTAGCAAATTAGTTCGAAAAAGCCCACTAGATGGCACAAATATTAATTATGGTTGTTATTTTATCTGTGGCTGATCCATGGATATATTACGTAAACATAGAAAATCCTGGGGCTGTTCCCAATTTGTTACCATATCAATAACAAAGTTACTATTATGTTCTTTTCTATTTTAAGTCTCAAGAAATACTTACTATATCTGTTACGGATTATCACAATCGATTTTACTCCAAAAACGGTGCAACACGCTTTATTTTGGAAAGACTTTTACATTATTTTATTTCCGTTGAATGCACTAGCTTTTATATCTATGATTTGATTAAAAGGTTGGAGGTAAAATAGAACTCGTTGGCTTTTATCGTAACTTTAGCTAAATTAAAACTAAATTACTTTGGCAACACTTTTGTTTACATTTTTTTTTCAGTCAGTTCACATTTCACAAAAACTTCGTAAATCTTTGCGATATTCAGAGTAGTTTACTAGTGATCTGTGATTCAGAGGTAAAAGGTGTAAAATCCAAAAACTAGAGTAATGAATATAGTACATCATATTGGAACCGTTCAAATTCTCTACGTTTGGTGGCAGTGAAATACAAGACATTGGCAAAATTGTGAAACACCTTCACAGAAGCCATAAACAAGAATTGAATTGAATTGCAATATCACTACGACTATCACTACTTTTACAATGAATAATGCCAATAAAAAGCAAAGGGAGATGTCCTCTCCACGCCAACATCACGATACTGAGAGACATAGGAGTACATTATGTGAAAGGTAAGCAATTCTAATTGTCTTGTAAGTAGAACTCTTTTTGATAAATCAAGCAACTACTAGGAGTCAGGTAATCAAGCTGTCGTGTTCCGAAAATCTGGCCAGTGAACTCAATGTCCTGGCCGCTACTTGTACCTCCTTTGCTTGTCTTGTGATATCTTCAAAAACAATTCTTGTAACTCTTGTGTAGGTACCAACTAAATGAATATCATGATAAGGTTTTAATTTGATAAAAATTGTCCAATAGGTTTGGAATGTATGGACCTAGACAAAAATGAAAGCGAGAAAGATCAAATTAATTAATTTTTAATTTTGTAATAAAATATTTTGTTTTACAGGGTATACTGCCATTACCATCTGAGCAGACAAAGCAGGGATTGTGGAATCTTTCTAGTGGGATGATCTCCCAGAAATATATTATATCGAGGTACCCATACAACCTCCATCAGCAAGCCAACCTGCACTTCCGCATTCAACAAGCCAGCCTATAGCATGCCAGTCCGCACAAAGCCAGCCCACAGCGTGTCAGTCAGCACAAAGCCAGCCCACAGCGTACCAGCCTGCACAAAGCCAGCCCACAGCGTGCCTGCATTCTGATCTGCCTCAACCAAGTGGAAGGCAGCCTCTGCCTCGTCGTCATAGATCCAGTTGGCCAAGAACAAATGCAGCCTCAATCAAATGAAAGGGCTTGTTAAGCAGAGTGGAATTCGCCAAATTATTTTTATTTAGAATAATATTACTGATTAATTTTTGTTGACACAAATAATAAACGATTTATGTATATTTTTATGATTTTATTATTTGAAAAAATCTAGTAATTAAATTTGGGCATATCTTGCTTGCGATGGGAAATCTTGATCTTCATTCTATTCTGTCTCTTCTGTTTCACCAAGACTTGGTTGAATTTGCTGCAGCTTCTTGCAGTTTTCAGTACCACATTGTTATCTGCAACATGATAATATAAACAATAATTACTGTTTGTTTGTAGGAAAACGCATAGGAAAGCCAGAGATAGGGAGCACTGGCAACTTCTAGAGGCCTATGTCCAGGGTGGACAACCTAGTGAAATATGTAGAAATAAGAAAAATGTTTCATAAGGATTTAATATACTAGAGAATAAAGGCTATTTTTATTTTATTTTATTAATTTTTGTTGGAACAAATAATAAACCATGTAAGTACATTTTTAGCGTTTCGTACCCAAAGGGTAAAAACGGGACCCTATTACTAAGACTCCGCTGTCCGTCTGTCTCCAGGCTGTATCTCATGAACCATTATGCTAGAAAGCTGAAATTTTCACAGATGATGTATTTCTGTCGCCGCTATAACAAAAAATACTAAAAACAGAATAAAATTAATAATTTAGCCATTTTTTCGCTCGATATTAATAATGGTAACAGATAGATGCTTAAATAATCACAGAATGTTTAGTTGTATATACAATTAAATGATAAATTAAAAATAAATAAATATTTAAGGGGGGCTCTTAATAAGGGGGATATGGGCTCCCATACAGTACGGAACCCTCTGTGTGTGAGTCCAACTCGTACTTGGCCGATTATTTTATTTTGATGTTTTTATTAATAAAAAAATCTAGAACTTACTTCAATTTTGGCATATCAATCTCGCTTCTGACCAGAAATCTTTATCTTCATCATATCAGTCACACTCCTATCGCACCAAGAATTAATTGTTGCAGTTTGTCTTCAGTAACTCATTGTTATCTGCAATGTGATATAGAATAATATAATTAAACAGATATCAATCTTTATAGGTCTCTTATCTTTTCTCATAGATGAAGGATGGCTCTGCTAGCGGAGCGAAGACCAATCCTTCATCTATGAGTTTCTTATTGTAAGTATCTAACTGTTGGATAATTAATTAAGGAGTTTAATTGCTTTGAATAATTAAAGTTCTCTGTCAATGCGGTTTGTTTGTCAGCTGGCGTCATTGGGAATTTGATGATTTTAGGGCCCAGTTGTGAGACTTGACTGTGGCGTCAAGACATCTGCTGACGGTTGGCTGGCTTAAGCCCAAGAAATTGTTTTGGCCACATGCTGAATGGAAGATCATAGCATACAACCTCTATATGTTTTGGGATATCTTATAGAGATGTGCTTTCTCAAATTACCTAAGATCATTTATTAACTGTTGAGCAACTCTATAGATACCTACAGATTTCTAAATTTTTCCTCTTCTATCTGAAAAGGGTCTGAAACGTCCCTAATATTATAATTCGAATTCAAACGCTGCAATAATTTGGAACTAGATGAACCACACATGAACTCTCACTTGTTTAGTGAATCAAGCAAAAACAGGTTTTTGGCTTTTTACTTACCCTTCCAATAGATCAACAGTTGCTGCCACAATGAAATATTCCATATTTCAGGATTAATTCGACAATAAAACCTCGATAAAACACATCAAATTCTCCAAACTAGTTTTAATCGCCATGTTTTTAATGACGACTAGTTTGACATTTGACAACTAAATTTTAGACGTAAATCACTCTAAAATGTGGGCCGCCGAATGCATTTCGACCAAATTGAGTAACTAAAATCGATTTAGTCGACTCGACCTAAAAATAGTTTAATCGTGTAGACATCCGAATACCAAAGCCTAGTTTGACAGGACTAAACCTATTTTAGAGAGAACTTAACTATAATGCGTGTCGCCGAATTGCCACCAGTAACTCTAAAATTGACTAAAACAATACTGCTGAGCAGATTGTGGTGACCAGGACAGCAGGATGAAATAAGAGTTTGTCTACACGGTACGATATGGCAAGAGCGCAGCTTCTGAGTGGATATCGCCGTTTACAAAGCGGTACTTGCTGTGGCACAACACCATACGTGAACATAAGGACAGTGCGGTCGGAAGCCAACGCAATAGTAATTTGCTTTCTTTCACACCCTAGAGACTCCGAAAAAATAGTAAACAAACTTATGCTACATTATACACCTTGCCTAGCCTTGTTGGACAGAGAATTAAGCAGAAAAGTGGACAGATCGAGTAAATAACTCACGCTGTCAGTATTTCTGACACTTTCTCTGTTCGTTAGTCGTGCGAAACCTTTAGATACATATTTTCAAACCTATATCGTAGGTATACGGCAGTGGTAAGAACTGATACAGACTTGTAAAAGAAGTACTACGGCTTAGTAACCCTGTTCTATATTTTTTGATAGATATTAAATAATGCTATTTTCTCTACTGTCGACTAACCTTACCTGCTAGAACATTACCCTGCTAGTGTACGCTAATTTTCATTTTCTCATATTTTACCCTTCTTTACAGAACTACTGACTGTTTTACAGCATTGATATTATTTTTTGCAAACCTAATGGAGCTCAAACAAATATAAGAACTGTAAGTACCCTGAAAAAATATGTAGTCACATAATTTGAAAATATTTTATTTATTTTTTAACGCTTAATCACTTCATGATATAGGCAAATTGGTTTTACTGTCGATCGTAATAGTAAAAGATACGAGATGTCCACTGTTTTCAGTTGTTTTGTATTGTCGGTAAGTATGTTGGCAAAGCTGCAAGTTACATTTTCACGAGATTTAAATTTAACATGTTGGGTGTTGGTTAAAAGTCGCCGATATTAAAAAAACATTATGTGACAAAATATTTTATTCAAGTTCATAAGACGGAATCAAGGTTAAGAATACGCTAAACATAACAAACTGATTCATAGGATCTCGGACTATAATCTGTCCCATAACCGCTGAGACCGAGGGCCGCGACGACCTTTGAAGAATATAAATTACTAAGTTTGCTTTAAAATTAACACTCTATACTAATAGTTTTT
Organism: Hypomecis atomaria; assembly: GCA_964007245.1. Taxonomy (NCBI): domain Eukaryota; kingdom Metazoa; phylum Arthropoda; class Insecta; order Lepidoptera; family Geometridae; genus Hypomecis; species Hypomecis atomaria. The sequence goes on along the minus strand of OZ023296.1, from coordinate 3,298,551 downwards.
AAAAGATAATAATAATGCATGTTGAAAATAGGTAATATAATTATGTATTAGGTACGGACTATAGTCTAAAAATATTCTATTAAAATAGTCTATTAAAAATATAAAAATATCGAGAGCCCGTGGCTTCTACGATAACATACTCGTATACCTATACATTTTACCCAAACAAATAGTGCTTTTTACTAATCTTCATTTTTGGGTACATTATTTTAACTGAGTTCAAATTTCCATTTAGGTCACAACACAGCAAAATAACATCAATATCTCATCTAAAAATACCCATTAAGAGTATGCGCGTAAATACTCATCAAGAGAACGTTCCGATCCTAGCAACAAACTGTCAAATCCAGACCCAGACTCAATACCACTATTGTGTCACTACAGGCCAGTGTTTCTTTGCTACAAGCTTCGAATAAGGCTACAAGTTTGTTGTAAGAATCGCATTTGTTTCACAAAGGTCGATGGATGAAAAACAGTGAAGTGGAGTCCCTTCGCGCGGGAGAAGTGAATCTTCGACGCAACAGTGCTTTCATACCTCCTTCATGGTAGCGTTAAATGTTTAACGCAAGTTTTGTTGGAAGTCGCATTACCTAGAAGTTTCACTTAAATTAAAGAGTTTCTTTATGTAGGGACTTTCAAGAGTGTATACTTCTCATTTTAAACAACTATGAGAACACATATGAAATCGGAAAAACAAAGCAGCTGTTCATGCAAAAAGTTAGTCCACAAAAACTATGGAACAATTGATTTTTTATCCATTTCGGGTTTGTGCCTGTGGCAAAAGTTGTTAATAATTATGAGTAGGGTAAGTATTTAATAGTATTTATGCCTCTGAACTTGCGTTTGTTAGTTCATATAGGCCGGGTGGCTATCCCTGGGCCCTGGTATCAGAGTGTTAGACGATATGACTAAACGGTTAAAAAACATCCGAGCCACCCGCGGTCACCCGTCCGTAGACTGACCGTGCTGAACATTGCTTAACTTCGATGATCACTAACGAACACCTAGTCAAACTACGCTATAAGAGCTACCTTACGTTATAATATGGAAACACTTCAATTAACTTAGTTATTGTTAAGTCAATTAACTCAGTTCAGATATTCACGCATCCGCATGAAATTTAACCATAAAATTTATAACCACACGAGTGGTTCTATTTCTAGCCTAGATGTAGATTGTAGGTTACCTAGTTAAAAAATAGCACTTACAACAAATTCCGGATGGTATTTATATGCATTTCGTTTTAGTGAACAAAGCTTTAGATTTATGGCTTTGTTTAAAATTTACACAAATGTTTGTGGTGATTTGAGAAATTTATTGTTACGTTATATTTATTCATTGTTTCAATTTTTATGTGAATTCTCGAGGTTGTAAAATCGAAAATAGTGAAAAAGTAATAATAATCGACGTTTTGTGACGGCTACTTTTGTATTACAAACTGAACTAGAATTTTAACGCATTTTACTGGCCACGCCTTGCTGATTATTGATTCATTAACTTAACATAAATTGACTTAGACTAACCTTTAGAACTTAACACAAGTTACAATATATACTTTACAACAAAGAATACCAAAAAACCGTCAGGTTTGTCTTGGTACCTTAATTACAACTCACTCGTGATACAAATGTTATGTTTGCGTACATACAAAACGCTTACAAAATAAAATATGTTGTTTTACTCTAAATAATATAAGTTATATATACCTAAGTATACGTACCTTAGTTACTATTTAATCAATGTTTGAGTATCTATTACAACAAAAAAGGTCCAAATAAAGTTAAATTAGGGAAGTCATATTACACACATTCACTAATATCTGAAGGCCGTGGTGGTCTAGTGGTAGTGACACCCACCTTATGATTGTGAGGTTGTGGGTTCAAATCCCGGTCCCGCACCAATGAGTACCTTAGAATTTATGTACGAAATTTCACATAACTGGCTTTTCGGTGAAGGAGAACATCGTGAGGCAACCTGCGTACGTCCGTAGAAGAAATTCGATGGCGTATGTGAATCTACCAACCCGCACTGGGCCAGCGTGGTGGATATGGCCCAATCACCCTTCGTGGATAGGCTTGCGTCCTGAATTTGACTAATTTTAGAAGCTGACAGGTAGGTAGTGGACTGATATCTGAACAAATGAAAAAAAAATTGAACCCGAAGCGCTTTGCGAGCAAATTCAATAAATGTACCCAAAGTTTCTATCACTGAACGTTGTTCATCTTTACTTCCTCCATTTTCATCATCACACCCTATCCTTGCAATATTCCGAGAAGGCGAAGCATCGTATCAATGCACGCTGAAACCTAGCCCAATATTCCAAGATAAGGTAAGAATGCACTAAGTCTACACTTTTAATGAAGACCACAGGATTGTTAGCTTTGCTTAGTTATAGAAGGTACCTACGCATAGTCACAACACACTTCGGTGTTGCAATAGTGAGTAGTATTTATAGGAGAGATGGTTCGAGCGACGGGCTACGAAGCCAGTCTGCGAGAGTGATCAGTGGTATACGGGTGATTCAGACCAAATAAAAATGTATCTGGTCTGAGACGGATGAGGGTGAGACTGGTTTTCGGTAGGACGATAAACCGGTGGTTGGAGTAAGCCTTGTAAGTACTTTGAGCTTTCTATGACTGCTGAGATATTAGAGGTCCGTATTATTGTCAAACTAGCGACCCGTCTCGGCTTCGCACAGGTGTATTATACATATGAACCTTCCTCTTGAATCACTCAATCTATTAAAAAAAATTGCATCAAAATCCGTTGCGTAGTTTTAAAGATATAAGCATACATGAGGACAGACAGCGGGAAGCGACTTTGTTTTATACTATGTAATGATAGTGATGGTGTATCACTTGAGTGTCCTACAATCTTTGTGACCCTGTTGGAGCACTAAGGCCCATCAGCTAACACGATAGAGACTACATCCACTTTATCAAATAAATCAAGTACCTAAGTAAATAGATGCGACCAAAGCGCCACCAAAACAAAATTTGTTTACTGCCACTGATGACTTATGGAGTAGAAGAATGCGGTGCTTCACAATGGGATTTATTTGAAAGCTAAAAGTTGCCCTACGAGTTACGAAGAATCAGTTTTTGGAGTTTTTCTGCGAACCTGGTCTAACAGATTTGCAAGTTAAAGTAGGAGTAGGCATCCTTGAATGGAGAAAACGTACCAGCAAGCACACCGTATGGCATCCACTGACTAGATGGACAGACAACTTGATTAAGACCGTAGATACGTGCTGGATACAAACCGCTTCCAACCGATCTCATTTGTATTTTATAGTGGAGGTATAAATACCTACAACCTATGGTTAAAAAGAACGACAAACTGAGTTGTAAATGTCGATCGCGGTCACCCATCCGAAGACTAACCGTGCTGAAAATTGCTTAACTTTGATGATTGCCAGCGAATACTAGTCAAACTATGAGCGCTACGTACAACAAAGTAAGCAATTTGGATAGTTCACTATATTTCACTGCGCTGTGCAGTTTTACCCTAAAGGCAGTAGATCACCGCCATGATAGCAACGCTATTATTAAGGCTTTGCTACTACCCCGTAGATTGCAAGATTGTTCGAGATGTGGTAAAGTTAGGAGTGTAACTGTTTGCTCAAGCGTTTGTGTGTCACACAAAGGTAGGCCTTGTTAGGGAAAGTTGAGGACATCTCTATGTGAGTTGGGTGGTAAATGTCGTATTATGACATTGGTTATGAGATGTTATAGAGTATGAATATTAGAACGTAGTATTGTTTTACTAGTCATTGGAATGAAGATTTATTAATACCTATTTTGGATTTTATAGACCTCAATAGAAATAAAATCTGCCAAGTACGAGTCGGACTCGCGCACTAAGGGTCCCGTACTGCATGGGAGCCCCCTTAAATATTTTATTTTACTTAAGTTATTTATTATTGAAGTAAGCATGCAGCTAAATATTCCGTGAATTTTTCAAGCATCTACCTGTTACCATTATTTATATCAAGCGAAAAACGGCTAAAAATTTTGATTTGTTGTAGGGCCCTTCCCTATTATTATTTTTTATTTTTCTATTATTTGTTGTAATACCGGGAACAGAAATTCATCATCTGCGAAAATTTCAGCTTTCTAGCTATAGCGGTTCATGAGATACAGCCTGGAGACAGACAGACAGACGGACCGCGGGGTCTTAGTAATAGGGTCCCGTTTTTATTCTTTGGGTACGGAACCCTAAAAAATAAAAGCGACCTATAAGAATCTACTGACATACGCTGGGCTGGGCGGATCTTGCCCAATAGCTCTTTGTGTAGTCCTTTGTTCATCAGCGGATCACTAAAAAGACGGTACAAAATATCAGTTACTAGCGACCCACCCCAGCGTTGCACAGGTGGAAAAACCTTTATAAACCTTCCTCTTGATTCATCCTATCTATTAAAAAAATCCGTTGCGTAGTTTTAAAGATATAAGCATACATAGGTACAGACAGACAGGGAAGCGACTTTGTTTTATATTATGTAGTGATATATTGTCAATTTCCTGATTTGTTGAATGTTTACTTTTTGACTTGTAACAAATGGTGTTATGAATAAATGACTATATGACTATATGATATAGTACACCAAATATAAATCTCCGGTAGTACGTTTTAGGTATGCAGTACGCAACAATAAATCGAACTGCTTCTAACCCGTTCGGCCATGCAACTGTGGCGACATATCTGCGGGTCTCCAAGTCCGGCTAGGAGGGGCTTACATTCAGTCAGGGGCCAGGAGTTGCACAATCTGGTCCCACCTGCCCCTTTTCTTCTATCGTACGGCTAGACAGACGCAACCACAGCGCCACCCTTTTATGGTGGACATCTGGCGCATTAGAACCAAGCGTTTCGAGTCCACATTCCTCATACGAACTGCCAGAATGTGGAACGCTTTGCCTGAGTCTGTCTTCCCGCTAAAGTACAATGTAGGTGTCTTCAAATCCCGAGTAAATTGGTATCTTCTAGGTAAGCTTGTTACATCCTAGACCGCATATCTGCTTAACATCAGGCAGTGTGTAGTCAAACACAAACCTATACGAAAAAAAAAAATTCAGCGCTTTTCTCGGCATATCTGTCTACTGCTCCACCTAAAGTTGCTATGAAGAATATCAAACCTGTGTAACGTTTTTTTTTTTGCATTTAGACAATTTTATAAGGTCACAGTTAACACGTACAATGTAGGTACATCCTGTGTACCATCCCATCTCCTACACGAATTAGCCTGCCGAAACCCAACAGAGCAATAGGTGATCAATAATTCAATCGAGCCGAGAATTCGCACCTACTGCTTGATATCTGGCCACCACAGGTACGGATAATAGGTACGTACGGTCTGTACGGTTACATCTAAAACTACACAATTTACTATCATTACATAGTATAAAGCAAAACCGCTATATTTGTGTGTCTGTCTGTGTGTCCACTTATATCTTCCAAATTAGACAACAGATTGCAATGCGGTTTTCTCTATCTTTTAGAATATTTTTTCAGGAAGGTTTAAAGCTATAACTCATCCGTAACCGGGCGAGCCATGACGGGCTGCTAGTAACAAATAAAAGATAATAGTATAATATACTGATTAGTAAATGTGATAACTACATTAAAATAAAACGTTTATGCAAGAGAAGCTTCCTTATCAAAAGCGTGTTATTTTTTTGCTAGGTTTACTCAATATTAATAACGGTAACCAGTGGACAATCTAAATATACACAGAATATTTAGTTGTATGTTCGCTTCAAAAATTAATAGTCAAATTAAAATAAAATACTTACTTAATTTTTTATGCCGTTTTTGTAGACGCTTGAAATATTCACACAATGTTTAGTTGCATATTCACTTCAAAACCAATAAAATAAATTAAGGGGGACTCCCATGCGGTATGGAACCCTTCGTGCACGAGTCCGTCTTGCATTTGCCCGATTTTTTCCTATTACATGGGTGGTAAATACCCTGTTACTGTAGAATTGTAAATCTCGAGTTTTCAGGTTGCTTTTGAAAGGCTGTGCGTAAATTACCGGCAACCCGGTACATTCCACACAAATTAGCCACCCGAAAGCGTCGAACCTGACGGAACCGCGGCTAATTCAATAATTCAATCTGCCAGATTACGCACCTACCGCCCGCCGCCTGCCACCTACGGTTGATGGCTGCCAACAGATTGCTTTTGACAAGGTTTTACAAACTTGTACAAATCTGTGCTAAGTAATCTTTGACTAGGATTATAAATGGCACATTATTTCATAACGGGACGCAGCCACATAATAGTCTTTCGTAACATTTGAGTATAACCAGCTTTCTTGTTTATGTTGCTCATGAATTACAAGGTTCTAATTCTAATTCCAGATGGGGGTGATGTGACCTGCACTGACATCCCGCTTGGGGTGTATTGTGCATTCCCCCCTTTTGCCACCTCACTCGAACCAGCGAGCTCCTTAAAACAACCGATCACAGTCCTGGGTCGTTGGCTTAATTGATCCACCTCTGTTGCGTCAGATGTTTCGTTGCTGGAGACTTGTAATTACAAGGTTGTTTATTTACTCAAAAATTTGCCGTTTAGCCATGTCAGTGGCCTTCAGATGGCCTAAAAACTCTGACCCCAGGGCTAGCCACCTGGCCTATTCGAACTTATTCAAAACTTAAACATTTTCTCTACTAATATTTAATGTGTTGGAAACACTACGGAATAGTTTTGTTTAAATCTTTGGACTATGAGGTCGTCCACACGATGATGATGATGTTAGGATAACCGCTCACAAAGGAGTACTCCACCGAGCGAGGTGTTGTGCTCGGGGATAGCTATCCGACAGTATCATCTTAGGTCTTGGTATGGTTCGGCCGCCGCTGAAAACTTCGTTTGCGCGATGCAGGCCTCGGCTTGTGATTGGCTGACGTTAGTATCTTGAGGCGCTCGTGTGGTGGCGCCACATGTAGCGAAGTTAGTCGCTACATCACTCCCCCTTCCAGACGAGTGTCGAGTAGTCGACTTGTAGTGATGCTGCAGCGTTGAGTCTTGAAGCACGTGCCAGTAGTGCAGGCAGGGTGCTCGCGGTCTACAGTGAGTCGAGACCGGGCGGGATCCACGGTGAGTCGGGATTGAGCCATCCACAGTGAGTCGGGACCGAGCGTGTGCCTGGTTGCATCAGGATCCAGGAAGCGTGGTGAGTTGGCTGCGTTGGAGCTGATGATGAGAGGCTGGAGTGCTGGCTGGTGATTCGTCTGCTTGATGTAATTGCTGATGATGGTGTTCTTCGTCTTGGGGTGTTCATCACGTCGGGGTCACCACTTTGGACTATGAGGTCGTCCACACGATGATGATGATGTTAGGATAACCGCTCACAAAGGAGTACTCCACCGAGCGAGGTGTTGTGCTCGGGGATAGCTATCCGACAGTATCATCTTAGGTCTTGGTATGGTTCGGCCGCCGCTGAAAACTTCGTTTGCGCGATGCAGGCCTCGGCTTGTGATTGGCTGACGTTAGTATCTTGAGGCGCTCGTGTGGTGGCGCCACATGTAGCGAAGTTAGTCGCTACAAATCTATCAATACTGCAAAGTGTTCACAAAACAACCTTTGTGTTCACAAAACAAACATTACAGGGGAAATGGCTGACTATAATTGAAATTAAAATACAAATTCCTTTACCTATATGATGAAAGTCGGAGTATACTCCGTATAGCTGATACTCATGAATAAACGAATTGGTGTGTTACTATTGTACACATCGGTATTTTAAGACACTAAGATTAACGTTCATAATTATCTGTTACCATGAATTACCGGTTAAAGCGGCAACCGGTTAAGAACTAATGTAACAAATCTACGATCTAGGGATCGTTTTTGAACTTTGGACGCCTCTAACGTAAACTTATCTTTACGGATGGCTTTACTTTTCTCGTTTATTTAAAATTATTCTTATCACAATTTTTAGTACTGAACATGGCAATTTTGAAAGAAACCATATAGGTACTGCACAGGGGGAAATCATGAAATGGAACGTTAATTTTAAAGAAAACTATCAAATCAAATATGGCGAGTGGTTTTCGAACTGTCACTGTCAAAGTTCCGTATACGTTCCTCAGGCGTTCGAAGGTCAAAAAATGCACCCCTGAGCGCTAGTAGAGACCGATGCCCCTAAAGCTCGAATTCGTGGCCGATCGGTTAGAACGTCGAACCTGATAGAGTCGCAGCAGATTCAATAATTCAATCTGCACCAAATTACGCACCTACTGCTCACCACCTGGCATCTACCGTTGATAGCTACCAACAGATTGTCTGTAACAAAACTTTACAATCTTCTACAAGTCTTGTTTAGACAAGATCGCTATCGCTAAGTGTTCACAAAATTATCAACGCATCACAAAAATGCCTAACCTAAGAACAAATTGAAATTAAAAGCGTAGGTATTATTCTTCCCATTTGATGAAACTCATGCAAAAAGAGCTTACACTCATGAATAAACTAATCAATTGTATACACCGCTATAATTTTATGACTCTAAAATTAGTACAAATCTCTCTATATAAAAATATGGTCTGCATGAATTAGCGCTTAGTCACAACCTCGTCGCTATGTGCGATAACGGAGTGCGATAAATAACCTGCACTAAAATGTTCGAATGACGCCGCGAGATCTCGCTCCGCTAAAACCTAAACTCGTGGTCGATCGGTTAAAGCGTCGAACCTGATAGAGCCGCAGCAGATTCAATAATTCAATCTGCCAGATTACGCACCTACCGCCCGCCGCCTGCCACCTACGGTTGATGGCTGCCAACAGATTGCTTTTGACAATTGACCCGGGACTTTACGATCTTGTACCAACCTATGCTACAATTCGACTAGGATTAAGACTGATTCTCCATCATACTGCATAATCTATTAAGATATTTTTTACTTTGGAAACTAACTTGGTGTCCGCACATTTTTTAACTTAACGGCAAATTAAATTAATTAATTAATTTAATTGACAATTTGACACCTTTGATAAGAACTGGTACACTATAGCACAAAACCGTCAAATTTTGAAAGATCGGGGGGATGCCTGTGTCCAGCAGTGGGACACGACAGGCTAACAACAACAACGGCAAATTATTTACGTATTTTTTTACCACGACTGAGTTTTGACCGCATTTTGCGGTCTTTCTTAAGCTGACGAGAAGTAGTGGACTTATTGCGCAAAGCATCACCGAAAACCGATTAAAACTAAAGTCATTATGATTTGTTAAATAACTTTCACAATAATATTAATTAACACTTAAGATGCTATGTGGAAACATTAGCATGTTCTTAATTGAAGGACAAATTTTCAGAGCAATTTAGGTCAAAAATAGTTATAACACTTTATATCCTATTTCGAAAGTACTCGACCATATGTCTATTCAGAGTAAAAACAACGCTGAAGAAATTAGATCTGTAAAAGAAACAGTTACCAACGCCGGGCTATCCCAGCGGATTGGCAAATCGGAACGAAATCGGATCACATAGAATGGAGGACTAATGACCGATTTGGTGAAAATTGTCTCTAGTTAAAACCATAACCAGACAAGCGCAAAGTGATACCCATTTATGTTGAATTTGCGATAAAGATTGCTACGCATTACAATAAGTAGTCCTGTACACGGAGGGCGCTGGTAGCCAGTAGCATAGTTTAATAGTACAGGCACCAGCCAGACCAATAAGCTATTTATGTAATTATGTTTGATTCTGTATTTTATAAAAATACGACTAGTATTTAAAAACTTTCAACATGTGTTATATTTAATAGTGATTTGTAATACTGGTGTCAATAAAACATTTATTTATTTTTTATTTATTATAGCCACCCACGAGGTTGATTGATGCCCTAATTACCTAAATACCTATGTTCAGCAGTAGGCTTTTAATGGTAGAAGAAATCGGTCAGTTAAGCTTTGACAGAAGAAATATTCAATCTCCCTATTCAACAACAACGGTTTCCTAATACTCCTAATATAATAATTTACTTAGGTACGAGACCTTTTGTCGTTGTCAAGCTGTACCGAGCCAAGATGTTGACCGGCGGCCACCGAAAGCTAATTTATTGGATCGCAATTTCCGTGACGTCAGCTTTGGCTACGGCTACAGCGAGTCCCGTATAGAAATAGCTTACGAGAATCGGTACAGTTCAGATTGTTAGGGTTACAAGGTACATTGTAAGGGTCAATCGACTGCCTTGATGACCCATTGGTTAGTGACCCTGACACCTGGACTAAAGTGGCGTGGGTTCAATTCCTACTCAGGGCAAGCATTTTTGTGATAAACTTAGGTGTTTTCTCTGGGCCTGGACGTATATATCTATATAAGTGTACAGGGTCATAGGTATTACACGCAAAACCTTTTAAGGGCGGGTCTAGTACATCTAGACAAACAACTTTTGTTCTAGAACTTTTGGAAAATCAAGAAGATAAAATCTTTTTTTTCACACAAAATGTAGAGATAAGCAACTTTTTTATTTTCAAAAGTCGTAGTACGAAAGTTGTTTGTCTTGATGTACTAGACTCGCCCTTAAAAGGTTTTGCGTTTAATACCTATGACCCTAATATAATATAATTAAAAATGTTTATTATGTAATATATACCTACATCGACTTGGCATTTTTTCTGTTTTAAAAATATATCAGTCTCTGGCAGCCATATCACTTAGCCTAGCTTTGCTTAGTTTGGGGTCAGAGACCGTGTGTGAGATGCCCCCTAATATTTAATTATTTGTTATTTATCAATGGTGATAAAATTTAGAAATACCTATATTTTTGAAACATTATTGGGCTAAAATTGATATTACTGCATATCCTTACATAGTATAAAATAAAGTCGCTTTTTGTCTGTTTATTTGTCTATATGCTTAAATCTTTAAAACTACGCAACGGATTTTGATGCGTTTTTTTTTAATGGATAGAGTGATTCAAGAGGAAGGTTTATTATGTATAATACACCTGTGCGAAGCCGGGGCGGGTCGTCTAGTTAAGTATAAAGCATAGTCGCCTATTTGTGTGTGTCTGTTTGTATATCCGCTTTAATTATACTGAATTGCAAAACAGAACGCAATTAGCTCTGACAGGCAAGAAGACTAGTTAAAAAAATCATTGCTACAAAAAGTCCGTTGCTTAGATTTTCAAAAAATATTAAATGAATAAATATTTGGGGACATTACACACGATCTCTGACCCCAAACTAAGCAAAGCTTATGATATGGCTGCCAGAGACTGATATACTGCCTATACATATTTTTAAAGACATATAAATAGTAACTAAATTGAACAATTTCGTTCAATGGGATTAAAATTACGAATAGTAACTGAATTGAACGCGAATTTTTCTTAAGTCCGAGTCAGTACGAGTAAATAACAAAGATTGACCTTGTCAAAGTTTTGGAGTGGGGACTCTCGACGTCACTTCTCTGTCAAGTCTATAACTTTTGACAGAGAAGTGACGTCACGCGGAACTTTAACGGGCTATATCTTCAGAAATTATATTTTTTTAGTCATCTAGCCCATTCATTCCTAACCCATCAAAGTCTGGACGTGCAGCTGTACTGTACCGGTACCGTACCAGCCTTTTTAATTGTCCACTGCAGGACGTAGGCCTGCACACTAGCTAAAAACTGTAAATACACTGGCTAGTTGAAGACAAGCGTCACATATTTTTTGCATTTAAAAAAGTTGTAATGTTATATCATTACAGACAGCACTTACATCAAAAGAAATGTCCCAGAAATTGTATCATATTTTGAAGCTTATAATATGAAGACATACATAATTTGCAGTAACACCAGTAAGGACTGAAAATGTAGCGTCGTAAGGCAATCGCCTTGGTGCATATGATACGTCTGTTAAAAGGAATTCAATGACATAATTTAAGGGAACCTACCAAACTGCCCTGAGCCAGAGTGATCGATGTGGGTAGGCCTACGTTCAGAAGTACACTGTTAAGATGCCAGTATAGTACAGTAAAAGCCGTGGTGGTAATGACACCCGCCTCACAATCGTGGGGTCGCGGGCTAAAAATCCCGGTCCCGTACCAATGAATTCCTTGGAATTTATGTACGGAATCTAACACCACTGGCTTTTCGGTGAAGGAAAACATTGTGAGGCAACCTGCACACGTCCGGAGAAGAAATTCGATAGCGTGTGTGAATCCACCAACCCGCACTGGGCCAGCGTGGTGGATATGGCTCAATCACCCTTCGTGGCCTACGTCCTGCAGTGGACTTCTAAAAAGGTTGTTACAGTACAGTACAGTGACAATGCGAAACAATCTTTCGTCAAAACTCGATTTCAAAAATATTAATTGAAGTTGTCTTTAACACGACGTTTTCTTTACTTTCCTTACTGTAATATCCTGTACGTAAGAAACATGCCGTGAAAAATTGTGTACATTACATCCCTTGTTTTTATGGTGCAAGTACGAGTACGATATTAATGTCGTGACCCAGTTAGGGTGCACAAGCACATTATGAAACGTCTTCTGAGAACTTGTGTCATAATTTGTACGCGTGTGGTATTAAGGGTGTGGTTACATTGTAAGAGAGCTGGGGGTTTCTACGTTTAAGAACATTTACCGTCTTACCACTAAAGTTTCACGCACGCTTTAGAGAATGTTTAACAGTAAAAATTGTACCGTTAAACAGTGTTTAAAGCGTGTTTAAATCTTTTGTGGTAAGGCGGTTTATTTTAAATTATTTTTAAGACTAAACAATTATGATTGCGTTCATATTTTTGTGCTTCTGCTGGTAGCCCTATGTTCTGTAATGAACTATTTATTATTTTAAGAGATCTGGAATGAGGTCTGTTCTAACAAATTGTGCCTCAACTTTGTAGGCTAATAAATGTCTAAAAATAAAATTCACAGTAAAACTTACATAATTATGTGGGTGTTTTTTAAATTATTTTTTCCACAGCCCCCTGCTTCGTGCTCTTTAATACTTACAAACCAAACATTGAAATAATTATGTTACTACGAAAATAGTAACTTTTTATTACACTGTATTGTAGTATTTAATTTTTTATTCAATTAGTACCGCATACACGAATTACACTAATGACACATTGAAAATGATTAATTAATTATGAATTATATAAAATTAATGTCAAAAAAATAAGTATGTCAAAAAAAAATATCAATATTAAGAAAATAAAAATCACAAAAATCATAGAAATATTTACAAATGTCAATGATAAAGAAATAATAATGATAAATGATAGTATGTCTCAATCATGATTAATGTATTCGTTAATATTACAGTACTGTACTAGCCTTTTTTTAATAGTCCACTGCAGAACGTAGGCCTACCCACGAAGGGTGATTGGGCCATTTCCACCACGCTGGCCCAGTGCGGGTTGATAGATTCACACACGCCATCGAATTTCTTCTTCCGATTCTTTCTAATATTACAGTAAATAAGTTAAAAAGACCCAATTTAAACTATCTGTACATTTCAAATAAATGTGATATCAATTTCAGAATTTATTACAAAGTATGACTTTGTTAGAAGTTTGTTTCGTGAAACTGAAATTCTACAGTACCCAAAAAGTTTCAACGTAAAACTTTGTACATTCTAGTTGAAAATGTTCGAAGTGCAGGGAATGTTTCACTTTACGTTGTTATTTATGTAAAGAAGTAGAACCGGGAGAGCTAAATTAGCTGATTGTGGTTTCCAACTTCAAATATTTAACGTGTGTAAAGTGTTTCAATTTTGGAATAGTATTTAATTTTAATTTTCAACCGACTTCCAAAAAGGTTCTATGTTCGCCGTGTGTGTTTTTTTGTGTATGTTCATCGACAATTCTGCCAATCGTGAACCAAATCGAAAAATTCTTTTTTAGTTCGGAAGTGTATACTCCTGAGGTGGTCCCATTTAAATTTTACAGAAGCCGGCAGAGCCGTTTTTGAAAAATAAACAATTCGAGCGAAATACTTGAATTTTTTACACGATGGAAGGCGGTTTTGCCATTTTTTGCGAAAAATAATCATTCATCATACATTATTATGTACCTGCCTGAAAGCAATGCTCATCTAAATTTTGACATGTTATTCTAATATTTACCTGCTTGTATGACATAGATAATGATAATGAAAGCGTTGGTCTATGTAGTTTAAAAAAAGGTAGTTTCGTATAGATGGCCAAAGATATGAAGACACTGGGTGGAAGTTGCTCCACCGACAATAGCCGCGCTCTTAAATTCTGTCAAACCGATTTAATGCAACTTTTAAATTATAAATTTGTCAATGAGAATGAGACATTGCATCTCACTTCGCAAATGTGAGGCACTAACTTTACCATACTAAAACAGTAAGCTGTTATCTACCTCTAAATATTATCCGATTTGAATGTTTTTTTTTTTCATGTAATCAGCACTTCAATCGCTAAATTTATACGTCATAGATTTTACAGGTTTTAAAATTACCTTAAAGTTATAATCCTCTAACAAGTCAGGTCTTTACGCAAAAACTAAGCTGAAAAGTTTACAAAAACTAAAAACTTATAAACAAATAAGACATATCAGCGTATAATATTTCTTACTCAAGCGATTGACACCATAAACATAATATTTTGTTACAATTTCAGGGGTGAAAACAGTTTTCTCCCGGAACGTTAATTTTATCAAAAAGGTATCAAAAATTCTCTCGTTGTTCTACTGTACAGAAAATGCGAAAACAGTGGTCGATTCTCGTTCCTCTTAAGTTCTGCGACTGGCGTGCTGATTTAAGAACTTTCTTTTCATACGTAACTCGTAAATTTTCTATAACAACAATACTGAATTTTTCAATTTGCTAACCAACATAAGCATTCCATCAGGTAATGGCACGCATTTAAATTTTTGTACTCGTATGTCAGCTAAACTCAATATGAATAAAGATAAGGTAGAAAGTCTTTGTGTTTCCGGACATTTTGTATTCTAGAGCAAACATTTCGATAAACTGTACTGATAACAATATATAACATTGTACGGGCACGGATGAATCAAATTTTGCTTACAACGCATTATGTAGGTACCTACATTTGAGGTCATCACTTACATTTGAATCTAAGCAGTAATATTTTAAAATATCTAAGAAACAAACGATTTTGGTACAATAATGGTAACTTAGTTGTAGTAAAGCTCATGAGATTGTCATGATTGTACGTTGAGCTTTACTTAAGGGTTCATATTATCTCGATTCTAATAAAGACAAATACGTTAACCTATACGTGATAGATCTCATTGGGTTCGCGAATTTCATACAAGACCTCCCAAACTAAATTGTTTTGGAGGAAGTGGCGAATGGTCGTAGGTCGTCGCCGAATCTTTGGCATAATTTGCTTGTATGGGTTATAACAGATTTGTGAAATTTATGTGTAGCTAAACAGTGAAGAAAAACACCGTGAAGAAATTACTTACGACCATAGGTAAAAGGTGAAATTGAATCACAAAATTATACTGGTTATGGATAGTCAATATGAAATTATGATTAGATCTTCGTTGGAAGGCTTATGTTCAGCATTACACTATAAAAAGGCCAGTACAAAATAGTACAAAAAGTCTCCTTTCTTTTTTCCATTCAATTTTCTAAAAACATCACTTCCTCTTTCCAAAATCGTGTCGTACACGAAAATTACTACTCATGAAAAAGAACAAAGTCCATTTCAATTGTTACACAATTCATATACAGTTTAAAACTCACAAGCCCCGGTCAAATCCATGTCAAACGTCCACAGCAAAAATCCTTTAACATTTGAAACTATCCAGCAAGAAATTCCTCTAAAAACTCATCCCGCTAGACAAACGGACCTCTGCACTAAGAGTCTCGCAGTAAATGAGACTCCTTTCATGCTTGGTCGCACTTGTTCCGAGCTTATTTGCTTAAAGAGCACACGTCTTAGTACCTATTTCAACTTTTGAAGTCCGGATTTTGTAAGGTAAGTTTTTTCATTCGCGAATGGGGTTTTGCTATTAGCGTGTAGGGTTTATTATATCAATGGTTTTAAAGGGGCTTTCACTAGTACGTATAATACACTGAACTAAGCTTTTCCGAGTGGCAGATTTTGTGCCAATAATTTCGAATTGGTAAATAAATATTTTTTTTTTTTTTTTAGTGGGCAAAAGTGCCATTATTAACTACAACAAAACTACACTACTATTACACAAAAAGCATTGGATCATCCTCAGACCTTTGAAGGTCTAAAGATAATCCAAATGCTCAAGCCCACTGCCAGTTGGCAGCGTGCCCAGCATGCTGGCTGCATTGCCACGCTGAATGGCAATGCTTATGCGTTGAGCCAAATAAACACCAGCATTTTGGTCACGCGTCGCGTCCACCAGACGCCCAGAAAGACTTTTGAAAATGATATGAGCTCCCGGCCCCCACGGACCCAATGTCCAATAATAATTAATGTCCTAATACATTAAACTTGAGCCGTGGTAGTCTAGTGGTAGTGACTCCAGCCTTATAATCGTGAGGTCCCGTACGTACGGGACCCGAATTTGAAACCACGATGCTTCTTACTACCTTACCACGATCTTATACTCGTAGTGTTTTAATTGAGAGTAGATTAAAACTGTGCATGTTAAAACAGTAAAAAAGCCGTGGTGTTCTTGTGGTAATCACACCCGCCTTACAATCGTGAGGTCGTGGGTTCAAATCCCGGTCCCGTACCAATGAATTCTTTGGAATTTATGTAAGGAATTTTACACCACTGGGTTTTCGGTGAAGGAAAACATTGTGAGGCACCTACATACTTCCGTAGAAGAAATTCGATGGCGATTAATCCACCAACCCGCACTGGGCCAGCTTGGTGGATATGGATCCAATCACCCTTCGTGGGTAGGCCTACGGCCTGCAGTAGACTATGAAAAAGGCTGATACAGTAAACTTAACTTAACTAACATTAAACTTAACTTTAACGTTTTAGTTACTATGACTTGTTTTAGTTGTTGTTGTTAGTTTGTTGTGTCCCGATCTTTTTATTTTCAAGTAAAATGTATTATAATTTGTTGTACATAACATGATATGATGTAATTTATCTTAATACTATCCAGTTTATGTATTATATTTTGTTATAACTAGACAAGTTGTTGAATTAACTATTTTCAGTTTCAATTTGAATACCTGTGAACTGAAGTTAATGCGAAAATGCTTCACAAACAGACTGACGAGCTTACGAGCCGGCCTCCATTAGCTGTGGTAATTACCTGAAAGCAAAAACGAAATGTATCAGAGAGTGGAGTTCCTGTTTGCTATTGAAAATGGCAAAGTTAATTTGGTATATTTTATATATGAAATTATTTTTATGTAGGCAAACAATCATAATGTATTTCGGAACCGATTATAATAAAAACTCCATATCCTTGAAATCATTGTTTTTTTGTTTCAATTTGTACAGTATTAATACTTCCTTTTAACGTCACTTATAAACCATATCACACTCATATATATAACGTATATGAATTTGGGCAGAGTAACAGTGTAAACACTGGAGGTGCACATCGCACCGCTTCACCGAACAGACTGCCGACTTTCTTTCGCTCCTCTACGGCCATGCTTTTTCCCCTTCCAATTTTAAGTCGGGTAGTCCTTCAACCGACTAGGTAGTCAAATCAAAGTCTCCAAATCAAAACAAATAATCGATTAATATCAGAGTCAAATTAAATACTTATTTTTAAAAAACAAATACCATTAAAATACTTAAAACCTAACACGATGGTATACTTAAATGCAGGAAAAATATGCCATAATTATAACTTCTAATGCAGGAGAAGAAGAAGAATGGAGAAGAAAAGTATGTCATAATTATGACTTCTTATATATAAGGGGAGCTCCCATAAAACAAACGTGATTTTTAGGAGTTTTTTTACTCGCTTTTAATAACGGCAAGAGGAATGGGGCTCCCATGCGGTACGGAACCCTTCATGCGCGAGTCCGACTCGTATTTGGCCGATTGTTAATAAATCTTCAATAAATACATGGATGTCACATCGATTCGTGATAACTATACGAATTCTACGCACGGTAGAAGTCGGTGTTGTTATTTCTGCGAAAAATAATTTTATTTTAATTTAATTGTAATAAAATGATTTTGCACTCAATTTGGAACAGATGGTTGATGCGTTTTTTTCTACAAACAAATATGTTTATACTGTTTTCAACCAATATGTACATTTTCCTTCATGATTCCGATGCATGACATATTCATTCTCTATAGATAGTACCTACTGCTTGGAGGCGGCGTAAAACTTTTTTTTTCTACAAAAATCAATCGATAAATTTTCCTTACTATTATTATAAATCCGAAAGTATGTTTGTTGGTTTATTGGTTTGTGCCACTTTCACGCAGCAACATAGCAACGAATTGACTTGATTTTTGGCATGAACATAGTTTGAAACACGGAAAGTGACATAAATTACTTTTTATCTCTAGGATATTAGGTTCATAGGTCCTTTGTTGTTAAATCTAAGTGTAAAGTTACCCGTCAACGCCGTTGGATGACGCAAAAAGCTAATGCACTGAGTAATCTATTCAGTCAACAGTCACGAGCAAAATATAAAAGATATAGGCTTTGGTACACTCACAATTTTCTTTTAATTTAATTTATCTTTAAGGTAAAAATGAATCGTGGTTGTTAGTTTTGCTAAAAAAAAAACTCGAGAACCGCTGAACCGATTTGGCTTATTTTGTCATGAAAAGTCTGAAAATATCCGTGGAAGTTAAGGGAAAGTTTAAACGGTGAGAAAAATAATAACAACATTAATTTCATTTTCAATTACAAAATTTTTCTTGGATGTAAAAGTTGTCATTGACAGTTGACAGACGGTGAGATGAAGTTCCCCGGGTCAGCTAGTTTTATAAATAAATTAATTGTGGTAGTTATAGTCTCGCTAAAACTCGAGAACGGCTCAACCGATTTGGCTAATTTTGGTCGTGAAATATTTGTGAAAGTTAAGAGAAGGTTTCAACGGTGACAAAATTTATAAAAGTTGCGAGTAAAATAAATTTTAATATTAATTTTATTTTCCCGTACAAAATGTTCCTGCATGTAAAAGTTGTTATTGACAGTTGACAGATGGTGATATAAATTTCACTGGTTCAGGTAGTAGATTAAATAAAGGTTGAGTGACGAAATGAGCCATATGTTTATTGTCAAACGTCACGCAAGCCCATGAAAAATTTGCGAAACCCAGAATTTATGAATTTTCCAGTTTAAAAACCTGTCCGACACAACGTTATGCTCTTTTCTCTGAAATTTGAACATCTGAAATCTCATTTGGCCCAGAACTTTCACAGAATCAAAAAAAAATATACTTGGCTCAATAACTTGTAAAGTTGTGGAAATTGAGTAGCATTGTATTGTCCGAACCAAAATTAAGTACCATTGTACCGTAGTATTGGCCGAACCAATCTTCTTGGCGGCTGTGACGTCATGTAGCCACAAGCTGCGGTAAATCCAATCATGACTGAAGCTCACTTAAAAGCAGCGCGAGGACCGAGTTTGGCGCAGCTGGTAGCTAACTTCACAACTGCCCAGCTGGCTTAGCATACGACCCGACAAAATATTTCGTCCGAAATACCAATTCGTGTGAAGTAAATTCTTGTCATAGAATCGTGATCTATGGTCACGAAAAACTAGTGTCGCCATGTGAAAACCTACTTTGGATAGATAATTTTGCAATTGAGCAACACTGATTTAGTTCATTCAAAACACAGAGATTCCAAAAGGGATAGTGTGGTCTCTCGAGATAATCTGAAAGAGATTCATTGATTTAATACAACATAACTCAAAAAGAAATAAAAAAATATCTCGATTCCCAATGGCTTCTGCCAGATTTCTGTTTGAAAAAAAATCTATTGATCAACAAGGGAAAGAATAAAAACAATTTTATGTGAGAATTATCACCAAAATAAGAATTTTGATGTTAAATCAAATTAAAATAATATAATAGATGCCCTTAAATGGCAACATTTCAACGTGCTGATGCTATTTATTATTTATTTATTTTTGTCCCGAACTTGGGGAATTTGTCTGTCATTTTTGGGGAGTTATGGACATGAGCATAATTCCCCAAAAATTAAACTCACATTCCCCAAGTTGGTGTCATAAAATATTCCGATTCCCCACTTAGAGTTTATTTGACTGAAACAGGTACTTTAAGCACATTTAACGCAAGTTTTGCTTTTCGCGATGCTGAAATCGCAATCTTATGGACCTAGGGGGTGTCCCAGCGTACGAATTCTGTCACTGCGCGTTTGTTTTTTTTTGTCTCTGTGGATTCTAGTAATTTTGAATCTGTGATTCAAAATATATTACGTAACTACAGTTCGTTCACAGTTATTTTACCTCTGACATTTGTGCTATCTCTATCTAACCTGTGATGGTTCATAATGACTGAACAGAGATAGTAAAAGGCAGTTAGAAATGTTAGAGATAAAATAACTGTGAACGGACTGAACGTGAATTATAGTCAATAAGCCAACGTTGACAGACCTAATTATTGATGACGGATTAAGTTACTCTAACGTCCTCTTTAATAAATTAAAACCCCACTGATTTCAATTAACCGTACCTCTATTGCCATCTTTTACTATTGAAAATACAAAAGAGAAGTATGCGAATGCACATGCGATATAATGCAGACAAAATAAGCTGGATCTCAGTTATTACATGGTTTATCTGAATCACGTTTTTATGTTTTTTCTCAAATTGTCATAACTAGAATATCATGTAATTTTTTAAAAAGTAAATGAAAGTAAAAAAATATCCTTATTAAAAACAAGCTTTCATTTAAATAGTTTCAAAAATAGTTTCAATAAACTAAGTAAAATTCTCCATTATTAGGTCAAAAATTATCCCGATCCCCCATCCAAATTGATACCTTACCAAATTCCATTTGAAATCTAGGGATATTCTCCGCACGGAGCCTGGCTTTACCAAAACTACCTCGCAAAATCGGTACAACAAAATGTCTATCTCCACAACAATCTCTAATAGAGGTAACTCCTTGCAATTTGGCTAATCCTCCACAATTCAGCAACGCTGATTGTTAATTTTAGTTTCTTTTACCTATTTCGTAGTGTTTCGTCCTCAAAAAGTTTGACGAGAAAATAATCGTGGTGAAATGTCAAAACTCGGCTAATCTCGCATGCACATGTTAGAGTTTGTCGACAAAAGTGCCACAAGTACGTAAATCGTTCGCGAGGATTCTTCATCACAGAGTAAAAATAGACGAATTAAGTACGTTGTCATGTTAGAGGAGGTAGACATAACGAAATATTGCTATTTTACTAGAAATAAAATCGTTCTCGTGGGTCGCATCTTAGACGGCTAGGACCTTGATTCGGTCCGTACCAGTAGTACTCGTACTACAAAGGATTCCAGCCGGGCTAGGACGCGCATAAAGTAATATTTCTTTCAACGTGTCAGAACGAGACAGCGTTATGGCAAAGTATATATCTGTCTCTTTTTCACATGTCTAAAAGAGTTCATTTCGTAGCTTTTCGTGGTCGCATGCTGGACTGTACTAGGTTCAAGAACTTTTGTGTAAACTGCATAAAAGCTATTCAAATATTATGTTACTGGACTCATCTAACTTGCGTTGGTCACTTGGGAAAACCCACGGGATTTAATTCGGAAGTCCTAGGTTCAAATCCCAAGACACCTCTGCTCGTTTGAAGATTAGTTCGTGTTGTTAATCGCTGCTTCAAAGGGTCAAGGTAAAATATCAAGCAAACTTGTACGTGTAATAAATGATTATAATAATATACCTAATTAAAAAACCCCCGACACAAAAATATTTGACAACAAACTTTCAATTGACAAACATTTTGGGCACATTTGTAGAATTTTGGTTCTTCCATCCCCACTTTAACCCACCATAACTCTTAAACGGCTCAATCGATTTTTATAAAACATAGCTAAGAACACTCTCGATTAAGTCTCCTTTCATCCAAAAAAAAAACTAAACTGAAATCGGTTCAGTGGTTCGGGCGCTATGATGCACACAGACACACAGACAGACAGACTGACAGACAGACACACAGACAAACAGACACGTCAAACTTATAACACCCCTCTTTTTCGTCGGGGGTTAAAAATATAACTTTTTAAATACAAGCTTTGAGATCCTGGATATCATGTAGCAGCAGAGTGCTAGCTAAGACAAGTAGAACGAGCCCAAACACGACGGGTTTATCTTATTTAGTACAGGAGTTCTTATGGCCTCGTTCTGACATCAGATCAGCTCCATGGTACCATATTATTGCAATGTCACGTGATATACATAATAATATGCGTGCAAAATTTCAGCTCAATCGGAAACCGGGAAGTTGGTCAAATTTAACTTGCAAGATTCCACCCGAACTTTCATACATACTACATAGGTACATCAATTGCAAGTTAATTAAAAGTTTGTAAGAAGTAAATCTGCACTTCTAACAATTTTTCATGTTTTTTAAGTTATTAGGTATCTAACCGAAGTCTGTCATTTCAAATAGAAACATTGTGTTAAACTGTGGCCTAAGTTATCTTATAATTCAGATTAGGATGTGATTAGCCAATTAGCTTTCATATGATTTAATGTCGACAACATTATAAAAATGTAATAAATACATTATGTAGCAATAATAAATTACAGTCTATTTCTAAACAACTCAGGAACAAATTACTGAAGTAGGTACATTACTTCTTAGACAAAATAACAAGCCCGATTACAGAGGCGCCAGCGTAAATTTAATAGCAACGTAAAAAGCGTCGAATGCCTCTAAAGGGAAAATGAAACAGAACTATGCTATTTAGCGAATATAATTATGATGGCGCCTCTGTAATCGGGCTTATTAAGTAACTAAATTTTACTACCCTTTCACTGCTCTCTATATTGTAGCGATTTAATTTGTGACTTAATGATACCTTCAGCAAAAAAAAAAATACTGTAGGTGTTTGCAAGATATTACTAACAAGTCTCTTACGACTTGCCTTAAGGAAAATAAACAAGTCAGCGCGACTCGCGTCACAACCAGTTAGCAGTAGTGATGTATGTGAGCTTTTACACACTAGCGGGAAATGCACACCGCTGGGGCGGATTAAGAGCACTTTTAAATGAATAGTGGGGGTCGAAAGTTGATGAAATTGCCTATTGTTAATTCTTAGGGTTCCGTACCCAAAAAGTAAAACGGGACCTCATTACTAAAACTCCGATGTCCGTCTGTCCTTCTGTCACCAGGCTGTATCCCATTAACCGTGACAGCTAGACAGCTGACATTTTCACAAACGATGCATTTCTGTTGCCGCTATATCAACAAATACTAAAAACAGAATAAATTAAATGTTTTAGGGGGCTCCCATATAACAAACGTGATTTTTTTAGGTGAATTTGCTCACTATTAATAACGGCAAGAGGAATGGGGCTAAGAGGGCTCCAACACGGTACGGAACCTTTCGTGCGTGTGTCCGACTCGCACTTGCCCGATTTTTACTACTAGTTTTCCGAGCAGCAAACCTCGCGACATCTCTTTGGGTGAATCTTCATAAATTTCTATATCAACTCGTTCTCAACCAATTTGGTTCATACTTGCAAATATTGTTAAGACTTAGATACTTAACTACCTTGTCCAATATTATCGAAATCGGCTGATAAATAGCGCAACAATATTTTTCCCCCCTTTTTGAGGAAAATACCCTCCCAATTCAAAATCATCAACGACAAAAAATGCATTAGGTAATATAAAAAACCTAAATACCAGGATTAGTCGAGATTCGTTGAAAAATGCGACTTGTTAACGAAATGCAATATCTGAACAGACGAAAGCAAAATTGCCTTGTTTAAACGGATACCTTCGCTTGCTCTCTGTCAATAATGAATTTTTCTAACATCAACTAAATCAACTTCTAAATTCAATTTTTATGTTCAAAATAAATTAACAGAGAAATACACCCTAACATTTAGACCAAAGCAAAATTCGTATTAAATCAACAAAACGTCAAAAAAATAAATTCACCGACTCAATACAAATAAAATGCTTAGATCAAAACAAAAACACTAATGAAAGCTGCCATAAACCAAAACCACTCAGCGTAAAAAGTCAGACATGAGACTAATCCCGTACAAGATCTTAATTTATACCCTGCATTACCTTATGACCTTAGTATACCACACATCACAAATCCATATTAAAAGGAGGCATAATTTATACTCCAACGTTTCGCGTATCATTCCAACGGCATTAGATACCACATTATCCTTTAGGGCGGTAACGCACTAGGATACATTAAGTTGGGAAAAAAATGTGTCACTCACGAGTAAAAAGGGCCTGAAAATAATTTGTTTGGTGTTGATATAGATAGGTCGGTACCAATCCATAAAATATTTTGATTTTTTGTGCAGAAAGAGTAAAATATTTTTTCAATGATAGGTAAAAGAAAAATTACTTATAACTTTTTATTTTTTATCGAAAATAATTATATGAATGAAAAAATATAAATCAAATATCTACATTGTCCGTTTTCAATATTTCAATTCGATTAAAATTGATAGTTTTTTTTTAATATTTATTACACTCGCGTACTTAGCGTACAAAAGATCAATTAAGTTCCCAAGTGTTGCATTTTTAGTGAAACGATTCATAGATACGAGTATTTTCTTATTTTACAATCTGTTACTAGCCTTACTCCTCGAGTAACTATGAAAATGTTGTAGTAATAATCGAAATCACTAATAAGCGTACTAACAACTCTCTCACACATCTCAGTGTATGCGTAGTGCATCCTAGCGCGTTTTCGCCATTAGACGTCACATTATCCTTTCCCCCTCCCTGAATCCAGCCCTGTCTCCACCCTCGTCATCTGTCCTAATGGAGGATTAAGTGGTGTTTTCTCGTGATAAACATGTCCACAGTAAAAAACACCATTAAGTTTCTCACAAGTTATTGCACCGCTAAACGTTTTTATTTTTTTGTTGCCATGGTTTGCGGGAGTTAATTTGTGTGAGTGGATGTTGCTTTTTCTGCGGCTAGTTCTTTTGAGCTTGGTTTATTTACCTACGTCTGTTATTCCTTAATAAGACGTTTCTTCGTCAGTGTGCTGTCAGGGATGAAATAACCAAGACATAGTTTGGACGTACTCAATATGAAGAGAATGTGTGTGTGAGTAGAATGCACGGACGTCTAATTACAAACGTTGGTCTATGGTTTTAATTAAAACTTTGGTAACATGTAAGTAAAATAAGATATACTGATCAGAAAATATAGATAGAATAATATTTCTACTGTTTTTTTTTCTGTTTTTAATGCAATATTTATAGGATTGATGGTGAGATAGACATTTACAATTAAGCTTTACTGCGGCTCTAATGGCATGTGAATATTAAAACTGTTTATATTCTCAGAATGTTTTCACTGATTAGCTATGTCAAAGCTCTCCAGGAAGCTGAAACTATAATTTCAAGCTGGCCAAATTATATGAAGGGACTTTTATATCAAATATAAAACACACATGTTTGACTGGCCTTTTTAATAGATCACTGCAGAACGTAAGGTTAATCCAGAATAACATTGAAATGTTATTTTAGTATTTTCCTTATAATAGCAGTAATCAGACTTATGCTTTTACGACTGACTCAGTGTTGTCAACCCTACTGTTATAAAAGTAGGTTTACTGTTTCCAAATTGATACACTCCTAATTTTTACTGTTTTTCAATTAGCGTTCAGCGGGACCTAATAACGCAATGAAAAAATATAAGAAAAGTCTGTAAGTAAAAACTGAATATGAGGCAATTGAGGATGAAAGTAGAAAATAATTTTACTTTGATCTTTGTTTTTATTACGTTGTAATCCTTAGATAAAGTTAATTTTACAGTGTTAGTGAGTCCTAATAACAAATAAAAGTATATGAAGTTGTTTAAATTAGAGGTACGGGTATGAGAGAAGAGCAAGAAATCTGTCACTTTTCAATTTGTACTTTTTTCTCCTCCTTTTTTGTTGGCTATATTGTTTTCTAGTTTTCTGTGGTTATCAACACTGGACTGGCTATTCAAAACTTTCGTTTACTTATCTAAACTTGTTAAAAGTTCCTGTTATGTTTTAACCGACGCTTTACTTCTTTTGAATCTCTGTATTCTGAGTCACGCTTCCACAACGTGGGTTGAGTCCACAACTAGGTACGAGTACATCTTCTTCTTCTTCGTCGAGTCGATGATCCTAAACATTATAATTATGATTCTCTCCCAGTACTCAGCTACACGTGGGGGTAGCCTGGTAGAGGTCCCGCATTTTGCACGCATTCGGACACTGAGAGCATGAAATGTGCTACATAGTCTTCGCAGGCGCTCCGCAGTCGCACTACACCGCTGCAGTGTCCGAGTATCCCCACTTGGCCATGTTGGTCCTGCATCAGCCCACTTGTGTCCACAGTCACTGCCTGCTGGGGGGGTTTCAAAGGGCTCTAAAAAATCAGGAGGTGGTGAGTATGTGTTTTTCCATGTATTGAGGCGGGCTTCAGCATCATGTACTTTTAGAGCAGTGATTCCTTTTAAAAAGCTTTTTCTACTTTTTAGTCGGGTGACAGGTGCTTCGGAGCCATATTGAAGATGCCTAGGGTCTGTCTCTTGTTTCTGCTTTTCGCCAGAGCAGGCAACTAGGTACATAGGTAGTATGTATCCATACACTGTCTCGTACTACAAATTGTTTCGTACTTTTATCAGCAGATTTTTAAATATTATTCCTTACCTTCCATAAAAACCACCGCCACAGCCACCGACAAACACGTCACATTAAATATATGGTTACAAATACTTCCCGTGCCTGTAACGTGAACATTTAAATAAGTACGCTTTCGACGAACGATTTATGAATAAATAAGCAAAAAGAAATGTGTTCAGAATAAATATTGCTTGTTCCATGTATTATTCCTTGCGCATGCCTCGAGTCCTTGTCAAGTCTAAATTATGGGAGATACCTGCAAAATATGCTTGTAAATATGCTCAAGACAATATGATGTAAGAAAGTAACGCTAAGCTTCATTTGCATGATTTATTCGGGCATTTTTAGTGAGACGTGTCTGAGATTAGACGTGATTCTGTATAAAAGCGACTAAAAAAAAGGTATAAAAAAGTGCAAGTGGAGTCCCTCCGCGCGGAAGAAGTGAAAGTTCGACACAACAGTGCTTTCATACCCCCTCCATGGTAGCATTAAACGTTTAACGCAACCTTATCGGAAGTCGCATTAGAAGTTTCACTTCAAAAAGATTTTTTGCGGATTTTTATGTTAGAAATTTTTATAAACAGTATTACTTAATTATAGTCATACAGTAATCCTTTTATGGTAAGTTTGGACTTTCAGAGGTGCGTTTTTGTTCATAATTTAAGAACAAATGATTTTACTTACATTATTGTTTTTTCATTACTACGGAAAATATTAAATTACGAAACCGGCACTTTTAACATCGATAATATTTACCACATCGTCGCTTTATTTGACTACTATTTCATTTGATGATAATTAAATGAAATAATAGTCAAACGTTAACCTATTTGCAATAAAATGTGAATAACTACTTTTTTAATAAGTTTATAACAAAAAATGCACAACGATACGAGTAAGTACTATCTGCATCGTGGAGCGGGTGACAGTTGTTTTTTTTTTTTTTAATTTAATTAGGGTTTAATTTGCCGCGATTACAAATTATATCTTAGTATTTTAGCTGTACCACATTCGTGATATATTAAATAACTAGCGACCCTCTTAAAATATTTTAATATTGAGTACCTACTCTGTTTCGTCGGTCAAAAACACCTTAAAGGAATCAGTTCTCAAACTTATAACAATACTAAGTTGCGGTACAACCGATAACATAAATCTTAATCATGCTTACTATTCCCTCAAGGACAAAAGTACAATCGAGCTCAATACATGGAAACTGTCACACAATGTTAAGCAAACACATAAAGATACGGAACGTTGTTTGTATGTTTGTTTTATGTCAACTCACTCCACTGATGGAGCGCGGATGGCGGACATTTTCGTGTATTGTCTGAAAAAAATATAGCTCGGATGTAGTAACAGTATGGGGACTATACAGGGTTATTTCTAATCAATTAGCATCCTCTTAGGGCTTATTTTATACATCAAAACTAACAACATTTGTTCTGCGACTTTTGTCAAAACTCAAAAAAAAATTGATTTTCCATAGAAAAATATCGTTCACCCGCGACAAAATGTATGGAACAGCTGATTTTTTTTGAGTTTTGACAAAAGTTGCAAAACAAAAGTTGTTAGGTTTGATGTACAGAATAAGCCCCTAAAAGGATGCTAATTGATTAGAAATAACCCTGCATAAACTGACTTAAGTGCTTTGTACTGGATACTGATAAACATGTTTCGAGTAAATAGCTAGAGAGCCACAGTCACTAAGTGAAAGTAGTAAAAAAATGTCCGAGCGCCGTCATAGGTACATACCAACTTAGATATATACAGTAAATAATACACAATGACCCGTTTTCTCGAATCTCGACGTTATGTCACCTAATTAGTGCTTGTAACCGAGCACTTTGGCATCGCGCGGCGTTGTAGTCGGTTTGCAATAGCTTTACGACCAACAAAGCCTGTCCACTACGTAGCTTGGGCAGAGTTTTGGTTCGGACACTTTTTTTGCAAGATTGTGGCTCAATAGATATTTGCTCGAAGTATACGTGACGTATCCATGGCACGAATGACAGAATCATCTCGACTATTTACACCAGATTTGAATTAACAGCATCAGGATTTGGTTCAATATTTTGTGATGCCACTGACAGTCATACTGATAGTTTGACTGCCTCGGTGGCTCAGTGGTCAGTGAACCTGACTTCTAGATCAAAGAGGCGTGAGTTCGATCCCAACCCAGAGCAAACATTTATGTGATGAACATAGGTGTTTGCTCTGTGTCTGGGTTTTTTAGGTACTATCTGTTATAAGTATGTATTTAAAATAATGTATATCTAGTTAATCAGTATCTAGCAGCCATATCATAAGCACGGTAATGATATCTAATTACCGTGTCACAAGCTTTGCTTAGTTTTGGGTCAGAGACAGTGTCGTATTAAGTTGTCGCCTAATTTATTATTATTCAGGCAGACTCAAATCTCAAACAATAACATCCTTTTTCATCGAGGGATAAACTAAATGCATTATTTGTGGTCACACAGTCAGTCAAATACAATTTTAAAAAAAACATACGTTGACTGTACGACTTTTTTTTTTATAAAATTTAAGGCTTCAATAAAGGTGAGTTTTGAGAACCAATCTAACCAAACAACCTTTTGTTTTTCAGTGTGGAAATGCTGCCAGCATGCTGGGCACGCTGCCAACTGGCAGTGGGCTTGAGCATTTGAATTATCTTTAGACCTTCAAGGGTCTGTGGATGTTCCAATTGTTTTTTTATGTAGTACTCGTAGTTAGTTTTAGCCTATTTAAATAGTATTGTAGTCCAGTTTTATACATTTAAAATAAACAGCCATATGCGAGTCGGACTAGCGCACGAAGGGTTCCGTGCCATATTATGAAAGCTCCCCTTAAAATATTTTATTTTAATTTAACCATTTATTTTTGAAGGAATAAACAATTGAATATTCTGTGAATATTTTAAGCATTTTCCTGTTGCCGTTATTAATATCGAGCAAAAAAACACGTTTCTTGTATGCTTAAATATTTATTTTATTTTAATTTAATTATTTATATTAAAAGTGGATATTTAAATAAATATTCTATGAATATGTCAGCATTTACCTGTCACTGCTATTAATATCGAGCAAAAAACGGTTAAAAATTCGCTAGTTTGTTGTATGGGAGACTACATTAAATATTTATTTTTATCTATTTGTTGTTATAGAGGCAACAGAAATACGTCATCTGTGAAAATTTCAGCGTTCTAACTACCACAGTTCATGCGGTACAGCCTGTTGATAGACAAACAGATAGACAGACGGACGGACAGCGGAGTCTTAGTAATAGGGTCCCCCTTTGAGTACGGAACCCTAAAAAATGATAAATTATGACTGCCAGGAAATATTTTTCGACTAAATAAAATAACTACAATAAATAAACAGGAAACATAGGTACCTCTAAATCGTCCCAGCCTGCCATTAAAAATATTACCTTAAATGTATTTTATTACGCGGCGGAAGTCAATACGGTTCAGAAATGACCGACGCCGCAGCCAATAGCATGCCAGCCAGCCCCCTCGCGCGATGCCTCGCATAGCTCTGCCCTGCCGCCTGCCTGAGAGGGGACGTGTATAATTGCCAGCCAGCCAGCCAGCAGACCTCATTATTGCTTGAAAAATAAAAGGATAAACTACCACTCTGAGTGTTTCGTCTTTCATCTCGTTATAATTTACTACAAATAGAAGTGAGCACATCTACTGTTTACAAGACATATTGCGGTGTATTCGCAATAAAAAGAATACAACGCAATTAAATACAATATGAAGTCGTAAACGTAAATCTTGGATGTTTGTCGTTCGCAAATGTTATTTAAATAGAAGATAGTCATGCAAAATAACTGGGTTTATGTAAGTTAAGGAAATAGTTATTGCAGGATTATTAGCTTTATTATGGTTTCAGGGTTGTGAGTCTGTCTGCCGTGAAGAATAATAATCTGCCAAGTATGAGTTGGACTCGAGTATGAAGGGTTCCGTACTGTATGGGAGCCCCATGGAAAAAAAATCACGTTTGTTGTATGGGAGCCCCTCTTAAATATTTATATTATTCTGTTTTTAGTATTGTTTGTTATAGCGGCAATTGAAATACATCGTCTGTGAAAATTTCAACTCTCTAGCTATTACGGTTCATGAGATACAGCCTGAAGACAGACAGACGGACAGACAGACAGACAGCGGGGTCTTAGTAATAGGGTCCTGTTTTAACCCTTTGGGTACAGAACCCTAATAAGGTAATTTTTATGTCATCATTTCAGTTATACGACATCCACTGCTGGACATAGGTCTCTCCAAAAAATCTCCAATTAGCTCGGTTGGAAGCAGCTTGCATCCAGCGCGATCGTGCGATCTTAATTAAGTTGTCTGTCTACCTTAAGAGGGAATATTCTATGCTACGCTTACCATTACGTCTCCACTAAAACTTTGCAACCTATGCATCGTTGTTGTTTCAGCCGTAGGACGTCCACTGCTGAACATAGGCCTCCCCAATTGATTTCCACTATCACTGGTTGGAACAACTCGTATCCAGCGCGATCCTGCGGTATTAATGAAGTACATAATATGTCCACCTTGAGAGTGAATATACTACGCTGCGCTTACCAGTGCGTCTTCACATAAAAAGTTTGCAAACCATTTTTTTTTATTGCGAATAAGTACGCGCTTTACCACCAACTCGCCTGATGGTAATCAACGTTGAGGTCAAAGATGAAGCACGCATCATTTATCACATTCCGTAAATACCTTTTACTTAGGTATTTATCTAAAAGTATTTTCTGCAAGTGAGCAATTCTCTTTGTAGACTTCGGTTGTTTTAACCGTTTAGCCATGTCAGAGGCCTTCGGGTGGTTTAAAACTCTGACACCAGGGCTAGCCACACGGCTCATACGAATTTACTTACTCGCATGTGTGCAAATCAAGTTTGCAACTAAAATGAATTACGAGTACATTTCTTCAAAAAGAATATAAAACTTAAAATACACAACGTACTTAGTTCATTATGACAAACAAAAACGAATAAAGCATTTTCCCTAATTCTATTACGAAACTTGGTACACAGGGGGTGCCACCACATACAATAACTAACTTTTAGCAAAATTAAAACACCAACAGTTACGGTATTTAAATTTAAAATTTAGGACATACCTGTGCAAATTACGAGACTGCACGATAAAAATTGGTTGTCTGTAAAGTCGGTTTACGGATGATAACATAATTTTACGTGTTAACGTCCATATAGTGCTTCTCTATCGCTTGTTCCGCGCTCTCGCTTGCACGCTCGGCTCAGACGGACTGTCACAATGAGTCATGCTTTTTTGTGCATGCAGCCATCGTTCTTCTATTTATAAGACGTTATCAAGTCTAAAACTGCTTTTGACGATGCAATGTATTTTTATAGACTGCAGCTTAGCTTGTAGTAGTTCGAAAAAATCGTTGAAACAATACTTACTTTGAAGAGTAATCATTATATTTTTGAGTACTTACTTCATCTATTTGTTGCTTTTAACCAATTTATCTGTACAGGGTAATTTTATTTCCAGTGCACAAACTTTGCTTACGGAAAGTATAATAAACAAACAATTAAACCTCTATTTTACTTTCACTCACTTTGGTACAACAATATTGAAATAACTTATATAACGAAAGTATACAGATAAACGGGGTAATCAATGTCACCTACTGAATACCTACGGCTGCGTCGCGAGACGTAGCTATTGTACCTACTAAGAACCGAGGGGGGCGAGTTGTACGCCGCGCCGACTATTTACCTACGGTGAGGGGCCATTGACCGGTAGCACTGACCTTGAGAGAGCTAGCTATACGTTTTAGGTAGTAGTTATGGTCTGGAGTGTAAAGTGCATGCAATTTAACTATTTTTGGGATAGTTAGACAAAAAAAATTATGAAAAAAAGTTGATCTTTTTATGAGCGAAATATGTTCTATTAATGATATCTATTGCGCGATAAAAATTTGTGCACTGAATAAAATGTCTTGCTGTATAGACACAGCCCGTCTTTTTCAATCAGTTTATTTTTACCCACGACGGAACGAAGACGGTATATGGTATATATGTTACAGTCATAGTGATTAAATAGTTATTATACATACTGTCTAGCCATTATATATAATATCTACTCAATTTAGATAAAGTGATAATTGACACAAAATTAATCACATTTACTAGCTATTTTATATAATATCTTCGAAGACTTGGATAATGTAATAAAACAAACTCGTAATAAGGACAGATGGTCTCTGGCGCTTCGCCGGCCGCTGCCGCGGCACGCTCGCTTCGCTCGCTCGGTTCGCGCGTTGTTGTCGCTGTTCAAACCTAACCTAACCTAGTAGGCAGATCAAGAGTCCAAGGAAACAAGCCGGGTCGTTGGGGAACATCAATAAACCAAATACAGAGCACATTCCACAAACGCAAGCGACAAGGGAATGAAATAGGAATTGTTATTGTTTTGTTACGAGCAATGAGCATTTTACGTTCCAAAATTTTACAATTGACACATAGTTTATAGATTCTTTAACTTTTAAAATTAAAGACAAATATTGATCATTTGTAAACAACTGATTATTTTTTCCTTTACTTGCGATAAGAACAGTAATAGTTTCATAGAAACGTTTTTTCATTTCATCTGCCATCAGCCAGCTTGATTCCTTGGACTCTTGATCTGCCTACTAGGTTAGGATAGGTTTGAACAGTGACAACAACGCGCGAGCCGAGCGAGCGAAGCGAGCGTGCCGCGGCATCGGCCGGCGAAGCGCCAGAGACAATCTGTCCTTATTACGAGTTTGTTTTATTACATTATCCAAGTCTTCGAAGATATTATATAAAATAGCTAGTTAATTTTGTGTCAATTATCACTTTATCTAAATTGAGTAGATATTATATATAATGGCTAGACAGTATATATAATATCCAGATTTATTACTTTGGCTGTAACATATATACGATATAGGGGTGAGAGGATGTTAGTTTATCTCAAACGTCATCTCAGCACCAACTTTGCAAAATGTAGTCAAAAGTCTGCAGTGCAGTCGCTACATTCGCGTAAGTGAACACTTTAATTCGCGGCACGTACATCGTTTTCGCGCGCCGCCGCGTGGCGTCAATTGCCGTGCGTCGGCTCCGCGGCATTGTGCGCGAGTGCAGCGTGATTTACTGGAGCTGCGGCAAAAAATGCACTTATACGGCAAAATGTGACAAATTTTTCAATAAATACTTTCTTTGTTGCAAGAATGTTTTGTCGTAAAAATTGTAAACATATTGAAATAATTGGCCAAGTGCGAGTCGGACTCGCGCACGAAGGGTTCCGCGCCGTATGGAAACCCCCCTTAGTATGTTTTTATTTTAATTTACTGATCATTTTTGAAAGGAATATACCCGGCATCTTCCTGTTGACATTATTAATATCGAGCAAAAAAAATCACGTTACTTGTATGTACCCTTTAAATATTTATTTTATTTTAAATTATTTATTAATTTTTAAAGAACATATTTAAATATTCTGTGAATATTTCAAGCCTCTACCTGTTACCATTATTAATATCGAGCGAAAAACGGCTTTAAATTCAGGTTTGTTGTATGGGAGTCCCCCTTAAATTTTAATTTTATTCTGTTTTTAGCATTTGTTCGTATAGCGGCAACAGAAATACATCATCTGTAAAAATTTCAGCTTCCTAGATATAACGGTTTATGAGATACAGCCTGGTGACAGGCAGACTGACAGCGGAGTCTTAGTAATAGGGTCCCGTTTTTACCCATTGGGTACGGAACCCTAAAAATGATTGTTTTTAATAGATTGAATTTGTTTAAACTGCACGTGTAATCAGTTGAAATTGTAATAAATTGATTTATGTTTACATACTTACCATTTTTTTAGAGGCCAAATTTTTCATAGATACAATCATGTATTTTATAAAAGTGATTTTTTTTATTTTATTGTATCGGATGTTTAAAAAGTAGAGTAAAATATGTTCAAATACTATACATGCTAAAATTACTTACACTACTACTACATAAAAGCAATTGGACCATCCACAGACCAGACCCTTGAAGATCTAAAGATAATCCAAAGTAGTACTTATTGTATTTTGTTGTAGTTATTACTCTATATAAGGATATCTACTTGCCCTGTATTAAAGCCAAAAGGAGGTGATTAAGACCGTAATATTTGTGAACAACGTTTATTATGGGGTCAACTTAAAATTCGAGTAAAGAAATTTACAGTTTTTTTCTCGAATTTAGGGTTGGCCCCAAAGCAAAAGTTGTTCATAATGATAGTCATAATCACCTTTTTTTGGCTTAGTACGACATTACTGGTCCTTATATTAACAGTTCAATGTGTATTATAAAACATTACTATAAAAGCAGTGAGGTTATATCTGGCATAAATTAAATGTCATAAAGCACACCAAAACCTACGAACAATACAAACTAAGCATTAACAGTAACTACAACGTTTTTCGTTGTGCTAATTTGTACCGTCACTGAAATTCAAATCGCACGTCATGTAGCAAGAATGTAGCTTATTTCCTACTTTCTTTAACTTAACAGAGCTATTTGGCTGTCTCTCCGAAAAACGTAATGGGCCAGTCAATTTGCGCTGCATCAAATTACTGCAGTAAGTCTCTCATTTTCTCATGCCGTGGTGCATTATTCAGTACCGAAGTTTTCTGAGATGAAACGATTGGGCAAAGATAAAAGGGAATTATTTTTTTCTTATTAAAATTAACGTGAAAATCAAAATAAAGCAACCAAGACATACAGGTCGCGGCATTTAACGGTAGCGCTGAGCGAACGGTAGAGGGGTTGACTGCGCATGGGTTTAGTATGGCGGTCACCGTGCGCAGCCATCCCCTGCACACTTCCCTCAGCGCTAGACTTAGGTGCCGCTAGCTGTACCTTTACATTTTTATGTATATACATTAGCAGAAAATAAGGTGACAAATCTTTATAAATATAAAAATTGTAGAATAACAAAATATTTACTTATTGGAATTCCTGGAAGGGATAAAATAGGGGAAAAAAGTTTGTATGAAAACTTTTCATAATCATTCGATTTCGATTTAAAATACAAATTATATTCCATAAAGTTACTCTTCTAGATACAACATTTTAACGGCATAACATGATAACATATCTGTAAGCTGTTATTTTACGTACTAAAAATACTATTCATAAAATATTACTTTGCTTTTACTTTATTACAATACTTAATTTATTATTCGTATTGAATTTCAGGTATCAATTGTATCCTATTTTATGTAGTGTAACAATTGATGAATCATATAACTGATAATGAATATAAGTGAAGTAATTGTCATTGCAAATAATAAAAATATGTTATTGTATTAATATTTATCTCAATCCTTCTACCCCATGCTATCTTAAAGACTCTTTTTCCTTCTGGCATGATGCACATTCCCTTCCCCTCCGATCCAAGGATAACCTTTCCCTTAAGACTCCTACCGCACGGTGTGAAACTTTTTACGGACGGTCGTTTGCCTTTCAGGCAGTCCAGTTATGGAATGCTTTGCCCGTTACTGTCAGAAAAGCTCAATCACTTAACATTTATAAAGATCAGGTTAAAAACCATTACCTGCAGAAAATGTTGATACTTTAATTTTGTAACTGTTGTTGTTGTTATTTATGTTGTTTTATGTAAGTAGTATATTTTAATTTATATTATGTATTAGTTTATTATTCAGTCATAGGTTTCTTTTATTATTATTTTTTCAAATGTAATGTTTTCTTTATTTTTAGGTATTTTAAGTATTTATATCAATTTTATTAGTATGTATGTTTATGATGTATTATCTAATTTTAATTATTTTTTTTTAATTAATGCGCACCCCGTCCATTATTTATACGCTTTCTGTCCTCTCCATCCTAAGGTTGCCTGGCAGAGATCGCTGTCAGCGATAAGGCCGCCCACTGTTACACTGTTTATGTATCTTTGTTTCTTCTTTTTGTTTATTTCTTGGTGTGCAATAAAGAGTTTATCTATCTATCTATCTATCTACCTAAAAATCATCAACTTAGCTTTTTCCATATTGATGCTAAAAATCCTCTGAAACTGTTACTATAGTCTCTACAACGTTCATTTAACCGAAGTACTCGAATGGAAACTCGATTTAACAACTTAATAAGAGCGAACGACGTCGATATAAAACTGGAAGGTATAAAAATAACTCGTTTAATAGCTTTTTGCATGGCTTGCGGAGGCAATATTCGATTTCTGTACCGAAACGAACCCAAACGCCACGATGTTGGTTTCGTCTCTGTAAATTTATTGTCACGCACATAAGTTTTGTATAAACGTATTGTATTTTAAGAGCGTATCGTGCGTAGACACGCTTCGCGAACAAAATGAGACAAAGGAGACGAGGGGAACGCAGCTTCGTATGGTGAAATCAACAGTAAAAAATCATAATAAAAATGATCAAGTCAACTTTTTAACGGTTTTATCTAGACACGCGGCAGCGTGTCCAGCCAAAGTGTTCAAAGAAAACTAGCGACGCAGCGGCCGTGTGTAATATTACACGAACCATTTGGAGCTACTTTTGACCCCCTCACAACTCAAAAACTATTTAGCCTACATACATGAAATTTGGCACATTTACTAAAGTCTGTTAGCTTATCAAGGATCCAAAATTTCATAAATTTTGCTCAATCAGTTATTGATATATTAACGTTTAAAAACTCGTGTTTCATTGACTGATTCACTCACTGATTCACTCACTGACTCACTGACTTATAGATCAAAAACCTAACCCACTTCCAGATGACCTAGATCTTGATATTTGGCACCAAGGTAGACTATCGGGCATATATAAAGGAAAAAATCTATATACTGAAAATTATTGATAATTAGTACTATTAACAAAGTAATTGTAAAATTTACCTAACCAATACTCCAATAAATGGCGGTAGCGTCGCGAGGCACTGAGATTTTCGATAGACGAAGCACGCCATTTGTGATAGTAATATAATAAATACTAGATAACTTTTTCAGAGATAAGTGTACTATGATAATCATGATGTAAATAATAATTATTTCTGAACAAAAAGTTATGATATCTCATCAAAAACATAAATGTGAAATGGGAGCCAAAGTGTCGCCACTGAAAGAATTGAGATCCAACACGGGGGCCAAGTGTTCTGTAGAAAATCCTAAAGTTTAAGCTACAAGAATATACCCTTATGTTTTTGATGAGATGTGATTTACAATACTATGGCTACTACTTAATACATTAAACATATTTAAACAATTATTACTTAAAAAAACTGCTTAAAAAATAAGATCTTCGTTCAAAATAGAGGTGACTTTGGACTTTTTTCGATCGAGCTCAGTTATTCCTTGTATGTATGCAAATGCTCTTCTTATTCTAGGAGATCATATTACTAGCCGCGGAGTATAAATTGTTGTTGTATGTATTTACTGTATTTATGTATGACTACGATGCGTTACTTTGCCATAGTGATAGCTGATAAATATCTCTTGTAGCTAAGCAATGAATTGTTCGATCAAAAGTTGTAAAATAAGAATAATTAATGTTTTGATTATATTAAGAGTGGTCAAAATTATGTGCGGTGAAAACTGCAGGAAAACGCTAGATGCCAGCCGCTTCCTACAAATCATATTAGACATTTATTGTTATTTAAGCATACTCGCATCTCCGGCAATGAACGTTGTGCAGCTAATATCATGATGAAAATGGCACGGTAATGATATCTAACAGTATTCCGTCTTCATACAAACGGTCGGAACGAGAATCATACCTACGCGCCTCGGAGCGGGGTAAATCTTGGTATCCTAGTCAGCGGCGGCGCGCCGTAGTGATGAATTAACATGTAGATTTGTAACTAGTAAACGTTTGATTTATTTTTTCAGGGTTTCTCGTTTTACTACGGAACCCTAAAACATCAAAAAAACCAATACGTATTTTTATTGAACGTTTCCTAGTTAATTCTTAACGAATTTCTTTTTAGGGTTCCGTACCCAAAGGGTAAAAACGGGACCCTATTACTAAGACTTCGATGTCCGTCTGTCCGTCAGTCCGTCTGTCCGTCTGTCTGTCTGTCACCGGGCTGTATCTCATGAACCATGATAGCTAGGCAGCTGAAATTTTCACAGATGGTGTTTTTCTGTTGCCGCTCTAACAAAAAATACTAAAAACAGAATAAAATTTAAGGGGGGCTCCCATACAACAAACGTGATTTTTAGGAGTTTTTTCACGCTATTAATAACGGCAAGGGAATGGGGCTCCCATACGGTACGGAACCCTTCGTGCGCGAGTCCGACTCGCACTTGGCCGATTTTTTGTAATGAATATAATAATAGATAGAAACTAGAAAGAGACTCAAGTAGGTAAAGTGTAAGTAGATGAAATTAAAATACTGAAGGCGGGCAGCCCTAGCACGTGATACGTTCTGCGTGGCCACGTGACGCTGTAGGTATATATTTCAAGGACAGGGCCGAGCCACAATACTGTTAGATACCATTACCGTGAAAATAGTGTTACCCAACCAAGCTATAATAAGACAAGTTCATCTAATAAGGGCAGTGGTAGACAGATGTCATAGTGAAACCAATGGAAAGGAGATGTGTGTAAGCCCCTTTCAATTGGTCCTTTCGACATTAGATAAGAAGGGTTTATGTCCGACAGAGGACATTCTGTGAACGATAATGATGATAATATTTTGGGTAAAGCGACTTATGAACAAACGTAATGAGTTCCACTTACAGATACCGAATTGTAAATTACTTGATATTAAAACCCGGGAGTTGTAATCTTGTTAATTTTTGGAAGTCTGCACATTAATTTCTAGATTTTTTCTTGAGGATTAAGTCTTTTGATTTATTCATTATTATATTTCCTTCTATGTTCTTTGACCTGTATCTGATGTTCAAAAGTGTACTTTTGTAGAATAAATGATTGAAAAATTGAAAATTGAAATTTATGAATTTGTGTTTAGTATTTTATTTTAAGTATTATTATTGTTGTATTAGAATGTGCATGTGTATATTGGTATGAATGCATATATCTTGTATATACCTGAATCTTTATTAATAAAATTATTATTTTTTAACGAATTTTTCCATTATCTTACACCCCGTCCCTTACCTTCCTCTATAATCCTTACCTCTCTTAATCAAGTGTGCCTGGAAGAAATCGCCGACAAAGCCGCCGGTTGTCGCACTATTTTAATACATTTTATTCTTTTTCTTGTTACATTGTTGATTGTGTGAACAATAAAGCATTTTCTGTTCTATGTTATACCTACTAATTTTACCCGTAGTTTTCAACAGATATTTATTTTCCTGGCTACAAAGTAGCCTATAAAATTATCCAATCTTTGAACTATTTCCATGCTAAGAAAAAAATGTTCAGTGCTTTGTTTAAAAATTAAAAAACGAACACACTTTCGAATTCGTTACATCAATAAGAATTTGAAATAAAATGTGCAAAAACTACTGAGTTCATTTGTACTCGTAAATAAGTTATGGTACGCCACTGTACTAGATTAACTTTTTAATGGCTTTCACGCATTCTGAGTGGGCTAACAAGAAGTTATGTATAGTTGCCAAGCGTGGGAGATCTACAATTCTACATGCTATTTAGTTTTGTATTGTTTCTTTAAGCTCGTTTTTATTTCATATTATAAAAGTTCAGCTATTTTTTAACCTACGACGAAAATACTTTTTTATGCTTGACGATGGCATCATCATAGTTAAGATTCTAGACGAATGGACGTATTCGGAAGGGCCTTTTTATGGTTCTGTACTGTAAAAGCGGGACCCTATTACTAAGACTTCGATGTCCGTCTGCCTATCTGTCACCGGGCTGTATCTCATGAACCATGATAGCTAGACAGCTGAAATTTTCACATATGACGTATTTCTGTTGCCGCTATAACAACAAATACTAAAATCAGAAAAATATATTTAAGGTGGCTCCCATACAATAAACGTGATTTTTAGAAGTTTTTTGCTCGCTATTAATAACGGCAAAATGAATGGGGCTCCCATATGGTACGGAACCCTTCGTGCGCGACTCCGACTCGCACTTGGCCGATTTTTGTGTTTATTTTTACACATTATTGAGTAAGTATTGTTACTTTTAACCCTCACTGAATATTATTTTGTATGCTTGAACCCATCGTGATTGGACAAACGGACCGATTTTGTTACACTTTGTTTTTTTTTTTTTTAATTTGATATTATTCAGACACTGTTACTAGACAGCTAGTTATCCATAAGATCATTACGATCTATTTTTAAAGCTTTCCATTTATTTTCAATTTTACACTTTATTTAATGAAATGATTTAATTTTATGGTGTTTCACACACTAAGATTTACCTCAACGAAATATTTTTTATGTTGTAAACATTTCAAAAACTAGCCGCGATTTGAACCTGCATTTCTTTAAGATTCCAGCCCAGACGCTTTAGCCAATTAAGCTAGATCGCTCAATTGCAATCCCGCCAAAATTTCCCTCGAACATATTTGTCCGAATTCCACTAAAACGTCCAACATCCGCACGTCGACCGAGCAATATGAACAAAACAGTTTTAATCTTACAATCCTCCTCAGTGCGTGAACGGAAGCATTCGAATCCCGCTGGTTAAGCCCACGTGGACAAAAGGCAAAGCCTTCAATGCTTCTGCACCGCCCAATCCCGCCCAGGAATTGTTTTAGCGGGACATATTTTATTCCCGCTTTTTCGTGTGTCGAG
The DNA here is from genome assembly GCA_964007245.1 of Hypomecis atomaria. NCBI lineage: Eukaryota > Metazoa > Arthropoda > Insecta > Lepidoptera > Geometridae > Hypomecis > Hypomecis atomaria. The sequence continues at coordinate 3,257,117 of OZ023296.1, read as the reverse complement.
GACGTGGGTTAGGAATTGTTCTTTCAGAGTTTGGTAAAAAACATGTATTATTTTAATTTCAATTATAAAAATTGGCCCTCTTACCACAAAAGTTGTTTGCACAATGTTTAACAGTACCTACACATTGCACGGTTAAACAGCAATGTTTAAAACTTTTGTGGAGGTGGGTTTCTATACGAGAGTCCAAATTTTAGAGCAAGTTGACTGTATTAAGGCGTGTCCTTCTATAACTTAAACTTAGGTGTGAAAAAAAAATCAGACAGTCCAGACAGCTTACCCACTGCGGGCGTGCATCAGTTTTATTATAGGTACATATAGGAGTACATCAGGTTCAAAAAATAACTAAACAGGTAGACAATAATGCAAAATAGATAATTATTTTTCGTAAAACATGGCAAATTCGCATCCCATCGTGTACAAATTTCGAATATTTGGCTCGCATTAATTACATTATTGTTGATTTTTCAAAAAGGGCTCAGCCGATTACTTTAAAATTTAACTACCTCGGGAGTATACCCTTTTAAAATAAAAAGAATTTTTCGATTCGGTTCACAGTAATCATTAGCGAAATCATTGATGAACAAACACAAAAAAACATACATACGAACATAGAAACTCCTCCTTTTTGGTTACGGCTTACATCTAGCGTGTTTGTGCTTGATAATATCGTCAGTTCACATGTATGATGTCTGGGCGGTCTAATGATAACAGGGTTATGTTATGATACCGCGGATCCACATGTGGAGCTGAGCTGTAGATCCAAGTGGAGGGAGGGGTTTATAGAAATGTTATTATTGTGATAAACATTTCAAAAATTGACGCACTCGCAGGATTTTAACCTCGAGTTTTGAGCGCGTCAAATTTTTAAATGTTTATCACAATAATAACATTTCTATAAACCCCTCCCTCCACTTGGATCTACAGCTCAGCTCCACATGTGGATCCGCGGATACTTTTATCTAAACCTAGTGTGTGAAGCACGATAAAAATCATCTAATTGATAGAGTCTGGCTAGCGAAAGTTGATACTAGAACTTTTCACAAACGTTTTAAATGACAACACTCGGTGATACCACTATCGCGGATTTACCCTTAAATTTGTGTATTTATAGCGGAAAGTACCTAAGCGACATTGTATTAAAAACAGTTTTTATAAATATACGTCATGTACTAAAGTCTACAAAATGAATCTTAGTATATCCTAGAATGCTCTTCAATAATCTTCATAGTATTGAAGTAGCTGATTAGTAGGTAAGCGTTGATAATCATTTAGAGGGCAATGCACAAAATCCTCAGTTTGGTATAATAATCACGTAATCAAAATACAGAAATTATTTAACGTGAATTAAAACCTACTCGGCAAATAAAAGCTTGAAATGTAAAAAATAATTTTAGCGAATCCCCAAACATTTGGAATAATCAGAATCGCGGTAATGTAATAATAAATCTAATAAACAATACTACGTCGTACGAGTGAGAAAAAGTATTCCCATCTCAGTTTAGGGATGCCATGCTGGTATTTTTTAAATTTGCCGCGCTTTTTCGGTATCAGCTTTTACTAGCCAGACTCTAATAGGGTTGTCAAAATATCTGCGGACCACAGACGTGAGACAGGCCTGTCAGGTTATCTTCAGGGTTGGCGGCAATCTTTTTAACGCATATTGTTAACCCTGTCCCAGATTCTTGGCACCTATCCCGGTAAAGGTCGCGTCCCGGATTATGTCTCGCCATATTTTACTTCAAGTGTCACTTTGCACGTTCGAGTTACATTTCATTTTTACGTCGCGATTTTTTACGTCCGACTTTAGTGTAAGTGTTGTGTATAGTGGGATTTGTTTGTGAAAAATGCCAGCCTTTGTGTAAAGTGAAGTTTATAGTTGTATTTTCTAAAAACCTGGTAGGACAGTGCGCAATAATCCTACATACAGATTTTTCGTTGTGAGATTTGTGCATGCTTTTAAGTAACATCCAGAAGAAGGATTTATTGCACTGTAAGCCTTTGTATGAAACATATTATATTCGTCTGTCTAAATATTCGTCCATGACCTGAAGATTTAATAAAACTAGAAAAACAGTGTCTTTCTCAGCAGTTGTATTACAAGATAGCAATTTATTATTTTCATCAATATAATCTATATAGATATTGCAAACATTTTTAGCTGTATAAAGAAAACAATTGGGAATATTTATGTGAAAAAACAAAACAAAACACAAGAAAAACAATAAAAAAATGGATGAAAAATGAACTGTCAACAGACGGCCTCGCTTGCCTGTTTTAATTATAGATATACATTATATTTTTTTAATTATTAGATCGTAGTAAAAACAATAAATATTGTTATTTTTCTCCTCCAATTCCAATGTGTGCTAACATTATACATTTACTTACTAAGTTAATTTACAAATGGCCATGACATGCTGTTCAAACCATGATTTTACTAAAACTTTGTACTACCTACACCTACACTACACTTTATTGCCAAGCCCTGGCTTCATAAACTTTGTACCTCCACCCTAAGCCTAAGTTCTCAAACAAGTAAAGATAACGTTCATTGGGGCGGATCCTTTAAAGGAAAGGTAAATTGAGATAGAGCTAGGTTCACTGGCTTACACAATTAATAAAAGCCTTAGGTTAAAGTCCCTATGTAAGCCGAAGTAAAGGGTGGCACTTATAGACAAAGAAAAGAAACACATTTTTGTTTCATTTCAATTACAAGTTCTGATACTCTGTCATGTTGATACTAGAACAAGTTTATATCAGCAATAACAATAAAATAATGAGTATTTGATATGAGACTGATTCCTGAAAGATATAATCTGAAGCTTGCAACAGGGCATTTTATAAATCTGCGTGTTTCATCATTGACCACAACATCTCTTACCATCAGGTGGGCTAGTGGTGTTCAAGTAATAGGTACTGATTTACTTCTATTTGTGATAAAAAAAAAACAATTAAGACTCAGTCCAGTAATCTTACTCTGAGTTTATTCGTAAACAAAAACTACAATAGTCTTTTTTTTATCTCTACATAATTTTACACAGCGCTCTTGGCGAAAGAGGACTAGCTAACAAAAATGTAAGGAAGTAATTTTGTTCAGAATTATATTTTTTCATGTCAATTACATCGTTTGAATTAAATAAAAATCGAGTTCACGTTATAAATCCCGAGTAAATAGGTATCTTCTAAGTAAGCGTGCTAAGCCTTAGACCGCTTAATTATCTGCTTAACACCAGGCAGTATGTAGTCAAACGCAAACTTGATGAACTTATTTGAAATAATAAAAAACCCGCCCCGGCTTCGCACACGTGTATTATACAAATAATCTATCGTCTTCAATAACTCTCTCTCTTTTAGAATAAAACTGCATCAAAATCCTTAAGCATACATAGGGACAGACAGCGGGAAGCGACTTTGTTTTATACTATGTAGTGATAAATATAGAGGTAGATTTCACTTGAGATTATTGAAAAACAATCGGCCAAGTACGAGTCGGACTCGCGCACGGAGGGTTCCGTACTGTATGGGAGCCCCCCTTGAATACTTATTATATTTTAATTTTATTATTTATTATTGAAGTTAATATAAAACTAAATATTCTGTGAAAATTTCAAGCACCTACCTGTTACCATTATTAATATAGAGTGAAAAACGTCTAAAAATTCAGGTTTGTTGTATGGGAGCCCCCCTTAAATATTTATTTTATTTTCTTTTTAGTATTTGTTGTTATAGCGGCAACAGAAATACATCATTTGTGAAAATTTCAGCTGCCTAGCTGTCATGGTTCATGAGATACAGCCCGGTGACAGACAGACAGACGGACAGACGGACATCGAAGTCTTAGTAATAGGGTCCCGTTTTTCCCTTTGGGTACAGAACCCTAAAAAATCAACATAGGCACGGTAATGATAATAGCCGTGGCTTAGGGTATGTACCGCATGTATTGACATATTATATAGAGTTCCACTATAGATTGATAAGTTTTTGGAAATAAAAATTGGCCAAGGACGAGTCGGACTCGCGCACGGAGGGATGTATGGGAGCCCCGCTTTTAATTTTATTATTTATTATTGAAGTGTTAATATTCTGTGAAAATTTCAAGCACCTACTTGTTACCATTATTAATATAGAGTGAAAAACGGCTAAAAAATCAGGTCTGTTGTAAGGGAGCCCCCCTTAATTTTTAATTTTAAGGTAAACGTACCAATGTACGAACGTTTTTGAACTTCGCCGACTTTGCAGTAATACTACGCTGATACTAATAGACTTACAACAACAAAATGAATATGACCAGGTTGGGCATTTATCTGAGTTTTATAATAATTAAACTTTTTCTAATTTGTTTTAGCTTTAATAGGAATTAATATCCAAAATGTAAAAAAATACCCAAATGTACCAAATCGCGGACGATTTGTCCTAATGCGCGGAAAGTCGTCCCAATTCCCGGACGTTATACGAAATTGAACTCTATTTGCTGTATGTTAGAATTTAAAATTGCCCTAATAATGTATTATTATTTGTATGAAATTTAAAATCTTGGATAAATTGCCCCGATTCTCGGACGCTACACGAATTAGAACTCTATTTACTTTACATTAGGATTTAAATTGCCTTTATTTTGTATTATTACTTATTAGATCTCGTAAATCTAAGAAATAATACTTTACATGCAATAAAATATAATATTTCAAACAAAACAATAATCAGATTATGAAAAAAATTGCTGAAACGTTAGGTAGTTAACACAATGGCACTGGTATAGGAACCGTATTTAGTCCGTGGCAATATAAACGGCTTTAATGATCCCCAAGGAAATGTGTTCAGTCTTCCCATGCCAAATGAAATGCGTACTCTTGTATAATTATATCCCACAGGTCTGTATTAGGCGTCTTAGGTGACACATTTGTGTAATGATGATCTCACTGTAACTAAATTAGATACCAGTATTTAAAACAACCTAGTAGTATAGTTAAACCTTTAAAACACGGCGTACTCGTACCTAAATATCACAGAAGTGGCGCAACATCTGGCGGTCGAAGAATTAAAGCTTTTAGTACAAGTAAAAAACAAGAAAGTAAAGTAGGATCTGACTCAAACGCCCACTGTACTGTGTGGGACTGTCCCAATACAAATGAGAGAAGAACTGAAGTACTCGACTTCATCTTCAGAAATGTCTGAAAATGTTGAAATGTTAATGATTCAAACCATGGCGCGTTTACTTTCGTAACGCCTTAGGCATTAGTTATCGACATCACACTGGCTTCAAGCAATATCTCTTAAACAATCAATGAGTGGCGCGTGGCAACTGATAAATACTTTGGTTCTGAAGCACGAACCTGAAGCAAACTGACATAGCAACTTTTAGAAATGAACTCAAAATAGCTGTATAGAAGAACCGCTAGATCAAAGCACGCAACTGTTGCCGCAGGAAATCGTGACCATGACAGAAGTCTTGATACAGCCTTTGATAAAGAACTATGAAAAAGCTTGCCCGTTGAAAAATGAAAACTTTAATTCTACAGATCTAAAAAAACCGATAGTAGAATAATAACCATGCTAAGAAAAAAGGTCAGAAATCTTTTCAACAAAGCTATGAGCACCGATGCACCAGTGAACTGACAAGAGTATACAAATATGCGCCACCTATTCAAGGTAAAGGTAAAAAAAAAGCTAGAAAACTTAAGGAAAACGTATAGCAACTCTATTCAATCTAATAGTGAAACTAAAAAACTCGGGCAACAACATAGCAGAAACGCTTTCTAAAGAGGGTACGAGAAAACAGATTGAAGACGAGGCGATAAAACACTGTAAGCCGACAGCGTCGGAAGTTCTCAGGTTCCTGCGCCGTGATAACGAAAAAAAACAGAATATGTGGAATAAAAGGAAGGAAATCAGGCACTCTAAAGCTGCTTTCCTAAATCTGAATAGAAACACAACAAAGACCCATTGAAGTTTTAGAAGCAAGACTTATGGTAGGCCTCATAACTAGTCACTGCAACTTAAATAGTAACTTGTACTAAGAGCTGAGAGCTTGAGAGCTGAGCGAGAGCCTGAGAGCCACTGATAGCCAACTTTCTCGTGGCTGATCACAGAAAACACTAGAATAATTAACAGATTGCATGACACTTCTCCATTGTCATCAGTTTCGTAATCTATATCGTTATATCATTTCATATATCATCGACGCCATGACAGTGTAAACAATAACAACAGCTCCGCGTATTTTTGTCAAATTAAATAGATAAAACTACCATTCCTACAAAATAGTCGACAAAATACAAAGCTCAGTGATTAATCAACATGAGAAAAATATAGAAACTATTTACAAGTGCCCATAACAACAAAAAACAGTGATCGAAAACAGTGATCGAATCGAATGTTCGACAGAGGATCGCTGTTACGCCGGACTTCATCAGAAACCTTAAATTATAACAAAGTGTTCGTGAAATTAACTTAACTAAAACTGCAGTGAACTACGATCAAAATTTTCCGAAATTAAAGTGAATAACCTAAAAGTAAAAATAATCACAATAACACGAAAATATGCTGACGAATTTGCCACGCCATCTATTGAAAACTGACAGTACCGCTTCAGTGCATACGTAATTAATTACGCCATACTGCAACTTTCGACCTACCTTTGACCCACAATCAATGTGTTCAACATAATTCGCCACACATCAAGGTAGAGGGCGCTACTATTAAAATTCCCGAAACCCGTTATTTCTTCACTATACCTGGTGATTGGTTAAACACAATTTCTGCCAGAGGAACGCAGTACTGAAAAAAGTTATACACAAAAATGAGGAGCTGTGCCGCGTGTTTGAAACACGTTAGCGTTCTAGAAGCTATAAATTGTACAAAATGTAAACTACATTTTCACTTTGCCTGTGTAAAAATATCAAAATCACACTATAAAGCCCAGCTCCAGCATCTGGAACAAAACTGGGTTTGCCCAGAATGTCTCAATCTTACCCGCCGCTCTCGCGTCAGACAAGACGACACTCCAATACGAGGAATTATCCTTAACTCTACCATGAATGATACCCGAACCTCAATAGACGACCAGATTCTCCAAGATAATTCGGTGTATGGAGATACTCTATGCCCAGAAACTACATTTTCTGCACCGGAAAAAAGCAGTATCACTTTAGATCAAATAAGCAGGCTACTGGATCAAAAACTACAAAGTAACAACGAGCTAATCTTAGCAAAAATATCCAAAACTATACAAGAAGAAATCCTTTCCGCTATCGGTAAACTTGAGTTCGAGCTAAACTGCCACAAACAAAATTCAAACCTCGTACAAACAAAAATCCAAAACGAATTGCATAATGTCAACCAAAAAATCCAGAACCTAGAAGTTGAAAACGAAACTCTCAAAAGATATATATCCAACCTGAACAAAACGAGCGCTACAACCTCGCCGGACATATCTACCTTCGAAAATAATAAAAAAATCGTACTGTATGGGCTCCACGACTACGGAGAAACCGAAACGGAAAGCGAGCTACAAGAAAGAATAATAAGAGCTTTCATGGAAATACTAAACGTGAATATATCAGGATACATAGAAGAAACTACTCGCATTGGCAAGAAAGGATATAGCCGACCGGTTATCATCGAACTAATAAGCAAGCGAATGACTAAATACATCCTGCAAAACAGTCGCACCTTCCGCAACACTGACTTGGCAATATCCGAATACTTAGGAAAAGAGCAATTGGAGAAGAGAAAACTATTAAAAGAAATACTAATTATGGAACGTAAAAAAGGAAGACATGCCGTAATACGCAACAACAAACTCTACATCGACAGAAAAGAATATCTAGAGGACGTGACAACGAATAAAAATAGCCCAGAACATAATATAGATACCGACTCCCAACAAACCTCGATACTCAACTCTTCCTCACCCATAACCGAATATCAAATTAATGAATCAAGTGTAGCCCAAAATAAAATAACGAAAGAAACGACAGACACCTTAAACTATGCGAGGGCAGCTTCAAGTCCTACACCGAATAAAACAGAAATCCCGATTAGACCAGATCCACCTGAGAACAAAAAAAACCCAAACACTACAAAATCAGCCAAAGTCAAGATACAGAAACATAAAAATCAGACATTTCGCATCTAAGTTTATAATAATATTTCAAAATACGCGAAGTCTCAAAAATAAGGTACACTTACTGACGAATGCTATAGAAGAAGAAAACGACCCCATCGAAGCAATATGCTTATCTGAAACCTGGATCACGGACGAACAGAAAGGATTAGTACAAGTACCGAATTACGTCTTTGCAGCGGGTTTTTACCGGAAAAACCACTCGCATGGCGGCGTCGCCATCCTACTTCACCAAAACGTCGACTACAAAGAAAGACCTGATATAGACGAGCTTTCAGTGGAATACATAGTGGAATGCTGCGCAGTTGAAATACCGAAACAAAATGTTATACTAGTATCCATATACAGAACAGATCGCAGTATTGAAACTTTCTTTAACTTTCTAAACTCTCTATTACAGAAACTAAAAACAATAAAAACAAAAAAACATCTCATCATTGGAGGAGATTTTAATTTAAATAAACATAAAAACTCTTGCCATTATCAAAAACTTATAAACACAATGTTAGAACACAATCTCCATCAACTTATAACAAAATCAACTAGAGTTACCGAAAAAACTGAAACTTGCATCGACTTGCTATTCACGAACCACTATGATAAAACTCAAATAGCGACTACCAAAAATTACGGTATCTCAGACCATAAAGCGTTGCATTATAGCTTTGACACTGAAATAACCTACTCCAATACTGACAAAACTATCACTAAAAGATGTTACAACGAAAAAAACATGAACAAATTCAAAGAAGCTATAAGTAAAATAGATTGGAACAATATAATACTTGAAGGACGGACCATAAACGAAAATTATAACGATTTCGATGATAAAATAAAAGAAACATTAAACCTTACCATACCTATAAAAACATATAAAATAAAAGCTGAAATAAAAAATAACTGGTTAACTAAAGGTCTGAAAATATCCTGCAAACACAAAAGAGTACTTCAAATACTTACTAATGATAGATTCATTAGTAAGTAACTGCAAAGTTTTGAAATCTCATCGTAAAGTATATCAAAAACTCCTAAAAATATGTGTCAAAAGAGCAAAAAAAATATATAACATAAATAAAATGGAACACTCAAAGAATAAAGTAAAAACAATGTGGTCAATAATAAAAGATGTAACCAATAAAAATGTAAATAGAAGAACATTAATAAAAAATATTAAACTTAAACACAACGGAAATATATTAGATGAGCCTAATATGGTAGCTAATACATTCAATGATTTTTTCGCCACAATCGGTAAAACAAAACCCTCAAACCAAACCGGCAACATAATTCCACCTACCACAAACTCCATGTATCTTTCCCAAGTTACAGAGCAAGAGGTATCTAAAATGATACAGAAACTACCCAGTAAACAAAGTTGTGGAGTGGACGAAATACCACCAAAATTAGTAAAACTCTGCGCCAAAGAATTAACTTCACCTGTCACCAAACTAGTAAACCAATCATTTGAGGAGGAATGCTTCCCAGACAGATTAAAAATAGCAAAAATTAAACCAATTCTAAAAAAAGATGGAAAAGGTACTGATCCAAGTAGCTACCGGCCAATAGCTTTACTACCAACATTTTCAAAAATATTCGAACGCGCAATATCTGACCAGCTTTACAAGTTCCTCGAAAAATACAAACTCCTCAGTGAAAATCAATTTGGCTTTCGGAAAAAATCTTCGACATCCTTAGCAATTTATAAATTTATTCAACACATACTAAACAACATACGCGACAAATACCATTCAATTGCACTATTACTTGATATGACCAAAGCATATGATAGAGTCTCCCACGATGTCTTATTCGAAAAACTATTTAAAATTGGAGTCAGAGGAAAGCCTTTTAACTGGTTGAAATCATTTTTAAAAGATAGGAAGCAATTAGTTCAGATAGAATACCACAGCCAAAATGACAAATCAATAAAAATAGCTACATCAAAATTATTAACAGTAAACTCCTCAATCCCCCAAGGCAGCGTGTTAGCATGTGTTTTATTCCTGATTTACATTAATGACCTTCCAAATATAACAAATTTCCCATGCATACTATTCGCCGACGATATCTCTTTCCTATTTAAAAGCACATCTGACCCAAACACACTCACCCAAATTAAAAACACCTTTTCCGAAATAAAAACATGGCTATCGGCCCATAATCTAGAAATAAATACGAAAAAAACGAAATTAATACAATTTCTACCATATCAAAAAAAGACACTTGACCTTACCACCTTAAAAAAATCACTAAATCTCGAAGACGTCCATGAACACTCTTTCCTGGGTCTTAACTTAGACCAAAACTTAAACTGGAAGTCACACATTAAAAAAATAAAAACTAAATTATCACAATTTATATACGCTTTGGCAAAACTGAAGTCCAACACCAATGAAGCAACCGCCACTACAGCATATTACGCATACGCTTACTCCTGGTTACGATACGGTGTTCTCTTGTGGGGTAATAGCACTGACGCTAACACACTATTTACAGCACAGAAAAAATGTATCCGGATTATAGCTAACATAAAACAAAGATCAAGCTGTAGACCTCATTTTATACGTCTTCAAATCCTTACACTCGTAGGCATTTATATTCTAGAAACAGCTACATTCGTAAGAAAGCACTTAAACCTATTTAACAAAAGCACCAATCCTCGGCGACATAATAAACTGTTACTCCCCGAACCCAAAATGGAAATATACAGAAATGGCCCTGAATACATGTCAATTAAAATATACAACAAAATCCCGGATTCCATAAAAAACGAACCTTCTGATAATTCTTTTACAACCAAATTGCGCCACCTTTTAATACAGAAATGCTATTATGCCCTAGACGACTTCTTTGAAGATAAAGTATAGGACTAAAACTTGATACCGGTTTTACATAAGATTAGTTAGTTTCTAGATAAAGATTAAGAATAAGTAGATTTTATATAGGCATTAAATAATTAAATAACTAGATTTTCAATAAATGTATATTCTAAGATTAGCTAGGTTTTTAGGTAGTAAATATAGAGATATATTTCAAAATTATATTAAACCTGCGACTCGAAGTATTAGGTAATTAAGGTAAAATAAGTTTCTTAGATACAAATATTCTTGTTATGAATGACTACATTTTTAAAATTCTGTCTCCGATATCCGCAATATATTAAGTAATTTAGGTTAAATAAGCTTTTTTAGATATGAATATTCTTGTAATGTAATGACTACAACTAAGATTCTGTCTCCGATATCTTTTAAAATTTTTTTTCTTACTGATTACACTTTCTGGTACGATTGTATAAAATTATGCCACACCCTATCAAACAGGGTATACATGTAAAAATTAGAATTAGTTTCTATGTACATGTGTTTTGCATAAATAAATAACTATAACTATAACTATAACTATACCATCCAAGCCACTGCAGCAGTTGTGCCAGTGGTCTAGAGCCACGCTTTCTTAAAAAAGAAATGCACAAAACACCCCACGCGGGACGAATTACGCCTCCACACAGAAAAAGAACAAATTACATAGTAGTAATTTTTCTTCTAATTTTAACTATTTATCACCATCACATGTATATAGAGGTATAAGAAGATTCGGTTGTAACTTAGAAAATCAAATTGTTTTATTATATTATAATCTTAATCCCTACTTTTTAGTTCTATAGTTGATCATTGTGTTATCTATATAATAATTAACTTTGTCAAAAAAATGGCTGAATCACGAGATAGATTTTAACTCTGACACTATGGACTAGCCACCCAGCCCATACGAACTTACTTATTTACTTTTTACTACTTACTTATGACAAATCCAGTGTTTGTTATTTTCTATGAAACACCAAAAGTTTAGTGTTTCATAGAAAATAAAAACATAATATCAAAATCTAAGCACAAACTTTTTTACTTAAGATAATCTTTTAAACATTATATAAAAATACTGAAGCTTATGCTTCAATATTACAATATGGTTTTAAATAAATATTATAAATCGATCAAAAAAATTAAATTTTCTTTGTCAGACAAAAGTAAGCAATACTAAAGCAGACTAGATACAACTATTGCTTGAATCAGTCCAAAAAATTCTAAATTAAAAGGAATAAGACGCAATCGAACTATAATAATTGAATTTTTCACGGTTTTTAAAACGATGTTCTTACATGCAAGGAAAAATGAGACTTATTTCAAGGCAATAAGGTCGAGATCCGAACTTTGGTACAACGGGTATTAAAGAACTGATATGAGTCCCACTTCTCGGACGGAAAATGTGATTATTGTCCGTGCATTAGGACAAGTACGGGTTTAGTGAGTACCAGTAGGCGGATACACAAATATTATAAACTAGCTGACCCGGCGAACTTTGTTCTGCCATATTTTCTAAATTCAAAGACTTTGTTTTATGACAAAATAAAAAAATAAATAATCAATAGCTCCTATTTTAAATAGAACCATATATTGAAATAAAGTTAAAATTATACGACTGTATTCATCATATTCATTTGTTGATTGAGAAATATTGAAATACATTTATTTGTACCTAAATAAACAAAATAAATTTTATGAATAATGTGACACACTTTATTTACCTAATTATGGTAATTAAATACTATTCCTAAAATTATTCTTATGTTAATGCCTTGTAATGTACAATATTGTTGGTTTGTCTTTTTGGCGAAAAAATCTATAAGGCCGATGGTTTGCCGACTCTTGAGCACGCAAAGTGCAACTGTCTAAATCCTGGCAAATCTAATGAATTTAGAAACTCAGTTGGATGGAGTGGATCGACTTCAATGAATGTATGTCCATCAATTTTACTCTGAATGTTTATATTTAAATCATCTACAACATCCTTATTTTTTGCTGCTAAAATGACTCGTTTGCTCAACCAAGCATGATTTTTTTAGTTCACAACAATATTTTTAAACAGTTTTAATATTAATTCTTCCCTTGAAATTGTGAATTCATAAAAAAATCGTGGAAATGAAATAAGGCCAGTAGTAGCGTCAACAGGAACTTTGCCATTTCCAATGTCTAATAATGTATTTGAATTTTGCAAAACATTTTTGCCGATAAGTAATTTTGCAACTCCACTCGCATATTGGTTGTTAATTTGATTTTTTTACGAATCAAGAATTTATTTCATCAACAGAGTTGTTGATATGCATGTTGGGCCATGCTAGGCATTAGCTTAAGAGACCGAGTCCGTAATAAGGAAATCCGACGACGGACAAAGGTTGCAGATGTTGGAGGCCGTATTGCGCGACTCAAGTGGCGCTGGGCAGGACACGTGGCCAGACGTGATGATGGAAGGTGGAGTACATCTTTGACTGAGTGGCTTCCAATAGCAGACAGGCGTTCCGTAGGCAGACCACCAGCCTGATGGGTCGACGACATCAGATCCATCGCAGGACACGCGTGGATAAGGTCAGCCCGAGACAGGGAAAACTGGCACGAGGGAGAGGAGGCCTATACCCAGCAGTGGGTCGATACAGGCTTATGATGATTGTGATGTTGATATGGGAATGACTGGTAGCATTTGGCGAAAATCACCAGACATTAGAATCATCGCAACTCCGAAGAGGTTCTGATTGCTACGTAAATCTTTTAATGTTCGATCGAGTGCCTCTGATGCTCGTTTGTGCGACATCGTACACTCATCCCAGATAATCAATTTACAATTTTGCAGCACTTTTGCCATTGCCGAAGTTTTGGATATATTATAGGACGGTTCATCTATTGTTTGCAAATTTAATGGCAGCTTAAGCGTAGAATGCGCAGTACGTCTACCTTCTAACAATGTAGCAGCGATCCCGGATGAAGCTAGGGCTATTTGAACTTCAGCCCTTATTGTATCTAATATTAATGAAATCAAGTAAGTTTTACCAGTTTTACCTGGTACATCATAAAAAATCCTCCGAAATTAATCCTTCATTGCCATCATTTACTGCTTTTATAATAGTATCGTAAGCTGTTTGTTTGATTCAAAACATTTATGTCATATTGCCGTTCTAGTTCAAATTCTCGATTTAATGCATCGTGCATGAGTCGATTAGGTGCAGGCATTCCTAATTGGTGCAGCATCTTGCCGGACATCATCGTGCACAAATCTTCTAATGATATTAATACCTCATTATGTATTTTTGCGCAAATTTCAAGTTCAGGATTTTCTGTTATTAAGCATATCCTATGCAAAATGTCTTCTGCCGTATGGCGTCTTTGTATTTGTTCCCCAAATAGCAGGTTGTATGGCAATAAGTGATCGAATTAATAAAAATTAGATTTTTTTTTATACAAACATTGTCCTGGCTATAACAAACACAATAAAAAAAGAATTAGCAAAATCGGTTCAGCCGTTCTAAAGTTATGCGCGTACATACATTTCGCAGATTCATTTTTATAAATATAGAAGAAGATAATCAACAAGATTATGTCTAGATTATAGGTTATAATATTGGGTAATTTATCTAAGTATCGTAATAAAATAGCACAGTTACCGTATCACATTACACAACTAAGAAATGAACTAAAGTTGATGACAGGGTAGGCACCATATTCAGCTACTGAATTAACAGATTAACGAAAATTTTACGACACCGCACTTTTGAGATCATTTGGTTTGGACACTATTACACTACGTGTACAGTTTTGCCTGAATAATACTTTAAAAAATAACCAAGAATTCATTGTCATTCATAAGATTAAGTTAAACTTTCGTAGAAAATTACAAAAATTAAAAAACCGAGTAACGTCCGCGTTCTGGGACTCGTCCGCAATTACGTACGTTTACCTTATTCTATTTTTAGTAATTGTTGTTATAGCGGCAACAGAAATGCACCATCTGTGAAAATTTCAGCTTTATAGCTATAACGGTTCATGAGATACAGCCTGGAGACAGACGGACAGCGGTGTCTTAGTAATAGGGTACCGTTTTTACCCTTTGGGTACGGAACCCTAAAAAGAAAGATTTGGTAGATTTCTACCCGAATCCAAGCTATCGTTTCCACATCAAATAGTTACCTAAATCAAACATTGACTGAATCCATTATTAGCATCTCATTTCCGGTGTTTCCCTCCGTGTTTCTCTTTTACAAATAATTCAATGGAAGCGGAAACAATTGAACGTTTATATCCCTATCAATCTTCCGGATCAACGTTATCACGAAGCTGACTCGATGACTGGCACTGAAGGTCCTGTTTTATGATTTTTTACAAGTCCACAAGTATTTTATCGACTTCCAAAAAGGAGGAGGAACTATGTTCGTCTGTATGTATTTTTTTTTTGTGTATCCTCCTCCTCCTCCTTGAGTCGAATTCCTCATGTCTGAGGGTCGTGACCACCACCTCCCAAAAGCTTCTCTTTAACAATCCTGCGCCATCGACCTCTATCCTCGGCGGCGTGGAGCGCCTCGTAAACTGACGTGTACAGCGTGGTGCGGATCTGATCGGACCAACGCATCGGGCTCCGACCTCGTGACCGCCTGCCGTCGACTTTCCCCGTAACCATTAGCTTTTCTAAGTTGTCTCCGTCCTTCCTAGCTATATGGCCAAAATACTCAAGGACACGTCTAAGGCAGATGGTCGAGAGTCTATCCGTGACCCTGAGCTGTTTTAGAATTGATACGTTGGTCCGATGAGCTGTCCATGGTATTCTAAGCATCTTCCTCCAGCACCACATCTCAAAAGCATCAATTCTTCTACGGTCCGCTGCTTTCAGGGTCCAGGTATCCGCGCCATAAAGAAAAATAGAGAAGACCAGAGTCTGGACCAGTCTCATCTTCGTTTTCAGACTTATCCCTCTATTCTTCCAGATTTTATCGAGCTGAGACATAGCATTCTTCGCCATCCCGATACGTCTTCGGACATCACGCTTGCAGGAGCCATTGCTACTGATGTTAGAGCCAAGATAGAGGAAATCGTCGACAGTTTCTAAATTGGGTATTCCACTGAAGTTCAGTATCTTCGCTCGATCTACTACCATGACTTTTGTCTTAGACCGGTTAATAGAGAGCCCTAGGTTGTTACTGATCTGCTCCATTCTATTAAGTAGATTCACCATTTCAGATTCGTCTGCAGCTAGAAGTGTCGTGTCATCAGCGTAGCGGAGGTTTGTAATTTTGACACCGCCTATGCTCACGCCTCCATCCCAGTTGTCACACGTATGACGCATTATAAACTCTCCATATGCATTGAATAAGATGGGAGACGCAATGCAGCCCTGACGAACACCTTTGCCAAAACAGAAAGGCAGCGACTCCACTTCATCAACCCTGACCACACCCTCACTACTATGATAAAGAGCTTGAAGTATCGCTGTCAGATGCCTCGGTACGCCTAATGCAGTGAGAACCTCCCACAAGCAGTCCCAGCTAACGCAGTCAAACGCTTTGCTGTAGTCCACAAAACACAAGATAACCGGCACATTATACTCGTAAGCTTTCTCAATTACCTGTCTTACATTGAGTATTTGTTCACGTGTGCCCTTACCCTTAACAAAACCGGCCTGCTCCTGAGGAATTTGCTGATCCAGATAGTGGCGGATACGGTTGTTAAGGATATGGAGCAGAGCTTTGCTTGCATGGGATATGATGGCTAAGGTGCGATAGTTGTCGCATTGTTTAGTCGAGCCCTTCTTGTGGAGCGGTAGAATAATCGACTTCGTCCAGTCTTTTGGCCACTCACCACTAGCCCAAACCTTATTGCAGATGGTATGTAACACATCGACACCTCTATCACCTAAGGCCTTTAGAATCTCAGCTGATATCGCATCAGAACCCGGAGCTTTTTTAGTCTTGAGGGCGCCAAGTGCCGCGACTTGCCGCGTTTTTTGTGTATGGTCATCGATATTTTCGCCAATTGGGAACCGATTAAAAAAAATCTTTTTTATTTTGAAAGAATATACTTTCGAGGTGGTCCCATTTAAATTTTATTTAAATCGGCTCAGCCAATTTTGATAAATCAACAAAAATGTACATGAATTTCACATCGATTCGTGAAAATTATTCAAATTCTGTACACGGTGGATGTCGGTGTTGCAATTTTTTGCGAAAGATAATTTTCATTACTTTTTATTTCAAGTAGTTAACTTATAATAAACGGATTCTTGATCTTCTATTTTTAATTCGGAATCGAATTCAAAATGAAAATAGAAGGGGAAAGATGTATGTCCACCTTGTACGACATGACAATCTAATGAAAATCATAATTTATGTAGAAGGAAAATTCGAAGGAATGAGAGGAAGGGAAAGATCATGGAGGGCATCTTTAGATCAGATTAATGTGAAGGTAGGATTCATGTCGGAGGTGAAGAAACTGGCTTAGGACCTCGAGAGGTGGAAGTTGATTCACCGACAAGAGCCGCGCTCTTAAATTCTGAATGAATGAACTAGTAAATAACTAGAATCAGAAATGACGAGATCCGTAGAAGAACCAAAGTTGCCGACATAGCCCAGCGTATTGGCAAGTTGAAATGGCAGTGGGCAGGACACATAGCACGGACGACTGATAATTGATGGGGTCGAAAAGTTCTCGAATTGAAACCACGTACCGGCAAGCGTAGCGTAGAATGTTCTTAACCTAACCTTACTACTCTATCGATTGTAGATTTTGCAATTGCCAATACTGTAGACTATATTTACCCGTTTTCAAGCATAAGTTTTAGTTCCTTCAATAACTGACCTGGCTAGTCCCCTCATATAAAGTATGTCAAATCTATCGCTTGTGAAAAAAGCTCTTACTTGATTGATCTGTCTTTAGAACTATTTGTGTCTGTGATTTCTCTCCTCAGATCAAGGCTTGGAGCATCTCATTGAATGCCTTGGACTACTATGCCTGATCACAAAATATAAGATATCATTATAATTATTTTAACCGCATAAAACGTGGAAAAAAAGGTATAAATATTATTTTGTATCAATTTCATCAAGCAAGCATTAATATAAAAATATATTACATACAATAACTTGCAAAATAGGCTGAACTACAATGAGTAGGGCTTAAAAAAAATAAACACAGCAAGTAAATTTTATAGATTGTTTCAAACAAAACGCAAACTACATTTTATGTATTTTTCAATTTTAAAACTTTATATATATTTCACTGAGTTTGCAAATGAATTTGCAAATAAAACTGATTTTGATGACACAGCCTTTGTGATATATTTCTGATGGTGGTTTTGGGATGCATGCATTTTTTTAAGTAACAGTTTTGTGATACTACATGTGAAGTCACGTTACGCACTGCGGTTAAAAAGATATTATCCATCCATCCATCCATCAGCCATAGGACGTCTACTGCTGGACATAGGCCTCCTCTATGGATCTCCAATAAGACCAGTTGGTAGCGGCTTGCATCCAGCGTGATAAGTTATCATTAATTTTGTAAAACTTTTTTTAAAAAAATCTTAGATTATTTTGAATTAAGAAATAAAAAAAAACACACTGAACTGCTATACTAAAGGGCTTGTACTAAAACCTGCCAGACAGAAAACGATGTCATCGAAAGTGGCAGATCAGTTTACCTGAAACAAAAACTACATGTTAGCTAAATAAATTATTCGAACTAGAGATACAAAAATAATTTATAGACATTCAGGCATTTACAAAGCTGGAGGCAATAAAGTGACATGACCGAGTTTGGCAGGTATAATAAATTTTAATTTAATTTATTTAGGAGATCCGTAACAAAAGGTTGTGACTTCAGTCTAAATATTATTATACAGCATATCATTACAATTTAGTTTGAAAAAATGCCACTTAAGCTAACCTTTAAGTGGTCATCATTTTTAGGGTTCCGTACCCAAAGGGAAAAACGGGACCCTATTACTAAGACTTCGATGTCCGTCTGTCTATCTGTCTGTCCGTCTGTCACCGGGCTGTATCTCATGAACCATGATAGCTAGGCAGCTGAAATTAAAAAAAAAAAAAAATACTAAAAAGAAAATAAAATAAAATTTAAGGGGGGCTCCCATACAACAAACCTGATTTTTTAGACGTTTTTCACACTATATTAATAATGGTAACAGGTAGATGCTTGAAATTTTCACAGAATATTTAGTTTTATATTCACTTCAATAGTAAATAATAAAATTAATATAATATAAATATTTAAGGGGGGCTCCCATACAGTACGGAACCCTCCGTGCGCGAGTCCAACTCGTACTTGGCCGATTATTAACTATTCAGTCTATAATACATCGACATAATTAATGGAACTAAGCATAGAATAGTTATCATTAAGTATCTTCTGTTGCTTTTCCAGAAATAAATGTTTCGGTGATCCTAATTACATTAATAGATCATAAGAATATATTGACAATGATTGTGCTAGGGTCATTTTGGTCATAATTTTATGCTTTTGTTATTGAATAGTAAGCCTCAACATGCCTAAATTTAATTTCCAGATTTTGTGTTCTTATACACTTCAAAAACGGAGCACAGTAAGAAGACTCACTATTACTACAATGTACAGTCCTTTTGTAATCTTCTGAAAAGAAGCTAGAATCCAATTTATATTATCAGAGAACTACATGCAGTTCCATCAAGTACGTTCGTACGTGCTTGAATATTGCATTGTCATCGATGCTTTAGAAAATATCCTTTACATAAACATATTGTCGACTTGCACATTGTTGTATGCAAACTTTGATCGGATCGCTGCATGTAAATTGATTTTGGGTAAGGAGCGAGCTAAGTTTCCTTCAATTCAGGTTTTTCGGAAATTGTTTAGTATTTGACCACGTTTTGTCCAATGTTAAGCGAGTGCTTTCTAAAATATAAGAAATTTATTTACACAGAAAAATAAAACAACTT
The DNA here is from genome assembly GCA_964007245.1 of Hypomecis atomaria. Taxonomy (NCBI): domain Eukaryota; kingdom Metazoa; phylum Arthropoda; class Insecta; order Lepidoptera; family Geometridae; genus Hypomecis; species Hypomecis atomaria. The sequence goes on along the minus strand of OZ023296.1, from coordinate 3,237,189 downwards.
AAATAACACTTTCCACTCTAACTAAAATTAAATAACCTACTTAAAAAAAAAAAAATTAAAATATAACCATTTATAATATTTGTTTTACAATAATACGTAATAATGTCGCGTTAAGTCGAATATTACTTGGACTACGTTAAAACGTACTTATGGAAAAGGGTCTGAAAATAGGTAAAAAAAGGTAGGTTTGAAAACCTATTTAAAATTAGATCTAGTTATTATTAGCGGTATTATACATTCATACTTTACTTTAACAGGATAATTTGGTTATTTCGTAGAAAAAATAATTCGGTTCTGATAAACTGCTTTTATGCTACTAAAAAGGGATGATTGGTGCTTTCCGGATTTAATTTCATAAAATAATAACATGCGGTTCGAAAATTGTAATATAATTTTACGAACCTTTTTGGAAAATGTAAGGTTGTTTTTGTCTTTTGTTTCTACCGTGCCATAGCCGGGTTAGCCTTCCAAGAATCTGTTGTTGAATATAAGTTTATTTCCATAAAATGTCGCTAGGCCGTTTGCGAAATGGTAGATTCAAATATTTTCTAGGATAGCGGTGCCGCCATATGTAGCGTCAGTAATATGTATATTTTTTATTTATTTTTTATTTAACCTGTACTGTCCCATTGCTGGGCAAAGGTCTCCCCCAATTCCTTCCATTCCTTTCTGTTCTGTGCTACCTCCGTCCAATCTTTTTTAAACCTCTCGATTTCGTCGCGCCACCGTGTTGGAGGACGGCCTCGGGGTCGACTGGACAGAGGAACCCACTCCGTTGAGACCTTTGCCCATCTGTCTGGGTGCATACGACTCACGAATCCCGCCCACTCCCATTTGAGCTTTGCAGATTTCAGGCCGACGTCGCTAACGCCTGTCATGGAACGCAGTGTGGTGTTTCGGGCGCGGTCTACTCTTTTGATACCAAGTACACTGCGTTCCATTGCTCTTTGGCAAACCTGAAGGCGAGACTTCTGAACATTGGTGAGCGACCACGTTTGTGCACCGTAAGTTAGGATGGGTAGAATATTACTGACATTAAATTGGTTTGTGGTCAGAGGCCATTTACAAGTTCTCCCCTGATGTTTATTTGGTTATAATTTTGTTCTCTCTCAATTTATGGTGTCAATTAATGCTTATTAGGAAACATTACCATTTTGATTGTAAGGGGCAAAATTTAAGTGATTTCATTGACAGATGTGTTACAGCCGCTATACGACGGCATCGCTATACCAAAGAAATGGAGCTTTAATACGTCACAGAATTTCTTCTCCGAACATTTATGATGGTCTTCTCAGCATGTTTTCTTTCACCAATAAGCCAGTGGTATGAACATTTGATTACATCTACAACTACAGCACATGTTGTTTTACAAAGTGTACTCATCATTACAAAAAATATTTACGAAGGTATCAACTCTGAAATCGCGGAAAAAATATTTGTTGTTCAATGCATTTCATCGTGTGTAGTAGTAACTGCTATCTTAGGAACGGCTCAGCTAAATATCAGCTTAAATTAATAGACCGGTGGGTTGTTTGGATTAAAGATAACGATAGCAAAAAACTTATTAGCCTAGAGCACCGCCCTAAGGTTGTAAGTCTGTGGATTTTCTGTTGGATTTATTTCGAAAAATGTGCATCAGTATTACACGACCTTATTCTATTATCCCTTTTTTACTACAGGAGAAATAGAACCTCTCTAGAACCCTTACACAATTTTTAAGCTATTGCATAGCTTCTATCGCGGGCCTTGAGCGCGGGGACCGAATCCAGAAATTCCGTAACGAAAAAACCTCACGCTCCCCACTCCGACGGGCAAGGAGGTGTGGCTTGAAGGCCGTGCATCGTCTAACGTCGTTTCAGTTCGGCAGTATTCGACACGGCGTTGTGTGCGATTATACGTATTGTACGACTCTACGAAACTCGCACGAATCGAGTTTTCCTTTGGTACGTACGAAGCAGTTCGACTTAACGTTTCTGATGCGTACAACCTGGGAATAAAACTGACTGCCGGGTGCCGGCTTTTTTGTTTTCTGAGATAAATAATCTGAAGCTTTTCAAAGTCTTAGTGAATAGGTTTTTTTTCGTTTATTTGACTCAAACTGAAAAAATAATACTTTGATAGTATTTTTGATTATGGAAGCTCGATACGTAAACACTTCCTTAACCGAGAATGGCTGTTAATTCAAAGCAGTGAATAATAATAAAGGGTACGGTTATGAGGATAAATTGGCCAAGTGCGAGTTGGACTGGCGCACGAAGGGTTCCGTGCCGTATGGTAGCCCCCCTTAATATATTCTGTGAAAACTTGAAGCATCTACCTGTCACCGTTATACCTATAAATAGCGAGCAAAATTTGCTTCAAATTTAGGTATGTTGTATGGGAACTCCCTTTAAATATTTATTTTATTCCATCTTTATTTGCTGTTATAGCGGCAACAGATACACATCATCTGTAAAAATTTCAACGTTCTAGCAATCACGGTTCATGAGATACAGCCTGGTGACAGACAGACAGACGGACAGCGGAGTCTTAGTAATGGGGTCCCGTTTTTACACTTTGAGTACGGAACCCTAAAAAGGGGCTAAATGAAAGAATGACCGAGGCTAGTTGGTGATCAAGCGCGGTATAAGACCGCGGTAAAAAGATTTTTTTTCGTAATGCTATATTATGTAGGTATTGTTACTTCTGAAAAAAAATTCACATTGCGAAGCAACATACTGAATAATACAAGTCAATTTTATGATAAATATGACAAAAACACCATATTTTCAAAAATACCCACAATTTTCCCCAATATTTTTATAATTTATTTGAGTAGAGAGCATTAAATTTCCGGAGGCTCGGCTGTCCGGAACCATGTAACCTCTGCCCGCTGACAGATGTCTTCATTTAACACTGAGGCGGGTGAACCCGGGTCTGTATTACCGGCCTTGACAACCTCATCTCTGATTCAGAACAGAAGAGCCACTGTCGCATTTATAAACAAATAGACCCGCTACTTTTTAGGGTTCCGTACCCAAAGGGTACAAACGGGACTCTATTACTAAGACTCCGCTGTTCGTCCGTCTGTCTGTCCGTCTTTTTTCTTTTTTTTTTATTCACAATAGGTTTACATTTGTCCACCAACTCGCGTGATGGAAAGCGACTGTCTGTCACTAGGCTGTATCTCATGAACCGTAACAGCTAGAAAGTTGAGATTTCCACAATTTACGTATTTCTATGGCCGCTATATAAAAATACTAAAACTAGAAAAAAAATAACAACGGGACCCTATTAGATACTAAGATTCCGCTGTATGTCTATCCGTCTGTTGCCGCTATAACAAACAACAAATACTAAAATCAGAAAAAATAAATATTTGATTTATCATCAAATAAATATGTGATTTGCCATACCCTGAATTTTAAGCCGTTTTTCGCTCGAATTTAATAACGATGACTTATTGATATGCTTGAAATAATCACACAATATGTCGTTAAATATTCACTTCAAAAATAAATTAGAAAATAAAATATATAAATATTTAAAAGGGCTCTCATATGAGAAACGTGATTTTTTTATGCTCGATTTTATTGATAGTACTATGGAGATGCTTGAAATATTCACAGAATATTAAGTTGTATTATTTCCATCAAAAATAAATAATTTAATTAAAAATTTAACCAACTTATGAGGCAAGCTGGTGGTGTTGTACTGATGCAAATGATATAGACGGATGACATGGTACAGGGTTTTTACCAAAATTAAATTATGTTTCGGAGTGCAATTTACAGTTGACGATGCGACAAGCTATGTGACAGGCGACGTAACAGACAATGTGATAAGCGACATAATGGATGGTCTTACTTGGAGCAAAATAAATTTTTACATTTTTTTTTAGTTAAAATGGTTTTCATATGAATCAATATTTGAAGTATTTTAATATTAAGAATAGTTTCACTATGCCAGGCTTTTTAATAGTCCACTGCAGGTCGTAAGTCTACCCACTAAGGGTGATAAGGCTACACCTACCACGCTGGCCCCCAGTGCGGGTTTTCACTAATTATTATATTATTTACTGATTTTTTTTCCTATATAACTATTAAATTTACACTTAGACATTCTGAAAGATTGAAAAAACTCAAAACTAGTTAGTTCAAAATATCAAAGTGCATTTTGTCAACATGACAAAAATGTAAGGTCACAATGTGTCTTAAGGGGATCGTGAATCGACCACTGTTTTCGCGTTTACTCGTACTGTAGAGCATGGAGAGAATGTTCGATAGATTTTTGATAAAATTTACGTTCCGGGAGAAAACTCTTTTCACCCCTTAAATTGTAACAAAATGTTATGTTTTTTGTGTTAATCGCTCGAATAAGAAATATTGCACACTCGTACGTCTTATTTTTTCAGAAAATATTTCAGTTTTTGTAGTAAAGAGGAGAAAAGTTTTTACTTTGCAGCCAAGTTTTTGCGTAAAAATTAATTATTAGAGGCTTCAAACTTTAAAGTCATAAAAAACTGTAAAATCTAAGACGTATAATCCTAGCGATTGAAGTGCTGATAACATGAAAAAAAAATACTAAAATCGGATAATGTTTAAGCTTATTGTCTTTTATGGTCAAGTTGGCACCTCACGATTGCCTTAATCAATGGTCTCTCGCTCTTACATATACCTAGTTAAGTAAGTCGGGTCGTCCATTGTAAATGAGCAAACCACTCACCTCAAAGGTGGAGATAGCGAGAATTTTATCCCCAAGGACATCGCGGCTACAAGGAAGTTTGTCGTGTCAAAAGATTCCCCTCAGAATAAACATAATATTATGCCTTGTTTTATTTAAAAAATCGTATCGAAGTGAAAAATCCACGGTAATCAAGTTGATTTTTACCTTGTTAGAGAAAATTAACATGTTTAATTTTTCGGTATTTTGAAGATGGAACTTCAAACATGAGGGAGGGATAGTTTATTGAATCAGGCGTTATTTTGGGGTAGTTCACCTTCAAATCTTTGATTTGAAGAAAGCTATAGATAGTGCATTGCCTCTCTGTCTTGAAGGTAGGTACAATAAGTTTCAATCACAAAGATATAATAACGCATGAGAGAGAGATGTTTCCTTGCAGAAAACCAATTACTCGTATTGACATTTAATGTGACTTGTGTGTATAGTTAAGATTTTCAATTATTGTTTCATTAAAATTATACGTGATCTGACAGATTCCAATCGACGCTGTAACTAAACAATAGCATTAATCCTAATACTTTCAACTGGTTTGAGATTCAAAATTTAAACACATTCGAATATAGAACAGTTCCAAATTCAAAATTGCCGGGAAATATGGAAATAACAAAACTTAAAAGGCATGCCTCGTATTACGTAAGGGTACGCTATTAAGGTCATAGCAAAACCACACACTGACACACAGATATTCACACGCTCGCACTCATACACGCACGTTTTTACGACCCCAGAATAAAATCCAAATTCACTAATGTCATTTTGCATACAATTATTTTTTGGTCATCGTGTATTGTTACAGTCATTCGAACAATTCACGGTAAGACAGTAAAAACACTCCATCTCCGAAAAAAACAAATTAGAGCAACTAAACGTATCCATAAATCTACTTCTAGTTCCACTTAGAACATTACTTTAGAGCCCAACTTAAGGCTGGAAGCTGTTCCACTGGCATAGTTATTCGTATTCGGCGTTAGCTTTCTTGTCTCTTGTGAAATACGGCCTAACTCTGCCGCTATCTCCAAACTAGTTGGTCAACTAGTTGACCAATTTAGATAAAACAGTCATTTAACTTGTCGGACAATCTGACAGCAGTTGGCAAGGTCGGGAGCTTGTTTTGGCCGATTAGTTGTTTTGTTCGGGTGAAAAAGGGAATTGAAATTGATACGGTTTGGCGTGTTTTGATAAGGGACAGGATTGCGGGTATAAATCATGATTTTTGGAATGTGATAACCGTTATTTTGTAAAATATTTTTAAATGTTTAAATTATGATATGCTTGCCTCCATGTTGACGAAAATAAATCTATTTGGTCCGTAGTTCAAAATAACATCAATTATTTGGACGATATGTAAGTATTGAACGGTATATTTAAGTATTTATATCTGCAATGATAGAATATTAAACAGTTTTAAATTACAATTATGCTTAGTTGATGACAAGTTAAGAATATACAGAGTCATAAGTATTAAACCCAAAACCTTTTAAGGGCGGGTCTAGTACATCTAGACAAACCACTTTTGTACTATGACTTTTGAAAATTCTCAAAAAAAAATAGTATCTCCATATATTTTGCCGCGCGTTGACGAACTTTTTGTATGAAAAAACTCATCTTTTCTTCGTGATTTTCCAAAAGTCCTTTAATAAAAGTGGTTTGTCTAGATGTACTAGACCGCCCTTAAAAGGTTTTGCGTTTAATACCTATTAACCTGTATAACTATACTATTTTATCGAGTTTTCTTTGAATGTTTTTATTTTTTTTAGTTTTAGACGATGCCTAATATTAACGTTGCTAACCAAATAATTAAGTCCAATGTACTTTCACAGTATCACTGATCAAACCACAAATACAGTAAAAAAATCTCGAATAATTCAGATGTATGTATGTCGTAAAAACAAATACAAGTCCACAAATTACGAGTACATGCGGTGTCGACGCTGCGGGCGACTCCCTACTTCTAACACTCAGCAGGTAACAAATGACCGGATCAGAGTTCACCAACAACCGCAACACCGTACAAGCAGTAGACAAATACTCACCAAATTAGATTCTATTCAATTAAATATATCCATGAAGTGTGGTTTGATAATAAGCAAGTTATAAACACAGGTATGTTAAAGAGACTGCCACAAGTGGTATATCATTCAGAGAAAATTCTAAGATGATATACAGGGTTATTCCTAATCAATTAGTATCCTTTTAGGGGCTTATTCTGTACATCAAACTAACAACTTTTTTTCTGCGACTTTTGTCAAAACTCAAAATTATAAATCAGCATTTGAAACAAATACAGGTCGTCAAATATACTACGCTAGGAGTGCCAGCGACTCCCAGTTTCTAACATTCAGAAGGTAACAAATGAATGACCGAATTTGAACTTATCTACAAACGCAACATCGTGCAAAAAATAAAATAAATTAGCTTTCAGATGAAAATCTGAAGAATGACGAAATAAGCCAATGAATATTTGAAAACTATACAAGTAACACGGCTAGAATTTATAGCTAATATTTGAATAGAGAGACTCCGGTGACCAAGTTTATGAATGGATTTATGAAACCTTGTGCGATGAATGAAACGTTAGCAGTGACACTTTGCTCCTATCCTTAAAAATGAAGACAATAAAGATTAAATCCAATATAAGATTACTAAAACAATAAATTAAAGGACGAAAAACTGAGTCTGTGGGTAGATACTATTTAGGAAATGATGTCGCCAAAGTCACCTACATATACTTTAACCAGCGCTTCTGGGCGTCAAATATGTCCAAGTCCATATTCGACTAAAAACTGGGTGAAATAATATAAAATAAATATTGGATATATAAATAAATTATTCTCGAATTCGAATTTTCGATTCTATTATTTGAAATTCGAATCGAATATATATTGGGGCATGGCGTTTAAAAGGTAAAGTAAATTTTAAAGGTAAGTTTATGTATGTATCTATGAATTAACAGGTATAATATATTTATGTTGTAGTAAATTCTACACACATAAATATAACAACAGAAAGTCTAATGCATTGATTAAATTTTAATTCTACAAGTGTTGTGAAAAAGCCTGAGTGTACTTGGCAAAAAATGAGAACAAAAAAAAAATACAAACTTCCATGTATGGTGACAGCACTTAGATAAAAATGTACGGCAAACCGTCAGCCAATCATTTAATGAATTGTTAATGTATCAAACGATATGAAAAATAAAATTACTGAATTGTAAATGTAAAAATTAAAAAAATTTGAACCTATAACTGCTTCTAACTGAAGCCGGTACTAGCAACCCAAAACAACGCTCCGTTATTTTAAGGAACTAGGCTAGCTAGACGCTGGAGGGGAAAATGCACAAAACAGTCTATGCGGGATGTCAGTGCGGGGGCCTTATTATGTAAGCGCTCTGACGTTAGGCTTCGCTTTTCCTCCCGCTCGCTCTAGAGCCGTAAAAAACTGCCGTGAGCAGGAGAAAAGCGAAGCCGAACATCAGAGCGCTTATACTATAAGGCCCCAGGACTTATCGCCCCCACATCGAATAAGAATAGAACGCATACTGCAAAAACGCGGTACTATAACCGTATAACACTGAACTATGTATTAACCGAAGTCGTGTCAACAGAAAAGTTTTGCTGCAACGGAAGAGGAGAAGAGACGTGGCTCAGAAGTTATGTTTTATGTTTTTGTTGAATAAGATATACTGTAAACTATGTCACCATGTATATTATCTTAATGTTGCTTTACTGCATTTAGTTTTAGATAAAATTTCGTTGCCATAAGTTTCGTTTGGCATTTGTTTAAAATTTTATCGAAAAAAAAACCAAGTTCATTAGTATAGTTCAAAGAATCAATAGTTCATTAGAGAAAAGTCCACTTACCAAATCCAGTTCAATAAAATTTCGAAATTCGCCTTACAATCGTGAGGTTGTGAGTACAAATCTTGGTCTCATACCAATGAGTCATATGGAATTTATGTACGGAATTTCACACCACTGGATTTAACGTGAAGGAAAACAAGCTGCATACATCCTTAGAAGAAATTTAATGCCGTATGTAAATCCACTAACCCGCAATCGGCCAGCTTGGTGAATATGGCCCAATCTTCCTTTGTGTGTACGCCTAAGTCCTGCAGTGGAATATTAAAAGGCTGATACAGACCTTGCATCTGTTTAACTGAATCTTCTTAAGCCTATGTCTTAACTCGCTCTTCAGCGATTTCGTTCATATACCCGCAAATCTTGATATAGTAATCGATATTGACATTGCTCATAGTATATTTTTCGATACCAATGTACGTATGTAAATTATCCTTGCTGAAATTAAATGACTATCTATCTATCTATTGCTAAATAACAACACTAAAATCTAACACTTTAAAGCAAAACAACCTTTTTTTAAAAAAGGTTTTATTTCAATACCTACTCTAAAAAGAAAAAAGAAAATTCTATCAATCATGTTCCGCCATATTGAATTTAGAATGACGTCACATTATGTTTCGAGCTACTCTCAACAAACCCTTCCACTTAATACCCTTATTGTAGAAATCCATTCAAAATAAAAAATCCGCTATCTTGGATGGTCCGCCATATTGGATTTAGAAAAACGTCACACAGCTTATCGTATATTGGTCATCCAAACTTAACTTGTATCCAAAATTTCAGCTCAATCGGTTGAAGACATCTGCTTCAAAATTGAGGAGCAAGATTCCACCCCAACAAACATACATACATTGCAAATGAATTAAAAGCTATAATTATTTTTTGCAAAAAATGGCAAAACCGCCTTCCATCGTGTACAAAAATCGAATATTACGCTCGAACTGTTTACATTATTGTTGATTATCAAAAACGGCTTAGCCGATTTCCGTAAAATTTTAATAAGAGAACCTGAAAAGCATACTCTTTCATATCAAAAAAGAATTTTTCGATTCGGTTCACAATTGTCGAAATTATCGATGTTCATCGTGTACAAAATTCTGATATTTCGATCGAATTGCTTACATTATTGTTAGTTTTTTCATAAACGGCTAAGCCGATTTCTGTAAAATTTATATCGGACCACCTCGAGAGTATAACCTTTCGAACTAAAAAAGATTTTTTTGATTCCGTTCATAATTGGCGAAATTATCGATGAACATACACAAAAAAAATACAAACACACGAACATGGAACCTCCTCCTTTTTGGAAGTCGGTTACAAATCACTACACACCAATGTCTCTACAATATTATACTGGATCAAACATTTTATAAGTAGCTTCACCTATTTTTTAGCAGAAAACGTTTCACACGTTTTCCATTCAACGACTCGAATCCTCACCCCAGCTCAAGAATCTTAAAGAACAAATGACGGTCTCATGTGATTGGACATGAACAGGTATGACCAAGTTATGGACTCTAAATCACAATATGTACTGTACCAGCCTTTTTAATAGTCCACTGCAGGACGTAGGCCTACCCACGAAAGGTGATTGGGCCATATCCACCACGTTGGTCCAGTACGGATTGGTGGATTCAGATTTCTTCTACGAACATATGCAGGTTGCCTCACGATTTTTTCCTTCAAAGTGTTTGTAACATGGAGTAACGTGGAAAGAGGCTACTATCATTGACGAGATTTATTTATAGCGATATCGATAAATAATGGATAAGACCGACTTATTTGATGTACACACACTACTATCTACTATCTAAATACTTTTTATTTGGCCCGCAAACATTTATACTTTTGATTTAAATAACATTTACTACAAAATGAGGGAAAAAACAGCTACAAAATGCATAATATGCTAGAACTGGTATGACCAAGTTGTGGACACTAAACCACAATAATATGAACAAGAAAATGCTCTTAATTCGGCCCGCAAATATTCATTAGTTGGTATAAAAATTATATTTACGAAAAAACAAAGAAGAAACTCAAATTCATTTTGTGTCAGCTTTTATTTATAATATGTACTTTACAGACATACAATAATGGATAAAATAACTACTGTACAATAATATCTGTTGTACTGTATCAGCATTTTAATAGTCCACTGCAGGACGTAGGCCTACCCACGAAGGGTGTTTCTGTGGTACATAAATAATTAACTACTTACCTTTATTATGTATTCATTTAAAAAATAAATTAAGGTGTGCGAACTACTTGAAAAAATTATATAATTAAATAATTATTATTCGCAAAAAATGGCAAAACTGCCTTCCATTATTGTTGATTTATCAAAAACGACTCAGCCGATTTCTGTACTTTAGTTTACTTAAACTTACCCTTGGGACTATACTCATTCGAAGAAAAAAAATTCGATTCGATTCACAATTGTCGAAATTATCGATGTTCATCGTGTACAAAATTCTCGAATTGTTGTTTTTTTTTTAAAAAATGGCTCAGCCGATTTCAGTAAAGTTTAAATGGGACACCTCGGGAGTATACCCTTTTAAACTATAAAACAATTTTTCGATTCGGTTCACCATTGGCGAAATTATCGATGAACATACACAAAAAAAAATACATACACACAAACATAGAACCTCCTCCTATTCGGAAGTCGGATAATTAATTTGGAACAAATTTACATATAAAAATACAAAAGTACATCTGCTGTTGGTAATACCGAACGGTTTTATAGGTATATATTTAATTAAATAAGTGTTCTAATGTGTGTCAGAATGTATAAAAACATTGTCCTGGCCCACCGCTGAGATATGTTGGCTACCGCTGCTTAGACTCGATCCACCCGTCTGTAGAACAAATGACTTTTGTTCCGCGCTGTAACGCAGCGAAGCTATTGTCTTAGCAGGATACCGGGAGTAGTGTTGTTAAACTATCGATATTTTTATCGATTATTTATCTGGCGAAACTGTTTACATATAAATTGAGTTTAAATACCAAAAGTGTCAGTACTGTCAAAGAATATATAATAATACTACGTATAGAACGGCCACTCGTTACCCCCCACCCGTTTGAGTCTTCCTCACTTCCACCCCGCGTCCACGGACAGAACTCGGTATCTGCGCGCGGGCTGCACAAGCCGGTGGATTTTCTAATAAAAACTACCTAGACTGTGACAATAGGGAAGACTTGTACTGTGTATGGTTGAATATCAATGATACGTAACAAAACAAGAAATTTGTAAATGAAAATGTTCTCCTAAGGATAATTAATAGGAACTTATTACATTATTTGGTAACTTCCTCTTGATATTTGCTTTAAAATGAATTAGATCTGTTACTTTTCGTTAAAATGCTTCCAAATAATGTAATTGTTATACTTTTTTAAGCACTAGATTTGTATTCATTTTTACAAATTGAGTACGCAACTGTCTCACTCACGCGGCATGTCGTCACGTTGTAGTGATCGCTGACAGCCATAGACGTTCCGCAACAAATGCACGTGTAGCGACCGTGCGTATGTATGTTGTCTGTGAGTAAGTAGTTGTGTAGTGTGCGTAAGACAGCAGATTTTGTATGAAAAATTGCGGAGTGTCCGGGCTGTGGTACTGTACTGTACTGTACCAGCCTTTTTTAATAGTCCATTGCAGGACGTAGGCCTACCCACGAAGGGTGATTGGGCCATATCCACCACTCTGGCCCAGTGCCGGTTGGTGGATTCACACACGCCATCGAAATTCTTCTACGGACGTATGCAGGTTGCCTCACGATATTTTCCTTCAAAGTGTCAGTAACGTGGAATAACGTGGAAAGAGGCTACTAACATTGACGAAGTTTATTTATAGTGATATCGATAAATAATGGATATGACCGACTTCCAATAGTTGCTACTATTATTAATTGATGTACACATAATACTATCAAACGTGGTTAAGACTTTTATTTTAATTTTACCAATACTCATACAAAGAATACTCATGTAGTATTCAGATGTACAAAAAGGTTCTCACGATCTTTGTGCCCTGATATTATTATTTTTAGGGTTCCGTGCCCAAGGGGTAAAAAAGGGGCCATATTACTTTGACTTTGCTGTCCATTTGTCTGTCTGTCACCAGGTTGTATCTCATGAACCGTGATAGCTAGAAAATTAAAATTATCACAGATGATGTATTTCTGTTGCCGCTTCCATACGATGTGGAACCCCCCTTCTTGCGAATATATACATTAGGAATACTAGAGGAATACTCTAGATTAGGTGAATTCTTTGAATTTGTTGTTGGTTTGTTGTGGCGCGGACAAATGTGTCGTCATGCATAAGAAAAAAATGGCTCTGCCAATAGCAAATAGCAATAGCACGCAACGGCGCTATGAAGCCCATGTTAGTATACAATATCAATATCATCAATTCAAGCCAATTTTACTGCTATCTCTAATACGAATATCTCAAATTTATCGATATACTATTATTTATTATCGACAATATCTCAGTAGGCCTACTGATAAGCATCACTACTCGGAAATAGGCGACAGCGGGACTCCACCTCAGCGGGACGCATCGGAACCGGCCCAGGACAGCAACTTTTATGTCGCGGTTAAGTTTAACAACTCTGTTTATGATGTAACTATGTGGGAAATGTGGCTGTTACTTCGCTTCCTTTTTCCCTGACGTTAACTTTTATATGTTTGTGAACTTTTATTCTTAATTGTTTTGAGCTGAAGTAAAGTTGTTTTTAAAGTTTGAGGTTGGCAAGTTTTCTTAGTTTTTGTTTGAATTTACGCATACCAATACGAGCAGTGCTAATATTTCATTTTTACTACAGAAAATGTTTTATTTAGGTCTTAAGCTATGAGATAACAAGTTTTTTCTACATTTCTCTCATTAGAACACGTCATGTCGCTCATACGAAAACCAACTGGACTCACTTCAGAATAAAGCTAGTAGGTATCAACTTTTATGAAATTTTTGACCTATAACAGTCAAAATTATCAAAAAAAAAAGGAAATTTGACGTTCCGAGCTTCAAATCTGACTTTACCTATCGAGATGATAGAACTAACTACGTCTCTTTCAAATTCAGGTCCTTGCAAATCAGCACATCTCTTTCAGGATCATCATTATCATGCTGCCCTTACCCCACTTGGTAGGGTCTGCACAGAACGTTTCCTTTTGCCACATACTCTATCATACGTCATGTCATCATCAACTTCTTTCTCTCAGACAAAATGAAAAAAATCAATACAGAATATTGAGAAACAAACAAATGAGGCCGGCATTACTACGCCTCGTCGTGTACAGACACAATTACACACACAACGAATCTACGCCTCGTCTAGTCAGTTGAACTATGGCGGCGCAATACCGACGCACTCACCTCATGTATAAAAACTGGCCTCACTTGTCTGTTCACGACTTTCTGTCTTGATTTTTTATTCGGTCTGAGTCTCTTGCATGTCTTTCTCTTTTTCAGGATATCTTGAATTAATTGCGTTATACCTCTGGTTCCTCTGTGATAGGTATTGATTTTTTGACTATTACTATAGTAACCAGTAAGAAACGCTTAGTCAAACTAGGTATCTAAGTTATGATACCGGTATTTAAACAAATGAAACGAAACAAAACAAGCCCCTAGCCTAATTAGATAACATAAAATTCATTAGAATTTAGCAGAAATGCTCAGTTTACTTTGATTACTTTATGCTGGAGGAATGAATTTAAAATAAATAACAACAAAACTTTGTATACAAAGTTTCGTTGAAATATTTCTAAAGGAACTGGGTAGATTATCAGTCCTTTTGAAACTTCCGTGTATTCTTGTTGAAGATAAACAATAACAAAGCTCCTTAGGAAACGAGGCTCCGAAACGGTTCATTTCAGTTAAATACAAAACAAGACAATTATAACTACAGAATTTGTAATAAATTCTTGACGGAAATATATCACAACAACGGAATAAATATATTTAAGTTCTAATTTTATTATTTGAAAATAGAACTGAAAATATCTATGCTCTGACATTTTAAGGAAAATGAATGACGCATTAGTTTTTAACAATGGAATATCTTCAAACATTGTTTTGTTTGAAATAGGTTCATAGTAACTATATCAATAAAAATAATGATATGGTGCTGTAATATTTTTTTTATTCAATTCATTTTATTCATTAAATTTATTGCTTGCCGCACTAACAGCGTAAGCCAAAGCATGCGACATTGTATTTATGTTGAGAAATTAATGAAATGAATAAACGATATGAATCCATCATCATCATTTAGCTTGTTAGACGATACAATGTAAATTAACATATTGAACAAAAATAAGTTTTCAAATCTTAACCACGCAAGTAAAGGCAAAGGCAGTGTATATGTCAAATAACAACAAAAAACAACCTGATAAATATCGTAGGAATACGCTAGCCACTTATAACTGGTTTTATAGGAAATGTGTATAATAGGTCTATGCTCAGAAGAATTACAAGTAATAGAAGTATTGCTAAATTTTACTCACATAAAAACTGACTTACAGCTGTCTTATAAATATCTGGTTATGCAGCATACGCGAGAGCGAGTGGAACAAAGAAAAACGCAATGTCTGTCGCATACGTAAAAATCATCAGTTGAAATATCAAAATGACTAAGTGTAACCAAATTTTAACAATTTGGTTACACTTAGTCATTTGTCTGTTTCGGAAATTTGAACCCTCAAGTTTCAGTAACAAGGTTCAACTCTCTGATCATTTTACCTTCCTACTTTTAACCTTTTTGAATTTGGACACCCGAGATAGCTCCATGCTAAAAAAATACGTAAGTTCGGGTGTACGTGCATCTTTGTCGAACACCTTTTAAATGTCATATTTCAAAGTGATGTAATATCTCTTGCTATTTTAATACTGTTTCTATTGCTTTAGTTCTTATTCTATGGGTGTATGTTAAATAGTGGAAGTTATATGACTGAGATAATAATGATTATTCTTAAGTGAGCTCTCAACCTCCAACTCCGGAAAAGTCAGCCAGCCTCTAAACCGGAAAAGCACGTAATCTCGACGAAATTCAAAATCGTACGAGTTTCAGACGAGTTCTACAGTTATGAAGTTGTATAAGTTTGTAGAGTTGTAGAAAACTTTTGACAATGGCTCAGATTGATATGTCTATGTCTACTAAAGTTGGACGTTTGAAAAGTTTCGCGCTCTCAAGTCTGTTAGTTTTGTTGTTTTAGTGAAAGCATAATTTTAAACGAGTTTTCTTTATCCTTTTGTGATTAAGTAACAGAAAGAAAAAACAATGCTTAAATTATAAAATTTAGTGCCGATTAAAATTGTACAAATCCCTGTGCAGTGTAGCGCTGCACTTGTCACACTTTTCAAAACCCGACGCAGTGTAGACCTGCTTTCGTAATATAATTTAAATCCCTACGTGGCGTAGAATCACACTAGTAACAGTGTGTGAAGCCCTACGCTGCGTAGACTTACTTTCGTAACACTGTTCAAATCCCTACGCAGCGTAACACTACATTTGTCACACTATTCAAAGCCCTACGCAACGTGGTTCTACACTCGACACAGTATTAAAAGCCCTACACGCCATGGGTATGCTACACAAATGTCACCCTATTTAATACCCTACGGAGCGTAGCACTACATTTGACACACTATTCAAAACCCGACGTAGCGTAGCACTACACTTGAAGCTCTACGCGAAAAAACACTACGATATACTGTAGTGTAGCAGCCTTTATCTTACTATATTAATGGACTTATCGCGCAATAAAACATGAGATAGTATAAATATATTAGAAAAATGTGCTCAAATCGCGAAAGTTGAAAAATAACATGTAGCAAGCCTTTTTATAATAGTTCACTGCTGGACATAGGACTATCCACTAAAGCAGTGGCGGACGCTTCATAAAGACAGAAAGACACTGCCTACCCTGGTTCTGATAATAGATCTAGTAATATTTTATCAATAAACAAAATAACATAAAAAACTTAAATCATGAACCAGCTCCACCTATCGTACCGGCACACCTATCGAGTGCCGGTGGTATCATTAAGATAAGATCGAAGGTAATTTCGCATCACCGCTCACCGATACGCGCTGCACGAGCGCCACCCGCCCTTGCCACGGCAAAGACACAAACTATGGATCTCTTAATGTTTTGTATGTGTGCTCTCGTGGTAAGTCGTGGTCATGAGGATTTAATGTGTGTGCGTTCCTATAGCTACGTGGGCTTTGCTGACACACAATGACAAAAATCACGCACACAACTGCATGAAAAGCCAGTGTCTTTTTGCTTAGCTAACACGAACAATTACGACTCGTACCGAACATTTCCGAAAAAAAGTTTGCTATGCAATGCAGTTATTTTAGACCATTGTTTCATTGAATTTTATACATTTGTGGTATTATATTTCCCTTTTTTACTACAACTTTCAATAGTCAATCAATAGTCGCCATATTGTTTGATGTGTATTGTGTTTGTGAATACGCTATCAGATATTTAGGATTTTAACGTTGTTAATAGAGTGAAAAATGGATAATGTTGTCTGTGAAAGTTGTTCAGATGGTGTGTGTATTGAGAAAATAAAATATGATGCGATATATTATAAAATATGATGCGATGATATTTCAAAACTATCTTTCGGTGAAAAAAAACAAGTTATCGAGATAGGTCGTGCTACACCGGATATTTGAGCTGGCATTTGACAATCACCTACATTATCAATCGACAAGACGACGAACCAAACCCAACGTGTTTTTGGTGTGTAAAATTTTCTGCCTACCCTGTCTTAAAACTGTGTGCACGCCACTGCACATAGGTGTCAAACATTAGGGAAACAAGGTGGGAAACATTGTGCTTAAGCTCAGAGTACAGTTACAAAAATTAACCAAAAAGGAGAAAATATACTCCGATAATCTCTGCAGAAAAAATCGACCACTTAACCAGTGCTTACTCTTGGAAAATGTTTCCAACTTTCAACAGTAACAGCTCTGATACACAAAAAGGAGGTAAACTCAAGATATATCAAAATAAAAATCTCTCACACACATAAAGACTTCTTGTGGTTGTGTTGGACTTTCATAACTCTGTTATGTTGTAGGCAACGTCGTACCTAGCGTCGAACAACATCGCCTAACTAAATTAGGCTCCCCTCACACTCTACTCTTATTTGCATTCTAGTATTACACGTTAGCGGCGCGCTTAAAACGAAATGCAGGGTTGTGCTGAAGTAGATGTTGATATTTTACTTAAGCGGGTACTTTTTCAGGGTTCCGTACCCAAAGGGTAAACATGGGACCCTATTAC
This sequence comes from Hypomecis atomaria, assembly GCA_964007245.1. Lineage (NCBI taxonomy): Eukaryota > Metazoa > Arthropoda > Insecta > Lepidoptera > Geometridae > Hypomecis > Hypomecis atomaria. The sequence goes on along the minus strand of OZ023296.1, from coordinate 3,219,296 downwards.
TAAGACTCCGCTGTCCATCTGTCTGTCTGTCTGTCTGTCACCAGGCTGTATCTCATGAATCTTTATAGCTAGAAAGCTGAAATTTTCACAGATGATGTATTTCTAGTGCCGCTATAACAACAAATACTAAAAACAGAATAAAATTAATATCTAAGGGGGCTCCCATACATGAAACCTGATTTTTAACCGTTTTTCGCTCAATATTAATAATGGTACCAGGTAGATGGTTGAAATGTTCACAGAATATTTACTTGTAAATTCAATTCAGCAACAAATAAAATAAATATTTAAGGGGGCCGATTATTTTCAGTGTTTATGACTGAGTCTGTCTTTATCCTAACAATGTTTATGAGCAAAAATCAAATCGGGCAAGAAGAAGTCAAAACATACCTAGGCTTATAAAAATTCAGTTAAAATAAATAAAAATGGCCCTGAAAGAACTACATTTCAAAAAGAATTGGATATTAAAAAAGAAGGATAACTAAATAAGGGATAGATAAAACTACAGAAAAGAGATCTGAGATACTAAAAACTGCTACTGAATTATACCGAAATTTATACCAAAGCAAAAATTTGAGAAAACATGCAAAAGAATATGAGCCACCAAGCAATGAAGAGGACCTGTAAAAATAAATGAAGAGACAATAAAAACAATTAGAACACAACAAAATGATAAAGCGCCTGGATCAAATCTCGTTACGAATAAACTACTAAAGCTTACATTACCAGTTATTGTCCCCAAGTTAACAAAAACATCAGTTAAACAGACGCAAATTTTACTGTTCGGGAAGCTACTAAGCCTTCATTTACATATAATAGGGAAAATCTTGTAAGGATACTACAAAGCCTGGGGGCAGTTATGAGGAAGCTCCCACCGACTGGTCGGTATACCCACTAAAAACACCGAAGTGTACCACCACAACGGTTGGTGTCTTGCCTACGGACACACCTCCGCACCCATCCAAGGCCCGACAGCGCCAGCTCAAGAAACTTAATGGAATACAAAATAATCGGCCAAGTGCGAGTCGGACTCGCACACGAAGGGTTCCGTACCCCTTTTTAATATACTTTTTATTAATTATTTTTTTTGAAGAGAATATGAAACTTACTATTTTGAAAATATTTCAAGCATCTTCCTGTTGCCGTCATTAATATCGAGCAAAAATCATGTTTCTTGTATTTATTTTATATGAATTTAAATATTAATTTTTAACGTAAATGTTTAACTACTTACCTAAATATTCTGTAAAAAAATCAAGCATCTACCTGTCACCGTTATTAAATGCGAGCGAAAAATGGCTTAAAATTCAGGTATGTTGTACGTCCCTTAAATATTTTTTGTTATAGCGGTTTTTCTGTTTTTAGTATTTGTTGTTATAGCGGCAACAGAAATACATTATCTGTGAACATTTCAACGTTCTAGCTATCACCATTCCTGAGATACAGCCTGGTGACAGACAGACAGACAGACGGGCAGACGGACGGACAGCGGAGTCTTAGTAATAGGGTCCCGTTTTTACCATTTGGGTATGGAACCCTAAAAAAAACAACAAAAGTGTTAAAATTAATAATTGTAATTATTAATTTTAATTATTAATTTTAATTGTAATTATTAATAATTGTAATTATTAATTTTCATTACGTTAAAATAATACGTCAAAATGAGGCAAAGTATAACATACCCCAGACAGGTTTGAAGCTTAATATCTTGGCTGTGGTCCTGTGACACACTGCGATCACGCAACTAGCGCATCCCGCGCGTCTTTACCTCCAGCTACTGAAATAATAATCGGCCAAGTACGAGTCGAACTCGCGCACGGAGGGTTCCGTAGTGTATGGGAGCCCCCCTTCAATATTTATTTTATTTTAATTTTTATTATTTATTATTGAAGTCAATATACAACTGAATATTCTGTAAAGATTTCAAGAATCTACCTATTACCATTATTAATATAGACCGAAAAACGGCTAAAAAATCAGGTTTGTTGTATGGGTACCCCCTTAATTATTAATTTTATTCTGTTTTTAGTATTTGTTGTTATAGCGGCAACATAAATACATCATCTGTGAAAATTCAGCTTTCTAGCTATAACGGTTCATGAGATACAGCCTGGAGACAGACAGACAGACGGGCAGCGGAGTCTTAGTAATAGGGTCCCGTTTTTTCCCTTTGGGTACGGAACCCTAAGAACTAGCGTAGCCAAGCGAAGATTTTAAAAAATACACTACTTTGAATCTTTGACAGGGTGAGATATGGGTCATGCTCACCGGGTTAAAATCTTTAATCTTCCAAGATCACCATTTATAACTTAAAAGGTAAATGTCATCAGGTTATAAGCAAAAATAGCACATCTTACAACATGTGCCAGCCCTAAAAGACTTGTATGATAAACATTACATAGAGAATTATGTAGCGCGCTCCTTTGAAGTTGCCTTTGTTGCCTTAGGTTACCTATTTTTGCCTAAGAGGAAAATCGCAAAATATCTCACGACAAGAAAAGTAATTTGGGTTACATTTTAAGTAAAAATATCAGAGACTTTTGATCAAACATAGATTAGTTGATATTTTCAAGACATTTTGCTAAATATTGTTTTATGAATGTGCTCATAATATTATTTGTATTACAACATATTTGATACTTAATTTTCTCTTAGGATGTCCGTCTGTCTGTTTACTAAAACGTACCATACCATGTTTGTGATAAGCGTTCAGGTACCTAAAGAAAACAACACGATACGCTATAGTAGAGCCCACTAAAACTTTCTGTGATTTTAAGTCAACAACAGTAGTTGTTCTGGGGGCAGGGCACTGCCCCCGCCAAGACAAGCCAAGCGAAGTGAAGCGCATCCCATTTTTGACCGACGAAAAGGAGGAGGTACTCAATTCGACGCGTATATTTTTTTTATGTATAAGTAAACTAAACTTTTTACATAGTAGTCCCATTTCCATAATAATTTCCAATAAGACCTGTTGCAAGCGGCTTACGTACGTATCTACTAATCGGTATTTTACCGAAGTAGGTACCTTGTACTAAAATTTAAATCGTTCCATGAAACTCCAGGTAAAACGGAAGAGCCACTCCAACTATTTAGTTCAAGTTAAATACCTATTGTAATAAGACTTAACTCCTCCAGTTAAATCGTTCTGAAGCTACTCGATTCGAAAATTTTGGTCGAGCTGTACGTATCAATCCATTGACTGAACTGTAATTGAGGATTGCTTGGAACTATCTAGTCAGGCGCAAGAACTTTCTCCATGGATTCACTCTCATTTTACCAGAATTATTATTTACACGGTTTTTTTTATTTTATTTATGTCTTGTAATTGTGTCAATCGCCGAATCCAACTCGGCTGGGCAGCGTTCGGAAAATTGCGGAACGTCTTCTCGTCCGACATACCTCAGTGCCTCAAGTCGAAAGTTTTCGACCAGTGTGTGTTGCCATTGATGACTTGCGGCACAGAAACGTGGTCTCTCACTATGGGCCTTATTAGTAAGCTTCAAGTAGCCAAACGAGCCATGGAGAGGGCTATGCTCGGAGTTTCTCTGCGCGATCGAATCAGAAATGAGGAGATCCGTAGAAGAACCAAAGTTACCGACATAGCCCAGCGGATTGGAAGGTTGAAGTGGCAATGGGCAGGGCACATAGCGCGGAGGACTGATGACCGATGGGGTCGAAAATTTCTCGAGTGGAGACCACATACAGGCAAGCGCAGCGTAGGACGTCCACCCACAAGGTGGACGGACGACCTCATTAAGACCGCAGGATCGCGCTGGATGCAAGCCGCTACCACCCGGTCTTATTGGAGATCTTTAGGAGAGGCCTATGTTCAGCAGTGGACGTCCTATGGCTGAAAGAAGGGAAGGATGTCTTGTAATCAACAGCGTTACAATAGATAATAATCTTACTAAATTAAAAAACCCAAATTAGACCAAAACAGATTACAATAATTTAGAATACAAATAAATTATAATTTTACTAGCAACATCAAAATAAAATCTTAATAAAAGTGCATACGTAGATTATTTAAAGTGTGTGTGTTTGTGTGTGTATCTGTGTGTGGGTGGGTGTGTGTGTGTGTGATTAAGTATGAGTAACGGTTTAGTAGTATGGGTAATGGTTTAAATATGTAGTTTATCTTTACGCTAACTAGAGAAACTTTCGCATGAAATGCACGCCCGAAATAGCAAAACTGTTGATATTGAAACTTTTGTCAAAGAATAACTGTAACATACACTTAGGATTTTATTTCTCTGATTTTTGGTGAGTAAATTTATCCTTTGTTTAATTTTGAGCTATGCTAATGCTGAGATGAGTTCGGACTAAACATTTTCTTGGTAGTTTTCAAAAATTGATAAAAAAATTGTCATTGATCAGTGTTTGGGCTGTTAAAAAACAGCCCAACCGCCGACGCAAAAGAGGGGTGTTATAAGTTTGACGTGTCTGTTTGTCTGTGTGTCTGTCTGTCTGTCTGTGGCATCATAGCGCCCGAACCACTGAACCGATTTCAATTTAGTTTTTTTTTGGATGAAAGGAGACTTAATCGAGAGTGTTCTTAGCTATGTTTTATAAAAATCAATTGAGCCGTTTAAGAGTTATGGTGGGTTAAAGTGGGGATGGAAGAACCAAGTGCCCAAAATGGTTGTCAATGTGTCGGGGGTTTTTTAAATTTTTAATTTATATTACTTGTTAGGCAGGTACCTACATAACATCATTGCTTGCTTATGTCAAGTGAAGAAGAAAAAGAGTCGCTTACTCTTGTCAAAGGCCTTTAGGCCGCTTTAAAACTCTAACACCTATGCCATCCTGTCTATACAGAGTTAGATACTTACATTTTACAAGAGCGGCATGAGCAATAACAGCGTAAGTGACCCACTTACATACTCCTCAGTCCAACAAGGTTGACAGTAAATGTGGCAGTAATTTGTTCAAAACTTTTAATAGTTCTTAACTGACGACTTATTACTTTGCATGAACCAAAACTCAACGCAACGCTAAAAGCCCATTGATCTCCGCTTGCATTGTGCAGGTTTTTCGGAAATTCCCCGATAATGGGGAATCCCATGCCATTGACCGTTTCGATTTACTGCCAATTTATCCCAACTTTATGCGCGTTTTGGAGCCATTCCCGACTTTATTTCTATTGCTTTTATTTACTTCAAAAAGCTGTATAAACGGAAATGTTGGATTCGTTTCTGTTCATAGTACGTGAAAAACTGCTAAGTTTGCGAAATATGTTGCGTGTAGCTTTCGATACTCTGTTGCTGGTAAGTTATGCCACTGTAAATGTTAAACGTTAAATGTTATGCCAACATTTTACAATTTTAAATTCATAACAAATTAATAAATCGTCTTGTTTTGAACGGGTCTCACGAAAGATATATAGGGGTAGCCTACGTCCAGCAGTGAACGTCCTATAGCTGAAACGATGAAGTGTTATGGACCAAGTTCTACTAAACATAATTATGTAAGTATTCAGTTACAGTTTTTGACTACTTGTATTTCGGTTTTGAACAATTCTAAAGTTAACTTTTAAGTTACTTGAAACGAAGAAAAATTTGAAAATCATTTTCATAGCGTAGGCGTTCTCTATGAAGGTGGATAAATAATAATAATAAATAAATATTAGGGGACATCTTACACACGGTCTCTGACCCCAAACTAAGCAAAGCTTGTGATATGGCTGCCAGAGATTGATATGCTACATATTATTTATTTTTTTGTTTGTACATATTTTAAGTACATACTTGTATAGAAAGATAGTACCAAATATGATAGAATATTAATTTATTTTTGTTCCATAACTTGCTTTAGCTACGTACGCTGCACTCCGCAATAGGTCTCCAAAGAGCCTGTGTTGCAGGGTACCGTTTCTTTTGAGTATAACACTATTAAATATTTATATTTAATAATCATAAGTGTATCATACTATATTATACAAAACTATAGTAGTCTCTCTCTCTGTGTGTGTATGACACACACAGGTTTACACACACACACACACACACACAATTTATGTGATGAACATGGGTGTTTGCTCTGTGTTTGGGTACTACCAAGACACAGAGCAAACACCCATGTTCATCACATAAATGCTTGCCCTGGGTGGGGATCGATCCCACGCCTATTTGATCCAGAAGTCAGGGTCACTAACCACTTAGCCACCGAGGCAGGCCGAAAGACCTCAGAATTCAATGACATCAGACCTCAGAATCGCACTGAATAGAAGCTACTTCCAAATAGTTATGCGCTTATGGGAGATCTATAGAGGAGGCTTATGTCCAACAGTGGACGTTCAATGAATGAAGCGACGGAAGCGCAAGTGAAAAAACTCGTTACAACGTTTTAAAAGATTAATTCTCAGCATGATTCTTTAAGTAGTCTAGACGTACAAGTAGTTTAAAGTGCTCCTTAGAGGTAGTCAAGAAGTATTGTACGGGAGAGCGCGTCCAGTCGGACGTTTTACAAATTGTACACACTATAAAGTATTAAATCTCTCCAACAATCAATCTCCCGTCTCTCTTTACTACGTGCCGTACAGCGCACTGTCTTGTCGACAAATAAACATCAGGACATAGAACACTTATTCACTCACTGCCTTCTTTATTCCACTGCTAGGCAAAAGTTTTTCTCTCACTCTTTGCCTAAATTTAGTGGCAGAACAGGTAGAGATGAAATAAATTTCAAATTTGTTGTTGCTATAATTTTTGCTAAATCTACGCTTAAATTTAACTAGTATCCACCAACTGCTGCGTAGTACAGGTGATAAGATATATGCTTACATTATCACTCACTAAGCTTAAAATGGTGGTTTGAAAAAGTAGTAGTTTGTAGTAGATGATTTTTACACTGCGGAAAAAATGTCTATTGCAAGAAATAAATTAGACTTTATTGGAAGCAGGCAACCAATTTTTGACAGTAATGTACCCAAGTTATAATTCATCATTTTTATTATTTTAATTTTAGTCTCGATTTGAGTTAATTACGTATCTACCTACTTGTATTTTTCGTATAAAATAATTATGTCATGTTAGTAAGTTTCTTAATTTAAAATGTAGCATTAAGTAAATATTACCTTCCCGTCTAGCAAAGAGCCTGGATCCTACGACACAGGTCACACTAGTGTGGGATCTAGTGCACTATGTATGTTAATTTAAGTTTGTATATTGTAGGGGTAGTTATTTTGTTTTTGATACCATAAGGAAGAGTCTAGATTCCACGACACAGGTCGCCCTAGTGTGGGATCTAGTGTACAACTTGTTTTGTGTTAACTTTTAAGGACAATAAACGTTTTATTTATTTATTTATCATAACTGTAGCCATAAAATATTCACGGCTGAACATAAGCCTCCCCTATAGATTTCTAATAAGAGCAATATGAATCAGCTTGAATTTAAGGAATTTGATAATTTTACTTGTCATTTTTTAAAAATTGAAAGGATATACAGACCTACATTAAAATCTCCATACAATAGAATAACCAATAAGTACAGACAGGCACGTTCTACAGAATACGTCCAAGATTCGGACACAGCCAATAAGTCAGAGCGTCGGTATTTTATCAAGAACTGGGCCATCAATAATAAAGAGCAGTTATTGAAATACTTTGTAAGAGTATTGGCGTCCAACTTCACTTAACGAAGTATTTATTGAGGAACGTTGTATTAATCGGATGTTGTCTCAAGTTTTCCGAAAAAATCTAGTAAATAAAATAAGTATGTTTAGTTTATTATTTATAGGTGTTTTCTTTGTTAATCTCTAGTTAAGGCCACTATTTTATGTTCTTGTCAGTTCATATTCGTGCAAGGTTGCCTGGAAGAAATCGCCATGGGTGATAAGGCCGCCAATTTATAATCATATTTGTTTTTTGTTTATCGTATATGTGATAATAATTTTTATTTTTAAATTGTGGTTGTAAATAAAGAGTTTTTGTCTTGTCTTGTCTTGTTTTGTATTAGTAAGCTTACTTGGTTGCCTTGAAGAAATCGCTTGAAGCGATAATTCCACAGTTTATTATAACCAATTCGTAATATATCTATCCATGTAATTAGTATGTTTGAGATATGGTTGAATTGAACTAATGAAAGATAGGTTATTTATCTTTCTTCATCATCATCATTTTCAGCCTGTAATCGCCCACTGCTGAGCTTAGGCCTCTCTTCTTGTACGTCATTCACCTCGATTTTGTGCTAATCTCATCTAGGTTGGAACCGCGACTTTTATAATTTCTGACTGGCGGACGCTCCACGCTTTGTTTGCTGTTACGGGTCCACCATTCTGTTGAGGTTTTCGTCCACCTGCCATCGTTCTGTCTAGCAATGTGTCCCGCCGAACTCTATTTAAGTTTTGTGATTGTCCGACCAACGTCGTGCCCCTTTGTACGGCGACGAATCTCGACATTTGTAACTCGATCTTGTAGTTTGATGACAAGCATGGCTCGTTCCATGGCCCTCTGTGCTACTTGTATCTTGTGCACGGCCTCGTCAGTTAGTGAGCATGTCTCGGCACCATAAGTCATGGTGGGCAGGACACATTGATTTTATTATATTGATTTATATATATCTAACAAAAGCTAGGTCCCGGTTTTTATAACCGTTTAGCCATGTCAGAGGCCTTCAGGCGGCCTAAAAACTCTGATACCAGGGCTAGCGACCAGACCTATACGAACTTACTTAATTACTTACAAAAGGTATATTGAGGCTATAACATTTCGCTGCAAACAAGCTGCTTCCGAATCATTTATCAAGTAAAAATTACATTGCACATATTCATACATAAAATTATAAAAAAACACATAAAGGTATTTCTGTTTCACGAGATCAGACTGTTACTTAAGTAATCCTGCTCCATCTTCACATTGAAAGGCCCTGACATGTTTTAGCGTGCCTCTTACTCTCATTGAAACTGCTTTTATAACAGAGATTTGTATTTTCACTTTCAGCCAGTACACTATTTGAGAATTTGCGTTTCTTCATTTCTCATTAAGCTTTGATGCGGTTTTTTTTAAACTGTTCAGTTTCTATGACTCCATCGCATGAAATGACTGGTGAATGAGGCTCTTAGGTCTTCAGCTGCTCGGTCGTATTTTGACTTCAGTGATCGCTGACAAACACTTAGTCAAACGACGCCACGAGTGCTACAAGCTGTACAATATTGAATGAGACAAAATGACAAGTCGATGACTTTAAGCATTGAGCTCTACCTACGAGTAATAACTGCACTAAATACCAATGGACATTTTTATAAGCTGAAGTTGTACATTTAAATAACCTTGGTCTTAAGCCTATGGTTATAAAAGATTATTAGCTTAGTTATAGAATCAGGTTGTTAGTACGTAGGAAGTTATCTAATGCCATACGAGTAATATCTGATATGCGTCTAAAGATCACATCAAACCAAACAATAGGCTGTCTAGTGTCTACCTCAAAATAAAACTCCTATAGGTATTCATCTGACCTATAGATAAAACCATGATAAAACAGCTTCAGGTTAATGTCTCACCCAAATAACTGAAATAACGTTTTCGCGAATTGTTATGTAGATTTTTATTCTCCTCACGGAAATATTTATGTCAAATGAGACTATAAAATGAGTTATAAAAGAACTTACGCCACTGTTATGTTTTCGTATAAAATTTTGGATGGACATATTTTTATTCAAGTTTCTCATTGTGAGTGAATGCAATTATTTAAGAGTTAAGTAGTAAAGGAAAGTGTGCGTTAATGCGTTAAAAAAAACTACACAAATAAGCCATTGATGAATTAACGAAATGATGATGATGATGAATGTTGATGCTGTGTTTAATATATAATACTTACTTTTTCGTAGAGTTTTATTGGCGTTGTTAGTCTTAAATTGAAGTTTTTTTGTTTCACAGGTTTTAGTTAATATTTAAAAAATCGTCACCAAAACTATAGTTTTATTTGCTTAAATCATTTTACAAAGTGAAACACACAGTCAAATTAATAAATAATACGTGGCAAACTGCTTGCAACGGCTTTATAAAGTGTTATTTAAGATCTAATATGGGAGCCCTATGTAAAGCAGTGGGTGTTCTATGGCTCAAATGCTTGCTTATATGCTACTGTAATATGAAAACGCACTAAAATAACTGCGTGTGAAGTTTACTTATATTATGTGATAGGTAAATAGGCACAATAGTACTTATAAAATCTGTCTTCTGTAGCCAATCGTACCCGGGCAAAGCCAGCAGCTAGTTCTTGATTAACTAAATCCATCACAAAAAAAATCCATGTCGATGACTAAATTGGAAATTTATGTATGAATAATGTAAAATTTCAATTACTTTCCTGAAACGCACTTTAGAAGAAAGCGTATTTGATAGCGTATGTGTAGAATTCAGCGAAGTGCACTAAGCCAGACTGATGCACTGTACTGTACACTATCAGCCTTATAATAGTCCACTGCAGGACGTAGGTCTACCCACGAAGGGTGGTTGGTGGATTCATAAACGCCATCGAATTTCTTCTACGGACGTATACAGGTTGCCTCACGATGTTTTCCTTCACCGAAAAGCCAGTGGTGTGAAACTCCGTACATAAATTCCAAAAAACTCATTGGTACGGGACCGATATTTGAACCCACGACCTCACGATTGAAACGCGGGTGTCACAACCTCTAGACCACCACGGCTTGACTGATGTATATGGCCCAATTGCTCTCATTGGATAGGATTACATACGTTCAGCAGTAGATTATTATAATGCCGGTACGGTAAACATAAAATACATAACTAACTTGATACAAACAAGCAAAGTAGCGAAAGCCTATAATAAAATAGATAGCCTACAGCCTTCATAGATACAACCGATTGACCTCTGGCCTGTTTTAGATCGACTCAGCAACACGTATAATGTCCGAGACAATAGAGCCACCTCTATATTCGATGACGCACGCTCGACTTTGGTTATAGCTAGTAATAATTTGTGGTAACGCCGCAGTTAAGGAATGGATACACATAATGTGGATAATAAAAACATTGGTGAGAAAAGGGAAGAATATGAGCGGTGAACGAAGGGTTTCTTTTGATATTTTTCGTTTGAGTTTCCCATTATGTTTTTTTTTGTACAGCTGAGAGATAAACAAGCAATTTATGGGTGTTACATTATTCCTTACTGACATTATAAATCTATAAGCGTGTTGTTGGTTTATTACTCTTTCATGCAGTAACGGAGCAACGGAAAGACTTTATTTTTGGCATAAATATAGTTAAAAATTAAAAAGTGACATAAGCTCCATGTTATTCCGGAAAAATAAAAAGTTCGTATAGGATAACACGAAATTAAAATATCACGCGGGCAAAACCGCAGACAAAAGCTAGTTTGGTTATAAACTATAGAATCTTTCGAAAAAATCGCAGTGTATAGTCTACGAGTATGATTCTATGATACTTCAGGTCTATATATAACACTTGGCACTCGGATACATTTAATGTAAGATAAATGATATTTTATTGTTTTAATAATTATTATAACGCTAAAATAATATAAAATCTTTTCACAGAAATTTTCCTTTGAAATTTTGTAAACTAGGATAATAAACAGATAATAAACTAGGACTACTGCCGATATTATCTCCTATCTCTGTAAATATCTGCGCCGTTATAAACATCGTCTCACCCTCGTATTTAGCACCAAATTTAATTCCAATAAGCCACCGATCACAACGTAAGTAACCACAGCGAGATGCTCGTATTTTGTGTCCCAATATGTCAACAAACGCCAGGATTCCCGGAATGCCTTCAAGATATTCCAGTTGCGTCGGTACAGGAACGCGCTTGGGACAGATTCCTCTAAAGCAGACTCGCACGAAAAAACAATTTCACGCAGATACTTGTATGGGGCACGAATATTTGTGCAAAGGTGCAAGTTTCAAAGGAACAAAGCGTTTCGTGTTTGCGAGGGACGCGTGAAAGGCTTTTTATATGAGCGTAATCTGATAATGGTGATCTGTTTATAACTCGACCCGAAAAGAGAAGTGTTTTTTCCACAAATACGGTGTTCAACAAATTAAAAGATTTGGTCAACTAAAAATTTTTCGTCAATAATAACAACACTGTCAAATTAATTTTGGTATGGTTATTTTCTTACACATCTTTTGTAATTTTAAACTCATCTTCACTAAGTTGCAAGACTATGGTCATTAGCATCTTTTCCCTTTTACCTGTACTGAAAAATGTTCATAGACGTTTTTTAGTTAGTATCTTAGTAATTATTTCAAATAAAATAAACGAAAAATGAATGCTCTAGAAATTGATGGAAGTTAGTGAAATTAGGCTTCAAACTACTAGTTTTGAAAAAATATTTCGTGTATTTACGCTCTTTTTTAATTTAATCACAATAAACTCAATTTAGTAATTTAATAGGAGACTTTTATAGCGGAAATACTTAGTACATTTAGTAGATTATAAAAAAAAACTAAAAATTTCGTGCTCTGCAAGGGCCAACAGATGTACACATTGTACGCAAAATATACTCTTAGGTACTTATTATATAGATCTGTTTTTTTTTTTACTAAACCAGAATGCATCAGCCCACATCACTACCAATTTACTGCCAAAAGCTTTCTGACCTAATTTCCAAAAGACGCGCTTACGCTTATTGCATAGCACCATAGAGGGTTATAAAACTTTTACCACGCAGCCAAAGTACCAGAATATTGGTTTATACGAATACTTTCTCCTACACGCAACATTCGAGCTCAATTTGTAAGAAAAATTTCATTTGCCACAGCAATTTCATAAATGTAGATCGTGTCGCAGCGAAATTGAACCTATAAAACATATTTCAGATGAAGCTCAAATAAGTGCTCTTTGATGATATGGTAAAGAGTACACGAGCGAGTACATGGGTGGCGTTCACTGAATTTTGATGAAATGTTTAGTTTTATAGGGTATTGAATGCTTGTTTTAAACAATTTGAGATATATTACGCCAACCAGGAAGGTAACTGTTTACTCTAGATTTCAGGGCGCTTAAATATCCGCTTAAACATTTGAGATTTGTATGTTATTCGATATAGATTTAAAATTGTATTTCTCGGATTAAGTTTTGTGTTGGCAAATAATATTGTTATTATTTTTCTCTGACAGAGTATTCATACAAAGTAAAGTAGATTATTATTATGGAATAAAGTTTCCCAATTGTTGTGTTATATTTAATATTATTTAGATTTGAGCATTAATTTTAAACTAAAAAGAAAATGTTACTTCTTGAGTTTCTTTTTTTTTAGCCACATTTTTTTTTTTTTTTAGAAAAATTAGAATTTTGATGTAGATTTGAGTAAGCAACTTTTTCTTTATTTGGTCGTAGTTAAAAAAAAGTTTAATACAGATAGCATGTGAATTTGCAGAACATCCAAATTCTTTATTCGTCTAATAACAAAGTTGTAAATATGTTCAACCGATTAACATCTTTGTATTGTGTGTGTAGCAGAGCTGGGTAACCGCTAAGTCAAAGTTTATTCTTCTCACAATAACGTTTCTTTACTGGAGTTTGTTAACAATAAAATTGCATCAAAGACTACCTTACGTCCTTCCTTTACTTCCCTCAAATGTTTTTTACAACGTTTGCATCAGAGTAAAAAGTAAACAAACAAAACCCACCCCCGAAGCGTCTCCACTTCAATACTACTTTATTCAACGCAACAAAAACCGAAGTGGCACGGAAGCAAGCTTGTTTTCCTAATATTTCATACTATATCAAGGTCGAAAAGGTTACATTGAGCCCGCAAAAATATCTACTTCAGCGATAAAATACAGATGTTGCGGCAAAAAATATGACTTATGTGTTTTCCACGGTATGAAGGCAAGCATACAAAAAATAAATGTGAGAAATTAATGGCGTAATTCACACATGATACGTGGGCACTGGGGAGATTTATAAGAGGTTTATAGTCACGTTTTTCTAGAGTTATTCCTGAGCTTGTGAGAATATCTCTGTTCTATACATTTTTACTGTCCGAATCGTAGGACTGGAAATATCCTTGTCTATAGATTTCAAATGAGACTACTTAGTGGTTTTGCATGAAGCACAATTTAAAAAATATTAATTGTAATGAACGGCGTAACTATGTTTTGTTATTTTACTAAAATAAATAAAATATGACCAAAAGATTCTATTATAATTTAGAAAGCAAATAATTACAATTTTACTAGCCTAATAATATTTTGAAAGTGCAAATATAAGATTATAAATGTTATTAGTTTAAGGTTCAATAGGTGATCGTCTAGCGCAGAACATGTTGATTGCGATTTGAGTTTTTTTTAGTCTTATGTTTTCAACCTTTTGATTTTTTTATTCTAAATAGGTTTGCGTTTGACTACATACTGCCTGATATTGAGTAGATATACGGTCTAGGTTGTAGTACGCTTACCTAGAAAATACCTTCTTATTCAGTCGGCTTTAACGGAGCTTGGTTCATCTATAGATTCCCCTTATAGAGACTACAGTTTGCTGAGCTACTTTGAAGCCCAAAAGGCTTGTTGCTAGTATAATTCATTTCCTAAACGACTACATTTTCTCATTTTCATGACACTTTTATACAAGAATCAGTGACGAAAATAACCTATCAAATTCAGTGATGTGCCTTAAATATTTTATCTAGGACAAGACTTAACCGTACCTATACTTAGAGTGAGAATAATGGAACAATCCCGAGTCTAGAATATCCTGCTCTTGTGATCCTAAGAGAGAAGAAATTGCTTCAATAACTTTTTGTTAGATATCTCTCACTAAGGCGTGACATAGTGGAAATAAGACTAGAGACTAGACTTGTGGTACGAGTATATTGGATGTTTTTTCCAGTCTAACTTGTCTAGGAAACTTACAGTAAACGATTATTATTTCAACACATAAATAAAACATCGGGAAAGGTATTTTCTACTATTAACCTCGTAAGTAATTTGGTTTAAAGTCATGTACCTTTTATTCTGATTTAAACTGGTGACATGAAAATAAAATGATGAGCATGAATTGGTTTTATCTATAAATGATGGAAAAGTAAGGAAGCAATTGGGAGTTATTATGATTTTTAAAGACTGCAGATATCAAAAGTAAGGAAGCGATTGAGAGTTTTTATGATTTTTTAGAGACTTCAGATATCAGTATTCTTTCAAATCTATCGGTTTTTATTATGAATAATAAAATTATGTTTATTAATAATAAAATTATTATGAATGTAATAAAATTGGGATTTTGTAAGGTTAGTTTTTTGAATTATTAGTTCCATAATTAGAATTAGCATTGCTATCCAACGAGGTGATGTCACCAGCCTTAGTCTTAGGTACATTGCACGCGGACAGCGACCTAAAAGCAGTTTTTTTATTTGTAATAATAATATAATTTTGTCAATTTTACACTTTCTATCTTCTTTGTCTGACCTTTGAAATATGTCCACATAATAATAATTACTAAGCAACTCAAAACTCTAACTAATTTTCAAATAATAAGTTAGTTGATAGGTATTTTAAACAGTTATTTTATTTGTATTTAACTAGTTCTGACAGGCCATTGAAATAATAGCAACACGAAACATTTTCAGTAATATTTCACACTCCAACCTAAAAGGTAATCAAGCGTGTGAAATAGATTCCACCGCAACAGAAAACAATTTTGTCATCAACCGCTCTATCAGAAAGTATAAAAAAATCCTCACGTTCAATTTACCGTTCTGCCGTTTTGTTCGCCTTTTTTCACAATTTCCCTTGGATAGTAACAGTTTCGCCTATTGTGGAGCCATCCACGAAACAAAATTAGCAACGTGTACTCTATTACGGTTTTTACGGTTGTAACCGATAGGGACGCGTTCATGAATTGGTATTTTCCGCAATTTTATGCATTTTGATGCAGGTGATGTTTTGTTTTCGAATAGAAGAATAATGATACGTGTGTTTGCAAGTTGCCTTTTTTGCTTATTCGCCGGGAAATTGATGTTCAGGTGCGATCGTTGGGGACGATTGCTTTCCGGATGTTTGCTATGCGTATGGTAGGGGAAAACGGTCTCTTGCGCTATGTTGCGTGGCAGCATCGACTTGGCATTTTTTCTGTATTGGCAGCCTCTTCCTTTTGTTATTTAGGAATTTTTCTACCTGCTATTTGACAGGATTTGATTTGAAATTGCAATTCTGGGGATTCAATGGCTGATTTGTTAATCGAAATGTTTGACATTAAAGTTGTTTAAAAAAGTCCAAGGTGTAAGTGGATTAAATTTATTTTATAATAAAGCACCATTTACCTAAATCATTTACATTGTTAAGTAAAAGAAAAGGTGGATATATGAAGCTTTTGAACTATATTTTATTGGTTTTTAGAGAAAACAAAGTAACAAGTTGTATCTTCATTATGATTAATATATTTATAGGTCAAATATTTTTTTGAATTATGTCACCCGTAGTTTCCTTTGTCAATCAAGTTAAGAAGTAAAATCGAATATTCATATTTTTTAATCTAAATAAATATAAAATAGTATCCTGTTTTTATCTACAAAAAATAAAAACTGAAATGCCGTGTACTACAGGAAAAAAAGAATTTAATTTCGCACTAAATTCCCGATGCAATTTCTTTTTTTTTGTAAGATTTAGGATCACTTACTGAGCATAATATCACAAAATGCTGACAGATGCAGGTAGCGCTTCAAGCCCAATCTTGAAAAAAACGTTTTTGGCCGATTTCTTGGAAACTAAGCACTTTAGGGCAAAAGTCAATGAGACTATTACTGTAGAAAATAAAATGTAGCATATTTTGTTGCCCTTAATTGCATAATTTCTGAGATATCGGCCAAAACAGTTTTTTCAAGATGAAGCTTGAACTCCACCTGGATTTGCCTGCATTTTGTGATTTTATGCTCAGTTAGTGATCTTAAACCTTATTACAAAATTACAAATTAAATTATTTATTTAGTACATAAATGTCAAAAATAAAAATATGCATAAAACCGGTAACATCCGGTTTTTTGCCTGTTTTTTGTTTGTGACGGAAATGTATCATTGAATCAATCATTTGAGCTACCGCTGTGCATGACGTGCAGTTTAGCAATGCCAGGTAACATATTGTTTGGAACACAAAGCAATCGACGTTTTTTACGAGTGAAAAAATAGTATTGTGTAACGTATGCGTGTTCTATGCTTTGTTTCAACCAAATTAGTAGGTATGTTTGGCGTTGTCGGCTTTTGTTTCAACTACATTATATTAATTTGAATATCGATGTCTGTAATCGAAACTATTTTAATTTGTTTGATTTCTTTTTTTAGGGTTCCGTACCCAAAGGGTAAAAACGGGACCCTATTACTAAGACTCCGCTGTCCGTTTGACCGTCTGTCTCCAGGCTGTATCTCATGAACCGCTATAGCTAGACAGCTGACATTTTCACAGATAATGTATTTCTGTTGCCGCTATAACAACAAATACTAAAAATAGAATAAAATTATTATTTAAGGGGGGATCCCATACAACAAATCTCATTTTTTTGCCATTTTAGCTCGATATCAATAATGATAACAGGTATATGCTTGAAATATTCACAGAGTATTTAGCTGCATGCTTACTTTAATAACAAATAGTTAAATTTAAATAAAATAAATATTAAATGGGGGGCTCCCATACAGTACGGAACCCTTTGTGCGCAAGTTCGACTCGTACTTGGCAGATTATTGCAGTATTTTTTAAGTTTTGTTCAATATGACAGAATAGATTGCTTTTTATACTTAAAAAAATGTTTTGTTCTGAGAGTGTGACTCATAATATTAATAGCGATGCCAGGTAATAGGTATACTTTTTGGAACACAAAGTAAGCGACATTTGTACTACTGATGAAAAATAGTTTTGTGTAACGTACGCGTTTTTAGTGAAATGGTAATGTGTGCCATTGTTTTGACCATATCATAGTGCTTTCTATATCATTGTGTGTGAAACGAAACTCGTTTACTGTATTTAGTTTTATTACACAGTAGTAGTATTATGATAAAGACTGTTAGTATTTTTTGCATGTATTTAAATGACTTATGTTTAAAAAATAATCGGTCAAGTACGAGTCGGACTCGCGCACGGAGGGTTCCGTACTGTATGGGAACCCCCCTTAAATATTTATTTTATTTTAATTTTATTATATATTATTGAAGTGGATATAAAACTAAATATTCTGTGAAAATTTTAAGCATCTACCTAATGTCATTATAATTATAGAGCGAAAAACGTGAAAAATGATGTTTGAAAATTTTTTCAAAAAAAATGCAGGTTTGTTGTATGGAAGCCCCTTAAATATTCATTTTATTTTGTTTTTAGTATTTGTTGTTATAGCGGCAACAGAAATACATCATCTGTGAAAATTTCAGCTGCCTAGCTATCATAGTTCATGAGATACAGCCCGGTGACAGACAGACAGACGGACATCGAAGTCTTAGTAATAGGGTTCCGTTTTTCCCTTTGGGTACGGAACCCTAAAAATAACGATAATATGCATCCGTCGTATGCAAACTTGTCAACTACATAGGTATTTAAGTTTTAATCTTAACTGGTATCAAATTATTTCTTGTTTACTATATTATGAAGAATGGACGCAAAATATTTATTTTTCTAGTCGTACAATTTGCATTGCATTTTTAATGTATTAATTTAAAGGTGCCTTTAGGTGTAAGAGATATTTTATAATTTGAGTTTTTAAAGTAGCGCCCATCTTTTCAATGTTATTTTACGTCGATTCCTTTTTACGATTTTTACCAGAGTAATTAATGAAGTGAATTTAAAATAAAACATGCCAGTTTTAATATCATCTTACTGCATTTAAAACAGCGTTAATAAAAACGCGTGGAAAACAGAAAATAAATTATTTACCGGTTAATTTTACATTTAACGGATCACGATTTAATTTGCAAATGCATGTGGAATGCCTGGCCCAAATTATAAGCATGTTTTAATTAAATGTGGAAACCTGTTGAAAACAAGCAGGATACGCAAATTTTGAAATTCATACGGATCGTCGAACGCTTTATATATGAGTATTATAGTTGTTGATATAACAAAAATTATCACAATGGCACAGTATTAACCTACATATTTAGACAGATAAATCATCATCATCACCATCAGGTTATTTCGGCAATAAAATCAATTTCCAGAAAGACGATCGCAAAATCGGAAAGTCAAATCTGAAACGCTTTGTTCACTTCGTTTTCTTCGTAATACGTAAAGCCAATCAAAAATATGTGAGCAATTCTTTCAACTTGTTTTTCTACTTCGGCGACCTATATCTCCTAAATAGTATACGTGACAAAAAAAATCTAAATCAAACCTAACATTCATTTTAAAAACCTTATTCAACGATACCCCACACGGTGAGGAGGTGGGGTTGAAAAAAATGTCATCCCCACTTTACATGTACAGGGAGCTAGCTACCCCTTAAATACACTAAAAAATACTTGTTTTGAAATGAGATCTATACTAAAACTATCATAATTTCAAATTTCTTTACACTACGGAACCCTAAAAATGCAACAAACCAGAAACTGACATCATGCACAAAAGATAAGTAAAAGGTGTGAGATACAAGTATATTATGATATGTACCAAAACTCATGATCGTAAGGGTTCTATTAATACTATGGCTCAGTTACCATTAATGCTAACCATTAATATTAATGTACATAAGATAACGTTTACCTCACGCGCTTATCCGTCAAAAAGCGGTTATTACCGGAAAATAACACGTGAAATATTAGTGATAAGAATTGATTTTCTATTAGGGTACTTCATTCAGTTATTAAAAGTCATTGAAACGATTTAGAATTACCTTTAACTAGTTGTAGTATAAAAAAATTAGTTGTCTGTAAACCCGGCTTACGAACGACAATTTTACGTGATAATGACATAAGAAAACAATGGTAAAACAACAACTGAAACAAGCCGAACGCTTAGGCCAACCGTGTCTCTCTATCGATTGATTCAGGCGGAACGTGACATACCAAAGACCAAAACAGTTTTCGAGCGCAACGAGAATAAATAAATATTTGAGGACATCTTACACACGGTATCTGACCCTAAACTAAGCAAAGCTTGTGATATGTCTGCAAGAGACTGATATACTACTTATACATATTTTAAAATACATACTTATATAGATAGTAACTAAATAACACCCAGACACAGAGCAAACACCTATGTTCGTCGCATAAATGTTCATCGCCCTGGGTGGGGATCGAACCCACGCCCCTTTGACCCTGAAGTTAGGGTCACTAACCACTGAGCCACCGAGGCAGTCAACGTAGGACGTCCACAGGTGTTAGATGAAAAACCTAAACCGCGGGAATGCACTGGATACAAGTCGCTTCCAACAACTCTCATGGCAGATCCATAGGAAAAGCTTTTGTCCAACAGTAGACGTCTTTCAACTTATACTGACTGCCTCGGTGGCTCAGTGGTTAGTGACCCTAACTTCTGGGTCCAAGCGGCGTGAGTTCGATCCCCACCCAGGGCAGGTATTTATGTGATGAACATAGGTGTTTGCTCTGTATCTGGGTGTTATTTAGTTACTATCTATAAAAGTATGTATTTAAAAATATGTATAAGTAGTATATCAGTCTCTGACAGCCATATCACAAGCTTTGCTTAGTTTGGGGTCATAGGCCGTGTGTAAGATGTCCCCAAATATTTATTTATTTTATTTTAATAAAGATGATGATGCTCGTCGCGAAAATTGACTAAGAAAAAAACAGGAAAATTGAAAACATCAATTTTAGAAGTTGAAAAAATAAACCTTATTTTCAGGATAGAGTCAAATCTAATAAAGCAATATTATGCTCCTTTGAAACCTTAAAATGGATGCAAAATTTCAAAGACCGTTGAAATTAATGTAGGTATGTTGTGCACGGTGTAACGTAATCATTCCTGACGTACCCTCACTGCGTCGCCTAGTATAATGAAGTTATACAATTTTTACTAAAAAAATGCAGGAGGTTGGTAAAAATAGCACACTTTTTTTATTGACCGAGCGTTAGCGAGGTCTCTGAGTCTAATGGGACGAGCCGGCATTTGAGCTGTCAGATGTATGTTTGTATGTTTCTTTGTTCGACGATAACTCAAGTACCGCTCAGTCGATCTCCATGAAATTTAGCATGCACGTAGTTTATATATATATAATTTTTAAGTTCGAATATGAGCATCTTCTGTTCAGTGGTGTCGAAGGTACCAGGACTGGTGGTAAAAAGAGGCAAAACGGCGCCACTTTCTGCGGGAGTTGCTTGGGTCAAATCTAGTAATTGAAATTCGACCATCTTCCCGTTGACTGATTGATCTAATATTTGGTACACACCTTTAGTTCCAATGGCAATACAATATTATTAATTACTATATAATTTTGTATAACTTAAATATTTAAACAATTTTATATATTTTTCAACATTAAATAATTATGCTAGAGCGCTTTACGCAAAGTTACCTTTTGAACCATTCATATACTTAGTTACTAAGCACATTAGTTCAATCTTAAAAATCATAGATGGCTCCGTTCATCAAGCGACAAAATCCTGAATCACGCAAATGACTTTTGTAATGAATTTAGTGAGCTATTTGATGTATTTTGTTATCATTGCGTTTTCGGTACGGTAAAATAAACCATCGGTCTTGGAGATTTATTCGAGGGAAGTTTTCTGAGCTTTCTGCTGTTGAGCGCGAAACAAAGTACTCATTCTTAGCGAACATTAATTTAAAATCTTAATTTAAATTCTGACAGTACCTATGTCAAAAGTCCAAATTTCTAAGGTGTAAGGTCAGTGTCAGTTTCTTGTGAAAGTTTTTGAATATTTTGTTAAAATAAAACAGGACACTAAAAAAGTGATGACGAGAATCTTTGCCTCATTGGCGTCATATGAGTAAACTGTTGAATATTGGCACTACTTTCGGCTGTGGCTACTTAATCTGAACATAGCGTTCAATAAGCCTCCGTGACACTTACTACCACTAGAGCCGTCTGCAATGGCCTTTCCACCTCCCTGTGGTATCGACTGCTACGGGGCATTCTCCGCCGGCTCTCCTGTTATCAACGGGATAACTCTTCGCAACGTCTACTACTGCAGAGCTAGCTGCAACGGATTTTCCAACTCGCTGTGGTATCTGCTGCTATGGAGCGTTCTCCAGAGGCTCTCCTGTGACCGACTAGCCAGCTCTCCGTGACCTCTACTACTGCGGGGCCGTCTGTAACGACTTTTTCCGGTCTCTGTGGTATCTACTGCCATGGGGTGTTTTCCTACGGCAGTCTTGTGATCGAAACCTAGCTCTCCGAGACATCTTCGACCACTAGGGCTTTTTGCAACGGCCTTTCCAACTTTCTGTGGTATACAGGGTCTATTTCAATTGCCTTTGCAAAAACGTCGTGGACTTTCTTCTTAGAGTAGCTCGCAGAGTGTGTACGTTTAGGTTTGATGATAGCTAGAGGACTGTATGTAACGTTTACTTATCTTTTAAATAAAATTGTATATGGATGCTGAATTTTGTTGGTTTAAATAATTTACGCTCAAAGTAAGTAAAGAATCCCAAAGTAGGTTTCTAACATTTTTTCTTAATAGACTTTCTAACAGTGTATAGGTACCTACTAACATTGTATCGTTCACGCTGAACGCCCCACGATTTATTTTTGAGTCTGATCAATGCTCGAGTGATAAGAAAATTAGTGCGTTGAATGCAGTATTTACCTAGGACACGGTAATGATATCTAATACCGTGCCTAGGACTACCAAAATTATTTTTTATCTTTTAGTACATTCTAACAGTAACTTCTCAATAAAACCGTTTATATATTTTATATGTTAAATGAATAACCGCTCTCTTTGTTCTTTGAAGCCCTATAAGCTATGCGACTTCTGCTAGTGTTAGATTCCATTCAGTATGATCAGATTTAGCATAATTCAAACATTGTAGCATAACAATAGCAATTTTCGGCAAAAACTCATATATTTGAAATATTTTACCGAATGATATATACATTTACTTCACTCATCATTGCAAAACTTTCATACTCGTACCAATATTATTATAATTTTTTTTGAAATCACAGTTTTTATGATATGAAATAGGAATAGCGCGAGGTCCAAGTCCGTGGCGGACTACTAGTTTAGATAATCTCAAAACAATGTTTTTTGGCAAGTAGAATTTTTGACGGAACTAACGAAGTGAGCAAGGCGTCTTAGTTTTGACTTGACAATATTGCTTTTATATATCCGGATGTTATTTCTCCCCGCAGGTCGCATTTTCAACGAATCGTCAACCGAGTGTCTTCTAATCTCAGGTACAACCCGGTCAGAATATCTGTGCACCTTGCTGGAATGCGGCGCCTCTCCCGCTTCCCCTGTTACCTCTCCGCGCACTCCCCGGTGCGGCAGTACGGTTAGCATTTTCGTTGCCGATACACGTCCCGATAATTATTTACGTCCGGACGGTATACTAGACGTCCGGTAATGTATCTACGTTCCGATAATTCGATATGACGTCACGAAGTCAGGCGCGCAGATATTGTGACCGGGTTGTAAATAGGTATCTTTTAGGTACCTAATCGTGAAACATCCTAGACCGCATATATGCTTAACATCAGGCAGTACGATGTCAAAGGCAAACGTATTTAAAATTTAAAAAAAAAAACGGTGAACGGTAGTTTTTATTGGGGGGTATTTCCATCAAAAAGAGGGGGCGGAAATTTTTATGTAGCGTTGTTTATCAATTTTCTTTCAATAATTTTGGACAAGTGTTTATTATTTTAAGCCTAACAAGATTTCTGGCAAACAAGAATCTAGCGATGGGCAGGGCACATAACGCGGAGGATTGATGACCGATGGGGTCGAAAAGTTCTCGAGTGGAGACCACGCACCGGCAGCGCAGCGTAGGACGTCCACCCACAAGGTGGACGGATGACCTCATTAAGACCGCTGGATCGCGCTGGATGCAAGCCGCTACCAACCGGCCTTATTGGAGATCTATAGGGGAGGCCTATGTCCAGCAGTGGAAGTCCCTTGGCTGATGAATAGTTTGATAACAAGATTTGTGAGTATGATAAAAATTGGTTAAGAACGAGTCAAGATAGGCTTATGAAGATATATTTAAACAAATTCACTTTTCGGAAAACTTAGTACGTAGTTTGCAGTCTGTCAACGAGAATTTAGGGTGAACCCACGCCTTAGGGTGCAGTAGGCGTCGTACCTGCCGGAAACGTCGAACATCTTACGACATTGCCTAATATGTAGAAGGTTATTGGGTTATTGACCGGTCGCCTTACAAGAGCCAAGCGTGGGTTCAAACCCCCATGTCAATAAATGCTTTAAAATTTATGAACGGATTTACACACCACTGACTTTACGGTGACTGCGTTTGTGGTCTAGTAGTACTCTAACTACTAGGCCCTTTGATTCCCACCCAGGGCTAGCATTTTTGTGGTGAACATGTTTACTCTGCGTCTGTTTGTATGGTTTGTATCTAATATGTATATCCAAATATCTAGTATATCAGTCTCTGGCAATCATATTATATCAAGCTTGGGGTCAGAAACCGCGTGTTTTCTTTTTGATGAAGGAAAACATCACAAAGCAACTTGATTACGCCCGTAGAAAAAATTCAACGACGTATGTGAATCCATCAACCTACACCAAATCAATGTAGTAGATACAGCCCAAGCTATTTATGTGTAGGCCTTTGTTTTGTGTAATTATGAGTAGTAAAAAGGTTGGGTAATTACAGTAAATTTGTGAAACGACAGTGCTAAAATAAATATTTATAGGAGGTAAAAAATAGTAGCAAAACTGAGTTGATAAAGAAATATTTTATCCAAGCGAAGTCTATTCAATGTTAAAAAAACTCGGTCCATAAACGGCTTCACAACTACGAGTATACGATACGACAACTAATACTAGCACTCACAATATCTAGATAGGAAACCGCTCCTACCAGCTCGCCTATTCGTCTATAAAAAAACAAGTTCTCAAATTAAAAAGTGTCAGCGGCAGCCTAGCTATCCCCAGTGTCGATTGCAATACCAATGTGCAACGGAATTTGCTTGCACCGAAACAGCACGAAATAACCGGTATATCGTGCTAGAGAAATCGGCCGGCAGAGAGTAAAATCCAATAAGCCACGTTTGGAAAATTACGAACCATTATCGCGAGATAAACTGTAGATAATACTATGAGTGTCAGTAATATTTTAGAGCCTTGTGAACTCGACACTTGACCGAAACGCTCGTAGGAGTATTCGTCGAGCCCATATTGTGTTAGCGTGTTATTATCATTCAGTGTGCTAATTTGACCAGCATGCTGGTAGGTATATTGTCTTGAGATTTGAGCGCTAAATATTCTGATCTAAATTCAGTTATTTCCATTAGATGCTACCGTCCATTATTTGTATGCTCCTAAGCATTAAACGTTGATCAAACGTTTTTAAGTCGATTTAAATACTTCTATTTCGAATTGTAAGAAAGAGTACTTGAACCATAACTAGGTAGGTACCAACAAATAGTAATTTATAGAATTTGACTACTCCGAAATATATTTTTTAGTAACGTTTCAAAATATTAAAATAAGTTTAAGTATAGGCGTACGCGTACTGTAAACAATCATGCCAAAGACACGTTTTCATTATAAGCTGTCGTAATCGATCACGAACTTTTTGTGAACAATTTCCTTATTGCGTTTTGATCTCAGGCAGCCAAAATGTATCAGTACCGGTCTTTGCGTGCTACCAAATCTGAATTTGAATATCAACGAGCCCGATACCGCAATTCGATGATTGAAAATAAACGACTGCCACAGTTGCAAAGTTTTAACGATTCGCAGAAGTGCTGTTACCGGTTTTCAACTTGAAATCAAGTTATTTCGCGTCCGTGTCGTATAATTTCATTTGACTTTGATTATGTTGGATGTTAAGAGTTTATGGCTGAAGTTAGACATACGGAAATTTTGATGGTAAAGCCTCATTATGAGGTTTACGTTGTTATTGTTATGGCAATTTTGATAACGTGAAGCGCAACGTCGTTAAAGAATATGGCATAAACAAAAGAGCCGATGATGATGATTATAATTGAGACCGATAAAGCAGAAAAGTTTAAGAATACCACGTACCGGCAAACGCAGCGATGGACGACTTCATAAAAACAGCAGGCAGTATCTGTACTACCAAGTCGTTGACATTTTCTTAGACGTAGGGCATTCACTCTTAGACACAGGTCACTCTTATGGAATTTCGATGAAATTGGTTAAAAGCAGTTTGCATCTAGCGTTTTATTTCGGTCTAGATTGAATTGCCTATACTTATCTAATGGCTCGTGTCGTGGCTCGTACAATCACTTAGGTATAAAACTACAAAATTTTCAAAACAAAATAGTAATTAATGACTGGAATTTTATTCGTAAAATACCTGTAATGTAAAATGACCTAAAATAGCCTCAGTAAATAAGAAATAATTATTTCTAAGCTTGAGAATTCTTATACAATAGGTGACGGCTTCTGAAAAAAATTATCGGTCTTTTACTGTGAAGACATAGATATGAAGGATGAAATGAAATCTATATCTGGTAGATGTCAGCTTTATTATAACAATTTAGCAAATTTGTTGGGTACGAAAAGGAATATTTCTAAAAATGTATAATTGTATATCTCAATTTTTAGGGTTCCGTACCCAAAGGGTAAGAACGGGACCCTATTACTAAGACTCCGCCGTCCGTCTGTCCGTCTGTCTGTCACCGGGCTGTATCTCATGTACAGTAATGGGTAAAACGTTGAAATTTTCATAGATGATGTATTTTTGTTGCCGCTACAACGACAAATACTAAAAACAGAAAAATATTAATATTTAACGGGGGCTCCCATACAACTACCATGAATTTTTAGCCGTTTTTCGTTCGATATTAATAACGGTGACAGGTAGAAGCTTGAAATATTCACAGAATATTTAAATGAATACAGAATATTTAATTATTCACTTTAAAAATAAATGGTGAAATTAGAATAAAATAAATATTTAAGGGGGGCTCCCATACAAGAAACGTGATATTTTTGCTCGATATAAATGACGGCAACAGGAAGATGCTGTGAATATTTCGTTGTATATTTCCTTCAAAAATAAATGATTGAATTAAAAATAAAATATACGAAGGGAGGGCTTCCATACGGTGCGGAACCCTTCGCGCGCGAATCCGACTCGCACTTGGCCGATTATTTAATGTCCTTATCAGTTCAGTACTTACTTTGAAGCTATTGTCATATTTTTACTAAGTAATTCTATTTTTTATGAATTAGGTACAAAACTATTATTTGAAGCCTTTAAATCTTTAGTTACAGGTACAAACAGTCTACATTGTGGGGCTTACGCTGTACTTGGCTGATATGTGGTGCCTATTCGAGTTACTGTACCTGCATTTTAGAAATGCACTGCTAAACATAAGTTTACCCATGAAAAGCAACTGGGTATTCACGCTGCCTGGGTCAGGTTTGCTGATTTGATTTATACGCCATCGAACTGCTTTTACAGGTCTAGGCAGGTTTATTCATGATGTCTTTTATTATTAACCAAAATAGATATTTTGATGCATGTAATCCACCTACATTCATCTCATATGAAGCAAATATAGTTACTTGAAACTGCCGAGCTCAAATCCGGCCAATTCGTTGCCTCTAATATCTCGCGTATTAACTCGGCGAGGGCACTTCTGTACTACGGGGAGGATATTGCGGAAGAAAATGGTAGCTCATAAATAAGAGTGAGTGGTAGTGAAGTACGAGAGGTTAGTGTGACTAAATAAAAATAATATTTCCACTATATTTGTTATGTTTTCTATGACCACAAATGACTTCTGTTTATTGAAATGTGTATCTTTGATTTCCTCTTAAGTAGATTTTTCTGTAAAAAAATTTACATTCTGCTGATTTTGTCAATCTTTGTTTTGCTTTCTAAATGTGGCATCTCTGTTTAATGTATGGTTCTATCTATCTATCTATTTATCAGCCGTAGAACGTCCACTGCTGGACATAAGCCTCCCCCATGGATTTCCAATAAGGCCGGTTGGAAGCGGCCTGCATCCAGCGCGTTCTTGCGATTTTTATTATATCGTCAGTCCAGCCAGTCTCGGTGGACGTACTACGCTGCTACGGACCAGCAATGCTCCGTTTTCCATTCGACAACTTAACGGCCCTATCGGCCATCCGTTCTTCGAACTATGTGCCCTGCCCACTGGCATTTTAATTTGCTAATCCGCTTGGCTACCGACATAGCTCAGCGAACTTTTGGTTCGTCTGCGGATCAATGTATATTTAAATAGATGTCGTATCAACACATACTACATTATTTATTAATGTCCTAAAACCCATGGATAAACAGTAGCTTCAGTGCTTACAAAACATATTTTTGCATTGTTTAGGAAACATGAAACTTCAAAAATATGTATTCATCCTTTTCAATTTTAAGCAACCCAATATTTCCTGAACAAAATGCGCTACGCCAATCTTCAAACTCCCATAATACGAACCGTGAGATAAAAACAAAACCGCGCTCCCCAGAGATTCAAAACACGATAAAAATTTAAAAAGAAGCAAATAAAATACAAAATTGAGCTCGCAAAAGTAACATCGACCCGTGGAATCTAATTATACTTTTGTGAGGCGCACCGTATGACGGATTTCCGCCCCCGACAGAGCCTTAAATGATTTCGCTTCTTGAAATGTGTCTCAATTTGGTCCATTTCAAGTTTGCAATTTCTCTCATATTGTACGAGATGGGCTCACGGCTGCCGGAATCGAGTATTGGACTTTTTAGTTTTGAATCGAATGAAAAGCGTCTGGGTTAATCGATTAAAAAACGGGACCATATTACTAAGACTCCGCTGTCCGTCTGTCCGACTGTCCATCTGTCTGTCTATCTCCAGGCTGTATCTCATGCACCGCTATAAAAAGCTGAAATTTTTACAGATGATGTATTTCTGTTGCCGCTATAACAACAAATACTAAAAATAGAATAAAAATAATAGTTAAGGGGTGCTCCCTTACAAAAAATCTAAATTTTTTGCCGTTTTTCGCTCGTTATCAATAAGGGTAACAGGTAGATGCTTGAAATATTCACAAAGTATTTTTAGCTGTACGAGTATGTCTACTTTAATAATAAGTAATCAAATTGAAATAAAATAAATATTTAAGGGACGGTACGGTACCCTACAGTACAGAACCCTTCATGCGCGAGTCCGACTCATACTTGGCAAATTAAATTTAAATGTTTCTCAATTTGGTCCATTTCAGTTTGCAATTTCTCTCGTATTATACGAGATGGGTTTATAGCTACCGGAATCGAATATTGAACCTTTTAGTTTTGAATCGTGTGAAAAGCGTCTGGTTACGTTTCGAAGTGGTTTCGTCATCATCATCAACATTTTTTAGCAACATCTTACTGGCGATGAAGCTGACATAGGCCTCCCCTATGGATCTCCAATAAGACCGGTTGGAAGCGGCTTGCATCCAGCGCGATCCTGCGGTCTTAATGAGGTCATCCGTCCACCTTGTAGGTGGACATCCTACGCTGCGCTTGCCGGTACGTGGAGGCCTATGTCCAGAAGTGGACGTCATTTGGCTGATGGATGGATGGATGATGGATGATGAAGCTGATATGCTAGAGAAAGGAGTTGATGATGAGATGACGTATGATGAGTGAAGTGGCGAAAGGAAGTGTGCTGTGCCGACCCCACCTAGTGGGATAAGGGTAGGATGATGATGATGATGAGATAGGTCCACAGCTGAATATAAAACTAACACCCTCTCGGTCTTATCAGATATCTATATGCGAGTCCTTTGAATAAATTCTGGGTGATACTGGCGTTCCTGAAAGCAATCGACTTGGTATATTTTTTGTTTTAAATTTCTTATTGACGCTGAAAAAATATTTTCCTCAATATTTCCCGCATTTAGTATATTTATTTTGTTACAAAGGTAATAAAAAGTAAATTCGTATAGGCCGGGTGGCTAGCCCTGGTGTCAGAGTTTTTAGGCCGCCTGAAGTCCTCTGACATGGCTAAACGGTTGAAACAACCGGGGCCTACAATTTAACGTGTCATCCGAGCCACGGTAGCGCTCAGTTGGAAAATGCCACCCGCGGTCACCCATCCAAGTACTGACCGTGCGGAACGTTGCTTAATTTCGGTGATTGCTGACAATCACCTAGTCAAACTACGCTACGAGCGCTACAAAGGTAATATGACAATAACTTATTTAACTGTGTACGGAGTTAAAATGTGAAAAGAATCAAAGAATTCCTGCAACTGCAAAGCGTAGGAGTCTTCATTTGTATTGAAAAATAAGAGCAAATAATATTAGACGTACATCGTGACGTCTAACATTTTACCTGTCATTATTTATAGCTGTTATTTACAAGCAACAAAAGTTTATAGTAGGTACATTCTAACAATTTTATTTTATTTTCTGTTTGTTCTACCGTCTATCTATCAAAAACCTGTGTGTTTATTCAGGAACGCGTGGAAACCTCAAATTAAAAGTAATATTATACCCTGAAGCAAGACTTCGCAGGACGATTCTTTAATAAACATGATTCATAATAACGCGCTCTTTGCACAACGACAACATTCTACTCAGGTTATTACATTCGTAGGGTTGCGAATGATTATGTCAATTTCCTATAGGATTTATTTCGAGGAATATGCATCAGAGCTACACGACCTTATCCTACCAACCCATTTATACTACAAGACAAGAATAAAGACGTATCAATGCCACCCCTATACTGTAGAGTTTCTTTCAATACGGTTTGACTATCTCTGTAGCAGAAGGAAAATCCCATTTTAATTTTTACGTCCAGGGTATAGAACAGTTTGCCGGCATTTTTTCCTGGTAGATATTATCTGAGGCTTTTTAAAGTCAGAGTGAATAGCTATCTTTTTTACTCTTCTACGTCGCTTATCATCAGGCGAGTTAGTGGTCAAACGCGGACTTACTCGCGATAAAAAAGTGCTTTTAGCTTGCATAATAATTTCCATCCATCCATCAGTAGAACGTCCATTGCTGGACATCGGTCTCCCCTATGTATTTGCAATAAGGCTTGTTGAATGCGGCTAGCATCAACGCGCAATGGCGTCCCTGCAATTTTTTTTTTTATCGTCAGTCCACCTAGTAGGTGGACATTGCGATCGCTGGTCCGTGGTCTCCATCCGAGAACTTTACGACCCTAATAGCCATCCGTTTTACGAACTATGTTCGCTGCCCGCCGCCATTTTAACTTGCTAATCCACTGGACTATGTCGGTAACTTTGGTTCGTCTGCAGATCTCCTCGTTTCTGATTTGATCTCGCAGATAGACACCGAGCATTGCCCTCATAGATAGAAAAATCATTTGCGGAACCAAATAAAAACTCTGTACAACAAATCAGTTTATAGTCACAGATACATATCCCACTTGTGTGTAGAGGATTTGTGCGTCATCTAATACAATTTGACGTCTTTATTAGATTAAGGAGCGTGCTCAGACGAATGGGCCATTTCTGACTATTTATGTCCCTTTTGAGGACAGGTAAATAAACTTAATTATATTAGACTTTGTTAGCGGGCACATTTTAAGGACAAAAGGTCAAGGTTCAACATCTCTAATATGTATTATAAATTCGAATGAGCGTTTGTTGGTTTAGTGGTTTATTCCTCTTTCACTTAGCAACGGAGCAACGATTGACTTGATTTTTGGCATGGACATAGTTTGAAAGACTGAAAGGATTTTGAAGACTGACAGACTGAAAGGAAGACCGGATGGCTAGCCTTGGTGTCAAAGTTATTGAGCTGCTTGAAGGGTCCTAATATGGCTATACGATTAAAAATCCAGGACTCACAATTCAACGTGGCATCCGAGCCGCGGCAGCGCTCATAACTTATAGGTTAATAAAATTAGTATAACTTGCTATTATCAATGCTATAGTCACAAACAAAATTATTCCTTTTTATTCCTAAAAGATTTAGTGCCGGTAGATATAATTATAATTATGATGATTGGTATAAATTAAAATATTGGACATTGCAGTATTATCACATTTCACATTTTATATACATGTTATTTTAATTTATCTTATTTTATAAATTAACACCATTTCGATGCTTGCTCACCTTAATTGTACAAAAACTAAGAAGTCAAAAGTTTGCAATGACATTTTAGCATAACCTTGCTATATTATTATATCGTAGATATTAAAAATTACTGATTTGATCTGAAATCTGTATAAAGTGTTTCTCACTGCTTTTCATGAAAAGAAAATAAACTCTACGTTCAATGTTTTTAAGCGGATATTATCTCAACGTTGTGTTTTCGTAACGCTTGTTAGGAGAGCTTTCTAGCGTAGAGTGTGCTACAAGTGTTGCTACGAATTTGCTACAGAGAGCTACGAATGTACTACGAAGTATTACAATCATGATTTTGAGGTACGGTTTATTGAAAGATGACCTATCTACCGGTAGGCCAAACAAATATATCATCATTTTTTGTTATAGAGGTAGTTATGTTTATAAGTTGATAAAAATCATTTGAAAACCCAGAAATTGATAAAAATATTATAGTCACAGTCTTGAATGATATTAAGGGCATATAGGTTACGCTTAGTATACGCATGCAGGTATGCGTATGACCCCCCCGAGTGGGTTCCCGCCTTGTCGTGGCGGGGGGGCTTAGTAGCCAGGTCTGCCTCAACCTGGTGAACGAAGAGGAACCCGAGGTGGGGCCGGCCTCTCCGGGTCTTGGGCCTGGACAAGCTCGTGCGGAGGCTGGCCAGTAGGTCGGCTTGCCGACTGAGGTGGACTGCGGTGTCGCGCTTGTCGCGATACCGCGGCCGAGCCCATCGAGGCGGGGGCGGCGACGGGATGGACGGGCGGCGAGGAAGCCGCTGTCTATCCGTCCTGTCAGCGGCCCTAACGGGTGCCGCCAACGTGTTGGCGGAGGCGGTGGGGCTGCAGGGGAAGAGGAGTGTCGGTATCGCGATGGCCGCTCTCCCTATCTTCTGCAGCCGTAGTGGCAGGCGCGGGGCCACTTTAATTGACCCGTTGCATAGGGACCAGGGCTGTCGGACACGGGTGCTGTCTGACGCCCAGTGCTGGTTGGTCCCAGGTGGTGGATGACGATGTGTCTGGTGTTCGGCACATCGTCATTCTGGCGGGAGCCGAAGCTCCGTGGTGGGGCCCAAGTTGGGCCAGCGCTGTCGGGTGCCGCGGAGGAGTGCGAAAGCGTGCCCGTAGCCCCGACACCAGGCGCAGTGGTGGAACACCCAGGGGTTTTGGTGGGTATACTGTCCAGTCGGCAGGACTCCCACATAACCACCCGCCTGCCCTCGAGGTGTGGTGGTATCTATAAAAGATTTCCCCTGGTAAAAAAAAAAAAAAAAAAAAAAAAAAAAGGTATGCGTATGAAATGGTAGCATTAAATATTTAACGCAACCTTGTTGGAAGTCGCATTAGAAGTCTTACCTACTTCAAAAAAATACATGTATACGAATTTACTACATCCTTTTTTTTTGGAAGTCGGTAATAAGAACAATAACATAGAGACCAAATAATAAATCGAGCATTGTCTGATGATACGTATGAAAGAGATTTCGACCAAACTTTCTGGCCTGATATCATCTAAGCTAAAACATTGCCATTAGCATATTAATTAGAGTCCCAAATTGATAGACACAGGCCCTCGTTTGAAGTTTAATATCAACACATTAGCGCATCATTTCAATGCCAGTACACAAACAAATTAATCAAAGCGCGAGTAGTTGATCAACATAGAATGGTAAACAGCCCATTTGTGCGCAATCACGGTTCTTCTATGTGATTCAGATGTGCCTCGCTAAGGTACATATTTCAACATTTTGTCAATAGTTTCTGAATGTTGAAATATTATCGAAGCTACATAGGTATATTGTAGGAACTTCGATAATATTTCAACATTTTTAAAAAGTGTTTAAGTAGTTTTACCTTAAATCTGTACCTAGTATTGCGTTTTGTTGTAGTTAATAAAGGCACTTGACACATAATTAGTAGTCATTGTGCTTTACTTTTGGTAAATTTACAAATACAATAAGTTTTATTAGCTTTCGGTGCTCCACTACTATACATAGGCCTCTCCTACTAAATTTGAATGTATCGGAATTCCGTAGCCCACACCACGTAATTTGTCCACCCTGTGGTCAAATACAAAACGTGGTAATACGTGGACTTTATAATCGCACCAGAATATTGGGGAGCCGAATTTGGGTTTACTAGTAAGCCGGGTGTTATTTTGTGGTATGTATCTATGTACAAAACTGAACAGTTATATTAAGATTAATATTTTTACTGAGCTTTAGATAGACAGACAGATAAAACATCTTATACAAACACTAAAACAAAATTAATACAATTAAATTATAAACACATTTTACAATTTAAAATATAAATACAACTTATGAAAAATATGCTTATAAAACGGCGAGCTTATCCTGGGCTTACCCATGGCGATTTTTCTTATTTTTTGTTTGTACTTAATACAGACAGCCATAAATATACACACTACACATTTAAACTATTTATAAGCAATAAATTTACAAACATCATTTAAAAATTATCATTCTACGATGTTTCGACCAATGCAACTTGGTCGAAACGTCGGGAGAAAAAGAGGTACTTAATTAGCTCATATCTCAAGTTTTATTGCGCGATAAGTCCCGTATAGCAGTATGATAATGTGTTCAAATCGCGAAAGTTTAAAAATAACATCATTTAAAAACTAAACAATAAAACCATCTCTCATGTCCATAAATCACAACGACGCCAAACAAAATTCATTGCCCCTAATAATTATAAATGACAAACGCTAACTCAATAAACCAATCGCAAGCATGCAAATTACAGCCGTTCTATCTTCATTAATCAATTTACTATCTATTCCGCAGTGTTTCAAGCGATATCGCTGACGTTAATCCGATGATACTAAGCAAGATATATGGCGTCCTATAAAATAACAAAACGCCGATTTTATTGCGGGAACCATACAAAGCTGAGTCGTTAAGAATGGTGCTTGTACAACCCGGTCACAATATCTGTGCACCTGACTTCGTGACGTCATATCGAATTATCGGGACGTATATACATTACCGGACGTCTAGTATACCGTCCGGACGTAAATTATTATCGGGACGTGTATCGGCAACGAAGATGTTAACCGTACTGTCGCTCCGGGGAGTGCGCGGAGAGGTGACAGGGGAAGCGGGAGAGGCGCCGCATTCCAGCAACCGATACATACATATTCTGACCGGGTTATAACCGTTCACGGTGCCTCGCACATCGGTAATTAGGGTTCCGTAATCAGAATGGTAGAAATTCAAAAAAATTGTTGTCTGTAAAGTCGGTTTACGGACGATAATTTTAAGTTGACAAAGAAAACATTATAGAAGCAACAACTGAAACAAGCCGAACTCTTAGGCCGGTCGTGCCTCTCTGTCGCTTGTTTGGCACTTTCACTTACACGCTCGGCTCAGGCGGAACGTGAACTTTTTTGTTGCGTGCAGATGGCCTTTATCGTTCCGCCTAAAATGGTATGAAAAATTGATATTGCCTACATCACTGAATTTATAAAAAAAAAACAGTTCCAGATAACAAGAAGAGCGTTTGATAAATTTCCTAAATTTTGAATTGAAATACACGAAATCAATTAATTACTTAATAATTATGTTTTGCAAAAAATGGCGAAACCGCCTTCCATCGTGTACACAATTCGAATATTTCGCTCGAATTGTTTACATTATTGTTGATTTATTAAAAATGGCTTAGCCGATTTCTGTAAAATTTAAATGGGAGGATACCCTTTCGAACTAAAAAAGATTTTTTCTATTCGGCTTACAATTGGCGAAATTATCGATGAACATACACAAAAAAAAACATACACACGAAAATAGAACCTCCTCCTTTTCGGAAGTCGGTACAAAAATAGGTTGTTTGTCGAGTCGGTTTACGGACAATGATTTTACGTGATAACACCATACGAAAACTTTGTTGAATCAACAACTGAAACCAGCCGAACGCTTAGGCCGATCGTGCCTCTTTATCGCTTGTTCCGCGCTCTCGCTCGCACTTTCGGCTCGGGAACGTGACACATTTTCGTGCGAAGGCGAAGGCGGTTTTGCCATTTTTTGCAAAAAATAATTAAATTTAAAAGCGGGTTAGTCGTATGCATAAAAATGTACGATGTATGGCCGCCGTAAATAACGGTTCATAGTCGTTAATAGTCAGTAATTCGTTTACTCTACGACTGGGCGGTTTGTCCAATAAAGAGTTTGGTAACGACCGGTCATTCTGTCGTGTCTGGTTGCTATTCTCTCAGATACAAATACTGCTTTATTGGCCTATAGGGATACAGTTTTATTGAAGACACTTTAGTACTATTATTTGGTTAGTTCTATAAACATTTATTACATAGTACCTAATTCTTAGTGAATCTAGACATTCTAGACAATAAATTGTCAATTTTGTTGTTATTTATTGAATCCAAAAAAATACTAAGACTTTTTAAAAATACTAGCTAGTGGATAACTCTTTTCCCGACCCTATATATAACAAAATTGTGTACGAAATTATTTCTTTTGAATCTTATTTTTAGCTTCGAGTGTATAGGTTAAGCGGTTTGGGCTGTGGACCATCTGTCAGTCAGTCACTCACGTCGAAGCCTTTTATTACTATGTATTACCTACTTACTGAAGTTCTTATTCAAATATGTGAAGTGTAAAGGTAATTTAAATAATCAAAATATATGATTTACCTAAACGACGAAATGATACAAGGAATTAAAGTTGTTCTATTAATGCAAGCAGCATTTAGAGTTTTATTTATTAGGTTTGCGTTTGGCAGTTTGTACTCACATACTGCCGAATGCTAATCAGATATGCGGTCTAGGGTGTAGCACGCTTAACTCGAAGATACCTATATACTCGAAATTTGAAAACACATATTATCTTACTTTATATACTTTAGAGGAAAGACAGACTCAGGTAACGGGTTCCACATTCTGGCTGTTCGGATAAGAAATGTGGATTATTAATAATTAAATTAATTAAATGATTGATTTTGACATGCGGAATGTCTATCATAAAATTATTGAATGAATGAATGAATTTATTTGTCTATGAAACTAGGTGTAACACAGGTGATATACAATGTAAAAAGTACTCTAGCTTCTACCTCTAGAGGTTTACAGACTTAACAACTTACAAACTAATCTTATGTTGAAATAATTACATTTGCCAGAGTAAGTATATAAAACATAATAACATTTATATTTCATATTTAAAGGTACTTGAGTTCCAAGTTTAAGTAGGTACCTGATGAAAATGATAAATTCAAAAAGTTAATTCAAATTGCCTGTAAGTAGTTCTTCGTAATGATGAGTACTCAATTTATATCCTATTATACAGCTCTTGTTTCGAGAAAATATATTTAATCACAAATAAGTTACAATTCTAGCTAGTTTATAACAGTACAATTACGGTTCTTAAAATTCAGCCCATTTAGGTAAGTCCCCTCTAAATTTTCTCAAATTCAATTTGAATACAGACTGATAAGGCTTTAAGTTTTAAAGCACAGTAATTTACTACAAACTTTCAATCGCTTTTCCACTTAAATTCCTTATCAACTTGTACTTTAAAAACTGGAACTTAAAGGTTTCATTGATTTAAGTTAGCCCTACCGTCTAGAGGTCAACTTTGGAAACTTATAAAATTGTCTCAGCCTACAAATTAATCCTGATTGGCTTCAAGTATCTATGAAATAAGACTAAATAATTATTTGTCGCAAAAAATGGCATGACCGACTTGAACCCTGTACAGTCAATGTAGCATTTTTCACATTATTGTTGATTTATCACAAATAGCTATGCCGATTACGATAAAATTTGAATGGGACCAACTTCGAAGTACACTCATTCTAATAAAAAAAGAACAATCAAAAACGGACAACTGTCAAAGAATATATAATAATACTACCTACTGTGTAAAAAGTTATGTGTGGTTATACAAAAAAAAAAACGCGTAATATTGAGTACCTCCGTTTCGTTAGTCGAAAATAGCACTCACACATTCAAAAGACAACAAATTTACTGAATTTAAGTTACTGTGTCTACATACCGGTTTTTGATTCATTCAAAATTTAAGAGCCAAGATCTTGTCCATGGAGCTACTTCCATGTGTCGCGGTTTTTGCTAATGATTTCAAATCCCTGTACGGCATGATATCTATACCTGCTCTATTTTTTAATCTATTTTTTTTTTCCAAAAAATGGCATAACCTACTTCTACCGTGTACACAATTCGAATAGTTCTCACGAATTGATGTGATTTTGACACTATTGCTGATTTATCAAAAATGGCTCAGCTGATATGGATAAAATTTAAATAAATGAATCGTAGTTGTAAGTCTCGCTAAAACTCGAAAACGGCTGAACGGATTTGGCTAATTTTGGTCTTGAAATATCTGGAAGTGGAAGTTAAAGAAAGGTTTACACGGTGAGAAAATATAAAAAAAATGTAGGGAGTAATATACTAAAAACGTGAATTAAATTTTCCCATACAAAATGTTCCTGCATGAAAAAGTTGTCATAATAATAAGGTGAGATGAAGTTCACCGGGCCAGCTAGTATACATATGTATATACAGGGTTATTCCTAGTCAATTAACATCATTTTAGAGCCTTATTCTGTACATCAAAACTAACAACTTTTGAAAATAAAAAAATTTTGTTCTATAGAAAAATATCGTTCACCCGCGACAAAATATATAGAACAGCTGTGTTATTTTTTTGAGTTGTGACAAAAGTAGCACAACAAAAGTTGTTAGTTTTGATGTACAGGATAAGCCCCTAAAAGGATGCTACTTGATAACCCTGTATACGCTTAGACTTGTAAACCTCTCCGTTTCGTCAGTTTAAAATTCGCTCCGTGGTCTTCTCCTTCCTTTCTTTCTTTCTATTATGGCTTTTATTACATTGACAAGTCGTAGAAGGTAACCAAACATTTTTCGATTTCTGTTGTCTTTGAAATTATATTTATCTATACATAAATTATTTTGTGAGTATCAGGTGTCTAACTTAGTTTTTTTTGTATTGTAAATTGCAGCAAATACATAATTTCGTCCCGAAAAAACAGTCAAAATTGTGTAATTTGCTTAAAAAATTGCACACAGTTTAAGAGAAAAATGCGAACACATCCCGGAAGCGGGACCGATCAAAACAAGCGCTGCTAACACCAAACCTCCATTCAAGTTAAAAAGTTAATTTATTTATAGAACACATCAATCATTGGGCTTTTGATGAATCACAGCCGCTGAATATAAAATCATACAGAGGTACAAAATTTTACAAAACATAACTGTTAATTTTGACCTTAAACTGTCTAAAATTACTATAATCTAGTAATTCTAGTAGGAAGTCAGCTTGCCATATTGTAAACAACAAATAATACATTTAAAAAAAAAACTTGTTTAAACAAGCTTTTACTGAACAAGTACTCGTCAAGACGAATCAAACTAGCCGAAACTTGATGGGTTTGAGTCTTTTCGTTACAAAGTTCCTAGGGCCACCTTCCAGCTCCATCATCAGACCCTGGTTACCATTGAAAGACAAACTACTTGTCAAGAAGATTCAAATGAGCCCAAACTCGATGAAGTTGTGTCGTTTCATTGCAATGTTCCTTTGGCCACCGTCCAGCTCCATCATCAGATCAGCACCATGACATTATAATATTGCATCGTCACGCATCTTACACATTTATGCTAAAATTCATATCAATCGGAAAAGGGAAAGTGGATCAAATTTAATTTGTAAGATTTAATGACAGGCAGACAGACAACGGGACAGGTGAAAGTAAATAAAAGCTTGTAAAAAGGAGGTTAGTGTTCTTTTGTTTCTAGTTATATGAGAACCAAAGCTGTATTGGTCTATCCTAAGTATTTCTAAATTGAGAAGGATTGGCGAGGGTAAAAAGTAAGTAAATTCGTATTTGCCGGTTGGCTACCCCTATTGTCAGAGTTTTTAAGGCGCCTGTAGGCCTCTGATATGGCTAAACGGTTAAAATTACCGGGACCTACAATTTAACGTGTCATCCGAGACACGGCAGCGCTTTGTTGTATCCGAAGACTGACCGTTGCTTAGTTTCGGTGATCGCTGACAAACACCTAGTTAAACTATGCTACAAGCGCTATTATAGTGAGGGTGAATTTAATACAGACAATTAATGAATTCTTGGAAACAAATCTTATGTCGTACAAATTGTTAGTTATTTTTGAAATATATACGCAACAGCTAATTTTGGATAATTTGTAACCTGTCTTAAATAAAGTTATTTTCAATAATGTTACCATTTTGCTGCAAGACCTTCATTTACTTATTACGTACTTTCTTACGAGGAAAACCTAACACTGTATATTTTAAGAACAGCAATTAGAGATAACTGGCATAAGGGAGAGGAGGCCTATACCCAGCTGTGGGTCGATACAGGCTGATGATGATGATTTTCTTATCAATGAATCAAATTGACTTCTAATCTTGATGTGTTTCAAAATTATAGATCTGCGATTTTCTACTCAGTGTCATAGGGCAAGCGGCGCTGCGTCGACGATTCCCTTATGTTAAATTAAATACAATAACAGTGCCCGAGTGACTAATATTTTTTTAATGAAACTGTTGTGAGTTTTGCGCTGGAAATACCTATGTGAGTTAAATAGACTAAAGTCTTTCTGAGCCGCGTCTGGTGTACGCGACGGGTGACCAAAATGCTGGTGTTTATTTGCATATAAGCATTGCTATTCAGCGCGGCAATGCAGCCAGCATGCTGGGCACGCTGCCAACTGGTAGTGGGCTTGAGCATTTGGATTATCGTTAGACCTGCAAGGATCTCTGGATGATCCAATTGCACAAGCAATGTATATATAATGTTTAGTAGTAGTTTATGTAGTTTTAGATTATATTAGTCTTGTATTTAGTGGTAGTTGATAGACTAACGATGCATTCATATTTTGAAACAGACTTATTTAGCACTTTGTCAATCGGTTTTGCAGTATTGCGTCTCGATTTGGGGTACTGCTTGCAAGACATACATGTTGAGATTGGAGGTGGCGCAGCGGGCTCTTATTAAGGTAATTCTAAAACGCCCTTTCAGGTACTCCACCAATAGCATATATGAAGAGTTTAAGGTATTACGAGTGCGGCAACTTTATGTTCTGAGTGCTACTATGATAACTCATAAAGTAATTTAAATAATCAAAATATATGATTTACCTAAACGACGAAATGATACAAGGAATTAAAGTTGTTCTATTAATGCAAGCAGCATTTAGAGTTTTATTTATTAGGTTTGCGTTTGGCAGTTTGTACTCACATACTGCCGAATGCTAATCAGATATGCGGTCTAGGGTGTAGCACGCTTAACTCGAAGATACCTATATACTATATGATCAAACGAACTTCAGAGACGTGAAGTTCGATCATTATTGTATGAATCGCTTAATTCGAAGATATGATTATTTTACCAAGTAGTACCTCTATTTACTAGGCTACTTCCGCACAAAATTTTAGAGATTTAAAAAAAACTCAACCATAAATTCATTTCCGTCCTACCTCCCTTATACCGCCATCTTGCGGTCACCTCATTATTTTAGATTCAAGATATTCACCCAAAACTTTCTGTTATGGGGTTGAATAAGGGTGGGAGGGTGATCATATCTTCGAATTAAGCGATTCATACAATAATGATCGAACTTCACGTCTCTGAAGTTCGTTTGATCATATATTGTATTTCATCGCTTAATTCTTCAGATATGATTATTTTACCAAGTAGATGTTTAGAGCAGAAAGTTTTCCAAAAACCATAAAAGTATCAATTATAGTTTTATTGTTTCTGTCTTAATATTACAGCTAACTAATAATAATGGTAAAGGCATATTATTTACTGTAACTTATTTTAAGTACTAATAGCCATGTTTAGTGCTTAATACAAGGTTTCATGATCACTTTATAAATTAACTATGATTACTAATAGTTATTAGTATAACCTAAAATTAGGTATTTTATATTAATTAAACGGTAGATATACGGAACGGGCAAATTCGCCCTCGTTAAAAATAGTCCGTTAGTTAATGATATATATATAGGAATGAGTTGTGAGAACTAGACAAACCCGCAGTTTTACAAATAGTTTCTATGTTAACTCTAGCAGCAATCGCTGCCAAGATGAGGCGAGTCTTGCGCTGTGTCCTTTTACAATATCTGATATCGGCGCCGCTCGCTGATAGGACATGCTTCACCCATGGACTAACGGATTGCGTAGTCGCAGGCTTATATGACCGTTTGTATGTTAACAAAACCTACTTGTGCTTTCAGTTCTAACATTACTAGTTTTAGAAATGTAGTCTGAAAGGATGGTAAATGTAAATGTAGGTGAATTAGTAAGGCTGAAAAGTACGGCAAGAACAAGACTGGTTGCTTTCTATCGATGGTGGATGTTTTTATAATATCCGTGATGTTAATTTTAACTCCACTTTCCGGAATTTGAGGCTAGTGCTAATAAGATAACAAGAGGTTAAATTATTGTTAAAAAGCCACGATGAGATCGAATTTAAGACTAACTGAGGATCCAAAGTGTCTTGCAGGCCTTAATTTATAGGCACCTTTGAGAAGACGCTTGACGTATTCCTCAGAGCCTACATTATTTCCTATGATAGCGGACAAAGCGGAGCGGTGGGAATTGAAGCACAGCCTTTTTCGAATTGCTTTGCCTGAAAGGTCAGCACTGATTTCTATGATGACTCCTATAATATACGAGTATGTATTCACTGTTGACGTTACAAAACTGCCACCAAAGTTTAAGTGAAGTTTTGTACTGTTTCACAGTGCTGTCCGAGAAGGTCGCTAACATTAGTGTTATCGAGAGTCTTCGCTGACGCCTCGCCGGATGAAAGACTACTGCAGAGTTTCGCGGCACCCAGGATAAGGTTTTTGTGTAAAGAATAATGATCTCTGAAGTGAGATTGTAAAATATTCTTCGCATGATTGATACAAAGAAGGAACCTCCGATGTTATAAAGTTTTGAAGTAATGAAAACCGGCTGCGTAGGCCAATAAGGGAAATCTAAGATTTCGTTTGCATGACCGTCGACAATCTTTCTGAGGCCTTTTAATATTAGGGAAAATAGTGGAAAGGCATAGAAGTAACTAAACTCCTAACTTAGGGTAAATGCGTCTACAGATACTGAGTCCAAATCCTGTTTTCAGGATATGAATCTGGTACGTTTTGTATTATCTCAAGAAGCAAATAAGTTGATTTCTGGCTGGCCCAAATTTGAATAATATTATTGAAAGCTTTTTTGGAAAGGGGCCATTCCGTATCCGGATTTACCGTTTTTGAAGCCATGTCGGTACACATTACTAGTTTTAAATAATGCAAGGTATTTTTGTCGCTCTCATATCTTTGTATGTCTTACTAGATATTAGATTTTATACATCCACCCGTATTTAGCGGCTGGGCATGCTGCAACTAGAGAGTGTAAGATTTAAGCTTCGTAAACATTTTTTGCCATCTGGGCTATTTTACTTCTCTTATCGTAGGCCAATAGTAAGATTGTTGGTATCAGCTCGATTCCCTGGTATTTACAACTTAGTTGCGGCGTCAAATTACTTTTTTCGTAATTTATTACGAAGTCTGAATAATTGAGTAACGCATTGACTTTAGGTGTTTGCGATGCACATCCAAATAAACACTAATTTGTATCCGCCACGTCTTAAATACCCCATAGCTTCTTTTATTTTATTTTCGTAAAACCCCGTGGGGCGACGGACAAACAGAAAAGGATGTCGTTAAATTCATGTTTTTAATTTTGATAGGTTATTCGGTTGAAATTGAAGTCATAAGTACTTTCGGTCGGAAGGCCTTGTACGTGTAGGGGCAAGAAAAAATGCGCCTTTAATACCGATTGTGGCTAGATATATAGCCGTCACGCGGTATTAAATTTGCATGCTGTTTGGTAGTCCTAAAGATAAACTTATTAAGTGGTTTCAGATTAACTATGAAACGCTTGTTTCCTTCGAGCTTTGGTCTAAGAAATAACTTAGTTACGAATTAGTCACTAGCCGGGTTACGTCGCGAAATAGCGCCAATGGTTAATCATTTATTATAGCTTCTAACATTATCAAGTTTCTCAGAAACGGAAAATATATTTTCCGGAATATTTAGCTGACAAACCGCCTAAATATAAGGTATTGTAACCGTTTTTATCCAGTGAAGTACAACGTTATTATTTATTAAAATTGTTAACCAATTTCTATAAAAAGTGGGTACTGGGTAAGTCTAACCGTGTGTATTTGTACTATTGGCGAGTCAGTGCCAGCGCCTTGAAGTGAATCGCGGCGGCTACTGGGCCGATGCCGAGTACGGGCGGCGGGCCGCGGCTGGCACTGGCTTTTCAAATTGAAGGCCTCAGAATT
Organism: Hypomecis atomaria; assembly: GCA_964007245.1. Lineage (NCBI taxonomy): Eukaryota > Metazoa > Arthropoda > Insecta > Lepidoptera > Geometridae > Hypomecis > Hypomecis atomaria. Next base: position 3,174,802 of record OZ023296.1, on the reverse strand, counting down.
TTTCAATGGCCTTCGCTGCTTTGATTTTTTCCGGTAAAGACGAGCCAAATAAGGTCTCGCCTCTTTCAGTGTTGTCTATCACACGATGGACAACACTGGCATATTCAAGCCGAGCATAACAAGTTTGACATGGTTTTGAGTAATTAAGTGAAATGAATCGCTAAGTATTCGGCAACCATTACTGAAATGTTTCACAGACCTTATTGTCGGTTTTTAGGAGAATGTCGATGTCCCTATTTATAGCGGTAAATCGGGGCGCCTTGGGCTGATGTTGTGATGCAGTAAGCGTTTTATTGCGGTTGCGGTCCATGTCCGACACTGCGCTGCAGATACTTCTGCGCTTAAAATCGGGGCTCCTAAAAGCCTGCAGTTGTCTGGAATTAAAAATTATTTAATGATCGCGTCTTTATGTTCTTTTAGTAAGCCTTTTTTTAGAAATGGGTAGCCATACTTTGACTAACTTATCATGATCTAGTTTGCCGTAGAAACGCCTAGGGCCAGTAAAATATCTGGATCCACCACTATGGGATTATTGAAGGGACTTAGCTGACCTTCATCGCCTCCGTTTACCTCTAAACCAGAGTCCACGTCAAATAGGTCGGCGCCGCTTCCGGGCTGTTGACTTAATTATCTACAATGACGATAGGCATGTTTAATTGTGAACACATTTTTTTTTTTTGTGAGGGTACATAAAAATAACGAAGATAAAAAAAATATTCTTTCGTAATTATCGTAACTGCGCAGAGGAACATGACACCTGTTTCAGGATGTGTGTATTTTCTGATAACATCGTTGAAGACTCGCAGTCATCCCCGACGCATATTGCAAGGCATGATTTTTAGAACATCATATTGGATGTACAGAGGAACATTACACCTATTTCAGGTTGTATGTATTTTCTGCATAATGTCATCGTTGAGGACTCTCAGTCAACCCCGACGCATATTGCAAGACATGATCTAGGAAAATCAATTATTGAAAGCGCAAAGAAACATTACACCTATTTTAGGTTGTATGTATTTTCTGCATAATGTCATCGTTGAGGACTCGCAGTCAACCCCGACGCATATTGCAAGACATGATTTAGGAAAATCATATTGAAAGCGCAAAGAAACATTACACCTATTTTAGGTTGTATGTATTTTCTGCATAATGTCATCGTTGAGGACTCGCAGTCAACCCCGACGCATATTGCAAGACATGATTTAGGAAAATCATATTGAAAGCGCAAAGAAACATTACACCTATTTTAGGTTGTATGTATTTTCTGCATAATGTCATCGTTGAAGACTCGCAGTCAACCCCGACGCATATTGCAAGGCATGATTTTGTAAAATCATATTGGAAGCGCAAAGAAACATTACACCTATTTTAGGTTGTATGTTTTTTGTCATCGTTGGAGACTCGCAGTCAACCCCGATGCATATTGCGCATATTATGCGGTAGTGTTTTGGAAAATGGCAAAGTTAATGACTCGCAGTCAGTCCCAAAGCCAACCAAAACTACTTTAAAACTCACTGTATTTGTTCACCAAATAAAATTATTTTAATTTACCTTGTTTTTCCCGATGACGACGATATAACTCTTGAGCGTTTATATTGGTGTCCGTAGGTTTTTTGGTGCGCTCTGCGTTTTTGCATGACGATTGCAATGAGACGTGCGAAAGTCGCCGCGCACAAAAGAGGAATGAGGTGACCGCAAGATGGCGGTATAAGGGAGGTAGGACGGAAATGAATTTATGGTTGAGTTTTTTTTAAATCTCTAAAATTTTGTGCGGAAGTAGCCTAGTAAATAGAGGTACTACTTGGTAAAATAATCATATCTGAAGAATTAAGCGATGAAATACAATCGAAATTTGAAAACACATATTATCTTACTTTATATACTTTAGAGGAAAGACAGACTCAGGTAACGGGTTCCACATTCTGGCTGTTCGGATAAGAAATGTGGATTATTAATAATTAAATTAATTAAATGATTGATTTTGACATGCGGAATGTCTATCATAAAATTATTGAATGAATGAATGAATTTATTTGTCTATGAAACTAGGTGTAACACAGGTGATATACAATGTAAAAAGTACTCTAGCTTCTACCTCTAGAGGTTTACAGACTTAACAACTTACAAACTAATCTTATGTTGAAATAATTACATTTGCCAGAGTAAGTATATAAAACATAATAACATTTATATTTCATATTTAAAGGTACTTGAGTTCCAAGTTTAAGTAGGTACCTGATGAAAATGATAAATTCAAAAAGTTAATTCAAATTGCCTGTAAGTAGTTCTTCGTAATGATGAGTACTCAATTTATATCCTATTATACAGCTCTTGTTTCGAGAAAATATATTTAATCACAAATAAGTTACAATTCTAGCTAGTTTATAACAGTACAATTACGGTTCTTAAAATTCAGCCCATTTAGGTAAGTCCCCTCTAAATTTTCTCAAATTCAATTTGAATACAGACTGATAAGGCTTTAAGTTTTAAAGCACAGTAATTTACTACAAACTTTCAATCGCTTTTCCACTTAAATTCCTTATCAACTTGTACTTTAAAAACTGGAACTTAAAGGTTTCATTGATTTAAGTTAGCCCTACCGTCTAGAGGTCAACTTTGGAAACTTATAAAATTGTCTCAGCCTACAAATTAATCCTGATTGGCTTCAAGTATCTATGAAATAAGACTAAATAATTATTTGTCGCAAAAAATGGCATGACCGACTTGAACCCTGTACAGTCAATGTAGCATTTTTCACATTATTGTTGATTTATCACAAATAGCTATGCCGATTACGATAAAATTTGAATGGGACCAACTTCGAAGTACACTCATTCTAATAAAAAAAGAACAATCAAAAACGGACAACTGTCAAAGAATATATAATAATACTACCTACTGTGTAAAAAGTTATGTGTGGTTATACAAAAAAAAAAACGCGTAATATTGAGTACCTCCGTTTCGTTAGTCGAAAATAGCACTCACACATTCAAAAGACAACAAATTTACTGGATTTAAGTTACTGTGTCTACATACCGGTTTTTGATTCATTCAAAATTTAAGAGCCAAGATCTTGTCCATGGAGCTACTTCCATGTGTCGCGGTTTTTGCTAATGATTTCAAATCCCTGTACGGCATGATATCTATACCTGCTCTATTTTTTAATCTATTTTTTTTTTCCAAAAAATGGCATAACCTACTTCTACCGTGTACACAATTCGAATAGTTCTCACGAATTGATGTGATTTTGACACTATTGCTGATTTATCAAAAATGGCTCAGCTGATATGGATAAAATTTAAATAAATGAATCGTAGTTGTAAGTCTCGCTAAAACTCGAAAACGGCTGAACGGATTTGGCTAATTTTGGTCTTGAAATATCTGGAAGTGGAAGTTAAAGAAAGGTTTACACGGTGAGAAAATATAAAAAAAATGTAGGGAGTAATATACTAAAAACGTGAATTAAATTTTCCCATACAAAATGTTCCTGCATGAAAAAGTTGTCATAATAATAAGGTGAGATGAAGTTCACCGGGCCAGCTAGTATACATATGTATATACAGGGTTATTCCTAGTCAATTAACATCATTTTAGAGCCTTATTCTGTACATCAAAACTAACAACTTTTGAAAATAAAAAAATTTTGTTCTATAGAAAAATATCGTTCACCCGCGACAAAATATATAGAACAGCTGTGTTATTTTTTTGAGTTGTGACAAAAGTAGCACAACAAAAGTTGTTAGTTTTGATGTACAGGATAAGCCCCTAAAAGGATGCTACTTGATAACCCTGTATACGCTTAGACTTGTAAACCTCTCCGTTTCGTCAGTTTAAAATTCGCTCCGTGGTCTTCTCCTTCCTTTCTTTCTTTCTATTATGGCTTTTATTACATTGACAAGTCGTAGAAGGTAACCAAACATTTTTCGATTTCTGTTGTCTTTGAAATTATATTTATCTATACATAAATTATTTTGTGAGTATCAGGTGTCTAACTTAGTTTTTTTTGTATTGTAAATTGCAGCAAATACATAATTTCGTCCCGAAAAAACAGTCAAAATTGTGTAATTTGCTTAAAAAATTGCACACAGTTTAAGAGAAAAATGCGAACACATCCCGGAAGCGGGACCGATCAAAACAAGCGCTGCTAACACCAAACCTCCATTCAAGTTAAAAAGTTAATTTATTTATAGAACACATCAATCATTGGGCTTTTGATGAATCACAGCCGCTGAATATAAAATCATACAGAGGTACAAAATTTTACAAAACATAACTGTTAATTTTGACCTTAAACTGTCTAAAATTACTATAATCTAGTAATTCTAGTAGGAAGTCAGCTTGCCATATTGTAAACAACAAATAATACATTTAAAAAAAAAACTTGTTTAAACAAGCTTTTACTGAACAAGTACTCGTCAAGACGAATCAAACTAGCCGAAACTTGATGGGTTTGAGTCTTTTCGTTACAAAGTTCCTAGGGCCACCTTCCAGCTCCATCATCAGACCCTGGTTACCATTGAAAGACAAACTACTTGTCAAGAAGATTCAAATGAGCCCAAACTCGATGAAGTTGTGTCGTTTCATTGCAATGTTCCTTTGGCCACCGTCCAGCTCCATCATCAGATCAGCACCATGACATTATAATATTGCATCGTCACGCATCTTACACATTTATGCTAAAATTCATATCAATCGGAAAAGGGAAAGTGGATCAAATTTAATTTGTAAGATTTAATGACAGGCAGACAGACAACGGGACAGGTGAAAGTAAATAAAAGCTTGTAAAAAGGAGGTTAGTGTTCTTTTGTTTCTAGTTATATGAGAACCAAAGCTGTATTGGTCTATCCTAAGTATTTCTAAATTGAGAAGGATTGGCGAGGGTAAAAAGTAAGTAAATTCGTATTTGCCGGTTGGCTACCCCTATTGTCAGAGTTTTTAAGGCGCCTGTAGGCCTCTGATATGGCTAAACGGTTAAAATTACCGGGACCTACAATTTAACGTGTCATCCGAGACACGGCAGCGCTTTGTTGTATCCGAAGACTGACCGTTGCTTAGTTTCGGTGATCGCTGACAAACACCTAGTTAAACTATGCTACAAGCGCTATTATAGTGAGGGTGAATTTAATACAGACAATTAATGAATTCTTGGAAACAAATCTTATGTCGTACAAATTGTTAGTTATTTTTGAAATATATACGCAACAGCTAATTTTGGATAATTTGTAACCTGTCTTAAATAAAGTTATTTTCAATAATGTTACCATTTTGCTGCAAGACCTTCATTTACTTATTACGTACTTTCTTACGAGGAAAACCTAACACTGTATATTTTAAGAACAGCAATTAGAGATAACTGGCATAAGGGAGAGGAGGCCTATACCCAGCTGTGGGTCGATACAGGCTGATGATGATGATTTTCTTATCAATGAATCAAATTGACTTCTAATCTTGATGTGTTTCAAAATTATAGATCTGCGATTTTCTACTCAGTGTCATAGGGCAAGCGGCGCTGCGTCGACGATTCCCTTATGTTAAATTAAATACAATAACAGTGCCCGAGTGACTAATATTTTTTTAATGAAACTGTTGTGAGTTTTGCGCTGGAAATACCTATGTGAGTTAAATAGACTAAAGTCTTTCTGAGCCGCGTCTGGTGTACGCGACGGGTGACCAAAATGCTGGTGTTTATTTGCATATAAGCATTGCTATTCAGCGCGGCAATGCAGCCAGCATGCTGGGCACGCTGCCAACTGGTAGTGGGCTTGAGCATTTGGATTATCGTTAGACCTGCAAGGATCTCTGGATGATCCAATTGCACAAGCAATGTATATATAATGTTTAGTAGTAGTTTATGTAGTTTTAGATTATATTAGTCTTGTATTTAGTGGTAGTTGATAGACTAACGATGCATTCATATTTTGAAACAGACTTATTTAGCACTTTGTCAATCGGTTTTGCAGTATTGCGTCTCGATTTGGGGTACTGCTTGCAAGACATACATGTTGAGATTGGAGGTGGCGCAGCGGGCTCTTATTAAGGTAATTCTAAAACGCCCTTTCAGGTACTCCACCAATAGCATATATGAAGAGTTTAAGGTATTACGAGTGCGGCAACTTTATGTTCTGAGTGCTACTATGATAACTCATAAAGCCCTTCTGTTCCGCGAAGACTACGATTTCTTAATGGGTCGACGGACTTTTAGAATTCCTGTACCTAATTACACATCGCTACTAGGATTTAGAAGTCCAGAATTCGCACATACAACCACCTACAACAATGTCTTTAAACAATGCGATATACTTAAATGCAACTCTAGGGCCTGCAAGCGGATCGTAAAAAAATGGCTTCTGACACTGTCGTACGACGAAACAGAGAAGCTTATGCTGTACAAGCTCCCGTTTATATGAAAACTTAATTTGAAATTATTACCTCAAGCATCTGTATCAAGAATATATAAGCTCAAGTATATCAAAACGCATACAAGCACACACTCACACACACACACACACACACACACACACACACACACACACATTTTCACACACTACTCTCATCCAAATTACCTACAACTAACACTCAGTCCTTTAGCAATTGTATTTTCAATTTTCCCCAGTTTTCCTACAGGACTTAATAATCATAATTAATATCTTACCGATCTGTTAATACTTCATATCTAAAATTGTAAGCAACTCGTGCTCAGAACCCTGAAATACAGGCCTCATCGCCTAGTTCAGGGATCACTATTATTGTAAAACTATGTAATGTGTTTTTTGGCAATAAATATATATTATTATTATATATATTATTATTCATAGCCTTGAAACTGCTTCTAGGTAGACAGGAAATTAAAACTAGAAAGTTGGTTAGTAAATTTTTAAATTCTGACTGAATGTGAATATTTGAAATTTCTTCATTATTATGTTACCCATTTTAAATTTGATTACGTCACACTAGTTACAGAAGCGACTACTAACGCCGAGCCACAAAATTGAGATTAAATCTACTTGTACTGTTAAAATTGTATGAAAACCGCCGGCGGCTTTTGTGGCAACCGTCGAGTAAGCGAGTATCCCTGACAATTTATTGGACTGCAGCATTGGACTTGATACAAGGCGCTTTCAACTCGTTTTTTTGAAGATCTATAGAGGAGGCTTATGTTTGAAAAATAGACGTTATAATTATGACTACTGAGCGATCGCGATTAAAAAACTTGAGCATGTAGTCCAAATGCCCGCCAAAGTATCAAACCTTTTATTTTATTTTTTTCTTTATTTCAAACCTTGCATTAAATTTATAAATATGTAAAAATTTGCTCACTTAGCACTAGGTACATATTCAACCCTGTAAGGGCGTCGCAAGTATAATTATAATACAATTAATGAGAAACTTTCATTCATTTTTTTTTCATTTCATTTCATTTCATTTCATATACGGTAGTAACATTTTTTAATAAGTATTTCTTTAAGATTTTTATAGAATTTAATAATTTTATAGAATTTTAAAATACCTTTGACAAGGACATGAATATTTCACGAAAAATTAAAAGAATCGTGAATCGACCACTGTTTTCGCGATTATGAGAGGTTTTTTTAGTACATTTAAAAAAAAAAAAAAAACGTCCCGGGAGAAAACTCTTTCCACCCCTTAAATTTTAACAAATTGTTATGTTTTTGGTGTCAATCACTTGAGTAAGAAATTTCGCACGCTCTTGCGTCTTATTTTTCAGAATATTTTTATTTTGTATATAAATACATTCCAGCCATTTTTTTTTTCGTAAAAACTTGACTTTTAAGAGGTTTATAACCTTAAAGTCATATTAAAAGCTGTAAAAACTAAGACGTTTCATCCTAGCAATCGGAGTGCTTATTACATGAAAAAAAATCACTCAACACGGATAATATTAAAAGGTTTTATATAGTCACGTTGGCGCTCCACGATTGTCTTAATGAACTAATGGGAAACCCGTCGAATAATCTCCATCTACGATCATAAAGCAACAATGATGGTGGGACAATGTCTGGTGACAGCTTGATTTATTGTGAAAAGACTTTTTTTTTGGTCAATTCTGTATTGACCAAATTGGTGCTTGTGGGAATTTACTACTTATTTATTATGGTAAAAACGGAGAATTACGTTATGTGGGAAAGTTTTTTGTCTTATCACAAATAAAAAATTCTTGTTCACTTTAAGAAATTTGTCGATTTTGAATGCTATTTTTACCGTCTTTCTTATCGAAAGACAATATTTCAAGTAAAACTATTTTAGTAATTTTATGATTATTTTTCGCAAAAAAAAAAAAAATTGCAACACGAACTTCCATCGTGTACAAATTTCGAATAATGTGCACAAATCGATGTGACATCCATGTACATTTTTGTTGATTTATCAAAAACGACTGAGTCGGTTTTGATAATATTTGAACGGGACCACCACTGAAATTCACTCTTTCCAACTAAAAATTTTTTTTAAATCAGTTCTTAGATTAATTGACGAAAATATCGATGAACAGACACAAAAAAATGACATAGACACGAACAAAGTACCTTCTCCTTTTTGGAAGTCGGTAAAAATAATACATATTGATATGTGATTCATATGGGACGGTCTGGTTACCGTAGGTATATGATAAATAAACCTTAAAAAATATACCTTTAAAGAATACACAAACCTATAAAGAATATACCTTTTGGTACCCAGACCGACACATAGGATGTAGGTGGAGACATAAAAAAATAGCCCACGCTGCTAAATTACAATTAGAGAAAAATACACAAAACATGAATCCGCATTCATTACTCAATACAACTCTCGAAGGAGTAGTGACATGACAAAAAATGTAAGCCAAAATACAAACAAAACGGGACGCCTCGAGGCGATTCGTTCAAATACGAGTAAAACGGATTGCCGAGATACGTCAATACGTGAAGACGGATTTAGGGCGTAACGACTGGGGGCTATTACCCCCTCGAGTTTTGAAAAAAATATCCATTAGTTACTACTCGATTTGTAAATACTTCATAAAAATAAAATTTTCACGTAAAAATATAATTTTCCAATTTAATAAAACCTTCAAAAAAGTAGAGCCATAACAAAAAAATGTAAGCTGAAATCAATAAAATAAAACGGATTGCCAAGATGCGTCAATACGTGAACGACGGATTTAGGGCGTAAAAACTGGGGGCTATACCCCCCTTCAATATGGAAAAACCTGTATAGTAGTTAGTGTTGGATTTGTGAATACTTCATAGAAAATATACATTTTCAACTAAAAATAGCTATTTAGTACAAATTTCAAAATAAATAGTGACATCCAATATGTTATGTAAATTCAAACAAAACTAAACGCATCGGGCGATTCATTTAAATAAAATAGATTTCCAAGATTTGTATGTTAATACCTGAATGACGGATAACGACATAAAAATTGGGGCAACACCCCCTCAAATATGGAATAACTTGCCCAGTAGTATTATTCAATGCGTAGTTACGTCATACAATGTACATTTTTTTAGACAAAAATATAGTTTTCCGATTTTAGAGCAACTCTCGAAAAAAATTAAGCCGAAATGCTAATAAAGCTAGAACCCTCGGGGTGATTTGTTTTATAAAATTGATTGTCAGAATTTGTGAACTAGGGCATACAATCTGGTGGTCTAAATAATGCTATTAGGAGTAGGTACTAGGTACTATTTGAGTTATCGCCGGATCCTGTATTATCATATTTTATGGGAGAAATGAGTCTTCTAATTGATTACATATAATGTGCACTCATTTAATTTTAAAACTTTATTATTTATTAAACTTTGAAGTAGACGGCTGTACATATCTTTAGCTTCAATTTTAACTTAATTTGGATTTGAAATTAAACCTACAGCTACAATAAAGATTTATTAATTGATTTAACCTGGTTAGAGCTTGACGTCATCCTCCACCCTCTCCCATTTAGCACAATCCTGAGTACGCCCACGTCAATTTCTCGTCGCTACCTACGTCAAATGGTTCGGAGCAGATTGATTCCTCGATTGCTAATCTAATAGAGTTGTCTTTTGTTCTTTTTTTGTGAAAAAAAAAACACTACTGAATGATTAGTCAATATATTTTTTCCTATTCTACATTTTATTTTAGTTTCAGCTGAAAGTAAGTGAAAAGTTCTCATGTTGCAAGCCGCTACCAACTTGTCTTATTGACAATTTATAGAAGTGGCCTATTTCCAGCAGAGGACGTTCTATGGCTGATGGATAAAAGCCTGTTCGTATAGGCCGGGTGACAAGCCCTGGTGTCAGAGGTTTTATGCCGCCTAAAGGCCTCTGACGTTTACTATTAATACAATTAAGACTCACAATTCAACGAGTCATCCCAGCTACGGCAGCGCTCAGCTATAAATACCAACTGCGGTCACCCATCCTAAGACTGACCGTTTCGAATGTTTCTTAACTTCCATGATCGCTTAAAAACATCGAGCCTATTTACGTATGATCTACCTACGCTATGAGCTCTAATTCAATTTGGTTTCACCTGTACCTTTGTTAGGCCATCGTTAAAATTACCCACTGCTTCACCTTCGTCTAAACCCATAAATAAGAGTTGTTGTTAGCTAAGCCGATACGTATACGTTATGTACGAGTATGACTTTAACGCGTTAATGCAATGGCCGTAGTCAGTTTATGTCGTCCTCATCGACGTGTCCGTCAAAAGCGACTTCTGGCTAGCATGTTAGGGGATATCAGCTCTTACATACATACCCGTGTCTTGTATGGCTCGTAAAACCGAACTTGTTTTTGAATGACCCGTTGCAGGGCAGGGCGCACACTGCAACTGGCCACCGGGATTATCTGTGTAGGTATAGAAAAGCTTTTGGTGGATCTGATTGATAAAGTGTTTGGCATCCTGATCTTGTAAACGCTTTTTCTCAAACTTAAAGCCCCAGTGAAGCAGTAGCAAAATATAAATAAAATTTCGCAAATTAAATTTCTTGATACCTCTACTACTTTTACCACAAAAGTGATTTAAGGAAGCCTGAATTTTACTCGATTTCTTAGAAGCTAAGTAAGATATTTTAAACTCTAGGGAATAGAAACAAGCGTTTTATTCAAACCGAGTTCCAGTTACGTTAGTTGCAGTTAAAGCTCTGTAGTGTTCGTCTTACGGTTAGTGCACGTTCATGTAAATTCTTTAATTACTTTTTAGTATCTTCTTGGTTATATTTTGAGATGAAGTACACGTAAATATTATCATAATGAATATTACTAACTAGCTTTTGCTTAGGCTTCGCCCGCGTGATATTTTAATTTTTGTGCTATCCCATGGGAACATTTTATTTTTGGGAGATGATAAATATTTTTTGCAAAAAATGGCATGACCGACATTGTACAGAATTCGCGAATATTTTGAATAGAATTTTTCGTATTATTGTTGATTTATCAAAATGGCTCCACCAATTTCGATAAAATTTAAAGGGGCCAAATTTCAAGGTATACTCTTTTCAATAAAAAAGAGAATTATCGAAATCGACCACTATGTAAAAAAATTATGTGTGGCTCTACATAAAAAATATATATACCGTCCCTACCGTCTGCGCCAGTTATGAGCGACAGCCGGTGAATCACAAAAAAATAAAATTACCACGATTATAATTATTTTATTAATCTTACTTTACAATAAAGTATTGGCTTAATATTACGAGTGTCCTAACGACCCGAATTTTGGAAGACGAAAGGCCGCGCGCGGAGTCCGTCGAAGCGTTTTATGCACGTTGAAAGATTGCGAAACCGATGGTGGCGAGATGATTCAGTGTAGGGGTGTCTCAGGACATAACACGCGTCGAATTGAGTACCTCCTCCGTCACTTCGGTCAAAAAGTAGCCTGTCACTTTTCGTATTTCAAACAATGTCCATGCCAAAAATCAAGTCACTCCGTTGCTCCGTTGCGGCGTGAAAGAGGAACAGACCAAAACTAACACACTTTCGAATTTTTAATATTAATACGAATACGAAAGTATAGTAAGGATTGAACAATGAGCTTGTTAAGACCACAGGATCTTGCTAGATATAAGTGTCCATAATTATGATGCAATCTATCATCAAATCTTAAAATCTATCGTGCTTTTAAGCAAAAACTATCAAATGTACCGTAACAATATAGCCCATCAAAGCGCTAAATGGCTAATTAAAAATCAATTTGTAGAAAACAATTAATCTTCGTTACCGTGACTGGTTTGTTTTTATAAATGGTACTAATCAGTAGCCTTTACTCTACGAGGTTCAGAACAAAAGGTAATTATTTCAGGCCTGAAGGTTAACGGAGTATTCGACCGTTCATCAGTTTAAATTTATTTTCGACCTCGTTAAAGCGTCGGCGGATCGGGAAATATTTTGGATAAATGGATTAAATATCTTAAATTTTAATTTGTGTAGCACATAGATTTGAATCACGCTTCGTAGGTAGACGTATGTCATGTTGTGGACTCTTAAAAAATCCTGGTGCAATATATGCTAATTATGTACCTACATTTGAATTTGTCCTGCTCAAGCGTCAATTCGGTAGAGATTAAGAAATAAAAAAACAGCTGTTTTGATGTTAATATCTGTGCCATTCTCTGAGGCAGCACCACCAGCTTAGAAAAAAAAAATTGGATGCCTGTAAAGTCGGTATACGGGCGAAAGTTTTACGTGACAACGACTTTATGTCTGTCTCTCTCGCTCTTAGGCGGGCTAACCATGCGCGAGTGGAAGGGACGCGTGCCTCTCACTCGCTCTCATTGTGAGCGCATAACGTGAGCGGAGCGTAACGCAGTTTCTTGAAGTGTCACCCGGCAAACCAATTTATAAGACGTTGTCACGTCAAAATAATATTATCTAGTTTTTTAAAACAGCGGTCCTTTTTAAAAAAAGACATCCTATTCGTATATAGCCAGCCTACCTGTGGATGATCCAATGTTTTTATTAGTAGTGTAGGTAGTTTTAGCAAATGAAGTAGTACCCACCTATTGTATTTTGTTGTGGTTAATAAGGGCACTTTTGCCCGCCTACCTTAGAATACCTTGTCAATTCCGAGTTTTGATTTTGTATGGGACAGCAGATTTTTTTTCGATAACCGGGTTTCCGTATGTATAGTACAAGTTGTTCATATATTTATAGTCCGAGTCAGTCTCATTCAGCTTTTGATACCCTTTTTGAAAAACTCTGCACACCTAATATAATTTAATACCTAGTGTCATTTTCTCGCCAAGTCAAATGGTAGATTTTCAAAAAGATGTCTTGCTTTATAGTTTTAACATGGCTGTCTGCTAGCCGTAGTGATTAATACGATCATTATGAGCAACACAACTTTTACTTATTATGAACAACTTTTACTATGGAGTCAAACCGAAATTTTATAAAAGAAAATCAGCTGCTTTACCACAACACATTTAAACACGTTTTAAACACATTTTAACCGTGCAATTTGTACTGTTTAACATTGTCTAAATCGTGTGTAAAGCTTTTGTGGTAAAACGGCAGATATCCCATTTACAATCGCAACTTGAGACAACAAAATGTATATCATTGCCGTTTACTACTCCAGTTCTGGTTAACCTTTTACAGGGTTACAGTCTAAGTCGACCTATTCCCGTTAAGAGTGTGTAGTCTACTACGTTTCTGACTGATTTGACTATTAAACACCATATCCTAAATCTCACCGTTTTCGAGATATTTGAATTTAAAATACATTTTAATTTTACGTAGTAAACCATAAAACATTAGTTTACATGTAAAAATCAAGTAATAATAGTAAAACGACTTCAAAGTAACTTAGCTAATAGCTGAAAATTAGATTTTTTATAAATAACAATTTTAAACATCTCGATTTTTTTAAAATTTAGGATAGTGTTTCATACTCAAATCAGTCAGAAACAAAGTAGGTAAACTACACACCCTTAACGGGAATAGGTCGACTTACCCTGTGACCCTGTATAGCGTACAAAGCTCTAAAATAAATATATCCTATAATAACGTTAATAAAAGAGTATTTTATTTATTTTCTTGTTTGCTGAGCCGTTCCAGGTCCGTCCGTATTCGACGTCCGGTCTCAAACAAGTTAGGTATTGAGTATTTATACAAGGTACACCTAATTCTAGTTATAATCCGTGATCAAAAGGCTTTCCTTCGGCCAAGCTATTTGAAACGCCTCGAACTATAATAATAATTAATCATTTGAAGTCTCAAAATAACATGACCTTTAAGCCTGTAATTAGTTTTATGAACAGATTGGTTAATTAATGTTTTGAATTAGGTACTATTTGCACAAGTTATTGCGAAACAACACGGTTTAAATTATTTATTTACTCATTTAGTAAAGTACCTATTACATTTTTGACCGACGAATCAAACCGGAGGAGGTACTCAATTCGACGCGTAAATTATTATTTTTATGTATAACCACGCATAACTTTTTTCGTAGTAGTCCGATTTCAATTGAAATTGATCCCATTAAAATTTTATTGAAATCGGCAGAGCCAGTTTTGGTAAATCAACAATAATGTTAAAAATGTAACATCGACCCGTGCGAAATATTCGCGAATTCTGTACACGGGTGAAGTCGGTCATGCTGTTTTTCGCGAAAAATAATTATTATAAAATAAATGCGTGAGAAGCCTTCTGATTTGTTTCAGTGCCTATAGTTAATAATATATTTTATTTACATGTTTTTTTTTGTTGATTATTGGTGAAAATGTATCAAGTAGATATTATCTATCGTACACGTGAATGTAAATAAGTTTAAAAGTTTATTGGTTTTGTTATAACAACAAGATGAATGTTGAAACTGTTGATTATAAGCCAATAGCCACCTCAGAGGCCAAAGTAAAAAACATACAGTAACAAATATAACCAAATTCAACAGTGTATGAGGGCTTTTAAATTTACATCACAATGATTTTATAGAGTTACTTCGTTTAGCCGTGATGGTCTAGTGGTAGTGACCCCGCCTTTTTGTGGGTATTCAAATCCCTGGCTAATGAGTTCTTTAGAATTCGTTTAGTAAATTTCACACGACTGGCTTTTCGGTGAAGGAAAATGTGTGAGGCAAACTAACTGCATACATCCGTAGAAATAAATCGATGCCCTATGTGAAATCACCAACCCGCTCTGAGCTAGCGTGGTGAATATGGTCCAATCACTCGTCGTAAGGCCTACCTACGTCCTGCAGTAAGCTATTAAAAAAACTGGTACAATACTTATTTTATGCCTATGCCGTGTGCATATTCTAGCAGCTATCTCATGAAATACGAGTAGGATAGCTGCAACAGAGAGTCCCCGTCCGTCCGCTAAAACCACGTTATAAACACAGGTAACTTGTTGAATACGCAAAATTGATACGATTTCAAATTTGGGTATTCAACAAGTTATTATATATCATGCTGCGTCAAACTATAACCTTTTTCATACATCACGTCAAGAACAACAAAGCCTTTAAAAATTCAACCCATCCTCAAGAAACGTGTCTACTTAACCTTCATCAAGCTTTCAAAGACAACTAACCTAAACAAAAGTCCACTTATTTCGGACACGGTACATTCGAAACTTCCCTTTGTTTGTAAAAGGGTCTGCCATTTGAACTAATGGCGAACGCATTACTGTATCTAACTTAACGATCACTTTAGCTTCAGCTGTTATAGATACTGATTTCAACTGTTTTGGGACAAGACGGGTCAGACAATTGCATACATAAATAACGCAAAAATAGCTCTAACACACTGAGATAAGTTTTAAGGTCTACTAAAATCAATCTAGGTATTTTTTGTTTATATTTAAGGCCATCGCTAAAACGATCAAGTCCAGAATCGAAATTTTTGAACAAATAGAAACTGAATTTTTATGGTTCCGTACCCAAAGGGTAAAAATGGGACCCTATTACTAAGACTCCACTGTCCGTCTGTCTGTCTGTCTCCAGGCTGTATCTCATGAACCGCTATAGCTAGAAGGCTGAAATTTTCACAGATGATGTATTTCTGTTGCCGCTAACAACAAATACTAAAAATAGAATAAAAATAATATTTAAGGGGGGCTCCCGTACAAAAAATCTAAATTTTTAGCCTTTTTTCGCTCGATATCAACATTGGTAACAGGTAGAAGCTAAATAATCAAATTAAAACAAAATGAATATTTAAGGGGCACTCCCATACAGTACGGAACCCTTCATGCGCGAGTCCGACTCGTACTTGGCAGATTATTGAATCGCATAACAATATATCGCTATCCTGAGTGAACTAACACAATATCCTCAATGTTTGCTCGTGCTGGTACTCGACCTCGTATACCTAGTTTTAGTTAAAATGTTACTAGTTACAACTACTTACATTTTAACTAAAACTACAATTGGCTTAATATTCTAAAAAAATACTAAAAGGAGATAATGCAAAATGGGCTCAGACTTGGTACAGTTGCTCAAAAAATCCGTTAAACTATGATAAATAAATGCGCAGAGTAAAACAACCCCATCAAATGCATAATTTATGAGTAATTTCACATTTTACAATTTGAATTTTGTTCAGTCATTGAATTACTGTCATTTCGGTCACATGTAACCTTAATACCCGAATACACGAAATTACTTTTAATGGCCACTGTTATTGTAAAAAATAACGGGAAAATCATTTTCCGAATGAAACAAAGCAAATTATGAAATACTGTACCCTTTAGTGGCCCAATTTCTATGCATATTTGCAATCTCTCCTTTCCATTTTCAGATGTTATGAAAATTGACTAAATACTTTCTTGACAAATCCACAAAAACAACGCATCGAAATATTTTTCTGTGAAAGATGCCACTAAATACACAGGAACGCATAGTTTAGTTCGATTTAAATAAGTTCTGTTACAAATAACTGCAATATCTACCAAAACTTTTAAGACGAATGTTAGGTGCCAACTTATCCACACAAAAGCAATAACCTGCCCTTAATATATTATCCCATTTGAGTGGTTTTTTTTTCATGTAATCAGCACTTCAATCGCTAGGCTCACACGTCTAATGGGGAATTTACACGGGTGACTAAAGCCGCACGATTTATGCCGCGTGGCAAATTAAAAATTGACCTGTCTAAACGGCAATTCGACTAGGTGACTAGGAATAGACTTGGGTGAGGCAATTTGTGAAGCGACAAGCTGCACAGCGAAAATCGACCCGTGTAAATCAGGCTTTAGTTTTTCCAGATTTTGACGCGGAATGCGCGGACACTCGATTTTAGATTTAAAGATTTTGGAAAAATATAAAACAATACAACAGCACTGGTCAAAAAAAATAAACAATATTTATACGTACATCTGTGGCTAAGTTTACAGCTATATAAATATAAACCTTAGTTTGAAGCAAAATTCATGCGATATTTCATGTCCTAATTCTGTACTTTTTTAAAGTATTGTATAAACATATGAAAATTTTAAAAACGTAACTTAAAGAAGGTGATACAGCAATTCTAAATCAATGTTTAATATAACACGCATAATATATTTTTAATGAGTATACACACCATTCGAACGGCACCCATGGCAGAATTTTTAAAACGTGCTTCTCAAATTAATTCGTTTCTAGATAATCAGAAATATATCATAAAAAAATCGTAAGATCATTTATTGATCCTGGAATAAACTAAAGTTTCAAACTACTTGCAATTTAATGTTGAACTGATATCACATAAAACCACGTTAGTTAATCTCGCATAAAATAGCTTTCACTGAATAAGCAGCCTTAAAGTTATTAGCCTCTAAAAAGTCATATTTTCACGTAAAACTTTGGCTGAGAAGTATACATAAACTAAAATCTTTTCTAAAAAAGTAAGACGTACGAGCATGCAATATTACTTACTTAAGCGATTGTCAGCAAAACACAACATTTTATAACAATTTAAGGGGTGAAACGTAAATTTTATCCAAAATGTACCGCGAATTTACTTGATGTTCTACAGAAAACGCGAAAACACTGGTCAATTCACGATTCTCTTAAGATCTATTTAAAAGCGCTACCTCCACCATTTGTTCATCACTCAAACAAATCTCATTCTGCGACAATACAACAGTTGCACATCATAAACCAAACAAAGGTAACAATGGACTTGCTGTCGCCCCACAAAGGGTTCCGTTGAAAGAAATAAAACGATGTTGCTAAGTTTATCACAAGGGAATATTACTGTTACTTTGTTTCTTCAAAGGATAAGCTCAGTTTGTCCATTTGTTGCTTTTAGTGTGTAACAATGTTAACTGATTATGATGTTTAATTTTGCCTACACAATCTAGCAGGATGATTGTGTGTGAAAACGTGCTCATTACTTGTCCTAAGTTTTGTTTTCAAGAATTTTGCGTAAAATAATAATACATTTTTAAACCCAATATTATAACTTAACTTGGTTTTAATTTAATTGTGGTATAATTGTCGACGTCGTTTCAGCCATAAGACGTCCACTGCTGGACTTAGGTCTCTCATATGGATCTCCAATAAGACCGATAGGTAGTGGCTTGATCGTTTACTTTACGACCCCATCGGTAATCAGTCTTCTGTGCTATGTGCCCTGCCCATTGCCTTTTTAACTTGTGAATACGTTGGGCTAAGTCAGTAACTTTGGTTCTCCTAGGGACGTCATAGTTGACATAAAAACATAACATTATTTCAAATGAAATTCGCGAAATTAAAGGAAATACATGGCAAGTTATAAATTAGGTCGATTGGTACTCAGGGCTCAGATGAAATGAAATATCTTTATTCGATACAAACATTACGAGTACAAGTACAAAAAACTTATAAAATAATAAAAAAACAAAAGTGTCGAAAGGGACGCACCTCAGCTATAAATAAAATGCTTGAGTGCTGGGAGGACCCAACACTCAACGCTGGTATTCTGGTGAACCTTTTTAATTAAGGGTAGGTGTAACTATAAAGCATAATTATTAATATTAAATAGACAAAAAACATCGAAACCGTGACAAATAAGATGTAAGGTTTCGGTTTGTTAGCATTTCACGACTTCGTTTTTGGTCTAATACAAAAGTAAATCATAAGTCAGTGAGCTATTTTATTTCTGAAAGTTTATGTACATTGCAAACCAAAATATTTTACCTATTAGTATTCGTATAAAACTATTACTAAACTGAAGCCACCAAATAAATTATTAATTATACCTAAGAACATTTACCTACCATGATCTTATCCCACATATCCTGAAAAGTAATCAGATTCAGCGTGTCTTAATATATCAAGCGATTGTCACACATTTTACCCAAGACCTGAGATTGCACCGCTTTCAGCAGCCAGCTGTACCCGGCCTGATTAAGACGGTACAGAATCGCAATATATTCTGTGTACAGTAGTAGAGGTTGAGCAACTACAAAATTTAATATGTCAGTAGATATTATGTTGTAGATAATAACACGCGTACAAAGTAATATTTCAAGGAAAGTTGGTTTTCTGTTAGTAGTACCATTGATTAGTTCCATTGATGGTACTACTCACGTATGTATACTAAAGTCAAGCTTCTGCGTCCCAAAATCTTGCATTCGTATAGGTCGTAATTAATGAAACTGAATGCCTTGGCAAAGCAAGCCGCTTTCTATTGCCGCTATAACAACAAATACTAAAAACAGAATAAAATAAAATTATTTAAAGGGGTCTCCCTTACAACCAACGTAATTTTTTAGGATATTTTGCTCGCTATTAATAACGGCAAGAGGCATATTATGGGGCTAAGGGGGCTTTAACGCGGTACGGAACCCTTCGTGCGCAAGTCCGACTCCCACTTAATCGATTATAACATATCTAAAAACACACACGGTGAAAATAATATTTAACTTTTTTTTAATTCTCTACATAAATAATACCAGAAAATAGGTCAAAAACCACATTAAAACTTCAGGAACGCAAACGTACTGTATACAACCCGGTTTTATCTGACCCTGTTGGAAATCTATAGAGAAAACTTGTCAAGAAGATGTCATATGGCTGACATAATTATAAAAAAACTTACTTATTTCACCGACTTACAAAAGGGAGAAGGTTCCATGTTCGTCTGTATCTATTTTTTATGTATGTTCATCGATAATTGCCAAGTGTGAACCGAATAGGAAAATCCATTTTTAGTTCGAAAGGGTATACTCCCGAGGTAGTCCCATTTAATTTTCACAGCAATTGGCTGAGTGGTTTTTGAAAAATGAAAAATATCGAATTTTTGTACACGGTGGAAGGCGTTTTTGCCATTTTTGGCGAAAAATAATTATTTTTAAATATAATGGTGACGACGAGACACATTATTCCAAGACAAGTAAGGCTTCTGCGTCCTACAATCTTACACTCGTTGGTCGTGATTAATGAAACTGGATGTCCCGGCGAAGGACAGTGCGTTAATTAGATTAACACATCTCCCCGCCGTCATACCGAGATTTCTCTAAGTGCCTTTGATATATTAATTCAGATTTTCATTAATATTGCTTTAATTTCTTTATTTAGTTAAATTCGCTTGATCAGCGTTAGAATTTATTTGACCGACGAAACGGAGGAAGTACTCAAGTCGACGCGTATTTTTCTTTTATGTAACACATAACTTATTGCATAGTGGTTCAAGCCACCACGTTTCTATTGGCAATTTAATAGAGGTCTATGTCCAATAGTTAATGTGCTGTGGGTAGATAGTATGATGAGTGTTTAAATGAAAAATTATCATCATCAATGTCATTGTAGCTTTGTTTAGTTGTAACGGTGTTATTTTTAAATCTCGAGTAAATATAGTATAGGTACCTGTCTTCTAGATAAGCGTTCTACACCCTAGACCGCATATTTGCTTAACACCGAGCAGTAGATATATAGTCAAATGTAAACCTATTTTAAATGAAAAAAAAAAAAAAACATTGGTGAAAGATACGGAATCAAAGGTCACAAAATATATTTTAACACTACACTTGACTAAAAATGCCTAAAAATATTTTGCACACTGAATTTTATTTCAGTGCAATAAAGAAAAGACAGCAATAAGTATAATTTTTGCGATTAACAGGCCAATTGCATTGACATGTCTATTTTTGTTATGCCTATAAGCTGGAGCTTTTAAATAATTACAATTTTATTAGACATCTTAATGCTTTATTAAGTAGCAAATCTGAAATTTATAAAGTTACTACTAGAAAATTCACATTCGATTACAAAATAATAACTATGAACAAGATAAATTAGTAAGAATATTTCAACGCTTTCAAAAAGCTCAAGTGCACCTGTCAGTTATAGTTTTCTAAATCAATTCGATTAAGAGTGTTCAGACTGAAAAGCGACGCTGTAAAAACGAGTGCAAGATACAAAAATACGTAAAACTTGAAAAATAATCTGCCAAGTTCGGGCCCGCGCACCAAGGGTTCCGTACTGTATGGAAGCCCCCCTTAATATATTTTATTATCATTCAATTATTTATTTTTGAAAGAACAAACATCTTAATATTTCAAGCATTTTCGTGTTGTCGTTATTAATATCGAGAAAAAAAAAATTACGTTACTTGTATTCCCATTCAAGTAAAGTGGTTTTTTTTGCTTAAATATGCATTTAGTATTTGTATTTGCCCCCTTAATTTTTTTTTCTGTTTTAAGTATTTGTTGTTATAGCGGCAACATCGTCTGTGAAAATTTCAACGTTCTAGCTATCACGGTTCATGAGATACAGCCTGGTGACAGACAGACATACAGACGAATGGACAGCGGAGTCTCAGTAATAGGGTCCCGTTTTTACCATCTGGATACGGAACCCTGAAAACGATACGAGATCGCACTGCGTAGCGACTAGCGAGTGACGAAACGCAGTGCTGCGTTACGGAGTAGATTTACAGTACAGGGTACGAGTATGTTAAGAAGTTTAACTAGTATTTCCCAACTGAAATATTGAACCTGTTTTTTGTCATAAAACCTTTGTGCCGTAGTTTTAGCCCGGGAAATATGCGCAAATAATGCAACTACTTTCTAAAAGCTGAATTTTTGGTATTAGGTAGTCATGGTGGTGTACAACAATACCCCGCAGTCAGTCAGCTGGAATGCTTAGCGTTTGATGGGGATACCCATTTGAATTTTCAAAAATATAAATGATTATATTGCAAGTCCTTCTAAAAGCTGAAAATTGGGTACGGGTAGATAAATAATTTGAAAAGAGTTTAACCACAGCCAATCACCCAAAATACGTACCAAAGCTTTTCAGTCAGGCTTTAAAGCAGCGCTACTTTCAAACCTGGCTGACAGGTCTTGTTACTTATTTCAGGTTATTTGCTGCGGTTAAACATTCTTTTAGTTATTTTCCTACCGGCACGCCAGTTTTCAGCTTTTAAAAGTAGTTGCAAGATACGCAATTATTAAAAAAAAACTTGTATCCCCTTCAAGCGCCAAGCATCCCAGCTGACTGAATCCGGGATATTGTTGTACACCACTTTGACTACTTAATACCAAAAATCCAGCTTTTAAAAAGTAGTTGCATTTTTTGCGCTTACCTCCTGGGCTATTTGTCAAGAATCACTAAAAAATGCGATGTTTACGCTAGGAAAAAATCCAAACTAATAACCGGAGAGATGAGAGAAAATTTTGGCACCTAGACCAAAGACGTCTCGTTCGCTTGGCTCATACGCTCAATAAATAATTTATTGCGTCTTAACGTACCATTGCGTGTCAGTCTGACCTGACCCTAACTCTAATCTATAATCCAGCGCTAAGATATTAGCTGTTAATTCAGACCTTCATCAATAAGTCGAATTTCTTCAGTATTAGTCAGCAGTGTTCAATAGCAATCAGACTGTATTTTGCGAATCCATTTCGAGTCTAGACTGTAATCATGTTCAGCTTATTAGTATTATTGCTCTAATCCAATATTGGATTGCAGATGAAATACTTAGAGACGAAAGTAGGCGTTTCTGAATGAGAATCGATA
Source organism: Hypomecis atomaria (assembly GCA_964007245.1). NCBI lineage: Eukaryota > Metazoa > Arthropoda > Insecta > Lepidoptera > Geometridae > Hypomecis > Hypomecis atomaria. The sequence goes on along the minus strand of OZ023296.1, from coordinate 3,151,885 downwards.
ATGTACTTAATAAGCGTGTGTGTAGCTTGTGTGATATTTTATGACACACGTATGTTTTATATGTTAATTTTATCCCTGTTTTTAGTATTATCTGGTTTTACTAGAATGTTTTATTTTTTGAGTGGCTTACTTTGTGTTTGCCTTTTGTTGACGATGAAGTGGGACTATGCACTTTGTTAAATACATTTTTTTATTTATAATAGATTGATATCAAAACAATTTGAGAAACAGCTCGGATAAACTGAAGCCGTTTTTGCTTCAAACGTGCCATTCATTTTTTTTATCAATTTATTTTGATAAGTACTTATTGTTTTAAAATCTTAGACGAATAAAGTTTTTACAAATAATATTTCATATTGAATTAAGTCCAGGTGAACACATAAAAGCAAGATTAATACAAAACAGCTGTAAATTTTACTATTATAAGTAGTTCATGGTAACGAAAGTATACAACAAACTTGCTATACACCTACAATAAGCCTGATGACAAAAAATAGTCCGTCTGATTGATTATTGAAAAATATTAGACACGTAATTTTACTGTCAATTAAACACAAATTGATAAAAATTTGTGTGACGTCACGAGTGTCATACAAATGTATAGACTTTCGTGAGAGACGTGACGTGACGACCCCAACTCCCAAACTTTGACAAGATCTGTTATTGCCATTTGTGGTTATATTGACAAAAGAAAACATACGTGTCGAATATTTTTTGATAATCTTATTCACGGACTAATTTTGATAGGAGTTAAATTTTCATTATCTATGCAACTACCCGACGATTATTGCTAATTAGATAGAAGCTGTTCCAATTTCTCAAAAAAACATACTTTCTGATGTGATTCAGAATATCGACTACGGAAATATGAATTAATGTAAGGGACATTTTGGTGATTTTGAGTTATATACATCGTTGGATTCAGAATTCCGAGCTCTATCGAATGGTATATATAACTTTTTAATATCTTGAAAAAAATGTCGCTTACCACAAAAAAAAGTGAGCAAAAATATCAAAAATAAGGGGTAAAAAGTACGTTAACAGGCATGAAAAATGCAATATGCCTCATACGTTAAGTTTATCATCCTATTAACCAATTGATTTCCCTTACGCTATTACAAAATACGTTTTTCAAGTCCGATGTGCCTCTTACATCAATTTACAAAAATATACACTGGCCCTTACGCAGACAAACAAATATTAATTGAAAATCAAACAAACTTAAACAGGCAGAGGTTTTTATAGGAAAGTGGTTTGATTACAGATTTATAATTTTTGCAGCCTCTATGGGACATGTCCTATAATAGTTGGCCTCTTACATTAATATTCGACTACGGAAATATGAATTAATGTAAGGGACAAAAGGCCATTTTTCAGGAGAGCCAAAAAACGATCGCAATTTTTTTTTTTTATATCTTTTTTGTTTCTTGTCTGATTTAAATGACGTCTAGGGCGAAATTGCATAAAATTTTGAACTGTTTATGTTAAGGATATCATTATTTGAGATATCCCTGTAGTTTAGGAATTGACATGTCCCTTACATTATTTTTTTCTGTTAAAATGACCGAAATTTTTAAAAAAAGTTAAGGTAACGTACATCTCATAATCAAATACGAGGTAAAAATGCAGTGAAGGACATCGCTTCAATAGGTTTTTTTAAATAAATAGCCCCAAAAGCTTATCATAATCATTTATTTTCAATGTAATTATATTTAAAAATGTGTCACAGACGCTAAGTTAAAAAAAAAAAACAACATAAACAACTTCTTATGTAATTAAAAGTCTTAAGCAATACTTTTAAGTAAGTAATATCACAATAAAATGCCTTAGAAAACTTTTTAAATAATGAAAACTAGCGTTCATTATCATAAAAAGACCGCCTAGGAACTTTTATATTCAGTCTTCCATAATATAACAATAAAAGCTTCCAAAAAAAGTTTAACTACGTATAAATCTTTGTAAATTAAACAAAATCATAATATAGTTCTGAACCATGTAACAACAATAGTACTTATCAAAATTAAATTGGATTCTTTTATGGCAACAGTTGTTTTAATTATTTGTGGAACTATGATTAAGTTTATCCTATTCGTTTGACAAAACAAGGAAAGGCATGATCATTATTTCATTCATCATCGTCATTCACTAAATATGACTGCCACGTACTAGGCTTCTATAGGTATAATATGACTTTTCAAGACTTTCCTTGTGTTGTCATATTAAATTTACAAGATTATATTAACTTATGTATTTACGTATAATAACTAATAAAAACAACATTTAATAAATAATAAAAACAACATTCCCAGAAGATTTCACGCGGATTACCTAAATCTTCCGCATGATGGTGCAGTTTTAGACACTTCATTGGAAACAGACGAAGAAGATGAAGACGCACAGTAAATTTTAGGATAAACCTCAAATTAATGAATAATCATTTAAATAATCAATAAATAATGAATAGATGATGATGAATAAGCATTTATTTTTTCTTCACTATAATTTAATCATGAAAGCATTGCTACAGAAATGTTGACTAAGATTTTCTCATTGTTTTGATACTAGTATTTATGTTAATTCTGGTAAACATTATTAACAAGTTATTATCACAGTTAAGATCATTCTATGACTTTCATTGGACAATACGTGGAAAGTCTTGAAAACATATAGCCAATTTGTAACTGTCACTTAAAAGCGTTTGAATCCGGTTTTTCACGTCTTTCCTTTTGTTGTAAAATAAAAGAAACTTACTGGATAAGATTCATCTTACAAAATAATTTACTTGCTAAAATCGAGGTTATTGTCTTGTTATTTTTTAATAGCTTGTTATGGTAAACCATGGATATTTAGGTGTCCTATTTGTTTTTGTTTAATTTTGACTGAACATGTTTCTAGGCATAGGTATTTTATCATCTATTTTAATAGATTTTATTGTTTCTTTATGGAAGACTAATAGTAACTAACTAATAGGGATAATATGACTTTTCAAGACTTTCCTTGTGTTGTCATATTAAATTGACAAGATTACATTAACTTATGTATTTACGTAACACTACTATGTAGGAACTATTGCAATCAGCCTTGCCTTATTGCCTTACGCCTTTTATGTGCCTGATTGCAATAGGCAGTTCCTACATAGTAATGTTACGTAAATACATAAGTTAATATAATCTTGTAAATTTAATATGACAACACAAGGAAAGTCTTGAAAAGTCATATTATACCTATAGAAGCCTAGTACGTGGCAGTCATATTTAGTGAATGATGATGATGAATGAAATAATGATCATGCCTTTCCTTGTTTTGTCAAACGAATAGGATAAACTTAATCATAGTTCCACAAATAATTAAAACAACTGTTGCCATAAAAGAATCCAATTTAATTTTTATAAGTACTATTGTTGTTACATGGTTCAGAACTATATTATGATTTTGTTTAATTTACAAAGATTTATACGTAGTTAAACTTTTTTTGGAAGCTTTTATTGTTATATCATGGAAGACTGAATATAAAAGTTCCTAGACGGTCTTTTTATGATAATGAACGTTAGTTTTCATTATTTAAAAAGTTTTCTAAGGCATTTTATTGTGATATTACTTACTTAAAAGTATTGCTTAAGACTTTTAATTACATAAGAAGTTGTTTATGTTGTTTTTTTTTTTAACTTAGCGTCAGTGACACATTTTTAAATATAATTACATTGAAAATAAATGATTATGATAAACTTTTGGGGCTATTTATTTAAAAAAACCTATTGAAGCGATGTCCTTCACTGCATTTTTACCTCGTATTTGATTATGAGATGTACGTTACCTTAACTTTTTTTAAAAATTTCGGTCATTTTAACAGAAAAAAATAATGTAAGGGACATGTCAATTCCTAAACTACAGGGATATCTCAAATAATGATATCTTTAACATAAACAGTTCAAAATTTTATGCAATTTCGCCCTAGAAGTCATTTAAATCAGACAAGAAACAAAAAAGATATAAAGAAATAAAAAAAATTGCGATCGTTTTTTGGCTCTCCTGAAAAATGGCCTTTGGTCCCTTACATTAATTCATATTTCCGTAGTCGATATATCCTGCACAAGTAGACCCAGTAAAACCACATTCCAATGAAATACACAAGTTATTGCATGACATCAGAGACACACAAAGAATAATGCAGCATCTTAATGAAAGAAACCAACAAAGCTCGAACCAAAGCAGAGCTACCCCGGAATAAAACGCAATCAAAAATAACGTTCCTTCCATTCTGTATTGTAATCAGCATCCTTCACCGTTACATTTTAACCCCATCATTGTAATTTTGGAAGCCCGAATACATTTCAACTTTCATTATATCGTTTTCTCGTCGCATCAACCCAAATGACATAACCTTGATGACGTCATTACACCAATATTTACATAATCGCTCTCTCGTTCTGTTCTCACGAATACAATTTATGAAAACGATCCCTGTTAGTTAAAAAATAAAGACTAGATTTCAATGCCTGTTTGCAGAATTTAGGATTTTATCTTGGTTTCAAATGCTTCAATTTGATGCTCTATATTACTTTTCATTGAAAATTACTGAGAGATAGCATTGAAAGGTTGGTTTCCGAGAACTTACCGAAATGGAGTACGAAGTTTTTGAAGACTGTTCTCAAAAGCTTATAAACTTTAACGTTTACAGCTCAATATAAATATGTAGGTATTGCGATTCTGATCTAACAGACAAGACGTTTTACCCACGCTAGTTTGTACTCCTTTGAGCCATAGGACATCCACTGCTAGACACTGCTAGACATAAGTCTGCTCTGTATCTCCAATAAGACAAGTTGAAAGCAGTTTGAATACAGCACAATCCCACAGTCTTTATGAGGTCTGTATACCTTCTCTCTTACGTGCACCACCACACTACTACACTTATTGCAAATACCTGTTAGAAATATTAATCTACGATAGTTGAATGCATGTTATTTTTTTACCTTAATTGCTAATTTAGTCACGTAAACAATTTGATCAATTACTTGTGTTATTCTGATATTGTGAGATAAGAATCTCGTAAGATGGGGTGCTTACAATATCATATTCAATATCTGCTGTTCACTATATCGTCATGGCTGCCTACATCAATCGTTTTAGTTTCTCTTTACACTCGTGTTTATAGAAATCTAGAGTCGACTACTCAAACTTGCAAACATGCAACTAATAGGCCCCATTCACCATCAGGCCAAATGGATGACATCCACACGGTTTTCATTCATTGGACGACATCCATTTTCTAGCCGATTGAGGGGCGGTTCGTGGAAGACATCCGTGTTGCCAGTGCTCTTGCCAGCCTCGAAAAGATTTTGTCCCGAATATATTATAATTAACCTACTGCGTGTTAAAATTGATAGGTAGTGCTTCAGAAAATCCCATTTTATTACTGTTTGGGACAACGCGGACTATTATAATATTACCTTGTCATGCAATATACTTCACCTACATATCCGTGCGACATTTCATCTCAATAAGGAACCGGGATGTGGGTCTTTAAACTAGCAAATGTGCTCTGCTATAAACTCTGTATAAAATATTACAGATGGAGGAGCAGTGAAACTGTTTTGAACCTATTTTGATTTACCTATCAAATCCTTAATAGATATTTTTTTTTTTGCCCATGAACAAAGTAATAAAATCGCTAATGACAATACTAAACGCATTTCGGGGCGTGGACGTCATCCATTTCTAGGATGATATCCTGGAAATGGATGGCGTTTTCGACCGAAGTCCGACAGTTCAAATGGACGTGAGGACGTATCGTCAGTGGGGCCTATAAGACAGCTGCGACCGGTTGAAACTCCGTTCACTTTATGTGCCTATGTTAAACTCATGATAGGCATTTTATCACAATATTATTTGGTCATAAAACTGTCTCCTAAATTACAGTCCTAATCTAGTACCAAATAACAAATACTAAAATCTCGAAAACATTCCAAAAATCCACAATCATCTACAAATAATAAACTTAAACCCTAGTAAACCAATTTTATATCAGCAATTCAGTAAAAGGAAAAGATTTATACACCACAAAATGGATTGTAATATTTTGAGACGAGCCATCCAAAGAGATTTATGAACAAACTTGAAAAGAAAATAATGTCCAAAACAAATAACTGAACACTTATGAACTAAACAACTTTTTATTACGCACCCGGGGTCCCGCAGAAAATACATTTTTTCGTTTATTACGGCCCCTATAACTCAATTTACAGTGAACAGTAAAATATTCGTAAACAAACACATTTTGTGTCACACACTCGCCGGAATATTTGCGTAAACAAACGGGAATTTTGCTGGTGTTATGTATTGCCTAAGTAATAAACGGATAGGATATGTGTTAGACTTTCTAAGAACTTGAAACTGTTGTAAGAATTGTACTACAAATTTCTTTGTCTCTGAAAAGTTAGGATGGTTGCAAAGTAGGCAGATAACGTCAGAGTCCCGCTGGATGCAAGCCGCTTTCAATCGATACTTATGGCGATCCATAAACTAAGCCAATGTCAAGATGTGCAGTGTTAAAGAATAAGGTGTTAAATAAAAATTTATTGAAATATCTATCTACCAGCTATAAGAAGCTCAATTCTGGATATAACCCTCGCCTTTAGTTTTCTAACAAGATCGTTTAGAAGCAGCTGATATCAAATACTACATTGTAAGTAGGTAGCAATACAGAAATAAAATAAAAAAACAAGTACATTTTGAATGCATCGTGTAACTTAATAATTTAGTAATTAAATTTGCTTATCAGTGAATAATAACACAACATTCATGTGGTCGATAATGATAAACAGGTTTAAAATATCATAAAGAAGTATCTATTCTAAATTCGGTACATTAAGGCAAATGCAGAGTTATACAGAAACCCGAAAATCCGAAAACTAATTTTAAGTACTTAAACCTAATTCTAGTCAATATGTGCTGTCAAACTAGTTTAACCTACGTCGAATAACCTATATCAGTTGGCTACATTTTAGCTAGTAGGTACTCACCTTGTGTCCTAAATTACTAACTTGGTTATTGGTCTGGGGCAAATATCGGTGGTTACCAGAAGGTCAACTTTTTACTAAACAAAAAACAAGGCCGATATCTGTCTCAGAAGTTACATAGAGAGATTTATAAGCACTGGCTCGTACTATTTTTTATTTGCGGCAACTTTATCAATGCTACACATTTTACAAGTTTGAGGTTGTTCAAAAATAGTTTTCTTGTGAAATTTCAGTTTAACCTCAAAATAAAAGACGAATCACCCCTTTTCGGCTTAGTAACCCTTCTTTCTTACTGGTATAGAGGCCTACCTAGATTTTGTAAACCACCTGAATGTCTTTGACATGGCTAAATGCTTAAAACAACCGAAACCTACAATTTAAATCCGGGCCACGGTAGCGCTCAGTTGTAAATACCACACGATCACCCATCCAAAAATAATCCGTGCCGCACGTTGCTTAACTTTGGTGATCCCTGGCAAATACCTAGTCAAACAACGCGATGAGTGCTACTATGAGTAAAAAAAAATTCGTTTCGTATTTTTGTCTATAATACATTAATCTATAGGTATATCTAGGATCTTTCGGTTGGCAGTCTACATAGGTAATAAGGTGTACGGAGTAGAAAAACCACATTTTTCGGTTCAGCGGCTAATTCGACTTTTTATGGGTTTGACTAGGCCCTAAATTTTCCTTTATGTTGTTGTGTGGAGATTAATTGTAGTTTCTGCTAGAGTTTTATTTTACCAAAATTTAAGACTAGTAGTTCTCGGAACAGTAGACTTCGCGCCGTATCTCTTTAACTGAATCTTCATCACTACATAGTATAAAACAAAGTAACTTCCCACTGTCTGTCCCTGTGTATGCTTATATCTTTAAAACTACGAAACGGATTTTGATGAATTTTTGTTAATAGATAAAGTGTTTCAAGTTGACGGTTTATATTTATAATACAATTGTGCGAAGCCGGGGCGGGTCGCTAGTAAGCCTATAAATTATATAGAATCGCTCTTGGCCAATTTGACTGCCACGTTGGCTCAGTGGTTAGTGACCCTAACTTCTGGGTCATAAAGGCGTAGGTTTGATCCCCACCCAGGACAAATATTTATGTGATGAACATGAGTGTTTGCTCTGTGTCTGGGTGTTATTTAGTTACTATCTATATAAGTATGTATTTAAAAATATGTCTATGTACCTAGTATATAACTACTAGAAGTAAATATTTTATAGAGAATTAATATCTAGTAAGTAGAGCTAATGTAGGTAACATTAGCTCTACTTACTAGATATTAATTCCTTAAATTGCGACGCCCTCACGGGGTCAATGTCACTTAGTTAAGACTCTAGTTTGTAAGAACTTTTGTTGTAACAGTGCATTGTGCAATAAACGAATATAAATATAAATATATAAATATCAGTCTCTGGCAGCCATTTCACAAGCTTTGCTTAGTTTGGGGTAAGAGACCGTGTGTAAGATGTAATTTGGTTCATACTCTACACTTGTTAGGATTTAGATATTAAACAATCTTTGCAAACAACATTATCAAAATCAGCTTTGAAATAGCGCTACATAAAATTTCCCCTCTTTTAGAGGGACGAACAGTCCAAAAAAAAAATATAAATGGAATTTTAACTAATGGATTTTTTTGTCGCCGGTTACAAACAAATCCATAAGTATATTATAGAACCTGTGTATCAAGTCTCGTTGAGATTTGTTGAAAAACACGACCTGTAAAGGAGAATCAGCACCCGGGTAGACGAAAGCAATATCGTCTAGTTAAAACAAAGACATATCTTTCATTTGCTTGGTTAGTTATAGTGTTGTAGGAGATTTGTAGTTTCTATTCGAGATTTCTTTTACCAGAACCTGAAACTTATTAAAGAAAACAGCTGCGCTACCTTTCGCTACAATTTTCGGTACAAAGTATTTTATATCCGTTTTCGTCACAGTATGCGCTATTCGCTTACTCGCTCAGATTTTATCAAACGTTTGTAAGGTAAGAAGTTTTTATAAAATGCTAAAACATAGACGGCAGAGTAAAAAATTATGATATGACATAAAGCAAATATGGCGATTCTGTGTTTTAAAAGGTTGAATTTTGTTAGTTTTGTTTGTATATCTATATTATATAAGATTGTTATGTCCGTTGGTCCGTCCCCATGTCACTTTATTGACTTCCACATTATCCGACCTAACGAAATTTGATATTATGATAATTTTATTATAGACCTTAATTTTAAGTACCAATGTAAAGTACTTAACCTAATTTGTTTATTTAGGAAGCAGAAGCTCCAGTACATATAAAGGAGCGATTTTTTTGTTGCATCCCATCGTGTGGCGTATAGTTTAAAAGGATTCTTAAAATGCTTAGATTCAACACTGTTCTACCTGATACACGTAAAGGCCGCACCACACGTAACAAGGTGGCGGAAGTGAAGTTAGCTACAAGCTGCGCAATAGCCAATCAACGTGCGGCTTTATGTGAGCTTCAGTCAGGATTGGATATTGTGTAGCTTGTAGCTAACTTCACATCCGCAAACTTGTTTGGCGCAGCCTATACCATACATTTGTGATACGTAACAACTTCAAAGAGTTATCTTTGTGATAAGCATTTCAAAAATCTGAAGCGAACGCAGGATTTGAACCTGCCCCTTCGGATCACTAGCCCGACGCTCTAACCAACTGAGCCAGCTCGCCTCCTCGTTACGTTAGAGCGTCGGGCTAGTGATCCGAAGGGGCAGGTTCAAATCCTGCGTTCGCTTCAGATTTTTGAAATGCTTATGACAAAGATAACTCTTTGAAGTTGTTATCTTAGCACTTAACAACTTATTTCAAACTGACTTAATTTACAAATTGGTAATCAAGTAATCGTCTTTCATATAAACTTTACACTTACAATTTCCACAAATATCTCTAAGCATTGTTTTGAGTAAGTAATTCCAAAGGAACTCAATTAAGGGTATTGGCATCCCGCAGTCCAACTTCTCGCTACTCTAGTGCTGAAATTAGTTACTCGGAGCTAATACCAGAGCGGTGTGAGTAGACTTAATGTACGTATAGAAGCAGTAGCAATAAATTATATAAAAATATAACTTTTCAAAACTTTTCAAATACAAGCTTTTGAGATCTTCATTAAGCAGCGGAGTGCTAACCAAGACAAGTAAAACGAGCCCAAACACGACACGATTCAGACTTATCTGAGTGGTTCATCTTCGACCACAACGTTGCTTACCATCAAGCAAGTTGATGGTCAAGGGCGGATTAATTATAAATAAAAAACAACAATATGTATTTAGTAAGTTTATTAACAAAGTTAGTTTTTATTTTTACTAAAATAAAGCAATTTATTTTTCCTTCCCGAAAGAGTAGGAAACGGATAATTACCTAACATCAATGGTCTTGCAGTTGCCCATATAGGTATAGAAGAATGCAAGGCAAATTTCGGAGCTTAAATCACCTTACAGACGTATTTGCCGCAAAACGTTAGCCACAACTAATAAGATTACTTACGTTTAATTTGTGAATGAAATGGCTTCAAATATGCAGGTTACATTACTGTTACCATAAAAGTTCAGAAAAATATGTGATTGAATGGTTAGATTTGGTTAATCGACCTATTGCCACTTTTTCATGCATTATCGTTTATGTTTAACGTGTCTACATAATTTCATCGTGCCATTAGTCGTCGCCATTCACCATAACCATTATATTTTATCAGTCTCATGATATTGCTAGATTTAAGCCTTCTGTAGGTATCCAGTAAGAACGGATGGAAGCAGCTTGCATCCAGCTACTTCCTGAGCTCTTAATCAGGTCGTCGATGTAGTCGGTGGACATCATACCTCCCTAACTGTGTGCTTATCGTGTCCATTGGCATGTGTCACACGTAATTTATAAGCTCTCGTCACACAGAGGCGGGAAGTGCGGGAAAGCGATCGCGATCCGGGACGTGATTTTTTGTAATATTCGAATTTGGATGCAACCTGACACATAACAAGCGGGCGCAATCCGGCGCTATCTCTTTGCACTGGACCGCTATCGGATCGCTTTCTCGCGGCTCCCGCCTCTGTGTGACCCGAGTTTTATTGTATCAAATGTAACGCTATTCCTTACTGCATTCACTGTTTTAATATCACAGATGTACACAAATGAGTACAGTGGTAGATAAATTTACGTCCAAACGTCGGAAAGTTGTCCGGTTGTAGCTTTATCCCGGAAATTGGGTAATCCAGCCCGTTGAGGCTTGTTGATTTAACTTTTGTAATTTGGTATTTTTAAAATGAGTTTTCTGAACGAAATATATCGTGCAGTCCTGACACTCGTAAGCCACAACTTGAAATTGAGTGCTGTGTTTTATTCGGAAACTTGGTAAAATGGACGATATTTAAAGTTATTTGGAAACGTTTTGAATATGACGCTTTTGGAAATTGCTGCCGGCATAGTAGAGACACTGCTAGACACGGTCAGTATTTGGATGGGTGACCGCAGGTGGCATTTTCCAACTGAGCGCTACCGTGGCTCGGATGACACGTTTAATTGTAGGTCCCGGTTGTTTTAACCGTTTAGCCATGTAAGAGGCCTTCAGGCAGCCTTAAAAATCTGACACCAGGGCTAGTCACTCGGCCTATACGAACTTACTTAGAGACACAGCTGTGCCACTGTGTTAAAATAATATGCTATGGATTTCATATTCATTTATTTCGTAAAGTTTTCGCCAAAAGTTAATTACTTCAATCAATTATTGTAATACGCATGGTACAAAAATGAAAAAAAAAACGGCTAGGAATAAAAGTTTGTAGAGACACTGCAATGCCACGGTGTTAAATTAATGTGGATGTGTATTTGATATCCGTGTTCAGTTACTTTGTGAAGTTCATTTAATGCAATGTTATCCCATAAAACATATTTTCTGGAACCAAATGTGTGCATAAAGCGAAAAATGTCAATTCAGTACATTTTTCCTTTGCGAATAAAATCGCGCTTGACCACCAACTCGCCCGATGGTAAGCGACGTTGTAGACGAAAATAAAGCACGTAAACTTAAAAGATATATTTCTGACTAAGTAACATCCATTATTTATAGATTACTAAAATAGTAATTTATATTTGAGGTACACTTCTGTGTCGTGCTGTCAGTCGTAGTAATTACCTAGGATTAGTAAAATAAAATAAGAAAAATCACCCTTGTTAATCATTGACTTCTAAAACGGCACCATCGATTTTTAGCCGACTTCCAAAAAGGAGGATGTTCTATGTTCGTCTGTATGTATGTTTTTTTTTGTTATGTTCATCGATAATTTCGCCAAGTGTGAACCGAATCGAAAAAATATTTTTTAGTTAGAAAGAGTATTGGGTATATTATAGGTGGTTCATTCCATTTCAATTTTACAGAAATCGGCTGAGCCGTTTTTGAAGAATCAACAATAATATAAACAATTCGAGCGAAATGTTCGACTTTTTTACACGAAGGAAGGCGGTTTTACCATTTTTTACCAATTATCATAGCTCGAGTTGTCTGCAATTTTTTTAACACCAACGTTTACTCCCAAATTATAACATCATTCTACACATCACAGTAACATTTATCGTCAGTAAATTAAAAGAACATTTCATTAAAACAAACATGATTCACACGAGCTGTAATTATTTAAATAACACCTCTATTTCCATCCAAATAAGGATACGTTTCTTATACACGGGAGGATATAAAGCTCTTGCCACATTGTCAGCACATTAGGCACATTTTCGTCTGGCAACACTCAGTTAAAACGTTAGACAGTTCTTCCAGCATTAATTTAGCTCATTCCAAAATGGCACCTAGTCCAAATTGGACGCAAAGTGTTCCCTAACAAGCACGTATTCAAGCACCGTTAGAGCGTTTTAGACAGTAGCTTAGCTTTAGTTGTAAGTTTTAATTAATAGGTTGAGAAAATATTTACATTATTGAATCCACAAAATTACTCATAAGAGGATACTAGGAAGCTTTCATGTATTCTCGTTTTCGATTCGAGTACCTTATTTAAAAATAATCGGCCAAGTACGAGTCAAACTCGCGCACAAAAGGTTCCTTACTGTATGGGACCCTTAAACATTTATTTTTAATTATTTATTATTAAAGTGAATAAATAATATTAATAAATATTCTGTGAATATTTCAAGCTTCTACCTATTACCATTATTAATATCCAGCGAAAAACGGCTAAAATTCAGGTCTGTTGTATCGAAGCCCTCCTTAAATATTATTATCATCTGTGAAAATTTCAATTATCTAGATATCACGGTTCATGAGATACAGCCTGGAGAAAGACACACAGACAGACGGACGTCGGAGTTTTAGTAATAGGGTCCCGTTTCTACCCTTTGGGTACGGAACCCTAAAAAGAAATCGCTTCTCCAAACGGCATTGTGTGTCAAATAAAATGAAGTTTCCAGAATGCTGACAAAACATTCATTTATTAAACCCAATTAAAAGAGAAATCTTTTAACTTACATGCATCATTAACTTGAACACGTGGTGACCTGATTAAGACCGCAGTATTGCGCTGGATGTATGCCGCTTACCAGCGATCTTTTTACAAAAACAAACCGCCGTCCAACATTACATACAACTACATAAATGGAGTCCTCACATGTAGCCACTGTCCTAGGACATTCACCGCTAAAATTGGGTACATCAGCCATGTGAGGACCCATCAGTAACCCACATACGGAAAATGGTCGCCGTAGCCGAAATCGGCGTTGAAGACATCATCATTGAAAATTGATATGGGAGGACTATGTCCAGCAATAGACGTTCTATGGCTGTTGGGTAGATAGACCATGAATTTACTTCAAAGTTATAGCAACTTATGTAACTGATTTACCGTAAATTTTTCTCAGTCCTGCTTGAAATGACCTGCTGAGAATTCACTTAGAGCGTTAACGCTTTGTTTCACGAAGAGATTTTAACTACTCCTAACATCTGTATTTGTTGAGTTGCCTCTGAAACGTAAAGTGTTATAAACTTAATCACTTTTTGGAGTCTTTGCTCAGCAGAGTTTGTGTATTTCAATTTCTTATGAAGTCATATACTTTGAAGCTGTTTTATTATTTTTGGAGGTGATTTGTAGTCTACATAATTATTTTTCGCAAAATAGGCACCACCGACTTCTACCATGTACAGAATTCGAATAGTTAGCACGAATCACGAATCGATGTGAAATCCATGTACATTATTGTTGATTTATCAAAAACGGATCAGCCGATTTTGATAACATTGAAATGGAACCACCCTTCTTAAATTCGAAAGAATATACTACCCTTTCAAAATGAAGAAGATTTTTTAAATGGGTTCACAATTGGCAAAAACCGTTTATTTTTCTAATTTAAAAAAAAAAATGACAAAAATATCGATGAACATACACAAAAAAAAAATACATCCAGACGAACATAGTACCTCCTTCTTTTTGGAAGTCGGTAAAAATTTAAATGACAAATTTTACCTGCTTCTCGTAATGTAGCGCTACTTACTTATTCTGGTACATTTGAGGACTCCACAAAACATCGTTAAAAACTTTGATAGCTCTCAGGAAATTAATGCTAAGACTAAAAGGCCTTTCTCCTAAAAAGAGTAAGTAAGTTACAGACCATAATCTTGATGTACATTATCTCAACACAGCCTTTCCATCAAGCAGTCTCTGTGTTGCGCAGCGACGGGAGTACACCCTCGGCGAGACTTCACTACATAGTATAAAACAAAGACACTTCCCGCTGTCTGTCCCTATGTATTGCTTATATCTTAAAACTACGAAACGAATTTTGATTCTTTTTTAGGGTTCCGTACCCAAAGCGAAAAACGGGACCCTATTACTAAGACTTCGATGTCCGTCTGTCCGTCTGTCTGTCTCTCTGTCACCGGGCTGTATCTCATGAACCATGATTGCTAGGCAGCTGAAATTTTCACAGATGATGTATTTCTGTTGCCGCTATAACAACAAATACTAAAAATAAAATAAACATTTAAAGGGGGGGTTCCATACAACAAATCTGATTTTTTAGACGTTTTTCGCTCTATATTAATAATGGTAACAGGTAGATGCTTGAAATTTTCACAGAATATTTAATTATAAATTCACTTAAATAATAAATAATAAAATAAAATACATATTTAGGGGGGGCTCCCATACAATACGGAACCCTCCGTGCGCGAGTCCGACTCTTATTTTTAATAGATAAGATTGATTCAAGAGAAAGGTTTAAAATTATGTATAATACACCTGTGCGAAGTCGGGGCGAGTCGCTAGTGCACAATATTTTACAATAGGCTTGATGACAAAAAAAGTATAATTAGTTCATTCATTCATTTATTTAGCTTTTGGTATAATACATACACTTAGCGGCGTCATTTCCATACATTACAATTTCAACTGACTATAAGAGTTCGTCAAATAGACCATCAAAAAATGTTAGGCGTATTTTTTCTTTTGTCAATTAAACCAAAATCGATGAAGATATAGACCGTTAAAGTTTCACATAACGTCACAAGTCATATACTAATGTATAGATTTTTCTGAGAGAAGTGACGTCACGACCCTACTCCCAAACTTTGACAAGGTTTATCTTTGGCATTTGTTGTTTGATTGACAAAAAATCCGTTACCGATATTTTTTGATAATCTAACTTACGGAATTATTAAAATAATGAGTCTTTTACCCAGTCATCAACCCTATTGTACATGGATTAAAAAAGATATTACACCAATTCACAGGCATAGGACTTTCTATTAAACTTCAAACTAATCGTAAAAATATGCAAGCAATTTGGGCTGCTAAAATCGACTTTCAATTTTGTTTATTATTTGTACGACCGCCATATTTTTCGAGCAATGTCATAATAATACGCTTGAAAATATATATTTTTTCTACTCAAACTGCAGCGTCTGGTGGACGCGACGCGTGACCAAAATGCTGGTGTGTATTTGGCCCAACGTATAAGCATTGCCATTCAGTGTGGCAATGCAGCCAGCATGCTGGGCACGCTGCCAACTGGCAGTGGGCTTGAGCATTTGGATTTTCTTTAGACCCTCAATGGTCTGTGGATGATCCAATTGCTTTACATGTAGTAGTAATGAAGGTAGTTTTAGCATATACGAGTAAAGTAGTATTGTATCTTATTGTAGTATAAAGGCACTTGCCCACTAAAAAAAAGGCCATTTTTAAAGAAAATAATAGCGAACTCTTTTCCAGAAACAAATAACGCTAATATTCGCAGGTATGGTACAAGGTCATACCTAGTCTATTACAACTTCTCTTTTAATCAAAATACTGAATTATAACATACCTACATAATTTCTTCGCCAACAAAATGTCTTGGACACACGTCTTTTCCTATTATCTTACAATATTATAATAATATGTTATATAGCTTGGTTTTCCTTTTTGTAGTTGTTGTAGAGCCAAAAATTTTGCAACGGTTTTAAATAAAAAAAACGCAATTTAGTTAAATTTACCTTTAAACTTATGAGTAAAAGGCGTTGACTTTTTACAATAACGACACTACATTTTTGGTCAGCAAACATAAAACAATTGAATGCCTTTACTCTGACGAGCCGAGAGTGTACAATCGGTGTTATAAATGAAGGCGATACGTCTCGTCGTTTAATTTGTTAATCGTCGCTAAAAGTGTCTAGTCGGCGTACATTTGTCTTGCTCTTTGCATAAACGACTGCTATACGGGTAATTATACTACATATTAAGCTTATTTGTATTAATAATAGCTTTTGTTTGAGTTTATGTTTCAAAATAGCTTAATTTTCTAACACACAATTTTTTTCTGCGGAAAAGTATTAAACTTTTAGTTCTTTCGTCCCGACGTTCGTTGTACAAGCTCAGTTCAACACATATTTTAGCATTTTGGAAGTTTTAAGTTTAATGTTAACTTCGTTGTGTATAATTACACCTTCGAGCACCATATCTACAGAGCCACACTCCCTAAGTAAAAGTAGTAAAAAAATGTCCGAGCATCGTCAAACATACCTAATAGACTTAGATATTTACATTAAATAATTCACAATGGCCCGTTTTCTCTAATCTCAACGTAATGTCACATTATTTGTGCTTTTAACCGAGCACTTTGGCATTGTAGTCAGCTTGCAATCGCCTTACGACTAACTGAAAAGCTTGCGCACTACGTAGCTTGGGCAGAGTTTTGGCTCAGACACTTTTTTTGCACGATTGTGACTCTATAGATATTTGCTCGAAGTATTTAACTTAAAACTTATGCTTCTATATTTAATCCAGCATAGTGTGAATTCATCTCGCTCTTTAGCGTGAAACGACGTTGTCTTAATCTCAACCCTTGCAATTCGTCAGCGCTGAGCCTGACTGATGCGCGGAAATGTGGGCCGAGAGCCACTCAGAGGATTAGCTTAGTTTTAGCTTTTCACTACTCTTTCGGATATTTTACGTTAAAACTTGATTCAAAAATTAGTGAAAATGAGAACTTATTTTTGCTGCAGAGTTTTCTGAATTGCCGCGATTCACAGATTTGTACGCGCCATGCTCACGCATACTCAGAACTAAGAGCATTCTAAGTAGAAAAAACGCTTAGGCTGGCAGCATACACACGATTTCCGTATTCCATTTCCGAATTGGTTTTTCGTATTCGGACATCCGAATGCATGAAATCAATACAAAATACATTAACTTAATTAGGCAGATCGTGCTTCTCTATCGCTTGTTCCGCGCTCTCGCTTGCACGCTCGGCTCAGGCGGAACGTGAAAATGAGTAATGATTTCTCTTGCGTGCAGTCAGCGTTCATCAATTTATAAGACGTTATCACAAAAACTTACCCAATTTGATTACCTCATTCTGTTAGCAAATGTATTTATCCAGTTACGTGGACATTTTGCAGCTGATTCGAAAATGATGATACTGCACCAATATGACCTTACAATTTGTCAGCCAGTCAAGCGGTTAGCTAGATTGATGCGGACTGACAGAGATGTGGAACGAGAGCCACTCTAAAGATTAGCTTCCCTATTAGCTTTTCACTACTTCAGAAAATTAACGTTAAAATTTGATTCAAAAAGTACCTAGTGAAAATCTGACCTTATTTTTGCTGCAGAGTTTGTCGAATTGCCGCGTTTCTCAGATTTCTTCAAGGGTAAATCTAAGTAAGAATAATTCACCCAATAGGTAGGTATATCCAAATGTATTGGGAAGCAATAATTGAGATGGTGCGGTCATCTTGTACGTATGAGTGACTCTAGGCTGCCTAAAGCTGTCTTTTACTCGCAGCTGAAGGAGGGGAAGCGCACAGCTGGTGGTCAATACCTACGCTATAAGGATGTCTTAAAGCGCCATCTTTCCGCACTTGACATCTCGTGCGAAGGTTGGGAAGAGCTGGCGCAACAGAGGAAAGAGTGGCGCAACTCTGTCTATAAAGCTGTCGCTAACTATGAGGAAAAGCATCTACAATATCAGGACACCAAACGCCTCATCAATCAGACCCACCCAAAGCCTTCCTATACCTATACATATATTTTAACACCAGTGGCCAGTTGCACTGTGCGTCCTGTACCAGGTCTTTCAAAAACAATTTCGGCTTTGCGAGCCATTTAAGATCTCACCAGCGCTAACATTCTAGCCAGGGGTCGCGATTGACGGACAGGCGAGGAGGATTGGATTTTTTGGAAGCAGGATCCACTTTGCTGAACATATAACTGAAGGACATCCTTCGAATGAGATGATAATGATACTGCACCAATATGACCTTGCATTTTGTTAGGCAGCTGAGCAGGAACACTGACTGATGCAGACTGACAGAGATATAGAACGAGAGATACCAAGGATTAGCTTCGTTTTAGCCTTACACTCCGTATTTCTACTTGTTTTACTCCTACAGTTATTCCTTGAGACAGCGAGAGAAAGGTGTTGATTTGATTTTATGCATTGATATAGCTTATGAAAGTGTCATAGAATACCATCTTATCTCGGAAAAATAAAACGTTTCCATAAAGTAGCTGCAAATTTAATTATTTTTCGAAAATTATCGCTACACCGACTTCCACCGCGTACAGAATTCGAATAGTTTGCACGAATCGATGTGATATCCATGTTCTTTATTTTTGATTTATCAAAAACGGCTCAGCCGATTTCGATAAAATTCAAATGGGACCATTTCGGGAGTGTATTCTTTAGAAAATAAGAAATATTTTTTCTAAATCAGTTCACAATTGGCGAAAATATCGATTAACATACACAAATAAAAATACATACTGACGAACACAGTAGACGAACATCCTCCTTTTTGGAAGTCGGTAAAAAGATAATAATAACCAACGTTACAGACAAAAGCAAGAGAGTCTGGCTATCTAATAAAAATAAACAGACGAAAAAAAACGGCAAAACTGATTGCAACGTAGCAAAAAATATCTACACAAAAGGCTCATAAATCAAAAGGCCATCAAAATTAGTTCAACAGCCTCCATAAAAGACGAATTAATTTAAAAACGCTAATTTTTCCAACTGTCTTCAACAAAAACAAGAAAAAGAATGAGAGTGACAGCATGACAAATTTTCAGCCGTCCCCTTTTGGTGACATTCATAAAGATTAACAATACCCTTTCTTAAGCTACTATTCATCAGGACCATCCAAGGAACCCATTTGAGAGTGGTTGGAATTGAAACGGTCGATACTGGGTTTTGTTGCAAGTCAAAATAGATTTGGTCAGCAAAAAAATATTAAAGAATCAGCAAAAAAGGCATCGATAAATAATTATTTTTCGCAAAAAATGGCAACACCGACTTCCATGGTGAACAATGTTACAATAAAATTTAAATGGGACCACCTCGAAAGTATACCCTTTCGAACTAAAAAAGAATTTGCTAAATTTGTTCACAATTGACGACAATACCGATGAACATACACAAAAAAACTACATACAGACGATCATAGAACCTCCTCTTTTTTGGAAGTCGGTTAGAAATAAGTTGTTCTTTTTGGCAACTGACTTGAAGATTTTAAGGAAGATATTTATAAGAACTTTGAGAAAACGTGATGGTGCAAAAAAAAACAAACATTTTTTTATGATCATAAAATCTTCGAACGCCAGATCAAACTCGAGAAAGATTGTTCAACAGTTGCATAGACATTGGAACAATTGCAATCTAGACAAGATATTAAGAAACGAATAAGGCATATGAAACGAAAAAGAGTTAAAGAAAGTATTGTAATTGTCTGTAAGATAGTAAATGCTGGCAGAAAACAAGAACGTGATGTATTTCAAATTGATAAAATCATTACATCAAAATTAATTGCAGTTATTTTTAAGTTACCTACATGAATAAATTAGATAACCTCATAGCATAGTTTGACTTGGTGTTTGTCAACGATCACCAAAGTCAAGTAACTTTCGGAACGATTAGGCTTCAGATGGGTAATCGCGGGTGGCATTTACAACTGATCGCTACCGTGGCTCGGATGACACGTTGAATTGTAGGTCTCTATGGTTTTAGCCTTTAAGCCAGGTTAGAGGTCTTCAGGCGCTAGGTGACTTAAAATAAATCTGACATCAGGGCTAAACACCTGGCCTATACAGGGTTATTTCTAATCAATTAGCATCCTTTTAGGGTTTTATTCTGTACATCAAAACTAACTACTTTTGTTCTACGACTTTTGTCAAGACTAAAAAAAAAAAACAGCTGTTCCATACATTTTGTCGAGGGTGAACGACTTTTTTCTATGGAACAGAATTTTTTGAGAATTTATAAAAGTCGTAGAACAAAAGTAGTTGGTTTTTATGTACAGAATAAGCCCCTGAAAGGATACTAATTGATTAGATATAACCCTGTATAAACTTACTTACTTAATTGGCTAAGCAAACATAAAAATTGTAAATAGATCAGATTAAATTAACAGCAGACCATTAAAATAGTCTCTTTGAGTATTCTTGCTTATATTCGGAAGCTAATCGGCTAAAATCGGATGATGTCGGCCAAACTCGGACGTTGCGCTCGACGCTTTGTCGGCTTGATTGATTGATCTTGCCAAGAGTCCTAGCAACAGATTAGATTTGGGTCGCCAGTGTCGAAGTGTAGCGTAACACGGAAAATATCAAAAATTTAATTTCTATTTTTGATATTTTCCGCAAAGCAAGCTTGTAATTGTACCAGCCTGTTTAATAGTCCACTGCAGAACGTAGGCCTACCCACGAAGGGTGATTGAGCCATACCTATATTTACATACGCCATCGAATTTCTTCTAAGGACGTATGCAGGTTGCCTCACGATGTTTTCGTTCACTGAAAAGCTAGTGGCGTGAAGCCGTCTAGTGGTAATGACACTCGCCTTACAATCGTAAGGTCGTGGGTTCAAATCCCGGTCCCGTACCAATGAATTCCTTGGAATGTATACACAATTTCCCACCAAAGCAAGCCAGAGCAAGGAATATTTCATTTGTTTGATTCAATAATGTTTGCGTATGTGAATACCTAAAATTTACCGACAGTAATTACGTTAAATTATTGTCCGTAAACCGACTTTACAGACAACCAATTTTTGAAGTAAAAACTTTGTCAGCGGCGTTGTGCATTTTTTGGGATGGGTAAAAAATATAAATATTGCGCCAGGACATGTGACCTGATTCAAAATTCGTAAGATAGAGGGAGAGTAAACCGGCCGCCGCCGTGGAGTAGGAGAGGAAGTAATATCCCTCTTTCTTTCTCTCGTGCGGCTATAATGTATGCCTGCTTCTGCTGTTGCATTTAAGCGGCACAAGGAGCTTGTGTGATATTTTATTTTACCACATAAATGATAGTACTTTATATGTTCAAGTTTTCACTTCTGCCGGCACTCCCGGGGTGAAACCTGTTGTTTTATTTAATGACATTACATTAACTTGGTTTAAAATTATATTTTGAAAAGTTTTATCGCAACCAAAACAAAAACCGTAAGAAGCCTATAAAGTGTGGCACTCGGGGACTGCCGCGGTAAAGCTATTGCATAATTTTACAATACGTCTAATCGCACACAACGCCGTATCGAAGACTGCCAAACTGAAACGACGTTAGACGATGCACGGCCTTCAAGCCACACCTCCTTGCCCGTCGGAGTGGGGAGCGTGAGGTTTTTTCGTTACGGAATTTCTGGATTCGGTCCCCGCGCTCAAGGCCCGCGATAGAAGCTATGCAATAGCTTAACTATTTCGATATTGCAAAGTGGAACTGTGTAAAACAGCTCAAAAATCCTTTAAAATATGGTATATAAATGTGCAGAGTAAAACGACGGCATTGAATGGAATTTCATTTCATTAAATTTGGTTTTTGTTCAAGGCTCCATCATGCTACCGTGTTTTACAAGCAATTTTAAAAGATAATAAGCTCTGAAAATATTTATGAAATTCCTTTATATAAAGATTTTTATAGCAGAAAATAAGACGAAAATCAATTTCCGTAACAAATGAAGCAAACAATTGAATAATGTACATGGTAATGTTAGCTCGATATATTTTTGCATTATCTCTTGTTCACGACTCTTAATGTTGATACACAAAAAAACAACTTGGAGTCCCTCCGCGCGGAAGAAGTAAAACATCGACGCAACAGTGCTTTCATACCCCCTCCATGGTAGCGTTATACGTTTAACGCAACCTTGTTGGAAGTCGCATTAGAAGTTTCACTTCAATAATTATTTTTCACAAAAAATGGCAAAACCGCCTTCCATCGTGTACAAAATTCAAATTGTTTACATTATTCTTGAACGGCTCAGCCGATTTCTGTAAAATTTAAATAGGACAATCTCGGCAGTATACCCTTTCGAATTAAAAAAATATTTTTTCGATTCGGTTCACAATTGGCGGAAATTATCGATTATCATACTACTACACGGGACTTATCGCGCAATAAAACTTGAGATATGAGCTAATTAAGTACCTCTTTTTCTCCTCGCGACGTTTCGACCAAGTTGCATTGGTCGTGGTCACGGGCAGACTAAATGCGACGCCGTATCACTCAAATTGAAATTGTCACCGCGACACACCACACTGACAGTGTCTGTAAAGGTCTTAATGCCTACACCACGCAGTTTGCACTTGTTGACTACAGGATTCCACGACACTGATAGTTTGAAACCATCCTCTCGGTTGAAATTTTCGATGTTCATCGTGTACAAAATTCGGATATTTCACTCGGATTGCTTATATTATCGTTGTTTTTTTCAGAAACAGCTCAGCCAATTTCTGTAAAATTTAAATGGGACTACCTTTCGAACTAAAAGAGAATTTTTTGATTCGGTTCTCAATAGTCGAAATTATCGATGAACATACACAAAAAAAAATACATACACACAAACATAGAACCTTCTCCTTTTTGGAAGTCGGTTAAAAATAGAGCTATCGTCAAAATTCCGTCAATCACATCAATTCTTATCACACCCATTGAGGGAGAAGGAAAACGCCGTCAGTGCACCCGCGCCCTTCCCAATATCACTTCCGGAAGTAAACAAGTTGTTAAAGAAATTGAAAGTGGCTTAAAAGGGCGATAATAAAATTTTATTCATTCCCTTGCCTTCACTTTGATGTATTGCCGTTGACAGTTCTGACCTTGTTTGCGGTTGTAAATATACCTATAGACAGGATGTTGGTTAGAATCGCGCAAATTGAGGAAATTGTGCCTAGTGGTAGGCCGTGGTGGTCTAATGGTGAGCCGTGGTAGTCTAGTGGTAAACCGTAGTGGTCTAGTGGTAAGCCGTGGTGGTCTAATGGTAAGCCGTGGTAGTGTAGTGGTAAACCGTAGTGGTCTAGTGGTAAGCCGTGGTGGTCTAATGGTAAGCCGTGGTAGTGTAGTGGTAAACCGTAGTGGTCTAGTGGTAAGCCGTGGTGGTCTAGTGCTAAGCCGTGGTGGTCTAGTGGTAAGCCGTGGTGGTCTTACACCCGCCTTACAATCGCGAGGTAGAAGGTTCAAATACCGATCCCGTACCAATAAGCTTTTTGGAATTTATGTACGGATTTTCACACCACTGGCTTTTTGGTGAAGGTAAGATAAGATAATATTTATAGTTATCAAGTAAATCTCTTATTAGTTACATGACATAATTAAATAGTAATATAATCGAGTCGTCAGTTAATACAATCAGAGAAAATACTATATCTAATAATTTTATAGAAATGTAGTGTAGGAATATTCCCGTGCATAATATTGTAAGTACATCAATGTCTATAAACAATAAATATTAAAATTGAATAAATAATAGTTTCACAATTATTTCATAATAATAAAGATTTGTAAGGAAAAACATCGTGAGCAAACCTGCACTCGTCCATAAAATAAATTCGATGGCGTATGTGAATGTATGGGTACACCGCACCGGGACAGCGTGGTGGATATGGTCCAATCAGCCTTCGTGGGTACGCCTACGTGGACGCAGTGGACTATCAAAAAGTCTGGTACAGCACAGTATACAGTGCCTGCGTATCTGCTGGATGTAAGCAGATAAGTCACTTACACACAGATACACACACACACACACACAACAACAACATTCACTACATACCAATGCCAGCTGCCACCGGTTGTTCGGTGTTAATTTCCTTGTTTTCTATGTAATTATTATACCTACCTTACTAGCCTAGCCTACCCCTACGTTGCAGTGCAGCTCTCCATTCAGTTCTAGCGTCCAAGTTGCTGAGCAGACGTACCAAGATTGGAATTTATAAGACGGTGATCAGACCAATCCTTATGTATGGATGTGAAGTGTGGACGCTGACTCAAAAAGAAGAAAATAAACTTATAGTAACAGAGAGAAAAGTACTTCGGAAGATACTGGGACCGGTGAGAAGAGAAGATGTTAGCTGGCGCGTCCGGAAAAACAGGGAACTGTAGGAGCTGTTTGGTGAGGCCAATATCCTGGGAGAGATAAAGGCGCACAGGCTGCGGTGGCTCGGTCATGTCGAGCGGATGGAGGAGGATCGGGCCGTCAAGAGAGCTTACCTGGGAAAACCAAACGGGCGGCGACCGGTGGGACGCCCCAAGTACCGCTGGCTCGACGCCGTGGAAAAGGATCTGCGCGCCATGCAGCAGCTGGACTTGCGGAGCGCCGCGCAGCGCCGTGACGAGTGGCGCCGCCTAGTGTCGGAGACCAAGACCCACTTTGGGGTCACAGCGCTAACGCAGTAAGTAAGTACTAGCCTAGCCCTTTGTGGGTACAAAGGGTGATTGTCCCTTTTCCACGATGCTGGTCCAGTGCGGATTGGTGGGTTCTCAATTTACGCCATCAACTTTCTTCTACAGACGTAAGCAGGTTGCCACACGATGCTTTCAATCACCGAAAAACCAGTGATATGAAAATTGTGCCGTGTCGTGTAAGTAAACACAGTGCAGTGCATTTTCATACTGACAAAATCATTGTAAAATTTGAAACTCTTTGTCAACCGAACCGTACTAATGTAATTATAGGATCAAGGTAGTTTTTAATACTACTGGCTTTTCCGTAAAGTATAACAATGTTGGAGCCTGTATACGTACAGAGAGAGCATTTTATAAACGGTGCATATCTCCCGACCCATAACTTTTCCAGCGTGGTGAACACAGCCAAACCACCTTTAGAGGATAAATCTATGCTTAACACCGGATAATTAACACGTTTACATTAGGTCGACGTGAAACTATGTAATGGAATCTAAGGTAACTTCCAAGGGTCATACTATCAAACTGATCTGATGATGGAGCCGGAAGATATGAACTGGAACTTCATGATGGAAAATCGTATCATAGCTGTTTTGGATTTCTTAGAAAAGTCTTGTAATGAACTTTGACCATGATTAGGTTTCAAGGTTTGATGATGAAGCCGGAAGCCTGTTTTTCTAGTGTTTTGAAACTATTGTTACGAGATGGGTACTTAGATAATTAGTTAAAACGCCGATAGTTCACTTTGCACTTTATTGCACAAAATCACAGTGCACACGAAACAACTGGTTCGCACAAACACGTCACACTGGCACTGATATTCACACAACTAGTCACTTTACAATCACTGGTACCGCACTTGAACACGAGATGTTTTCGCTCCGGTATAAAACGCGATAGCTGCCACGAACGAAAACCATCACCCTATTTATATCGAAATAAGGTTTCTCTAGAAATCTGTAGAATATTCGGTGCCATTGTGATTGACAAAGTAAACAAGTGTAAAGTTCGAGAATCCCTATTGTTATCAATTATTACGAAAACACCAAAAAAATCTAATAAACAACAAACAATAGACGCAACACAAAGACCGGTGCCGCCTGAGTCATAAAACCATAAATCTCACGATTAGGTGTAAACAACTCGCCGTCGTACCGCGCGCGGCGCAGCGGCCTACTGCGTAACACTATTAATGTTTAGTAAAGACTGAAATGGGTCTGAACGGATGTTGAAAAGTTCGTTATAGTGATTTTGCGCCATCATTAAACGTAAGTTAGTACGTTTATGTATTGAATGTTTGGAATAATCCCATCCAATTCAAATCGCTGTTTTATTTGAATCCAAAAACCGTTATTGAAATGGGATTCCGACCGATTAATCACAATCTAATCTGTTTGCATGAAACATTGTGTCAATTTATTATGTTTATAAATGCGCTTAAAATTCCCTTGTGTTGAAGTCTATCTATGCGTGGCAGGCATGATGACTAAAAATGTAATTAGTCTGTCAGATAGATTGTCAAACAATATAATGTAAGACAAGTATTGTTCCTTTTGTCGATAAAGCATACAATTAAGAAGATATAGCCCGTTAAAGTTCCGCGTGAGGTCACATGTCACAGACAAATATAATTTTGTCAGAGAAGTAGCGTCATGTTTACAAAATTTTAATAGGGCCAAAAAAGATACTTATGTTGTCAGTTTGACCCCGCAAACTGGTAAAACAAAATATCGTGCTATAACCTGCTCTCCTTCGTAGAATAAATTCACTGAAGTATGTGAATCCACCAACCCACACTAGTCACCATAGAAAATATGGTCCAATTGCTTTTCATGGGTAAGCATTTGGTTCAGCAGTGGGCTATTAAATTGCCGACATTACATTATTATAGGAAATATGTTCGTATAGACCGGGCGGGTAACCCTGGTGTCTGGTGAGTTTTTAGGCCTCTGACATGGCTAAACGGTTAAAAAAACCGGGACCTACAATTTAACGTGTCATCCGAGCCAAGGTAGCGTTCAGTTGGAAAATGCCACGCGTGGTCACCCTTCCAAATACTGACCGTGCGGAACGTTGATTAATTTCGGTGATCGCTGACAAACATTTAAAATATACATTTATACATTTAAAATACAGTATTGCTTTTTATTCCGTCACATTTATTTTTTAGTGATCTACTCGTATAATAATCTACAATTAACACAATCCTAAGACCGGGGCAATATTTAATATCTACCCACAGCAAATTGAAAATGGAGATTCGTTCCTCGACTGTTTGACTTTCCCAATATTATATTAAGAAAGTTTCACAGTTCTGGTGAGTTCCTTTCATTATATTAGCATAAAATGAAAGTTAACGGACCAATCATTAGCCTGGTCCAAAGTATGTGACGGCGATTCCATCAAAAAACGAGTATATATTTAAGGATAACATGAAAAGAGACAGTGTATTAAGGGTTTGCTTATATACTGCCACTTATAATCTACTGGTAAACACAAAATAACATTATGTAGTCTTTCTTTTGAAGGGCGATTAGGTCTTATCCACCATGCATCAGTCGTTTTGGTAAATTCACATACGCCATCGAATTTCTTCTACGGTTGCACGCAGTATTCCTTATTTTTATGTACAGGGTCATAGGTATTAAACTCAAAACCTTTTAAGGGCGGGTCTAGTACATCTAGTCTAAACCAACAATTTTTGTACGACTATTGAAAATACGCAATAAAAAATTCGCTGCTCCATACATTTTGCCGCGCGTCGACGAACTTTTTGTAAGAAAAAGCTGATTTTTTCTTCGTGATTTTCCAAAATTCTAGAACAAAAGTTGTTTGTCAAAACTGCTGAAGACGTGCGCAGTCGCTTTTGCGCGGTAACTCATTCTAACCACCCTCAAAAGTGACCCGAAAATTTCTTGCGCAAGTTATAGTTGTGTGGCGCGATTTGTATTTTAATTTGGTTCTTTCTCAAACTGACCGTATTCATTTTTAACTGTTCCCTTAACTTTTTCTACAGTTTCATAGTAGGAGATATTTAATCCTCGAAAAATCTACAAGGCATAGGTATCAAACGCAAAACCTATTGAGGGCGGGTTTAGTACATCTAGACAAACAACTTTTGTACTACTACTTTTGAAAATTCGCATAAAAAAATCGCTTCTCCATACATTTTGCCGCGCGTTGACGAACTTTTATATGAAAAAGCTGTTTTTTTCTTCGTGATTATCCAAAAGTTCTAGAACAAAACTTGTTTGTCCAGATGTAGGTACTAGACAAGCCCGGTTTTGCGTTTAATACCTATGACCCTGTATTGAAAATGCGGGAAAGAGATAAGTCTGACCGACCGCTGCCTTAATGTCATTATAACTGAACTAATTACATTTGGTGGGGCCGAAGAGTTAAGCCGTAGAACTCATAAAAATGTCACTTTGCGAGCCCGAGTGAGTTAGGACGGTATATGGTGTCAGGGGTTCTCAACTTGGGGTCATTTACATGTGAAACGATCCGTGGCGCGGATCAATCTGAACTTTATGCAAATTATATATAAGCTGTTAAAGGAAAATTAGAAAAAACTAGTTTATAAGTATCTACGTTCAACTTTTTCCTATTGAAACTACGGACCGTGATCAAATTAAATTTCATAGCACATATTACTTCACAGAATAATTGAAACTATGGTCAAGGTCATGATCTAAGCTCGTACCCATTTTTACCTCTTTTGAACCTTATACCCATGGAAATGTAACTGCATTAATTATATGTTTTATACCCAACCCGAAACTTTAAAAAGTTTATCTTTGTAAAAAAGTTATTAGATACTGAATCCAAAATAAAATGTTTGAGCATATTAATATCATTTTTTTCGTAAAGCGGCATTGGCGTAGATAATTTGCAGTGGGTTAATTGTATTTATGTTTCAACTGTATTATGAGGGTAGGTATGGTGAAGTTTTAATATAAGTACCTACCTAGATTGTTCATATTGCTTTATTTTAAGTACTTATGTAAATCGCTAAGCTTTGATAAATAAATATATTGATATTGATTGATTGATATTGATATCCGTTTCCGGGTGAAGAAAACTAAGAGCCCTTCTTAACGAGACGGTTTTTCGCCGGAGCTACGCACGGTTTTAAACTGTGCGTACGGTCGGTCGTCAGTTATTTATGGAAGTCGTTTAGTCTGCTAACGACGCCAGCTCTAGCGACGGCGCAACCACGTGGTGCCAAGCAAGCCGGGTTCAAAACGTGCTTGTGAACAAGCTTAGCCGGCATCCGGCCCGGCATTGGATCGGGTCGAAACCGTCTCGTCTCAAGAGGCCTTAAGTTAGGAGAGTGTACCGGCACAATCCGCGGTAGAAGCCGCGGGCAAAAGCTAGTAAATAAAATACTTAGATGTCGAATTGATTTTTATGTGCGTCCATCATACACGTACTTTTTTATGCAGATTAGGGCTACATTTGGCTACCAACTCGCCTGATGGAATGCGAAGTTGTAGCCGATGATGGAGTATGTTGACCTAGAAGATACCTATTTACTCTTGACTTGAAGATATCTAAATTGTAATTGTCAGGAAACAATGACCGAGCATAGAGTCTGGCCAACGAAAGTTGTCCAAGAAAAAAGGCGGGAATTTTAAAAAATCAAGAGCTGTTAGCTTGTTTAATTTCTAGTACCGCTCAGCTGATCTCCATGAAATTTAATTTATAGAACTACGTGCATGCTAAATTGCTTATTTAAACATGCTAAATTTCATGGAGATCAGCTGAGCGGTACTAGAAAACAAGCTGATTTGGAGTTCGAGCGCACACTTGCCTAAATGGAGCCCATAGAAAATCGCCAAACACGCTACCTAACGCCTGTGTTCCAGGCTTTTCAGTTTGGAAGCGCCAAGCTTACTATCCCCGATATTCCGCACGGCACGTTCATCTATGTGAATAGCGCTCATGATAAAGAAACCTCTAAGACAATCAATAAATCTACAATTTTTTAAATGACCGAACGTAGGTACTAGTGCCTTTTAATGCTAGTGACTTTTAGCAAACTAGTGCGTGCGGTATCCTATTCTAATCTCTGCAAAACAAATCAATAAAATGTGAACTAACGTGTACTTCCATCAATCTATCGGCCATAACACGTCCATTACTGGACATTTGCCTTCTCTGTGGATCCTTAATAAGACCAGTTGAAAGCTGCTTGCATCTAGTGTGATCTTGCGGTTTTCATGAAGTTCATCAGTTTACCTCGTGCGTGGTTGAACGTCCTACGCTTACTTCCCTATTTTTAACCGACTTCCAAAAAGGAGGAGGTTCTATGTTCGTGTGTATGTTTTTTTTGTGTATGTTCATCGATAATTTGGCCAATTGTAAACCAAATCGAAAATTTTTTTAGTTTTTTTTTTTAGTTCGAAAGGGTATACTCCCAAGGTAGTCCCATTTAAATTTTACAGAAATCGGCTGAGCCGTTTTTGATATATCAACAATAATGTAAACAATTCGAGCGAAATTTTCGAATTTTGTAGTTGTACAATGGAAGGCGATTTTGCCATTATTTGCGAAAAATATTTTTCATTAAAACAATTTATTTTTGCAATATTAAACAACGGGGCACAATTTTTTTTTATAATTTTAAAGGTTGAAAACAGCTGTTGTCGTCACATGTTAGTACCAGGAGAAAAGATAGCGGCAGATAGTTATAGTATTCATAGATGTCAGCTTTCCACTTCTAATATTATTCCCATCGTAAACGCGTAATACCTAGTAATAAATTTTGTGATAACTTGGATGTATTTATTCTTGCTGTGGATTTATCTCATCGTTTACTTATCAGTCGTATTTACATTGTATTGTTTGTCAAGGTTATTGTCAATATTGGAGAGAGGAAATTTTTGTAGTCGATTTTTGGGTTACTGACAATACACATTTTCTGCGTCTGTTTTCAATGTAATGGATAAATGTTATCAGCAATTTTGTGACTGTGATTTAAAAAAGTGTCATGGACCACTATAAATCACGGAAAAATAAAAGGTTCCTATGGAATATCAAAAAAGTTAAGATATCACGCGGACAAAATCGCGGGAAAAAGCTAGTCCTTACCACTTATCTATACCATCTAAACCAATATTATACAGAGGAATGATTTGATTGTTTCTTTGTTTCCATTAAATGGGCTCCGAAACTACTGAACCAATTTGAAAAATTATTTCACTGTTGGGATGCTACACTATTTCCGGTGAACATAACATGCTTTATTGTTTTAAAAAAAAATAGGGATCTTTATTAAAACTCCCATATTATAACCCAAGGTGTAAACAAAATACCTGAAATATTAATTACATCGCGTGCGCTGGGTGGGTGCGATGGGTTGGTGGATTCATGTACGTCATCGAGTTCCTTCTACGGGCGTACCTATGCAGATAGCCACACCGAAAAGCCGCCGCGATATCAGAATAGTCAAAATATCAAGTGGGCGAAGCCGCGGGCAAAAGCTAGTATAAAATAAATCCAAAATTCAGTGATCGATTTCCGTAGGTCAGTGATCCATCTGCGTGCGACATTTTAGACTAACATAGGATAACCTTTTAACCTTATAATCTTTATAATCCTTTTAACCTATCTGTTAGAGTAATCGCAATAGTCTAGGATGATTTCAGGGATTTTCTCACAATATAAGTCAGTTATAATAACTATATCTTGGGTTGTTGAAAGTGTTTAGGTCACTTCATAATTATAATTCTTAGTTAATACAATTTAACGTCAATATATTTAATACCTATTGCCTATTATAAATCCAAAAGTGTGTGTTTAGGGTTTTGTACTCAAAGAATAAAAACGGGACCCTATTACTAAGACTCCGGTGTCCGTCTGTCTATGTCTGTTTGTCACCAGGCTGTATTTCTTGAACCATGATAACTAGAACGATGAAATTTTCCCAGATGACTTATTGCTGTTGCTACTTTAACCTACAACAGGACTATATAAGGACTAAATTCAGGGTTATTTCTAATCAATTAGCATCCTTTTAGGGGCTTTTTCTGTACATCAAAACTACAACTTTTATTCTACGACTTTTGTCAGAACTCTAAAAATCAGCTGTTCCATACATTTTGTCGTGGGTGAACGACATTTTTCTACTGAACAACATTTTTTTTATGGTTTTGAGAAAAGTTCCTGAACAAAAGTTGTTAGTTTTGATGTACAGAATAAGCCCTTAAAAGGATGCTAATTGATTAGAAATAACCCTGTAAATAAGAACCTTGTGGAAAGTCGCGAGTAAAAGCAAGTGGTGTATAAATCAGGATATTATGACTGACACTCTACAATGGGAATGAAATTACTCAGTGACTAGCGGCTTGTAACGTTACTTATTTACTTGCAACTCTCTTCAATCCAAAATAATTTCACGAGCTCTCTTGTAGCTTTAAGCAAACCTACCTAAATAAATAACTTTTATTTACTAACTCTACTTTTAAATGATTATTTTTCGCAAAAAATAGCATGACCGACTTCAACCGTGTACAGAATTAGCGGATAGTTCGCACGGATCAATGTGGCGTTTTTCAGATTATTGTTGATTTATCTAAAATGGCTCAGCCGATTTCAATACAATTCAAATGAGACCAATTTCGAAGTATACTCTTTCCAATAACAAAATAATTATCGAAATCGGACTACAATGTAAAAAGTTATGCGAGGTACATAAAACACAAAAAAATATACGTGTCCTCCTCCGTTTTGTCGGTCGAAAAATACCCGCACTCGTATAACCCGATGCTATTTGGCCGGTCAAACTTAAAAGGCCGCCGCTAATGGAAAATGATGCAGTGATTCCAACAGACGAAGGAATCCGCGCGTCACGGACACGAGGGTGATTGATAGACGCGCTATTCACAACGTTATTAGTTGATCCCGGTTATTGTTGCGTTGTCGGGAACGTATTAATTTGTTATTTGGTTATTTGTGTAGCTGTGGTGTGTATGGTGTAGTCGAATAAAAAATCTTAGCGGCTGTGATGTTAGCTTCAAGCTGCAGATAACCTAATCATCGCGCAGCGGTTAAGTAAGTTTCAGTCAGGACTGGGTTATCCGCAACTTGCAGATAATATCACAATGAACAAAATGTTTAATACAGCCTTTAGTTTGTTTTTGTTTAAATGTTGCAGCTGAAAGAGTAGGTATACAGGGTTATTTCTAATCAATTGGCATCCTTTTAGGGGCTTATTCTGTACATCAAACTAACAACTTTTGTTTTGCGACTTTTGACCAAACTAAAAAAAAAAATTGTTGTTCCATATAAAAATATCGTGCACCCGCGACAAAATGTATGGAAGAGCAGATTTTTTTATGAGTTCTGACAAAAGTCGTGGAACAAAAGTTGTTAATTTTGATGTACAGAATACGCCCCTAAAAGGATGCTAATTGATTAGAAATAACCCTGTATATGTACATTTAATTATGTGGGTATCATTTACATTGCAACACTTTTCATTTATAAAAAAATGACCCGGACTCAAATTAAAAAAGTAAAAAGCTAAATAAACACAAATCTTTAAAAAATAACTATTACAAAATTCAATGTCTATTGGCCAATGTTAAACTTAGCTATTTGAGTTTATGCAGTGATAGACGAAGGAATCCAAGCGTCACGGACACGAGGGTGATTGATAGAGACGCGCTATTTATAACGCTATTAGTTGATCCTGGTTATTGTTGCGTTATCTGGAACGTATTAATTTGTTATTGGGTTATGTGATAGCTGTGGTAGTTTATTTATTTTTGTTTGAATGTTGCCAGTATATGAATGTAATCATTTAATTATGTAGGTACCATTAACCGGTTTTCATTTACAAAAAAGTAACCTGCCAGCAAAGCATACGACCACGAAAAGAGTTTTGTCGACTTGTGAAAAAGTGACAGTAATATACTTCATATAACTCTGTCTCGTTCTGACATGCCGATGGAATTATTTTGCGGTCGTATACTAGCCCGGCTGGAGTCAAATTAAAAGAAGTTAAAAGTCAAATATACACAAGTCTTAAAAAAAACTATTTACAATATTCAATATCTCCTGGTAAATTAACAACTTAGCTATTCGAGGTGATGCAGTGATTCCGATGGAGGAAGGAATCCGCGCGTCAGGGACACGAGGGTGATTGATAGTTAGACGCGCTATGCATAACGTTATTAGTTGATCCCGGTTATTGTTGCGTTATCGGGAACGTATTAATCCCATTTTTTTTATGTGGTACATTTATTTGTTTTTGTTGACAGAATTGCTAATTATTAAGAAACCAATGGCTGTAGTTTTATTTTCAAGTTTACATGGTATTTTTTTATTTGCATAAAAATGTCATGAACTTGCCTGTGGTTTACGAAAAATGTAAATTATGAAGTCCAACATTATTTGGACCGTACAAATCATCAATGGAAAATGATACAGTGATTCCAACAGACGAAGGAATCCGCGCGTCATTGACACGAGGGTGATTGATAGACGCGCTATTCACAACGTTATTAGTTGATTATCCGGTTATTGTTGCGTTATCGGGAACGTATTAATCCAATATGTTGTTATGTGGTATATTTACTCGTATTTGTTTTTGTTGACAGAATTGCTCATCGAATAAGAAACCAATGTCTTTATTTATTTTTTTCATTTTTTCATGATATTTTTTACGCGGTTATTATTGCGTTATCGGGAACGTATTAGTCCCGTATTTTTCTATGCCGTATATTTATTTGTTTTTGTTGACACAATAGGTAATTATTATAAGAAACCAATGTCAATAGTTTTATTTTCAAGATTTCATGATATTTATTCTATTTGCATAAAAATGTCATGAACTTGCCTGTGGTTAACGAAAAATATATAAAGTCTAACATCATTTAGACAGTACAAATCATCAAATTTCTTAACAAAAACAATGATGAATTAAAAACAGATAATGAATTTAAGTGTCTATTTAGACAAAGAATAAGGCATCTGCTTCTGTAAATAAGAACGCACTAATTGTAAAAACTTTGGTTTTCTGTAAAAACGGTTTACGGACGATAGTTTTACGTGATAACGTCATAAAAAACATTGTTGTATCAACAACTGAAACCTTTCCGCGCTCTCGCTTGCACGCTCGGCTTAGGAAAACGTGACACTTTTTCATACGTGCAGCCGGCATTCTTCGATTTATAAGACATTATCCTGTCAAACGTGAGATAAAACAAGAGTACGTAGGTACGCCTATAATAATCAATCTGTCCTTCCAATAAAACCACGTTGCCTGAAATAAAAGACCAATAAAACCTTAAACTCGTTCATCGTTCGACAATCCAACTTGTACGAACAACACTTAAACCGTGATTTGCAGAATAATCACAGAGATGGCAAATCGTCAAAGCAGTATTAAACTTCTTAATGGACAGTCGAAATCACAGTTAAGTACATTTTAAGTACATTAAAACTTAACAATTTGCTAAGTGACGGCCGTTACACAAAGTAACAATGTTCACGAAAAGTTGGCAAACAATAGGTAAGTATTAAACTTCATCTTTAAGTAAGTAAACCTAGTATCCGAAAGTATTTCTTTTGTGCCAAAACCTTGAAGAATAGCTTCGGAAATTATTCCACCTTGAGGTCAGACCTGGTAACAAGGATGGAAGAAAAAAAGTGGATTTGCCGTTATAAAAAAATTAAAGACAAAAATCTGCGTAAAATGGCGTCGGCTTCGTTCTTGGTTATGACCAAGCCAATAAATGAGATAAATCTTTAGACGACGGGAATAATTTAGGTCATAGTTTCACTCATCATTATAACCAACTTTAATTATAAGACTAACATAACTTGCGAGCATTAAAACTGTGAAAAATCTGAATTCCCAAAGAAACATGCATAAAAAAATATTAAACAGTTGTTTTTTGTTGTGCGATTCCAGGTATGGTCCCACCGTAAAAACTGGTCGGAGATTATTGTATAGATAGTCGTTTGCAAATACACCCTGTACAATAATAAGAAGCAAAATAACGACAAAAGTAATACTTAAATTTCGATTCCAATGCCACATTAGTTCTCCAATATAATGGATAATATTCAAAGCGGTTCGTTTTTAGGGTTTCGAACCCAAAGGGTAAAAACGGGACCCTAACACTAAGACTCCGCTGTCCGTCTGTCCGTCTGTCTGTCTGACTCCAGGCTGTATCTCATGAACCGCTATAGCTAGAAAGCTGAAATTTTCACAGATAATGTATTTCTGTTGCCGCTATAACAACAAATACTAAAAACAGAATATACAAAATATTTAAGGGGGGCTCCCATACAACAAATTGAGATTATTAGGAGTTTTTTTGCTCGTTATTAATAACGGCAATTGGAATGAGATAAAGGGGGCTCCAACACGGTATGAAACCCTTCGTGCGCGAGTCCGACTCGCACTTGGCCTATTTTTTATGAAGACAAGTGACTTTACAACTGATCTTTATTCATCCTTGGCCGGCAAGTAGGTACAAGTAAGTAATATTTTAAAGAGATGTTGAATAGATTCTGAAGTTTTCAGAGTTTTCGACAAAGCGGCATGACAAGACTTATCTATATTTATTTGTATTTCCAATACTTGTTATTTAGGAAAACACGGAAAGTTTTTATTTTTGACCGACGAACCAAACCAGAGGAGGTACTCAATTCGACGCGTTTATTTTTTTATGTATAACAACGCATAACTTTTTTCGTAGTAGTCGGATTTCAATAATTTTTTGTTTATTGGAATTAGTATACTTCGAAATTGGTCCCATTAAAATATTATTGAAATTACCTAAGCCATTTTTGATATATCAACAATAATGTGAAAAATGTAACATCGATCCATGCGAAATATTCGCGAATTCTGTACACGGGTGAAGTCGGTCATGCTATTTTTAGCGAAAAATAATGATTATTTCTACATAACTGGAAATTCTATTGTTGGGTGAATTTTGTTTTAACAATTTGACTACTAAATTTAAGAAATACATTCGATTCGTGTATTTGATCGGATAATTTCCCGTTTTGAAATCAAAAGTTCAAACATTGTAATCTTTATTTAAACACCGATTTGCGAATAAAATAAAAATAAACAGACTCGCTTTAAACATCTGTACAAAATTCTAATAGTTCGTTCAAATCCATGCATACAATTTTTACATTATTGTTTATTTCCAAAAACGGCTGAGCCGATTTCGATTATACTCAAATAAATAATAAATAAATAAATAAATAATAAATATTAGGGGACATCTTACACACGGTCTCTGACCCCAAACTAAGCAAAGCTTGTGATATGGCTGCCAGAGACTGATATACTACATATACATATTTTAAATACATACTTATATAGATAGTACCTAAATAACACCCAGACACAGAGCAAACACCTATGTTCATCACACAAATGTTTGCCCTAGGTGGGGATCGAACCCACGCCTCTTTGACCCAGAAGTCAGGATCACTAACCACTGAGCCACCGAGGCAGTCATACCACAACTGTGACAGAAATGTGACCACTTTGGGAGTATACGCTTTCGAAATAAAACAGATTTTCTTAAATCAGTTCTCAATTATCGAGATTTTCGATGAATATACAAAAAGTACAAACAGATAATAATATCTACATAGTACCTTCTCATTTTTTTCGAAGTCGGTAAAAATAGAAAATATTTCGCATCCTAATCATCCTTATCCTTACTTCCCTACTAATAACATTATGAATCTGAAAGTGTGTTTGTTGGTTTATTAGTTTGCTCCTCTTTCACGCAGCAACGGAGCAACAGATTGACTTGATTTTTGTCATGGGCATGTAGGATATAATTTGAAAGACGAATAGTAACAAAGGATACTTTTTATCTTAGAAAAATAAAATGTTCCCGATAGTACAAAAATGAAAATACCACGCGGGCGAAGCCGCAGTCAAAAGCTTGTCACCTATAAATATAACTACGTAGGTACTTCAATTGGATAAAAAAAATATTCAATAAAAGCTCAAATTTTCAGGCAATTAGAACGGCTGTTCCCCAATAAGGCCCGTTAGCGATCCCGTAACAATTCAATACAGAATTAAAACAAAGAAGGCGATGGCAGTTTAATATGAAATGCCTTACAAATTGAGGTTCGGAAGCATTTCGGAGCGGTTTTGGGGAAATTCATTAATGGCCCATAAACAAAAACCTTTTGCCTCAACGATGCCTCTAAATTGTTCTTATTAAAATAGAAGACAATGATATTGTAAGTGGCTGGTTTCGTGTTTCTACAACGTTCAACAATCAGAACTGAAATTGGTGTGTTAGGACGATTGTACAACGAATAGGAGAAGGAAATTAGTAATTTTTAGTAGATTTTTGTGGAAAATTGAACTTTCTTTTATTTAAAATAGGTTCAAAATGGAAATTCCATAGAGGACCGTCCACTGCTGGACATAGATACATGGCTGGTCCAACTGATAGTGATAGTGATGAACGTTCTTATAAAATTTGTGTAATTTTAGCTAAGTTTTTTATTTCGAAACTATAGGTAGTAGCATAACTTACCTTTAAAAAACTTTTCTTGGCAGTTGAAATCCATTACAATAATTATTTTTCGCAAAAAATAGCATGACCGACTTCACCCGGGTACAGATTTCGCGAATATTTCGCTTGGTCGATGTTACATTTTTCACATTATTGTTGATTTATCAAAAATGGCTCAGACGATTTCAATAAAATTTTAATGGGACCATTTTCGAAGTACACTCTTTCCAATAAAAAAAGAATAATTGAAATCGGACTACTATGAAAAAAGTTATGCGTGGTTATACATAAAAAATATATAAATACGCGTCGAATTGAGTACCTCCTCCGGTTTGGTTTGTCGGTCAATTAAATAATTACTACATGTTTTCGAAAATTAATTCATATATGATGCCGCAAGACAGTAAACACCTAGTGACATACCCATATAGTTTAATTGCCACTATAGCGTCCTAAAGACGCAATATTACTTAGTAAGGGGTTGGTGTAAGGTACAGCGACAAATATTTGCATTACTCCAAACATTGTTTGGACAGGTGACGTACGGCACACACACAGCAAAATACCATTCCAATAATAGTTGTCACATACATGTAACCTTAGTAGCGCTCATAACATAACATAGGTTAAAAGTTCGTAAGAAAGTAAATTATATGAATATACAGGGTTATTCCTAATCAATTAGCATGCTTTTAGGGGCTTATTCTGTACACCAAAACTAACAACTATTGTTCTATAACTTTTGTCAGAAGTAAAAAAAAAAAAACTGCTGTTCCATAATATATGTTTTGTCGCGGGTGAACGACATTTTTCCATGGAACAACGTAATTTTTTTTTTTAGTTTTGGCAAAAGCCGCAGTACAAAAGTTGTTAGTTTTGATGTACAGAATAAGCCCCTAAAAGGATGCTAATTGATTAGAAATAACCCTGTATAAGCCCCGGATGAATGTTCTTCCGCGAGAAATCAATCCTACTTACTAAATCTTTTTACGTTTATTATCTCGCGTTACATTTATATTTTATTGTGTTGTTTTATAATTATTATATCCTTTTTCAATTACTTTATAACCGTTGTCGTGGGTATTTTTCAAAATTTTATATTTTACATTTTATTCTCCAATTAACTAATATATTTTATTAATGTAAACTCGACACGTAGTCAAGCACTTTTCATATATAAAAATCATATGTTTGCTTAGAATACTAATTAGGCAATTAGATTAACTATTGTCTACAAATTAAATTACCTATTACTAAAAACATTTTTTTTTTTACAATTTGAAAAAGCATAATTAAAATATTTATCATCACTTCACTGCATAGTAATAAAACAAAGTCGTTTTCCGCTATCTGTCCCCATGTATGCTTATATCTTTAAAACTACGCAACGGATTTTGATGCGGTTTTATTTTAATAGATAGAATGATTCAAGATTAAGGTTTATATGTATATTACACCTGTGCGAAGCCGGGGCGGGTCGCTAGTTCTAAATAAAACGTAAAATGGTTGAAGGATGGCTTAGTTTTTTCGACATTAAACATAATTAAGTAGGGCCGAATCTAAAAAGGTAAATGTACTGGATTAAGAAGTTTTAATTAAGTTTTTTGGGATGCCCTTGAGTTTTGAGTCAACTGTTCTTAATTTATTTAATTGGTTTCACAGAAAATTACATTTAGTCTACTCTCTTGAAAATTATAGAAGTAGGGGGGAGGCCTATGTCTTGCAGTGGGCTTAAAATGAGCAATGAATAGTAATTGTAGTTCACAAATTAAACAACGAAAACTATGTTTTCTAATTTGTGAATTAAAATGTTTATTCGTATTTCAATTATTTATTTCACACGTAATGTCCATATTCTACTTTTGCGATTTGAAAATAAACGGGATACACACAAACTTTGGCAAAATGCTACCTTTTTTGAATAAAAAGCACAAAAGCAAAATAAAAAAATAAAAAATCGCGATTTCTCGAAAATGTTGACTACATAAATAAAACTATAAAGAAAAGCTCAACAAAAGCTATTTGAAGTAATTTCTGAGATAATATTTTTATTAAACAAATTACAAAATAAATTTACAACCAATCATATTATTTAAAGCTACATTTAGACGTACCTACCTAGTTTAAATGTTTAAAAATTTTGAACAACTAACATTAGTCGTACAGTAGTAAAATATACTACTTCTAAAAGAAAAATTAAAACATCAGAAAACTAATTAAGCAATATTTTCATTTAAAATAATTTTGAATACATTGCTAATTAAAAAATCTCATTTCATTCGAAGCAAAAGTCACTTCATTTGTTGACACTTTGTTCGCAGAAGTTATAATTAATTCTCTAACCCATTCACGTGATGCATTTAATTTGCTGACTGTAGAATTCAATTAATGTCTTTTACTTGAGAACAAATAATTGAATGGGTTTTGCGAAGTCTTGATATATTCATAAGACATTGTCAACATTAGCTTAGAAACAATGACAATAAGCGGCAAATATGTAAAATCATAGGCTATTATTTTTTTAATAACGGTCTACAGTTCTTAATATTGTAGGATTTTAATTAACACATTGTTTATTGCTGTATTTTTTTCTTTGTGACTACAAATAAATACTTATAAGTATAAGAGTGCATACATAAAATATGAACCGATACATTCACAGATCAGTTGTATTAATCGAGTTATTGGATAAAAATATTTAAAGCTTCACTATTTTTACATC
Organism: Hypomecis atomaria; assembly: GCA_964007245.1. Taxonomy (NCBI): domain Eukaryota; kingdom Metazoa; phylum Arthropoda; class Insecta; order Lepidoptera; family Geometridae; genus Hypomecis; species Hypomecis atomaria. Next base: position 3,110,465 of record OZ023296.1, on the reverse strand, counting down.
CCTAAGATATTCTGTATCTGGAGAGATAATAATATGACAAATGCAACTTTCGCACTGGTAATTAATTGTTTTTTTTTAACCCTCTCGTCCCGGATTTGGATATCAAACTGTCTTGCCAAATGTTATCAAAATTAGCTGATCTTCATTGAGATAATTATATCATCCACAGACCACCGATGTGTTCGTGGGGCAATCCAAATGCTCAAGCCTATTTTTAGTTGGGAGTATAGCTGTTATATTCTTCTTAAATAAACAAAAATAATCTGCCAAGTACGAGTCGGACTCGCACACGAAGGGTTCCGTACTGTATAGAAGCCCCCTTTAAACATTTATTTTATTTTGATTTAATTATTTATTTTCAAAGTAAGGATGCAGCTAAATATTCTGTGAATATTACAAGCATCTATGTTACCATTATTAAAATCGAGCGAAAAAACGGCAAAAAATTAAGGTTTGTTGTATGGGAGCCCCCTTAAATAATATTTTTATTCCATTTTTCAGTATTTGTTGTTATAGCGGCAAGATAAATACATCATCTGTGAGCAATTTTAGCTTTCTAGCTATAACGGTTCATGAGCTACAGCATGGTGACAGACGGACAGCGGAGTCTTAGTAATAGGGTTCCATTTTTACCCGTTGGGTACGGAATCCTGAAAAACGATCAATGCAAACTTAACATACATATTTATACCTAACTCAGAAGCTTTAAAGCATCTTGCAAACTTCAACAACTCGACCGCCTTTACTTACGACACTGACTATAGCAAAGCTGCGCTATCATAGGTACGAGTACATATTTATCTACACTGACTACTATTACACAAAAAAACGTTTCGATTTCCTACATCTGAATGAATTCTGCTTTACAAATACCACACCAAAACAAACAATCGATAGGTAGGTAAGTACATACACGTATCTCAAAAGCTTGAAAGCATCTCGCAATCTTCCAGCGACAACACCGACTTTGCTTACGACCTAGACTAGAGCACAGCTGCGCTATCATACATATTTATCTACACCGACTACTATTATACAAAAATCTTCAAGATATTCCACATCTAAATGAATTCTGTTCTACAAATACGACACAAAAACAAACAATCTATGGGTAAGTAGGTACATATTGTTACGAGATGGGTTCTTGGATAATCAGTTAAAACGCCGATTGTTCACTTTGCACTTTATTGCACAAAATCACAGTACACACGACACAACTGGTTCGCACAAACACGTCACACTGGCACTGAAATTCACACAACTAGTCACTTCACAATCACTGGTACCGCACTTGAACACGAGATGTTTTCGCTCCGGTATAAAACGCGATAACTGCCACAAACGAAAACCATCGCCCTATTTATATCGGAATAAGGGTTCTCTAGAAATCTGTAGAATATTCGGTCCCATTGTGACTGACAAAGTAAACAAGTGTAAAGTTCGAGAAACCCGATTGTTCCTAATTATTACAAAAACACCACAAAAAAATCTAACAAACAACAAACAATAGACGCGACACAAAGGCCGGTGCCGCCTGAGTCATAAAACCATAAATCTCGCGGTTAAGTGTAAACAACTAGCCGTCGTACCGCGCGCGGCCACAGATTAATAAATAGTTACTAACGGCGTGGCCTACTGCGTAACACCACCTCCTCCCAAGACATGCTCGTCCCGAGCATCGTTGCATCCGTGATATCGCGCCAATCGATCCACGTGAACTATTTTGGGGGCAACTCGAGGTCCTTTCTGTATGCGGAACGTCACGTCGTTGATCTTGGTCACCACTCGGTACGGTCCATCCCATTTGGCTTGTAGCTTTGGAGACTTTCCTTTGCTGCGTATGGGATTGTGCAGCCATACCATCGAGCCTTCCTCGAACCCAGGATTGTTAGCCCTTCTGTCGTATCGAGTCTTCATTCTTTCAGATGCTTGCTGGCCATGCTCTCTAATGTGCTCATAGATGTCGTTCATCTTGTTCCGGAGGTCACTGGCGTACTCAGTTATGGGTTGTGGAGAATCCGGTGGAATGCCAGTTATTAAGTCGGCTGGTAGCCGTAATTCACGTCCAAAATTGGCAAAAGCGGGAGTGACATTTGTGCTCTCATGAACAGCACTTCGGTATGACAACAAAAATGGCTGGATATGCTTGTCCCAATCCCGTTGTTTGCTTCCGACTACTTTTGCCAGGTACCTCTCCAGAGTTTGGTTGAATCGCTCCACCATTCCATCTGATTGCGGGTGGTAAGACGTTGTCCTTGTTTTGTGTGCACCCATTAACCGGCACGTCTCTTGAAACAGCTGAGATTCAAAATTTCTTCCTTGGTCACTGTGGATTTCCAATGGTACTCCAAATCGACAGAATACTTCATGCACTAATTTGTCTGCTATCGTCGTTGCCTCTTGGTTCGGAATTGCGAAGACTTCCGGCCACTTGGTGAAGTAATCCATGACGACAAGGAAGTACTTGTTGCCACTTTCGCTCACAGGAAATGGTCCGGCCACATCCAGCGCGATTCGCTCCCATGGTGCTCCAACATTATACAGCTTTAATGCTCCTCTGCTGCGGGTATGCGGACCTTTCACTGATGCACAGCTCGTACATTTCCGTACCCAGTCTTCTACGTCATCTCTGCAGTTGATCTAGTAAAACCTTTCTCGAATTTTCAAGAGTGTCCGTTTCACACCCAGATGTCCTCCCGAAAACCCTTCGTGGTACAGCTTCAAAATTTCAGGTATCTTTGCTCTGGGTACAACCATTTGGAGATGGCATTGGTTGCCACGAGCATTTTCCCATTTTCGGCAAAGTACTCCGTCCTGAAGCACCAGACTATCCCATTGCGCCCAATAGCTCTTTGTCGTAACACTCATTGAAGCAATAGCACTCCAGTCTGGCTTAGGGGCATCTGATTCCATCCATTCAAGAATCGGCTTGATGTCGGCGTCTTCTTCTTGTGCAACCTGAAGGGTTTCTTTCCATTCATCGCCGATGTCAGCTTTGAGCATTCTGACGGGCACTGAATCTTTCGACTCATGTCTTGAGCAATGCTTGCAGTCTTCTGAGCATGGCCTTCTTGACAGTGCGTCCGCGTTGCCATGAGATTTTCCACTGCGATGCTCCGTGGTGAAGTCAAACTCTTGTAGTTGCTCAATCCATCTTGCCACTTGGCCTTCGGGATCCTTAAACTGTAGTAGCCACTTAAGAGCAGCGTGGTCGGTCCTCAGATGGAATTTTCGCCCGAGCAGGTACTTGCTAAAATGTCGCAATGTCTTCACCACTGCAAGTAGCTCTCTTCTGGTCACACAGTAGTTCCTTTCCGGCTTGGACAGGGATTTGCTGAAATACGCGATCACCACTTCTTGGTCTCCTTTCCTTTGTGACAGTACTCTTCCAATGCCGGTGTTGCTGGCGTCAGTGTCCACGATGAACTCGTTCTCTGTGTCCGGAAAGCCAAGAATAGGCGTATTGCAAAGTCGCTCCTTTAGTTCTTGAAAAGCCGCGTCGCAATTTTCGTCCCAGAGGAAGGGTCGTTTTTCCTCAGTCAGTCTATGCAACGGCTTAGCGATGTCAGCAAAGTTCTTCACGAATCGCCTGTAGTAGGAGCATAAACCCAAGAATGCTCTAACTTCCGTCTTGTCTTTTGGCACAGGCCAATCCTTGACAGCACTGACTTTTCCTGGATCTGTCTGTACGCCAGCTTCGGAAATCACATGTCCCAGGAAATTCACTTGCCTCTTGAAGAAGGAACATTTCTTCGGACTCAGCTTGAGATTGGCTGCGCGAATCTTAGTCAATACTCGTTCCAGGTTTTGCAGATGGTCTTCGAAGGTTTTTCCCACAATTATGATGTCATCCAAATAGACTAGGCATGCATCTCCAATCAGTCCCGCAAGCACTAACTCCATTAGTCTTTCGAACGTAGCGGGCGCGTTGCACAATCCAAACGGCATCACGTTGAATTGCCACAGGCCTTTTCCCGTCGAAAACGCGGTCTTCTCTTTATCTTTAGGATCTATTTCCACTTGCCAGTATCCGCTCTTCAAGTCCAGCGTAGTGAACCACTTCATGCCTGTCAGTGTATCTAACGTGTCATCAATCCTCGGCAAAGGATAGCTGTCTTTCTTCGTTACGTCGTTGAGTCGTCGATAATCAACGCAGAACCGCATACTGCCATCCTTCTTTTTCACTAGAACCACTGGCGAGCACCACGGACTGGATGAAGGTTCTATCACACCATTGCGTGCCATGTCTTCGATCATTGACTCAACTTCTTTTTCTCGAGCCACTGGTATCCTTCTTGGCCGCTGTCGAATCGGTGACACGCTTCCTGTATTTATTGTGTGCTTCACTAATCCAGTCTTCCCGTTGACAGCATCATCGAGAGCAAATATGTCGGTGTAGCGCTGCAGCATCTTCTTTGCCATCAGAAGTTCTCTTTCGGCCAGGTCTTTACGGGAATCTTCCAATAGCGTTGAAACGTTGTAACTCCCAGCACAGTTATATTTCTTCTTTGGTTGTTCTTGGCATCTGCGCATCCAGTCTACTTCTTCGCATTTTCCAATCGAGGTTCCTCCTTTGATGAGTTGTTCTTCGTTACTTGTATTGAGCACACGCACCACAGCGGTATTACTAGTCCTCACTAGAGTCCGGGCCACTAACCATGGTTGATCACCTTCTGGCTGTTCTATTAGCACACATCGTCGTTGATGTCCCAACTTCGGTGGTAATCTAACTGCCACGATGGTTTCCGATCGAGGTGGTAGGGTCGTTCTCTGCAGACAATAGACATTTCCCGATATGGCGCCTTCCATGAAGATTTCCTCTCTTCCACACTTTAAAATTCCTTGGTTGACGTCAATCTCACAATGATGTTCCCGCATGAAGTCAAGACCCAGAATGCAATCGTCAACTATATCTGCCACAATGACTTTGTGATGGAAAGTTTTCTCACCCAACTGTAACTCCACCAGCTTTTCTCCTCGGACGGATATGTGCTGACCGGTCGCCGTCAAAAGTTGAACAGTTTTGCAGCTTTCGAAGTTCGTAAGAAAGCGCTTAGCCAGTCGGGAACTGATGACAGTGCGAGAAGCTCCAGTATCCAATGTCAGCTTGCAAGAAGTTCCATTGATGGCACCATTGATGATCAGGCTGTTCCCATCGTGAGCTTGTGAGACCAAAATTTTTGGGGCCTTTTCTAGACCGGCCAGCACCCGCCCCTTGGTCCTGGCGCTTACTCGTTTCCCTGCTGCTGTGTGGTTTCACGGTTTGTCAGTTCCTGTAGTGGTCGATCGTCCCTTGTTCGGCGTGGCTTCGGGCAACTCCGCCATAAGTGGCCTCTCTCTTCACAGTTGTAGCATCTTGGGCCAAACCTCGTACGATGTGACGCTTCTTTAACTTCCCTTATGTGTTGAACATCTCTCGTTGGATTTCGTACAGCTTCCACTTCCAAGGCTTGGGCCAAAGCCTCCTTAAGTGTTTTATGATGCCCGAGTTTCACTGCAGTTCTAACTTCGAAGTCTGCTATCCCGTTAGAAAATGCTTCCACCAAATGTTCGTCGTTGGGTAATGGTGCTGACTGATAAGCCTTCCGGAACAGTTTCTCCACTTCGACAGCCCACTGCTGAAGACTTTCGTTGCGACGTTGCACCCTGTTCTTTAACTGCGCTCTGTACACACGCTCTAGGTGCTCATCGCCGTAGCGACTCTCCAACATTTCCATTAATCTATCGTAGGTCACTTCCTTGCCCACAGCATCAAGAATACTCAGAGCTTCATCGCGAAGGCTCATAATGAGGGCGTTCTTGGCTTGGTCCTTGTTCCATCCATTGGTTTGAACGGCAGCGTCAAATTGAATTTTGTAGGCTGACCATGATGATGTCCCGTCGAAAGGCGTCACTTTAAGCTTCTGTGAAGCTGGCGAGAAGATTGTAGGTGCAACGGTTCCGCCTCCAGACTTGATAACGTTCAAGGTCCTCCTCACATCGGCGATTTGTGTTTCCGCCTCGAAGATGCGAGATTCATGCTCCTCCATCTTTTTATTGTGCTCCTTTATGCTGGCGTCGTGCTGATCGACCGTTTCCTTGACCTCTTTTATCTCTTTGCCCAAGGTCGTCTGTAAGCTTGAAAGGAGTTCTTCTTTTTGGCGGGCCTGTTCTTCTCTGTTGCGGTCCAATTTTTCTTCGAGCTGACGAGTCTGTCTTTCATTGTTGCGGGCCTGTTCTTCCATTAGACGAGCCTGGTCTTCCAGTAGACGAGCCTGGTCTTCCAGTAGACGAGCCTGTTCTTCTTTGTTGCGATCAAACATCGACTGCATCATCGACATTATTGCAGCCATATCAAATGCTGCAGGGACAGCTGGTGATACAGCAGGTGCCACAGTAGGTGCTGCAGCAGGTGCTCTTGGATTTCTGGAGTCGTCGTTGGTTGCCTCGGACTCGCTGCCTTCCATTAACAGCGAATAGCTTCCGAAGCGTCGTGTATCGACCTCCTCCTGGCGGCGCTCCTGCTCCTCTAGTCGGCGCGCTTCCTCCTGTCGGCGCTGACTCCTTGTGCGCGGCGTCTCATCGTCGTATGGTGTTAACGGCATTTTCAATTATCCACCCTTCTGACACCAAATGTTACGAGATGGGTTCTTGGATAATCAGTTAAAACGCCGATTGTTCACTTTGCACGTTATTGCACAAAATCACAGTACACACGACACAACTGGTTCGCACAAACACGTCACACTGGCACTGAAATTCACACAACTAGTCACTTCACAATCACTGGTACCGCACTTGAACACGAGATGTTTTCGCTCCGGTATAAAACGCGATAACTGCCACAAACGAAAACCATCGCCCTATTTATATCGGAATAAGGGTTCTCTAGAAATCTGTAGAATATTCGGTCCCATTGTGACTGACAAAGTAAACAAGTGTAAAGTTCGAGAAACCCTATTGTTCCTAATTATTACAAAAACACCACAAAAAAATCTAACAAACAACAAACAATAGACGCGACACAAAGGCCGGTGCCGCCTGAGTCATAAAACCATAAATCTCGCGGTTAAGTGTAAACAACTAGCCGTCGTACCGCGCGCGGCCACAGATTAATAAATAGTTACTAACGGCGTGGCCTACTGCGTAACAATATACACGTACATGTACAAAAGCTTGTAAGCATCTCGCAATCTTCCAACGATACGACCGACTTTGCTTACGACCTAGACTACATAGAGCACAGCTGCACTATCATACATATTTATCTACACCGACTACTATTATACAAAAATCTTCTAGATTTTCCACATCTAAATGAATTCTGTTCTACAAATACGACACAAAAACAAACAATCTATAGGTAAGTAGGTACATATACACGTACATGTACAAAAGCTTGAAAGCATCTCTCAATCTTCCAACGACAACACCGACTTAGCTTACGACCTAGACTACATAGAGCACAGCTGCGCTATCATGGGTACATATTTATCTACACCGACTACTATTACACAAAAATCTTCTAGATTTTCCACATCGAAATGAATTCTGTTCTACAAAAACAAACAATCTATAGGTAAGTAGGTACACATACATGTACAAAAGCTTGAAAGCATCTCGCAATCTTCCAACGATACGACCGACTTTGCTTACGACCTAGACTAGAGCACAGCTGCGCTATCATACATATTTACACCGATCTCTGCTGTGAGGTTCGAAGTTCTAAGTTCTGAACTTGCATCTGATATTGACAAACTGTTAACCGAGTAATCGCGTGGATTTAGATGTAGGTAGAGTAGCTGTGGAACGTCTGGAGAGATCAGGCTGTGTTTGAGCGTTGGATTAACGTTAATTTCTGCGACAGACTGCGTAGATAGATAGGTAGGGTAGGTAGGGTGTTTGGAAGTCTGTCATGTAGTACTGAATTTTTATATCAGCAATTTAGAGTGTCGCTGACTACTCCTATTGCGGAATGTGATTAAATTCATTTATTGCCGTTGCTAGGTTTAATACACTTAAATTCAAATACAGATTAATTTTTTAGGAAAATAACTATTGGTATTATCGTGACATACTCATCTTATTGGTAATAATATTACCAATAAGAGTTTGCTTCAAAGGAAGCACACGTCATTTTCTGGCCGGCAAAATCTAGCTCATTTAGTTATGCTGGTTATTTGTTAAGTCGCTGGCAATCTGAAGCCGACAAGTTGATTGCTTCATCCGTTTTTACAAGCTTTTATTTAACTTGCAATGGATGTACTGTACCTATGTAGGTATGTGAGTTCAGGTGGAATCTTGCAAGTTAAATTTGACCAACTTTCCTGTTTCCGATTGAGCTGAAACTTTGCACGCATATGTATATCTCGTGACAATGCGATAATATGGTACCATGGAGCTGATCTGATGATGGAGTCGAAACACGCCATAAGGAACTCTTGTACTATACAGGATGGACCCGTCGTGTTTGGGCTCGTTTTACTTGTCTTGGCCAGCACTCTGTTGCTACATGACGTCCAGGATCTCAAAAGCTTGTATTTTTAAAAGTTAAATTTTTATAATAATTTATTAAGTGTTCAACTAATGATGAAAAAACATTTCTACATCGTTCTGTATACTTTATAACCAGCTGCAATATGAATTGCAATTTTTGCACTGAATGCGACAAACTAGCTTACTACGATCAAAGAAATGCCAAAGTCTACTAAAATAAATATCACAGTTATATTAAGCCGTCTGAAAATATCTATAAGGTCTTTTCTCCTCCTTTCCTATTCCACTCCTAGTAATCCCGACGGATGGCCCGCGTTATGCGCTAACGAGTCATTAATTATACATATCGACTCCAAATATGATCTACGATATTTGCTCTTGAGCAAGATTGAATGGCTGATTGTGTTGAACGCGCTTCCGCGTCGAAAAACTGATGTGCTGTCGAATTTCGGATAATTTGTAAGCTAGTTTGGGTACTGCAGCCTTTTCGCCCCGCAAGCGGTACACACCGCGGGGCGAATTGCGCAAGTTTCTTTCGCCCCGCGGAGCAAAACACCGAGAACGATGTAGGAAGAGTCGTTTTGGACCACGTTGATAAAGAACGATTCCCCGCATCAGTATTACGTATTTCTTATGGATATACGCATAAAATTAAGTTGTTAGGTTACCGTTTTAGTGAGGAGTCAGAAATTGTTTTAACTACGTTTTTTGAAGAGTATTTTTTGTTTAGTCTGTAGTTGTAATATAAATAGCTATTGTAATGTTACTCGTAGCTGATCTAGAGATGATCTACGATATATTTTGCTCTTGAGCAATATTGAATGGCTGATTGGACAGAACGCGCTTTCGCGTCGAAAAACTGATGCTGTCGAATTTCAGATGAAGCGTTAGGACTATTTAGCTAATCTTGATTGCCGATTTAGTAATGGCTCTGAAACTACTTTAGTTATGTTATAGGTATACAGCATGAAATTTTCATTGTATCGACTTTTCGTGTGATTTACAGAAGACAGTTTACAAATACTAGTTCTTGAATGACTGTGGTGAACATAGGTCCACCTCGAAAAACCTATGCACGTTTGAATTTCCTATAAGTAAGTAGTTTGTAAAGAAGAGTTATTTTTAGAGTTAGAGTCACCTTCCACTGCTGAGTTAATAATATAATTCTAATATTTCTTAGTAGACTTAGTGAAGACTCAGATATTTTTTGAGTTGTGTTTTAAGATGCATGCAGACCTATTTTAAAATGGTGATAATTTTTAAAAATAACGAAATTCACAAATTTTAATTTTTACTTACATAATTAGTATCAGTTGCAGAATCACTTCAAAAATTTGCTTCAAAAAATTACCTGAAACAAAATATTATACAAATTAATAATAAATCTAAAAAACAATGTAAAGTAAAGCTTGATATAGTTTAGAATATTATTATAGAGAGATGTACTATGTGGTCTAGTATGTGGTGTTTAGTATTTATTGTACTCCCCGTAAATATTTTTAGCACATTTCTTTCCGTACATAGGTTGCCTGGAAGAGATCGCTTCCAGCGATAAGGCCGCTTAGTGTTGCACTCCCTTAAGAATCTCACTAATGTATTTATTTTAAGTTGTATTTTGTGTGTACAATAAAGAGTTATTTGTTTTGTTGTTGTTTTTGTTTGTCTTAAACATTAACTTTTTAATAATTACGTTCAAGTTTTGTAAAATAAATCCATACATCCTTTTTTCATTAATTCAACTACACAAAATACTATCCATTCAACATCATCAAACATCAGATACCAAGAATAAGGGGACATCTATCAGAAAACGCTCGGATTTCGTATTAAAATATCCTAAAACATTTTGTTCCGGTCACAAAACCCGAACAACAGAAAACAATATCAAATGTTTCAAAAACCGCAAAAGAGAAACAGTGACAACTCAATACCGACTGAGACAAATTACAAGACGAAGGTCAAGGACAAAAAATATGAAAGAAAAGAAAAATGAAGAGTCCTCACTTAATTATTTTCGCCAAAACGAATCCAATGCTAGACGAGGTAGTGTGGGAGCGAGGGGTTGATTTTATCACGTGGCACTCTCGTTACACTCTTTAGTTTTATAGCATAGCATTGTATTTTCACAATGAAAAGATTTCATCGTAAAAAAAAACGATTTTATGTAACAGAAGGTAAAGAGAACTAATTTCTACATAATTACATATTTTTTCGTTTAAAATAATGAATCGTCGTATGATGTTATAAGCTATCTACAAGTAGCTTAAAGCGTCATTATTTCTTCGAACACCTTAATATTGGCATAATAACAATTACGCCTACACTATTGACTAATGCGTCAAACTACATGAATTTATATTATACTGTTATGCTTATACCATATTTTAATTCTGTGTCACCACTGTTTATTAAGTAAGTCATCAACCTTTATGCTCTAATAAACGGCTTATGGTTTTATTATTATAAAATATGCGACATAAAATGTTATTATCCCATTTAGTTGCTGATCTACCCGTAATTAATTAATCCAGTACCTCTCAGACTACAGACGATTCACTGAATTGTGACGATGAATCTCGAAAAGACTGGTGCCAGACGAGTATTTTTGAAGCGATATCTAGTCAAATACTTTTGCCTTAAAAGGTGCCTTCTATTAGTTTCTCTGTTGGAGTTATTTTGCTATTTACTTTATCTGAGTAATTTTAAATGACAGTGGCTTACTTTGCAGGAGAATTAATTTGAGCTACAAAGAAATTTGAGCGATGAGTATTTTTGGTGGCATATTTAAATTGAATTGCGGACTTTTTTGTTAGATAAAATTGAACTACATTAGTAATGAATCATTCACAAATAATAGAAATGAGAGTGGCAAAAAATGTAATTCTTATTTAATTGTATCGTTATTTCAAAGGTAAGTTGGTAACAAAAGAATCCAATCAAAATCCAATACAAAAATTTATGATTTTCCGAAAATATCACCTACGAAAATTCCAAATTCAGAAATTATAAAGTCAAAGCGTGAACTTAAACTTTTCAAGTCTGCCTAACAATGCCAACATCCTAAGACGATCTCGAAACTTCGAAAAGCTCCATTTCCTCTCCAATACCACACTATGGCATAATGAACAAGTCAACACCCAGAACCCTTCACGTGCTAACTTTCAAGTGCCATTGCCCGAATCGGATCGTCCATCGGATCTAACCCGTAGTTAGCTAATCTTTTGAGCCTCTCGGACCTAAGTGGCTGCTTCAACTGACAGTACACTGTACAGTCCAGTGTCAAATTGCACCACAGGCTTACTGGTACTTAATTGAAACTGCGAGACACTTTCAGTTCCCAATCAAGTAGAGATGTGGCGCTTATCCGGCATATTCAGGTCTCTATTCAGTGGTTGTCGAAGCTATTCAATGCGTTCCATTTGAAACGTGTCAGCGGTACTGTGGTGGAATGAAAATATTGCGGATGATATTGTGCCGTGCTTGTGTAGCGTGTGCAATGGAGCTTGTGAATGAAGTTTGCGACGCGGATTATTCTGTTGCTGGGTCTGCTGTAATTGTTTTAAAAAACCACGTTCTCGAACTTTTATCACTAAAATTGGTTACTTCAGTCATGTGGAAACCCATCAAGTTACCTAACAAGAAACTATGCAGTCGCCGTGGCCGAAAATGGCCTGGAAATTATCATCATCATCAATTGTTTTAAAAGTGAAACTCATTCAAGTTCGAAGTTTATTTACAGTGGCGTCTTACTTTCTACTTACTATAGGTATATATGCAACAAATCTTATATTGGGTAAAGTTACAACTATTTTTAAATGATTGTTAAATATAAAAAATTACATAATATAATTAAAGAATAAATACTACTATTCTGTATTATGTACGTACTGTAAAAATTATATCCCTACGCTTCATAGCATACACAACATTTGGTTTCATATGACTATGACCATTGATCGTAGTACCAACATAAGTTGTCAAATACATTGACGTTGGTGATTATTTATAATATTCAATATAAAATAACAGCTTTGCACCTACATATATCAATGTTATTACAATAGAAGTAAGCTAGCTTATCTTAAAATTTTATATTAGATATTTCGTTCTCATACGATGATTTACAAATATTAAGTTGAAAGCGAGTGTTTGATAGCAGTAGATAAGCATCCGGCTTATAAGCATCCGGAGTAAACGACTCAAAGCACTCGATCCATCTCTCTCAGGCTCTCAACCTGTATTCTGTATTGAGTCTTGCTAACGAACCGAACACTGTAGACCTTCTCGGTCTTTGTAGCCTACTTTACCCAATTAAGCGCTATTTAGACTGCTCTTGATTCAAATTGGTTTTTACCTTTGTCAGCTGCAAAGTGTAATTGTCTATGAATGATCGATGGTGCGCTTTGGGGATGTTTCTTAATTTGATGGAGATCATTAGTGATCTGAATGGGTCTTTTTGAACGATTGTATTTGTTCTTTTGTTTTGCTTAATTTATGCGTACTTGTTTATTTGGAAAGGTAATCTATTGCTTTGATATCTATTACGTTTTCTTGATATTGTATCGGGTCTCTTGTTAACAAATGGTAGATATAAATTGAAATAATATCGAGAATAATAGTACCTCAATCCATTTGGGGATTGAGATATGAGAGGGGCTTTTTGGCTTATTTGTTTGTGTCATATGTTTGCAAATAATACCTACCTATAAGAACAACATGTAATTTTTCTTGACCCCAATTTGACAAATTCATGTTGAGATATCTTCCTTTTTAACCGACTTCCAAGGAAAAGGAAAAGGAGGAGGTTCTATGTTCGTCTGTATGTATTTTTTTTTTGTATGTTCAACGATAATTCCGCTAATTGTGAACCAAATCGAAAAATTATTGTTTAGTTCGAAAGAGTATACTCCCCAGGTGGTCCCATTTAATTTTTACAGAAATCGGCTGAGACGTTTCTGAACTATCAACAATAATGTAAACAATTCGTGCGAAATTTCGTACAGGCGGTTTTGCTATTATTTGCGAAAAATATTTTTTTTTTTTAAGCGAAATTTTTCAAGTGGCCGAAGATTTTTATTTTTTCTATATATTTATTTTTAACTGTTAAAGGTAAACTTAACTATTCACAATTCGAGAATTATTCTGAGAGTAAAAAATATCAACAATTTTGCATATAATATTCCATTTAACGCTTTTCAATGCACAAGAAATACATTTTCTATTCAAACAAAACGAAATAGGCAAGTGGTTGAAAACCACTAAGTAGTCTCCATTTCCTGTTCAACTCTCTCTTTCAGTTAACTTTAAAATTCGGAGCATTTTTCACCGCAAATCTTGTCTTGAAACAAAAATATCACGTCCTTCCACAGAAAATATGAATACCTAATCAGGCTAAAAGCAGCCAAGTTCCCTCCAAACCCTTTTACAAAACTCTATTAAAACGAAACACCGAAGTTTTTACACCTCTTAAAGATTTTCCGCCGCTGAAATGTGAGATCGTTCGTCTCCTGTTACCTAGTACTTTGTACTGAGCGTGTTTGCATTTTGCCCAGTGGCGGATTTACCATGTCAAATGTAGTACTACGGGCCCCGCATGGAAGCGTAGAAACTGGGATAGTGTAGTGGAAAAGCGCACGAACACACGAGGTCGTGGTTTCGAATTCGGTTACCATTGAGTTCTTTCAAATTTACGTACGGATTTTTGGGCACATCACTGGCTGTTCGCGAAAATATCCCGAAGTAAGCTTTCACGAGAAGTAGTTACATAATTCCCGATACGTCTCGAGAAATTCGATGGTATTTGAATGAACCAACCTGCAGATTGGCCAAGGCGATGAACGAATTTAATGGTGCAATTGTTATTTAAAGATAGGTTCAACAGTGAACCATTTATAGTTGAAGCAGTATAGGCCCCGCAGAGACGGGGGCCCTACATATCTAAACCCGCATCAGGCCGAGGCGGATTTAAAATGCGAGACGGATATAAATATGCGAGGCCGTAATTAATTGATTTAATCTTAATTAGTCGTGATTATTTGATGTCACTAAATAATTACTTTTAAAACTATGATACATTTTAAACCCAAGGGTTAAAGTATCAAGGGCCCTTAGATATCACTTGTTACGTTCCCCACGCATGCTTATAACACTGATTTTAGCGGCAAATTTTCACATGTTTTCCTATAAAGTTTCACTGAAGCTAGTTTAAACATGTACTTTAGCTCGTTTTAAGACTTTGTACGTGTACTAATTATGGCTGACGTTGAAAGGATGAAAAGAGGAAAGGAAAATCTGTACTGTACTGTACCAGTCTTTTTAATAGTCCACTGTAAGATGTAGGCCTACCCACAAAGGGTGATGGAAAATCTATTTTGGTTTAACTTGAATGATTATAGTATCGACGTAATCCATATTATCTGACTTAATCTAGCTTTTGCTTGCGGCTTCGCTCACGTGGTATTTAATTTTTTCTGCTATTCTATGGGAATGTTTTATTTTTCTGGGATAATAAGTAGCAGTCACTTTACCTATTTCAAACAATGTCCGTGCCAAAAATAAAGTCAATTCGTTGCTCCGTTGCTACGTGAAAGAGGAACAGACCAATAAGCCAACAAAAACACTTTCGGATTTATAATATTAATTTTAGTAAGCATTCAGGGACTACAAAAAATTATCCATAGTTACCTACAAATTTACAAGTGATAAAATCCAAGGTTGTCTCTTACTTTCTAGCTTATTAAAGAGGTTTTATTATTAAGGAGGAAAATTGGTAATTTCAATATTGTAACTTAACAGAAATAACGTTCAAGGTTTTCTGGCTTATTTATGAATTTTAATAATTATTATGAGTCTTCTGTCATGTACAAATGTTATGTTGTATTTTAAATTGCATTTACTGCTTTGAGTTCACGGACTATACAGAATGTTCTTTTGCGAAATACAGGAATTCAAAGTGGTCTACATACTTGCCATTAAGAACAACTTTTACCTGCATCAACTAAAATAAAAACAGCTGTTCCATACATTTTGCTGAGTATTAAAAGGACAAGTCCACAAAATGTATGGAAACTGGTATAATAACAATCAAAAAATCTAACCACAGCACCCGTTACATTTAGAGAAAGTAGATGTTTTTCTTAATCTATAACAAGTCTGTTATAAAGAGCCTCTAAGTTGGAAGCCAAAAAAAGCCCTGCGATTTTATCAAAATTAATTTAAAATTCTTAGGATAAATCAACATATTAGCCGATGTAGCTGGTTTTTATCTGGTAAATCTGACTAAGCAACCTTCCAAATATCTAAAATAAAAGCATTTTTATCAATTATACAGAATTTTTAATATTTTTGAAATATTGTTCTAAATGGGCACACTAGTTTTTTTGGCATTTTATAATTTTAGCAGATTATGAGATTAATGTGGAAGATTCAGAATGGTAGAATTAGATTTTGCACTTAATAATAAACAAATTATGGACGTCTTTAATTATTTATCGAAATATTGCAAATAGCGCCACAGTGAAAGTTGTTCCTAATGATGAGAATACACACTTGAAAGTGCTTGCAATTTGCAAAGTAATAATTGTGTTGTATCTGTTGTAATAAATAAAATAATAAACAGTAAAAATCAATACGTATAACAATTTTTCAAAATCTTTCTATTCCAATATCTTGCATAGATAATATTTAAGTGAAACTCTAAAACCTTATAACTGAAAGAATATTTCAGTTTCCTAGATTTTCCAGAGAAGCGAAACGATTTATTACAAAGTAGGTAGAAACGTTATTAACAATGCTGTAAGAAAAGTAATTTCTTTTTAGGAAAAGAATCGCTGCGGAAACGTAAGGCTGAGCTCACAGATCTAAATAGATGAGACATGTTGTTTGGATATAGCGGGGTTCTAATTTTGCATAAAACTCTTGGCTTAAAATTGCAACTACGCATAACCCTGATAATAGGCTACGGATAGACAGTTTTTTTTACTTATTGGTGTAATAATTGGTTGAATATTTTTCATAAGACAATAAATGTATTGCTATACTAAAGCATATGTAACTTAATTATATGATGTCAAACAATATACATATTTCACATGTTCAATCCCTAGAATAATATACTCACTTCAAAAAATTTATATGAGCCTACGAGCTCAAACAAAATATACCTCATGTAAATCATTTTAACGGTACTACCGGGTTGCATGTACACTGGTATTGTACTTATGTATTTGTTATGTTTATGATAAATAAAGACTTTTAAAAATTGACAAAAAATAGAAATTGAAATTGTTTTGCTTGTAATTACCTACTAACCATAAATAGTTAGTTAGATAAGAGCGCACTATACAAAATTTTTAAGTAACTTGTGTTACACAAACGCCACATTTTTAGGAAAGGGACAGAACTGTTTCCAACCCCACCATCAATTTTAACAAAGTTATTTAAATCTCAAAGAGTTACTTTTAAAATAGTAAAATGATAAACACTTCACAGAATTCGTCGCGAGTCCAGTATAGCGGGTTAGCTCAGTGGTCTAGAGCGTCGGGCTAGTGATCCGAAGACGCAAGGTTCGAATCCTGCATCCGCGACGAATTTTTGAAATGTTTATCATAAAAAGTAACTCCTTGAGATAAACCTAGTGTGGGATGCACTATAAAATTAAAATCATTTATTTAAATCTGATTTAAAATAGCAAATGCAAGTCATTTTTTCAGTTAACAAATCACAATGAATTACATAACTTACTAATACTAACATTTTCAATAAATCAAATACCAATTCAGTATCAGATTACACAATTATTACCTAATTATTCGTATGCACTTACCTGACATTACACTGCTTTCTACTATGTATGTTTCGTTAACATCTATTTTGCAGTGTATGCGTCTTTGCTACACACAAGTGTCTCGCGGTCCCGTAAACAAGAATGCTCTCTACAAATTTCTATGGCAGAACGTAAGAACGTAATACACCGAAAAATTACTTTTTTGAATACCTACTTATTTGGAGTATACTCCACATTGTTGTCAAGTATTTTACTTGTGTAGTAATTCTGTTCTAGAACAAAAACAGCTGGGTATTATTTTATAATACCTATTCTGTGGTCTTGAGATGAATTGAAATTGATGTTTTGTGTTTTCTGTGAGTGATTGCTAGGGGCAGAATTATTGTAGTAAAGAATAAAATTAATGGATTGTGTTAAGTTAGGCAGTAATGAAATTTTCTTTTTGATAGACCAAAATATGGAATGGAATGTAATTATTTAATTTGGGTTCGTTTCATAAAAAAAGTAAAGTTCGAGAGCTACGAGGCCTCAGACAAACAAAAACAAAAGCAAACAATTTACAACTTTTAACACTTCTTTTGACGTAACAACTTCTAATAAAATCAATGAACGCCAGCTGTACGCACGAAAAAGCGTGACTCATCATCACGTTCCGCCTGCGCCGAGTGAGCAAGCGAGAGCGCAGAACAAGCGATAGAGAGGCACGATCAGCCTAAGCTTTCGGCTCGTGACGCATACGACGTTATCACATAATGTTATCGTGCGTAAGTCGAAAGAGAATCAATTTTTTTTAATTAGGGGTTTAGTTTAGATTCGACAAAATGTATCAAATAGCTATTTTTATGGTTATGGGGTTAGTCTGACAGAAAAACCAACATATTGAGTACAACGAAAATGTTTAAATGTTATATGCGTCGTCTATAAAAATACCTTGTAGATGTTTTATAGCCTTCTTAAAGTGTGTCAGAGGGCTTATTTTCTGGCAGACATCCTTAGCTCTAGTAAATCACGAAAATCACAATATCACAGCTTCCAGGGCAGATTTATGTTAATGAGTGTAGACAGCGCCACCTTGCGGAACAAATTGGCTATTAATAATGGATCATGCTTCTCAGCAGTTTTTACTGGAACTGCCAGTTTTTGAGATTTTTAGAATAATGAGGTTTCTTGAAATTGCCAGCCCTGAAATTGGTCAATAAAAGCTGTTCTGGTGTTATACAAAAATGAACGGTAACATATTTTTTATTGACGTGGTGAAATAATGGACCAAGTACGAGTCGGACTCGCGCACGAAGGGTTCCGTACTGTATGGGATCCCCCCTTAATTTTTTTTTTTTTTTTTTTTTAATTTAATTACTTAGTATTAAAGGGAATGTACAACTGAACATTCTGTGAATATTTCAAATATCTACCTGTTACCATTATTAACATCGAGAAAAAAACGGCTAAAAAATCAGGTTTGTTATATTGGAGCCCCCCTTTGATTCTGTCTGTCATCTGTCTTTCCGCTAAAGTACAACGTTGGTGTCTTCAAATCCCGAGTAAATAGGTAAGTATCTTCTAGGCGAGCTACACCCTAGACCGCACATCTGCTCAACATCAGGCAGTATGTAGTCAAACGCAAACTTATTCGGAATAAAAAAAATAACCTATCATCGATCACATTAAGATTTTTCAATAACGACTCAGCCGATTTCGATAACATTTAAATAAAATCACTACTTACGTGTACTTTACCAAACGAATACACAATTATTGACATAGGTACGTTGATTATACTATATAGTAGACATAGGCGAGCGTGTCGTGTTGTTTTTTGGCCTGAAACATTTTTAGCGCGGTCATGGTGTGGTACGTTAAGACACTTTAATATTTTCGAGTAGTTTTGTCTGTAGACTCCGAAAATTCACGGACAATTCAGGCTCATTAACAAACAAACAGTTTTGTCTTTGTTAATAGCGCTTTAGGTAGGTACTGAATAGGTATTTTTTAGTCCACTTCAGCCACAAACTACCAAACAACTACCAACTAAAGCGACAAAATTTACTAAGAACAAAGGACAGAGACAGAACCTAAAGTCTTCACCGAATATTTATTTTGACAAGAATTGCTTAAGCAACAAGGGACGGTACTTGGCTACTGGCCAGAGTTTACGCTGGCTCCACCAAAATGGAGTGGAGATATGCAAAACAGATCTTTACAGAGCAGGGACGTTTTATCTCCGGACTAGAAACGCACTACGATTCGCATTCATTACATTCTGTCAACTTTACGTGAGGCGCGGGGAAGAGGGGTGTTCACTGAAGTTTCGACCTAAACTGTATGAGAATAAAGTGGAAACGTGAAAGGGTGACGGGTTTATGGAGCGGAGCGAGCGAGAACAATGCAGCCCAGTTGCTGAAAAACCATTTTCGCCTTAGTTGCTTAGATGCTTAAGTCTAAAATTGTGTAATGAAATGTCTGGTGTCTTGTTTACGCGTAGGTACAATTTTTCTTGTACCATGGCAGAAGGGTACGCGTGCTGAATTCTTCTCCAGTGGCTATATCACGACGATAATGATATCTAACAGTATTTCGTCTTCATACAAAAGGTCAGAATGCGAATCATACCTACGCGCCTCGGAGCGGGGTTTGCTCTTGGTACTCGTATGCTAGTGATGAAAGAACTTGTGGATTGCAACTAAGTGTAAGAGTGCGATTTACGTTTTCATGGTTGTTCATTTTACTACGGAACCATAAAACATCAAACATGCATCTTAATTGAACACTTCCAACGGATTATTTAATTCACAACGGATTTCTTTTTGTAATAAATATAATAATATTACATTTTAATAGGTACAATATGATTCAAAACTAGAAAGAAACTCAAGTAGGCAAGGTTCGAGTCCTGCATTCGCGACAAATGTTTAAAATGTTTATCACAAAAAAAAATCTCTTTGAAATTCAAGCTGTTTATTAATATTTTATTTTATTATTATCCGATTTGACTGATTTTTTTCATGTCAACAGCATTTTAATACCTAGAATTCAAAGTTTTAGTTTTAACAGTTTTTTTATATGACCTGAAAGTTAAAAGCCATAAGTCATATTTTAACGCAAAACGTTGGCTGAATAAATAAACTAAAATATTTTCTAAAAAAAAATACCATCTTGCGACATTTCTTACTCAAGCGATCGACACCAAAAACATAGGTAACATTTTGTTACAATTTAATGAATGAAAAGTTTTTTTCCCGGAACGTCAATTTTACCAAAAATGTACCGAAAATTCTCTCGATGTTCTACAAAAAACGCGAAAACAGTGGTTGACCCACGATCTCATAAGATCTTCATATCTCAGAGTGACGAGCGCTGTTCTGTTCCGCGCAAAATTTTGCACTGTTATAGGCTTTCTTTTGCTCTGGTGGCAGAAATGAATTGGGAATAGGTAACCTCTATGATTAACGAGGACTGTGCTTGGAGTCCCTCTGCGACATCGAATTTGAAAGATTCGTAGAAAAACCAAAGATAGCCCAAGCAGATTTGTTAACACAGAATACAGAAAAATACACAGAAAAGAAAAAAAAAACCAACACTAGACAGTGCAACAAAGGGCAGCCTTTTTGCTTACAGCAATCTCTTCCAGGCAACCCTTGATACCCTTGAGATCGGCAAGTTAAAATGGCAGTGGGTAGGGCACACAGCTCGTAAAACTGCTGATAGATGGGGTCGGAAAGTTCTCTAGAGGAAACCACGTACCGGCAAGCGCAGCACAGGACGTCCACCTGCGAGATGGACAGATGATCACATTATAACCGCAGGATCACACTGGCCAAAAGCCGCTTCTAACCAGTGTTATTAGAGATCTTTTGATGGATAGATGAGCTTTTATTCATCAAGCGAGGTTATTAGCTCACGTTATCAATCAGCTTTATAAAGAAGTGGATAATGTATCCAGTGGACTAACATTAGCCCAATAGCTAGTAAAACTGATTCCTAGCGTGGGTTTAATTCCCGCCCATCGCAAGCAGTTTTGTGATGATTAAATGTTTGCTTTGTGTCTGGATGTCATTCTGGGGTCTCAAAGACCGTGTGTAAGATGTCCCCTGTTTTCTTTTTGTTTTTTCCGTTTCGCCCCGCTTTGTAAGAGTGAGTATAAATGTGTGAATATAGCACTGCACAGGGTATCATACGCATTGCCGTGTTGGTGTATAATGTATATGGATATTCATGAGCACAAATGAATAATAAATATGATGCATTAACATGCGCTAATTACGTTTTGGCCGTTTTAGGCTGAGATTTTAGGTGAAATATCAGATAATGTTTCAATCGTGTGACGTAAGTTTTTCTAGAATAACCGCTTCATTTTAGGTATTTCATCTACGCATTACGATTTTTTTTAATGATTCATTCCTTACCCCATCATTAGTTGAGTTAGTAGTGCAGTATTAGATTTTTAACTGACTTCTAAAAATGAGTAGGTTCTGTGTTCGTCTGTAAGTATTTATTTTTGTGCAAGTTCATCTATTATTTCGCCAATTGTGAACCGAATCGCTTCATTTTAGGTATTTCATCTACGCATTACGATTTTTTTTAATGATTCATTCCTTACCCCATCATTAGTTGAGTTAGTAGTGCAGTATTAGATTTTTAACTGACTTCTAAAAATGAGGAGGTTCTGTGTTCGTCTGTAAGTATTTATTTTTATGCAAGTTCATCTATTATTTCGCCAATTGTGAACCGAATCGAAAAAAATATTTTTTAGTTCTAAAAGCTATAATCCCAAGGTCCCATTTAAACTTTACAGAAATCGGCTGAGCCGTTTTTGAAAAATCAAAAATAATGTGAACAATTCGAGCGAAATATTCGAATTTTGTTCACGATGGATGGCGGTTTTGCCATTTTATGCGAAAAATAATTATTCTGTAATAAAATTGGTAGTCATTTTATGAAACCTAAATAATACTTCTGATGCAGTTCTTTTAGTCAGCCAGCGTGTCATAACGTTGAAGACGACAAGCGAATTTACAAGTATTATTATGTTTAATTTTTCATTCTTTCAAGTAAAATTCGTTTTTGTAGTTTTTCCTCTAAATATCCCTCTAACTCTTTAGTAAAACCATATTTTGATATTTTTGATACTTTTCTTGATTCACGCCCCATTTACGCCCCATTTATTTTATTTTTAGTCATTTCACTCGAGCGAATAAACGCTCATAATACGGTAGAAATGCCAACTCTAAGCGTAGACAGAAAGAATACATACTCGTATGGCGCAAAGTCTAATAATTTTCTGAGTATGTATCAAATCTAATTTTGCAAATTAGTTCAGGTTTTTTCAAAACGGTTTTTCCAACAAAAGTTCTCTAATAATATCCCTCTAACTCCACACCACAACTACCTCAACAATAATTTGTTGCTTTTCTTGTTTCACGGCTCATTTACAAGCCTAGTTATTTCACTCGAGCGGCTTAGGTACTAGGCGCCCATAACACGGTAGAAATGCCAACTCTAAGCATAAATACGTCAAAGCATTCCTATGATGCAAACGCCACTAATTTTCTAGGTACTTGAAATTAATAAGAAATTAATGTTGCAAACTAATTGAATTTTGTTTATAGCAAAAAAAAAGCTTTGTACGATTTTTACAGAAGAGTGGACTGGATGAGGTGTGTCTAATGATTTTAAAACCCAGATATGTACGAGTATCCCTGCAAGCTGTAAGACGGTAAAATTAAGGAAATGTCCATCGACCTTCAATTTTCGACCGCCTCCAGACTTCAGCATCAGTCGCGACGTCTATCATATGGGACACTGATTGATAACCGGACACTTTCCTTGGCACTAAACACCTCCGTTGCACCGGACACGGGGTAATTTAAATGTTTACAGTCTTTAGAGTAGGCGCAACGTGCGCATAAATCAATTCTCGACGACTTAGTGAGGCTCCCGCCTTTCGACGGTAGCGAATATCAAGCGGGTGGAGGAAATTTTCCCATCTACCCTCAGTTTGCTTGCAGAGATCGAACAATCCTTTTATTTTTTTTGCTCCCTACAACAGCAATATTTTAATTTTTGAAGAAGAAAACTATTTTAATGCCTTTATTTGCAAGCCTAGTCATTTCACTCGAGCGACTTAGAGGTACTAGGCGCCCATTACTCGGTAGAAATGCCAATTCTAAGCGTACAGACGTCAAAGCATTCCTATGAGGCGAAAGTCGAACATTTTCTAAAGTAAACGTTCTTAGGAATATCTGACACGGGAAATGTTTCTCTCTGGCTACTTGTCCGTTCCTTTATAAAATTGAGTACAAATAAAATATCACCAGCATTACTGGACGTATTGAATTTTATAAAAGTACATAAAATATATTTGTTGTAAAAGTTACAATATAGGATTAAGTATGGTTCTTGTATACATGTATGTACTCTAATTTGCAACGTAGGAGAGATTTAGGTACTCGTATATGTATGTTTAAAATAAAGGTGATGTTCTTAAACCTGGTCCATACCTGGCTAGCTTTTATATTATAGACAAAAATATGACGAACCACGAAAAAATACTGAAAAAAATCCAAACGCTTTAGAAAAAAAGCAAAACATTTATCATTATCGCAGGCCCATGATTCAAATTTTCCGCCATCTTGTGTACCTAGAGAATGAAAAAGTTAATTTCAGCGTTGCCGCTTTGTGGGATTTAAATCAAACTATGTTTCCCTATTATTTTATCGATCATGAGACATTATTATTTAAAAATTATAAAGAATCTTCATGCAAAATATGAGTGTCATAGTATGATTTGATAAATAGTTTTGTCGCGAATATCTAAAGAATTTCGCGAAAACACGCATAATTGATGATGAGATGAGCTATGATATTTTTCAATTTTAGTGATTGCGAAAATACAATGTGGGTATCAAATCATGCTACTACATGCATTATAAATTTTTGTTATTGGAGAATTTCGTCTCGTTTTTCTGGGAACTAAGAACATAGAAGCTGGTAATACTGTTTACGGTTTGCTATTGTTTTATCTCATTCGGCTTTCAATGTAAGAATGCATTGTGATATCTTTGCGTTTGCTACAATTCAATTCTTATTATTTACGACCTGGTTAAGGTAATGGACTTCGATGTATTGCAAACTTGACAGACCTGGGGCTGACTTTTTTTAAACAACCGTGACAATAATATCTGCAGATTTTGAATCTTGTTGCCGATTTACTCCTTTCTTACATCCATGATCCACAACATGGTGGATGTCTTTAATGACGGTTAGTATGGTAATAATGCAAAGCAAAAAAATTGTTTGCTTTTTCATTGACTGTTTGATTAAGAAACACTAAGCCTCATCGAATTAAGTTGTTTTTTCTCCCTATTATAGTTTAGAGCCCGTCATTGAGCCAAAGTCCCATACAAAAAAGAACATGTCTTTTTACGCAGTTTTCCTATCTTATTATCTGTTCTATACGAATTCGTAATAAATAGTTATGTGAGAATAAATTTCACATTTTACTTAGTGGTATCTGGTATGGTATGTGATATTTGAGCAAGGTAACCAGAAACTTAAATACAAACTTGGACCAATCAAATTTGATCACATTCCACCATTTCCACAAATGATATGATATGATATATTTATTGGCCTTATAACTACATACGTTACACTAGGCAAGTCAAATTTACAATTATTTCACAATGCATAAGATTAAAAAATAGCAATAATAATAAAACAAAACTAAAGTAATACATTATCAAATTCGCATTTGATCACATTCCACCTCAGTAAAAATGTTATTTTTACTCTCAAATATCTTTATTACGAATTTGTATTACATATTATAATCATTAGTATTTCTTAAAAAATAGTAGTTGAACAACGCGACGTCGACAGATGACCTTATAAAGAGCGCAAGATCACGCTGGATGCAAGCCGCTTCCAACGGGTGTTATTGGACATACATAGGAGAGGTCTATGTCCAGCAGTGGATGTCCTATTGCTGGTGGATGAATGGATGAAAATAAAGTATCTAACTTGATTTTTTTAACGGTCTTTGCTAAGTACAACAATATACTACCCTAATTTGTTTCGTAGATTAGCCGTCTTAGCACAAAAGTTTTACGCACCCGTTAGACAATGTTTTATGTTTAGTACAAATTGCATGGCTAAACATTGTGTAAATCGTGCTTAAATATTTTATGGAAGGGCGGATCAAGTCCAGCTTTTTTAGCGTAACATTTCTAGCCTTTTTAACCGACTTCAAAAAAGGAGGGGGTTCTATATTCGTGTGTATTGTAGCGTAGCTACTAACAATACTTATTTCTTTCTCGTTGCACGACATTTAAACATCACAATCATTCGTTTTATGCACTTTTGGACTTTACTTAATAAACAAATCGAAAACATTAAATAGCAAATGAAATTGCAAATGCAGTGACTTTGAAGTTAGCAAGTAATGAGACAGTAAAAGTGACAGTTGGTTTGACGCTGTCATGTATGGACTGCTTGTCGCTGTCATGTATGGACTGCTTGTCGCTGTCATTGTTCGGACTGATCCGTAAAGAAAAAAAAGAAATTATTTGTGTCTGTATTTTTCATAACCTTGTTGGGAGAATGGAACGTAAATAAGTTTGTTTTTAGATTTTAGATTAAGTGCGGTGACGTCATAAGTGGATGCGTGATTCGAAACGGTTCAAAGGTGACAAGTGAGTTAGAAAATTTTCGAGAGGATTAAAAAAAAAAGCTTCTGGGATCGACAATGGTGCTTTTTCTAGAAACTTCGTTGAAGCAATTGGTGCTCCGGACATCCATCTGCCTTAGGGCGGAAGCGTTTAAAAAGAGGCGAAAGAGGTTAGTCAATTGATTTAGTGATTCTCTCGTCAATTTGATCTGAATTTTGATTCGCTGGAAAAACATTTTTTTGATCTTGGAATCATCCCGGTGATAAATACGAGTGATACTTATTTGCCGTCTGGTTTGTCCATAGCCTCTTCCCGCGACCTGATTGATCTTCCCGCGACCTGATTGATCTTCCCGCGACCCGACTGATCTTCCCGCGACCCGATTGATTCCCCGACGGACCCCGCGCTGATGATTCCGGACTCCTGATTTTTGCACACGTCATTTTGGTTGTATCGACGGGCTAGCCTGGTGGCGTACCTGCCAGCCTACACCTGTTTCCACTTGCGGATTTCATCCTGCGAGCATGCCTGCCACGGATCCACAAGTAATACCTATTTAGTTTTTTTTTTACATAACCCAGGGCCACATGGTCACTTTGGTATGAATATTAAGTTCACCCTCTTCTACAAATTTCCACGATTGAAGCCTTCTGGACAGAGTTTAGACGTATGAGACATTCCTCGTTTTCACTGTATGATCCATGCTTTAGTGAACATAAGTAGACTTTATTTTTATCCCCGGACTAAACGACTAGCTACCGTTTTGTTCGCTTGATTGTAATTAATGTTAGAAATCACATTAGTTTGTATTTTATGCAATATCGCAGACGGTATATGCACAGTCTTTAATAGTTAAGTTAATTACCCGCCACATTGTTAGAAGTTTGGTTTAATTAGGTTCGCTTTAATTTAAGTATTGAAAATATAGCAATAAGTATTGATAAACTTTACAACGGTTAAGTTTGTGTAATTTTAAGCCCGTTGGCATTAAGACCCTTCTGGTCACCACCGAGTAAACTTACCCGCTTTAGACTTAAGATAATTTAATGTAAATTCAAAGAGATATAGGTCATTACAAATAAATTTGTTGTGATTTAAATTACAAAACAAAATCTTTTAATTTTGTCCTCGCTCAACAACTCACAGGTAGATAATAATACGGTCTTTGGGAACAGAGGTTCTTTGTTCTTATCGACTTAGTTTATCCAGGTAACATTTTGTTTATTTGTCAAGTAACTGCGACACCACACCTTCGAAGGTGTTGTATCATTTGTCCCCTCTAGTATCATTAGTCCCTTTTTGTATCATTTGTCCCTTTGCTCTAACTGGTAACGTTTTACATCACCACTAACCCTTTTAAATAGCAACATTTAATCCTTCTTCTTTTAAATTAATTTTTTTTTATATCACGTTACAGTATGTATTTTTTTTGTGTATGTTCATCGATAATTTCGCCAAATATGAACTGAATCGAAAAATTATTTTTTAGTTCGAAAGAGTATACTCTCGAGGTGGTCCCATTTAAATTTTACAGAAATCGGCTAAGCCGTTTTTGAAAAAAAAAAACAACAATAACATAAGCAATTCGAGCGAAATATCCGAATTTTGTACACAATGAACATCGATAATTTCGCCAATCGTGAACCGAATCGAAAAATTCTTTTATAATCAAAAGGCTATATTCCCGAGATGGTACCATTAAATTTTACAGAAATCAGCCGAGCCGTTTTTGATAAATCAAGAATAATGTAAACAATTTGAAGGAAATATTCGAATTTTGTACACGATGGAAGGCGGTTTTGCCATTTTTTTGTGAAAAATAATTATCAAGTCCACATATCATCATATGAAAGAACATGTTACGAAAAAAATATTATCGTCGATGAGAAATTGCGTTTGTTAGCGCTACGTCAAGAGAAGAAACGAGCTTTGTGCGTTGCCAACTTAGTCACGAGTCTCTGAGGCTTTTTTAGGGTTCCGTGTGCAAAGGGTAAAAACGGGACCCTATTACTAAGACTATTGCCGCTATAACAACAAATATTAAAAAAAGAATATAGTAAATATTTAACCCGTCTGGTGCCCCCCGCTCGACTTGAAGGTCGCTGGTAATGTCAAGGTTATTTTCGAAAAATCAAAATTTGACAAGGCGCTTGACAAAATTGCTTATTTCGATATTGTAACTAGTTTTATTTAGAAAGAGTTATATACTACTAGAAAGCTACTGAAACGCAGAATGTTTTAATGTAATCTTAGTATTTATTAGACTTACTTGATAATAAAAAATATGATGATGAAAATCTTGTTTTGATTTTTTTCGCCGGCTCCCCACAAACATTTTGTTCTCACACTGTTATAACTAATTTTTACACAATTCACTCACTCAGGATATATACCTGCACCTTTTTACTACACAATTCACGCTTTTGTTTACTCGGAAACACGATATAATCACTAAAAAACACAATAACACTACGACGCAAAAAAATGGTGCGGCCATGTTTTTTCGCCGCGGAAACAAGACTGAACGAAGTACCGTTCGCAACGCAATTGCTCAACAACAATTTTTATACATTTATTTCTCAGACAAAAATCAAAGATTTATTTATATACACATAAAATGAACTATACAGATAATTATCATGAATTTTGGCGTTTATGAGGTAATCTTTGATTTTCGGTTATATGATTTTCGATGAAAAATCTTATTACGGCGATTACGGCCCAGCCGTTTTGCCGTAGCCAAATATGCCGTATGCCGTATCTCCGTCATTTATGAAACGATTTGAAAAATTCTTTCACTGTTGGGAATCTACACTGTCCCCGGTGAACATAGGCTATATTATAGTTATATATATATTATATAATACTATATATACATATTATAGGTGTAAAAAATACCTTGAAATATTCATTACTAGCTACGCCCTTGCGGTGTTACACGCGTTTACCCGGTATAAAAAGTAGCCTATGTATTGATCCAGGGTCTAAGCTATCTCCATACCAAATTTCATCAAAGTCCGTCTAGCCGTTTGAGCGTAAAAGAGTAACAAACATTTATACATCCAAACGTTCTTACAAACTTTAGCATTTATAATACATATTAGTAGGAAGTAGAGAAACTGTGATAATTTTGAATTTTGTGTGATATTTACGAGTACTTAGTTACTCCTAGATTAGTTACTTAGTTACTCCTAGATTAGTTACTTAGTTACCCCTAGATTCTTTCATACTTACCAACTTCGGCCAATATCGATCACCCGATTAGGAACTTTTGTTAGGAACACCTACCTACCTAGGGTACCTACTATGAGGGTACAAAATAAAATAAACATATTTTTTATATATTTTTTGTATATTTTTTATGTAAAACAGTGGTGGGCACAGGAAAAAAACTTAAGACTAGTACACAAATAAATTCAACTGCCTAAACAGTAAATGATATAAATAAAAACGTACATCGTCAATGTTATTATTACTAATTATGTATCGGCTAGTACACAAATAAATTCAACTGTCTGCAAAGTAAATGATATAAACAAAAACGTACATCGTCAATGTTATTCCTACTTATTATTACTAATTATATATCGGCTAGTACACAAATAAATTCAACTGTCTAAACAGTAAATGATATAAACAAAAACGTACAAAAACAAAAATGTTATTCCTACTTATTATTACTAATTATATATCGGCTAGTACACAAATAAATTCAACTGTCTGCAAAGTAAATGATATAAACAAAAACGTACAAAAACAAAAATGTTATTCCTACTTATTATTACTAATTATATATCGGCTAGTACACAAAAAAATTCAACTGTCTAAACAGTAAATGATATAAACAAAAACGTACATCGTCAATGTTATTATTACTAATTATATATCGGCTGGTCGGCTAGTACACAAATAAATTCAACTGTCTGCAAAGTAAATGATATAAACAAAAACGTACATCGTCAATGTTATTATTACTAATTATATATCGGCTAGTACACAAATAAATTCAACTGTCTGCACAGTAAAAATGTACATAGTCAACGTTATTCCGTCAGCCGACCACCGACAAACTAACCTAACCTAACCTACTTATCTAGATGAACTAGCCACACCTGGGCGAAAAATTATAACTTCTATTTTGCCCGGGACACAGAGTGCAGATGGAAAAGAAACGAAAAGAAAAAGGCATATATATAATGTTCATGGATTTGAAGGTTCATATCAAGATGAATATTCACGTGATACTTACAAACTTACTTGCAACCTCCCTAACCCTCCGCCTAGATGAAAAATGCCTGCTACTGACTACTAATCCAAAAGTAAAATCCGGTATTTACAATTGAATAAAGGATAGCAATTGTCCTGGCTATTGAAAGAAATTACTTGAGAAATATGCATCACAGATCATAAGGCATTCAAATCTCGCAATCACACACATCGTTCTCTCACAAATTGGTAAATACCTAGTCACGTTTCCTTTTCCGCCCACGAACTTCGTGTCCTTTGAGTTCAACCAAAGAATGCCATTGCGCCCAACAGCTGTCGGACGGAATGGCGTCTCCGGCACCAAAGCACAGAAATACGCCACAGGTCATGCACTTGGTATGAACCAATTTGGTTTCTGACAGCCGTTGGTGAACAACACAACGTTTTCGGTTACCTTGTTTCGTCAGAACCTGTGGCACGTGCGCGACATCCCGCCTCAACCTCATGATTTTCCCATCAGGCTCGCAAATCTCCACAGGAGCGGAGCGGTGTCGCTCCCACAAAGTGTTTGCTAGCTTTTTGCGAAAATCACGATGCGTCACAGCTGGCATGTCACGTCGTTTCAAAGAAGCGACGTACATAACGAAAGCATTGTGTATGCTCACGTTCAGCAACCTCTTGAACATCTTGACATACCATTTCACACATCTCTTGCGCTCCAACAAATACATTGACAGTTTTTGATCTTTCAGATCAACCCCTCCCATAGTATTGTTGTAGTCCCTCACGCTAATAGGCTTCACTAACGTTTTACCTGCCTTCGATCCGACGTAGGTATCGGCATTGTGGTAGGTGGAGATCATCGTGACCAGTTTGGAATCTTTCCATGTTACGATGGAAACATCACCAGAATGGCGCGCGATGATGGACCCCTTCGGCACATTTTTCGGTACCTTCGCGATTTCACTAGGCACGTTCCTACGATTCGTGCGCAAAGTTCCCAAGCAATCGTAACCCAAACTCTTGAGGTACCGCGCCAACGCTGGACAATTGTAAAAATTATCCATCGTAACGGAGTGCCCCCGATTTTCGAGTCCTCTCAATAACTCGAGTACAACCTGTGTACTCTTGCCAGCCAAGTCAATAGCAGGTGGGACGTCAACACCGTCCGAAGAAGAACCTTTTCCAGCGTAAATTTGAAACTTGTATAGGTACCCCGTATGTGATTCACAGAGCTCGTACGATTTAATTCCAAACCGCGCAGCCTTTGACCTTATTGCCTGAACCCAGGACAAGCGGCCTTTGAATAAGGTCAAGGACTCATCAATCGAAATTTCTCTATGCAAATTGTAAAGGGAGGCAAATTTTTTGTTGAGATGTGAAATCACGGGTGCCAATTTTGCTAATTTCGGTGATAGCTCAATCCCTTCACATTGTAGATAATCCCGACTCGCATCAGAATTGTCCACAAAGTGCAGAAACTTGCTAAGCAAAACATAGCGATTGAACGTCATAATGTTCTTGAATCTAGGCATTTCAAGAACATTTTCCGATTCCCAATATTCATTTTGTGATGTACGCTGATCGATACCCATGAACATATATATCGCGAAAAGAACCATCAGCTCGTCGGCATCAGTGTCAGTCCACCGATGAAGACGAGAGGATGGCTTCAATCCCTCTTCGAGTCTCAGACCACTGATTGTTTGCTGAGCGTACCTGTTAGTTTCCTGGGCAATTCGCTCCATGATGTCTCTATCCCAGATATCAATAAAGGCATCATAGGGCGAATCGTAATCTTTGAGTGGTCCTGCAGTAGGACCCGAAAAAACTTCGGGAACACCGCGGAACGACTCAAAGTTTTCTTCCCACGTGTAACTATCGGATACACCCGGCAAGCGACCAGCTTCTTCATCCATCGCACTCTCTACAGAAGCTACAATATTTTGCACACGTTCGTCTAACTCATCGTTATCTGGAATCTCTTTTCCCATTCCAGCGACAGCGTTTGAGATAATGTCTACGTCGAACTCGTCGTCGAAGTCACTATCAAAATCGCTGCCCTCGTGAGTCT
Source organism: Hypomecis atomaria (assembly GCA_964007245.1). Classification (NCBI taxonomy): domain Eukaryota; kingdom Metazoa; phylum Arthropoda; class Insecta; order Lepidoptera; family Geometridae; genus Hypomecis; species Hypomecis atomaria. The sequence continues at coordinate 3,078,259 of OZ023296.1, read as the reverse complement.
TCCTTATAACTCGGGACCTTGGTGTTTTTCCTACTCCCGAGGTCGAAGGGAAAACACCGGCATCTGCTACAGAAACATCTGCAACGCTCCCTGGCTGAATAACAGTTCCCTGAGATAGGGAACTGTTATTGCCCGAAGCATCGCCTACGTTTCCGGTAGCAGTCGAGCTACAAGAAAGCGGCTTGGGTGTCAAGAATACCGGACCCTGCTGCACCCACCGCAATATCTGCCGCGCCTCCGCGTCGTCCACCTCGTCGTCGTCGTCGTCACTCACATCGAGCGCCTCTACGCGCTCTTCGACGCTGGTTCTGTAAGAGAGCAAATGTAACATTATTATTTTTATCCGAGGTACGAGTAAAAAAAGATGGAAAAATAAATTGCAAAAAAACTTACGCAAGTGACGACAACGGCCCGGTATCAACGGCTCTCCTTATGTGGCCGCCTGGGGTACTCTGCAGCGTCACAGTCTCGCCGGTAACGCCCAGAGTACCACCAGGCGTGTTATCTACGACCATGGCGCGTATTCTAAACAAACAAAAAAATAATGTGTAAAAATGTCCCGTAAACTCATGTACTTTAGTTTGTAATGACTTGTAATATTCAAAATGTAATAAAATATACAAAATGCTCACTGCTTGGGGGTGCGGTGCTGCACTTCCGGCGGCATTTCGATGTCCCGTTCCTCGGCGGCATTGATCAACTGCGTGATCAAAGCACGCCGAGATGATGAGGGCTGCGGAGTGCTTGAGCGGGAGCCGGTCGGCGTCACCGACTGCGACCTTATGTCCGCGCTCGAAGCGCGCAGTCTTGCGAGTCTAAAATAAAAAAGGAAAATTAGAACACAAATGCTTATCTTAGTGTATCGTATTCTACTTATCAAGCCCTTTCATTTGATACCCATATTGATGAATTAAAAAAAAATTAAAAAAAAATTAAATTATAAATTTAAAATTTCATTTAAAATTTTTCATCAAACATAGCTAACAACACTCCCGAATAATTCACCTTTCAAACTAATAACAAAAACATTGATGAATTAAAAAAAATTTTTAAAAAAAAATTAATTATAAATTTAAAATTTCATTTAAAATTTTTCATCAAACATAGCTAACAACACTCCCGAATAATTCACCTTTCAAACAAAAACAAAATCGTAATCACGTAATCTATTACGGCAATGAATTTTGATGCTATCGGTACTTCTGCAATGAAAACAATGGCGAGTCACTTGTTTTTGGAAAAAAATGATTTCTATCCAATATTTTCACACTAAAATGAAAATATATTTAGCAGTACATATTCACAGATATATTATTTACAAACTTACATGCAGTAATCAACCAATTTACAACAAAAATATACAAAATCATAACCAAACATGCATGACGCATAGAAACGAAAACGGCTCCACGAAAGTTGAAATGGTTTTTTGCATATAAACTTGCAATTAATCAAAAAACTATTATCATAAATAGATTCCTTACACATTATTTAGTAATTTGATAGCTTTTTTACTTACCTACGCTTGTTTTGGTTCATTTTTCTTGATTTTCTTTGAACTTACAACTACACTTCACCGTGTCAAAATGGCGGAATAAAAGGGCGTCAGCGAAAAATCTTGGTTTATTATTTTTTTTAAATTATTGTCTCTGGACAGATGCTAAAGTTGCGTTCATTCGAATTGTAATGCATGAATATAGCCACGAGTGAAGAGAATTAGTCTGTGGATAGATGCATAGACGAAAAATAAAATGGAGAAATCTTACGTACATAGCTGTGTACGTAAGGCACGTCGTGCCATTTTTCCTTACGTACATAGCTGTGTACGTAAGACATTTGACGGGTTAAGGCCTATTAAAAAAACATGATCTTTATGCCGTTTTTGCTCCATATTAATATTCACAGAATAGTTATATATTAACTTTAAAAATAAATATTCTTTTTATTATTAGGAGCCTATACTGTCTCAACGTTGAGCAAAGGCCTAAGGTTCTTTCCATTTATCTCTATCCCGGTCTAAAGTATTTCAGTCCTTCCGGTGCCTGTCGAGGTCGTCCCACCACCGCTTTTTAGGTGTGCTGCGAGCTCGTTTTAAATATAAATAACTAAATTAAAATATACTAAGGGGGCTCGCATACGGTACAGAACCCTTCGTGCGCGAGTCCGATTTGCACTTGGCCGATTTTTTCTAAGGAAGGTACAGGCTGAGATTGTGCTAACATTGTTGAATGATACGTGCTCTTTGGCGGTAGTTTGGGAAATAAATTTGCTTAACACAAGATCGAGTGATATAAATTAGTTTGAAGAAGGTCACTGGTACTTGGTTTCTTAACACTGGCTTTTTGTGGAGTAGGAAGTTGGACTTTCTAACGTCCTAAGCAATTCGATGGTTCTACATTTTTTTTTGTGATTGGCATATTGTTTAATTGTTCATTGAGATATAAACGAATTATACCATTTACATAATTGCATAAATATGCATATGTAGTATATCAGTTTCTGGCAGCCATATCACAAGCTATGCTTAGTTTGGGGTCAGAGACCGTGTGTAAGATGTCCTATAATGTCCCCTAATTAATAGATATATTGAATTATTTACCGAATTTACACAATGTCATAAAATAATTACAAATTATAGAATTACAATCAAAATAGTGTTAAAAACAAGTCAAATTTTAAATATCACAAATAATGATTGAGTCTTTGACTTTTGAAATGTTTATCACAAAAATAACTCGTAAAGCTGAAATCATTACTTATAGCGATATTTTAAAAAATGTAATAAGGATCAAATTATTTGTCTGTACTTGTTGTGAAATAATTAAGATTTGAGTTCCAATGTAAGCTATGTATGCTTAGCAAAGTTCTGCCAAATACTTTAAACCCCTCAGTTCTAGTGTTGACCTGAAGTTTGATACCCCAACGTTAATACCATTAACGTTGGGGGATCAAACTTCATTTTGACTGAATACCATTTTGACTGTATGTTTGAAGACCCACAAACAAAGCTTTTAAAGCTACAACATAATACGTTTAGGAAACTCTAGAACTTAGGAGAAGTTTCCACGCAAATATTGTTGTAACTAACTACAAACTACCGAAACAATTTTCATAAACATTAATAATCTTGATCAGAATGTTAAGCTTTCTATTTAGTTTCGTGAAAATATTTGTTATTAGATTCAACTGCTCCAGGATTGTTGTAATAATATTGTTATTAGTTTTTGAAAGTTATTTAAGTTTTTGCTTTCACTTTTTCAAGCTTTATTTAACTTGTTGCGAAGTTTCTCTGAGCGGTTGTTATCTATTTTAGAGGAACGGTTTGTAAGTATGTTTTTGTTTGTTTTGAATTGTGTTATTTTGGATCTCTCGTAGTAACTTTGTTTGAAAATCTAACTTTTAAAATATAGTATTACTCTATAGGTTAAATGATCAGAAATAAAAAAATACGGTTTGACACATTGTAATAAGGCTAAAAATTATATTATTTTTATATTCATGTTTATTACCCATGGTAGGTAGGTACTTACTGATGTTTTAGTCTTGGAAATCATGTCAGATATAATTACTTTTCGCAAAAAATTGCAAAATCGCCTTCCATCTTGTACAAAATTAAAATATTTGCTGGAATTGTTTACAATATTTATGATTTTTCAAAAACGCTCAGCCGATAACTGTAAAATTTATATGGGACCTCTCGGGAGTTTACCCTTTCGAATTATAAAAGATTTGTTCGGTTCGGTTCACAATTGGTGAAATTATCGATGAACATACACAAAAAAATACATATAGACGAATACAGAACCTCCTCCTTTTTGGAAGTTGGTTAAAAACACGCGCCAAAGAATTACTTTTATTAATTTAATTGTCACTATAAACTGTCCTGCATGCTGTGCCATACCCGATTGTTAAACATCCACTAGTTAACTCGCTATGCTATATCAGTTACTTTGGTTCATCCACAATTTCCTCATTCCAGATTCAATCACTAAGGGATTCTCTGAACTTCCTGCTAGATCAGCGAAATACTACGCACGGCATAGGCAATGACAAGTCGCCAGGTCGCCACAAACTCTAAGTATAAATTATTTTCTATTAGCTTTTGGCACGCTAAAGAAGTAGGCACCTTTTAGAGGCACGCTTATAGCCAAATTGGGCTCTCAATGGCCTATACCTATCTATTCCAGAACTTTCATCCGATGTTTCTCTCGTACCAAAAAACCTTTTTCGCCGCGGATGGTTCACAAGAAAACGCGGTTCGTGAGCGCGTATAAAAATAAACATTGTCATAATTCCATAATAATATTAACATAATCTCTCTCAGTAACTCGAGTACAAAAGTTATATCATCCGTTGCTACAATAAGCATCCAAGATGATTTATCGTAAAAGTTTTTGTGAACACATCAGTGGATACGTAAGTACATGATATATAATACCACAGAGGAAAAAGCTTACAGTATTCCAACGTCTTTCGTGTGTCTCAATAAGCACATGTAGGGTACTAGTATTTCTCGAAGACCTCGCGGCACGTATCTTTGACTGAATCTTCATAAACATACCTTGACTCGCTCTTGACCGATTTGGTTCATACCCGCATTTTAAAAAAAAAATATCCGAAATAATCTTACCAAATGGTAAGGAAATCGGCTGAAAAATAGCGTGACAGCAAATTTCCCCCTCTTGAGGGAAATACACCGCATTATAAACAATCGCCGACAGCAAAAAAATAATCGGCCAAGTACGAGTCCGACTCGCGCACGGAGGGTTCCGTACTGTATGGGAGCCCCCCTTAAATATTTACTTTATTTTAATTTTATTATTTATTATTGAAGTGAACATAAAACTAAGTATTCTGTGAAAGTTTCAAGCATCTACCTGTTACTATTATTAATATAGAGCGAAAAACGTCTAAAAATTCAGGTTTGTTGTATGGAAGCCCCCCTTAAATATTTATTTAATTCTCTTTTTAGGATTTCTTGTTATAGCGGAAACAGAAATACATCATCTGTGAAAATTTCAGCTGCCTAGCTATCACGGTTCATGAGATACAGCCCGGTGACAGATGGTCAGACGGACAGACGGACATCGAAGTCTTAGTAATAGGGTCCCGTTTTTCCCTTTGGGTACGGAACCCTAAAAAACACCTTTGTACCGAAAATTCGTTGAAAATGCTACCTGTAGGGGAATATCGAAATCGCCGTGCAACCTTCACTTTGCTTCGGTCAAGAATGTAAATTTCAAACTTCAAAATATATTTTTCATCTATAGGTAATGTCTGATCACAAAATTTATCTATCCTATTATATATCGGCACGAACTCTGATTTGGCGTAGCTTGAATAAATCATATCTCAGCTGTAGTATTGTCTGAAGAAGAGATAGATTTGATGATGAACAGTGGATATATGTATTGCGTGTGCACCCATTGCAATGTAATTTTGTTTTTATTTGTTTATACAGTTGAATGGATTTATTTAAATAATAGTTTTTTGAACTATAAACATAATATAATAGAAATGAATATATTAACTAGGCCGCTATTTTCATAAAAGATGACTCAGTTTAGTTCTTCTGCGTTTTTTTTTTCCATCCAAAGTTTCCCAACCCTGAATAAATAATAAAAGAATAAAAAAAAAATTACAAAGTTTCCTGGAAATTTGAGTCTAAATTCAACCTTGTCAACCTATTTTCAAAGTAGACAAAATCTAGACCTTCAATACTTGAAAGTCATTAGGGAGTAAAGAAAACGAACATAAAGGTGACTTGAATAGCTAATTAGACTTTTAGTACAAATTAAAATTAAGGTAGTAAATTGATAGGGAAATTAGTTCAGGTGCTAATTTGTAGGAATTCTTGTTAAAATTTAGTAAAAGCCACGGCTATAGCCCCAAATTTATTTACCGAGTTGAATATAAGTAAATAATTAATATTAGAGTACATCTTACACACGGTCTCTGACCCCAAACTAAGCAAAGCTTGTGATAATGCATGGCTGCCAGAGACTGGTATAGGTACTACATATGCATATTTTAAATATAAGCTTATATAGATAGTACCTAAATAACACCCAGACACAGAGCTATCACCTATGTTCATCACATAAATGCTTGCACTGGGTGGGGATCGAACCCACGCCTCTTTGATCCAGAAGTCAGGGTCACTAACCACTGAGCCATCGAGGCAGTCAGTAAGTATAGCACTAATAGTTTCAGAGTCCCTTACAATACACAACACAATCATACACGTATACAGTGTACACGCTAGAACTTGTGCGAAGACAAATAGTGCGGGGTAAGTGTTTATATTATTAAAGTATTTTTTTTTTAATTTCTTGTATTTTCACAATTTGGTTCTATTATAATTAAATTTACCTAGTCATCATTATTAATTTAGTGTAAGAAGAACCATAGCCTATAAATGCTTTCTTTGCCTGAACAGTGCAGTTGGACTATTGTACAAATGTTTATACTGTGGCTACTCTTATTCTCATTTTTGCATATAAGTTGTTGGAAGTTTGTTTTGTTTCCTCATGATATTTATGAGATTATTTTTTTGAAAGTGTTGTATTACTTTAGAGGTAATAAAATAGTATATTTTCGCTAGATTCGGAGCCATATGTTAAGGTGATTTGTTAGAGTTAGTGCGGAGAATTGCGTTAAGGATTTATAGCTCAGTTATTAAGTTTGGTTCTATCATTTGAATCCGGTATGGGATGGCAAGTTATGAGTTTGATATTAAAAAAATGGTATAAAAAGTGTGGAACACCCACTACTATACACAGGCCTATCCTATGGTTTTCCTAAAAGACCGTTTGGAAACTGAACAGTCATCATTCAGAATATTTTTGGAGAAATCAACGGTCCACTTTATCAGTTATTCTACGCAGCGCTTGCCGGTGAAATGCGAACTTTTAAAACTAACATACTCGTGTTCAGCTTTATCTTGGTTAAGATTAAAAAAGAGATAGTTAATGTTAAATAAACACAATTGAGGTAAATAAAACGAAGATTTATGTAAAATTAATGCATAGAGTTTAAGTTATTCATCTTTATGACAGAAAAGCCATTAGTTTAAAAATATTCAAAATTTTCTTGCTATTATTTTTTTAGGTTCAAGGTGTAATAACTGAATATAAAAGCAGTAACTTTTAAATAAAGGTTTAATATTCCAAGATTAATGTAAGAAAAACTGGTATAAAGTCAAATATAGGAGCAGACAACGGTAATCTGCGAAACAGCCGAGCTTTGCTTCCACTCTTGCCGCTTGGTGTAAGTTATAAGAGAAATACTACAAATACATGGTTTTTTAATATTTCAATAAAATCATTTGTCAGATTTTATGTATTGCAAGTCCACATACTATCACAAAACAATCGAATTGTAGACTTTTAACTTCATTTAAAGGATTGTAGACTTTATAATAAACTTCATTCATAAAAAATCAAATGAAAAATCATTTTATTTCGACCAATCATTGAGTCATAATTTAGCATACATAATCAAATACAAATTTTGAAAAGACATAGCCATGGTGACCTAGAAGTAGTAACATCCGCTTTGCGATCGTGAGGTCGTGGGTTCAAATCCCAATCCTGTACCAATGAGTTCTTTGGAATTGATGTACAGAATTTCACACCACTGGATTTTCGGTGAAGGAAAACATCGTGAGGCAACCGGCATACGTCCGTAGAATAAATTCGAAGGCGCTTGTGAATCCATCAACCCGCACTGGGCTAGCGTGGTGGATATAGACCAATCACCCATCGTGGGTTGGCCTACGTCCTGCAGTGAACTATTAAAAAGGCTGGTACAGACATACGAAACAGTTAAAAATTTAACACAAATCTTAAAAACATGACTTTGAAAAATATATTAGCATTGCCATTCATCGAGATGAGGCTGCCAGTAGCAAGACGCGCTGCAAACTGACAATGGGCTTGAGTAAATGGGTTATCCCTTAACTTGCTGAGGTCTGTGAGTAATATAATTATATACCTTTTGTGTACTAGAGCTCATGTAGTAGATCTATCGTAAGTATTTCGTGATTGATAAAGGCAATAGCCCAATAAAAAGATGGAACAAATTATGAACATAAAAATTTACCTAAGGCGGATGATTCACACAAATATTTTTTTGACGTGACAACGTCTTATAAATTGGTTTGCCGGGTGACACTTCAAGAAACTGCGTTACGCTCCGCTCACGTTATACGCTCACAATGAGAGCGAGTGAGAGGCACTTACGTGCCTCTCACTCGCTCTCATTCGTCTCATTCGTCTCAAAGTCGTTGTCACGTAAAACTTTCGCCCGTATACCGACTTTACAGGCAACCAGTTTTTATTTTACTCTAATATTCATTCAAATATTTTTGACACGAAAGTGTATCAACTAAAAACTAAAGTGAAAATAAGTTGATGCACTTTTGTGCATGGAATGGCCACTGTTTTGAAATTAAGATGTGTGTAAACACACTAAAACACACTAAACTAGTAAACACTATTAGGTTATGGCCGCTCAATAATGTTTTGTAAACTTACAATAAGTAGTTTATCTGTAAATGGCAAAAACACAAAAGTATTTGAATTTCGCGCGCTGACTAGTGAATGCACCTTAATCTAAGTCGCTTTGAACAGATACAAAAGCCGCCAAAGTTCTGAAACCTATATTTCTATGTTTTTTTGTGATGATGTGTAACACACATCTCACATTTAGACGGTTTTTGCTACAACCACAAATGTTATGCACCATTGTAAAGCATTATATTTCAACATTTTGCGATCCAGCGTTTTGCTACGAAGTTGGTGTTCCAATGTTTAACACAACAAATTGGTCTTAATTCGAGCACATCTATATGAATCTAGCTGAGACGCAAAATTGAATTTAATATTTGGTTAAAGAATTACTAGATGCAGTTGTAGTATATAGCCCGATTGCAAATGAACTTATAAAATAATAAACCACTAACACGCAACCGGATTAGATTATAATAATAATTATTCGCGAAAAATGGCAAAACCGACTTCCATTGTTTACGACATTCAAACAGTTCGCTCGAAGTGATGTATTCTATTTTTATATAATTGTTGATTTCAAAAACACTGATTTCAAAACGTTGGATTTCAATTTTATTTTTAACTAGCAGCGCCCTGCGGTTTTACCCGCGTTGTGCCAGTTCCCGTGGGAATTTTGGCAATTTTTAAACAAATAAACCTTCCTCTTGAATCACTCTATCCATTAAAAAAAACCACATCAAAATCCGTTGCGTAGTTTTAAAGATTTAAGCATACAGACAAACAAACGAAAATTGCTACTTTATTTTATACTATGTAAGGATGGAACCACCTAATCGGGATAATAGCCCTTTCGAACTAAAAATATTTTTTTGATTCGGTTCACTTAGCGAGAATATCGATGAACATACAAAAAAATGCATACAGACGAACATAGAACCTAATTGGAAGTCGGTTAAAAAGAAGCTAAAAGAGATAGTTAAAAGAAAAGACACGCGTATTTTATTGTAGACTGAATTAATGCAAGTTATTTTTTTCTTAGCGTGCCGTGTCGATTTATGATAGGTACTTACTACATTGAGCAAATGTAATCTATGAAGATTCTTTGAAAAAAGTTAGTAAGTATGAGGCATCATTATCAAATTTTAAACAAACCCGCAACTTCCTCTAACTTGAACCACAACGAAATTTAATCCGCTGCCTCCAACTGTGATACAAAATAGCGCAAAGCCATTCATATCTAGAGATCTAGTGAGGCACACATTTGCATAGCTCTTCGTCCTATTATCATAGGGGTTAAAATGGAACGGCAAATGCGTGTAGTTTCGGCTGCCTATTTCAAAGATTAGCCAAATGATGTAATGGGTCGGGAAATGGCTTCTTGCAACGTGTATGATCCTCGATGACATGAAAAGGGCTTGTTGCTCATTTGTTAACGTTTGCCTTAAATTATGTCGTAAGGGATTTTCCTTTTATGTGATTTCAACCGCTTTTGTAACTGGTTTCTGACCCCGGACACAAAAAGAGGGTTACAGATTTCACGTGTCTATCTGTTCATTTATATGTCTAATCAGTGAGTGTACTAAGTATACAGGGTCATAGGTATTAAGCGCAAATCTTTTAAGGGCGGGTCTAGTACATCTAGACAAACAACTTTTGTACTACGACTTTTGAAAATTCGCAAAAAAATCGCTTCTCTAGACATTATGCCGCGCGTTGGCGAACTTGTTGTATGAAAAAGCTAAGCTAAGCTAAAGTCCAAGAACAAAAGTTGTTTGTCTAGATGTACTAGACCCACCCTTAAAAGGTTTTGCGTTTAATACCTACCCTGTATACCTACGTAATGTAATAGATCGGATGAAAAGTAACTTGTGTCTGAAAAAGAAGCTTAAGTAGGGTTCCGTACCCAAAGAGTAAAAAAGGGACCCTATTACTAAGACTACGCTGTCCGTCCGTCCGTCTGTCTGTCTGTCACAAGGCTGCATCTCATGAACCGTTAGAGCTACACAGTTGAAATTTTCACAGATGATGTATTTCTGTTGCCGCTATAATAACAAATACTAAAAATAAAATATATATTTGAGGGGAGCTGCCATCCAAGAAACGTGATTTTTTGCCGTTTTTTGCTTGATATTAAAAAAGGCAAAAGGTAGAAGCTTGAAATGGGTCTTAGGGGGATCCCACACGGTACAGAACCCTTCATGCGCGAGTCCGACTTACACTTGGCTGATTTTTATTTTATTTTAATAAAAGGATTGTGTCGCCTGAGTATTATATGTATGGTATTAGTGCAACAAAACATCGACAAAAAGAAGAAGAAGTTTAACGTTTAAAGATTAGTTCAAAATGTCACTGATAACAACTGTAATTTTGCTTTTTTGAGTTAAGAGCAAGGCCGACGCCATTTAGGCCATAGTTTTGTTTTCTCTTTGATTTACAGAAATACAGAAATTTATTTGCAACAAAAATAAGAGGTACAATACATAAACAACAACAAAACAAATCATAAAATTGATGTCATAGCCCTGTAAAATGTACTCACGTCAGTTCTTGTTTTTTAAGTGCCTATGTACCTAATATGAGTTGATTTAACTGCTCGCGCAGTGACTCGCGGTTGTGACGTCACCGCTGGTCCCAACATAATATCAGTGCTGGTTGTATAATATCAGCAATATGCTGAGTTGGGATCAGTTTCGTGGCAAGGCATTGGTACTGGTTTGTGTATTATTCTATTTTTAGTTGTTTCCGTATTTTGTTTGTGTGTACCTAATTGTTTTGTCCCGAATAAAATTTTCTGTATTTCTGTATTTTCTGTATTTCTGTAAAAAACAAAGAAAAACAACACCTAACATCCCTGTCACAAAACTGGTCCCAACTCCGCGTAATGCTGGTTACAAGCAACCAGTGCTGGGATTCTGTTGGAACCTGTATTTAGGCTGTAACTTGTATCTAAAAAGAAATCTTGTAATTACAGAATTAAACAATTAAAAGCTGGAACTTTAACGAAAACAAATAAAGCAGCTCATTCACCGCAGTTCTACAAATTCGCTTCTGTCTAATGAAAAATGTGCTAGGTATGTCTCAAGACTCCGGAATACCGAGAATTGTATAGACGCTTGTTTTTCAGCTTTAACTGCGACGTCCTCCGGGCTGTCACTAGAGCTTGTATTTCCTTTTGCTTGCCACTAAGGCGTCGATTACACCGTGTGGTATCACATTCTTGATGATTACATAGACAGTGCTCCATCGACTTGGCATTCTTACCGACTTCCAAAAAGGAGGAGGTAGTATGTTCGACTGTATCTATCTTTTTGTGTATATTTATTGATATTTGTACCAATTGTAATAGGTTCTATTTAAAAATATGTTTGTATTTCGATTTTGTTTAAATATTATCTGAATCGATCAAATGATTTTTATCGTCACACACTTCACTAATTTGGCGGGTTCGTAGTACAGCGTTCTAGCTTAATTTGGACAAAGCATCTGGGCCGGAATCCCAGAGGGATGCAGGTTCAAATCCTGCGAGCGCGTCATTTTTTCAAATGTTTATCACAAAAATAACATTATCTGAATCGGTTTAGCACTTTTTGAAAAATCAACAATAATGGATAACACATCGATTTGTGCGACCTTTTCAAATTATGTGCATGGTGGAAGTCGGTAATGCCACTTTTGTCGCAAAATAATTATTACTATTGATGCAATGCTCATAGCATATCTCGATTAGACCATCATTATTAGATTTTACTCACGTTACTGCTCGGGGCTCTATTTTTTGCCTGCTAGGACGCGTAAACGAGTTAAAGCAGGAGCGAGCATTGAAAATTTACGTTAGTGCAAACGAGATAACATAACATGTGATTACAAAAGTCGTTTATGCATGTTTCATAATTGGATATCCTGACCAATTGTAGTGTCTTGTCTTAACAAAGCCATAACCACCACGCTGGCCCAGTGGAGTTTAGTCGACATACAGGGTTGCTTGTTTTCGCCAAAATCTCAGTGGCATCAATATCGGTAAGTATCTAAGTTCCAAAGAAAGCAATGATATGGAACCTGCAGTTAAACCCACGACCTCACAAAGCGAGTTTTCTTCCACTTATTTATCACGGCATATAGACATTAGACAGCACGTACAATATGGCCTAAGAGTCGCTGAAGATCGATCTTCACCGGCGTGATAACCAGATCAGCTTTTTTTTTTTTTAAAATATCATCCATTTATAAACACGCCTATGATAGCTTGCCTATCTAAAACTATTCATGGCTATTTTTTATTAAATTAATTTTGGGCCAATTTTTCGATACCATCATCCATTTGATAACCAGATGATTTAGATTCTAAATGATAGTTTTAGTACAGAGAATAAATAATATGTCTCATCTGGTTATCACGTGGGTGATGGTCGTTCTTCTACGTTTCTCCCCCTAATATCCTACTAATATTATAAACGTGAAAGTTTGTAAGGATGGATGGATGGATGAATGTTTGTTACTCTTTTACGCAAAAACTACCGAACGGATTGAGATGAAACTTTGCAATTATATAGTTTAAATATCAGAATAACACATAGGCTATAAATTATAATGATATTGCGTAAATTGTCCATATTATAACAATAAGTGTTAAGTAAGTAGGAAAAAATCTGCCATCTGCGAGCTATTCTAGCGTGCGCTCCAAAAAAGAACTGTCGATTATTTTATTTTCCATCTCCTTTATTCAGGGTGGTAAGGTATAGAGCTTCGAAATAACATGCGAGCGAAGCCGCGGGCAAAATCTAGTGTCAAATACATCTTATTAGAAAATACCTACTTACTTAGATTGTAAAAATATTTTCTTTGCGTTTTATTTATAGTATGACAAACTACAAAATGTAATGTCCCGCCTTCTTGTGTAGTGAGCGTGAGCGAAAAATATCGATACTTAGAAACGTGGGAAAATAAAAAGGACCAAATATTATTTGTTTCTATTTCTTCGGAAATTGAGTCCAGTATAATCCACAGAGTAATTAAGGCTTTGTTCGGATTAGCTCTCCTTAATGAACTCTTGTGGATTTGTACCGATCTCTATTGAGGATGGGAGATAATTACTTTGAAATATTTGATGGAAAAATAATGTGTTGTGAAAATGGCAAACTAGTAAAACTAACACTTTTCTAGGTGATAAATAACAATTGGCCATGCCGGAAACCAACTTAGTTTGCATTTTAAGGGTTCCGTACACAAAGGGTAAAAACGGGACCCTGAACGCGAAGTCTGAGTAGACTTCGCTGCCCATCTGTCCGTCTGTCTGTCACCAGGCTTTATCTAATGAACCATGATAGCAAGAAGGTTGAAATTTTGACAAATGATGTATTTCTATTGCTGCTACAAAAACCAATACTAGCATCAGAATAAAATAAATATTTAAGGGTGGCTCCCATACAACCAACTTGAATTTTTAGCCGTTTTTCGCCTGATTTTAATAACGGTAACAGTAGATACAGTATCAATAGACACTTGAAATATTCAGAGAATATTTAATTAAATATCTACTTTAAAAATAAATAATAAATTTAAAGTAATTCAACCTTTTAAATATTTAAGGCTCGATATTAATAACGGCGAAAAATGTAGGCATTTGTTTATTGACGGTCCGGTGAAAAAGACAGCCGTGAACAAGCGCTCTAACAGGCCTGAGCTCTCAAAAGTTGAATTCGGTGTAAGACACGGCTCATTCTCAAAGCAGTATTCACAATGACGGCATGCAGTCAAGCAAGGTTCCGCTAAGCGAAATAATTTTCATAATTTTCAGATCCCGACAAAAAGGGGACATTTATGTCTTCTTCGAAAGTCTCAAACGTATCTTTGTCTCAAAGGGGAAAAGCCTAACGAACGTTTTCACGACAAAAAACAGATTTAACAAGAACAATATTTTTAAAAGAACGACTTGTGGTGGCAGCTTGAATGAGTTTTCGTGTGAAAACTTTATTGGAAAATTGTTTTGGTTTCTGCGAAAATGGAGGCAATAATCTATTTTCTAGAATATAAATAACATTTATTTTTCGATTGGTATTATATTGGTTACGAGAACTTTTATGTTAGCTCGCCTTGTTAGAGCTCGTTTCAAGTCTTGAAGTAATTCGTTTATCATACTGAGTAAATATAAAGAAATTGTGGAAAAGATATTTTTTCTCTGCACAAGTGGAAAAGCGGTATTCTTTCTATTATGTTTAGATTTTTTTTTGTTTATTTGTATTTAGATCAACGATTCTTTTAATAATCTTATTTTTGTAGATTTTTAAATCAATTTCTTTATCACTGAAACGAAGCAGCGGTTAATACAGTTTCTCTTTGGTTGAGTTAGGCCGTTTTCTGACTTGTCGGTGTGGGAGCGGTGCGGGATCTGTAAGGTCTGTACCGAAACGATACCGCGTTGCCTTCACCTACTCACCTATCGGTATATTCTCGGTATAAAATTCTGCAGTACCGAAGATTTCGTCTTCTAGTGATGACGATATTTTGGCGTGTTATTATGTTTATCGCCGTCCGAAAATATATGACAAATTATTTTATTACACCGCAAGGAGCACTTCCATGGCAAAACAATCATTGTGTATAACTTGGATATAAAAACGACTACATACCTGATAAATGTGTTTTATTAGATATCTCACTCCGAATCCTCTCTGTAACGTCCTTTCTCGAATATTTCGCCAATTTATAATTATACAATGCAGGATACTTTTCAATTTCTAGTACTAAAACGACGTGAATATCTCGCTCCGCCATCTTGTTTGCACGACCTCGCGCGGTAAATGTCGAGCGGCGCCTGGACACGCATCCCGAGACGCGGTAAAACGAAACGATCCCTCCCCGCTCCCGCACACACCGCGCCAATCAGAAGACGCGCATTAAAACATAGGCGCTCGGCAAGCTTTCGGTACCGTGTATACCGAGCGAAACGAATCCGCACCGCTCCCGCACCGACAAGTCAGAAAACGGCCTTACACACGTGTCATTGACAGCTATAGGTACTGTGGCTTAAATGAAAACCATGTTGTTTGTTACTTTAGCAGTACTTTACAGATGGTACTTACAAACTTCATTCAAACAAACTTTCTGTTAATTTTCTTATATATAAAATTCTCGTGTCAAAATGTTAGTTACCTTACTCCTCCGAAACGGCTTTACTGATTTTTATCAAATTTTATATGCATATTCAGTAGGTCTGAGAATCAGCTATTATCTATTTTTCATACCCCTATGTGATAAGGGCTATTCACCATTAACATTTCTTTTTAACTATGTATTTTATTTGAAGATCAATAAAGAAAATGGTGTCAATTCAACTGTTTTTTGTTCGTTTCATAGCTTAATTCTCATTGATCCGACTTAAATGTTTTTTTTAAAGATAGTTTCTATGTAGTCATATTTAACTGTATCAAGATAAATAGCATATTCGTTGAGCTATCGTTAACAATGCTTATTTTTAATTGTCTTCGATTGTCTTCATTAATGATGTTTTCCTTTTTTAGGGTTCCGTACCCAAAGGGAAAAACGGGACCCTATTACTAAGACTTCGATGTCCGTCTGTCTGTCCGTCTCCAAGCAGTATCTCATGAACCGTTATAGCTAGAAAGCTGAAATGTTCACAGATGATGTATTTCTGTTGCCGCTATAACAACAAATACTAAAAATAAAATAAAATTAATAATGAAGCGGGGCTCCCATACAACAAACCTGATTTTTTTGACGTTTTTCGCTCTATATTAATAATGGTAACAGGTAGATGCTTGAAATATTCACAGAACATTTAGTCGTATATTCACTTCAATAATAAATAATAAAATTAAAATAAATTACATATTTAAGCTCCCATACAGTACGGAACCCTCCGTGCGCGAGTCCGACTCGTACTTAGCCGATTATATATACTTAAGGCTACATTTCTTACAACTCATTTCATGGAAAGCCAAGGACGGAGTATGTTGACCTAAAAAGTAGTAAAGTCTACTTACTTTTGCCTCAAAGATATCCAAATAGAAATGGTCAGAAAACAATGATGTCGTTGTTAGGTTTTTGCCTAAGAAATACGCAGTTTATAGACACAACCTATCCTTTACCGTGTGCTGTATTTATTGAACCAAGAAAACAATGTTACAAGGAACAACAGCGCTAGATAATACCTACGAGCTGAAGGAAGCCTCTTGTCTCGGAAGTCGCTCGGGGTCACGAATCCACTATATCCTTTATACTCAAAGGACTAGAAATCAATATCGGTAAGTTTATTTTGTTACGTAGAATAAACAAAAGCACTGAAACAAATAAGTAGATAGTAGACATTATATTTGCTTACTATACAACGCTATTCAGAAATAGGATATAATAATCGGATGTAATAATCCGATTTGGATCGGTTTAGTAGTATCGAAAAATTCTTACTATGAGGCCAAACTGGAATTCCAGAAAATAAATTCTGCAATAAAAAAGTAAGTTGGTATAGGCCGGGTGGCTAGCCCTGGTGTCAGTTTTTAGGCCACCTGAAGGCCTCTGACTTGGCTAAACGGCTAAAACAACCGGGACCTACAATTTAATGTGTCATGCGAGCCACGATAGCGCTCAGTTGGAAATGCCACCCACGGTCACTCGTCCAAATACTGACCGTGCGGAACGTTGCTTAATTAAATCAAACTAGGCTACGAGCGCTACGAGCGGTTCTGCTGTTAAAGGATCCGTTATATTTTTGACTGACGAACCAAACCAGAGGAGGTACTCAATTCGACGCGTATATATATATATATATTTTAAATCTATAACCACGCATAACTTTTTTCGTAGTAGTTCGATTTCAATAATTCTTTTTTTATTGGAAAGAGTATACTTCGAAATTGGTCCCATTAAAATTTTATTGAAATGGGCTGTGATATTTTTGATATATCAACAATAATGTGAAAAATGCTACATCGATTCGTGCGAAATATTCGCGAATTCTGTACACGGGTGAAGTCGGTCATGCTATTTATTGCAAAAAATAATTATTTATACTTCAAAGACTAGGAACCAATATTAGTATGTTTATTTTGATACGTTGAATAAACATAAGTAGACAGTAGACATTACTCATGCTTAATACAGAATTAAAGACAGTTATTTAGATATTTTTGATAGATAAATATACCTCTTCAAATAAACAGTAAACAGGTAATTTCCAAGAAAGTGTGCTACCTGCTAATAATATATATTATGATCAAAATCGGCCACCTCTAAATGTCAATAAATGTTATGTTAAATAACAAACAGGCTACCTCTACATATCAATATTTGTAATGTTATGAGCTATTCGAGATCACTCCACCCTATAGTTTTTCCGTACGAAGTTATCAACCGAATCCAATCCATAAAAGACCTAGGTATCCTCTTTGACCCCAAACTTACCTTTCATAATCACATAAAAACTCTGGTAGCTGAGGAGGTCTACTGTTCGGAGACCTACTAGTGAGTAGATGTTGTGTATTGCACTTAGAGTCTTTGAAGTTTCTAATACGCATAGTATTCACTGCAAGCTACGACTGCAATTTATTTTTACCATGTGGTTCTAAGCCCATATTTCTTGGCGCTCAGACGGAGAACAAACGAAATTTAATTCCGAAGCTTCGTGTGCTTAGTTCACAGGTTAGTAAAACACGCTAGTGAACCGAATTAAGGAAACGAAGCACCTATTTTTCACCGAATAGGTACGCCTTGTTGAAATAAAAATCTATACTAAAAATATACTTTGCTCAAGCGACATAGCAAGTGGTATTAGTGGTATTGGTTTTTAAATATCGGGGCACGTAAGTAATTAAATTATTGTTTAACACGAATGGCCAATGTTAATTTTCAACCGACTTCCAAAAAGGAGGAGGTTCTATGTTCGTCTGTTTGTATTTTTTTTGTATATTATGGTCATCGATAATTCCGCCAAATGTAAACCGAATCGAAAAATGATTTTTAGTTCAAAAGGGTATGGTCCCATTTAATTGAACCTCCTCCTTTTTGGATCTCGGTTAAAAAATCACATACAAGTTTAATAATGTTTTCTAACATGTGTAACGTAAATATCTAGGACCTGCAGGTACAATTTTTAACTTTAAATAGTTTTATGTTTTCCTAATTATCCAATAGTATATTGAAGAGCCAATGAGTGAATTTGAATATCGAATAGTATTACAAGCCATTTGTAAGTGATTACAGTAATCCATACCACTTTGGTTAATAACAACGTGCTACGCAACAATCTCCCTACGTACTCGTAGTACTGCCATATTAATTATAGACTGACTAATAAGACGTAATTACAAATGGGTAGGTAATTGCAGTACGCTATAGACATGGTAGCCCATTGGGAGAACTCTTATGAGGTCGATGGATCAAATCCCGGTCCCGCATCAATGAGATCTTTCGAATGTACGAGTATGTTTAGTTCAAATCAAATTTAGTGGCATCTGTGAAATTAATTAGCTACTAGCTGCGCAAAAGCCCACTTCTCAACGAAACTGAAATAATGGATATGAATTATATTTACCTAATTAGAATTCATATCCATTTTTAAGGAGCTCTGTTGGTTTGAGAAGGCTGGCCGTAGCGGCAACAGAAATACACCATCTGTGAAAATTTCAGCTGCCTAGCTATCACGGTTCATGAGATACAGCCCGGTGACAGACAGACAGACAGACGGACATCGAAGTCTTAGTAATAGTGTCCCGTTTTTACCCTTTGGGTACGGAACCCTAAAAAGTGACCAAATTAGGTATAGAGAGGGATAAAGCCCATTGCGAAAGTAAAATACCCGTAAAAAATGATAGGAAAAATAAATTACGGGCGACCTGAGGTCGGCAAGGGGAACAGTAGAAGTGGAAGTAGAGATTTCAACAAACAAAAAGCTTGTCTTTAAAGCAGATATTATACGTGAGAATTTTTGATTGAAAAGTATGGTGTTTTTTCGATATCAAGTCAAAATAAAACTAAAAACATACATAACTATTTTTTTTATATTTTTTTTTTAAACTACAGTGTATTTGTAACATTAGAAGGAATTTTGAATAGATAGAGTTTTTCAAGAGGAAGGTTTATATGTATAATACACCTGTGCGTCGCTAGTATTATTATACGAGTAAAAAGGCTAGTACAGTACAATACAGCATGCATGCAAGCATAATTTCCATTTTTTCCATTATACCCACATTCATAAATACTTAGACTTCAATCATAAGTTCTAAAACGAGAATCGTATTGAATTCGTCTGCGGATGAAACCCATTTTACGCCCGGTTTTTCACATAATAATCCGTAGTTGCAGAATTTTAAACTACAAATCCATTATAGTCCTTGTCGTTTTGAATTTATTATATTCAAATTTATTCTGGTGCAGTGAGACATTATCGCACTGAGCTTTTTGAACAGTTCTTGGACATTTTTGAAATGAACTATAATCGTTTATATTTATTTTTATACAAAGTACCTATACTTTGTATAAAAATATGTATAATTGAAATTTTCGTAAGCACCCATAATTAGCTCTACTATAATTTTACTGTATGTGTTGACGTGTAAGTGAATAATAAAATTACTACTAAATTTATTTTTCCTTTACGTCAAACTATTTAAACAAAATCACAATCACTACATAGTATAAAACAAAGTCGCTTCCCGCTGTCTGTCCCCATGTATGCTTATATCTTTAAAACTACGCAACGGATTTTGATGCGGTTTTTTTAATAGATAGAGTAATTCAAGAGGAAGGTTTACATGTTTAATACACCTGTGCGAAGCCGGGGCGGGTCGCTAGTAATAAAATATATCATTACCAGCCGTTGGATGTCCACTACTGGACAAATGCCTCGCCATTGGAATTCCAATGAAACCGGTTGGAAGCGACTTGCATCCAGATTGTTCCTGCGCTCTTAATTAGATCATCAGTGCACCTGGCTATAAAGCATGCGACCACGAAAAGCGACGAGAAGAACTCATTTCGACGTGTGAAAAGGTGACAGTTATATACTTTGCCATAACGCTGTCTGGTTCTGACACTACGAACGAAATAATTCGTTGCACGCATACTAGCCCGGCTGATTGGTGGATATCCTACACTACACTCGCCGGCTCGCGCTCTCCATTCGGTAATTATATATTCCTGATCGGGAATCTGTAAAAATACAGTTTTAATAAGTGTAAAATTGACATAAATTCTGTCGTGAATAAGAAAAGATGCTGGTCAGTAGCACACCTAACTAACATCTATTTTTTTTATTTGAACGCTGATGAATGCTGTAGAGTTTGTGAAATAAGGATTTGTTAAGTCGTGTAGAGTTAGAAGCTTGGCTCTACATATGATCTGACAACTTTTTGACAGTGCGGTTTGTAATCTTGTCTGGGCTACATATATTTCACATGCAATGTTTTTGTTGGATTACTTTTTACCGCAGCAATAACGCTACGGATCAACTTGATTTTTAGCATGGATATAGTTCAAAGGTTGGAAAGTAACATAGTAACATTACTATGCGAAAAAGCACTTTAATAAAGATTTAAAAAAAAAAACATAGACTTCTTTTTATCTCGAAAAAATAAATGGTATCTATAGGATAGCATAAACATAAATAAACGCGGGCAATGCCAAATGACGCAGGATAAAGCTAGTTAAGTAAACACATGATAATGTATAGTTTACATTTTCTTAGTAGTAGCAGTAGTAGCTCCAATGAAGCCTTATTTTTCAAACAGTACTTTCTTCCAATTCTGTCTATAGACCTGATAACAGAATCAATAAGTTCTTTATGATTATGAAAGAAGTACCCATTTTATGACGCTTCAATAATTCTTAGAACATAGTTATACGTGCTAATGCAATGTAGATTGCTCAATAGCAGGTGTTCTGAGAAGTTCTGTGCAACAGCTGCTACCTAGAATGTTATACTCGTACTTAGCTTCATAGTACTAATGAAAGCTGCATTAATAATTTCCTGTTAGTTAGGTAAAGCATCTCTACATATTATAGGGTATAAATAAATAAATATTAGGGAACATCGAACACACGGTCTCTGACCCCAAATTAAGCAAAGCGTCTGATATGGCTGCCAGAGACTAACATACTACAAACTTGCATTGTTTTTTTTTTTTAATATGTACTTAATACTTATATAGATAATAACAACCAGACACTGAGCAAACACCTATCATAACATAAATTTTCCTGGGTGGGAATCGAACCCACGCCTCTTTGACTCTAGAGTTAAGGTCACTAACCACTGGGCCACTGAAGTAGTCAAGGATATAAATGTACGCATTGAGAATATCAATATTTCATTCTAGGAACTTCTTGTGCGTGGAACCAAAACTAAAATAAAAATAACGTGTTTCTTAATTGTGTCGCGTTGGGAGAAAACATGAGTTTCAGCCTGGTTGTAACAGTTTTTCGCAAAAAGTTTTGTATAAGGTATATAAACTTTGCTCTCTTTTTACGTATATTTAACTAAATATTCTGTGAATATTTCATGCATCTTCTCATGCGGTTCTTAAATAATATCTTAATAATATCTTTTTACGTTTACCATAGCGACTCGATTTGCATAGCCTTTGATAAATTTTGAAGTGCATCGCAAATGTTGAAGTTCATTATGAAAACCATTATTTGCTTTTTTTATTCCTTTTGGCAAGCGATTTAACGCGACTGGGCAAAATAACCGAATTATTCAAGACATAAAATCCACAGACAAAATTTAATGATAGTTGGAATATTTCTTTAAAACAATATTTTACAACGAACGTTGTACAATCGACCTCAATCTATTCAAGCAAAAGACGCGAGTAAAAAAGCAAAACTAAGTGATTTTGCTATTCGATTTCTGTAAGGTGCTATAATTATTATATTTTTCTGGAATTGCTTCAAAACTAAATTGTTATGGGTCTACTGCCTTGATTTTTTTTTTCAATAGTTGTAGATGAATTTGTAAATCAATTAACAAACACACCAAAACAAAAAAACTTAAGAAAATACGTACCTATCTAACATTCCTCAAAAACAGCTTAAAGAAATACGAACATCCTGAGTATTCCAGAGATAAAACAAAGCATGTTGCAAATTAATTTTAAACAACACCCAAACAGAAATATAACAAAAACCCTGCAACAATGTTCGAGGTCAAGTTTTCAATAAAACAGAAATACGACAATCCTGAGTAGTCTAGAGATAAATCAAAGGACGTTGCAAATAAGTTTTAAACAACACCCAAACATAAATATAACAAAAACCCTGCAACAATTTTCGAGGTTAAGTTTTCAATAAAACAGAAATACGACAATCCTGAGTAGTCTAGAGATAAATCTAAGGACGTTGCAAATTAATTTTAAACAACACCCAAACAGAAATGTAACAAAAACCCTGCAACAATTTTCGAGGTCAAGTTTTTAATAAAACATGCGTTACATTATCTCAGAGGTCACGAGACGTTCCCAAGTCACGATTAATTCTCATCTTTCTGACTTTCTTCAACCGTTTTCCTTCAACTGTCTGACTCCAAATGATTCGGAGATTTGAGGACAAATTACTTACGATTCAAGAAACCACCGACATCAAGGACCTTCGAAATGCGTCCAAAATCGTTTGTGCAAATTAAAATCGTGCGAACTTTGGAACGAAATTCTTCCAAGCGCATTTATTCAAGGCGAACGTGTAGCCCCTTTGAGAGATTTATCTTCCGTGTAGACTTTTGAAATATAAACTTTGGTCAACGGGATGAGTGATGATAAATTTTGCTCTCCGGTGACAGAAGGAGAGCAATGTGTTATACTTTTGAGAAAATTTTACGCTAAATATAACTTGGTACCTACTCGTGTACGAAGTTTTGTTTATTTTTGCCAAGCCACCTTTTAAGCTTACTGTGTCTAAGTCTACACGAAGATTTAATGTCCGAGTTTTCAGATAAAGAGTAAAAAAATCTACAACGGCAATTCAGGTGTAATAAATCTAGTTTTGGCTCATTTTCTTTAGTCTTGAGATGGGTACCTAATCGTTTTTTACTTGGCTTAAAATAAAACCAAAAATAGGCGGTTCCTGACATTCGGTTATTTAAAATGATAATATTTATTATGCTGGTTTTAAACTTTCACGATTTGAACACATTATTACGGGACTGATCGCGCACTAAAATAGTCCCATAGTAGGTTTATAATTATAATATTTACTATTACGTAAATAACCCTTTCGTTTTTTTTCCTTGGATTATTTAGCCCGAAAATGCATAGACTTTAAATAATCCTTACTCGTATCTTTATTGAAATTATAAATCCGAAAATGTATTTGTTGGTTTGTTTCTCTTTTACTCAGCATATGAGTAACTTTATTTTTGGTATGGGCATAGTTTGAATGACGGAAAATTACACAGTCTCCTTTTTATCCCGAAAAAATAAAATGTTCAAATGGGATAGAACAAAAACTAAAATATCACGCGGGTAAAGCTGCGGAAAAAACTAGTATCTCTTAATTTTTATTTCTGTACACTTGTCTGTTTCCGTATGAATACAAATCCCTAAAAAATTACCTGTGCAAATACTCGTATACGCCATGTGAAAACTCACAACCACATTCTCATTCATCCCAAAATTATTTAGAATGATCAGAGATACGATCAAAATGTTACCGTTATAATTCCATCCGCTTAAATTTCTGTTAAAATTAAGATTATTTCCAGCAGAAGTTTAAGCCGAATTCATTTGGAACTGTAATATTTGTTCCTATAGACCGTTGAAGCTTAGTGAAAGCTCTTATGAGACCAACTAAGCTGGCTAAACAGACAAATGGAAGGAATTCGTAGGAAAGCTGGCCTATCTGTTGAGAATAGGCATTAATATATTGCAGACATTATCATGTAATGCATTGTTTTAAGATTTTTAGTGAAAAAATCTCAAACCTTGTTTACCCAACTACCACGGAAGGGTATTTTGTTTTTTACGCTAAAGATTACCAATACTGTGCCATATTGCTGGTTACTGGAAGATGTAGATTTCAAAGTTTTATTTTGGAAAAATTGAAATTAATTTTAATTCAAACTAGTGTACGCGGTATACCCCAGCTACCGTAAATAAACGTAGATCTACGTTGTCTATGTTATGACCGTCTAATACGTCCCCTGAACGTCAGACCAGTATGCATACTGGTATGACGTAATATACCCGACGATTTATGATTCTGGCATCAAAGACGTTTAAAATTGGATTTTTTCAACGATTTTGTTACAATACAAGCTATGCCTTTGCTTATTTTAAACAATTGTTGTAGTTCATACATTTTTCTAAAAAATACCTAAATCACACAAAGGCGTTCAATAATACAACGTTGTTCAAATATCGTATAGATTTTTCTGTCACTCCGAGCGATATGTGCTGTAGGCAATCACATCCAAATTAATCTGATCTCCGGATTCTCATACGTCTTCCATGTCAATGATTTGCCGGCAAAATTGAGGGCTCTCACTAAATTGGGTTCAAGGAATTTTTAATTTAATGCCAGCAAACTGAAACGTCTTGTTGTTTGTTTGCAGGGCTTACAATTTGTGTTCCATTTTGCTATAGATTAAGGCGGGAATTAGAAGGCGACAGCTTGACGCAGCGGCTTCTGGTATCGGACTAGCTGTTGACTGGTATCACATTTTTGCAATCTTATTGTACGTGTATTTTGATAATTATGAGCACCATTTATCAGCTGTGAAATTTTTATGGCTGGACATAAGATTATTTTACATAATTATCTAAAATTTATGTGCGTTTATGTAAGTAAGTTCGTATAGGCCGGGTGGCTAGCCCTGGTGTCAGAGTTTTTAGGCCGCCTGAAGGCCTCTGACATGGCTAAACGGTTAAAACAAGCGAGGCCTACAATTTAACGTGTCATCTGAGCCACGATAGCGCTCAGTTGGAAAATGCCACCCGCGGTCACCCATCCAAGTACTGACAGTGCGGAACGTTGCTTAATTTCGGTGATCGCTGACAATCATCTAGTCAAACTACGCTACGAGCGCTACGTTTAAGTGAGTGTTAGGTACTCTTTCTCGCAGCAACGGAGGGTCAGATTAACTTTATTTGATCCGTATTGATACCGCGTGTCATTAACTAATTTATGGTGGACGAACGTGGACAATTTATGGTGGTTTTGTATGTTATTGGTTCGATTTGAAAATTAAACAAACTTATTCCACCCTAAAAACAATAATAAGTAAATAAATCCCTATCCTTACTTATATACTTATTACTTATTTTACTTATTACTTATTTTACTTATTTTTTTAAATTATAAATGCGAAAGTAACTCTGACTGTCTGTCTGTCTGTCGCGCTTTCACGCTAAAACTACTAAACCGATTTGAATGAAATTTGGTACACAGATAGTCTAGAGCCTGAGAAAGGACATAGGCTACTTTTTGATTCGAAAAAATAGTATTAAAGGGTCGAAAAGGGGGGATGAAAACGCATTGGCTAGAATCTTAGAAGAAAAAACTTATATGTATTCTACCATGACAAATGGTAATTTGCATCTTGACTTTCCAAATTACATTCTCTATGCCCAATGCCCATTCAAGGCTGCTAAAGTTGCAAATGTCAACGTCAATCAATCTTTTCCTGTAAACTTTAGAGAAGGTTATTACACGTATTTTTTCAGTTTAATTACGTAGTTTTCATTCTAATAGGTATGCCTACAAAACGCGAATCGAATCTAGCGCGTAGTTTTAGCTGAGTTCGCGTAAAGAAAATTGCTAGAAGCCAAGAGTCTGAAGAGCACACTTAAACGCGTTTGACATTAGATGCCGAGCGCCACGCATCTCAAAGAGCTGCTGAGACTCAAGAGCATAACCAAGCGCGTCGAATTTTAGATGCTGAGCGTCACGCAGCTCAGATAGCTGCTGAGACTGAAGTTGAAAGTCAAGCGCGGCGACTTTTAGATGCTGAGCATCACGCAGCGCAAAGAACTGCTAAGACTCAAGAGCAAAAAACCAAGCGCGTCGAATTTTAGATGCTGAGCGTCACGCAGCTCAGAGAGATGCTGAGACTTAAGGAGAAAGTCAAGCGCGGCGACTTTTAGATGCCGAGCATCACGCAGCGCAAAGAACTGCTGAGACTCAAGAGCAAAACCAAGCGCGTCGAATTTTAGATGCTAAGCATTAGACGTTTAGCAAAAAATTGCATAGTTCCTGTAGGACAGGACAAAAACTATCGAAAGCAAAACTGTCGCCACTATCACAAAGACGTTAAGTGATTAATTCCTCTATGACGCTAATATGGATTAATGAAACGTCACAGCGAAACGTAATTAGATGACAGGTGACGTTGTCTGCAGACTTTTATAAATCACAGGTAGCATGGCAAGGGGACAAATTGTTTTTCCACCATTATATCCCTTGAAGAGGAAATAAAGTGTGGATTGAAAATGACAACTGACATTAAAATTAGATAAAATGTTTTTTTCCCTCTGCATGCCACATGTTACTATGACGTTTAATACCAGGCCGTCATTTTGTCTGACATTAGAAATATTTTTAAATCTACTATCATTAGAGGTTTAACATGTTTCTTTATTCTACCTTTATGGTACAGAATCATCATACCTACTTTAATATTATCAATCCGAAAAGTTTGTTGGTTTGTTCCTCTTTGACGCAGCGACGGAGCAAAAGATTGACTTGATTTTTGGTATGGATACCTATGGTTTAAAAGATAATAGGATACTTTTTTATCCCGAGAATATTTGTGATTCCCATGGGATAGGACAATAACTGTTTCTCAGCAATGGAGCAACAGATTGACTAGATTTTTGGGGTGGGCATAGTTTGGAAGACGGAAAGTGACATAGGATACTTTCCATTCCGAAAAAATTGCGGTTCCCGTAGGATAAGACAATAACTTTTTCTCAGCAACGGAGCAACGGATTGCCTTGGCTTATTGCATGAATATAGTTTGAAAGACGAAAAGTGACATAGGCCACTTTTTATCCCAAAAACTTTAACAGTTCCCGTAGGATAGGATAAAAACTAAGCGAGCGGGCCGCGGTAGCAGCCGTCTAAGCGCCAGAAATAACCTGTCATTTCAAGTTTAGGAAGTTCCTACATTTTTCGCACTCCATCGCGGCACTCAACAGCGCTAGGCCAGACTCGGGCTCCATAACGGAGCTTGCGCTCCCGCAATAATGACGGAGTGTTTCGGAGCACAAGACACATCGTCAAGGACTAACCAGCACTGAGCGTCGGACAGCATTTCAACGACCTGGTCCCAGTGCAACGGGTCAGTCATAGTAGCCCAGCGCCTGCCTTTTCAACTGCAGAGGGCAGTGAGAACAGCCATCGCGATACCGACACTTCTCTTCCCCTGCAGCCCACTGCGTCTGCCAACAGGTTGACGGCCTAGCGGAAGGTAGGGTAGGTGGCGGCACCCACACAACCAGTTCCATTCCGCCGCAGCCCCTAATCCTCGGCTGCAGCGTCGCAAGAGCGGCACTGCAGCCCGCCTCAGAAGCAACACTCCTCATAAGGCAGGCAACCTACCGGCCATCCTCTCAGCTGCTTTAGTTAAAAGTGGATGAAAAACGAGTGCCGGCCTCTAAGCTGCCTTGGGGGAAAGACCCAAAGAAGAGGGAGACTTCGAGCGCCGCTTTTTCAGCTGCCTTAGACCTCCCCCGCCACGACAAGGCGGGAATACACAGGGGGGTTGTATATACACTCCAACCGTAACTTAACCAACAAAAGCATTCCTCTAAGGTATTTTGATGTTTGTAGCTTAGGTTAGGTTTCGCAGCCGACATAAACATTAGCCGAAATCAAAATATAACGCGGGCGAAGCCGCGGGTAAAAGCTAGTATTAAATAAAATGTATTAGGGGGGCTTCCATACTATACGGAACCCTTCGTGCGCGAGTCCGACTCGCACTTGGCCGATTATTGTGAGATTTTACAAGAAAGAAGCTAGAGTAAAGAATAACTTACTGCATTACGAGGTGACAATGTTACTGCCATAATAGAGACCGGCTAGACAGAGTCACGGCGTCACGACTAGACTAGACAAGCAAACGCGTCACAATAAATTTAATTTTAGCAAGCGCAGCAAAACTCTAGGTATTTACGTTCAAATAAATACCTCGCAAATGTCTTAAGACTTGCATAGCTTAGTAGATTGAGTTATAACCCTGCCACGTTTGTACTCGTAACTGTCGAACGAGGATACGAAGTCAATGTCTCATCCAGGTAGGTTCCAGACTAAATCATTTGATAAAGGCTATCGACCTGTCTTTTGTTGACTAAAATATTATGTGGAACAATTAGCGGCACGTAAGTCTAGCGTACTGTGGAGGGGATGGCTGCGCATGTTGACCGCCATACTAAACTCATGCGCAGCCACCCCCTCCACACTTCGCTCAGCGCTAGACTTATATGCCGCGACCTGTACTTTCATTTTTTTTTCGTGCTTGCAAATGATATAGAGTTACAATGTGTTTTGATTTTTCTTAACCTATGCTTTTCCTGGGCTAAGGTCTCCCCCATTTCCTTCCATGAGTCGCGATCCACGCAACTTCTTGCCAACCCCTCTCGAATGAGTCAAGATCGTCACGGCAGCGCTTCTTGGGCCTTCCCTGGCTGCGTCGTCCGTCAGGCGCAATTGTTTTAGTTAAATATGATAAATTATTGTATCCTTTCGCAATGTATGAGATTAAATGATGTAAAATAACAAATATTTTAAAGTGTACCGGAAAGCTGAATATTTAGAAACCGTGGAAACATAAAGTAAAGGTCGATTCAACATCTTCGTTGTTCTAAGTTCGGGTGTGGATATGTACATCTTTTTCCAACACCTCTTAAATTTCATATTTAAAATGAGACAGAGTGATGTCTATCTCTTGCTATTTTAGTACGGTTTCTATTACTTTAGTTCTTATTCTATGGGTTATCCGTAGCTTGTATCAAACTAACATCAGAGCCGCCAAGAGGTTTGATTCTGCTTATGCAACCGTTACTTTTAAGTTTTACGAACTTTTGTTTGGAATACTATAAATTATAGTCTTTTTCAAATAGCTAGTCACTTATGACACTTCCGAAATGTCAGCTGTCAAACATACATTGATAATTGTAATGATGTACCGCACCTATATTCGATTTGTAATTACCGATTATTATCGATTTTACGTACTTATCGAAGTTATCGAACAATATACCTAAAACTGTTTTGGTGAATTAATTATCTACAAGTCAGTAGGACTAACTTAGACGATAGGTTTAGAGGAATCAAAATGAAATATAAAAGTGACAGGGAACAAAAGATTTATTTGTGAAATAATGTCCTCGTCACTTCGTCATCAGGGCTATCATCATTATCATCATTTGACGAATCTTCCAGATTTATAATCATTTGATTATCCGTTATATTGTCTATGTGAACATCGGAGGTAAATGGAAACTAAGTTTATCATACATTTTTGTATCGAATACGCACTACATATTTTAAAATTTTTATACTAGGGGTACAGATTAACGATAACCCTTGCTTAAATCAAGTCGATTAATGTGTTTTGTTTTCGATATTCTTCGATTTCAACAATAGTCGATTTCCCAGCCCTCTTATCATGACGTCACGATCGGCAATAGCACGTAACATAACAATTTAACGAATTTAATATTTTATTAATTGAAAAGTGAATGCGAATATGTTTACGCGAATCAATAACCTTCATTCTATTTCTTGCGTCCTTTGTCGTTTATTTTAGTAGTTTTTCTTGTAAGTTTGCTTAATGTTTTCACTGATAAATAGAAATATTCAACTATTGGTGTGACGTCACATGATGTATTTACGTAATATTTTACGTTCTATGGACCTGTCATAAGTGACTTGCTATTTGAAAAAGACTTTAATGGATGTTTAAAAAAGCTGAGCTTATTTCATTTCACTAAATAAAAAGTTTTTTTTCGAATAAAAACTGAGTGCGGGGTATGCAGCACACGTGTTTACATAGACAGCTTGTCATAAACAATGTTACTGTTGACTTACTTAGATTTACTTAGATTGTTATTTTTTGACCGACGAAAGGGAGGAGGTACTTATTCGACGCGTATAAATTTTTTATAATGTGTATCCACGCATAACTTTTTACATAATGGTCCGATTTCAATAATTATTTTTTTATTGGAAAGAGTATACTTCGTAAATGGTCCCATTTAAATTTTATCGACATCGGCTTAGCTGTTTTTGATAAATTAACAATAATGTGAAAAATGTCACACCGATCGGTGCGAAATATGCGCGAATTCTGTACACGGTTGAAGTCGGTCATGCCATTTTTTGCTGAAAATTATTATTTCATAATAGCAACATAAATAATATTATACATTATTAGCTATGTCTAAATAAGGCTTTATTAGATTAGGGACGTCACGAGTTGTGGTTCAAATCGAATTGGGGCGTTCACTGGTTTAATACAAACTTTGTTCAAGACGAGGCATTGCCTTAATAAGTTTCTGCCCAAAAGATTCTACCCCTTTGTTTAGTTATCGAAACATGAAATCGTATTGATTCAATTTTGGATTAAACCTGTGTTGAGCCAAAGTAAGATACTTTAGCCAAAAATTATCTAGTTTGGTTAATTAAATTTACTAGAATAGCTTTTGTTTGATAATGCTAAGGTTGGTTTAATGAAGCACGTACAAGAAACAACAATAAATTGTTAATTAAAAGCAAACTAGGTACAATAGAGCGCCTTAATAACAACACCTAATGGAAAAGCTCCAATAATCTAAATTGGATTCCATTTCTATCTCAATCCATTACTAACATTCTTACACCTTCAGCAGAAAAGTACAATTCAGCAAAATACCAGAATCGTACTAAAGAACTTCTAATTTCAACAGCACATTTACGGGCTGCTACAATCTAAATGACATTGCAAACGCTACCTTACCGTAAAAATATACAGTTGCAATTCATTTGTGCACAAGTTAATCTTATCAAACGTACCATCAGTAATGTACGTACCTTACGTTAATACCCAAATATATTAAAATTTAACGATAACAAATATTCAAACACAAGATTTCGACGAAGCCGTTACTACTAGGCTTATAAGGGAACGTTACGGGTTCCCAAGAGCTCTCAAATCTAATTTAGCTATAACAGAATTTGTTTGGCCGATGCGTACCCATTTGGGTACAGGCGGTAGCGGTTACAATGTACCCATTTGGGGACACAGGTGAACGATTATTATATTTGGGATGGAGGAGCCTTGATTTTGGTATTGGGTGATAAGGGTGTGAAAGTGGATACTGTAGGGCATAAAATTGTATTGTCGACGTTTTATCTGTATGTGCGGTTCTATTTTTATGAGTCTGGGGTCTAGGTTTGATGCTCGTTCTTGCCAAAAATTAGGTGATTTGATTAGTAGGTAAAGTTAGTTTTAGAGTCATAATTTAAAGTGTTATTTTGAAAATTTCGCGATTTGATTATCCTTATAATCAGGGTAAGTCCCTGAATATAAAAAAAATTAATTTAGTTTAATAAAATTTTTGGAGGTGCACAGAACAGAAAGGAATGGAAGGAAGGAGACCTTTTCCCAGCACTAAGACAGTACAGGTTAAATAAAAATGATAATATTTTTTCTTAAATATTGCAC
Source organism: Hypomecis atomaria (assembly GCA_964007245.1). Taxonomy (NCBI): domain Eukaryota; kingdom Metazoa; phylum Arthropoda; class Insecta; order Lepidoptera; family Geometridae; genus Hypomecis; species Hypomecis atomaria. The sequence goes on along the minus strand of OZ023296.1, from coordinate 3,046,096 downwards.
GTTAAACCCATAGTATAAGGACAATTTGGAATGTTAAGGAGACTTGCGTAGTTCCATTTTAAGTCATGGCGAAAATGATGGGTGTAAATTTTTTTTATAGAACAGGTTTGCGTTTGATTACGGCTTGCTTAATGTCAAGAAGTTTTATATGTGTATCTGTGTCTATGTGACTTAATGTGACATCGTAGTACTAAATAAAACGGACTAAGCGATTTGTTTCCTTTTTTATAATGCGAACGGCCGGGGACCAGAACAGCGTTTCTTAACCTTTTCCATCCCGCGGACCCCTAGAAAATGAAGATCAATTTCAAGGACCCCTTAATACGAGTAGTTCTCTGAACAGTAGTCCTCGCATCTGTTTAACTGAATCTTCATAAGCCCATATCTCGACTCTCTCTCGACCGATTTCGTTCATACTCTGGATCGCAGAAGGTACTGTAGCGCAGGGTATTGATTGTGAGACTTTCTGGGATTTATTTACTAATTAAAATATTCATAAATAAGACGGCGGCCCCCAAACACATACTCTCGGACCCCTAGGTTCCGCGGACCACGGGTTAAGAAACGCTGGACTAGAATGTCCTAACTGCGTCATTATGTCCTGACGATTAAAATCTGGATCAAGGACAGAGTGTAGGTATCTTCTAGATTTATAAACTCCATCTTCGGGTGGAACATCGTTTTCCGTGCATTGTCAAATATTATATAACTTAAATATAGATGTACCCATACGCGATGAGAGCTAATAATTTGTGAATTTAATGCGCAGATTTGATGAGTATAATAATCAACAGTTACATTTCACTGCATAGCAATAATAACTGGCATTTAGTTCGACGTTAGAATTGTTAACGATCTGACAAACTGACAAACTGCACAACTAACGTCAATATCCATCCGTCCAACATCCATTGCTGTCATAGTTCATTGTGTCGGCTCACAATACAAACTGAAAACTTGCCAACTCGCTGTTCTTGTATGCAAACAGTTTTACAATGAGTTTTATGGGGGGACAGCGTAGTAAGTTTTGTAAAATATTGTTTTCAAACGACCTTGCTAACTTTGGTGTCATTCGTATCAAAGTTGCACACTCATTTGCACATGCACAATTCTGTCGAAGTGTATTAATGTTACCAACAAGACAGGGTTATCTGCTAGACTTTGTTTTATGACTACAAAAAAGTAAATAAACAATAGCTTCCGTTTTAAATAGAACCATATATGGAACGAATTTGCAATATTGCAAAGTCTTTGAATTTAGAAAACAAAGTTCGCCGGGTCAGCTAGAAATGAAATAAAGCCAGCATAGTAGCGTTAACAGGAATTCTCCCATTGCCGATGTCTAATACTGTATTTGAATTTTGCAAAACATTTCTGCCGCTAACTATTAGGCGTTTTTTTCTCATCGACTCTTAACTTTGGCTCTTATATAGAGTCAAAAGCTCAATTACTTAGCCTCCAAAAAACTTGGTGTTCTCTCTAAGGTGAGACGGTATTTCACACCTGACCAACTGCTTAGTCTTTATTAAGCACAAGTCAGGTCTTGCATGGAATACTGCTCTCACCTTTGGGGTGGCTCTGCGCCAAATATCAACTGGATGGAGGCTCTGGAGTCGATTGAGAGGCGATCCAGGAGGCTGATTGACAACGACACCTTGACTAAGTCGCAGCTGCAAAGTCTCCAGAATCGACGTAAGGTAGCGTGTTTATAGGCCTTTTATCGTATACACTTCGGAGAGTGCGCTCAGGAGTTGCACAATCTGGTCCCACCTGCCCCTTTCTTCTATCGTACGGCTAGACAGACGCGACCAAAGCACCACCTTTTTATGGTGGACATTCCGTGCGTTAGAACCAAGCGTTTCGAATCCTCATTCCTCATACGAACAGCTACGAGTAGAATGTGGAACGCTTTGCCTGGGTCTGTCTTCCCGCTAAAGTACGACGTGGGTGTCTTCAAATCCCGAGTAAATAGGAATCTTCTAGGTAAGCGTGCTACACCCTAGACCGCATATCTGCTCAACATCAGGCAGTATGTAGTCAAACGCAAACCAATACGGAATTTAAAAAAAAGTCATTTTGCAACTCCACTCGCATATTGGTTGTTAGTTTAAGTTTTTTTTACGTATCAAGCATTTATTTCATCAGCAGCTGTTGATCTGGCAATGACTGGTAGCGTTTGGCGAAAATCACCAGACATTAGAATCATCGCACCTCCGAAGAGGTTCTGATTGCTACGTACCTAAATATTTCAATGTTCGATCGAGTGCCTCTAATGCTCGTTTGTGCGACATCGTACACTCATCACAGATAATTAATTTACAAATGTAGCAGCGATCCCGGATGAAGATATTGCTAGTGCTATTTGTCAATAAAATCCTCCAAAATTAATCCTCCATTGCCATCATTTACTGCTTTCATAATAGTATCGTCAGCTGTTTTTTGCTACCTATTTAAAAGTGGGACTTTGCTCTGTACGGATTGACTCAAAACATATATGTCATATTGCCGTTTTCGTTCAAATTCTCGATTTAATGCATCGTGCATGTGTCCATTAGGTGCAGGCATTCCTAATTGGTGCAGCATCTTGCCGGACAACATCGCGCACAAATCTTCTAATGATATTAATACCTCATTATGTATTTCTGCGCAAATTTCAAGCTCAAGATTTTCTGTTACTAAGCATATCCTATGCAAAATGTCTTTAGCCATACTGTCTTTGTATTTGTTTCCCAAATTATGTGTATTTGATGGAAAGCAGGTTGAAATAAGGATGGCAAAAAGTGACCGAATTCGAAAAATTAGAATTAAATTTGTTTTTATTATTAGCGAAATCGGTCCAGCCGTTTTGAAGTTATGCGCGTACATACATTTCGCAGATTCATTTTTATAAATATATAAGAGAAGAGATACATCAAACAGAACTAAGCACCCAAACGCATAAGCATTGCCATTCAGCGTGGCAATGCTGCCAGCATGCTAGGCACGCTGCCAACTGGCAGTGGGCTTGAGCATTTGGATTATCTTTAGACCTTCAAAGATCTGCGGATGATCCAATGCTTTTTGTGTAGTAGTAGTGTACTCGTAGGTAGTTTAAGCATATCAATTAGTATTGTATTTAGTAGTCGATAATAAAGGCACTTTTGCCCATACAAAAAGCACCCATAAGATTTCTTGAATAAAGTATTCAGAATTAATCAAAACTTATAAACTAAAACAAAATTCGTCTTTCTCTTCAAAATATTAGCATAATGAGGTCTAGAGTTGTATTTCTAGTTTAAGTAAAAGAAAGAAACCTCTATTTCTATAACAAGCCTGCTTTAATCATACTTAGCGTGTTCCAAGTTTCTTTATTACACAATTAAAGGGAAGTCTACATTATACAGAGTAAACAATTCATTGCTATCCTTTTCACCTTGAACAGTTGAAAACTTTTACCAACTGATGTTGCTGCCTCCACATTGTTTATGAGAAATTTCGCTTAATTATTCTGGGCCTTATGGTTCAAGTATTAAGGTACAAAAGTGATTTAGTACGGGCTGTCTTGAGAGGAAAGTTTTTTATTATTAATCAAGACAAGTCTTCGTGTTTCGTGAACTCCTGTTTACTTTGGAAACGGTCGAAAATTGAAGAGGTCTGTCGAAATTCATCATTTTTTAGGGTTCCGTACCCTATAGGTAAAAACGGTACCTGATTACTAAGACTCCGATGTCCGTCTGTCCATCTGTCTGTCACCAGGTTGTATCTCATCAACCGTAATAGCTAGACAGCTGAAATGTTTACAGTTGATGTATTTTTTTTGCCGCTATAACAAAAAATACTAAAACAGAATAAACTATATTTTTCAGGGGAGCTTATGGGAGCTCCTATACAACAAACGTGATTTTTAGGAGTTTTTTGCTGCCTATTAATAATGACCAGAAGAATGGGGCTAAGGGGGCTCCAACACGGCACAGAACCCTTCGTGCGCGAGTCCGACTCGCACTTGGCTGCTTTTTTGCTTTCTTGGAACTCATTATTGGGTTACTTATAAAGTTTATGCTGAAAAACTTAAGAACCGTCGCTGATAAATAAGTAAGAGAGCGTGTTTTGTATTAACTGTTTTAGTTGAACAAAGGCGCTAAATTCCATTAATAATAAATAAAGTTTAAACAAAGTTGCTAATGAGACCAGAAATGAGAAGAGATCCGTAGAGGAACAAAGTTATCGACATATCCGAGCTAATTGGTGAGTTGAAATGGCAGTTGGCAGAGCACATATCACGGAGGCCTGATGACCAATGCATTTGAATATTCTATAGTCCGTTCCATAACCGCTGAGACCTAGAGTCGCGACGACCTTCGACGAATATAATTACCTAATGGGTTTGCTTTAAAAATATCACTGTATTTTTGTTAGTTTTTAAAAGATAATGCATGCTGAAAATAAGTATAAATTATGTATTATTTTTACGACTTGTGCCAAATTTCTCAATAGATTTCAACTGGTTCAATCTCAGTGGTTATGGAACGGACTATAGTAGAGAAACAGCAAGTGCAGTGTAGAACGTCCGACTGCAAGGTGGACAGTTGACCTTTAGATCGTAAGATCATGCTGAATTCAAGCCGCTACTGACTGGCAGTGCCGTGGTGGTCTAGTGGTAATGACACCCGTGGGTTTTGAACATATGAATTCATTGGAATTTATGTATGGAATTTCCACACCATTGGCTTTTCGGTAAAGAAAAACGAACCAACCTGCATGCCTTCGTGGAATAAATTTGATGGCTTATGTGAATCCACCACCCCGCACTGGGCCAGCGTGGCGGATATGGCTCAATCACCCTCCGTGAGTAGGCCGTCTTGCAGTGAACTATTAAAAAAAAGGCTGATACAGGTACTAACATGTTTTATTGGAGACTCATAGGGGCGGCCTATGTCTAGCAGTGGTCGCCCTATAGCTGATATATGGATAAAAACTAATTTTTGAAGACATACCTATTTATAATCCCGAACTTCGATCACAAAAAAAGTTAGGACTTTTAACTTTAGAAATAAAATTGTAAACTTCCAAAGGAAGAGATTATTGCGCCATCTTGCAGACACAAAAAAAAATGCGTCTCATCCCGTAACTCGCAATTTGCTCACCAAGCATGGCTAATTGGCTAAAGGAATATGTCTCGACGGATTTGAATGAGTCGTCCGCTCCTAGGATTAGGAGAGTAATGTTTACGCGTCGGTTGTTTCCATTTTAACAAGCCAGTTTCAGTCCTGATTTGAGTATTGTCTCTTTTTGGTAATGATCTACATTTGAAGAGCGTTTGGGTCATATCTAACACACACAAAAATTGTTTTGCATTTCTTTTAAATTTACGAAAGTTTTGCAATAAGCAATTTTTATTAAGAGACCAAAGCTAACAACACAAAAAAAACAGTTGTTCCATACAGCGAGTTTATTGAATTTCAATCAAAATTAATCTATTTATCTATTCAGACTGTTCCACCTACTGCTGAGTATAGGCCTCCTCTTTTTCTGGTCATTCTTTTTTAAGGGCGTTTGGGTCATATCTAACACACACGAAAATATTGTTTTGTATTTCTTTTAAATTTACGAAAGTTTTGCAATAAGCAATTTTTATTACCTAAGAGACCAAAGCTTAAAACACAAAAAAGTAACATTTATCCATACAGCGAGTTTATTGAATTTCAATCAAAATTAATCTATTTATCTATTCAGACTGTTCCACCCACTGCTGAGTATATGCTTCCTCTCCTTTTCATCATTCTTTCCGGTCCTGTGCTAGCCTAATGGAACAGATTTTTTGTAATCTCTTGTGTATAGTGAAAATTGTATGTTGTAAATTGGTTACTCAAAAAGAAAACTTGCCACTTAGTAATTGACGTGATAACGTCTTATAAATCGATGAACGCTTGCACGTACGAAAAAGCATGACTCGTTGTCACGTTCCGCCTCAGCCGAGCGTGCAAACGAGATCGCGGAACAAGCGATAGAGAGGCATGATCGGCGCTTCACCAATGTTAACTCATTCATATTTATATTTATTAGCTTCCACAATGTTATAAAAGATGGTAAAAACTTAAAATACATACAATTGTGGGCCCCGTCGGGCTCTGCTAAAATGTAATCAGGCGTGAAGGAGTTATCACGTAAAATTATTTATCTTCCGTAAAGTGAGATAAAAAAAAACTAGATTTTTAAACAAAAAAAAAGTGTCTCATGTCGTAACTCACAATTTGCTCACCGAGCATAGCTAATTGGCTAAAGGAAATCGTCTCGGTGGATTTGAATGCGTCGTCCGCTCCTAGGATTAGTATAGTAATATTTACGCGTCGGTTGTTTCCATGTTAACAAGCCTGTTTCAGCTCCAATTTGGAGTATTGCCTCGTTTTGATTTAATAGGTCGTCTTTTTCAAGCTTTACTTTCAGTAAAAGTCTGAATCATTACTATTTAAACTGTTTTTTTTAACCTGCACTTCACCATGCACGGAACAACTTATCTTTAAACTACATATTTATGTGATTGGAAACATAAAATTAACAGACACTTATTAGTTTATTGCACACAAATTGCATCTCATCCCGTAACTTGCAATTCGCTCATTTTTAGGGTTCCGTACCCAAAGGGAAAAACGGGGCCCTATTACTAAGACTTCGATGTTCGTCTGTCCGCCTGTCCGTCTGTCCGTCTGTCTGTCTGTCTGTCACCGGGCTGTATCTCATGAACCATGATAGCGAGGCAGCTGAATTTTTCACAAATGATGTATTGCTGTTGCCGCTATAACAACAAATACTAAAAACAAAATAAAACAAATATTTAAGGGGGGCTCCCATAAAAACAACCTGAATTTTTAGACGTTTTTCGCTCTTTATTAATAATGGTATCAGGTAGATGCTTGAAATTTTTATAAATTCAATAATAAATAATAAAATTAAATTAAAATAAATATTTAAGGGGGGCTCCCATACAGTACGGAACCCTCCGTGCGCGAGTTCGACTCGTACTGGGCCGATTATTGTAATATTCACATGAGACGTCACCTGCCGGTCGGCGGTCCCTCCGGAAGACCAGCGCTGGTTGGTCCACAACCAGCATATGCTGAGGTGGGACCGGGTTGTGACAAAAATAAAATTTAGTAATTAGGAAGACATTGTAAACTATTTAAGATATGTTTATGATGTTTATTTGTTTAGTTTTGCTGTATTATTTGTTTTGTGGTTTTAATAATTTTATTTTTGTCTTAATAAATAACTCTCTATTGAGAATGGCTAATCGCTCGGCTACGAGTTCAGGCTTCAGCGGCAGCGACAGCGGCGGCGTCGGCGGTCTAGAGCGCTCATCTTGGACTTCGTGGCGTCAGTCGAACATTTTAGCACATTGATTCTATACCTCTCGCCACCCCGTGCCCTGTTACCGCTTATAGCCGAGCAGTAATTGGCTAAAGGTATACGTCTCGACGGATTTGAATGAGTCGTCCGTTATAGATAAGGAGAGTCATGTTTACGCGTCAGTTGTTCTCATTTTAACAAGCCTCTGATTGGGGCATTGTATGTAGTTAGCTTTGATTAGGATTTTGTTTTCAGTTTGATTATTTTTTTTATTTACTCACTCCTCCACTCCTGGGCAAAGGTCTCTCTTATTGCCTACCATGAGTCACAGGAATGAGTAAAGATTGTCACGCCAACGTTTTTCTCGCAATCCTTGGCTGCGTCGACCGTCAGGAATCCACTCCGTGACGATCCTGGCCCATCGATTGGGGTGCATTCATGTACATGTATACATTTCCCTTCCAACCCCACTTTAGTTTTACGGATTTTCGGCCGACATCAATGTGATAGAACGCAGTGTGCTGCTGCGGAATCTATTCGTTCTTTTAATTCCAAGCACGCTATACATTCCCGGTATGAATAGCATGAAATAAACCCATAGTTATATTCTTTTGAACTTAAAATATTGCTTATAAATTAACGATACTAAGAATTGTTTGTGTCCGTCACATCACAACACCCGAACAAATTTAAATTCAAGCATCTCTTTTAATACATCACAACATCAAACAAACGCTCACCTCTTTCAAGCATTAAACTCCTCCGAATTTCCAGAGGGTCCACTCGAAGACCTGATTCGCATGAAGACCCGATTCACCTGAAGACCCCCTGAAACAGATGAAAGAAAATTAATTACTCCCGAACGGATCCTCGGAATCAACGGCATTATGATGAGCCTTTCACAGAAAATCAGACGTTTATTATTCATTTAAAAGTGTTCTTGCTTAGCATCATACGTGGGACTGGCCAGTATGGGTACGCAATTGCTTGTGTTATTTATTTTATTTGAAGGGTATTCAAAATTAAATGTTTCCTAATTAGGAAACTTGTAATATTGTCTGCAGGACACAGTTCTGATTCGTACCGCCAGGGAATGAAACAGTCTTCCTGCTTTCCTATTTCCTAAGACATATAATCTAAAGCTTTTCAAGGTCAGAGTGTATAGGTATCTTCTAGATCTGCGGGCTTCATCTTTGACCACAACGTCGCTTACCATCAGGCGAGTTGGTGGTCAAACGCGGACTTATTTGCGTTTAAAAAAAACATAGACTAGAGAACTGACGACCGATGGGGTTGAAAAGTTCTCGAGTGTTGACCACGTTCTGGTAAGCGCAGCGAAGGATGTCTACCCACAAGGTGGACAGATGACCTCAATAAGACCGCAGGATCGCCCCAAATGCAAGCCGCTTCCAACCGGTCTTACTGGAGATTTATAGGGGAGGCTTTTTTCTAGCAGTGGACTCCTTTGACTGAAAGGACGAAAGATATATTTCTTTAAGATAACTTTAGTCCAAAATTTTACCATAGCAGGTGTGACACACAATTTTCCAAAAGCAGCAAAGCTTGTGCTATCGCTGCAAGAGACTAATAATATAGTAGGTAGATATATTTATTTTCAGACAGAAAAAAACACAAGACATACGAGTATCGCATAAAAATGCTTGTCCTTGGTGGGAATCTAACCTATGTTTTTAACGCCCAGCTGGGCTAGGATGCGCACCATGACATGTTTCATTCCACGTGTCAGAACGAGACAGCGTTATGGCAAAGTATTTATATCTGTCACTTTCACGTCGAAAAGAGTTCTTTTCGTGGCATTTCTTGGTCGCATGCTGGACTAGCAGGAGTCAGGGTCACAAACCACCGTAAAACCGACCGTATTTCTATTTTTCGTGTCCAGTCCATCCAAAGGTTGCCTGGTAGAAATCGCCAAAGGCGATAAGGCCGCCCTTGTACAACATTTTTTGTGGAGTTTCTATTGTACCTATATTACTGTAATTTTGGTGTACAATAAAGATATATTTATTTATTATTTATTTAAACCACTGGGCCGCTGAGGCAGTATTTCGTCTGATAATTATGAGTATTTTTTATATTTAAATTTATAGCAATTTTTAGTTTTAAGAAAATAAAATAATCTGCCAAGTACGAGTCAGACTCGCGCACGAAGGGTTCCGATCTGTATGGTAGCCCTCTTAAATATTTATTTGATTTTAATTATTTATTATTTAAGTTAGCATGCAGATAAATATTCTGTGAATATTTCAAGCATCTACCTGTTACCATTATTGATATCGAGCGAAAAATGGCTAAAAATGTAAAAATGTTGCATGGGAGAACCCCTTACATATTATTTTATTCCATTTTTAGTTTTAAATATTTGTTGTTATAGCGGCAACAGAAATACATCATCTGTGAAAATTTCAGCTTTCTAGCTATAGCGGTTCATGAGATACAGCCTGGAGACGGACAGACAGACAGACAGACGGATAGACGGATAGACAGACGGACAGACGGACAGCGGAGTCTTAGTAATAGGGTCCCATTTTTACCCTTTGGGTACGGAACCCTAAAAATTAAAGTTAGCATTGGGATACTGTTATAACAACGTATAATATTTTACGAGATACTGATTTCGTACAGCGCCCATCACAATAAAGGGAAGATTTTGTTCCTTGATACAGTCATAAATAAATAATTATATTATTTGTTTGTAAAGGTAATACTCTTAGGCTGTAGCGGTAATACGATACGAAACATTTCAACAGGCCTTGAAGGGTTAATTAAATGTAAGATTAAACAAATCAAAATATATCAAATTTTGTTGAGCTTAATTTAGACGTATAACACTTCAAAATAACATTGTTTTTTTTTTGCTAAATATGGATGCAACATTTTTGACACAAAATAACGTAAGTATAATAATTAATGATATATTTTTGAAAACGTGTCCAAAGATAGAGTTCATTTAGGTGACACCAAAACAAACAATTCTACAGTAAAGATTATGATCATAGAAGACTTTCGTCTGTAAAACTGATAACTCATTTTATTGAAGACACCTTAAAATACGAGTATGGAGCTGTTTTCAAACAATTGAATGAATTGATAAAATTGTTGTGGGATAATTTAGAAAAACTTATACAATAAAAGCACGTGAAAAAATTTAATGTCCATAAGCCATAATGACACGATTGGCAAAGGATCGAGGCAGATAGCACTATAAGAGAGAGGCCTATACCCAGCAGTGCGATAAAGAAGGTTGTGGATGATGATCATGATGGTGAAGCCATAATACAGTAGAACGGTTTTGATGACAAAGCGTAGTTACGGAAACTTAGGCGTGGTTACGAACGTCTAAAGCGCTTTGATAGTTCCATTGTGAAAATACTAGTTGTACCTACAAGTTAATGTTGTGCAGGCAGGTATCCACCTGCCAGCTCATTTGTATTTGTTCCTAGAATATAATTTAGTGGAGAGGGCACTTTTGAACGGGGGCCGTTTTGAATTTTTTTGTTTAGTCTTTTCGTTGAAAGTCCAGATTCCTCTAAAGAGGAGTGGAGCTGATTGGAGTATCGTTATTGGTAAGCCAAATGCATAAATTAAATATTTGATTAGCGATAAACAGAACAGTTTTGTTTTGCTATGATTACATTTAGATTTTTGCTAAACAAAGATGGTATTTATTGAATGTGTGTTTCGACTACGACGTGCCGCCTTTCTACGTTTCGTTTTGCTTTGGTAGAGTCTGGGCTTTAGCGCCGGATCATTACGTCAATAGGGAATCCAATAGAAACATCAAAAATTAATTAAAGTACTGTCGAACAAAAATCTAATGGAGGTTAAGAAGAAATACAAAACAACTTACGTGACATAAAGGTTTCCGATAAATCTGCATTCTTCTAATCCATTTTGCGTAACATCGTGCAATGACATTTATCTACAACTGTATCTAGTGTAGTTTGTGTGTGTGTAGTGTATTTTGGCAAAACGAATTTAATCAGTGTATTATTTATTGTCGATGCACATAAGTATATTACCTACGCCACGGAATATGAAATCATTTACCTTGATATCATAACGATGATAAATAACTCCAACTAGTCCTACGTCATCATTATCAGTCGTAAGACGGCCACTGCCAGACATAAGCCTCCCCTATGGATTTCCAAGAAAACTGGTTGGACACGGTTTACATCCAGCGAATTTTTGCGGTGTTGATTAGAGCATCAACTCAGCTTGTCTGTTGACATCTTACGCTGCGTTTGCCCGTACGTGGTCTCCATTCAAGAACTTTACATGTTTCCTCTACAGATCTCCTCATTCTTGATTTGATCTGGTAGTGAAACTCCAAGCGTAGCCCTGTTAGCGAAAGCTGTCAAAAAACGGTTGGTGACATTAACACGTGTGTTGTTTTGACATTGTCCAACGTGGTAAAACGGATAGGGTTTTAGTTCAGATACGTCTGTTCCGAGTAGAAATGGGCTAACTACCTGGACAATACGATCTGATGTTCGCCGAAATAACTTAGCTGATTTCGAATTTTCCAAGCGTACACTCATATTTCCACACCAATATTGACATATTGATGGCCAATATTCTCCCAACAGTGAACTTATACAAATAAACAAACAATATCTTGAAGGGTCCGCGCATAACTTGTCCAGATATTTCGCACAATGCTCAAATAAACCGGCTGGAACTAACTCAGTAGCGCTCTATATTGTAAAAGCAGTAAATGAGGTTTCCAATTTCAATAAAATAAATTAATTTTATTTAGTCACTTCGTGTCATATTTAATGACTGACGCAAAATATGTACAGCAAAGGATTCACTGCAATTTTAGACCTTAGAGACTATGCAATCCTCTAATATTATAAATCCGAAATGTGTTTGTTGATTAGTTACTTTTTCAGGCAGCAAAAGAGCTACAGATAGACTTGATTTTGGCATGTAAAATTATAGTTCAAAGGTCAAAAAGTGATAAAACTTACTTTTCATACTGAAAAACTTGGTTGTCTGTAAAGTTGGTTTACGGACGATAGTTTAACGTGACAACGTTATAACAAAACATAGATTTTTTTATATCGCGAATAAGTCTGCGCTTGACCACCAACTCGCCTGATGGTATGCGACGTTGTTAAATATAAAAGTATGAAATGATTAACGTGACAACGTCATACATTGAAGAAATGATTGCACCGTACGCTCAAGCCGATCGTGCTTTTCACTCGCTCGTATAGTGGGCGTAACGTGATAATGGGTCAGCCTTTTTCGTGTGTGCAGCCAGCGTTCATCGATTTACTAGACGTTGTCACATCAAAAATATAATAATGTAATGTAATAGTACAAAAACCAAAATATCACGCGGGCAAAGCCGCGGGTAAAAGCTAGTTACAAAGAATTCTGCATATATGTACGTACAATTTTTAGAACTGGTTATTGCTATATTGTATTTGTTTCAAATAAGGGGTTTGTCTTTCTACTTTTTGCTTTATGCTTACTACTTTAGCACCCGTTAGCACGCTAATGATATGTAATTACCGTGCCTTTAGTATGCAACACATTGTTTTGTGACAGGGATACTCGTATTAGGTGTAATACTGTAGTTTTTTTTTTTTTTTTTTTTGTGTTTTATGATTTGTTTTGTTTTTGTTATGTATTGTACCTCTTATTTTTGTTGCAAATAAATTTCTGTATTCTGTTTTGTATATGTAAAGAAAAGCTCAACCTTATGCACTGTTTAGCTTGATATACCTACCCCTTAGTTCCGCCCCTATTCAAGCTGTTAGAACTCAGTTCTTCTGTTTGAAAAGTTTTATATTTTTGACTCACTGCGAGCGAAGAATACAATGACATATTGGATGTATTCGAGTTAGTTTTTTAACTTTCGTATTGCAGTCACTCAGCTGATTTCAACCTTGCTAGTTTCTCGTTTGTGTATTCAGCGTTCATTAATTTGACTGTTTTGAGGACTTTCGAGTTGTATTTTAGTTTGTCAACAATTTCGGTGCTATTTCGCATTTTCTCGATTCGTTCGCATTGCTAGAAACATGAAAATGCGAAATAGCACCTAAAATTACCTAGTCAAATGATTTATCTTAACTTTTACCTCCACGTTAGTTAAACTAGCTGGCATAAATAAAGAAAAATAATTATTTTTCGCAAAAATGGCAAAACCGCCTTCCATCGTGTACAAAATTCGAATATTTCCCTCAAATTGTTTACTTTCTAGTTAATTTTTCAAAAACGTTCAGCCGATTTCTGTAAAATTTAAATGGGACCACCTCGCGGACCACCCTTTCGAACTGAAAAATAATTTTTCGATTCGGTTCGCAATTGGTGAAATTTACGATGAACATACACAAAAAAATAACATACATACAGACGATCATAGAACGTTCTCTTCTTTTTGGAAGACGGTTAAAAACAGAGAGCGTCAAAGTACATGAAGATACATAGGATTCTGTTTTAAGGCGGGCCTTCGAAATTACATACTTAAGACAAAAAAGCTAAATAATATATTGTTTCACTGAACGATCTTTAGCTCTATGAATCTTTTATTAACAGAAATTTAATATATAATTTTAATACAATTTTATCCCCCTTCCGCCCAGACCTCGGTCACAAGTAGACGTGCCTAACGACTCTTTAATTTTTTATTTAAAAATAAATAAAAGTTGTAAGTGATAAATTCGCGTGGTAATAATAGGACTGCATGACTGACCTCGCGTATTGCAGGGACACTCACACACTCAGTTACAATACACACTTCCATTCACATCCATAACAAAAACTTATTAGTTATTTCAAAATTTTAAATTGGCATTGTATTTTATTACTATTTTTTCTTTGATTGCATAATTATGATTTAGTTCCTACTGTTATCCGGCGGAGGGCATTGCTACTCCAAAACACAGGTTTGTTCCTAGCTTGGATGGCAATGTTTCTCAACTTGCTAAATTACCTACTGTATATTTCATGACTAGTGTTAATATTATTGATAAGAAACGTTTGCTAAAGCCAATAAATTTCATTTTCATTTAGTTTTCATACAAGATTAGGCTAGTATTAAGGAGGAAATAAAAAGTGAAAGGTGCATTTCTACACATTTAATTGCATATCAACTTATTTGCACTATTAAAACCTATGAGACCCAACAAAATAGTTTGTTTACCTATTAACTGTACGCGAAAAGCAAAAATCTGTTATTTTTCTTATAAAGCAAGCTCCTAAATATCTACAAATATTTACAATAAATCTATAGCTAATAATCTAGTTTTTACTAAAAAAAAGAAAGTTTTCCTTTTTTTATTTCGAATAGGTTTGCGTTTGACTACACACTGCCTAATGTTAAGCAGATATGCGGTCTAGGATATAACACGCTTACCTAGAAGATACCTATTTACTCGGGATTTGAAGACAGTGTACTTTAGCGGGAAGACAAACTCAGGCAAAGCGTTCCTGATTCTGGCAGTTCGTATGAGGAATGTGGACTCGAAATGCTTGGTTCTAACGCGCGGAATGTCCACCATAAAAGGGTGGCTCTTTGGTCGCATCTATCTAGCCGTACGAGAGAAGAAAAGGGCAGGTGGGGACCAGATTGTGCAACTCCTGGGCGCACTCACCGAAGTGTATCCGATAGAAGGCTGATACACGCCACGCTACGTCGATGTTCGAGACTTTGCAGCTTCGACTTTGTCAAGTTTTCGTTGCCTATCAGCCTCCTAGCTCGCCTATTTTATACATTAAGTATATTGTCCACAGTCCCCAGAAAGTCTAATGATAACACAAGTCACAGCATGCTGCCGCTGGCAGCATTACCTCGCTGTATTTTATTTTATTCGGAATACATACAGTAATCTACAGGGTTATTTTTAATCAATTATCATCCTTCTAGGGGCTTATTCTGTACATCAAAACTAACAACTTTTGTTCTGCGATTTTAGTCAGAACTCAAAAAAAAACAATCAGATGTTTCATTCATTTTGTCGCGGGTAAACGATATTTTTCTATGGAACAACACTATTTTTTTTTTTGAGTTTTGACAAAAGTCGCAGAACAAAAATTGTTAGTTTTGATGTACAGAATAAGCCCCTCAAAGGATGATAATTGATTAGAAATAATCCTGTATAAACTAAATTACCATGGCAATGCTTATGCGTTGAGTAAGTAAGTTTGGTATAAGCCGGGTGGCTAGCCCTAATGGCAGAGTTTTTTAAACCATCTGAAGGCCTCTGAAAAGGTTAAATGGTTAAAACAAACGGGACCTGCAATTGAACGTGTCATCTGAGCCACGGAGTATGATGCGTTGGGTATCTATAATAAACATCAGCATTTTGGTCACGCGGCGCAACTACCAGATCATAAACTCAGATATATTTACGGAAAACGAATGTTTGAACTGTGATGATTTCAACATACGAAATAGCCCACTAGTATGTTAGTAGTATTTATGCCTAAACAATTTACTAAGTACCCGCAATTTTATGTTTTAATGAGTAGTCTAATTTCTAACAGCTATTGTTAGCTTAAAGTTTTAAAAAGGCGTCTCTAGCCTAAAAAACAATGAAACTTATTAAGTTAAATGTTATTTAAGCCATGTAACGCTAAATACAGATTGTATCA
Source organism: Hypomecis atomaria (assembly GCA_964007245.1). Lineage (NCBI taxonomy): Eukaryota > Metazoa > Arthropoda > Insecta > Lepidoptera > Geometridae > Hypomecis > Hypomecis atomaria. The sequence continues at coordinate 3,030,145 of OZ023296.1, read as the reverse complement.
TTTATTATTGTCAATAAAGAATTTTCAAAATCACTGAAAACTTAGTTCTTATTCTATGCCGAAAATTAAATGTCATGTTAATATAAGATAAGTATTTTATAACCTTTGAATGGCTTAGAAATAGTTTAAGTAATAATTTTGTAAGTACCGTCTTTCTAAATTAATTTAAATTGCTTACTATGTAATATGTAAACATTGAATTCGTCTTATTTTTGATATGTATGATTTAAAAATTGTTAAAGCTGGAAAACCAGTGCAAATAGGGGGGAAGGCGCTGTAAGCTGAAACACAGGCTCCAGCCTTGTTCGGCAACAGATACCTTTTATAATTTTGTGTTCAATTATTCTAGCTTAACTAAGATGCAATATGTAAACATTGTTTTGGTCGAATAAATTTATTTATTTATTTATAAAATAAAAAAATCTCAGTACAAAGAGATCCTAAAACAAACATTTTAGTTCCTCTAAAACTACTTATCTAAATGTTTTGGTTCGTCTCACAAAGGCGGGTTAAGTTCAGACTTCAGTGCTCTTCACACGAAACTCCAATGTCAAAGGATTGTATTGAAAACTTGAAGTTTGTTTGGAACTGCTTAGTGTGCTTGACGAGTATTTGCTCAGGGTGAAAAGGTATTAGAAGGAAAACCAACGAAACTTATTGTTCCTAACTAACGTCGCTTGCCATCAAGCGAGTTGGTGGTCAAGCAATTTGTTCGCAATTTAAAAACAAATAAGCAGACGTTTGTACCGATAGATGTGTTAAGAAAAGCTTGTTACATAAAAGCGAGACAAAAATGTGGGAAGATATTTACTTTATGTTTGTGCAGTTATTATTTGTTGAAAAGATGGCGTTATGATGATGTAGCTACCTACTGTTAATAACTTAGATTTATTTAGGCTTTATATTCAGGGGTAATCAGTATTTATGATTTTCCAATAAACGCTATCAATATAGTAGGTACATCATCGACTTGGCATTTTTAGGGTTCCGTACCCAAAGAGTAAAAACGGGACCATATTACTAAGACTGCGCTAGCCGTCTGTCTGTCTGTCACCAGGCTATATCTCATGAACCGTTATAGCTAGAAAGCTGAAATTTTCACAGACGATGTATTTCTGTTGCCGCTATTGTAAAGAAATATTCGAAAAACAGAATAAAATATATTTATGGGGGGCTCTCGTACAACAAACTTGATTTTTTAGCCGTTTTTCGCTCGATCTTAAATATTGGTAACAGGTAGATGCTTGAAAATACCACAGAATATTTAGTTATACATTAACTTCAATACTAAATATTTAAATTAGAATAAAATAAATATTTAAAGGTAGCTACCATACAGTACGGAACCCATCGTGCGCGAGTCTGACTCGTACTTGGCTGATTATTAGGTACATCGTGACATTGTGACGACTTCAAATTTTCTTATGGGAACATATTCTTTTAAAAATACATTTATGAACTTGTTAAAACGTAATGTAAATTTGACGAAGTTATTTCATGGAATTTTCTATGGTAAGTAATCAAGGATGTTACAATATTCACCCAGACTCTAGAACCAAGTATATCTTAAGTCTATAGCGGATATCTTCAATTATTATTTCGAATATTTTACTAGTAGCTTTGTAAGTATGCATGAATTTAATTAATGTGTGCCTTTGTTAACGTTTTGGAAACCTCGCAACGAAGCGGTATAACGGTATCGGTAAACACGGCTCGAACTCGATACCGGAAAAAAATTGGCAAGAGCTAGTTGAGACTCGTGTAATAGGGTTCTTTCGTAGACTGTACACACTGCATACTGCACCAACCTTTTTAATAGTCCACCAGGACGTAGGCCTACCCAATAAGGGTGGCTACAAACGACAGAGAGGTACATACTGCATAATAACGGTATTTTAATAGTTCACTGCGGAACATAAGCCTGCTCTCGAAGCTGCTCCTGCTGGCCTAGTTCTGGCAGGTTGGAGGATTACTTATTATTATCGAATTACTTCTACGAGTACGAACGCATAAAATTTAAATTAAAATTTTATTAAAAAGCCAGCTATGAAAAAAACAGCAGTACCTATATAACATTATAAGAATATATTTGTATGTGAACTTAAATTAGGATTTGGATTTTCATATAAAAAAAATTATTACAAAAATATCACTTTTTACAAATACAAGCTTTTGAGATCCTGGATATGATGTAGCAGCAGAGTGCTGTGCTAGCCAAGACAAGTAAAACGAGCCCAAACACGACGGGTCTATCTTGTTAGGTACAGAAGTTCCTATGGCCACCTTCCGACTCCATAATCAGATCAGCTGCATGGTACCATATTATTGCAATGTCACGCTTTATAGTGCAAAATTTTAGTTCAATCGGAAACCGCGAAGTTAGTCAAATTTAACTTGCAAGAGATTGCACCCGAACTTACATACTTACATACATAGGGAAGTACATGCTATGCAAGTTGATAAAAGCTTGTAAAAAACCAAGTCTACCGCTAAACCATCATGGCTCCACAGAGATTCGCGGAGTAATCAAAGTTATAACTTGGTCAACAGTGATATCCTGATAGAGAATCAGATGTGTTGATTTCCTATCGCTTTGGTTGCATAGAGGGGGCTTATTTTTGTCTTGATCAGTAAAATCAGGGTTGAAGTTGGTTTGCTCAAGCCAGAAAAAACTACATTAATTTTTTAAATTATTTAAAAATAAGTATATTTGTATTATTTTCCTAGGGTGCTCAAAAATAAGAAGCTGCCCACTCTCTGCTCTAAATACCAAAAATGTAGGTATATTTCATAATCTCAATTAGAATTACTCTATACACATAGAAATGCTTAAATTTTTAAATAAAATTCGAGGTCAACTTTCAGCTTAAAAGTTTTCAGCTTATGAAGTACGGAACCCTAAAAATGGTCAAAGGTGAAAATTGCCCGCTATTTTTCATTCTTCTCGTAAGCACTCGGACCTACATGCTGTTACGAGTATTTCAATATTGTTTCGTAGAATATTGAAAAAACTAAAATTAGGTTAGAACTTGGTTAGTAAATGGATCGATGTTTTAAAATGTGCTAGTGTAAAATTGACAATGTTCTCGTCATTTGAGTCATAGAACGTCCACTGCTGGACATAGGCCTCCCCCACAGATCTTCAATAAGATCGGTTGGAAGTGTCTCTGCTTCTACTTTTCCGCTTTTCCAATAGTAAAAGCTGTTCATAATAATAGTCTGAATCACCTCTTTTCTGCTTATCATATCTTTACTAAATTATCCGCCATACAGGGTTTTTCTAATCTATTAGCATCCTTTTAGGGGCTTATTCTGTACATCAAAACTAACAAAATTGGTTCTACTTCTCTCAAAAAAAAAAAAAAAAAAATATTGTTGTTCCATAGAAAAATATATTTCACCCGCGACAAAACGTATGGAACAGCTGATTTTTTTTTCTGACAAAAGTTTCAGAACAAAAGTTGTTAGTTTTGATGTACAGAATAAGCCCCTAAAAGGATGCTAATTGATTAGAAATAACCCTGTATATGAGGCGTATTTTTGCAGCTTTTATTCTACGATTGTTAGTATAAGTTTATAAGAACAATAAATAGTCAGATTATTATTATGGTGGATTAATGTAACTAGCTTCCTTATGGAAGAAACTTTCAGATCATGATTACATTATTAGCCATTTTTCTTTCAGCTCCTTCCTTAATTACTTTTTGTGTTTAAGTGATAAAATTATACGGCCTAAAATGTAATCATGGCTTTTATAATTTTGAGGCAATACTTAATTCGAACAAAATTGTTGTATGTTTTTGACGTGATAAAAAAATGTCACGTTCCGCCTGAGTTGAGCGTGCAAGCGAGAGCGCAGCACAAGTGATACTTAGAGAGGCACGATCGGCCAAAATGTTCGGCTTGTTTCAATTGTTGATTCAACAATGTTTTCGGACGTTATCACGTTAAATCATCGTCCGTAGACCGACTTTACAGACAACTATTTTTGACACTATATTTTTTTAGGTAAACTTTAACAAGTCTGAGTTTTCAACAAGTATTATATTTAGTAAAAAAAAACCCTTTTTTAGTTAAACAAGCTATTACTGAACTATTACTCGCCAAGACTAATCAAACGAGACGAAACTCGATAGGGTTGAACTACAGAGTAATACTACAGTACTAATGAATTACAGAGTTCCTATAACCTTCCAGCTCCATCATCAGACCCTGGTTACCATTGAAAGACAAACTACTCTCCAAGACCATTCAAATGAACCATAACTCGATGTGGTTGTGTCGTTTCATTGCTAAGTTCCTTTGGCCACCTTCCAGCTCCATCAGCAGACTCTGGTTACCATCGAATGACAAACTACTCTCCAAAACCATTAAAATGAACCCAAACTCGATGAGGTGGTATCGTTTCATTGCTAAGTTCCTTTGGCCACCTTCCAGCTCCATCATCAGACCCTGGTTACCATCGAAAGACAAACTACTCGCCAAGACCATTCAAATGAACCCAAACTCGATGAGGTTGTATCGTTTCATTGCTAAGTTCCTTTGGCCACCTTCCAGCTCCATCATCAGACCCTGGTTACCATCGAAAGACAAACTACTCGCCAAGACCATTCAAATGAACCCAAACTCTATGAGGTTGTGTCGTTTCATTGCTATGTACCTTTGGCCACCTTTCAGCTCCATTATCAGATCAGCACCGTGTCATCATAAGATTGCATTGTCACACAATTTACACATGCAGAATTTCAGCTCAATCAATAACCAAGAAGTGGCTCAAATTTGACTTGCAAGATTTGATTATAGATCGACAGACAAAGGGGCATGTGAATATAAATAAAAGCTTGCAATAAGCGAAAAGTGTCATTATCGTAGGTAACATTTTTACTCGAATAAAAGTAATAGAAACGACGAAAATGTCCTGTATTTCGCAAAACCGTATTGCGCTAAACTATAAAATCTAACGATATGCCTACATATAACCGGTAATATCACACCTGACACTGCCAAAGAGCAAATATTGTCTGAATCGGTATCGGGTCTCTGGGGAAATGAAAATGTTTTCAAAGCTCATGCGAAAATCACAATAGTAGCTATAGAATTGTAATGCTGTGGTATTATTAATTATTTCCTTTCAATACTGGTAGATACAGTGCAAGTTATGAAATAAGTAACCCCATAATTTATGCTTTTTTTTTTAACGCGAATAAGCCCGCGCTTGACCACCGACTCGCCTGATGATAAGCGACGTTGTGGTTGAAGATGAAGCACGTAGACTTAGAAAAACCTATTCACTCTGATCTTGAAAAGCTTTAGATTACGAGTATATCTCAGGAAACAGGAAAGCAGGAAGACTGTTCCATTCCCTGGCGGTACGAATCAGAAATGTTGAGTCAAACCGCTTCGTTCATATCGAATAAAATTCGACAGTGTGGGGTGGTAGTAAGGCGTTTTTCTACTTGGCCTGTAGTAAAAAGGGGATGGTAGGATAAGGTCGTGTAGCTCAGATGCACCCTCTCCGAAATGAATCCTATAGAAAATGGACAGACTCGCAACCCTACGGCGCGGCGGCGGTGCTCTTGGCTATGAAGATTTTTTGCAGCTAACTTGGATAAAACAGATATGAGGAGAGTCGTAGACGTAACAAAGCTATCTACAAACATCTATCCATCAGCCTAAGTTCAGCAGTAGACATTACGACATAGGCTTTCCTTATGGATCGCGCTGGATGCAAGCTGCTTCCAACTGGTGTTGGTTGGAAGTTGATCCTACCATATGAGGTCATCAGTTCCCCTTGTGAGTAGATTTTCTAAGCTACGCTTTCTGATACGTGTACCCTACTTCAAGAACTTTTCGACCCCATTGATCACATGTCTGTGATTATATGCCTTGCTCATTGCCCCTTCAACTAGCTAATCCGCTGAGCTAATCGGCAAAAGCTAGTTGTAATATGAAATGATGAATGCAAGAAACAAGATATTCTATACAAGCTTAACAATACTCGTATTCTAACAACAAAATAGCAGCGTGCAACCAACTGCCAATGGGTAAATGGGTAACCCACATTCAGCATAAAGCGAGCTACTTAACGAAAAACATTTTTATAAAACTCGAGTGGTAACGCCGCCTGCTGCGGAGTGCACCTAATTACTATATTTTTCTTTTTTATGCCAAAATGTAGCATTTTATGGTTAAATCGTGTGTGTAAAATTGTAGTTAAGTTAGTTTTACGTGTCGTCTTTTGTCTTTCTCTTTATTATTTTATTTTTGAAACATATTAGTTTTTGGTGTAGGATATAAAACATTTTATTTTTTTAGAGTACTGTACTGTACCAGTCTTTTTAATAGAATGCCGAACATAAAGCCTCCAAACTAAAGAGGGATTGGGCGAAACATGTGGCGCGGATGCACCCCGATCGATGGGCCAGGATCGTCACAGAGTGGGTGCCTGACGGACGACACAGCCAGGGAAGACCCAAAAAGCGCTGGCGTGACGACCTTGACTCATCCGAGTGGTGTTGGCAAGAAGTTGCGATGGATCGCGACTCCTGGAAGAAAATGGGGGAGACCTTTGCCCAGGAGTGGGACAGTATAAGTAAAAAAAAACTGCCGAACATAGGCTTACCCACGAATGGTCAATTGTTCATAATCTCATACTATTTACCCCGCTGGTTCAGTACGGGTTAATAGTTATCGGAGTACTAAAACACAAATGAATCAATTACAATACATTTTGTATCATTTGCTTTCAAGCTCACACTTCATTTACTCGTTTCGGCGTAAAAGTATGTCATTTGCAAATCATTTTGGATATGTTCGACGTGTGTCCATACTGAACCGATTGCCTAACCAACCAATTGATCAATTGGATAGCACATAGATAATGTGTGCTTGGTAATTCAATTATAATCCATAATAGAGCAGAGGGAGTATTTTGGGAACTGCATACAGGCTGTTACTATTTAAATAACATAGGTTTTCATTATTAATAATAAATAATAAAATTCGTTTATTACACAAAAGCTTATGTACTATACATTACACAATGGAGAATGGAATAATGAGTAATATTATGAGTAACTTTTACTATCAGGTTAATTAATCTGAACAAGCCGTCACTTTCACCGAACTAAGTCGCTCAGTTGTAAAAACCACCCGTGGTTACCCATCAAAAGAGCGACTGTGCCATTTTTTTTATTCCTCAGATACCATATTTATAAGATTAAACAATTAAAAAAAAAATTGAACGATTCATTCTCATGACTTTTTAAAGTGATAATGAAAAAGGCTGAAAATAATTAATTTTCACAAAAAATGGCAAAACCGCCTTCCATCGTGTACTAAATTCGAATTTACATTATTGTTGATTTTTCAAAAACGGTTTAGCCGATTTCTGTAAAATTTAAATGGGACCACCTCGGGAGTATACCCTTTTCAACTAAAAAAGATTTTTTCGATTCAGTTCACAATTGGAGAAATTATCGATGAACATACACATAAAAAATACATACAGACGAACATAGAACCTCCTCCTTTTTGGGAGACGGTTAAAAAGGCTGAGCATGGAGTTTCTCTGCATGATCAAATCAGAAATGAGGAGATCCGTAAAAAAAAACAAATTTTCCAGCATAGTATAGTGAATTAGCAAGTTAAAATGGCAGTTAGTAGGGCAGATAATTATCACGAAGGAAATGACAAATCGGGTCCAAAATTTACCGATTCTGCTAGATGCAATCTGCTTCCAACCGGTTTTATTAGATATCCCCCAGAAAAGCCTGAATCCAACTGTGGACTTCTAATGGCTAAAATAATGATAAAAACAAAGGTGATGAGAACAAGTACCGACAAGAAGTAAAGTCTAAATAATAGCGTGGCAATGCTGCCAGCATGCTGGGCACGCTGCCAACTGACCGTGGGTTTGAGCATTTGGATTATCTTTATACCTTCAAAGGGTTATGGATGATCCAATCACTTTTATGTAGTAGTCGTTTAAGTATGTAGTTTTAGCATAAGTACTTATGTAGTGTTGTATTTTGCTAATAAGTAGTTGACTTCGATGATCGTTTGCATGTATTTGAGAATACATCCTGTATTTTGGAAACTACAAAGATAATTTAAGCACTACTAAACAGTAGTGATTGAATTAACATAACCTCGTAGCCACCACAACTCATCAACGGTTTTAATTATTCTGACCAGTCACGCTGACCGTGCTTTCTAAAATTTCCCATGTTTAGAACTGCTTTGGGAAGGGTTTTGGCCGGATTTGGCTCGTTTTAACCATAACTTCCAAAAATGTGGAGGTTTTATGTTGGTCCGTATTTCTTTTTTAGTCGATATTTTCGTCATATGTAGACCGAAATAAAAAAATAAAAAAATTAATTTGAAAGGGTATACCGAGGTGGTCCTAATTATATTTTATCCAGATTAGCTGAACCGCTTCAGAAAAAAAAAAATGTAATAAAGGTATAAAGAAAAGATCACTTCAATTTTCTCTATTCCATCTCTAATAGTAAATTTTGCCGCACATTTCTATGCTAAAATGCTGCAACAATATAAAGTAAACTAACAAAACTAAGCAAAGCTTTGGATATGGCTGTCAGAGACTGATATACTACATATACATAATTTTATAAATACATACTTATATAGATGGTACCTAAGTAACACCCAGACACAGAGCAAACATTTAAGTTCATCACATAAATGCTTGACCTGGGTGGGGATCGAAACCACGCCTCTTTGATCCAGTAGTCAGGGTCACTTAACCACTGAGCCATCGAGGCAGTCAGTTAAGATAAAACCATCTGAGCTTACGTTTTAATAAGTCATGCGAGTCACGGTAGAGCTCAATTATAAATGCAACCCACGGTCATCCATCCAAAGACTAACCTTGCCTACTATTCCTTAAGCTGTCACTTAGCGCCTCAATCATCTCATTTAAATATTCATCACAATAAACCATTACCAGCAAAACTGTCCAACATTTTAATTTTCTTTCTTCCAACTCTACAGAATTTTGCCACATTTCTAAGCTGGAATGCCGCCGCAATATTTAATGGCATAGGACCTTCGGATGAAGTAGTTTCATGCATCGCGTCCTTTCATCGTGTCGACGTTAAAACGTACTTTGGGATATAAAAGTCGGTATTAAATTCTGCATTTCCACGAGTGTTGCATGTACAATTAATTCTAGTACGATGCAGGCATCCATTTAGGCTTAAGCCAGCGGTTAAGGCTCAACGTTTTCCGTGCAAACGTCGATTGTGAAATTGCATGCATAGAAATGTTTTAAAACAGTAATGTCGATTCATGGAGATGAGACAAAAGTCATTATGACTGGGTAAAAAAAAACGTTATTATAATTAGTCCGCTTCTTAGATTAGTATAACAGATTGGCGACATTATTTTATTCTTTTGTCAGTCAAACAATAATTACAAAGATAAACTTTATCCAAGTTTGGGAGTGGGGGCTCGTGACGTCACTAGTGCTACGTAGTCTATATATTACTACACTAAAACTCGTGACGTCACGCGGATCTTTGACGGATTATATTTTCAATTCTTCTTTCCATTTTTTATTTAATTGTCAAACTATTGTAATACAATGCGCGTAATATGTACAAATAATAACAGATCAGAGTCACCCAAAATACTGAAATATACGGGCTCGAAACCACACTAGCTGGCTTAGCATACAAGACCACGACAAGAGTTTATCGACGTGTGCAAAGGTGACAGATATATGCTTCATCATAACGTAGTCGTTCTGACGCGTCGATAGAATTATTTTATGGTCCGTATGCTAAGACCACAGCATCAGCTCAACAGAAAAGTCTCATGTATACTTGATCTCATCAAAAACATAAATGTGAAATGGGAGCCAAAGTGTCGCCACCAAAAGAATTGAGATCTAACACGGGGGCCAAGTGTTCTGTAGAAAATCCTAAAGTTTAAGCTACAAGATCATACCTATAACATTCTAAATGGATTTACTTTTGTAATTCAAGCTCGTGATTTGACTTGGCTAGTTTAAGAATAAGTACAGTGCAAATAAGCATTTGTCTGTACGTGTAAACTAGCCAAATCAAATCTTGAGCTTGAATTACATAAGTAAATTTCTTTTAAATGTTGTAGGTATATCCTTGTAGGTAAACTATAGGATTTTCTACAGAACACTTGGCCCCCGTGTTAGATCTCAATTCTTTTGGTGGCGACACTTTGGCTCCCATTTCACATTTATGTTTTTGATGAGATATCATAACTTTTTGTTCAGAAATAATTATTAGTTACATCATGATTATCATAGTACACTTATCTCTGAAAAAGTTATCTAGTATTTATTATATTACTATCACAAATGGCGTGGTTCATCTATCAAAAATCTCAGTGCCTCGCGACGCACCGCCATTTATTGGAGTATTGGTTAGGTAAATTTTACAATTACTTTGTTAATAGTACTAATTATCAATAATTTTCAGTTTTTAGATTTTTTCCTTTATTTATGCCCGATAGTCTACCTTGGTGCCAAATATTAAGATTCTAGGTCATCTGGAAGTGGGTTAGGTTTTTGATCTATAAGTCAGTGAGTCAGTGAGTGAATCAGTGAGTGAATCAGTCAATGAAACACGAGTTTTTAAACGTTAATATATCAATAACTGACTGAGCAAAATTTATGAAATTTTGGATTCTTGATAAGCTAAAAGACTTTGGTAAATGTGTCAAATTTCATGTATGTAGGCTAAATAGTTTTTGAGTTGTGAGAAGTAGCTCCAAATGGTTCGTGTAATATTACACACGGCCGCTGCGTCGCCAGTTTTCTTTGAACACTTTGGCTGGACACGCTGCCGCGTGTCTAGATTATTTTATGGAGATACTGCCCTTCAAACAGAATCACCCTAATGTACATATGTATGCTACTTCTTATTGGCAATTCGATCAACAGTTGTTAACAAGCAAACGTGTGGTATTGTGGAATTTTGCAATTGATTTTGTACAGGGAATGTAGTGCCTTAAGCCAGTGGTTAGAGCTGGGAGAGTATTTGCACGTCGGTTCGGCCAAATTCAGTAGTGCGGTGTTTTTTATTAATCCTCTGAACAGATGCGGTTGGAAGCGAGAATTGAGGGGAATATTTCGCTTTTCTAACAGTGTCGAATTAGGCGAGCACGGAGTTTCTTGCAAATTCTGAAGAAAGGTTTCGTAATCTGCTAAATTCACAGGTGGGTAAGGCAATAATTTGATACTTAATTGAACTATGTATTTCATCCATAAGCTCGTTAAAATAATCTTAATTAAGCGCTATATAGGTTCTATATTAATAGGAAAAATAGTGAACTGTGATAGCAAATATTATTTGGTACTGAGCAGTTTCCACCCCTCAGACCAAATAAAAATAGAAAGAATGTTGTGAACAAACAAGTGAGGCCGAAAAAACACACGTACACATGAAAATACATGTACACGTACAAAGAAACTATGCCTTGGCTTTATCAGTCGAACTACGGCGGCGCAACACCTACGCAGTCACACATTTATAAAAAACCAGCCTCACTTGTCTGTTCACGACGTTCCGTCTTGATTTTTTTATTTGGTCTGAGGTGCACCAACACCGAATTATATAACATTGTATGAAAATCTATGATCCCGCATATTTGAAGGTATGGAAATATTCTATGATCTTCTTGTTTTTTATAAACCATCCATTTCATTAAAATGTATTAGTCAAATCGAAGTCATGGAACAAATCCGAATATTTTTTATTTGTACTTGTGGTGACATGTACATCAAGTAAATTAGCTACCTTAAGTTAATTAGCTATAACTTGATGTACAAGTCCTGACTTTATTAGCCCCACTCAAAACTTTCGATCAAACAAAACCGATTTTGGCTGGCGCCCTCTTCCGCGCGAAATCCGTGCAGAGTTGCCAACTCGATATCTCAGAAGGGTGCTAAATGCCATCTCAAATAATGCCAGATTCATAAAAAAGTTGCAAAAATAGTGTGAATTTAAAAAAACCCGTACACGCTCGCCAAATAGCAAATCCGGGGTTTGGAGCGTCGATCTGTGGCAATATTTTTTCTAAGATAAGATAAGAACACAAGGCAAGTCAAATTTACAATTGTATCACACACAATGCATAAGATTAAAAAATAGCAACAAAAATAAAACAAAACTTAAGTTTCTAATAGGTACCTATAATGGTTGTTATAACTGTTTAAATAGTGCTAGGTGCTAAAAATTACATTTCAGTGCTAGGTTTGCGAAAATAGGTCCGAATCATACGCCAAAAGTTTATTGCCAGCATGGGGCCTATGGCGATTTCAAAACAGTTTTGCTACGGCATAAATCCGCACTGTTATTTAGTACCTACTCGAAACCTGAAAGTACGTACGAGTCGACGGATTTATACGTATGGAGGATACCGAGAAGTGCTACAGTTCAAATCTGGCCGCTTATTGATCGAATGCATTCTCCTATTGCTAATGGATATGCATTTATGTTTTGCGTCTATTTCACTGAATTCTAAAAACTATTAGGTTCCATGTTTGTCTCTATGTATTTTCATCAATATTTTGGCAAATTTTGGGCTGATTTAAAAAAAATCTCATTGAGTTCACACATCTGGAGTGAGGTCATCGAAAAGCACGGGGAGGCGCTGGCTGTCTCCTTGGACATCTCTAAAGCTTTTGACAGGGTCTGGCACGAGAGCCTTATTGGCAAGCTCCCATCTTACGGCCTGCCTGCTGATTTCTGCGATATCTGCTGATATCTGATTTCTTGAGGAATCGGTCGATACGAGTGGTTGTAGATGGCTGCTCATCAGACCAAATGGCTATCAATGCCGGTGTTCCTCAGGGATCAGTACTCTCTGCGACCCTCTTCCTACTGCATATCAACGATCTGCTAAAGCCCGGGATCTTTGGGTACGCAGACGACAGTACAGTCGTGGAGAGCTACAAATCCGATGCAAGAACCAGCGGGCCACAGATCGAGTCACACAGAGAGGCTATGGTTGAACGGCTCAACTTGAGTCTGGAGGCGGTATCTGACTGGGGCGATGCTAACCTGGTCAAGTTTAATGCCACGAAGACTCAAGGCTGTTTGTTCTCGGCCAAAAAGAGACCCTTCCAATTGTCTCCCGCTTTCCGCGGTGTCTCCGTTCCGGTAACTGACAGCTTGGAACTACTGGGCGTTTCACTCTCATCGACTCTTAACTTTGGCTCTTATATAGAGTCAAAAGCTCAATTAGCCTCCAAAAAACTTGGTGTTCTCGCTAAGGTGAGACGGTATTTCACACCTGAGCAACTGCTTAGTCTTTATAAAGCACAAGTCAGGTCTTGTATGGAATACTGCTCTCACCTTTGGGATGGCTCTGCCAAATATCAACTGGAGGCTCTGGAGTCGATTGAGAGGCGAGCCAGGAGGCTGATTGACAACGACACCTTGACTAAGTCGCAGCTGCAAAGTCTTGAGCATCGACGTAAGGTGGCGTGTTTGTCGGCCTTTTATCGGATACACTACGGAGAGTGCGCTCAGGAGTTGCACAATCTGGTCCCACCTGCCCCTTTCTTCTATCGTACGGCTAGACAGACGCGACCAAAGCGCCACCCTTTTATGGTGGACATTCCGCGCGTTAGAACCAAGCGTTTCGAGTCCTCATTCCTCATACGAACAGCCAGAATGTGGAACGCTTTGCCTGGGTCTGTCTTCCCGCTAAAGTACGACGTGGGTGTCTTCAAATCCCGAGTAAATAGGTATCTTCTAGGTAAGCGTGCTACATTCTAGACCGCATATCTGCTCAACATCAGGCAGTATGTAGTCAAACGCAAACCTATATAGAATAAAAAAAAAAAAAAGTTCAAAATGGTACACCTACTTCCGAGGTGGTCTCATTTACATTTTAGCGAAAACAGGTGAGCCGTTTCTAAAAATCAACAATATTATAGAACTTGTAAACATCGATTAGTACAGGGGGGGGTCGTGCATCAACCAGTGCTGACTCGTATGTCTTGGAGCATGGTGCGAATCTTGATGTTAGTAAAAATTTTGTTCGAAATAATATTTAAGGGTTTGTAAACAGTATTCAGAGTATGGGATGTTATTAATTAATAAATTATTATTTAGTAAAATTATTATTGCTATGCTACTTAATTGTCATATTTCACGACATTTTTATGCTTAGTAACTCACAGTGTGAGTGAGATTTGTTTCTTGTTTACATTTAAGGGTCCCTAAGATCGGACACTGTAAATGTCCCGTAAAACTGGACAATTTAAAGTTAAGTTTTTTTGTTAAATTTTTTTTTATTTTAAATTCAACGTGGGTAAGCCCCCTTTAAATGTGAAACAATGAAAAAAGCCATCGATGAGGCAATATCAAAAAAGTATTCACTGAGAAAGTCATCTGAAGTCTACAATGATCCAAAAAATACCTACCCTGTTTGACTTACATTAAAAAGTTAAAACGAGGAGAGGAAATGATATGTTTTTTAATTATTATATGCTTAATATTGTTCTATCGTAATTGTTATCATTAAATTTATCTTGTTAAACTAATGTTTCAGTATACATAATGATAGTAAAGTTAATTGTCCGATATTAGGGGACCTTTTACAAAGTGTTATTTTTACTGTATGAGATTTTCCTTAGTATCTAATACATATAAAGTAATATTTGAGACTGGTTATATCTATGTGATGATTACGTACAAATTTGGGAGTCCCTTTAACCTAAATAAGCAAATAATACTGTTACAAGCATTTTTTTTATTTGTATTATTCCTTAAGTGTCCGGTACTCGGGGACTTCCCCCTAATTATATTTATGTTCTTTCAATTATGAAAAAATGAAGTAAAAATATAGTGATAATATGCTGTTTATGTTTTTCTATTGGATAGTTTTTGTTACATTCTGTACTGTACTGTACTGTACCAGCCTTTTTAATAGTCCACTGCAGGACGTAGGCCTACCCACGAAGAGTGATTGGGCCATATCCACCACGCTGGCCCAGTGCGGGTTGGTGGATTCACATACGCCATCGAATTTCTTCTACGGACGTATGCAGGTTGCCTCACGATGTTTTCCTTCACCGAAAAGCCAGTGGTGTGAAATTCCGTACATAAATTCCAAAGAACTCATTGGTACGGGACTGGGATTGAACCCACGACCTAACGATTGTAAGGCGGGTGTCACTACCTCTAGACCACCATGGCTTCTTCTTGTTACATTCACTAAACATTAATGACGAAAAACTGTCTTTACATCTAATTAATTTATAATTTAATTAAATGAACTGTAAAAGATGTTCCATAGTGATAATAGAGTAGGTATATGTTCAAAAAATACAAACCAAAAATATAAGAAAACTTAATGGATAAGTTTTTTAAAACAAAAGACGTAAATACCTATTACCTACTCGCTATTAATAACTTAGCACAAACAATTCGACCTTAAATCACCACTATAATAATTGAGGTAATCCCTTACAAGTTTTCTAATACCTAAAATAATTACACTCCAAATGAAAATTATATCTCACATTTAATTAAATTCTCATGTAGTTTCACATAACGTGTTGAAATAAAACACAAATGTATGGTTTAAATTGCAGTTTCGCGAAGTTTGACATGATTACGAACTGTTTGGTTTTAACAACTGCAGTTTGCTGAAAATTGTTCACAATTCACAGTGAATGTACCTGAGTTGAAACTCCTGAAAGTATTAAATTTTATCATCCCTGCGGTACAACGTTTTATTGTTCTACTATCCGCGTAGTCTCCCTGTGGTAGGTACTGCATTTATTGTTGTACTGTGTTTTAATGAAAATGGGTTTAGTGAAATATTTGAAACAGTTTGAGTTTTAATTTTTGTTTTAAATATTTTTGTCCATTTTGCTGATACTCTTTTGACAGTAGGATATCACCAATGCCTATGAACAACTAAAATACTAAGTAGAGATATTACTCGTGCGTTGAAGTCACAGAGATCCTAGAGGGATAATGTAGACGATCGAGATAATAGAAAAGACAAAAAAATCTGCCAAGTACGAGTCGGACCCGCGCATGAAGGGTTCCGTACTGTATGGGAGCCCCCCTTAAATATTTATTTTATTTCAATTTGATTATTTATTACTAAGCAGCTAAATATTTTGAGAATATTTGAAGCATCTACCTGTTACCATTATTAATATCGAGCGAAAAACGGCAATTTTTTTTTTGTGTGGGAGCCCCCCTCAAATATTATTTGTATTTTTAGTATTTATTGCTATAGCGGCAACAGAAATACATCATGTGTGAAAATTTCAGCTTTCTAGCTATAGCGGTTCATGAGATACAGCCTGGAGACGGACAGACAGACAGACGGACAGCGGAGTCTTAGTAATAGGGTCACGTTTTGGGTACGGAACCCTAAAAAAACAACTTTTGTGTCGTTTGAAGTGTTTCGCCGCTTAAATTTAATTCTGTAAAAATATTCCTCATTTTAACCCTAATACCTACCCGAGAGAGAAATTAAGTACCCTATTTTAAGTAAGTGCAAAATTGATTAATAAATAAAAAATATTTATAACGTCAAGTAAATATATTCTAGATGATATATTTAAACTGGTTAGGTGCTGTTAGAAGCAGGAATTGCAATAATAAAATGCTTCAATCATGTCGGAAAAAAGGTTTGAAAAATGCTAATAAATACAGGGCAATATCGTTTATGAGGTCTCAAGACGCTATGGCGCGCGGAATATGAAATGAATTCATCTTATAACGCACTCGTTCTACCATGAGATTGCATGTGATGAAGACATGTTTTTAAAATTATATTTGATATTAAAAATTACATATTATTATGTAGGTATCCTTTATTTATACAGAAAAGCAAAAAAAAATACTTAATTAGCATTTTCCACTATGACTCATATTAAATAACCTACCTACTTAAACAAAAAAGAAAACTAAAACTTAAACTACAAAAATATTTGAAATAAAACTTGTCTAAAAGCCCCTCGGCAGAGGGTAACGTGGCTAGGATTCTGGCTGCATAATCGTAATAAATAATCGGCCAAGTGCGAGTCGGACTCGCGCACGAAGGGTTCCGTACTGTATGGGTCCCTTAATATATATTTTTTCAATTCCATATTTATTTTTCAAACAACTAAATATTCAGTGAATATTTAAAGCATCTACCTGATATGATCAAAACGGTTTATAAATAGCGCTTTGTATTAATTTTTTGTCTATTTTGAAGAAAATACAGAAACATAAAGAAATCCAAAAACATTTTAGCGTACCATGTTTTGTCAAGATTCGTTGAAAAATGTTACCCGTGAGGAGAATCAACATCCGGATGGATGAAAGCAAAATCGTCGAGTCAAAACTGAGACTTGGATGTCTTCGTTTGCTCGGTCAATTAGGTAAAATACAAAATTGTCAATAAAATTCGTTTTATTGATGTAAATTTCGGCATTAGGCAACTTAGACATTTTTAGGGTTCCGTGTCGAAAGGGAAAAACGGGACCCTATTACTGAGGCTCCGATGTCCGTCTGTCTGTCTGTCACCAGGCTGTATCCCATGAACCGTAATAGCTGAGATAAAAACATCAGCTGTCTAGCTGTTTTTTTTTACTAAAAACAGAAAAAAAAAAATATTTAAGGGGGGCTCCCATTCAAAAAACGTGATTTTTAGGTTTTTTGCTCGCTGTTAATGATGGCAAGAGAAATGGGGCTACAAGGGCTCCAACACGGTACGGAACCCTTCGCGCGCGAAACTTGCACTTGGCCGATTTTCACTATAGGAACTCAAAAGAATATATAGTTTGGTATTTTTTTTTTTTTTAAATTTAAATTACAGATTCAAGCAATCCTCGTCTGATTTGAAGAAAACGATAATACGGAGAAGTTACGTATTATGTTTTCCAGATTGGTTTTGTTTTTGACTTACTAAATATTATACTATACTTAGGTATATAATATGCTGGTTGTCTTCTTTTTCTTTCTTTTCTTTTTAAAATATCAGGGGACATCTTACACACGGTATCTAACCCCAAACTAAGCATAGCTTGTGATATGGCTGCCAGACTGATATACTACATTTGCATAAGGTAAACGCACGTAATTGCGGACGAGTCCCAGAACGCGGACGTTACTCGGTTTTTTAATTTTTGTAATTTTCTACGAAAGTTTAACTTAATCTTATGAATGACAATAAATTCTTAGTTATATTTCAAAGTATTATACAAGAAAAACTGTACACGTAGTGTAATGGTGTCCAAACCAAATGATCTCAAAAGTGCGGTGTCGTAAAATTTTCGTCAATCTGTTAATTCAGTAGCTGAATTTGGTGTCTATCCTGTCATAAACTTCAGTTCATTTCTTAGTTGTGTAATGTGATACGGTAAGTGTGCTATTTTATTACGATACTTAGATAAATTACCTAATATTATAACCTCTAATCTAGACATAATCTTGTTGATTATTTATAATTTTTGCGTATCCGCCTAATGGTACTCACAAAACCCGTACTTGTCCCAATGCACGGACAATAATCACATTTTTCGTCCGAGAAGTGGGACACACATCAGTTCTTTAAAACCCGTTGTACCAAAGGTTGGATCTCGACCTTATTGCCTTGAAATAAGTCTCATTTTTCCTTGCATGTAAGAACGTCATTTTCAAAACCGTGAAAAAGCAATTATTATAATTCGGTTGCGTCTCATTCAAAGGAATTAAGTATTATTTTGGACTGGTTCAAATAATAGTCGTGTCCAATTTGCTTTAGTATTGTTTAAACTGTTTTTTGTGCATGACAAAAACATTTTTTTTTGATCGATTTACAACATATATTTTAAACAATATCAAACTGTGTTTAAAATATTATCTTAAGTAAGATTTATTATCCTAAGGATCGATGGATAGATGAAATACAAAAAATTGCCGGTAGAGCTTGGATGCAGACGGCGCAAGACAGAAAGAAATGGAAACGGCTGGAGGAGGCCTATACACAGAGCGGGGCCATGCCTTATTAAAATCAATATTAAAAATATTATCTTAAATACATATTTTTGTAAATAGCATGGAAATAAAAGGCTTTATTATTATTATTAAGATTAAATGTTCTCAGATTTTGATATTATGTTTTTTATATTTTATGAAATACTAAACTTTGGGTGTTTCACAGCAAAATAATTAACGTTTAATTTGTCATAAATAGGTAGTTAATAGTAAATAAGGATGTTCGTATGGGCCGGGTGGCTAGTCTTAGTATCAGAGTAAAAATCTGTATCTTGATTGAGCCATTTTTTTTGTAAGAGTTGATTATTATATCGATACATAATCAAGTATAGTACTAAAAAATTGGGATTAAGATTACATGATTAAGAGTATAATATAATAAAACAATTTGATTTTCTAAGTTACGACTGAATCTTCTCTCTTTGGAAAGCGTGTCTGCTATGTTGTTGCCTGAACATGATCTGTGACTCTTTTTCCATCGCACTGTTTATTTGATAAGAGTTTGGAATGTTGCATGACGCGCAGCGATTAATTTTGACTTTGTTATAGGTCTTCTGAGTTCATAGATAGTAGCAGCACTGTCAACTGTGAACATGATCACTTCTTTGGCCTCCCTGTTTCCAGTAGCTGTTAGAAGCTCAGTTCATATTAAAGTTAAAGTATTTTTGCGGCTAGCAGAAAGCCCATGGCTTCCGCTTGCTAAGTTTATGTTGTTTTACTCAGGGCAAGGGAGACTCTTAGCCCAAGCTTGTTTTTTGCACTAACCGCGTATATGTTCCAAGGTAGCAATATATCGTCAGATACATCGTTCTCTATGACTAGCTCATGCTTTTCTCTCACGAGCTATTTTATAGCTATTGTAAAGGTTCCTCTATATAGCTATTTTGAGTTTATTTCTAAAAGTTGCTATATCGGTATGCTTCAGGTTCGTGCTTCGGAATCAGAGTATTCAACAGTTGCCACGCGCCACTCATTGATTGTTTTAGAGATATTGCTCGTAGCAAGTATGATGTCGATAATGGATTCCCATGACGTTACGAAAATAAACTCAGAGCCATGGTTTAGTAGATTTGAATAATGCCTAAAGATGAAGTCAAGTACGTCATTTCTCTCTCATTTGTATTGGGACATTCCCAGACAACACAGTGGGCGTTTGAGTCACACCCTACTTTAGTTTCTTGTTTTTTTTCTTGTACTGAAAGCATTAATTCTTCGACCGCCAGATGTTGCGCCACTTCTACGATATCCAGGTACGCCGTGTTCTAAAGGTAAATATACTACTGAGGTTGTCTTAGAGAATGGTATCCAATTTAACTACCGTGAGATCATCATTACACAAATGTGTCACCTAAGGTGCCTTATAAGGACCTGTGGGATATAATTATAAAAAGAACGCATTTTATTTTGTATGGGAAGACTGAACACATTACCTTGGGGATCATTTAAGCCGCTTATCTTGCCACGGACTAAATACGGTTCCTATACCAGTCCTATTGTGCTAACTACCTAACGTTTCAGCATTTTTTTTCATAATGTGATTATTGTTTTGTTTGAAATATAATTTATTGCATGTAAACCATTGTTTCTTTGATTTAAGACACCTTGAATGGCTTTAACTAAAATATTCTTTAATAATAGTAAGAAATAATACAATATAAAGGCAATTTAAATTCTAATGTAAAGCAAATAGAGTTCTAATTCGCATAGCGTCCATGAATTAGGACGATTTGTAATAGATTTGGGTCGATTTTAAAGTTCATACAAATAATAATACGGTAGAAAGGCTATTTAAATTCTAATGTAAAACAAATAGAGTTCAATTTCGTATAGCGTCCAGGAATTGGGACGACATTCCGCGCATTAGGACAAATCGTCCGCGGTTTGGTTCATTTGGGTATTCATTCCCATTACAGCTCAAACAAATTAGATAAAGTTTAATTATTATAAAACTCAGATAAATGCCCTTTATGGTCATATTCACTTTGTTGTTGTAAGTCTATTAGTATCAGCGTAGTATTACTGCAAAGTCAGCGAAGTTCAAAAACGTCCGTACATTGGTACGTTTACCTTATGTCTACTTTGCTTTTAAAAAAACTATCGATTCAGAGTTTCCAAGAAACTGTATAAATAAAAAGCATATAGATAGCCTTATAAACCAAACATTTTTTTAACATTTTCTCCTTCAAAAAATATTAAAATATTTCATTTTCCACCCAGCGATCTTTCTCCGCGAAGTGAACAGTAATTGTGTAACAACTTCTTAATAAGTGAATGGATTTAGCTAAAAGCTTTGCGTTGAAGTTAGATAAGTTTTGTTTGGGTCAAATTAATAGTTGTGATGTGTTTTTAAGTGATTTATCGAGGATTTTTAAAATACAGTTAAGTATATAATCACAGCGCTTAAATAGTACGACAATGATTTTAAATCATTTCATATTCGTAGCCCTTTTATAATTGGTAGTTAACAATTGTAAATCGTACATAAGCTATACTGACTATTTTTTTTTCAAATTTCATTTACGCTATTTGCTAGTTTTAAAAACGGTTTTTGTACAAAAATTAATTATTATAAATATTAACGTTTTAAAAAAAACAACATTTGAGATCCTGGATTTTATTACATACAGCAGAGTGCTAGCCAAGACAAGTAAAACGAGCCCAAACAAGTTTGGTCTGTCTTACATTGGCAGGATACACAGAAAATCCTTTGGCGACCTTCCGACTTCATCATCAGATCAGCTCTATGGTACCATATCATTGTCCCGCAATGTACATTATGTGTACGAAATTTCAGCTTAATCGGAAACCGGGAAGATGATCAAATGTAGCTTACAAGATTCCACCCGAACTTACGACATTGCTATTTCCATTGCAAGTTAAATAAAAGTTTGTAAAAACGTGTGGTTTACTTTTGACAAGATATACTCAACAGTTTAAAATACTTAATAGTACCTAAGCAAGGAGGAGTGATGACCATTGTGGGCAAAAGGTTCTCAAGTGGACACCACGTACCAGCAAGCGCAGCATCGGAGGTCCACCCATAAAGTGGACTGATGACCTCATTAAGACCGCAGAATCGCACCATACAATCCATATATGCAATCTTTTAACCGACTATCCCGAGTAAATAGGTATCTTCTAGGTAAGCGTGCTACATCCTAGACCGCATATCTGCTCAACATCAGGCAGTATGTAGTCAAACGCAAACCTATATGGAATAAAAAAAATAAAAAAAACTTTCAAAAAGGAGGAAGTTCTATGTTCGTCTGCATGTATTTTTTTTGTGTATGTTCATCGATGATTTCGCCAATTGTGAACGGAATAGAAAAATTAATTTTATTTCGAAATGATATCGTACCCCCGAGGTGGTACCATTTAAATTTTAAAGAAATCGTTTAAGCCGTTTTTGAAAAATCAACAATAATGTAAATGCAATTCGAGCGAATTATTCGAATTTTGTACACGATGGAAGGCGGTTTTGCCGTTTTTTGCGAAAAATAATGATTCCATAACTCGACCGGTCAGAAAAAACTATTCCTATGTCCGTACTATGTGGACTGTGAACGTCTTTTAGCTGCAATATAGATATTGACAAATTAATTCTTGCTCATTCTCATTAACACACTAAATACCAAATAAACCGCAATCAACTGATTTACAGGCTTATTTTTAATCACTTAGCATCCTTTTAGAGGCTTATTCTGTACATCAAAACTAACAACTTTTGTTCTACGACTTTTGTCAAAACTCAAAAAAAAAACAGCTTTTCCATACATTTTGTCGCGGGTGAACGATGTTTTTCTATGGAAGAACAATTTTTTTTTTTAGTTTTGACAAAAGTCGCTGAACTAAAGTTGTTAGTTTTCATGCAAAGAATAAGTCCCTAATTGATTAGAAATAACCCTGTATAATTGAGTTAAACTATCAAAACCTTTAATCCCTAGAGCTCTCGGAAGGGGTAACCAAAAGGCCAAAGGTCCGTATCTATCATCAGTGCCACATCCAGTCCCTTATCTCCACTTCATAGTCGTTGAAACTGTCCAACTCGCATCACCCTATATAAAGAAGTTTCTTTACAAAGGCACCCGAAAAGTTTTTCTCGTTAAGGTAGGGACTGACTGGTAACGCGTTTGTGTGTTAGTACCAACTGTAACTTCCGAGGAAGGAAAATTATGATGAAGTTTTTTAGAATATAGGGAAAAGTAACTGAAATAGTCATAGAGTTGTCAATTGTCAAATATGAGTTCGTGCCCTCAACTAGTTTCACCTTAAATGATGACTCGCATACTTGAGTACAGGTAAATATTATAATAAAATTATATAATTTTTTTATTTTTAAGCGACTAATAATCTCCGAGACTAAAGTTGTGTACAAATGCGTATCGTAATAAGAGACGGACCAAACTTTTTTAATTCACGTAGAACATAACTCCAAATAATATTTATGTCAATCATAAATATAAGAATCATTTCGGTAATATCACATTTTTGGTGGACAGATATAAACTAGCATAATGACGTAGCTATTTTATCAAAGGCCCAAAATTAATGTTCTCTCAACGCTAGGTGGGACGCTGCTGTAGTTATTTCTTTTGTTTATTTCACCAATTATTCCAAGACACAACACCTAGATTTATCTGAAAACATTGTGTTGTCATGGTATAAATTATATAAGAGCAGTTTCATAACTCCAATAGTTGGGTGAATTCTGAGTTCCACTACAGCGAATTGTATAACAAAGCTCTTTTTTGGCACTAACATTTTAAATCTATGATAATCGGTTGATCTATTTTTAGCGTCAAACTTTATCAAGAAAATTTTCGCGCATACTAAAAATAGTAGGTACATCATAACCATATTTGCTTCAAATATTAGTCCTGATTTTTTTTTCTTCTTAATTACTATTAAGAATATAAAAAAAGATTTAAAAGAGAAAACACTTATTTTTAATTTTTTATGAGAGACAAACGTGATTTTCGCACAATTTCATTTTATATAAAGGGAAATCAATCAAGTATTTGACGTATAATGACTATAGTTTCAACCGTCAGCTTGAAATAGACCTCTGAATGTAGTCGCTATGACTAATAAATTTACCTAAGTGATTTCTTATTACATATCTACTCGTCGCAGGTTTTTATTTTTATGGGATAGGTACAAAGCAGCAATAATTAATACACTCCGCATTTTGGTCATTGTCTGTACAGTAAAGCGGTCAGTAAGATACTGAAACGAGCCACGCTGTGCCTCGGATGATACTGAAACGAGCCACGCTGAGCCTCGGCGCTGACGAACTAAGCGCTAAGCTATGAGCGCCGACGCGCCACGCGACGGTGAGCGTGAGACTAAAACCAGCCTAAAGTATACATTCAAAAGTTAGTATCTGCTATAATCTGTCACTACTAACCTACCTATCGTATGTGGTACAACCCGGCCTAGAAAAACTGCGTGACGTAAACATGTTTTGGCAAAGATGCGAGGTTAATAAATTACCTCTGGCAAAGGAGAACCCCCTAAATATCAGTAAATGTGTGCGAATAACAAAATGGACGGTCACTTTTGGTACGATGAATGGCCACATTTTTATTTATTTCCTGTTTTGGAGGGGATGCCATGATTTAATGAATGTAATTAGTTCTTAAGGTTAGAAACTAACGCATTTATAACCTTCTTTTGGCCATTCGACGGCAATTGGTCTCTGCTTAGTTCTTATGTAATTATCACTTAGTCATCAAAGAGTTATCTTTGTGATAAGCATTTAAAAATCTGAAGCGAACGCAGGATTTGAACCTGCCCCTTCGGATCACTAACCCGACGCTCTAAAAATAGTGTGAAAAGCACTCAAAATAAAAATCATAATAGTAGTCATCAACATTAAGTTTATCATTTTATATTATGTAGTGTACAGTAGCGTAGTTTGACTAGGTGTTTGTTAGCGATCATCGAAGTTAAGCAATGTTCAGCACGGTCAGTCTTTGGATGGGTGATTGTAGGTGACAATTCCAACTGAGCGCTACCGTGGCTCGGATGACACGTTAAATTGTAAGCCCCGGTTGTTATAACCGTTTAGCCATTTCAGAGGCCTTCAGGCTTCTTAAAAACTCTGACACCTGGGCTAGTCACTATACGACTATAGGAACTTTTGTTTCATCATTATCAGGTTAACCTACGCTATCCTTATCGGTGTATGGTCCCCACTCAAAAACTTTACGGCCCTAGCAGTTATCCGTATTACGGCTTATGTGCCCTGCTCAACGCCAGTTTAACTTGCTGATCCGCGTGCTGATCGAGAGCCTTAATACCCAACTACCGCCTTACTAGCCTAAATTTGTCGGGATGTCACGGTAGGTATAAATGTATTTAAGTTATAACTTACGATAGCAACCATCCATCAGATATCTGAGATATCAAAGATAAATAAATAAAATAAATATAAATAAATATTAGGGGACATCTTCCACACGGTCTCTGACCCCAAACTAAGCAAAGCTTGTGATACGAGTATGTCTGCCAGAGACTGATATACTACATATATATATTTTAAATACATACTTATATGGATAGTACCTAAATAACACCCAGACACAGAGCAAACACCTATGTTCATCACACAAATGTTTGCCCTGGGTGGGGATCGAACCCACGCCTCTTTGACCCAGAAGTCAGGGTCACTAACCACTGAGCCACCGAGGCAGTCGAAGTCGAAGTCAAAGATCTCTCTTATTGATCTCCTACTTGCCGATACGTAATAATACGAGTACATGTACATACCAGCCTTTTCTGGTAGTCCACTGCAGGACGTAGGCTTACTCATGGAAGGTAATTGGGCTATATCCACCACGCTGGCCCAGTGTGGGTTAGTGGATTTACATACACCATCAAATTATTTCTACGGAAGTATGCAATTTGCCTCATGATGTTTTCCTTCACCGAGAAAGGCAGTGTGATTCGTACCTATTATGTACATAAGTTTCAAAGAATCTCATTGGTACGGGAGTTGAATTCACGACCTCACGATTGTAGGGTGGATGTAATAATACGCGGTAGGTATTCCAATTCAGACGTATTTGAGTATTCTATACGACATTCAAAATTATAAAAAGTTTTTATTTTGTAGTTTAATAAAGTCATTAAAAATAGAGTAATTACATGCATCATAATATCAACATTACCTACACACCCTTCAACACACATCGTATAAACAGTAATCATAGTCATAACCCCAACATTTAATAAAACTTTTATTAAAAGGGGTACTTTGATGTTCGCATAAATAGAATTAGGCCAATCGCATGTTTGTCGAGTATCAATAACAGGGGCGGAGGGTGCCTATTAATAATGTTTGCTTAAAGTTGGTTTGTGTCAAATGCCACGTGCCGTTTTGAACTTGGTACCTACTCGAAATTATATTGGTCGATGTTCAAACTCTTGCAGAATTGTATATTGCTATGTGATTTTGGGTAACATGGTGATTATGATTTAGGGCTGACATTAAGATAACCTAGACAGTTTTTATGAAGGATTGCAACGGATTGTTTTCTTCTTGGCACTTGTTTTTCTCAGCTAGGATGTTCACTAATGGATAAACCTCCATACAGACAGATATAAATGGATAAGTCTCCAATAAGACTGACTACAAGCGGCTTGCATCCAGCCCGCGTCAGATGACGTCTTAATGATGTCATCTGTCCACCTTTGAGGTGGACCTGTGAGGCGGAGTGTCCATCTCATAGAATAAGGACTAAAGTAATAGAAACCGTGCTAAAATAGCAACAGAAATTCATTTGGCCCAATTTAAATATGAAATTTAACAAGTGTTAGAAAAAGATGCACATACATTCAAACTTACGTAATTTTATTAACTACCATTGAGCTATCTCGGCTGTCCAAATTCAAGAAGGTAAAAAGTAGGAAGGTAAAATGGTCAGAGATTTGAACCTTCTTCTGGAACTAGAGGTTCAAATTCGCAATGACAAAGTGGAACCAAATTTTAACCAATTTGACATTCCAACTTGTGATTTTGACGTATGCCGACAGACAATGCGTTTTTTTTTGTTTTACTCACTTTCGCGTATGCTGTATAAGAATAAGAAAGCTGTAACGTAGTTTGTATTTGAGTAAAATTTAGCAAGGTTTCTTTTACTTGTTATTCTTCTGAGGTCCATCTTACGTTGCACTACTTTGTACGTAGATACCTCTCAAAAATTTAGTTTTGAGTTTTTATAGCTTTGAATATTACACTTTCAACCGGTATATTTTGGATAAAATTAACAAAAGGCGCTGAAAACTTTAATTTACAGTTTGCATCGAAGTCCTTTTTCCGGAAAAACAGAATCGACTCATCCTCCTGCCTCCTTCATGAAACAACAAAAAGAGACAAAAATACCAACTGCACGAGATATAGAGCAGGAGAGAAAACAATACTTCAACCACACACCAAAACAAAATCGACTCTAAATTTATCCCGCCTGCTTTATAAAACAACAGAAGGAGACAAAAATACTAACTACCTGAGATATAGAGCGAAAAGGAAAACAATACTTCAACCACACACCAAAACAAAATCGACTCTAAATTTCTCCTGCCTGCTTTATAAAACAACAAAAGGTGACAAAAATACTAACTGTACGAGATATAGAGCAGGAAAGCAAACAATACTTCAACCACACACCAAAACAAAATCGACTCTTAAATTTCTCCTGCCTGCTTCATGAAACAACAGAGAGAGACAAAAATACCAACTGCATGAGATATAGAGCAGGAAATAAAACAATACTTCAACCACACACCCAATGCACATTAATTTACCGCCACATTCGTTACCGGTCGAAGATTAAAAGGATTTTAAAGCGAACCAGAGTGTTCTCTGAATAATAGAGCCATTGTACTCGAGCATTTATTTCGCAGGTCATTAATATTGCATTATGAATAAACAGCACTAGGATTAAATAATAGGGTTTATTATGCAGTAGACTACGTTATCACCTTACATTTTTGTTCGCAATTTTAATTGCAATCTTAGGGTTTCGTAGTAAAAACGAGGAGCCTGTATAACTTAACCACCCCTACACTGTCGATTTTCCTTCGATACGTACGAAGCGGTTTGACTCAACTTTTCTGATTCGTACCGCCAGGGAATGGAACAGTCTTCCTGCTTCCCTGTTTCCTAAGAGAATTATAATCTAAAGCTTTTCAAGGTCAGAGTGAATAGGTATCTTCTAGGTCTGCGTGCTTCATCTTCGACCACAACGTCGCTTACCATCAGGCGAGTTGGTGGTCATGCGCGGACTAATTAGCGATAAAAAAATTCGTTATGTCCGTCCGTCCATCCGTCCATCTGTCCGTCCGTTTATCCTCAGGTCACAAAGTCTTAAAACTTCCATTAAAAAATTATAAACCATACATAATGAACCAAATTGTTTAAAATTTTACTTTATAATAGTTTAAAATAAAGATCTCAGTTTTGAATAATTAAAATTTTCAAAACTCTAATTTTAAGGGTTAGCTTCCATATATGCAAAGTGGGGATTAAAAATATACCCTTTTCATAAACGGTAGCCTTAAAAGATGTTTCTAAATTATCTATAAGTAGCAAGCTTTCAAACTTTAAATAAAACTAAGCTAAAATACGAAAACAAGACACTATCTTTGTTATCTTTTAGACGAAATTTTACAAAGCGATAGATTATTCTGTTGTTCTGCATACTTGGCATACAGCCCATATGGCGGCAGGTTAATATTTTACTTTCTACAATATGCATGGTTAACACACATTGTTAGCATTGGCCAGTACTGTACAAACTCTTATCTTGGTAATATTTTGATCAAACTTTAGTATTTTGTAGGGATTTCATTGACAAATTTTCTATTTTAATAGATCTTACATATTCGTTATAACTAATATGACAGGCCGAATTAATATAAATGACTTTTAATATGAGCGCTTGCTGCGAACCAAGTTATACCAGCTGTATTTCGCCATGAAGCAATTCTCAACATTGAGCAATTATCGATAAGTGATAAATTCGAATCCTGAGTCTTTTACTAGTCTGTCTTTTTAGGGTTCCGTACCCAAAGGGTAAAAACGGGACCCTATTACTAAGACTTCGATGTCCGTCTGTCCGTCTGTCTGTCTGTCTGTCTGTCACCGGGCTGTATCTCATAAACCATGCTAGCTAGGCAGCTGAAATTTTCACAGATGATGTATTTCTGTTGCCGCTATAACAACAAATACTAAAAACTGAATAAAATAAATATTTAAGGGGCCCCCCTTAAATATTTATATCCCATACAACAAACTTGATTTTTAGGAGTTTTTTGCTCGCTATTAATAAAGGCAAGAGGAATGGGGCTCCCATACGGTACGGAACCCTTTGTGCGCGAGTCCTACTCACACTTGGCTGATTTTTATTTAAGTGTGTTTAGTGTGTATTGTTTATTTCAGTTACCGTCATATGGTTAAAAAAAACATACTAAGAAAACATGACATATAGTCTTCTAGCAAATATGTACAGAGCCACAGTTCCTAAGTAAAAGTAGTAAAAAAATGTCCGGAAGCCGTCACACCAACCTAGATATTTACATTAAATAATTCACAATCGAAGCCCGACGTCACCTAATCAGTGCTTGTAACCGAGCTCTTTGGCATCGCTCGGCGTCATGCTCCTTGCTCGGCGTTGTAGTCGGCTTGCAATGGCCTTACGACTAACTAAAAAGCCTGCCCACTACATAGCTTGGACAGAGTTTTGGCTCGGACACTTTTTTTGCACGATTGTGACTCTACACATATTTGCTCGAAGCATATAAAAATAAAAAATAGTAAAGGTGTACCGTAGCCAATTGCACACTGCAGTATCTCCGCAATACTACCGGCTTTTATGTATTTCTATGAAACATATTTCGTAGCTACATGCTTAGTTTGCCGCTATACTATCCTTTGTGTTGCCCGACAACACTGCTGTCTACTGTACCGTGCAGCCGGCTATAGAAGTTTACCTAAATATCTTGTGTTCGCAACTGAAAGTTCCTTATACTCTAAACTAGCAGCGCCCCGCGGTTTTACCCGCGTTGTGCCCGTTCCCGTGGGAATTTCGGGAATTTTTATACATATAAACCTTCCTCTTGAATCACTCTATCCATTAAAAAAAAACCGCATCAAAATCCGTTGCGCAGTTTTAAAGATTTAAGCATACAGACAAACAAACAAACAAACAAACGAAAATAGCGACTTTATTTTATACTATGTAAGGATAAGGAAGTATGATCTGCATTTGGACAGCGCAGTAGACTAGATATCTTTAGTACGCTCTGGTACTAAATACCTATGAGACCATGTTTTTAATGCCATAAATGTCACTGACATCATTCCCTTGACGGTCACTATGTACAGGATCAGTTATCAAGTAATTGAAGCATAAATCTTTCTCACAAAACACCCATTCATTCATCCGCCATAGAACGTCCACTGCTGGACATAGACCTCCGCCATAGATCTCTAAGACCGGTTGGTATCGGCTTGCATCCAGCGCAATCCCGCGGTGTCAATGAGGTCATCCGTCTACCTTGTGGGTGGACGTGGTCTCCACTCGAGAATAAATCGACCCCAGCGGTCATCGGTCCTCTGTGCTAAGTGCCTTGCTATTGTAACTTGTCAATCATCTGGGTTATGTTGGTAACTATGATTATTCTACGGATGTCCCCATTCCTGATTCGATCTCGCAAGAGTTAAGTTCCGTGAATGTTACCATTTATCATAGAGTTTAAGCACTGGCAACAATAGAGTTATTATCAAACATAAAACAATATCAAAGGTGGCGCGTAACATCTGGAAGCAACATGCTAAGCTGCTAAATTACTATGAAGACCGTATGTATCAAAGTTTGGAATGAAGTTACACGCCCGAGTTGCTAGCGTGGAGTACGAGCACAGTTAAATAAATGGCAGTGGGGTGTGTGCGCTTTAAATTAGTTCTATAACGTGGTAGAGATAGGCAAAGGAATGTTTTGACCGAATGAGATTTAGCCGGCTATAAATAAAATAATATGCATATCACAAATGAACAGAGTATTGATCCGTTGGATATGCTTTGCTTTTAGGGTTCCGTACCCAAAGGGTAAAAACGAGACCCTATTACTAAGACTCCACTGTCCGTCTGTATGTCTGTTTGTCTGTCACGAAACTGTATTTCATGAACTCTTATAGCTAGAACGCTGCAATTTTCACAAATGATGTATTTCTATTGCCGCTTTAACAAAAAATATAATAACTTGAACATTTAAAAGGGGCTCCCATACAGCAAAACTGAATTTTAGCCGTTTTTCGCTCGATATAAATAATGGTAACAGGTAGAAGCTTGAAATATTAACAGAATATTAAATTGTATATTCAATAATGAATCCATCCATCCATCCATCCATCCATCAGCCATAGGACGTCCACTGCTGGACATAGGCCTCCCCTATGAATCTCCAATAAGACCGGTTGGTAGCGGCTTGCATCCAGCGTGATCCTGCGGTCTTAATGAGGTCATCCGTCCACCTTGTAGGTGGACGTCCTACGCTGCGCTTGCCGGTACGTGGTCTCCACTCGAGAACTTTTCGACCCCATCGGTCATCAGTCCTCCGCGCTATGTGTCCTGCCCACTGCCATTTCAACTTGCCAATCCGCTGGGCTATGTCGGTGACTTTGGTTCTTCTGCGAATCTCCTCATTCCTGATTCGATCTCGCAGAGAGACTCCGAGCATAGCCCTCTCCATAGCTCGTTCAATAATGAATAGTTTAATTAAAATAAAATAAATATTTAAGGGAGGGCTCCCATACAGTACGGAACCCTTTCGTGCGCGAGTCCTACTCGTACTTGGTTGAATGTATTAAGTACTCAACAAGTTTCTCTGAAATAGGAGTAAAGCCCTATATCTAAGGTACGATTTTGAAGCTGACTGTACCCAGCAGCAACAGACTACGGTGTCGTGAGGCGAGATGTAAACAGCCACTGTGGAAAATGACGCATCGCAGGTATAAAATTTATTTCACAGGAATACAGAAATACACGACTTGTATATGTCGCATCGACAACGCCGTCTTCGACTGCTAAGCTAGAACTTCTTTCAGCTACAAAATTGTACCTTAACATGCAAGAGTGCCTTATTTACGCCAAACAGATATTTTTGCAATGTAATGCTAGTTGTAATTTAAGTATTGTTTATTTTACAAAAAACAGATAAATATGCTCTATTTGAATACCTACGAATCATAGAAACATTAATTAGCATATATATTTTTAAATATAACATACTAAAAAGATGCCCCTTAAATATTAAATAATAATTACTGAATTTATCGACTTAATTTAAGCATGAACCAAAAGTAACCGGCAAATAGTTTAGCTTCCCATTTTCCCATCTCTAATTGAAAAGTTTGCTTAGCTAAGCTAACACCAAGTCAAGCACGATGTAATGCAATCAAAAATTATGTAAACTAGCTTTTGAATGTTCATTTCTAGCTGAGTAGTTTTTTATAATTTCAAGTTAATATTTTAATCGGTACAGAGTAATAAAATTCATTGTACTTGTATAGGTATTGTAGTGTTAATATTGTCAGTGCTCAGGTTAATTATAGTGTTGTATAAAGAGGTAATTAGTTAAAATAGTTTTTTAAACTATGTGAACAACATGTACCTACCTATCTAAATACGTTAATTAACGTATCGGTCAGAAAAAAAGATTTACAGGTCAGAAATAAAATCGGAAGATAGTTATTTTTACAATAGTATGTAATTCTTTATTGCTCTAAGTTCAGAAAAGTATGCGTTGATGAAAAAAAATTGTTGATTTTCAAGGTCAATAGCTCCAATGTGGTAAAATAATTTGAAACCTATTTATTAGAAAATACGGGTGTTTTTCTAGACAACGGATATAATTATATTCTAGGAAATATTAAATATTTTACCCTTATCAATATTTATACACCTCATAACTAATTACACCATGGAACCAACTTTGAAAACGCGAATCAGCTGTTCAAAAGGTTGTAAAATACCTGTTATACCAAAGACCTTTTCAAATATAAATATGATAATAGGCATAATGAGTAAAAATATATTTTTTCCGTCAGATAGACTATCAAAAAATATTAGATACTTAAGCATTTTTTCGTTTGTCAATTACACAAAAATTGATGAAGATATAGCCTGTTAAAGTTCTAAGTGACGTCACAAATGTCATACAAATATACAAACTACGTGGCACTAGTAACGACACGAGCCCCCACTCCCAAACTTTGACTTTTATTGTTTGGTTAGCATAAGAAAAAATACGTGTTCAATATTTTTTGATAATCTAACACACGGACTAATTATAACAATGATTTTTTACCCAGTCCTCATGCCTATAATGATAATTTACATAAATAAGTCAAGTCCAGAAAAACCTGTAAACGTGGTCTGTACAGCGCGGTCGACTCGATTTCCATACATATTTTTCAAGCTCAATAAACATCCTATATATCAAGCTTACTTGTGTACAAACCTATCACGCGGCTATAAAAAATCAATAAGCAATAGAAATTGCGGGGAATGGATTGAGGTAAATCCTTCGTGAATTATTTGCGTGCTCGGCGTATTTTCATACGATTTTGGGGCTATTGCTGAAGCGATAAGATTAAAGAGGTAGGGTCGGACGGCAATCCGGTTAAATTATCCGGCTTTTTTTGAACCCTGCCTCTTAGGTTTGGTGGCAATATCGGTGACTTGACGGTTACATGGATTTTTTCTACGTAAGAGGTATGGGTTCGCGTCGTAGAAATTTTTGGATTTATCGGATTTAACACTAGTACAATGTTTCCATGGTTATTCCTAATCAGTGAGCATCCTTTTAGGGGCTTCTTCTGTACGTCAAAACTAACAACTCTTGTTTTGCGACCTTTACCAAAACCAAAAAAAAAAGAAATATATCATTCACCCGCGACAAAATGTATGGAACAGCAATTTTTTTTAATGAGTTTCGACAAAAGGCGGATCAAAAGTTAGTTTGTTAGTTTTGATGTACAGAATAAGCCCCTAAAAGGATGCTAATTGGTTAAGAATAACCCTGAATTTGGTAATACCTGCTGTTGTAATGGAAGTCAATTGATTGATATAATTATCCTACAAAAACATGTATTTTTTAGTACAAATTACCAATAACAACATGTTAAAACTATGTTCATAATTATAGACTGGTGTCAGAGGTTTCAAACCACCATGCTCTAACGATGATAAAAGGTTGAAAAAACCGGGATTTTTAATTTTGTAATCCGAGCCATGATAGAAATCCGTTGGAAAATGCCACCCGCAGTCAATGTTGCTTAACTTTGGTGATCGCTGAGAAACATCTAGTCAAGCTACACTACAAGTGTTAGAGGTCAATATTCACATTTTATAGTTAGTTTCGCGAACGGTAAGTAGGTAGATAGGCACATCGTCATTCTGGCGGGAGCGCAAGCTCCGTGGTGTGGCCCGAGCTGAGCTAGCGCTGTCGGGGCTACGGGCACGATTCAACACTCCTCCGCGGAGTGCGGAAACGTGCCCGCCAAGCGCAGTGGTGAAACATCCAGGTTTTGGTGGATATACCGTCCAGCAATGGGCGGGAACTCCCTCATAACCACCCGCCTGCTCTCGAGGCATGGTGGTATCCATAAAGGATTACGCCTGGTTAAAAAAAATGAGTATAGGTAGGATCCAGGTAGGTACAAACTTGCGATAGTAATTTTGCTAGTCAAACCATCTCAAACAAACTCGTAATTATCATCATCATCGCTTCATAATAAGATTTAATTTCTTCAAAACATTTTTTTGGGAAAATATATTCAAAGTCAAGTCAAAGTCAAAATTTCTTTATTCCGTAGACACAATACAGGCACTTGGAATCGTCTGGTAACAATATTTCAAAATTTTACCAAATTACATTTTTAATACAACTAAGTAAGCACACCCTTTAGATTTTACAAGATCAAGTATTAGGTACACAAACAATATATTTAATTTATACCAAAATAGAATATGAATCAAAAATAAAATTGTACCAGTATCATAAAAATAACAATGTCATTTTCAGTTTAAAAATGTCTATGAGTATGAAAAATAAAGAAATTATAATCACATATCAAAAAATTAAAAATATACATGTTACGTTATTCAGCAATAGCATCGTCAAAGTAAAACTAATGTTTATCACAGATAACAAATAATAGCATGCTAACAAATTATTCAGCAATAGCATCGTCAAAGTAAAAATAATATTAAGCTATCCTTGTAGAAAACATTATTGGTTAAATGTCACATTGGAAATAGAAAAAATGTTCTTGTCAGAGATGGCGTCTGCTAGTTTGTAATAGCTCTTTATCATAAGCTGATTTTTCACATAGTTTAAAATGTCAATTGAAAGTGATAGTCATGATAAATAGTGAAAGAGCGCTTGTCTTCCTTTTCCGTAACGTAAGTTGTACGATATTTCATTACTATACTCGTAGTTTTGTTTTAATCGTTTTCTAGATATATTTTTTTTATTTTTCAATCTGTTAGTGTTAAGATGTAGCATGTATTGTTTGCAAGTTAGGACTACATAGTGAAGGTAGACGTACTCGTAAGATATTATCTATAAAAATGTTTGTTAAGAAATCGACACATTTATACTGTAGTGTAGTTAAAATAATCGGCCAAGTACGAGTCGGACTCGCACACGGAGGGTTCCGTACAAATGGGAGCCCCCCTTAAATATTTATTTTATTTCAATTTTATTATTTATTATTGAAGTAAATATAAAACTAAATATTGTGTGAAAAGTTCAAGCATCTACCTGTTATCATAATTAATATATAGCGAAAAACGTCTAAAAATTCAGGTTTGTTGTATGGGAGCCGCCCTTTAATATTTATTTTATTCTCTTTTTAGTATTTGTTGTTATAGCGGCAACAGATATACATCACAGATGATGTATATCTGTTGCCGCTATAACATGAAATTCCAGCTTCCTAGCTATCATGGTTCATGAGATACAGCCCGGTGACAGACAGACAGACGGACGGACAGACGGACATCGAAGTCTTAGTAATAGTTTCCCTTTGGGTACGGAACCCTAAAAAAATTATGTGGGTTCCGTCTAGTCTCGTACAATTCAACTCTTTGAAATATACATGATGTTTCTCATCACTGTAGGTAATACTGTAATAACATACATCATAATGAAGAACTTTTGCTATAGGGCCAACTTAAAATTTGAAAACAACAACAACTGTTTCAAACAAAATTGCACTCGAGCAACTAGAAATCGATTAGACCTATGAAACAGCTGATTTATTTTTCTCGAATTCCCGTTTGGTTCCATAGTAACAGTTGTTCATTATGATGTACCTCATGTGTGGTCATAGTATTAATTTTTCACACCCCGTGTTATTTTGAAAAGGAAAACATCGTTAGGCATACTACGGAAATATTCGATGATGTATGTAAAGTCAACGACCTGCAACTGAGCAGCAAACCTGATGAATGTGAACCAATCTAGGGTAGGCCTATGTTGTGCAGTGGACTGATAAAATATTTATTCAGAGCACAGCTCCTCGGAATTTATAAATTATTTACTTATTCATCCAGACCACACTTTGTACTAAAATTAATATTTAACATTTATAACTTAAATCATAACTGAATTTACATTATTCATGATAGCGTTTTAGCTATTATGAATAACTAAAATAAATCCCAAAAGAAATTAAAATAAAACCGGTTGATTTCTGAACGAAAATAGGTTAACGTAGGAATTATTCTGGGATCGAGAAAATCCCAGTGATTCGCATGTTTTACGTTTTTTCGTTCAATTTCGGCAAACCACGATAAGATTCGGAGATTTACGAATGAAATACATTAAAATACAGAAATTGTAGGCGTGAATTTGTGTCGTGGTTGTTTTGAAGTTACTTTTATTGTGACCCTGATTATATTTAATGGGAAATAATATGTGTTAATACAACCTAAAACAAAGTTACCGACATAGCCCAGCGGATTGGCAAGTTGAAATGGCAATGAGCAGGGCACATAGCAAGGAGGACTGATGACCGATGGGGTCGTAAAGTTCTTGAGTGGAGACGACGTACCGGCAAGCGCAGCGTAGGACGTTCACCCACAAGGTGGACGGATGACCTCATCAAGACCGCAGGATCGCGCTGGATGCAAGCCGCTACCAACCGGTCTTATTGGAGATCGTTAGGGGAGGCCTATGTCCAGCAGTGGACGTCCTATGAAAAGAAGAAGAAGAAGACAACCTAAATTACTAACCCAATTGAAGTTAAGCAACGTTCGGTACGGTTAGTCTTCGGATGGGTAACCACGATGCCGTGGCTTAGATTACCAATTCTAAGTACCGATTGCTTTAACCGTTTAATTACGTCAGTGGTTTAAAAACTCTGACACTAGGTCTGGCCACCCAGCCTATACGAACTTATTCACTTAACTTATCTAACTTACTAAGCATTGTCATTAAGCATAGTAATGCTGCCAGCATGCTAGGCACGCTACTAACTGGCGGCTCTTTTTGGAGGATGATTTAATAAAATTACTATTAATGTATTAGCATTATAAGGCCGGTTGGAAGCTACCTGCATTCAACGCGTTCCTACGGTTTTAACATATATCATTTAGTCCACCTAGCCGGTAGACGTCCTGCGCTACGCTTGCTGGTACCTACGTGGTCTCCATTCCAGAACATTACGCTCCCATAATCTATTCGCTCTTCGAGCTATGTTACCGGCCCACTGCTATTTTAACTTGCCAATCCGCTGGTCTATGTAAGTAACTTTAGTTTTTTATTGCGTATAGGTTTGCGTTTGACTGTATACTGCCTGATGTTGAGCAGATGTGCGGTCTAGGGTGTAGCACGCTTACCTAGAAGATACCTATTTACTCGGGATTTGAAGACACCCACGTCGTACTTTAGCGGGAAGACAGACCCAGGCAAAGCGTTCCACATTCTGGCTGTTCGTATGAGGAATGAGGATTCGAATCGCTTGGTTCTAACGCGCGGAATGTCCACCATAAAAGGGTGGCGCTTTGGTCGCGTCTGTCTAGCCGTACGATAGAAAAAAAGCGTAAGTGGGACCAGATTGTGCAACTCCTGAGTGCACTCTCCGAAGTGTATCCGTAGTATGTAGTTCTTCTGCGGATCTTTCTGATCCGTATTCCTGATTCAATTTTGCAGAGAGACTTAGTATTTAGTATATAATATTGTATTTCGTTATATGTAGTTAATTAATGCCATGTTGGTCTAGTGGTAGTTACACTCGCCTATCATTCGTGAGGTCTTGGGTTCAAATCCCGGCCCCGTACCAATAGGTTTCTTTGGAACTTATGTACCGATTTTCACCCCATTGGCTTTTTAGTGAAGGAAATCATCGTAAAGCAACCTGCATACGTTCGTAGAAGAAATTCGAAGACGTATGTAAATCGAGCAACCCGCAGTGGTAGATAAGGCCAAATCACCCTTCGTGTGTAGGCCTACGTCTTGCAGTAGAATATTAAAAGGGCTGATACATTACAGTACAGTTAATATAAGCAAAAAAACAATGCTATCTCTACCTTAAATGCACTGTTAATCATTACTTTATTTAATTCCATTCTTTAACGATGGGGTAACCACAAACAATTGCTTTTCTTAAAACAAAATCTGAGTGATTTTCTCTCGTCTTGTTTATTACCGTGAAAAAACACCCAAAAGCAGGCCAACTCTGAAAGAAGCAAAATCTCCGTGCTTAGTAAAACTCGAGAACTCCGTTTTTGTCGTCTGTCCTTTTAAAAAGTTTTTCAATCAGGTAAAAGTGAATTATTACCATCACCAAGGAAAATTCGAGCGAAATACTAGCCTGGCCTTTTTAACTTATCTATTTCTTAGAAGATTACACTTACATTTTGTTTTGTTTTTGAAGGCGAATCTGGCTAGGTTATCCAGGAAAAATAATGGTTTTGGAACTCAATTATGTACAAACGAGTATACAGAGTTATCCAGAACTGGTGAACTAATCACAAATTAGATGATTTAGCCATCATTTTGAACAACTTTTACTGTGGGGACAACTCTGAATTCGAGAAAAAAAATCTGCTATTTCATAAATTTTGCCGATTCCGGGTAGCAATTTCCACGCTTCAATTCTAGCATTTCTGGGGACAGTGCTGTTGTATTTTTCAGAAAACTTGCGATTTTGTTGATTCTTGCTGATTTTTTTTATTTCGAATTCCAGGTGGGCCCCATAGTAAAAGTTGTTCATAATAATGGTCTGAATCACCTCCTTTCGGCTTAATAGAGGGCAATCAGATAACCCTGTATTATTATAGGTATAGTAGATATTGATGTGCAAAGTGTATCTTTTTAAAGACGTGGTGGCCTTGCGATGAGTAGTTGTGGCCCGATTGTCTTCGTATGTAACGTTATGTTTCTCAGTGGACTGGACAGTAAATAATTACCAACTTTGTTTATGAGTCAAAAAACAAACTTTTATAACGTTATGAGTGAGATAATATGAGGCCACATAATGTGTCATAGAGATATATAGGTCGCGGCATATAAGTCTAGCGCTGAGCGAAGTATGGCGGGGATGGCTGCGCATGAGTTTAGTATAGCGGTCAACATGCGCAGTTATCCCCTCCACAGAACCCGATAGACGATGTACAAGATGTTAAATTTTTCACACTTCTTAATTTAGCATTTTTAGGGTTCCGTACCCAAAGGGTAAAAACGGGACCCTATTACTAAGACTCCGCTGTCCGTTTGTCTGTCTATCACCAGGCTGTATCTCATGAACCGTGATAGCTAGACTGATATTTTCACAGATGATGTATTTCTATTCCCACTATAACAACAAATACTAAACACAGAATCAAATAAATATTTAAGGGGGGCTCCCATACAACAAACGTGATTTTCCAGGAGTTTTTTGCTCGCTAGAGGAAGGCTATGGGGACTCCAATACGGTACGTAACCTTTCGCGCGCGAGTCCCACTCACACTTAGCCGATTTTTTCAATAAGCCCTACAAAAGAAACACAAAGGACAAACTGATTTGTTAAAAATGACAATACACAGGTGGCGGCGGCATTGAAAAATCTCTCTATATGCTAATAAATTTACCCAGAATTGATTTGACGGCGAGTAAATGTTGCCACGGCACAAAAAGCCGGTGGAAAAACCAATTATCGTTGGCTTCTTACCTCCCTATCTTCAATAAACGAATTGGCTCCACGTAAATAAAGCCCGCTGTTTGTAGGAGACAGGGTTTTGTATGGCTGCTTTAGATTGAAGGTTTATTTTATACAAAAAAGTGATGAGGCGAGCAATTTCTCGCGTGATATTGCGTCATACTTTCTGATATGTAAAGTAGCGTAAGAAAAAATGTCGAACTATGACAATTGAAGATATTATTATGCGCCGAGCAGCAGTGAAATATCATCCTAAGTAAGATAAGTGTAAAAGCTGGCCCATACAGTGGCTGGAGCGGCAGATTTTGGAGGCGGTAAATTTCGAACCATTTATTTTAATTTTGACAAAACCAAAAGTTTAATTTGTGTACCTAAATATTATAAAGTCTACAAAAAAAAACAACATAATTATGATTTATTTTACTGTTTAGGATCAAAGTCTGATGTATAAGATTCCAAGCACGGAGTACTTACGAGCAGTACAACTACCTACCTACCTCTAAGTAGTATTTTCTATAAGCAGTAATTCCTAAAATAACTAGCCTTACCACAATAAGTACGTACTCCTATGAGTACGTTCAAATGTCAGTTTATTTCGGTATGGGTTGTGTTTTGTTTCGTGAATATTTTCTTTTATATTTACTCAAGCCCGATTCAAGGATCTTATGCTTATGCCCAATTGGATTTCGTTCTTAAAGGTCACGATTTTTGTATTTGATAATGGACTACGGCGCGGTAATAGGACTTGTCACAGTGCTTGAGTTCTATTGTTTGTTCTATCGTTTTTTTTGCCTACTTTGTGCTTCTTGTATTGTAAAGTATGTTTTGCAATGTAGCTTGGAGCATCTATCACATAGC
This sequence comes from Hypomecis atomaria, assembly GCA_964007245.1. Classification (NCBI taxonomy): domain Eukaryota; kingdom Metazoa; phylum Arthropoda; class Insecta; order Lepidoptera; family Geometridae; genus Hypomecis; species Hypomecis atomaria. The sequence continues at coordinate 2,989,073 of OZ023296.1, read as the reverse complement.
TTGTGGCGTCTATCACGTAGCTTGTAGCGTCTATCACGCATCTTATATATATAGTAAGTACGCATCTTATATAAACTTAAGTAAACTTAGTTTAACAAAAGGTTCTAGCAAACGTCATAATCATAGATAAATCACGTATTTGGCGTGCAAAGTTTAAACGAATGAAGGATTTAACTAATTACGAAACTGGCAAACTAAGCTTATAGGTACTAAGTCTCGTTTAGAATATGGAAAACAAGTATTTGAAAACTGTCGGTGTAGGCGTAATAGCATATAAAATATACCACTGGCCCCCGCTATGACCGTAGCAATACAAGAAAACTTGCTTTCTCTATCTACTTCAGTTCTATGGCAACCAACATCAATTCATACTTTATTTTCAGTCTTAAATGGATACAAAGCAGCGCAAAACTTTTTTGTCTCCATCGAAAAGTAGTTCGGCACAGTCATACTTCTTTGTTACCAATTCTGTAACCGCATTATAAAGTGAAAGGTCACTAGTACCATATTATTATTTATTCTTTGTTAGTACACAGTGCACACACAGTACCTACGTTTTAAAATTCTACAGATATATAGAAAAGAAAAACATTGGTCTAATAAAATCCAATGAGAATATTATCTAATACCTACCTATGTTGGTATAAGTCAGGTGGCTAGCCCTGAGCCGCCTTATCTTTTCTAAACCGTTTGAAGGCCTCTGACATTGCTATAAATATACTTACTCTGAAAGATTATTACATTTTTCATATTTAAAGCAAACCTTATTTCATTAAAATATTTTCTGTCGCAAATAGTTATGATTAATAACCTAGAATATCAAATACCTAAAAAATCATTCATCTCTAAATTGCTGTAAGCCGACAACCAAAATCTGTCATAATTAAGACATGAACCGAAAATATGGCGAGAAAATACTCCCGTAACATGGAGCTAGTCTCCGTGGAGTCATTAATCAAAATACTAAGTGAAAAAACGCATACTCGTACTTCTGCTTTGAAGAATAAACGCCTAGACAAGAAACTCGCAGCGGTTTAACATTTCTTAAATTTATTTCATGGCAAAAAGTGCGTTACACGTAGTTATTTCTTGCCTCATGTTAAAATCAGTTGTACCTTCAATGTACAAATTGTACAAGTAGATACCTACATCAGTTGTTATAAATAAAAATGATCGGCTAAGTGCGAGTTGGACTCGCGCACGAAAGGTTCCGTACCGAATGGAAGCCCCCATAATATATTTTACTTGAGTTTGTTTATTTTTGAAGGGAATATACAACTTAATATTCTGCGAATATTTCAAGCATCTTCCTATTGCCGTCATTGATATCAAGCAAAAAAACACGTTTCTTGTATGGTACCCCCCTTTAAATATAAATTTTACAGTTATTTATTTTTAAAATAAATACAACGAAATATTCTGTAAGTAAATATTTCAAGAATCTACCTGTCATCGTTGTTAATATCGAGCGAAAACGGCTAAAAATTCAGATTTGTTGTACCGGAGCCCCCCTTAAATATTTTTTATTTTATTTTAGCATTTGTTGTTATAGCGGCAACAGAAATACGTCATCTGTGAAAATTTAAACGTCCTATTTTTTTTAATTTCCCTATTCAATATAGCCTAACAATCACTATTAAAGTACAAAAAAAAACATAAATCAAACTGACATCTACCGAGTTCAAAATTTCTCAGTTCACTACCACACTACCACATTACCGTACAGTGCCACCAACTTTGCTGTATGTAACATGATGTTTGCTACATGCTATTTATGATATACCCGTACTCAATATTCATTATGTTTTGTCAAATTGTCACTTTGAATGACACTGGCCAATATTTTTTCTAGATATTGTTTTGTTTTGATTCTTGTCTGTATTTTAATTAATGTGACATTTTAAAATGTTCTTATATTGACTATGAAATTATTTAGGCAGATTTAATAACCTTATCATAACCGATTTTAAGTATAAGTAATGTGTCTACAAAATAAAGAGATTTTGACTTCAACAGACTTTGACCCGCATGCAGCACCCGATCACGAATGTGACGCATGTGCCGGCCATCGCTCTCCTCGATCATATTTAAGGGAAGAGAACGACCCGACACACGACGCCGCCTCAACAAGGAGCCTTCGATGGCGAGCATGAATGATCAGGGCATGTACGCAATGCAAACAGTCAGTTGGCAGTCCAACACTTATTTGTCCACGCTCAGCTACTAACTTTCAAGGGGCGTGCCGTGATTTTCACTTCATGTCGTAAATTTTTAGAGGTATTTACATAAAGAGTGTTAAACGATCGTCGACGAACATTAAAAGAAAATCGTGCAATGTAAAAGTGCCATTAGGATAGGAATAAGGTTTTTATTCCTTACACTGAATATTTGGGCCTACAGATGCTGGGAGAATGTTTGTCGTATGTCAAGATGACTAATTTTTTAGAAAAGGGTTGTAAGCATAGAGAGCGTACTGAAAGGTCCGATCATCGTTGTTAACAACTTTTACTACGAAGTCAATCCAAGTGATTGCCTGAATTTTGAATAATAAATTTTTATGGTGTTCATTTTTAGGGTTCTGTAGTAAAACGAGGAACCCTCATTTATAACTTCGTTGTGTCCGTCCTTCTGTCCGTCCGTCCATCCTAATAATACAAAGCCTTATTTATTAACTACTACATTTATGAATCAAATTGCATGAAATGTGGAGTTATGATAGTTTTAGTATAGACCTCAATTTAAAACAAGTAAAAAAAATTCCTTTGATGTATTTAAGGTTAAGGGGTAGCTACTAAATGTAAAGTGTGAATGAACATTTTTTGACTTTCAACTCTACTCCCCAATAATTTTAATTTAATTTATTATTCTCAAATTATATGTAATTTCTTAGTTTATAACAGACAAATGTAAGTAATATACGGAAAACAGACATTAAATTACAACAGTTTTCTAGATTTCGTTTTAGTATCACTAAAAATAGTAATTTCCGAAGAAAACGTATTTTCTTTTAAAAATAATATTCGCAAGAAACGAACCGTTACTTGTATTACTAATTAACTCTAAGCTAATATTAAGACTAACAATTTCAGAAGCCTTAAAAATAAACTGTATATAACACGATTGTAAAACAACTTTCAGGCATTTTAAACAATTTTCTCTATGAAGCGCGATGTTTTTTAAACCAATGAACCGAAAAATCGTTAAAAGTTTTAAAAGCAATTAATTGAATATTGAACTGTGACTATAAAAACTTTGGCTTGGCTGAATTTTTAGTAGTTTTAATAATTTCATATTTCAGTTGATGGATGAGTTTGAGATAAAAGGTTATTTATTTTTTTACGATAAAGGAGCTACGTGTTTATTAATGTTTTTCACTAGTTATTTTTAATTCCAAACCTAAACTTTAAAACGCACACAATCATCTTTTAGTTGATTTTGGAAACGAATGTATCAATTTTAATGGAATATAAAATTACTATTATATTACTATTATTTGCTCCCGGCGTCACCCGCGTTATAGTTTGATTTTAATGCTTTTTATTTTTTTGGGATATAAAGTAGCCCATGTCACTTTCGTCTCTCAAACTATGTCCATGTCAAAAATTAAGTCAAGCCGTTTCTCCGTTCATGCGTGAAAGAGGAACAAACCAACAAAAAGGATTTCGGATATTAGTAAGGAATTGAAATATAATATTTTTAGTAAGTTTACTGATTTTAGTTTGATTTCTCTGACTAGCAGCAGAAAGCGCAGCCCCGGTAGACCCTCACGGCCGGTTTTTTCACCGGAAAACGAACCGTCAATAAACAAGTGCCTACATTTTTCGCCGGATAGATGTCCGGTGCGTCAACACGCGTTCATTGTAATCCATACACCATCGCGAATCCAGTGAAAAAACGGTCCAGTTTTTCGGTGAAATAAGCCATCTTATAGGGACGTGACGATTTTTAGCAACATCTGGATGAGACTAGCACAGGACAGAGACAATAGGCGAAAGATGGTGGAGGCTTATGTCCTGCAGTGGGCTGAAATAACCTGATGATGATGATGGGCGAAATTTCAGAAAAAAACCCAACGTTGGATTTTCATTTTTAGGATTCCGTACCCAAAGGGTATAAACGGGACCCTATTAATAAGACTCCGTCTTCCGTCTGTTCGTCTGTCTGTCACCAGGCTATATCTCATGAACAGTGTTAGCTAGAACGTTTCAATTTTCACAAATGATGTATTTCTATTGCCGCTATAACAACAAATACTAAAAACAGAAAATGATAAATATTTTTGGGGGGCTCCCATTCAAAAAATCTGAATTTTGAGACGTTTTTCGTTCGATATTAATAACGGTGACAGGTAGATGTTCGAAATATTCACATAATATTTAAGTAAATATGCTCTATAAAAATAAATTAATTATTTAAAATAAAAAAAATAATTTAGGGGGCTCCCATACAAGTAGCGTGATATTTTTTGCTCGAAACAGGAAGATGTTTGAAATATTGAGCGGTATATTCCTTTAAAAATAACTAATAAATTAAAATAAAATACACGAAGGGGGGCTTCCATACGGTGAGGAATCCTTCATGTGCGAGTCCAGCTCGCACTCGGCCAGTTTTTATTTATGTAGCAAATGAAGCTCGGTTGTTTTCTAGTTCTCTTTAAATAGTACAAACAATCTACAAGCAACTAAGAAACAACCGAAACTAAGTTTTCACCCGCGGACCTTGGTCTGGATGCAACAGAACGGAACTCTGCACCAGATACGAAGAACAAAGTAAATTTAAACTTGGCAGCGGATCCGGGAATATCGGGAAATACTTTTCTACTATTTGAAGGTCTTTTCTCTTTAACTTTATTATTACTTTTTGAATGAACTTACGCGTCAGTGTGAACGAATACAAAGTAGTCGATCCGTCGTATAATTCAACCTTCGGCGAAAATAGGAAGGGGTGTTGTAGATTTTACGCGAAATTTTTAACTTAGGGGTTTCACTTCATAATGAGAGTTTTTTTTTTATTTCGGATAGGTTTGCGTTTGACTACACACTACCTGATGTTAAGCAGATATGCGGTCTAGGATGTAACACGCTTACCTAGAAGATGCCTATTTACTCGGAATTTGAAGACACCTACACTACATTGTACTTTAGTGGGAAGACATACCCAGGCAAAGCGTTCCACATTCTGGCAGTTAGTGGAGGTATTAAGCCGGAAACTCGTAAACGAGTTTCCTTTCATTTTGGAGTCTCATGAAATCAAAACGAAAAATGAAATATTATCAACGATTTTCTACGATTATTAACGATTATCTACGATTATCAATGATTTTCTACGATTATCAACGATTATCACTGATTTTCAAAGATTATCTACGATTATCAACGTTGTCCTGGGTTTATTTTTAGTCAAAGGTCGACTATTCTCATTGTTTTAATTATGTTAAAGTTAATGAAGATTGTACATCATAAAATTTACAAAATTATATGTTTTTAAATAATTCTCATCCGTTCAACCATTTTTAGGGTTCCGTACCCAAAGGGAAAAACGGGACCCTATTACTAAGACTTCGAAGTCCGTCTGTCCGTCTGTCACCGGGCTGTATCTCACGAACCATGATAGCTAGACAGCTGACATTTTCACAGATGATGTATTTCCGTTGCCGCTATAACAACAAATACTAAAAACAAAATATAATAAATATTTAAGGCGGGGATCCCATACAGCAAACCTGAATTTTAGACGTTTTTCGCTCTATATTAATAATGGTACCGGGTAGATGCTTGAAATTTTCCCATAATATTTAGTTTTATATTCCCTTTAATAATAAGTAATAAAATTACAATAAAATAAATATTTAATGGGGGCTCCCATACAGTACGGAACCCTCCGTGCGCGAGTCCGACTCGTACTTGGCCGATTATTGAGATAGAGGACAGAGAGCCCGCAGAGCTAAAAGCTGGTCACTAAAATTAGTTTTTCTCGATTATCGCGGTTTCTATAGTTCTAACTCAGTTAACATGTTCATAAAGATTGTAGAGCACAACATTAGCGACAAGTTAAGTTTTCTTACGCAAAAAATCTCATACGCTCAACCGTTTTTGAGATAGAGAGCAGAGAGCCTATAGCGCTAATGATAATACTTAATCGGAACCATCAACACCGATGTGTATTTGCTCCAATTTTCCGTTTGTCCGTCAGTAACGTCACAGAATCAATATCAGTCACAATGCGGTTGGTCGTGCGGTCAGTCCAGTTGATCGCTGCAACCGACATCTGGTGTTGGTTTAATGTTCACCGGTTTCGACAACTTGAGCTGTACTCACGGAAATACAGTGTTTGTGTGGTGGCTCACAAATTCGAGTTGTAGGTAAACGCTAATCTCGCGAAATGGGACATGTCTCAAACCGACTTCAAAGAAGGAGTTCCAAGACAAAAATTTAACATCCTACTGACGGTAAATACATAAATTTCCATATCTAACGTATACAATACATACACCTGCCGGCTCCCCTGAAAGACCAGCGCTGGTTGGTTCCTAACCAGCATACGCTGAGGTGGAGCTGGTTTGTGGCAGAAATATAAATTACTTTGGCATAGTTTTTAGTTTTAATATTTATTATGTTGTACTGTATGTTACGTGTTTTGTTCTGTTTTTTGTCACAATAAAAATTGTTGGGGTTTGTTCTGTATTTTTGTCACAACTAAAAAAATTGTCTATGTCTATATAGAATTCAGATTCAGATAATATGTTTATTGTTAAACTGTGTTATAATTTTCTCACAAATTTGAGTTGTAGGTAAACGCTAATCTCGCGAAATGGGACATGTCTCAAACCGACTTCAAAGAAGGAGTTCCAAGACAAAAATTCAACATCCTACTGATGGCAAATACATAAGATTCCATATCTAACGTAAACATACACCTGCCGGCTCCCCTGGAAGACCAGCGCTGGTTGGTTCCTAAACAGCATACGCTGAGGTGGAGCTGGTTTGTGGCAGAAATATAAATTACTTTGGCATAGTTATTTAGTTTTAATATTTATTATGTTGTACTGTATGGTAAGTGTTTTGTTCTGTATTTTTGTCACAATAAAAAATTGTCTATATAGAATTCAGATTTAGATAAGTATGTTTATTGTTAAACTCTGTTTTATAAAAAGGTCTTAATAATAGCTTATAGTACCAACAGTTTCGCCCATAATGGACATACAATAATATATGTTTAGTAGTCACAAAACATGTCAAAAATTTATACATTTACATATATTTCAGTTTAATGCACACTCAAATTTAATTTAATTTTTAGAATTTTACTTTAAATATATAACATTTACAAATAAACAGAAAATTACATGTTTGAGTGCAGTAGATTAAGAAAAAATGCCAGGTCGATGGTGCTAGTTGGGTTCACGCGCTCGAAATCGAAACTTGAAAAATTCTAATTCAGTCGAACTTATAGTGGTAGCGGGATACAGACGAAACAATACATGAGTGATTTCAAAACTTAACATGTATAATTTAAAACAATACATAAAAGAATACGAAACTCGAACTTATAACTTTCTAAGAATGATCATAGAAGCTACCGACTTTGAGTGCTAAGAACTAAGTAGTCTAATCTGTGAGTTTCCTAAAAGCTAAGTAAACGGGAAAGTTCATAAAAGCCAGATGTTCGTACTTGCTACCGCTGAATCAAAGAAGTTATAATTAATTCTTGTAGGAAGAATTGTGTTCCTTATTACACAAAACTTAGGTGAAAATCTTAAAATTCAATTCAAAGCCCAATCCTGATTGGAGCTCACTTACTCGTAACATCTCCGCGAGGATTAGGTTTTCCGCAACTTGTGGCTAACATCACATCCGCCATCATGTTTGATTCGGCATAATCTAGCACAAGACCGAAATAAGTGGCGTACAAGAAGATAAACCTATGCTCAGCAGTGGGCGATTATAGGCTGACGATGATGGTTATGATGATACTCTAAGACGTAGCGAAAAACCCTTACTTCTTTTAAAATTATAAATCCAAAAGTGTGTGTTGTTGGTTTGTTCCTCTTTCACGCAGCAACGGAGCAACGGATTGACTTGATTTTTGACATGGACATAGTTTTAAAGACGGAAAGTGATATAAGCTACTTTTTATCTAGGAAAAATAAAAGGTTCCTATGGGATAGCACTAAAAACAAAATATTACGCGGGCAGAGCAACGAGCTAAAGCTAGTAAGTAGTAGTAAATAAGATTAAATGTCAAGGCTCAAAATGTATTCATTGCCACATGTCCAGGACACGTCTCTGTCGGTCACAAAGCTCGCAAAAACGTTGTAAATACAATAAAATGGTTTTTATCATGAAAAAGGCGGTGAAAGTCTGGGGCGCACCCGCGACAACAATGGCCGTGTTTCCGGCAGGAAACGGAAGGTGGAGCAGACGTTTCAACGAATATCTTTGTTCACAACAATAATGTTGTTTGCTTACCTCCGTATTGTGACGGAGGAATTAGTTTTTTTCTCTTTTTGCGGCAACACGCAACTTTTGTCAGTTCCTTTTATGCGACTGTCTTTTTTAGGTGATATTAAGTGCTTTTAGCCGACTGTGTTGTAATGAGATGGTATTTTCTGGCGCAGCTGTGTTTTTTTTTTTTAAATTTTAAAATATTTCAGCAGCCTATTTTGTTTAGAGAGTAATATCAGCAGTGTGATTCTGTATGAAAACGTGCGGTGCGCGTAACGTGCTCAAAGTTAAGTTTTGTTTTTAAGATATTCGTGTGAAAAATTTTATAATTTGCATAACACAAGGTTTATATTCCGGGACAATAAGTAGCTATCACTTTCCGTCTTTCAAGCTATGATGTCCCTGCCAAAAATCAAGTAAATTCGTTGCTCTGCTGCTGAGTGATAGAAGAACAAACCAACAAATACATAATTGGATTTATAATATTTGTATCTGAGGAACGAGCTCATTGTAAGCCCCGGTTGTTTTAACCGTTTAGCCAAGTCAGAGGCCTTCAGGCGGCCTATAAACTCTGACACCAGAGCCAGCCACCCGGCCTATACGAACTTACTTACTTTAGTAAAGTTTTACCCAGTCAACAATTTTTTGCTGACGAAACAATTTATCAATTTTTATAAGTAACGTTCACGATAAAACAAAGTTAGCAGCACTAAGCCGCTAAGAACCGCCACCTATGACTTTAAAAATCACAAATTCAATTATTTAGATTCGACACCCGCTAGAAAGAATACCCGAAGAATTTCAAAGTAGGATTTCAAAAGAAACTGGAGCTACTTTAAAATTCTACGGAATCGGTTATACAACCGAGACAACTCCGAATCTCACGTACAAAGAGGTAAACGTGCATAGGGTTGCGTCGAACGCATACGGAATTGATGATAAAATTCCATGCGAGATTATATCTGATACGTCACAAGGAAAAATATATGCAGTTATGGCGGTGCAGACAAAGCGTATCGCTACATGTACAAATGATGTCATCATTTTTAGGGTTCCGTACCCAAAGGATAAAAACGGGACCCTATTACTAAGACTTCGATGTTCGTCTGTCCGTCTGTCTTTCTGTCGGGCTGTATCTCATGAACTGTTCTAGCTAGGTAGCTGACATTTTCACAGATGATGTATTTTTGCTGCCGCTATAACAACAAATAAAGACAGAGTAAAATAAATATTTAAGGGGGCCCCATACAACAAACGTAATTTTTTTGCCGTTTTTTGCTCCTTGTCAATAACGGCAAACAGCAACAGTTAGACGCTTGAAATGGGGCTAAGGAGATTCTCATAGGGTACGGAATTCTTCGTGCGCAAGTCCAACTCGCACTTTGCCAATTATTTTTAGGGTTCCGTACCCAAAGGGTAAAAACGGGACCCTATTACTAAGACACCGTTGTCCGTCTGTCTGTCTGTCATCAGGCTGTATCTCATAAACCGTTGTAGCTAGAAAGCTGAAATTTTCACAGATGATGTATTTCTGTTGACGCTATAACATCAAATAACATAACTAAAAACAGAATAAAATTAATATTTAAGGGGGGCTCCAATACAACAAACTTGATTTTTTAAACGTTTTTAGCTCGATGTTAATAATGGTATCAGGTAGATGCTTAAAATTTGCACAGAATATTAAGTTGTATATTCACTTCAATAATAAGTAATAAAATTAAAATAAATATTTAAGGGGGGCTCCCATACAGTACGGAACCCTCCGTGCGCGAGTCCGACTCGTACTTGGCCGATTATTATATTTAATCACACTGCTCTGGTACCTATTGATGATACCACAGATACTATTCTCAAGTTGTCGCATCATATTTATTTGCTTTTGCAAGTAAGTGCACACTCACCCCATACTCTTTGGAGTGAATGGAAATCGGCGGGAAAACAACACCACCCCAAGCGGAAAGGATTTTAATTTTCTTTCTAGAAGTTTTGGCTTCAGGGTTGCCGGATTAAGGAATCTCCAAATTCATTATTGTTTCATGGGCTTATGATTAAAATATTTCCCCGAAAACGTTTTATATTCGAGATTAATTTTGGATCGGTTATTCTGGTATTTTATTGGATTAAAAGAGGGGATTGCGGTAAATCTTATTTGATCCTAGAATTTTCCGTATAAGACCTGATACTCGTATATTCATACTATGTAATTTATTTAAAAAATGTTAATAGATATTTAAATTAATTTTACTTTTTAATTAAATGATTGTGTATTTACTAAACCAGTAAAATTAAATCTTATCTAAACAATTACCTACATTTTTTTTTTTTAATATTAGGTGACATCTTACACAGTCTCTGACCCCAAACTAAACAAAGCTTCTGATATGTCTGCCAGGGACTGAATTACTACATATACATATTTTTAATACATACTTATATAGATAGTACCTAAATAACAACCAGACACAGAGCAAACATCTATGTTCATCACATAAATAATGCTTGCCCTGGGTGAGGATCGAACCCACGCCTCTTTGATTCAGGAGTCAGGGTTACTAACCACTGAGCCGCCGAGGCTGTCACAATTATAGCAAAGTTTTTTGAGGAACTATTGTAAGCACGCTGAGCTGGTAAAAAAACAAAAACTGATAAGTAACTATCGATCCAATTAGTCAATTCTTTTAAACCATAATACGCTTCTGTTGAACACACACAAAATGTATCAAAAAACTTGCTACTTCTTTGGAAGTATCTGTCTGTATATTTGTTACAGTTTTACGAATTTTATTAGTTTGCGAGTACCTACATCAAATGAATATAATTTACTAGCTTTTGCCCGCGGCTTCGCCCGCGCTTACGTTGTAACCTATGACACTCACAAATAATGTAGCTTTCTATTGGTAAAAAAAAATCAAAATCGTTTTTGTAGATCCAGAGATTACCCCTTACAACCTCACAAACTTTACCTCTTTATTACATTATTATTAGTATAGTATAGAGTCCTATTTCATCTTCATTAAAAACGTGTCTTTTTTGCTTTTGCTACTTTTGTGCCGAACGAATGTTTTACAAAAAAAAAACTATCGTTAATTCTATACCTTACGTCACGTTTACAACATTTCATGCGGATGAGAACGCAGACCGCTATAAAAATTGCAACAACACATTTACATACCTAATCTGATGACCGATGGGGTCGAAAGTTCTCGAGTGGAGACCACGTACCGGCAAGCGCAGCGTAGAACGTCCACCCACAAGGTGGACGGATGACCTCATTAGGCCCTTGGATTGCGCTGGATGCAAGCCGCTTCCAACCGGTCTTGGAGATCCATAGGGGAGGCCTATGTCCAGCAGTGGAATTCTTATGGCTGATGGATGGATGGATTTACATACGTAATCACTTACAACATTTTCAACTCAGTATTGAGATAGCTACGTATTTTAGCAAACGCATTATATTCTCCATTCAGTTGCAAATAAAAAGTATCTTGACCCGAACCGGAGACAGCGTGAAATCGAATGAAAATGTTCATTCGATTAGATCACCCACATTGTGACTGAATTCTTTCCTCAGCTCGGTAATTGTATTAATCACCTCTCGCGGCTCCTCGCCTGAGAAATTGGCTCGCCGAGTGTTTTGTTTATTCCATTACATGAAGACGTTTTTTCATTCCACGCGGGTAATGTTGTCATGTCTAAAAATTGTCCCATTTTTTAAGGAATTGCCAAAATATATTGTAGGTAGTAGCACTCGGCTCGGGTATGAAAGGTTGTAATTTAATTAAATTTAGAGTGACGTGATATTTTGGGAGATTTTTTTAATTTATTATGAAACACCTGCGAACTCACAAATCGCCACTGCCAGCAAGGCAGATATTGTCTTATCTTTCAATGTTACAAAAAAAGTTGTTCAGCTCGTGAAGGATGGACAGTCATGATTTTGGTTAAAAGATTACTTAATTATTGTAAATTCACACATAATACGCTTAGTATCATACATAAATCATTAATTATACTGATAAAGTTAGGGCTTGAAATCTAAAAAGTCAGAAATAACCTATAAATCGATGACAAACCTTGTTATTGCAATTTTAAGAATATTGTAAAAATGGAATAGAATTATTTGAAATCTACGGCAAACACCAAAATGTCACGGTTCTTTTGATTTTGTTACATATCAACATAATTTTGCGAATGAATACAGAAAAATGTATAATACACAAGAAATATTAATAAAATCGGAGCAAACTGTCAAATGATAACTATGGTTAGAGACCTTTTTGTTGCGTATAATTCTTGTAAAATGAAATTAATTTAAAAAAAAATTTAATTTTATTTTACAAGTATTGTAAGTTCGGGTGGCATTTTGCAAGTTAAATTTGACCAACTACCCGGTTTCTGATTGAGCGTTACGTGCCCTAAGTTAAAGTTTATTATCAAAGAATCGGCGTAAAAAAATTTTACTTTAAAAGTTTTTTTCCTATCCAAAATACCTTATATACTTAAGCACATTGCGTTACGATATTATTATGTGATCTCAAGATAGCAGGAGTGCGCTGGATGCAGGCCGCTTCCGACTGATCTTAATGGAGGCCTATCTCCAGCAATGGACCTCCTTTAGCTGAAAAAACGACACAGAACGACGTCGATTTACAAAATTCGGGCTTTGACCTGCGCTGGTATAGTGGGCATATGCATTTTGCCCGCGGCTTCGCTCGCATGATATTTCGAGGCCCTAGCTTAGCACCGTTAATAAAAGAGGTGGAAAAAAAAAAAAAAAAAATAAATCGATTTGACATTTGTTCGACTCGACAGTTCTTTTTTGACATTTCTTGGAGCGCACGCTAGAATAGCTCGCAGATGTCAGAATTTTTCCTACTTACTTAACACTTATTGTTATAATACGGAAAATTTACGCAATATCATTATAATTTACAGCCTATGTATATAAGCTATATAATTGCAAAGTCTCATTTCAATCCGTTCAGTAGTTTTTGCGTGAAAGAGTAACAAACATCCATCCATCCATCCATTCTTACAAACTTCCACGTATATAATATTAGTTGGATGAACTCATACGTTTCTCACAAGTTTTGATAAAAATATCTCGATTTCGCGCTATTTCCCTCACCCTATGTTTAAGGCCGGGACAAAGGAAAATAAGCATATTGATTTCCCTGACATTTTCAACACGTCTTACGCTTTCGTATGTAAAGGGAACACTCAAAATATATTAAAGCAATCGGAAATCGACACCGACGGAGAGCGTCGAAATACATTGAGAGTACGAAAGTGCTATTTAAGAAAGTACACGATTTCTTCATTTGTACTGAAAATCTGGAGACGAGAAAACGAATCGAATAAGCTTCAGCCTGTTAAAATTTCATCAGTTTCAGTAGGCACAAAAATAGGCATCGTAAATTATAAAAAAAACACTTCACACCAACGCCTTATCGGTGAAAAAAAACATAATGAGGCTGCCTGCAATAGTCTCTACAAGCAATTCGATGGCGTATGTGAATCCACCAACCCACACCAGACTAGAGCGGTGGATATGGCCCAAACACTGTAGTAATAGTACCTAGGTTATGGTCATTTTCAGTTGGCATTTTAATAGCCCGACGATCGTGTTATATCCGCCACGCTGACACAGTGCAGGTTGGTGGATTACGCGATCGAATTTCTTCCAAGTATGTTAGCATATAGGGTCACATTTTTTTTTTCTTTACGATGTTTTATTTGTTTTACTTAATTCATAATGGTTGAATATTATTTGTGCTATACGTTTGACGTAGATGTAATGTCAAATTTATGATCTTTTTAAATAACAGAACCTTCTAATCATGATAAACAATAGTTAATTTTGTAAGTAAAAAACTAAAGTGCTAGTGCAAATTTTCATGAGTAATTCATCAGTGTTATATTTATTTTTCTGTTTCCATGTAAAATATTTTTTTATTTTAAAATTTTATTTTATTTTTATATTATAAAAAGGCTCCATTCAAATAATCTTCAAAACAGAATGTCAGCAATTTTTTATTTTCGAAATTTTCCTTTTCGAACAACAGGTGCAAGATTGATACATAAAATATCTCGTTTATCAAAAAAAAAACAACCTCAAAACTCTCCCGATTGCCTACAAGTCGGATTATCTAACTCAGATGTCTCGTTATTGACACCAAGGAAGTAAAAGCAAATAGTATTTTCCCTTTGCGACGACTCGAAATAAAACAGGCCAAGTGTGAATCGTGTCATCGAATCATGAATAAAGAGACCTGTAGACGAACCATTAAATGAAGCAGCTATGCCTGTGTACTCAAAAACATTTGGTTGATAGGATAGAAAAGTTGTTGAATAGATATGTATTGGCAAACGCAACGTAGATCATGTACCATAAAAATTAAATACAAAAACCAAACATTTTTTTTAACGCGAATAAGGCCGCGCTTCACCACCAACTCGCCTGATCGTAAGCGACGTTGTGGTCGAAGATGAAGCAAGCAGACCTAGTATATATATACTTTGATCTTGAAAAGCTATAGATTATATCTCTTAAGAAACAGGAATTCATCAACATTGCAAGAATACAATAGTTGGAAGCCGTTTTCCACCTATCTTATAGAAAATCTATGGGGAAGGTTTATGCCCAGTAGAGGACGTCCTACGTTTAATTTGCTGAAGTGTGAATCTGGTAGAGCGTTTCGAGCTTCCAGTATAAAAATGTAAGTAGTTCAATACTTCGACTAATAATTTAGGGATAAAAGCTTTTAGAATTGTAAAAACGGTGTGGGAAACTGCCAAGGACGCGTTAGAAGAGGCTAGAGAAGCTTCCAAATAGTGCAAAGCTTGCTTTTTTCATTACTTTAGAGTTAAGGTAAATACTTTGAGATTCATTTGCCGTATATGGAGTATTTATGACGGATTACTGACATATGTCACACCGCTTTTAATCGGTTAAAAGTTGAAAGAAAGAAGAAGAAAGAACAAAACTAAATGGTGAATGTAAATAATATGTGAGATAATAATATTCAAACCACTTGAATCGAAATCTTTAGCCGTTTACGTTTTATGCTAACCAAAATCTGGTACATCAAATCTTACGACGATTTGCTAGTAGGTATGTATTCTGTCAGATATTTTTACATTATCATATGAACTCTGACACATAACAGTTCTTTTAGACTATATTGTAAGAATCATAATTATCCACGTGATTTGTGCATCGTACGTACATGCACAAAACACATTGGATCTGTCGCCCCGAATGGGTTTTTCGGATGGGTTTTGTATTTCTATTCACGGAACTCCAAAAATGATACACCAGTCAAAGAGAAAATGCAAATTCGATCTCCCCGTACTGTGACATTCTATTAAACGTGTAGTAGAAACACATTTGCTTCGCGCGAGGAAATTGGTTCAACAGCTTATCTTGGGGAAAAACCTATTTTGTATGTTTCTGGGCTTTCGCGTATAATTTAATGTGACTTTTACGGAGTACCGTGTGTATAGAATAAGTCATTTGATGTATCGTGTTATCTTCAAATTGGATGACGTGTCAGATACACAGTTGTTATTGAAACGATAAATAATGTTCCGGGTGCTTTGAGTTTTTGTAAAAATATCGGAAAATATTCAATATTTTATCTATCAAGGTAGAACATTGATTGTGCGGTTTTTTGACTGATTGACTATTTTACTTCATGACGATACTCGTAAAAGAAAACAGAAAGAAATGTCGTGAATACAATACTTACGACGAATATTTTCATCATCATACAACAATTTAGTTTGGTTTTCAAAATGCATAGGTATTCTTTGATAATAATAGAAAAAGACATCAAAATAAATCACGTGATATCCACAAGCATTTATGACAATAAAACATTTTTTTTTATTCTGAATAGGTTTGCGTTTGACCACATACTGCCTGATGTTGAGAAGATAAGCGGTCTAGGTTGTAGCACGCTTACCTAGAAGATACCTATTTACTCGAGATTTTGAAGACAACATTTCTGATTCGTACTGCCAGGGAATGGAATAGTCTGCCAGCTTTCCTGTTTCCTGAGAGATATGCACTAAATCTTTTCAAGGTCAAAGTGAATAGGTATTTTCTAAGTCTGCGTGCTTTATCTTCGACCACACCGTCGCTTACCATCCAGCAAGTTGGTGTACAAATGCGGACTTATTCGCATTAAAAAAAGCGACCTCAATGTTATTGTGCCTATCCTAACAATTTCCAAATATATCAATTATAATAAAAAATAAAAATCGGCTAAGAGCGAGTCGGACTCGCGCACGAAGGGTTCCGTACCTTATGGGAGCCCCATTCCTCTTGCTGTTATTAATAGCAAGCAAAAAAACTCCTAAAAATCACGTTTGTTGTATGGGAGCCCCCCTTAAATATTTATTTTTTTCTGTTTTTAGTATTTGTTTTCATAGCGGCAGCATAAATACATCATCTGTGAAAATTTCAGCTGCCTTGCTATCACGGTTCATGTGATACAACCCGGTGACAGACAGACAGACAGACATCGAAGTCTTAGTAATAGGGTCCCGTTTTTACCCTTTGGGTACGGAACCCAAAAACAACACAAAAAGTTAAAGTTTTATCTTACTTACCATATTGCCAATGAAGTATTTCTATCCAAATTGAACGAGCTATTCGCAGACAGGCTGTAATTTGACCGTTACGTAGGCTAGTAATTTGGGAGAGCAGAGAGATAGTCCAGTCTATACCGTGTCAGATTCAGGCCAGTTAGCTGTGTGCTATAAAGAGTCATATTATGTTTTCTGGGATAGTAATTTGGATAATGCATTCGAATGGATTATGATGTCGATGCTTTTGACTGGATCTTTAGGAAAATAATGAAATCTATTTCCCCTCTAGGTGAACACTCACAGGACAAGTAGGAAGACGCCACATTACCACCCCTACACTGTCGATTTTCCTTCGAAACGTACGAAGCAGTTTGACTCAACATTTCTGATACATACCGCCAGGGAATAGAACAGTCTTCCTGATTTCCTGTTTCCTAAGAGATATAATCTAAAGCTTTTCAAGGTCAGAGTAAATATAGGTATTATAGGTCTGCGTGCTTCATCTTCGACCACAACGTCGCTTACCATCGGGCGAGTTGGTGATCAAGCGCGGACTTAGGTACTCGTGATAAAAAAAACACCTGTAAAGATGATATTTAATACTTGCAAGGCATTGAATTGATATTAATAGCCTGAAATTTATTGCACGATATGTCCTTCATTTGTCATCATATGGAGAACGCGTACTTCTCCATATGATGACAAATGAAGGACTAATTATTTTTCGAAAAAATCGAACCACTTACTTCCACCGTGTACAGATTTAGAATAATTTGGACGAATCGATGTGATACCCTTGACACTTACAGACAAAAGTCCTAGGTGGACGTCCTACGCTGCGCTTGCCGGCACGTGGTCTCCACTCGAGTACTTTACGACCCCATCGGTCATTAATCCGACGAGCTATGTGCCCTGCCCACTAGGCAATGTCGGTAACTTTGGTTCTTCTACGTACTTCCTCATTCCTGATTCGATCTCGCAGAGAGACTCCGAGCTTAGCCCTATCCATAGCTCTTTGTCGTCATAAATGTACATAAACAGTCCTTATAGTAGGTATTCTATTGACGACAAACATCAGCAGTACAGACGTCTTTCTGCTCTATCTATGTCCCGTATTTGCCCCTTATGGGCTCAAAATGGTCAGGATTCTCGGCGCGAGCCATTTGGGCGGCAAGCACACTGTAAAGGCGTCATTAATGACATTGTGGTATTTGGGACACGCACTTACGTACCGTACTATGAGGACCCTGGGTCAAGGTTCGATATATCGGCACGAGGGATGTGTAGATGTTTTGTCATTTTTGTCTGTGTGATAAAGATTACAAGTTTTGTATACTAAGCGGATGTGAAGTTAGCCGCAGATGACACTTCGCCGTGATTCGCTAATTATTGCGCATGTGTGCACAATACCGCCACAAGTGACGAAGTGTTGAGCACGGGCGTAGGGAGCGCGCGGGAGGCATCAAGTTGGCGGGCGGGTGTGCCCCGGCGTCTCGTTTCTCTGGCTGCCGCGCATGCCTAACTGTCGGGTTTTGCGCAGCGCTCTGCGCTTAACTTCCCATCTGCCGATTTGTGTGGCGCTTAGTAGGTATTTCTATTTGTTGATGCCAATATTTTTTGCCGTGGGGTGCCGGCAGAGTAGAATAGCACCCCCCTCTAGTACCAGGTGTCGTAGGAACCGACTGAGGTACAGCGGAACCGACTAATGGCGGTATAACCATTCAAATAAAAACGTAGCTAAAATGGCACAGGGCAGGGATGGGGAGCAGCATCCCTGTCGCGAAGCTACGTTTCTGCGATCGCCACCACGCCTGCCCAGCGCGGCGATTATGGGCAAAAACCCCGATATGGAAAAACCAAATAGACCAGGCCCCCAGTCCCCAGCAGCTCCGCTAGCCCGGGGCTACGGTAGC
The DNA here is from genome assembly GCA_964007245.1 of Hypomecis atomaria. Taxonomy (NCBI): domain Eukaryota; kingdom Metazoa; phylum Arthropoda; class Insecta; order Lepidoptera; family Geometridae; genus Hypomecis; species Hypomecis atomaria. The sequence continues at coordinate 2,970,118 of OZ023296.1, read as the reverse complement.
GGCCCCGGTAACGGCGGAGAAGGGGGTGCTAAGAATCGCTGGCAGACGCCCGGCTACCACTCCCGTAAACGACGACTGGCCCTGGTAACACACAACGTGCGCACGTTGAGGACTGACGAGAAGATTGCTGAGCTGGAAGAAGAGTTGAGTAGGTTGCGTTGGGATATTGTGGGGTTGTCTGAAGTCCGTAGAGAGGGGGAGGACACGATAACCTTAAATTCCGGCAACCTGCTTTACTACCGGGAAGGTGACCAACGGTCCCAAGGTGGTGTTGGCTTTCTCGTTCACAAGTCCCTCACCAACAACATTATTACCATCGAAAGTGTGTCGAGCAGGGTGGTATACCTAATACTCAGAATATCCAAGAGGTATTCGCTGAAGGTCATTCAGGTATACGCACCGACATCGTCACACCCAGATGATGAGGTGGAGACTATGTATGAGGACGTAAGTCGGGCCATTCATATGTCTAAGACCCACTTCACTGTTGTTATGGGGGACTTCAACGCAAAGTTGGGTAGAAAAAACGACGATGAGCTGAGGGTGGGGCAATTTGGATATGGGCAACGGAACCCTAGGGGCCAGAGGCTGGCTGACTTTCTGGAGAGAGAGGAACTCTTTATGATGAACTCTTTCTTCCAGAAGCCGCCTCACAGGAAATGGACCTGGATGAGCCCTGATGGTTCCACGAAAAACGAGATAGACTTCATCATGACCACCGAGAGACGAATATTTAATGATGTCTCCGTGATCCACAGGGTGAAAACCGGCAGCGATCACAGAATTGTACGAGGCACATTAGATATTAATGTTAAGCTCGAAAGGTCCCGCCTGATGAAGTCCACACTCCGACCTACTCGTGAACATATCCAAAACCCCGAGGACTTTCAGCTCGAGCTCTCGAATCGTTTTTCTTGCCTAGAGAACCTTGCGTCGGTGGACGAGATCAACAACGGGCTCGTAGAAACTGTCCAAACGGTGGGTGCTAAGTTCTTTAGACCCCGCCGTTCAAATAAACCGCAGAAATTCTCCGATCACACTGTAAATCTCATGGCCGAACGACGCTCGCTAAGATTGCAGTCTTCCGATGATGCAAAGTCATATAGACGTCTCAATAGACAAATTTCGAAATCCTTGCGGCACGACATCCGTCTTTTTAATACTAAACATATTAAAAAGACAATAGAGCGGAACAAAGGCTCCAAAGTGTTCGCAAGAGATTTGTCTATTGGACAAAGCCAATTGACAAAGCTGAAGAGAGAAGATGGAAGTTTAGCGTCGACCAAGGCAGAGGTATTAGAGGAGATCGAAAGGTTCTATGGACAGTTATACGCTTCGGTCGCTAAGCCTGTTAGCAGCGCGGCCAAAGATCCAAGAGCCAAGCTGACCCGACACTTCACCGAAGATATCCCAGACATCAGCCTATACGAGATTAGAATGGCCCTGAATCAGCTTAAGAACAACAAGGCGCCGGGTGATGACGGTATCACATCAGAGCTCCTGAGAGCGGGTGGAACACCGGTACTAAAAGTCCTCCAGAAGCTTTTTAACACCGTCGTCCTCGAGGGCATCACGCCAGAAGCATGGAACAGAAGCGTGGTGGTGTTGTTTTTCAAGAAAGGTGACAACACCTTATTGAAGAACTACAGACCCATCTCGCTTCTGAGCCATGTTTATAAGCTGTTTTCAAGGGTCATTACGAATCGTCTCGAGCGCAGGCTTGATGACTTCCAGCCTTCCGAACAAGCCGGTTCCCGAAAGGGCTTTAGTACCATGGACCACATTCATACGCTACGGCAGGTTATACAGAAGACCGAAGAGTATAACTTGCCACTTTGCTTAGCGTTTGGACTATGAGAAAGCCTTTGATTCGGTCGAGACTTGGGCTGTGCTCGAGTCTCTCCAACGATGCCGTATTGACTATCGGTACATCGAAGTGTTGAAGTGCTTGTATAATAACGCCACTATGTCGGTCCGAGTACAGGAAGAGAGCTCCAAGGCGATCCCTTTAAAAAGAGGCGTAAGACAGGGAGACGTAATTTCTCCGAAACTGTTTACGGCTACTTTGGAGAACGCCTTCAAGCTCCTGGAATGGAAAGGATTCGGCATCAATGTCAATGGCGAATACCTCACTCACCTTCGGTTTGCCGACGATATAGTAGTCATGGCAAAATCGATGGAAGAGCTCAGCACGATGCTCGAAGGCCTCAATCGGGTTTCTCAACAGGTGGGTCTTAAGATGAACATGGACAAGACGAAAGTTATATGTAATTCCCATGTTGTACCCACCCCGATCTCTGTTGGGAACTCGGTTCTTGAAGTCGTTGACTCGTACGTCTACCTAGGACAAGTAGTCCAGTTAGGTAGGTCCGACTTCAAGAAAGAGGCAAATCGCCGAATCCAACTTGGCTGGGCAGCGTTCGGAAAATTGCGTAGCGTCTTCTCGTCCGACATACCTCAGTGCCTTAAGTCGAAAGTTTTCGACCAGTGTGTGTTGCCAGTGATGACTTATGGCACAGAAACGTGGTCTCTCACTATGGGCCTTATTGGTAAGCTCCAAGTAGCCCAACGAGCTATGGAGAGGGCTATGCTCGGAGTCTCTCTGCGAGATCGAATCAGAAATGAGGAGATCCGTAGAAGAACCAAAGTTACCGACATAGCCCAACGGATTGGCAAGTTGAAATGGCAATGGGCAGGGCACATAGCGCGGAGGACTGATGACCGATGGGGTCGAAAAGTTCTCGAGTGGAGACCACGTACCGGCAAGCGCAGCGTAGGACGTCCACCCACAAGGTGGACGGATGACCTCATTAAGACCGCAGGATCGCGCTGGATGCAAGCCGCTTCCAACCGGTCTTATTGGAGATCCATAGGGGAGGCCTATGTCCAGCAGTGGACTTCTTATGGCTGATGGATGGATGGAATATTTTTTGATACAATTAGAAGATAAAAAAAATTATTTTGTAATCGTTATATTTAAGGTATTTATGTTAAACGTACAACTGTTAGTCACAAGATTTCTTTATAGATTTTCCATGGTATCAGTTGGAAGCAGCTTGCTACTCGCGCCGCAAAAACGTGTGATTCAGTACATTTGTCTCTTTACTGTACTTCGGACAAATATCTATAGAGTCACAATCGTGCAAAAAAAGTGTCCGAGGCAAAACTCTGCCAAGCTATGTAGTGGGCAGGCTTTTTAGTTAGTCGTAAGGCGATTGCATGCCGACTACAACGCCGCGCGATACCAAAGTGCTCGGTTACAAGCACTAATTAGGTGTTATAACGTCGAGATTCGAAAAAATGGGTCATTGTGAATTATTTAATGAAAATATCTAAGTCGGTATGTATGACAGCGCTCGGACATTTTTTTCACTACTTTCACTTAGGGAATGTGTCTCTGTATATATTTGCTCGAATTAAGCTTCTGTATTACTTTTTTTTATTTTTAACTAGCTGTACCCTGCGCGCGTTGCGCCACCAACTGTGGCACCATCTGTTGAAAATTGGTCGCACCAACTCAGAAACTTTCTTTGGCTCATGCACAACAACTTTGCTTTAGATCATCACATGATCAAATGCATAGTTGATACGGTTCTATAAAGGACATACAACACTCATTCATTTAAATATACTTATGGATACAACTAACAAGTACAATGAACATGAACCTCATTGCACATTAAGACTGTGATTTGAAAAAAAAAATCACTAAATGTCATGCAGAATCAGCACTCAAAACAAATAAATCTGGAGACATTTTTACTCATTTCAGTAATATTCCTTTCATGTTTTACGATTAGAATGTTTTTATCACTTTACAAGTTAATCTTTTCTTTTGTTGCCATTTCAATATATTTATGGCAACAAAAGAAAAGGTTTTCACAGTTCAAATGAATAAAAATAGCTTTTCTTTAAAAAATATATGTTATAAGTATGTATACGAAAATTCGTAGAAGAACCAATGTTACCGACATAGCCCAGCGGATTTGCAAGTGGCAGTGGGCAGGGCACATAGCTCGGAGCATTGATGACTGATGGGGTTGAAAAGTTCTTGATTGGAGACCGCGTACCGGCAAGCGCAGCGTAGTACATCCACCTACAAGGTGGACTGATTACCTCATTAAAACTGCAGGATCGCACTGAATACAAGTCGCTACCAACCGGCCTTATTGGAGATCTTTAGGGGAGATCTATGTCCAGCAGTGGATGTCCTATGGCTGAAACGAAGACGACGATACGAAAATATTTTTAAACATTTTTTTCTCACATATCCCAACCTTCCTTCCTAACTTTTTCAGACGCTCTTCTGACACACTAAATAAAGAATGACAAGCCTAAGACACATACACGTTTTTCTCCACAACCCAGAATAACAGATGCAAAAAACGTGTGACCTCGGAATCCTCTCAAAAGGAAAGACACCCCTTCTGACTAAGCAGCCTTTTATCACCAATCGCAGTAACAATTTGATAAAACCCCCCACCATTATAATTAACATCCAACCATAAAGCGAAATTTAGGTTTGGACCAAACTTTATAGTGCAATTGACGTCGCCTAGACCGTAAAGGTAGCCCTAACGTTTTATGACTTTGACTAAATAAATACACTGTAGGGTCCTTTTACTGCTAGTGCCTTACTTAATTAATTTAATGGGGACAACCCTGCCTTTCGTGATAATATCAATTTAAGGGGAGAAACACTACTGACTTCGCCGTAAGCCTGATGCGGTTCTGCTGTAATATCCAAGACCTTTGCGCTATGTATTTCAATTTCAGTACATAACATCGCGCAGTTACCGATAGTTACCGATATCGACTTCTTTTTTCTCAAAATGCCTTTTTAATTTGTTAATAATATTAGATTATTATTATTAGCGGGATTTGGCTATAGAACGCGATAAATGGAAGAAAGTGGGGGAGACCTTTGCCCAGAAGCGGGACAGCATAGGTTGAGAAAAAAAAATTAAACTTAAGCCGCGTGTATATATTATCCTTGATTGAAAAATATATATATGTCGGGGACTAAGACTAATCGTGTAAAGCACCCGCCATCGCTATTTGTGGGCCATCCATCGGTACGGCTTGCCGGCGGTCTCCAGTTGTCCATCTCACCAAATAAACACTCTGTACTACTGCGACGGGTGGTTTTATTGACCTAGTACCACTTGGTAATCAATTTAACGAGAATTTTCGAGGATGAAAATGGATTTTAAAGCTAATGGATTGGCACGGGAGCAGTCCGCCTTGCGTGCGGAATGGCATGACGTTTCTCGCCCATCTGTCAAATCATTTCATTCCGACACAAGCCTGCAGTGTTGCCACGTGCGACCCCATTCGGGTGATACCCACTTTAAAATCATCACTGTTGCTTTTAACTAAAACCAACTATGCTGTTTCACTCCGTCACGGCCATCCTGCATCTTCATACGTCCTCGTATGGTTTTTTTTTATTTCTTGGCAAAACAAGTAACTTATGCGTTAGTTAGCAACCACACTAGTTGTAACTATGTGGGGTGGTTTCCTATTTTCTTTGATTGTCACACAGAGTTACAACACGGAGCTACCACAAGGACTTACCACACGGATTTACCACACGGAGTTACCACACGAAGATACCACACGAAGATACCACACGAAGATACTACACGGAGATACCACACGGAGACACCATAAGAAGATACCACACGAAGATACCACACGAAGATACCACACGAAGATACCACACGAAGATACCACACGAAGATACCACACGAAGATACCACACGAAGATACCACACGAAGATACCACACGAAGATACCACACGAAGATACCACACGAAGATACCACACGAAGATACCACACGAAGATACCACACGAAGATACCACACGAAGATACCACACGAAGATACCACACGAAGATACCACACGAAGATACCACACGAAGATACCACACGAAGATACCACACGAAGATACTACACGGAGATACCACACGGAGTTACTACAAGAAATTGCCAACCCAAAGATACCATACGGAGATACCATACGGAGTTACCACACGGAGATACCACACGGAGTTACCACAGAGAGATACCACACGGAGATACCACAAGGAGATACCACACGGAAATACCACACGGAGATACCACACAAGCTTTTCACACAGAGTTAATTCTCACGTAGATTTAAGTATTGCACCGAATTTGCACACAAACTTGCTACACAGGATTGTCACACAGAGTTGCCACACCGGGTTACCACTAAGAGTTACGAGTACCATACAGATTTTCCATACAGAGCTACTTCACCACACAGAGCTGCCACACAGTTACAACACAGAGAGCTTTCACACAGGCTTTTCACACAGACATTTCACACAGAGTTACCACACAGACTTGTTACGTGGAGTTGTCACACAGGCTTGTTGCACGGAGTTGCCACACAGGCTTGCCACACAGGCTTGTTACACGGAGTTGCCACACAGGCTCGCCACACAGGCTTGTCACACAGAGCTTCCACACAGGCTTGCCACACAGGCTTGTCACACAGAGTTTCCACACAGGCTTGTCACACAGAGCTTCCACACAGGCTTGTCACACAGAGTTTCTACACAGGCTTATCAAACAGGCTTGCTTCACAAGCTGACCACACAGGATTATCACACAAGCTTACCATACAGAATTATTACAAAAGCTTACCACACAGGCTCACTACACATTCGTATCACACAGGATTACTACACAGGCTTATCATACAGGCTTACTACACAGTAGTACACAGTCATACCACACAGGCGTATCATACAGGCGTATCACACAGGCGTTTCACACACGCGTATCACATAGGCGTACCACACAGGATTACTACACAGGCTTATCATACACACTTACTACACAGTCTTACTACACAGTCTAACCACACAGGTTTATCACACAAGCTTACCTTATAACAAATAACAAATCATAGTGTTAGCTGAAATATGTTAGTAGGTATGTGTAATGACGTGTAACTAGTTGTTATCAATAAAGAGTATGAGTATGAGTACCATACAGGCTTACCACACAGGTATAGAAACACACACACACACACAGAATTCATATACCGTCGTCATTGTTGTCATGATATCGTGCTGTATATTGTCATCAGGTACGGCATTAAATAATAGTGACACTGAAAAATTGTGAATCTAACTTGACGCTATTAATTGAAGTTAACAGTGAACATTAGAACCCTCGATTCCTACAAGTGTGACTGCGCTATTTTGTTGCACATCATGAGATCTTCCCACGTTACTTTTTCTTATTAGAGAACAATCTGCACCCGAATCGAAACAAACTGAAAACTGCTCACCGGAATTGAAAGATGATCGATCGCTGGTTGGATCGCAGGTGTTGACTCGATGCTCTACTCGTACGTCAATACCTTCTTCGCACAGCGCGATGCAACGTGTCTATTCTCTCCGCAGTAGTAGTGCAAAGGTAGCATTTTGTACACCGTCTTCGCTTTTGCTGAGTGCCCGCACTTTTTGGTCATTGTGCTGCGATGATCAATGAGGCTGTATCCTCATGCTGTGGGCGTTGTTGTGATCCCACTTCTGATGTCGGGGACTAAGACTAATCGTGTAAAGCACCCGCCATCGCTATTTGTGGGCCATCCATCGGTACGGCTTGCCGGCGGTCTCCAGTTGTCCATCTCACCAAATAAACACTCTGTACTACTGCGACGGGTGGTTTTATTGACCTAGTACCACTTGGTAATCAATTTAACGAGAATTTTCGAGGATGAAAATGGATTTTAAAGCTAATGGATTGGCACGGGAGCAGTCCGCCTTGCGTGCGGAATGGCATGACGTTTCTCGCCCATCTGTCAAATCATTTCATTCCGACACAAGCCTGCAGTGTTGCCACGTGCGACCCCATTCGGGTGATACCCACTTTAAAATCATCACTGTTGCTTTTAACTAAAACCAACTATGCTGTTTCACTCCGTCATATATTTCTGTTTTCGATTTCTTTTAATCACAAATGTTAATCTTAAATTATTAAAATCATTGTAGAGTGACTTGATCAAAATAATGGGCAATTTTCAAAATATTATCATCAAAAAAATAAAAACAACGTTACTACTTACTGAATAACGTCAATACCTGGCCCCGTAGCTTAATAACTTAGCACTAAGCTTTTGATTTATGAACGATGTAAAGTTTTTAACAATGCCCGGCATAAGTACTTCCATAGTGTTTAACTTAATTTTAACTAACTTTGGATAATGATATGCGAAACAAAAAACTTTTTGAAGTTTTGGGGTTTTTTGACCTGCGAGTACATGTGAGTAAACATTGAAGATTAACTACTGTATTAACTGTCCCACAGCTGCTATGGATAGCTTAGTGTATGTCAGATCACTAAGGGTTGAGTTATAAATTATTGGGGTGCTTATCTTATCTTATCTCAGATAGGTAATCTTGAGTATTGTCCGGCTTAAAGTAATTATCGTGTGATGAGGATACATCACCCGGGCGTAAGCAGTGGTATATTATTAGGTACTAGGATACCATGCATCTGCCAGAGGTCGGATTAGAATCAGGGGTCTTTACGTGGGGTCTTCGCCTCAGGAAATATGTTTAAGGTTCCATAGATATTCTAACTACCTACTATAATATAAACTGACACGACATACTTGTCTTGTTGCTGAATTAGAAATTATTTTCTTGAAAAATAAAAATCGTCAAAAGGAAGGACAATTATTATTAATGATGCTACTGAATTGTATGAAAATCTTTTTTCTATAATTCTAACCAATTTTTTTTTTAAATAGGTAAATAGTATACGTTTAGCCGCTAACTCATCTGATGGAGTGAAGTTAACGGAAATAGATATCATTTAAATAGATATGGCAAGCAAATTTTGCGTTGTATAAAGATTACAACTTCATAATAGTCATTCGAGCAACTTTTGCAACCCTCAGAAAAAGGGACCAGCAGAGTTTTATCACTGGATACAAACTGCTTCTAATTTGTTTAATTGGGGATCTATATAGGCAAAAGCATAGGTCCAGTAGTTGAAATCCTCACCCTAAGATAGTTATGATAAGCTTGCTCGTCGCATCATTCTATCGTACAAAGAAATCAATGATTAGGTATTCATTCTACAGCCTAAAGCTAATACAGCTTTATAACAAACACAAGTACATAGTTAGGTAAATACCATAAACCACTGATATTTGTATTTCAAAAACCACTAGCTGTATTTATAGTTTTATTTTCGTGATATTATCTCGCTATAAAATTCGTCATTTCGAATAGAAAAGTCAAAGTAATAGTACGGTCAGAAAACTGATTCAAATGAGACATTTTATAACCGACTATAAAATGTTGATCTTACATTTAACTTCTAAAAGTTGTTGCCCTTGGGAAACCTCAGATAAAAATCGTAAAACAATCGAGACGTTGTTCAATCGATCTATATAAAATAGGCCAAGAGCAAGTCGGGCTCGGGTATTGATGGTTCTGCACGTTGAATAAAAATAGTACCAAAGTCTATGTAGCTATTTTTGTATTTTACAAGCTTTTATTTAGTTTCACCTGTCCCGTTGTCGGTCTGTAGGTAATTAAATCTTGCAAGTTAAATTTGATCTACTTCCCTGTTACCGATTGAGCTGAAATTTTGCATACATGTGTAAATCGCGTGACAATGCAATATTATGATGACATGGTGCTGATCTCATGATGGAGCTGGAAGGTGGCAAAAGGAACTTAGCAATGAAATGACACAACCTCATTGTGTTTGGGTTGATTTGAATGGTCTTGGCGAGTAGTTTGTCTTTCAATGGTAACCAGAGTCTAATGATGGAGCTGGAAGGCGGTCATAGGAACTCTGTAATGAAACGACGCAACACTATCGAGTTTCGGCTCGTTTGATTCATCTTGGCGAGTACTTGTTCAGTAAAAGCTTGTTAAAAAAAAGGTTTTTTAATAAAATTCTTGTTTCAATAAATTTGTAATCTAGTTATGTCTTGGATTCTTTCAATTATTTTGTAGATAATTAACCGCGTATACATGACGCTGCTAATTATAATGGCAGATTTAAGTTTTACTTTTGTATAAGACCTACAATACAAACTTTGGCGCGTGTGGGTATTTAAATGGATGAAAATAAACATAAATGTCGCATAATTCCTTCAGTTTGTAATTTATGAAATTTAATTCTTTATTTCTGAGTTATTTTCCATAATACACAATTAAAATATGTAAGAGTACAAACATAAAAAATCGGCCAAGTACGACTCGCGCATGAAGGGTTCCGTACATAGGGGAGTCCCTCGGCAAAAAAAAAAACACGTTTGTTGTATGGCAGCCCCCCTTAGACATTTATATTATTCTGTTTTTAGTATTAGTTGTTATAGCAGCAATCGAAAAACATCATTTGTGAAAATTTCAACTCTAGCTATTACGGTTCATGACATACAGCCTGGTGACAGACAGACGGACAGCGGGATCTTAGTAATAGGGTCCCGTTTATACCCTTTAGGTACGGTACCCTAAAAAGCTTAAAAAATGTTTTAGAAACATCGTGAAAAAAATATTTCTATAAGGTAAAACACTACAGAGCCGAATGTTAGTTTACAAAAGCTAACGCCTACTAAGATCTATGTACACACTACATCTAATTGAAAACTCAGTGTATTCAATTTACGAGTAAAGTGGAAAAAAATCCCATTCACTGTCTTTTGCTAGCTCTCTGAGCTAGCATGAAACCCTGTTCTTTATTTTAAAACTTTTCTACGAGGTCTTTTATCCTAGGTTTTAACTAAGGCGGTGTTTTTTAATTAAAAATCGGTTTACCCTGGATTGGCTGTACTGCAGTTTCATTGAATTTCTTAGAGAGCAGAAAAAGACAATAGTGAAAGAAATCACTGAATCCAGAGGAAAAAAGCTGAACGTCCATTTGAACTTTTTTATGAGCTGTACATAACTAGGAACTATCGTAGCGTTTGAATGATACAATTGATACATTAAATTGAGTGCATAAAATAAGTTGAAATAATAAAAATAGCCGTCTTACCACAAAAGATTTACGCACGGCTTAGATAATGATTAACAGTACAAATTGCATGGTTGAACAGTGTTAAAAGAGTGTTTAAATCTTTTGTGGTAATGGCGGTGGATGTTTTGAAGAATGTTATAGCATTAGAAATCCTACAAATTTCTTTTTAAATTAATAAACTTAAGTAAACATGAATAAATTGGTCATGCTATTTCTTCATTTAACACATATGCTTATTAGTGTAACGATCCTGGTCGCGAAACCAAATTGTAACAAACCTATCCTACCCTGCCTAAGGACGTCGAAATGTAACAATGCCTAGCCTAGCCTGCCTAATTAACCTCATTTATAAACCTAAGAACAGAAGAAACTATTTTAAGAAACCTATGTCAGAGAAAATTACTAAAGAACCTTGATTTGCTATCAATGAATCCTAGCTTTATGACAAACTAGCTATGCGTCCTGATTCCACTTGAATTTGAACAAATTATAAATTGAACTTCATGAAAGAAATATCCTAAGATATTTAGAAGGCATTAAATATCGATACAGATATTCAATAAGATCTCAGCTTACTATTTGTATAGATAAATAATAAGATATGAATACTATCATTTTTGAACTTCTTAAGTTCACAACGTAATAATTCTCACCTAGCGCCGTCTGCTTTATTAGTTTTCTGCTGTGAGATTCCTATCTTAATCATCTAGTTTATTTACCTATTTATACGTTAGTTTGGCCAGTGTTCGTCATGTGATAGACCCTGTGTTATAGACCGCATAAACCCTAGGTAAAGGTGATTCGAATTTCCTATCTGTCTAATAGATTACCTAAGTTCAGATCGAAAACCCTATGTTTTACCTATTTAGAACTTCTGTGAACCTGAAAGTATATTACTAACCTCAGAGTGAAATGCAGTACCTAACTAATGTCTCAAGAGCTAGCTATATAGAAATAGTGATTCTAGAGCTTCTCTGTTATATGTGGTGTTAATTTAGAATATTTGCATATAACGTAAATAAGCTTCAATAAAGCTAGGTATAAAATATTAATTTAATTGCTTAAGAAAATATTAGACATGAGATGAGAAGGAAATTCCATTAAATTAGTACTTTAGAACAAAGAAACTCTATTATTAAACTAATATTATTATCAAACTACGAATATAATAAAAGAAATGAATGCCAGAAAGAATAGTATTGATTTATTTCTGACAGTTAGTTAGTTTTAATATTTTAAATTTATTCAATTTTATTTAGGTATCAGAGATTTATTTTATTTTATGTTTATCTCTGTTTATTTAGTCATGGCGCTCGAGAGAGCTGAAAACCATGAAAATGACTCTACTCTGCTTTCGTAAATCTAACGCCATCCTGGAAAAAGAAAGCAGGAAAGAAAACCAGGAGTCGCGAGTGTGTCAGTAGTCATCTTATCTACATCATTTCATAAAGTCAGGAAAATCATAAAACTTGCATGAAATCCAGAGTGTTCTCAAGAAAAGCTCCAAGATTACTATAGATAAAGGTTCGAGAATCGACTTCGCCTTATAAAATAATATTCAAAGCTTTCAATAGCTTTATTTCAAAGTGATCAGAATTTACACTCTTATACGGACACGGGAAATCCCTCCATTTCGGAAATGAGAAACACTGGCCCAAGCTCTATCTGGCTTCAAGAGTTCTGCACACTAATGAAAATACAGCATTGATCGAGTAGCACTTACGGCTAGTATTAAAATAATGAGATGTAGCAATAATAAGATATAGCAAAAGTCGACTCTTCAATCCCCATAATATAAATAAATGACATTTTATCTATGAACACTCTGTTCTTCGCAAATTGTACGAGTAGGTAAAGCACGTCATGTCTGGAAATTTCTCAATTTCTGGAGATTCTCAATCCGCATAGAATATAATATCTTAAGATTTTATGTTCACAAATAGTCGAAGCTGAAAAAGACAAATAATTAAAACATTTGTAATTCATACATAGAATCATAAAGGGCGAGAGTTAGAAGCTTCTATCTTCTACTCGTGAGTAAATGCTCAATGAAGGATAGTTTCGTCAGTAACATACGAGTACTTCTATAGAGTAGAAAACATCGTAAGTCAACTTATGCAAGACCGCCATAGGAACCTGAAGATGTATGCGTATTTATCAACCCGCAACAGGTCAGAGTAGATAATATTGCCTTGTTTCTGTGGTGTAGCGTAGCGTTGTAAGCAACTCGTTCATACTCATAAAAGAATAGATATGTATGAGAATGCTCCATACCGCATCGTTTCAGTAAGGCGGATATAGGCCTATCTCCATATGATAGACCTCCTCTTTTCATCTGATGTCCATTTGTACATTAATACAACAGTAAATCATCCAAAAGTCCAATGCAATACTGATCTGGCCGACTCGCAGGAACATCATCTGCTGAACAATTCTATACCTACTATGACATATCTATTTAAAAAGTGATACGATTATACGAAACCAAATCCTCTAGGAACATCCTCGTCCTTCGATCGAAAACAATTTTCTTCCAACTTCCACTTTTTAGACCAGGAACAAAATACTCCCAATTAGTAGACTCTTCTCTGCTTTTCCCTTCAAGAATTTGCGGCACTCAGTTTAAAATTACCTAAAATCTAGAAAATTACAACATATTTCTACAATTTTTCCCAGTCAAGTCCCCCCTGTCAGTCCTGTCAAATTCTCTGTTCTTTTTTTTCTCTTATTTAAATTCTCAAATTCTGCAAAGAGTTTTTATACCTAGATCGAAGATCTGTTGCTTTTTTAAAATGTTTTATTTGAATGGAAGGTTTCTTTAGATAATTTTAGAAAGAATTATATCCTCATGTGAGAGACTCCTGACCTACAAGAATGCCTTCTTCCTATGCCTTATTACTCAGATGTGGACGATCAAACCATCTGAGGTTTGTTACATTAGTGAATGGTATTAGCAATGAACCTGTGCAAAAATGTATTTCAAAATATTTAGTATTATAAAATGAAAGTTTTACCCACTCTGGATATGTAATATTTAAGTTCACATACATCACTACATGGTATAAAACAGTCGCTTCCCGCTGTCTGTCCCCATGTATTCTTATATCTTTAAAACTACGCAACGGGTTTTGATGCGTTTTTTTTTTAATAGATAAAGCGATTCAAGAGAAAGGTTTATATGTATAATACACCTGTGCGAAGCCGGGTCGGGTCGCTAGTGCACGATAAATTAAAGTTTCCTAATATCTACTTATAAATGAAATATAATGACTGATCGCTTTGAAACATGTTTATTATGTAAGTAGGTATATTTTAAAGTTCAATGCCAGACTTTTACCCTGATGTTCGCCGTTCGTCGTGTTCAAATTGATTTGAACCATACAATACGAGTACTTTATTTCGGATAGCCAATCAGGTCTATAAAACATTTTATTTGATTTTGTTCTTCTATGATCGCAGAAATTTTGAACAAGTGTGAGTTGATGAGGGTACGTGGGAAATCATGTTTATAGTTTGATAAACTTGTTTTAGTTTTTCGCTTTTTATGGGAAAAATATCGTAAATATTTCTGTAAATCTCGTGTGATTTCATCTTAGGGTTCTAAAAATTAATATAACAAATTGTTTTGCGCAAATAATATTGCAACTTCTTCATACAAATACAAATTTCTTTGTTGAGGTAAAATCGATCTGAATTAATTACATTTGCTTCACAATAATTTACGAAACAATTGATGAAAATTAATAATCATTATATTTATTTATATTTACGGCCGAGAATACTAATAGCCGATAGAGCCCCACAAAGTCTTCGAATGCAGGCCAATACGTACCAGCAAGCGCAGCGTAGAACACCCACCGACTAAGCGGGCAGATGACCTAATCCTATAAAAACATTGTATGTAAAAATCGCCAAGTCTCGTTCGCGATTCACTTACTGTAAAAACTTGTGAGATCCAACGCTAAGCCAAGTCGACTACCTAGGTAATTTATTCAGTAGGTACCCTTCAATAGCAGTAAGTATCCATCAAACTTGTCATAAATTGATACATAAAAAGATTTTAACTTTATTCTGAAAGGACGGATCAATATTCATTATCTGAATTTCTGTAACAAACACTTGGACATTGCACAATGGGCTGCTTTTGTCTTATTACCTTTGTTGTCGTGTGCAATTGCCAAGTGTTTATTACAGAAAATCAGATAATGAAGTCCAACAAGTCTTATTGAACATGGGCATGCTGGACAGCAAGGGATGTCCTACGGCTGTTATCATGTTGATGATGATGATATTTATGAAAGAGCAGTGCCAATCAATATGCTATTAAAATACATAAAAAAAAACTACATAATAGGTGTTTGCTCTGTGTCTGGGTGTTATATAGGTAGTTAACTTCCTGGAGCGCGTGAGGATGTTTTTAAAAACTAGAAATTAAACAAACGTGTTGCCGATGCAAAGGCACTATAATTAATGAATTAAAATACATTGAGATATCTTACAAGCTAACTTAGGCATCTAGGTGGTCTTATTCGCAGACGTCAGAGTCAGCTTTACTGATAAGACCACTGCTCGGTTTTGTTACTGGGAACCGACCGCTTATCTAAAGTATTAAATTACGTGGGAACATATTGCCTAGAGTACTAGAGGCTGTGTACGCTGCAAGTACATAACTAGGTACTATCTATAAATAAATAAATAAATATTTGAGGACATCTTACACACGGTCTCTGACCCCAAACTAAGCAAAGCTTGTGATATGGCTGCCAGAGACTGATATACTACATAAACATATTTCTAAATACATTCTTATATAGATAGTAAATAACACCCAGACACAGAGCAAATACCTATGTTCAATGTTCATCACATAAATATTTCCCTGGGTTGGGATCGAACCCACGCCTCTGTGACCCAGAAGTTAGGGCCTAACCTAACCACTGAGCCATCGAGGCAGTCAAATCTATATAAGTATGTATTTAAAATATGTATATGTAGTATATCAGTCTCTGGCAGCCATACCCTTATGCTTAGTTTGGGGTCAGAGACCGTGTGTAAGATGTCCCCTAATATTTTTTAATTTATTTTATTTAATTGCAATCAGCTAGATATATTAATCTGGCAATAAATACGCATTTTTAAGTATCAAAAAAATCGAGTCGTTGAAAAACAGCTTTTAAAACCTTTTCAAAATCTATATTGCTCTCCATTAAATCGCGTTCACTACCACATTAATAGCACAAAACTGTAGTTTCGCTCTCACAAAACTCCAAACGAAGTCAATTAAATATCCCGAACTGCATTTGTCAGACAAATTGGAAATTTCCGAACGATTGGGTCCCTCAAACGAAGCGCCCCATGAAAAGAACTTCACACACAAGATGTCAAGAACTCGCGCTTTGCTAATCTGCCCCTTATAAAAGAATCTCGGGGGCGACTTTCCCTAAATCCCTTTTATTTTATTACTATGGGGAGGGGTGCGAAGAGGGTGCAATAGTTATTAGATTAGATTCTAAGCACCTTTCACGGAATAGGATGATATTTAACAGCGAATAGAAAAAAAAATATTATTCCTAAAAACGAAGTTTTATTCTGATTTCTGCAAAATTTAAATAGGACCTCGACGTGGGTGTCTTCAAATCCCGAGTAAATAGGTATCTTCTAGGTAAGCGTGCTACATCCTAGACCGCATATCTGCTCAACATCAGGCAGTATGTAGTCAAACGCAAACCTATATAGAAAAAAAAAAAAAAAAAAAAAAAGTATACCATTCGAACTAAAAAAGATTTTCTTTGATTCGGTTCACAAGGACATAGAAAAAACATACATGCGAACATAGAACCTCCTACTTTTTGGAAGTTGGTGAAAAATTGCAACGCCCTAGTTATTAGTTGATAAGATGATGATTGGTTTGAACGATGATGCCATTTTATAAACCTAAATATTATTTTTTTCTATATGAACCTTTCTGTTGAAAAAAAAGTGTAAATTTAGTTATTTATAAAGCTACTCGTACATTAATAAATAAAGATCATGATCAACCTTATTCCAAGACACCCTTTTTCTTATTTTTCCATTATAATGAATCCAATGAAAGCAGAAATAGGGGTGAAAAATCCCACCATCATATTCGATGCATCCGTAATCATACGAAATGAAAACTATTTTCCCCTTCACTGTCCCTTCTGGGGTCAAATAATATTTATCCAGTTAAATCCTTTGCTAACATGTCGTGTGTTGAATGAGAAGTCATATTATAGGGTTTGGTAACACACATGTACATATAGAGGGTTTTCTGCTTTTTCTGTACTTAGCTAAAAGAAGGTGGTTTAAAGTATCATTATGAGCAACTTTCACTATGGGGCCAACGCGGAATGGGAGCAAAAAAAAATATAGTGTGGTTTTATGAAATCACGGTACAGGTGAAACTTTTACTGGCACAAATGAGCAATAGTCTGTACACTATACGGTCAGCTGATGCGAACCATAGGCACCGCCATATGGGCCTCGGCTGCTCTGTCGAGCGCCTTTCACTTTACCCCTACTCCGCGGCCGACCGTCACGCGACAAGCAATAGATGGATGAAAAGCTTTGAGGCGATGTAATAAAAGATTCACTTTTAAAACAGCAGCTGTTCCATACTAAATTGCAACCCACAATCGTGTTTACAAACACCATCAACTTTAATTTCACCTATCATCGTCCTCCTTGACGTGTCCGTCAATGGCGATCCTTGGCTAGCTGTTAACGGTTATGAGCTCTTACATGGCTCGCAAAACTGAACTGTTCCAGTGGCCAGTTGCACTGTGCGTCATGCAACAGGTCATTCAAAAACGAATGACCTGTTGCATGACGCACAGTGCAACTGGCCACTGGCGTTATATGTGTAGGTATTTTGGGCGGGTCTTATTGATAAGGCGTTTGGCGTCCTGATCTTGTAGACGCTTTTCCTCAAAGATGGTGACAGCCTTATAGACAGAGTTGCGCCACTCTTGCCTCTGTTGCGCTAGCTCTTCCCAATCTATACCTATACCTAGGTATACCTAATTTCACCTATACCTAGGTTCACACAAACACAAACCATGCAGTATGAATAAAATAATACTCTGATGCCATGCTGCACGCATGCACCGTTCAGCATCCAACTGTGGTCCGACCGCCATGGTCTATACAATGTTGAACAGGTGTACTGAACCGAAAGGAGGTATAAACGCGAATAAGTCCGAGCTTGAGCACCAAATCGCCTGATGGTAAGCGACGTTGTAGTCGAAGATGAAGCACGCAGACCTAGAAGATTATTCACTCAGATCTTGAAAAGGTTTAGATTATATCTTTTCGGAAACAAGACATCAGGAAGACTGTTCGATTCGCTGGCGGTACGAATCAGAAATGTTTAGTCAAACCGCTTCGTACGTATCGAAGGAAAATCGACAGTGTAGGGGGTTTCAATAATAAAAGTTTTTGTGAACAACTTTTATAATCGAGCCAAACCGAAATTTGCGGAAAAAAAGCTGTTTCACACATTTTGTCGATTCCGAGTTGCAGTTTTGTACTTCTATGAAACAGCTGTTTTTTTTCCAAATTTTGGGTTGGCGCGATAGTAAAAGTTGTTCATAACGATTTCCTTAGCCACTTTCTTTGGTTTTAGTTCAGGGTAAGCAGATAACCTTGTTGAGTAAAAAAAAAAACATTGCACAGTAACGGTTCCGATATTTTAGTTCCCCAAGAGGCGGCAGTGGCCTTTGACCATCAGATGATACTACAGGTTGTTTGCTATTAATCACATGAAGCCGTGGTGGTCTAGTGGTAATAGCGGTCCCATACCATTAAATTCCTTGTAGTTTATGTACGGAATTTTCACATCACTGGCTTTTCGGTGAAGGAAAACATCGTGAGGCAACCTGCATACGTCAAAGAACTTCCATGGCTTATCCACCAACCCGCACTGGGCCAGCGTGGTGGATATGGCCCAATCACCCTTCGTGGGTAGGCCTACGTCCTGCAGTGGACTATTAAAAAGGGCTGGTACAGTACAGTACAGTAACCACATTGGGCTCGTACCGTAGTTTGACTAGGTGTTTGTTAACGATCACCGAAATTAAGCAACGTTTCGTTCGGTCTGTTTTTGGATGGGTGACCGCGGGTGGCATTTGATGGCAACTGTGCACTACCGTGGCTCGGATGACACGTTAAATTGTAGGTCCCGGTTGTTGACCGCGGGTGGCAACTGAGCGCTACCGTGGCTCGGATGACACGTTAAATTGTAGGTCCCGGTTGTTTAAACCGTTTAGATATGTCAGTGGCCTTCAGGTGGCCTAAAAACTCTGACACCTGAGCTAGCCACCCGGCCTATACGAACTTACTTTACATTTAAAAAATCTCCAAACTCTTATATTTTGTTTTAATAATTTTATGTTAACGTCTTACCAATTTGGCAACATCAAAAACTGAGGCAACTTTAATCTCGAGAAGTGGCTGCAAAAAAGCTAATTTTCGCTATAAATTTAATACCGTCAGTCTTGTGTCTCCACGGGAAACAAGTTTTAAGTAAAAAAGAAATTAAAAACCATAAATCTCTGCGCGACCAGTGCCTTGTTAGTTTGTTTAGGTAAATAATAACGATGCGGAGTTTTTTGTCACTTCAGACAATGCTATAATACCGGGCTTTTCGTTATCTTGAAAATAATCTGGTGTTCCTTAAAAAACAGGTTATATATGGGGCATAAATTTCTATATATTTCACTATTTGGCTGAGCACACACTTTAGGCCCTATTTCTTAGGATCCAATTTAAAATGTACAGTTTTGGAATCGATTCCTGTATGTGTACGCTGACATAATGCTTTTTACTTTATAGTCAACTGTCAGTCAACGGTGGTGGTCAACTGTAAATACTAGATAAGAATTGATTCATTTGTGAGTGTCAAAATACGAGTACCTATGCTATTTTCTGCATTTTATTAGCTAAACGGCTCTACCCCCTACTCACATTCTGCACCTTACCTCTCACCCTTCGTTTGCAGGCCTACGTCCTGTAGTAGGCTATTAAAAAGGCTGGTACAGTAATAACATTTTTTTTTATCATTTTTTTAAGATATCCCAGAAGTTTGATATATAAATACTTCTGCAAGGGACCATATATTTGTGCATTTACTAGACGGTGTTGACATACAGACGGATGGACATACGGACAGACGGACAACGACTTTTGACCGTGATTTCACCCGTGTGACGTTACAATTTTTGTTTTCTGTCTGTTCCTATGACCTTTCATTTTTCGCGATAAAAAGTATCCTATGTGACTTGCCGACCTTTTAAATACATTATATCCATGCCGTTGTTGCTGCGTGAAAGAGTACAAAAATATTTTCAGATTTATATTGTTAATAATAATTAAAAAGCATATATTTACATAATTGTTTTGTTCTTGGTGTCTATGCCGTAGTATGAATACAACTCAGAAGCTTGGTATCTTGGGACGAGAGTACGACTAATAAGCTTAAGTTTGGAGGTGATCTTCTTCCAATAAAAAAATGTTGCCTTAACTTATTACGTTTCTAAAGTTAAATATACTTAACATGTAACTTACGTAATTAAAATGAACTTTTGACGAATAAGAGAGGCGTTTTACGAGCATATTTCTGATTCCTGTATTTGTATTTTGTGTATTTCATATGAACAAAATTATTTTTATGTGATTTATTTTTGGACGCTTTTGTTATTAAAATCGTTTCACTATAATTTAATAACTTTTGTAGTCTAAGGTTCTCGAAATTTTAAATTTCAGGTAGAGTTATAACTTATCTCTTCAAGTTTTCCAGCCTTTACTCTGACATCTAGAATTATGAAATTTGAACAAAATGCACCTAGGCTACTACGAAGTCGGCGGACGTGAAGTCAGCTACAAGCTGTGCTGCTCGTGTCGCTTCGTGGAGAGTGTAAATACTCCATTCCCTTTACTTCACACGTGCAAAGAACATTTTGTAACATTTTGCGAGGGCATTAAAGAAATTTAACCTACAAGTAAGAAAACGAGATAAGCCTCACAAGAGGAAGTTAGCGTCTAATCTCAAATATATCCACTTTAACTCGGAGTAACATTAACATAAACTGAGGGAATTTAAACGATGAATTAGCCGAGGTTTCTAATTAAGATTCAACCGCTTGAAAAACACATTTTTGCCCGAAGAGTTTTAAGATTTTGGGCTATAATTTCGCGCCATTTGCCGTTATGGCGGCGCGGAAGCGGATGTTGCGTCTAATAACTGGCGGCTGCCTAACTTTGCTTCCAATATAAGTATTTTAATTGAATAAATTTTACCTACTTGAAAAGTTGAAGGAAATTTATTTACTCTCTAATTTACAATATAAAAATATTACAACTCCTTAGGTCATCTAGGTAGTATAGCTTTTTTAAAACATTAAGTATAAAATGAAAGCCTACTTAGCTCTTTAAAACACTGTAGTGAGACTGGACTAGTATATTTAGTAACTAAGTTAGTCACTTTAACAACAGTTATGCAAATAAGTCATCTCGAAATATCAAAAAAGTGGCTTGTATTCCGTATGCTTTTGTTACCCTGAGTTTTGGTCTACTTCTAGGATAGACATGCTTTGCTGTGTTTGTGGTCTTAGTGTGTGATCAAGAACACAAATTGATGTTTTACAACCTTGCCTTATGTTCAGTGGAAGAAATATTCAGCTCTCTAGATACTTAAACTCTAAAAAAACCAAAAAGACCAAAAAAAATCTGATGCTCATGTACATATTTTGTAGAAGGTGAATGAATCTTGCGTCCTTGATTCCTTTCTGCAATATGTGAGAAGAATTTTAGAGCACACGAACATGATAATTTGATCAACCAATACACAAAATCAACCGAAAACCCTCCAAACTGACAGAAGCTTCTTCTTCTTCTTCTTTCTTCTTTTCAGCCATTGGACGTCCACTGCTGAACATAGGCCTCCCCTAAAGACCTCCAATAAGACCGGTTGGTAGCGGCTTGCATCCAGCGCGATCCTGCGGTCTTAATGAGGTCGTCCGTCCACCTTGTGGGTGGACGTCCTACGCTGCGCTTGCCGGTACGTGGTCTCCACTCGAGGACTTTTCGACCCCATCGGTCATCAGTCCTCCGCGCTATGTGCCCTGCCCATTGCCACTTCAACCTGCCAATCCGCTGGGCTACGTCGGTAACCTTGGTTCTTCTACGGATCTCCTCATTCCTGATTCGATCTCGCAGAGAAACTCCGAGCATAGCCCTCTCCATGGCTCGTTGGGCTACTTGAAGCTTACCAATTAGGCCCATAGTTAGAGACCACGTTTCTGTGCCATACGTCATCACTGGCAACACACACTGGTCGAAAACTTTCGACTTGAGGCACTGAGGTATGTCGGACGAGAAGACGCTACGCAATTTTCCGAACGCTGCCCAGCCGAGTTGGATTCGGCGATTGGCCTCTTTCTTGAAGTCGGACCTACCTAACTGGACTACTTGTCCTAGGTAGACGTACGAGTCAACGACTTCAAGAACCGAGTTCCCAACTGAAATAGGGGTGGGTACAACATGGGAATTACACATGACCTTTGTCTTGTCCATGTTCATTTTAAGACCCACCTGTTGAGAGACTCGATTTAGGCCTTCGAGCATCGTACTGAGTTCCTCCATCGACTTTGCCATGACCACGATATCGTCGGCAAACCGAAGGTGAGTGAGGTATTCGCCATTGATGTTGATGCCAAATCCTTTCCATTCCAGGAGCTTAAAGGCGTTCTCCAAAGTGGCAGTAAACAGTTTCGGAGATATCACATCTCCCTGTCTGACGCCTCTTTTCAAAGGGATCGCCTTCGAGCTCTCTTCCTGTACTCGGACCGACATGGTGGCGTTATTATACAAACACTTCAACACTTCGATATACCGATAGTCAATACGGCATCGTTGAAGAGACTCAAGCACAGCCCATGTCTCGACCGAATCAAAGGCTTTCTCATAGTCCACAAAAGCTAAGCAAAGTGGCTGGTTATACTCCTCGGTCTTCTGTATAACCTGCCGCAGCGTATGTATGTGATCCATGGTACTAAAGCCTTTTCGGAAACCGGCTTGTTCGGAAGGCTGGAAGTCATCAAGCCTGCGTTCGAGACGGTTCGTAATGACTCTTGAAAACAACTTATAAACATGGCTCAGAAGCGAGATGGGTCTGTAATTCTTCAATAAGGTGTTGTCACCTTTTTTAAAGAATAGCACCACCACGCTTCTGTTCCATGCTTCAGGCGTTATGCCCTCGAGGACGACGGTATTGAAAAGCTTCTGAAGGACTTTAAGTACCGGTTTACCACCCGCTTTCAGAAGCTCTGAAGTGATTCCGTCGTCACCCGGCGCCTTGTTGTTCTTAAGTTGGTTCAGAGCCATTCTAATCTCGTACAGACTGATGTCCGGGATGTCTTCGGTGAAGTGTCGGGTCAGCTTGGCTCTTGGGTCTTTAGCCGTGCTGTTTACAGGCTTTGCTACCGAGGCGTATAACTGTCCGTAGAACTTTTCGATCTCCTCCAATACCTCTGCCTTGGTCGACGCTGTACTGCCATCTTCTCTCTTCAGCTTTGTCAGCTGGCTTTGCCCAATAGAGAAATGCCTTGCGAACACTTTTGAGCCTTTGTTCCGCTCTATCGTCTCCTTAATATGTTTGGTATTAAAGAGACGAATGTCGCACCGCACTGATTTCGAAATTTGTCTATTGAGCCGCCTGTATGACTTTGCATCATCGGAAGACTGCAGTCTTAGCGAGCGTCGTTCGGCCATGAGATTTTGAGTATGATCGGAAAATTTCTGAGGTCTATCTGAACGGCGGGGTCTAAAGAACTTAGAACCCACCGTTTGGACAGCTTCTACGAGCCCGTTATTGATCTCGTCCACCGGCGCAAAATTCTCCAGGCAAGCAAAGCAATTTGAGAGCTCGAGCTGAAAGTTCTCGGGGTTTTGTATATGAGCATGAGTAGGTCGGAGCGTAGACTTCATCAGATGGGACCTTTCGAGTTTAACGTTAATATTCAGTTTGCCTCGCACGATTCTGTGATCACTACCGGTTTTTATCCTGTGGATCACGGAGACATCGTTAAATATCTGTTTCTCGCTAGTCATGATGAAGTCTATCTCATTTCTCGTAGAACCATCGGGGCTCATCCAGGTCCATTTCCTGTGAGGTGGCTTCTGGAAGAAAGAGTTCATCATGAAGAGTCCCTCTTTTTCCAGAAAGCCTGCCAGCCTTTGGCCCCTGGTGTTCCGTTGCCCATATCCAAATTGCCCCACTCTCAACTCATCATCGCTTTTTTTGCCCAACTTTGCGTTGAAGTCTCCCATAACAACCGTGAAGCGGAACAGAAGCTAGACTTCCCCAAAAATTACTTTGCCAACACCAAATAAACACAAAAGATCACTTCGGAAATTTTGCAGAACGGAAAAATTAAAAGTTACGTTACCCATTCCACTTTAAACATGCCCATTCTCCAACATTTCCTAACCTTTTAACCCTGAATTGGTACAAAAAACGTTTTCCAATTCCTTTTCATTTGAAATCGGGCCAAACAAAAGAGCTAATTTGTCCATACTAACAAAAGAGTTGGAAAACTTATTATTCCCAAAGCTTTCCTAAAAATAAAAATCTTTTCAACCCTGCTTCGACACTGCGGAGGTGATAAATTCGGAAGTAGTGAAAGACTATTGTAGATGGAATATTTATTTGCTATATTTTAAGTGTTTGTCTGTACCAGGTCCGATTACCCATTCATCAGCAGCAGGACGATCACTGCTGGACATAGGGAACGGGGTGATAATACCAGTTGGAAGATTTAGACTCCAGATAAGTAAGTATCGAAGATTAACGTGGGGGAGAGAGTAAGGCCCAAAGAAAAAAAAACTTCCTTATTAATTTAGTACATCTGAAAGTGTGTTTGTTTGTTTATTACTCTTTCACGCAGCAAAGGACCAACGGATTGACTTGATTTTTAGCGTGGACATGGATTGAAAGACGGAAAGTGACATAGGCTACATGTTCTCCCGGAAAAATTAAAGGTTCCTATGGGATAGCACGAAAGTCAAAATATTACGCGGGCGGAGCCGAGCAAGAACTGGTTCTTAATAAGTTACAATGTAAAGATTTATTTTAGGGTTCCGTACCCAAACGGTAAAAACGGGACCCTATTACTAAGACTCCGCTGTCCGTCTGTTTGTCTGTCACCAGGCTGTATCTCATAAACCGTTTTAGCTAGAAAGCTGAAATTTTCACAAATGATGTATTTCGGTTGCCGCTATAACAACAAATACAGAATAAAATTAATATTTAAGGGGGCTTCCATACAACAAACATAAATTTTTAACCATTTTTCACTCGATATTAATAATGGTAACAGGCATATGCTTGAAATATTCACAGAATGTTTAGTTGTATGTACAATTGAATGATAAATCATTGAAATAAATTATAATAAATATTTAACGGGGACTCCCATACAGTACGGAACCCTGCGTGCGCGAATCTTACTCGTACTTGTCCGATTATTTTTTCAAAATATTTAAATTTTTACTTGATGCCTTTACGGCAAGGGCGGCAGATAGATCTACCTCCAAATAGGAATTAATAATTCATTCGTTAAGCGTCCTCGAACTGAGAAGAATTCTTAATGAGACGTTTCCTTCATTAGAAGAATCCACGTCATAATGGCATACCGATTTTTAATGCTCAGGTACGGATGACAAAAATGAGATATGAAAGCCAATAAACAGTTATCATATGGGCAAATTAAAATTATTTGAAATTGATTCTATTTGAACCCCCGATACAATAACGACGAGGTGTTATAAGTTTGTGTGTGTCTGTGGCATCGCAGCACGGCTAGCACGGCAAAGGAAGATAACCATTTTATCCTCTTTTAATGTCAGTTGTCATAGTCAATCCATACTTTATTTCCTCTTGTGTTGAGTGTTTTTAGATACTGTTCCTTAAAATTGGTTCAGCCGTTTCCAATTTATCAGCTCTTTGTTTAACTACGGTAGGATTCTTATATCGTTAAAAGTTTTTTATTTTATTTTAATTTAATTTTATAAAAAATTGTCACTTATGTAAACAATTTTTATTTGGTGAAGTGTAGCGAATATATTTGCCTTGTTTACATCTATATATATAAAAATGAATCTGCGAAATGTATGTACGCGCATAACTTCAGAACGGCTGGACCGATTTCGCTAATTCTTTTTTTACTGTGTTCGTTATAGCCAGGACAAGGTTTGTATCTAAAAAAATAAAAACAAATTTAATTCTAATTTTTCGAATTAGGTCACTTTTTGCCATCCTTATTTCAACCTGCTTTCCATCAAATACACATAATTTGGGGAACACATACAAAGACAGTATGGCTGAAGACATTTTGCATAGGATATGCTTAATAACCGAAAATCCTGAACTTGAAATTTGCGCAGAAATACATAATGAGGTATTAATATCATTAGAGATTTGTACTCGATGTTGTCCGGCAAGATGCTGCACCAATTAAGAATGCCTGCACCTAATCGACCCATGCACGATGCATTAAATCGAGGATTTGAACGAGAACGGCAATATGACATATGAGTCAATCCGTACAGAGCAAAGTCCCACTTTTAAATCGGTAGCAAAAAACAGCTAACGATACTATTATGAAAGCAGTAAATTATGGCAATGGAGGATTAATTTCAGAGGATTTTTATTGACAAAATAGCACTAGCAATATCTTTATCCGGGATCGCTGCTACATTTGTAAATTAATTATCTGGGATGAGTGTACGATGTCGCACAAACGAGCATTAGAGGCACTCGATCGAACATTGAAATATTAGGTACGTAGCAATCAGAACCTCTTCGGAGGTGCGATGATTCTAATGTCTGGTGATTTTCGCCAAACGCTACCAGTCATTCCCAGATCAACAGCTGCTGATGAAATAAATGCATGATACGTAAAAAAAACTTAAATTAACAACCAATATGCGAGTGGAGTTGCAAAATGACTTTTTTTTTAAATTCCGTATTGGTTTGCGTTTGACTACATACTGCCTGATGTTGAGCAGATATGCGGTCTAGGGTGTAGCACGCTTACCTAGAAGATACCTATTTACTCGGGATTTGAAGACACCCACGTCGTACTTAAGCGGGAAGACAGACCAAGGCAAAGCCTTCCACATTCTAGCTGTTCGTATGAGGAATGAGGATTCGAAACGCACGGAATGTCCACCATAAAAAGGTGGCGCTTTGGTCGCGTCTGTCTAGCCGTACGATAGAAGAAAGGGGCAGGTGGGACCAGATTGTGCAACTCCTGAGCGCACTCTCCGAAGTGAATACGATAAAAGGCCGATAAACACGCTACCTTACGATGATTCTCGAGACTTTGCAGCTGCGACTTAGTCAACGTGTCGTTGTTAATCAGCCTCCTGGCTCGCCTCTCAATCAACTCCAGAGCCTCCATCCAGTTGATATTTGGCAGAGCCATGCCAAAGGTGAGATCAGTATTCTATGCAAGACCTGACTTGTGCTTTATACATACTAAGCAGTTGCTCAGGTGTGAAATACCGTCTCACCTTAGAAAGAACACCAAGTTTTTTGAGGCTAATTGAGCTTTTGACTCTATGTAAGAGCCAAAGTTAAGAGTCGATGAGAAAGAAATGCCTAATATAGTTATCGGCAGAAATGTTTTGCAAAATTCAAATACAGTATTAGACATTGGCAATGGGAAAATTCCTGTTGACGCTACTATGCTGGCCTTATTTCATTTCTTGCTGACCCGGCGAACTTTGTTCCGCCATATTTTCTAAATTCAAAGACTTTGCAATTTTGCAAATTCTTTCAATATATGGTTCTATTGAAAACAGAAGCTATTGTTTATTTACTTTTTTTGCTATCATAAAACAAAGTCATTGAATTTAGAAAATATGGCGGAACAAAGTTCGCCGGGTCAGCTTGAGCTAGATTTGTTGAAAACAATACAAAACTACACATTGAAAACCGAAATATGTAGTAGTATTAAGTAGCTAGTAAGTTAAACTAAGTTAGAATATACCGTTGGACTGGCATGTAGGTTTGTATAAAACTCCCAAAAATAAATTGGAAAAAAAAAACACTTTGAAAAAATTAAAAGGTAAGTACCTACTTTAAAAAGGTACATACTTTATATTAAAAATCGTGCAGAAAAATTATGTACCTACTTCATTCACCATAATGCTGTCTCGTTCTGACAAGTCGAAACAATTATTTCGTGGTGTGTATACTAGCCCGGTTGAACACGATTACGCGGTTTTGCCATTTTTTTGCGAAAAATAATTATGAAATAGTTAATTGTGGAAATCAATGAACTTTTTGTAGGACATTACACTTTTTTAGAATAATTCCATAAGTAAAAGTTGATCCTACATATTTATTTCTGTGAACATAGCAAGAATGCAAAACAAGACGATCGATGTATAAGAAAAAAACAAAAGTGAAGCGCTCTCTTTATAATATGGAGATAATAGTAGTTTATGCAACTGTCATAATTATAATGAAGTTACTCGTTAGTTTACTCGAAGAACACTCGTTACTATTATGAAACTCGCTGCGCTCGTTTCATAAACCACACTCGTGTTTTAATACCCGTGTTATATGCAGTTGCATATAACACGGGTATTAAAACACTTTATCTTCACTAATAAAAATAAAAAAAACATATTGCGAAACATTAAATTCACGCGTACGTGTATTGTCACAATGAACTTGGCGCCATTAAAATCTAACCAATGAGAGCGCAGCTGCGCGCGCAGGGCCAATCAGGAGCGAGCGCGTGATGTTATAATGAGATTTTACGATATCGATGTGGATATTATAACATCATGTGTGTGTGTTGGCCGTGGGGTGCCGGCAGAGTAGAATAGCACCCCCCTCTTGTACCAGGTGTCGTAAGAGCCGACTGAGGTACTACGGAACCGATAGATGGCGGTATATCCATCCGAAAAAGCGTAGCTCAAGTGCAACAGGGCGGAGATGGGGAGCAGCATCCCCGCCGCGAGAGCTATGCACTGCGATTGCCAACACGCCTGCCCAGCGCGGCAATTACGGGCAAAATCCCCCTAAATGACTGTACGCAATAAAACCAGGCCCCCAGTCCCCGGCAGCTCCGCTAGTCCTGGTTACGGCAGCGACCACGGTAACGGCGGAGCAAGGGGTGCTAAGAATCTCCGGCAGAGATCCGGCTGCCACCCCAACCGACGACGACTGGCCCTGGCAACGTATAACGTGCGCACGATTAGGGCTGATGAGAAGATTGCTGAACTGGAAGAAGAGTTGAGTAGGTTACGATGGGATATTATGGGGTTGTCTGAAGTCCGTAGAGAGGGCGAGGACACGATAACCCTGAAATCTGGCAACCTACTTTACTACCGGGAAGGTGACCAACGGTCCCAAGGTGGTGTCGGCTTTCTCGTTCACAAGTCTCTCGTTAACAACATTATTACCATCGAAAGTGTGTCGAGCAGGGTTGTATACCTAATACTCAGAATATCCAAACGATATTCGTTGAAGGTCATTCAGGTATACGCACCGACATCGGCACACCCAGATGATGAAGTGGAGGCTATGTATGAGGACGTAAGTCGGGCCATACATATGTCTAAAACCCGCTTCACGGTTGTTATGGGAGACTTCAACGCAAAGTTGGGCAAAAAAAGCGATGATGAGTTGAGAGTGGGGCAATTTGGATATGGGCAACGGAACCCCAGGGGCCAAAGGCTGGCAGACTTTCTGGAAAAAGAGGGACTCTTCATGATGAACTCTTTCTTCCAGAAGCCACCTCATAGGAAATGGACCTGGATGAGCCCCGATGGTTCTACGAGAAATGAGATAGACTTCATCATGACTAGCGAGAAACAGATATTTAACGATGTCTCCGTGATCCACAGGATAAAAACCGGTAGTGATCACAGAATCGTGCGAGGCAAACTGAATATTAACGTTAAACTCGAAAGGTCCCGTCTGATGAAGTCTACGCTCCGACCTACTCATGCTCATATACAAAACCCCGAGAACTTTCAGCTCGAGCTCTCAAATCGCTTTGCTTGCCTGGAGAATTTTGCGTCGGTGGACGAGATCAATAACGGGCTCGTAGAAGCTGTCCAAACGGTGGGTTCTAAGTTCTTTAGACCCCGCCGTTCAGATAGACCTCAGAAATTTTCCGATCATACTCAAAATCTCATGGCCGAACGACGCTCGCTAAGACTGCAGTCTTCCGATGATGCAAAGTCATACAGGCGGCTCAATAGACAAATTTCGAAATCAGTGCGGTGCGACATTCGTCTCTTTAATACCAAACATATTAGGGAGACGATAGAGCGGAACAAAGGCTCAAAAGTGTTCGCAAGGCATTTCTCTATTGGGCAAAGCCAGTTGACAAAGCTGAAGAAAGAAGATGGCAGCATAACGTCGACCAAGGCAGAGGTATTGGAGGAGATCGAAAAGTTCTACGGACAGTTATACGCCTCGGTAGCAAAGCCTGTAAACAGCACGGCTAAAGACCCAAGAGCCAAGCTGACCCGACACTTCACCGAAGACATCCCGGACATCAGTCTGTACGAGATTAGAATGGCTCTGAACCAACTTAAGAACAACAAGGCGCCGGGTGACGACGGAATCACTTCAGAGCTTCTGAAAGCGGGTGGTAAACCGGTACTTAAAGTCCTTCAGAAGCTTTTCAACACCGTCGTCCTCGAGGGCATAACGCCTGAAGCATGAAACAGAAGCGTGGTGGTGCTATTCTTTAAAAAAGGTGACAACACCTTATTGAAGAATTACAGACCCATCTCGCTTCTGAGCCATGTTTATAAGTTGTTTTCAAGAGTCATTATGAATCGTCTCGAACGCAGCGTAGGACGTCCACCCACAAGGTGGACGGACGACCTCATTAAGACCGCAGGATCGCGCTGGATGCAAGCCGCTACCAACCGGTCTTATTGGAGGTCTTTAGGGGAGGCCTATGTTCAGCAGTGGACGTCCAATGGCTGAAAAGAAGAAGAAGAGAAGATGTGAAATTGATTAAATTGAGTGTTTTGTTGTCTGCGCTATAACAGTAGTCATTATAAGTCAAGTATTGGAAACATAAGTAGAATGTTACAACATTAGTGTAGATAAAAATAAATTACGCTTATTTTGTGATTCAATACCAATATTAGTTCGTGATTGATTCTTAAATCGGCCTATTTATTTAACGTAATATATTTACAACCTAATTTATATTTTAGTCCTCGATACTGGAGTAGCTAAAATGTTTATTTTTATTCGGAATCGTACTAGGAATTGGAATTATTCAAATGAAGTGTTGGAACACTGAAGAATATAAAAACCTGTACATGACTGTTATACAAATAAGTTTCGTGTACTAAAAAGTCAGCTGTTTCGTCGTGAAAGTTCAATGGCTTTCAAAACTTGAATGGGACGCTGTTTATTTTATCGTGATATTGAGATTGAATCTATGGTAAAATATGAATTTATGCCAAGATTGATTATAATTTAACATACCTAATAAAAACAAGTATTACACTAAAATAACCGTTTTTTTTTAAGTCTCAACAAGTACTCGCCAAGACGAATCAAACGAGCCAAAACTCGATAGGCTTGCGTCGTTTCATTACAGAGTTCCTATGACCACCCCCCAGCTCCATCAATAGACCCTGGTTCAGATTCAGATTCAGATACTTTATTTGTCAGAACATGGTAAGTACACTTCATACAAAATAGCATACAAGTTGGAGTTCTTACATAAAGTTTTGCTCATGTCCTTGCCAAGTGTGGTGTACAAATATAAAAAAATAATGAGTGAAATAAATAATAGCCACGAGTAATGACTGAAACTTTTCCAAAAAATGTAACCAATAAAAATAAAATTTACAAATACAATAAGAAAATTAAGTTACCAATGTCAAAATACAAAATTATGAATGTCAAAGAAAATTAAAAATGTCCAATAGAATTAAAGGTGCAAAAAAAAAAAAAAACTAAAGTTGTCAAGACTGGTTACCATTAAAAGACAAACTACTTGCCAAGACCATTCAAAAGACCCAAACTTGATGAGGTTGTGTCGTTTCATTGCTAAGTTTCTTTTGGCCACCTTCTAGCTCCATCATCAGATCAGCTCCCTGTCATCATAATATTGCATTATCACGCGATTTACACTTGTATGCAAAATTTCAGCTCAATCGGTTACCGGGAAGTGGATCAAATTTAACTTGGAAAATTTAATTACAGACCGACAGACAAACAACGGGACAGGTGAAAGTGGTGAAACTTAATAAAAGCTTGTCAAAAATTTAGAGTCGTAATGATACTCGTAAAAGTCAGAATTGATTAAGAGACGTTTTCACCATAATAGTTATTTTTAACCCGCATTTTTCTCGCGCACGAAGGGTTCCGTACCGTATGGGAGCCCCCATTCCTCTTGCCGTTATTATTAGCGAGTAAAAAACTTCTAAAAATCACGTTTATTGTATGGGAGCCCCCCTTAAATATTTATTTTGTTCTGTTTTTAGTATTTGTTGTTATGGCCTCAACAGAAATACATCACCTGTGAAAATTTCAGCTGCCTAGCTATCATCGTTCATGAGAAACAGCCCGGTGACAGACAGACAGGCGGACAGACGGACATCGAAGTCTTAGTAATAAGGTCCCGTTTTTACTCTTTGGGTACGGAACCCTAAAAATAATTTATAATACATTTTATCTCTACCGGACGGATTTGATATATTTTTTTTTTATTCCGTATAGGTTTGCTTTTGACTACATACTGCCTGATGTTGAGCAGATATGCGGTCTAGGGTGTAGCACGCTTACCTAGAAGTTTCCTATTTACTCGGGATTAAGACACCCACGTCGTACTTTAGCGGGAAGACAGACCCAGGCAAAGCGTTCCACATTCTAGCTGTTCGTATGAGGAATGAGGATTCGAAGCGCTTGGTTCTAACGCGCGGAATGTCCACCATACAAGGGTGGCGCTTTGGTCGCGTCTGTCTGGCCATACACTAAAAGAAAGGGGCACGTGGGACCAGATTGTACAACTCCTGAGCGCACTCTCTGAAGTGTATCCGATAAAAGGCTGATACACACGCTACCTTACGCAATTTTCGCAATCTAAATGAACATTGTGTTATATCGCAAGCACTATGTTACTAACACCCCTGCAGTGCGTCACATCTAAATTATATAATTGCCATTACAGTATTAACAATAATATACACAGCCGATATCACAGTTACATATAATTATGTATAGTTGTGCAAGAAAGTCATACAGGGTGACTGAAAAAATTTAGTAAATAAATAATAAATTAAAAAAAACATTAACCTTCCTTGAAAGTCGAGTACTATGATTAATTATGATGTAATCTTCTGGTTTGCAGTTTTCTGCTTAAAAATCACAAAAATACACTACCCAAAAATACTTTTAAACTAAACTAGTAATTAATTTTGTTAGTAAGTAGTACTGTTTAATTTAGTATTTTTGCTTAGAATTTCACGTCACTAGTCATAAACAGCATTTAATACAATTAGTACAAACAAAATATCCACAATTTAACTTATCACCCGAACCACAGTAACGCTCACTTGTTAATACCACTCACACTCACCCATCGAAAGACAAATCGTGCCGTACGTTGCTTAATTTTGATGATGGCTAAGAAACACCTATACAAACTAGGCCCAATTATGAAGGCGCCATCGTATTTTATGCCTATTTAATGCCTAAAGTGAAAAAGAAACAGATTCCTATATTCTAATTAGCAATTATAATTACAATCGCGCCTTCATAATTGGGCCTTAAGCTGTAAGTGTTTCACTAAGAGGGCTACGATAGCGTAGTGCGCTACGCTTTGAGCGCTACACTACGAGTATGAGCGCTACGCTACCAGTATGATCGCTACGCGATGAATGCTACGCTATTCGTTCTATGGTATGAAGCGATGATGGTAAAATAATTATATTGACAGCAAGATAACCGGTCACTCTGTATAACATACACATCGGAGGATTTGTATGGCCTGCTGCAGAGGAATTATTCAGTGTTCTATGGCCGTAGTCGTGACGTATTGCAGCAATATATCGATTGTATGGCCTGCTTTAGACGTGCAGAGAGCAATGTGTATTAATTAACATTCTGTCTTGTCTACACTATAACCGCAGAGCAAACATCCATGAGATAACGTGAAGTTTCTTTTCATGCCGTACATGTAACTACATTCTAGTTGTTAGAACAGCAGAACTCTGGTATTGCTTATTTTTGTTTGTTGTAAGTGTTCATTGTTTATTTTTAAAAAAAAATCTGTTAAGGTCGCTGTTTTGTTAATCTCCTATTTCCCGTCCGTTCTTGGTTGCCTGGAAGAAATCGCTTGAAGCGATAAGGCCGCCATTTTGTATAACTAATTTTTAATGTTTTATTTCATGTGTTTTGTTTTGTAATTGTGGTTAAGCTACTAAAATATTATGGATCTATCTACATATTTATCTATCTTATTTTCAGTAAAACAGATAGATCTGCTATCTATATTTCGACTCGCTCTTGACAGATTCTGGTCTTGTTTAATATTATCAAAAACGGGCCGATAAAAAGTGCTGCATCAAATTTTTCCCAAATTTTTTTAGAAAAACATCAGCCTTACCAAAAATTACCGACGATAAAAATTAAAAAAATATTATAAAAATCTGTGTGCCAAGATTCGTTAAATGTGAGCTTTTGAGGAGACACCCGGACAGACGAAAGCAAAATTGTCGAATCAAAACTGAGACTCACACTCACTTCTTTCGCTAGGTCAATTACAAAAAAAAAAACAATTAAACAACTGACAATGCTACTGAATTACAGTGATGTACACGTCCACAGAGCAGGGTGCCAACTGTGTTGTAGACGTGTAGTATTATTGTAATTTACTACATTGAAATAACACATTAAATCTATTTTCATAGTTAAATTTCTAACAATAGTAAAATAAAATAAATGCACAGGACGAAAAATGAAATAGTGAATGCTCTTGATTCTAAAATTAACTTTCAATCAAACATTTGTTTTAACTGAAAATTTCGATTTCTTGACTTTGCCAAAGAAATTTAATTTATTCGATATATTTTTACTATTGCCAAAAATGGCATAATCGACTTCAACTATTGCAGATTTTAAAAAAACAATAATCAAAAACAACAATCGATCTATTCTCGTAATGGGCGAAGTAATCGCCTAACATACATAAAAATGTACAGTCTAATTTAGAATCTTCATTTATGAAGTTGTTAAAAACAGATACCTATATTAAGCGTCTGATCCACGTATAGAAGACTTCAACGGTATGAAAGTCTTTACGTTTCATTTGACACTTTTCTGTTTTGCAGCTTACCGATTCTTTTAAAATAGCAGTGTTCAGTATTAAAGTAGTGCGTGAAAAAAATACGTCATTCTTTCTTTAGTTAAAATTATCAATTTCACGTAACGTTTTAGTACTGGACATGGCTATTTTATAAGAAACGGCAAACTGCAAAAGCAGAAAGCGTCAAATGAAACGTTAATTAAAACCGACAACATTGCTCGCGGCTCGTCAAGGTTTTATTCTGGCTCGCCACGCAGTGTTACCAACACTATGACTGTGACTACGTTCTATGACTTTCGCTTGGTAAATTTCTTCGGACATTTTTTAATAATTTCTGTAGTCTTTTGCTTCTACTGTGAGTTTAGGACTACATTTGTGTCTGAGAAACCGAGACCTAGTTTTATTCAACTCCTAACCCACATTTTAGGACATTTTGGATATTTTCATTAATTTCGTTGAATGCTATAGCAAGATACGTACATTTTCTAACTTTGAATATGACAACATTTTGCAAAGTCGCGGTTTTAAAAACCGACAAGTGTGACTCGTCAACAGTAAAGCTGTGTTACCGTTTTCAAAACCTGTAGACTACTAAACGTAACCTTTTTTCTACTGAAATCCATTGACATAAATTATTCTTCTCCTAATTCTACCCCGCCGTTATCCGAAATCACATAAGGGTGCGTGGGCCCCAAAAAAATCGAATTTATGAAATCCAGTGAAATCTACTGATTTTTAAAAACCTAGTGAAAATCTATCACACTACCAAATTTACATCGAAAATCTACTATAATAGCAATCAGTCCACTAAGAACGGTCACACTAATGTAAAGTCGCGGTTTTAAAGATTTCGATTTTGATAAGCCAAACAGTCTTTAAAACCGCTGAAGAGCCAAACAGTCTTTAAAACCGCAGTATATTTTTTTACGTGGATCAGACGCTTTATAATTAGTAAAAGACCTCGGAAGGAACCAGAGACTTGATGTCCCGACTTAACAAAGAATTTAATGATAAAAATATAAAAGTTTTTGATCTAACTTTAATTTGGAAAAACACGAACCCAAAAATCTTTCAAGCTCTACTTGAAGCTTAGAGTCTGTGTCTCACTAGAGAACTCGTTCCTTTTCTTATAACAAGATTGTCATTCTATAAACTAGTAGTACTAACAAAGTACTAGAAACAGTACTAAAATAGCAAGAGATATACTTCACTTTGTCCTATTTTACACATGAAATTTAAAAGGTGTTAAATAAAGATCACCCGAACTTACGTAATTTCGAAGGGTTTTACAAACTGGCATAGAGCTATCTCGGGTGTCCAAATTCAAAAAGGTAAAAAGTAGGAAAGTAAAATGATCAGAGGTTTGAACCTTCTTACTGAAACTAGAGGGTTCAAATTTCCGAAAAAGACATATGACCTAATCTAACCAAATTTTAACCATTTTGACATACCAACTGGTGATTTTCACGTATGCGACAGACATTGCGTTTTTTTTTTGTTCCATTCACTCTCGCGTATGCTGTATAACCAGATATCAATAAGACAGGTGTAACGAAGTTTTTATTTGAATAACATTTTGCAATACTTCTATTACTTGTAATTCTTCTGAGGTTCACTACGGTCACAAAATGTGGGAGGATTAAAATATTATCGACAATATTAAAAGCTTTCAGACATTCAGGCTTCTCTTGCAATGTTTTTATTCAATACAAGCTTTTATCCACAGCTTTGTTTGATAACAATGGTCTACAGTGTTTTGTCATATGAACTCTGATAACTGATCTGATGTTTAGACTACTTACCCTCGTTACAAAAACGTATTAGGTTTCTATCAAATCCAGTTATCTTGCAAGTTCAAATACCGAGGCCGGGTGGCTACCCCTGAAGTCAGAGTTTTTAAGTCGCCTGAAGGTCTTTGACATCGCTAAACGGTTAAAATAACCGGGACCTACAGTTTTCTTGTGATGAGGTCAAATTCGTTTTCGGAAATTGAAGAAATGTAGGGCTCTCAAAAATTTGCTAAAAAGCTTTTTTTTTGAAAAATTTATTAACCACAGACTCCAGGGTCTGTGTCCTTTGTTATCATCTAAAATTACAGTTGTTTGATTATACTGTACAAAAAAATTTAGTAGATACTTGAAATCTTAGCCTAACTTAGATGATGCACTGCGTGAGGCACCACGAGCAGACCGGCGACCCGCAAGCAGCAAAAGCTAATATTGGCGTTGAAGCTTCTGAACACAATCTTGTGGGGCGAAACCACGAAAGAGCCATATATCGCTAAAAATGAATTCTCTGAACGCATATCTGCAGTTACACATATTCCTTAGAAATTTGGTAGCAGTGATGAGAATGAATGAAAGGTTTCATCAGGACATAGCAAAGATAGAGAAGCGTTACGAGGGATGTTGGGTGAATACTGTTAGACGGTTAAATGGGTCATCCCGAAATCAAATATACCAAAAAAACTGTTTTTTTGCTTTTTTATGTTTCTGGTGGGCAAAATTGGATTTTGCAAAAAAAAAAGACCTGATTTAAAAGAAAAATAACAATAAAACAAAATTTACAACATCTAATAGAAACACGTGAAACCAATGTAAACAACACAGGAACAGTTATTTTTCCGAGATAAAAGTAACGTACCAACAACATTTTCTAACTTTGAAACTACATCCGAGCGAAAAACCAAGTCGATTTATCAATCGGATGCTATATGAAAGAGAAACAAACAAGAATCCACCAAATACTTCGGAATGTATCAAAAATATCAGCGATTACTTACCTTCCATTCCATCCATCCATCTATCCATCAGTCATATGACTTCTACTGATGGACATAGGCCTCCCCTGTGGATCTTCAATGAGACCACGTTGAAGAGATCCATCGGGATCCTGCGCCCTTGATAAGATTATTTTTCCACCTCGTAGGTAGATATCCTACGCTGCACTTGCCAGTACGTGGTCTCCAATCGAGAACTTTTCAACCCCACCAGTCATCCGAGCCATGTGCCCTGCCCACCGCCCTTTTAACTTGCCAATCCGCTGGGCTATGTCGATAACTGAATGAGGTTCAGATTCCGAGCATAGCCCTCTCCATAGCTCGTTGGGCTACATAGCTTATTAATAAGGCCCTTAGTGAGAGACCACGTATTATAACCATTATAACTTTAAATATGTAAACATAGGAACCTAAGACTTCCTTATCTATACCAATATCATAAAGAGGAAAAATTTGATTGTTTGTTTGCATCGAATAGGCTCCGAAACTACTGAACCAATTTGGTAAATTCTTTCTCTGTTAGAAAGCTACACTATCCCCGGTGAACATAGGCTATGTTATATTTTCAAAAAATTAGGGATCCATACTATCAAATGTATCTTCTTTAGCCAATCTTACCCGGGTGAAGCCGGGACGGGCAGCTAGTCAAATTATAACGTTATCTCTGTCACAATATTAGTGCAAAATGTTAATATTAAACTAATAATGTACGTGTTCAAAAGTTTTTTTTTCTGAAAATTGTTATTAATTATTTTATTCTACCATTTTTTTTAATGTAAAACGCTATTATTAATCGAGTAATGTTTATATATACAAAAAATATATTATTGTAAAAATTAAAACACTGTTTCCGTAAACGAGATAAAAATGGAGTTCATTTATGTAAGTACGAATCAATATGTAAATTTTGACACAAAATGTATGCTTAGTCTTACCTTCAAACCCACATTGAAGTAAAGTTATTACATTTTTCTCACAGTAATTACCTACATAATATTATCAAAAAACATGTAAGTTTATCTCAATTTCCAATTTCATTAGTCATAAAATCAAAATTATTTGAAGCAACGAAAATAAAATTCCTTCGTTTAGATATCAACTTATTTAACACTACACTTAAATTATTTAGATAACAAAATCAGTAAAAAAAAATGGAATCAAAAACTCACCACTCAATCCCCAGCAAGTCCAAAACCACACTCACTCAGACAAGTCACTGGAAAAAACAAAAAGTGATCACGAACACGCGCGTCTCTCCACTAAGTAGAGCCACGAGGCGTCATCTCCCCTCGACGCTCCGTACACGACTGAGGAGCGAAACGAACCCTACCCTGTCATCCCTAAATCTGGCGACGCGATTTGCGACTCCCGGACACATCAAAATTAATTGTGTGAAAGATTTCAGCGTGTTTACGTGGTGTAGAACAATCGATACACAAAAATTATGACGTAGAAGACGCCTATGTACGAGTATGTATGAGATAAATCTACCTCGTTGATGTTAAATTGTTAAGTAATTGTCGGCACTGTCCGTTTTCAGATAGGTGAACGCGGGTGGCATTTACAACTGGGCGGTACCGCGGCTTGGATGACATTTTAAATGGTAGAACCCGGGTGTATTAATGGTCTATTTTTAACCCCCGACGAAAAAGAGGGGTGTTATAAGTTTGATGTGTCTGTTTGTCTGTGTGTCTGTCTGTCTGTCTGTCTGTCTGTGGCATCATAGCGCCCGAACCACTGAACCGATTTCAGTTTAGTTTTTTTGGATGAAAGGAGATTTAATCGAGAGTGTTCTTAGCTATGTTTTATAAAAATCGATTGATCCGCTTTAGAGTTATGGTGGGTTAAAGTGGGGATGGAAGAACCAAAATTCTACAAATGTGCCCAAAATGGTTGTCAATTGAAAGTTTGTTCTCAAATATTTATGTGTCGGGGGTTTTTTAATTAGGTATATTATAATTCAGCCATATCAGAGGTCTTCAGACGTCTTAAAAACTGACACCAGAGCTAAACGAACTTCCTTAACTTAACAACGGTAATAGATATCAATACCGTGACTTAACTCATCGATTGTGGAATGCATATAAATAAATTGAAACTA
Organism: Hypomecis atomaria; assembly: GCA_964007245.1. NCBI lineage: Eukaryota > Metazoa > Arthropoda > Insecta > Lepidoptera > Geometridae > Hypomecis > Hypomecis atomaria. Next base: position 2,929,832 of record OZ023296.1, on the reverse strand, counting down.
GGATAAATGTAAGAATTGGTTGACATTTTTATCCTTATTTTGTACAACTTATTTTGTTCAACCAATAATAAAATAAATGTAAAATTAGAAATAAATAAAGCTCTAACTACACCGTTTGTTTGCGATTCCCGGACACATCAAAATTGTGTAAAAGATTTCATCGTGTTTACGTGGTGTAGTACAATCAATACACAAAAATGATGACGTAGAAGATGCCAGTTATGTAGAAATGATAACTACTTTATCGATGTTATATGTTCGGCACTATCAGTCACCCTTACTTATATGGGTGACTGCGGGTGGCATTTACAACTAATCGCTACCGTGGCTCGGTGACACGTTAATTGTAGGACCCGGATTGTATAACTGTTTACCCATGTCAAAGACCTTCAAACGGGTTAAAAACTCTGACAACTGTATCAACTTACTTTACTTACTTCATCGATTGTGAAATGTACGAGTACATATATTTTGAATCACTTGAAACAAAGATATAATATATGTATAAGAATTATAGTGAATTTGTTAATATTTTTAACGTTATTTTACATTTCAGTGTGCAGTCAATCATAAATTAAAAAAAGCTTTAACTACACTGTTTTTTGGCGACATCCGGATTCATCAACATAAATTGTGTGAAAGATGTACGCGTGTTTACGTGTTGTCGAACAATTGATTTACAAAAATATCGGCCAAGTGCGAGTTGGACTCGCGCACGTAGGGTTCCGTACCGTATAGGAGCCCCATTCCTTTTGCCATTATTAATAGCGAGCAAAAAACTCTTTAAATCACGTTTGTTGTATGAAAGCCCTTATAAGTATTTGTTTTATTTTATTTTCAGTATTTGTTGTTATAGCGGCAACAGAACCACATCATCTGTGAAAATTTAAGCTGCCTAGCTATCACGGTTCATGAGATACAGCCCGGTGACAGACGGACAGAGGAACAGACGGACATCGAAGTCTTAGTAATAGGGTCCCGTTTTTACCCTTTGGGTACAGAACCCTAAAAAAGAGGGTATCTGTTCGGCTGTTTTTTTTTTTTTGTATGTAGGTAGGTATGTTACGCGATTACTATGAACCGATTTTAATGTTTTTTTTTCAGTTTCGTAGGTACTTCAGAAGCCCCATTAAAATTATTTTTATATTACAACTAGCCGAACCATTTAAAAAATGAATACCAATGTGAAAATTATTCCCCGATAATATTTTGAACCGTGAGAACTTGATTGCCTCAGTGTTTCAGTGGTTAGTGACCCTGACTACGGGATCAAATACGCATGAGTTCGATTCCCACCAAGGGCAAGTATTTATGTGATAAACGGAGGTGCTTGCTCTGTGTCTGGATGTTAATTAGGTATTTTCTATAAATATCTATATGTAGTACATATATCAGTCTCTGGCAGCCATATGACTAGCTTTTCTTAGTTTGGTGTCACAGAGCGTGTGTGAGATTTCCTCCTAATATTCGAAATAAATACACGGTTGAAGTCGGCTATTCCAGTTTTGGCGAAAAATAATAATTATTCCTCCTCGAGTGGAGACCACGTACCGGCAAGCGCAGCGTAGGACGTCCACCCACAAGGTGGACGGACGACCTCATTAAGACCGCAGGATCGCGCTGGATGCAAGCCGCTACCAACAGGTCTTATTGGAGGTCTTTAGGGGAGGCCTATGTCCAGCAGTGGACGTCCTATGGCTGAAAAGAAGATGAAGAAGAAGAATAATTATTAACTTGAAGGCAGAGTCATAAAGTCATACGTGGATACAGATTTTACAAAACATCCTACTTAGAGCGTAACCACGCAACCATGCCATCTGGCGGCACTAAACTTGCGCATTAAGTACACAAGAAAAGCTTTAAAAAGTTTTGTTTGATAGGAAATTTTGAATTCGCGGACGTCGGTCGGTTGTTTAGTTATCTAATTAAAAAGTTTTTGTTGGGAATTTTGTATCGGAGAAACGATTTGGGTTCGTGTAGGCTTTGGGCGTAATGGTGGGGATTTCTGGATCTTCAAAATGTTCGCTTGGTTTGATTGGATGTACAAATTGTACAAGATTAGGTTGAACAGTGGGACTTAGCCAAATGAGCTGAGTTTAACTTGGTTATTAAAAATCGGCCAAGTGTGAGTCGGACTCGCTCAAGAAGGGTTCCGTATCGTATGGGAACCCAATTCCTCTTGCCGTTATTAATAGCGAGCCAAAATCTCCCAAAAATCACGTTTGTTGTATAGGAGCCCCCTTTAATATTTATTTTATTTTGTTTTTAGTATTTGTTGTTATAGCGGCAACAGAAATACATCATCTGTGAAAATTTCAGCTTTCTAGCTATAACGGCTCATGGGATACAGCCCGGTGACAGACAGACAGACGGACAGACGGACATCGGATGCTTAGTAATAGGGTCCCGTTTTTTACCCTTTGGGTACGGAACCCTAAAAATGACGTTGGTATAAGTTAGCACAGATGGATTGAGAATAGCGGGTTGATCTGAAGAAACAAAGTTACCGACAGATTAGCGGAATGGTAAGTTGAAGTGATGATGGGCGGATATCACGGAAGAATGATGATCGATTGGATCGTAAAGTTCTTGAGTGAAGACCACGTACCACTTACCGTAGACAGAAAGTGCAACGTATAGGATATCCATCTACAAGGTGAACTAATGACCTTAATAAGACTGCAATATTGTGCTGAATGCAAGACGCATACGTTGGTCCTATTACATTTTGCTCCATTTGGTTTAGGTCAAAAATTATTATTTAACTCATTTTGTTGGTAAATAAGAGAAAGTGATCAATCTCTGAATCCAACTCGGCTGGGCAGCGTTCGGAAAACTGCGTGACGTCTTTTCATATTCCGATATACCTCAGTGCCTCAAAACGAATGTTTTCGACAGTTGTGTGTTACCACTGATAACATATGAAACTGAAACGTAATCCTTTACTGTTGACCTTATGAATAAGGTCAAGATAACCCAACGTGCTATGGAGAGGGCTATGCTCGGTGTCTCTCTGCGAGATCGAATCAGAAATGAGGAGATACGTAGACAAACCAAAGATATCGTCATATTTAGCCCAGAGGATTAGTAAGTTAAAATGGCATTGGGCAGTGCACATAGCTCAAAGAACAAAAGGCCGATGGGGCCGTAAAGTTCCCGAATGGAAACAACGGACCAGCAAGCGCGGCGTAGCATGTTCACCGACTGTGTGGACTGACGATATAATAAAGATCGCATAAACGAGCTGGATCCAGGCCAATTCCAACCGGCCTTATTGGAAATCTATAAAGGAGGCCTATGCAGCGCCTGCTCGCGGCCCCGCGGATGCTCACGTGCACGTCTCAGCACGCCCCCACAGCCCAGGCCGTCTCATTGCTCAACGGTTTCCTTGCTCAGCACCCGGATATTGACATTTTTGACGTAAAATTTGGCTTATTTGTGAACTATTGTATTTAGTTATAATTATTTTTGACTGACATTGTTATTTGTTTTCATTTAATTTTCTTTATTATATAAAACTTGACATTCATTAATTACTGACATTGGAATTTATTTACTTGTTTGACATTTTTGTTATAATTTTATTTGTGGTAATATTTTTTTTGATATGTACGTAGTAATTATTTTAGTTTTTTTTTTTACTTTTATTAATTTATTTTTTTTGTGAATTTAATTTGTAATTTAGAATCGAAAGTGTTATCGTTTTGGACTTATTGTACCTACTCTGTTTGAATGTTGTATTGTTGACTCGTCACACGTAATGGAATCTAAATAAAATAAATAAATAAATATGTCCAGCAGTGGACGTCCTACGGCTGATGGATGGATAGATAGATGGAGATTGGTAAATAAATAAAAAATACTAAAGGACAGGCCTACATTCAGCATTGGAATTCTTTTATAACTGAAATAATGATAACGATATTAAGATGCTTAAAATAACTGAAAAGGGGAAAATCAGTCAGCATCAGAACAAAAACCGAGACGAAATAAGAACCTCCTCCTTTTTTGAATTCGTACAAAATAACCCGGTACATCAATACCCACCAAATTACCTGTACCGAAGTTTCACTGTCAGAATTATATTTATTACTATTTCTTGGTAAAATCATACATTACCGTCCTGCCGGTCAATTTACGACCTTACCACCTCGCGATACAGGCTAACATCTCATATGTATTTTATAAAAGGTCTACAAAAAGTCCCTATCCCTTATTTATCAGGATTGACCGAAGAATTAATTAATGAGGCATCCGCAAAGGTCATTAGACCGCTCCTAAGGATCTTGCCGACCCTTTGAAGGGAAGAATAAGGGAGGAATTTCACCCTTGAGGCCGATAGGGACCGATATAGGCTTCTTTAAGTGCGTTTTTAAGTAATTGACTATTAAAGTGTAGTCAAAAGATGTTTTTTCATTATTTTAAGATTGTCTTTAGGGTGACGTTTAATGGGACTATTATTTGTCTTTTTAGGGTTCCGTAGTAAAACGAGGAAGCCTTATAACTGCGTTGTGTCCGTCCGTCCGTCTATCTGTCCGTCCGTCCGTCCTAATGTTACAAAGCCTTATAACTCTCGCATATAAGATCCAAATTACACGAAATTTGACATCATGATAGTGTTATTATAGATCTCATTTTTCGTACCTAAAAGTCTCAAAGTTGTATTTTTTTAAAACCATCTAATGACATCGTAAAATTGGTTTTTATCATCATCAAAATCATCGTCACCATCTACAGAAGCCTATTATACGCGTGTCTCGACACGAACTTGGCAACTTATTCTTAGTTATGGTCTTATAAAATTACTTATTTTTGGTGTCTTGAATATTACCCCGGAAGATGGTGCAATGTAAAACATATTAACTACACTTATTTGGGACTGTTGTCAAGTGCGTGTCGAGACACGCGTATGACAGGCTTCCGTAGATGATGAAATGATTCTGTACTAGACTTTTTAATAGTCCACTGCAAGACGTAAGCCTACCCACGAAAGGTGATTGGGCCATTTCCACCACTCTGGCCCAGTGCGGGTTGGTTTCTTGTTTTACTACGGAACCCTAAAAAGAGAGAGTACCTATATGCCTTCCACTCATCGCCTTGGCATTATTTCATGCTTCGAATGCTGTACTTAATCCCAACGAAAAGTATAACAAATAATCGGCTAAGTGCGACTCGGACTCGCGCACGAAGGGTTCCGTACCATATGGAATTAATATATTTTATTTTAATATGATTATTTATTTTTGAAGGGATTACATAACTTGATATTCTGTGAATATTTCAAGCATCTTCCTGTTGCCGTTATTAATATCGAGCAAAAAAACGCGTTACTTGTATGGGATTATATGGGATACCCCCCTTAAATATTTATTTTATTTTAATTCAATAAAATATTTTTAAGTGCATATTTAACTAAACATTCTGTGAATATTTCAAACGTCTACCTATCACCGTTATTAATATCGAGCGAAAAACTTCTAAAAATGAAGGTTTTTTGTATGGGAGCAAATATTTATTTTTTCCAACTTTTAGTATTTGTTGTTATAGCTTCAACAGAAATAACTCGTCTGTGAAAATTTCAACGTTCTAGCTATTAAGGTTCATGATATACAGCCTGGTGACAGACGGACAGCGGAGTCCCGAGAGTAATAGGGTCCCGTTTATACCCTTTGGGTACGGAACCCTAAAAAGTATATCTACAGTGATCAGGTACTAGAAAATTTTAGTGGTAAGTACATAGGTATTCTGGAAAAGTTGCATGACAATTTAAACGATAATTTGTTCCAATAATAAAACTGTCAAACGAAGTTCCGGTAAAATCAAAGTTATACCTATTACTGAACACAGATTTCATAACGTGTTCTAAAACATTGATTGTATTTTCAGCTATTAAGTCATTGCCACACGAGCTTTGCCTGTGCTGAAAAACTTTGCACAAAAAAGTAAACTCTATTTGATTTTAGGAACATATCGTAATTTCAAGAGTTTTGAGATTAATACTGGCTAACTTTGGTCCAATCATCATACATTTTGCTACCGTTGCAAGTCGCTTACGAAAATCGTGTAATATAATTTGTAACGTGAAGTTTGTGGCATATTGGTCTTATGCAGCCTCTATCTTTAAGAAAATAAGTTCATAATTATGTAGGCCGGGGAACTAGCTTTGTATAGATAAATAGATAGACATACTCTTAAATAATCGCACACCAAGCATAGGTAACGAACAATGAAGTGACTTTTGTGTGACAAATGGCGGCCTTATTGCGTAAAGCGATCTCTTCTTGGCAACTTTAGGATTGAGGTAAAACCAAAGGTATGTACCTATTAGAAGTTAAAGGTAGTGTTAGAGTTTTAAGCCGTCTAGAGTTATCTAACATGTCTTTTTATAAAAAAAAAAACCCATTATTTATTGTGTTACTGCCTCGGTGGCTCAGTGATTAGTGACCCTGACCCCTGGGTCAAAGAGGCGTGGGTTCGATTCCCACCCAGGGCAAATATTTCATCACATACGTGTTTGCTTTGTGTTTGGGTGTTATTTAAGTATTATCTATAATAGTATGCATTTAAAAATATGTATATGTAGTATATCAGTCTCTGACAGCCATATCACAAGCTTTGCTTAGTTTAGCGTCAGATACCGTGTGTAAGATGTCCCCTAATATTTATTCATTTTTATTTGTTTACATCGTATTACAATCGCAACTCATCGTGTGCGTCACCCTTATTCCCTTAGTCAACGTATCGACCTGTCAACACCACGTCGTCTAAAATCGCAGAAAGAAAAACTCTCATCCTGATATATTTACCCAAATGGGCTCACGGAAACTTTTTGGCAGTTACTCGATCTTCCACTACGTCGGCAGGCTGGTTGTTAGAGATGTGCCGTCGAGAAATAATCGAATAAGCTAACGAACAAAATAAAAAGAACTTTTTTAAGATTAATAATTATTTTTTGCAAAAAATAGCATGACCGACTTCACCCGTGTACAGAATTCGCGAATATTTCTCACGGATCGATGTAGCATTTTTCACATTATTATTGATTTATCAAAATTGGCTCAGCCGATTTCAATAGAATTTTAATGAGACCAATTTTGAAGTATACTCTTTCCAATTAAAAAATAATTATTGAAATCGGACTACTATGAAAAAAGTTATGCGTGGTATACATAAAAAAATATATACGCGTCGAATTGAGTACCTCCTCAGTTTCGGTTCGTCGGTCAAAAACAGAAATAATCAGGCTGTTACGGGCGGTCAGCGCGTGGGTTTATAGCATATGTCATTTGATTTGGGTAAATTAATTGTAAGTTGTTAAAGTATTTTTTAGTCTCTTATCGAGCTGAGTACTGTTCTTAATTGCAAAACAATCATGAATTTGTTTAAAAGTCATATCAAACTGTGTTTATCCTTTTTAAAGTAACATAATATTTTGTGGAAAACATAAAAACGTATGGAAAATAATTAAAAGATACATCCCTAAGCGAGTCTTGCAACCCGCAACTGGACGAAACGTGGTGCATGAAGCCCAGTTACATTTCATATGTAGGCAATCGTCCAAAAGTGGACTATTAAGTACTAATTAAAAACGTATAGGTAGATACTATTATCTATTAGTAAAGTACCAATGCCGTCTAGATCACATTTCAAATAATTCCTTCTTGCGGCGGCGTCGTGTGTCGGGTTGTTCTCTTCCCTCAAATATGGTCGAGGAGAGCGATGGCTGGCTCATGCGTCACACTCGTGATCGGGTGCTGCATGCGGGTCGCCGGTTTGCTCGCGGCATTCACGCAATGCACTGAAACTACGAGCTTAGGCGTGGTATTATTATACAGGGCTAATTCTAATCAATTAGCATCCTCTTAAGGGCTTATTCTGTACATCAAAACTAATTACTAATAACTAATAACTAGTTTGGGGCCCACTGTTTTCCAGTAGGTACTGAAACACAAATTTAGGGTGACGCCTTCGTAATTGTCGACATTGTAACACAAATCAATCGGAATATATAAGGATCGAGGATATTATATTTAATAGTGGTAGTACTGTACTGTTTTGGTTTTTTGGAAATAAACAATTTATTTATTATTATTTATTATTAACAACTTTTGTTCTACGACTTTTGTTAAAACTCAAACAAAAAAATCAGCTGTTCCATACATTTTGTCGAGGGTGAACGACATTTTTCCATGGAACAACAACTTTTTTTTTTGAGAAATAATAAAAGTCGTAGAACAAAAGTTGTTAGTTTTGATGTACAGAATAAGCCCCTGAAAGGGATGCTAATTGATTAGAAATAACCCTGTATATTCTTTGCTTAGGCTAAAATTTAAACAAACCCATCTCTATTGTACTAACTTTTTTGTACAGTAAAATCAAATTATTTTACTCGTACATTTTAGTTAACAAAGGGCACATGCTCTGGAGTCTGGTTAGTAATTTTCCAATAAAAAATATTATTAGAATAATTTCTCCCCATCTCTAGTCACTGCTCATTTCTTTTCCGTAATATTTCCCATGAAAAGTTCCCGGAATAGACGGCGACAATTATTTTTTTTCACGTCTTGACGTTCTTTGATGGAGTCCTATTAAAAGTTGTTGGCAAGTTCACTTCATTTCTAAGCTCACATGCTCTGATGAAAGAGAAAAATAGATATAGTCTCTGAGAAAATTATATAATCGGCCAAGTACGAGTCGGACTCGCGCACGGTGGGGGTTCCGTACTGTATGGGAGCCCCCTTAAATATTTATTTTATTTTAATTGTATTATTTATTATTGATGTGAATATAAAACTAAATATTCTGTGAAAATTTCAAGCATCTACCTTTTACCATTATTAATATTGAGCGAAAAACGTCTAAAAATTCAGGTTTGTTAAATGGGAGCCCCCTTTAAATATTTATTTTATTTTGTATTTAGTATTTTGTTGTTATAGCAGCAACAGAAATACATCATCTGTGAAAATTTCAGCTGCCTAGCTATCATGGTTCATGATACAGCCCGGTGACAGACAGACAGACGGACATCGAAGTCTTAGTAATAGGGTCCCGTTTTTCCCTTTGGGTACGGAACCCTAATAAAATGGCTTAATTTTTTTTTTATCAAATTATAATTATTAGCTTTATATTAGAACATATATTGTTATGGTAGATAGAAGGATAGTCATTTATTTTCAGTTAGGAAAATTACATACATGAATATACAAAAATATACTACGAGCAACACTCTACGATTCGTCAAAATAACAATTATTAAATATGTACTCAACAGAATTATTAGGCCCAATTTTACATTAAATTAAAAATCCAATATTAAAAAAAATAGTAAAATAAATTAAGATGACAGAAATAATGTAGTTAAATGTCTGCAATAGCATCGTAAAAATTACAGTTTAATATGAAACTAATAATAGCTGAAAAGTTTCACTATTGGGCTAGTTGTCCAGTATTATTTTATCATTCGATTTCGTAGCACTATTGCGTAAGAGAGCAAAAGGACTTTAGCATATTAAGGAACTATTTTTTCTCATTACTAAAATTTCAAAAACAGAGGATTAATAACAAAAAGAAAAAAGCTTGTACTTAATTAAAAATATTGAAAATCCACTAGGGAGGTCATCAGTTTAGATGTCTTACGGTTGATGGTATATACCATATTATTATTAGGCATTGAATCTCTTTTTCTCTTTCATCTGAGGTCACATGACACACGCGTGTCAAAGTGCTCCATGTCAGTTTTATTGACATTTTGCTACTTTATCGTTTTTTTCGTAGGAAGTTGTACAACATTACGTTGATGTTGCTACGATGCTACGGTATCGTAGCTTTTCTGAGAAATAGAATACAATATTTTTAGGATTGTTTTATAGTAAAATCATGATTGAAAGAATGTGTTGTTAATAGTACAATTATATCTGCTATAATAGTAAATCATTACGCATAAAAAACAAAAATATCTAGGTAACTCTTTTACATTTTTAATCATTGATAGTATAATGTAAGTGGTACAAACACTAATTATAATATTTTAATTAAGTTGTATAATAATACAAATAGCAAACCAGACTCTTAAGAGGCCACTGCAGTATCATAGGCTTACCCAAAACAGGCGGTAAAGCCACGCTGACCCGATCGGTGCCTTCTTTTTCTGAGTGCAGATTATGTTAATATTATCTACAATTTATTGCATAACACAACGGCACGGTTAAGGTCCACTTCACAGAGCCAGCCTGTTGCCGCACGGTCATCTTGAAAAAAAAAGCTAAAAAAGTTATATTAAAGTATAATAATTAATTGACACTGAATGTCTAGTAAAAATATCCAAAGTATGTAAAAACTATAACTGCCTACTTAATGTTAAAGAATTTCGCAAGCTAATTTGCAAGGTCACCCACCCTTCCGACCGAAAAGGGAAAAAGTGTAATCAAATCTTTCTTTTGCCAAAAATAAAGCATCTATAAATTTTAGACATTGATTATGGAAGACAGAAAGACTCTCTTTATAATTATAAAAATATTCAGAAACGATGTAAGTACTAAGCCGAAAAAAGTTGATTCAGTCCATTATTATGAATAGCTTATACTATGGGGCCAATCTGGAATTCGAGTAACATATCAGCTGTAGTTACACATTTTTTCGATAATGAGTTGCCATTTTTGTACGGGTCATCTTGAATGTATTTTATTTATTGCATTATATCATTTTTTTACTATTGCATTAGGTGATAGAACCTTTGTGTGGTTTTAACAAATAGATGATTTTTTTTTTAATTCCGAGTTGACCCTATAGTAACAGTTGTTCATTACGATGGTCTTTCATTACGATACGACTTTTACTATAGTTGTTCATTACGATGTTTTTTTCAGAAACGATGTACTAAACCGAAAAAAGTTGATTCAGTCCAAAATTATGACTTATAACACCCTTCACTCTCCACGAAAGACAGAGTGAGCACGCTACAAATACTCTATTTTAGAGTAGTTTCTCTGATCTCACTCATTATGCACGAAAACCTTTCTGTATTTTTATACGTTTGAAGCTTTTAGAGCTAATAAAGAACCCGTCAAAAATCTGCGAAGAAATCATTATTCTCAGCAAAAACAATGAATTTCTCTTAAACGGTGCTCCAACTTTTACCAAATTAATATTTTTAGATAACTGCTACATCATCGTTTACCGAGATTGTTTATTCAATCAGAAACCGAATATTTCAAGTAAGGATTCTTTTCTCATCAAATACTAAATCTGTGAAAACTGTGAAAAGGTGAGGATCTCGAGGTAATTTTTTATGCTTTTGTTTGAAGAAATACTGAATTTATGAAACGTCTAACAAATCTTATATTTTCATGATTAAAACTCTTTAAGGTACTGAAGTATGACGAGTCATTATTAGGACCGTAAGATCAAGTTGGATGCAAGCTCCTTCCAAACTTACAGGAAAATCTAATAAATAAGGTATTATTTGGCCTAATCCAATACCATATTGGAAATTTGGGACGCATACGAGTATATCCTGCAGTGGGTGTAGTCCTGTGCCTTAATTGTGTAATTGTAATGTTGTAATGTGTGTGTAATAAAATAATAATTATGAAGGCGTTGAAAATAGTTGTAAATAAATTAAGTGAAAAAAAACAATACCCTTCCTTGCCATTTGGATAAATACGGTCTTTGAAACTTTTTGACTAAAATGTGTCTTTTGAAATCAATTTTAATGTTTTATATTTCTCGATAATAGCTACTTAATTAATTTTATCATTTCATAAACCGATGTAATTGAAATAAAAACCTTCAAAAACATCAAAACTTAAATCTAAAATAAATACATACCTACATACACGTAAATACTTTTGAAATATGAGTCATTTTTTAGGATATCATTTCACACATCCTTATGACCGTATGTTATATTGAAACTATTCCTGAAATCTTAAAAAATACAGATATAACACAACATAAGCTTCTTTCGACATTATGTAACAAATGGTTTTTTTCGCTCTTCCTGCTTTGACCATTTAAAGTGAAGGTTGATTAAAATGATAGTAGAATGTGTTTCTTGTAATTTTTAACCGGCTTCCAAAAAGGAGGATGTTCTATATTCGTGTGTATGTATTTTTTTGTGTATGTTCATCGATAATTTCGCCAATTGTGAACCGAATTTAAAAAATCTTTTTTGTGGTTCCTTTTAAAAACCTTCAAAAACATCAAAACTTAAATCTAAAATAAATACATACCTACATACACGTAAATACTTTTGAAATATGAGTCATTTTTTAGGATATCATTTCACACATCCTTATGACCGTATGTTATATTGAAACTATTCCTGAAATCTTAAAAAATACAGATATAACACAACATAAGCTTCTTTCGACATTATGTAACAAATGGTTTTTTTCGCTCTTCCTGCTTTGACCATTTAAAGTGAAGGTTGATTAAAATGATAGTAGAATGTGTTTCTTGTAATTTTTAACCGGCTTCCAAAAAGGAGGATGTTCTATATTCGTGTGTATGTATTTTTTTGTGTATGTTCATCGATAATTTCGCCAATTGTGAACCGAATTTAAAAAATCTTTTTTGTGGTTCCTTTTAAATTTGACAGAAATCAGCTGAGCCGTTTTTGAAAAAACCAACAATAAAGTAAGCAATTCGAGCGAAATATCTGAACTTTGTAAACGATGAACATCGATAATTTTGGCAATTATGAACCGAATCGAAAAATTCTTTTTTAGTTCAAAAGGTCATACTCCCAAGATGGTCCCAATTAAATTTTACAGGTAATCGGCTGTGCCGTTTTTGAAAAATCAACAATAATGTAAGTAAACAATTCGAGCGAAATATTCGAATTTTGTACACGATGGAAGGCAGTTTTGCCATTTTTTGCGAAAAATAATTATTTAGGTCCAATTTACAAAAAAACTGTTTTACACAGCCATCAGAATAATTGCTTCTGATCATTATGTAAAAAATAACTGTATTAGACGCTACATAACACGTGCATAAGTTTCTAGAATTTGAAAAAGTTTCATCAAACATAATAATGTACCTATGCATAAAATAAGAATAGGTATTATTTTATGAATACACTTGAATCCAAATAGAACAATTATGATTAAGAATTGAAACTTTTATACCTCAAAGAAGTAAAAATATTCATACCATTCTCACTTGATTTACGAACAACTTGATAAGCATTATTACCTAGTAACTTTTACTTCCTCTTACAAAGTGTTGTAGATCTCTTTCCGCTTGTTCGAGCTTTTCTTCATTTTCGATTTGTTTCGTTTATCTACATGACTAAGTTGAAACGAGTGACATTATGGCCTAGTCTCTACCAAAGCGGAGCACAGTCGAAGTATGCGTAATTTGTAATCCATTAGCTAAATACGTAAGTGTCATGATTACTTGGTGAGAAAGGAATTGTCTCATTTTTAACGACTTCCAAAAATGAGGAGGTACTATGTTCGTCTTTATGTATATTTTTTTGTGAATGTTTTTCGGTATTTTCGCCAATTTAAAAAAAAAAGTTTTTAGTTTAAAAGAGTATACTTCCGAGGTGATCTCGGTAATTTTTCATCGAAATAAAACCTCATTACGATGTTCTTAAATGTTCTAAATTAAGAAATTTTCATTCGAATTAGACATTCCAAATTTAAATCACTTTACTCTCTAAGAAGTTTCATACAACATTATTGACCTGCCATAGCCCTCGAGAGAGTGTTAAGTAATAATGACTTGTTTTACATTGAGATTTTACGACATTTAATATAATGAGTCATTTTCGAAGAGGTGGTATCAAAATTAACTAACTTAATGGCCTACAAAGCTCTTCGTAGCTCTACACACGTCCGCTTTGCTCTGCTTTAGTGGATACTGCCTAAGTTGGAACGTCTGACAATAAAACATGCTAGTTCGTATTCTACGCCTAAACTTGCAATCTGCTGCGACGCTGAGTTGCAGGTGTCGGGATAAAGCGGACTGTTCAATAGATCATCATGGCGTTCTTCTTAGTTTTCTTTGTTTGAACCTATTGCGGCTAGGCGTGTTGACGACCGAAGGAGTAGATCCCTGAATGAGAGCTCCCAATAGCAGATAAGCGTTCTATAGGCAGACCACCAGCCCAATGGGTCGACGCCATATTCAGACCAATCGCTGTTCGGGCGTGGATGATATTGGCTCAAGATTGAGAACAATGGCACATTAGAGAGGAGGCCTATACCCAGCAGTGGGTCGACACAGGCTGATGATGATAAACCTATTGTTTCCATCATGAGACGTCTGCATCGATACATAAGCCAATTATTTGATGATTAGAAAACACCAGCAAAAAACAAAATCTACAAAAAAACCAGCCGGACGTGGTTTGCATCCAGCATGATCCTGCGTTAATAAATGAGATCATCTAGCCACGTTGTGAGACTACACGACCTTATCCTGCCATCCCCTTTTTACTACAGAACAAGTAGAAAGACGCCGCAATACCACCCCTACACTGTCAATTTTCCTTCGATATGTACGAAGCGGTTTGACTCAACATTTCTGATTCGTACCGCCAGGGAATGAAACAGTCTTCCTGCTTTCCTGTTTCCTAAGAGATATAATCCAAAGCTTTTCAAGATCAGAGTGAATAGGTATCTTCTAGGTCAGTGTGTTTCGTCTTCTACCACAACGTCACTTACCATCAGGCGACTTGGTGGTCAAGCGCGGACATGTATGCGATAAAAAAAGTCATACGCTACGCTTGCAGAAACATGGTCTCCACTTGAGAACTTTTAGACCTTATCGGTTATCACTCCTCTATATAATCCTACTGTTGTCGTAGTCCATTGTTTAACGGAGTCCTAGCACCAGAGGACGTTTGGCACCAGCACGCTGGCTTTTTAGGTTGGTTGCCTCTACCGCAGAAAAATCTACATTATAAACATGATGTATATTTTTTAAGACCAAATACATGATTGTGAACTGATTAAAGTATTTTTTTTAGTATTTAAAAAATCAACAATAATGAAAAAAAAAATACATCGATTCGAGCGAACTAATCACATTTGGTACACGATTGAACTCGGTTATGCCAATTTTTTGCTAAAAATTATTATTTTATACGTGGATTATATTATTGTTTGTCTATTTAAATCGAGACCAGAAAAACCCGAGAGACAGTCCAGAACAACTGCATTCTCGGCCGCTCCGACCTTCAGTTAACTACTACGTTTTGCTAAGCAATAAATTTCGATACGCAGCATTCACATTTCTTCCGGAATACTCGTGTATGCAAAATGGAGATGCTATGGAGAGGGCTATACTTGGTGTATCTCTACGGGATCGAATCAGAAATGAGGAGATCCGCAGACGAACCAAAGATACTGACATAGCCTAGCAGATTAGCAGATTTAAAGTGGCAATGGGCAGGGCACATAGTTCGAAGAACAGATGGCTGATGGGGCCGTCAAGTTCTCGAATGGAGACCACGGAACAACAAGCGCAGCGTAGGTCGTCCACCGACTAGCTGGACTGAAGATATAATAAAGGTCGCAGGAATACGCTGGATGTAGGCCGCTTCCCGGTTGGAAGCGGCCTACATCCAGCCTTATTGGAAATCCATGGGGGAGACCTATGTCCATCAGTGGACGTCCTACGGCTGATAGATGGATGGATATTCTAAATATTTGACTAAACCGCCAGACATATAGGAATGGCTCTTAACACCCTGCAACCTGCAAAACGTTCAAGGCACATTTATTCGTGTCGTAACATCCAACGCTTGGACCGAAAGCCGAAACTTAGCAGAAATCTTGCTAGTGATGTGAAAATCGAGTACAAAACATCGATATAATCAACCCCTTTATCCCACGGACTTACTCTTCTGTAGTATTTTGCATTAGCTCTTAATAATCCATGTACCGGCAGGTGACATGCAAAATACAACACAATATTGTGTTGTGTTGTCGCTTGCCTGTGCATAATCACTATTGCAGATCTATAATATATATTTATTTATTTATATTTATTTATTTATTATAATATTATGGCTTCATTAGCGCTCATATCTTAGTTTGACTAGGTATTTGTCAGCGATCATCGAAATTAAGCAACGTTCCGCACGGTCAGCAATTGAATGGGTGACCAAGGTGGCATATTCTGAGCGCTACCGTGGCTCGGATGACACGATAAATTGTAGGCTCCGGTAGTTTTAACCGTTCAGCCATGTCAGAGGCAGCCTAAAAACTCTGACACCAGAGCTAGCCACCTGGCCTATACGAACTTACTTACTTTATGGCCTCATTGGCTACCGAATTCTACGTATGTTATATCTATGTTTTCTGCCCGCTTCTACTTCATTCTACGAATTTCCTTGGCTATATCGATAACTTAAATATTACTATAGATCTATTCGTCAT
This sequence comes from Hypomecis atomaria, assembly GCA_964007245.1. Taxonomy (NCBI): domain Eukaryota; kingdom Metazoa; phylum Arthropoda; class Insecta; order Lepidoptera; family Geometridae; genus Hypomecis; species Hypomecis atomaria. The sequence goes on along the minus strand of OZ023296.1, from coordinate 2,913,438 downwards.
CAATTCAGCGTCGCAGAGATACTCCAAGACAATAGTGTATAGTCGTCCCCATAACTCTTAAGCTTACTAATTTATTTAATTCAATCCCATTGCGTACTGAACTAACAACGTAAGCCAAGACATGCAACATAACCGTAACGGACATGTAAATGTAAAAGTTAAGTATGAAAACATCGATATACCCCTTCTCTAAATATCACTGACTTACTCTTTATTGTAGGCGAACACTCAAAGGCTTTTGCATGGCAGAGCACCCTCAAAGAACTTTTATTTTTAAACAAGAGTGAGAAACGGTATTCCTATGAATGGCACGTAGTAGGTTCGGTATATACACTGACTTTTGAAATAAACATGACCTGCTTCTTTGTCGTAGTTTATTTATTTTGAGGCCTTGTTTTTTTGTAATCTAGAGACAAGTCAGCTGTAATATAAATATATCACATTGAGAAATCTGTTATTTAAATTTCTGTCTATGATTGCGAGAGCAGTTCTAAGTGGTGTGAACACCAGCATTTTGGTGACCCGTCGTGCACTACCATTCAGTGTGGAATGCTGCCAGCAAGTTGGGCCCGCTGCCTACTGGCAGTGGGCATTTGAATTATCTTTAGCCTTCCAAAGATCTGTGGTTGATTAAATTGCTTTTTAAGTAGTAGTAGCTTAAGTATGTTAACAAAGTAAAAAATAAATCATTTCTTTTTAGGACTACAAACACCGGCTTAACCTCAGACCTCAGCCTTACTTCCCTCGGTTAGTTAGTAAAACTTTTGTCTTTTGGTTTGAATTTATGGAAGTGTTGCATAAGAGAGTATGAAATCTTCAACCACTCCACTACTCTGTAGAGTATTACCTTTCATCCATCAGCCATATGACGTCTACGGCTGGGCATAGGCCTCCCTTATTGAACTCCAACAAGACCAGTTGGTTGCGGATTGCATCCAACGCGATACTGTGATCTTAATGCGATTATCAGTCCATCGTCTGGGTGGGTGGATACACAACACTACTAATATATATTATTACTGGCGAAATGCCGGTTTTGCAAAGGTGTATTATACATAAAACCTTCCTCTTGAATCACTCTATCTATTAAAAAAAAACCGCATCAAAATCCGTTGCGAAGTTTTAATGATTAAGCATACATGGGGACAGATAGACAGGAAAGCGACTTTGTTTTATACTACGAGTATGTAGTGATGATCTGCGGTTTTACCGTTGTAGGATAAATAATCGGCCAAGTACGAGTCGGACTCGCGCACGGAGGGTTCCGTACTGTATGGGAGCCCCCCTTAAATATTTTTTTATTTTAATTTTATTATATATTATTAAAGGGAATACAAAACTAAATATTCTGTGAAAATTTGAAGTTTCTACCTGGTACTATTACTAATATAGAGCGAAAAACGTCTAAAAATTCAGGTTTGTTGTATGAGAGCCCCCCTTAAATGTTTATTTTATTTTGCTTTTAGTATTTAATGTTATAGCGGCAACCGAAATACATCATCTGTGAAAATTTCAGCTGCCTAGCTATCATGGTTCATGAGATAAGTCTTAGTAATAGGGTCCCGTTTTTCCCTTTGGGTACGGAACCCTAAAAAATAAAGCAACTATAGAATTAAATAGCGACTGAAGAGCATGACTGCTAGTCAAGTTTCATCCGCTATACCTCTATAGTTAAATCCGACATCCCGGACATAACGCGAGCGGTAGACGGATCCGTCAGTACTTTGAACGCAGGCAAGTTTGAATTGCAAATACACCGACAAAGAAAACAAGACAATTAATTCTGAAACAGTGGTACTGTTTAATCAGCTAAGTAGATGCGATGTGTGTAGAGATGGAAGGTGATTAGGCCGGTTAGTTGGAAACAAAATTGCCGGATACGATTTTTTTTCTGGATTTTGAAATCCAGAAAAAAGTCGTATCCGGCAACATTTTTTCATCAGTAATTTTGCGCAGTGTCCTGAGGTGCCATTTTTATTAGGTATATCGTTTGACGTTACCTTATTGTAAGTTTACTGATAAAATTTAAAAACTACTTAAGTACCTACTTTTTAGGGTTCCGTACGTAAAAACGGGACCCTGTTACTTAGACTCCGCTGTCCGTCAGTCTGGAGACAGACGGACATACGGACAGCGGAGTCTAGCTGTATATTGACTTCAATAATAAATCATATAATTAAAATAAAATAAATATTTTGGGGGCTCCCATACAGTACGGAACCCTCCGTGCGCGAGTCCGACTCGTACTTGGCCGATTATTCGACACTCATTAGACCAATTACTACGATAGTATACTGGGAAAATATATCTACTAATGCGGAAATTTGAAAAAAATAACAGTAGCCAGCTTGTTCATCGTGATAATATGAAGAAATAAATAACTTTTCAAATAAAAACCACACACCGGTAAGGACATATTAATTAGGCTGTACTGTACTGTACTGTACCAGCCTTTTGAATAGTCCACTGCAGGACGTAGGCCTACTCACGAAGGGTGATTGGGCCATATCCACCACGCTGGCCCAGTGCGGGTTGGTGGGTTAATTAGGCTATCTAATCGAAATCCCAGAAACGCAAGTCTGTGAGACCTATGTCTATGTATAAAAACTTGATTAAACATTATGTTTTATTTTTTCAATTTTAGGATTTTTATTGATTAAAATTAAAATAGGATTGTAAACACTGTGAAAATGTGATTGCGTTTTTTAGGATACTATTAGGTAAATAATTGTGATTCAAATTAATGTCAGCGTCAGCTTTTAAAAATCCTAATCCTTATAAGAATCCTAAAATTGAACAAAAAAGTACGAAATTTTGATAATGCTTAAGAAAACATTTACATAGCGGTTAGCATCTCATACCTAGTTGTTTATTAAAGTATGTAACTACTTCACGTTTAGTCGTCTCATGTCGAAATCTGATGAGAGTACTGATAACAAATAATTGGATTTATCAAATAGGTACGTATACTTTAGGGGAAAAGATGTTTCTTATACTTTCAAGTTCTTTCTAAGATTAGTCATATCGTACTTTTGAACGACGAACTAAACCGGAGGAGGTACTCGATTTGATGCGTATTTATATATATATTTTATGTGTAACCATAACGCATAACTTTTTTCGTAGTTGTCCGATTGTTTTTTTATTGGAAAGAATATACTACGAAATTGGTCCCATAATTTTTTTATTGAAATCGGCTGAGCCATTTTTGATAAATCAACAATAATGTGAAAAATGAAACATCGATTCGTGCGAAATATTCGTAATTTTGTACACGGGTGAAGTCGGTCATGCTATTTTTTGCGAAAAATAATTAATGTGAAATATTGTGAACACACACACATGTTGTAAATTTAGTTTTAGTCATTGTCTTTGTTGTTAATGAGTTCATAAAATATTTATTATGTGATCAAACAAATTTTTGTTTTAGAAATAATTAAGTTTGTATAGGCTGGTGGGCTAGCATGGTGTCAGAGTTTAGAAATTTAGCTGTAATATATAAAGTTACAAAACTTAGAGAAGTCAAATATTATTCGAATAAAATATTTATTGAACTATTAAGGCGTTACTAAGCCTTGTCGGCGTCCTAAAGTCTGTTATAAGTAAAAACAGTGAATAGACCAACACGACAAGCAAACAAAAACAAAACTGCATAAATTAAATATAACTTGTACAATGTAACTCCCAACAAACCAACTTTAATATTTATCTGTCTAGAGTCTACTTTAATCTTATCTTAACCACAAACCAGAAATAAGTTTAACAAATAAACGGAACAATAACCCATAAAGAACTTTAATTAACTGTAAACAACAGTACTCCTGCGATTAAACAATTGTTTACAAAATAAACAAATAGAACTGTATTAATAAAGATTTATCACCAACATGAATAAAGATGGCTTTAGAATAGGCAATGCTGAAAGGCCTGTACAAACCAATCTTTGGCATGAGCACTGTGAAATAACAAATCTTGACCTAATAATTCGAAAACGTACGTATTCTGTTAGTAGTTTGAAATGAATTTACTTCAATACTAGTTTATGCCGCCAAATCGAACCAAAATGAAATAGATAGTTACATATTTTTTCATTAAATTAATGGTAGGTAAGACATATACAAGTAGCTATAGATTGGATACTTATGTGGTATAATTATTTTTCGCAAAAAATGGCAAAACCGCCTTCCATCGTGTACAAAATTCGAATATTTCGCTCGAATTGCTTCCATTATTAATGGTTTCTACAAAAACGGTTTAGCCGATTTCTGTAAAATTTAAATGGGACCACCTTGGGAGTACATCCTTTCGAACTAAAAAATAATTTTTCGATTCGGTTCACAATTGGCCAAATTATCGATGTTCATCGTGTACAAAATTCGGGTATTTAGCTCGAATTGCTTATATTGTTGTTGGTTTTTACAAAAACGGCTAAGCCGATTTCTGTAAAATTTAAATGGGCCCACCTCAGGAGTACACCCTTTCTAACTAAAGCAGAATTATTTGATCCGGTTCTCAATTGGCGAAATTATCGATGAACATACACAAAAAAAAAAGATATATATACAATTATACACCTCCTCCTTTTTGGAAGTCGGTTAAAACATTAATGATACAACGCGATTTCTATTTAACCATTACAAAAATATTTTACAACTCTTTAAAAAACTACAAAAATACCCGGGGTTTTTCCTGAAAAAAGTTCGATAATTATCACGAAAAACTTACAACTGCATTAACAATGTTATAACTCGAATTCGGGAACATCGTTAAGCGCCCGGTCAGTAATCATACGAGAAGATGATGACTGAATACCATATAGACGTGAAATATATTTTTAAGTATAAGTAGTATAAAATATTAAATTACAAGATTTTTCGAAATATTAACACAGTATTTCAAATTCGATTCGAATTTCAAATAGGTAGTTTTAAATAGTAAATTAATACCTTAGCTATTTTATGACGGACTAGTGACCCGCCCCGGCTTCGCACAGATGTATTATACATATAAATTTTTCTCTTGAATCACTCTATCTATTAACAAAATCCGCATCAAAATCCGCCGCGTAGTTTTAAAAGATATAAGCATACATGGGGACAGACAGCGGGAAGCGACATTGTTTTATACTATGTATTGATAATGACGATGTTATCTATCGTTCACCTTGGATCATTTTCCAAGATGAGTATAGAGGTAAATACGACGTATAGGTATCTTAATACTCAGCCAAAATACAGTAAAACAAAATATTACACGTAGAAAACATTTTAGCGCAAAATTTAATTTTGATGTTAAAAAATGACAATCAAAAGTTCTATAAACATCAGAGAGAGTTTTCATTATATCCATCTTATAACAATGGCGTACAAGAAGAGAGGCCTATGTTCAGCAGTGGGTGATTACAGGCTGAAAATGATGATGATATTGATATAATAATTTGAAAAAACAAACTTCAAAGATGCAATAGGTAAGTGGTATATACCTATTGTTATCAATTACGATTTTTAAGTAGGTATTTCTTAAAGTTTTCAAGACTTAATTGAATCGAGGTTGTCGGTACGGTTTGTGTTTGTTGCTATATTTATTATTATAAATAAGTTTGCGTTTGAGCACCATCTTGCCTCATAGTATGCGACGATGTGACGTTTAATTATTTTTAAATACATATAAAGTTTTCAGTTTCACAAATATGCTATCTAACATTTTTCGTCCTATATTATGACAGTCTAGATATGAAAGGTCGATGCAAGAATCGGATGGCATCCGAAAAACGCATTAACGCTCGAATTCGGCCCCGGAATACGCCTGCGAGAATTTGCAATTCTGATTTGACCATTTTCAATTTACAATCAACAGAATAAAATTAATTCAATAAGCTTTAAAGAACGTTACTTGAATTAACACAAAGGAAACGTTTTCGGTTGGAGTGATGAATTTTTAATAGTCGGCGATTAATTCGAGGATTTATGTGAGGATTGGGACTGTCGTTTGTCGAGTTGTCGAGGAAAAGAGATATTAAATTAAAAGCTTGTTTTAGCAATGTCACAGGCGTTTCTTTTGGGTCCGTGTTTTGTGGTTGCGCTGTGACATTTTTGGTACGCTTTAGATTTAGAGGAAGCGTATTTTTAAATTAAGTAATTGAGCTATGCGGTTTCTTAGCTAGCTAGGTTATTGAGCGGTTGGCAAGTGCGGCGTAGAACTTTTAGGCCCAGACCAGAACATACGGTGAAACGCAACTGCAACGAAACCCTTTTATTTGAAATTATTAATTTGAAACCATTTTCAACCATTTTCCACACACGCTGCAACCACAATCATTTCGGTTTTCTTTGAGAAAAGACGTATGCATAATGAGTTCTTCAAAAAATTAATGAAACGCAAAGCGTGTTTCCTGCAAGCCGGTTTCAATGAGACTGATTTGCAACGCGTTTCAAACCAGTTTCAAACTGGTCGCTTCATGTGTGGTCTCTCAACGGAATCTATGGCAGAAACTTAAACGCAACTCAAAAGTAACTAGTAGTTGCAGTTTCGTTGCATTTGCGTTTCACCGTGTGTTCTGGGCCTTACCGTTTAACTTGTTATAAAGGTGAATAGACAATCTCATTTTAATGGCAGAAATACGTTATGTAAGTTTAACGAGACCAATTAAAACCAACCTTTGCTTGTTCTTAAAGTCTTATTACTTTAAAAGTCCCATTAGGCCACAGGAAAGATATACCTTGTTCGTGATGTTCAATTTATAATTTACTTACTGTACCTACAGGCCGCGCCACACAAGTTGGCGGATGTGAAGTTTCCTACAAGCTGCGCAATATCCAATCCTGACTGAAGCTCACATAAAGCCGCACGTTGATTGGCTATTGCGCAGCTTGTAGCTAACTTCACATGTGCCTACTTGTGCGGCGCGGCCAATACCTATTATACTGTGCCAGCATTTTTATCTACTGCGGAACATAGGGCTACTTATATAAGGCGATTGGACTATTCACGCTGCTGCGCCAGTGTGGATTTCTATACGCTATTGAATTTCTTTTATAGATGTAGGTACGAAAGTTACCTCAGTATGTTTTTCTTCACCAACAAGCGAGTGGTCTGTACATCGGTACATATTTCTAAAGAACTACTTGGTACTATAACATGGTTATAACAAAATTGATGAAAGATCTCAGCACGATACTTCAAGGTTCCCATAGGCCGGGTAGCAAGCCCTGGTGTCAAGTTTTAAGCCGCCTGAAATCCTCTGACATGACATGGCTAAGCGGGAGAACAACGGGTATCTACAATTTGACGTGTCATCCTAACCATGGTGGTGCTCAGTTGCAAAATGCCACCCGCGGTCACCCATACGAAGACTGGCCGTGCCTAATATTGCTTAACATCGATGAGGTTCATAAAACTTAATGCTCTTTAGAATGTCTTAAACAAATACTTAGCTAACAAGCAGTATGTACAAAAGTAAGTTCGTATAGGCCGGGTGGCTAGCACTGGTGTCAGAGTTTTTAGGCCGCCTGAAGGCCTCTGACTTGGCTAAGCGGTTAAAACAACCAGGACCTACAATTTAATGTGTTATCCGAGCCACGGTATCGCTTAGTTGGAAAATGCCACCCGCGGTCACCCATCCAAATACTGACCGAGCGTAACGTTGCTTCAGTGATCGCTGACTAACACCTAATCAAACTACGATACGAGCGCTACGGTTAGGTACTATAGTCTGACCGTTTAACTGAGAACCTCGCGAGACAGGGACAGAGACAGGTGCGAGCGGCGGGGACCCGCCGCTCGCACCTGTCTCTGTCCCTGTCTCGCGAGGTTCTCAGTTAAACGGTCAGACTATAGCCACGGTTATATAATATAACAAACAATAAGTTCAAGTTAATCAAATTACTAGTAGAACTATACAACACCCGCTATTACTGCCATTTCAAAGCCTTATAGCCTCTACGCCTCCGGCAAAAATTGAAATAAACTAAATAGGGTTGCTTCATCGGAGGCTCTGGATAAATTGGAAGAGTAATTCATTTTTCCGCTCGATAGCACATGAAAGAGGACAGCGCAGCGCCCCTGGGCGTGTGTAAACATACGCCTTGCCATTTTGGTAAACAGGTGTACTGTATTGTACCGGTCTTTATGATAGTCTACTGCCACGGTAATGGTCTAACAGTATTCCGTCTTCATACAAACGGTCGGAACGCGAATCATATCTACGCGATTCGGAGTTCGGCATACATTCGGTACAACAACAGTGGCAGATGCGTCGTAGTGACGAACGAACGTGTGGATTTGTAATTAGTAAGCGTGCGATTTACCTACCAAGCGGGCAGCCCTAGCGCTTGTTACGCACTGCGTAGCCAAGCAGAGCTGTATCTATTTATTTCAAGGACAGGGTCGAGTCACAAAACTGTTATATGCCATTAGCGTGCCACTACTGAACAGACCTACCCACAAAAGGTGGGCTATATCCAACATTACAGAGTTCCTATGAACACCTTCCAGCTCCATCATCAGACCCTGGTTACCATTGAAAGAGAAACTAATCGCCAAAACTATTCAAATTAACGCAAATTCGATGAGGTTATGTCGTTTTATTGCTAAGTTCCTTTGGGCACCGTCCAGCTCCATCATCAGATCAGCACTATGTCATCATATTATTATATTTGCATTTTCATGCGATTTACACATTATTATGCAAAATTTCGGCTCAATTGGTAACCGGAAAGTGGATCAAATGTAACTTGCAAGATTTGATTACAGACCGATAGACACACAACGGGTCTGCAGGTGAAACTAAATAAAAGCTTGTAAAATATACTCGGACAAAACAAAAATTGCCAGCCAAACCTTGGACGCTCCGCTTAATCGGTCAAAAATAATTAATTTTCGCAAAAAATGGCAATACCGCCTTCCATCGTGTACAAAATTCAAATATTTCACTCGAATTGTTTACATTATTGTTGATTTATCAAAAACGGCTCAGCCGATTGCTGTTAAATTTTATTGGGACCATTTAGGGAGTATACCCTTTCGAACTAAAAAAGAATTTTTCGATTCGGTTTACAATTGGCGAAATTATCGATGTTCATCGTGTACAAAATTCGGATATTTTGCTCGAATTGCTTACATTATTGTTGGTTTTTTTTAAAACGGCTTAGCCGATTTCTGTAAAATTTAAATGGGACTACCTCGAAAGTATACCCTTTTGAACTAAAAAAGATTTTTTCGATTCGGTGCACAATTGGCGAAATTATCGATGAACATACACAAAAAAAAAATATAAAAAATACATCCACACGAACATAGAACCTCCTCCTTTTTGGAAGTCGGTTAAAAACTTACGCAAAAAAAAATTCACCAAATACAAACCTGAAATAGAAGCGCTAAGTCAATAACATAATATATTCATTTTCTATTGATCAATCATAATGGATACGCTAACACTAAAACGTCACTTCTGTTCAAAGCTATTTTAGTATCGTTAAATCAAATTCATCTATCAAAGGCTTTCAATGCCTACATTAAATTTTATAGTATCCGTCCCTTCCTGAACTTCAGAACCCTTTTACTGTACGTTTTTATGATAGACAGCACTGAATATGCCATAAAAAGAAAGTGTAAAATGCAGTAGTATTGGCTAAGTACGTTATTTGCATAAAAATGTAGTAAAATATCAATATCATCATCATCTATATTCAGTATAGCTATTCAGCGTGGCAATACTGTCAGCATGCTGGGCACGCTGCCAACTGGCAATGGGCTTGAGCATTTGGATTATCTTTAGACTTTCAAGTGTCTGTGGTTGATCCAATTGCATTGTATTTAGTAGTAGTTAAGTATGTAGTTTTAGCATATGTAAGTAGTATTATATTTTAAGACGAACACTTTCTGAAATATAGGCTTGCCTTACAGATTGGCAACAAGGCTGTTAACAGTTTCTACTTCAATATGGAAACTAACGTGGTTTTCGAACATTTTAATTAAGAGAGAGACAAATCGTCTCACTATGCGAGACGAGCCCGCGAGCTAGTACTCCGACCTTGAGAAAGATCGCTAAATGCGATCGAAACTATAGTAGTATCCTACTTAAAATCAAACGTCAGTTTCCTTTTATTCCTGCCGATCGTCTGTCCATCTTATCAGTGAACCTACTCTGCGCTAACCATTATCTGGTGTCCATTCGAGATCGTTACAGCCACATTGCCCATTGATTCCTCGTGCTCCTTGTATTTATGTTTTTCTGTAAGACGGTTTAGAGTCCGTTAAAATAGAGTGAGCGAAGATAGTTGCGCTCTGTCAAGCTCCATTTGACCTCGCTTCGTTTCACATAAGCCATAAGACCATAAGACAAATGGCACTTATTCTTGATATCGTCTTCATCGTTTCAGGACGCCACAGAACGTCCGCTGCTAGACATAAGCCTCCTCCATAGATATCCAATAAGATAGTTTGGTAGCAGCTTGCATCTAGCGCGATCCTGCGGACTTAATCAGGTCACCTTATTCGTTGTGGGGGAAATGATTCCTGCACTGACGCCCCGCATGAGGTACTTCGTGCATATGCATCCGTCCACTTTGTGGGTGCACGTCCTACGCTGCGCTTGTTCATAAGTGGTCTTCACTCGAGAACTTTTTAACCCCATCGCTTATCAGTCCTATGATCTATGTGCCCGGCCTACTGTCATTTCAACTTTCTAATCCACTTTTTTTTGCCCAGGGAGAATCCTTTATGGATGCCATCCCGCAAGGGAAGCCTATGGTGCCTATGGAGCCTAGGGTGTAGCCACCTTAGGCTCCATAGGCACCATATAGATGTGGGAGTCCCGCCGATCGGTGTTACCGACTAAAAATCCTGGGATGTTGCTGCCTGACAACCATGTGCAGGAGCTGCGGGGACGCTTTCGCACTCGTCTCCGGGACTTTCTAATCCACTACTAGGTTATATGGTTCCCCTACGGATCTCCTCATTTCTGATTCGATCTCCCAGAGCACTCTGCGATCAATGACTCCAATTTTTTTATTGTCTTTTTGACGTGATACCGTCTTATAAATAGATGAACGTCGGCTTCACGCTTGAAAAAGTGTTACGTTTCGCCTGAGCCGAGCACGCAAGCGAGAGCACGGAACAAGCGATAGAGAGCCACGATTCGTCTAAACGTTCGGCTTGTTTCAATTGTTGATTCAAATATGTTTTCTTTTGACCTTATTTCCTAAAATTATCGTCCGTAAACCGACTTTACAGACAGCCTATTTTTTGTCCTTTATAGGGTTCCGTACCCAAAGGGTAAAAACGGGACCCTATTACTAAGACTTCGATGTCCGTCTGTCTGTCTGTTTGTCTGTCACCGGGCTATATCTCATGAAACATGATGGCTAGGCAGCTGAAATTTTCACAGATGATGTATTTCTGTTGCCGCTATAACAACAAATACTAACAACAGAATAAAATAGATGTTTAAGGGGGACTCCCATACTGTTACAACAAACGTGGTTTTGAGGAGTTTTTTGCTCGCTATTAATAACGGCGAGAAGAATGGGGCTTTCATACGGTAAGGAACCCTTCGTGCGCGAGTCCGACTCGCACTTGGCCGATTTTTTTTTCAATGTTTGTAGCAATACTAAGTCGTATGTTCCGAGCGAATCGTTGATTGTTCTAAAATCAAAACCGAACCGTTGTTTGTTATTGGTTTTTTGATCACATCTGAATGGAGCTAATTGGAGTTCAAAAACAATATTCAATTAAGTTACCTGGGACGGTTATTTGTTCCGTGAAGTGGGTTAAATACTGGAATGAGTATTTTTCATTAACAAAATTAATTTTGATTTGAAAGCTACTTTTTAGGGTTCCGTACCCAAAGGGAAAAACGGGACCCTATTACTGAGACTTCAATGTCCGTCTGTCTGTCCGTCTTTCTGTCTGTCACCAGGCTGTATTTCATTAACGGTTATAGCTAGAACGTTGAAATTTTGACAGATGACGTATTTCTGTTGCCGCTAAAACAAAAAAAAAAACAAAAAATAGATAAAAATAAATATTTAAGGGGAAATATTTAATTTTAGCCGTTTTTCGCTCGATATTAGTAACGGTGATAGGTGATGTTTACTTTAATAATTAAGTATTAGATTAAAATAAAATAAATATTTAAAGGGGGCTTCCATACAGTACGGAACCCTTTGTACGCGAGTTCGACTTGCGCTTGGACGATTATTATGATATGTTTATCGTTATGATAACTTCGATTGTCGTTGTGTACGAGTACTTGTAAAAGTAGGTACATACACAATAGTGTTTCAGACCTGTCATTTAAACTAGGTACTTGGCAAGAATTGCTGCCTAATGTGCCTACTAAAAATAACAATCACAACATTTTTAAACAACTTTGTGAGCCCTGGAAATTAATTACAATACCACGTATTAATAGAGTTTAATGTGTGTCATATAAATATTATATTTGAAAGGCACACGTTCACAAGTAACCCAAAAATGTAATAAGCATAAGCAACACAGAATCTAAATAAACGAAGCCGCTCACCCATCATTCCATATACTGCGAAATTATTCTTAAAGCCTTATAAAATCGCGGGCAAATTAAACAACTTTGCCCATACTTTGCCCAATTCAAGTTCTTGACATTATGCGGCGGGCTTCGAGATAGGTTCTCGTGTCGTTCAAAGTCAATTTTTATTAAAGTCCTTAAACGAATTCCAGGGAAGGCTCATAATCTCGACGTTAAACCCACCGAGTTAGCAGTTTAGTGAAACCAGTGTGTTGACACCGGCCTTAGAGATCCGTGAGTATATTTGATAAAAAGTTTCAAAGGAGAACCTAAAAGACACCTTTATTGTCTTTTTGAAGTGATAACGTCTTATAAATAGATGAACGCCAGCTGCATGCACGAAAAAGTGTGGCCATTTTGAATCGTATATTGCGTAACCAAACCTTCTATGGGTCGTAATCTAGACGATAAGCCCGCCGACTTAGTAGTTTAGTGAAACCAATGTGTTGATACTGACTTTTGACATTCGTGAGTATTTTTCATCAGAAGTTTCGTAAGCAAACTTCAAAGATAACTTTTTATCAGAAGTTTTGTAAGCAGACTTCCCATGGATCATATTTCGAAGATAAGCCCGCCGACTTAGCATTTTAGTGAAACCAGTGTGTTGATACCGGTCTTAGAGATCCGTGAGAATTTTTGATAATACTAAGTTTCGTACAAAAATCTTACAGATACCTGGCCATTTTGAGTCATAAGTTTTGCAAACGAACCTCCCATGGGTCATAATCTGGACGATAAACCCACTGACTTACCCAGCAGTTAAGTGAAACCAGTGTGTTAAAACCGACCTTGGAGATACGTGAGTATTTTTACTAACAAGTTTTGTAGGAGAACCTTAAAGATACATGACCATTTTGATTCGTAAATTGCGTAATCATGGGTCTACTTCCCATGGGTCATAATCTCGACATTAAGTCCTCCAACTTAGCAGTATAGTGAAACCAGTGTGTTAACACTGACTTTAGAGATACGTGAGTATTTTTGATAATAAGTTTCGTAGGAAAACCTTTTAGATACTATTTTTAATTATAAGTTTTGTAAACAAATCTCCCATGGGTCATAATAGCGACGATAAACCCGCCGACTTAGCAGTTTAGTGAAACCAGTGTGTTGACACTGACTTTAAATATCCTTAGCTATTTTGAATTTAAATATTTTACAAAACAAACAGTGATCTCAGTGCTTAAAAATTGATGCGGGCTTTATAAATTCCGGACTATTTTTGATTGTACGAGTAATCTTATTACGAACAAGTAGTTTTGCGCTTTTGAAGTAGCAGAATTTTGTATTTCTAGATTGTTGGCATGTTGATATTTTGTCCAACGGTCTTATTGGACTTGGCGTTATTTTTTAGGTGCAAATGCATGAACTAACGTAACTCAGTAATGAGTAATAACGCTACTAAATTATGACGAAGAACATAGAGTTCCCCAATAGATCTTCAATATAAATTGATTAAAATAATATGGATACAAATGTTCACCAAGCTGTGTGCTCACTCTTTTGGACCACAGAATCGGTCAAAAATTGTGAACAAATATTATGTCATGTGTATTTTCTGTAGTCTGTTTTGAGTGCCTAATGAATAAAATAAACTTGGCCTACTTGTAACGTAAGTCTTCGGCACTAATCTTGTCATGGTTTTAGGCTACTTTTGCTAGCGTAAATTTAATATTAAATTAAAAATTTAAAAAACCCCCGACAAAATAAAAAATACTGATAAAATATCTTATCTTTCATTTGACAACCATTTTGGGCACATTTGTAGAATTTTGGTTCTTCCATCCCCACTTTAACCCACCATAACTCTTAAACGGCTCAATCGATTTTTAAAAAACATAACTAAGAACACTCTCGACTAAGTCTCCTTTCATCCAAAAAAAAACTAAACTGAAATCGGTTCAGTGGTTCGGGCGCTCTGATGCCACAGACAGACAGACAGACAGACACACAAACAGACACGTCAAACTTATAACACCCCTCTTTTGCGTCGGGGGTTAAAAATCATACAGAACCCCAGTTCTAACTCATCTACTCGTAGTTACAGTTTAATAATTTCCACGGTCGAATCTTTCAGAACCATAATCCAGGAGCGAACTTTTCAAACGTCAATCCTGGTAAAATGACACTCGCCCTTTCTAAAAGTAACCGCTTCCATTAAAAGCCGACTCAAATGAAAATGTCCTTTATGTACAAGCACAGAGAGGTGAAAATGGTTTCGTGTTATTTTGAATTCGTAATACTATTTCAGTGTGATAAAAATATAATTATGCTGAGATTTAGATGCTCTTTACGGTGAAAATAATCCTAATCGCGTTGCGATTTAATAATCTGATTAAAAAGGTGTATCCACCAATAGTTTTATAGATTATTTGTCTTTTAATTCGTTAAAGTATTAAAATAAAAAGGGGATCGAGCATTTTTTTTTATTCCGTATAAGTTTGCATTTGACTACATATTGCCTGATGTTAAGCAGGTATGCGATCTAGGGTGTATCACGTTTACATAGAATATACCGTGGCTCGGATGACACGTTAAATTGTAGGTCCCGGTTGTATTAACCGTTTAGCCAAGTCAGAGGCCTTCAGGCGGCCTAAAAACTCTAACACCAGGGCTAGCCACCCGGCCTATACGAACTTACTTTTACTATAGAATATACCTATTTACTCGGGATTTGAAGACAGTTACGTTGTACTTTGGCGAGAAGACAGACCCATTTTTGTATTTTGTATTATTATTTGATAAATAAATAAATATTAGGGGACATCTTACACACGGTCTTTGACCCCAAAATAAGCAAAGCTTGTGATATGGCTGCCAGAGACTGATATACTACATAATTATACATAATTTAAATACATACTTATATAGATACGAGTAAATAACACCCAGAAACAGAGAAAACACCTATGTGCATCACATAACTCGACTCACTCTTGTCCGATTTCGTTAGGCTAGGTCTACGGTACGGAACACTACTAGTAATAACCAAACATTGAAAAGGACAAATAACTAGTAAAGCATTTTATTGTTATGAAAATAATAATCTGAATTAGCATATACACATAACAACTATCTAAAATCAGCTGGCTTGAAAAGCATGATGAGCATAGCATGTAAAAATCAACAAAACAAGGCATACTAACTCTATAGTAACACAGAACAAAGTTTATTTTCCATTGTCTCGTTGAGATATTTGGTGTTGAGATATCTTAGAAAGAGGAAATTATTTTTCCGTATCGTTTCACTTGCTCGTATGTACATGCAACACCGTAGACATGCATTTGACAGTACCGAAGCTTACAAAGTGCAATGAAAATGTTATTTTATTGTTTTAGGCGTTACTAAGTAGAAATGGTTAGTTAGGCATCTTTAGTTCTTAAAATAACACAGAAGCAGAAATACAGTAAAGATTTATTTCAAAACACATGTTTGGATGTAGATGTTTTCCCGTACACATGATATAATAATAGATGTAAAATCGCGAGTAGAGTACAATTCTCATAATTATGTAACT
Organism: Hypomecis atomaria; assembly: GCA_964007245.1. Classification (NCBI taxonomy): domain Eukaryota; kingdom Metazoa; phylum Arthropoda; class Insecta; order Lepidoptera; family Geometridae; genus Hypomecis; species Hypomecis atomaria. Next base: position 2,897,374 of record OZ023296.1, on the reverse strand, counting down.
TTTGCCAATCAGTATCAACTATCAAGAGATCTTATTTAAGTTATAGTCTGACCGTTTAACTGAGTCGGCGGGTCCCCGCCGCTCGCACCTGTCTCAGTCCCCTTTGTCGTCTACCCCCGCGCCTCTGTACCGCGCAGGCGAGGACTCAGTTAAACGGTCAGACTATAATTCAAATGCCTATGCATTTAAAATGCAAACAAATGCAAACTATACTAGCCTAGTAGAGCTACGCATATTTCGTCTACCGTTAGTTATTTCTATTTTATTTGGTTAATAATTTTATCGCCATGATAAACGCGAAAAAGTAGTTTGAAAATTAAATAATCCTACTAATATTATAAACGTGAAAGTTTGTAAGGATGGATTGATGGATGGATGGATGGATGTTTGTTACTCTTTCACGCAAAAACTACTGAACGGATTGAGATGAAACTTTGCAATTATATAGTTTATATTTCAGAATAACAGATAAGCTATAAATTATAACGATATTGCGTGAATTTTCAGCTATTCTAGCGTGCGCTCTAAGAAATGTCGAATCGAACAAATGTCAAATCGATTTTTTTGTATTTTTATTTTCCACCTCCTTTATTAAGGGTGGTAGGGCAGGGCCTCGAAATATCACGCGTGCGAAGCCGCGGGCAAAACTAGTATTAAATAAAATGAATCAGGAATTCAATATGATCGGGTACTTCTCAATTAGTGCGCATTGGAACTATTTAGAAAGGTTCACAATTGATTTCGACATATTAAACATTCAAAAAAATATATGAGACCTTTGTTTCAGTTTTTTATCTCCTTTCTTTAAAACTTTCAAATACTACAAAAGTGCAACCTTTGCAACTGCAATGCACTGTACAAATGCCTCGCAGCAATAGTGTCTGAATCGAACAATGTTTTGTAAGGTTTTTATGAGATTTCACCCCGTAAGTGGAATCTATTTCGAGTGGTATTTGCAAAAGGGCACCAACGCCATCTGATGTAAACGTTTTCCTCTATTGACTTTTGATATTATTGCACTTGTATTGTCGTCTTCGTTTTATCCATAGGACGCCCATTGCTCAACATATGCATCCCCCATAGATCTCTTAATGTGTACGGACTGCGCGTTCCTGTATTACGCGTAGTCGCTGTCCATACATTGGAAACGCGTACAGTTCCTGTACGGACCGCCGCGAACCAGAACGCGAGGTCAATCGATCCATAGCGCTACGCGAACCCCGCCAGTCATCCGCCATGAGTCCGAGAAACATAGCGATTGCGTGCACCACCATGCAACTTTGCGTAAATCGTTATTTCGATAGTTAATTAGTGTGCTATCCCACAAAACCCGATGAAATTCACAAAATTGACTGAATATGACAATATTTTCATCATTGGAACTCGATGAATACGGGTGTCTATTAATTTTACCGTGCAAATAATTATAGCGTACCCGAGCGTGCGCGTCCCTGTTTGACGCGAGACCAAAAACCGAATGACGGCGGCTCTCGGCGCTCGCGCTGCGAGCTATTTCGCGCAGCACGCGTTCCCTAAAAGTGTACGCGTAGCTGCAAGTATGGACATGGCGTTCTAGGACACGCGTAACCAACTACGCGTACTAATGTACGCGTTGTCCGACCCACTTTAAGAGCAGTTGCATGTTTCTTGCATCCATTGCGTCTAAATGAAGTTATTCTACAACCATGGGTAGAAATTTTACAACGCACTTGCCGGTACGTGATCTCCACTTGAGAAGTGTTCGAACTCATTGACCTTTAGTCCTCTTTAAAAATGTGACCTGCCCACTGCCATTTCAACTTTCCGATTCTACCATTTGAACTGCCGAGTGAGGTTATGTCGGAAACTTTAGTTCTTCTGCGAATCATCTCATTCTTGATTTCATTTCGTAACGAGACTCCGAACAAAGCCCTTTCTTACGTGCTTAGAGCTTACCAATAAAGTACATAATGAGAGACCACATATCTAAGCACCGACTTAAAATAACACGTAAGTGATTCTGTCTATCTTTAACTTAAAATAAATAATCATACTACTTTCTAATATTATTATAATTATTTTAGCCGTTATCGTTCTACTGCAGGGCAAAGGCCTCTCTTCCCTCTTTCCATTTTTCTCGGTCGAGAACTTTGGTGTTCCATCCACTGCAGAGGCCCCTCGGTAGGCCCAAAAAGAGATGGCGAACGAGTTTGATTCCCACTACTCTCTTAATACTAAAATAAACACACGGTTTATCTGGACCACACGTTTCTCTCTTTCTACAATCTTCGATCATATTATTACATAACATCATTTAATCTGCCTTCAAGCTTTTAGTGTACCCTAAAAAACATCCAGACTTTGCCAAACCCTACACAACAAAGAACTGAAAGGTACATAGTCGCAAAAAGGTACCCGTGGTTTTATCTAGGGGAAATATTTAAACTGCTAGCTCTAGATGTACTGCTTAACTACTATTTTGGTCAGCTAAATACCTAGTTATCTTTAAAATAAAAAGTTAATTGTTCCAGAGAAAGACAAAATAAGTATGTATATGAAACTTATGCTAGACCGAGACATTCCAAGTTGTGTATATCCAATTAAGTCTATCCGTTGTTTTGGTTGTTGTATGAAATAGTTACAAACCGACAAACACACTTTTGGATTTATAATATTTGTAAGGAAGTAAGTATTAGCTAGATAAAATTTTACAAGAAAATACAATATCATTTTGCGCAAAATTGAAAAAGGCAATAATTATTAAACGACTGATTTAAAAATAATGTAACTATACATACCCGCATAAATCCACCTACATATTATAATAGTAGTTTATGCAACTGTTATATAATGAAGTACATAACACTCGTTACTATTATGAAACTCGCTGCGCTCGTTTCATAAACTCACACTCGTGTTTTAATACCCGTGTTATATGCAGTTGCATACACTACTTTATCTTCACTAATAAAAAAAAAAAAACATATTGCGAAACATTAAATTCACGCGTACGTGTATTTTCACAGTGAACTTGGCGCCATTAAAATCTAACCAATGAGAGCGCAGCTGCGCGCGCAGGGCCAATCAGGAGCGAGCGCGCGATGTTATAATGAGATTTTACGATATCGATGTGGATATTATAACATCATGTGAAATTGCTTAAATGTTGTCTGCGCTATAACAGTAGTCATTATAAGTCAAGTATTGGAAACTTAAGTAGAATGTTACAAACATTAGTGTCGATAAAGATATTAACTCATTAGGTGGTATAGTCATCATATCCAAGTAAGATGGATCCTTTTTCAGGGTTCCGTACCCAAAGGGTAAAAACGGGCCCCTCTTACTAAGACTCCGATGTCCGTCTGTCTGTCTGTATGTCTGTAATCAGGCTGTATCTCGTGAACCATGATATTTTATGATATTTCTTTTGCCGCTATAAATACTAAAAACTAAATAAAATACATATTTTAGGGGGGCTCCCATACAACAAACGTGAGTTTCAGAAGTTTTTTTGCCCGCGTTAGATAGGGGATTTTATTATAATATTCTATATCACTTAAAATAATCGCTATGCTTCATTTATTGGTCTAAAACTATTTCTTTACCTTCTATTCTTATAAACAGACAAATCAAGACACCATATCCGCCATTGCTTGTTGTGTTTGTAATATTGTTTATTAATGTGTTATTCTGTAGTCAAAGTGGTTGTGATCCTATCAACTATTCCCTAATAGTTGATAGGATAGTATTTGATAACGATTACAAGATGTATTAAGTAATATAAAACTTATAAGTAGCTAAATAGAACTGAGTAATATCATGACGTCCGAATGTCGGCCATTGTTGTTTACATACACCATTTATTTAATACTGTGATTTCATAATGTTATAGATGACTTGAAACCTATCAATAAATTGTTCTAATAATTCTAATAAGTATGAAATGCAGTTTAAGATGATTTTATGTTTAACAATGGTGTAAAATGGAGGCTACCACCGTGCCCGCCATCTTGCTCGTTCCCTATTGGTTTTTGGTAATGTTTACATCGAGCAGTGGTGGTAAGGCATGGTCGGAGCTTGTGAAATCAGTATAAAACAGTCGGTTGGCGCGGCTTCGCTCTCTTAGTATCATTGAGTCTCACTTAGCTAGTTATGCTGAGTGTCGGTACTTTTAAATTCGAGGCCAAGCCGAGTGAACGTCGCCATATTGCTAAAGTTAAGAACTATGTGTAATCTCTAAATTATGTGACTGATCATTGTACATTGTAACATAAGATGAAAAGATAAATTGATGGCGCCTGAGTTTCTTGCCACTTCTTATCAGACGTTTAGGCCTTACGAATGTGGCTTATAGTCTTTGCAATATACATGGAGCACTCTCTCGAGGTCCATGAGGTATATGAAAAAACGAAAAATATATACCTACTTGTTTCCTTTGCTCATTTAGCACCCTGAACATTAGATAAGTACCCTCACGAACATTAAAGGATCAGATCAAAGAGTTTTTTTGTTATTGTGTTAGAATCAGGGTTGCTGCATTAGTATTCAAGTAAGATTTCCATCCTGACAATTATATTTTGATAGAAAACAAAATAGATAAAGTAACCGCCTTTTTAACCCTGATCTAACACCCGCTATTAGTAATGGCAAGAGAAATTGGGCTAATAGGGCTCAAACACGGTACGGAACCCTACATGCGCGAGTTCGACTCGCACTTAGCCGATTATTATGCTATAAGATCTCCATTGTTCTTATACTTCGGGACTAATCGCGCACTATATAAGAACAATGTGTTTAAATCGCGAAAGTTTAAATACAACATAACATCTCAATTCCAGAACTTTCCGAGAAATGCGATTTTCTCTGCTGATAGTTTAAATAGTGCCCTTTATTTAGTCCCGGGGCAAAGCGGATAGTTTGTCCGCCTGTCTGTCCTGTTTGGTTAGGACGTCAAACGAATTCCACAAATCAGATGACATTGCTGATTTTGTTGAGCTGTACAAAAAGAACTATATTTATCGCAGACCTGAAAGTTGTATTTATTTTAGTTTTAGCTGGTGGTCCGGGCCTTTTTGGGGTTCCGTACTCAAAGGGTAAAAACGGGACCCTAGTACTAAGACTTCGCTGTCTGTCTATCCGTATGTCACCAGGCTGTATCTCACGAACTGTGATAGCTAGAACGTTGAAATGTTCATAGATGACGTATTTCTGTTGCCGCTATAACAACAAATACTAAAAACAGAAAAAAAATTATGAGAGGCTCCTATACAACAAACCTGAATTTTTAGGCGTATTTCGCTTGAAATTTAATAACGGTAACAGGTAGATGCTTCAAATATTCACAAAATATTTAGTTAAATATTCACTTCCAAAATAAATAATTTATGTATTAGAATAAAATTAATGTTTAAGGGGGTCCCATACAAGTAACGTGATATTTTTGCTCGTAATAAAGGCAATTGTACAGGAAGATGCTTGAAATATTCACAGTATAAGTTGTATATTCCCTTCAAAAAGAATAATTAAATTAAGTATATTAAGGGGGCTTCCATACGGTACGGAACCCTCTGTGCGCGAGTCCGACTCGCACTGGGCCGATTATTTTAAATACTTGCATTTTCGTGTTATACAGGTTTATTTGCTTGCTCTGTATTAAGCCGAAAGAGGTCATTCAAATAATCGTCATGAACAAATTTTACTGTGGGGCCAACCTGGAATTATAGACTGTGTCGTATCTGCAAGCTAGCAACTAACCGCCGATTTTTTTAAACTACAACCGCCATACCACAAATGTTTTACGCACGCTTTAACAATGTTTAGGGACTTTTGCAACAAAAAAAATTCTCGTAGTTGGTAGGAAAATTAGTTTATTATATCTATAAAAAAAATATTTTAAATGTATCTACATGTAATTGTTTTCAGAAGAAAATGATACACAATTCACACAACTCTAAAAATATGTAAGAACTGTTGCGCAACTAAAAATGTACTCTTTGAAAGTAGGAAAATTAGTTTTCCATATTTACCAGTAACATAGTAAAATAGAATGGGAAATTCCATAAAAGTTATAACCTCATATTTCTCTGAGGACAAAACTTTTTTATGGGTTCTTAAAACAGTCGAGCGAAGATTGTGTTTTGATAAACTTCTTTATCGTAAAAATTTAGATGAAGACACGGAATGTTTATAAATATTAGTACTTTGCCTGGAAGAGTTTGCTATAAGCAATAAGGCCGGCCTTTGTTGCACCAGTTTTAAGTCGCTTATTTTCCTTACTGTGTATTTTTCTGTTTTGTATTTAAGTGTTAACAATAAAGTTTTCATTCATTCGTACTTTATAAGTTTCCATTTTGTGGACTTAAATGGGAGTCTTTGTTTGCTTAGTGGTCCATCGCTGAATTTGCCCTTTATCCTAATGACAATTGGAACATCTAATGTCTATCTGTTGAGTATAATTCTATTGTTTTTGGATTGGGAAGGTACAAACAAAGCCCCTTTACAGCTAAATTGTTGTTACCTACTTTTGATCAATATTTTATACAATTTTAAATGTCTATTTATTGTTATTATTTATTGAATGACTTAATTTTAATTAGTATTTTATGCAATTTTAAATGTCTTTTTATTATTGTTGTTTTTTTTTTCTCGAATGACTTTGAGTCTATAAAGTTTTTGTTTGATTAGCTTATTTAACATCTGATTATTTTAAATATATTTTTGTTATTTTAAAATTAATTATTTTGAAATAAAATGAAATATAAAAAAAATTAAAAAAATAATAATAATAATGATAGAAAAAAAAAAAATAATGTAAATTGTACTTCTTCTTATAATTTTTTTGACAAGGCCTTTTTACTTTTTTTAAATGTATAATGTACAGTTCTATTTTAATATTAACTAATTATCCATCCATCAGCCATAAGAAGTCCACTGCTGGACATAGGCCTCCCCTATGGATCTCCAATAAGACCGGTTGGAAGCGGCTTGCATCCAGCGCGATCCTGCGGTCTTAATGAGGTCATCCGTCCACCTTGTGGGTGGACGTCCTACGCTGCGCTTGCCGGTACGTGGTCTCCACTCGAGAACTTTTCGACCCCATCGGTCATCAGTCCTCCGCGCTATGTGCCCTGCCCATTGCCATTTCAACTTGCCAATCCGTTGGGCTATGTCGGTAACTTTGGTTCTTCTACGGATCTCCTCATTTCTGATTCGATCTCGCAGAGAGACTCCGAGCATAGCCCTCTCCATAGCTCGTTGGGCTACTTGGAGCTTACCAATAAGGCCCATAGTGAGAGACCACGTTTCTGTGCCATAAGTCATCACTGGCAACACACACTGGTCGAAAACTTTCGACTTGAGGCACTGAGGTATGTCGGACGAGAAGACGCTACGCAATTTTCCGAACGCTGCCCAGCCGAGTTGGATTCGGCGATTGGCCTCTTTCTTGAAGTCGGACCTACCTAACTGGACTACTTGTCCTAGGTAGACGTACGAGTCAACGACTTCAAGAACCGAGTTCCCAACAGAGATCGGGGTGGGTACAACATGGGAATTACACATAACTTTCGTCTTGTCCATGTTCATCTTAAGACCCACCTGTTGAGAAACCCGATTGAGGCCTTCGAGCATCGTGCTGAGCTCTTCCATCGATTTTGCCATGACTACTATATCGTCGGCAAACCGAAGGTGAGTGAGGTATTCGCCATTGACATTGATGCCGAATCCTTTCCATTCCAGGAGCTTGAAGGCGTTCTCCAAAGTAGCCGTAAACAGTTTCGGAGAAATTACGTCTCCCTGTCTTACGCCCCTTTTTAAAGGGATCGCCTTGGAGCTCTCTTCCTGTACTCGGACCGACATAGTAGCGTTATTATACAAGCACTTCAACACTTCGATGTACCGATAGTCAATACGGCATCGTTGGAGAGACTCGAGCACAGCCCAAGTCTCGACCGAATCAAAGGCTTTCTCATAGTCCACAAACGCTAAGCAAAGTGGCAAGTTATACTCTTCGGTCTTCTGTATAACCTGCCGTAGCGTATGAATGTGGTCCATGGTACTAAAGCCCTTTCGGAAACCGGCTTGTTCGGAAGGCTGGAAGTCATCCAGCCTGCGCTCGAGACGATTCGTAATGACCCTTGAAAACAGCTTATAAACATGGCTCAGAAGCGAGATGGGTCTGTAGTTCTTCAATAAGGTGTTGTCACCTTTCTTGAAAAACAACACCACCACGCTTCTGTTCCATGCTTCTGGCGTGATGCCCTCGAGGACGACGGTGTTAAAAAGCTTCTGGAGGACTTTTAGTACCGGTGTTCCACCCGCTCTCAGGAGCTCTGATGTGATACCGTCATCACCCGGCGCCTTGTTGTTCTTAAGCTGATTCAGGGCCATTCTAATCTCGTACAGGCTGATGTCTGGGATGTCTTCGGTGAAGTGTCGGGTCAGCTTGGCTCTTGGATCTTTGGCCGCGCTGCTAACAGGCTTAGCGACCGAAGCGTATAGCTGTCCATAGAACCTTTCGATCTCCTCTAATACCTCTGCCTTGGTCGACGCTAAACTTCCATCTTCTCTCTTCAGCTTTGTCAATTGGCTTTGTCCAATAGACAAATCTCTTGCGAACACTTTGGAGCCTTTGTTCCGCTCTATTGTCTTTTTAATATGTTTAGTATTAAAAAGACGGATGTCGTGCCGCAAGGATTTCGAAATTTGTCTATTGAGACGCCTATATGACTTTGCATCATCGGAAGACTGCAATCTTAGCGAGCGTCGTTCGGCCATGAGATTTACAGTGTGATCGGAGAATTTCTGCGGTTTATTTGAACGGCGGGGTCTAAAGAACTTAGAACCCACCGTTTGGACAGTTTCTACGAGCCCGTTGTTTATCTCGTCCACCGACGCAAGGTTCTCTAGGCAAGCAAAACGATTCGAGAGCTCGAGCTGAAAGTCCTCGGGGTTTTGGATATGTTCACGAGTAGGTCGGAGTGTGGACTTCATCAGGCGGGACCTTTCGAGCTTAACATTAATATCTAATGTGCCTCGTACAATTCTGTGATCGCTGCCGGTTTTCACCCTGTGGATCACGGAGACATCATTAAATATTCGTCTCTCGGTGGTCATGATGAAGTCTATCTCGTTTTTCGTGGAACCATCAGGGCTCATCCAGGTCCATTTCCTGTGAGGCGGCTTCTGGAAGAAAGAGTTCATCATAAAGAGTTCCTCTCTCTCCAGAAAGTCAGCCAACCTCTGGCCCCTAGGGTTCCGTTGCCCATATCCAAATTGCCCCAACCTCAGCTCATCGTCGTTTTTTCTGCCCAACTTTGCGTTGAAGTCCCCCATAACAACAGTGAAGTGGGTCTTAGACATATGAATGGCCCGACTTACGTCCTCATACATTGTCTCCACCTCATCATCTGGGTGTGACGATGTCGGTGCGTATACCTGAATGACCTTCAGCGAATACCTCTTGGATATTCTGAGTATTAGGTATACCACCCTGCTCGACACACTTTCGATGGTAATAATGTTGTTGGTGAGGGACTTGTGAACGAGAAAGCCAACACCACCTTGGGACCGTTGGTCACCTTCCCGGTAGTAAAACAGGTTGCCGGATTTTAAGGTTATCGTGTCCTCCCCCTCTCTACGGACTTCAGACAACCCCACAATATCCCAACGCAACCTATTCAACTCTTCTTCCAGCTCAGCAATCTTCTCGTCAGTCCTCAACGTGCGCACGTTGTGTGTTACCAGGGCCAGTCGTCGTTTACGGGAGTGGTAGCCGGGCGTCTGCCAGAGATTCTTAGCACCCCCTTCTCCGCCGTTACCGGGGCCGCTACCGTAGCCCCGGGCTAGCGAAGCTGCTGGGGACTGGGGGCCTGGTCTTTTTGATCGTTCCATATTGGGTATTTGCCCGTAATCGCCGCGCTGGGCAGGCGTGGTGGCGATCGCAGAAACGTAGCTTCGCGACAGGGATGCTGCTCCCCATCCCTGCCCTGTGCCATTTTAGCTACGTTTTTATTTGAATGGTTATACCGCCATTAGTCGGTTCCGCTGTACCTTAGTCGGCTCCTACGACACCTGGTACTAGAGGGGGGTGCTATTCTACTCTGCCGGCACCCCACGGCCCAACTAATTATAACATAATTCAATTGTATTACTATTATTTAAATTTTGGTTATATTTTTGACAATGCCCTTTTACAGCTGACTCGTTTAAATCTATAGGATTTATGTACGTAGGCATAGCATGCTGCGAATGTTTGGCAACCGCCGACATTTAACATTTCAATTTCGATGACATGCAAACAATATTTTATATACGTAACACTTTATTTTTTTGTAATGTAGGTAGATTAGAAAAACAATAGAACTACTGTAAGTAATGACGAGTCCATAATAGAACCATTTATACTCCTTTTCCTCATATGAGAATGTGTAAATGTAATATTATGTCAATAAATGATTTTCTTTCTTTCTTTCTTTTCTTATAACTGCACTCTGTACTTTGAAGCAAAATTAATAAGCTAAGATTCTTAAGTTGAGCTTAGATTACTTAAGTGTGTGAATATCAGTAGGTGAACCTTATCCCTTACGCTGCCCTGGCTCAGTTTTCTTTCAGGCAAGTGTCTCCAATCTCATTTGCTACTACTTTACAAAAAGCTATTTTCATAAACGATAGAATATCTAAAGATCCAAAATCCAAATGTTCAAGATTAGAGCTAAGTGCCACACCAAGAAGGTTCCGAGTTATTAAAGTAAGTTATTAGTAAATTCGGCACCATGGAAGTAGAATTAAATAATGAAAATAATATTTTAATGATAATTATGTTTTAAATTCACAAACTTAGTGCACACGATGTTCTTAATTCAATTTTACTTTATCCTTTAGCGGATAAAAACTGTCTTGCACTCAGATTTTGAAGAGCAAGAATACTCTTTCCGTGATGGGGGCATGAAACATGTATTTTCATTCTAACCTTAAAACGCTTCAGATCTTGAATACTAAAAATGTTTAAACTAAAAGATTTCCTCTCATTTGGAAGTCGGTTTATAATAAAAATATTATCACCCAAGCCACGGGGGAGCCCGGAGGCGGAACACTGTCAATCCGATAGGTTATTCAATATGCAGTAACACCTAACAAATAATATCTGGAAGGGACCCTTTATAAAGGGATTTGTTAAGGCCAAGCTTGTTTTACCAAGTGAATTATCTGAAATATATTGATGGTTATAAAAACTGGGTACCTAATTACTATGAAAATTTTACTTTTATAACAAGAAACATATTTTATCCCTCATAGACAAATTACTCTTGGAACAATCGTACACAGGGAGTGTACGAGTTAAAAAATATAATTTATGGATACTTGAAGAAAGTGTTATTTTTTATCAATCACTACATAGTATAAAACAAAGTCACTTCCCGCTATCTGTCCCCATGTATGTTTATATCTTTAAAACCACGCAACGGATTTTGATGCGTTTTTTTAGGGTTCCGTACCCAGAGGGTAAAAACAGGACCCTATTACTAAGACTCCGTTGTCCGTCCGTCCGTCCGTCTGTCTGTCTGTCTAGGTTTAGGTTTAAAGAATTTATTTTTATCATTAAAGACATTTCTGTCGCTTACATGATAAAAATTGCTAATTTAAATAACAATTTAAAATTTCGTTGTCACACTTTACACAAACATGAGATAAAAAACCCAAAAAACAACACAATACAAATCAAAAGAAATAAAGTTATTGACTGACTTCAAAAAACAATAAACAGTAGGTAGGTACACAAAAACAATACGGAAAAATACTTCCCTCAATGTAGGTATCAATTTGTTGACACACTTCACGCATCTATTTTATTTAATTAATTATCTATTTATATGCTGTTACAGATATGGGTTTTTATGCATTTTCGGACAATACATATTGAGCAAATTGCTTTTTGAATACGTGAAGTGAGTTTATATTTTTTATATGAGAGGGTAATTTATTATAAAGTCTCCAGTATAATACAAAATAATAAGTCGGTAACAACCACACTGTTTTCGCGAAAATAAAATATATGGCGTTAGCTGCCCCATAAAACACACATCGATTCGCACAGACCTCAAGTACCTACCAGAACAAATTAATATCAAAGTTAGTGTTTTCACAAGTAGAACTAGATGGCGTTACTTGTGTCTTAAAACGCACAAATGTTTTAATGTCAATCGCTTGAACACGAAATATTTAATTGAAATTATGCCTTTGTAGTGGCTTATAAATCATAGGTAGGTAGGTAGATCATTTTTTTTAATTTAAAACTAAGACGACTGAAGTTCTGATTCCATGGCAAAAAATCACTCACTCACTCAAAATAATTTATTTGTCAGAAGCGTGGTAGTGTAAACAGCATACAAATATGCATTAAGATTTTCGGAGAGTAAAGAACGCATTTTCTTGCCCATTGTTGCGTACAAGTATACAAAACATAGTTACACGTTACAATATAAGTAAAATTTTAAATAATAATGTAAACATTAAAAATTAAGAATATTATTGATTAATAACTGAGTGGTAACGCTGGCCTGCAATTTTTGAGGTTGTGGCTTCAAATCCCGACCCCGTACGAATGAGTTTTTCTGGAATTTATGTACGGAATTTCACACCATTGGCTTTTCGGTGCAGGAAAACATCGTGAGGCAACCTGCATACGTCCGTGGAAGAAATTGTATGGCGTATGTGAATTCACACACCCGCACTGGGCCAGCGTGGGTTACATGGCCCAATCACCCTTCGTGGGTAGGCCTATGTCCTGCGGTGGACTATTAAAAAGGCTTGTACAGTACAGTACTGATTTATAAGATGTCAACATTGTCAAAATGGTTAGATTAAAGTAAAGTAAAAAGTTAAATAAAATAATGTCATAAATCAATTTAAATACTAGGTGTATCGGGGTTTATTGCGTTTGTTACTTTTTCTGGATATGCAACAAATATTACACTCAACACGTTCAACTGACATCGCCTTAACATAAGAGAGAGTACGATATCCGGGAAAAAAATAAAGCCCGGACCTCCCTAACTCAGTAAACCCTATTATGCTATATTTTACCATTATATACGTATATTATCCGAATTATTATGTATTAAGGTATACCTTTACGTAATTCTTTATCCTTGTTTCATAAATATAAGTATTATTAGGGTAGGATTCGTTATTTTAGTACATTGTGTTTTACTTTTAGGAAATTTCACACCTTATGCTATTTGGGGTGTTTATTTAAATTTGTGTGCCATTTACTAAATAGTTTAAACTTTATAACCGAATTAAAAAGGAGAATTTTGTAATTATCTCCACCAATGGTCATTCAAATTTTTCTTAGAAAAGAGATACTTTAAAAATAACTTGTAAAATAATTAATTTATTAGCTCCAGTAACTTTTTAAGCATGATAAATGTACGAACTGAAATACCTATATAATCGTAATAAATAGTTGGTATAAAGTCTAGCAGAGTAATTATGGTTTATTAGTTTACTCTAAAATAATGTGTTAATTGACATTACGTTTAAAATAAATAAATAAATATTTGGGGACATCTCACACACGGTCTCTGACCCCAAACTAAGCAAAGCTTGTCATATGGCTCCCAGAGATTGATATAATACATTTACATATTTTAAATACATACTTATTTAGATAAACCTTAATAACACCCAGACACAGAGCAAACACCTATCAAATGCTTATAATATTTCCGTGCTGAATTGAATGAACTTGTAAAGCAGTTACTCTATTAAGTTTTTTGAAAAAAACTATGATAGTGAATTAAGATTGCGTGAGATCGCGCTGGATGCAAGCCGCTTCCAACCGGGCTGATTATAGATCCATAGGGGAGGTCTATGTCTTTGATGAATTAATAAAATTTATAGTTGTAGTTCTACAGAACTATTCTTGCCACATTCAGAACATTGATTAAGAAAAGTCTCTGAACTTTTTCTTTCACCGACGTCCTCAGAAATCTTAGGTATATTGAATAATTCCCATTCTAAAGTTAATCTGCACTGACTTCGATGAATTTACATGCAAATTGGGTTTCCGAACCGATCTAACCGAACGCTCATAGAGTTAATACTAACACAAACTTATCTAACACCTACTTCCATCTAATTGTGACTTTAATGTCATTTACAATAAGAACTATTATCGAAATATTTTCATTTTGTTTCAGCAAAGCTATCTTGGCAGTAGAATTAGTCACGCCAGCTTATAGCTGCGTTTCGATTGTGAAGATTTCTCCTTTAAAATAAAAGAGGTAGAGTCGATATTTGTCTGGCACATGAATAGTTTAAAGCAAGTTATTTGCTTGCTATACAACTTTTCAAGTAATCTAATATGTGACAAAGTGATTATGTGACGTGTTTGCATGTTCTTGGAACTAACTTGTAGAGTTCGGGTTGGTAGACGCTTTTCTACTTTTTAAACTATGATGCAAAGGAAGTGGTGTTATAATAAGTTTAACGTCTTTCTTTGCATGTATGAAACTTTGTTACGTACAAAGAAATCAAACAGATTTTAATGAGATATTTTCAAAGTCAAAGTATTTATTTGCTATAGTGGGTACACAAAAGATCTTGCCAAGTAAATAATTGTGCAAAATTCAATAATTGAAAATTAACACACTTTCCAAATTGTCATTGTGAGAAAATCTATTAATAATTTGGTATTGTAATTATCTATTAATTAATGTTTACAGCCTCTATTATAATATGTATGGAAGCGAAACGCTGTTTTATGAAGATAATTATTTTTCGCAAAAAATGGCAAAACCGCCCTCCATCGTGTACAAAATTTGAATATTTTGCTCGTGTGTTTGTTACATTATTGTTGGTTTATCAAAAACGGCTCAGCCGATTTCTGTGGAATTTAAATCGCACCATCTTGAGAGTATACATCCTTCATACTAAAAATAATTTTTCGATTCTCTTTACCATTGGCGGAATCGTCGATGAAGTCGGTTAAAAATTAACATACATTCCAAATTGTCATCGTGAGAAGTTCTATTAAATAATTTTACCATAGTAATTGTCTATAAATTAATGTTTACAGCCTCTATTATACGAGTATGTATGGAAACAACACGCTGTTTTTGTTAAGAAAGACGTCATCTTCGTAAAAGCACGCTGTCACCAACCATTTCTTCAACAGACAGCAAAACCTCCTGGATGGGAGTTCGAACAAGTCCTCGGGAAGCGAATTAAAATTTTAAGTATCTCTGAAGTTCAGTTCTAAAGTGTCTTCTTCTTTTTGACCGACGAAACGGAGGAGGTACTCAACACGACACGCAATTTTTTTTGTTTTTTTTTTTAATGTATAAACACGCACAACTTTTTACATAGTAGTCCGATTTCAATTATTCTTTTTTAATTGGATAGAGTATTTTTTGAAATTGGTCCTTTTTAAATTTTATCGAAATCGGCTGAGCCATTTTTGATAAATCAACAATAATGTGAAAAATGCTACATCGATCCGTGCGAAATATTCGCGAATTCTGTACACGGTTGAAGTAATTGGTCATGCTATTATTTGCGAAAAATGGTTAATTAAGGTGCCAGCTCCTACCGGAGATTTGCTATTATTAGAGCTATGCGGACTTTGGAAACTGCTGCGCGGAATAGTGATCCTCAAATTGAACCATATCCACGGCATATCCACGGCCATAGCCACATATCTATGGCATTTGCGCCACGAAGTTCGCCTTCTTCCGGGAGGTCGTTTTCCCTGGATTTTCCCTTGCATGATCAACTGGAGCAGGTCATATTTACCATTACGCATTATGTGCCCAAGATACTGCAGCTTGTGCTTTTTAATTGTGTTTAAAATTTCCACCTTCTTGTTTACCATCTGCAGAACTCTCTCATTCGGTACTGTCTGTCCATGATATTTTCAAAGTTCTTCTGTAGGTACGCCCACATTTCAAAAGCTTCCAAACGTTCAAAAGTCTAATGGTTTTTAAATGTTTATTTTAAGGTTGTTTTACACTATTTGCTATTTTTTTACAATACATATCCTGAACTTTTGAAATAGGCAAAATAAATAAATATTAGGGGATATCATACACACGGTCTCTGACCCCAAACTAAGCAAAGCTTGTGATATAACTGCCAGAGACTGATATACTACATAAACTTATTTTTAAATACATACTTATATACATAATACCTAAATAACACCCAGACACAGAGCAAACACCTGAGTTCATCACATAAATGTTTGCTCTGGGTGGGGATCGAACCCACGCCTCTTTAATCCAGAAGTCAGGGTCACTAACCACTGAGCCACCGAGGCAGTCAAACCAAAATAAAATAAATGATAAAGCATACATAATTAGTAATAGTGATAGAGTAAGATTCATCAGTAAGATTATTATCAAAAACTATTAGAAACTAAGGAGTAACTTCATGCCTGCCAACACTTTTTGCACACATAGAAATGGCGTTGCGACCTTCCACTGCCGAACTTGATGCGTTTTATCTTTGCTTTTTTTGTTTGATTGACTAGAAAGATAAAAAATAAACTATCAAAAAACATTGATAATTTCACAAAGGGAGTAATTATAGCAAAGCAAATTTTTCGCCAAGTCATCATACATTTTCTCTAGCATTAACAGAAATTCGTAGTCACCAAATAAGCACAATTACTTGCTATTGATATGCGAGGTCTAAGTAATGATAACTGCTCTGAATAATCACAGAAACTCACGAAATTGTGCAGAATTGGGTCTAGACAAAACATTGAATTTATAAGATATGCCAGTGATTTTCAATCTTTCTGAATGCGGGACCTCTTTATCCTACTAATATTACAAACGTGAAAGTTTGTTAGGATGGATGGATGTTTGTTACTCATTTACGCAAAAACTACCGAACGGATTGAGATGAAACTTATATAGCTTATACATCAGAAATTAGCAATTATATAGCTTATCAGAATAACACATAGGCTATAAATTATATTGATATTGCGTAAATTTTCCGTATTATAACAATAAGTGTTAAGTAAGTAGGAAATATTCTGCCATCTGCAAACTATACCAGCGTGCGCTCCAAGAAAAGTCAAAGAAGTACTGTCGAATCCAAAAAATGACAAATCGATTTTTTTCATTTCCTTTAATAAGGGTAGTAAGGTAGGGCCTCGAAATATCATGCGGGCGAAGCTGCGGACAAAATCTAGTGTCTACAATACTATATCAAATAACTTTGGTGTGTTGAACAACTACGTCTAAGCCTTTTTTCATTTCGAACGTATACAGGGTTATCCAGAAATGGTGTACTAAGCAAAAAGTGGGTGATTAAGACCATAATTACAAACAACTTTTACTATGAGACCAACTCTAAACTCGAGAAAAAAATTCAGCATCACGTTTCATGCATATTGTCGATTCCGAGTTGCAATTTTGTATGGAACAGATGATTTTTTTTCTTGAATTTTAAATTGGCCTCGTAGTAAAAGTTGTTCGTAATTATGGTTTTAATCACTTCCTTTCGGCTTAGCACAGTGTATGCAGATAACCCTGTATGGTAGCTCTGGTAAGAGACAATTGTCTTTTGCTCAAGACTTGCTCAGTAAGGCTTCACGGCTCCCTTGGGAGTTGCGACTCACAGTTTGAAAAACACTGAAATATGATAATAGTTCGTCTTCGGTTTATTTAAGGTCTCATTTACATTGAAGGTTAACTAATTGATTTGATGAATGATTGAACGTTTTAGTTTAAATAGCTGTTATGGTTGCTGTCGGCACGGTATAATAATTTTGAAATTAATTAAGTTATTCAGTTTATAAATACGATATCATACTTAAATCTATATATCAAAATAGAAATACACTTACTGTCAATAAAGAAAAACTTTGACCGTTCGAACTGTGTGTGAGAGCCTCATTTTGACCGACGAACCAAACCGGAGGAGGTACTCAATTCGACGCTTATATTTTATGTGACCACGCTTAATCTTTTTTGTAGTTGTCCGATTACAATATTTTTTTTTATTGGAAAGAGTATACTTCGAAATTGGTCTCATTAAAATTTTATTAAAATAGGCTGAGACATTTTTAATAAATCAACAATAATATGAAAATGTTACATCGATCCGTGCGAAATATTCGCGTATTCTGTACACGGGTGATGCTATTTTTTGCGAAAAATAATTATTGACTGGACATTTTAAAAGAAGGAACGAATTTGCCTTTCGTCTATCCGGATGTCAGTTATCCTCTACAATCGTATTTTTCATGAAATAATAATAATACACGGGTTTCATATCTTTTTGTTTTTTTTTTGTCTACGGCAATTTTTGATTTAGAGAGTAGGTATTTGCTTCAAAAGGGGGGAATTTTTTGTATCACTGTTTGCTAACCAAATTTGATAATATGTATTTGGTAAAATAGTTCAATATTTTAAATACTTAGAAGGTGTGTGATTATTAACGAAATAGATTTAAAGATACTTGAGATATAGAGGCTTATGAAGATTCAATTAAACAATAGGCATGACTAAAAAATATAATTAGTCCATCCGATGGATTATCAAAAAATATTAGACATGTTTCTTTTTCTTTTGATTATAACCCGTTAATGATCCGCGTGACGTCACAAGTGCCATACAAATGTATAGACTTCTGTAAGAGAGGTGACGTCACGACCCCCACTCCCAAATTTTGTCAAGGTTTATCTTTGTCATTTGTAGTTTGAGTCACAAAAGAAAAAATATGTGTCCAATATTTTTGATAATCTAACTCACGGACTATTTATAGTAATGTTTTTTTTCAGTTATCATACCTATTGCGAGGTCTACTGTGTAGAGCACTGCAGAGTATTAGTAAGGATTACAAGGAAAATTCTAATTCCTAATAATTATTTTTCGCAAAAAATGGCAAAACCGCCTTCCATCGTGTACAAAATTCGAATATTTCGCTCGAATTGTTTACATTATTGTTGATTTATCAAAAACAGCTCAACCGATTACTGTAAAATTTAAATGGGACCACCTTGGGAGTATACCCTTTCGAACTAAAAAAATAATTTTTCGATTCGGTTCACAATTGGCAAAATTATCGATAAACATACACAAAAAAAAATACATACACATGAACCTCCTCCTTTTTGGAAGTCGGTTAAAAATGTACTACAGTCTTTGCATCTCTTCAAATAAAAGTCATGCATGAAGATGAGTATAAAAATGTATAAAATGGATGTCTACGTATGTCACAGAAAACCTTTTGAAAGGTACATATTTCACAGTACATCAAGTAAATTTAACAGTCAATCTATTTCGTATCACGAAAAATATTAAATTTCATACGAAAACGTGCCCGTACCCCGAGATTTACTCAATAAATAGAAATTTTGACATAGAGACGGTTCTGGTGAAGAATTTCACTTATTTAAAGAATTTCATATAGGGTTTCATCTTTCTCAATAAAGACTTTACATGCAATGTGGCGTTATTTAAAAAATCGGCCAAGTGCGAGTCGGACTCGCGCACGAAGAGTTCCGTATCGTGTTGGAGCTCCCTTAGCCCTATTCTTCTTGCTATTATTAATAGCGAGCAAAAAATCTCCTAAAATCACGGTTGTTGTATGGGAGCCCTCCTTAAATATTTTACGTTTTTCTTAAACTTTTTATTATTATTTTTATCAGCCGTAAGACGTTCACGGCTGGACATACACATTTTCTATGTTTTTAGGGTTCCGTACCCAAAGGGTAAAAACAGGACCCTATTCCTAACACTCCGCTGTCCGTCTGTCTGTGGTGATTTCAGTCTCGGAACCTTTCAGAGATATGATTTTTTAAATTTATTATTTTACATTGGCAAAAACATGTTTGTACCATTGCTAAAAAGGGTTTAGGAGGGGTTGGGGTGCATTATGCTCAAGAGTACCCCCCCTCTCTGGGAATAATGCACCTTAGGGTTCCGTACCCAAAGGGAAAAACGGGACCCTATTACTAAGACTTCGATGTCCGTCTGTCCGTCTGTCTGTCTGCCCGTCTGTCTGTCTGTCTGTCACCGGGCTGTATCTCATGAACCATGATAGCTAGGCAACTGAAATTTTCACAGATGATGTATTCCTGTTGCCGCTACAACAACAAATACTAAAAATAAAATAAAATAAAATTAATATTTAAGGGGGACTCCCATACAACAAACCTGATTTTTTAGACGTTTTTCGCTCTATATTAATAATGGTAACAGGTAGATGCTTGAAATTTTCACACAATATTTAGTTTTATATTCACTTCGATAGTAAATAATAACATTAAAATAAAATAAATATTTAAGGGGGGCTCCCATACAGTACGGAACCCTCCGTGCGCGAGTCCGACTCGTACTTGGCCGATTATTAAAAGTATAATAAACAAATGCAATTATAAATTGAGATATAAACTAACCTATCTGTCAAGTTGTCTCAAACTGCATAAAGTGTGAAAAATTTGGTTAAAATCGGTTAAATAGTTTACAGCGTGACGCGTAATTTATATAAATTAAGATAAGATTCAATATTTAATATATTATAATAAAATTGACAGGAATCAGCACGTGAAGATGGCTCCTGGCTTAAAGGTAGAGAAACTCTGGAAGGGTTCAAATGGCGTGGTGACATCGTATCAAATTCAGAGAACACGGGCATTTACCTATGGTCTGAGCCATTCATCAGAACTTTGCCAAGTGGAGAACGAGTAAGCTCAATTTTTTTAAAGAGTGTTTTAGACAGTTGGTTGTTGGCAGTTATGACATGTTGACAGTTGTGTGTTTCCAGTGAGTTATTGATTAAACACAATTTCATATTATGTATAACACGTTTACTCTATGATATTACAATTTTTTTTCAATTTTTTCAGATCACTTCAGAAAAGATACGCGATATTAGAACCAATATAGATGCTAGCTTCGAAAAAATTGTCTGCTTTTTGATGCCTCATCCAGGGCACAAGGTTTATCAAAATAGTTTTAAAGGAACAATCAACGGTAAGATACATTATTTCCATAATCATATCAATGGTAAGGCGTTCACTCCTTCAAAGACTTCTAATAAACAGGGTTATTTCTAGTCAATTAGCATCCTCTTAGGGGCTTATTCTGTACATCAAAACTAACAACTTTCGTTACTTTTGTCTAAACTAAAAAAATACAGCTGTGCCATACATTTTGTCGCGGGTGAACGATATTTTTCACAAGTCAAGAAACTAAAGTAAAGTAGGAGCATGTTTGAACCTATCATTTCGAAAAGGGATTAAGTAATTTTTTTGAATATAATTATTATGGAACGGTCTAGTGGGCAGTCTCATACTTTTCAATGCAAAAACATTTTATTTTTTTTGCTTTTCCTAGAACGTGGTATTGTAACGATCCTGGTCGCGAAACCAAATTGTAACAAACCTATCCTATCCTGAACACGGACGCCGAAATGTAACAATCCCTAGCCTAGCCTGCCTAAATAACCTCGTTTATAAACCTAAGAAGAATTGAAACTATTTTAAGAAACCTGTCTAAATTAAAATATCAGAGAAAATGATTATAGAACCTTGATTTGCTTTCAATGAATTCTAGTTTTATGTCAAACTAGCTATGCGTCCTGATTCCACCTAATTGTGAACTAATTATAAATTGAACCTCATGAAAGTAATATTCTAAAATAATAAGAATACATTAAATATTGATACAGATATTCAATAAGATCACAGTTTATTAATTGTATTGATAAATAATAAGAAATGTGAATTCTAAAATGTGAACCTTTCAGGTTCAAATTCAAATACTTACTCCTAGCGCCATCTGCTTCCGGACCACTTGAGCCTACATTTTGATACAAGTATTCTGCAGTGAAATTCCTATCATAATTATCTAATCTATGTACCTATTTATACGTTAGTTTGGCCAGTGTTCGTTTAGTAGTGGATCCTGCGTTATAGACCGCATAAACCCTAGGTAAAGGTGATTCGAAATACCTGCCTAATAGATTACCTAAGTTCAGAACGAAAACCCTATGTTTTACCTATTTTGAATTTCTATGATCCTGCAAGTATATTACTAATCTCAGAGTGAAAGGAGTATCTAACTAATGTCTCAAGAGCTATTTAAAAATAATGATTCTAGAGCTTCTCTGTTTTACAAGGAGTTATTTAGAATATTTTTGAATTAAATAAATAAGCTTTAATAAAGCTAGGTATAAAATATTGTTCAAGTTACATAAGAAAATATTAGACATGAGATGAGAAGGAAATTCCATTAAACTAGTACTTTAGAACAAAGAAACTCTATTGTTGAACTAATATTATTATCAAACTACGAATATAATAAAAGATATGAATGCCAGAAAGAATAGTATTGATTTATTTCTGACAGTTAGTTAATTTCAATATTTTAAATTTATTCAATTTTATTTAGATATCAGAGATTTATTTTATTTTATGTTTATCTCTGATTATTTAGTCATGGCGCTCGAGAGAGCTGAAAACCATGAAAATGACTCTACTCTGCTTTCGTAAATCTAACGCCATCCTGGAAAAAGAAAGCAGGAAAGAAAACCAGGAGTCGCGAGTGTGTCTGTCTAAGATCAGTCAACTTATCTACATCACTTCATAAAGTCAGGAAAATCATAAATCTTGCATGAATTCCAGAGTGTTCTCAAGAAAAGCTCCAAGATTACTATAGGTAAAGGTTCGAGAATCGACTTCGCCTTATAAAGTAATATTCAAATCAATAAGCTTTCAATAGCTTTATTTCAAAGTGATCAGAATTTACACTCTTATACGGACACGGGAAATCCCTCCATTTCGGAAATGAGAAACACTGGCCCAAGCTCTATCTGGCTTCAAGAGTTCTGCACACTAATGAAAATACAGCATTGATCGAGTAGCACTTACGGCTAGTATTAAAATAATGAGATGTAGCAATAATAAGATATAGCAAATGTAGACTCTTCAATCCCCATAATATAAATAAATGACATTTTATCTATGAACACTCTGTCCTTCGCAAATTGTACGAGTAGGTAAAGCACGTCATGTCTGGAAATTTCTCAATTTCTGGAGATTCTCAATCCGCATAGAATATAATATCTTAAGATTTTATGTTCACAAATAGTCGAAGCTGAAAAAGACAAATAATTAAAACATTTGTAATTCATACATAGAATCATAAAGGGCGAGAGTTAGAAGCTTCTATCTTCTACTCGTGAGTAAATGCTCAATGAAGGATAGTTTCGTCAGTAACATACGAATACTTCTATAGAGTAGAAAACATCGTAAGTCAACTTATGCAAGACCGCCATAGGAACCTGAAGATGTATGCGTATTTATCAACCCGCAACAGGTCAGAGTAGATAATATTGCCTTGTTTCTGTGGTGTAGCGTAGCGTCGTAAGCAACTCGTTCATACTCATAAAAGAATAGATACGTGTGAGAATCCTCCATACCGCATCGTTTCAATAAGGCGGATATAGGCCTATCTCCATATGATAGACCTCCTCTTTTCATCTGATGTCCATTTGTACAGTAATTCAACAGTAAATCATCCAGTAGTTTAATGCAGTGCTGATCAGGACGGAATATTAACCGCATACCATATTCTATATCTACATTGACACTTATCTATTTAAATAGTGATACGATTATACGAAACCAAATCCTCTAGGAACATCTTCGTCTTTCGATAGAAAACAACTTTCTTCAAACTTTCACTTTTTAGACCAGGATCAAAATTCTCCCAATTAGTAGACTCTTCTCTGCTTTTCCCTTCAAGAATTTGCGGCACTCAGTTTAAAATTACCTAAAATCTAGAAAATTACAACATATTTCTACAATTTTTTCCAGTCAAGTCCCTCCTGTCAGTCTATACTTAGTCAGTTATTTTGTCAAATTCTCTGTTCTTTTTTTTTTCTCTTATTTTAAATTCTCAAGTTCTGCAAAGAGTTTTTATACCTAGATTGAAGTTCTGTTGCTTTTCTAAAATGTATTTATTTTCCTGCTTGTTTGTAAATCATTTGAATGGAAAGTTTCTTTAGATAACATTAGAAAGAATTATAACCTCATGTGAGAGACTCCTGACCTACAAGAATGTCTTCTTCCTATGCCTAGTTACTCAGATGTGGACGATCAAACCATCTGAGGTTTGTTACAGCACCCCCCAAAATTTTCGCAGATGAAAAGATGTTGGTAAACATCTAAATCGAAGTAAATTTTCCTAAAAAAAATTATAGTAACTTTAAATTTAATCAAGTGCATAATTGTATTTATCAAAATTCGAGTTCCAACAATGAAATTATATGTTTCGAATGTGAATGTATCCCTACTACAATATGCGAAAATGTTTTTATACCAGTCTACAGATAATCGTCATAAAACCTCCTGCTCTCAGTTTGATTACATCTCTACCATGAAGAAAAATCGCCTTCCCCACTAAATTGTTATAATCTGCAAGGAAGTTCTGGTTCGGTGACAGAAACGGAGCCCTCGTAAGGGAATTCTGTTTTGAGGTAGAACCGACCTGAATGGTCGCATGTTGAGTAGTCTCAGCGAACCAATCTTCCGTTCGGAGATTTTCCCAACATACCCCTTCCAAACTACACGAATTGTCCATGAAAAAGGAAAATAATTCCGCATGGCATCAATGTCCCGCCAAAAGTGAATGGTTAAATTCCAACTATCTATAAATTGGAGCATGTGCAGTGTATCAATTCAGAGTTTCCTACCTTGTAGAGTAAAAGATCCTTATGAAATCAACTTATGTTGATGGATTGCCTGCTGGCCTACTCCTAACACCACACTCCTTCATAAAGATCTATTTGTTCAAGTGATTGCCAAAACTCGAACCCTGACAAACCGCTTCAAATCCCAGCAATGCTAATGTCGTTTAGTCCCTCTTGAACTGATTTAATTTTTACTATCACTCTCTACTTCATTATTATAACATTACTATTTCACAAACGCAAAATTTATGAAACAATAATTTATCATCAATTTCTTCAACGCTCTGTCGCCCTTCATAATACAAAATTCTCAAATCCACCTTCCACCGTCTACACGCCAACTTCACGACGTAGCATCACCTTTTGAACTCAAAGCGAGCCAATATTTGCACATTCCCCTTTACACCCTATAGGAAAATATTAAAAATTCGTCCACACCCTCGTAATAAACTTCTACCTCACTATCCTTACTAAAATATTAACAAGTTGGTTAATTATTATTTTAACCTCGGTTAAATTTTTAATTATAATTTTAACCTGATTTTTTTTTTAAATTTTTTATTCTACTTGCATTTATCTACCTAAGAAACTCTCACGTATTCTCATTTAATTTAACGATGTGCAAATAAATGTCAAAATGTTCACTAAAGAAAATTAATTTCCAAATTGTTTTTAGTTATTACAGCCTACAGAATGGCTTCACCCACTAACAAAATTGAACTAGATAATAATGTGTCAATATGCCCAAGTTTCCAAGTAAGTAAAATTTACACTCTTCTAGTGGAAAGGATCTCTTCCATATGGTTAGAGAAACCAATTCCTGGCGCGGCATTGCTTGGCCATCAGAGTTATACCTCCTCGAATCCCGACATATCTCCACGCGTATAATTTTTGATAATGATTAATACTTTGAAACGTAAGTTCAGCCAATCTATCGAGCTCACACTCTATTTCCGTCAAACCAGCAAATCAACTTTAATTCTTTAATGAACATTTAAATTCAAATTTCCAATATGAACACGAACATGAACTTGATTTTTATGTTACAAGTCTTTTATTGTTAATAATGTGCTATTTTTTTTCTAATAATATTAAATTTTCCTATATTGGTGTAACTGATTTTTAAACATCTAGCAAAAGTATACGACTGAATTTTAATTTAATTTGAGATAAAGAAAACTATTTGTTTATTTATTTAGTTTAGTTTTCAGTATCATCTATTTTCAATGTTAATCTTAATAATGAAATTTAATCTATTTCTATAAACATTACATAATATTATCTTCCTTTAGCTTATCCTAAACATCTATAGTCAAAAAAAGTCATAGCTTTGCTTTATGCTTTGTTACGTAGTCAACTACCAGTAAACGATACGCTATCGACAATAATCGATTTGATTGATGATATACTATTTAATAACCCAGCATTTTACTATTATTTTATTTTAGTTCAGATTCAGATTCAGATATGTTTATTGTTAATTATTAGCTGGCTTACTCACCTATTAAGATTTTGTATAATATCTAAGAATTCAGCTAACACCTAGCCACCCGGCCTATACGAACTTACTTACTTACTTAGCTAACACCTGCTTACGTTGGTTTTGACTTATGTGAAAAAAAATTATAACAAGGTTTTCCTACTGTCTAAAATGATTGAGCAAATGTTGACTAGAATTTTCTTGCTTTAATTTATAAATCTACCTTTTACTTGCTCAACTCTTTCATCCCTTTTTTTTTAAAATCGCGAAAAGCCTGCGTTTGACCACCAACTATCCTGATAGTAAAAGCCATTGTAAATGAAGCACGCAAAGTTAGAAAATAGATACCTATTCACATAAATTACAAACCCCATTTATACGTTTTTAGCCTAACTAATTTTATTACTGGGTTTTAGTTTATTTTAATAATATTATTTACTAAACCCAGCTTGTCTCTTCTTTCTGAACTGCATAATTATGTTTTTGATAATACACTCTCCCGTTTAGAAAACCCATATTACTCTACATATTTAAACAACTAAAATAATTTTCCCTTCTTTACACCTTTCCAGATACTACTCTGACAAATTATCTATTTTCCCAAATTATCTTATTTTAAGTAAAATTATTTAACAGTTGAATTATTTTGAAATAATAATTCAATTTATCGATACCTCAACCTGAAACCGATAGATTTTCAACAAAAATACACGCTTTAAACGTGTCTTCCACTGTTAGACCACTTCGATATAATTTTGATGCAAACCGAATGCTTATTATTATCTACTATTCGATCTATTATATTTTTGATACAAGAGAAATAAACCTATAAGTATTTATGCAATCCCAATTAATACAAGTACACAATGTAGATTAACCCTATGTTTATTTTATAACATATCTCTAATTTTCCTGTATGCAATTTATATGGAATTTAGTACAACAGCCTGTTTGTTAGATTTAATTATTAAATTGATCTACTCGCTAACTTCCTGTGGTAAAAGTAGTAAAATACAAAATATGTCCAAAAATCAAAGTCATTCCGTTACCTACTAAAACAAATCTCTATCAATGAAAAATATTTCAATTTTTTTTTACTTTGATTTACAACGTCGATAGGAAGTTAAGTGTTCTTAACCCCCGATTTTCTAGTCTGTAATAAAATTATACAACCGAATCAACTCCCTGCGTTTCCTAATTTAAAATATTAATAATATACTTTGCTTTGTCTGTATAATTACTCATCATATCTTTTATTATAAATTGAAAATATTTACTATTTACAATTATTCAAACTATACAACACGAAGCAATAAATTATAAAAACACTAAACTACTGCACCATGTCTACTGCAAACACATTACATGAGTGACGAATGATCCTTGGCTAGACCCCTCATTTTTGTAACCTGAACCAAATAATTACCCATGATACATAATGCTTGCTAATGTTTGCAGTCTTTTTTTAAAACAAATCACCTCCCAACGTTTTAATCTGTTAATACCCTAAGACTATAATTAACCTGAAAATTGATGAGATATTTGTTACCTTGTCTAATGAACTCACGATTGAAATTATTGCGTAACCCTAGTTATCACTAACCTATAAATTTCGAATCACCATCGCCTCCATTTCACAGCAACAAATTGTGTTCAGATAGTCTGACTACTGAACACAGTCCTATAATAAACCTGAATTGACTTGCCTAAACAAAGTTAAACTAACAATACAAATATTTATAAGTTCCGACTAAATATTTTAAACCTGATAAAATGAATCATTTCTATTGCTAATCCTGGTCACGGCCAACAAATTGTAACGATCCTGGTCGCGAAACCAAATTGTAACAAACCTATCCTATCCTGAACACGGACGCCGAAATGTAACAATCCCTAGCCTAGCCTGCCTAAATAACCTCGTTTATAAACCTAAGAAGAATTGAAACTATTTTAAGAAACCTGTCTAAATTAAAATATCAGAGAAAATGATTATAGAACCTTGATTTGCTTTCAATGAATTCTAGTTTTATGTCAAACTAGCTATGCGTCCTGATTCCACCTAATTGTGAACTAATTATAAATTGAACCTCATGAAAGTAATATTCTAAAATATTAAGAATACATTAAATATTGATACAGATATTCAATAAGATCACAGTTTATTAATTGTATTGATAAATAATAAGAAATGTGAATTCTAAAATGTGAACCTTTCAGGTTCAAATTCAAATACTTACTCCTAGCGCCATC
This sequence comes from Hypomecis atomaria, assembly GCA_964007245.1. NCBI lineage: Eukaryota > Metazoa > Arthropoda > Insecta > Lepidoptera > Geometridae > Hypomecis > Hypomecis atomaria. Next base: position 2,868,951 of record OZ023296.1, on the reverse strand, counting down.
TGCTTCCGGACCACTTGAGCCTACATTTTGATACAAGTATTCTGCAGTGAAATTCCTATCATAATTATCTAATCTATGTACCTATTTATACGTTAGTTTGGCCAGTGTTCGTTTAGTAGTGGATCCTGCGTTATAGACCGCATAAACCCTAGGTAAAGGTGATTCGAAATACCTGCCTAATAGATTACCTAAGTTCAGAACGAAAACCCTATGTTTTACCTATTTTGAATTTCTATGATCCTGCAAGTATATTACTAATCTCAGAGTGAAAGGAGTATCTAACTAATGTCTCAAGAGCTATTTAAAAATAATGATTCTAGAGCTTCTCTGTTTTACAAGGAGTTATTTAGAATATTTTTGAATTAAATAAATAAGCTTTAATAAAGCTAGGTATAAAATATTGTTCAAGTTACATAAGAAAATATTAGACATGAGATGAGAAGGAAATTCCATTAAACTAGTACTTTAGAACAAAGAAACTCTATTGTTGAACTAATATTATTATCAAACTACGAATATAATAAAAGATATGAATGCCAGAAAGAATAGTATTGATTTATTTCTGACAGTTAGTTAATTTCAATATTTTAAATTTATTCAATTTTATTTAGATATCAGAGATTTATTTTATTTTATGTTTATCTCTGATTATTTAGTCATGGCGCTCGAGAGAGCTGAAAACCATGAAAATGACTCTACTCTGCTTTCGTAAATCTAACGCCATCCTGGAAAAAGAAAGCAGGAAAGAAAACCAGGAGTCGCGAGTGTGTCTGTCTAAGATCAGTCAACTTATCTACATCACTTCATAAAGTCAGGAAAATCATAAATCTTGCATGAATTCCAGAGTGTTCTCAAGAAAAGCTCCAAGATTACTATAGGTAAAGGTTCGAGAATCGACTTCGCCTTATAAAGTAATATTCAAATCAATAAGCTTTCAATAGCTTTATTTCAAAGTGATCAGAATTTACACTCTTATACGGACACGGGAAATCCCTCCATTTCGGAAATGAGAAACACTGGCCCAAGCTCTATCTGGCTTCAAGAGTTCTGCACACTAATGAAAATACAGCATTGATCGAGTAGCACTTACGGCTAGTATTAAAATAATGAGATGTAGCAATAATAAGATATAGCAAATGTAGACTCTTCAATCCCCATAATATAAATAAATGACATTTTATCTATGAACACTCTGTCCTTCGCAAATTGTACGAGTAGGTAAAGCACGTCATGTCTGGAAATTTCTCAATTTCTGGAGATTCTCAATCCGCATAGAATATAATATCTTAAGATTTTATGTTCACAAATAGTCGAAGCTGAAAAAGACAAATAATTAAAACATTTGTAATTCATACATAGAATCATAAAGGGCGAGAGTTAGAAGCTTCTATCTTCTACTCGTGAGTAAATGCTCAATGAAGGATAGTTTCGTCAGTAACATACGAATACTTCTATAGAGTAGAAAACATCGTAAGTCAACTTATGCAAGACCGCCATAGGAACCTGAAGATGTATGCGTATTTATCAACCCGCAACAGGTCAGAGTAGATAATATTGCCTTGTTTCTGTGGTGTAGCGTAGCGTCGTAAGCAACTCGTTCATACTCATAAAAGAATAGATACGTGTGAGAATCCTCCATACCGCATCGTTTCAATAAGGCGGATATAGGCCTATCTCCATATGATAGACCTCCTCTTTTCATCTGATGTCCATTTGTACAGTAATTCAACAGTAAATCATCCAGTAGTTTAATGCAGTGCTGATCAGGACGGAATATTAACCGCATACCATATTCTATATCTACATTGACACTTATCTATTTAAATAGTGATACGATTATACGAAACCAAATCCTCTAGGAACATCTTCGTCTTTCGATAGAAAACAACTTTCTTCAAACTTTCACTTTTTAGACCAGGATCAAAATTCTCCCAATTAGTAGACTCTTCTCTGCTTTTCCCTTCAAGAATTTGCGGCACTCAGTTTAAAATTACCTAAAATCTAGAAAATTACAACATATTTCTACAATTTTTTCCAGTCAAGTCCCTCCTGTCAGTCTATACTTAGTCAGTTATTTTGTCAAATTCTCTGTTCTTTTTTTTTTCTCTTATTTTAAATTCTCAAGTTCTGCAAAGAGTTTTTATACCTAGATTGAAGTTCTGTTGCTTTTCTAAAATGTATTTATTTTCCTGCTTGTTTGTAAATCATTTGAATGGAAAGTTTCTTTAGATAACATTAGAAAGAATTATAACCTCATGTGAGAGACTCCTGACCTACAAGAATGTCTTCTTCCTATGCCTAGTTACTCAGATGTGGACGATCAAACCATCTGAGGTTTGTTACAGCACCCCCCAAAATTTTCGCAGATGAAAAGATGTTGGTAAACATCTAAATCGAAGTAAATTTTCCTAAAAAAAATTATAGTAACTTTAAATTTAATCAAGTGCATAATTGTATTTATCAAAATTCGAGTTCCAACAATGAAATTATATGTTTCGAATGTGAATGTATCCCTACTACAATATGCGAAAATGTTTTTATACCAGTCTACAGATAATCGTCATAAAACCTCCTGCTCTCAGTTTGATTACATCTCTACCATGAAGAAAAATCGCCTTCCCCACTAAATTGTTATAATCTGCAAGGAAGTTCTGGTTCGGTGACAGAAACGGAGCCCTCGTAAGGGAATTCTGTTTTGAGGTAGAACCGACCTGAATGGTCGCATGTTGAGTAGTCTCAGCGAACCAATCTTCCGTTCGGAGATTTTCCCAACATACCCCTTCCAAACTACACGAATTGTCCATGAAAAAGGAAAATAATTCCGCATGGCATCAATGTCCCGCCAAAAGTGAATGGTTAAATTCCAACTATCTATAAATTGGAGCATGTGCAGTGTATCAATTCAGAGTTTCCTACCTTGTAGAGTAAAAGATCCTTATGAAATCAACTTATGTTGATGGATTGCCTGCTGGCCTACTCCTAACACCACACTCCTTCATAAAGATCTATTTGTTCAAGTGATTGCCAAAACTCGAACCCTGACAAACCGCTTCAAATCCCAGCAATGCTAATGTCGTTTAGTCCCTCTTGAACTGATTTAATTTTTACTATCACTCTCTACTTCATTATTATAACATTACTATTTCACAAACGCAAAATTTATGAAACAATAATTTATCATCAATTTCTTCAACGCTCTGTCGCCCTTCATAATACAAAATTCTCAAATCCACCTTCCACCGTCTACACGCCAACTTCACGACGTAGCATCACCTTTTGAACTCAAAGCGAGCCAATATTTGCACATTCCCCTTTACACCCTATAGGAAAATATTAAAAATTCGTCCACACCCTCGTAATAAACTTCTACCTCACTATCCTTACTAAAATATTAACAAGTTGGTTAATTATTATTTTAACCTCGGTTAAATTTTTAATTATAATTTTAACCTGATTTTTTTTTTAAATTTTTTATTCTACTTGCATTTATCTACCTAAGAAACTCTCACGTATTCTCATTTAATTTAACGATGTGCAAATAAATGTCAAAATGTTCACTAAAGAAAATTAATTTCCAAATTGTTTTTAGTTATTACAGCCTACAGAATGGCTTCACCCACTAACAAAATTGAACTAGATAATAATGTGTCAATATGCCCAAGTTTCCAAGTAAGTAAAATTTACACTCTTCTAGTGGAAAGGATCTCTTCCATATGGTTAGAGAAACCAATTCCTGGCGCGGCATTGCTTGGCCATCAGAGTTATACCTCCTCGAATCCCGACATATCTCCACGCGTATAATTTTTGATAATGATTAATACTTTGAAACGTAAGTTCAGCCAATCTATCGAGCTCACACTCTATTTCCGTCAAACCAGCAAATCAACTTTAATTCTTTAATGAACATTTAAATTCAAATTTCCAATATGAACACGAACATGAACTTGATTTTTATGTTACAAGTCTTTTATTGTTAATAATGTGCTATTTTTTTTCTAATAATATTAAATTTTCCTATATTGGTGTAACTGATTTTTAAACATCTAGCAAAAGTATACGACTGAATTTTAATTTAATTTGAGATAAAGAAAACTATTTGTTTATTTATTTAGTTTAGTTTTCAGTATCATCTATTTTCAATGTTAATCTTAATAATGAAATTTAATCTATTTCTATAAACATTACATAATATTATCTTCCTTTAGCTTATCCTAAACATCTATAGTCAAAAAAAGTCATAGCTTTGCTTTATGCTTTGTTACGTAGTCAACTACCAGTAAACGATACGCTATCGACAATAATCGATTTGATTGATGATATACTATTTAATAACCCAGCATTTTACTATTATTTTATTTTAGTTCAGATTCAGATTCAGATATGTTTATTGTTAATTATTAGCTGGCTTACTCACCTATTAAGATTTTGTATAATATCTAAGAATTCAGCTAACACCTAGCCACCCGGCCTATACGAACTTACTTACTTACTTAGCTAACACCTGCTTACGTTGGTTTTGACTTATGTGAAAAAAAATTATAACAAGGTTTTCCTACTGTCTAAAATGATTGAGCAAATGTTGACTAGAATTTTCTTGCTTTAATTTATAAATCTACCTTTTACTTGCTCAACTCTTTCATCCCTTTTTTTTTAAAATCGCGAAAAGCCTGCGTTTGACCACCAACTATCCTGATAGTAAAAGCCATTGTAAATGAAGCACGCAAAGTTAGAAAATAGATACCTATTCACATAAATTACAAACCCCATTTATACGTTTTTAGCCTAACTAATTTTATTACTGGGTTTTAGTTTATTTTAATAATATTATTTACTAAACCCAGCTTGTCTCTTCTTTCTGAACTGCATAATTATGTTTTTGATAATACACTCTCCCGTTTAGAAAACCCATATTACTCTACATATTTAAACAACTAAAATAATTTTCCCTTCTTTACACCTTTCCAGATACTACTCTGACAAATTATCTATTTTCCCAAATTATCTTATTTTAAGTAAAATTATTTAACAGTTGAATTATTTTGAAATAATAATTCAATTTATCGATACCTCAACCTGAAACCGATAGATTTTCAACAAAAATACACGCTTTAAACGTGTCTTCCACTGTTAGACCACTTCGATATAATTTTGATGCAAACCGAATGCTTATTATTATCTACTATTCGATCTATTATATTTTTGATACAAGAGAAATAAACCTATAAGTATTTATGCAATCCCAATTAATACAAGTACACAATGTAGATTAACCCTATGTTTATTTTATAACATATCTCTAATTTTCCTGTATGCAATTTATATGGAATTTAGTACAACAGCCTGTTTGTTAGATTTAATTATTAAATTGATCTACTCGCTAACTTCCTGTGGTAAAAGTAGTAAAATACAAAATATGTCCAAAAATCAAAGTCATTCCGTTACCTACTAAAACAAATCTCTATCAATGAAAAATATTTCAATTTTTTTTTACTTTGATTTACAACGTCGATAGGAAGTTAAGTGTTCTTAACCCCCGATTTTCTAGTCTGTAATAAAATTATACAACCGAATCAACTCCCTGCGTTTCCTAATTTAAAATATTAATAATATACTTTGCTTTGTCTGTATAATTACTCATCATATCTTTTATTATAAATTGAAAATATTTACTATTTACAATTATTCAAACTATACAACACGAAGCAATAAATTATAAAAACACTAAACTACTGCACCATGTCTACTGCAAACACATTACATGAGTGACGAATGATCCTTGGCTAGACCCCTCATTTTTGTAACCTGAACCAAATAATTACCCATGATACATAATGCTTGCTAATGTTTGCAGTCTTTTTTTAAAACAAATCACCTCCCAACGTTTTAATCTGTTAATACCCTAAGACTATAATTAACCTGAAAATTGATGAGATATTTGTTACCTTGTCTAATGAACTCACGATTGAAATTATTGCGTAACCCTAGTTATCACTAACCTATAAATTTCGAATCACCATCGCCTCCATTTCACAGCAACAAATTGTGTTCAGATAGTCTGACTACTGAACACAGTCCTATAATAAACCTGAATTGACTTGCCTAAACAAAGTTAAACTAACAATACAAATATTTATAAGTTCCGACTAAATATTTTAAACCTGATAAAATGAATCATTTCTATTGCTAATCCTGGTCACGGCCAACAAATTGTAACGATCCTGGTCGCGAAACCAAATTGTAACAAACCTATCCTATCCTGAACACGGACGCCGAAATGTAACAATCCCTAGCCTAGCCTGCCTAAATAACCTCGTTTATAAACCTAAGAAGAATTGAAACTATTTTAAGAAACCTGTCTAAATTAAAATATCAGAGAAAATGATTATAGAACCTTGATTTGCTTTCAATGAATTCTAGTTTTATGTCAAACTAGCTATGCGTCCTGATTCCACCTAATTGTGAACTAATTATAAATTGAACCTCATGAAAGTAATATTCTAAAATATTAAGAATACATTAAATATTGATACAGATATTCAATAAGATCACAGTTTATTAATTGTATTGATAAATAATAAGAAATGTGAATTCTAAAATGTGAACCTTTCAGGTTCAAATTCAAATACTTACTCCTAGCGCCATCTGCTTCCGGACCACTTGAGCCTACATTTTGATACAAGTATTCTGCAGTGAAATTCCTATCATAATTATCTAATCTATGTACCTATTTATACGTTAGTTTGGCCAGTGTTCGTTTAGTAGTGGATCCTGCGTTATAGACCGCATAAACCCTAGGTAAAGGTGATTCGAAATACCTGCCTAATAGATTACCTAAGTTCAGAACGAAAACCCTATGTTTTACCTATTTTGAATTTCTATGATCCTGCAAGTATATTACTAATCTCAGAGTGAAAGGAGTATCTAACTAATGTCTCAAGAGCTATTTAAAAATAATGATTCTAGAGCTTCTCTGTTTTACAAGGAGTTATTTAGAATATTTTTGAATTAAATAAATAAGCTTTAATAAAGCTAGGTATAAAATATTGTTCAAGTTACATAAGAAAATATTAGACATGAGATGAGAAGGAAATTCCATTAAACTAGTACTTTAGAACAAAGAAACTCTATTGTTGAACTAATATTATTATCAAACTACGAATATAATAAAAGATATGAATGCCAGAAAGAATAGTATTGATTTATTTCTGACAGTTAGTTAATTTCAATATTTTAAATTTATTCAATTTTATTTAGATATCAGAGATTTATTTTATTTTATGTTTATCTCTGATTATTTAGTCATGGCGCTCGAGAGAGCTGAAAACCATGAAAATGACTCTACTCTGCTTTCGTAAATCTAACGCCATCCTGGAAAAAGAAAGCAGGAAAGAAAACCAGGAGTCGCGAGTGTGTCTGTCTAAGATCAGTCAACTTATCTACATCACTTCATAAAGTCAGGAAAATCATAAATCTTGCATGAATTCCAGAGTGTTCTCAAGAAAAGCTCCAAGATTACTATAGGTAAAGGTTCGAGAATCGACTTCGCCTTATAAAGTAATATTCAAATCAATAAGCTTTCAATAGCTTTATTTCAAAGTGATCAGAATTTACACTCTTATACGGACACGGGAAATCCCTCCATTTCGGAAATGAGAAACACTGGCCCAAGCTCTATCTGGCTTCAAGAGTTCTGCACACTAATGAAAATACAGCATTGATCGAGTAGCACTTACGGCTAGTATTAAAATAATGAGATGTAGCAATAATAAGATATAGCAAATGTAGACTCTTCAATCCCCATAATATAAATAAATGACATTTTATCTATGAACACTCTGTCCTTCGCAAATTGTACGAGTAGGTAAAGCACGTCATGTCTGGAAATTTCTCAATTTCTGGAGATTCTCAATCCGCATAGAATATAATATCTTAAGATTTTATGTTCACAAATAGTCGAAGCTGAAAAAGACAAATAATTAAAACATTTGTAATTCATACATAGAATCATAAAGGGCGAGAGTTAGAAGCTTCTATCTTCTACTCGTGAGTAAATGCTCAATGAAGGATAGTTTCGTCAGTAACATACGAATACTTCTATAGAGTAGAAAACATCGTAAGTCAACTTATGCAAGACCGCCATAGGAACCTGAAGATGTATGCGTATTTATCAACCCGCAACAGGTCAGAGTAGATAATATTGCCTTGTTTCTGTGGTGTAGCGTAGCGTCGTAAGCAACTCGTTCATACTCATAAAAGAATAGATACGTGTGAGAATCCTCCATACCGCATCGTTTCAATAAGGCGGATATAGGCCTATCTCCATATGATAGACCTCCTCTTTTCATCTGATGTCCATTTGTACAGTAATTCAACAGTAAATCATCCAGTAGTTTAATGCAGTGCTGATCAGGACGGAATATTAACCGCATACCATATTCTATATCTACATTGACACTTATCTATTTAAATAGTGATACGATTATACGAAACCAAATCCTCTAGGAACATCTTCGTCTTTCGATAGAAAACAACTTTCTTCAAACTTTCACTTTTTAGACCAGGATCAAAATTCTCCCAATTAGTAGACTCTTCTCTGCTTTTCCCTTCAAGAATTTGCGGCACTCAGTTTAAAATTACCTAAAATCTAGAAAATTACAACATATTTCTACAATTTTTTCCAGTCAAGTCCCTCCTGTCAGTCTATACTTAGTCAGTTATTTTGTCAAATTCTCTGTTCTTTTTTTTTTCTCTTATTTTAAATTCTCAAGTTCTGCAAAGAGTTTTTATACCTAGATTGAAGTTCTGTTGCTTTTCTAAAATGTATTTATTTTCCTGCTTGTTTGTAAATCATTTGAATGGAAAGTTTCTTTAGATAACATTAGAAAGAATTATAACCTCATGTGAGAGACTCCTGACCTACAAGAATGTCTTCTTCTTATGCCTAGTTACTCAGATGTGGACGATCAAACCATCTGAGGTTTGTTACAGTATGGTACTTAGAGGAAACACCTTTAAATTATTTTCTTTTCAGAACTTGACGAAGAATTTCAAAAATAGATAAAAGAACTAGCAAAAAATACGTTCAGTGCAGAAAACTTGTTACCTAAAACTGTCCTTGGTCAGGGCGTGAACGCAGAAGAACTCCATATTTTATTACTTCAAAACTTACACGAAACTGTTTAACATTAATAATCTGCCAGAGCCAAAGAGCATTACGCAGGTGAGATGACCTTCATTATTTATTTAGAAAAACCTAATAATTAATCTTCTAAAAATATATTTGGCTAAATCTTTATAAGTAGGTAAGTAATAACGCATAAGCATTGCCATTCAGTTGGCTACAGAACGCGATAAATGGAAGGAAGTGGGGGAGAACTTTGCCCAGACGCGAGGTAGCAATGCAGCATAGGCTGAGAAAAAAAAACGTTTTCCTTACGAAAATATTATGCCAGGGTTTTACCTTTACCTACTTTAAGGTTTAAACCTTCCCAACACTGAAACTGAGCTCATTCACGAACCCATATTACAGTTTTGGTTTCAGACCTATTGGGCAGCTATAATAAACCAAAGTCAAATTGTAATAAATGTTTAATACAAAACTAAAATATTTTTACAGGCAACTGTCGAAGCAAAACTTCTTTATTCTTTTACCAAAGCTCGTGAAGTTTATGAAAAGGGCATGGACGCTAACTGTAGTCCAAACAAAACGAGAGAAGAAATACTGAATTTCCACAATAAGTTCTTAGCAGAATCCAAAGCAGCTTTTGCCAACAAAACTACTACAGTGACACAGAATCAAGTTGATAAATACTTGAAAAAACTTAACACGGTATTTGTTTCAAAATACTATGATATAATAATGTTTAATTTTGGCGCACATGTTATTATTGTACTTATTGTAAATTTTTTGCCAGGAGTTGAAGTATACACTGTTGAAATATGTGCAAAGCAACTTGCTGAAAGCGCAAGTCGGAATGGACCCAGTACAGAAAGCATAATATGAAGACAAAATACAATCTGTAAGCAAACATCAACCGCTGTGTCTACATCCATTAGATGTTGATGTAGTACACAATGAAGCGGTTCAAGCAGCCATGGCTGTTTACGACAGCGGCGTCACGGAAACACCGGACGAAGAAAAGAAAACTTTGCGCGTACAGGTAGGTTTTTAGCAAGTTAGTGTGACAACTCAGGCTGAGGTACGAAATGTGGTATATATGTGCATTTTGCATCGACTTGGAATTTTTAAGGTTCCGTACCCAAAGAGTAAAAACGCGACGCTATTGCTAAGACTCCGCTGTGAATGGGTATGGGGTATGCGCAACCAGCACTACGCTAAGTTGGGAGTGGGACTAATTTGTGACAATGATTTTAGGTAGATAGAATTGAAATTGTGTTTTTAACTGACTTTAAAAAAGGAAGAGGTATGTTTTTTTTTTTGTGTATATTCATCAATGCCTTAGCCGATTGTGAACCGATTGAAAAATTTTTTTTTTTGTTTGAAAGGTATTTTATATTTAAATTTTATCGAAATCGGCTGAGCCGTTATTGCAAAATCAACAATACTTAATCTAAAAATTGTAAACATCGATTCAAGCAAACTGTTCGAATTATGTAAGTACACAATTGAAGTCGGTTGTGCTATTTATTGTGAAAAATAATTACTTACATTTATGTTTATCTTGTTTGTTAGGTTTACTATGAGTTGTACCTAATTTGTTTTGTTGCAAATAAATATCTTAATCTGCAACCTAAAGTGCCAGCACTGACACGTTTTGCAACAGACCATGGATGTATTACATAAACATTGTTTGGATAAAAAAATCTTTGCAACAGACATAATTATTGTCAGCACTGGCATAAGCGCACATAGCATAGTATAGATGTTGGTAATGGAACGTACCCAATACCTACACACATATCTACATCTATTAAATTAAAATGACTATTTAATGCAAAAGCGCAAAAATTTATTGAGCTTGTAATTTTAAAGAGCCCTAAGAAACCTTTGTTTTTATTTTCCTTACCTTGAATTTTTACTATTTACTTTTCTCTTTCTATACTTTGTAAGTCCATACATTGTTGACATTACGATTATATATTTTTACAATACTGTTTTATGAAGCACAATTATACAAGCTCCATAATAAAGCTAACTTTAAATAATAGTATTGTATAAGTCGAATAAACATTTTTTTTATGGTATGATAAAACTATACTTAGTTACATTAAAGTCTATTTTCTTGTCTTACAGGATTTGAACAAACATTTAGTTGTACTAAAGGCTTTCAATGATAAAAACAACAAACAAGTTGTGAAAGATATTTTCGAGGAATATTGGAATGACATGGAATCAAAATTGTTAGACAATCAGCTCTCTGATGAAAAATTCCAATTCGCGGACAAAACTGCTTTAGAAGAAGCACTTGCCAATTTTAAAACTAAAAGAAATCGTCCTAATTCGTACCCTGAAGATGTTTACAAAGAAGATTTAACTAAGGTTAGTAATTGAAGATGCCATACTAATCGCGATGTTGATGGCATTATCACCCTTCGAGCAAATATCTACAGAGCCTCAATCGTGCAAAAAAAGTGTCCGAGCCAATACCTTGTCCAAGCTACGTAGTGAGCAGGCTTTCTAGTTAGTCATAAGGCGATTGCAAGCCCACTACAACGCCGCGTGATGCCAAAGTGCTCGGTTACAAGCACTAATTAGGTGAAATAACGTCGAGATTTGAGAAAACAGGCCATTGTGAATTATTTATTGTAAATATCTAAGTCGGTACGAGTATGTATATGACGGCGCTCGGGCATTTTGTAACTACGTTCTCTTAGGGAATATGGCTCTGTAGATATTTGCTCGAAGCTTAAAATCGATAAAATTATGACATTTCTTGTTTTTGCCTTGTAGTATTCAAATGGATTACTTAGAATAACATTTTTTGGGATTCATTCAAAAGCTTTCATTCTTGAACTTAAAATATTATTTGGTGCTGAACCCAGATTTGAGTTTTCCGATTTCTGCTCAAAATATTATCATTATCATATTAATAAATTTATAGTTCTAATTCTAATTTGAAGTAGGGGCGATAAGTCCTGCACTGACGTCCCGCATGGGGTGTTTTGTGCATTTCCCCCTCCAGCGTCTACCCGAGCCAGCCCAGCTCCCTAAAGTAACGGAGCGTGGCTCCGGGCCGCTGGCACAACCGCTCCAGTAGCTTAGATGGTGAATGAGATGATGGCGATTTAGATGACAGTGCAGAAGCATCATGCAATCCGTTAGCTATTCTAATGTCTTCTGTGGCTTTGCAATGCCACAGAACATGTTCTACAGTTTCGTTCTCCTGCAAACAACCACGACAAAGTGGGCTGTCAGTGGCTCCCAGTTTATACAAGTGACTATTTAAGTTGCAGTGACCAGTAATGAGGCCTACCATAAGTCGGAGGTCTTGCCGTTGCAACTTCAACAGGTCATTTGTGATATTTCTATTCAGATTGGGGAAAGCAGCCTTAGAATGCTTGCAATCCTCTCTCTTGTTTATAGTTTTTTTTTTCATGTTTGTATGTTACTATGGTTTTTCTCGTTTTTCTAATCAAGTCAAATTCATTTCAGCATTCCAAATCGGAAAATCATAATGGTCTCTCACTTGTTATTCAACGATATAAAAATAGATCAATTACCACCATGTCTCTGGTTTGAAGGTTAAGATTATCTATGTTGAGTTTTTCATCCTCATATCAACCGTAAGACGTCCACTGCTAGACATAGGCTTCGTTTGCCAATTTTTTTTTTATTTGTGTTTTTCGTCTATGTTTGAAATTGACAAAAATTTTATTTATCTGCTTGGATGTTTCTTAGTTTGAATGTTGGTTCTGGTTATTGTTGGTTGGTTCTGGTGAAATACTCGTATGGTCCACGTCGCATATTTTTCACTGAATAATGAGAAATCTTGAAACGCACTTCACGGGTTCTGTATTTTATTTGTCGTGGGCGATTTTTGATTGCGGGGGATTTCTCTCAAAATTTCCTGTAGTGCTATTTACAGTGCCGTATTAGGCAGATTAGGCAATTGCTTAGGAGGCACGGACACAGGGCCGCATAAAGCATCGAATCGAAATATAGGATTGTGAAATTGAGTTACAAACATGTGCCGCGAATTTATTTATAATTAATTATTATTTTTATTTTTGATTCATATTCTAATATGGTATAAATTAAATATATTTTTTGTGTACCTAATACTACTGATCTTGTAAAATCTAAAAAGTGTGCTTACTTAGTTATATTAAAAATTTAATTAGGTAGAACTTTGAAATATTGTAACCAGACATTCCAAGTGCCTGTATTGTGTCTACGGAATAAAGAAATTTTAACTTTGACTTTGAGAAAGTAGGTACTTCTCAAATTGATAAGTACTTTGATATTTTTTCCGTTATCTATCTTTTTGCCTATCATTTCTACGTTACCTTTTAGGACATTAAGTTATAACAAAAAAGAAACGTTTATTTACTTGCTAACTTATTAATGTTTCAGAAAATTAACAATACCTTTTCCTGGCTTCGCATGTTTAATCAATGTAAAATTGATGAAGAAAATGCTACGAAAGCGCATAAAGAAATCAAATATCTACAAGAGAAGATAAAAATTCTTCAAGAGGAAACCTGGGCAAAACATGAAAAAGTGGCAAAAGATCAAGAAAATATTAACTATTTAATGTTCCGGCAATGCTTTTTGTTACGTGAAAGTGATATTGTTGAATTTCCAAAGATGACGGAAAACGATAAATAAAATTAATTAAAATGTCAATAACTACCTTTTTAACAAACGCGAAATTACTTCGGACATTACACATTAGTTACACCTTGTTTTGTCTTTACAAGTGAATTAAAATAGTCAAACAAAGAATAAGAAAGACAATAAATTATCATAAAATTTAAGTTTTTAAAAATACAAGATTTTGAGATCCTAGATATCATGTAACAGAATGCTAGCCAAGACAACTAAAACGAGCCCAAACACGACGGGTATATCTTGTTTAGTACACCATCTGACTCCATCATCAGATCTGCTTCATGGTACCATAGTAGTGTATTTTCACGCGATATACATATGCGTGCAAAATTTTCAGCTCAATCGGAAACTGGGAAGATGGTCAAAAACTTGCAAGATTTCACCCGAACTTACATACATAGGTACCTCCATTGCAAGTTAAATAAAAGATTGTAAAATATGACTTAAAGCTCCAAATTAACTCTGTATTTCTTAACAAAGCGGTAAGAAATTATTGTAATCATCATTGTAAACAGCTTTTGCTGAGAGACAAACACTAAAATTGCAATATGAAATCCATTCCATTTTTGAAGTGAAAACTTTTTTAGCGGCGCTGTGCACTTTTTGGGATGGGTGAAAATTTTTAAACTCGTGTCAGGACACGTGACCTGATCCAAAATTCGTAAGACGCTGGGAGCGTAGACCGCCGCGCTAGGAGAGGAAAATGTATGCCTGCTCCTGCCTCAGACCAAATAAAAAAACCAAGACGGAACGTCGTGAAACTCGTGAACAGACAAGTGAGGCCGGTTTTTAGGGTTCCGTACCCAAAGGGTAAAAATGGGACCCTATTACTAAGACTTCGATGTCCGTCTGTCCGTCTGTCTGTCTGTCATCGGGCTGTATCTCATGAACCATGATAGTTAGGCAGTAGAAATTTTCACATATGATGTATTTCTGTTGCCGCTGTAACAACAAATACTAAAAACAGAATATAATAAATATTTCAGGGGGGCTCCCATACAACAAACGTAATTTTTAGGAGTTTTTACTCGCTATTAATAACGGCAAGAGGAAAGGAGCTCCCATAGGGTACGGAACCCTTCTTGCGCGAGTCCGACTTGCACTTGGCCGATTATTTATACATGTGGTGAGAGCGTCGCGCCGGTGTTGCACCGCCATAGTTTGACTGACGAGCCAAGGCGTAGTTTTGTTGTACGTGTATGTGTGTGTAATCGTGTCTGTACACGGCGAGGCGTGGTTTTGCCGGCCTCAATTGTTTGTTCACAACATTTTGTCTCGATTTTTTGTTTGGTCTGAGGCTCCTTCTGTTTCGTTTAAGCGGCGCAGGGCGCTTGCACAAGTGTGCGTGCGATATTGTATTTTTTCCATTATTTTACCACATAAATGATAGTACTTTACATGTTCAAGTTTTCACTTCTGCCGGCACTCCCGGAGTGCAACTCGTTGTTTTTTTTTTATGGAGTACATAATAATTATTATTGCTATTCTGGGTTTGCCCCACAGTGAAAGTTATTCACATAATTATGATTTAAATCATTCTGTCAGCTTAGTAAATCTTTTCTGAATAAAGCTATATATGTAAAAGCGAAGTTTCCATGTTTTCTCTTAACTTTATCTCACCATGTCTCCCCCTCAAAACAGATGACTAGAGTCACGACTTTCATTTACCCAAATCGAGTTAAGGATCCAAGAAAACAAGGCGAGTAAGAGCTTCGAAATGTCGTCATCTGTCAACCGGCGGCCACTTCCTGGCAACAATCTTACAGTTCCATTTGAACAATGAAAAATCGTCCCTATATCACCTGCTTTAAAGTTCTCGTCAACTTATCAGATCGGTTGTGGATGACCAAAGAAATATCTGCAGCCATTTTATTCCAAAATAGTCTCTAAAACTTTAGAATAAAGTGTAAAGTGATGGTATTGTGTAGTTGGTAGATTCGAGCTTGAAGTCACATCCTGGAGAAGAGAGATAAGAAGGGAAGACAAACGGCTCTTTTCGTGGTAAAGTATAGATTTGCAAAAAGCCACAGTAGATAGAGATTTTTGATAATGAGGTAATTCCCGCAACGAAAAGTTGCAATAGATTTACTGTTTAAGGTGTTTTTAATGTTCTGCAAATAATTTTCCGAAGCGACTTTTAATGTTCTGCAAATAATTTTTCTGGACTATGAATGTTTAAATAATACAATGTTGTCATCCGTATTATACTGTACTGTATTGTATCAGCTTTTTTAATAGTCCACTGCAGGACGTAGGTCTATCTATGAAGGGGAATTGGACCATATCCACCACGCTAGACCGGTACACCATCGAAGTTTTCCTCTACGGACGTATGCAGGTTGCCTCACGATGTTTTTAGGGTTCCGTACCCAAAGGGTAAAATCGGGACTCTATTACTAAGACTTCGATGTCCGTCTGTCCGTCTGTCTGTCTGTCACCGGGCTGTATCTCATGAACCATGATAGCTAGACAGCTGAAATTTTCACAGATGATGTATTTCTGTTGCCGCTATAACAACAAATACTAAAAACAGAATAAATAATAGAGTATTTGCTCGCTATTAACGGCAAGAGGAATGGGGCTCCCATACGGTACGGAACCCTTCGTGCGCGAGTCCGACTCGCACTTGGCTGATTTGCTTTAAAATGAGACATCACTACCTACACTGTACGGGGTCTAATAATTAGGGTAATTTAGTCGATTAGTTAATTAATTCTCTGTTGTACATTTTTTTTGTAGAACACTTAATTTGAATACTTAGTACTAAGATGATTTGTTTTTAGCGATTTTGGGTTCGAGCTTCTAGTAAAAATTGGTCTTAAATTCATGAAGAAGATATTTATACATATCTTCTTTATGAATTGAAGACCAATTTTTACTATAGTCTAGATTTCTAGAATATCGTAATATGATGACGATGTTCTAAAATAGCGTCATCTGGACTTACACCCCGTTTACAAGCGATGTCTGATTTTTAAGAAATTTGTCTGTGATTTCCTTTTATTTACTAAGGAGTCCTTTATTTCAACTAGCCTACATGCAAAATTGGTACAATTTATAGGCAGAGTCGTGTCCAAACATCTAAATAAATTTGCAAAACGTTGAATAGGAAATTTTCTGTAAATAACACACAAGGGCTTAGAACCCTTGTCATGCTCAGTTGACGTTTGTTTTAAATCTAGAGCGCGTTCAATCTAGCCTGGAAAGGTCTTCTGGAACATTCTAAATTACCTCTGTCACTTTTATTCTCCCGATATTTGTGGTAAGAGAGATAGAGATGGAGAGATCTCTGGGTTGGAATTCCTTCCTGGAATGAATTGTCAAAAAGGGTGCTTTGGGTTTTTGGTTGTAGAGTCCTGAAATATGATGTCGTCACGATTATTTTCTTATTTAGTCGCGTTCAGAATTTTATGGTGTTTTAAATAATATTTTATGAAGGATATTAATTATTTTGTTGAATACAAATATTTCGCTAAAGTCTGGCATAGCCTAGTTTGGGGTCCGCTGATTAGCTATAATAATAAGTAGCTTTAAAACATACACAGGATCAGCCAGAACTGGTGTACTAAGCAGAAAGTAGGTGATTCAGATCTTTATGAATTTTTTAGTCTTCTTTTTCTTCATTTCGAGTCAGCGAAATAGGCCAAAATCTGCTGTTTCATACTTTTTGACGATTCCAAATTTTGTATGGAACGACTGATTTTCCTCGAAATTCGTGCTGGCCACATAGTAAAAACTGTTCATGATCCTAATCACCATTTTTGGCTTAGGATGGGGCAACTCTGTAACTATAGCTAAGAAAAACTTTGTTTCACGCATAAAGTGTATTCAAATTCAATTATGACTAATACAATTTTTCTTTTGTTTTTTTAAATAACTACAAATGTGGGACATACCTCAGTCTGAACTGATCTTTAGGGCACGGATATGAATGGATATCACCAAGATTACTTCAAACTACACAAATATACATGAAAACGTCTGGAGATAGATTACAACGATTTATCATCCCGGTTAGAGATAGACAGAGGCAGTTTTGGTATGCAGTAAGTAGGTAAATACAATTGGTAAATATTTATGTAAGAATTTTCATAAATTACTTACTTCGTTATACATATATTTTTAACCTACTTCCAAAAAGGAGGAGGTTCTAGGTTCGTGTGTATGTTTTTTTTTGTGTATGTTAATTGATAATTTCTCCAATTGTGAACCGAATCGAAAAACTATTTTTTAGTTCGAAGCGAGGCGAAAGAAGACCTTCAAAAATAGTCATCGGCGATTCACCCCGCGGGCCGAACAGCTTGCGGGGTGAAACGACGACAGAGCCGAAAATTCTTCGAACTAAAAAATAATCAATCAGTCTCATTTAAATTTTACAGAAATCGGCTGAGCTGTTTTTGATAAATCAACAATAATGTGAACAATTCGAGCGAAATATTCAAATTTTGTACACGATGGAAGGCGGTTTTGCCATTTTTTTTGCGAAAAATAATTATTTTTTACATACTTTAAGCTGTTTAGTAAAGAAAGGTATAGTGAAATCGTCTTACCCTCTTGAACGTCGATGGGAACTTTTGTCCAAATGCAAAATAGCCAAATGTAATGTGTCCGAAAATGTTATATCCTTAGCGCTCATAGTGTAATTTTACTAGTTGTTCGTTAGCGATCACCAAGTTAAGCAACGTTTGGCACGGTCAGTCTTTGGATGGGTGACCGCGGGTGGCATTGACAACTGAGCGCTACCGTGGCTCGGATGACACGTTAAATTGTAGGTCTCCGTTTATTTAACCGTTTAGCCATGTCAGAAGCCTTAAGGCTGCTTAAAAAGTTTGACACCAGCGGGCTTAGCATACGGACCTTAAAATAATTCTATCGACGTGTTAGAACGTGACAGAGTTATGATGAAGCATATATCTGTCACCTTTGCACACGTAGATAAACTCTTGTCGTAGTCTTGTATGCTAAGCTAGCGGCCTGTACGAACTTAATCGGTAGGTAAATACTTATTTGATTTCATAATTCTTGCTGTTAAGCAAAGAAAGGTGTAAGTAGTAAAATTACATTCAAAATGTGTTCAAATAATAGGTAGAACGTAACATCAACTAATCCAGAGGCTAAGTCCCCCACTAAAGGACCCCACTGACCATCATGCCAAATGAATGTGGCTACTGTTGCCAATTTAGTGTATTTATGTTTAGACTTAATTTTTCACAGAAACATTGTTTGAAGATATTGGTATATAAGACCATAAATACTATATACATAGAAATTAATCCACAGATGATTTAGTTTGAAGGTAATCAGAGAAGTTGCTAAACTATTTTGACGCTAAAGCGCTCGCTAAACTAATGAAAAGTCGCCATTTCTAACGAAGAAGTCGCAAACTCGTAACATCGTATGGGTGTCATCCATTTGGCGTGATGGTCAGTGGGGCCCTTAATACTTATGGCACCAAATATTACTGTGCCTAATTTGAATATCGGCTAATAAACTTAATTGGTGCCATTGACATACCAATTGAAATAAATGAATAGATAATTTTATTCCCAACTATCTTTTGACCGCGGATTCTCCACAAAAAATACACTAACCCTCACTGAGCCAGTGTGGTGGATATGGCCTAACAGGCAATTTGACAACATTGAAAATATACATTATTGACATATTTCACTTTATTTAAACTAAAATAAGTAGAATTTTCACAAATGGCTCGAAATAAAATACTACATTTTTTGATATTTTATCTGTGACGTAAACGCTCTAAGATGGGCGGCAACTCTAGTGACGTCACATGCTAGTAAGCGAGAATTTCTCGATTGACTGTTGTTTGTGTAATTTGGGTTTTCGGAAATATTATGGGATCTGTAAGTTACTTCTAAAGTATCTTTTGCCAATTATTTACTAGTTTTAACTAACGTTATTTACTAGCGTGTGACGTCACAGACCAGCGCCATTACAGGATGCCGTTTTAGACGAGATCTTGAAAATCTATTCTTTAACACTGATTTTCATTGTAAATACAGTAGATCTCCCGGAAATATAAATGTGGTGTGCTTATTATGTTCTAACGAATAATTTAAAACGATTTCCAGAAAGTAGTCAAATAGCCTAATGTACAGTACGAGATTTTTATCTGTCTACAAAAACAGTCAAGTTAACTCAGTCAAACCATAAGACACGAGTCAGAAGCCATTCACAATAAAATAGTTTTATTCGTCTAGAGGTATAAATTATATTCTTTGGCAAGAAACTTCCCTCAACTTTATTCGAGCAAACGCTAGCAATATTTTAACCAAATCTATTCTCAATAAAACGAAAATATCTCAGATTTAACGAATCTGTCCCCCAATTTGTGTGGAAGATGTCACCGTGGCTAGTGTCGCCATCTGACTTGCAAATATCCAGTAAATTTACAAAGAATACTCGAAAATTATGCGGGACCCACGGTTACGAGGGTTTTATTTCTGCGACACACGGATCCCTGTTAAGGGTCCGAATTTAAAATTGAAAACGCATTTGTATAGTGTTTTTGTTTAAGATCATGGGGAATTGAATGTAATGGAATTTATTTATACCGACGTAATTTTTTTTCTGTTAGGTAGATGTAAGCCATGATAGGCTAGTAGAACGTTCTCCTTAGAATTCAGGGGTCGTGTGTTCCAATCTTGGTTCTGTACCAATGAGTCATTTAATGTACAAATTTCACCACCACTTGCACTGCCTTTGTTTTAAAGAAAAACGTCGTCGTGAAGAAATCTTAACATTTTTGTAAAATATGTTCGATGGCGTATGTGAATCTACCAACCCCGCACTGGGCGACCGTGATGGATATGACCCAATTGCTTTCAAAGGGTAGACCTATGTTCAACAGTAGACTACAGTTATAGTCCATTGCGCTTTAAACTCATAGGATTTCCTATGTCGGCGATGCCATGGAATACATTGAACACCCAAACTCAAAATAACTCATCACTCAACAATAAGTTCATGAAAAGAAAATGTTTAATAAAGAGCGTCCTCCTCGCCTCCACGCCTATCCTTTAGTAACATAGTGAAGTATACAGGGTTATTGTTAATCAATTTTTAATCCTTTTAGAGGCTTATTCTGTACATCAAAACTAAACAACTATGGTTCTGCGACTTTTGTCAAAACTCAAAAAAAAAAAATCGTTCTTCCATAGAAAAATATCGTTCCCCGCGACAAACTTTATGGATCAGCTGTTTTTTTTAGTTTTGACAAAAATCGCAGAACAAAAGAAATTAGTTTTGATGTACTGAATAAGTCCCTAAAAGGATGCTAATTTGTTAGAAATAACCCTGTAAGACATGGCGCTAAGAAAACAATAATTAATGAAGTAAGAAAAAAAATTGGCGAGTATGAACCAGAGCGAGTCGAGATATAATAGCTTATGAAAATTCAGTTAAAGAGATGTGTCGCAAGATCTAGTGTTTAAATAATACTAATAAAACAACTACTAATAACTACCAGCATTGTCATAAAAATATTCTCCTACATTGTCTTTTTAATCAATTACTCCAGGCGGAGTCAATTTCAAACCTTAACGGTTTCAGGAAATGTTTCGACTAGGCAGTTATTAAAAGCCATTGACATATCTCAGTTGGCAAAATGGTAATGCTGTGTAACTAGGTGCCTCTGGGATGGTTACATCGCGTTACGTGTTCATTGCTATAAGGATGGGAAAAGGTCGATAATTTTTATCGATAAGTCTATGACCGTATGGTGAGTATTATGAAATGGAGAAAAGTCATGATTACTATATTTTGACAAAGCGCTTGGTGAAAAGCCATTGACATAGCTTAGTTGGCAAAATAGTAATGCTGTGTAACTAGGTGCCGCTGTGTCTACGTGTTCATTGCTGGAGAGATGGGAAAAGGTCGATATTTTTTATCGATTGGTTTATGACAAAGTAGTGAGTAGATAAAGTCAAATAGAGAACGATATCATCGTTCGACTAGGTAGTTTATGAAACTCATTGACATAATTATCTTAGTCAGCATAATGGTATGCTGTATTTGCCAGTTGTGATTGGTAGAAGGGTGGAAAACGGGTCGAGATTTTATCTATAGGTTTATGACAGTATAGCGAGTATCGCTAAAAAGTTATGAAAACACCGACACTGTAAGCCCTACAGAGATTGAAAATACTAAGATAAAATAACAAAGTATGCTAGGGGTTATAAGTGTTCTCTTTACGGCTTGCTACAGGAATATGCTGTTAATGAAACATATCATATTTAGTCATTTCATAATATTCAACAAATGCAATTGCATATACTTCATGTATTGATCTCATACTAATGGAATCTCCTTCACTATTACCTACATAAGTTTTTAACTATCTATCCATCCCAAATTCCTAGGTATCCTTCCTCCCTCTTTTGAACAAGCATGGTATTTTCAAAATACCTCTTCCGCCCTGCATGGTCACGTAATATGTATAAGTTCGCTAAATACGAAAAAAAACTAAAATAAATAATTATCAATAACTAGCTTTTGCCCGCGATTCGCCCGCGTGGTATTTTAATTTTTAAGGTATCCCATGAAAACATTTTATTTTTCTGAGATAACTATGTCACTTTCTGACTTTCAAATTATGTCCATGCCAAAAATCAAGTCAATCCTTTGCTCCTTTGCTGCGTAAAAGAGGAATAAATCAACAACACATTTTCCGATTAATAATAGAAAGTAAGGAAGTAAGTATTCCCATCACTAGCGTCCGTCCATTTCACTGAACAGCATCACGTTATTGCTATTGGTTGCTGTTATATTACTCTCCCATCGGTCCATTGCGGCTGTTGTATTAAAATTTTGAATAAATTATTGTGCTGTGTAAAATGGAACCTCGTTTTGGGTTGTAAAACATATTTTCATTGGTGTTACGAGTTATGGGTTATAGCCTTATTATATCATCATGTCAGCCGAAGGACATTTATTTATTTGTTTATTAGAAGGGCATATATGTCAATCACACTAATTATAATGTCATCTTTAGAGTCTGAACAGTGAGAGAATGTGATCTTGAAGGGCTGTGATCGAACAGACGACATAATTTTGAAGATAGATACATAGAATCATTTATTTTCAGTGAGGATAATTACATACATTGGTATACAACAATATACTATAAGCAACACCTCATGAATCGTCAAAATAACAATTATTCATTATGTACTCAACAAAATTATTAGGCATAATAATACAATAAATTAATTACTTAAAATTTGGTACATTACATAAAATTAAAAATACAACATTAAAAAATTAAGATGTCAGAAATAAGTGACGCGAACTGAATATTTAAAAATAAATATCACATTTTAGCGCTATATTCCATGAAAATAATATGATATCCACTACTGGACATAGGCCTCCTATATAGATTTCCGAAAAAAAAAAGGTCGATAAGTTCTCGCTTGAAGATTACGTATCGACAAGCGCAGCGTTGGATGTCCTACGAGGTGGGCAGATGATCTCGTCAATACCGCAGGCTCACGCTGGATGCAAGCCACATCCAGCCGGTTTTATTGGAGAGCCATAGTCACCTATGGCTCTATGGCTCTATGGCCTATGCATCCTAATATAGAAGACTAAATCTTTAGTAAAAATCTGTTAAAGTAACATTATGAGAAATCGTCACTGTCACACAAAATTGAAACAAAATAACCCACAAACGACTCTCGAAAAAAAAACAATGTCGTTGTAATAAAAACATCATATTTTAAATTTTTAAAATATATCGATCAATGTTAAAACCACTATTAAAAAGAAAAAGAATTAATGAGTAAATATGATATATTATTATTTATTTAAATATTAATGATAATTCTATTAAACAATTGACGAAATTGGCATCATTTCCTTGTAAACTTATTATTGGGTACGTAAAAAGCGTACTTTTTGCATTTATTAAAATATTAAAAGCTTTTTTTTCCAAATCAAGCTGTATTTTTTTCATGAATTTTTATGAATGCATGTGTATCGATGGAATAGTGATTAATTACCAATAATTTAGCATGAAAATAAACTGTTTTCATAGCATTTTATTATAGTAAAAAACAGCTTTAAATAATTGTACATCTTCCGCTTGAAGAACTCGAGCTACTTCTGTTTCTCAATCTTTCATTTTCCAACTCTACCCGGCGTCTCTCTTGCTCAGCTTTCTCCTTCTCTTGTTGAAGTCTAACAATCTCTTGTTGCGCTTTGATTCTTTCTTGTTCCCTCCTAACTCTCTCTTGTTCTGCTTTGATTCTCTCTTGCTCAATTCTCTGCCGCTCCTGCTCTCTTCTCGTATTCTCTTGCTCAATTTTTCGCATGTTAATTGCTTGGAGTCTCCAAAATGTGTCGTTTATGGTCTGGAACGAAATGTGCAATTTATTATTATGTTAATATATTTAGATAACTGAACTTACTAATAGGTAGTACTTAAAAAACGTATTGTTTTGCGTTTAAAGTTTGAAATCTTTTTCTCCAAATCAAACTGTATTTTTTCATGAATTTGGACAACGAGTCAACCATGCTATCTTTATACACAATACGCTATCTGTTCTTAATATTAAAAATCCCTAAGTATGTTTTTTTTGTTTGTTTGTTACTTGTATACGCAGTAACGGAGCAACAGCCGAATCAACGGTAGGTACAAATCAATGGTATGCTTCTACTGACGTTTATTCGAATTGAATTTTTGCATTAGATGAAAAATAATTAGGTTCCTACATTACTTTTTGACTTCTTACCTTTGTGAGGTCATCTTTATAAACATCATTAGAATAAGAACTAGGGCGATTTCTCCTAGCTTGGAACTTAGCGAGGGCTTGCCTGAGGCCCTCATTGTGACTATTCTTGAAGTCAGCATCAGATATCGGAGGGTTCACAGACTTTGTTTCCATGAACTTCCAGTAATCTGTGTGGACGTCTTTCACTACGTCTTTGTTATTTTTGTCATTTGTTAGCTTGAGCTGGACAAGACGGCCGTTGAAAGTCTGCAACATCATTTTAATTTTAGCAAGGATTTTATATGTAGCTATAAAGTTTAAATAGTACAACAAGTGTAGATAACTAAAAAGAATACCGTCAAAAAATGTTTTATACATTCATTAATCTTTCAATTCTGAAATATGTCAACCACATTCCAAATGAAACTTAAATTAAAAATTTAAAAAACCCCCGACAGACTAGAGAGAGTCCTACCACTGATAAAATATCTTATCTTTCATTTGACAACAATTTTGGGCACATTTGTAGAATTTTGGTTCTTCCATCCCCACTTTGAACCACCATAACTCTTAAACGGCTCAATCGATTTTTATAAAACATAGCTAAGAACACTCTCGATTAAGTCTCCTTTCATCCAAAAAAAACTAAACTGAAATCGGTTCAGTGGTTCGGGCGCTATGATGCCACAGACAGACAGACAGACAGTCAGACACACAGACAGACACGTCAAACTTATAACACCCCTCTTTTGCGTCGGGGGTTAAAAATTATCGTGTCGAAATAATTAAATAATTAATATTAATACCCGAAACATTTTCTCGGTCTCTACTTTAACTGCAACACCTGCTGTAAGGTATATAAGAGTAATGTTCATAAAACTTAACCTCTTTAGAAAAAAAAGTCAAAATTAAAAGAAGAAATACGTGCTTGTGGTAATGACGAGGAAGCGTATACGATAGTAATTAGTAACAGGGTCCCGTTTTTAGGGTTCCGTAGCAAAACGAGGAACCCTTATAACTTCGTTGTGTACGTCCGTCTGTCCATGCGTCCGTCCTAATGTTACAAAGCCTTACATTTTCCACATTTATAAACCAAATTACATAATTTGAACACTTTGAAACAATAGATATAGATCTCAAGTTTTAATACTTAAAATTTTCAAAACTGTGTATTTAAGGGTTAGCTCCCATACATATAATGTGGGGGTGACATTTTTATTCAACCCCAATCCCCACGTGGTTATCGTTGAATAGGGTTTTTTTAAATGAATGTAAGATTTATTAATAATTTTTTTTTGTCACATGTACCACTTTTGAGCTATAAGCCACCAAAGTTGAAAAAATAATGCCCCCTCCCCTTAATTTCTAAAGTATACAAGATAAAAATGACAAGTCGATGGATATACAGCAGTCAGATGAGACAAACTGATGATGGTAAGTAAGTTCGTATACGAGTAAGCCCACTAAGCTAAGTGGCTAGCTCTGGTACGAGTATCATAGTTTTAAGCCACCTAAAAACCTGATGACGGTGATGTCGGTACATACTTGCATCAATTCAATTCGCTTTTGATCTGGATTTTGCGTTATCTTCCTCACGCGTCCATCGTATACATTCATAGCTGCTTGCATAGCTTGATTACGTACAGCGTCAAGATCCTGCTGATGCAAGCACAGCGGCTGATTCTTGTTGACTTCATATATTTTTTGTTCGTACAGATTACTTGCATCCCTCATTACTGCCTGAAGTTTGGAGAGGTTGCTTTGCTCGTACTGAGGTCGACGGTTATCTAAATCCTGTAAAACAATTACATTTCAATACATACTTTTTAGTTAAGTAAAGCACAGGTGTTACTCACGCTTAATTTTAGTAGAAAACTGCTACTATAGTTTCGATCGCATATGGCGATCTTTCTCAAGGTTGGAGTACTAGCACGCGGGCTCGTCTCGCATAGCACAAGTGTTTCAGGAGCAGATATATATTCTCACCGCGTGGTAGAATGAGAGGCAGATATTACTTCTTCTCCTACGCCACGCCGGCGGTCTACTCTCCCTCCGTCAAACGAATTTTCGATCAGATCATGTGTCCTGACGTGAGTTTAACATTTTTGACCCATCCCAAATTGCACAACGCCTCTTAAGAAGTTTTCACTTTAATAAATATTATTAATTTATTAAAAAAGGTAGAAACTAGTTGCATTAGCTAAGATAATAAAACACACTGATTTTTTCATTAATTCGATTATCTGGATTTTTGACTAACCGAATCCACAACGACACGAATTAGTCCGGTTAATCGAGGCTCTACTGTAATTCGAAAATTGTAGTACCAACCGTAATGAGTTTATTCAAGTTTTTGTTGATCTTTTCCTGCGTCGCCATCGTTCTCTTGTTACTAAAAGCAGCTCGTGCTGCTGCCAAGTACTTCCTATGTAAGTCTTGCACATCGCCTGGTGGCACGCTGGGTTTTGACGGACCGCATTCGGCATCCATACCCTTCTCATATATTTCACGAGCTTCGTTTACTGACGATAGAAGGCCCGCTTCTGCTGTTGCCTGTTGAGTATCCATTTCGACAATAAGTCTTTTGAATCATTTTTTGTGTTAAATGAAATGATCATATAAATGCAATTCCCAACCGAAAAAGTTTTTAAGTATGAAGTCGTGTTCACTGTAGAAATATTATTTTTAAGAGAAGTGATACAGTACAATTAATTTCGATTCTTCTTTACATCATCGTCGTTTCATCATCGATTTCCTACTCTTTTATAGATATATAATGTACTAGCGACCCGCCCCGGCTTCGCACAGGTGTATTATTATCCACATAAACATTCCTCTTGAATCACTTTGTCTATTAAAAACCAAACGCAATAAAATCAGTTGTGTAGTTTTAAAGATATAAGCATACATGGGGACAGCGGGAAGTGACTTTGTTTTATACTATGTAGATAAATTAAACATTATTAAATATAAGATACTTGCGGCCACATTTCGCAAGGCAACTCTATTTAAATATATTCTACTATTTATATAATTACGTAAAAATAGTTTGAACTGTGTAGATACGTTATGAGCGAGTTGATCCTGCGGTTAGATCTCGGACTATAAGTGAAATTTGACTATAGTTGTTATGATGGTTTATACTACATTATTACTTTTTTAAATAATAACAGATTTTAAAATTGAAAACTGTACCAAATATTAAATTTCATTATGAAGACTTACTTGCATAATGTTTTTCGGAGTGGGAATCTGATCACTGTTGAACAAGGTCATGTAAGCCTTAAAATAGTTGAACAACTCTCCAGCCTTTATATACTGCCCATTAATAGTCTTCGGACTCATTTTTTCTATACTAAGTAATGACGATACCAACTCTTTTAGATGTGTTCTGAAATCTGGCTCAATTTCTGAAAAATTAAAACACAGTCATCAAAATTGAATTCTGAAATTATACAAGGTATATTTCAATTCTATATACATTATACAAGGTTATTTAGAAATGGTGTGAGTACTAAGCCGAAAGAGGGTGATTAGGACCATCATTATGTACAACTTTTACTATGGGGCCGACCTGGAATTTTAGATAATAAGCTGCTGATTCATACATATTGACTTTGCGTAGCGATTTTGTATGGGTAGCTTATTTTTTCTCGAATCCACCATAGAAAAATGTTCATGACAGTTATTTGAAACACTCTTATTTAGATACACCCGATGCGAATAACTTCGTATTATTCTTACAATATCATTGAAATAGATAGATAGATAAACTCTTTATTGGTTCACAGACACATTACATAGTACAGAAAACAGATGTTTAGATATGTGAAGCAACCGGCGGCCTTATCACTGAAAGTGATTTCTTCCAGGCAACCTCAGGATGGAGAGAGACGGTAAAGAAAGAAAAACCGGCCAAGTGCGAGTCGGACTCGCGCACCGAGGATTCCGTACAAACCTGCAAGGTTTACAAAGTTCGTTCATTACGACAAAAAAAGTAATAAGTTTATTTTTATTAAAAAATATATATTTTGTAAAGTAACTAAAAATTTAAGGTTTTCGAAATTTTTCCTTTATGTGTGCTATAAAACGTTGCTTCATGCCAAATTTCAAGATTCTAGGTCGACTGGAAGTACCCTTTAGGTTTTGATTCCCTTGCGAGTACTTGCGAGTTTCAAAATTTGCGGCATAAACGGCTGTATCTTTTGATTGCGTTGGCTTAGAAGTTTGATTTTTTCACAGCTTCAAGGGACAGTAGACCTGAGTAATTGATATAAATTTCAGCTTCATACCTCCACGCGTTCCTGAGAAAAAGGGTCTTGACAGACGGACAGACGGACAACAAAGTGATCCTATAAGGGTTCCGTTTTTTCCTTTTGAGGTACGGAACCCTAAAAAACGATGAGGTGTGCTAAGTTTAAAAAATCGAATTATACAATAATTACATACGAATATTATACATCCTTATCATAAATTTACATAGTATTAAAATAAATAAACTAATAAATATTATTAACTTCCAACATAAACATAAAAACAATGTATGAGCAAAACAAAACAATAACAAGTAAACTAATTGATAATATGAAACCTAAAACTAACAACGAATTGACGATTGCAACAGATATAATTTTTTAACCTCCCAACGGGGCCCGTTTAACGGATATGGGTAGAGGATTCCATAATTGCACTGCTCGGAATGAAAATGATTTGCCGTAGAAGGAAGTTCGAGGAGAAGGAGTCATCAGGGTGAGGTTGTCTTTGGACCGAAGGGGGATAGAGTGGGAAGTGTGCCAATAGGTAAAACGCTCTTTCAGATAGCCAGGGATAGATAGATTGAAAAGAATATTATAAAGAAGGGAGAGAATGTGAGCATTCCGACGAAGGCGAATAGGAAGCCACTTGAGCTTTGCGCGAAATTCAGATACATGGTCATATTTGCGTAACCCAAATATGAATCTAATACAGTAATTTTGGAGGCGCTCTAGTTTGTCAAGTTGGTCTTCCGTAAGATCAATATAGCAGGCGTCAGCGTAATCAAGAATAGGGAGTAGTAGAGACTGCGCAAGAGCAACTTTGGTGGCAGTGGGCAGGAAGTTCCTGAGACGTCTTAGGGATCCCCCAGATGCAAACAACTTGCAACTAATCGACCTAAGGTGAAAGTCCCAAATCAGCATAGTTATTACGAACATAATTTAGTATGAAACAGCTGACGGGTTATTCTCAATTATAAGGAGTTGTCCCATAGTAAATGTTAGTCGTAGATAATAATGAGTACAACGACATTTTATGATAGACCTAGCAGAGACTGCAATAGTATTTTAGTAGAACAATTTATTGTTGCTTGCCTAAAAACTACTTGGATATAAACTACTTTGATCAGTAATGACACAGACGACGATGATGATGAGATATCATAAATTATTTTAAATCTGTAGACAGTACATTACAATTAAAATACAACACAAGTGTTACCATACCTAAAAATAATGTTTTTTTGCGCTAAAACAACAAAATTTCAAATAACGTACCACCCATGTTCCCTTTAAATCGTGGATTCTGAACCTTGAACCCTGGATGAGGCATCAAGAAACAAAGAACTTCTTCAAAGCTGGAACGGATGTGAGTCCGAAGATCTTTCAACTCTTGAGGTTGCTCTGGTGTGATCTGAAATGTGACAACCAAGTTACAGGGGCGGCCTTTGCCCAGCAGTGGGTCACATCAGACCAACAACAATAAATCACAGAAAATTTATTCCCAAAATATCTTGCAAAAAACAAAAAGAAAGCGACCTATTTCCTAATAAATAAATTGTTTGGGTAATACAAATAATTTGAAAAACATACTGCAGGCCCCAAACAAGGCAGAAAAGCCATTGTCTTGGGTGCCCCAATGTCATAAAACTATTTATGAAAAGGAAATATCTAGGAAATTTTACTCACCAATGCTGTGCATGTTCTCAAAACGCTTAAATTGGTGAATTAATTAAACCACATTTGTACTGTATGTACTGTACTGTATGTACTGTATCAGCCTTTTTAATAGTCCACTGCAGAACGTAGGCCTACCCACGAAGGGTGATTGGGCCATATCCACCACGCTGGCCCAGTGCGGGTTGGTGGATTCACATACGCCATCGAATTTCTTCTACGGACAGATGCAGGTTGCCTCACGATGTTTTCCTTCACCGAAAAGCCAGTGGTGTGAAATTCCGTACATAAATTCCAAAGAACTCATTGGTACGGGAATGGGATTGAACCCACGACCTCACGATTGTAAGGCGGGCGTCACTACCTCTAGACCACCACGGCTTAATTACCAACCACATTTGCTATTGATAATATAATTTACGGTTAAAGTGTCAGTTTGGAGCTCAGTAGAATGGAAATGCCTGACGTGAGGATGTGGTGGAGAGGCTTAAGAGGAATAAGTGTTTGAGTGCTAATGCTGGGTCAACGCACCACGTTAAATAGAAACCAATTTAAGAGCCAACGGGAATAAAGCCTAAATTTAAATTTTAGGAAGAGTGGCAGGCTGAAAATTTGTCTTATTCAGCTAACAATAACAAAATAAGTCAGGAACACTAATTCAAAAATAATATCATACAATAAGTCATAATTCTCACCAAAACAATGTACGATTCAAAATACGAATCACTTCCCAGGTTACCAATAGACGTGATTGGTGCTTGGTTTAATTCAAAAAGAAATCATGAATTTGTCAGTAATTTAGACTACCTACTCGAAAAAAATAACTCTGAGGGGTCTCAGAAATTTAAGTTCTTATTTCGTAGGATAGTGGTAATGCGGTGGTGAATGACGTCACCAGAACTTTGTCTATCCAAACAAAATAGCATAGCACCGTTTTCTAGAAAATGGTAATTAACACCGTAAAGTGAGAGAAAACTTATAACATCAGTAATATTACGTCTGCTATAATTATGACGACACCAACATGCCAGGACGTCATTTGGACGGCCCCAATGTATACGCCGAACCAAACAACTTGGCGGCTGTAATGTTAGCTACAAGCTAGGGATAGTCCAATCGTCGCGCTGCTGTTAAGTGAGCTTCAGTCAGGATTGGGTTATTCGCAGCTTGAAGCTAACATCACAGCGGCCAAGTTGTTTAAATGAGTCTGGACTAGGAAAGCAGAGCCTTAAAGAGGAGAATGGAGTTACCGCAAGTCTTTCCTGTAACAGCCGAGATCCTCCCTCCTTTCCGAAAGGATAATCGTATGGGTAAGGCCAATCTCGTACTAGAAATTCCAATATTTGGAAAGCTTTACCACCTTGATCTTTTTCCTGTATCATTTTGCCATACATAGTGAATAGCTGTAACAAAAAGAAATATTTTAAATATTATCCTAATAATATGGATGTTTGTTACTCTTTCACGAACAAACGGCTGAACCGATTTAGATTAAATTTGGCATGGAAGTAGCTTAGACTCTGGATTAACACACAAGCTACTTTTTTATCTCGGGCTATTGCGGGTAACACCGCGCAGCTAGTATGTTATATTGGTCTGTTACTATGAGCCTTATTAATAAACTCCAAGTAGCCTAACGAGCTATGGAGAGTATGGAGACTATGTTCGTAGCCTCTCTGAGAGGTCGAATCAGAAATGAGGAAATCTGTAGAAAAACCAAATGTCTGACATAGTTCAGTTGATTGGTAAGTTGATATGGCAATGGGTAGAACACAAAGCACGGAGAACTGATGACTGACAAGGTTGAAACGTTTTCTAGTAAAAAAGTAAGTTCGTATAGGCCGGGTGGCTAGCCCTGGTGTCAGAGATTTTAGGCCGCCTGAAGGCCTCTGACATGGCTAAACGGTTAAAACAACCGGGGCTTACAATTTAACGTGTCATCCGAGCCACGGTAGCGCTCAGTTGGAAAATGCCACCCACGGTCACCCATCCAAGTACTGACCGTGCGGAACGTTGCTTAATTTCGGTGATCGCTGACAATCACCTAGTTTTCTAGTGGAGACCACGTACCTACCGGCAAGCGCAGGGCAGGACTTCCACCGACCGATGATCTGATTAAGACCGTAAGATCACGCTCTATGCAAGTCGCTTCCAATCCAACTTACAGGGGTGTCCAACGATTAACAATGATAATGACTATAATCCGACCGCTTAACTCAGTCCTCGCCTCGGTACAAAAGGGCGCTGCCGCCCGTACCTGTCTCAGTACAATCAACGTGCGGCTTCCACGTCACGTCTCGTCAGGATTGGCTATTGCGCAACTAGTGGCTAACTTCACATCCATCAACTTGTGTGGCGCGGAGTATACCGCGCAGGCGAGAACTGAGTTAAGCGGTCGGATTATAATAGTTCACCGAACAGTAAACCTAGCGACACATCTCCTTAACTGAATGTTCATAAGCATAAATCTCGACTTGCTCTTGACCAATTTGATTAATACTGCAAATCTTGTTAGGATTAATAAGTAATTTTTTTAATAAGTGGCTTTTTTGTCTTTGACCTACAAGGACACTGAGGACTTGATTACGGTTATTACATGATGTATATGGTAACACAGACCCACTCATACCTTTCACACGCGCAAATGAATGCACACTTTCTTATGAGTAACACTGCGAACCTTGACTCTTATGAGATCTCGTGTATCGCAGTGTTACTCACATGTGCTCACGCTACTAGTCACGCACACGGTCATATACATGCACTCGCGTACACACACACACACTCACACACACACTCACACACACACAAGCGCGCATGTTCAATTGACTCTTCAAATGGTTTCTGTCATACTAACTTTTTAATTAAGTACTATGTATATACTTATTTTGTAAAATTCTTTGCTGGAAGTGGGCGTTGCTATCTGCGACACAGTCTTCGTGACTACTGCGGGTAGCATCGTTTCTTTGTTTATGTAACCTTATGTTGTTGTACAAAATAAAGAATTTTGAATTTGAATTTAGATACTGAACAATCTTGCCAAATACAGGGTCATAGGTATTAAACGCAAAACCTTTTAAGGGCGGGTCTAGTAAATCTAGATAAATGACTTTTGTTTTAGGACTTTTGGAAAATCACGAAGAAAAAATCTGCTTTTTCATCCAAAAAGTTCGACAATGCGCGGAAAAATGTATGGAGAAACAAATTTTTTTTTGCGAATTTACAAAAGTCGTAAAACAAATGTGGTTTGTCTAGGAATACTAGACCCGTCCTTAAAAGATTTTGCATTTAATGCCCTGTATAATCAAAATCGGCTGATAAATAGCGCGACAGCAAATTTGTATGAAGAAATGTACAGTTCAAAAACGCGCCGCTAGTGGCGCTGTACATTTCTTCATAAAAATTACACGCTAACGTGCTCGCCGTAGAGCGCGTTATGTTTACGACAAAACTCACACTCAGCATACAGTAGACGAAAAAAAACCGTCACATATACCGACTTAGATATTTACATTAAATAATTCACAATGACCCGTTTTCTCGAATCAAAACGTTATGTCACCTAATTAGTGCTTGTAACCGAGCACTTTGACATTGCGCAGCGTTGTAGTCGGCTTGCAATCGTCTTACGACTAATTAAAAAGCCTGCCCACTACACTGCTTGGGCAGGATTTTAGCTCGGACACTTTTTTTGCACGATTGTGACTCTACAGATATTTGCCCGAAGTTCGCTTCGGATAATGATGAAATAGTCTTAGGAAATAAATACTTGCCTGGAGATGTTGCATGTCATCTTCCTGAATGTTCATGGACAGGTTGTAAATCTGTACTGAAGAAGTGAGGGTGGAGAGAGCAAAGATTGTAGAGTTGTCGCGGACGGTACTCTTGCTGTCGAATGTACCTTGCGTGTCCATTAGGAGTACGGCTACCTGAAAAATCATCGAATGTTTGTAAAAGTAGTTCGTATTATAAACGTAAATTGATTTCTGTTATGTCTTGCTTATCGCAAATCAGCATCCCTCAAATTGTATACAGCATTTTACTAATTTCAATTTTTTAACGGCGCTTCTCAAGGCTTCTCAACCTAAAATTATTTTCAACCTTATCAACTAGATACTTGTACCAGTCAAGAAAATGAGTAATTTAATTTTTAATTTAATTTAACTTTTTATCTACTGTCTACTGTCCCACTGCTGGGCATATGTTTCCCCCAATTCTTACAATTCCTTTCTGTTGTGTTCATTTCATTTATTTATTAAATATTCAAACACTTACAGTTTACCAAAACGTGTTTGAATCACTAAAAAAAATTCACTTCCAATTTGTTAAATCTAGTTATATTTTCACAAAATTACAACTAAAATAATGAAATCAAAGTTTAATCAAATCTTTCAAATTCGTGTAAAACAAATCCACTCAACAAGCAATCTGCACCTTGTATAATTATTATGTGCTATTTGTAAGAAGGGTTTTAACAGCAGTTGAGATAATAAAAAATAAAAATCGAATAAGTAAACTGACTAGGATGTAGTTGTGCTTATTATTATGACCATTTTTAGTTAGTGACCAAATTGAAATCCTTACATATCCTTACATAGTATAAAATGAAGTAACTATTTATGTCTGTTTGTTTGTCTGTATGCTTAAATATTTAAAACTACGCAACGGATTTTGATGCGGTTTTTTTAATGGATAGAGTGATTCAAGAGGAAGGTTTATTTGTATAATACACCTGTGCGAAGCCGGGGCGGGTCGTCTAGTCGAAAATAATTAGCTATTACTAACAAAAAATTCGTCAAATTTTGACAAATATATGGCAAAGATCTTTGTTTTTCGAAATTTCGGAGTCCACTTAATAGCAAAAGTTAAGTGCTACAAGTATTTCCACACATTTTCGGGCCGTCCGGGCGGAAATTTTAATGTTTCCCTGAGGATAAATAAAATGAACTTATTTTACAATTATTAAAAAATAACGCAATGCGTTATTATTCTATAATAGGGCAAGTAACTTTTTTAACTACAACAAAATAATGTACTACTTATTTAAACTTGACTTATAACTTAAATTTAATACGTTATTTTTTTTTTAATAGGGCAAGTATAACTTTATTAACTACAACAATATAATATAATACTTATTTAAACTAAAACTACATACTTAAACTAATGCACACTTATGTAATCTCCCAAAAGTAATAACGCATTGCGTTATTTTTTTTTTCATAGGACAAGTACCTCTATTAAACTACAACAAAATACTGTACTACTTATTTAAACTAAAACTACATCCTTAAACTACTAATACCTACATAAAAATCAATTAAATCATCCACAGACTCTTGAGAGTCTAATATAATCGAAATGATCAAGCCCACTGCCAGTTGGCAGCGTGCCCAGCATGCTGGCAGCATTGCCACGCTGAATCGCAATGTTTATACTATTACAGTTCACGGTATTATAAGTCTAGCGCTGAGTGAAGTGTGGAGGGGATGGCTGCGCTTAAGTTTAGTATGGCGATCAACATGCGCAGCCATACCCTCCACAGTACCCTCAGCGCTAGACTTACGTGCCGCTACTAGTAATACAATGCTATTAAAATATACCTATTTATATTTACTACCTTCTGTCCGTTAGGCAGGGTATTGATGAAAGGCTCCGACCACAGAAGGATCCCGGTAGTGTTCCTCTGCACTCCTCCGCGCCAGTTGAAACCGAGAAGCGGCGCGCTATCAGCGCCCAGCCAGGAGCCATCTTTACGTGCAGATTCCTGAAAAGAATATAAATAAATAAATATTAGGAGACACACGGTCTCTGACCCCAAACTGAGCAAAGCTTGTGATATGGCTGCCAGAGACTGATATACTACATAGACATATTTTTAAATACATACTTATATAGATAGTACCTAAATAACATCCAGACACAGAGCTTACACCTATGTTCATCACATATAAGCTTGCTCCGGGTGGGAATCAAACCCACGCCTCTTTGACCCAGAAGACAGGGTCTACTGATCCACTGAGGCAGTCAAATGTGGCACTGAAGTATACACTTTAGCTATCGAAAGGAAGGAAGGAAGGATTTTTTTCCAAAAGATTAATTGGAACTATTATGACTATTGACTGGTATAAGCCGAATCATACAACTTGACGACTAGACTAGACTATACTCGGAATTTCAATTCGATTCCAGATTTGATAATTTCAGTGTTGCAACGTTATGACAAGTACTAAATAGTGACGTTGCGAAATTATTCTACATGGAAATGGAATATTTTCAGATCGATTCTTCTCGTTTATAATTTTACTCTCGTAAACTAAGTATATCAGGAAATTAAATATTTCTGAACCGATAATTTAGTTTTGACGATTAATTAACGATCTGAGACTTTTTTTTTATAATTGTGTGGGAAATAAATAAAAAAATGTGATCATGAAGGAACATGACAAATAAAACAGATAGATGTATTGTGGTAATAATTTATTTTATAAATTGTCGCCGTCATCGCTATCGCTATCGCTGTCACTTTCTGTAACATTAATTATAAATGTGTCTGTGATATTGTCAATTAACATAATATCTAGCCTACTCATTTTTTCCTCTTCTTTGACAACATGGGATACGCATTTAGACCATTCGGTAGCCGTAATTTTTTGAATGCCTTCCTGAAATAAATTTCTCACGTCTGTCAATTTGAAGGTTTTATTATTTTGAGCTACATGCCCCTTTACCGATTTTCGATTTGTTTATCGATTTTTGTGTTCATCACTACACTATTATATGTGGTATCATTATTTCACAAAATGACAGTAGCTAATGTCAAATCTGGAATCGAATTAAAATTCCGAGTATAGTGAGCTTCAGTCAGGATTAGGCTATCCGCAGCTTGTACTTCATATACAGCCGCCAAGTTGTATGATTCGGCCTATAGTTTTACGAGAGTCAGTCATCACAATAAAATTGGCTGTGTGGTCGGGTTAAAATGTTTCATACTATTAGAGCTGAGAGAGAGAATGCGAGAATAATTTAAGAAATAAGCGTAGTTTCTTGTGTAAAGTACATGTACCACGTGTTAATTCGTTGTTAGCCAAACGCAGCCCAGCATACTGTCTACCATGTGTTTTCAACAATGTCTGCAGAAAAGTAAACATAACTCCAGAACTTCCTAAAATTTTTAAGAGAAATGTCAAAAGCTGGCTTTCAAAATTATCTTACAAGGAGACTGAGAGCCTCATTCATAGCGTTTACAGTGAGAGACGGACTTGAATAGTTGTATTTCTTCAAGCGTAAATTTGCCGATAAAAAAAATGTGTTTCAAAAAGCTTAGCATTTTTTCTATTAATAATCATTTACTTACTCATTAATTTTATAATTTGTTTAATGCATGTTAAACTTTTGTCGCACAAACTTTTTAAAAAAACTTCGTACTCGAGCTCCAAAATACAAGCATTCAGCTTAATTTGGGGCTCACTGCAATATTTTTATCATCTAGAATACAAAATCTAGGTAACTTAGGTATATAATATATTGTTAGATGTCATTTATGTATTCTAGAGTTGTAACGTATTTAAGTATTATTATGAAATAAATCTTTGAAATCTTTGTGCTGAACTTTTGCAGTGAGGCAAAAAAGGAATTTAAGAAAAAAATTGCTGTTTCATACATTTGTCAACTCCGAGTTCTAATTTTGTACGGGGTAGGTAGATGAGATTAGCCTTAGATATGGAAAACAAGAGTAAGGAATCTTATACCCAGCGGTTTTTATTTTCTCTTATTTATGTTCTCTCAAAATTCAAGTTAGCCCCATAGTAAAAGCTGTTCATTACAATGGTCTAAGCTTACACCCTTTCCAAGTCCCATGTATAGACGCATAATAAGTGTTCAAAAAATCACGTAATATCCCGACAAAAAAACACCTGATGTATATAGTAGTCAGTTGAAAGATAGAATTTTGGAACCACTTACCGGCGAGGAGAGATATCTGATGAAGAAGTTGAGTAGGAAGGACTTGCCGCCACGGTAGGCGCCGGCCACGCTCACCACTACCACCGGCAGATCCTTGATCTCAGGCTTCAGCAGGACCTGTTCCAGCAGCTTCTTATCCAACTCATACGAGTGGTCAGCCAACACCTTCACAATCTGCATACCGTGTCCCGTTACCGTCATTTTTCTGTGTTAAATATTTTGTAGAACAATCTTTAAAAGAATGACGTTGGAATATCAAAGTGATACTTCACGTTCTTCTACAACATTGAATGATTGTAATAGTTGCTGGTGCAATTTATACATGTGATGTTATCAACAGGTACTTTTCTTTGTTTTTCTATTATTATGGCGTTATCAAAGGTTGTGGTAAGCCATGGAAAGTGATAGAAAAAAAAACCTAAGGCAATCTTCGAGTTACTTATCTGACGCGATAAAAGTGCAAGTCGGTTCCACGCAATGTGGTTTATCGGTCCCACGGTCGATGGGAATCCTGATATGAGGCCAAGAAATTACAGAAGTGTCTTATCGTGTAAGCACAATAATTAATGAAAGTTAGTGCCTTTATTAACTACTGCTAAACACAGTACTTATAAAATCTAAAAAAACATAAACGACTACTTCAGAACAAGCAATTGGATCATCCACAGACCCTTCAGGGGTCTAAAGATAATCCAAATGCTCAAATTGAACTAATAGCAGATATATAAGATGATAAAATTGGTATATTGTGTGCTTTATTAGCTTAATTACTTAGCTTAATGACTGCCTCGGTGGCTCAGTGGTTAGGGACCCTGACTTCTGGGTCAAAGAGGCGTGGGTTCGATCCCCACCCAGGGCAAACATTTGTGTGATAAACATAGGTGTTTGCTCTGTGCCTGGGTGTTATTTAGGTACTATCTATATAAGTGTGTATTTGAAAAAATATGTATATGTAGTATATCAGTCTCTGGCAGCCATATCACAAGCTATGCTTAGTTTGGGGTCAGAGACCGTGTGTAAGATGTCCCTAATATTTATTTTATTTTTATTTTAATTATAAAGTCTGTACTGTGTTTTTGTTGTAGTATCTCGCAATATATTAAATTTACAATATTCTCATTTGATATCCTTCTATGTCGATTTCATCCATTGTTTTTCCCAATGTTTTTCTATCTTGCTCAGTTTTATAACTTGTTCAGCTCTTATTCTCTCTTGTTAAATTCTACGCTTTTTTAATTCTTGGCGCATTTGTTCTTGTTCTATTGTACTTCTCTCTTGTTCTTATCCTAACCTTTTTTGTTAATTTTTACTGTAAATGTAAATCTAACATAATTTCAGACAACACAGTAAATCATTAAATTCAGTAAATAAATCTAATTTCCAAATTTATTTATTTCTTGTCAATTTCCAAACATAAATAAAAACTTATGTACACCAAAAGGATGGCAAACAAACCAGTCTTCACTATTTCTCAATTAATACAAAGTATTAGCACCGATATTTTTCCATTATGTACAATACGACGTTATCGGCGAAATCAAAAAGACTCACGGCTAAAAAGTGAAACCAATCTTGACGGATCGGCTATGCGCTTGTGGCGACGTGGTTTCTTTACCCTTTTAGAATAAATGAACGATCTTAATTTGTGTTTCAGTACCTACTGGAAAACAGTGGGCCCCAAACTAGGCTAAGCCTGTTTCTTAGGAAGCCAAAAGATTTTTACACTGAAAACGGTTGTAATTTTACTAATCTATTTGTAAGCAACTTGAATGACTATTCAAAATTCAAAACAAGAAATTGTTTATATACGCTAGTTACATCTAGATACCTACACATTACATTTCACATTAAGTGAGTAGAACAGAAATGAAATAGTTTAGATAAGCTTAAAAATGCGGGTATGCATTTCTTTTCGATACCATAAAGTGCAGGCACGGTCGTATTAAACATCGCTGCCAACTAGTCCCAACACAG
This sequence comes from Hypomecis atomaria, assembly GCA_964007245.1. Taxonomy (NCBI): domain Eukaryota; kingdom Metazoa; phylum Arthropoda; class Insecta; order Lepidoptera; family Geometridae; genus Hypomecis; species Hypomecis atomaria. The sequence goes on along the minus strand of OZ023296.1, from coordinate 2,828,557 downwards.
ACATATTTTTGAGACAGCTGCTTCAGATGCAATACGTAAACAAAGGTGCGTTATTAGTGTCAATATAATTTATAGCACAGCTGTAATCTGTTTTTAACTGACTGCCAAAAAGGAGGAGGTTGTATGTTCGTGTGTATGTATTTTTTTTTTGTGTATGTTCATCGATAATTTCGCCAATTTTGAACCGAATCGAAAAGTTCTTTTTTATACTCCCGAGGTGGTTTCATTTAAATTTTACAGAAATCGGCTAAGCCATTTCTGAAAAAAACCTTCAATAATGTAAGCAATTCGGGCGAAATATCCGAATTTTGTACAGGATGAACATCGATAATTTTGCCAATTGTGAACCGAATCGAAAAATTCTTTTTTAGTTCGAAAGGGTATAGGTACTTCCGAAATGGTTCCGTCTAAATTTTACAGAAATCGGCTGAGCCGTTTTTGATAAATCAACAATAATGTAAACAATTCGAGCGAAATATTCGAATTTTGTACACAATGGAAGGCGGATTAGCCATTTTTTGAGAAAAATATTTATCGTAGTGACATTTAAAATTAATTTATTACCTACAATTTTATCTACATTTTGCAATTGCATTATCCATGAGGGTAATAGGTATTAGGTACATGCTTTTTCGACCTCTTCCCAGCTATTACAGACATTTTATCTACTTAGTAATAATATTGGTCTTAGTGATGGTTTCCATGAAACATTACATAATTGTATCCATTTATTACTAATTACTATGATAAAAAAAGTATATTCCCTTTATCAGATCACCACAAATGCAAAATAAATAAAAGTCCCGTGCATAACGGAAGTGGCAAATGATAACACAAATACTAGATTGCAATATGCCACAGATACAGATAGACTCACCAACTAGATAACTGGGTCCTATATAAAACGTATTTCCGATCCTATCAAATCATCTGTTAGGTGTTTGAATCTGTTGCGAGCAATATGGCTGGAACTGGACATGGTATGCAAGTCGTGAAGGTCCTGATCGACCACACGTATCAGATAGATGAGCAGCTGCTGGAACAGGTCCTGCTGAAGCCAGAGATCAAGGATCTGCCGGTGGTGGTGGTGAGCGTGGCCGGCGCCTACCGTGGTGGCAAGTCTTTCCTGCTCAACTTCCTCATCAGATATCTCTCGTCTTCGGTGAGTTTTTAGCTTGTATGATTACGGACGTCGATTACAAGTCTAATGGTTAACCTCACATGCAATGGCGTGGTTAGATTTTTTGCTAGGAAGGACACCTACCTATTTTTGCCCACCTCAGGAAAAAAAACATATTGACTTTCAAGATATCTGGGACTGGGAATAATCGAACTTGAGTACCTACACTCAAGTTCGATTATTCCCAGTCGTCGCCACTGGCTTCGTACTCACTGGTGAAAAACGAGAAGAAAAAATCCATTTGTCTAAAAGATTTCATTTCCAATTTCACAAGAGTTTATCGTGGACACAATTACTAAGTGGTAAACAACACAAAAACTGAATATGTTACAGCCATCAATGAGTCAAGACTTAGAGCAAACTTTCACTAAGCACTAAGCTACCATAGCTTGCCATCACTTTACAATCGGTTGGATTAGTTTTAGCTCGTTATTTTAAAACCTCTACAAAATCGAAAAATAAGGTACATAACGTTTTATATTACACAAAACCGTTTTTAAAACGCGAACTACAACACGTGTAACTACTACCATTAACCTATCTATTAATATGGTCATATCGTCGGGGATAAAGCATAACCGCGTAACCAACAGAGGTAAATACCGCGTATCTACACTTCACCCAACTTTACAGGAGAGGCAAAAAAACTCTAGTAATATTTGGGTCTAGGAACTGCATTTTGGTACCTTAACCACTAATAAAGGTGATTTACATGCTAGTAATAGTAGTTTTGTATAAACGACCTCTTATACAGGTCATAGGTAATAAACGCAAAACCTTTAAAGGGCGGGTCTAGTACATCTAGACAAATAACTTTTGTACTACGCCTTTTGAAAATTCGCAAAAAAATATTCGCTTCTCCATACATTTTGCCGCGCGTTGGCGAACTTTTTGCATGAAAAAGCAGATTTTTTAGGGTTCCGTACCCAAAGGGAAAAACGGGACCCTATTACTAAGACTTTGATGGCCGTCTGTCCGTCTGTCTGTCTGTCACCGGGCTGTATCTCATGAACCATGATAGCTAGGCAGCTGAAATTTTCACAGATGATGTATTTCGGTTGCCGCTATAACAACAAATACTAAAAACAAAATATAATAAATATTTAAGGGCTCCCATACAACAAACCTGAATTTTTAGACGTTTTCGCTCTATATTAATAATGGTACCAGGTAGATGCTTGAAATTTTCACAGAATATTTAGTCTTATATTCCCTTCAATAATAAAATTAAAATAAAATTAAAATTTAGGGGGGCTCCCATACAGTACGGAACCCTCCATGCGCGAGTCCGACTCTTACTTGGCCGATTATTCTTCGTAATTTTCCATAAGTTCTAGAACAAAAGTTGTTTGTCTAGATGTTCTAGACCCGCTCTTAAAAAATATTGCGTTTTATACCTATGAACGTGTATAACAAGTACCTACCTAATTTTGAACAATATTTTTTAATTTAAATGTTTTAATATGGCTTTATTTATGTTATTACAGCAAGCAGCACAAAAGGATGGATCATGGCTCGGCGAGAACAGTGCCCCACTTGTGGGATTCAACTGGCGCGGTGGGGCACAACGGAATACCACGGGCATTCTGCTCTGGTCGGAGCCTTTTGTTACCACGTTGCCTTCTGGTGAAAAGGTTTGACCAGCACTTAGACTTTTTTTCTTTCATAAGACATGTTAAAGGGCGGGCAAATATAGCATTCAAGAATTTTGAGGCAGCCATATTGAGCTAGCCTTTTTAATAGTCCACTGCTGAACGTAGGCCTAGCCGCTAAGGGTGATTGGGTCAAATACACCTCGATGGCCCAGTGTGGGTTGATAGATTCATATACGCCAACAAATTTCTACTAAGGACCTATGCAAGTTGCCTGCCGATGTTTCTCTTCACTAAAAAGCCAGTGGTATGAAAATCTGTACATAAATTTGAAAAAAATTGTAGATATAGTTGATCGTATGATTCAGCCAAGTATAATTCTATCAACTCAATAAAACCACACTAGACTATTTATCTGCGCGCAATCGCATCTTGCTATGGGCAGGTTTGAAATAGATCTATACTGCACCTATTAAGGTGGGCAATGGGCATACACGATGCGATGAACTGATCAAATTTTCGCTTCATTCCAACTAGGAAGTCATTGAACTCATACTTCTACAAATCTTAGACGGAAACTGCGAATCGGCCCAAGATACAGATTTCGCTTAGTTTGGAGCTCGTTGATACATTGATGCTTTGAAATGCTACAATTTAATTTTTTAGGGTTCAGTACCCAAAGGGTAAAAACGGGACCCTATTACTAAGACTCCGCTGTCCGTCTGTCTGTCTGACCGTCTGTCTGTCTGTCCGTCTGACCGTCTGTCTGTCTGTTCGTCTGACCGTCTGTCTGTCTGTCTCCAGGCTGTATCTCATGAATAGCTATAGCTAGAAAGCTGAAATTTACACAGATGATGTATTTCTGTTGCCGCTGTAACAACAAATACTAAAAATAGAATAAAAATAATATTTAAGGTGGGCTCCCATACAACAAATCTAATTTTTTAGTCGTTTTTCGCTCAATATCAATAATGGTAACAGGTAGATGCTTGAAATATTCACTGAATATTTAACTGCTTGCTTTCTTTAATAATAAATTATTAAATTAATATAAAATTAATATTTAAGGGAGGCTCCCATTCTCCTATACAATACGGAACCCTTCGTGCGCGAGTCCGACTATTACTTGGCAGATTTCTTTTGTTCCTCTACACTTTTCCTAGTTATAATAATGAAGATTATAATTGCTTTCAGGTGGCAGTTCTTCTAATGGACACGCAAGGCACCTTCGACAGCAAGAGTACCGTCCGAGATAACTCTACAATCTTCGCGCTCTCCACTCTTCTATCTTCGGTTCAGATTTATAATCTATCTATGAATCTTCAGGAAGATGATTTGCAGCATTTACAGGTAACTTATGACTATTTTTGAATTTGCACTATTAACTGTGAAGTAATATTCTATAGGCTGGGTCAAAGTGTTTAAGCCCATAATGCAATGCAATCTTTTAGACACTTGTTAAACAAATTCTATTAGATATCAATAATTATATGGGATCGGAAGTAAATGACGCTGAATCACGTATGTACTTGTGTATTTTATGTACTTGTATCTTAATGTGTATACCTAAGTGGCTGGCATATACGCTTAAAATATGACTTTAACTATCTGCGCCCCACGGCGTTACCCGCGCTAGTCCGAGATAAATAGATATGTTACAGCCAAAGTAATAAATCTGGATATTATATATACTGTCTAGCCATTATATATGATATCTACTCAATTTAGATAAAGTGATAATTGACACAAAATTAATCACATTAACTAGCTATTTTATATAATATCTTCGAAGACTTGGATAATGTAATAAAACAAACTCGTAATAAGGACAGATTGTCTCTGGCGCTTCGCCGGCCGCTGCCGCGGCACGCTCGCTTCGCTCGCTCGGCTCGCGCGTTGTTATCACTGTTCAAACCTAACCTAACCTAGTAATAGTTTTCCTTGGACTCTTGATCTGCCTACTAGGTTAGGTTAGGTTTGAACAGTGACAACAACGCGCGAGCCGAGCGAGCGAAGCGAGCGTGCCGCGGCAGCGGCCGGCGAAGCGCCAGAGACAATCTGTCCTTATTACGAGTTTGTTTTATTACATTATCCAAGTCTTCGAAGATATTATATAAAATAGCTAGTTAATGTGATTAATTTTGTGTCAATTATCACTTTATCTAAATTGAGTAGATATTATACATAATGACCAGTCATTATGTATAATAACTATTTAATCACTATGACTGTAACAGATATACAGTAGGATAAATTATAATTTTTTAAAATTTTTCTTTTCTTATTTATTTTAATCTTACAGCAAAGAAAATATAATAAAACTACTTAAAAGCTTATAGGTAGCTTGACAAATATATTTCTATCATAAAATCTTTATTTTCATTTTTTGACATTCTTATAATTATTATGGAGTAAACAGCTGATGATCATTTGTACTTGTTACAGCTATTCACAATGTATGGCAGAATGATTTTAGAGAAGAATCACGTTGGAAAACCATTCCAAACACTGGAGTTTCTCTTAAGAGACTGGCCATATCCTTACGACTATCCATTTGGAGTAGAAGGAGGAAATAAGCTGTTGCAAGAAAGACTTGAGGTAATCACTAAAATCTATCCCAACATCCATCCAGTCATAGGACTTCCACTGCTAGACATCATCTCCTTAATCGTACAATCTTAGCAGAGGGGTCATGGCTGCGTGGATGGTTCACGGGAGCTCCACGCTGTTGTCGTTTCTTCCTAGAGCTGCCGCACGTCTCGCGATGTTCAATACTTATGTGCCGATCAGTCGCATCACGAGCACACTGCACCACGGTAGACTGTGTGGCTTTTTAATCTGGTCGGTCCAGCGAGTTTGTGACCGACTTAGACTGCGCTTGCCTTCCTCTTGGCCCTACACTACAACCCGGTCAGAATATCTGTGCACCTCGCTGGAATGTGGCGCCTCTCCTGCTTCCTCTGTCACCTCTCCGTGCCCTCCCCGGTGCGACAGTACGGTTAGCATCTTCGTTGCCGATACACGTCCCGATAATAATTTACGTCCGGACGGTATATTAGACGTCCGGTAATGTATATACGTCCTGATAATTCGATATGACGTCGCGAAGTCAGGTGCACAGATATTGTGACCGGGTTGTACATGTCTTTCCATCGAGTTTTCGTTTTTTTGGTGACATAAATGCACAAACTGCTGTACATGGGCCTCCTCCATATAAGACCGATTAAAAGCGGCTTCCATCCAGCGCAATCTTGCGGTATTAATGAGGGCATGAGTCCACTTTGTAGGCAAACGCTAAGAAAGCCGCGTAAGAGTGGAGACCTCTTCGAAGCTTTTTTGACTCCATCGGTCAACAGTCCTCCTTGCTATCTCTTTAAATAAATCTTCGTACTTCGTAAGCCTTGATTCGCTCTTGACCGATTTGGTCCATAGTCGCAAATCTACTAAAATTATTGAAATCGGCCGATAGCGCGACAGCAAATTTCCCCCCTTTTGAGGTAAATTACCCCGCAAACGAAAATTACCGACGATAAAAAATACCATTAATATGTAGAACCTGTGTACCGAGATTTGTTAAAAAATGCGACATCCGGACAGACGAAAACCAAATAGTTTTGTTGAAGCACAAGACACGGTGAGAAACGGTTTTAATGTATTGATCTGCGAGATTAATGACGCTGTTTCTTATTTCAGATTACTCCAGAACAACCTAAGGAGTTGAGAGATCTTCGTACTCACATTCGTGCTTGCTTTGAGAATTTGCTCTGTTATTTGATGCCTCATCCAGGATTTAAAGTTCAGGATCCCAATTTTAAAGGCAATATTAGTGGTAAGTGCCTCATGCTATTGTTTTATTTGTTAACTTGTTTTAAGGAATTAGTCAATATAAAATTACGATATCGTACTCATAATTCCTAAATGTTACCGTAGGACGAGCCATCAGAAAAATATCTGTATGTAGGTACTTGATTTTTATTTGACTTAAATGGTAAAGATATGTATTTAGGTATTTGATTTTACTCGAATTAAATGGTATAAGGTAATATACTTAAATGTGTTCACTATCTCGCTAGTTTTACAGTTATCAAATATGATGCCATATCCAATACAGTCATCTTTTTAGTCATAGGACATCCACTACAGGATATAAGCCTCCCCTATAGATCTCCAAAAATACCAGTTGGGCTTGCATCCAGCGCAATTCTATAGTCTTAATGAGGTCATCCGTTCAGTTTGTGGCTGGATGCTGGACGCTGCGTTTATTCCTATATCAAATATTAATTATTTAGAATTCAAGAGCGAATAGAATTTTAAATAAATCGTCGGTGGAGCAACTTTTACGTCTCGCGGTCCTCCATTGTTGTTGTACGACATGACATCTATCTTCTATTTAATTAGATCTATTATTTTAATGACTTCAGATATTGATGCCAACTTCAGAACGTACCTCAAACAATTGGTGTCTTCGCTGCTTAGTACAGAAAAGTTGAGCCCTAAAATAATCAACGGCCAGAAAGTCAAGTCCGCCGACCTGTATAACTATTTCAAGGCTTATATGACCTTGTTCAATAGTGACCAGATTCCTAATCCTACCACCATCATGCAAGTAAGTTTTAAAAGCATATTAAGCCCGATTACAGAGGCGCCATCGTAATTATATTAGCTAAATAGAATTGTTCTGTTTCTTTTCACTTTAGGCATTCGATAGAGAGAACACTTTTTACGTTGCTATTAAATTTACGCTGGCGCCTCTGTAATCGGGCTTATTATCTACATATCTTAAATTAATTAAGAAATACAAATTTTCATGGGTGGTCTGAAGTCTTTACATCCAACAATTCTAAACGCCTTACAAAGGTAAGCCTATATCCAACAATATAAAAAGGCTAATACGATACCTGTAGATATACAATTTACATAATTACAGATATTTAGCTCTATGAATCCGGCTATCAAAAAAGTCTTGGCTATTTCAGCTCTGGTGGTTTTAAGCTGTCCTATATCAGTCAGTTTCTGTCAAAGGTGTCAAGTTTCCGGCATCACTGGTTTCAACAATAAATTATTGAGAAGAACTAAAATAACTTTGCAATTATTCATTACATTCAATCTCACATTTCGAACCCCTAGTAAACTAGAACATTTGTATTATAAATATATATATATACTCGTATACCTTCTGTGGTCTCTGGATAAAATCTAATTGCTTTTTATGTAGTAGTAACTGCAGATTTATTGTATTTAGTTGTTAATATGTCTTATAAAAAACTCCGATCTATGTTCTGCAGGCGACAGTGTCAGCTGGTCTTCTTTCTGCTATGAACGAAGCTCGTGCAGTGTATGAGAAAGGAATGAACGCGGATTGTGGGCCATCTGCGCCTGCTGTTCCATCTGGCGACGTACCAGAACTGCATCAGAAGCACTTGAACTTAGCCAGAACTGCTTTCACCAATAAAAGGACGATGGCAACTCAGGATGAAGTTAATAAAAATCTGGACAAGCTGAATCAAGTAATATTTATCCTTTTTAGGGTTCCGTACCCAAAGGGTAAAAACGGGACCCTATTACTAAGACTTCGATGTCCGTCTGTCTGTCTGTCACCGGGCTGTATCTTATGAACCGAGATAGCTAGGCAGCTGAAATTTTCACTGATGATGTATTTCTGTTGCCGCTATAACAACAAATACTAAAAACAGAATAAAATAAATATTTAAGGGGGGGCTCCCATACAACAAACGTGTTTTTAGGAGTTTTTTGCTCGCTATTAATAACGGCAAGAGGAATAGGGCTCCTATACGGTACGGAACCCTTTGAGCGCGAGTCTGACTCGCACTTGGCCGATTTTATTTATTTGTATGTAAATTAATTAGTATTGACATATTACTAAGTATTTCCGTGAGAATAAAGTTGAGGGTATTTTTAGCGCTACTCATAACAGAAGTTCCAATTTCGCTAGGTTGCTTTTATACTTGTTTATGAAGCAGAAGATTAAATATTATTAAAATTATAAAAACAATAAAATTGGTTAGCGTTTTGTGGTCAGGAAAAAGAATCTATTTCGATATTAGATCCATTTTGATCAGGAATTTGTGTTAACCATTACATTATGATTATTTATCAGAGTAAACCGGTCTTATTGGAGATCCATAGGGGAGGCCTATGTCCAGCGGTGGACTTCTTATGGCTGATGGATGGATCAGAGTAAAGTCATACCAATACGATAATTAGGCAGTTGCTAATTTAGAATGTATAGTCCGAATCAGAAAACTTGGCGGCTGTGATGTTAGCATCAAAACAGAATAATCGGCCAAGTGCGAGTCGGACCCGCGCACGAAGGGTTCCGTGCAGTACGAATAAAGGGGGGCTTTATATATTTTATTTCAATTTAATTATTTATTTTTGAAGGAAATATACAACTTAATATTCTGTTAATAATTTCAACAATCTTCCTAGTGTCGTTATTAATTTCGAGCAAAAAATAACGTTTCTTGTATGGCAGCCCCCCCTTAAATGTTTATTTTATTTTAATTTGAGTATTAGTATGAATATTTATCTAGATATTCTGTGAATATTTCAGGCATCTACCTGTCACCGTAATTAATATCGAGCGAAAAACGGCAAAAACTTCAGGTTTATTGTATGGGAGCCCGCTTATATTTTTTTTTTCTGTTTTTAGTATTTGTTGTTATAGCGGCAACAGAAATACGTCATCTGTGAAAATTTCAACATTCTAGCTATCTCGGTTCATGAGATACAGCCCGGTGACAGACAGACGGACAGACGGACAGCGGAGGCTTAGTAATAGAGTCCCGTTTTTACCCTTTGGGTACGGAACCCTAAAAATGCCAAGTCAATGAATGTTAGCTACAAGCTGCGGATAGCCCAAGCTTGACTGAAGCTCATAACAGCTACGCGAGGATTGCACAATCTGCGGCGTGTAGCCAACATCACGTCATGTATGACTTGAACAATATCGTTATCTACGTTCATATTAATTGAAAATAGAAACAGAATTAGAAAGTTAGAAATACAAACATCTATTACTTTTTTTCAGGAATTGAACGCTCGTCTACCTCAGTTCCAGCAAAGTAACCTATCCAAGCTCCAAGCGATAGTGGCAAAAGCAAATGAAGTTTACGAACAAACAATTCGTAACATAAGTAAGAATCAACCCATCTGTCTTCACCCGCTGGACCTCGAGGCTGTACATAATGAAGCCACTCAAGCTGCTATGAAAACTTACGACGGAAGTATTAAGAAAGTTTCTAATAAACCAGATGAAAAGAGAGCTGAACTGACCCAGGTATGTGAATTATTACCATGCAGTAAAAAAATCGTCGTTTCAGTCAAACTGCCCTCCTTGGCATAAATACTAGCCGCCTTACCACAAAAGATTTAAACAAACTTTGAATACTTACTGTTTGAACATGCAATTTTTACCGATAAACATTGTCTAAAGCGTGCGTTTAACTTTTGTTTTGTGAAGAGTATGTTCATTGCAACGTGATCTGATCAACGTGAAGGTTGAGTTTTCAGATCACTTCGCAATGAACATACTGTGCTTATGCTAAGGAAGGCAGCATAATATGATGTCCAATGCTGCATATAAGCCTCTCCTATAGATATCCAATACGACCGGTTGAAAGCGGATTGCATCCAGCGTTAACTTTCGGTCAAATTAAGGTCATCGGTCCACCTAGAAGTAGACGACCGGACGTCTTACGCTGCGCTTGTCGGTACGTAATCTCCACGCGAAAACTTTTCGACCCCATCCATCTGTCAGTAAAAAAATTTTTTTTTTTGGTTATGTTGAATGTTTTTATCTCCGCTATGCAATATATGAGTAATTATTATTTGATGCGAATGATTCAATGTAGGAATTAAACTAGCATAAAGATGATAGTATAATTTCCGGATATCTTAAAATTTGGACCGAATTGGCGGCAAGCAAGGATGTTAAAGTGGACTGAGATGAGCTGCCAACAATAGTGAAGAATATTAAAATATAGATCAAACTAATAAAACAAATGGTTAGTAAATATTATGTCTCTTTCATTACAGAATTTGGAGAGTCGACACGCGCAATTAAGGATGACAAACGACAAAAATAACAAAGACGTTGTCAACGAACTAAAAACAGAGTACTGGAAGATCATGGAAACTAAATCTGTTAACCCTCCGCTGTCTGATGTTGATTTCAAAAATAATCATGATGCTGCACTAAATCAGGCACTTACAAATTTCCAAGCCAGACGAATTCGTCCAAGCTCTCATCCCAATGACCAATACAAGGAAGAGTTAGTGAAGGTAAATTAGTTTTTTTAAATTGCACCACGTAAACAAAATAGACATGTATTAATATTAATATAGACCGAATAAAACTTGATGGCATCTATAGTCTGACCGTTTAACTGAGTCCTCGCCTGCGCGGGTACAGGGGCGCGGGGGTAGACGACAAAGGGGGACTGAGACAGGTGCGGGCGGCGGGTCCCCACCGCCCGCACCTGCCGCAGGCGAGGACTCAGTTAAACGGTCAGACTATAAGAGACTGTGAATTTAGCCACAAGCTGCGCAAATACCTACTCCTTGTGCCGTTGACATAGGTAATTGAATTAATTGCTACTGCGTAATGACTCATTTCGTGTTCACAAATCCAATAATTTTGAATAAGCCTATAGAAATTATAGATACGGTTAGGCGGTATTTCACACCCGGACTGTTGCTTACTCTGTATCAAGCACAGATCCGATCGTGCCTGGAGTACTGCTGCCATCTTTGGGATGGCTCGGCTAAGTATCAGCTCAAGGCCTTGGAATTGGTGGACTGGCGGGCTGTTCGGCTTATAGGGGATGAAAAGTTCGTAGCAAAAAACTTCATAGCCTGGAGCATCGCCGTACGGTTGCGAGTCTGTCCATTTTCTATAGGATTCATTTCGGAGACTGTGCATCTGAGCTTATCCTACCATCCCCATTTTACTACAGGACAAGTAGGAGGACGCCACATTACCATCCCTACACTGTCGATTTTCCTTCGATACGTACGAAGCGGTTTGGTCAATATTTTTGATTTGTACTGCCAGGGAATGGAACAGTCTTCCTGCTTTCCTGCTTTCTAAGAGGTATAATCTAAAGCTTTTCAAGGTCAGAGTGAATAGGTACTTGTATCTTTTAGGTTTGCGTGCTTCATCTTCTACCACAACGTCGTTTACCATCAGGCAAGTTGGCGGTCAAACGCCGACTTATTCTCGTAAAAAAATACATCATGAATTAAATAAAACAACGCATAAAACCAGTCCAAATTTGTTCAATGAGTTTGGATTGAAGGCATTATTAAAAGTAGTTTAATGCTATTTATTTGTATTAAAGCCTTACAATTTTAAAACTTTTTTCAGCTTATTACGGAAATCTTTGTAAAATTGAACGGTGTAAATCACGGTAAAATTGAGCAAGAAAGGATAAGACAAGAACAAGAGAGGCGAAGGATTGAGCAAGAAAGAATAAAGGCGGAACAGGAAAGAGTCAAAGCTGAGCAAGAAAGAATAGCAAAGGAACAAGAAATGATTAGGCTTGACCAAGAGAGGCAGAAGATTGAACAAGAAAGGCAAAGGCTTGAACTAGAGAGACAGAGAATTGAACAAGAGAATCAAAGACGTAGACATAAGAAAAGGAGATGTTCAATTATGTAAATTATGTAACCATTTTGTACAGAACAAAAGTATTTAAAAATGAGTTAAAGTAAGAAATAAAATGTACGTTGTTTTATTTTACATAAACAATTAGACACCTTTCTTTTTGCTTGAAATATTCACAGAATTTTTAGTTAAATAGTCACTTCAAAAATAAATACTTACGAGTAAGTTGTGCAAGTTTTTGTGTAAATTCATCAATATTTTCGTCAAATGTGAACCGAATCAAAAATTTTTTTTTAGTTCGAAAGAGTATACTCCCGTTTTAAAAAAATCGGTCAAGTGCGAGTAGGACTCGCACACTGAGGGTTCCGTACCGTATGAGAGCCCCATTCCTCTTGCTGTTATTAATAGCAAGCAAAAAACTCCTAAAAATCACGTTTGTTGTATAGGAGCCCCCCTTAAATATTTATTTCATTTTGTTTTTAGTATTTGTTGTTATAGCGGCAACAGAAATACATCATCTGTGAAAATTTCAGCTGCCTAGCTATCATGGTTCATGAGATATGCCCGGTGACAGACAGACAGACGGACATCGAAGTCTCAGTACTAGTCCCGTTTTTACCCATTGGGTACGGAACCCTAAAATTCAACAATAATGTAAAAACTGCATCAATTCAAGCAAACTATTTGAATTTTGTACACGATGGAAGTAGTTTTTTTTTTGCGAAAATAATAATTATTCTATGATAAACAAAAAAAAAATATACTGTAGAGGACAAATTGTACACTCATTAGTAGTCATTAGGTACTTATTACATTAGTCATCTTTACAAGGTAGAAAGGAAACGAAGCATCGAACTCTCGGTACATCCCCGACGAGTGAGCTGGTTATACTCAATATTTATTTATAGTAAGTACATCAAGATAGCAGCGCACTATAAAGTTACCAGTGAGATGATTTTCTATACATTTACGAGATTTTAAGCACATATACGAGATTTCAGGACAAGAGCTCGTAAATATTAGTTATGATTATAATTTCAGTCATAACGCTTACGAACTATTATTTGAATCATTGCAAATATTTCCGAATTAAAAATGTACCTAGATCTAAATAAATATTTTATTGAAAGTATTCCTCGGTTCTTTAACATGGATACAAAACATTATGTTACTTAATAATAATATCGATGCAGTTTGATTGTGGCCAAGGTTTTCAGCAATAAATAACTGAATACGAGTATTTACAAATTTTTAAATATACAAAATGGCTATGAATAAATGTGACACATAATACTATCAGGCGAGCGAGTCATTGCCGAACCTTATTACTCTTCAGTTTTAAATACTCATGAGAAATGCTACCAAAAACATACTTCAAGCTGGCAACTCTGATTATACGGTTGAAGATTACAAATAGAATTCGCCAGTACTTCTGAATCACACACGTTCAGGGACTTGAGGGTAGCAGTTGTGTAAAAAAGCGTAAAATGTCGGACCTAAGTCACGCGTTACAAATCGTCAATGTTTTGGAAGACCACTCATATGAGCTGAACGAGACTTTGCTGGAACAAGTTCTCTTGAAGGAGGATGTGCGGGATCTGCCGGTGGTGGTGGTGAGCGTGGCCGGCGCCTACCGCGGGGGCAAGTCCTTCCTGCTCAACTTCTTCATCAGATACCTTTCGTCTTCGGTAAGTCTTAGTATAAGCTATTTGACATTGTTTTCTATCATTATTAATACATTAATTAGGTATCTAACACTTTCGTTTTTCTCTACTGCTAGACTCATTGACATGTTTTTATGTGGATGCTAGAGGTAATTCACTCCATATATAAAAACATATCACACAATATATTCCTGGATTAAAACGTAACTAAGAAGATGGCTATCAAATTAAAATTGACAAACAATACTTTTCCATTATATTTTCTCTGATTTCTAGTTAATCGTTATCTTACTATATTACTCTTTTCTTTAGATATCAAGTAGGTAGTAAGAATAGCTTGTTTTATTTTATTTACAACTGATCAATACCGTAGCTCGGATGACACGCTTAAATTATAGGCTCCGGTTATTTTAACCTTTAAGCCATGTCAGAGGCTTCCCGGGTAGCACGGCAAGGGGAGAAAACCATTTTATCCATTCTTAATGTCAGATGTCATTGTCAATCCATACTTTATTTCCTCTTCGAGGGGATATAATGGTGGAAAAACTATTATAGTCAAACCGCTAAACTCAGACTTCGCCTGCGCGGGTACGGGGGCGCGGGGGTAGACGACAAAGAGGACAGGACTGAGACAGGTGCGGGCGCCGGGGACCCGCTGCCCGCGCCTGTCTCAGTCCCATGTATCGTCTCCCCCGGCGCCCCTGTACCGCGCAGGCGAAGTCTGAGTTTAACGGTTTGACTATAGTCCCTCTGCCATGCTTCCCGTGCAGGTGGGTTTAAGAACTCTGACTCTGACCAAGGCTAGCCACCCGACCTATACGTACGTACTTACTTCATGGTTTCATTTATTTTCCAGTTGGCATCACAAAATGATGGTACATGGCTTGGTGAAAATACTGCTCCACTTATAGGTTTCAACTGGCGCGGTGGGGCTCAAAGAAATACCACAGGCATTTTGCTCTGGTCTAAACCTTTCGTCACTACATTACCTTCTGGAGAAAAGGTAAACAAATATAACATTTTTTGTATTTTTATTTACCTCTTTTGTAAACTTTAGATAAGTATAATTATACCTTCTTTGCTTTAGATAGGTACGACACACCATACGCTAGCTGGGGCTGGTGATGTATTGCTTTTTACTTTATGTCCTTGTAATATCATTTAATTTGATTAGCTTATCATTGAAATTTACATTACCTCGTCCACCGTCCATGTCGTTTCGACTTTATTCTTTCATCAAATGGTTTCCTGAAAACAATCGCTCTTAGGGACTAGAATTATCTTTTCTTCCATTCTTTTGCAGCTTTATATTTATCTGTTTCCTATATATCCCAATTTTAATGGAAATAGTCGAGTTATAAGTCTTGTAGTTTATATACTAGGTGAAATACTCGTAGATCGAAGTGATACAATACATATCGACGACTATGACCGAATACCTCCGATGGCCTCCATAGTGATTTAAGAGGTATTCGAATATCGTTGTCGATATATGAATTGCATGATGATGAATGTATGAATTATCCGTTCGTATTTTTATGTTTAAGGTGGCAATTCTTTTAATGGACACACAAGGAACCTTCGACAACAAGAGTACAGTTCGGGACAACTCCACAATCTTTGCACTCTCCACTCTTCTATCTTCGGTGCAGATCTATAATTTATCAATGAACCTTAAAGAAGATGATCTGCAGCATTTACAGGTAACTACTATTCTTACTATATGTTTTTTCGCCGATGTTTAGCGCATTAGTCGATCAACGACTCCTATCTTATCTTAAGTCCATGCGACTATGCGACAGTAAGTTTCTATACCTAAGTTTTAACATATATTTTCTAGACATTTAGCTTTGAATTTGGAACTCTTATATGGATTATTATGGATGTCAATGATGCTTAATCACTAGATTCAGTATATTTAGATGCTCTACGTTCTAGACATTATTCTTTTTATTTGTAATTGTACATTTTTAGTTATAAGTTTGGTGTTTGTTTACCTATTTTAATCTATCAGCTATAAAAGTATATTTTCCTCTAAAGTCGTAATCTTAGATTTTGTCGTCATAATAATAAATGTGGGAACACATGAAACATTTAGGTACCACATAACTTATGACTGCCATTATTACTGTTTCAGCTATTCACAATGTATGGTGGAATGGTGTTAGAACACAATCATGTAGGTAAACCGTTCCAAACACTGGAATTTCTCATACGAGATTGGCCATATCCTTACGACTATCCGTTTGGTGCGGAAGGAGGATTTCAACTGCTACTAGAAAAACTTGAGGTAAACCATTGAAACTTATAATTCATGAATGAATTGGAGTAATAAATACAAATAATGTTGAGTATTTGATTAACATCTTCTTTTGTTATTTCAAGAATAATAATAGTGTTAATTCTTATTTCAGATCACTCCAGACCAACCTCAGGAATTGAAAGCTCTTCGCACTCATATACCATCTTGCTTTGAGAATTTGCTTTGTTTCTTGATGCCTCATCCAGGATTTAAAGTTCAGGAGCCTGATTTCAAGGGAAATATTAGTGGTAGGTACATTATGTTTTTAGTTTGGAGTTTTATTTGTATTGTTATTTTCAGTAATCTACTTACTATCAGAATAGATCATCCACCAACCCGCACTGGGCCAGCGTGGTGGATTTGGCCCAATCAATTTTTTCACGGAACCTATTCTAAAAAAGCAATGTATTTAAAATCAAGCAACAATCAATCAATACCATCAATCTACATTTAGAAAAACAGTTTCTCAAACATAAAGTTATTCTTGTGTTAATTTCTGGTATTTGAGAATATTCAAAATACTCCCTGAAATGTTCACTGTCCCAACTAGTTTAGTAAAGTAAAATGTCACCAAATTAAATGTAAACGCGTTTTTTATGATTTTAGACATTGATTCGAACTTCAGAAACCATCTCAAGCAGTTGGTGTCATCACTGCTCAGCACAGAAAACTTGAGACCCAAAACAACGAACGGTCAGATCGTGAAATCTGGAGAACTATATAACTACTTCAAAGCTTACATGAATTTGTTTAACAGTGACAAAATTCCAAATCCTACAACCATTATGCAAGTAAGTTTTAAAAATAAGAATGCAACCCACTTTCTATTTTATGTACACTAATTTGTAACCTTGTTTAATTTAATCATTCGTTCAAAAATATTCTGTTAATATTAATAAATCTCAACGGTATTTCATTTTGCCAGATGGGTCTCAACACTAGGCAAAGCACAAAAGGCTTCTCAGCTTTTTGAGTCCTGATACTTTTTTGCTGTGGTATACCAGTTTTTGTCAAAAATGTCCAGTTAAGCGCACTCTTCTTTTTAAAATAATGTTCTATTGCATTTTTGTGTATACAGGGTTATTCCTAATCAATTAGCATCCTTTTAGGGGCTTATTCTGTACATCAAAACTAACAACTTATGTTTTGCTACTTTTGTCAAAATTAAAAAAAATCAGCTGTTCCGTACATTTTGTCGCGGATGAACGATATTTTTCTATGGTACAACAATTTTTTTTTTAGTTTTGCCAAAGTTGCAGAACAGAAGTTGTTAGTTTTTATGTACAGAATACCCCTAAAAGGGTGCTAATTCATTAGGAATAACCGTGTATACTCACATGATTTCATATTTAACTGCAACTATAAATTCTACAGGCGACAGTGTCAGCAGGTCTTCTTTCTGCTATGAATGAAGCTCGTGAAGTTTACGAGAATAGAATGAGCGAAGACTGTGGACCAGCACAACTTGCTGTACCATCTAACGATATACCAGATCTGCATCAGAAACACTTCAATTCAGCTTGCACTGCATTTACTAATAAGAAAACGATGGCGAGTCAGGAGGAAGTAAATAAAAATCTAGACAAATTAAAACAGGTAATATTTATTTATATTCGTTTATTGCACAATGCACTGTATTTGTATTAGCTTTATAAATTACAGAGGTTCAAACCAAAACAGAGCGATAGATTTTCTGTGAAAATCTGGCAAACACCATACATAACTGTTTTGAATAAATATTCTTACACTACTTATGGTCAAGAAAACGAAATTATTTTAGGTATGAAATAGTTTAATTGTAAGGTTTTTTCTTAAACTTCAAAGAGTATGTAGTGTGATGATAAATCAGCTACCCAAAGTCGCTCCTACGACATTAAATAATTTTGAAATAAATAGTACGATAATTCTAAACTATATTATTGCAGGAGCTAAATACTCGTCTACCTCAATATGAACAAAGCAATCTTTCCAAGCTCCAAGCGATAGTGACGAAAGCAAATGATGTTTATGGAGAGACAATGCGAAATATTAGTAAGAATCAACCTATCTGTCTCCATCCGCTCGACCTTGAAGCTGCACACAGTGAGTCCACTCAAGCTGCTATGAAAACTTATGACGAAAATATCAAGAAAGTTCCTGACAAACCAGATCAG
Organism: Hypomecis atomaria; assembly: GCA_964007245.1. Classification (NCBI taxonomy): domain Eukaryota; kingdom Metazoa; phylum Arthropoda; class Insecta; order Lepidoptera; family Geometridae; genus Hypomecis; species Hypomecis atomaria. Next base: position 2,810,038 of record OZ023296.1, on the reverse strand, counting down.
AAGAGAGCTGAACTCGCTCAGGTAAACGATATTTATTTAATTTTTATTTAATTTATTTAATTTTAGTCCGCCTACACCATGTACATCAACACATTCACAAAAAAAGCTTATCATGGTAAAGAAAATAGAGCCAAATGTCAGATTAATTACAGGCGCGAAAACAACTTGCAAAAATAATCGAGCGAAAATTATTATATATATTTACTAGTAGTTCTCCGAACAGTAGGTCTCACGACACATATATTTAACTGAATCTTTATAAACCTTATATCTCGACTGGCTCTTGACCGATTTGGTTTATACTCGCCAATCTTGTCTGAACTATAAACTCACACATTTTTTTGTTATACCTTAACAGAATTTGGAGATTCAATATGCGCATTTAAAGGTGGCAAACGATAAAAACAACAGAGATGTCGTCAATGAACTTAAAGCGGAGTACTGGAGATTAATGGAGAGTAAATCCGTAAGCCCACCAATGTCTGATGCTGATTTCAAAAATTGTCATGATGCTGCACTCAAAGAAGCTCTTACAAAATTTCAAGCTAGAAGAATGGGCTCCAGCTCCCATCCCATTGATCAATATAATAAAGAATTGGAGAAGGTAAGAATTTTAGTTTTTTACAAGCATCATTTTTAATGTTTTATTAGTTTAAAGTAAACAGTGACTTAATATGAATAATTAGTATTATAAATAACAATGACGAAAGATTTGGCCATACAAATAATAAGCGTCTTCGTGAAAATAAGAAGATAGATTTTTAAAAAATACGACTAAATCCTCACAAGTTTTATCAATGTCGTATATTTACACGTTAAAATATAACTCCCGCATGTTTAACCTATTTTTTACAACGCAAATAAATTTAGTAAACAACTTCCATAAATGTATTGTTTCAATTAGGAACCAAATAGGAGCACTAGCAGAACTGAACACTAATTATTTTTCAGCTCATTTTGGACATTTTTACGAAATTGAATGACATAAATAATAGTAAAATTGAGCAAGAAAGAATAAAACAAGAACAAGAGAGACGTAGGATCGAGCAAGAAAGAATAAACGCTGAACAAGAAAGAGTCAGAGTTGAGCAAGAAAGATTAGCACACGAGCAAGAAATGAATAGGCTTGAGCAAGAAAGGCAGAGGATCGAACAAGAAAGGCAAAGGCTTGACCTAGAGAGACAAAAAATCGCACAAAATAATCAAAGACGTAAGAAGAAATCATTTTTACGGCGTATTTTTTAAAATGCAAAAACAAGCACTACGTACTCGTATGTAGAGTAAGATTTAGAACATGGTAACAATAGATATAAGTACAAACGAATCTAATGTATGTTTCTTATAAATAACGAATGTTGTAAAGTCGATCACACCCTGAAACATATCTCTATCATATTATATGTTTGAAATAAATGTTTTTATACCTACCTATTCTAACAAATTCTTAAAATAATAACAATTAAGAATTATAACACAATATTTTTTACTAGAGTTATAATATGTTTAATAAAGTCAGTTGAATAATAAAACATAATTTTATGTGTTTTCCTTGATACAGTAATGGCCTGCAATATAGTAATAGATGACCAGTTGCTTTGTACAGGGCCAGTTTATGAACCTATTGCATTACAAATAACATTATAATAATTCATCATCGCCATAACAGCTGTAGAACACCCACTGCAGCGATGGACATATAGTCCTATCCTATTTATTTTCCGATAAGATTTGTTGGAAGCGCTTTGCATCCAGCGTGTTTCTGTGTTTTTATTTATATTGTCTGTCTACCTTGTCGGTGAAAGGTGTCATGCTGCGGCAGCACCACCATCTAGGAAAAAATCAATAGTACCTTAAAGTGATGTACATTAGAGGTACATGATGTACATATAATATAATTGCTGTACGTTCATTAGGTACTGACAAAATAGACATCAATTGTGGCTCTGCTGCGGAGCATACTCTCCAGCAGAGCCATTCCGAACTTGTATTCAGGAAAGATACATGCGACTATTTTATGATGGAAATTGTTGTACGTTTAGTACTTAATGCGTATGTGTAAAAACATTACTTTAATGCCAGTGATTTCACTTAGTAATACTTTACTCAAGTTTTCGTAGAAGCGCCTTGTTATTTTATGTCAGCAAAAGGAAGTCTGGATATTACACGTACGCATTGAGTACTAAACGTACAACAGTTTACTATTGATTTTTTTCTCGATGGTGGCGTTGCCGCAGACGATGACACGGTGAAAGTCCTGGTCTCCACGATATGTGTCTTGCCTAATGCCATTTAAACTTGCAAATCAGTATGTCAGTAACTTTAATTCGCCTACGGATCCCCTCGTTTCTGATTCGATCACATAGACTCCAAGAATAGTCTTCGCCATAGCTCTTTGAGCTTAATTTAGATATTTAGTTGTTAAAAACACAAGTAAGTATCCATCCATGAGTAAGAAATTGTTGTGGTCTATAATCATTATTGCTTGGGTTGAAAACCAGTAAAATACATATTTAACATTTTATTTTCCTTTATTTTAAATATAGGAAAATACAAAGTAAACAACAAACCGCGATATTGGGAACACGCGGGAATCCCTACCCCGGGGGCTCTCCAGCTGGTATCAATATTTCAAGGCTATTAAAGTACAGACAGTTACTGTTTACAACCATCTCTTTTGCACTTGAAGTAAATGGCTTAAAGACTTTATCACCGGCCACAACTGACTCACTCAAATATGCATGACATTTGCAACATGTGGAAATTTAGCATGATATTCTTTGTTAATGTATATTTTAGACAAATTAAAAGATACATAGAGCTCAATTACAGAGGCGCCAGCGTAAATTTAATAGCAACGTAAAAAGAGTTCTCTCTATATAATGCCTAAAGTAAAAAAGAAACAGAGCTATGCTATTTAGCTAATATAATTACGATGGCGCTTCTGTTATCGGGTTTATTGATGAATTACTCGTAAGTTAAAATAATTATTTTTCGCAAAAAATGGCAAAACCGCCTTCCATCGTGTACAAAATTCGAATATTTCGCTCGAATTGTTTGATTTTTCAAAAGCTTAGCCGATTTCTGTAAAAATTAAATGGGACCACCTCGGGAGGATACCCTTTCGAACTAAAAAATAATATTGTCGATTCGTTTCACAAATGGCGGAATTATCGATCAACAAATAAAAATACATACATACGAACTTAAAACCTCCTCCTTTTCGGAAGTCGGTTAATAAATAAAGGGGGCTTCCCTTCCCATACATTAGAATTGAATTTCCGAAAATCTTATTTAGTGTTGCATTCATCGGAATCCAATTCAATCAATGATGACTTATCGCGACGAAAAAATCTACTGTTCTATACCATTTGTCGAGGTTCCATGTACATTTTATAAGGAATTTTACGATTTCGCGCTTAGACCCATAGTGAAACTTGATAAGGTCATCTGTCCATCTTGGGTGGGCGTCTTACGCTACGCTTACCGATATGTGGTCATGCTAGAGTATTTGTAATGGATTCGCTGTCATCTCGTATAAAATTAAGTTAGTATAGACCAAATGGCTAGCCCTGGTCAGTTTGCGTGGCTAGCCTGTCAAAGTTTTGAAATCGCCTGAAGGCCTCTGACATGGCTAAAGGATTAAAACAACCGGGGCAATTTAACGTGTCATTCGAGCCATCAGTTGTAAATGCCACCCGCGGTCGCCCATCCGAAGACTGTCCTGAACGTTGCTTAACTTCGATGATCGCTAACGAACACTTAGTCAAACTATGCTATGAGTGATACGCATAGATTTACGAGTACACTAGTATTCCTTTTTAGGGTCCCGTACCCAAAGGGTAAAAACGGGACCCTATTACTAAGACTCCGATATCCATCTGTTTGTCCGTCCGTCTGTCTGTCCGTCTGTCTGTCACCAGGCTGTATCTTATGAACCGTTATAACTAGAAAGCTAAAATTTTCACAGGTGGTGTATTTCTGTTGCCGCAATAACAACAAATACTAAAAGTAAAATAAAAATAATATTAAAGAGGCCTCCCATACAACAAACCTGCATAGTTAGCCGTTTGTTGCTCGATATTATTAATGGTAACAGGTAGATGCTTGAAATATTCACAGAATATTTAACTGTATTTCATCGATCGACGCGCAGCTTTATGTTAGTTTCAGTCAGGATATGACAGAGGGGTCAACCGACTTATTTGATCCGGCATATAACATGAATTAACGATTAAAACCATTAGGGCCCACAGTAAATAAAAAAATGATAATTACTTATACTAAACTTAAAAATACCCAAATATGTACCTAAAATAATAAAATTACTTTAATGTGCTTTTTACAATCTGTTTCGGAAGTTCATGATATAGTTTATCGCTTTCCGTTAGTCTGGCATATACAAGTATAAATAAGTACTCGGCTATCAATGATAGCGCTCTAGGCTATAATACTTAATACCTCCAAGGGCATTTTCATGTAAAAAAAAACAAAAAGATACTATTATATAAGTATTAAAAATATTAGCATGCCGTGGCTCATGGTTTTAGACCACTGAATCGGTAAAAATAGTAAACAAATAATGTCATGTATTTTCTGAGTTTTGCCCAAGTGAGTGCCCAATAAATAAAATAAAATATGAACCGCGCTGACAAAAAGAAATAGAATCTCATGTAGAGCCAAGGCTTCTATCTCTACGCGCCCTACACTCTAAAAACTACATTGCAAACTCTAACTTAACAAATCCAGGGGATCGTTTTTTGAACTCCGAACGCCAAGGAATGTATACGTAACTTTGACAGATTGTATGGAGAATCTCTATGTTGTATATCAGAATCAGAATCAGAGAATTTTATTTGCACCAACCAGTAACTTAGAGTATTAACATACACAACTTATCATATATGCTTATTTTACTTAAGTCTACTTGAGGTCCCTGTTTAATAGGGTGTTACAAAAAACAAAGTATTCCTTATAAGCTAAATTTAAATGTAAATTATAGTAAGTTATATAAACTTTGATATGTCTGAGTATAACCTATGTATTATTATATAAATGTTATATCGTGATATATAAAGTTGCTAGTACTCTATACAAGTTCCGTATACGACCAAACCGTGCAAAGTTCAAAAAACGCTCCCCTGCATCTTAGTCAAAATATATAGCTAGTTTAGATACTTTATTAATTACACAGTATTATTTTATTACGGACGTGACGTCACTAACACTAACTTTTGACACGATTTATCTTTTTTTTGTTTGATTGACAAAAGAAAATATTCATGTCAAATTTGCTTGACACATTATACTTAAGTACTGAACATTTTGTTTGACTAATTAATTTTATTTTGTTTATTCTTTTTTATTTTAGGTAGTATAGAATCACTAATCAATGTTTCATAAGTTTTGTTAATATAAATTATTAATTTAACATTTCTATGAAAAAAAAAAATGTTAATGTAGGTATCACGCCATCTTTAAGTACCTACTTTTGTAATAACATAATTAGTAGCGCTCGTAACGTAGTTTGACTAAGTGATTGTCAGCGATCACCGAAATTAAGCAACGTTCCGCACGGTCAGTACTTGGATGGGTGACCGCAGGTGGCATTTTCCAACTGAGCGCTACCGTGGCTCGGATGACACGTTAAATTGTAGGCCCCGGTTGTTTTAACCGTTTAGCCATGTCAGAGGCCTTCAGGCGGCTTAAAAAAAAACTCTGACACCAGGGCTAGCCACCCGGCCTATACGAACTTACTTAATTTTAACATAATTATATGAACGCGTTACCTTTTATAAAATCATTATACTTAGTTTACTTATTGAGCTTGGCAGTTATCATTTCGTACACACTCTCAATTGGTAGTCTCCATTGTTAGGCACATAGAGATCTAAAGAGAGGTTTTCGGTTTACTTGTCGCGTGGGCACTTAAATGTAGCAAAATATCAAATACCAAAATCAAAACAAATTACTTATTTACCGATGAACTATGGATATAATTTAGCAATGCCCAGGTTTATTTAAGTACCTTGATTTAAAATAAAAATGTTTGTAAACCACATCACTTTACAATACAGTGTTCTGTGATTACAAAATCATATAATCAAAAGTGATTTGTGATGATTTGTGAGAATTAAATGGTTATAGGCCGAATCATACAAGTCGGCGGATGTAAAGTTAGCTACAAGCTGCACAATCTCCAATCAAGGCGCAGCTTTATGTGAACTTCAGTCAGCGATACGCCAGATGTGATTCCAAACAGAGACATTTGTATGAAAGTTAGTTCAAGCTACATCGAGACGACATATCTCATCTTGCGTGATCTGTGGTTAGGTATTAGTCACCTAAGGAAAGGAAACGAAGCAGTCTGGCAGTCGGTAAATCCCCGAGAATCGTTCGTTGTTTAAATTTTTTATTTTTAGTACCATACCAAGATAGCAGCTCACTCAAATGTTGCCAGTGAAAGAAATGTTGTACCTACTTTTACGAAATTTGACGCAAATGTACAAGAGCACCCAAAAGTGGTTGTCCTTCTGCTTTGATTACAATTTCATTCATCATTCAGCAACGTTATTTTTTAATCATCGCAGAGTACTTATTAGTATGTGTTGAGTAAATTAGTATTTTTAACCCCCGACGCAAAAGAGGGGTGTTATAAGTTTGACGTGTCTGTTTGTCTGTGTGTCTGTCTGTCTGTCTGTCTGTCTGTCTGTGGCATCATAGCGCCCGAACCACTGAACCGATTTCAGTTTAGTTTTTTTGGATGAAAGGAGACTTAATTGAGAGTGTTCTTAGCTATGTTTTATAAAAATCGATTGAGCCGTTTAAGAGTTATGGTGGGTTAAAGTGGGGATGGAAGAACCAAAATTCTACAAATGTGCCCAAAATGGTTGTCAATGTGTCGGGGGTTTTTTAAATTTTTAATTTATGTAATTATTATTTAAACATCGGTATTTCCCATGTCTGCTTAAAAATAGAACTTACATCCCAAAGTTATACCACATTGCAGCTTGAATACATGCTTGAATTCAGATTTTAAAATATTGCACCTAGTGTACCAGCACGCGTGACGTAGGACTTCCAAGGCGTAGATTTTCAAGTCGATGCGAACATTTAATTATATATTTTTTTAATGTTTGACCACGCATAACTTTTTCAGAGTGGTCCAATTTTGAAAATTTTTTGTTTGTTTGGTAAATCATACTTCCAAAGTGGTTCTATTTGAATCGGCTCAACCATTTTTGATAAATCAACAATAATGTGAAAATTACTACATCGATCCGTGCGAACTATTCGAATTCTGTACGCGGTTTAAGTCGGTTATGCCATTTTTTGGGAAAAATAAATACAAATTGAGAAATTTATTTAGTAAGACTTCTTTTTAGTAGTCATGCAAAAGCTACTACAACGAGACTTAACCTGGCAACTCTTATTAATCGCGCGAAATTTATAAATAGCACGGCCAGTGGTACTGAATCACCACTCACCCGTTCACAGTTGAGATAAACGGTGCAGTGTAAAACAATAATAAAATAATAATAACAGTGAAATAATAAATTATATATTTGCACTAAACACTATTTAGGAGACACAGTTTTTGAACAACGGCGAACTAACCCTCCCTTTGTTTGAGAGTCTTGCGGCGGGAGCTCAATATTCCAAGCCAAAAGCTCGAGTAGAGGAAAACCACCTAATAATATATTTTGCTCCAATTGTCTTTAAAATGTCGGGGCTAAGTCACGGATCGCAAATTGTCAGTGTTTTGGATGACCACTCGTACGAGATGAACGAGACTTTGCTGGAACAAGTTCTCTTGAAGGAGGATGTGCGGGATCTGCCGGTGGTGGTGGTGAGCGTGGCCGGCGCATACCGCGGTGGCAAGTCCTTCCTGCTCAACTTCTTCATCAGATACCTCTCTTCGCCGGTGAGTATAGCAACTACTATATTCTACTAGTTCTCACAACTGTACCCACTGTACCAGCCTTTTTATTTTGTAGTTTGTGTTTGTAGGTTCCTCGTTTTACTACGGAACCCTTTAAACTTCGTTGTGTATGTCCGTCCGTCAGCATCCCTCCTCATATTTTTTTCAACCCCACCCCCTCATGTGTGGTGTCGTTAAATAGGGTCTTAAAATGAATGTTAGGTTTCGTAAACCATATTTTAGTCACATGTTCCATTTGTTAGATATGGGTCGCTAAGTTAAAAAGATTGCCCAGCCCCCCCTTAATTTGTAAAGTATAAAAGATAAAATGTTTAAAGTTTCTGAGTTTATACCACATTAAAAACTTTCTCTGAAAATTATTTTGAGCACTGTAGAATTTTAACTTTTTGAGTTTTAAAGAAAAATTGTAATTTTTAAACTTGCATATGGCTCAAAAGTCGTTGACCTCACAAACATATTTCTTAGCTAATTATATTTCTTTAGTACTCAACCATTTAATAAGCCCATTTTTAGAGTCCCTATTGTAACTATAATAGCTAACTAGAGTCTGGCTAATAAAAGTAAATACCGAAAAAGCACGGCAAATAAAAAAAAATATCAGCATGGCAGCCCTAAACTGGAAGACGAACTGAAATAGTCGAAAATATACTGTAGATATCATTACCGTGGTCGCGTTGTGGCAGCGGTTCTTCGACTATTTCAGTTCGTCTTCCAGTTTAGGGCTGCCATGCTGATATTTTTTCTGCTGATTTACCGCTTCGCTACAACTTCATTGCTTCAGCCGGCTTGACCAAAGAAGTACGTAAGGAACTGTTAGATACTCATTTGACCCCAGACAACTGCAGGTTGATCTCTGAACCCTGAGATAAAAACGGCTATGACTGAACAAGTAGTAAAGCGGGATAAAGCAATAGAAGCTAAACAAAAACACAGTGCAAGCCGAACACACAGGCCACTGGCCTAGTTCGGCAACAGATACATGAATAGTGCAGCATTTTCTAGCTAATTAATTAATAGAAATGTTATTTATTATTGAAATGTTTTGATGAATAAAGAATTTGACGGCGCGTCGACTATTTGAGAGTGGCAACAAACGTAACAAGTGATGACAGCTGACATCTGACAGGGGACGGTGACGTTTGGGGCCGCTCTGACACAACCTCGAGGGCTGGAAAAGGGCGGGTGTGGCTTTCGTGAAATTTGTGAAGAAATCCGATTGCATCACTCGAACGGACCACGTGCTCGACGGAGTGTCTTTGTGCAATTATCAATTGAACTACACTGATTGCGATTCAAGCTACGAGTATATCTCTGAGATTAATTTGTTCAACGTGCAGTTTTGCTTCTCCTTGCCCGAATACCTACGACCACAAATACTACACTAAGTTCGAGATGGACCTGAATACTGATGGGGGCACCTCAGAGCCTTCAAATTTATTTATTATTATTATCATAGCTTTAATCAGGATTGGATTGTTGCAGCTTGTAGCTTACTTCACATCCGTTGACTTGTATGATTCGGCCTATATCAGACTCAGACTTTTTAATTGTTTACTGCTGGACTTTAGGCCCACCCACCGGTTGGTGAATTAACATGCACCATCGAATTTTTTCTACGGACGTATGCAGGTTGTGTCACGGTGTTTTCCTTCACCGAAAAGCCAGTGCTTTAAAATTCCGTACAAGTAACAAAGAACTCATTGGTACGGGCCCGGGATTTGAATTTGAACCCACCACCTCACGACCATAACGCCACGGCTTATTCAGTAATTTTCACACAAAATTGCCAAAACCGGGTCAGTGACCAATACCGGTACATCTATTCAATACGATTTATGGATAATGGATATATTTCAGGGATCATCTCAACGAGATGGGACCTGGCTGGGCGAAGAGGGCGAGTCCCTGGCCGGGTTCAAGTGGCGCGGCGGAGTCGAGAGAAACACCACGGGCATCCTGCTATGGTCGGAGCCTTTCATCACAACCCTGGCTTCTGGAGAAAAGGTATACTTTCTTTTAAATAGGTCTAAGGTTGCATCGGTAAGCGGAGCATTGGTCGTCCGGCTGCAAGATGGGTCGATGATTTAGTCGAAATCGCGGGTCGAACCTGGACACGATTGGCACAGGACCGAGGCAGATGGCATAGTAAGAGAGAGGCCTATACCCAGCAGTGGATAAAGACTGCTGTGGATGATGATTGTTGCATCAGTCTAAAATAGACACAGAAGTTTCTCTCAGTTCTAAAAGAATTTCTATTTATCTGTCTTCTCCTAATAAAATTTGTAGAGCTTACACCGTATATCAAACATGTCCGAGCTTAGTGCACGCGTGCTCCAAATGGAATATTAGTTTACTTTTTGTTAGAGGGTGCAGAGCGAGCCTTTGGGCGACTACACATGAGCATAATAAGTCAAAAAGTGACTAAAACATCGAAACAAATTCACTGAAGTAATGTGTACAAAGTGTATAAAAAGCAAGCAGAATTACATTCAGGCATTCAGCTACTTTACAACTGCAACTAGGAGGCACCGATCTATGCAGAAAACTGTAGATAAACATATAGCTAGGATATTAAGACAAATAAATAAATAATTATTACATAAAGACACTGAAAAGGCTAAGTTTTGTTTTTACTGATACCAGAGACTGGAGAAGAAAAATTAGCTTACACAGACACTTATTAAAAAATCAGATAGTGGGCTACCTCTGAAAGCAAACTAAATGAACTACTTGAGCAAAAATTTAAAGACATTTGACGTAATTACGCAACTCCATATAGGTCGGGAGGCTAGCGCTGGTGTCTAGTCAGAGTGGTCCTATTCAGAGTTTTAAAGTCGCCTCTGACATGGCTAAACAGTTAAAACAACCGGGGCCTACAATTTAACGTGTCATCCGAGCCACGGTAACGTTCAGTTGTAAATTCCACCCGAGGTCCATCCAAAGACTGACCGTGCTGAACGTTGCTTAACTTCGATGATTGCTTACGAACACCTAGTCACACTACGCTATGAGCACTACATAAACATTGTACTCTCCGGAACCAGGACTCAAGTAGAAAGATCCGCTTGTACAGACACATTCTTGTCGGATTGCGCGGAATCTTTATCTTTCCCGGAGTTACAAAAGTAACAGTAAGGACTTTGATAACAAAATAATACACAATATACATCTGTTCGACATTTAAAATGTAATAGTTTATCGTAATATGAACTTAAAAAAAGTGTATGACTTGTACGTCATTATGTTACTGTTTTAATTTGGTTTTAATTGTTTGATGTTATCAATTAACAATACTCAATCTAAAAAATTTCGTTGAAACAAAAAGTTTGTTGATTTTTGACCAAATATATAAAACTGCTGTTTTATTTTTCACGATTCTAAGTTCGGTTCCAGCATTCTTCTTCTTCTTTGTATCGATGATCCAAATAATATGTAACTGAGTTTTTATAAGTTATATTTCCACAGTGCTTTGCCACTGCCACTCCTCGTGGAGGCATCGTATAGATCCTGAAGTGTGCAGGTATTTCAGCAGTTAGAGCATGAGAGAAAATGTTGTATATTTTGTATCGGAGCTCCGCACTGGAACTGTGCGCTTCCTGCATCCCCCATTTCCCCAGGTTGTCTCCACAGCGACCCACTTGGGTCCGGAGTCTTTAATGGTAAAAATGAACATGATATGTGTCAGACATGACACATCTTCGAACATATCACCACTCGGGAATAACCCGGACTTACGTCTGTCTAAACAAAACTATGTAATCTTTGTGCAAATAACATTGCCAAACGTGTTCACCGATTTTGAAAAATTTTTTTAAGAACATCTCGTTTTTCGTGAATTTGGGTCCCATAGTGAACGTTGACCATAATGATAAGCACAATGATATGCCACAATTGCCATCTAGTCTAGAGGAATGTCGAATAATTTCAATTTCTTGGTAAAGTAAGTTTTTTTCGGTCGGGTGGCCCTGGTATCAGAGTTTTTAATCCGCCTGAAGGACTGACATAGTTACACGGTTAAAACAACGTAGACCTACAATTTATTGTGTCATTCGAGCCTTGGTAGCACTCAGTTGTACGCTAGTATGTGTTTCACAATACAAAAACGTCGAGATTCATCGCCGTACTAAGCGCGCGCGACGTTGGTCGGACAATCGAAAACTTAAATGGAGTGAGGCAAAACATATTTCTTGACAGAGCGACGGCAGGTAAAACCTTAACAAAATGGTGGCCACGTAACGGCAAACGAAGTGTAGGGCGTCCACCAGTTCGTTGGGTCGACGACAATGTACGCGTCGCGGGTCCAACCTGGACAAGATGGGCACAAGATCTAGGTGAATGGTGTACAAAAACAGAGTCCTTTGCTCTGCAGTGGCCGATTATATGCTGAAAATGATAATGTGTTTTACAAGTAGCAGTAATTCTAATGGACACGCAAGGCACCTTCGACAGCAAGAGTACCGTCCGCGACAACTCTACAATCTTCGCGCTCTCCACTCTTCTGTCTTCGGTTCAGATTTACAATCTGTCCATGAATATTCAGGAAGATGACATGCAACATTTACAAGTACGTACTTATTTAGACTTAGCAAATCCATCAATGTATTCTTAATTTTTTTTTACGGCCGCTCTTTTACTGTGGCCTTTCCTCGCGTTAGACCCAAACGTTTCGGAACCACATTCTTCATGCTGACAGTCATAACGTGGAACGCTACTTGAGTCTGTCGATGCAGTCAAATGCAAAAGCACATTAAATTAAAAAAAAAATCTTGCAGGATTCACTAAACCAAATCAATAAAATAACTGTGTTTTTATACATAATCGAAACGAATGAAATGGTTTTATTCCATTTCATTTGTTAACTCTTACATGCAGCAACATAGACGGATATACTTCATTTTTGGCATGAATATAGTTCGAATAATAAAAAGATGAATAAGCTAGTCATCTTATAATTGAATAGGTAATCAAAACGCTGAAAAATTAATTCAAATTGCTCAGTTTTTTTTTTTTTCAGCTTTTCACAATGTACGGCAACATGGTACAAGAGAAGAATGACAGGGGGAAAGCATTCCAAACCCTAGGATTCCTCGTGAGAGACTGGCCTTATCCTTACGACTACCCCTTCGGAGCAGAAGGAGGAGAGCTATTACTGCAAGAACGGCTAAAGGTAATATTTTCTTTTCTGTCAAATATCTTAATTCGTCTGTAATTGTAATAGTTGACAGTACAGTACAGTAGTATTAATTAAAATTGCTTGCCAAACGGCATGACAAAAATTTTCACTGTCCCTAAAGTAATTTGATTTGAGAATACCTGTTAAGTCGTCTGTCAAGAACTTTTATCTAGAAAACTAGGTATAAAAACAAGGTATTGAGTTAAAATATGTCGCATATTACGACACTCACATTATAATTAAATTCTACATAATACTAGCTTAAAACCCGCGGCTTCGCCCGCGTTGTCTTAGTAGACAGGTACTGGCTTATGAAAATAGCCCGTGGTTTGACCCACGTTTGTCTTAGTACTTGCTTAAAATTATAAAAGGCTGCCGGTTGGCTTGCGTTGTCTTGGCACTTCCTTAAAATAATAATAGGTCGTGGTTTAGCAAAGCATTATCGTATAACGTATTACTTGCAAGGATAATGCCTATGGGTTGGCCTGAATTGTCATAGTATTTGGCTAAAATGATAATAGGTCGCGGTTTGGCCTGCGTATTCTTAGTACTCGCTTAAGATGGTAATTTATAGCACGCAGCTTAGCCTGCGTTGTCTTAATACTTCCTCAAAATTGTAATAGCCTACCGTTTGGCACGCGTTGTCGTATTACCTGTCAATGATAATAGCCCACGGTCTGGCCGCTTTGTTCGAGTAACTGCTTAAAATGATAATAAGCCACAGTTTGACCCGCGTTGTCTTGGCACTTGCTTAAAATAATAATACTTCGTGGTTTCGCTTGCATTGTCGTATAACGTATTACTTGAAAAGATAATGCTTAGTAGGCATTATCTTTTCAAGTAATAGGCATTGTTTACAGTTTGGCCTTAATTGTCCCAGTGTTTAGCTAGAATGATAATAGGTCGCGGTTTGGCCTGCGCATTCTTAGTACTTGCTTAATATGGTAATTTATAGTACGTAGCTTGGCTAGCGTTGTCTAAGTACTTGCTTAAAATTACAATAGCCTGCCGTATGGCTTGCGTTGTCGTATTGCTTGCAATGATAATAGCCCATGGTCTGGCCCGCGTCGTTATAGTATTTGCTTAAAATGATAATGGCGCGCGGTTTGGTCCGCATTTTCTTAGTACTTACTTTAAATGGTAATTTCCCACAGTTTGGCCCGCGTTGTCTTAGTACTTTTGACGTGACAACGTCTTATAAATTGGTTTGCCGGGTGACACTTCAAGAAACTGCGTTACGCTCCGCTCACACTTCATGCGCTCTCATTCGTCTCATTCGTCTCAAAGTCGTTGTCACGTAAAACTTTCGCCCGTATACCGACTTTACAGGCAACCAATTTTTTTTTTTTTTGCTTAAAATAATAGCTCTTGGTTTAGCCCACGTTGTCGTATTACTTGCAAGGATAATAATTAGCCCACGGATTGGCTTGCTTTGTCTCAGTATTTGCTTAAATTTACTTGTATCTAAAGCTTATTATGGAGTACGACAATTTTTAGATGATAAATTGCAAAATATTCGAATTAAATTTAATAATAATGATTGTATAATTTTTTCACGTTCTAATGATTATTTTATGGCCATATTGGACCTAACTGATAATTCAATATTTTTGTGATTAGTAGTAAGATCTCAATGTAACACAGTTCAACAATAAATGTTCTTTGACTTTAATAGCCCACGGTTTGGACCGCGTTATTTTATAACTTGTCATAAAATAAATACTTAATAAAGTTATATTTTAATATACCTACTGATTTTTTTATAGCGAGAAATAGTACATTGTTCACCGAGAGGAGAAAGTGACCGATTACCGTCGAGGGTGTCGTTTGAAGCCCGAGCCGTAGGCGAGGGCTTTAAAACACCCGAGATCGGGAATCGCACTTTCTCTCGAGTGATACATAGTGCTTTATACTACACCTACGAGGAAAATAAAAAACTAAATCTTTACTAATTGAAATTTATATTGAAATTGTTGCAGTTAGTGAAGCTTAATGTAGCACTTGAAAATGGCGCCAATGGCGTCTGCAATTTTCACATGTTCTTTTTTCAAATTGTTTGACACCATCCAACACACAGCTAGTGGTCAGTGTCATTTTGCGAACTTTGAGATAAACCTCACTGTAAAAACTTTTTGGCTTTTGATATTTAGGTTACCAGCGCATAGTCTTACCCAAAATTAAAAAAGAAAAACCACGTAAGAAATGGATTTTCATACACTTTTCTCTCCCGCTCAGATGCGTTTTCTCCCCGTATATTTGTTCGATATGCAATGACGTACTTTCTACCGTAAATTTGATAAAGTATCAAGGTACTTTCCGAGCAGGTGTAGAATAAAGAATATTTTTCGATTTATGATGAGATATATGACGATCATGAGTTGAGCCATGTAGTTTCCCACTCGTATACCAAATTTTATCCAACTCCATTCGCACGTCACGGTCGGCCAAGTGCGAGTCGGACTCGCGCACGCAGGGTTCCGTACCGTATGGGAGCCCATTCCTCTTGCCGTTATTAATAGCGAGCAAAAAACTCCGAAAAATCACGTTTGTTGTATGTCCCTTAAATATTTATTTTATTCTATTTTTAGTATTTTTTGTTATAGCGACAACAGATATACATCATTTGTGAATATTTCAGCTGCCCAACTATTACGGTACCTACGGTGACAGACAGACAGACGGACATCGAAGTCTTAGTAATAGGGTCCCGTTTTTACCCTTTGGGTACGGAACCCTAAAAAAGGCCAGTACAGGTATTCATCATGTTTCATTAAGTCATTAGAAATTTAATTTCGATTATTCTGAACTAAATGACAATCTCGCCCATAACCGTTTACGCGGTCAAAAGTGATCGAGACACTTGTAGGACTTTCAGACATTCTCTGACCAAGTACAGACGAAAAAGTAGCACACAAGAAGGTACATTTTATTTGAAAAATACATAGCGCACCTACATCTAGACGACAGGCATGTTCTAGGATTCCATTATACTCATTTTTTGACTTACTTTTACTATGGTACCAACCCAGAAATCACGTAAATAAAATTAGCTGTTCAACACAAAAAATTCATCGACCCGCGACAAAATGTAAAGAATAGGTAATTTTCGCTTTTTCAGGGTAGTTCCCATAGTAAAGTAAGTAGTTATTGATCCGTATGTACCCTAAGTTCAAGTCTATTGGCTCACAAAATAAAATCGTTCATAAACTATTAGGGGCCCATTTTGCCCCCATTGAAGGATCTAAATTATCTCAATTTAATTCTATATATTTCACTACGTTTAAAAAAAACGCGATCAAGTTATTTTTCACGCTTATATAGGATGTTTGGTCTAGCGTTAGACAAGGAATCCGGGACTTTTCCCAGGACGTTAATAGTCATATATTAGTTAAAAGGGTGAGCTATTTTCAAACAATATTGCATCGGTTTTCGAACAATCATTTAGTACTTTTTTAGGAAATTGATATCCTGAAGGACCCACTGAAATTTTCCGGGATAGCAGTACCCCAAGTGGTAAATTGTGTTATTGTCTAGCATCGTACCAAATTTCGTTAGAATTCATTTACCCCTTTTATCTTAGCTTTATAATTGATTATTTTGGCTATTGCTAAGAAACCCAATAGATTTTCCGGGATAAAATAGTTACTGTTGAATAGAGTTGGTATTGAAACATGTTGTGTGCTTTCTACATACCTACCAGATTTCATTTATAACCGTTCAGCTCGTCTGATGTAATTATTGATGCTTTTTTCACCAAATTCGGATTCGGAAAAACAGGAAGAAACGTAACTTTTATTTTATTTGTAAAGCATATATACAAAGTTTTAAGTCAATCGGTAAAGGTAATAAAAAATTAAATGCAAACAAAAAGGGCCCGTTTTAACCCGTTAGAGATCGATTTTTCGAAATTTTCGTCCTTTGTGCTTCATTACGTTGTACATTGTACCTATGTTCGAAATTTCAAGTCTCTCTCTTTAGTGGATTGGGTTGTAGCCTAAACTGATTAATTTTCGCTATCCCTAAGGATCCCCATAGAGTTTCCGGGATAATAATAGTTCATATGTTGAAACATGTTGTGTGCTTCCTCCATACCAGATTTCATCCATAACCGTTCAGCTCGTTGGATGTAATAGACGCTTTTTTCACCAAATTTGGGACCCAATTTGACCCCTTAGATAAGGAATATTCGGAAAAACAGGAACAAACGTAACTTTTATTTTGTTTGAGTAGCATGTATACAAAGTTTCAAGTCAATCGGTAAAGGGAATAAAAAGTTACATACAAACGAAAAGGGCCCGTTTTACCCCTTTAGAGGTCGATTTTTCAAAATTCCGTTCTTAGTGCTCCATTACGTGGTCCAATGTATCTTTGTTCCAAATTTCATGTTCGTATCTTTAGCGGTTTGGGCTGTAGGCTGTCTGTCAGTCAGTCACTCAGCGAAGCCTTTTATATAATAGATTCTCTTGTATAAGGTATTTCCCGTCGACCACCCACGAAAGAAATAATCCAAAAAAAATACATTTCTAATTTAATCACAAATATAGGGTCTAAATGCAAGGGTCCAAAATATTAGACGAGGTATTAGCTAAAGAAGACAAATAGTAAGTATCCCTATTTTTTTCTCATGTAATATGTTCACTGGAGATACTCGTAGTGTAGCTTTCCAACAGTGAAAGAATTTTTCAAATTGGTTTAGTACTTTCGGAGCCTATTCGATGCAAACAAACTATCAAATCTTTCTTCTTTATAATATTGGTATAGATAATCAAAGATTGTTAATGTTATTTCAGGTTACTCCAAAACAACCTGAAGAGTTACGAGAGCTAAGAAATCATTTGCGTTCCAGTTTCGAAAAAGTATTCTGTTTTTTGATGCCTCATCCTGGATTTAAAGTACAAGATCCTAACTTTAAAGGCCACATTAAAGGTATTATTTTTATTAATCATTTATTATTAATTTAAAATATTATCGTTTTGTAATTAATTATTGTTTTTAACCGACTTCAAAAACATAGGTTCTCCATTCTTTAATTTTTTTTTAAATATGAATGTTACGGGATTACTCCGCCAATTATGAATCGATTTTGATGATTATTTTTAGGATTCCGTACACAAAGGGTAGAAACGGGACCCTATTACTAAGACTCCGCTGTCCGTCTGCCTGTCTATCACCAGGCGGTATCTCGTGATAGCTAGAAAGTTGAAATTTTCACAGATGATGTATTTCTGTTGCCGCTATGACAACAAATCTAATCTTATGAAATGAGGATGAAAATTCAGGTTTCATCCCTTTTATCGGTTGATATTAATAACGGTGACAGGTAGATGCTTGAAATATTCACAGAATATTTACATATATTCACTTTAAAAATAAATAATTATAAACTCAAAATATATTTAGGGGGGCTTTCATACGCTACGGAACCCTTCGTTTGCGAGTCGGATATCCATCCAGACGCTATCCATGCATTTAGATTTTTTTTTGTTTCAGATATAGAACCGAACTTCAGACAGCACTTGATTGAGTTGGTATCTTCGCTGCTCAGCGCTGAGAAGCTATCCCCGAAAACTATCAATGGTCAGACCGTCAAGGCGAGAGATCTGTGCAACTATTTCAAAGCCTACATGACTCTGTTCAACAGTGACGAGATCCCTAACCCAAAGAGTATTGTGCAGGTGAGGTTCTCAGTAGGATGAGTGAAATATAAATGTTATATGTACCTATATAGGTACTATAAAGCATATACATACTATGTGGTCTTAACGTTATTAGAAAAAAAATGTTTTAGAAGTGATGCATTCATATTTTCTGAATATTTACGGTTGCAAGTGTTCATTGTTCCCTGCCTTGAGTTCAGAATTTATAAAAGTTCTGACCTGTTAGGACTAACTTTTCTTCTTAATCGGTATCTTCATTGGTGAAGGTCGTGTCTAATATGGAATGTTCGCCACTTGCTGCACCCTTGATCTTCCATGCGGTTCAGTCCTCGGCGGTCTTAATGGCTTTAGTTATTTATAGGCAGGCCAGTAAATGTTTTTATTTGGTCAGACTAACGGGTAGAAGAACGTCCGCGTGGTCTTTTTCCGTCGATCTGTCCTATGGACTTACTATGAACTTTTTTCAATAAGCTCTAAATAGCTTGGCAAGCTATGGAAACGGCGATACTCTGAGTCTCTCTGCCGGCATAAGGGCGGCAGCAAGCGCAGCGCAGGACGTCCTTCGAAGTGGACACTGGACTAGACTGAACTGTTCTGTACCAGCTTTTGACAGAAATAATTGGATCACGCTGGACGCAAGCCACTTCAAACTGGGACCTTGTTGTGTAAGTGCTCTGACGTTTGGTTTCGTTTTCTCCCCGCTCGCTCTCGTGGCGTGAGTAATTAGCGCGAGGAGGAGAAAAATCGAAGCCGAACGTCAGAGCGCTTACACAATAAGACCCCTGGTCTTATTGGAGATCCGTGGGGAAAGTTTATGTCCAGCAGTGGTCGTCCTATGGCTGATGGATGGTTGGACAGCTAAACTGGTTGTTTACAATTGCCATCGTACAAAAACTTGCAGATTATAATATTGTTTTAAATATTTACGGTAAATATTTCCTTTACTATATATTCGTTGGAATGGTTAATGATTTCATATTTATGGCATCCTGATAAAACAATTAAAACTAATTAATTTAACTATGTAATGTAAATTGCACATTAATGGGATTCTTATAACTTTATTAGAACTGATTCTAATATAATTATGTATCTGTGTATTATAATTTCAGGCTACAGTCGAAGCAGGTCTTCTGTCAGCTGTAAGCGAAGCTCGTGAAGTATACGAGAGGGGTATGAACGTCGACTGTGGTCCGACAGCGCCTAGCGTACCCACCGGTGACCTGATAGACTTGCACCGCAAAAATTTAAACGCAGCTTGCGCCAATTTCACTAACAAAAGGACAATGGCGTCTCAGATCGAGGTCAAGACTTATTTGGAAAAGTTAACGATGGTATGTAGCAACTGTACTGTACCAGCTTTTATAATAGTCCATTGCAGAAGGGCAAATGGGGGTGTGTAGCAAATATTTCTAATAATACAAAAATAGAGAAAGTAGATTCTGGGACAAAACTATTCGGTATAAGATTCGCTATTTGAGTCAGCCCATAATCTTGATTTGAATCAAATAAAATTAAGATTATGGGCTTACGTCACTTGCTCCAGATATCAGCACGGCATGTAAGCAACCAGAAATATTATTTTACTTTATATATCGGGACATCACTCAGGTATTCTAATAATCATAGCATCTATATAGTTTAGACGGAATTGGGTGGTCTTTCTCAAGCTGACGATTGCTTGCGCGCAAACCCGGCTCGTAAGGCAAAAACTACGAAACCACAAAATGCCGTAATAATATGCTGAGTTAGGACCAGTTTTGTAAATAATAACCTAAGTTATCGCTCCTTAATATTTGTTTCTGTATTTTTGTTTTAATATTTTTTGTGAAACTGTTTGGTCCCGAAATAGTGTTTCTCAATTCGAAATGTTTTCCTTTTATCTTCAAATATGAGAGTCCAAGTAACATGGCCATGTGTACATTGACGTAAAATATTATTATTCTCCCTCAAAAAAACTCTACCTTATTAAAAAAGTATTTTATACACTAGCTTTTAGCCGCGGCTTTGCCGGTGTCGTATTTTAATTTTTGTACTATCCCATGGGAATATTTTATTTTTCTAAGATAAAAAGTAGCCTAAGTTACTTTCAAACTATGAACATGCTAAAAATCATGTCAATCCGTTGCTCCGTTGCTGTGTGAAAATGGAACAAACCAATTAAAAAACAAACACACTTTCGGATTAATAATATTAGTAAGGATAAAGATACCTATTATGTGCCTAGTTATAACGTTAATGATCCGGTCACTGACCTCAGTCGAATAAAGACTAAAAGACAACGAAATGACTCAGTGATATTGAGTCACTGTTAGGGGAATTACTACAATAAAGGTTAATTAATGTAACATTTTAAATATTACGTCACAAAGGGCATATAAAATGCGCGTGCATCCTACTGGAAGTTGATTCAGTATTTATTAACATTTTTCAGATTTAGAAGCTCCATTTTTAGTAATATTCGTTATAGTAGCATTATTAATAGGCGTTATATTTAGTAACAAAGAAGACCCATTTAATAACGTTCGAGGACGGCCACTTCTGGACATATGCCTTTAGTATAGATCTTCCATATGGATAAATCCATTACAATTGACTTACAATCAGCGCTATCGTGCGGTCATAATGAAGTCGTTAGTCTACCTTGTCCATTCAATTTAGTATTCATCATACTACTTTAAGACTTTTTGAAATCAGATTAGCTGAAATATCAGACTAGTAAGCTATTGATTCTCGCATAGTCGTCATAATCATCATTACTACAGTCATATCATAACGGTCATATACCCCCATAAAGATTACCCAGAAAGACCAGTGGCATGCTTGCCTCCCAAATAGGATAGTTGACTGGTATTGAATTAGTTAAAAGTATTAAGAACAGTGAATTCTGCAATTTATTATGATTCATAAACTGAAAAAAAATTACTGATCAAGTTCAGAGATATAAGCTTGTAAAGATTTTAGAAGGGATAAAGAGGGGATGCCTTGTCCCTTTCTCACAAAGCATAACGTAGTATGGCGAATTTATGACATTTACGGGCAGTGACGTCATAGTCTGCCATAATATTGCGCTCTTTTTATAGCAAGAAAACAAATATCGACTCTGTTTGTGGTTAACTGTTACAAGAGGACTAGGAGAGGAGGAGGAATATTGTCAACTAGCCTATTACAACCAATGCTAACTACAATTATTGTAACATTTTCTAGGATTTGGAAAACCGATTGCCGCAGTTCGAACAGAGTAATCTATCAAAACTCCAAGCAACAATGAAGAAAGCGAGCGACTTGTACGAAGAAACTGTAAATAATATTAGCAAACACAAACCACTGTGTTTGCATCCTCTGGACCTCGAGGCCGTCCAAAATGATTGTGTCCAAGCTGCTTTGAATGTTTATGATGAACAAGTAAAACCAATTTCCGATAAACCAGATCAGAAAAGAGCCGAGCTTACTCAGGTAAGGAGAGAAAAATATAATCAAAGCAATAATTTCAAGTTGTGACCGAAATTAGTATAAAACTAATACAGATACAAGTAGCGGCACATATGTCTAGCGCTGAGGGTACTGTGAAGGGGATGGCTGCCCATGTTGACCGCCATACTAAACTCTTGCGCAGCCATCCCCTTTACACTTCGCTTAGCGCTAGACTTATATGCCGCAACCTGCACAGATTATTTATTGGCAAATAAACATTGCAAGTCAAAAATAAATATTAATTAATACTTAATATTAGGTTCCTATATCAATGATACTATATGGTACTTACAAATTTATCACTCTGAAATTCTTTTATGCTGTAATACGCCTTACTAATGAATAGAAGCTTTTGATACAGTTACTGAAATGCTTCAAAAATAAATATGTGATGCAATTAATAGTGTTACTTGTTTAGCATTGAATAATTGTACCCTGCTATACAGGCTCCTAGTGTAGGGTCCAAATATTTAAAAAAAACATTTTTGTAAATTTATGTGAAATAAAGTTATTATTATTACACATATGCATTTATTATCTTAAATTTAAGTTTTTTTACAATATTTATAAAAAATAACAAAATACTATAAAAAAACTTAAATCTAGAGTGCCGCCGGCAGCGAGGCGGGGCCCAAGCTACCGGTGGTTGGGGCTACAGGCTGAGGAACCGCCTGACAATGCGCGCCGTGTCTAGGATCACTGCCTTTTGAATCTGGCCCTTGACCCAACCGTCTAGCGAGAGCCTCTTGAGGTGTTGGTCGAGGCTCTTTGCTATTAAACCGTTCACCGACACGACTATCGGGACAATGATCGTCGAGTCAACATCCCACATGGCGGTAATCTCGTGAGCCAAGTCAAGGTACTTGCTGAGCTTGTCCTTCTCGGCCTTCACGAGGTTCTCGTCATGCGGGATAGTGATGTCGACAAGCACTGCCCGGCGCTGGGACCGGTCTACCACCACGATATCAGGCCTATTGGCGACAATAGTCCTGTCCGTGATGATAGAGCGGTCCCAGTAGAGCAACGCACGACCATTCTCAAGAACTGGCGCTGGTGCGTACTTATAGTACGGCACCTCAGACTCGACAAGGCCATATTGAAGAGCAAGTTGCTGATGGATGATCCTGGCCACTTGGTTATGCCTGTGCAAGTACTCGCCGTTAGCAAGATGAGAACAACCAGAAGTAATATGCCTGAGTGATTCTCCAGGACGGTGGCATGCCCGACAAATGTCGACCGTACCGTCCTTCAGGATATACTTCCGGTAGTTGTTCGTCAAGATAACTTCGTCCGCAATTGCACAGGCAAAACCCTCGGTTTCCCCAAAGAGGTCACCGAAGCGTAGCCAGGCCACCGACGCCAGCAGGTCCACATCGGGTCCTGTTAGGGCCCGATAGAACCGCCCGTGCAGCTCCTTGCTCTTCCATACCGCCTTGCGATCATCGGTGCTGAGCACCGATGGCCTGCGCCAGTTCTCGTTCGCCAGGGAGAGCGGGGTGAGGCCTCTGTCAACCGCCACCACATCGCAATGCATCCCACGTCCGCTGTTTCGAAAATAATCCCGGAGACTGTACACTTCGCGGTTGTGGAGGTCCTTGGCATTTAAAAAGCCTCGGCCACCACACTTCCGCGGAATGTACAGTCTCATGACAGACGAGCGCGGGTGTAACATGCGATGCAATGTGAGCAGTCGACGGACCCTCCTATCCAGGGCGTCCAGCTCAGTCTGAGTCCACCTCAGTATGCCAAAGGAGTACATCAGCAGCGGCATCACCCAACCGTTGAAGGCGCGCACCTTGTTGCCGCCGGACAAAAGACTATTTATTATTATTATTATTATAAAGTTATTATTATTAATTCAGTAGACAAATAATAATTTTTCGCAAAAATGGAACCACCGCCAGCGAGTACAGAATTCGATTAGTTTGCACGAATCGATGAGACGTTCATTATTGTTGATTTATCAAAAGCGGCTCAGTCGAATTCGATAAAATTAAAATGGGCCCACCTCGAAAGTATTCCCTTTCGATTTTTTTTTTGAAATTCGGTGCAAAGTTGGCTAAAAATATCGAGGACAAATAAAAAAAAACATACAGACGAACATAGTACCTCCTCCTTTTTGAAAGTCGGTAAAAATATCTAAAATAAAGCCGTGTTAAAAAAAGCTAAATTCTTTCGGAATTTAAATCTATACTTTTGTCAATAGAACAATTTCCATGCTTTGCTCTCTTCTGCTAATTTTTTCACATCTCTGTACGATATGACATCTGACTTCTCGTGTATCAGTGTCTTGTCTGTATACTGAATTTGAATTGAATATTTATCATTGTTCGGGCGGATTGCTAGCTACAAACTAGCAACACCGCCGGATGGCTAAATTGGGTCAACCGGCACTGGGCAACCCTGCCCCCACTTGCTTCCTTCAAAAGTAATCGTCTACATCTATTATACGAGTGAGTAAAAAACCAGCCTTTTAAAGCTACAATTAAACACCAGTGATTAATTAATTGTGAAGAACCATAATAATCCATATGTTAGCGTAAACATAGACACCCCGACGTGATAAACACAATATTTCAAGAAGTGTTCTAAAAACTGCCGGTCGCCGCGCTTTGCCGGCCGGTGTGCCGCCATTGCTAAGTACCTACATCAACCTACATGAAGAATTATAGTGCCATTTAGCAGCATCTGGAGAAGGAGCATCGCTATAAACGAGGGAAGTGCCCTATACTTATCCAATCCATCCCATCCTATACTAATTTAGCTAAAATAACTTACGATTCGACCTTTTGTAACCTCCAACTTGCAGTCGTACTGTGTGTTCAATGGTCCATTTCATCATTTTCATCGCTAATCCGACATAATACTCAAGTAAATCGTTGCCCAGCAGGTTTTTCACGTAACAAGCATTGTGCACACGTCATTTTTATTGAAATTCACGTTGCATTCTTGCACATAATCTCGTCTTGTCACACGTCATCATAGTCGGCTCCTACCTACAATGTCGCAAACAAAAGAGTGCCCGTCTTCCAAATCTCCTGCAGGCAGCGTTAACTTGAACGTGCCAACCATACAATTGTCTAATTTAAAAGATTTAGTCACTAAACGTAGCTCCGTCAAGGGTCGTATCACTAAATACAAAAATTACTTGAACAAGTTAATGCAAGAAAAGTCTGTGACTGCAACTGATTTGGGAGCGCTTGGTCAACGTTATGATAAATTCAAAGATCTAAGTTTCAGTTTTGATGATTTACAGTTGCAAATAGAGCTTTTGAATGCCTCTGAACTGGATACAGAACTTGACATTCGTGAAGAATTCGAGTTAGATTTCTCTGTGCTTCTATCACAAACTCAGGTATTCTTGGATAAGCATAAACCACCACACAACAACTGTAAATCACCAACTAACTCGCTACACTCTGCTTGCAGTCATGAATGCAAACCAAGTAAGTCGGTAAGCTTCAAGCTACCTGTAATTAAAATAAATAATTTTGATGGTACATGTTTCAAGTGGCTTGAGTTCAGAGATACATTTACATCGCTGATTCATGATAATGAAAGCATACAACCCATCCATAAATTTCATTATCTTAGTAGCTATTTAGAAGGTGATGCTGCAAGAGTCATCAGTAATTTAGAAATTAGTTCTCAAAACTATCCGGAAGCTTGGCGGCTCCTATGTGAGAGATACAACAATGAAAAACAACTAATAACATATCATTTAAATTCACTATTGAATTTGCAGCCCGTGCCTCGGGATTCCGCTAAGGAGTTAAGATTCCTCATCGATCATGTTTCAAAAAATCTTAGAGCATTAAGCACACTAGGCGAACCCACTGAGCATTGGGACACCCTAATAGTCCACTTAGCTTCAGCAAAACTAGATAATGCAACCACATTTAAGTGGGAAGAGCATAAAAATTTGATCGAGGGTAGTCCGACATTAAAAGATTTTTTCCAGTTTCTTAGATCTCGGGCTGATATTTTAGAATCAGTACATAGTAATAAATCTGAAGTTCGTCCAACCACAATCAAACAATATAAGCCATATAATAACACAAAATCATTCGCTGTTACAGCTGCTGCCAGTCCACCTTTTGTTGCTTGTGTTCTGTGCAATGGAAATCATCGTCTGTATGACTGCTCTTCATTCTTGGCCAAACCTGTGGAAGAAAGAGCTTCGGAGGTAATGCGGCTTAGACTCTGTGTCAATTGTCTCCGAAAGGGGCATTCCTCAGCACAATGCAGGTTAGGCCTCTGCACCAAATGTAAGTCTGCAAAACATAATACTTTGCTATGTAGGAATTCTTCTTCTCAGGCTGCAAATAAAACCAACAAATCACTCTCACTCACTACAACTGATTCACAGTACAACCCAGCGCATGAGGACAATATTGTCACCATGTCAGCCACAAACTGTGCTAATACCAGTACACTTCTTTCAACTGCCCTAGTTGATTTATACAATCCAAACACAGGAACACATACAACAGTACGAGCTTTACTCGATAGTGGTAGTCAGTGCTCGCTACTAACAGACAAAATAAGGAATACATTACAGCTAGCGCCTCAGCCAACACATGTCAACATTGTGGGTATAGGTAATGTACATTCATCCAATTCTATGCAACGCTGCATAGTCACATTAAAGTCAAAACACACTTCATTTGAATCTCAATTGTCATGCTTAGTATTGCCTCAAATTACTGGTAATTTACCAAACAAATCAATAGACATTTCTACAATCAAACTACCCAAACACATCAAACTTGCAGATACTTCTTTTAATCAGTCTTTACCAGTAGACTTGCTGATAGGAGCTGATTTGTTCTGGGAACTCATTGAACCAGAACAAATTCGTCTTGGTCCCAGTCAACCCCTCATGCTTAAGTCAAGGTTAGGTTGGATACTGGCAGGCCCATTGTATACCAAATCTATCACACAACCCAAATCTCTTGTTTGCAATCATACAATCATAGATTCTAACGATCATGATATCATTTCAAATACTGAGCTGAACAATAATCTCAAGAAGTTCTGGGAAATAGAGCAAATTCCTAATTCAAATGACATCCAAACAGATGAAGAAATACAATGTGAAGCTCATTTTGTAGACAATACTTACCGTAACGAAGAAGGTAGGTTTTGTGTTCAATTACCTCTCCGCACAGAACCAGATTGCTTAGGCGATTCAATGAAACGAGCAAAACAACAATTTTTTGCTCTTGAACGTCGTTTCCAAAAGAACCCAGAACTTAAGCAACTATATTCCAAATTCATAAATGAATATGCTGAGTTAGGTCACTTGTCAGAAATCCCCACTATACCACAACCATCATACTTTATTCCACATCATGCAGTATGGAAACCTGACAGTGAGTCAACTCGGTTAAGAGTAGTATTCAATGGTAGTCAAAAAACCACATCAGGTTACAGCATAAATGACATACAGATAGTAGGACCACACATACAAGATAATTTATTCAATATCTTACTCAGATTCAGACAGTATACATATGTGTTATCAGGAGACTGCGAGAAAATGTATAGAATGGTAAATATACAAGATATTCATAAAGATCTTCAAATCATTCTTTGGCGTGAAAACACCACTGATACTTTACAATTGTTGAGGCTAAATACTGTCACATATGGTTATGCTAGCTCAAGCTTCCTCAGTACACGATGTCTGTGGCAACTAGGAGAAGAATGTGCTGACGCTAGAATAAAGCAAATAATTCAAAATGACTTCCTGGTCGATGACCTCTTGACAGGAAGTGATGATATCAGTGATCTACAACATATCAAAACAGCCATCGAATTTGCTCTACGAAAAGGGTGCTTCAATTTACGTAAATACCGTTCAAATGCACCATGTATACTGCCTGACTCAGCCTCTGATCCCAAAAATACTCAACATGACTTAACTATAAGCTCAGCATCACACACATTAGGCATAGGTTGGGATCCTAATGCAGATTACATTCATTTTCCGAGTAGTTATGAAACAAACACACTGACTCCAACAAAACGATCAATTCTATCAGATTCCTGTAAAATTTTTGATCCCCTTGGATTACTGATTTTAGTCACCATAATTCCACGTATTATTATTAAATCTTTATGGGAGCAAAAGGTCCCCTGGGACAGGCCAGTTCCAAAAGACATACGTAAACAGTGGTATAAATTTGTGGATAAATTAAAACATCTTCAATCAATACGTATACCTAGGCATGTCATATGTGAGGCATCTGTTCATACAGAATTACATATATTTTGCGACGCTTCAAAACTGGCTTTTGCAACAGCCATATACATGAAATCAGTAAATACACAGGGAGACGTTACGGTCCGTCTGCTGTGCGCTAAAGCCAGAGTAGCTCCTGTAAACCCAACGACAATACCTCGACTCGAGCTATGTGCGTGTCTCCTTGGCGCCCAGCTCGCGGACGCCGTATGTCGCACACTGCGTTGTGATATTACTCGCAAGGTATTTTGGACAGATTCTTCCATTGTTTTAGCTTGGCTAGGCATGCAATACAATAAACTAAAAATCTTCGTAGCTAACAGAGTAAGTGCTATCTTAGAACTAACACAACAATCTCAATGGCGTCACGTGCCCACAAAACTCAACTCTGCAGATTTAGCCACACGAAGCGTAGATGCTGACAAAATAGAAAATTGTGAATTATGGTGGGATGGACCCCCATTCTTATGGCAAAATGAGTCGGAATGGCCACCCATTAATCCCAGTTCGAATCTAGAGTCACATGATCTTCCTGAAACTAAAGTAAACATAACTACTCATAACGAATCAACTAAACAAACATTGATAGAATTTGACAGATATTCTAATCTTCAGTTCCTGCAACGGTCATTTGCATACACACTCAGGTTTATTAACAACTGTAAAAATCCCACTAAAAAATACACTGGTAATTTGCAGCCTGAAGAACTTAAATGTTCATTCCAAAATTTAGTGAGATTAGCACAGAGCGAATCTTTTCCAAAAGAATTTATGATTCTAAGGTCATATAAACAACTCAGTTCCACATCTAGTATTTTGTCATTGACTCCATTCTTGGATAAAGACATAATAAGAGTAGGTGGGCGTTTAGAAAATTCATGCTACTCTTACGAGAAACGCCACCCGATGCTTTTACACTCCAAACATGTTTTAACTAAATTACTATTTCGACAGGAGCACCTTCGTCTTTTGCATGCTGGTCCACAGCTGCTTTTGTGTTCAATACGTGAAACTGTTTGGCCAATAGCTGGTAGAGACCTGGCTCGCACTACTGCTAGACAATGTGTTACATGTAGAAAGGTCAGTGGAAAGACACCTACCCCTATAATGGGTATGCTGCCTGAACAACGTGTCAATCCCGGCTTTCCTTTTGAAATTTGTGCTTGTGACTTTGCCGGGCCCTTTTATATAACTGATAGGAAAGGCAGGGGCTGCAAAATCACCAAATGTTATTTGGCAATTTATTGCTGCTTTAAATATCGTTGCATTCATATGGAGGCAGTCAGTGAATTGAGCAAGGATTCATTCGTGCTATCTCTTCGTCGTTTTATCTCTCGCAGGGGGAAGCCAAGCCAGATTTTTTGTGATAATGGTCGCAATATGGTTGCTGCATCTCGTGAGCTCGCAGAGTTTATGAAAGGGCAATCTAATGACATCACCAGTTATGCTGCAGGAGAAGGTATTAAATTTACGTTTGCACCAGCATATAGCCCCCATTTTTCTGGTCTCATTGAAGCATGTGTACGTTCTGCTAAATTCCATATGAAACGCGTTTTAACCAATACTCATTTAACATTTGAAGAATTAACTACGTTATTTAGCCAAATAGAATCCATCCTGAACAGTCGCCCAATTTGTCCTTTATCATCATCTCCTGATGACTTCTCTCCTCTAACACCTGGGCACTTCATCATTGGACGACCTCTTGCATCGCTGCCTGGGCCTGAACTCCATGACATACCCACCACCAGATTGGACAGATTCAAGAAATTGGAACAGTTTCGCCAAATTATTTGGAAGAGGTGGCAATTAGAATACGTGTCCGAACTACAGCTACGAAATAAGTGGCGCACTCAGAGCAAACCGATGCAAGTCGGAGATTTAGTCCTTATCAAAGAACCTAATATTCCACCGATGCAATGGAGGCTCGGTAGGATTACCCGTCTTTTTGCGGGCAAAGACAATGTGGTTCGTGTCGCTGACGTGAAAACGCCCACGACCACCTTCAGACGAGGTGTCAAGTACCTCTGTCCTTTGCTGGACTCTGCAGAGGACAATATCTTGGAACCAGGAGGTTCCAACGCCGCCCAATATGTTCGGGCGGATTGCTAGCTACAAACTAGCAACACCGCCGGATGGCTAAATTGGGTCAACCGGCACTGGGCAACCCTGCCCCCACTTGCTTCCTTCAAAAGTAATCGTCTACATCTATTATACGAGTGAGTAAAAAACCAGCCTTTTAAAGCTACAATTAAACACCAGTGATTAATTAATTGTGAAGAACCATAATAATCCATATGTTAGCGTAAACAATCATCAACGAACGAGGTACTCAATTCGACGCGTATTCAATTTTTTTTAATGTATAATAACGCATAACTTTTTTCGTAGTAGTCCGATTTCAATAATTATTTCTTATTGGAAAGAGTTTTCGAAATTGGTCCCATTAAAATTTTATTGGAATCGGCAGAGCCATTTTTGATAAATCAACAATAATGTGAAAAATGTAACATCGATCCGTGCGAAATATTCTCGAATTCTGTACACGGGTGAAGTCGGTCATGCTATTTTTTGCGAAAAATAATTATCTACTTAACTGATATTTATCTTCTGATTATATTTAAATCTTTTGCTACAAATATGAGTATGGCGCTCGTTTCACCTAACTGCATTTTTAATCTCTGTTTCTCTTTCCCTTTTCTATAGTGAAAGTTTGACTCTCCTATAGAATAAAGAATATAAAAGTGAGTAATATAATAGAGCTAGAAGCAATATGTACAAAAATGAAGACTTAATACTAGACAGCTACATACATCAAGAATAAATGCTATTTAAATTATGTTTCAGAATTTCAGCAACCGATATGTGCACTTGATGATGACAAATGATAACAACAACAAAGCAGTCATCAAAGAACTTTTTACGGAATACCAGAACATCATGGGCACCAAGTCGATAAATCCTCCTCTTTCTAAAGCCGAGTACAGGAGTGCCCATGACGCCACACTCAGCAAAGCACTCGATAAGTTTCAGAAGAAGAGAAATCGTGTAAATTCGTACCCTCACGATATTTATAAAGAGGAGCTTGAAAAGGTAATTTTTCACAATTTGTACTTAATGTAGGATTAGTAGTAATTTTGAATAGCTAGGTTTGTTTGTTATTCTTGATTCATTCGTGACACAATCCATAAATCTATTTATAAAACCCTAATTTTTAAATTGACTAGCTGCCCATCCCGGCGTTGCTAGGCACCAAATGAATTATAGCTACAAACCTGCCGAAAACATATTCTTAAAGACATTGAAAACCACATTTCATTCTGTTGTGTAGATTAGAATATGTAAGCGGATATACAAATACATACATACAAACAATAATGGCAACTTTTCAATATAACATGTAGTCGGATTTAGTGATAGTGATCAATGATTATTATCTAATTCAAGAAATTTTGGGCAAATCTTACTCGCTAGAGTTAATTGTTACTCTGCGTGATCGAATCAGGAATGAGGAGATCTGTAGATGAACCAAAGTTACCGACTTAGCCCAGCGGATTGGCAAGTTGAAATGGCAATGGGCAGGGCACATAGCACGGATGACTGATGACCGATGGGGTCGTAAAGTTCTTGAGTGGAGACCACGTACCGGCAAGCGCAGCGTAAGACTTTCACCCACTAGGTGGACAGATGACCTCATCAAGACCGCAGGATCGCGCTGGATGCAAGCCGCTACCAACCGGTCTTATTGAAGATTGTTAGGGGAGGCCTATGTCCAGCAGTGGACATCCTATGGCTGAAAAGAAGAAGAAGAATGTATTAGTACTGAATTATATTCACCATGTTATCATCAAACATTATTTTCAGATTATAATGGACACATTCTGGCAGCTACAAGCTATTAATCAAGGTAAAATTGAACAAGAAAGAAACAAAAAAAAAGAAGAACGTATTCGAGCCGAAGCAGAGCAAGTTAGAATTGAACAAGAGAGAATCATCAGGGAACAAGAAGCAGCAAGAATGAACCAAGAGAGAGAGAGGATGGACTTAGAACGGCAGAGGCTTGAACAAGAGAAACAAAGACTTGAACAAGAAAATCAGATGCTTAGAAATAGACCTCAAAGTCCCAGTCCATTTTGCGCAATTGCGTAGGTATAACTGTTTTTTTTTAATATGCGTTACGTTTAGTTCACTAACAGCAATCATAATATTTTATACAGGGTCATTGGTAATCAATTAGCATCCTTTTAAGAACATATTCTGTAAGCCAAAGCAAACAACTTTTGTTCTACAACTTTTCCCAAATCTCGAAGAATTCCCCAAAAATTCAAAAGTGGAATCAGCATCATTATGTACATTGTACAAATAGTTGTTTATAATAATTGCACTTGTTTGCATATTTACAAAGTATCTTCTCTTAGGTCCAAGTCTCGCGGGAGGCGCCGCGCGCGCTTTTAACATAGAGTTAATTATGTTTATACCGGTGAAAGGTATATTATTTAAATTTTGTGTGGAAGAAAATAAATACAAATTTGTAAAAATCTTAAAACAAAAGATGTTTGTTTTGATGTACCCAATATGTTCCTAAAAGGATGCTAATTGATTCCCTGTATATAATTATTTTTCGCAAAAAAATTGGCATAACCTACTTCACAAAAACTATGTACATACCTACGTAAATTAATTAATTCAATTCAATTCAATTCAATTCAATTCTTTATTTGCAAGTTAATGGGTAACAATAAAGGTCTTAAATATAACATTAACTGCCAATAACAACCTAATACAAGGTATGCAAATATACACATTTGTTTAATTCTACATTTAACAATACAACGACAAAAAAATATCATGTTTAATGTTTCTTATGATAAATATGTAGGCGGCAAGATGCGTTGTCCAAAAACTCTTTCAATGAATAAAAACTATTGCTCGCTAGCCACTTCTTCAACTCTCTACAAAATTTATAGTAAGGCAAGTCCACAATTCCATTTGGTAAGGAGTTATAAATGAGAGGTGCCATGTAAACGCAGTTATTCCTAAATAATTCCAATCTCACATTAGGCATGTTAAGTCGTAAATGAGTATGTGTTCTTCTACCAGTATTGTCAAAGGGATTAAAAAGGGAAGGGTTGCATTTCACAAATTTTGCCACTTCAAAAATATATATAGAAGGCACTGTTAGGAGGCTTTTAGCCTTAAAGACAGGCCTGCATGAATCCATCCATTTCATACCAAATATAGCACGGATGCACTTTTTCTGTGCTATAAAAACTTTTTTAATTAAGTAATCAGATGCATTACCCCATGTTAAAATGCCATATCGTATAACAGAGCCAACATACGCGTGATAAACCATTAGGATAGTATCTAAAGAAGCACAACGGCGCAACCTTTTTAAGGCGAAAACGAAGCTATTCAATTTTGAGCAAATTGTGTTAATGTGATACTTCCAAGTCAGATGCGAGTCTATATGAATTCCTAGAAATTTAATACTGGGAACTTGCTCTATAGTATCATTATTATAATTTATATTCATCTGAAATTAGTAGTTCGCTCATTTCTCAAAATCGGTAATTGTTGATTTTTCAAAATTTAAATGCTGCACCGCACCACTGAAGTATGATCTATCGTACAAAAGAAAGAATCAACAAAATCGATTCATAAAATTGATGAAATAATCACATTTGTAACGTTTGTAACATTAAAAAAAATACATACTATCGAATTGAGAAGTTTCTGTTTTGTCAGTTCATTAAAAAGTTTCCGGCATTTCTAAACTCAAGACGATCTAAATTTTAAAGCCTAGTACAGAATATCTAAGAAACATATTCTTATTTTTTGTTTTAGGCTGGGAGTAGTAAAGCGCGTGGCAGACGAAACTATTTCGAAGATTTTTAAATAGAAAATTTTCAAAGTACTTAGGTAATTTTAGCGTAAGGAATCTTATCAAAAAAATATTTTTATTTTATTGTTTTGCCATATTATTTTTAAATGTTGTCTTTCGTTTAGTTATTTTTCAAATGATTTGATTAAGATTGTAATAAGATCAAAACATATTTTTTACTATAGATTATATAATACTTGCATAATTTTAAAATAGAGATAACACTTAAGTAAATCTTATACCTTTATTTTTTATCAGAAAATTACTAAAGATGATTAAAAAATATTTAAGTTATTTTTATGAGTTTGCGATCTCGCACAAAATGTACGTTTAATAACACCATTATTACTCTACTACCAAAATATAGGTATATATTTTGCAGCATACATTTTATTCATGTAAGTTATGTTAATAAAAACTTCAAAAAGAAGTTCCCGATTAGAATAGCACTTAAAAATAGATATAGAATACGTTTGCGAAATGTATGTCACACGAAAAATAAATGCTATTATGTAATATAATTCTGCGTATAGTTTTTATAGTTCATTATGTGTATAGTTTTAGATTTGTGTTTTATAGGTAAAATCTATTAGTTTTCTTGATTAAAATATATTAATATAACCCCTTTTTCGTAAGTATTTATTTTGTAATGTATATTATAATGTGTATATTTACAATAGAGTTGAGCAATTATGGCTCAAAATGAGGCTAATGCTAAACTTGACAGGTATAAACTTACTCTAATATTAAAAAGTAAAAAGGACACTTTTAAGTGGTATTTAAAGCCATCAAGTAGCCTTGTGTGACATGTCTCTTAGTGGGTCCTCAAATTAAAAGTTAAAATTAAGTAAATTAAAATACAACTTATAGCTACCTTCTATATTTCAAAGTAATTAACTTTATTTTATCAGCTTAACTTATATTATTCAAGTGTTATTGCTGTAAGACCCCTAAATAGGGCTCATTGACCAATACCCTTTTCTAGTGTGTATTTAAGAGGTTACATAGAGATATTTATAAGCAATCTCTTAAAATAAAGGAAATGCAAACGTTAAAGTAAAGTAATTTAAGTAATTAAAGCTTTATCACCTTTAAGAATCCCAGTTCATTTATACCCTAAGACCTTACATACAGCCAAGACCTTTGTGTGACATGTCTCTATCAAAGTGGCTCCTTACATTGAAAGTTAACATAAGTGAAATAAAATGTTAAAGTAAAGATAATTTAAGTAGGTATATTAAAGTATTATTTTGAATCCAATATTATTTTCAGTGTTTTCATTCTCTAAGACCCCGGAATAGGGCCCATTGGCCAAAACACTTTTCTTGTGTTATAATTATGTCTCTAAGTAACCCAATCAATTAAAAGTAAAATTTAAACAAAGTTAGTTAAGTAAACTAAAGCTATAATAGCTTTATCAGGTTACAGTATCCTAGTGTATTCATACCCTAAGACCCCTAAATAGGGCCAATTGGCCAAGACCCTTTTCTCGTGTGACATGTCTTTAAGTAGTCCCTTAAATTGCCCTTCCGGGACTATGTCAACTTGGGTATGGATTTGTTCTTAGTACAGGGTGACTGTTTTTTTTTTTAAATTAAAATTTATTAACCACAGACTCCAAATATTACTTGGGTACCTCAGTATATGACAAATAGTTTATAGATTTATTTTCAGATCTACAGCGTATCAACAAAAAGGCAATAAAATTGCCAGCCTTTTCGGGAGTGTGTTTACAAAAACTGTAAAACGTGAATTTTGTTTTATTTGATGATTGATGACTAGCGACCCGCCCCGCCTTGGCACCGGTGTATTATACATATGAACCTTCCTTATAAATTACTCTATCTATTAAAAAAAGACATCAAAATCGGTTGCGCAGTTTTAAATATATAAGTATACATAGGGACAGACAGACAGGGCAGCGACTTTGTTTTATACTATGTAGTGATTGAATGAGAATCTTCATAAAATAAATAATCAAATAGATCAAGAGCCACAAATGGCGGCCTTGTCACTAAGAACTTTCTCTTCCTGGCAACCAGTTGAATTAATAGGGATCACCGGAATACCTATATAAAAGTACCGGCAAGCGCAGCGTAAGACGTCTATCCACGAGATAGACGGTTGAAATGAAGACCGCTGGACCGCGCCGCTTCCAACTTCTCTTATTGTTGATTTATAAAAGAGGCCTATGTTCAACAGTAAACGTTCTATGGTTAAAACCAACGGATGAAGGAACGAATTTATTCCACAATTTTATTTTCTTGTGACATAAATATCGTCGTAATCAGCAAAATTCTGACTCAAATTGGACCTCGTAAAAGTCAGTCGCGGGAAGAATACCAAGTAACCCGGAACGTCATCGGAGATGTGATATTGATGATTTGTACCAAGGTGAGGAAAATACTGTTGTAAGTAAAAAGCTTCGATGTATGATCGAAGTTTAACCCTTATAAAAGCATTGGGAGGAAGACTTCCCACCTCTCAAATCGTCATTTGTTTGTACATGGTAACACTAAATTACTCCACTTATTTCTGAACGCAGACATTAAACATAAGGCAATATTTCTAATATCAACATTCTTCTATGAAATGCCATTTGTCACCATAGGTCAACGTCAAAGGTTGATGAGGCGATTTTTTGTTCAAAAGCCGGTGTTTACGTTTTGTTTTTTGTGTTATGCTGCGAAAAAATCAGATACGTAGAAACAGGTCCCAGAAATGGAAAGTAGACTATATTTCTGTTGTTATGACCTCAAAGTATCCATAGAATCTTTGATATGTAGCTTGGCAGCCATGCCTTAAGTTGGGTCTTCTAAGTGGTAATATATGATCCCAATGTCCGTGGAACATAAATTACGAGTGAATTTATCAATAAAAAATTATGAATATTTGTCATCGAACATAAAGGTAAGAAAACTATTGTCTAATACTAATACCTACTTGGTGTTTGTAAATCAAAAAAACCTTACGGTTTATAAAAATATATGAAAGAGTTCAAAGATTGTGATGAATAAAAAAGTATAATATACTGTAGCTTCATAAGTTACCAAATATTATGTTGGAATTGTGATAAATAAACACTATAATATAGGAACTTATGCTACCAAATTAATAAATAAGTATAGTATAAATAAATCAATGTGATACCAGACAATGGGAGTTATAGTTCCCACTTACACGATTTAACAGACAACGGGAGCTTTACTTCCCACCAAAAAAAGTCACTTCTTCCCCATTTCCCCCCTTTTTTATGGATTTTTGAAAACTACGACCCAAACTTACCCTCAAACCGATCTTAGTTTTCCATTTACCCTTCCAAAGGCTCGCGTTTGAATAAGGGTTAATTTACCAACCAACTGCCAACGAATAAAGGTGTTCTTGAAATGGAAGTAAAATTATTTGAATATAATTTATTTATCGCATAGCTATGCGAGACGAGCCCGCGTGCTAGTACTCCAACCTTGAGAAAGATCGCCAAATGCGATCGAAACTATAGTAGCAGTTTTGTACTAAAATTAAACGTGAGTAACACCTGTGTTATACTTAATTGAAATGTGCGAAAACCACGCTAGTTTCCATAGTGCAATTTATTGATTTTAATTTTATCTAAATATTTTTTAATATTTATATTTTATAACATTTTTTTAAAAGTAAACATAAACATGATGGTAAGCGGCAGAAATGGGAGGGGACGACCAAAAAAAAGCGTGGATGAATAAAATTGTGTGAAATATGATATGCGAGAGAAAGGAGTTCATGATGAGATGACGTATGATAGAGTGAAGTGGCGAAAAGAGACGTGCTGTGCCGACCCCACCTAGTGGGATAAGGGCAGGATGATGATGTTGATGATGATGAACATTTTTTTAAAAGTATTTTTATATAGTCAACAAAAAACATTACTCTCTATTATATGTAATATAAATATTATGTTATATGTATATTTATGTAAATAATTTATTCCATTAAATAATACATTAATTTAAAAGTAAAATTTATAGATCACATTGGAAAATATGATAACTATATTATAGTTCGATAGTGTACTCGTAAGTACTCGTATTAACCATTTTATCTTCTATGACATATTCCTTTAACTTTAAAATAGAAATGATAAGAACGTTTGATCTAAGTGATACCTCTGAGCGGAGAATTCATTCAATTCAATGAAGAAACAACTCTATCAAGTCTGATTTCTTTATCCTCCTGAAAAGATGCGTTTAGGCCGCATCTTTTATATAATTGAAGTGAAAACGTCTTTACCGGCGTTGTGCACTTTTTAGTATGGGTAAAAAATGTTAAACTCGCGTCAAGACACGTAAATGATCGAAAATTCCTAAGACGGAGGGAGAGTAGACTGCCGGCGCGGCGTAATATTCTCCTCTCTTTCTGCCGGCGGCGAAAATGTGCGCCTGCTCCTGCTGTTTCGTTTAAGCGGTGCAACTAGCTTAGCATACAAGACC
The DNA here is from genome assembly GCA_964007245.1 of Hypomecis atomaria. Taxonomy (NCBI): domain Eukaryota; kingdom Metazoa; phylum Arthropoda; class Insecta; order Lepidoptera; family Geometridae; genus Hypomecis; species Hypomecis atomaria. The sequence goes on along the minus strand of OZ023296.1, from coordinate 2,771,198 downwards.
ACGACAAGAGTTTACCGACGTGTGCAAAGGTGACAGATATATACTTCATCATAACTCTGTCACGCTCTGACACGTCGATAGAGTTATTTTATGGTCCTTATGCTAAGCCCGCAGCAGGGCGCTTGCGCGAGTGTGCGACTGTGCGTGTGCGTATGTGATATAGTGTTTCACCACAGTCATAAATGATAGCACTTTTATACTGATAAACAAAGCAATTCGTGCGAAATTATTCCCTTACCATTCTAAAATATTCAAAAATGCGCAACGTTAATGTAGGCAACGAGGTCTTAAATATAAATTTTCTAATGAAGACTATGTACTGGCCAATTAGCATATGTCGTTTATCTAAGAGATACATAGACATATAATTTATCATAAAACTGCAAAATATGATAAAATTCAAGGCATCCAAGTGGATTCCAACTGGGCTTAAATAAATAAATAACTCTTAATTGTCCACACAAAATAATACAACATTGGCTAGCGCAACACTGGGCGGCCTTATCGCTGGAAGCTATCTGTTCCAGGCAACCCATGTACGGATAGGAATGTGCTAACAATATTTGACGGGGAGTACAATAAATACAAAAAAAATAATTGGAGATCAAAAGAGGGAATTCTACGAGTATATCCAGCGTCCAGCGAGTAGACGTCCTACAACCGATAATATGAATAAAAATTGTTAGCTGATGGGTTATCAACGTCACCAAGATTCTAGTAGGACACTCAGATGATACACCATTGGACTAAAAATACGGACCTCCAATATCTCGACAGTTATTATAAAACTCAAAGTACTAACAAGGCTTGCTCCAACTACCGGCTTATCAAAGCTGCTTTACAGTCGCTTTAGACCACCGATCAACTATCTTGTTCTAGACTGGCAGTATCTAGACTGGCACTGCAGCCCGTCGCCCGAACCATCTCTCTGTCTACCCATTCATTCATCATTCCATATATGTACTCCTCACCGTTGCAATACCGAAGTGTGTTGCGACTATGTGTAGGTACCCTCTTTAATAAGCGCAGCTAACAAAATTATGTTGAAAATGAAGAATACTATAGTCTGACCGTTTAACTGAGTCCTCGTCTGCGCGGTACTGGGGCGCGGGGGTAGACGACAAAGGGGAACACCCGCAGGCGTGGTCTAAGTGAAGCGGTCAGACTATATTGCTGTGTTGTTGTTACTTTGTACTGGAAGAAATCACTTTCGGTGATAAGTTCACATGTATATTTATCTATTTTTCTATACCATATGTGTGTGAATCAATAAAGAGTATATCTATCTATCTATTAGTGTTCTTCCGTCTGGAGACAGAGAAGTAGAAAGCGCTTGGCACGAACTGTGCAGTAATACCTAGGTCTGTCATAGCGGTATTTTTTGCACGTTTATTATCTTGTCAATTTATTGTGCAAAAGAGTACAATTCGTACTTTTTTTGGTAAAAACTCTATATATTATTACAGATAAATATTCAAAGGAAAAGAAAAATATTCGTCTATTTCTCTGCAGTGGTTCACTTCTCTATAGAGATAGCGCGTGAGAATGCGTGGTACGAACTGTGCTGTAATAGGGCTGTCACCGCGATGTTTTATTGCACGTTTATTAACTTGTCACCCCATTAGCTGCACATAACTGACGTGCTTACGCTCCAGTTATTATAGAGTTGACGCTCTGTACTCTTTGTTAGTACCTATTTATAAGTAACCGAACCCATACAGGTTTATCCCGAATAGGCATTATGACTGGGTAAAAAAAATCGTTATTATAATTAGTCCGTGAATTAGATTATCAAACAATATTGGACACGTATTTTTTCTTTTTTCAATAAAATAACAAATGGCAAAGTTAAACCTTGTCAAAGTTTGGTAGTGGGGGACGTGACGTCACGTCTCTCACGAAAGTCTACACATTTGCATGACACTCGTGACGTCACGCAAAACTTTAACGAGCTATAACTTCATCAATTGTTGTTTAATTGACAAAAGAAAAAATACGTGTCTAATATTTTTTAATTATGTATTTGATGGACTAATTATAATTTTTTTAGTCATCATGCCTATTATATTAGGTACTAAGCCGAAAGGAGGTGATTCAAAGTGTTATCATGAACACCTATTACTATGGGGTGAACCCTGAATTCGAGAAAAAAACACCTGTTTCGTACATTTTGTCGATTCCGAGTTGCAGTTTTGTACTGAAGACTTTTTTTCTCGAACTTTGGATCAGCCCTATAGTAAAACTTGTTCACAACGATGGTCTTAATCACCCTCTTTTGGCTTCGAAAGGGTTGTCAGATAGTCGTATTGTGTTAATATTAAAACATGATAAATAATTGAAGTAGGTAAATTAAATTTAGTTAATTAAATGTAGAGCGAGTAACAATTTAGTATTTAACACTGTCGTGTTACTTAGTTTTATATGAATAAAGAATTGAATTGAATAATTGGTACAGAATCGAAACAGATAGCTGTAAGAGTGAGCGTATAACCAGCAGTGGTATAAAGAGGGTTGTGGATGATGATGGTGAATCTATATGTCTGCGTATAGGTAAATAGCCAAAAAAATTAAACCACCACTGTTTTTACAGTGGAAAATGAAACAGCAAGGAAAGAAGAGTGTCAGTACAGGCCGTGTCACACAAGTTGGCAGAAATAAAGTTAGCTACGAGCTGCGATATATCCAATCAACGCGGGGCTTTGTGTGAGCTTCACTCAGGATTGGATATTGCGCAGCTTGTAGCTAACTTCACTTACACCAACTTATGTGACGCGGCCTATACAATGATAAAATGCTTTGCCTATTTTCTGTAGCCAACTAGCACAGGGCCATATTAATTGACCCTTTGCATTGAGACCAAGGTTTTCAGATACTGGTGCTGTCCGACGTTTATGCATTTGCTGGTTTCGCCCCTAGGTGGATAATGACGAATGACGAATAATGTATGTCTCAACACACGGCAATTTCATGTCCGAAACACGGCAGTGAATTCTTTTTGGCAACCCTGAGCCTGACTGAAGCTAGCGCTGTCAGGGTTGCAGATGAGTACAAATGAGTGCCCGCTGCCTCAGCACCAAGCACAGTTGTGGATCACTCCAGGGCTTAGGAGATATACTGACAAGAGTATGGGACTCCCACAAAACCTCCCATGTCTGGCTACAGGACAGGGACTTAAAGTCCATAACTTCATTAAGGTCTTTTACTGGACAAAAAACGAAGTGGAGATGTTTAAAGTTTTCGCTCGTTACGCTCGTGATTAGTAAAATTGCCTATCATTATTTTTATACTGTTGCTGACTTCTCACCTCTTCTCTTTGCCTGGGTCTGTCTTCCCGCTAAAGTACGACTGTGGGTGTCTTCAAATCCCGAGTAAATAGGTATCTTCTAGGTAAGCGTGCTACACTCTAGACCGCATATCTGCTCAACATCAGGCAGTATATAGTCAAACGCAAACCTATGCGGAATAAAAAAAAGGAAATCATCGAACGAGCTGGACAAACTGCTTTCATTCTCACAATTTTAAGGCAAGCGTTTTCCCTCTATTTCTATTATGGTCTCGCCAGTAAGCACGTGTGAACAAATTAGTGTTCCCTCAGGACAAGTACACTAATAATCATTTCAAACTCACTACCCCCACCCCCTGACCTAACCTTGACATATCCGATAGCACCCCATTCGGTTTTATTAACTCTCTACCTTTCCGATCCGATTGGCACCCTCTAGGGATGTAAACGACTTTTGACACATAATTTACTGATTAAATGAACTGTGCTGTCGAAAATACTAGCGCTGGTTTACCTGTCGTGGAGAGCCGAGTCAAGTTATTTATGGCTCAGTCTAGACGTTTTATTTATGTCTGTATTCATTTTCTTTCTTTCAACGACAACTAACGAAAATACAAATAAGATACAAAAAAAGTCGGCTTTTTATTTCTGTAATGATGAGTGTTGAAAGTTTGGCGTGTTTTTCTGTGTCTGTGTTGTGAATTGATTTATCGCACTCACACGCACGCATTTTATATTTTTTACCCAAACGCATTCGCAGTTGCACCCGTGATAGTAGGCATCGCTTCATAACTCACTATTGTCCTTGACTGGTATGTTTGTAGTAAGTACCTTATGATAAATTAACATGAATATTGTATGATTAATTCAGATATCATAGTTTAATAGTTTAAATTTAGTGGACTTTTCATTTACAGTGTATTTCAACTAGTTTCTTTAGTTCCTTTCTTGAAATATCTTGCATATTTTCTATAATAAAACTACTATTAGTGGAAGAGCCTGGAGCCCACGACACAGGCTACCCTAATGTGGGCCCCAGTGTACACCGATTGTTTAAATATGAAGTTTCAGTTAACTGTATTCTGTTTTAATTAGGTGTAAGTTTTTTTAGTACTAAGGTTTTTTTTTGAATACATATTGTTATTTATTATTTCGATACGGATTTTTAACACATGTATTACAACACTATATCAAATTTCTGTACCTCAGACACACCAAACGATTTGTAGCCACTAAGTTGATATAGGTACTCAATGTTCAAAGCAGTGTATATTCACCGATACACCGGCCTGTGAAGTTGACTCTTCTTCTTTTCAGCCATAGGACGTCCACTGCCGGACATAGGCATCCCCTAAAGATCTCCAATAAGACCGGTTGGTAGCGGCTTGCATCCAGCGCATGTTGAGTTGGCTACTCCAGGTGTTTAATCAGATATACACTCACTGGCTTGTGAGATTTGCACTAGGTTGTATAATGACATATATTATACACATAATGGCTCTGAACGTGCTAATTTGATCAAAATGAGTACTAAATAACATGAATTTTCCAAATGTTTGCCTAGTCGTTGATATGACGAAGTATTACCTTATTATCATGGATGTGCAACGTGTTAAGGTTAAATTTTACTAAGATTTTGAGCGTAATTTCGATCAATTCTGCTTGTTTACAACATCCTTGTCTTATATAGATACTAGCTGCCCCGGTGAACTTCATCTTACCATCTGTCAACTGTCAATGACAACTTTTACATGCAGGAACATTTTGAATGGGAAAATTCAATGAATGTCTTTATTATTTTACTCACCATATTTTTATATTTTCTCACCGTTTAAACCTTCCCTTAGCTTCCACGGATATTTCAAGATCAAAATTAGCCCAATCGGTCCAGCCGTTCTCAAGTTTTAGCGAGACTAACGAACCGCAATTCATTTTTATATATATAGATAGATGGATAGCCCATGTGTTATTCTGATGTTTAAGCATTATTATTGCAAAGTTTCATCTCAATCCATTAAGTAGATTTTGCGTGAAAGAACAAACATCCATACATACACACAAACCTTTCGCATTTATAATTTTAGCAGGATATATAGGTATACGTATACCTACTATTGCAGGATTGGTTAATATTTGCAACGTCAGACTATTGTTCCGGTTAAGGCAAGTCGTACGAACGTTTAGTACGTGATAATGCCTCTATAGCAATGGGATTTGAATGCTTGCCCTCTGGTAGTACAAGTACGTGCTAACTACTCATATATAGCCTAAGGCTTGAAACTGCGTTAAGGGTTCCCGCGAGTTTCCATACAAAATGCACTCGCGCGGGCTTTTGTGGGGCACATAGTTCGGAGAACGGATGGCCGATGGGGCAGTAAAGTTCTCGAATGGAGACCACGGACCAGCAAGCGCAGCGTAGGACGTCCACCGACTAGGTGGACTGACGATATAATAAAGATCGCAGGAACGCGCTGGATGCAGGCCGCTTCCAACCGGCCCTATTGGAAATCCAATGGGGAGGCCTATGTCCAGCAGTGGACGTCTTACGGCTGATGGATGGATGGATGATGATGGGCTTTTTTGTCTACAGGGTTACTGCTTGCCCTGTACTAAGCAGAAAGGTAGTGGACCAATGAACAACTATTACTATAGGGCCAACCCAGAATTAAAAAACACATCATCGATTCCGACTTAAACGCACGAGTGTTTTTTTAATGCAGTCTCAAGCTTTAAAGGTAAACATGGTAAAATAGTCTATAATCTATGTTACGTTGTTTTACTGCCTTCATAAACTTAGCTCGGAATTCGCAGTAAGTATGTTTATACTTACTGTGAATATTTGACAATTACAAGCAATAAAGTTTTGTGAAATCCTCTTCTAAATAGAGGTAGAGTCATGATTACATATTGCCAAAAATCACACCACCAACTTCCACCGTGTACAGAATTCCAATAGTTTGCACGAATCGAAGTGACATCTATGTACATTAGCAGATTTGTCAAAAAACAGTTCTGTCGATTTCGATAAAATTTAAATGGGACCATCTCGAAAGTACGAGTATACCCTTTCGAAATAAAAAAGATGTTTTTGAATCGGTATCGGTGCGAATAATTATATCGATGAACATACACAAAAAAACTTACAGACGAATCTAGTACCTCCTCCTTTTTGGATGTCGGTAAAAATCAATCTAACCTGAACTAAACTAACTAACTATTTTTCCACCCAGTAAAAAAATCTAATCGATTCGATTTATCCATACTCATGACATCATTTCGTAGCGCTCGTAGCGTAGTTTGATTATTTGTTTGTCAGCGATCACCGAAATTAAGCAACGTTCCGCACGGTCAGTATTTGGATGGGTGACCTTGGGTGGCATTTTCCAACTGAGCGCTACCGTGGCTCGGATGACACGTTAAATTGTAGGTCCTGCTAGCTTAGCATACAAGACCACGACAAGAGTTTACCGACGTGTGCAAAGGTGACAGATATATACTTCATCATAACTCGTTGTTTTAACCGTTTATCGTTAAGCCAAGGCTTTGACACCAGGACTAGCCACCCAGCCTATACGAACTTACTTACATCATTTTGATTTCCCAAACAATACAAACGTTTGGAATTAGGTTAGTAGGTAAGTCATTTATTTTTGTTTGGTTCACTTCTGCATCATTTGCTTTGACAGTTTTATTTTGTGACCATTTGGGGTCCGATCAGGGTTGCACACAATAGGGGTGGTTTGTTACAATTACATTATGAGAATGTTGAAAAAGTTTAATGTACCGAGAAGAAAAAACATCAGGAACCCAGGTTATAGCCGTATTGTGTGATAGAATCAGTTTTTATGGAGTTTGTGAAGAGTCATAATCATCATCATCATTATCAGCCATAGGACGTCCACTGCTGAACATAAAGCCTCCCCTATAGATTTCAAATAAGCCCGGTTGGAAGCGGCCTACATCCAGCGCGTTTCTGCGGTCTTAATAATATCGTCGGTCCACCTGGTCGGTTAATGCTCTACGCTGCGCTTGCCGGTGCGTGGTCTCCATTCGAGAACTTTACTGCCTCATCGGCTTTCAGTTCTCCGAGCTATGTGCCCTGCCCATTGCCATTTCAACTTACTAATCCGCTGGGCTTTGTCGGTAACTTTGGTTTGTCTGTCTGTCTTTGGTTGTCTGTGCAGAGTATATAAATTCATTCAAATGATGATGATAACTATTGCAGTTACATCTCACTTGTACGAGTATATTTATTAAAGTTGGTTCGTTGTCGCCTGGAAGAAATCACTTTCAGTGATAAGGTCGCCGGTTGCTTCACATGTTTTAGCATCTATTTTCTCTAAATTTCTGTACTGTGCAATGTGAGTAAATCAATAAAGAGTTATCTATATCTATCTTCGTTTCGTGAGAGACCACGTTTATGTGCCATATGTCACAAAAGTGGCCGGTTTTGTACTACCTTATACAATAAAAACAATTTTAAAATGTTAGATAGGTAACATTTTTCTTTCACACGTAAACTACCTATTGAAAACTTCTGTGCGTGCAAAGATTATTTGCAAAGCTTACAAAACTAGCAAATCAGTTTCAAACGGTCAATAGTTCGAGTCTCAGTATGTCGCCATCCAATTGGTTATAATTCCTAAACAAACGGCGGCTTTATTACTCTGACACCAGGGCTAGCCACCCGGCCTATACGAACTTACTTACTATTGGTTATAGTTTAATTTTACTTCATTTAGTTTGTCGTATGACGTCAGTTATGTAAAATACGCGACTTTAATTTTGTAACCTAATCTTTAATTTTATCGATATATAAAAAAAGTTAAGAAAATAAAAATATGTAACAATGTTATTATTACCTATCTCTACCGAATTAATTACACAAATATTGATTTCAAGATTATACAATCGTCTAATTATTTCTTATTTATTGGATGATCTTCCCTAAAAATCATGCATCATTCATAATTTGAATTATTCTAAATTATTTTTATTGTTAAAATGGCAATAGTTCACATTCAATTATAAAATTCCTCACAATTAAACTAACAAATCGCTGCAGTACAATCAAAATCTGCTTATTAAAATTGTTCAACTCACCCTTCCTTTAAAAAGCACTGACACAGACTTCAGTAAGGGTAGTAACTCAACTTGGGTATTTTTTTTATTATTTTTAGGCCACATTTTCACGGGCTACATGGGTACAAATTTTTTAGGGTTCCGTGCCCAAAGAATAAAATGGAACCCTATTACTAAGACTCCGCTGTCCGTCCGTCTGTCTGTCTGTCACCAGGCTGTATCTCATGAACCGTGATAGCTAGAACGTTGAAATTTTCACAGATGACGTATTTCTGTTGCCGCTATAACAACAAATACTGACCAAAAAAAAGAATATTTTAGGGGTCCTATTCATCAAATCCGAATTATAGCCGTTTTTCGCTCGATATTAATAACGGCGACAGGTAGATACGTGAAATATTCACAGAATATTTAGTTAAATACGCAGTTTAAAAATAAATGATAAAATTAAAATAAATAAATATCTAAAGGCTCTCATACAAATAACTTGATTTTTTTGCTCGATATGAATGACGGCAATAGGAAGATGCTTGAAATATTTACAGAAATTAAGTTGTATATTCCTTCAAAAATAAATAATTAAATTAAAATTAAATATATTAAGTTGAAATGGCAATGGGCAGGGCACATAGCGCGGAGGACTGATGACCGATGGGGTCGAAAAGTTCTCGAGTGGAGACCACGTACCGGCAAGCGCAGCGTAGGACGTCCACCCACAAGGTGGACGGATGACCTCATTAAGACCGCAGGATCGCGCTGGATGCAAGCCGCTTCCAACCGGTCTTATTGGAGATCCATAGGGGAGGCCTATGTCCAGCAGTGGACTTCTTATGGCTGATGGATGGATGGATGGATATTAAGTGGGCTTCCATACTTTTATTTACGGAACCCTTGATGCGCGAGCCCGACTCGCATTTGAGCGATTATTATTTTGGCAAAGTATCTTCCTGTCGTGATCTTAGACTGTCACTGACTTGGCAATATCTGTTGGCAAAACTTAGATCGACTAAGCCCAATAAAACTGTTGCAAAAAACATTCAAAACAAAGGCCAATGGTGTTAAATTCCGTACATAAATTCCAAAGAACTCATTGGTACGGAACCGGGATTTGAACCCACGACCTCACGATTGAAAGGCGGGCATCACTACCACTAGACCACGACGGCATCTACTATAATATGCTTTGACTGAAACGTATAATAGAGTCATTCATCATCTTGCCCTTATCCCACTAGGTGGGGTCGGCACAGCACGTTCCCTTTCGCCACTTTACTCTATCATTCGTCATCTCATCATCAACTCCTTTCTCTCGCATAATAGAGTGTAATGAATAATTTGGTAATTCCTTCAATATCTTATTTCGATTATTACTTCGACAATTGCTTATTTATGACTATCGTTATCCTGACATTTTCAATTAAATTGCTAATTTTAGATTGATTTAATTTTTCTATTTTTTTTTTTAAATAAGCAAATCTAATTCAATTTAATCTCATTTTAGTTCATCGTCATTATTTGAGTGGTGTAAACCAACCAACCAAACCAGCTGGCTGGTGGGTTTCCATAACTCACATATGGCAACATTGTGTTGTTATTTTTAGATGAGGTTAATTTTTTCTAATTTTGTTATTGTTTATTTATTTTCCGTGGTATTCTTGGATTAATGATTGGTTAGTTTGTGATGAATGGAACGCGACCAATCATTAATCTAAGGTTATTTATTGTTATTTATTATTTTTTGTTTTTAACTTTATTGTTAATGATTTTAAAGGTGCTTAGATTCATGACGTTTCAAAAGTGTATCTTTGGTACTTAATTGAAATAAATATATTTGAACTTGAACTTGAACTTGAACTAACTTGGAAAATATCAAAATAGTTAATTTTGAGTTACTGTGCATACTGCATCTGTACTGCAAGACCATTAATATTTATCCAAAAACGCGTGCCACAGCCGACTGGGCACATTTATGTCCTTTTGTGATCGTGTGGCCACACTACATTACCCCTGGAATACCGACCTTAATTAATAAAACGGATCGCCGACCGTCGATGTTGTATCGTGAATGTGTGTATGTGAATGTGTATGTGGCTTGTATGTATCGTGATTTTATGCAGGTCCAACAAGTTGGCTCCGAAATGTATTGACGTTGTTTACTATTCACTATTCATATTCTGTAGTCGTTGAATGTAAATCCCTGGATTTGAACCCACGACCTCACGATTGAAAGGCGGGCATCACTACCACTAGACCACGACGGCATCTACTATAACGTCTAACTACGCTTTGACTAAAACGTATAATAGAGTGTAGTGAATAATTTGGTAATTCCTTCAATATCTTATTTCGATTATTACTAACTTGGAAAATATGAAAATAGTTAATTTTGAGTTACTGTGTATACTGTGTATCTGTACTGCAAGACCATTAATATTTATCCAAAAACGCGTGCCATAGCCGACTGGGCACATTTATGTCCTTTTGTGATCGTGTGGCCACACTACATTACCCCTGGAATACTGGGCTTAATTAATAAAACGGATCGCCGACCGTCGATGTTGTATCGTGAATGTGTGTATGTGAATGTGTATGTGGCTTGTATGTATCGTGATTTTATGCAGGTCCAACAAGTTGGCTCCGAAATGTATTGACGTTGTCTACTATTCATATTCTGTAGTCGTTGAATGTAAACGTATTAATAGAGGACAAGAGGCTAACATACATATATGGGTTACCTATACTGGGTCATAAGTATTAAACACAAAACCTTTTAAGGGCGGGTTTAGTACAACTAGCGAACAACATTTGTACTACGACCTTTGAAAATTTGCAAAAAAAATCACGCGTTGACGAACTGTTTGTATGAAAAAGCTGATTTTTTCTTCATGATTTTCTAAAAGTCCTAGAACTAAAGTTTTTTGTCTAGATGTACTAGACCCGCCATTAAAAGAATAATTAATAAATAATTAATTTTTGCGTGGAATTCCTGTGACCCTGATTAGTTAATGTGTTTTGTGTTTATTGTGATCGTATGCAGATTTATGCAGATTCAATAAGTTGACTCCAAAATGCAAAGTATAAATGCATATCGAGTAGAGGTCTGAAGAAAATGATTCATTACAGAGTGCTTTTTCAACAATTTTCAAGAGTAGCAAATTAGGAGTAAAGAAAACTACTTATACCTCACATTTAAATAATCTACACGCTTAGGTACTTTGATGTCGTGCAAAAGACGTAATCGAAACCCTCCTAATTTTTAGAATCGATTCAAAATCCAAATTAATAAAACACTGTGACTTATCAAATTCTCACAGAAAACCGCAAAACCGGCACCAAACACATGTGTGACGAAGTGACACATCTTTCTACAAAACACCAAGATACTCAATTACTCGTATATATATGAATGATGTTGATAATATACAGATAAATAAAAATTTCTCATGCGAATAGCTCGAAAATTATAATACCACGCGGGCAAAACCACGGGTAAGAGCTAGTTCATTTAAATAAAAACTTCAGCGTTAAATAGATTTATTTTAAAAAATATTGTCTTTTTAGGGTTCCGTACCTAAAAGGTAAAAACGGGACCATATAACTAAGACTCCGCTGTCCGTCTGTCTGTCACCAGACTGTATCTCATGAACCATGATAGCCAGGCAGCTGAAATTTTCACAGATGATGTATTTCTGTTGCCGCTATAACAACAAATACTAAAAACAGAATAAAATTAATATTTAAGGGGGCTCACATACAACAAACGTGATTTGTAGGAGTTTTTTGCTCGATACTAATAATGGCAGCATGGAGGAGGTCTTTGCCCAGACATCGGTGCCCTAAAAAAATATAAATATATTAAGTACCTGTACAGCTTAATGTACTTAAACTGATTATTTAAATACTTTTGTTAATGTTGTATGTTATTTTTTAAGGGAAATATAGGCTATTTTATTTTTTATTTTATTAATAACTAGCTTTTACCCGCGGCTTCGCCCGCGTTATATTTTGATTTTGGCTAATGTTTATGTCGGCTGCGAAACCTAACCTAAGCGACAAACATCAAAATACCTTAGAGGAATGCTTTTATTGGTTAAGTTACGGTTGGAGTGTATATAAAACCCCCCTGTGTATTCCCGCCTTGTCGTGGCGGGGGTGGTCTAAGGCAGCTGAAAAGGCGGCGCTCGAAGTCTCCCTCTTCTTTGGGTCTTTCCCCCAAGGCAGCTTAGAGGCCGGCACTCGTTGTTCAGCCGCTTTTAACTAAAGCAGCTGAGAGGATGGCCGGTAGGTTGCCTGCCTTATAAGGAGTGTTGCTTCTGAGGCGGGCTGCAGTGCCGCTCTTGCGACGCTGCAGCCGAGGATTAGGGGCTGCGGTGGGATGGAACTGGTTGTGTGGGTGCCGCCACCTACCCTACCTTCCGCTAGGCCGTCAACCTGTAGGCAGACGCAGTGGGGCTGCAGGGGAAGAGAAGTGTCGGTATCGCGATGGCCGTTCTTACTGCCCTCTGCAGTTGAAGAGGCAGGCGCTGGTCTACTATGACTGACCCGTTGCACTGGGACCAGGGCGTTGGAATGTTGTCCGACGCTCAGTGCTGGTTAGTCCCGAGTGGTGGATGACGATGTGTCTTGTGCTCCGAAACACTCCGTCATTATGGCGGGAGCGCAAGCTCCGTTATGGAGCCCGAGTCTGGGCTAGCACTGTTGAGTGCCGCAAAGGAGTGCGAAAAATGTTGGAACGTCCTAAACTTGAAATGACAGATTATTTCTGGCGCTTAGACGGCTGCTACCGCGGCCCGCTCGCTTAGTTTTTATCCTATCCTACGGGAACTGTTAAAGTTTTTGGGTTAAAAAGTGGCCTATGTCACTTTTCGTCTTTCAAACTATATTCATGCAATAAGCCAAGGCAATCCGTTGCTCCGTTGCTGAGAAAAAGTTATTGTCTTATCCTACGGAAACCGCAATTTTTTCGGAATGGAAAGTATCCTGTGTAACTTTCCGTCTTCCAAACTATGCCCATCCCAAAAATCAAGTCAATCCGTTGCTCCATTGCTGAGAAACAATTATTGTCATATCCCATGGGAATCACGAATTTTCTCAGTATAAAAAAGTATCCTATTATCACTTTCTGTCTTTTAAACCATAGGTATCCATACCAAAAATCAAGTCAATCTTTTGCTCCGTTGCTGCGTCAAAGAGGAACAAACCAACAAACTTTTATGATTTATAATATTAAAGTAGATATGATGATTCTGTACCATAAAGGTAGAATAAAGAAAAATGTTAAACCTCTAATGAAAATATTTTAATGTCAGACAAAATGACGGCCTGGTATTAAACGTCATAGTAACATGTGGCATGCAGAGGGAAAAAAACATTTTATCTAATTTTAATGTCAGTTGTCATTTTCAATCCATACTTTATTTTCTCTTCAAGGGGATATAAAGGTGGAAAAACAATTTGTCCCCATGCCATGCTACCTGTGATTTATAAAAGTCTGCAGACAATGTCACCTGTCATCTAATTACGTTTCGCTGTGACGTTTCATTAATCCATATTAGCGTCGTAAAGGAATTAATCACTTAGCGTCTTTCTGATAGTGGCGACAGTTTTGCTTTCGATAGTTTTTGTCCTGTCCTACATGAACTATGCAATTTTTTGCTTAACGTCTAACGCTTAGCATTTAAAATTCGACGCGCTTGGTTTTGCTCTTGAGTCTCAGCAGTTCTTTGCGCTGCGTGATGCTCGGCATATAAAAGTCACCGCGCTTGACTTTCTCCTTAAGTCTCAGCATCTCTCTGAGCTGCGTGACGCTCAGCATCTAAAATTCGACGCGCTTGGTTTTGCTCTTGAGTCTCAGCAGCTCTTTGAGATGCGTGGCGCTCGGCATCTATTGTCAAACGCGTTTAAGTGTGCTCTTCAGACTCTTGGCTTCTAGCAATTTTCTTTACGCGAGCTCCGCTAGAACTACGCGCTAGATTCGATTTGCGTTTTGTAGGCATACCTATTAGAATGAAAACTACGTAACTAAACTGAAAAAATACATGTAACCTTCTCTAAACAGGAAAAGATTGATTGACTTTGACATTTGCAACTTGAGGAGCCTTGAATGGGCATTATGGGCATAGAGAATGTAATTTGGAAAGTCAAGATGCGAATTACCATTTGTCATGGTAGAATATAAGTTTTTTCTTCTAAGATTCTAGCCAATGCGTTTTCATCCCCCCTTTTCAACCCTTTAAAACTATTTTTTCGAATCAAAAAGTAGCCTATGTCCTTTCTCAGGCTCTAGACTATCTGTGTACCAAATTTCATTCAAATCAGTTCAGTAGTTTTAGCGTGAAAGCGCGACAGACAGACAGACAGACAGACAGAGTTACTTTCGCATTTATAATATTAAGTATAAAAGTATATTAAGTAAGGATGGCACGAGGAATGGGGCTCCCATACGGTACGGGACCCTTCGTGCGCGAGTCCAACTCGCACTTGGCCGATTTTTTTTAATTGTGTGTTAAACTGATGACATTGAAAACCATTCACACATAACTATAAAGTTTGTTTACATTAACTTTCGTTTGTGTTGGTTTGCTTGTATCATATCACTCCGAAAATGGACCGTTTCTGGAAAATGTTTTTTTTTTTATTGAGTATCCATAATATAAAATTTTTATTGCGACTTATACAAAGACTAGCTACTGCGACAACTCTTTTCCCGGTCCGCTAACAAAATTGTATACGAAATTAACCCCCAGTATAAATTAAAGCCTATTGTTCCTAACTAGAGAATGATTTTGGTCGGATTTGAATACAGGGCCTTTGTTCTGGAATGCCTAATCTAGCACGTAATATTTACATTTGGACCGTGTTATGGCAAATGTTCCTACTCGGGAAATGCCAATAAGTATTTTCGAAGTTGTACGAGTACGGAACTGTCAAAATTGACTGTCTCAGTGGCTCAGTGGTTAGTGACTCTAACTTTTGGGTCAAAGAGGCGTGGGTTCGATCCCCACTGAGGGCAAGTATTTATGTAATGAACATATGTAGGTGTTTGCTCTGTGTCTGGGTGTTATTTAGTTACTATCTATATAAGTATGTATTTAAAAGTATGTATTAGTATATCAGTCTCTGGCATCCATATCACAAGCTTTGCTTAGTTTGGGGTCAAAGAACGTGTGAACGTTCAAATATTATTAAAAATATTTTGTATTACTAAAAATGAGCAAGTAGAAAAGACTGCACCCCTAGAATCTCTTCAGCCATCAGCCATACGACATCCACAAGTGGACGTAGGCTTCTCCTAAGGATCTCCATGAAGAACAGTTGGAAACGGGCTTACACTATCGAGTTTGACCATCAGGAGGGACCCGTTATATCCAGCGCGATCCTGCAGACTTATCCAAAATATTGATGACCTTATTGATAATGGTGAGTCGCAGTACACTTTTGTCGCAAAAGCCTTTTTCGCACCATCATTTGTCGAGCTCACCTAGTGGGTAGACGACCTACGCTGCGCTTACGTACCAGACGTGGTCTCCAGTCGAGAACTTTTCGACCCCATCGATCATTAACCCTCCGTGCTATATGCCCTGCACACTGCCATTTCAACTTGTTAATCTGCTGGGCTGTGTCGGTAACTTTGGTTCTTCTACTCATTCTTGACTTCTGTTTCACACTCGGAAACTGACTAAGAGTAATGAAGTTGTAGCGAGAGGTCAAAGCAAGCAAGCAAAGCAAGTAGACTGTAACCTAAGGATCGTAAAAATATTATACTTACCATGTTGTCCAATTTATCAAATTCATGCATTGTTTCTTCGAGGGGATGAATTGGTGGAAAGACAGTTTGTCTATTTAGTATCGTGGACTATGAATGATGATTATTTGGATCAACGAAAGTCAACATTTTTACCCACGACAGAACGGAGACGAGGATGTTTGTGCAAACCATTGTTGCCGTTTTTCTCTAAAACTGCTTAACCGATTTTTATATTGGCATCACACAGTTTGGTATAACACGGTCCTGTTATAACGACATCAGTGGACTGAGCGAAATAACAAATAATCAGCACGGATGTGTACTTTTAGATGCGTATAATCTTATTAAAAATCAAGTGATAGATATTATGTTTTCTTACACATTTTGCACTAATGTGACACATTTAGACTCGGTTTCTACCGTGTACCATTTTATCATACAAAACCTCCATGAAATAGTAGTTTATGCAACTGTCATATAATGAAGGGTAATAAAACACGAGTGTGAGTTTATGAAACGAGCGCAGCGAGTTTCATTATAGTAACGAGTGTTTTAATACCCGTGTCGCCATTAAAATCTAACCAATGAGAGCGCAGCTGCGCGCGCAGGGCCAATCAGGAGCGAGCGCGCGATGTTATAATGAGATTTTACGATATCGATGTGGATATTATAACATCATGTGAAATTGCTTAAATTGAGTGTTTTGTTGTCTGCGCTATAACAGTAGTCATTATAAGTCAAGTATTGGAAACATAAGTAGAATGTTACAACATTAGTGTAGATAAAAATAATTAATTGATAGTGAAAACCGCATAAAAATCCGTTGCGAATTTAAGTACTTAGTTGAAAACATTTTTAAGGGTACAGACGGCGGGACACACTTTTTTATACTTACTATATAGATATAGGAAAAGTTGAATGACTCTGTATATACACATATATGTATATATTTACAGAGTCATTCGCTTTTCCACTTTTTGGTGTAATAAACCGAAACGGGATGATTTAAACCATTGTAATCAACAACCATCGACTTGGTCTAATTTTTTTTATGTGAACAACTTATACCTACTATGAAGCCAAACCGAAATTCCACTAAAATCAGCTGTCACGATCAAAATTGATACTCGAGATAATAAAACGGAACGAAAAAAAACGAACAGCTGATTTTTTTCTCGATTTTTGGTTTAGTCACATAGCAAAACTTGTTGTGATGGTATAAATCACCCTAAGCACCCCTGTGTACACGCGATCACATTGAGTCATATTCTAAATAAAATTGACCCTTCCCCACTTCCCAATTTTCACCTCCCGATTTCACCCTTTGCGTATGGAATCCTAAAAGCCGGGTCACACAGAAGCGGGAGGCGCGAGAAAGTCCGATAGCGATCTAGTAAGTACAAAGGATCGCGCCCGCTTTTGATGTGTCAGGTTGCATACAAATTCGAATATTACAAAAAATTCCCGTCCCAGATCGCGATCGCTCCCGCCTCTGTGTGACGAGAGCTTTAAAGTACAAGCTATCATGGTATCCAAATTCAAGAATAACTTAACGCGCAAAATCATATCAACAATCGTCCATAAACAAACACACTAAAATAACAATTAAAACATGAATTAAACTCAGAAAGCCAAACTATCATTACTATAAATAGTTTAAACATTCCTCAAAATGCCTTTCAACGTCACATACAAGTTCATCAAACGCGAATATAAACAAAGGTAATAAACGCTCATAGGGTTGTCCCTTTCGCAAACATTCGTTCAGGGCTGCCCCTTTATAATAAACCTTTAACCTCGAGCCACGAAATGTCACTGCAGGGAAAGCCAAAGGGTTAATATACCCTTGATAAAGCATCTGGGAAATACGCAGATATGTTATTTTGAAAGGCGTGGCGTGGTTCAAACCCCGGTCATGTATCAATTTTATTAATCAGAGGTTTTAGAGCGGCAACAGCTCTGACACCAAAGCTAACCAGCTAGCCTATAGGAACTTACTTACCAATATTTATTAAGAGTTTAAGTACAGATTACAACAACACACACATACAACTTTTCGTTGAAAGAAAGCATCATGAATTCATCAACTAATGATTCAATAGCAACATGATAGAAACTGCATACCTAATTATGTATGTATCAAACCCGCTTTAATGGTCATATCGCAGTGGCCAGACCTAGATAGGTATTTAGCAGTTCACTATAAAAAAGCCGGTACAGTCCCCAGTGAGAAGCGACCACAACAACATTCTGTACTCAGAGCTTTTTACTATATTTTAGGTACTGATTCAGACTTTTAATATTCCATTGCATGACGTAGAGGAAGACTGACTGACTTCCCACGAAGGGTGATTTGGCCATGTCTACCACGCTGGCCCAGTGCGGATTAATGGATTCACATTGGTACACCATACAATTCCTTCTACGGACGTGTGCACTTATGCAGGTTGCCTCACGAATCTCGATGTTGTCCTTCACTGAAAAGCCAGTGGTGTTAAATTTCGTACATAAATTACAAATAACTCACTGGTACGGGATCGGGATTTGAACCCACGACCTTACGATTGTAAGGCGAGTGTCATTACCACTAAACCACCACGGCTACGGCACGGGTAGAGTCTTTTACGCGATCACAAACTTCTGCTTACGCTTTTGGATGGGATAAAAATAGAAACACATAAAAATCATGGTGTGGCTACTCTCTCTATGTTATTTAGTATATCTGTGATAATATTTAATTTTTTGAAATCTCTCCTGAAAACTTTGCATCAGTTACCAAAATACGCGCAGCGGCCCGTGTGCGCTTGTATGCGTGAACAGGTAGTTCGGGACGAGTTCTTGTCGCTGTTTGTTTACATAGTAAATATCGGTGCGCCCGCGCATCGTTTAGCGATACCTACCCGCTTTCTATAAGTACATAAAATAAAAAGTCGTACTTTTTCTAATTTGTAGCAATGCTAACATTTCATTTCATCATATGTATGCTCGACTAAAGTCTACGTTTAAAGTTAATAAACGATTATTATTGAATTTAAATTAATTCCGCACATCATAACATAATGTTCCAGGTAGAAGTTTTGAATAAGCTTACGTGCTTGAAAAACAAAAATTAAAATCCATTGTTTTTGTACCGCTAGGATATATGTACACTGGCGCTTGTACCTATTTGTAAAAAATATTTGTTAAATAAAGTTATTTTGAAATTGAAATTGAATTGAGTTACCAAAAAAATGTGATTTTCTGTAAGAAAGGTTTTCGTATATTTCTTAGTAATCAACGCCTGATACAAATATCACTGCAACACGTAGTGACGAAAAACTCAAGACAGTAAAGTACTTACAGCAGGATTCAAATTGTGCTACGTATTTTTTGTCCAGAAGTTAATCTATTAATCCTACAATTTATCTTATTTACAAGATGGGGAATAGAGAAAAAAAAAACTTATGCACACATTCTACATCTTGTATGAATTAGCCAATTTGAAAATATATACAGATGGTATGAACCTCTGGCAAAATCAGAGATAAATCTTGTTAACGTATCTTTTCATATTTTTTATCGTAGAGTCCCACAAACCTTCCTGACAGCTATAAAGATGTTGGTCTCGCAAAGAAAATATAGGGACGAAACAATATTCTACCTGATAGACTTGATAGAAAACGCTTTCAGGCAACATATTAGCGGAAAAGTGCTTCCAAAACATAACTCTGTACAAAAATATATCCGAGTATTAGCGAAAAGAAAAATTAAATAAGTACATATTTTCAGCTCAGACCAAATAAAAAATCTAGACAGAATGTTGTGAGAAAACAAGTGAAGCCGGCAAAACGCCTACTACGCCTTGCCGTGTACAGACACAATTAGGTACACACCAGACACGCACAAAGAAACTACGCCTTGGCTCGTCAGTCGCACTATGGCGGCGCAACACCGACGCTCTCACCACATTTATAAAAAACCGGCCTCACTAGTATGTTCACGACGTTGATATTATTTTTTTTATTTGGTCTGAGATTTTCAGCAGCTGACTACTACCTTTGCCTTTATTCTTACTAACGCCAGGTACAAAACTACTTCTAAAGAAAATTTATTAGGTTTACCTATCATTTCTACACATTTACATCCGTTCCTATTAGTTCCGACCAATTTCTGTGATCTCAGACATCCAGAGAAGAATTTCCCCTCTAACAATAATAATGTCCCGTCTAGTTTTTTTTCGTCATTGACCAGAGGCAAGTCAGGGGTCCACACTGATGCAATTCGGGTTTACGAGGGTCACCGGCCACGTTTGAGATTTGGACGGCATGATTATTAAACTTAGGTATTTGGAGATTGCCGTGGCTAGTACCTACGACCGCCTGCTCGCAAAATGATGTAATTGCTATAAAATGGATGTTAAGTTAGCCTGTACAGGTTCAAAGTAGGCACTTCCTCCGTAAGGGTAGTAAGACTTTACATGCAGGTGATGCTTTGCGAAGTCTAGGGACATTTAGAGCATAATCTAATATTCAATACTTATAATATCGTTACAACTACCTTATCCTACCAATTGTGGAGTCGTGGGTTCAAATCCCGGTCCCGTACCAACGAGTTCTTAGGAACGTACGGAATTTCAGATCATTAGCTTTTCGGTGAAGGAAAACATCGTGAGGCAACCTAAAATATTGTAATGTTTGAAGAAATTCGACGACGTTCATACAAAAATCTTAGTAGTCCGTAACCAGAACTCAGCTAAGCGGGACCCAAATTCCGATTGTCATTCGAAAGTAGGCTTATGTTCAGCTGTACTTACATAAATATCCGCACCGGTCTTTGAACAGTCTACTGCTGAACCTATGTTCAGCATGCCCATTGCCTACCCTACGAAGAGCGTTTGAGCTATATTCAATTCACCGCTGGACCAGTGCGAATTTCTTCTACGGACATATATCTACGAAGATTTTCTCATAATTTTTGCAAATTAACCATGACAGTAGATAATTTAATCAATAGAACATAACAATTATAATAATCAACTCATTACGCAAATAGTTACTTTCACATGATTGGTTATCACTGATCATAATCTGATCATAATTGAGATATTGAATCAACACCTAATTGTTCAGATGCTCTTAAGCCTTAATTATATTAAGCAAACATTCTAGATGTGATAATAGCTTAAGCAGGATTATTCAGGAAAGGTATACTAAGCCAACAACAATGTTTATGGTCAACTAGTCGAAATGTACCCCTTTCACTGTGGGCCTAACCCGGAATTCGATTTAAAATACCTAGTTATATTTCGCAAAAATTTACATAACCCACTTTCATCGTGTACAAAATTCTAATAGTTCGCTCGAATTGATGTATATAATCAATACATTATTGATATTTTTTCAAAAAATAAATAAACGGGGCCACCTTGGGAGTTCTTGCACTAAACATTTTTTTTGATTCGGTTCAACAGTTGGAGAAAGTATCGATGAACATACACAAAAAAATACATACAGACGAACATGGAACCTCTTCCTTTTCGGAAGTCGGTTTAAAATAAGCTCTTTCATATACAGAATCATAGGTATTAAACTCAAAACCTTTTAAGGGCGGGTCCAGTACATCTAGACAAACAACATTTTCACTACGACTTTGGAAAATTCGCATAAAAAAATTCGCTTCTCCGTACATTTTGCCGCGCGTTGACGAACTTTTTGTATGAAAAAGCTTATTTTTTCCGAGTTGATCCCATAGCAAAAGTTATTTATAATGATGTTGAGAACCATTTCCTTTCGTCTTAGTTGACCCTTTCTGAATAAGCCTTGAATAAATTTATGTAGACATGACAACAACACTATAAGGTTTCAATTATTTTTAAAAATAATTGCAGAGGACGAATCATACAAGTAGGCGGATGTGAAGTTAGGTACAAGCTGCGCCTGCCCTGATGCCGGGGCACTAACATACGGCATCGGTATCCCCTGCCTGTTGTAAGAGCCTACTAAGAGGGGACTACGTGGGTGGTCAAAGGTGGCCCTGGTCATCCACACAAACGGGCCCGAGGAGGACGAATGCGCGTGTGGCAACGCTGTCGTGGAGGATTGCACTAGCCTGGTCCTAGTACCAGGCGAGTAGTCACTTAAAGTGCTGGGAGCACGATGCGTTCCTTTTGGAGATCCCGGAGCTCCCAAGAGAGCACAAAGGTTGGCCACCGAGGCCATTTTAGTGGGTACAATCCTGGGTGCAGATTTCTAAGATTTCACTCGTAAAAAAAAGCTGCAAGCTGTGCATATCCAATCCTAGCTGAAGCTCACATAAACCTGCTGCGCGTTGATTAGGTTTCGCGCAGATTGTAGCAGACTTCACATCCGCCGACTTGTGTGACTCGGCCTATGTTCCAGTTTCTAGTCCTTATTATATTGCTATCGCACCCCAGGTACAGGGTTCGATTCCCGATGGTGCAGATTGATATTACCAATAATAATGTAATCTTGTTGTATTTGTATTTTATTACAAATTCAGAGGCAAAATTTTTTATTGATTAGTTTTTCTCATCAAAATTAATTTTTCACTCGAACTTATAAAAAGGCCATTTTACTCCATCTACTGGTGAGTAGCAACACTATTGCCAAGCGTTAGAGAAAATAGGACGCGGACGCTGTGTAGGAATAGAAAAGGAAGCACAGTGTTTGCCTAGAAGTACTGGCTAAAACTTACAGAGGGTGCTATTATAAATTGAGATAATAAAAATAACAACATTTAAAAATATAGGTATTTATTTACAAAAATATAAAATACGTTTTTTAGCTTAGTTAACTTATTTTTCTATCCAAATGTATTTAACTTACCAAAATAAAATAATAGTCTCATTCATAATAATGCAGTAGTTACTGTTGGTATCTACTTATTACCTATTGTATTTATTAATCATAGGTACCTACATAATAACAATGTATTAAAGAATCAAATCAGCGAAAAATAAATGTATTCATGTAGATTTATAAGCGATAATTATTTCGTTGTAAATCCTAAAATTTTACATTATAAAATTATAAAAATATCTATCACAATATAAATTCAGTAGGTTCCCCTCAATTTCGAAATATCGAGGATAACATTCTGAAAATATAAATATTTGTTCGCATAATATTTTTAAGATACCATTCTTTTACATAATATCCCTGTACTTACATAAATCATAGCTTAAAATAATGAGATTTATTTGCTTACAAAAAGTTTAAAAGCTTTAAAAGTAATGCATAGCAGGCGAATTAAGACTTTCCTCCTTTTATAAGGATATTTTATGAAAATCCAGCCTTAACACCTCAATTCTAAAAAAAAACTACTTACGTTGAAATCGTGAAAATAACACGTTATTATGACATTAATTTACAGTCGCAATTTATTGTATATTCGTAATTTCTGAACTGGTTTGAAAAAAAAAAGTTTGTAACAATAATTTAAAGATTAGTTCAGCATTTTGTTTAGCTAAAAAATTAATTAAACATAGTTATACTTAGTTGTGCCATTAAGAATACGCATTTTGGATGTTCCATTAGTTGTGCGAAAGCAGTCGGTCCACGAGGAACTTCTCTTCTATCCATCCATCATCCGTAAAAGGTCCACTGTTCGTTAAAGGGCCCCTTGGATTTCCAATAAGCGGTATTCTTGTATTACAACGGCTTGTATTTAACGGCTTTGGTCATTCTGATACTGATAACAGTCATATTCGTTACCAGAAATAATATAAAATAACCAAAAACTCATCACAATGACATATATATATGTAGACTGGTATGGATGTAAATTGATCTACATTTTTAATTTAAAAGTGCGTCAAAACATGAAGGAATTACATAAACGTTGATCGATGCTTAGTTCAATGTAAAGATTATCGAGTTGTTATTTTTTGCTATTTTAGAGTAACCTTCACACGGTAAAGGCTAATAATTATGATGAGAAATAAATAGGCGAATAACCAAATTATGCGAAAGTGTTTTCCTACACAAACCTATAGAAAATACCTTTATGATTCCTTAAATGTTTCATACGTTCTTTGACGCATTAGCAAACCTTTGCGTTGTCGCTTTTGTGTCAAAGCTTTTTAAAAACTTCTCTACCGAATCACCTACATTTTGGACAATACTCATACCCAATTTCACTTTAAATTCCAGCATTCTCTTCAAAAACGAAAAAATGCTGTTGGTCTCGTGCAATGGTGGATATGTCACCATTTCAAAATTTGTAGTAGGTATGGTTGTCGTTGGATCTTTTGGCTCCAAAACCGGTGATGGAGATGGTAGCATTGTCGATGTGGTCTCAGATTTTAGCTCGGTAGTGGTTTCAGTCATCATATTTCTATACGTTGTGGTCTCCGGTTTTGCCGTCGCTTCCTTGACGATAGGGCTAGATGTAGCGTCCGGAGATGAAAAAACTTCGTAAACTTTGAACGATTTAGTTGTTGCATCTGCACCATATGTTTCTGTAGTAACAGTTTTTCTTTCATCGTTGACGGGGCCTGTAGATACGCTTTCAACGATTTCATTTTTGGATGTAGTTGGTTCTTCATGTTTTGTCGTGTCAGCGGGTGAAGCATACACGGTAAATACGTCTTCTGATTTTGAAGGAGTGGGTATGTCAGGAATAGTCACGGCTTCAGTCATAGGTGCCAGTTTCCTCAACGGCACAACGAAAGAATCATCTATTTCGTTACTAATAAAAATGTCTTTGTTTTCTTTTTCATTTCTTAATATTTCTTCAAGTGAACTTGAAATACTGCGCTTCTTCAAAGTGCTGCGTTTTCTTCTGTTAAGTTTTCTAGGCCCGTGTTCAGGCACAACAGCGGGCGTTGCACTTTCAGCTAATTCTTTCGGTACGTTTCCTACAACGAACTTACTTCCATCCACTTCATTGCTTGCACTTGACGTTTCTTCGTATCTGTCTTCTGATTCCTGAGCGTCATTATTTGATCCAAGATACAGGGAAGTTGGGGCATAAGTAACTGGAGCACTTGTTGTTTGTTCGTTATAAAATTGGCCTTCAAATGGATAGACTGGTTTAAAATCTGACTCTGGTGATGGTTTGATACCGTATACTACAGAATTTGAAGCGTCACTTCCATAAGATGAGAGACCAGGAGATGATGGGGCTGTATGAGGGGCAGCATAGATAGGCTCTACTGCTGGATATGGTGCATATGACGTAGGCAATTTATCAAAATTAAATTTGCCTTCTGTCGTGTAGGCGTGTCTAGTTTCGTAATGTGTATTATAATTTACAGGGTTTGGATATACAGCTCCATGAGCTATACCGGTCTTTTGCTGAGGATAGCGGGTATTATAACCTGGATCATATTTAGTAGCAACGTGGCGGTATCTTAAATCCTGGTCCTTTTTCACTGGGTACCTGTTGATGTAGGCCGTTTGCCCAGCGTAAGGGTTGAGTTTGTTTTTAGCATGAGTGGGCATTCCAGCTAACACTGTTCCAAGCATCTCTTCTTCTGCTTGACCATTTCCATCATTAGCATAATCTTCTGCGTTGTTTTTGTATATGTCATCCTTCTTGTCTACTTCGAAAGTTCTCCTGACCGGGGTTGAAAATGGATAGAAAAAGTAACTTGCGATTCCTACTAAACTTGCAAGTCCTAAAACTCCTACGCCAACGGAAGGCATAACTTCTCTCGAAAAATAGTTATAAAGCTGCGTAGCTGCACCTTGTACTGCTTGAGGCTTTTTACTGGGTTTGGCAGATTTCGTTTTGTTTGTTTTAATTTCAGATATGCTTGTTTCTTCTGAGGGCTTAGGTTTGGTAGTCTTGCGCTTTTTGGTCTTATTTTTCTTTTTTGTTGAGCTACGTTTTGGTTTCTTTGTTGTCACAGGTGGTGTGCTAACTTCTAATTCAATTTCTTGTTCTTTTGCTTCCGTAGGAAGCAAAGCAGAGTCAATGTAGACAGCTTCTTCTGTAGTTGTACTAATTTTTTGTTTATTCTTATTCTTTTTCTTGGTTTTTGTGGCCGCATTGGTACTTGCCTTAGCCGGAGCTTTTGTTACCTCAGCTTTTGTGGTTGCTTCAGTTGACGATACAGTAGTGATCACTTCTTTTACAGGTTTTTGTGTAGATTGGTTTTTATTTTTTGACACGCTGGAAGAATCTTTCAATTTATTGTCATTGGTTGTTGACTCTCCAGTTGTAACTGGGCGTTTATTTGGAGCTTTATTATCTTTATTATTTTGTGGTTTTTTGTTCTTATTTTTCGGTGGTGTTGGTTTTGGCTTCTTAGTATTCTCAGTTTTCGAAGATTCAGTTGAAACAGAAGCGTTTTCTTTATTAACGGGACTACTTACTAGTACCCAAGTTGAAATACCTTCATTCGAGGTTGTCGACTCATTATCGGATACATTATTTTCAGTTTCCAATTCTTCCATCGTAACCGGCACTGCTTCTCCAGCGTGTGCATTTTCTATTGGCTCTTCTCCATCTTCATTCCTTGTTTTAATTTTGTGTTTTACTTGATTCTTTACTTTTGGCGGTATTCTTGTGTCGACGACAACAGTATTATCAGATGTAACATTTGGTTTTTCAAGCAATTGGTTAGCAACCATTTTAATGGATTCTCGGATGGGTACTTTGTTTTTGACATTTCTTGAAGATTCAAGTGTAGTGGTAGAGGATGGGACTTCTTGAACGACATCTTCTGAAGTTTTCGTTTCTTCTGTAGTTTTAATTATTGTACTCGATACACTGAAACAGAGAAAAATATTTCATTTACTTTGATATATT
The DNA here is from genome assembly GCA_964007245.1 of Hypomecis atomaria. Lineage (NCBI taxonomy): Eukaryota > Metazoa > Arthropoda > Insecta > Lepidoptera > Geometridae > Hypomecis > Hypomecis atomaria. Next base: position 2,744,331 of record OZ023296.1, on the reverse strand, counting down.
TACGGGTCTTTAAAAATGTGGTACTCGTATGCATAGATACATTTGAGTTTACTATAGTAATATTTAGACATCTTAGAGATTTACTCATATGTTAGGTTTTTTTTACTAAGCATACCTTCCTTTTTACAATAATTTTATAATGTGACTTTTATGAGTAATAAAAAAAACTACAGAAATAGTACAGTGACGTAATATTTTATTCGATTAGTAGTTGTTCTTTTTACAAAATTAAACAATACATTTTTTTAGTAATATTTTGGATAAAGTTTAGAAAATCTCTATGTTATTATCGTTTTGGACGTTTTATAAAAACTAAAATATACATTCGTTATAATAACACATTATGAAATACATTTATTGCAAAACGTAATAAATATGTACTACATTACTAAATGTAATTATTATAAACCGTAGGATGTTATAACATAATTACTTATGTACCTATTATAATTTCAATAAAAGTTACAAAAAGCACTTCAACTGAAATGGCGAAAAAAATCACTTCATAATGAAAGTTGAATTAATAATTTTCCTTTTTCTAGGAACTTGGCTGAAAATCTGCTGTATCTATTTACAACTAGCGACCCGCCCCAGCTTTGCACAGGTGTATTATAAAAATAAACCTTCCTCTTGAATCACTATATCTACTAAACTAGTAGTCCGCCCGGACTTGGACCTCGCGCTATTCCTATTTTATATCATAAACTAGACGACCCGCCCCGGCTTCGCACAGGTGTATTATACATATAAACCTTTCTCTTGAATCACTCTATCCATTAAAAAAAACCGCATCAAAATCCGTTGCGTAGTTTTAAAGATTTAAGCATACAGACAAACAAACAGACAAAAATAGCGACTTTATTTTATATTATGTAAGGATACTGTGATTTCAAAATAATAATAATAATAATAATATTGGTATGAAAGTTAGGCGACTTCTATTTAGGGATTCGTGTATTATTTCTTTAAAACTAGACAGCGGGAAGCGACTTTGTTTTATACTATGTAGTGATTCAGTCTAGAAACACCAATTTTCAAATTTTTTAGTAGTTATAATTTAATTTCGAACATTAGTCAAATAGTTTCATGATTAAAATATTTATGGATAAAAATATTGTATCAATAACTAAGTAGTGGTTCTAAGAAACAAAAGACCTCGCGCGGCAAATCTTTAACTGAATCTTCACAGGCCTATATCTCGACTCGCTCTTGACCAATTTGGTTCATACTTGCAAATTTTGTTAGGGTTGAGATCTGAGCTGCACGACCTTATCTACTATCCCCTTATCACTACAGGACAAGTAGAAATTCGCCTCACTACCACCCCTACACTGTCGATTTTACTTCAAACTCAAATCATTTATTGCAACATATGAAATTTACATGCGGTTCTTAATTAACATGTTTTGTACAGTTATACATTTGACCCTGATAAGGGTATGACAATTTTATTATTTTGCATTGTATTGGAACGATTTATTATGTTTTCTAGATTATCGTTAAAAATTCGTCTAATGTGTAATAACATTTGGATTATAGAATAATTTTTAGTTGTTTTATAAAACAGTTTTCCTTTTCGATATCTTTTAGATTATTTGTCAGTTAACTAAATATTTTTATAGCCATAGTATGCGGGCTGGAACTATGTATTGCTAAGTTGGACTTTGATCCTTTATTAATTTTGAGCGACTAATCAGACGCTTTGTTAAAATAGTCAGGGTGCTTTTTTCAAGTTTTATTAAACCAGGGACATCATTTCAAGTTTTATAAAATATGGTTTTCATATGTGAAATTATTTTTGGTAATGTCGGGAGTAACTTCGATACGTACGAAGCGGTTTGACTCAACATTTCTGATTCGTACCGCCAGGGAATGGAACAGTCTTCCTGCTTTCCTGTTTCCTAAGAGTAATACAATCATTAGGTCCAATTATGAAGGCACTATCGTAGTTATATTAGCAATTTAGACCATTTCTGTTTCTTTTTCACTTTAGGCATTCGATAGAGAGAACACTTTACGTTGCTATAAAATTTACGATGGTGCCTTCATAATTGTAATATTATCAGCTTATCAATAAATATCACAAGTAAATTTAGTACGAATGTAAATATTTTTCTTTATTTTAGTACAAACTGTTGGTGTATAAAGTGAGCCATCTGAGTAGAATGTTAAGGTGGGCATACACGATGCGATGATTTGATCAAATTTTCGCTTCATGCCAACTGGGAGCTCATTCAGTCAATTCAAAGGTAGGAATTGGTAGTTAACGATTTGTACTACTACCTGAAACTGGGCGCACAGATCGCATCAATTCATCAGATCAGTTCAGTGGAGGCCAAATATAGGTAGTTAACTATAGCTGGTTAGTAGTTATTGAGGACCTTTGAATTAATTGAATGAGCTCCCAGTTGGAATGAAGCGAAAATTTGATCAAATCATCGCATCGTGTATGCCCACCTTTAATAGTTCAAATGTCTATATTACTAGAATACCAATAGTCATTAGAGCCTTGTTTGCATTATTTGTGTCCAAAATTATAATTATATTACTAGCTTTTGCCAGCGGCTTCGCCTGCGTGATATTTTGACTTATGTCAAAGAATATATCTTATGTGCTGCCCCGTAAGATTTTTAATATTCCGGGAAAAAAGTCAAAGCCAAAGTTAAAGTCAAAATATTTATTTTGCGGAGACATGGGTAACATGTAGGTGTTAAATAAGACACATAATCATGTGCACCATGCTCTAGCATCAGGGCAAAAAGTAGCCTATCTCATTTTCCGACCTTAGAATTAAACGGGGTTCAAACATTTTTGTATGGAAGCTGGCTTGGCTTATGCACCCGCCGCTATTATGTTTTATTTTTAAGTTTCCGCGCACAATGAAAGTACGAGTATTATTATGGGTAGGGTACGTAAAGTTCTTGTACCTACAGCGATTTTTACATTTAAATATCTAGAGAACGTGACATGTAGGGTACCGTAGTACGAAACAATTTTATTATTGTGTGTATAAGTGTCCCCCTACTCATACTCGTATCATCACTATCATCGTGCGCTGAAACTTTCAAAAAAAATCGTAATGGCGGCAGGTGTTCGAACCCCTTTAAATGTTATTTTACTAATTTTCAATATTATTTTATTTTTGACTGTACATTTATTACGTTACTTTTAACGACCATTGCTGAAATGTCGAATGATTAATGTTGTTTTTATGGGTAATCGCCTGAAAAAAAAATTTTGATTTTTTTGTCGTTTTTTGAACCATTTTCATATCAAAAATCAAGTCAATCCGTTGCTTTGTTGCTGCGTGAAAGAGTAACATTTAATTTATTTCTCAACTCAGAAACAATTCTGTATTAAATAAGAAATAACAATAAACACACCTTCGAATTTATAGTATTAGTAAGAATTATAACCATGTTAATTAGGTTAAGACAGCTTTGCGTTTAAATGTTATTATTTAAGAAATACAATTATACCTATAACTATGTACTAACTCATATTTGATATTTAATAAACCATTTACCACACTTTTCTAGTAATACTGATTTCGTAAACAATAAGGACAAATAATAATAATGCAAATTATTTCACTGTGCTTTGGCACAAATCACCCAAAATTGAGATTATACATTGGCATTAACAAATTATTATTTTTAATCTAACGGTGCACCTATTTAGTTTTGAAAATTCTTTATTAAACAAATATTTACAATTTTTTACGCTATTTCACACGAATTGACCATATTTCTCTTTTCTTTCTTTTATTTTTTCTTACGTTGTCAGAGACAGCAGTTTTATTTAGAAAATTTTCTTTTATTGTTTTAGTTATACTTATTATCCAGTTTTTCATTTTTTGTACTAATGGTGGATTTTCTATAGGATTTTCACTTTCCTCATTGCTGCTTCTTGATAATGGTTTCCAGTTTCTGTTATCAGGAAACGAATGCAAATGCCAAGTTTTGATGGTATCATCCCAATGCCAGTACGGTCTATAGATGTGAATAACTTTGGGAGCTTCTCTGCCAAGTGGCAAAAACCAAGGCGTAAATAAAGCAGCCAATCCTGATCCGGCAAACAAGAAAGCTATTGGCGCTAAAAATAAAGGAAATAAGCCAATAGTGAAAGGGTTCACACTCGCCAACCAACCTAAAGCATCAATAACAGGACGAAAAAACTGCACTAAAGAAGAAAAGCTAAATATATCGTCATCGTCTTTATTTGGTCGACCAGGCTTACTTAGAGCTGATATGGGTGACGAAGGAGAAAATAAGCTACCGGGTTCAGCACTTTCACTCTGTACAGCATTCGCCGCATTATAGCTAGCTAGTTCAGTGCCTTCTACCGAAGCACTTTCCCCTTGTGCTTCAGTCTCAGTAGAACCAAAATAATCATTTCCGGCTAATTCTCCAGATTCAGAATCTTCTGATACTGGTATACCAAAAGCATTGGGAAATAAACTATCAGTGTCATCTTCCTCATCCGATTCTACGACTTGATTTTTATTGATCACATTAGTGTTTACAGCTATGTTTAAATCGGGACAAACCTCTTTAGCTTGACCTTGAAAAGTGTTGTTTAGAGTTAAATATATGGTTGGGCAGTCGTCGTTCGAACCGCTATACTCTTCCGGTCGTATGACTATTCTTTCTGTATAAGCTGACGCTGGTGGAAAAGTTGATACCTCATAATCACTGCCATAGTTAGGTAAATTATTATTATGATAGTTATAGTTTAACGGTCTAGTTACTTGAGCAGGTTTTTGGGTTGTTGGTTTCCTAGGTGGATTTGGAGTATGCCATGGTTTTGGATATCCAACATTTGTAATTTCTGGAGTAGGACTTGGACGTTTAGTGTACATGTATGTTGATTGCAATGGATATTTCTCTGCAACATGAACATTAGTAGAATAAACATGCATTTCTTGGGAATAGTCGTTTTGCGGTTTGTAAACTGCTGTAAAATAATTTGCAGGGTAACGCTTTTTCGCGACGGGCTCGTCTTTTGTGCTTTCTGTACTTGTGTATTCATTTACCCCATCTAAGCTATTAAAAGTCGGGTAATCACTTTCAACTGACGTAGTAGTTTCATAAGTAAAGTTTAAGTCTTCTAATTTAGTTTCGTCTTTCCATTTAGTCAAAACTTTTTTAATAGCGGGGTTTGGTCTGTTGATGTTCATTTGAGGAACTTTTATTTTATTAGTTACTTTAGGTGTTGGTCTTGGCCTTCGTATAGGATTCTTTTTGTTTTTATTAGACATGTCTCTAACAACTGTACTTTTGATTAAACGACTTGTTCTATTTGAGTGACTTAAATTATTTGGTAAGTTATAATAGAGAGATGGTCTTATTTTATTTGGACTACTATAATTTGTTATACTAATATTTGCAATAGAACTAATGACTATTGGTAATCTAGAGTTGCTATACCTTAATTTATAATTGTTTAATCTATACCTTATTGAGTTTTCTGTAGTTGTATCACTTTGAACACTACTAGTAGGTGTGTCTTGTGGACGCGAATGAACGAACGGACACGATATAACTACTAATAAAACTAAAGTCCATTTTAAACTAACACTTTTTCTTCTCGTCATCTTGAACACTTTTGATACCTGTAAACAAAGAAAAAAACATTAGTATGCATTAATCATTAATTTTCATATAAACGTAGAGAAGATAGAAAATCTAAAATAAAAAAATATTAGGGGACATCTTGCACACGATCTCTGACCCCAAATTAAGCAACGCTTGTGATACGAGTATGGCTGCCAGATACTAATATACTGCATATATATATTTTAAATACACAACAATATAGATAGTACCTAAATAACATTCAGACACAGAGCAAGCACCTATGTTCATCACACAAATGTTTGCCCTAGGTGGGGATCGAACCCACGCATCTTTGACCCAGAAGTCAGGGTCACTAACCACTGAAACACCGAGGCAGTCGAGGCAGAAGAGAGAAGAGATAAATTTTGTACAGAAGTTCATGTAAAATAATTTTGATATACATAACCCAAATGATACCTAAAAAACCGTTAAATAAAATGGTATCACATCACAAACAAAATATTATAAACAAACACACCTATTTACATAATATTTAGTTTTTTCTGTAAATAATATAAAAAATGCTCTAAGACTAACAAAAACATCAGAGAAAGATTTGAGTATCGAATAAATATATTTCGTAGTAGGTATCTCTTAAATATAAACCACAGTCACAGTATACAGAAATTTTAACCCAGCACAAATACTTCTACAAATATTCCAAACGCAGGAAATAATTATAAGGAATATGTATTTTTTAATCCTACAAATGAAGATCAATGAACTTAAAAATTTGTACATAACCACAAAATAATCTGCCAAAATATTTTATTATTATAAATGCATTGCTCGAAAAATTTTTACATATAAATCTGCGGTTTTGTGGTTTTGAATTAAAATCCTTTGTTTGATGTTCATTGATGAATCACACGATAAAATTCTCTACATTTTAATAAAAAATACTAACCTAGCTGATTTTGTCATTCAAAAATACGCGTTTGTAAACTTTTCAATCTATCTATATAACTCATCTATTGATACAATCGTTCCCAAGAAGTCGCCATCAATATTCAGTTCACGATTTACATTCATATCCGTATTATCGAATGCACTTTCGAAATCTCAACATTTCCAATAATCTTGAAGAAAGTTTTGCATACATCGATGACTTCATGGTCTTTCCTCTGGTTTTCCCCAGCCTTGCGGTCGATGTATAATCTTTAAGCGAAGTTCTCGAAGCAATGGAGGAAGGTCAACGACCGAGCGGCCGTGACCACCAACTGGTGTTGTGGTATTTTTTATTTATGTATGGCATTACTGACCCGCTTCCGAACAGGCTTTTTAGGTTTTTGGGTTCCGTTACAATGACGCCTTGAGGATGATTTGTGAGATTCATTATATCTTGGTGTTTTCGTGAGCTTTGTTGAAACTTTCTCTTTTATAGAGACAACATCCTTTGTCAATGCGTTTAGATTTTGTTCATTTTTTTAGGTTTATTGTGGAATTAACAATTACGACAAAGGTTGACGATAACTTAACTTAGTCTCATGAAATTTTCTTGAAGAAAATAATTTATCTTATTTGTAAGTGAAACTCTATTGCATGTGCGATTAAAAATTAGATCAATATTACAAAATAAACATTAGCGTTTTATATGAAATGGTAACTATTCTTGTATATAAATTGAGAATATTAATATAAATTGAAAATATAGATTACATACAATCATTACATTTTTACAGAACTTCAGTAGTAAATTTCGTATGAACATTATCATATGACGAAGTTTTCAGAACTCAAAATTTTGTTCAGCACCAAACTTTAATGGCCTAACATAAGACTTACGTATGTTAGCAATTTTCTGTCCACGTCATAATATAGTTGCATAAACAAAGTAACCAATAACGTGTAGGAGCTTCCATATAATTTCATTTTCATGCTGCTCGATTTTGATACGGAAACATTCTACAAATTGTTGCTAGATTCACATTCAGAGATGCCTTCCTCAATACAAGATGTTATTTGGAAAGACTTAGTAGGTACTAGTTATTTAACCAATTGCACGCGGTCAAATTTGAAATACACAAAACGAATTTCTTTCAAGATGTTATGTAGTTTTCGATTTCAGTGTTAAGGTTCCATAATAACAGGTCATAAAAGTATAATTCTTTTGTAAATTTGCCCAAAATACAGAACTACGTTTTAAATAAAAAATAAATAAATTACACATGTTTTTGTAGAAATCTCCTGTTCCATATAAAAAGTTACAACTTTCTACAAGATGTGTGACAGCTATTTTTTTTTATTACGGGGTTGGCCGTCAAAACAACATTACTGCTCATTATATGTACATAATTATCTGCTTTATTAATTAACCTATATAGATTTCGTAAAAAACTACTTCATGTTTTTTTATGTACGTTCATGAAAATCCATAGATCCTTCCTATTTTTTATAAAACCCGAAAGGGTATTTGTTGGTTTGTTCCCCTTTCACGCTGCAACGGAGCAACGGATTGACTTGACTTTTGGCATGGACATAGTTTAAAAGACATTCTATACTTACTAGTTAGTTTTTTGTCTATTTTTAAAACCACTAAATTAACCAGAACGCAGTTACATACTGGCCGAATTCCTCCGTCACACTACTGGTTTGAAAGTAGGTGAATGACTAGATGATGAGTGCTAATGAATACCTTTGGCAGGATTTGAAGTAAATATATTAATGATCCGTTATATTTACTGCTTTACACGTCAGGAGCTTCGTTACCGTTCCTTTGTTATTTATTCAGTTCCATTTACTGTTTTTGTGATTTGAACTTGGTGGAATTATAGGCTCGTTTAGTTTTGAATTTCAATCGCACGTGGAGATTATTATTTATCTTACTGCTGTTTATTTTTTGACGTCTTATAGATCTTATTGGAGATCATAAGTCATTTATTCGTAAAATGGCAATTGACACGTCAAATTAAATGTAGGTTTACATAATAAACATTAAATACAATGATGTAATAAATTTAGAATTACGAAAAAACATTCATAGAACTTCAATGACAATTGAAAATTAAATCAATTGAAGATCTTTAGGGGATGCCTATGTCCAGCAGTGGACGTCCTATGGCTGAAACGAACGAACGTCTTATAAATCGATGGACGCTAGCTGCACGCACGAAAAAAGTTACGTTCCGCCCGAGCCAAGCGTGTAAGCGAGAATGCGGAACAAGCGATAGAGAGGCACGATCGGCCTAAGCGTTCGGTTTAATTCAATTGTTGATTCAACAATTTTTAAGGGTTCCGTACCCTAAGGGTAAAAACGGGACCCTTTTACTAAGACTCCACTGTTCGTCCGTTTGTCCGTCTGTCTGTCACCAGGCTGAATCTCGTGAACCGTGATAACTAGGCAGCTGAAATTTTACATACGATGTAGGTATTTCTGTTGCCGCTATAACAACAAATACTAAAAACTGAATAAAATAAACATTTAAAGGGGGCTTCCATACAACAAACGTAATTTTTTTGCTCAATATTAATAAAGATATCGGGTAGACGCTTGAAATGGGGCAAAGGGTACGGATCCCTTCGTTTGCAAGTCCAACTCGTTATTATCGTTTACTCGTTTATTATCGTCCGTAAATCAACTTTACAGACAACCATTATTTTTTCATGAAATTATCTTATTTTCTAATATCAAGAACTTGCGATATGTCTTATGCACTGTTTAGTTATAGTTTTCTTTACTTCTTGAATTTGACTTTTTGACCGGCGAACCGCCGGAGGAGGTACTCAATTCGTCGCGTATATTTCTTTTTGTTTTTTTTTTTAATGAAAAACCACGCATAGCTTTTTACGTAGAGGTCCGATTTCAATAACCTTTCTTCATTAGAAAGAGTATACTTCGAAATTGGTCCCATTAACTTTTATCGAAATCGGCTGAGCCATTTTTGATAAATCAACAATAATGTGAAAAATGCTACATCTATCCGTGCGAAATATACGCGAATTCTGTACACGGGTGAAGTCGGTCATGCTATTTTTTGCAAAAAATAATTATCTATACTTCATTCATGTTGATACGGAGAAGATACGTAGAACACGGAAGGACATAGAGGACTGATGACCAAATGAGTCGAAAACTTCTAGAGTGGAGACCACGTCCCCGAAAGTGTAACGTAGGACGTCCTCCCACAACATGGACATTATGGATGACCTTATAAACACAACTGAAGTAATGACGACTAAACATACTATTATACCATTAAATTGTGAAGAAAAATTTAATTACAGGGAAAAATATAGTCAGTAATTGACTATTCATTTTTAACTAGGACTAGTTCTCCCGTTTCCCGGTAATGCAGGTGCTTATTATGTTTATGGTACATGACCGTAACACTCAACTACCTACTTAATTGCAACTTGGAAGAGCGTTGACTTGACACTGGGTCTAAGTGAAAAGATTTCAACGAGATATTATGTTTACTATAGTTTAGTCTTTCATTCAAAACCTAAAAGCTAACTAGCCCCTTGGTAGAGCAGTTTATTCGATTTGCATTAAGTGCAAATCGATTAAACTGCTCTACCACACGTCGTAATGTGATGTTTCTTTTTTATAGTATGTATGATATCTTTCCCTTGCCGCTACCCTAGCGCCATAGTAAAATCTACAGCTTTTTTTCATTTGCCAAGACCTTATGTACAAGTTGTAAAAAATCATTGAACTATATGCATAGTTTGACGCTCCACCAGGGCACAACCCAACCTAGGATTTTTTGTTTGGGATAGGCTACACCCAAATTTGTGTGACCTTTTTTTGTAAACACGGCTTTTTTTTACTGGCAACATTGGTGTCACAATAATAATTTGGTAGGTAAACTTGTGCATAAACTTTTTCATGATCAAAAGAACTATTTTCAACTACATTATTGCCAACTAGCCATGTCAGAGGCCTTCAGGCGGCTTATAAACTCTGACACTAGGGCTAACCACCCGGCCTATACGAACTTACTTAAACTACATTATTCAAGCGATGAAGCGACTGTCACTTAACTCAATTGTAAGTAACTCATCTTGAGTCGTACAGAATCTCAAAATGTATTACATTTGAACTTAGTTGAGTGACAAAGTGAGAATAATCAAGATTCATTTCAGAAGCAGTTATGTAGCTTTTGTGACAATACAATGAACTATGATAGTTTCGTCTTGATGATGATAGAGGAGGTGAACACATGGACAGCGGAATTCTTCGGGTAATACTCGTATTTACCAGAAACCCTTGTGAGTTTGAACTCATTGTATTTTGTTACTCATTGTACGTCGATGTATTTGACAAGATCAGACGAGATAAGTGTAAAACAGTTGAAAATTTGAAAATTTTCACTTACTTCGCTTCAGCCCAACACACGCCCTGCCGTGCGTCCGACGATTATTATGGTAATGATATAACTGACTTGCGCGTGCGCGTCGGTATTCGTTCCCATTTCTACCCGTGTTCTGGTTTTTGTTGGAACCTGCGAGTGGCTTTCCAACTCGATTGTCGGAAGTTGGAAGTTTTAAGGAAAACCCTATAATATAATTAAAATCAGTATTGGGAGAAAATGATTCGACAATTTTTTTGAACCATTGACATAGTTAAAAGAATAGTAATCAGAAATTACTTTGAGTAAAATCTTTACCAAGATAATTATCAGATTGCGATCTGTTATTATCAAATTAAAATTTAGTAATAAATCTAAAATTATGATCAAACATTACAAAATTAATACCTCCACTAAAGTATTCAAAGTAGGTTTTTCAGAAATGAAGAATATGTTAGTGACAACGTAAGAATGATTTAACGTAATCATATCTCACTCATTATAATGTCAATAATGGTGTTGTTGAAAGCCTTCCAACGACATAAGATAAATCCAGTTTACTCAAGGTACAAAAATTGTAAACGATCCTCCTAATCTTCCTTGAGCAACCCCAAATTATTTAATAAAAATGTGTTTATCACTGTATCACTGAGTTTTATAATCGTTACACGTTATTTATTGCTTGAGATAAAAACAAAACATTTCAAGAAAATTTACTCTCCTACAAAACACGTAATAACATACAACTTTGAAGTCTTGAGTAACGGTGTCAAAGGCTACACTTAAGTCAATAAATGTCATTTCATCTTTTCATTAGATAATCGAACTTTCAAATCACGCAAATTAACCGCAAAATGATGCAATGTAACCTAAATCATACATACTACAACACAATCGGTCCATAAGCAAGACATTAGACACCATAATAGACAGCTTCGTACACATGTCAATTTGCGTGCAATACCGTTGGTCCATCGCAAACGGAAACACTTTCCACTTTATGTCACTTTATGCTTGAAGTCATTCAATTTTTCTGGTGCCACTATCACACTTATACTGACAGACTTAAGGCATATAATTGAAAGTTAATAAAAGGACAATCTAGTGTTGTAACGTCACTTCTTGTATGATTTACAAAATTAATGCTTCGGTCAATATTTTTTTGTGTTGTCACGCACTGACAGACTACCTGAATTGCGTGCATTTTTCGGGCTAATTTATCATCGTTATCAAAAATTTTAAGTTTCCGCAATTTTTACTGAATGACGAAAGTTTCGATTTTAGCTTCCATTCTGTTATTGACCTTATAGGATTTACATTTTATGACACTTTATTTATCTAGAAAAAATCTTGTTTCTAGCAGCCTTTACATATTTTAATAAGATAACATCAGATATACAGGTTTCTTTGTGATCAAGAAATTTACCAGTATCTGATTGGCTTCTATACCTTCAATACAATATAGGTATTGAAGCTAAAGTAGCCATATTATCATCATCTAATGGAAAAACAAGTGAGGGAATCAATACAAACTTTCGTCTGAAGAAAAATTTGTAAGTAAAAGTGCAAAAGTGCATGAAAGTGTCATTCATTAGCGACTCGCTAAAAGAGGTCATCACTTTCAAATACCTAGGTATAAAATGAATACTCGACCTTAGTATGCATGACACAAAGCCAAAACAAATCCCATTAAAAAAAAACAATAATCTACTAATCGACATACAACTCTTTATTATGTTAAATATGTTTTATATGTTTTATCATGATATACATATTTATATCATGATAAAACATATAAAACTTTAATGCATGCTTCTAGATAAATATTCAAACAACTTTCACAAAGCATGAATCGATCGGCTTGATGAATCATTTTACAAAGAAACATTTTAAATTTATTTTAAATAATGAATGTTTTTCTAGATATTTAGATAAATAATAATATTAAGTAATAATATATACTATACGCAATTAAGTTTCATTGATGTTTGTCACGTTTCAGATTCTTTTCCAGTATCAAAAAAAACACCTGAGGGGTTAGTACAGGTTTAAACCTAAATTGAAACTACGATAGTTTCCGTATGTGTCCATACATTTTTGTACAGTGTCCCTAGCAGAAGCAAGGAAGGACTAACAAGAATATAATATGGAGCCATACCCAAACGCGCAACTTTAAGTAAACAAGCAAGTGCAAAACTAGTACAGGCTTGAGAAGGCTTTGTTAGTACTGGTAAATAATTTCAAACGTGACTTTGAACTACCACTAAAACTGCTGAAAAATCTATTGAACCCATCAAAACCGCAGATCATGCTAAAATTCGGTCGCGGCGTTTATCAGATGTAGAGCAAAAATTGCCCAAAGTGTATCATCTTCAAATCAGTCACGAAACATCAAACTCACCAATGAAGATTAATACAAATCTATGTCATGTTATTGTCTAGAACTATTAAAGTACCGTTGCAGTATATTCTGGTCGCAATTGGCACACTTGACCATAAGCGAAGGCGTTTTGTCAAGCAACCGAGTCACCTGTTGAAAGAACTAATGAGTATTTTATTGTTTTCAAAAATTTGGGGCGGGGTACGATAGTGAAATTTCATTTTTCTTGGTCAGCGGATATGTTTTTTGGAAATGTTTAGCTTTATTGTTTCATTGTTGCTAAATATTTTTAGTGAGACGAATTAAGAAATTGAACTCGATTTTATTTTCGTTTATAGTAAAGAGTCATTTAGCCTTTTTTATTTCTAGTTGTTGTTTTTGTTGCTGCCGTTTATTTCAATTATCATAATGATTGCTAATAGAGTTTTTGTTTGAAATATGTGACCTGTAACAAACCTCAGATGGTTTGATCGTCCACATCTGAGTAATTAGGCATAGGAAGAAGGCATTCTTGTAGGTCAGGAGTCTCTCACATTAGGATATAATTCTTTCTAATATTATCTAAAGAATCTTTCCATTCAAATGATTTACAAACAAGCAGGTAAATAAATACATTTTAAAAAAGCAACAGATCTTCAATCTAGGTATGTAAACTCTTTGCAAAACGCTTAGCATATAACTTCAGAATTTAAAATAAGAAAAAAAGAGAACAGAGAATTTGACGGGACTGACAGCAGGGACTTGGAGAAAAATAATAGAAAAATGTTGGAATATTTCATTTTTTAGAATATATTTAGTTTTGTTCCGCAAGATTCAGAGAAAAGAAAAACAGAGAAGAGTTTACTAACTAGGAGAATTTTGTTCCTGGTCTAAAAAGTGGAAGTTGGAAGAAAGTTGTTTTCGATCAAAGGACGACGATGTTCCTAGAGGATTTGGTTTCGTATAAACGTATCTCTTTTTTAAATAGATATGTCATAGTAGGTATAGAATTGTTCAGCAGATGATGTTCCTGCGAGTCGGTCAGATCAGTACTGCATTGGACTTTTGGATGATTTACTGTTGTATTAATGTACAAATGGATATCAGATGAAAAGAGGAGGTCTATCATAGGGAGATAGGCCTATATCCGCTTTACTGAAACGATGCGGTATGGAGGATTCTCACACGTACCTATTCTTTTATGAGTATGGACGAGTTGCTTACGACGCTACGCTGCACCACAGAAACAAGGCAATATTATCTACTTTGACCTGTAGCGGGATAATAAATACACATACATCTTCAGGTTCCTATGGCGGTCTTGCATAAGTTGACTTACGATGTTTCCTACTCTATAGAAGTATGTTACTGACGAAACTATCCTTCATTGAGCATTTACTCACGAGTAGAAGATAGAAGCTTCTAACACTCGCCCTTTATGATTTCTATGTATGAATTACAAATGTTTTAATTATTTGTCTTTTTCAGCTTCGACTATTTGTGAACATAAAATCTTAAGATATTATATTCTATGCGGATTGAGAATCTCCAGAAATTGAGAAATTTCCAGACATGACGTGCTTTACCTACTCGTACAATTTGCGAAGGACAGAATGTTCATAGATAAAATGTCATTTATTTATATTATGGGGATTGCAGAGTCGACTATTGCTATATATTATTATTGCTACATCTCATTATTTAAATACTAGCCCTAAGTGCTACTTGATCAATGCTGTATTTTCATTAGTGTGCAGAACTCTTGAAGCCAGATAGAGCTTGGGCCAGTGTTTCTCATTTCCGAAATGGAGGGATATCCCGTGTCCGTATAAGAGTGTAAATTCTGATCACTTTGAAATAAAGCTATTGATAGTTTATTGATTTTAATATTATTTTATAAGGCGAAGTCGATTCTCGAACCTTTATCTATAGTAATCTTGAAGCTTTTCTTGAGAACACTCTGGATTTCATGCAAGTTTTATGATTTTCCTGACTTTATGAAGTGATGTAGATAAGATGACTACTGACACACTCGCGACTCCTGGTTTTCTTTCCTGCTTTCTTTTTCCAGGATGGCGTTAGATTTACGAAAGCAGAGTAGAGTCATTTTCATGGTTTTCAGCTCTCTCGAGCGCCATGACTAAATAATCAGAGATAAACATAAAATAACATGAATCTCTGATACCTAAATAAAATTGAATAAATTTAAAATATTGAAATTAACTAACTGTCAGAAATAAATCAATACTATTCTTTCTGGCATTCATATCTTTTATTATATTCGTAGTTTGATAATAATATTAGTTCAACAATAGAGTTTCTTTGTTCTAAAGTACTAGTTTAATGGAATTTCCTTCTCATCTTATGTCTAATATTTTCTTAAGCAACTATATTAATATTTTAAACCTAGCTTTATTGAAGCTTATATACGTTATAGACAAATATTCTTAATTAACACCAAATATAACAGAGAAGCTCTAGAATCACTATTTCTATATAGCTCTTGAGACATTAGTTAGGTACTGCATTTCACTCTGAGATTAGTAAAATACTTTCAAGTTCAAAGAAGTTCAAAATAGATAAAGCATAGGGTTTTGTTCTGAACTTAGGAAATCAATTAGGTAGTTATGTATTTCGAATCACCTTTTCCTAGGGTTTATGCGGTCTATAACGCAGGATCTACCACAAGACGAACACTGGCCAAACTAACGTATAAATAGGTAAAATAGATTAGATAATTATGTTAGGAATTTCACTGCAGAATACTTGTATCAAAATGTAGGCTCAAGTGATCCGGAAGCAGATGGCGCTAGGAGTAAGTATTAGAATTTGAACCTGATAGGTTCACATTTTAGAATTTGTATTTCTTGTTATTTATCATTACGGAATGTAATGGGCTGGGATCTTATTGAATATCTGTATCGATATTTAATGCATTCTTAATATCTTAGCATATTTCTTTCATGAGGTTCAATTTATAATTTGTTCACAATTAGGTAGAATCAGGACGCATAGCTAGTTTGACATAAAGCTAGGATTCATTGGAAGCAAATCAAGGTTCTATAATCATTTTCTCTGATATTTTAATTTAGACAGGTTTCTCAAAATAGTTTCAACTTTTCTTAGGTTTATAAATGAGCTTAATTAGGCAGGTTAGGCTAGGCATGTTACATTTCGGCTAGGCTAGGCTAGGTTTGTTACAGACCGATGACTACGCTAATATCTGATCTAATATATTTTATTCTTATATTGGAAATGCTTGCAAAAATACAATAATAAATTATGAATCAATTCCATTAAATTTAGTTCAATAGTTTTTATTAGCTCAATTAATGTATCACTTTACATTTTGCCTCTCGCAAGTTCAAAACTGCTCCATTAAGTAGGTACGAGTTAAGTCGTCTAATTCTCATAACTGCTTTATATTTAAGTAAATATGAAATTCTAGAGGTCCCTACAGTTATTATTAAGAATGTATGTAGTGAAATGTACTAAGGAGTAAAACAGACCATCATCGTAAAAATCATTTACTATAAGATTAACCCGGAATTAGAAAAAAATAAAATCAATTGTTTTCTTCTCATAATCGATTCCGAGATGCAGCTTTGGTACAGCTATTTTTTTAACACGCTTTTATTAGGTCGACCTGTATGTAACTATGTAATGGAATCTAAGGTAAGTAACTAATTTAACCATCTTCCAAGGTTCGTAGCGTAATGGAAATTGGCAACTGTATGTAGTTCTGATGACAGTACAATAATATGGTACTGTCGAACTGATCTGATGATAGAGCCGGAAGATATAAACTGGAACTTTATGATGGAAAATCGTATCATACCTAGCTGTTTTGGATTTCTTAGAAAAGTCTTGTAATGAACTTTGACCACGGTTAGGTTTCAAGGTCTGATAAGCGTGTTTTTGAGTTTTTTTTAACTACATTTATTAAATTCTGTGTTGGTTCCATAATAAAATTTGATGAGAATAACCGTCAGAATTACCTTCATCCTTGTCAGTTTTATAATAACACTGTAAAGCTGATTTTTATTCCATCTATGTAATGGTATGAAAGTCGATCTATTATAAAATTCAATAACAAATGCAATAATTTACTCACATCACCTTATTGATAACATCAAAATATATCAATACTACTTTCACGTACACATATAAAACTAATAAAGCCCAACTTTCTAAAGTGGTACAGAAAGTCCTTATTTAAAGCACCAGTGAAGTACTAAGGAAAGTGCCCTTAAAGCTTTGTGCTAACGATGCAAGCGAAAGTAACCTTAATACTTGAAATGCAACACTGCCCACAGACTTGAGGTAAGAACACACTGAGATGGATTAAATTTATTGCAGCACATACAAAATTTGTTTAAAATAAATAAAATATTAAATAAAACCTACATCACTTTTCTAGTAAGGCCATGATCGCAAAACCATTTAAGTTCAATTAACATATTCTGTAAGTTAAATTAGAAAAAAAAAAGTTTATTTAATTAATGGCAGAATTTTATGAGAGGTTTAAAGTAGCAAACAGTGCCACAGCTAAGAAAATAAAATTAAAATAAGAGTTTGAGTACCTTTGTAAATGATTAAATTCAAAACTAAATGCAGATCAATATTTTGAAGTCAATCACGCACTTTAGTTGCTATTCATATTATTGTGTATTCAAATATATGTAGAGTTCGATGCAACTCGGCCAAAACGTCGGGATGATTATCTCATAATTTTAGTGCGCGATTAGTCCCTTAGTATATAATAATAATATGTAGAGTCTATATTTTAGGTAGGATCTATAAAAGTATGCCGCATTCTTAAATTATTGAGTAAATTCTCAAATTAAATTATTTATTTGTTATAACTTATAACATTGTTAGCCGACTATTTCAAGAGTTTTTACTCAATTTGTCTACTTAATGCATAAAAAAAATTTGATCTATGCCTTTTTCTTACTTTTACGTCACAAGCTCACAAGTAATACGACCTTGACTTCTACGTTTTAGACTATTTGTGTTCACACGCAAGCGTACTACATATTAAAAGTAGTACAGTGAATCCTCATCTTTACTTTTTATCTTAGTGACAGAAGTGACAGAGAGGGCGCTTTCACAACTTACAAACCAGTCCGGTTTGGTTATTCATAAAAATTATAATATTGTTACTAATAGTTCTTTTAAAACTTTCGACTTATTAAATTTCATCTTAATATCTGTAGTTTGCGTTTGCGTTTTTATTTGATAAAGTCAACAAAATTCAACACTGTACACTTAGTTTAAACTAGGTAGTACAGAAAATGCAATTATAGGTATTCATTCACCGTTGAAGATTGAAAACCTTTAAAGACCTTTGAAGGTCTAAAGATTATATTCATAGCTTGGCTACTTAATTCTGACAGTTTATAGTTAAAAGGTTAAGTACTATACTGTACTGTATCAGCCTTTTTAATAGTCCACTGTAGGACGTAGGCTTACCCACGTAAGGTTAAGTACCGTTCTTATGATTTCAGGATGAACTAAGTGGTCAATACTAACCTGTGTAAGTAGGTACAAGATAATGCTTTACAAAGTACAGGAATTTTTAGAAAAATATTTTGCTCGTCATTATGACCACCTTTTACTGCCTGACCAATTTGTCCAAAGTCCAAAATCAGCTGGTCCATAATATAGTATACATTTTGTCGCGGGTGAACGATATTTTTCTATGGAACAACATTTTTTTTTTGAGTTATGACAAAAGTCGCAGAACAAAAGTTGTTAGTTTTGATGTACAGGATAAGCCCCTAAAAGGATGCTAGTTGATTAGAAATAACCCTGTATAAAACTCAGCAGCTCGCAACTACACATTTCTATCACAAAATGTTAAAAATTTGACTAGTGCGTGTCAGCAATGAGGAAGACACATTTCATGTGAAAAACTTCTTTGGCTTCAGTGTTTGAGGAAAATGTTATTTTTTTTTTTTTAAATTGTGAAATGGTAATACGATAATTTATTAATTGGTGTAAGAAATCAATAATAAGTCCATATTTTTTTGTAAAAAAATACTTTTTAGTTCCGTAAATTGATTTAGAATAATTTCAAACTTGACCAGATGTAGAGTCGCCTAATATTTATTTTATTTATTAGTTATGTGCAATTTTCTAAAACAATACTTTGGGGCAACCGGTACCTAAATAAACATAACATTTACATTATTATGACATACTATTTAGACCTACTTAGCCAAAATAACGGGAATAGCCTAAATTTGAATAGTCTAATGTCAAAATGGCACGAATTAATTAATTCCTTTAAAAATAGGATGCCTATTTACTTCCTTGATTTATTTTTATCTAGGGACCCGCCCCGGCTTCGCACAGGTGTATTATACATATAAACCTCTACTATCTTGAATCCCTCTATCTATTAAAAAACGCATTAAAATACGTTGCGTAGTTTTAAAGACAAGCATACATGGGGACAGACAGCGGGAAGCGACTTTGTTTTATACTATGTAGTGATAGTGATTTATTTGAAAATTTTGTTAATTCAAGCTAAGGATTAGGTTTTTTTCTTAATTGTTTTATGATTACTAGTTACAGGTAATACTTGTGGGTCAAATTAATATCGGCTTCAGCTATCCATCCTATATAATTTTAGGTGAATAGTCTACTTTTCACTTGGTATTTGAAGCATGACAATATGCCGAAACATCGGATGGTTGGTTGCTACAAATGCTTCATATGCTTACGGCATAGCTTATATAGTTAATTGAGGCGTTATACATAACTTAATTTTCATTTTGTTAAAAATTTTTGGAGTACTGTTTTTACTAGATATTGATAAAATTTAATGATGTAATCCAATAATCTCTATTAGGTAAATGCTCAAAAAAGAATATGTTAAAACTTGATATAAGCTTGATTTTTTTAGCATTTTATTTGTAAATTTCAGGCCCAAATAAACAAGATGTTACTTTGCAATCTGCGGGAACTTTCAGGAAGGTATGTTACAATCATCATTATGAACAACTTTTCCTATGAGGCCAACTCCAAAATGGTGAAATAAAAATCAGAACATTTTTCATATATTTTCTAAAGGGTTTTATCGAACAATTGTTTTTTTTGCGATTTCAAACTGATGGAAATATAAACTACTCTAAATGTTAAACAACTACGATAATTATTGTCATTTTAGAATACACAGATTCAGTACAAACATTCTTTGCTCTTTCAGGGCATCCGTTAAAATCCTTACATAGTATAAAATAAAGTCGCTATTTTCGTTTGTTTGTGTGTTTGTTTGTCTGTATGCTTAAATCTTTAAAACTACGCAACGGATTTTGATGCGGTTTTTTTTAATGGATAGAGTGATTCAAGAAGAAGGTTTATATGTATAAAAATTCCCGAAATTTCCACGGGAACGGGCACAACGCGGGTAAAACCGCGGGGCGCTGCTAGTTAACACATATATCAGAAATGCCTAATTTACAAATGACAAATTGACGCACGCAAAACCGCATCTAAATTATAAAATCAAATAAAGTTTTGTTCCGTTATTGATTACGCAGACGGTCGCCAAATACTTGATTCGTCAAATTCTATACTCGTCAAATCTATATTTGCCACATTCGCGACACATCAAATCCTTAATTTGTCAAATAAAGAGTAATCAAAACCTATGTTTGTTAAAAAACTCAATACGTCAATTCTTACCTAGATCTTTTCAATAATTGCGATATAGGACATAGGCCTACTAATAATAATCACCTTTAGAATATTGGCACATCTATGAGAACTGTCTAATTTTCAAATGACGAATTGACGCACGCAAAACCGCATCCAAATCGTAAAATAAAATCTTTTCGCTAAATGCAATAAAGGTCTACTAATAATGATCACTTTTAGTATAAAACAATATTTTCCTCTCTCAGACAGTTAAGTGAAAGAAGAAATTAAATTAAATCAACACATCATTAGCCACCTACTTTTCACACAAAATATGTCACAGATGAAAGCACCTTGACAAAAGAAACAGCAAAACCATTTGTTTTAGAAATAGTTAAATTACTAATATCTCAATTTAATTTATGTTCTAAATTTAATTTAAAAATATTCGAACTTACCGTTAATAATAAAAAAATCCACTTCGCGTAAGAGATACGAACGCACGTTCTCTATAAGACAGACCGACCGACTGAGCACTGGTCGCTAACGGTGTTGTGTGCCACTTCCCTAACTGTGCATGGGTTAGGCTGGTTCACACTGGGACAGTGGCTGGAACCAGTTTTCTGTCAAGTCCTTCGAACTGTGTGAGAGTTTTAATGAACTGGAGAGATGGATAAACATGGTAAAGAAAGAGCCAGCCTAATTATAGTAAATATTTGTATAGTAGATAGAACTAGTTTTAACACCAGTCTTCAGAAACGCTGACTACTTACAAGAAATTGACTGTTACGATAACTAAGCATACCCAAGCTTAATAATTATTTTAGGTCATAATCATAATGACAACCGTTTCGCACAGATCGATGTAGGTATCATCGATGTTGTAGATTTCACATTATTGTTGACTAACTACTTAACTGATTTTGATAAAATTTGAATGAAACTGCATCTGAAGATGGATCTACCAAACAAACAAATAATCATCAAAATCTGTCCATAGTTGGCGCAATAATCACGTAACATTTGGTACTACTTTTCAAAAAGAAGAAGAAAAAACTAGTCGAATCTACTCGACCTACCTACTAAAGTCGGTTTACTAAAAGTGGATAAAAAAGTTTAATTTCTTTGGACAGGCTTTCTGTTTTGTGTAGTAAAACTCTGCTCAATATTAATATTTGGGTTTGATTCCAGCTAGAACCAGTTTTGACTCCAATCCTTAGAAATGGCTGCGTGTGACTTTCAAGGAATCACTAGTAACATGGGTAAACAATAGAAAAAGCTTAAAAAGTTAAAAAAAAGTTAACATCACTTTTACCGTTTGTCTAACGAGGAACGTTTATTTAAGCAATGGACGTACTCTAAGAACTTTATGATATTTTTGTACTAATCATTATGACTAACTTTTACCAAAGGAACAACCCTGAAAACACCCTGATCAAATTATGCATTTATGCCCCACCCAGGGCAAACATTTGTGTGATGAACATACCTAGGTGTTTGCTCTGTGTCTGGGTGTTATTTAGGTATTATCTATATAAGTATGTATTCATCAAAATTTGTATAAAAGTATGTATTCATCAAATTCTGTGTATAGGTAGGTTTCATATTTTTGGCGCATTTGTATACCTATTGGTAGTTTAGAATTATATTTCAATGTGTTTTAAGTTAGAAAAATAAACGCTTAGTATGTATTTAAAATATGTATAAGTAGTATATCAGTCTCTGGCAGCCATATCACAAGATTTGCTTAGTTTGGGGTCAGAGACCGTGTTTAAGATGTCCCCTAATATTTAAATAAAATAAATAAATAATTATGCATTACGCACCTGGGATGATGCGACTCGGGCATCGAATACTGTGAACTTTGTGACATGCGCACACGTCTCTGTCCGAGAGGAAGTACGAGGAGCACTGTGCTGTAGAATCTCAGAGGGTTCCATTCAACAAAACTCGTGTTTGAAATCGTAGAGAAGACCAACCAAAGAAATGAACATGGAATAACCGGAGTTGACTTTCCATTGAAAAAAGACGATGACTTCGCAGACGACGCGACGACTGAGATAATCAATGGAGATAATATAATGAGAATGAGATATCTCTAAACAGTTGGCAGACAAGGTGGAATCTAGACCAGAACCAAGTAGTATTAAGGCGGAACCTACAAGGGCAAAGAAGATACTTATTTTTCGCAAAAAATGACAAAACCACCTTCCATCGTGTACAAAATTCGAATATTTCGCTCGAATTGTTTACATTATTGTTGATTTATCAAAAACCGCTCAGCCGATTTCTGTAAAATTTAAATGGGGCCACCTTGGAAGTATACCCTTTCGAACTAAAAAAGAATTTTTCGTTTCGGTTCACAATGGGCGAAATTATCGATGTTCATCGTGTACAAAATTCGGATATTTCGCTCGAGTTGCTTACATTATTGTTTTGTTTTGTCAAAAACGGCTCAGCCGATTTCTGTAAAATTAAAATGGGACCACCTCGGAAGTATAAAAAATAATTTTTCGATTCGGTTCACAATTGGCGAAAATATCGATGAACGTACACAAAAAAAATACATACACACAAACATAGAACCTCCTCCTTTTTAGAAGTCGGTTAAAAATAGTCTCAGTCGCCATGAAGCTCTCTGACAAGTACTCAACTCCGGGTTCAGCACGATTCTCATGTTAGAACCGGCAAGGTCGTGCTACGAGAGTGAACAAGTTCATTGATTTGTACGAGCGGAATCACCCGGTCAATTTACCAGGGAAATCGAGAAAATCTGACTGGACAAGGTTCAAGAAAAGGCAGCTACAGACTACGAGTCTAAGCAAGGGAATCACCGTCCAGATGTTTGTGCAAAACACGAGGGGGAGAAAGTCGGCGATCAACACTAATTAGGACATAAATAGTTTAGAATTAGTTCAAAATAGATTTTTACCTATTTTTTGCCTTTCGATCGAATTCGATTCATAGAACATTCCAGAAAGGTGTCCTAGAACCTTCCCGATACATCGTAACCTACTTAGGCCTCAAAGAAAGAAGGGAAGGTTCTCGAACATTCGAGAGCTTTGTCGAATTCGATTCATAGAACATTCCAGAAAGGTGTACTAGAACCTTCCCGATACATCGTAACCTACTTAGGCCCCGAGGAAAGAAGGGAAGGTTATCGAACATTCGAGAGATGTCGAATTCGATTCATAGAACATTCCAGAAAGGTGTCCTAGAACCTTCCCGATACATCGTAACCTACTTAGGCCCCGAGGAAAGAAGGGAAGGTTCTCGAACATTCGAGAACTTTGTCGAATTCGATTCATAGAACATTCCAGAAAGGTGTCCTAGAACCTTCCCGATACATCCTAACCTAACCTACTTAGGCCCCGAGGAAAGAAGGGAAGGTTCTCGAACATTCGAGAGCTTTGTCGAATTCGATTCATAGAACATTCCAGAGAGGTGTCCTAGAACCTTTCAGATACATCGTAACCTACTAAGGCCCCGAGGAAAGAAGGGAAGGTTCTCGAACATTCGAGAGCTTTGTCGAATTCGATTCATAGAACATTTTCAGATACATTGTAACCTGCTTAGGCCTCGAGGAAAGAAGGGAAGGTTCTCGAACATTCGAGAACTTTGTCGAATTCGATTCATAGAACATTCCAGAAAGGTGTCCTAGAACCTTCCCGATACATCGTAACCTACTTAGGCCCCGAGGAAAGAAGGGAAGGTTCTCGAACATTCGGAGAGCTCTGATTGGTCGATAGGATTGGTCAGGGATCGATCAGCCAATCAGAGCTCAGCTTCGTAAGTAATTGATTTAGTATATAAGGGCACGCGGATCGCCCGATAGTCAGTCTTAATTTGAAAAGTGAACAGTTTTAATCTACAATCCAACCTCGGCAAGTTAACGTAGTAGTGATAAGTGATTATACAGTTAACGATTGGATTGTATAGGCTTATTTTGGAATAGAAGGGCTGCTTTAAGCCACTGTAGACCCAAGATTGAGGAGTTTTTCTTCGGAACCCCTGCACGTCGGCGGCAGATCAGCTACTTCAGGCATTTTCGATTATCATCGCCTTGTCTTTCACACGGGGGCGAGTACACCAGCGCGTACTTATACAAGAGAGACACGCAACGCCACTGAGTTTCTCATCTCTCTCTTGCTCAGTAAAAGTGCTCGCCACGCTAGCGACTTGCATAAAGACTTGTCGTCTTCAGAAAGTATATAACCTATCAAATATTATCAATATATACCGGGTAACTGGAAAATTGATTAGCATCCTTTTAGGGGCTTATTCTGTACATCAAACCTAACAACTTTTGATCTGCGACTTTTGTCTAAATTTATATTTGTTTGTATATTTTTAGCACATTCCTTTCCGTATATGGGTTGCCTGGAATAGATCGCTCCCAGCGATAAGACCGCCTAGCGTTGCACTACCTTAAGAATTTCACTTTGTGTTTTATTTTGTGTGTACAATAAAGAGTTTTTTTTTTTTTTTTTTTTTTATTCTGAATAGGTTTGCGTTTGACCACATACTGCCTGTTGTTAAGCAGATATGCGGTCTAGGTTGAAGCACGCTTACCTAGAAGATACCTATTTACTCGGGATTTGAAGACGCCCACATTGTACTTTAGCGGGAAGACAGACCCAGGCAAAGCGTTCCACATTCTGGCTGTTCGTATGAGGAATGAGGATTCGAAACACTTGGTTCTAATGCGCGGAATGTCCACCATAAAAGGGTGGCGCTTTGGTCGCGTCTGTCTAGCCGTACGATAGAAGAAAGGGGCAGGTGGGACCAGATTGTGCAACTCCTGGGCGCACTCTCCGAAGTGGATCCGGTAAAAGGCCGATAAACACGCTACCTTACGTCGATGCTCGAGACTTTGCAGCTGCGACATAGTCAGAGTGTCGTTGTCGATCAGCCTCTTGGCTCGCCTCTCAATCGACTCCAGAGCCTCCAGTTGATATTTGGCGGAGCCATCCCAAAGGTGAGAGCAGTATTCCATGCACGACCTGACTTGAGCTTTATACAGACTAAGCAGTTGCTCAGGTGTGAAATACCGTCTCACCTTAGAGAGAACACCAAGTTTTTTGGAAGCTAATTGGGCCTTTGACTCTATGTAAGAGCCAAAGTTAAGAGTCGATGAGAGTGAAACGCCTAATAGTTCCAAGCTGTCAGTTACCGGAACGGAGACACCACGGAAAGCGGGAGACAATTGGAAGGGTCTCTTTTTGGCCGAAAACAGACAGGCTTGAGTCTTCGTGGCATTAAACTTGACCAGGTTAGCATCACCCCAGTCAGAAACCGCCTCCAGACTCAAGTTGAGCCGCTCGACCATAGCCTCTCTGTGAGACTCGATCTGTGGCCCGCTGGTTCTCGCATCGGATGTGTAGCTCTCCACGACTGTACTGTCGTCTGCGTACC
This sequence comes from Hypomecis atomaria, assembly GCA_964007245.1. Taxonomy (NCBI): domain Eukaryota; kingdom Metazoa; phylum Arthropoda; class Insecta; order Lepidoptera; family Geometridae; genus Hypomecis; species Hypomecis atomaria. Next base: position 2,718,001 of record OZ023296.1, on the reverse strand, counting down.
CAAAGATTCCGGGCTTTAGCAGATCGTTGATATGCAGTAGGAAGAGGGTCGCAGAGAGCACTGACCCCTGAGGAACCCCGGCATTGATAGCCATATGATCTGACGAGCAGCCATCTACGACCACTCGTATCGACCGATTCCTCAAGAAATCTGATATCCATGCGCAGAAATCAGCAGGCAGGCCAAAAGATGGAAGCTTGCCAATTAGGCTCTCATGCCAGACCCTGACAAAAGCTTTGGAGATGTCCAAGGAGACAGCCAGCGCCTCCCCGTGCTTTTCGATGACCTCACTCCAGATGTGTGTGGCGTACGCCAGAAGGTCCCCAGTAGACCGGTTTCGGCGAAAGCCGTACTGATGGTCACTGAGTAGGTCATTCGCTTCCAGGTACGCCAGGAGCCTGTTGTTAAGGACACGTTCCATACTCTTGCAAAGTATGGACGTGATCGAAATCGGTCTGTAATTGGCAGGGTCGGCACGGCTACCTTTTTTGGGTACAGGCTGCACGTTAGCAAGCTTCCAAGATTTGGGCACTTGACCTGTCTTCAGAGATAGGCGAAAGAGGCGAGTCAGCACAGGCGACAACTCAGGCGCACAAGTCCTCAATACAATGGCCGGAATACCATCAGGGCCACTGGCCTTGTTCACATCAAGACTGCGGAGAACCTTGAGAACCTCCTTTTGCCGGATATGTATATCACTCATTACAGAGCCACAATTTGGCAAAGTTGGAGGTCTCGCACTACCGGGGTCCAGACGCGAAGACTCAGCAAATTGAGATGCAAATAAATTTGCTTTCTCAACCGCGGTATGGGCCAGCGAACCATTGGGTTTCAGCAACGGAGGCAGTGAGGGGCGGCAGAAGTTCGCTTCAACCGATTTAGCTAGGGACCAGAATGCCTTACTACCCGCAGGGTAAGAAGCAAGCTTATTGCCTATTCGACTAATGTGATCAAAGCGAGCCCTCCGCATAACCTTTTTACAGGACTTAGCAGCCCTATTGTATGCCTTCTTCCTCAGACGAATGTCCCTCGACTTACGGTTTCGAGCATCGGCCCAAGCCAGGTAGTTATTTGTATTTGTTTGTTTGTTATATAATATTATCAAATATTCCTACGGTTGCGATTATAATGATGTTCCAGTAGCACTAGTCCAGTGGCAAGTTGCTCCCAACTTACAACGCTACCTGATACAATGTTCCGACTCGAGAAAAACAGGTGAGTTTTATACTACGATTAGTTCTTGTTAGGTATGTGGAGAATTCGGGAGAATACCGTAAAAACGAAAGTTTTAAATACCGTGGAAATAGCTTATAACGTCACTGCTACGCTACCTTTACCTTCCTACGATTACTTTAAATAATCCGCCAAGTGCGATTCGGACTCGCGCACGAAGGGTTCTGTACCTTATAGGTAAGAGCCCCCTTAAATTATTTGATTTTAATAAAATAAACATCATTTCAATATTTCCAGCTTCTGTTGCCGTTATTAATATAGAGCAAAAAATTACGTTAGTTGTATTTCAATTTTTGATTTAATCTGTTTTAGTAAGTGCCTATTTGTTGTTATAGCGGCAACAGAAATCCATCATAATCAGTGGAAAATTTCAACTGTCTTGCTATCACGGTTCCTGAGATTCAGCCTGGTGACAGACAGACAGACAGTCGGGCGGACATCGTAGTCTTAGTATCCCGTTTTTACTCTTCGGGTACGGAACCCTAAAAAGGATAAAAATTTGTTTTATGTTGCTTTCGGAAGTAGGTAGGTACCTTGCTACCTATAGGTATGAAGACCTTAGATTAAAACTCCGGGGAGACATGGGAAAAAAATTACCTATTTAATATTTCTAGGTAAGTACTATTGATTTCAATTTACTTAATTTAATTTTGTAACCTAATTATTATTTTATTTTATAAAAAAAATTTAGTCACTTGACGCGAATGCCTAGGCCCAAAGATACGGGTGTTTTATTGTTAGGTACCCAGTTAAGGTAATATTTTTACCAAAAGGTAAAAAAGCAACGCAAGCCGTGAAAAAAAAATTACGATGTTTATGAACCTAGTGCAGAGTCTATGAGAGTAGCACAAAGGTTTAAGCGTTTTCAATCCGGAAATTTTGATGACAAAGACGCACGTCGCTCTGGTCGCCCTATTACGGATAAAATGGATGCCATTTTTGAAAAAGTGGAGCACGATCGGCATATCAGTAGTTACGACGTAGCTGAAGAACTGGGAATTGACCACAAAACAGTTTTTGCGCATTAGAAAAAAAACTGGGTACACAAAAAAGCTCGCTATTTGGGTACCTCACGAGCTCACTGAAAGAAATCTAATGAACCGTGTACAAAAAATTGTAGTAAAATTTTAAAATGCGATACATTTTTCTTCATTAGATTCACTCATCTTGACAGTACGAAAAACAAATGAAAATCCCACATTTTCCTAATTTGAATTTGGAATTATGTTCTTAAAAATTTAAACTTCCAATGATACCATAACCAGCCAGATACAAATAGTATAGCCAAAGATATTTTATTACAAGTTCATACATAACTACTATAATGCGAAAAGACTTTTTCCCCAACCTAATATGTGCACTGCCCATTGCCACTTTAATTTGCTAATCCGCTGGGCTATGTCGGTAACTTTGGTTCGTCTGCGGATCTCCTCATTTCTGATTCGATCTCGCAGAGAGACGCCGAGCATAGCCCTCTCTATAGCACGTTGGGCTATCCTGAGCTTATTCATAAGGCCCACAGTAAAGGACCACGTTTCAGTTCCATATGTCATCACTGGCAACACACAACTATCGAAAACTCTCGTCTTGAGCCTATACTAATACCTAGTTAAATTTGAAATATTTTTCATCATCATTTTAGTCCTAACTGCGAGGGCGTTCAAACCAGACTCAAGACTTCCAATTTTGCTACTATTTGATTTTTGTAGCAGCAATTTTCTTATTTTTTTTCTGGATTTGCTTCAGAACAGCTGAATTGATTTGGGTAGTAGTTTTAAACCTTCTAATTATCTAAACATTTTTATGGGACCATCTCACAATGATCGCAACAAAAAATTAAGAACCTTTTTTGTGGTCGATTGAAAAATAGACATGCCTCTACCTATGTACTTGAGATATGACAATAATTAGAATCATGATCAAAAATTACATAATATGGATACAATTTTTTTGTAAATGATAGAAATCACATTTTTATCCATTTCTACCATTTCTTCTTAGGTAGTTTAAAATTCTGTCTTGGCTTAACCAAAAATGTTACCATGATTTTATACAGTGCCATCTAACGGAAACAGGCAGTACTAGCAACATATTGGCTAAAGATAGGGAGAAGACGGTTCTACTACTCGCCGGTAGGTGGCGCTATAAACTAAATTAGATTGTTGCTTTATAAAGCACACAGATGGCGCTTTTTCAATAGTTGTTGCAAAAACTAAAGAACACGCAGTAGGTAATGAAATTTAAATCTTGCGTTGGCAGAACTATACTATTGAATTTGTTCCATGCATTTATTTATTTATATTCGTTTATTGCACAATGCACTGTTACAACGTAATAGTAGTTTATGCAACTGTCAAATAATGAAGGGTAGGTATTAAAACACGAGTGTGAGTTTATGAAACGAGCGCAGCGAGTTTCATAATAGTAACGAGTGTTTTAATACCCGTGTTATATGCAGTTGCATACACTACATTATCTTCACTAATAAAAATAAAATAAAAAAACATATTGCGAAACATTAAATTCATGCGTAGGTACGTGTATTGTCACAGTGAACTTGGCGCCATTAAAATCTAACCAATGAGAACGCAGCTGCGCGCGCAGGGCCAATCAGGAGCGAGCACGCGATGTTATAATGAGATTTTACGATATCGATGTGGATATTATAACATCATGTGAAATTGCTTAAATTGAGTGTTTTGTTGTCTGCGCTATAACAGTAGTCATTATAAGTCAAGTATTGGAAACATAAGTAGAATGTTACAACATTAGTGTAGATAAAAGTTCTTACTAACTAGAGTCTTAACTAAGTACTAATCTAGTTTAGTAGTAGTCTAGTTTAGTCTAGAGTCTTACTAAACGTTTATGTGCATAAACGTTTTATGTAAAAATAATTATTTACGACTTGTACGAGTAATTTCGTGTTTGCGAATTATTTTATACCGGCAGATAAACATTAAAAATAAACAACAATTAAAATTACACAAAATGTATCCGACAAAATTGTATATTATTTATTTTTAATAAGTATTACTTACCTATTATTTTTTTAATTACGAATATCTGTCATAATAAATCTGTTATATTAATAAAAATAATAATTACATTGAATACTTTATTTGCACTGTTCAATCAGTCAATCATAATAATATGTTGTCACTTTCTTTACCACTGATAATGAAAATAATAAGGAAAGCAAACAAGCAAACAAAATCGAACGCTAAACTTTCCCATAATAATAAAATGGAGTATTTTATTGGATTAAACACATCAATATAGATTTACGACGGTTTAATGACGATAAGTACATAAATGCCTCGCAATCTTGTACCAATGAGAAAGGCTCGTACAGTGAGTTACATGTTACAGCTTATAAGAATTACCTATAGTATGTTTAAATTCTGAAAATTAATAAAAAATATGGATGCTAATTGATTAGAAATAACCTATCATACCTATCCTACCTATCTACTCAGTGAAAGTTTTACAAAAATAAAAACAGTTTAAATAAAATAGATTATCATACTAAGTTTTAACCAGATCAGCCCAGGTTTTGCGTATGCTATCGCTTTTGCACTTTGCGTGTGGCTCCATACATTTTAGTTAGTCATTCCTCGTTTCCGCTAGGGGCGCTGTACAAAAATGTAAATAACCATACGATAACAGCTGTTGTTTAAATTTACGTGTAAAGCTGGATATAAACATACGTTTTTGTATTATGAGTTTCAGTTTATTTAAGTGTGTACCTATAAAGAGTTATTCAGAAAGAAGGTGATATAAACTATAATCATGAATAACTTTTGCCATGAAGCCAACCCGGAATTGGCAATAAATCAAATGTTCCAGAAATAATTTTATAATGTATCTATTTTCTAAGTTTGCGTGCTGCATCTTCGACCACGACGTTGCTTGCCATCAGGCAATTTGGTGGTAAGGACTTATTAAGAAAAAATCAGTTTCGAGTTGCAATTTTGTATGGAACAGGTGTTTTTTTCCTCGAATTCTGAGTTATATAAAAATTGTTGGTAATGATGGTCTGAATCACCTCTTTAGTTCTTACCGCCTAGTAGACCCTTTCGTACTGTTTAATATAATTAATTAAATATTATAATATTAGGTACTTTTGTTTGTCGGTATAAAATTCGGTTCTCAAGTACCGTTCTAACGATTTTGATAAAATTTGGTGTTTAAACAGATATTTTTTAAAAACGTAGGTAATAAATTTATCATACATAATATGTGTATACTTAAGGTTCGCGCACATTATGTCGGGCCGCAGCGGGGCGGAGCGGGCCGCAGCGCAATATTAGTATGGAAATGCGGAAAATGCGGCCCGCTGCGCGCCGGCACAGTGTGCGTTAGTTCATATAAAATACATATAAGCGATTTGAGCGGATTTTTGCGCTGCGATGCGGCCCGACAAAATGTGCGCGAACCTTTAAAGTGATATCGCCGAGAAAACACTACCTATTAGGTATATTTTTTTCTTTTTAATTTTGTAGGTACTGGAAAAATCTGTACCGTTCTCTAGTTTCACGTCAAACTATATAACTCTATCATAAAGCGCTGCTATTGTAAAATACCTATTATTGTACCTACAAATTACTAGTTTTGAAAACAAACGTTGTTACAAAGTCGTGACGTTCATTTCTTAGTTTACGCGAATCGTGATTCGTGACATTATCTCAGCAGATCTTAACATTTAAGCTGGACACACACTGTCATTTTCGTTCATCAGTTCCTTAGACACATTCCAACTTGGTTATAACTTCGATGGTGGGATCAGTCAACCAATCAACTGTATATCAGCAATCGACTTGCCATTTTTGACGTGATAACGTCTAATAAATCGTTGAACGCCGTCAGCACGCATGAAAAGGTCTCACTCACTCACTCATTGTCACGTTCCGCCTGAGTCGAGCGTGCAAGGGAGAGCGCGAAACAAGTGATAGAGAGGTTCGTGTCTCTCGCGTTCGGCTTGTTTCAGTTGTTGATTCAACAATGTTTTCTTTATGACGTTATCACGTAAAATTATGACTGACTTTACTTTACAGACAACTTTTTTGTTTGTTTTAAAACAACGACACATTGTCGGACGTCTGTAGGATAGAGGATAGTTCCTAGGGTGTCGACTCAACCAAATTGGTGTCAACATCTACAGTCGATACGAGAATATGCAGTTCTCTGTTTGGACTCGACCACTTGACTGTGGTTGGCTTTAAACAAGTGGAAACGTGTATAAGGAAATTAACAGAATAGTTCTAATGATCTTATGTGCCTAGCTTTAGTTTTCACTCAAACTGAATTCTCAAGATAGCGGAGTTCAAATTTGATTTAGATCCTAGTTAGTTTTAAAGAGTACGTGGTTAGGGTAATAAAGTATGCGTTAAGCGATGGAGATAGTAGATGTGGGTCAAAACCTTAAAACGTGGAAAAGCTATTCCAAGCTTTATCCGCTTTATTAATACTTCAAGGCTACTAATACTTTGGAAGAGTTAACTAGTCCGTATTTTGTATTTTTCTTCCTTTGATAAATTTAGTTCACTTGTAAAAGAAAAAATTACAACTAACTAACTCCTCTGAAGTAGGTACCTAATTCTGAGTTTATATATGAACAAAAACAACATACTGTTTTATAGTATACAGGGTCACTGGTAACTTAAGCACGTCCTCTTAAGGTTGACTTTAGTACTAACATAAAATGAACCTAATATTTTAATTTGGCACTAACCAACCCCAAAAAGTCAGCTTTACAATAACTTTATCTACACTAATGATGTAACATTCTACTTATGTTTCCAATACTTGACTTATAATGACTACTGTTATAGCGCAGACAACAAAACACTCAATTTAAGCAATTTCACATGATGTTATAATATCCACATCGATATCGTAAAATCTCATTATAACATCGCGCGCTCGCTCCTGATTGGCCCTGCGCGCGCAGCTGCGCTCTCATTGGTTAGATTTTAATGGCGCCAAGTTCACTGTGACAATACACGTACGCGTGAATTTAATGTTGCGCAATATGTTTTTTTTTTTTCATTTTTATTTTTATTAGTGAAGATAAAGTAGTGTATGCAACTGCATATAACACGGGTATTAAAACACTCGTTACTATTATGAAACTCGCTGCGTTCGTTTCATAAACTCACACTCGTGTTTTAATACCCTTCTTTATATGACAGTTGCATAAACTACTATTTTATAAAGACCAGCGGATTTCATTATCATTCTAATGTAGGTCCTAAAGTAAATAAAGGTCGTTTATAATGATGTGATTATATTTTATGTGCAATAGGCATTATGACTAAAAAAATATAATAAGTCCGTCAGATTGACTATCAAAAAATATTACACACATATTTTTTCTTTTATCAATTAAACAAAAATTGATGAAGATATAGCCTGTTGAAGTTCTGCGTGACGTCACATGTGCCATACAAATGTATGGACTTCTGTGAGAGAGATGACGTCAAGACCCCCAAACTTTGACAAGGTTTATCTTTGTCATTGTTGTTTGATTAACAAACGAAAAAATACGCGTCCAGTAGTGTTTTATGATAATCTAACTCACGGACTAATTATAATAAAAAATTTATATCCATTCATCATGTCTATTGTACATCCAGAAACTCACTAGAATATGTTAGTTGTTATTTGGCAAAGTTAAGTTCGACAACACTTTTTATATTTATTCTGTAGTAATAAGTAAGTATCTAAGTAATCACATTTTTGTTTGATTTTTGTGTTATTCAAAGGGCGTCAAGTTTTTGTGACTTGTCTGCAAACGCGGCCCTTTCTGCGGGAAACAAGAATTTGATTTTGTGATCTCGAAGAAAGCGTTAAACGAAAGCGACGTGATCTTAGTATAAATAAAATGTTATACTAAGAAAACAGAAGTTTATGCAACTACTGTACGTACCTGTACTGTACTGTACCAGCCTTTTTAATAGTCCACTGCAGGACGTAGGCCTACCCACGAAGGGTGATTGAGCCATATCCACCACGCTGGCCCAGTGCGGTTTGGTAGATTCACACACGCCATCGAATTTCTTCTACGGACGTATGCAGGTTGCCTCACGATGTTTTCCTTCACCGAAAAGCCAGTGGTGTGAAATTCTGTACATAAATTCTGAAGAACTCATTGGTACGGGACCGGGATTTGAACCCACGATCTTACGATTGTAAGGCCGGTGTCATTACCACTAGACCACCACGGTTGTACGTACCTACTAAAAATTAATTATTTTAGTATCTGATAAGTTTTGCATTTTTTGTTAAATTTGTTGAATTAAAAAACTAATAAGAGAATTTAATTTATGACGATATTCTAAGTACCTACGAGCAAGCACGTAACTTATATGTTTGATATTTTTTGTTACTTGATTATCACATTTTGTTTTCACATAATTAATTAAGTTTAATTAATTGATGTGAATTTCGGCGAGATAATGTCTGACGTATTAGAAAGCCAAAACGACGGGAAATATTAATTTAATTAACGCAAACAGGAAATTATTTCGCAGCAAATTAAGGTTTTTGTTTGTGGTGTTTGTATACTTTTTCGCAGTCGTATCTTTATTTTGCATTCACATGTGTACTATGTTTTGTTATCCATATCCACATTATTTTTTATTAAATATGTATGCACTATCATAAATCGAAATTTGAAATTTGGAACTGGCTTTTCGGTGAAGTAAAACATCGTGAGGCTACCTGCATATGTCAGTAGAAGAAATTCAATGGTGTATGTGAATCCACCAACCCGCACTGGGCCAGCGTGGTGGATATGGCCCAACCACCCTTCGTGGGTAGGCCGACCTCCTGCAGTGGACTATTAAAAAGGCTGATACAGTACAGTACATAAATTGAAATTGATGTGAATTTAACATTACCAATTTGGTTTAGACTCAGGGTAAGATCATTTTTAACATCAAACTCTCAAACCACGGTTGTCGCCAATGTTAAAATTTGTCAACAACGCTAGAAATTTCAAGCAAAAATATCTGAAACTGACCTGGAATCTTCATTGGTCCCACCATCCGCCCGTCTTCAAGATCTCCGTTCTTCCAACCCAGTCCATCTGCATTCGTGCCACTTTCCTTTATGCCGTAACTTATCCCGTCACGGAAACAACCATTGCTTTAGTAAAAGCATTTTTTTCTTCATCAAATTATAATGTCTCCATTACCGAATCATTTTTGTCTAACCTCTTCAAAGGTTACGCCGATACAAATTTATTCCGCTTCATTCGTTTTATCGACATCGACTTTATTGCTTCTGTTTTTAGTATCAATATTGAATGTTGTTTCAACAACGGTTGTAAAAGTAAGATTGTGATCATCAGTTGATGTTACTGTAACATCATCGAGTATGACTTTTGCTTTCTTTCCAATGCCCATATAGCATCGAGATGATTACAGACAATAGCTATTTGATGCTCTATTACTCAATTCTTTACGAAGATTTCTGCTTTATTACCATTCTCTGCTTATTCATTAGCAATGAAATACGTGATTAAATAGCAGAATGAGTTTTAGATCTCAAAATATTTCTCCCAGGTTTAATTTATGTTCATTCTAAGTTTGGGTGTTAGTGCAAAGAAATCTTGCTGTTAATAACTCTTTTCTTTCAATGCTTCTACCGGCTTTCTTTCCTGACAGTATAGGGAACTTAATTAATTCTTTTGTTTATGTAATTTGATACTGATTATCTCGTTGGTGAATCTTACATAACTCTTGAACGGTACATTAAATTATCTGTATTGTCATCTTAATTTCAATTTCTCATTGCGATCATTCCAACAATTCACTTCTTTCTTGTATATGAGGCTTAATTAGCAGTGATGGTTATCGGTTGCATCATTTCCGAGGTATAATGATGATAGATGTTGTATGTAATAGATGATGAATGTCAATGTCCAGTCATTTCCTTCGACTCTAGTTTTTAGTAGACTAACGACCGCTGGTGGAGAGCTGGAAGCACAAAAAAATGTCACGTTAGTTTCAGGTTGATTGCGTAAGGTTAGAGAAATTTTTGTCATCAGAATCTGTATTTATGAAAGTTGATGTTTTACTAGGAATTCAAAATAGAATGTTTATCATGAAAGAAAAATGAATCCGTTATATTGCTCAGTTTAGATCTAAGTGTCTGATTAATAAATAAATATTGATTTGATTTACATAAATCTCTAGACAAGTATATTTAAATGTTATAATAAATGCTGTTATTATCATGCCGTGTGCTCATTGTTTTGGACCACAGAATCGAAATTGTAAGTTATTAATTATGTCATGTATTTTCTGTTGTCTGTTATGATTCGAGTGCCTAATAAATAAAAAATAAAAATAAAATAAAATAAATGCGTCGATATACAAAAGTAAAATCAAGTACCTATTTCTTTTTTTTTCAACTGTTTAATATTCTAATGACCATGATTTTGGTGAATACTACTGTGAATTTTTAAGTGAATCTATAAATCACTATAACATCATTAAGTATGCGGTACAAAATTACAAAATCGAAAAGCAAACTTAGTAGGTACTTAGTAATAAATGAATTTGCAAAATCAACTTCTACTCTATATGCAATCAATTTCGTATAAACTTTTACTTCAAGAGAAAATCATCTGTTGCACTTGTCTGCACATAAAATAAAACAAACTCATGTCACAGCCATCAGATATAAAATAAAGATTTGAGTTTACAAGAATAAAAGTGTGTTGAGCAATTTTACTTTCTGTCATTCTATTCTTGTAAACGTGAGAAAAGTATTTTTACTGCTATACGAGAACATGTGGAGATCTGAGGCGTCAACGATGCCATTGTTGGCAAAATATGTGAATTTATCGATGTGAAACAATGCCTCGTTTGGCAATTTATTGCTGTAAGTTAAACTACAGCTTGAATTTGCGAAAGCTTTTATCTAAACTATCATCAAGGAAGATAAATGAAAACCATCTTAGAAAGGAAATGGGGTAAAACATAACAGTGATGGTGATTTAATCCAAGCGTGACATAGCTATATGCTGAATGTAATTTTAGTGGCATTGGCAAATTGTAGTGACCATAATAATATAGTATGTATGACCTAACCAACGATGAATTAACGTTAATGGAAATAACAATAGTCACTGTAGCAGTACATCATTTTTGAATGTAGTTTGTAAAAGCTAATTTGTTTCATTTGGTTTTGTTGAGACACCGGTAGATATAAATATGTTGTATTTTTACACCGACTTCCAAAAAGGAAGAGGTTCTATGTTCGTCTGTTTGTTTTTTTTTTTGTATGTTAATCGATAATTTCGCTAATGGTGAATTGAATCGAGAAAATATTTTTTAGTTCGAAAGGGTGATCCCATTTAAATTTTACATAAATCGGTTGAGCCATTTTTGAAAAATCAAAAAGAAAGTAAACAATTCGATTTTCGAATTTTGTACACGATGGAAGGCGGTTTCGCCATTTTTGCGAAAAATTATAATAGTTATTACTGTTGGATAAATATCAGGGGAAATTTTACACATGGTCTCTGACCCCAAACAATAGTATATTCAGTACTAACATTTCAGTCTGTTTATCACTAATCGATGCCTTTGTTCTTCTAATATGTACTGCACCGGTCTCGTTGAAAGTCAGTTGCTGAACAGAGATTACACCCAGTAGGAAAGTTTGAGTCATATCCACCACGCTTGCCCAATGCGGGATGGTGGATATGCCAACTCACATCGAATTTCTTTAACAAACGCACACAGGTTACCAGTTATGATGTAGACGCAAATTTGAGATCCGCGCAATTTTTGTATTTGTGCAAAATGTCATCCGCAAAAGAGCAATTTTAGAAAGTTTTGTTTGAAAATGTATTATTTATTCATGATACGATCACAATATTTAAAAAAAAATATATATATTCCACTTTGGTTTCTAAATTGTATTTTCTGTCTGCTTATTTCAAATCATTATTCAAATCTTCAGACGCTTAAAATAAATATGACGCACACCAATTTAAGCAGAAAGTCAATACATATCTTTGGCTTTTCTTTTCATTTCTATTAATTTACACAATTTGTGGATCGAAAATTTGAAATGGTATATAGAATTGTGTTATAATTTATTGTGAAGATAATTATGAGTAACTGGAAATAAATTTATAAATGACGAATAATAGAGAGACTGAAAAAGTGTACCCAGGCACATTTTGTGTAGACCCAACCATACCCATATAAAAATTGAAAAATGGAATAATGGATAATAATTTATTAGGTTATTGAATAAACTATGCAAGTAGCAAATGAATGGCCATGGTTAACGTTCCTAACAACAAAAGTAACTTTTATATCAGTTTCAAACATTCATTGTGACCCAATCTGTAGTATTATCATCCCATCTAAACTATCCATTCATCCTATCAATGTTTCCAAACATCCGAGCCTCGACATCGTGACTGAGGCAGCTCACTTCTGATTTCTTAAAGTGATTATCTACAACCTGGATTCTACGTAAGTCGTGCGTAAAACGTCCTCAATGTATGAGCATGATATTTTAAATACAGTGAAGAAAGTACAAATATTAGCAGAAACAAGAGTAAAAATTGATGAATGGGGAAATGACACTGATTGTTGGGGACTAACGAGCTGTGATTTCTGATACAAATATGTGTGTATTTCGTGTACTACGTAAAACTATGTAAAACCTGGACTAAGGGCTCTGACAAGCGAAGCGTAGGACGTCCACCCACATTGTGGACAGATGATCTTCAAAAAGATGTCAAAATACACCGTCTTGTCCAAAGCTGACAGGCGGTGACCATTATTATTGACTGCCTCGGTGGCTCAGTGGTTAGTGAACTTGTCTTCTGGATCACAGAGGCGTGGGTTCGATCCCCACCCAGGGCAAGCATTTATGTGATGAACAGATCATAGGTGTTTGTTCTATGTCTGGGTGTTATTTAGGTATAATTTATATACAAGTAGGTATGTATTTAATAATAATTATTATTATTTTTCCACATTTATTTATTATACACCACCACATTTTTGTACTCTAATTTCTGTCCATCCAAAGGTTGCCTGGAAGAAATCGCTCAAGGCGATAAGGCCACCCTTGTATCACCTAATTTTAAGAATATTATGTACTTTGTTATTTAAGCTGTTTTTTTGTTGTACAATAAAGTTATATTGTATTGTATTGTATTTAAAAATATGTAAATGTAGTAAATCCAGTCTCTGGCATCCATATCACAAGCTTTGCTTAGTTTGGGGTCAGAGACCGTGTGTAAGATGTCCGCCAATATTTATTTATTTTATATTTAAGTATTACCACAGAGGTAGGTACCTATTAAAGTAGGTAAGTATTTTTTTGGTACAAAGTAATTTCACCGCGTTTTGAATAAGCGGGTGCACGTAGAATTTGCTCAATATTCTCAAAATCTTCAATATTATATTCTCCAAAAATAAAATTCATGGCGTCTTCGATTTTTATGGCAAATGCCGGTAATGCAATGGGTAACGGTTGGTTAAACAAAGTTGCCGACGTCATTTAAGTTAAACGTGCGATTATTGATTGGTGAACAGGAAAATTTCATTAACAAGCCGTTTAAGCTTTAACGCACGGTTAATAAAATAAACATCTGTTGGTGAACTCGGGTCTTACACAAACTCGGCTGGAATCTAGAACATGATAGCGCTCGGGAGCGAATGATACATTTCTATGTATTGTAACTGGTTTAATTATTTTATATGAACTAATAATTAAATAAGCTACGCTAGCCTTTGTAAAATTTAAAAATATTAATACTAGCATAATATGAGTACGTCGCGCAAACCTGAATTTATGTTAAATGTTGCAAATTAATTCTGTTTAACAATCACCTTAAACTTTAATGCACGGATACAAACACGAATACTGTCGCATTTTGATGGATTAGTTAGTTTTTCATGAAAAGTACAGTATTATCTTAGAACAATTTACTAAATATTAGCTCAAAAATACTAGCCTTTTCCCACGATTTCGCTTACGAAACTTCAGTATAGCCTATTTAATAATATTAAAAGATTGATTCAGATTATCATTAACAACATCTTTTACTATGGAGCCAATCTAAAATTTGAAACAATAGAATCATCTGTAACATAACACATTTTTTACTTGCCTTTTTTCTTCAATTCTGGGTTGGCTTCATAGTAACATTTATTGATTAGTCGGTTTGAGTCACTTCTTGTCTTAGTACATCGCATGGATGTATTAGGTGCTAACTTTGAGCCCAATTTCATCAGTGCTCAATCCAGTTTAGGTAAAAAAATCCTTGGTACATTGTATAGGAATTGTCATCTCATTTTGACTGCGTTAGGCGGCCTTTGTCAAGTTGTTGAGTACTTGCGCGCGGACCCGTCTCGCAAAACACACGTACTAGGAATACGTAGTAGTAATATTTAAAGATCTCATTTCATAATGTTTTGGATTATATGAAATAACAAGTTGTTATTTAAGTAACTAAATGTTTGTTTTTTTGCACAATTTGACACAATTTATTCTTTTTAAAGTTAGAATGATTTTACATGTCTAAACTACAGCTGACAAATCAAAAACGGGAGAGAAAAGTGTGGCCAGTAGGCAAGTCAAAAATACTACAAGGATAATGTGAAAAAAAAAAGATTTTCAATAGTAATACATATATGTATTTTTTTTTCGGCTCTATAAACATATTTGCAATTATAGTACTGCTACTGTTCTTAAAGGTATACTTGTTAGTATTTATAATAATTATATTTTACAAAAAATGGTAAAACCGCCTTCTATCATGTACAAAATTTGAATACTTCGCTCGAATTGTTTATATTATTGTTGATATTTCAAAAACGGCTCAACTAATTTCTGTAAAATTTAAAATGAACCACCTCGAGAGTATACTCTTTCGAATTAAAATTTTTTTTTGATTCGGTTCACTATTGGCAAAAATATCGATGAACATACACAAACGTAGAACATATATACATACAGACGAACATAGAACCTTCTCCTTTTTGGAAGTCGGTTAAAAATCAGCTTTACAATTTCACACAATATTGGAAAAAAATCCAACTTTTGTATTACCTATTCATAACAAAAATCATCGATCGTTGCTTTGTTGCTGCGTTAAAGAGTAACAAACAAACCAACAAACAAAACACACTTTCAGATTTGTATTAACTAAGGATTGATGGTGAAGCACTTTTAAATAAGCAATAAAGCCGGCCCTAGGCTATAAGTGGGCTATGGTAATTTATTAGAATTTATGCATGCTACAGTGCAGGCAATGTCGTGACGTGACCTACATGTAAGCAACTTTCTCAGGACTACAATACTCTTTGACGTTAGGGGAGATTGCTATTTTTATTGTGTTATTATGTTGGCAATAATATGTATTATTGTATAAAGTATCTAAGGATTCTATACATTGGCGTTACCTAATTTAGGTAATACCTAGACATTCTATATATTGCTCAGGTATAGTATACGACTTTTGTATTGTATATTTTTACATTCAACACTATATATGACGTTGAGATTGCTATTTTGTGTTATTATGTTGGCAATAATATGTTTTTTGCATTATTGTATACAGTAAGGATTCTATACATTGGCATTGCCTAATTTAGGTAATACCTAGACATTCTATATATTGCCCAGGTATTGTGTACGGATTCTGTATTGTATATTTTGACATTCTACATACCTACTATTTATATTTATATTTGATAAATGGATACAGGGTTAGTCTTATAATGAATTTCGTGGTTTCACATTACCTACGTACATCACATACGATGAACATTGAACGTATTTGCCATACGTGTATTCAGGTTTTATTTTCACGATTATTTTCTATCACCTAAACGCAAGTGGTCTACTAAAATTAATGTGGAAAATGTGGAATGTGCAGAAATGTGGAATAATGATTTTCCCGGGTGTATCTTTTCTCTAAAGTACAACGTGGGTGTCTTCAAATCTCAAATCTCCAGTAAATAGGTATCTTCTAGGTAAGCGTGCTACACCCTGGACCGCATATCTTCTTAACATCAGGCAGTATGTAGTCAAACGCAAACATATACAAAATAAATAAATAAACTGACTTTTATTGATTTAATACTGTACTGTAGCTATACTGTACCAGTCTACTGCTAAACACAATAACTGATTTGATCAATTTTATTATATTTTATTAGTTTTACTTAATCTGAACAACTAACTAACTAGGATCGAAAATTATATGTAAATTAATGTGTAATGTAAAAATCCTAAATAACCTTAACATTTCTATAACACTAAGTTTTCTAATAATATAGGTACAAATCACATCAAGATTACTTACCAGTTCTAAGCACCGTAAAACAATTACCCGGTATCATTATCTAAAATCTTTAAGAAAAATCTGCATACCCATCATCTTCACAGTTCGTTAGAGACAGTAATTTTAATAAATTCTACTAATAATGGTGTTCAATCATTTTCTACTATTATCTTAGAGAAATTTACTAGGGCTCGCCTTAGACCAACACTACGCAAAATTCAAATTTTCTTAGGATTTTATATCATTTACAAATACAGGTAAGTACCTAAGTGAGTAAGTTTACGAAAACTCGTTTTTCAACTATAAATAGGTAATGTTAACGAGGTACATACACCTAAAAACTAAAATAGTGGTGAGTCTATGCACAAAAATGCATCAAAGGTGAAAATCATTTGGTGCTATCTGACATAAAATATATTCATAATAGCAAAACAATTTTTCTGAGACTTAGGTACGATGAGTAGTTTGTCTGTAAATGCCAAAAAGCCCGAGAAAATTTTAATTTCATGCGCTGGCTGAGGGCCTAAGCCATAAAAGAAAATATGGATACACTTACATGGCAGACACCCTTGCCAAGGAAGGCACGAGAAAGCAGGTGGAAGACGAAGCAGCTAGACACTGCAAGCCGACAGCGGTGGAAGTGCGTGATCTACTGCGCCGTCATACTGAAAAAGAACAACAAAATATGTGGGATGAGAGGGTGGATTGCAGGCATGCCAAAGCTGCTTTCCCAGCCCTGAATAGAAACATTACAAACGATCTGTTGAGGTTGCAGCGACAAGACCTCCGACTTTTGGTAGGGTTCATTACTGGTCACTGCAACTTGAATAGTCACGTGTATAAACTGGGAGCCACCGACAGCCCACTGTCGTGGTTGCCTGCAGGAGAATGAAACGGTAGAGCATGTTTTGTGGCATTGCAAGGCCACGGCAGAAACTAGAATCGCTTGCGGGTTGCATGACGCTACTATTGCTTTGTCATCAGCATCGACATCATCATCTTTATCGCCATCTGGTATACCATCCAAGCCACTGGAGCAGTTATGCCAGCGGCCCAGAGCCACGCTCCGTTATTTTAAAGAGCTGGGCTGGCTCGGGTAGACGCTGGAGGGGGAAATGCACAAAACACCCCATGCGGGACGTCAGTACAGGACTTATCGCCCCCACATCGAATAAGAATAAGAATGGATACACTTGCATTATGATAGTACTAAATTTTGTATGGTACCATTTAAGTGGTATCATTTATACCGTTTTATGGTCGTTTATATCATATACCGTTTATGTGAAACGTACCTAATAATATTATTGCTTCCGTATTATAATGAAAATTATAAAGATTGGTGATTTCCTACAAAATTAAGAGGCTTGCTATTTAGTATGTAATTATTTACTGTGTAAGTTTTAATAACAATTTATAAAAAATATAAAAAAGTTTAAGTAATCGTTTTTTTTTTCTTGGAAATCAAAAAATGCTTGAAGTGATGAATGAAAATATCGTAAGAAAACTCATATATATAATGTTAAAAAAAAACACTAGTATGGTTTTACCTCGCAAAAAAATTTTTTAGTTATCCAATTTCGCTTCTACGGCAGTGATTATGTATTTATTTATGTTGTACAGTCTAACAGGGGCACTGATTTTGATTAGGGGTACATTATTATGACCTATTTAATTAAGTACTTTAAATATGTAGGTTGTTAGGCCCAAGTTTAGAGGCGCTATCGTAATTATAATAGCAATTAAGAGTAGCCCTGTTTCTTTTTCACTACTTAGAGAAAACACAATTTTACGTTGCTATTAAATTTACGATGCCGCCTTTATAAATGGCCTACTATGTGTGTAGCGGTAAGTACGCTTAAAAGAATACCAACAGTCTACACAATGGGAACAAAACTTGAAATTTTGAAAATAAAATAAAATTGTTCCATGCAGTTTGTCGGAAATTAATGATCTTGTTGTGCAATGTGCATGCTTGCTTATTTCATGAGCTCAATGGCAATGTAAATTGTATCTAAAATTCTAAGTAGATAGTAAGAAACCTTATTTTATTGTACACTAGCGACCCGCCCCGGCTTCGCACAGGTGTATTGTACATTTAAACCTTCCTCTTGAATCACTCTATCTATTAAAAAAACCACATCAAACTCCGTTGCGTAGTTTTAAAGATTTAAGCATACATAGGGATATAGGGACAGAGAAAGTGGCTTTGTTTTATACTATGTAGTGATGTATTAATGTGAACTTAAATATTGCACGCTCGAAGAGAGTAACACTGTGATACTAGAATAATATTTAAAACACCTTTGTTTTTTCAACTATAAATAGGTAGTGTTAACGAGGTACATAGGGTAAACGGCCCAATACTCGTGAATTTCTGAACTTCGGTGACTTTGCAGCTCTGTCATGCTGAAGGTAATTAACTTTGAGGTCTGAAAATTTTTGGAGAGGTCATACACTTATCATTCTGTACGTGGAATATATTATTATTATAATATAATAACAACAAGATCGATATAAATATTAAAATATTAAAAAAGACCCATATGTCCCAATGCCCGTCACGTTTGAGGTAATTATCGTCAAAGTGACCCAAAAGTCGTGATTTTTTTTACTAAATTTGAACCTTATTCGCTATTAAATAGAGTCTAATTATTTTGTCCTCTAAATGATATTTGTAAAATAATAAAACGCAATATATTGTTTTATTATTTAATCAGGTATCTTGAATCAACAAAAATTTAATTATTTCAAAATTTACTTTGAGTAAATTACGTAAGGAATACGTTAGATCAGTCCCTTGTCCTATATCCAACAATAATCCGGTTGTTAGGCACATGTGGAACAATAAATAAAAATTTTTACTAAAACAACCTTGTCATAATTGTATATATTAACACCAGCTAAAGAAACTGTATGGTAGCGACACTCAAAAAAAATCTGAGATCTGGTGATCAATAATATGAAACGTTATCACCCAATGAGTAAGCTCATTGTGAGAGGGGTAATATTGCTTTTATTGCACATATAATTTATAGGTTCTTAGAATACATAGTCTTGATTCTACGCGGATAGTCTATTCTTTATTGCAATGCTTCTCTAAGTGCCCGCCAAAATCAGTTTATAAAACATAATAAATTAAATATAATATAATTCAACAGTATTTTGCTACTATGGCCTATGACTTTTGTTTTACAAAACCTTAGGTTTCAGTTTCACTTTTATCATATTAAAAAATGTGGATTTCTTTTTTTCAAATGCTCTTCTTCTTCTTTTGTCAACACAGTAGGCGGTCCTTTTGAGCAGTCGACCGAACTTCTGCCATTAATTTTATCAATCAAAGTCGATCTTGGTACGTCAAATTCTTTTGCAGCAGAAGAAGGAGGTATGCTGAAGTCGCGCCCTACTGAGGTCAACCATGATAAATATGTTCAGGCCCGAAATCGCTGCAATAAGGTGTGTAGGGATGCAATGCGTCGCTATGTTCATGCATCAGATGATGATGGGAATCCAGCTAAAGTCTGGAAATTTCTCAAGTTTGTGGGAATTGGCAAATCTCTCAATCAGACACTTCTGCTAACAATATTGACCTTAATTCCTTAAATCTATATTTCTCATCAGCTCCCATTATGTCGGATGTTGACAAAAGCTATACTCTACGTTATCTTGCTGCCATTACTCCTCCCGACTTTCCTCCTTTTGAGTTCAATCGTTTCACTGAATGTGATGTTAGGAGGATTGTAATGTCGATATCCTCCAACGCGGTTGGCGGTGACAATGTGAGCCGGAACATGCTTTTGCCTATTTTAGACATCATCGTTCCTATCCTGTGTACCATTTTTAATAATTCCATCTCTTGTGGAATATTTCCTACAGCCTGGAAAGATGCACAGATTATACCACTACCAAAACAATCCAATCTCAAATCCTTTTCCGAATACCGACCTATCTCTATCCTTCCATTTTTATCCAAAGTTCTGGAGACAGATGAACGATTACCTTAATAGACATGATCTCCACAATCCTTTCCAATCTGGTTTCCGTCCTGGGCATAGCACTGTGTCTGCGCTCATTAAGATCACCGACGACATACGCTTGGGTATGGATGACGGTAAGCTTACTGTTCTAACCCTGTTAGACTTCAGTGATGCTTTCAATACCGTTGACTACGACATTTTATTAGTATTATTGCGCTCTTCTAACATGTCTCCATCAGCAATCGACTGACTTCACAGTTATCTGTACGGATGCCGGCAGCGGGTTCGCCTTGGAGATACTTTTTCTTCCTGGTGTGACACTACTTCTGGTGTGCCACAAGGCGGCGTGCTATCTCCTCTTCTTTTTGCTTTTTTCATTAATTCTATATCGCAACGGCTTACTTCTTCCCCTCATCTCCAAATCCACGATCTCCAAATTTATTCGCAAGCTCGGCTAGATGATCTAGATTCAGCGATAGCTGCTATAAATTCTGATCTCTACCAAGTAACAGAGTGGAGCAGATCATTTGGCTTGAAGATCAACCCCGCAAAGTCACAAGTCATCATAATTGGCAGCTCTTATAATATTACAAGATAATATTACAAGAATTGACTGGTCCGAAATTCCTTGCGTAGAGTTCGATGGAGTCACTCTGCCATATAATAAATCTGTAAAAAACCTCGGTGTCATGTTTGATCGTACGCTATGCTGGGTTATTCATATTAAAACAATCAGCTGCAAGTTGTTTGCTGCTGGAAACTTCCTGCCTACTGCTACTAAAGTTGCGCTCGCAAAGTCTCTTCTTCTTCCTATTTTAGATTACGCTGACGCCAGCTTTTTAGATCTCACTGAAGTCCAACTTGATAAGCTTGAGCGTCTCCAAAATTATTGCATTAGGTTTATATTTGGGTAACGCAAATATGTCCGCGTCTCTCATTTTCGTACTAAGCTCTAGTGGCTTCCAATTCGTCTTCGTCGGAATGCTCATATCCCTAATCTCCTTGATAATATCCTCTTCAATCCTTCTACTCCATGCTATCTTAAAGACTCTTTTTCCTTCTGGCAAGATGCAATTTCTTTCCCCTCCGATCCAAGGATAACCTTTCCCATAAGACCCCTACCGCACGGTGTAAAACTTTTTACGGACGGTCTTTTGCCTTTCAGGCAGTCCAGTTATGGAATGCCTTGCCCGTTACTGTCAGAAAAGCTTAATCACTGAACGTATTTAAAGATCAGGTTAAAAACCATTACCTGCAGAAATTGTCAATTCTTTAACTATGTAAGTGTTGTTGTTATTTATGTTGTTTTATGTAAGTAGTATATTGTAATGTATTATGTATTAGTTTATTATTTAGTCATAGGTTTCTTTTATAATTTTTTATAAGAATTGTTTTCTTTAATTTTAGGTATTTTAAGTATTTATATCAATTTTATTAGTATGTATGTTTGTGATGTATAATCAAACTTATATTTTTAACTAATGCGCACCCCGTCCATTATTTATACGCTTTCTGTCTTCTCCATCCTAAGGTTGTCTGGCAGAGATCGCTATCAGCGATAAGGCCGCCCATTGTTACACTGTTTATTAGGGTTCCGTACCCAAAGGGGAAAACGGGACCCTATTACTAAGACTTCGATGTCGTCTGTCCGTCTATCTTTCTGTCCGTCTGTCACCGGGCTGTATCTCATGAACCATGGTAGCTAGCCAGCTGAAATTTTTACAGATGATGTATTTCTGTTGCCGCTATAACAACAAATACTAAAAAGAGAATTAAATAAATATTTAAGGGGTGCTTCCATACAACAAACCTGATTTTTTTAGACGTTTTTCGCTCTACATTAATAATGATACCAGGTAGATGCTTCAAATTTTCACAGAAGATTTAGTTTTATATTCCCATCAATAATAAATGATAAAACAAATATTTAAGGGGGGCTCCCATACAGTATGGAACCCTCCGTGTGCAAGTCCGATACTTGACCGATTATGTATCTTTGTTTCTTATTTTTGTTTATTTCTTGGTGTGCAAGAGTTTATCTATCTATGCCTTTTGCAGCTTCCATAGCCTTTATCATAGCCTCTGTTGTGTATTTTCTCTCGGCCATGATGATCTGTAAATTTTCATTCCAGCAACCTGATGTATTTAAATGTTGTCAATTAATGCTTAGGTATAAATTGCACATAAATTAAGAAACATCATAAATTAGTCTGATGCACATAACATTGTCATGAGAAACTTTTAGAGAAAACACGTGTGTCAGGTAGGGTTGATTTGTCCGGGTTCTGGACTCTAAAATCCGGGATTTTCACGCGACTTGTCCTGGTTGCCGAATTTTAGAGTTGGCAACCCTAGTGTCAGATCATGATATGTATAAGCTACGGGCATCCTTTTTTCTGGGTTAAACTAAAAAACTAAAAATCTTATTACGTCAAACGTTAATCACAAGGTGGCTCTGACGAATGTACCTACAAGTAGGTACGGTGCTCTGATTAAAACTGTAAGAACAGACCAGATTCAAGCTGCTTCCGCAGGAATACACTAGATGAAATCTACTTCCGACTGGTTTTGGTATTGGAAATCTGTATCCAGCAGCAAATATTCGGACCTACGGCCTAAATCCTAAGACTTAGACAAGATTTGCACGTCCTATTCTAACACAAAGCTTGCTTCATACGTAACCGCCAAGTACCGAAATATAAACGAAAAGCTTGATAGATGATAGGTCAAAAATATTCCGACAAAATGCTTTAAAACACAATAGGCACGCGCATTTTGTAAACGTCAGTATAATTTTTCATATCTAGATCAAAAATAGCTTATACAATTATAAATTATCTTATGTATATTTTTGACACTGAGCCATAAAAAATGTACCTTATGTCGTCACCATTAAAGTTTAATTTTCAAAAAATAACGACATAAGGTGCACCTTTCAAAGTGAATATCAAGTGTGTCTCGATAGCCGTTAATTTATTAATTATTATGACGAGCATTGGGACAAATCGGAGTTACGGCGCACCATTACCTGACACACGTAATTAAAAAATCTATGATTAAAGAAAGCACAATTTTATAGGTTATAACGTTAGAATATTAATCAAGCTTTAATCTCATTATAATTTCGCTTACAAAAACGAACAACTAATCCAGTAAACATTGAATCGAACACGGCAAGTCAGTCGTCAGGTTCAGGAGCTAAACTTTGCAAAAAACACAAAATTTCGGAGCGCTGCACTTTAGATAAACACTGCGCCTACACCATAACAGATATGACTAATAGTTTCCATTGAAATTAAAGCTAATATTACCGAGTATTTGTTGCCATTAAAAGTTTTGATGTAAGTTTAGGTATAATTTAGTAAAAGTCTTTTTAATTAATTTTAACGGGCATTGGGACATTGTCGACTTTGTGTACACTTACCCTACACCTAAAAACTAAAGCAGTGGCGAGTCTATGCACAAAAATGCATCAAAGGTGAAAATAATTTGGTGCTATCTGACATAAAATTTATTCATGTTAGCAAAACAAATTTTCTAAAACTTAGGTACTTTGTACCGGTTTTATGCAATAAACATTTCTGATTCTGAAATTCTTAGGAACCATAGAGCTCCATAGGTGAGTATTTTATCGTTCCTTGTTTTGTTACATGCGAGTGAGTTTTGATCGTAATCTCATAATGACAGCAATTTCCACTAACTATCTGCGGCTCACTTTGCCGTCCCGGTTTACATCGACTCTTGTTGAGATATTTAACTTATTTTTAAACGTTTTACTCTTTCAGTTTTATTTATTTACCATTTTATTTCGACAGTACCCAATTAACCTTAGTGTGTTAATATGAAAAAATCAATTTGTAAGTATATTTTTCAATTACTTCCTCATTAAAATTTCAATATTTTGCACTGAAGAAAATGGATTATTGAACAAAAATCTTGGTGATTTGTCAGTTTTTTTCTAAGGGTACCTACACTAAAACAAACAATATTAAGTACTAAAACAAAAAATAAAAAAATGGCTATTTTGTACGTTTTGTTGATGCTTAATGAACGTAATTTTGCTACATGATTCTAATTACAAATGCGGTGGGTAGGTGACTAGCAGTAACCCTGTATACCTAAGTTTATTATTCCATATCATCATATTATTATTATCTTTGTTAAATTTATCAATTTGCATATAAGTACGCTTCTAAACCTAACTAAAATTGGCATACTTAGTCCAAAATATGTATGAAAAAATAATAATTTAGAAAGTCTCAATGTTCAATTTTCATAATAAATAATATTAAAAATAAAATAAAAACTCATTTCGCAAATGAAATTAAATCCTTTACGATTTTTTAATTCATTGTTATACTTAGGCTTTTGTTACATTTATTTTTTGTAAACTCACTATTAATGAAATCTTCTACTAAATTTATACAACTTAATTTTTTGTTGTTTCTGTATAAAAAAAAACATTTTACATTGCCATTTTCCAATAATACAAACCTAAAATTAAATTGAAAATCAAAATAACAAGCAAAATAAAAAAACTTAAAAAATACTCACAACCAAAAATCTCCAAACTCTTTTGTCAAAAACAAATCTATTTTTCGTAAACACACAATATCTTATCAAAATAAAAAAAATATAATAATCTCACGAACTAAACCGTTCCGAATTCAAACTGACGACTGTTTCGTTTCGATCTCGATAGAGCAATGCACGACCCGACAGTCAATAAGTCGATTGCACCTTAAAGCCTTATTTGAAAGGGAAAACTACTCTTAAATTGTATTCCATAAAGCACAGTATTCCTTAAACCACAGTGCTGCACCTTATAATCTTATCTGCAAGGGAAAAGTATCGTTATTTCATATGAATAAAGCACATTATTGTTTAAACAGAAGTTTTGTAGCATATGTGGTAAAAGCGAGGAAAACAGCTTTGTTATTTTCACGAAAGCATTTTGAGTTTAGTATTGTTTTAATTTTCTTTTTATTTTGTTATCGTATTTTTTATTTGATCAATGGACTTAGCTAAATTCATAAATTATTCCATATTGCCATTTTGTATGGTACCTACACGTGATTTTTTCTCAAATTTTGCTTGCTTTGTACTAAGCCAATTGTAAACAACTTTTACTATGGGGCCAGCCCGGAATTTCGAGAAATAGATCAATGAATACTTTAATCTATGAATTTACCTTCCATACAAAATAGCAACTCGGAATCGACAAAATGTAAGAGAGAAGGAAATTCGAAAGGGGTCACCCCTTTTCCTTGACTTAAGACCATCATTATTAGCTTTTGTTCCATACAAAAATTGCAACTCGGAATCAACAAAATGTATGAAAAAGCTGATAACTATCCCCAGCGTACGTAGTATCTAGATATCACTCCCTATCTTAGGTCAAGCGCGCTATGAATACCTAGTAAGTACAAACAATTCACTTTCGCAATTTGATATTCACTTTTTTCACTTTCACGAAAACAACGTGCACGAATGAATCCTAATTATCTGTATATTAGTATTTGATTACATATTTGACTAAAATTACAATAAATTGAATATAATAAATGCCAAAAACTAATAATAGTCAATCTAAATAATATTTTACAAATACCTCATTATTCCTCACAACTAAGGACAAAATTGGTAAAAGCGCCATCTATCGTTGAGTAGCTGAACTAATGTGAAAAGGAAGGACAGTTCATGGTGGAACAGTAATTTTATTTTGATCGTTTTAGTTCATCTATCAACAGATAGACGTCACTATTAAAAAAATTTGTTCATCTTGAGGTTTGATTTAATAAAAGGCTGTTTTTTTTGCCATCTTGAGGTTGATTCCATAGTAAAAGTTGGCCTTGATGAAAAGTATAATGGTATTCTAGATTCTAGAATAAGTCCGTAGTCTAGAGAAAAAAAAATACAATATACCTAGGTGGAATGGCTTCTGTAAAAACGACGCAAGTCGCTGTGCAGTAGCAAATTATTCATTTCACTATTCACTATTTCCTGTTCTCGTCAGTTTTTATTCGTGTATGGTTGCCTGGAAGAAATCGCCATGAATAAGGCCGCCAGACTATAATCTAACATATAATATACCTATAGTTTTAAGTGTGTAAATAGTGTTTATTTTTTGTTAGTGGTTATAAATAAAGAGTTTTGTCTGTCTGTCTGTCTATCATTTATATCAGCGGCAGCGAGGAGTGGGGAACTGCGCAGTTTACAAAATAGCTAATTTTAGAAATGCCATTAAGTTTGATTGGATTTATCCCTAGGTACTTATTTTTATTATAAAAAAGGTAGGGCCAACCAAACTCAAAACAATTCATTTTCATTTCAATTCAACTCTTTCATTATAAAAAATAGACCCTCCCTATCTGGCTTCTGAACCAATGAACATTTTCCCATTTTTACAAAAATGTCCTTCTTCAGATGTGACAGGAGCGTCAAAAGACATTATCTGCTAGCATTGTTTCCATAGAAATTGGACGAGCATTTTTAATGAAATCCAGCCAAGTGAAACTTTGAAAGAACCATGAATAAAATTCTCTTAATTATTGCTGAATGTGAGAAAATTCATTAAAAAGCGAAGCGGTTTGACTCAACATTTCTGATTCCTAGGTACCGGCAGGGAATGGAACAGTCTTCCTGCTTTCCTGTTGCCTAAGAGATACCTATAATCTACAGCTTTTCAAGATCAGAGTGAATAGGTAGGTATCTTAAAGGTCTGCGTGCTTCATCTTCGACCACAACGTCGCTTACCATCAGGCGAGTTGGAGGTCAAGCGCGGACTTATTCGCGTTAAAAAAAATTAGATCCTAATTTACAGCTGAAACCCTGCATCGGGTAGGTAGGTACATTATTTTGAATTAGGTATATTCTATTCATACAAAGGCTAATAAAATGTATAGAACAAGCTGATTTCAGGGTTTTTCCTTTAGCAAAAGTTGTATAATTGGAGTGGCGACTATACACGGTTATTCAGAACTGGTGTACTAAGTCCTTCGAGCAAATATCTACAGACCCACAGTCCCTAAGTGAAAGTAGTAAAAAAATGTCCGACCGCCGTCATACATACCGACTTAAATATTTACATTAAATGTATTATTTAATTTAAATAATTCACATTGACCCGTTTTTTCGAATCTCGACGTTATGTCACCTATTTAGTACTTGTAACCGAGCACTTTGGTATCGCGCGGAGTTTTAATTGGCTTGCAATCACCTTACAACAAAAACCCTGCCCACTACATAGCTTGGGCAGAGTTTTGCCTCGGACACTTTTTTGCACGAGTGTGACTCTACAGATATTTTGCTCGAATACTAAGCCTAAAGGAGGTGATTCAGACCATCGTTTTGAATAACCTATTTTTGCGGGGCCAAACCCTGAATTTCTGAATTCGAGAAAAAAGTCAGCTGTTTGATACATTTTGTCGATTTTGAGTTGCAATTTTACTTATTTATTTATAATTTTTTATATGGAACAGCTGATTTTGTCTCGAATTCCCGGTTGGCTCCATAGTAAAAATGATTGTATTGATGGTCTCAATCAACCTCTTTTGGCTTAGTACCTACGGGCAAGCAGATAACCCTGTATTGTGCTTCTAAAATACAAACAACATCTTACTAAGTACCTATTAGATCTTTATACGAAGCTATTGCAGATACAACCTTATATTTTAATTTCAATTATTTTGTGTCAAAGCTTTTGTTATTTGGTTAATGTGTGACA
Organism: Hypomecis atomaria; assembly: GCA_964007245.1. Lineage (NCBI taxonomy): Eukaryota > Metazoa > Arthropoda > Insecta > Lepidoptera > Geometridae > Hypomecis > Hypomecis atomaria. Next base: position 2,689,734 of record OZ023296.1, on the reverse strand, counting down.
TGTAGATACCTAGTACATAATATATGTTATTCTGTAATACTGTGTAAATTGACGATTCCAAGCGCATTTGTATGTCTAAGGCTGTTTTCTGACTTGTCGGTGCGGGAGCGAATCCGCATTCGTTTCGCTCGGTATTCACGGTACCGAAAGCTTGCCGAGTAGGTGAAGGCAACGCAGTATCGTTTCGGTACAGACCTTACAGATCCCGCACCTAAGGAATAAAATAAATTTTGATTGATGTCATTATTTTAAGGGTTTTTGTTAAATAATTACAAGTTTTCAGTGTGCTAGCCTAGTTTTATACCATAAATAAAAAACTATAGCGACAAGAAAAAATGAATCAGTGGAGCAATAAAACGTGTAACATAAGATGGCGGAGGAAATAAGCCGCTTGCGACTTAATGAAGCCACTTATTACAGAGGGCTCAGGGCAGATTACCGTAATTCAGGAGCCCTTAGCCCTTCGGTAGTAACTGTTGCGGAATATTACGTGCGGAAAAATGTTGAATACGCCAAAACAAAAGTTTTATAACTATTGTTACCATCCACAGTAAAGATAGATATTGTGAAGGCTCAGAGCAGAGGGGTTAGTCCAGGTTTACTCGTACACGTAAATTGAAACTACAGCTGTTTCCATATGACTCTATACGTTTTTGTACAGCACCCCTGGCGGAAACGAGGAAGAACTAACCAAAATATATGAAGCTACACGCGAAGTAAACTACGCAAAACCTGGACTAAGGACTCTGGACAGATTATCGTAATTCAGGACCCCCCTTTGATAGTCCTACGGATGCGGAATATTACGCGCAGAATAATGTTGTAAACGCCAAAGCCACGCAAAGAACAGTTTTTACAATGATTAGTAACGAAAACATAGATTAAGCCACCTATTACAGAGGGCTAAGGACAGATTACCTACCGTAATTCACGAGCCCTTAACCCTTCGACAGTGACGGTTGCGGAACATTACGTGCGTAAAAATGTTGTAAGATCTTTATAAAAGAAAAATTGATTATGCAAACGAAGTTATCTTTTAAAATGTTTGTCTTTAAAGAACTACAATTAGAAATGGTTTTAAAATCCGGTGTGTAGATCAAAGCAGTTCAGAAAAATTCAATAGAGGTAGGTACCTACTCATACTTAGCATGAAATTATTACTCTAAAAAAACACCATATATTTTTAAAATACGCCCCTGAAACGGGATTAGTAAGAACTAGCAAAAAAGTGGGAGTCAAACTAAAACAGCTAATAAAATTTATTATATTTATATTTAATATAAATATAATTACCCAGCGGGCCAATTCTGCTATGATTTGAGACGAATCTGAACTGTACCTGATGTAACTTATCAGTTTTTCCCGCTTTGCAAAACGTCAAACATAACACGTTTTACGTCATCAACCGTAACTGGAACGTTTGACAGATTTCCCGAAGCAAAAACCATGGATGTACTAAAAAATCCTTGGCAAAAACCTTATTACGTTGGGTTCTCTTTCATTTTATCTCTGGAATGAATTTTAATTAATTATTTAATCATAATTTTATCGCTGAATCAAGGCTCTGTACCATTAAAATACGCGAGATTGCATTCAATAATAAACGAACAGTGCATGATGGGTAGGAAAGATAGCTCGGGGGACTGTTGATCTAAAATTTCTCGAATGGAGACCACGTACCGGCAAGCGCAGCGTAGGAAGTCCACTGCGAGGTGGACAGATAATATTATCAAGAACGCAGGATCGTGCTGGATGCAAGCTGCTTTCAATCGGTCTTATTGGATATCTATAGGGGTGGCATATGTCTATCAGGAGACGTCCTATGGCTGAAACAACAGCGACGAAAACTATTCGTGTGGCTCTATAAATATAACAATGTACGATTAAAGTGATCTTAGCCGAAAGTAGAAAAACCAACAAAAATCTACTAAGTACATAACAAAAACAGTCAAAGTCTAAAAATTAGTCTAAAATAGATAAAAATAGGTTTAAAATAGGATATAAAGCCCGATTACAGAGGCGCCAGCGTAAATTTAATAGCAACGTAAAAAGCGTTCTCTCTATCGAATGCCTAAAGTGAAAAAGAAATAGAACTATGGTATTTAGCTAATATAATTACGATGGCGCCTCTGTAATCGGGCTTAGTCTAACACTAAAAATATGTCTATACCAAATACATATCAAAGTTATCGTTTTACCAATAAATAATCTCATAAGGCCAATAAACTACGCAAGATATGCGTTTAATAGCAAAATAACAATAAAAAAATACAACAAAATCAACTTTCCCGACCCCTAATTCCCTCTTATATCCCTGAAATCATTTCTCTTCAAAATTTTCACATACACAAATTGATTTGGTCCAAAACACGCGATTTTAGACTTTAAACTCGAGTGATTAAGTTGTAAAATTGACAGATTGTCATTACGGATACATGGATGAGCACGAGTGATTTATTGCTTGCAGTGTTGAAATATGAGCTTTATGTTGTGAGCAGGAAGGTGTATAATTTTCCTCGGGAGGATTGTTAAGGAAACGCATTCCCGGGGCTTGGTAAGTCCGCTCTCAAATAATCGATAGCTGACGTCTGGCACGCCCCCCGCACAGGTACTTGCCCCTGAAATATCCTGGGTTAAGGTATGGTTTTATTGAAGCGATTTCTGCCTTTATTTTTTGAAGGGCGCCGGTTTTAAGCTTTACGTTTAACAGTGTTCGACTGCCACGGTGGCTCAATGGTTAGTGACCCTGACTTCTGGGCCAAAGAGGCGTGGGTTCGATCCCCACTTAGGCCAAACATTTTTGTGATGAACATAGGTGTTTGCTCTGTCTGAGTGCTATTTAGGTACTATCCATACAGGGTTTTTTCTAATCAATTAGCATCCTTTTAAGGGCTTATCCTGTACATTAAAACTAACAACTTTTGTTCTACGACTTTTATTAATTCTCAAAAAAACGAGTTGTTGTTCCATAGAAAAATATTGTTCACCCTGTAAAAAATGTATGGAACAGCTGTTTTTTTTTGAGTTTTGACAAAAGTCGTAGAACAAAAGTTGATAGTTTTGATGTACAGAATAAACCTCTAGAAGGATGCTAATTGATTAGAAATAACCCTGTATAAGCATGTATTAGTAACTAGTTACTAGCATGTATTTAAAATGTGTTATGTAGTATAACAGTCTCTGGCAGCCATATCAAAAGCTTTGCTTAGTTTGGGGTCAGAGACCGTGTGTGTACCTAATATTTATTTATTTATTTAGTGTCGTATAGGAGGCACTGCAGCTGAGGTTTGGAGGCTGCGGCGAGAGAGGATTGCTGGTATTGTCACTTTCCTTACCTTCCGCGGCCTCGACGAGGTCGCCACTGTTGATGGCGAACGCAGCGAGGTTGTAGGGGAAGAGAAGAGTCGGTATGGCGACGCGCCGCTCTCCTTCCTCTGCAGCTGAAGAGGCTGGCGCAGCGCCACTATGACTATGGCATGATAACTAAAAAAAAATTAGTCCGTCAGATAGACTATCAAAAAATATTAAGCACGTATTTTTTCTTTTGTCAATTAAACATAAATCGATGAAGATATAGCCCGTCAAAGTAACGCGTGACGTCACAAGTGCCATATGTTGCAGTTCGATAGATAATAATAAGTAAGATAATAGATTGTAGGTTCGTGATATAGATTAGGCATGACCAAGATATGGAACGTTCTTGATAGTCATCTAGTATATAAGTTGTTACTGTTTAATAATAAATCAGACTAATTCCATCCTGTGTCTCATTATGGTCCCTATTGCCATACTGGCAAACCATACATAGACTTCTGTAAGAAAGGTGACGTCACGAGCCCCACTCCCAAACTTTGACTTGTCACAGTTTGACAAAGTTTATCTTTGTCATTTGTTGTTTGATTGACAAAAGAAAAAGTACGTATCCAATATTTTTTGATAATCTAACTCATGGAGTAATTAACATGATGATTTTTTTACCTAGTCATCATGCCTAGTGGTCCATTGCACTGAGACCAGGGCGTTCGGATACTGGTGCTATCCAACGCTTAACGTGGAGTCATTTTAATAGGTAACATTTGACAGTTTATTTATGCAAAGAAAAATATACCTTACACTCATAGAACGTTATTATTCTATGCTTACACTAAAGTACGTGGGTTCGATCCCCACCCAGGGCAAACATTTGTGTGATGAACATAGGTGTTTGCTCTGTGTCTGGGTGTTATTAAGGGGAATATCTATATAAGTATGGATTTAATATATGTATATGTAGTATATCAGTCTCTGGCAGCCATATCACAAGCTATGCTTAGTTTGGGGTCAGAGACCGTGTGTAAGATGTCCCCGAATATTTATTTATTTATTTAACTAAACATTCTGTAAATATTTCAATCATCTACCTGTTACCATTAATAATATCGAGCGCAAAACGTTTAAAAATTCAGGTGTGTTGTATGGGACCCCCCTCTAAATATTAATTTTATTCTGGTTTTAGTAAGTATTTGTTGTTATAGCGGCAACAGAAATACATCTTCTGTCACAATTTCAGCTTTCTAGCTATAAAGGATTATGAGATACAGCCTGGTGACAGACAGACAGACGGACAGACGGACAGCGGAGTCTTAGTAATAGGGTCCCGTTTTTACCCTTTGGGTACGGAACCCTAAAAAACATAACTGACAGAAGGTCGCATCTACATAACTCTACCTTAACTCCTTGCAGACGGGCGTCTAACAAGCTCGTGCATGAATGAACTTCTCCTCCATTACGTGTTGCGTGCAGTAATTGGGCTTTGTAGCGCGTCTGCATTGTTTTACAACAAACTTTGTGATACAGGTAACACTAATCCTTTTATAGTAAAAAGCAAAGTTTGAGCATTTTATTTACCTATGTGCATTGCGATACGGCTCCGCGCGCTAGCGCTCGCACCAACTTGAGAAAGATCGCTGAATGCAACCGAAACTAGTCGTTATGACTACATATATTATACCCATATACACTGTATTTCACGTGAGTTCAACCCTGAGTCTAATTAACATTAAATTAAATTTCATTTATTGAGCTTATAACACAACAAAACCAATCACATTATAACTGGCTTAATAACTAATTATAAAACAAAATGTTATGTACTGTACAGTGTACTGTACTGTACCAGGTTTTTAAATAGTCCACTGTAGCCTACCCACGAGGGGTTATTGGGCTATGATGGTGTTGATGTCTTCCACGGTGATTTCGACTACGGCGACCGTTTTCTAATTCTAATTCTAATTTGAAGTAGGGGCGATAAGTCCTGCACTGACGTCCCGCATGGGGTGTTTTGTGCATTTCCCCCTCCAGCGTCTACCCGAGACAGCCCAGCTCCTTAAAGTAACGGAGCGTGGCTCTGGGCCGCTGGCATAACTGCTCCAGTAGCTTAGATGGTGAATGAGATGATGGCGATTTAGATGACAGTGCAGAAGCATCATGCAATCCGTTAGCTATTCTAATGTCTTCTGTGGCTTTGCAATGCCACAGAACATGTTCTACAGTTTCGTTCTCCTGCAAACAGCCACGACAAAGTGGGCTGTCAGTGGCTCCAGTGGGCTGTCAGTGGCTCCACTGGCGACCGTTTTGCGAATCTGGGTATGTTTACTGATGAATCCTCAAACTTTTTGCCCATATTGAGCCATATCCACCACGCTGGCCCAGTGCGGGTTGGTGGGATTAACGTACGCCATCGAATTTTTTCTACGGACATATGGAGGTTGTGTAGGTACCGTAAAAGTATAAAAAACATTTTCTTATTCATTATCTTTGAATTATTACAAAAATATAACATTATTGTTGATTTGACAAAAACGGCTTAGCCGATATCTTTAAAATTTAAATGGAACCACTTCGGGAGTATACCCTTTCGAAAAAATAATAATTTTTCGATTCGGTTCACAATTGGCAAAATTATCATACGCAAAAAAAAGAAAAATAATACATACAGACGAAAATAGAACCTTCTCCTTTTTGGAAGTCTGTTAAAAACTAGGAGCTGGTATTTTGATTTGGGTTGAATTTGTGAATTTTCCAGAATAATATAAGTAAGTTTACATAGAGGCCCAATTTCGCTAATAACACGAGTACCTATGTCTTGAGTTTCCTGTTTTTGCTTGTTTAGGCTCTGTACCTAGAACTGTATTTGTTTACAATAAATAAAATAAATTTAGGTTTGTATGTTTCGTACCTAAACAATCTTACAAGGTTGAAACCATTATCGTCAAATAGCTAACGTGAAACTGCTTAATATTAAGGAAACAAAATACATTTAAGTATCAGAAATCCTACTATTTACTAACCTAACGTATCCCAAAATCGCCAAAAAGCTGTTCCATACAATTAGTCGATCTTTTACGATGGGACAGTCCGCGCTTTTTTGGGGGTTCCGTACCCAAAGGGAAAAACGGGACCCTATTACTAAGACTTCGATGTCCGTCTGTCTGTCTGTCACCGGGCTGTATCTCAATAACCATGATAGCTAGGCAGCTGAATTTTTTACAGATGATGTATTTCTGTTGCCGCTATAACCACAAATACTTACTAAAAAAAGAATAAAATAAATGTTTAAGGGGGGCTCCCTTACAACAAACGTGATTTTCAGGAGTTTTTTGCTCGTTATTAACAACGGAAAGAGTAATGGGGCTTCCATACGATACGGAACCCTTTGTGCGCGAGTCCGACTCGCACTTGGCCGATTTTATTTTATTTGGTCTGAGTTAAAAGGTTGATTGTGCGTTATCAGTAAGTTATCTGTAACTCTGTAATACGTCAAAGTACAGTCGTCAAAAGTGTGCCTACCTCACGTACGCTCTTGAAATACTCCCCAAATAAGCAGGAGAAAATATTATTTTCCCAAACAACTGTAGACAACCTGTAACGAGGCAGAATTATGATTACGATACACGTTCTGCGAAAGTGCGAAATAAACGGAAAAAACTCTACACATTTCATTGTGGCTCTTAATCGTGAAGGCAGATGTTCTGTATTGCCAGGTATGAAAGAACCGGTATTTACTGAAATTGTCTTGACAGCAATGCCTAAGAAAATTGTATTGTTTTTTGAGTTAGGGCAAGTTCTTCAGATCATACCATTACGATACGGTTATACAGAAGAGAGAAGTTATCCCTAATCAGACTTTTTCACCAATTTCAATTATGGAGGTCCTCAATTAAACTGTGTTTTTTTGTATGTTGTATGTAACGAGATTACTCTCCAATTATTAAACCGATTATGATAATTATTTTTTTGTTTGGTACTTTCATACCAAAGTTTGGTACTCATCATACTTCAGAGATGGTGCCATTTAAATTTTATCAGTCATCGACAATAATGTTAAAAATTACTACACACCATTTTGTAATTTTAATGCATTCTACAACGAGATTTATATGTCAACAAGCTAATTATTATTTGAATAATTAGCTTGTTGTAAGCCTTGGCCATGCTGTTAGTTTTAGGGTTCCGTTACCCAAAGGGTAAAAACGGGACTCTATTACTAAGACTCCGCTGTCCGTCTGTCTGTCTGTCTGTCTCCCATACAACAAACGTGTTTTTTTTTTGCCGAGGGGATACGGTACGGAACCCTTCAAGCGCGAGTCTAACTCGTAATTGGCCGATTTTTTTATTTCGTTTAGGTTTGCGTTTGACTACATACTGCCTGATGTTATGCAGAAATGCGGTCTAGGGTGTAGCACGCTTACCTAGAAGATGCCCATAATTATAAAAGTATGACAAGCAGTGGAATTTAAAATAAATATATACCAAACCGATTGTTCGAGATAAATAGGTAAGTATTATGTACGATTACAAGACTAACTCAGAAGTCCTGTAAAAAACTTTATTTACACATTTATGTTCATTGTCGCTCTCAATCGTAAGAGCAGATGTTCTGTATTGCCAGGTACGAAATAACCGCTTTTTACTTCAAATAATCTTGATAGAAATGTTTACGAAAATTGTGTCTGAGTGCTGAGTTAGGACGAAAGCTATTTACTAGATATTGTATGTGGATGAAAGCCTTGTTTTTTATTAAGGCATGTGAAACATATTTTAACAAACAAATGTTAGCTGATGGGCTTAGTGCTCCAACAGCATCACTCAGATTCTTGTAGGACACTCAGATGATACACCATTGGACAATAATACGGACCTCCAATATCTCTGCAGTCATTATAAAACTCAAAGTACTTACAAGGATTGCTCCAACTACTGGCTTATCAAAGTTGTTTCAGACTCACCCATACACCACTGATCACTATCACAGACTGCCACTCCCGCCTGTCGCACAAACCATCTCTCTGTCTACCCTCATTCCATATACTCCTCACCGTCGCAATACCGAAGAGTGTTGCGACTATGTGTAGGTACCCTCTTTAATAAGCGCAGCTAACACTAAGTAATTCTGTCAAAGCATAAATGAAGCCTATATATAATGCGAGTTTGGTCTATTTTTCTTGTCTTTACAACTTTGACTATTTTGGCCTGAAATAAGTATATGAAAAGTACCTAACTGAATTTTGCCAAATCTTTTTATAAGAGTAGGTAGCACAAGTAACTGTTTGTTTAGTAACGGTAACTAGGTACCGTCAAATCTGGCAAGTTTGCCACGGGATGTTATCTTTACCACTAGCAGTGTGATCACACAAATCCTCTTATACCCGTGAAATTGGCAAGTTATTTTGGTTGTGGCCATACTTGTCGTAAAATAGGTGAAACAACTGGCAACACTGCATGGAACGAAGCACCTAAGCGTCCATCTTTACCAGTCATTTTAGATCCGAAATCGCGACAGTAAAGTTCCCTCAAATTCAGTGCTCCGGGACTTTTGAAATTTATGTCACAAATACTGGATCTACGTAAGTAAAACTTATTAAAAAGGTTACTTTAATGATCATTATTAGAATTATTACTTTATTATTAACGTAAGTGTTGAATTTTGTCTCAAAATATCATTGGCAAAGATGACACACCCGTTTGCCGGTAGGTGATGGTAACTTTACCAAGTTTTGGAAGGGCCTAGGGTTGTCACTAGCATGAAGTTATTCAAATATTTTTGTTTTGTTTTAGTAAATGGGTCGGCGTAATCGTCGAGAATTGGGATGCCGACATTACAAAAATTATACTCAGATAAATACCTATGATTAATAAATTATTGAATAAAAATAATGGTCTCGTAATTTTGACAACCCTGACAACATATTCTGACTTTGTATGAAAATAACTTTATTGGGTGAGCAACTTTACCATTTTGTCTGATTTTATACAATTTTGAAATATAAAGTCCTTTAATAAAACGGTTTGGACATCTATCGAATGTAAGCTTGACAGTTACATTTATGTTTTGTGCAAAATAATTCAATTTCATGCAATAGACCTGGTGGTAAAGTTGCCACAAGGTAGAGCCATCTTTGCCATTTTTGTTTTTACACTTTTTTGTTCGCTACTTGTAGGCATTCCAGATTTTTTTGACACGAGTATGTTAATCGACAAATAAGTGGTCCATCCCATTGACTGAAAAGGTCTCTGACTAATATTAAAATGCCAAAAATTTATTTTAACTCGACTCATGACAAAAGTGGCAAAGTTGCCAGGTTTGACGGTAAGTAAATACAAATGCGGTATGTATTTCTATACCAAAGTTTTAGTATTTTGTGTAACCTACCTATTTTGCAGTTAAAATGTCGACAATTTTTTAAATCAAATTTTATTAAAATAATATATTGAACATCTGGTACGGAACACTCTCCAAGATAATTCAACTCACCCAGTGCCGGTTTTTCAAAAATTTGTTTATTCACATTGATGCCATTAGCCAATGTAGGCTCAAGTCAAAAGGGTTGTTTACCATAACATAGAATAATAGTAAGTCGAAAGTTTTCGACCAGTGTGTGTTGCCAGTGATGACTTATGGCACAGAAACGTGGTCTCTAACTATGGGCCTAGTTGGTAAGCTTCAAGTAGCCCAACGAGCCATGGAGAGGGCTATGCTCGGAGTTTCTCTGCGAGATCGAATCAGGAATGAGGAGATCCGTAGAAGAACCAAGGTTACCGACATAGCCCAGCGGATTGGCAGGTTGAAGTGGCAATGGGCAGGGCACATAGCGCGGAGGACTGATGACCGATGGGGTCGAAAAGTCCTCGAGTGGAGACCACGTACCGGCAAGCGCAGCGTAGGACGTCCACCCACAAGGTGGACGGACGACCTCATTAAGACCGCAGGATCGCGCTGGATGCAAGCCGCTACCAACCGGTCTTATTGGAGGTCTTTAGGGGAGGCCTATGTTCAGCAGTGGACGTCCAATGGCTGAAAAGAAGAAGAAGAAGAAGAATAATAGGTTACTAGCGACCCGCCCCGGCTTCACTCAGGTGTATTATACATATAAACCTTCATCTTGAATCACTATCTACTAAAAAAAAAACTGCATCAAAATCCGCTGCGTAGTTTTAAAGATATAAGCATACATGGGGACAGACAGCGGGAAGTGACTTTGTTTCATACTATGTAGTGACTAAACTTCTTTCGAATCACTAATTTTAGGTTTTTCACTTATTTTCAAGTTTCTTGTTTTTAATTTTTAACGCAAGGTAAAGTGCAAATATTTTTCTGAACTTTCCAAGATGGGGGGATGAAAAATAATTACTCTCTAATTTGCGTTTAAACTATAGACAACATTTCACGAATTCTATTTATTAATAATAAAATTATATTATTTTTCATGTTATTTGTACCTTGTGAACTCGCTTTATAGTACATAAATTCTCAGATTACAGAGTTTTTCAATACATAATTATTTTGTTTATTTTCTTATGACAGAGGTTCAAGGCAAAAGGGTTGTTTCCCATAACTTAGAATTATAGGTCGAAGCCTCGGACATACGTTAGCATACCGTTAGTATAACCGGATCAAACTGAATATAAGTAGATATAACAGGACGGTTGTAAAACTCCTTCATTGCAAATAGGCCGTAAAGAACCTCGGATGCGACTTATGGCCACAGAACAAAAATATTCGTTGGAGCATTTTTTTGAAATGGAAAATATTTGTAGGAAAATTAAGATTACATTGCTTTTTTCTGTATAGGTCTATTCTACCGAGTATTTTATGATGCAATGCTGAACATAGAATTCCAATTCCACCACAATGGCTCAGTGCGGGTTAGTGGATTGCAGTGAGAGTTTTACTAAGGAATTTTGTTTTGTTTGTTTTCTGTATCAGTCTTTTAATAGTCCACTGCACGAAGGGTGATTGGGCCATATCCACCACGCTGGCCCAGTGCGGGTTGGTGGATTCACATACGCTATCAAATTTCTTCTACAGACGTATGCAGGTTGCCTCACGATGTTTTACTTCACCGAAAAGCCAGTGGTGTTAAATTCCGTACATAAATTCCGAAGAACTCATTGGTACGGGACCGGGATTTGAACCCACGACCTCACGATTGTAGGGCGGGTGTCACTACCACTAGACTACCACGACATTGTTTGTTTTATTTGTATCAAATCTTAGACGGCTTTTTCGACAAATTCTTGGAATTTTTGAAATGTTGTACTAGGCGCGCCCAGATATAGAAAAAAAATTGTACTGTCTTGTAAATTCCTTATATTTTGTCAAAGGTCAATTAAATTTCTTAATGGAAGATAGATGAACTATCCAAAGTTAACACAAAAACAATACAATTTTAAAATCCATTAGATTACAGGAGTTAAAAAACTTAAAGCCAGAGCAAATATTGTCGCCTTCTTGTTAATAGTTGTTAATCAATCTCTTCTATAGGAAATTCTACTTATTTGCTATTTCAGTGGTAACATATGGTTACAAAAAAATCATTAGTTGGTTCGATGGCATAAGTAGTTTATGAATGATAAGTAGAATGATCCTTTATAAAATGTTGGTGGGAAAAAATATCTGGCAGGTAAAATTATTTTTCGGTAATAATGGCATAGCCGACTTCAACCGTGTACATAATTCAAATAGCTCGCACGGATCGATGTTTATGTTTCATTATTGATTTACCAAAAACGACTCAGCCGATTTCTGTAATATTTAAATGGGACCACCTCTGATACCTCAGGAAAAATAGAATTTAACTTTGCACTAAATTGATCCAAAACCGTATAAAATAAAAAATTGGATCTGAAATTTAATGCAAAGTTAAACCAAAAAAATTGGCCAAATGCGAGTCGGACTCGTGTACTAAGGGGTCCGTACCGTATGGGAGCCCCATTCCTCTTGCCGTTATTAGTAGCGAGCAAAAAAAAACTCCTCAAAAGTTACGTTTGTTCTATGGGAGCCCCCCTAAATAGCGGCAACAGAAATACATCACCTGTGAAAATTTCAGCTGCCTAGTTATCATGGTTCATGAGATACAGCCCGGTGACAGACAGACAGACGGACAGACAGACATCGAAGTCTTAGTAATAAGGTCCAGTTTATACCCTTTGGGTACGGAACCCTAAAACGTTTATTTTTAATGAGGTTTGAAGTTTGATCTACAAAACAAAAACAATAATAATCGAAATCGATTCAAAATTAGAGGAGTAATTAAAAAATCTGTTGAAATAAGAACCTTCGAGGGCCTTCAAAAAGAGTCATCGTCGATTCGCCCCGCGGGCCGAACAGCTTGCGGGCCGAAACCACAAAAGAACCACGAAACACTCTTTTTTGAATTCGATTAAAATTGCGAACCTAATAAAATGCAAATATCTGAATAGATTAAAATTCTAATCAAGTTTTAGAAACTTTTTCTAAAATTTTAGAACTGCTCTAGTCTCCTTATTCTTTGATAGACTTCCCCAGGCAGGCTGTATCCCCAGGCTTGAATAAGAAAGGGTAGTTTTACAACGCACGAGGGAAAACTTTACGTGTTAGGGGTGTGTTCCACCCCTTACTAGGGGTCGGTAGTCACTGATGGCCACTACCAAACGGACTCACGTTCTGGGGAATTTTTAGCTTTTGTGTGCTGTGAAGTCGCTTTTGAGCTTGTAATAAGTGGGTTTTTATTTTTAAAGTTATTTTTATATCTTTACACTGTTAAGTTATTCACCCTTGCAGGTGCAGATGTAATTTTGGCTGTTTGCTAAGCTCATAAAGCTTGTAAATGCGTAAGTATACCACCCATATTCTTTTCAATTTTTGTTTCGGGACAAATGACATTTAAGTATTTGCGTAAGTTTAAGTTATTCTTAGTTCATCCCATGTTTAAACATTTAATTTTAGTCTAAACTTGTTTTTAGGAAACCATTTATTCAAAGAGTTGACAGCGGTAGTTATAAGTAAATAAATAAATATTTGGGGACATCTTACACACGGCCTCTGACTCCAAACTAAGCAAAGCTTGTGATATGGATGCCAGAGACTGATATACTACTTTTACATATTTTTAAATACACACTTAAATACTCGTAGATAGTAGCAAACATCTATGTTCATCACATAAATACTTGCCATTGGTGGGGATCGAACCCACGCCTCTTTGACACAGTAGTTAGGGTCACTAACCACTGAGCCACCGAGGCAGTCAGCTGGAATCTGTTAATCTGCTGGTTATCTGGAAAATGATTATTGATTTCATGGGATTTTATTTCAGAGTTGTTGGATGTGAAGTACAATGACATTAAACAAGTATTATATTAAAAAAGCTTTGTTTAAAACAAGCTTTTACTGAACAAGAGTTTGCCAAGACGAATAAAACGAGCCGAAACTCTATGGGGTTGCGTCGTTTAATTATATAGTTCCTACGACCACCTTCTAGCTCCATCATCAGACCCTGGTTAACATTGAAAGACAAACTACTCGCCAAGACGATTCAAACAAATGAGCCCAAAGTCGATAAGGCTGTGTCGTTTCATTGCGAAGTTCTTTTGGCCACCTTCCAACTCCATCATCAGATCAGCACTATGTTATCATAATATTGCATTGTCACGAGATTTACACATTTATGTAAAAATTCAGCTCCATCGGTAACTGGGAAGTGGATCAAACTTAACTTGCAAGATTTGATTACAGACCTACAGACAACGGGACAGGTGAAACTAAATAAAAGGTGGCGCCGCCGACGCTATAAGTTGGTGGTAATGATAAGCACTTTAAAAATTTGGCGCTTGCGTAGGAGGCGAGCTGGCTCAGTTGGTTAGAGCGTCGGGCTAGTGATCCGAAGGAGCAGGTTCAAATCCTGCGTTCGCTTCAGATTTTTGAAATGCTTATCACAAAGATAAGTCTTTGAGATAAATCTAGTATGGATAGCACTCTACAATAAAAATCATATCATAAATAAAAGGTTGTAATTATTATGTCAATGACTATTAAAGATGATGAGTGAGACTCAATCAATGAAAACTGCAGCAAAATGTTACCATAGTTTTACCCTTTTTCTTCGGAGCCCGTAGTCCGTAGTATAATTTTTCCCATCCAAAACTCGAATTGTAAACTCGGTACATTACCTTGAGATAAGACTAAGTCGGGTAATCCCCTGGATTGATGAGTGCGATTTGCCAGCTCTCGGCTCAGATTAAATGAAATCTCTCCGGGCGCCTTACTGGGCTTTATTTTACTTTTATTTACTCGAAAAAACGAGAGCTTTTGGTAACTTGGTAACTGAGTTGACCTTCAGGACTAGGTAATCACACTTCATCATCATCATCATGAATTTGAATTATGGAACACAGGGTTAACGTAGTCTTTTACTATGTTATTATTAATAAGCTCCAAGTAGCCCAACGAGCTATGGAGAGGACTATGCTCGGAGTCTCTCTGCGAGATTGAATCAGGAATGAGGAGATACGTAGAAGAACCAAAGTTACCGACATAGCCCAGCGGATTGGCAAGTTGAAATGGCAATGGGCAGGGCACATAGCGCGGAGGACTGATGACCGTTGGGGTCGAGTGGAGACCACGTACCGGCAAACGCAGCGTAGGACGTCCACCCACAAGATGAACGGATGACCTCGTTAAGACCGCAGGATCACGCTGGATGCAAGCCGCTACCAACCGGTCTTATTGGAGATCCATAGTCCGGCAGTGGACGTCCTAAGGATGATGGATGGATGAATACAAGGTTATCCATAACTGATGTACTAAGCCGAAAGGAATCAGACCATCAAGGTTCATAATGATGGTCATCATTATAAACAACTTTTACTATGAAGCCAACCCGAAGTTCGAGAAAAAAATCAGCAGTTTCACACATTTTGTCGATTTGGAGTTGCAATTTAGTATGAAACAGCTGATTTATTTTTCTTAAATTATTTATTGGCCCCATGGTAAAAGTTGTTCATTATGATGTTCAATCATCCCTTTTGGGTAATAAGTAGGTACAAAGCAGGCAGATAATCCTGCATAATTATAATAAAGCTATGCATATTGCATAATCAAAAGTAACAAAGTCTGTTCCCGCTCTGTCTGTCCCTATGTATGCTTATATCTTTAAAACGGATTTTGATGCGGGTTTTTAATAGATAGAGTGATTTAAGAGGAAGGTTTATATGTATAATACACCTGTGCCAAGCCGCGGCGGGTCGCTAGTACAAAAATATAACAAAGAATAAGTAGAGAAAACGCAGAAAGTAAGAGATTTTACCTAAACAATGGTCGACCAACAAAATTAGTATTTGAGCTCCTAATATTTTCCCGTGTTGCCGTCGATCCTATAATTTCCAGTCTCTTCCGCGAAATGTTTAAAAAATGCCTTCCTCCCACTACCCCCCTCTTTGGCCCCCTCCCCCGTCTTTACAATAAAAGCGGTATTTCAAACACGTCGGGTAATAAACTTGAAGTCGCTCTCAACCTTATGCATAGACTTTAAAAGGTGAAGATATGACTCGAGAAGTACTTACACATCATTATTGTATACTATTATCAGAGTTATCTAAAAAAAAGGTTTAAATTGTGATTTAATATGACTTTCTATCACATTCAATGAATTCTAGCAAATAAAGTGTTAAGCATGAACATTCGTGTCAATCTCTATACAAAAATATCAGTAAAAATAATTCGAAACAAAAGATACAATCTTTTGGAACAACTTCTACCACCAGATTCCTCCTATATCCACCAGAGATGAAATATATGTAAATTTATGAGCAGTGCGCGAAAAATAAAATCCACCAATAGAATCAAGTCATGATACACCGTGCCATAATACCGTTATAAAAATTCTGAAAGAAAAGCAACCTTGATAAAGGATTGTAATCACACTAGCTGGAAAAAAAAACCGGTGCATGCACAAAGTCAAATCAAACTTATAACACCTCTCTTTTTTCCGTTGATGTCATAAACAATTTTTGATACCGGTCTAAATATTCCTAGCTCTACGCGCCGCATAACTTTCACCTGGCCGGTATGCGGCAATATTTCTACGGCGAGCGAAATGTAATTAATCAAAAAGTTAGCAGAATCCACCCCCTGTCACTCCCGTGACCCAAACTGCGACGACGGGGTGAATTGACATCGCGGGTACACTACACGACCATTAATTTGGAACAACACGACTTAACAATAAATTAGTTAAAAAAAAATGTTGTCTGTTATAATCCGCGCCACACAAGTCGGCGAATGAGAAGTTAGCCGATGATGTCACTTCGTCGTGTTTCGATCTAGCATGACAGGTCATATTTTGTTTCTTTTTGTTAATTTAGATTTACGGTAGTAACACGGGTAATTTATTTTTACTGCTCTAACAACTTTCAACTGCAGTAGTAACAAAGGTAATTCATTTACCGATCTTAGTACTGGTAGTAAGATTGGTAGTAACACTGGTAATAAACCATTCGCTAATTATTGCGTGTGCACAATGCTAACGCAAACGCAAGTGCAAGACGTAGACGTAGCAAGACGTAGTGCTGAACACGGGCGTAGGGAGCGCGCGGGAGGCATGAGATTGGAGGGCGGGTCTGCCCCAGCGTCTCGTCTCTTTGGCTCCCGCGCATACCTATATTTGCCTTTTGCACAGCGTTTTGCGCCTAACTTCCCATCCGCCGACTTTGTGGCGCGGATTATAAAGTCGGTATACGGACTATAATATTACGAGATAACGTCATAAGAAACCATTGTTGAATCAACCACTGAAACAAGCCGAACGCTTAGGCCGATCGTGCCTCTCTTGTTCTGTGCTCTCGCTTGCACGCTTGGTTCGAGACCATCGACTTGGCATTTTTTCTTGTAAGCGAAACGTGACAGTTTTTCGAGCGGGCAGACGGCGTTCATAAATTTATAAGACATAATAAATAATCACTAAGTATCAGTTATCAAGAAAACTAGTGTGCAATTTTATTGGCACGCATTACATGCACAGTCAAAAATGTATATTATTTGTATCGCCTTAGTTATTTATGCTACCTGTTTGTTTAGTAAATTCTGTTTACGCTGTTCATTATCATTTGATTTTTTAGGGTTCCATACCCAAAGGGTAAAAACGGGACCCTGTTACTAAGACTCGCGGTTCGTCTGTCCATCTATCTGTCGGTCACCAGGCTGTATGTTATGAACTGTGATAGCTAGAACTAAAATTAAATTAAATAAATATTTAAGAAAGGCTCCTATATAACAAACGTTATTTGTTTGATCGGTATTAATAACGGCAACAGCAATGCTTAAAATATTTACAGAATTATATTGAAAGTCGTATATTCTTTTCAAAAATAAAATAATTCAATTAAAATAAAGTAAATTCAGGGGGGCTTCCAAACGGACCGGAACCCTTCGTGCACGAGTCCAACTCGAACTTGACCTATTATTTTTCTCTTTCTGTAAAATTACACTTGCATATGCTTTTCTAGATGACAGGGGCGTATTTTAGATTAATAATGTTATTAGGTCTAATTATGAAGGCGGAATCGTAAATTTAATAGCAAAGTAAAAAGTGTTCTCTCTATCGAATGCCTAAAGTGAAAAACAAACAGAAATATACTAATTAGCTATTATAATTACGGTGGCGCCATCATAATTTGGCCTTTTATTGTACTCATTGGTCATAATGATGATATTCTGGAATACGTCTGTCGGCGTAGTCTGGACATGTGACATGTCTCTATAATCATATAATACTCCGCTCCGCTATGCTCGTAGTCTCTTTACGAGATCGACTCATAGATCCGTAGACGATCGAATATCGATCGATCGATCGATAGAATGGCAGTGGGTAGGGCACATAGTGCGGGACTTATGATCGAAGGGATCGAAAAGTTCTCGAGTGGAGACCACGTACCATCAGTGAGCTTGAACCTACCGATTTTTCGGTATTTCTA
This sequence comes from Hypomecis atomaria, assembly GCA_964007245.1. Lineage (NCBI taxonomy): Eukaryota > Metazoa > Arthropoda > Insecta > Lepidoptera > Geometridae > Hypomecis > Hypomecis atomaria. Next base: position 2,671,464 of record OZ023296.1, on the reverse strand, counting down.
CCGATTTGGCACCTGTGAAGTTATCTTGGGACAAATTTACCCAGTTTTCTACCGAATTTCACGATTTCAGCGAGCCGAGACCAAGTAGAGAATATGGCTATTGGCTGTTTGTGTGCTGATCAGAGTCATAAGATAAGATAACTTTTATTGTTTCAAACTGTGTACAGAAAGGTGTTACATAATAAATTACGGACACAACAGTTTGTCCTAACGGACATACAATACTACAAGTATGTATACTATAAGTTATAGTTAATGAGTAATAGGTACATACTACGTCCGCTAACACAACACTGGGGACCCCACTCCAGGATTTGAACATTTCAGGCTATAAATGTAAAGTACGTTATTTATATTTTAAAACTGAAAATCTTTTCATACCGATTTTTGGTACCAATAAAAGTACCGATTTTTCTTGGTAGTTCGACTGATTTTGCATTTTTTAAACCAGTGCGTTAAAAACCACTGCGTACCATAAGCAAACACTAAGAAACGCGACATATGATATACGACATATACTACAGAATCGCGCTGAATACAGGCTGCTTCTAACTAATCTACAGGTCAGGCCTAAGTCGAACAGTGGATGTCCTACCATTGAAACGTCGACGATGACGAAACAAAAGAATTTTTCATTTCAATTCTGGCCAAAAACACGTGTGAAGAATAAGAAGAAAGAATCCAGCTAAAAACTTTTTCAAAACAATCTTCATATTACATTTCACGGAAAACGATACGCCTATTTCAACTTTTCTCGCGAAACTCTAACGACACCCGATATTGCTTGTTTTTTCGTTCTCAATCGAATAGTGAAATAACTTTAGGGATTAATGTATTGTGTTTCCCAGTAATGTGAACTTTGCTTGTTTATTTTTTCTCCCTCTTGAGATTATTGCTGGCTTCGCGTGTCTTTTACGTTTGCCAGTGGGCTAAAAAGCGAGGACATAGCCACAGTCCCTAAGTGAAAGTAGTATAAAAATGTCCGTCATACATACCGTCATAGATATTTACATAAATAATTCACTCGTTTTCTCGAATCTCGACGTTACCTCATTAATGATTGTAACCTAGCACTTTGGCATCGTGCGGCGTTGTAATCGGCTTGCAATCGCCTTACGACTACCTAAAAAGCCTGCCCACTACGTAGTTTGGGCAGAGTTTTGGCTCGGACACTTTTTTTGCACGATTGTGACTCTATAGAAATTTGCTCGAAGGCTATATATAACCTTTGCTTTAACGATTTTTAATCGTCCACTGCGTCAGACTGCGAGTGTGAGAGCATTTGCAAGTTTGAGCATTGAATTTCTAAAAATCCTATGAAGAATTAAACACACATAATGTATCCGACGACGGACAAAGGTTGCAGATGTTGGAGGCCGTATTGCGCGACTCAAGTGGCGCTGGGCAGGACACGTGGCCAGACGTGATGATGGAAGGTGGAGTACATCTTTGACTGAGTGGCTTCCAATAGCAGACAGGCGTTCCGTAAGCCGTGGGGTGCCGGCAGAGTAGAATAGCACCCCCCTCTTGTACCAGGTGTCGTAAAAGCCGACTGAGGTACTACGGAACCGATTGATGGCGGTATAACCATCCTAATTTGGCGTAGCCTAAATGCCACAGACCAGTGTCGGGGAGCAGCGGCACTGGTGCGAGGAGCTACGTCCTGCGATCGCCAACACGCTTGCCCAGCGCGGCGATTATGGCCAACAACCCCCAATGAATTTAAGCCACACAAATAGGCCCCCAGTCCCCGGCGGCTCCGCTATCCCTGGCTCTGGTAGCGGCCACGGTAACGGCGGAGAGGGGGGTGCGAAGAATCTCCGGCAGACGCCCCGCTACCACCCCCGACGGAAACTGGCCCTGGTGACACACAATATACGCACTTTGAGGACGGATGAAAAGATTGTTGAGCTGGAAGAGGAGATGAGTAGGTTGCGCTGGGATATTTTGGGGTTATCTGAAGTCCGAAGAGAGGGTGAGGACACGATAACTCTGAAATCGGGCAACCTATTCTACTACCGGGAAGGCGACCAAAAGTCCCAAGGTGGTGTCGGGTTTCTCGTCCACAAGTCCCTCACTAACAACATCGTAACCATCGACAGTGTTTCGAGCAGGGTCGTATACCTAATACTCAGAATATCCAAAGGATATTCGTTGAAGGTCATTCAGGTGTACGCACCGACCTCGGCACACCCAGATGATGAAGTGGAGACTATGTATGAGGACATAAGTCGGGCCATACATATGTCTGAGACCCACTTTACTGTTGTTATGGGGGATTTTAACGCAAAGATAGGCAAGAAAATTGATGATGAGCTGAAAGTGGGGCAATTTGGGTACGGGCAACGGAACTCAAGAGGTCAGAGGCTGGCTAAATTTCTGGAGAGAGAGGAACTCTTTATAATGAACTCTTTCTTCCAGAAGCCGCCTCATAGGAAATGGACCTGGATAAGTCCCGATGGTTCCACGAGAAATGAGATAGACTTCATTATGACCAACAAGAGACGAATATTCGATGATGTCTCCGTGATCAACCGGGTGAAAACCGGTAGTGATCACAGATTGGTAAGAGGCACATTGAATGTGAACGTTAGACTTGAAAGGTCTCGTCTGATGAAGTCTACGCTCCGGCCTACTCTCGCCCACATCCAAAACCCCGAAAGCTTTCAGCTAGAGCTCTCAAATAGTTTTGCTTGCCTAGAGAATCTTGCGTCGGTGGATGAGATCAATAACAGGCTCGTAGAAACTGTCCAGACGGTGGGTTCTAAGTTTTTTAGACCACGCCGTTCAAATAAAACCCAGAAACTATCCGATCACACTTCAGACCTCATGGCTGAACGACGTTTGTTAAGACTGCAGTCTACTAGGGACGCTGCGTCATATAGGCAGCTTAATAGACAAATTTCTAAATCCTTGCGGCGTGATATACGTCTCTTTAAAACCAAACAAATTAAAGAGACTATCGAGCGAAACAAAGGCTCTAAAGTGTTTGCAAGGAGTTTGTCTATTGGGCAAAGCCAGCTGACAAAGCTAAAGAGAGAGGAGGGCAGTATGACGTCGACCAAGGCAGAGGTATTGGAGGAGATCGAAGGGTTCTATGGACAGTTATACGCTTCGGTAGCTAAGCCTGTTGACAGCACGGCTAAAGACCCGAGAGCCAAGCTGACTCGACACTTCACCGAAGACATCCCGGACATCAGCCTGTACGAGATTAGAATGGCCTTGAATCAGCTTAAGAACAACAAGACACCGGGTGATGACGGAATCACTTCAGAGCTTCTGAAAGCGGGTGGTAAACCGGTACTTAAAGTCCTTCAGAAGCTTTTCAACACCGTCGTCCTCGAGGGCATAACGCCGGAAGCATGGAACAGAAGCGTGGTGGTGCTATTCTTTAAAAAAGGTGACAACACCTTATTGAAGAATTACAGACCCATCTCGCTTCTGAGCCATGTTTATAAGCTGTTTTCAAGGGTCATTACGAATCGTCTCGAGCGCAGGCTTGATGACTTCCAGCCTTCCGAACAAGCCGGCTTCCGAAAAGGCTTTAGCACCATGGACCACATCCATACGCTGCGGCAAGTTATACAGAAGACTGAAGAGTATAACTTGCCACTTTGCTTAGCGTTTGTGGACTATGAGAAAGCCTTTGATTCGGTCGAGACATGGGCTGTGCTTGAGTCTCTTCAGCGATGCCGTATTGACTATCGGTATATCGAAGTGTTGAAGTGTTTGTATAATAACGCCACTATGTCGGTCCGAGTACAGGAAGAGAGCTCGAAGGCGATCCCTTTGAAAAGAGGCGTCAGACAGGGAGATGTGATATCTCCGAAACTGTTTACTGCCACTTTGGAGAACGCCTTTAAGCTCCTGGAATGGAAAGGATTTGGCATCAACATCAATGGCGAATACATCACTCACCTTCGGTTTGCCGACGATATCGTGGTCATGGCGAAATCGATGGAAGAGCTCAGCACGATGCTCGAAGGCCTCAATCGAGTTTCTCAACAGGTGGGTCTCAAAATGAACATGGATAAAACAAAAGTCATGTGTAATGCCCATGTCGTACCCACCCCAATATCTGTTGAGAGCTCGGTTCTTGAAGTTGTTGACTCGTACGTCTACCTAGGACAAGTAGTCCAGCTAGGTAAGTCCAACTTCAAGAAAGAGGTCAATCGCCGAATCCAACTCGGTTGGGCAGCCTTCGGAAAACTGCGTGACGTCTTTTCATCTGATATACCTCAGTGCCTCAAGACGAAAGTTTTCGATAGTTGTGTGTTGCCAGTGATGACATATGGAACTAAAACGTGGTCTTTTACTGTGGGCCTTATGAATAAGCTCAGGATAGCCCAACGTGCTATGGAGAGGGCTATGCTCGGCGTCTCTCTGCGAGATCGAATTAGAAATGAGGAGATCCGCAGACGAACCAAAGTTACCGACATAGCCCAGCGGATTAGCAAATTAAAGTGGCAATGGGCAGGGCACATAGTTCGGAGAACGGATGGCCGATGGGGCAGTAAAGTTCTCGAATGGAGACCACGGACCAGCAAGCGCAGCGTGGGACGTCCACCGACTAGGTGGACTGACGATATAATAAAGATCGCAGGAACGCGCTGGATGCAGGCCGCTTCCAACCGGCCTTATTGGAAATCCATTGGGGAGGCCTATGTCCAGCAGTGGACGTCTTACGGCTGATGGATGGTTCCGTAGGCAAACCACCAGCCCGATGGGTCGACGACATCAGATCCAACGCGGGACACGCGTGGATAAGATCAGCCCGAGACAGGGAAAACTGGCACAAGGGAGAGGAGGCCTATACCCAGCAGTGGGTCGATACAGGCTGATGATGATGATGATGAATGTATGAAAGAAAAGTTGGTTTTGATTTACAAAGGCGAAAAAATTGGTTTTCTGTAAAGTAGGTTTACGATTATGATTTTACGTGATGACGTCATAGGAAAACATTGTTACGAGTAATTCAACAACTGAAACAAACCGAACGCTTAGGCCGATCGTGCCTCTCTATCGCTTGTACCGCGCTCTCGCTTGCACGCTCGGCTCAGGCGGAACGTGACATTTTTTGCAGCCGGCGCTCATAGATTAATAAGACGTTATCACGTCAACAACTGTTATTTTCGTTTTCTGGATCTACTCTGTCAAATTAATAGTTGTAAAATACTACAAAAACATGTGTTTTTTGTAAAACAAATACTGCGTGGTAATGCTACATTTTCGTCCGCTGTGTCGATTTGTTTCTGATAATTATTTTGTGAGTTTTATATATAAATGGTGTAATTCGTGTATATCTCAATAAACAATTAAACAATGTCAATGCTATATCATTGAGCGTTTGGATTCTATTTAGAGTTAGACCTTCATTCAAGGGTCCGTAGATGAAACAATTGTGTTTTTACGAAATAGTGGCGTAAGTATCTATTTATTTGTGATTTTTTATGAATAAGTAAGTAAGTAAGTTCGTATAGGCCGGGTGGCTAGCCCTGGTGTCAGAGTTTTAGGCCGCCTGAAGGCCTCTGACATGGCTAAATGGTTAAAACAACCGGGGCCTACAATTTAACGTGTCATCCGAGCCACGGTAGCCCTCAGTTGGAAAATGCCACCCGCGGTCACCCATCCAAGTACTGACCGTGCGGAACGTTGCTTAATTTCGGTGATCGCTGACAATCACTTAGTCAAACTACGCTACGAGCGCTATGAATGCTGCATAGTGCATATAGTTTTTGGCTGTTAACATGTTATGCTTTGAAATGTTTTGCGCGAGCGAGATGTGGTTTTTTTCCCTTTACCTATGCTGTCCCACTTCTGGGCAAAGGTCTCCCCCACTTCCTTCCTTTTATCGCGTTCTGTAGCCAAATCCCGCCAACCTTCCCGGAAAGTGTCAAGATCGTCACGCCAGCGTTCTTAGGCCTTCCCTGTCTTCGTCTGCCCTCCGGTACTCATTGTATGACGATCCTGGCCCATCTCTCGGGGTACATACGAACCACATGACCCTGATTCTGGAAAATAGGCGTGTGACCCTTAACGTATTTTAAATTAATTAAGTATCATCTCAGTTCTACAGACTTCGGCGAATTATTTACATTCTGAGTAAAATTTCAAAATCTAAACTTAGAAACTTGTCCTGGAGTTTCAGAATTATCTTCCAAAGCATCCTGTGCCTTAATTTTGACAAGTTCAAAATTTGACTACAAGACGCCTTTGAAGCTTTCTTCGAAATTAGTCTGATTTTGTTCACTTGAACATATTTACAAGTCAAAGTTCGAGGCGCAGAAAATTAAGCAAAGAGATCTTGAGTCAAAGCAATATTTGTGAAGTAAAATATTGTTTCACCATCTTCATTTTCAGTTATAATACATTATGTGGAATTTTACATACGACTCGAAATCAGGCAAAATTGGATACAAAGCTATAGCTATCATTACCGTGGCTATAGGTAGATACTACATGTACTAATTATACAGGGTTATCGTGTACTCGTGCCGATTCGAAAGGAGAAACCATCATAATAAAACAACATTTTCATCCCCCCATCTCGAAGAGACTATTTTTGCTCTGCGATATCTGTGTGCAAAAGTCGTTTTTATCCGCTAGAGTGGAAAGTAAAATTGAATTTAGAACATCGTGTGCACTAAGTTTGTGAATTCAAAACATCATTCAACCATATTTACTTCTATCTCCATGGTGCCGAATTTATCATACAACCTTTTTTTAATTTCTTGAAATCTTAGACTTAGACTTATCTTTTTCACAGATGATGTATTTTGGTTGCCGCTATAACAACAAATACTAAAAATAAAACAAAATAAATATTTAAGGGGGGCTCCCATACAACAAACCTGATTTTTAGACGTTTTTCGCTCTATATTAATAATGGTACCAGGTAGGTGCTTGAAACTTTCACAGATTATTTAGTTTTATATTCCCTTCAATAATAAATAATAAAATTAAAATAAAATAATTATTAAAGGGGGGTCCCATACAGTACGGAACCCTCCGTGCGCGTGTCCGACTCGTACTTGGCCGATTATTTTATTTGCTTTGCGCGCGCCATGTTATATTATTATACTCTCTGTCTTAAGTTATAAACAAGAAACTTGAAAATAAGTGAAAAATCTAAAATTAGTGATACTAGCGACGAGTAAGTTTGTTTGACACCAACAGAATTGACTGAAACTGTTAATGATGCGCAATATTATTATCCTCTTTGTCTCATGTTAAAAACAAGAAATTTGAAAATAAGTAAAAGACCTAAGATTTGTGATTCTAGCGACGAGGAAGTTAGTTTGACACCAACAGAATTGACTGAAACTGTTAATGATGCGCAATATTGTTATACTCTTTGTCTCATGTTAAAAACAAGAAACTTGAAAATAAGTAAAAGACCTAAAATTAGTGATTCTAGCGACGAGGAAGTTTGTTTGACACCAACAGAATTGACTGAAACTGTTAATGATGCGCAATATTATTATCCTCTTTGTCTCATGTTAAAAACAAGAAATTTGAAAATAAGTAAAAGACCTAAGATTTGTGATTCTAGCGACGAGGAAGTTAGTTTGACACCAACAGAATTGACTGAAACTGTTAATGATGCGCAATATTATTATACTCTTTGTCTCATGTTAAAAACAAGAAACTTGAAAATAAGTAAAATACCTAAAATTAGTGATACTAGCGACGAGTAAGTTTGTTTGACACCAACAGAATTGACTGAAACTGTTAATGATGCGCAATATTATTATACTCTTTTTCTCATGTTAAAAACAAGAAACTTGAAAATACCTAAAATTAGTGATACTAGCGACGAGTAAGTTTGTTTGACACCAACAGAATTGACTGAAACTGTTAATGATGCGCAATATTATTATACTCTTTGTCTCATGTTAAAAACAAGAAACTTGAAAATGAGTAAAAGACCTAAGATTTGTGATTCTAGCGACGAGGAAGTTTATTTGACACTAACAAAATTGACTGAAACTATTAATAATGCGCGAATGAGTTTTCTCCCTCAACAATCACGCGAGAAGTATTTGAAACCAATAAATAAATAATTCATATTAAATAATTTTAGAATCCTTCGCTTGCTCGGTCATCAAAAATGAGCACGCGGTTAAAAATCAACTTTGCACTCATGTATAACAAATAACTATTATCATTCCAACGTTGTAAAAGTAAAATATAATTTGGCGGGCTCGCAACTGAGCGATCTACTAGCTGGGTTCAAACCCTGTGTTCGCGGCATTTTTTTGAATTGTTTATAACAGAAAGAAAATTTATTTGGGAACTTTCATCATGGTACCCGGGATTCGAGAAAAAATGTCAGATGTTATATTCATTTTGTCGATTCCGAGTTGCAATTTTGTATGTACAGGCAGATTTTTTTCTCGATTTCGAGTTGGTCCCATATTAAATGTTGTTGATTACTATGGTGTTAATCATAATGAACAACCTTTAGGCTTAGGTACAGGACAAGTAGATAACCCTGTATAATAAAATACTACTAAGATGTCACAGTAAAAATTACAAACAAAAGACACAACAAAACAAGAAAAAATCTTTTAGAGAATTTTTTAAAATATTTTTATGCCGAAACAACGTTTGGCGGGTCAGCTAGTGACTTATAAGATACTAGCGACCCGCCCCGGCTTCGCACAGGTTTATTATACATTTAAACATTTCTCTTGAATCATTATTTCTACTAAAAAAACCGCATCAAAATCCGTTGTGTAGTTTTAAAGATATAAGCATACATGGGGACAGCGGAAGCGACTTTGTTTTATACTACGAGTATGTAGTGATTATCAAATGCAATAATTACACCTACCGAAGTTAAAACCGTATCAAAATACAGCAAAAAATACCTTTCTTCCTTTGCTAGACGATTAGTAACATAAACACACTATTCACAATCATTAGCGGAAAAATCCATTTTTCATACTTCAGCATAGGGTGAGAGCACCAGTTTTCGACTGCGAATAATCGTCCGTTTCCCGACAGATGTTTCTGACGGAACTCTTATTAATTTAGGTTCCGTAGGGTGACTGGACAAACACTGACCCTTTCCTTTGTTATTGTTATTTTCTGTTTAACGCCCTTATGTGTATTAGAGTGAGTTGTCTGTGTGGAAATAGAATGGTTGTGGGCGTAAAGTGAACTATTGAAGCATATTTTTTTGTAGTAGAATGACGAATTAAAGTTTTTTGTCTATTAGGTACCTACAGTTACAGTATTTTCAGACTGTCAAACCATACGACGCGACGTGTCACGCGGTGCGCACTTTATGAAATATGAATATATTTACGTACTTTACAAGTAAAGATGGTACATATCTCACAGAGGGACCTAGGTAACTCAAAAATATGCCGTAAGGCACAGCGCGACGTAGACGTTAAATTTAAATTGTGCTTTATATTGTAACTGTATTATCACTAAAATATAGACCTTTCTGTCCAATTCATTATTTTTTGCCCTGTTTAACTGTTGATACATAACGTTGCAATGCAACGTGTAATTTAACTCTGCAACTTATTCATACAATGTAATAAAATCTGACAAATTGAGATTGAATCTAAATTAAATGAATCAAAATCTGACAGATTCAACTCGAAACGGCGCTAAAAGTTGACTGATAAAAGATAAATAATTTCATACTAGAAAACCAATTAATACTAATCTGATGTTGAAATTGATATTCTACTTACGTGTTTAAATTCAGTGCAGGCGGGCTTGTCGCTGAAGGTGCATATATGCAACAATAGGCAGATGACAAAAAATATAATTACTTAGTCCGTCCGATGGACTATAAAAAAATATAAGACACGTATTTTTTCTTTTGTCAATTAAACAAAAAATGATGAAGATATAGCCCGTTAAAGTTCCGCGTGACGTCAGAAGTGCCATACAAATGTACAGACTTCTGTGATAGAGGTCGCGACGCCCACTAGGCTCCCAAACTTTGGCAATGTTTATATTTGTCATTTGTTTTCATATTTTTTCTTTTGTCATGAATGACAAAAGAAAAAATATGTGTCCAATATTTTTTGATAATATAACTCACGGACTAATTATAATGATGATGTTTTGACCCAGTCATCATGTGTATTAAAAACGTCGGACACTCTCTTACAATCAAGTAATAGTAGTTTATGCAACTGTCATATAATGAAGGGTATTAAAACACGAGTGTGGTTTATGAAACGAGCGCAGCGAGTTTCATTATAGTAACTCATGTTTTAATACCCGGGTTATATGCAGTTGCATACACTACTTTATCTTCACTAATAAATACGTGTATTGTCACTGGCGCCGCTGCGCGCGCAGGGCGGCCAATCAGGAGCGAGCGCGCGATGTTATAATGAGATTTTGCGATATCGATGTGGATATTATAACATCATTTGAAATTGCTTAAATTGAGTGTTTTGTTGTCTGCACTATAACAGTAGTCATTATAAGTCAAGTATTGGAAACATAAGTAGAATGTTACAACATTAGTGTAGATAAAAAAAAACACAGCACAGCAGCGCCCTCAATTTCCACGACTAATCTCTTTCTGTACAAAATATAGAGATAGGCGTGATTCTATCGGGAACGGAAGTAGGTGATAATGAACACCCTAAAATATTATGACGCTGTTACTCCCCCGATTACCCGATATTCGGGGAGAAAAAGTACCCTACGGGGTAATAAAAGATGCTTGAGAGTGTTGATGGAGATGTGTTAAGACTTAATAAGTTGACCATATATGTACAGATAGTTATTAGTTACATACATTATATGTTATTTATAAATAATCATAAAAGGTTTTGGTGAGTGACTAACTATTGGCCCAAGGCTCAAAACCACTAATGATAGAAAGGGGTTTGAACATATGTGGCATATCCACCCGCCGCCATCTTGATTTTTTTTCAAAGTTTCCGTGCACTATGTAAGTAGTATATATGAGTAGGGGACACACAATAAATATTTCGTACTATGGTACCCCAAAGTGTCACGTTCTCGAGATATTTGGATGTAAAGATTGCTGTACGAGAACTTCAGAATATGACACTTTAGAATATCATAGTACAAAACATCTATCGTTTGTATAAATATCCCCTACCCATATGTACGACTTTCATAGAGCGCGGAAACTTAAAAAAAATTACTTCGGGTGGATATGCCAGCTTCCATTCAAAAATGTTCAAACCCCTTTGGAACATAGTTCTTTCCTACAACATAATGGTGCACTAAAAACGGATTTTGGAAAATTGAACCTCTACGGGGGTAAAACTTTTCGTAAGTACTTTTTTATTCCTTATAGAGAGCGGCAGTGGCCACCGAAATCGGGTTGTTCCCGAAAAATCTACTATTAGTTCTACTAGTAGAACTACCGAGACAACATTTTCCCGGTAGTCCTACCGTAGAACTGCCGGGAAAAGCGCTGTTGACTGGTCTTTTGTTACTCCTGTGTTAACTCGGCAGCCAAAGCTTTTATCGATTTATGACTATAATGCACATGATAAGGTAGTGAAAAAACGGTTTTTTAATGCACAGATGACCACAGAATAAGTATGTAGATTTTCTTTTAAAAACCTATCTAGGTACTATATATTATGACACTGACACATTATATAGCAAGTACGCAGATATCTTAATAGGTATTTTTCCACACAATGTTGTCGACAGTAGGTAACTAATAATGTAAAGTATAGGAGAATATTGAAAAATCTTTCTTAATGACAAGGACATCTTACACACGGTCTCTACCCCCAAACTAAGCAAAGGTTGTGATATGGCTTCCAGAGACTGATATACTACATATACATATTTGAAAAACATACTTATAACAACCAGACACAGAGCAAACATCTATGTTCATCACATAAATGCTTGCCCTGGGGATCGAACCCACGCCTCTTTGATTCAGGGTTACTTACGACTGAGCCACCGAGGCAGTCACTAATTAACTAATAACGCTATTAACATGATAGGTACATAAAATTTAAAAGGTAACGCAAACTTTTCACACAGCAAACATTTTTCCAATATACTTACAGATGATAAAATATACTCCGTTGCCCTTTTCAGCTGATATTAAATTAAACATCTCCCAGAAAAGATACAAAATGTCCTTAGCAGTTTTCTTTCATCAATATTTAATACCATCCACAATATTGTGGCCACAATAGCCGTGGGTGCACATAATGTGATTCAATTCGACTTGTGACGTCCGGCGACACAATATCAAAATCCTATTACGAGGAGCTCCTGATATGGCGAGGATGGATATTAAAACGTTATAGAAACGACATGACTGGTGTTTTAATAATACGCTTGTATCTTTATAATCTACAACAAAATACCTTCAATAAAACTACTTAAACTATTGCGTCGGAGAGTGTGCAGTGAGCTGCACGACCTTATCCTACCATCCCCTTTTTTACTACAGGACAAGTAGGAGGACGCCACATTACCACCCCTACATTGTCGATTTTGCTTCGATACGTACGAAGCGGTTTGACTCATCATTTCTGATTCCTACCGCCAGGGAATGGAACAGTTTTCCTGCTTTCCTGTTTCCTAAGAGATATAATCTAAAGCTTTTCAAGATCAGAGTGAATAGGTATCTCTAGGTCTGCGTGCTTCATCTTCGTCCACAACGTCGGTTACCATCAGGCGAGTTGGTGGCCAAATGCGGACTTATTTGCGTTAAAAAAAAACTATTAACCTTTTGACTGGCAAAGTTACCCCTGTTGGTCGTCTTGAATGAAAGATTTATTGATATGCAAATTGATTTAATCTTGACAATCACGGGATACACCTACAAGATAATAAGACACAGGTGGATAAACAGACGTGTGAACAGGTCAAGAGTCTTGAGAAAAAAGGGGCGGAGAAAAACAATTTTGACAGTCATCGACTAACGAACCATAGAACACATAGATGTATTGTGTTTACACAGATAATGTAATTTAGCAAAATCTATCGATTTGTGACTTATCGATTTCAAACGAAATCTATCGATTTCCAACAACCTCTACTTGGCAAGCATATCCGGGCGCAAACGATGTTTATAGAAGACGAAAAACCGGGCTCCACATTATGAAGAAAAATAAATTGAGGAGTGACCTTCTGGAGTTAACCTTCTGACCACCGGGTTAGAAGGTTAAGTACTTAGCATTAGGTATATTTCATCATATACGGATATCATCATCGACGGAACACTTCTAGACATTTGCTTCCCTGCTAAATTTTGTACGAAGACAGGTTGAAAGCAGTTATAGCATCCAAAGCGTAACTGCAGTCTTGAACAAATAATTTGTTCACCGAGATGGTGTATAGACAATCTGATCAAACATTGCAAATAAGTCTACGTTTGACTATAAGCCGAATCATACAAGTCGGCGGATGTGAAGTTAGCTACAAGCTGCACAATATCCAATCCTCACTGAAGCTCACATAAAGCTGCGTTGATTGGGTTTCGCGCAGCTTGTAACTAACTTCACATAGGTACTCCGACTTGTACCTATGATTCGGCTAATACTTTCAATCCTGATGGTAAGCGACGATGTGGTCGAGCGTGAAACCGGCAGATCTTGATTCATTGAAAGACCAAGATCTTATCGAAAAGACACCAGAAATTTTTGAAGTGATAACGTCTAATAAATCGATTAACGCCGGCTGCACGCACGAAAAAGTGTCACGTTCCGCTTGAGCCAAGCGTAGCTACAAGCGCTTGCGTGTAACAAGCGATAAAAAGGCTCGAGCAGCCTAAGCGTTCGGCTTGTTTCAGTTGTTGATTCAACAATGTCTACATACTTAAGACGTCATCACGTAAAATTATCGTCCATAATAAATTATCAAAACGTTTAGAGAATAGGGTAGTTGACTGGTATTTTAGTAATTAAAAGTATTAGGATTTGTTAATTATGCAATTAAATATGGTTCTTATCAGGTTCAGAGATATAAGCTTGTAAAGATTTGGGTAGAGATAAAGATGGGATGTTTTGTATCTTCCCACAAAGCATAACATTGTATGTCGAATGTTTGATATTTACAGGCAGTGACGTCATAGTCTGCTATACTTAGTGCGCTCTTTGTCTGGCAAGAAAATAAATTATGATTGGAACTTCTTCATTTTTGAGTTGATTTTATTTTTGTTTTTGTTAATAGGCTCCACTAGGTGTGACTAGAGGACATAAAAAAAAGTCTACTAGCCTATTAAAATATATTTAACTGAGACCTTGTATCGGTGTTAAATCTTTCCGCTGAATATAAGCGGCATCATGAGAACATCCTATCTGATATTTACGGGACAAAGGCCTCCCAGTCCCGGAGGTTCGGACTTCAGAGGCTTTAGTGCAGAGTAATAATAGACTGACATAGACCTCACGCCATCTGCTAACTCTCAAAAAGGAGGAGATTCTATGTCACCTGTATGTATTTTTTATGTAGGTAAATTCATCGAAATTTTCGCCAATTGTGAGCCAGTTTAAAAATAGTACTTTTCTCAAATAATGCGAGGAAATTAACTTCATTGAGGAAACTCGGGACCTGTCGATGACAACATAGCCTACACTAGTGAAAAGGTAGGTAAACTCTGTTTTGTTCTGGGCGCCTGGTACTTTTGTCCTAAAGTTCTTTTAATTTTTTTTAATTATCTGCTTATTTTGAATATTATTTAATTTTTAACTTTTTTTGTTTGATAAATCATACTTCAATGGTGGTCCCATTTAAATTTTATTTATATCGGCTGAGCAGCTTTTGATAAATCAATAGTAATGTAAAAAATACTATATGGATGACACATCGATTTGTTCGAACTATTTGAATTCTGTTTCTAACCTACTTGAGATAATTTTGTACACGGTTGAATTTTTTGCCATTTTTATGAAATACACGAAAAATTATTATAATGCAGTCTCTAGTATCGTTTTCAAATCCTTCCTCTGAATATTTGCGGCGTCATGACAACATCCTTTCTGATATTTACGGGACAAAGGCCTCCCAGTCCTGGAGGTTCGGACCTCAGAGTCTTCAGTACGAAGTAATAATAGACTGAGATAGACCTCCCGCCATCTACACCACATTTTATTAGTGTAAAATTGCAAATAATTTGTTCGTTAGAGGGCGGCGTTAGAACGAGTTAAATGTCACTTTAAAAAGAAAAGGAGAGTATGTGTAAAAGACAAATACTCTACTTTTCTTTTAAAGTTCTCTCCTTGTAGCTACACAAAAATCGATAGACCCGTCAAATTTGTCGCTAAGGGCACTCTCGATTTCAATCAAACCTGCGCCGTTGCGTACACAATTGCGGGCAAATCCTGTAATCTGTTCGTTAGAGGGAGCCGTTAGAGCGGCGTTAGAATGTGGGCTTAGGCGGCTCGCGACGAGCGGGGGGCTTAATTGAAACTTAGTCGCGAGTAGGGTGACTATGCTGCATTTATGTCATGATCAAGTTGTTAAAAATCGCATTGCGAAAAAATCTTTAAAATTGTTATAAATATAGGTATAGTAAAAAAGTTGATAATACAACATGTTGAGTGTATTTGTTTGTTAAATATGACAAAACAATAGAATAACGCTGGAATTAGAAGCAAAAAAGCGAATAAATACTAGTGGCGATTGTTGTGACTATGAATATGTTTATTTTTAAGTCGTGTTAATGATGTAAAAAAAAGTTGTCTCAACAACCAGTCACCAATTTATCAATGGATGAAATTGCTGTAAGCTCACGACTGCTGCATCTGTCAAACTTGTTTCGGTGGTTATTTTTTTTTGTTATTGCGCGTGTACCCCGGTGCGGCGAGAGGCGCTGTGACAGGAGGACAACATTCTAAAGGGATTTACTTATGTAATTCAAGCTCGTGATTTGACTTGGCTAGTTTAAGAATAAGTACAGTGCAAATAAACATTTGTCTGTACGTGTAAACTAGCCAAATCAAATTTTGAGCTTGAATTACAAAAGTAAATTTCTTTAAAATGTTGTAGGTATATTCTTGTAGTTTTTTTTTTTTTTTTGTTTTTTCGCGTGTACCCTGGTGCGGCGAGAGGCGCTGTGTTTTTGTATTTTTATTGTACATATTATGTTTCTATTTTCACGTCACAAACTTAAATTTCGAGATTCCTTCTTATGGCATCATTTTAGATGATAAATTATGTGTCTCCTAAGTATTGGAAACGTGGTCACCCTCCACACATAGAGCGGTTGTGTCGACAAGTTATTTCGAGGATTAGTGCGCGTGTATCCGACGCGCGGCGCGGCGAGAGGCGTTGTGTTTTTTGTATCAACTTGCTATTTACTATGTTTTAACTTTAACTTTAACTTTACTTTAACTTTACATAGTTCAAAGTCAATGTGCCTGTTTATAGCGTGGTTTTACACTGAAATTTTGTCTCCTAGTAATCGAAATTGTGGTCACCCTCCACACATAGCGCGGTTGTGTTATATTTTTAGAGGATCAGTGCGCGTGTACCCCGACGCGCGGCGCGGCGAGAGGCGTTGTGTTTTTTAAAACAACTTGTTATTTACTATGTTCTACATTAAATTTGTATAGTTCATAATCAATGTGTCTGCCTATAGCGTGATTTTACATTGAAATAAATTTGTCTCCTAATAATCGAAACTGTGGTCACCCTCCACACATAGCGCGGTTGTGTCGACAAGTTATTTCGAGGATTAGTGCGCGTGTACCCCGACACGGCGAGAGGCGCTGTGTTTTTAGGACCCTTCGAAACTCCGATAAAGCTTGCTTGCTGTTTTGTGATTTTAGCTAAGTGTTCGAGATTACAAAGTAATACGTTTTGTTGCTCTTTGCTCATATTTTTAATCACTGTCGTGGACAATTACATTTCACGTTTATTTCCCCACTAAGATATCTCCTATCACCAGACTCAGATAAGTTATTGACCGAGCGAACTAAGTGAGAAAAGCGTCTCACTTTTAACTTGTCAAGTTTACTTTCATCTATCCAGAAATTGATTCTCCCCTACAGGTCACATTTTTGAACGAATCTTGACGAAATTTAGTACTGTACTAGCCTTTTTAATAGTCCACTGTAGGACATAGGCCTACCCACGAAGGACGATTGGCCATATCCAGCACGCTGGCCCAGTGCGGGTTGGTGGATTCACATACGCCATCGAATTTCTTCTACGGACGTATGCAGGTTGCCTCACGATGTTTTCCTTCACCGAAAACCCAGTGGTGTGAAATTCTGTACATAAATTCAGAAGAACTCATTGGTATGGGACCGGGATTTGAACCCACGGAAGTACCTCACCTCACGATTGTAAGGCCGGTGTCATTACCACTAGACCACCACGGCTACCCACTGACAGAACCACCACGGCTACATAAATTAAAATTTGAAATTTAGTAGGTACACGGGTTCTGTAATTATATTTTTGGATTTAAATGACTTCGGTTATATTTGATTGGGGTATTTTCCTCAAAAAGAGGGAAAAAATGCTGTATCGTTATTTATCAAATAATTTTGATATTATTAGACAAGGTCAATATTTAAATCTTAACAAATTTTGTGAGTATGAACGAAATCGGTCAAGAACGAGTCGAGAATATGCATCGAGGCTTATGAAGATTCAGTTAAACAGATGAGAGGTCTAATGTCAGAGGACAACTAGTATTACTAAAATGTACAGGGTTATTCCTAATCAATTAGCATCCTAATCCTAATCATCCTAATCATCTAAAAGGGTCTCATTAAGCCCAATTTTAGGGGCGCCATCTTTACTATAATAGCTAATTAGCGTATTTCTGTTTCTTTTACACTTTAGGCATTCGATACAGAGAAAACTTTTTACGTTGCTATTAAATTTACGATGACGCCTCTAAATTTGGGCCTATTCTGTGCATCAAAACTAAAAACTTTTGTTATGCGACTTTTGTCAAAACTCAAAAAAAAAAAAACAGCTGTTCCATACATTTTGTCGCGGATGAACGATATTTTTCTATGAAACAACAATTTTTTTGGGTTTTGACAAAAGTCGCAGAACATAAGTTGTTAGGGTTGATGTACAGAATAAGCTCCTAAAAGGATGAAAATTGATTAGGAATAACCCTGTATGTAGTGGATACCCATTTAAAACCTTTATACGAAATTCTAGCTCAATCAGCTAAACTATTCCAATCAATCGAACGACGAACATTGCCGTAAATATAGCAATTATCCGCAAATCACATGTAAATCCGACCGAACATCTCGAGCAGTAATTGTATTCGCGTGCCGTCAAAACGTCGATTTCCTGACGATCGGGCGATTGGTCTGCCGATCTATCGGGGGAGTGATCTGCCGATTTATCGGGAGATTTGTCTGCCAACCAAACATCAAGTAAACAAATACTATTAATTACTTACAACTTTCTTAATTCCCATTATTCTTCACCCTTAGTTTTTTGTCAGGCAAAAATGCCTTAATTAACTTAAACAAAATGCAATACTAATTTACATGCTAAAACGTAGTGAAAATGAAGAAACCAGTAGTGTAGTAGTGTAGGTATACACTACTACACTACTGGTTTCTTTACCTACACTATGTAGGTTCAAAATGCTAAAAATGTAGTAGTATGTAGTAATGTAGTAGGTGAAACTGCTAAAAACATTTTTTTTATTATTTAAAAATTGTATGCCATGTAATTATCAGAATTACCTAGTCCTAGTTTATTAGAGAATAATCTGTTTAAAGATATTTTTAACAAAATATTTATCTACTCATTGCTTTTATTTAATATTTTTTTAGAAATCGAAAATACCATGTAACATAAATTTAGTGCTCTCTAAATATATTTTTAAATAATTTTCATGGATGTAGAAATATATATTATATTAAAATTAGTATTATTGATAATATGTTGAACGAATTATTATTTTTTATAATCAGACGGCACTTTATTACGGTGTAAAATATAGGTATGTGAAGAAAACTACAATATTAAATGAGTGATACAAGTCGTCCAACGAGTCGACACACAAATCGCAGCCATCTTGAATACAGCCAACAAAATACCTATTTGCTGATGCTTTAGGAAGTTTGTCATTTCGTATGAGGGTGGGAAGTGTTGCGATTGGAACTTTCTTATCTACTAAAGAATGGAATAGAATAAAACCATACTTTATTATCAACTGTGTACAAGGCTGGTACTATAATACTCGTGGTATTAAGTTATTACAGTTACGTTCATGAAGTATCTACATACCCAATTATCTGCAATAGAAAAAACTGAAATGTTACAACATAACGTCTAATGTCTTAGAAACAAGGAAAACGATGTCATCCTTATCCTTACTAATATTATAAATGCGAAAGTAACTCTGTCTGTCTGTCTGTCTGTCGCGCTTTCACGCTAAAACTACTGAACCGATTTGAATGAAATTTGGTACACAGATAGTCTAGAGCCTGAGAAAGGACATAGGCTACTTTTTGATTCGAAAAAATAGTTTTAAAGGGTTGAAAAGGGGGGATGAAAACGCATTGGCTAGAATCTTAGAAGAAAAAACTTATATGTATTCTACCATGACAAATGGTAATTTGCATCTTGACTTTCCAAATTACATTCTCTATGCCCAATGCCCATTCAAGGCTGCTCAAGTTGCAAATGTCAAAGTCAATCAATCTTTTCCTGTAAACTTTAGAGAAGGTTACACGTATTTTTTTCAGTTTAATTACGTAGTTTTCATTCTAATAGGTATGCCTACAAAACGCAAATCGAATCTAGCGCGTAGTTCTAGCGGAGTTCGCGTAAAGAAAATTGCTAGAAGCCAAGAGTCTGAAGAGCACACTTAAACGCGTTTGACATTAGATGCCGAGCGCCACGCATCTCAAAGAGCTGCTGAGACTCAAGAGCAAAACCAAGCGCGTCGAATTTTAGATGCTGAGCGTCACGCAGCTCAGATAGCTGCTGAGCCTGAAGTTGAAAGTCAAGCGCGTCGAATTTTAGATGCTGAGCGTCACGCAGCTCAGATAGCTGCTGAGCCTGAAGTTGAAAGTCAAGCGCGGCGACTTTTAGATGCTAAGCATCACGCAGCGCAAAGAACTGCTAAGACTCAAGAGCAAAAAACCAAGCGCGTCGAATTTTAGATGCTAAGCATTAGACGTTTAGCAAAAAATTGCATAGTTCCTGTAGGACAGGACAAAAACTATCGAAAGCAAAACTGTCGCCACTATCACAAAGACGTTAAGTGATTAATTCCTCTATGACGCTAATATGGATTAATGAAACGTCACAGCGAAACGTAATTAGATGACAGGTGACATTGTCTGCAGACTTTTATAAATCACAGGTAGCATGGCAAGGGGACAAATTGTTTTTCCACCATTATATCCCCTTGAAGAGGAAATAAAGTGTGGATTGAAAATGACAACTGACATTAAAATTAGATAAAATGTTTTTTTCCGTCTGCATGCCACATGTTACTATGACGTTTAATACCAGGCCGTTATTTTGTCTGACATTAAAAATATTTTTAAATCTACTATCATTAGAGGTTTAACATGTTTCTTTATTCTACCTTTATGGTACAGAATCATCATACCTACTTTAATATTATCAATCCGAAAAGTTTGTTGGTTTGTTCCTCTTTGACGCAGCGACGGAGCAAAAGATTGACTTGATTTTTGGTATGGATACCTATGGTTTAAAAGACAGAAAGTGATAATAGGATACTTTTTTATCCCGAGAAAATTTGTGATTCCCATGGGATAGGACAATAACTGTTTCTCAGCAATGGAGCAACGGATTAACTAGATTTTTGGGGTGGGCATAGTTTGGAAGACGGAAAGTGACATAGGATACTTTCCATTCCGAAAAAATTGCGGTTCCCGTAGGATAAGACAATAACTTTTTCTCAGCAACGGAGCAACGGATTGCCTTGGCTTATTGCATGAATATAGTTTGAAAGACGAAAAGTGACAAAGGCCACTTTTTATCCCAAAAACTTTAACAGTTCCCGTAGGATAGGATAAAAACTAAGCGAGCGGGCCGCGGTAGCAGCCGTCTAAGCGCCAGAAATAACCTGTCATTTCAAGTTTAGGAAGTTCCTACATTTTTCGCACTCCATCGCGGCACTCAACAGCGCTAGGCCAGACTCGGGCTCCGTAACGGAGCTTGCGCTCCCGCAATAATGACGGAGTGTTTCGGAGCACAAGACACATCGTCAAGGACTAACCAGCACTGAGCGTCGGACAGCATTTCAACGACCTGGTCCCAGTGCAACGGGTCAGTCATAGTAGCCCAGCGCCTGCCTTTTCAACTGCAGAGGGCAGTGAGAACAGCCATCGCGATACCGACACTTCTCTTCCCCTGCAGCCCACTGCGTCTGCCAACAGGTTGACGGCCTAGCGGAAGGTAGGGTAGGTGGCGGCACCCACACAACCAGTTCCATCCCACCGCAGCCCCTAATCCTCGGCTGCAGCGTCGCAAGAGTGGCACTGCAGCCCGCCTCAGAAGCAACACTCCTCATAAGGCAGGCAACCTACCGGCCATCCTCTCAGCTGCTTTAGTTAAAAGTGGCTGAACAGCGAGTGCCGGCCTCTAAGCTGCCTTGGGGGAAAGACCCAAAGAAGAGGGAGACTTCGAGCGCCGCCTTTTCAGCTGCCTTAGACCTCCCCCGCCACGACAAGGCGGGAATACACAGGGGGCTGTATATACACTCCAACCGTAACTTAACCAACAAAAGCATTTCTCTAAGGTATTTTGATGTTTGTCGCTTAGGTTAGGTTTCGCAGCCGACATAAACATTAGCCGAAATCAAAATATAACGCGGGCGAAGCCGCGGGTAAAAGCTAGTGTATTATAATTTGTTTGCAGAAAGTTGAAGACAGTAAATATTTATTCAACTACTAAGTATCTTTACCCGCAACTATTCACATGGTTTTTATAATTTTCTTTAAAAAAAACTGGGGTATAAAGAAGTCTAATACATTCATCAACCTTTAAATTATATAAATAAAAAAAATCTAGTCGATCTGTTGCTTCTTTGCTGCGTGAAAGAGTAACAGACAAACCAAAAATCTAACAAAAACACTTTCAAATAAAGAATATATATTAGTGTGGATTAATCGGATTTAATTTATGACTACTTATTTTAAAAAGACACCATCTAATTAACCTTTACATAATAAACCTTTTTTAGAATGAAAATGTATTAGAATTAATCAGGTCGTCTTCTTACCTTGTTTGTTTAGACGTCTTACGTTGTTCTTACTGCTGTGTGATCTTAATTCGAGAATTTTGCAGTAGTTTTGCATGAAAAAGTATGTAAGTTCTTACTGGCCCTGGTGTCAGAGTTTTTAGGCCGCCTGAATACCTCTGACATGGCTAAACGGTTAAAACATCCGAGACTTACAATTTAACGCCTACAGTTTTTCATATTATTTTCAAAAGTCTTTCTGAGCGTCTGGTGGACGCGACGCGTGACCAAAATGCTAGTGTTTATTTGGCTCAACGCATAAGCATTGCCATTCAGCGTGGCAATGCAGCCAGCATGCTGGGCACGCTGCCAACTGGCAGTGGGCTTGAGCATTTGGATTATCTCTAGACCTTCAAGGGTATGTGGATGATCCAATGCTTTTTATGTAGTAGTAGATTAAGTAGTATTAGCATATAAAGTAGTATTGTATTTTCTTGTAGTTTTGCATTGCTTAGCATATCGTTATTACAATAAATGGGTATTTCTCGCTGTAACGATTGTTATTGTTATTTTCGTGATTTATTTTATGTTTTACTTGTATAAATTGTTAAAAAAAAACTCGTTTGGAATATAACTACCTATACTAACGTTGGCCACGCAATTGACGCTGATAATTGCGTCGAAAAGAACTACCCCTATATACTTTTGCGATATGTTTTGTGTCATGTTTACTTATCTACGTTCTCAGAGAAAATAACGAAAGTCTTTAGTTATTGTTCTGGAGTCTCGCATTTAACGTAATCACGGTTTACTTATTTATTTGTAGATTAGGTAGTACCAAGTAGAACAGTCTTATAGTGACATGCAGGAAACTGAAGGCTCGCGGGAAACTCTATTAATTATATTACTCTGTGACAGCGAGTTTGCGGAGCTCTACCGTACACGTAGAGTTACTCGTACGTAACCAGCGCGTAATATGTTCTGTAGAATGCTACCGCCAATAACATGAATTGTTAATTTTCAAGTGAATTACCTTTTTATCCAACATAAAGATTAAACCTAGTAAGAAAGATATACAAGGTTGTTTCTAATCAATTAGCATCCTTTCAGAGGCTTATTCTGCACATCAAAACTAACCACTTTTGTTCTACGACTTTCAAAAAAAAGTTGTAGTTCAAGGAAAAATATCGTTCACCCTCGACAAAATGTATGGAACAACTGTTTTTTTTTTGTTTTTTTGGTTTGGACAAAAGTCGCAGAACAAAAGTGGTTAGTTTTGATGTACAGAATAAGCCCCTAAAAGAATGCTAATTGATTAGAAATAACCCTGTATATGTAACTAAGTATTATTGGCCTAAGTATCTGTAGAGTTCTTAGATATTCATATGAAGTAGGTCAAGTAGGTAACTTCTAATAGCTCACTTTCATCTACGAAACATAATTATGCTAAATTACGATACTCATAAAGTAAATAAAAGCCGGGTACAATACTGAGACCCACAATTTACGAGTAACAAGTCATGGAGCTACAACAGCGCTTAGTTGCAAGCTCTACCCGCGGTCACCCATCCGCGTACTGGTCGTGCCGAACGTTGCTTAACTTCCGTGATCGCTAAGAAATACCTAGTTATATTATGGTAATGTATCTGTAGATAATTATAAACTAGTAGTTCTCCGAACAGTAGACTTCGCGACACATCTCTTTATTTAAATCTTATGAGCCTTATGTTGACTCGCTCTTGACTGATTTAGTATATACGAGTATATGCAAATTTTGGTAGGATTCAGATTTTAAACAAATTTACCAAATATTATAGAAATCGGCAGATAAATAGCGCGATAGCAAATTTTTTAAATGGTTTTTTTTTGATTAAAAATCACCGATGGCAAAAAAAAACATTGATATATAAAACTTGCGTACCAAGTTTCGTCAAGATTAGTCGAAAAGTTGTTTGATTAGTTGGTACCTGTAGAAGAAAATCATCATCCGGACAGACGAAATAAAAATCGACGATTTCAAACAAAGACCTTCGCTTCGCTTCGATAGATAACCGAAGTAATGTTTGGTTTTAAAGAAACAAACATTTAAAAATTGTGGAATAAATTTAATTTGGTGACGCAAAACTTAGTGAGTCAACATGCATACGTTCTTAGAAGAAATTCGATGGCGTGTGTGAATTCACCAACCCACACTGGGCCAGCGAGGTGAATATAGCCCGATTATCCTTCGTGGGTAGGCCTACGTCCTGTAGTGGACTATTAAAAAGGCTGGTACAGTACAGTATAGTCTTATTCTTTACAAAAAATTTGCAACCACAGATATCTCCAGTTGCAAAAACCTAGATGTGTGCAAGCCTCTTCCCACCGCAAACTGTCGACTAAGTGATTTCCGATGCTCCTTCAAGACCTGACATTCACTTAAATTTACTAGATGGAGCCTTAAACTTTTTTACGGCAAGTAAATCCTCATTTGGTATCATTGTTGTCATATGGTGCTATGCTGCTTAAGCAAGGTAACATTTCACAGTTGCGTTTAGTTTCTCGATAAGCAAATCTATCTTTTATTTAGTGGATTTACTGACTTTAACGCTCAGTTTAACTCTTTTTCATTTTGTTGTTAAGCCTAGACTCCACTAAAGCTAAGCGAAAATGTGCTGAGATGGGAAAAGCGTTGAAGGTAGTTAATATAGTTTGTAAGCCCATTGTTGAAATGCTATATTTGACCATCGAGGGAAAGAAAGGAAACTTCACTCACGGTTGCGTTTTGATAATATTATAATCGATAAGCAAATATGACATTTTTAAGCTGTAATTTTCCAATAGGTCTGATTGCGCCTGACTGCACATCTTCGCCCGTCTTTGTTTCACGCTCCGTTCGCGCTCATTTCGCTCGATCGCTCACTCATTCGCGATTACGATCGTTTGCTCTCCTCACGTGTCGCCGCGCACAAAGCTTGCTTGCTTAGCATAGCGTAAGACGTCTACCGACAAGATCGACTGATGATCTAATTAAGACCACAGGAACACGAGATGCAAGCCGATCCTAACCGGTTATTGGAAAGCCATAGTAGTGACCTATGTCTAGCAGTGGCCGTGCTACGATAGATAATGATAATGGTAATGATTGTGATACAAGTGAATTAAAACATTAAAACATTGAGTAGAAAAAAGTACGTAAAGTGAATTCGTCTGATTACGCCTGACTCTACATCTTCGTCCGTCTTTGTTTCACGCTCCGTTCGCGCTCACTTCGCTCGATCGCTTGCTCATTCGCGATTACGCTCGTTTGCTCCCCTGACGTGTCACCGCGCTCGGGGCTTGTCGATGGGATGAAAAAAGTTAAGTTCTTTTTTCGAAAGCTTGTACGCAGTTAGAATTTCTTAAGGCAATTGTGAGGTGCAAACTTTGCCATACAAAAACAATAAGCTGTTATCTTCCTCTTAATATTATCCGACTTAAGTGTTTTTTTATCATGTAATCAGCACTTCAATAGCTAGGATTATACGTCTTATTTTTACAGTTTGTTTATGACCTTAATGTTATAAGCGTCTTAAAAGTCATATTTTTACGCAAAAACTTGGCTAAAAAGTATACTTAAACTAAAAACGTTTCTGCAAAAACTAAGACATACCTACGAACGTGCAATATTTCTTACTCAAGCGATTGACACCAAAAACATAACATTTTATTGCAATTTAAGGAGTGAAAAGAGTTTTCTCCCGGAACGCAAATTTTATCAAAACTGTACCGAAAATTCTCTCGATGTTTTACAGAAAACGCGAAAACACTGGTGGATTCAGACTCCTAAATAGATAGGTTACCGGCAAATGCAATATAGGACGTTCACCAACAAATTGAGTGAATAGTCTGGAATGAATGCAAGCCGCTTCCAACAGTTCTCATTGGAAATCCATAGAGAAAGCCATGACCAGTCGTAGACATACTATGACAGATAACGGTAATGATGATGATTATTTGCTCCCCTGACGTGTAACCGCGCTCGAGGCTTGCCAATTGGATGAAAAAAGTTAAGTCCTTTTTTGAAAGCTTTACGCAATAGGATTTTTCAGTTAGGGAAGAGGGTCAACTCTTAAAGCTACGTAAATAGCCTTCTTCTTCTGATACTATTTAAATAGCCCCAGTTCAGCGTTAGAGAGAGAGAGAGAGACAATTATATTAATTTATTGTCTAATAAAGTGATTACTGAAGTTAAAATGTATATTTTTCTTTAAGTTTATTGCTGTTATCATATGTTATATGTTATATATCATCTATGATGTAAGG
This sequence comes from Hypomecis atomaria, assembly GCA_964007245.1. Lineage (NCBI taxonomy): Eukaryota > Metazoa > Arthropoda > Insecta > Lepidoptera > Geometridae > Hypomecis > Hypomecis atomaria. The sequence goes on along the minus strand of OZ023296.1, from coordinate 2,645,042 downwards.
CAAGCAAAATTTTTTACAAGCTTTTATTTAACTTGCAATGGATGGACCTACGAGTATGTATGTATGTAAGTTCGGGTGAAATCTTGCAAGTTTTATTTGACCATCTTTCCGGTTTCCAATAAGCTGAAATTTTGCACGCTTATGTATATCGCGTGACAATGCAATTATACGCCCCTTGGAGGTGATCAGATGATGGAGTCGGGAGGTGGCCATAGGAACTCCTGTACTAAACAAGATAGATCCGTCGTGTTTGTGCACGTTTTACTTATCACTTTGGTGCTACATGATTTCCAGGATCTCAAAAGCTTGTATTTTTAAAAAGTTATATTTTTATGATACTTTATTCTTGTTGTAAATAAGTAAGTTCGTATAGGCCGGGTGGCTAGCCTTGTTGTCAAGGTAGATAAAGTAAACTACTGTAAGTGTCATGATGAGTCCATAACCGTTTAAGCCTTTTTATTGTAAGTTATATCATAACTTTCTTTTAATTCAATTATTTCATTTGGTACATTTTAAATAGTACAATAGTTTTCACTACTGAATTTCCAGAATTTTATTAAACTGGCCGTTTTGTAAATGGTTCAACAAGCAAAATAATTAGCTCCAATACTTTATATATTTCCCGAACTTTGTAATTGTTCGAGAAGAATTCCCAACACCCAATATTAAAAATACCTCGCTTGAACGATTCAATTTAAACAGAAACGTTTTACAAAACAAAATGGCTAATAAACGGCGTTTATACTTACAGAGTTAGGAACGGAAGATGGACAACTTCTCTTTTCCTGCTTCCCTTTTTTATGGTTCCGTACCCAAAGGGTAAAAACGGGACCATATTACTAAGACGCTTACTTTATAACCTATGACACTCACAGATAATGTGGCTATCTATTGGTAAAAGAATTATCGAAATCGGTTAAGTAGATCCAGAGATTATCCCATACAAGCTCACAAACTTTACTTCTTTATTATAGAACTAGCTGCCCACCCCGGCATCGCTCGGGTGTGATTGGCTAAAGAAGACAGATTATAAAAATATCGTGACTATCACGTATGTGTTTTCGAGTTGATTTATAACCTACTAGCTTTTACCCGCGGCTTCGCCCGCGTTATATTTTGATTTTGGCTTATGTTTATGTCGGCTGCGAAACCTAATAACCTAACCGACAAATATCAAAATACCTTAAAGGAATGCAAGGTTGGAGTGTATATGCAAGGGTCAGGGGTCTTAATTACAAATGAATAAAAACTATACCTATATTTCAATGTTTTTGGCTGTTTGCAGTTATAATAAACATTACAATGGTACAGCAAAGTTTATACCTACTTGTTCCTAATTATTGCTTTTTTACAAATATTTGTGCAAAAATCGATAAATTTGTTTCTAAGGTTTTTACGTGTTAGATTAATTCCAATTTTTTGTTCTAAATAAAATCTCTGCTTTCCATTAACTGGGCATTCCAAGATTATGTGCCACTGCACATGAGTCTCCTCTTTTGTGGGTTCACAGATGCACGATAGGCTTTCCCTCAACTTAAATCGATGTAAGTATTGGGAAAACCCACCATGCCCCGTCAACACTTGAGTTATGATTCCCACTGGTGCTATTTCTCTTACGATCTTGTATGCCGCCCTTGCATCCGGAAAATATGTTTTGGTTGCCGCCGCTGTGTGGCCATCCTGATAACGCCGGTTCCACTCGTCAAGAGAGTTCTTTCGGATTTCTCGCTTGACGAATGAAACGGGGCAGTTATCGTAAATAGGTCTGCACTTCGAGTGCAGTGCTGCTTCCTTTGCTAGCTGGTCCGCTCTCTCATTTCCCTCCATCCCCGCGTGTGCTTTAATCCAATAAAGTTTCACTATTTTATTTTGTGCGTGTAGCAACTTTATGTTAGCTTTGAATTTACTGCTAAGGGATGGAGGGAAGATATGCCAACTACCGTTTCCAGTGCAGACCTGGAGTCACAAAAGATTTTTGCTTTTTCGGTAGCCTCAAGAAGTGTCAATAACTCGGCCTGGTACACGGAGCACCAATCGGCCAATTTCAGCTTGCGGGTACTGATCTCAGTGGCATCATCCCAAATGGATAATGCCGCCCCTACTTTCCCTTTAACTTTGCTGCCGTCTGTAAATATGTTAATTTCTCGGTTAAGATTTTGCTCTAGTGCTGCTCCGTCTGCCAGGCATATGAACTCCAGCTCCTCCTGCTGCGCTGGGTGTGGCTTCTTTTCTGTCTCTCTATCTCCAGTTACTTGCTGGGAATAACCCTTCTCAGTTTCATAAAGCAAGGCTGCTTCCTGGACTCTGATATGACAGCCGTGGATTAGGGGCCGCGGAGGGATATATGGAACTGGTGGTGTGGGTGCCGCCACCTACCCTACCTTCCGCTAGGCCGTCAACGTGTTGGCAGACGCAGTGGGGCTGCAGGGGAAGAGAGGTGTCGGTATCGCGATGGCCGTTCTCACTGCCCTCTGCAGTTGAAGAGGCAGGCGCTGGGCTACTATGACTGGCCCGCTGCACTGGGACCAGGGCGTTGGAATGCTGTCTGACGTTCAGTACTGGTTAGTCCAGAGTGGTGGATGACGATGTGTCTTGTGCTCCGAAACACTCCGTCATTATGGCGAGAGCGCAAGCTCCGTTATGGAGCCCGAGTCTGGGCTAGCTCTGTTGAGTGCCGCGAAGGAGTGCGAAAAATGTAGGAACGTCCTAAACTTGCCATGACAGGTTATTTCTGGCGCTTAGACGGCTGCTACCGCAGCCCGCTCACTTAGTTTTTATCCTATCCTACGGGAACTGTTAAAGTTTTTGCGATAAAAAGTGGCCTATTATGTCACTTTTCGTCTTTCAAACTATATTCATGCAATAAGCCAAGGCAAGTTGCTCCGTTGCTGAGAAAAAATTATTGTTAAGTCCTACGGGAACCACAATTTTTTCGCGATGGAAAGTATCCTATGTCACTTTCCGTCTTCCAAACTATACCCACCCCAAATATCAAGTCAATCCGTTGCTCCATTGCTGAGAAACAGTTATTGTCCTATCCCATGGGAATCACGAATTTTCTCGAGATAAAAAAGTATCCTATTATCACTTTGTCTTTTAAACCAAAGGTATCCATACCAAAAATCAGGTCAATCTTTTGCTCCGTTGCTGCGTCAAAGAGGAACAAACCAACAAACTTTTCGGATTGATAATATTAAAGTACGATGTATACCATAAAGGTAGAATAAAGAAACATGTTAAACCTCTAATGATAGAAGATTTAAAAATATTTTAAATGTCAGACAAAATGACGGCCTGGTATTAAACGTCATAGTAACATGTAGCATGCAGAGGTAAAATAACATTTTATCCAATTTTAATGTCAGTTGTCATTATCAATCCATACTTTATTTCCTCTTCAAGTGGATATATTGGTGGAAAAACAATTTGTCCCCTTGCCATGCTACTTGTGGTTTATAAAAGTCTGCAGACAATGTCACCTGTCATCCAATTACGTCTGGCTGTGACGTTTCGTTAGTCCATATTAGCGTCATAGAGGAATTAATCACTTAGCGTCTTTGTGATAGTGGCGACAGTTTCGCTTTCGATGGTTTTTGTCCTGTCCTACAGGAACTATGCAATTTTTCGGGATAAAAAGTATCCTAAAGCTCCTTCCGCCTTTTAAACTATGTCCATGCCAAAAATCAAGTCAATCCGTTGCTCCGTTGGTGCGTGATGGAGTAACAAACCAACAAACCAACAAACTTTTCTGATTTATAATATTAGTAAGGATGACACTCGCAAAGAATGTGGCTTGCTATTGGTAAAATAATTTTCAAAATCGGTTCAGTAGATCCAGAGATTACCCCCTACAACCTCACAAACTTTAACTCTTTATAATATTAGTATAGATTATGATAAGTTAGTTATTGAAATAGTTTCATTAAAAAATCTTTTCTATGTTCAAAACTTAAAGCTAATCTAACTTGAAGTGAGTATCTTAAGAATACAAACTTAAGAAATTAAGATCTAATCGAAAACAGAAAGTCGCCGCTTTTATCCGTTTGGTAGTTTCAAGATGCTAGCTGCATTCTTGAGCAAAATTTTCAGTGATTTTTCGCGCGAAGCATACAAGATTATTTGTTCCATCTAAGAAGATATATTCAAAAAGATAACGTCTTATCTTTTAAAATAGTACTAGCACTGTATGATAACAGTACCAGTAGCCAATCTGCCATTTTCTAATTTCTGGACTATTTTAAATTGTCTGTAATTAAAACCGAGAGATTCAATTAACAGCTATTCAAGGGATGATGAAGAAAAGTTTCAGAAGATATTGACGTTTATAAGGAGTTAGAAGATGGATTGGTTTGAATCAATTTAAATGTTTCTAACAAAGGAAGGAGGTTTGTTACGAATTCTGTTTTACATTGTTTTACAAAAGTTTGTATTTAAGAGTAATAGCCAAACTGACCGAGATGGAGTTGGCTTTTAATTTAATGTTAGGCATGCTACACTTGTTGCCGTTATTGAATGGTATTGTATTTCAAATCGAATCAATAATGAGGAGACCCGTAGAAGAACCAAAGTTACCCAGCCAGAGGAACATGGCCTACCGTATTGGCTGTTGATAATTATGGTATTTTGTGGTAACTTGATTGTTGTAAAAAGGTCAATAGGTCCTGGCACTGGCGCCTTCATAATTGGGCCTAATGACTGTTGAAATGGTCCACCCATGAGGCGGACACTTGATTACATTAAAACCATAAGATCTCGTTGGTTGCAAGCCGATCCCTACTAATCTTATTAGAGATCATAAGGGAAGCCTATGTCCATCAATGGACGCCTTATTGATAAAACAATGAGGAAACCTTATGAACCTACCTGTACTGTACCTTGTTTAAATCGTTCGTCGCCACTAGTACCATTAACAGTTCATTAAAACGTGCATGTACCTACTTACATAAGTTGTCGTCAACTTTATTGTATTCAAGACTAACTATGAAAACAGTGACTAAATAGTAAGAGTAATAAAATTGATCTGACCAACACAGCTCGAATAAACTATGTAGAAAACGACAAAACGCTTTTTTTAAATTGAAACATAACTAACCACAGACTTCAGGGTCAATGCCCTTTGTGAACTAAAATTTACAATTATTGGATTACACTGTACAAAGAGAGTACTTGAAATCTTAGCCTAAGTTAGTTAGTCGATGCACTGCATGAATGCCACGAGCAGACCGGCGACCCGCAAGCAGCACCCGATCACGAGCGTGACACATGAGCCAGCCATCGCTCTCCTCGACCATATTTGAGGGAGGAGAACGACCCGACACATGATGTCGCCGCATGAAGTAGCCCTCGATGGCGATAATGAATGCTTGGGGCATGCACGCAGTGCTTATTTCTTAAAAAATTCAGTACAAACAGCTTCGAACAAGTCTTCTTGAAAATCATAAGCATATATAGGCTTTCGTCAAAAACCATCATAATAGTCCACGTTTTAGAGATAAAATGATGAGGATGATAATGATAGAGTACGTAATAATCTCTAATAACATAATTGTGCGAACCTACAAATTGGACCGACCGCGACGTCTATTATCAGACCATTATTTAAATAGGCACTCGCCCCCCGAGGGACGTTAGCGTTCACAATCACAGATGTAAATGACAAGGTGATTCAATAATCTATCGCACCACGAAGGGAATGGGGAGATTTCGTACGCACTGGGTGGGGAAACGCAGCTTGGTTTTCGAACCAAGCTCTGTTTTTCCAAGCTTTTATTTAGTTTCACCTGTCCCGTTGTCTGTCTGTCGGTCTGTAATCAAATCTTGCAAGTTAAATTTGATCCACTTCCCGGTTACCGATTGAGCTGAAATTTTGCATACATGTGTAAATCGCGTGGCAATGACGCTGATGACATGGTACTGGTCTGATGATGGAGCTGGAAGGTGGCCAAAGGAACTTAGCAATGAAACGACACAACCTCATTGAATTTGAGTTCATTTGAATGGTCTTGGTGAGTAGTTTGTCTTTCAATGGTATAACCAGGGTCTGATGATGAAGCTGGAAGGTGGTCAAAAGAACTTAGCAATGAAACGACACAAACTCATCGAGTTTTGGCTCGTTTGACTCGTCTTGGTGAGTACTTGTTCAGTAAAAGCGTGTTTTAAAAAAAATGTTTTTTAAAGGGATCATAATTTTTTGCAACAAAACTTAAAACACATTTCATGGGTAAGGTATTGAAAGAAGGAGCACGATTTTAGGGGGGCGGAGGGGGCGGCGAGGGGGGCTAGGGGGAGGGGGCGTCACCCCCCCACTACCACCCCCCCCCGGCGAAGCGTAGTTTTTTTTTAATTAATTTTTAAAATTTATGAAATTTTAACGGTTAAACTATAGCCGCCCGGTACCCGCGGGGAGGGGTGAAGGGGGAAGGGTTGGGGGGAGGGGGGAAGCCCCTCCCTGCAACTCCCCCTAGCCGCAGGCCCTTAGTTTTTGAGTAATATTTTTTTTAGTACTTAACCTCACCTTCGGCTATATCAGAATTTTTAACCTGTTTTTTGTTTCACACCTAATCTATCAAGGCAGTTTACTTCTGGCACTTCGCCGGCCGCTGCCGCGGCACGCTCGCTTCGCTCGCTCGGCTCGTGCGTTGTTTGTCATGTTCTAACCTAACCTAACCTATTTTTTGTTTCACACCTAATCTATCAAGGCAGTTTACTTCTGGCACTTCGCCGGCCGCTGCCGCGGCACGCTCGCTTTGCTCGCTCGGCTCGTGCATTGTTTGTCATGTTCTAACCTAACCTAACCTATTTTTTGTTTCACACCTAATTGTAAAATTAACTAAATATACTTCGGCGCAACTCCGGCAGCCAGAATGCATAGGAACGATTGAAAAACACCCCCGTGACTCCCCCATAGTGTCGCAATCCTTAGGTTTGTGCTCCTCGTTTTAATACCCAACCCCATTTCATAAATTTTCACTATTGAAATTAACCTAATAAAAATAAAAACATATACAAAAATCTTACACTAAATAAAAAATAAAATTAATCTAAAAGACCCGTGGCAGAGGGTAACGTGGCCAGAATGCTGGCGGCGTTATTGAATGTAATACTTGTTCTATCAAATTATTTTTACCAAGCTAGGTGTACTTAGAATTGAACACAAGACCGACAAAACTGAAAATTTCAAAAAGATGCTTTTGTCCAGCAGTGGAACACAACAGGCTCACAATATTGTTGTTGTGAGGCTGTTGTTTTCCACTGCAATAAATAATTATTAGCTTTGTCTAGTAGCATCGCAGTAAACTCGAAAATGTATTCCGAAAATTGGTTGCTGCTATTTATTTTCACAACTACTCGTATTTCATTCATCATGTGATAAAATCAAGTACTTAATTATTTTTTGTAGGCAAATAGTATTTCTATTACATGCTTATTCGTTTACATTAGTATACTTATTTGAAGATAAACGCACCTGATCAGATAGAGAACAAGAGATCTATTGAGGAGGCCTATGTGTTGTAGTAAACGTCATATAGCTGTTAGATTGATGGATGTATGATTGTTTTTTAAACTAATGTTTAAAGCAGCTAGCCTCATACTCAGATCCAGTCCAACTCAAACTTTATATTATCAAAATCGGACCACTACGTAAAAAGTTATGCGTGATTACACATAAAAAAAAAAATATAGGTACATATACGCGTCGAATTGAGTACCTCCGCCGTTTCGTCGGTCAAAAACGTTTCTCACTGACGCTGCGTTTACCATCACGTGCGTATAAAATAAGTGTCATTTCTAATTGGATGGAACGTACATTTGCATATAGATTGCATTGCACCCCTGACCCCTCTACCCTCTTTCCTCCTATTTTCTCTGGCTCCTTGAATATTCCATCTTCTGAGCAAGTGTTAACCACTTGAGAAAACACCTTTGCATTCTGTAGTTATACGCTGTTTCTAAGTGAAGAAAAGGAAGATTTTTACTGAAATATGCAAAGTGTGTTCTAGCATTGTATTAGTAATTTTAGACTGAATATTGAATTACAAATAATGATTTTAAGGTGAATTATATTTAGGTAAGTATTGAGCTACTGAAACACCAACATCTACCGGGATTGAGCTAAAAATAACCAAAGTTATCTACTGTTATAGATTGGTTTCAGAATTGCTGAGTCATAAACATTTCTCCAAACATTGAACAGAATATCAAATGTAGATAATAATGTAGTTTCGAATTGAAAGAAAAAAATATGATTATCAAATCCGCTCTACTACTAGATGAAGTTACTATATTTTCACTAGGTACGTAGTTAAGTAATGGGGTCAAAATAAGATAAGTAATTTGGACGAGCCGTAATTAAGTATAGGTACAAAATATAACAAATCTACAGCTAAACATAAAGCAATTAGACTATACAAGTGTACACAGGCCATTGAAAGTCTAGAGATCATCCAAATTGTCGAGCCCACTGCCAGTTGGCAGTTGCCTGAATGACAATGGACAATGGTGGAGACCAAGAACCGGCATGCGCAGCGTTGAACATCCACCCACGAGGTGGACAGACTAATGACCTCGTCAAGAGTGCAGCACCGCGTGGATACAAGCCGCTACCAACAGGTTTTTTTGGATTTTGAGATCCATAGGGAAGGCCTATGTCTAACAGTGGACGTTCTATGACCGAAGGATAGATGGATGATATTGGATTAGATATTGCAACCCGGTATGTTTCTCAACCCAGCCGGGTTGCGTCGTGGCGATAAAACCTTTAAAGTATTTATGAAAAATTTCTACATAAGAATGGAAAAAGAAAGTTTATGAACAATTATCACACCATTCAGTCCCAACTCTTACTCAAGTCTAAAAATCAAACTTAATACAGAATTGATTACTTTTATATAAGGACGGAAATTTAACATTAGTGTTAGTAATTATTCATTTTTATGAGCAGATCTTTCTCTTTACTCCTTGCAGGGTCTATTTGAAAACATAGTATTAAAATAAGAAACTAATTTCGCAGCTTAAAGTACTAAACGTGTCATAACAACTTAGATTACCGGGTCCGGTGACCGGGCCCGGTAAGAATGGCTGGGCCCGGTGGGTGCCTAAAAGGGCACCGGGCCGGTTTGCAATTTCTATATTGGATGTTGATGTTCAAAAGACAAAGATTAATTATTACATAATGAGGCTCTGGTTCCCCTTAAACACAAACCTTCCCATCGATCCCCAGACCTAATAAGGTTCTATCAATTCTCTAAACTTGGCCCAACATTGGCCCATAAGACAAACACAACATTCGAATTGTCAAACACTGATTGGCCAAGTGCAATCGTCCCTTTGGCCGAAAATCACACAATTAGAGGAGCCCTGAACATCAATTAGATTAGAGCCTAAACAAACATGGGATCAACAAAATCTTTGCTATTTAGGTGTAATATCCAATAAAAGCGGTCCGGTCAACCGGTCTTACTGGAGACCCATGGAGAGGCCTATGTCCAATAGTTAGAGATTTTTTATCTTTGTCAACGTGGCATTACACGAGCTATCTGAAAAATTATCGCATAAAATCCTCATCATAATAAATGGATATTAAAAAGTTGTTCTTTTTGTGATAAACATTTCAAAAATTTACCGCGATCGCAGGATTTGAACCTTCTAACCTTATTTTTCAAGCGGTCTAGCTTAATTGGGTAAAGCGTCTGGGCCGGAATCCCAAAGGGTGCAGAATGCAGGTTCAAATCCTGCGATCGCGGCAAATTTTAGTAATGTTTATCACAAAAAGAATAATATTCTTTGAGATAAGCTTAGTGTGTAGCACTAGCAATTTAAAAAATAAATCAATAGACATTTTAGCTCTAAACATGAAATAGCGTAGCAAATCTAGTATCCACCAGCCCTTACCCCCATAGTAACTCTACAATATTCTGCGCCACTATAATAACAAGGGAACCTCAGTTTGCTCAAGCTATTCGGGTTTGTCTTTACCAGTTTAATTGCTACGTTGTATTTGTTTTGGGATTTGTACGATTACAATATACGGGCTTATCGCCTTTGGAAATTGACTTTAGGAGGTTTCAACTGTAATTACCAGTTTATTTAAGTAAATGATAATATAATATTTTGTACAGGATGTTCAGTAAAGAGTGGATAATACTTCACCTGCGAGCGAGAGGGCTCACTATTAACAAACCAACTACACAACCTCAACCAAGTACACAAAAATTGTATTCAGTAAAAGTGTCACGGTTTTCGAGATAATCAACATTTTTCTAATTTTAAGAAATGGCACACCCTGTAATTACAGAAATAAGTATATTATCTAAAAAAATAAATACATTTCTCGTCTTATATATATATTATGTAAAGCTTATTTAAAGTCAAAGTCAATACAGTTAATGTCAAATAATAGATAAATAATAATAATATAAATAAACTGACCATCAAAATTAACGCGCACGTCGTTGCGCAAAACGTTTTGGCCTACGCTCAGAATGGATGTAGGGTTGGGTCCCGTGGTACTAAGGAGCTCCTCCTCATAGACATGGCCATTAGCCAGCAAGTCCGGCGGAACAAGGGAGCCCTCTCTGCTGCCTGGATTGACTATAAGAAGTCCTATGACTCAGTGCCTCATTCGTGGCTCGAGAGGATTTTAGAGTTGTATAAAATTGATACAACTCTAAAATCATTCTTAGTGTCATGCATGGGGCAATGGGCCACAGTCCTTCGTCAACCAGGTGGTGGAGACGGCTCCGTTGGCCCGCAAGACTTGATAAGGATTGAGCGGGGAATATTCCAGGGTGACAGTCTGAGTGCATTGTGGTTCTGCCTTGCCCTGAATCCTCTCAGCACTTTGCTGAGGAATTCAGGGCTGGGCTATCGGCTTCGCAGACAGGGTGAAGTCATCTCTCACCTGCTGTACATGGATGATCTCAAACTGTTTGCACCGAAATACCAAGACCTGGTGGAGCTGCTAAAAACAACTGAAGTTTTTAGCAGTGCCATCAGGATGGAGTTCGGTGTAGATAAGTGTGCGGTCATGCATGTACAGCGAGGGAAAGTTGTGGATTCTCCAAATCTACAACTTTCTGAGATGATGACTATCAAGTCTCTCTCCGAAGCCGAGACCTACAAGTACCTCGGTATGTCAGAGTCGTTGGGTATATCGGCAGTGGACATCAAGAAATCGGTGAAGGAGCGCTTCTTTTGTCGCCTGGCAAAAGTACTTAATAGTCTTTTGTCTGGCGGCAACAAGGTGCGCGCCTTCAACGGTTGGGTGATGCCGCTGCTGATGTACTCCTTTGGCATACTGAGGTGGACTCAGACTGAGCTGGACGCCCTGGATAGGAGGGTCCGTCGACTGCTCACATTGCATCGCATGCTACACCCGCGCTCGTCTGTCATGAGACTGTACATTCCGCGGAAGTGTGGTGGCCGAGGCTTTTTAAATGCCAAGGACCTCCACAACCGCGAAGTGTACAGTCTCCGGGATTATTTCCGAAACAGCGGACGTGGGATGCATTGCGATGTGGTAGCGGTTGACAGAGGCCTCACCCCGCTCTCCCTGGCGAACGAGAACTGGCGCAGGCCATCGGTGCTCAGCACCGATGATCGCAAGGCGGTATAGAAGAGCAAGGAGCTGCATGGGCGGTTCTATCGGGCCTTAACAGGACCCGATGTGGACCTGCTCGCGTCGGTGGCCTGGCTACGCTTCGGTGACCTCTTTGGGGAAACCGAGGGTTTTGCCTGTGCAATTGCGGACGAAGTTGTCTTGACGAACAACTACCGGAAGTATATCCTGAAGGACGGTACGGTCGACATTTGTCGGGCATGCCACCGTCCCGGAGAGTCACTCAGGCATATTACTTCTGGTTGTTCTCATCTTGCCAACGGCGAGTACTTGCACAGGCATAACCAAGTGGCCAGGATCATCCATCAGCAACTTGCTCTTCGACACGGCCTTGTTGAGTCTGAGGTGCCGTACTATAAGTACGCACCGGCGCCAGTTCTCGAGAATGGTCTTGCGTTGCTCTACTGGGACCGCTCTATCATCACGGACAGGACTATTGTCGCCAATAGGCCTGATATCGTGGTGGTCGACCGGTCCCAGCGCCGGGCAGTGCTCGTCGACGTCACCATCCCACATGACGAGAACCTCGTGAAGGCTGAGAAGGACAAGCTCAGCAAGTACCTTGACTTGGCTCACGAGGTTACCGCCATGTGGGATGTGGACTCGACGATCATTGTCCCGATAGTCGTTTCGGTAAACGGCTTAATAGCGAAGAGTCTCGACCACCATCTTAAGAGGCTCTCGCTAGACGGTTGGGTCAAGGGTCAAATACAGAAGGCAGTCATCCTGGACACTGCGCGCATCGTCAGGAGGTTCCTCTCACTGTAGCCCCAACCACCGGTAGCTTGGGCCCTGCCCCGCTGCCGGCGGCACTCTTGGTTTAGGTTTTTTTATAGTATTTTGTTCTTTTATATAAATTTTGTAAAAAAACTTAAATTTAAGAAAATAAATGAATATGTGTATATAAATAATATATTATGTTAAGTATATTACTGCCCATTCTACCCCTAGTTCTGTACTAAAAAAAATAAGTTCAGTGTTTGAACTATGTAGGTATATCTTTTCTATCTTTTGAAACTGAATTAGGAGGCAGGTATTGGAAATGTACCTATCCAAGTTTTCTAGCCGAAATTATTGTCTAGAAAAAATACAAAATAGAAATATCGTAGGACTGAGGATGTGAGATACCAAACAAGAATGAAAAAAAAACCGTATTGATTACATTTCTCGTTACGCTTTCCTGTTTCCTATGAAATATAATCTAAAGTTTAGATTATCTAAAGCTTTTCAAGATCAGAGTGAATAGGTATCTTCTAGGTCTGCTTGCTTCATCTTCGACCACAACGTCGCTAACCACCAGGTGAGTTGGAGGTGGTCAAGCGCGGACTTATTCGCGTTAAAAAAAATGAAAATCCTAAAGCTAATGGAAGGATGAATGGATGAAGAATTGCTCTAAAACCAGCTAGACATGGTCTGGGTGTGGGTATCAAAGTAAAATTCTATTTTGTGTGGAGGTTTACTTTCAAAGTAAGTTATGAAGGTACTGCAGAAGGGCTTTGTGAAGCCCAATATCCCTGAGCAGGCAAGATAGAGCTGCAAAACAAACTGTGCTGCGTTCGAACGGGGCAGCCACTTGAAATAAAGTAAATTCGTTAAGAGTTTTTTTAACTTGCTGTTATGTAAAGCCATAAAAATTACAAGTCGATGTGTAAAGAGAATCTTTTTTATAACGTATACGTATAAACGTTATTTTCTCATTCTCTTAGATTTTTCGAGCAAATATCTATAGTCACAATCGTGCAAAAAAGTATCTGAGCCAAAACCCTGCCCAAGCTACGTAGTTGGCAGGCTTTTTAGTTGTCGTAAGGCGATTGCACGTCGACTACAAAGCCGCGCGATGCGAAAGTGGTCGGTTACAAGCACTAAGTGACAAAGTTTGAGATAACGGGTCACTGTGAATTATTTAATGTAAATATCTGCATATAATTATTTAATTAGAATTGTATTAGAAGTATTATAATGTATTATATGTTTATAATGTAATAAATGTATGACGGCGCTGGGACATTATTTAACTACTTTCAAGTGAAAGTAGTAAAGTCCATAAGTATGGACTGTGGCTCTGTAGATATTTGCTCGAAGCCCAGATTTAAAAAGAGTTTCTTTTTATCATGTTACTTACGACTAAGGATGTTCTTTAATCAGAATACATAAAAAATCGATCTAAACTTTTTGTATAATACAATCAAATGAACACTTTAGGCACCAACTCGCCTAAAGTGTAGCAAAGGACACGTCCACAAAATGTATGGAAGCTGGTATAATAATAATCAAAAAATCTAACCACAACATCCGTTACATCTCGAGAAAGTACATCTATTTTTGAGTCTATTACATCAGTTAAAATAAAAAAGGTCTTCCGATTTATTTTTAAGTTAGTTTTGAATTTCTTATGTATCTTAAATAAATATATTTGACAGAAAAAGTTGATTATTTCTGTCAACTCTGATTAAGCATTTGAAATAGCTAAAATAAAAGCATTGTTTTCAATAAGACCCAATTCTTAATGACTTTTTAAACATGACTAACTAAATTTACGAGCTTCTTAGGCATTCTATAGTTTTAGAAAAATATGACATAAATATGGATGAATCAGGTAATAATGCAACTAAAAAAACTATAAAAGCACATTGATATGACTAAAACAGAAAACAATGTGAGCTGTATTTCAATACAACTTATTTTTATTATTTAAAAAATGGCGGGAACAAAAATATAAATTAAATATTTTTGAGAAGCGCATAAAAGAAAGCTTTCAAACGATGCATATATCATCTTGATTAGATTTTTCTCTAAATAATACACCATTTGTCGACGTCTCTTTTATGCTCGTATGTGAAACGCGGTGAAGGGACCCCACTCTTCTGAGCAACTTGTAGTTAACTTCACAAACGCTTTTGAATTTTGTTTCAAGGTATAGCTATACTTTATCGACTGGGTGTTTGTCTGCGATCACCAAAGTTAAGCAACGTTCGACACGATCAGTCTTCGGATGGGTGACCGCGGGTGGCATTTACTACTGAGCCTTACCGTGGTACGCTCGGAGGACACGTAAAATTTTAGGTCTGGGTTATTTTAACCATTTAGCCATGACAGAGGCCTTCAGGTAGCTTAAAAACTCGGAACTTATCATACTTTAGTCTGCGAGCTTTATCTTATCGCAATTTCATTTACCATAAGGCAAGTTGGTCAAGTGCGGACTTATTCGCAATAGAAAACCTGAGTTCACCTAGTTTTGGGATTATTTGAAATTGAAGTCAAGTAGTCCAGTTAGGTAGGTCTGATATCAAGAGAGAGGCCAATCGCCGAATCCAACTCGGTTGGGCAACGTTGCGTAACGTCTTCTCGTCCGACATATCTCAGTGCATCAAGTCGACAGTTTTTGACCAGTGTGTGTTGCCAGTGATGACTTATGGCACTGAAACGTGGTCTCTTAACTATGGGCCTTAAAAGTAAGCTTCAAGTAGCCCAACGAGCTATGGAGAGGGCTATGCTCGGGGTCTCTCTGAGAGATCGAATCAGAAATGAGGAGATACGTAGAAGAACTAAAGTTACCGACATAGCCCAACGGATTGGCAAGTTGAAATGGCAGTGGGCAGGGCACATAGCGCGGAGGACTGATGACCGATGGGGTCGAAAAGTTCTCGAGTGGAGACCACATACCGGCAAGCGCAACAAACGCGCGGACCGACGAATCATTTTGAATAGAATTCTAGAACTCTCTTTTTCCAAACACAGCACGAGTCAAAACAAAGCCAGTATCCTATAAGCACCCACCTCCCGTTACTTTGGCTTAATTTCCTCGCAGGCTTTCGAAAAATAAAGGCTGTGGAATAAAACCTAGCCTAATAGAAGCTCATAAAAGTCAGTTATTGGATCTGGTTAGTATTGACAGAAACAGAGCTATAGGTCTATCTATTAATGTGTTGCCAGCGATTTTTTTATTAAGTCCATGTCGTGTTGTCATGCTCGAGTTTCAGACGTCTTGCGTCGCATTTGCCATCTTCAAATGTTTTGTGGAGTTATCAGAACTACATAAGAGGAGTCTGAATCGATCACTGTTGCGTGTTTTCTGTAGAACATCGAGAGAATTTTCGGCACATTTTTGACAAAATTTACGTTTCACTACTACGCACTCTTTTCACCTCTGAAATTGTAACGTAATGTAATGTTTTTGGTGTCAATCGCTTGAGTAAGAAATATTGTACGCTCGTACGTCTTTTACGTATGCATTGTATTTTTATTCAGAAATGTTTTTAATTTTATGTTTATTTTTCAGACAAGTTTTTGCGTAAAAATATGACATACTTAAGTTACAATTTTAAAGTCATATAAAGTGATTGAAGCGCTGATAACATGAAAATAAACAAAAAAACACTAAAATAACACTCAAATCATAAAATTTTTGGAATTAGATAACAGCTTATTGTTTTTCATGGCCAAGTAGGCGCCACACGATTGCCTTAGTTTAATTTATGTCGCGCCTGTTCTGGTTTCATAAATCGTATGTATACCTCGCGTCACCTAAAAAGAACGCTGGAGCTTCAAACTGCCCACAACGAAATTTAACTCCTATTGCTTACGTGATAGGAGTTAAATTTCCTTGCTACAAATAAAGTTGCGTACTAGGATATTTAACTCCTATTACGTATGTAATACGAGTTAAATTTCCTTGTGCGCAGTTTGAAGATCCAGCGTTCTTTTTACATGACGCGACCTATACAACCGTGACAGGTGGCAAGACGAAGTGACAACAGGTGGAGCAGGGCGATTACAGAGTGGTGTCCTAGACACGGTAAGCGGAGCTTGGGTCGTCCGGCTGCAAGGTGGGTCGACGATATCCTCAAAATCGCGGGTCGAACCTGGACACGATTAGCAAAGCACCGAGTCAGATGGCGCTATAAGAGAGAGGCCTATACTCAGCAGTGGGATAAATAAGGCTGTGGATGATGATGATGTACAACCGTTAAACCAAATAAAAAAATATAGACAGAATGTTGTGAGCAAAACTAAGTCTTGGCTCGTCAGTCGAACTGTAGCGGTGCAACACCGACGCACTCACCACATGTTTAAAAACTAGTTTTTTTTATTTGGTCTGAGGTTGTACCCAGTCACTGTATTCAACCTTCCACGGGACAGTTTATTGGTTCAGTTGATGTATTGCCTGAGACGTCGGTAAGCGTTATTTTTCAATATTAAAATGCGCCATAATAGCTTTTCAGGTGGAGTGGAGCTAATCCATTGAAAATTGAATTTTCTTTTAAAAGATTCGCGTTTACATTGACGAAAATACAAGGTGGTCCAGAACTGATATACTAAGCCGAAACAAGGTGATCCTGACTATCATTATGAACAACTTTTACTATGGTGCCAATGCCAACCTGGAATTCGAGAACGAAATCTGTTCAAAGTCAAAGTCAAATTCTCTTTATTTCGTAGACACATTACATGTTCTTGAAAACGTCCGATAACAATACTTTTAATAATATTATAATTATATAATTCATCATCCATCCATCATCATCCATCCATCAGCCATAAGAAGTCCACTGCTGGACATAGGCCTCCCCTATGGATCTCCAATAAGACCGGTTGGAAGCGGCTTGCATCCAGCGTGATCCTGCGGTCTTAATGAGGTCATCCGTCCACCTTGTGAGTGGACGTCCTACGCTGCGCTTGCCGATACGTGGTCTCCACTCGAGAACTTTCCGACCCCATCGGTCATCAGTCCTCCGCGCTATGTGCCCTGCCCATTGCCATTTCAACTTGCCAATCCGTTGAGCTATGTCGGTAACTTTGGTTCTTCTACGGATCTCCTCATTTCTGATTCGATCTCGCAGAGAGACTCCGAGCATAGCCCTCTCCATAGCTCGTTGGGCTACTTGGAGCTTACTAATAAGGCCCATAGTGAGAGACCACGTTTCTGTGCCATAAGTCATCACTGGCAACACACACTGGTCGAAAACTTTCGACTTGAGGCACTGAGGTATGTCGGACGAGAAGACGCTACGCAATTTTCCGAACGCTGCCCAGCCGAGTTGGATTCGGCGATTGGCCTCTTTCTTGAAGTCGGACCTACCTAACTGGACTACTTGTCCTAGGTAGACGTACGAGTCAACGACTTCAAGAACCGAGTTCCCAACAGAGATCGGGGTGGGTACAACATGGGAATTACACATGACTTTCGTCTTGTCCATGTTCATCTTAAGACCCACCTGTTGAGAAACCCGATTGAGGCCTTCGAGCATCGTGCTGAGCTCTTCCATCGATTTTGCCATGACTACTATATCGTCGGCAAACCGAAGGTGAGTGAGGTATTCGCCATTGACATTGATGCCGAATCCTTTCCATTCCAGGAGCTTGAAGGCGTTCTCCAAAGTAGCCGTAAACAGTTTCGGAGAAATTACGTCTCCCTGTCTTACGCCTCTTTTTAAAGGGATCGCCTTGGAGCTCTCTTCCTGTACTCGGACCGACATAGTGGCGTTATTATACAAGCACTTCAACACTTCGATGTACCGATAGTCAATACGGCATCGTTGGAGAGACTCGAGCACAGCCCAAGTCTCGACCGAATCAAAGGCTTTCTCATAGTTCACAAACGCTAAGCAAAGAGGCAAGTTATACTCTTCGGTCTTCTGTATAACCTGCCGCAGCGTATGAATGTGGTCCATGGTGCTAAAGCCCTTTCGGAAACCGGCTTGTTCGGAAGGCTGGAAGTCATCAAGCCTGCGCTCGAGACGGTTCGTAATGACCCTTGAAAACAGCTTATAAACATGGCTCAGAAGCGAGATGGGTCTGTAGTTCTTCAATAAGGTGTTGTCACCTTTCTTGAAAAACAACACCACCACGCTTCTGTTCCATGCTTCTGGCGTGATGCCCTCGAGGACGACGGTGTTGAAAAGCTTCTGGAGGACTTTTAGTACCGGTGTTCCACCCGCTCTCAGAAGCTCTGATGTGATACCGTCATCACCCGGCGCCTTGTTGTTCTTAAGCTGATTCAGGGCCATTCTAATCTCGTACAGGCTGATGTCCGGGATATCTTCGGTGAAGTGTCGGGTCAGCTTGGCTCTTGGATCTTTGGCCGCGCTGCTAACAGGCTTAGCGACCGAAGCGTACAGCTGTCCATAGAACCTTTCGATCTCCTCCAATACCTCTGCCTTGGTCGACGCTATACTTCCATCTTCTCTCTTCAGCTTTGACAATTGGCTTTGCCCAATAGACAAATCTCTTGCGAACACTTTGGAGCCTTTGTTCCGCTCTATTGTCTTTTTAATATGATTAGTATTAAAAAGACGGATGTCGTGCCGCAAGGATTTCGAAATTTGTCTATTGAGCCGCCTATATGACTTTGCATCATCGGAAGACTGCAATCTTAGCGAGCGTCGTTCGGCCATGAGATTTACAGTGTGATCGGAGAATTTCTGCGGTTTATTTGAACGGCGGGGTCTAACGAACTTAGCACCCACCGTTTGGACAGTTTCCACGAGCCCGTTGTTGATCTCGTCCACCGACGCAAGGTTCTCTAGGCAAGCAAAACGATTCGAGAGCTCGAGCTGGAAGTCATCGGTGTTTTGGATATGTTCACGAGTAGGTCGGAGCGTGGACTTCATCAAGCGGGACCTTTCGAGCTTAACATTAATATCTAATGTGCCTCGTACAATTCTGTGATCGCTGCCGGTTTTCACCCTGTGGATCACGGAGACATCATTAAATATTCGTCTCTCGGTGGTCATGATGAAGTCTATCTCGTTTCTCTTGGAACCATCAGGGCTCATCCAGGTCCATTTCCTATGAGGCGGCTTCTGGAAGAAAGAGTTCATCATAAAGAGTTCCTCTCTCTCCAGAAAATCAGCCAGCCTCTGGCCCCTAGGGTTCCGTTGCCCATATCCAAATTGCCCCACCCTCAGCTCATCATCGTTTTTTCTGCCCAACTTTGCGTTGAAGTCCCCCATAACAACAGTGAAGTGGGTCTTAGACATATGAATGGCCCGACTCACGTCCTCATACATAGTCTCCACTTCATCATCTGGGTGTGACGATGTCGGTGCGTATACCTGAATGACCTTCAGCGAATACCTCTTGGATATTCTGAGTATTAGGTATACCACCCTGTTCGACACACTTTCAATAGTAATAATGTTGTTGGTGAGGGACTTGTGAACGAGAAAGCCAACACCACCTTGGGACCGTTGGTCACCTTCCCGGTAGTAAAGCAAGTTGCCGGATTTCAAGGTTATCGTGTCCTCCCCCTCTCTACGGACTTCAGACAACCCCACAATATCCCAACGCAATCTACTCAACTCTTCTTCCAACTCAGCAATCTTCTCGTCAGTCCTCAACGTGCGCACGTTGTGTGTTACCAGGGCCAGTCGTCGTTTGCGGGAGTGGTAGCCGGGCGTCTGCCAGCGATTCTTAGCACCCCCTTCTCCGCCGTTACCGGGGCCGCTACCGTAGCCCCGGGCTAGCGGAGCTGCTGGGGACTGGGGGCCTGGTCTATTTGTACTTTCCATATTGGGGTTTTTGCCCATAATCGCCGCGCTGGGCAGGCGTGGTGGCGATCGCAGAAACGTAGCTTCGCGACAGGGATGCTGCTCCCCATCCCTGCCCTGTGCCATTTTAGCTACGTTTTATTTGAATGGTTATACCGCCATTGGTCGGTTGCGCTGTACCTCAGTCGGCTCTTACGACACCTGGTACTAGAGGGGGGTGCTATTCTACTCTGCCGGCACCCCACGGCATATTATATAATTATTTCTTAAAAATTAAAATTCATTTTAAAACACACCTAAAAATTATCAAAATACAACAAATTAAAAATAGAACAAATTAAATACCAAATAAATACTATACAAGCAAAAAATAAATGTCAGTGTCATTTGAG
The DNA here is from genome assembly GCA_964007245.1 of Hypomecis atomaria. Lineage (NCBI taxonomy): Eukaryota > Metazoa > Arthropoda > Insecta > Lepidoptera > Geometridae > Hypomecis > Hypomecis atomaria. Next base: position 2,624,544 of record OZ023296.1, on the reverse strand, counting down.
GTGACAATTTGTTTCATACATTTCGTCGATTCCGAGTTGCAATTCAATTCAATTCGAAATTCATTTATTCCATTGACATATTACATGCGCTTAGAAACGTCATTACAAAATAAAAATCACTACAAAATAATTGAACACGTAGAATTCAATAAAACAAAATAATAGGTACTTAATAAAAAATATCAGCAATAGCATCGTCAAGAACAATATCATCAATTAAAATTACAAAGAAAACAATAATAATTTTGTATGGAACAGCTGTTTTTTTCCCCTCGAATTTTGGGTTAGCCCCATGGTAAAAGTGGTTCTCAATGGTGGTCTTAATCACCTTTTTCAGCTTAGTACAGGGTAACCAGATAACCCTGTATACGTGGTTATTCAGAAATGGTAAAATTTGCCGAAAGAGCGTGAGTTAGAGCATCTTTATGACAACTTTTGACTTTGATTTTTTTAAAATAAATTTGTAATTCATTGAATTAATAAATTGATTCGAATGACCTGTGTATGAGATTGACAAATTATTTTGAGTTGCAGCAATGTTAATTCTTGTACTGCTTTATTTTGTGAAATCTTGAAACGTACGTAAGTACCTATTTGTGTTTAGATTCAAATTATTTAAATTGTAAGTACTTATTTCAAACGTTGTTATTTGACGATTCCAAGTGCGATTGTAATGTCTACGGAATAAATGAACTTTGACTTAACCTGTACTATATATGGAGGCAACCCAGAATTCGAGAAAACTCAGCTGTTTTCTACATTTTGTCGATTCCGAGTTGCGATTTTAATATTATATGGAACAGCTGATTTTTGTCTCAAATTCTTGGTCAAACGAGTTCCTACTCAATCGTGAAAGTCATTCATAATATATCATACCTATTAAAAAGGTGTTCATGTCGAATCACCTTTCCTGGCGCATGTAATGTTAGCTACAAGCCGCGGATAACCCAATCTTGACTGAAGCTCACTTAACAGCTATTCGAGGATTGGGCTATCTGCAGCTTGTAGTCAACATCACATCCGTCAAGTTGTTTGATTCGGCCTGTACTATGATTTAACAATAAGGACTGCGAGCAAGATATAAACAAAAATGTATGGCTCAACACTTCACATTAATCAAAATTACCTATCTCTACTGTACCAGCCTTTTTAATAGTCCACTGCAGGACATAGGCCTACCCACAAAGGGTGATTGGGTCATATCCACCACGCTGGCCCAATGCGGGTTGGTGTATTCACACACGCCATCGAATTTCTTCTACGGACGTATGCAGGTTGCCTCACGATGTTTTCCTTCACCGAAAAGCCAGTGGTGTGAAATTCCGCACATAAGTTCCAAAGAAACTTGTAGCGGCCTACACAAGTACACTGTAGCATACGAGCGCATCCACCGACGAGTCGCCGCGTACTGAGGACCGCGAGCAGAGCGCCGTGTATATTTACGTGCGGCGCAGGCGGCCGCAGGCGGACATCGGCGCGGGGCGAGGCACGAGCGACGACATTCCACAGCGGAGATCCTTTGGCGACTGGCGCGCGAGTCAAAATCGCGTATATTTATATAAACGGCATTCGACTGCCATCGGATCAGTGAAGGTTAACCTACTGTGCAAGAATGGAACTAGTTGCAAGATGTTCAGATTGTACTTAAGTTAGTAATTGGTAAATAAATATATTGTGTTATTGTGATCACTGTTTTATTTACAAATAGTATTAAGCGAAGACCAAGTGTTAGGCAGGGAGCTATCGTACGCACGGTGCCTGAAACACTGTAATCATCTGTAATCACATTTCAGGCACCTCCTGTAATCACTGCGTACTCGGCTCGCGTAGGGACCGCGTAGGCAGGTTTTGGTCGACACGTATTGACCATATTGGTGACCCCGATCAAGAGCACGATGGCTGAAGGGAACAGGACCAGTGAAGATGCAACTTTAGAGATGGTTGGAATCAAGTCTCGAATTCCACAATTTTGGCGAGACAAGCCTCGATTATGGTTTGCTCAGTTTGAAACGATGGTAGCGAGCCAAAAACTCGGCGATGAGAATAAATTTGGAATGGTTGTGGCGCAATTGGAAAAAACCGACATTGAGCAAATCAGCGACATTATTTTGGCAGCGCCAAATACTGGAAGATTTGAAGCAGTCAAACAACGTTTATTATCAGTGTATGAAGAATCCGAAGAAGTCCAGTTGAGAAGACTGTTGAACGAAATAGACTTGGGTGATCAACGACCATCACAATTATTGCGCCGGATGCGAGACTTGGCGCGCAATAAACTTCCTGATGATACCCTACGGATGCTGTGGATGGGGCACCTGCCACAATCAACGAGAGCTGTCTTGGCAGTCAGCACAGAATCTAAACTCGACACATTAGCAGCAATGGCGGATAAAATGCATGAACAAACGAAAGAGGTCAGCAGCTTATGTTCGTGCCAAAGTCACGCATCAACCTCGCAACAATCATCAGCATCTCCGCAGAATCATGACGTCATTAGCATGATCGAGGCCTTAACCAAAGAAGTTGCAGCACTAAGGGCTGATTCATATCGTCGACAGTCTTACCGGGGAAGGAATCGGTCACGTTCTGGTTCGTCTTCAAGACAACGAGCTAGTATCGATTCATCTGGGACCTGCTACTTCCACCGCAAGTTTGGTCATGCTGCCTACAGATGCCGTAGCCCGTGCAATTTCCACGCTCGGAGAAATGGATCTCAAGAGAGAGCGGGAAACTAGTGACGACAGAAGCCGCGGTGGGGGCTGATGTCGACGAATTATCCGCATACCGCCTATTTATAAAGGATGCATCGTCGGGGTTTCATTTTCTCGTGGACACAGGAGCCAACGTTTCAGTACTGCCTGCCCGCCCATTGGACAAGCGAAACCGCACTCCAGACAATTATCTTTTCGCTGCTAACAAAACACCGATTCCCACTTTCGGAGAGCGAACCATTTCCCTCAATCTTGGGATGAGACGCATTTATACTTGGAAGTTCGTCATAGCAGAAGTCAGCCGGCCGATAATAGGCGCTGATTTTCTTCATCATCACGGCTTACTGGTCGACCTGCGCGGCAGAAGAATCGTCGATCGAGAAACTAACATGCAAGTTCGTGGTTACCTCACGCCACTAGCTGTAAGCAGCATTCGCACGATTGATGACAAACAACCGTACCATAATCTACTTGCGAAGTATCCAGACATCACAAGACCTACCTTACCGAAGTGTTGCCACAGCGAAGTTGAACATCATATCGAAACTACCGGGGCTCCAGTTTTCGCGAAGGCACGACCACTTCCGCCACATAAATATAAAGCAGCGAAGGAGGAATTCCAAGAGATGCTCAACCAGGGAATATGTCGGCCATCAAACAGCCCATGGGCAAGCCCATTGCATATGGTGTTGAAAAAAGATGGATCGTATAGAGCATGCGGTGACTATCGCCGTCTGAACGCCATCACAGTTCCGGATAGGTATCCAATACCACGGCTACACGACTTCACTTACAATCTTCAAGGCAAGAAGATCTTCTCCAAAATCGACTTGAAGAAAGCCTACTACTTAGTCCGGAACCGGGAAGAAGATATTAAGAAAACGGCCGTGATCACCCCATTCGGACTTTTCGAATTTACGAGAATGTGCTTCGGTCTACGAAACGCCGGACAAACCTTTCAACGTCACATTGATAATATCATGCGGGGGTTGCCAGTCTTTTGTTTCGTCGACGACGTTTTGGTTGCCTCTCAAGATGAAACGACCCACCGACAGGAGTTAGAAGAAGTCTTCAAGAGGCTACATGATAATGGGTTGCAGATAAATGTCGCTAAGTGCGTATTTGGCCAAGCAAGATTGGATTTCCTCGGATACACCATTACGGCAGACGGAATCACACCCACCGAAGAAAAGGTCCAGGCTATTCAAGCATACCCGCTGCCAGAGACTATAAACGATCTTCGACGTTTTTTGGGCATGATCAACTTTTACAGAGAAGGAATCCCTCATGCAGCAGAAAATCAAAAGGAGCTCAACGAATACCTCCACAACGCAAGGAAGAATGATAAAAGAAAAGTTCCCTGGAATGACGACAGCAAGAAGGCGTTCGAGAGGTGCAAACAAGATGTGATAAATGCAGCTCGTCTGGCGTATCCATCTATAAACGCACCATATGCGTTAATGACAGACGCATCCGAAAATTGTGCCGGAGCCGTTCTTCAACAATACATTCAAGGAAGATGGAAACCACTCGGTTTCTTCTCGAAAAAGTTTAACGACGCACAGAGGAAGTACAGCACGTATGACCGAGAGTTGTTATCGATCTACATGGCCGTCAAACACTTTCGCCGAATGTTCGAAGGTCGAGAATTAGTGATTTATACCGATCATAAACCACTGCTTAATGCACTGATCACAGACAGCAAGAACGAAACACCTAGAAGAACCAGACACTTGGAGTACATCGGACAGTTTACTTCCAATATTCAGCACGTCTCAGGGAGATTGAACGGAGTTGCCGACGCGTTATCAAGAGCTGCAATTGAAACAATAACGTGTCCATCGTCAATCGACTACAGCACATTAGCCAGGAGTCAAAGAAATTGTCCGAAATTGAAACGCATCATCGAAGAAAAGAAGCACGAGATAAAAGGTGTTATAGTTCCCGGCACTTCAGCGATTATTAAATGCGAAATGTCTACAGGAACCGCTCGACCTTTCTTAACAGAAGAATTCAGAAGACCCGCTTATCAATCCATCCACGATCTAAGTCATCCGGGAATCAGAGCTACAAGAAAACTGGTCACTTCACGCTTTTTCTGGCCATCGATGAATAGTGATGTGAACAATTGGACCAGGGCTTGTATCCGCTGTCAACGCTCTAAAATCCAGCGACATACGCAGTCACCAGTGGGATCGTTTGAAGAAACAGAACGTCTATCACATTTGCACATCGATCTGGTCGGTCCACTTCCAACAACACAAGATGGCCACCGATATTTGCTAACCATGATTGACCGTGCGACCAAGTGGCCGGAAGCTTTCCCGATGTCGGAAATAACTGCTGAGAAGGTAGCCGAAACGCTTTATACAGGCTGGATTTCAAGATTTGGAATACCATCACGAATTTCAAGTGATCGAGGAGTCCAGTTTGAATCAAATTTATTCAAAGAACTGATGAAGAGGATGGGTATCGAACACTGCCGCAGTTGCGCTTACCATCCTCAGGCAAACGGAATGGTAGAACGATGGCATCGATCGCTTAAAGCAGCATTGACGGCGAGATTAAACACATCGACCTGGGTCCACGAGTTGCCAACCGTGATGTTGGGATTACGCACAGCCATAAAAGAAGACATAGGCACCAGCGCAGCCGAACTCCTTTACGGCCAAACACTCCGACTTCCCGGCGAATTTCATGGCGAGCCTGTGAAGCAAACGTATTCATCATCACACTTCATGGATCATCTAAGTGAAGCGCTCAAAAAAGCCCAAGCTCAAAGAAAATCAAATACGACACGTGCCACGTTCATACACGACGAACTGCCCAGAAGTACACACGTTTTCATTCGAAACGACGCATATAGACGACCGCTAACACCTGCCTACGATGGTCCGTATCGCGTGCTAGACCGCAACGATAAATTTTACACCGTTCAGTTACCCAATAGACGCGACAACATTTCAATCGACAGACTGAAACCAGCATTTTTCATCAATGAAGATCCTGGAACATCCCCACCTGAAGAAACTACATATACGACTCGCTCAGGAAGACAGTCGAAGCCACCTGTGCGCTTCGCTTTTGAGATAGGGGGAGAGTGATGTAGCGGCCTACACAAGTACACTGTAGCATACGAGCGCATCCACCGACGAGTCGCCGCGTACTGAGGACCGCGAGCAGAGCGCCGTGTATATTTACGTGCGGCGCAGGCGGCCGCAGGCGGACATCGGCGCGGGGCGAGGCACGAGCGACGACATTCCACAGCGGAGATCCTTTGGCGACTGGCGCGCGAGTCAAAATCGCGTATCCTTACTAATATTATAAATCAGAAAAGTTTGTTGGTTTGTTGGTTTGTTACTCCATCACGCACCAACGGAGCAACGGATTGACTTGATTTTTGGCATGGACATAGTTTAAAAGGCGGAAGGAGCTTTAGGATACTTTTTATCCCGAAAAATTGCATAGTTCCTGTAGGACAGGACAAAAACCATCGAAAGCGAAACTGTCGCCACTATCACAAAGACGCTAAGTGATTAATTCCTCTATGACGCTAATATGGACTAACGAAACGTCACAGCCAGACGTAATTGGATGACAGGTGACATTGTCTGCAGACTTTTATAAACCACAAGTAGCATGGCAAGGGGACAAATTGTTTTTCCACCAATATATCCACTTGAAGAGGAAATAAAGTATGGATTGATAATGACAACTGACATTAAAATTGGATAAAATGTTATTTTACCTCTGCATGCTACATGTTACTATGACGTTTAATACCAGGCCGTCATTTTGTCTGACATTTAAAATATTTTTAAATCTTCTATCATTAGAGGTTTAACATGTTTCTTTATTCTACCTTTATGGTATACATCGTACTTTAATATTATCAATCCGAAAAGTTTGTTGGTTTGTTCCTCTTTGACGCAGCAACGGAGCAAAAGATTGACCTGATTTTTGGTATGGATACCTTTGGTTTAAAAGACAAAGTGATAATAGGATACTTTTTTATCTCGAGAAAATTCGTGATTCCCATGGGATAGGACAATAACTGTTTCTCAGCAATGGAGCAACGGATTGACTTGATATTTGGGGTGGGTATAGTTTGGAAGACGGAAAGTGACATAGGATACTTTCCATCGCGAAAAAATTGTGGTTCCCGTAGGACTTAACAATAATTTTTTCTCAGCAACGGAGCAACTTGCCTTGGCTTATTGCATGAATATAGTTTGAAAGACGAAAAGTGACATAATAGGCCACTTTTTATCGCAAAAACTTTAACAGTTCCCGTAGGATAGGATAAAAACTAAGTGAGCGGGCTGCGGTAGCAGCCGTCTAAGCGCCAGAAATAACCTGTCATGGCAAGTTTAGGACGTTCCTACATTTTTCGCACTCCTTCGCGGCACTCAACAGAGCTAGCCCAGACTCGGGCTCCATAACGGAGCTTGCGCTCTCGCCATAATGACGGAGTGTTTCGGAGCACAAGACACATCGTCATCCACCACTCTGGACTAACCAGTACTGAACGTCAGACAGCATTCCAACGCCCTGGTCCCAGTGCAGCGGGCCAGTCATAGTAGCCCAGCGCCTGCCTCTTCAACTGCAGAGGGCAGTGAGAACGGCCATCGCGATACCGACACCTCTCTTCCCCTGCAGCCCCACTGCGTCTGCCAACACGTTGACGGCCTAGCGGAAGGTAGGGTAGGTGGCGGCACCCACACCACCAGTTCCATATATCCCTCCGCGGCCCCTAATCCACGGCTGTCATATCAGAGTCCAGGAAGCAGCCTTGCTTTATGAAACTGAGAAGGGTTATTCCCAGCAAGTAACTGGAGATAGAGAGACAGAAAAGAAGCCACACCCAGCGCAGCAGGAGGAGCTGGAGTTCATATGCCTGGCAGACGGAGCAGCACTAGAGCAAAATCTTAACCGAGAAATTAACATATTTACAGACGGCAGCAAAGTTAAAGGGAAAGTAGGGGCGGCATTATCCATTTGGGATGATGCCACTGAGATCAGTACCCGCAAGCTGAAATTGGCCGATTGGTGCTCCGTGTACCAGGCCGAGTTATTGACACTTCTTGAGGCTACCGAAAAAGCAAAAATCTTTTGTGACTCCAGGTCTGCACTGGAAACGGTAGTTGGCATATCTTCCCTCCATCCCTTAGCAGTAAATTCAAAGCTAACATAAAGTTGCTACACGCACAAAATAAAATAGTGAAACTTTATTGGATTAAAGCACACGCGGGGATGGAGGGAAATGAGAGAGCGGACCAGCTAGCAAAGGAAGCAGCACTGCACTCGAAGTGCAGACCTATTTACGATAACTGCCCCGTTTCATTCGTCAAGCGAGAAATCCGAAAGAACTCTCTTGACGAGTGGAACCGGCGTTATCAGGATGGCCACACAGCGGCGGCAACCAAAACATATTTTCCGGATGCAAGGGCGGCATACAAGATCGTAAGAGAAATAGCACCAGTGGGAATCATAACTCAAGTGTTGACGGGGCATGGTGGGTTTTCCCAATACTTACATCGATTTAAGTTGAGGGAAAGCCTATCGTGCATCTGTGAACCCACAAAAGAGGAGACTCATGTGCAGTGGCACATAATCTTGGAATGCCCAGTTAATGGAAAGCAGAGATTTTATTTAGAACAAAAAATTGGAATTAATCTAACACGTAAAAACCTTAGAAACAAATTTATCGATTTTTGCACAAATATTTGTAAAAAAGCAATAATTAGGAACAAGTAGGTATAAACTTTGCTGTACCATTGTAATGTTTATTATAACTGCAAACAGCCAAAAACATTGAAATATAGGTATAGTTTTTATTCATTTGTAATTAAGACCCCTGACCCTTGCATATACACTCCAACCTTGCATTCCTTTAAGGTATTTTGATATTTGTCGGTTAGGTTATTAGGTTTCGCAGCCGACATAAACATAAGCCAAAATCAAAATATAACGCGGGCGAAGCCGCGGGTAAAAGCTAGTAGGTTATAAATCAACTCGAAAACACATACGTGATAGTCACGATATTTTTATAATCTGTCTTCTTTAGCCAATCACACCCGAGCGATGCCGGGGTGGGCAGCTAGTATTTATATAAACGGCATTCGACTGCCATCGGATCAGTGAAGGTTAACCTACTGTGCAAGAATGGAACTAGTTGCAAGATGTTCAGATTGTACTTAAGTTAGTAATTGGTAAATAAATATATTGTGTTATTGTGATCACTGTTTTATTTACAAATAGTATTAAGCGAAGACCAAGTGTTAGGCAGGGAGCTATCGTACGCACGGTGCCTGAAACACTGTAATCATCTGTAATCACATTTCAGGCACCTCCTGTAATCACTGCTTACTCGGCTCGCGTAGGGACCGCGTAGGCAGGTTTTGGTCGACACGTATCGACCATAAACTCATTGGTACGGGACCGGGATTGAACCCACGACCTCAGGAATGACAGGCCAGCGTTACAACCACTAGACCACCTTGGCTTAATACCAAAATAAAAAAAATAAAAATGGCTAAATTACCTATCTATGTATAGTAAATAAAGAACCCTGGCACTTCTGTACCAAAGTTAAGTAGTTTAAGTTTGTAAAGATATATTTTAGAAATTGTGTTTTCTTAATTAACCATCTGACTCAAGTAGAACATGCTGAACTCATCAAAAAGTCCGCTTCGCTCGTATCTCGTAATTCCCACTTTATCACCAAATTTCTCGCAGTAGTCGTCTACACAGACGATGTTAATGCCTCTTTATTATTTTCTACTTCACCTGCTTTTTAGGGTTCCGTACCCAAAGAATAAAAACGGGACCCTATTACTAGGCGAGTCTTAGTAATAGGGTCCCGTTTTAAAACGGGAAAAGAGCAGAGATAATGAGCAAAAAACTCCTAAAAATATCGTTTGTTGTATGGGAGCACCCCCTTAAATATATTTTATACTGTTTTTAGTATTTGTTGTTATAGCGGCAACAGAAATACATCATCTGTGAAAATTTCAGCTGCCTAGCTATCATGGTTCATGAGGTACAGCCCGGTGACAGACAGACAGACGGACAGACGGACATCGAGGTCTTAGTAATAGGGTCCCGTTTTTACCCTTTGGGTACAGAACCCTAAAAAAGGCATAAAATACTTACATCTTTCACATAAACTAAAATTTGAAACTGAGCAGGGCATTTTTATCTGTAGACTTGGAGAAAAATAATTTTAAATTGATTTTCGTTTCTGTTTTATGATTTACATAAAGTCACTGAGATTTCAATTTCTACCTGAGTTGCGATCATGCAGTCCGTGGAAACGGCGACTAAGATCACCGTTAACGATCCCGAAACAAGTGCTAACAAGTTGGGGAGTTCCCGCGCATTCCTGTCACGTTCTCGGACCTGCTAGAGGCTACTGGAGTAACTAGGCGATCATGTTACAGATCTTAAAATAAACCAAGCCTTATTACTTTTAAAGATGCGACATTGAAAATAAGTCTCCTCCTCCTCCTTCCTTCCTCCTCCTTCCTCCTCCTCCTGTTTTTGCTTTTTTTTATTTTTTTTTTGTTTTTTGATAATCTATCAGATGTACTATAATTATACTTATTTTGGTCATCATGCCTATTCAGACAGACAATGAGAGCTTCAAGACAAAAAAAAATGAAAAATTATGACCTAAATATTTTATTTCGGATATATACTGATCACTTATAAACTTACTTTCTTTATTATCACTTATACTTATGAGCCGTGGTGGTCTAGTAACAATCTGCAATCGTGAGGTCGTGGGTTCAAATCCCGATCACGTAGCAATGAGTTTCTTTGGAACTTATGTACGGGTTTTCACACCATTGGATTTTCAGTGATGAAAACATCGTGAGGCAACCTGCATACGACCGTAGAAGGAATTTGATTGCGTATCTGAATTCACCAACCCGCACTGGGCCAGCGTGGTAGATATGGCCCAATCATCCTTCGTGGGTAAGCATACGTCCTGCAGTGGACTATTAAAAAGGCTGGCACATGAACTGTGCGTGTGTGTGTCTGGTGCTTATCACTATGTACACTTCACATATTATGTAGGTACTTACAGTCCTACACTATCTACATGTACACTATAGCACACGTTTAATATATCGTTTAACTGATTCTATTATAGAAACCTGTAATATAGAGTATTGATTCGAATTTCAATTAAACTATACTTACAATAGATCAAAGGATTATTCCTAATCAACTTGGGATTGAGCAATTATCAAAATAATTCTATTAACAACTATATCACGCCAAAATACTCCTAACCGACACGAGCATAAAGTCCAAAATAGTGAGTAGTTAATCTGAAGAACCCTATGAATACAATTACAATCTCATACGTATCTGACTTACTGAAAGTTTGAGGTAATTTAGAGCTTATGCGTATGATGATAGAGGTTGTAGTAAAGGTAAGTATGACATAGGTGAAGTAGTTTTCTTGCGGTCGGTACTTTGATCCGTTTCTTAGGGGTTGGCCCAAGGCGCGGTAATGGTATCTAACGGTATTGTGACTCAGCCCTGTCCTTGATATATATGTTACAGTCATAGTGATTAAATAGTTATTATACATAATGACTGGTCATTATGTATAATATCTACTCAATTTAGATAAAGTGATAATTGACACAAAATTAATCACATTAACTAGCTATTCTATATAATATCTTCGAAGACTTGGATAATGTAATAAAACTAACTCGTAATAAGGACAGATTGTCTCTGGCGCTTCGCCGGCCGCTGTCGCGGCACGCTCGCTTCGCTCGCTCGGCTCGCGCGTTGTTGTCACTGTTCAAACCTAACCTAACCTAGTAGGCAGATCAAGAGTCCAAGGAAAACTATTACTAGGTTAGGTTAGGTTTGAACAGTGACATCAACGCGCGAGCCGAGCGAGTGAAGCGAGCGTGCCGCGGCAGCGGCCGGCGAAGCGCCAGAGACAATCTGTCCTTATTACGAGTTTGTTTTATTACATTATCCAAGCCTTCGAAGATATTATATAAAATAGCTAGTTAACGTGATTAATTTTGTGTCAATTATCACTTTATCTAAATTGAGTAGATATTATATATAATGGCTAGACAGTATATATAATATCTAGATTTATTACTTTGGCTGTAACATATATATCTACAGCGCCAGGTGACCACGCAGAACGTCTCACGCGCTAGGGGCAGCCCTTCAGTATTTTAATTTCATCTACTTACTCATTACCTATTTGAGTTTATTTTTAGTTTTTAATCGTATTGTACGTAATGTACCTAATTGTAATATGTTGTATGATGTAAAATTATAACATTTAGGTACAAATTACAATAATGAAAATCGTTGTGAAATGAAAAGAAAGAGTTTCAATAAAAATACATAATATTGCGTTTTTGACGTTACCATAGCCTTAGCACGTGATATGTTCTGCGTGGCCACGTGACGCTGTAGGTATATATTTTAAGGACAGGGCCGAGTCACAATATTGTAGATATTATTACAGTGACAGTAGTGTCCGCGATACACACAGATGTAGTGGTAGCGCGCGGCTACCACCGGTGGTTGTGGTAAGTGACCCGTCTGCGCCGGGCCTTATATTTAGTTACAATACATTGCTTTATTACATAGCTGGTCCTAACCTGCAGTCGAAGAAGGAATGATTTCGGGATTTATTTGTTTGGCAAACTTACTGAGCTTAAACTATGCAAGAGAATTTATACAGATAACCTCGGCAGATCGAATTGAAATACCATCTCGAACACTTCAGCTTTCAAACAGCGTTGAGTGTAAGAGATAATAATTTTAATCGACTAGGAAAATTATTTTATTTAGATTATGTACAGGGTTATTTGCTAATATTTTTTATCTACACTAATGTTGTAACATTCTACTTATGTTTCCAATACTTGACTTATAATGACTACTGTTATAGCGCAGACAACAAAACACTCAATTTAAGCAATTTCACATGATGTTATAATATCCACATCGATATCGTAAAATCTCATTATAACATCGCGCGCTCGCTCCTGATTGGCCCTGCGCGCGCAGCTGCGCTCTCATTGGTTAGATTTTAATGGCGCCAAGTTCACTGTGACAATACACGTACGCGTGAATTTAATGTTTCGCATTATGTTTTTTTTATTTTTATTAGTGAAGATAAAGTAGTTTATGCAACTGTCATATAATGAAGGGTATTAAAACACGAGTGTGAGTTTATGAAACGAGCGCAGCGAGTTTCATAATAGTAACGAGTGCTATTATTCTTAGTTAGTACTATTCTTTCAGCCTTCAGGCGGCTTAAAAACTCTGACAACAGGTCTAGCCACCCGATCTATACCTACGAACTTACGAACTGATACTTAGGTACAATACTTACCGTTTCTTACAATATAATACCTACTTATTATTACAGCTGATTTCCTATACCTTGTCCCACAAATATTTCCATTGGAAAACTAACCAAAGTAGAGTCGGTGGCATATCAAAGGCTCCGTTTCAGAAGTTGGGGAACTTTCCCCAACTTTAGGGAACTTCGCTAAGGGTGGATTTTTTCCCGATTAGTTCCTGCCCCGTAATGAATAGGCCTGATCAGGCTGGTAACTTTTTTAATTTGTCGGTTGCTTCATCAGTAGCTGGTGGAATGTCAGAAAACTTTGAGTTTCCTTCGAATTCAGGGGAAGATTTTCCTGTAGTTTCAGCCTAATTAGTTTGTAGGCTTGAGTTTGTGAAATACATTATTTTGTTTAAAGCGCAGAGGGGCGTGTGTTGAATCGAAATTCCTGAGATAAAAAAATTAGAATTCGTTTTCTTTTTAATGGGCAAAAGTGCCTTTATTAACCACAATAATAATAATATACTACTTTATATGCTAAAACTACGTACGCTACTGCTACATAGAAAGCAATTGGATCATCCACAGACCCTTGAAGGTCCAAAGATAACCCAAATGCTGAAGCCAAATGCAAGTAAGTTTTATTTGTAGGTGACTTGATAAGTTTCATCATTCGTCAGTCGTAGAACAGCCACTGCTGGATATAGGCCTCCCCTATAGATTGTCTAAAAGTGGTTGAAAGTGGTTGAAAGTGGTTGAAAGAAGTCCCCGGTTGAAAGTGGCTTGCATCCAGGGTCCGTAACATAAGCGTGCCCGTATCCCCGACACATGGCGCAGTGGCGGAAACACCCCAGGTTTTTAGTGGGTATACCACCGACTAGCGGTGGAGACTCCCACATAACCACCGATTTCCCCAGGCCTGGTGGTATCCATAAAATATTTTTCTGCGTCAAAAAAGGGTCCGTAACACAGTCTTTTTGATCGTTCCATATTGGGTATTTGCCCGTAATCGCCGCGCTGGGCAGGCGTGGTGGCGATCGCAGAAACGTAGCTTCGCGACAGGGACGCTGCTGCCCATCCCTGCCCTGTGCCATTTTAGCTACGTTATTATTTGAATGGTTATACCGCCATTAGTCGGTTCCGCTGTACCTCAGTCGGCTCCTACGACACCTGGTACTAGAGGGGGGTGCTATTCTACTCTGCCGGCACCCCACGGCACACAGTGTTAGAATAGAATTTATTGCAAAACAACCTTCAAATCGCCAAACGTTGCTTCAACTGGACGATTCATCGAATATTTATTGAACTACGAAATGGAATAATTTATACTGCGCAAAGAAATATATTTTGTGGCGCAAACTTAAAGTGTAGATAAGCTATAGATAATACAGATACTTAAGTATCACAACCGTTTATCGAAAAACGAAACCGAAATTCCGCTTTGCTCACGATTGTGTTTTATTTTTAGGGTTCCGTACCCAAAGGGTAAAAATGGACCTTATTACTAAAACTCCGATGTCCGTCTGTCAGTCACCAGGCTGTATCTCGTGAACCATGATAGCTAGACAGCTGAAATTTTCACAGATGATGTATTTCTGTTGCCGCTGTAACAACAAATACTAAAAACTGAATAAAATAAATACATAAATAAATACCTAAATAAATAAATACTCCCATACAACAAACGTGATTTTTAGGAGTTTTTTTGCTCGCTATTAATAACGGCAAAATGAATGGGGTTAAAGGGACTATGGGAACCCTTTGTGCGCGAGTCCGAACTTGCACTTGGCCGATTTTTTACTAAAAATATAGGTGTCTCTACAGTCAGTTCTGTTTATCTTCACACGCCTCCACTCTGTCTTGGTGGAGTTTCAGACTTTCGCTCGGCTCCGCTTTAGTGAACTATAAATGCCTATACCTTGAACTATACCTTGCCATCATATCACACATCTTCTATCCGTAGTAAACCTTTTCAAAGGCTCCTGGGTTTTCTTTCACCACTATATGCGAACACCCTTGCATATAATCGCGTCAACCACGCAGAGATGAAAAAGTGGGACATTAGCTACACCAAAGCGGTATTTTTTTTAGATTATGGTTCCGTAGAAGTTTTTTTTTTTCAAAGTACTGTTTCTAAACTAAAATAGGTATAATAATTGCATACAAAAATAAAGCAAAGTAAAACCGGATACTTAAAATTTTATACTATTTAGAAAATTTGATTACCTCACTGTAGATCTAGAAATCAATTTCATATTTTTTTGTGAGTATTAATGTTGTCAAAACGGGTCACCTAAGCATGATCAAAGAATATATAATAATACTACGGCATGATCGTTTGAATCGTCATTGCATCGTCACGCTATACTATACTATAGACGCTACGCTATGCTGTAACTGTACTGTTACAGCCTTTTTAAAAGTCCACTGCAGGACGTAGGCCTGATACAAAGGAAGATTGGGTCATGTCCGCCACGCTGGCCCAGTGCAGATCGGTGGATCCACACACACCATCGAATTTCTTCTCCGAACGTATGCAGGTTGCCTCACGATGTTTTCCTTCACCGAAAAGCCAGTGGTGTTAAAAACCGTATGTAAATTCCAAGGGATTCATTGGTACGGGACCGGGATTCAAACCCACAACCCCACGATTGTGAGGCGTTTATCATTACCATTAGACCAACGACGGCTTCACGCTACGCTTTAAAACTAACGAAAGGTTAAAGCTCTCACCACAAAAATAAAAGTTGTAGCGACACCTTACTGGTGAGTTGATGCAAATAACGCCTTTGATTTTTTTTTTCTGTTTCTCTTCCGATCTCTGGTATCTTCAAAGAGTTACTTTTTATGATAAACATTTCAAAAATTCGTCACGGATGCAGGATACAAACCTTGCGTCTTCGGATCACTAGCCCGACGCTCTGGACCACTGAGCTAACCCGCTATACTGACTCGCGACGAATTTTGTTAAGTGTTTATCATTTTAACCAACTTATAGCGTTGGCGGCGCCACCTGTGATACCCGTATTAGACAGGTTATCACACAATTGAAGTTATAAGAACTTCTGTATTGACGAGAGATGGCGCGCTGCTAATCAATGAAATGTTTTTTTTAATTTTATAGTGCATCCCACACTAGGTTTATCTCAAAGAGTTACTTTTTATGATAAACATTTCAAAAATTCGTCACGGATGCAGGATCTCTGGTATCTTAGTTTTAGTTATTTGGTGCAAGCTGTACCAGCACTAATGATAGTCCACTGCAGGACGTAGGCCTACCCACATAGGGTGATTGGGCCATATCCACCACCATATTTTACGGACGTATGCGGGTCGCCTCACGATGATTTCCTTCACCAAAAAGCACATGGTTTTAATCTCCGTACATAAATTCCAAGGGATTCATTGGTACGGGACCGGGATTTGAACCCACAGCCTCACGATTGTAAGGCGGGTGTCATTACCACTAGGCCACCACGGCTACCCTGTGCGAGCTATACTCGTATCTTATTTTTACGGGTTTCCCCGCGACGCTAGGGAACGTTCAGATTATTTCAGATTTCAGAATCCTGTCAAAATTTTACCTATCCCTTGGAGGAATGATTATTACTATCTTATTTTAGAGGTTTTCCCGCGGCACCAGGGAACCCTGTCACGCATCATCGCGTCACGTCATCGACATTCAATTAGGCGTACGGAACCCTTGCCCGTGCAACCCGTCACTGCACCGTCACGCTTGTCACGTCCCGTTGACGGCAGGGGCGTTAATACTTATATCAAATATGCTTTTTGGGGGAGCATGTACTGAGATTAGGTACCTTTACGAGAGCTGTGGGTTATGGAAATCTATAGCGTTCATAGTTCACCTTAGTAGCTTACAAAATGTAGTTTTTAGGTATTTATGTATTGGTATAGATGTTTAGTTTTTAAGGTATATTTTATAGTACATGGGCCTTGTTATTTAGTTGCCAGGAATAAAAGCTTTATTTTTCATTTAATTTCAAAGTCCGGAGTGAAGCAGTAAAAAATGCCGTAGGTAAATGGTAAATTAATACTGTAAATAGCCTGAAAGAAATTTCTTTAAGCGATAAGGCTGCCAATTGTCGCACTTGTTTTAAGTCATTTTATGTTACTTTAGCCAACGATTTGGCAGATTTAAGTAAAGTTAGGAACGACCGCAGTGGTCTCGAAAGAGGAAATGCAAAATCAGAAAATTTGAAAAATTAGTACTTCTGCGAAGATTTTAGCCTAAAATCCGTTTATTCTTTGACAAATATCCATTATTAAGGGGTCCTCAGTGGTAGTGTGGAACAAAATTTTTGGGATCACCACGTGAAGTAGCCTATCGTCCTATCTATCCTCTTTACGCAACTCATATTGCTGTGTCTTTCTCTTCGTGGAGTAGATGTTTTGTATTTTAGACCAGTGACTGGCCCAAAAGACAACCCAATTATTTGCAGCAAACTGGAAATGCAGTAGAAAATCGGGATATTTTTAAACAATCTCAAAAATCGTTGTAAAATTGACTCGTTTCGGTATTTCAGTAGGGCAGGCCATAATTTGGTAGGAATACCGAAAATTCGGTAGGTTCGAGACCACTGAACGACAGTCACATTGTCAGGAAACTTATTTTATAAGTACATGTACTTTTGGTCTAATTATGTGAAATACGTTTTCAAGACAATTCTTTTTCTGTTTTTAATAATCCTTTAAATGTTCTAAAGGACCAGTCTGCTGTAGCTCTAAGGTTCCAAAGCTTTACAAATCAAGATAAATAAAAATGGCGCACACAATATTTAAACCTTTAAGCCCTAAAAAGGAAGTTTCCTGACAACCGGAAATTCGTCAGGTACGCCATTGAGGAAGACAAACAGACTTTCATTTCCGGCGAGGCGCCATCTCCACAGAGGCTGAGGCACTTCCGGTGCTCTAATGTAAAATCTAGAGATAAAAAAATGTTTTGTAATGGCACACGAAACACAAGGTTGAAAAAAAACAATGGAGAAACAGTTCCTATCTAATTAAAGCTGGGGCTACACATTGGCTATGTAGGCTGAGAACTGTAGACTTGGTTCTAACACTCCAATGTGTGGATCAATCTTGGACTGATATTGAACGCAAACCGAATATTAATAATTGACCCATGACCAAAGTGCTGGTGTTTATTTGGCTCAACGTTTAAGCATTGCCATTCAGCGTGGCAATGCTGCCAGCATGCTGGGCACGCTGCCAACTGGCAGTGGCCTTGTGCATTTGGATTATCTTTAAACCTTCAAAGGTCTTTGGATGATCTAATTGCTTTTTATGTAGTAGTAGTTTATGTAGTTTTAGCCTATATAAGTAGTGTTGGATTTTGTTTTAGTTAATAAAGACACTTGCCATTTAAATAATAGTATTACAGTAGTAAGAAAAAAATAAAATTATAATTGACTGATTGGATATTCAATTCGTAGCCAAGTTTGGACGCTAGTATTACAGTAGTAAGAAAAAAATAAAAATAGTAATTGATTGATTGGATATTCAATTCGTAACCAAGCTTGGACGCTAGTATTACAGTAGTAAGAAAAAATAAAAATAGTAATTGATTGATTGGATATTCAATTCGTAGCCAAGCTTGAGCGCTAGTATTACAGTAGTAAGAAAAAAATAAAAATAGTAATTGATTGATTGGATATTCAATTCGTAGCCAAGCTTGGACGCTAGTATTACAGTAGTAAGAAAAAAATAAAAATAGTAATTGATTGATTGGATATTCAATTCGTAGCCAAGCTTGGACGCTAGTATTACAGTAGTAAGAAAAAAATAAAAATAGGAATTGATTGATTGGATATTCAATTCGTAGCCAAGCTTGGACGCTAGTGTCCTTCTAATGTGAGGCCTCGGCATTATCCACGAAAAATCCCATTCATAGATCACCGTTTGACCGAAGTGAAAGAGAGTCTCAGTTCTGACTCGACAATTTTGCTGTCGTCTGTCCGGATTACAGACATTTTATGATAGAAAAATTAAATGTTCCCATTGGCTAGCACAAAAATTAAAATACCATGCGGGCAAAGCCGCGGGCAAGAGCTAGTATCTCTATATTTACTGTAGAGTCTATATTAAGTAGTTTCCCACAACCCAATTAAAATGCCCTAACTACCTTTGCCCTAGTTATCCTGGCTCTTTAGACCTTTACCAATGATAAGGGTCCGTGTGCCGTTGACAGCCTGAAATGCCTAAGATCATTTCAACATACGAAGATTTCCTCGAAGTTTAATCGGAAGAAAGGAAAGAAAGGGTGTCCTATTCATTCCTCCAATATTGTTTGTCCTAAAGTTGTTCTGCATATATGTCTTGTCATAAAATTGTAAGGTCATAATATTAGATGCGCATAATTTTTTAAAGTAATACTTATATGTTGTCATATCAGAATTCTAGGGCAAAGTCATACATTAGGTCCGAGGACGAGCGAAGTGAGGAGGAGGATTAGGTTACTTGAGACCACAACGCACGAGCCGAGCGAGCGAAGCGAGTGGTGCCGCGGCAGCGGCCGGCGAGTGCCAGAACCAAATCGGCCCCTATTCAGTAGTCCAGCCCCTGGCTAGTTCAGAAACCAGAGGCTTCATTACTTTTCATGTAGTACCTTATTATATGTCAATAAAATCTTTAGATTGATTGATTGAAGTGAGTTTTAGCTTCAGATGCTGATTTAAAGAAATAATAATATCAAGCCGATAGATGTAATACAATTGTTTTTATTATACGTACTTGTATCTACGTACGTACTACTATCTAGCTTGTTTCAGAAGAAAACCTTATTGAACATAGTAACAGACAGGCCACAAACTATGATAATAAGTAATACACAAAATAAGTGCCACAAACGTGCTTTATTGACAAAAACATTTGAAAATCGTCCATATTTACTTACAGCAAGAAAAGCGAGTACTTACTTGAATCTCAATTACCTATGTTACAAAATAAGCAACGACATCCGTCGGGGACTATCCCGACACGTCATAGATAAGGTCACAGAATAAGCGACAGTTACCGCTTTACCACAAAAAATTAAACACGCTTTAAACACTGTTTGACCGTGCAACTTGTACTGTTAAAGCGTGCGTAAAACTTTTGTGGTAAGACAGCTTGTGTTTTAAGTAATTTGTAAACCCAACATTAATAAATCCAATAGCTAAGTTTATCTACAATAAGTTAAGGCTGATATGATTGTCTCGCGCGAATTTCAATTGTATTTTTTTTTTTTCCTTTTACACATAAATAATTTTAAGTTTACAAAAACTTATTTGGCGGTCATGAATAGGCAGCGATTACGAGTTACATACACCTATAAACCAAATTAGTGGTTTAGAATTTTCACCTTATTTTTTAGTTAGTGGACTCTTATGCTTAAACTGGCCACTATTTTGGTTTCTGGGCGTAAATGCCTCGTTAAAACTATTTATTTATGAATATTTATTTTACAGGTTTTTTTTTACCAAGCTATGCTTTGCAAACAACAAATTAAAGTTGACGACATTAATTAACAAATAATTATTTTGCTGGTAAAAATATTTTTTCTACCATCTTTTTAATTGATCTACCTATATTTTCAATTAATGTACCTACACCTGTCGCTTATTTGATAACACAACCAAAACCACATATTTATGTACATCGAAATAAGACTATATCAGCACATTTAGAGCACATTTAAAACAAAATAATCCCCACTTAAACTAACATTTACATACATTTTTTTACTTTCCGGATATATTTAACTTGATTATGTAACATCTTTTTGCAACGAGTATTTGAGGCTAAACTAATATAAAACATTAACACAAAAATTTGACCATAAAAATAAAACATTTAAAAACTATGGTGTTTATATTTTAATCCATCAAACTTCTATGCTTGTTTCTTACCGTTACAGTTCTTGTACAAAGATATAAACAAACTAATAATTATTTATTGATCTTCTAATTTCATGAATTTCAAACTAATCTCAAGATAATGTTTTTAAAATGTTTGTAAAAAATACTTTACTGAATAACTCGATAGTTAATTATTAATTTCGTTTTAGAAATTATCACACTTCATTGGGTAATACAATAAAGGGTGTAAATCTTTAAAATATAACTAATATAGTAATAACTACCTACTAAAATAATTGTTTACATTTATCTATCCGGAAAGTTCACATAAACAAAATGTTCAAAACTTTTTACCCCTTAAAATATACATATTTCACGTAGAAATCACATCACACGTTTTAGGATATTTTTCGTACATATTATAAGTTCCCTATAATAGCTAAAGCTATTTACAATGTTTAAAATAATATTTTTTGTTATGGCCATGAATGATCTAGTTCTATAGATACATCAATGATTAAATTCGCTCTTCATGTTTTCGTGTTGCACTACTGTTGTCATGGACTAAGAAAAAAATGCAAGGAAATAATGTATTAAAAATGGATATTTGCCTACTGATTTACCAATAGCTTTTGGAAACTTAACTTGAACTTAAATTATTTTTAAAAAAGATGTCGGCATATTTTTCAGAATTACAAGCAGGCGAACAGAAGGTAAGACGAAAACCAAGAGAAAACGAATTGTGATACGTTATGATATTAAACAAAAAAAACCCTCAATGATACTACCAATTATTTAGTGTACTATTTTTAACAAACTAATAAAATTAAGTATTATGCATTTGTTAAAAGCAAAAAAGACAACCATACTAAACAAACCAATGCGGTAGTGGCCCAATTTAACTTTACAACACTTTGGTAGACATTTTTAAACTATGTTTTAGGTCATTGGTATAAACATGACGTAGACGATATCATAATGTTGACAAACTTATACCGCCTTACCACAAAAGATTTAAACACACTTTAAACACTGTTTAACCGTGCAATTTGTACTGCGTTAAATTGTCTTAAGTGTGCGTAAAGCTTTTGTGGTAAGGCAGATAATGTTGTTCTTAAGGTCAAATCTTTTTTTCTTACCTTTAAAAGAGAACTTTGGCGCTGCATTCTTTATTTGCCAGTACCTAATAAATTGTTAAATTAGCTATCTTGCCACCGCGCTTGATTGTTTCGACCTAAAGTCAAAAATATTCACATAAATTGACAATGACTTAACATAAAAAGCATCACAAACTGTTACGCGCTTACAGTAACAATTAACTACAAAACGACAAACTTAACTCAATTATTACACAAAAAATAACAACAGTTTTTACCTTAAAATTAATCACATTTTCTCACGCGTTTATTAATATTACAGTTGCAAATAAATTGCCTGGAAAATAATAATAAAATGGACACATAAAGGTTATTTATTATTATGTTCTCGCTTCAAACAAAAAATGGCAAACTATATTAATGATAATAATGGCTCCCGCTTCAGTCAAGACTGATTTAAATTGTACTAACTAAACTATTAAAAAATTACGAAATAATTAATATGAAGAAAACTATAGGTAATTATTAAATACCCATAGTTTTAATGTAAGATTTATCTACTAAATATTTTTTTAAAATTTTACGTGCTTCATATTTGCAATTGGTACATGAAATTTTTTTTTAATTAAACATCAGCAAAATTCTTATTTATGTGCACTCATTAGAGTTGGAATGAGAAATATTTTTAGAGTGCCATAAAATAATAAACAGTAGCAATACATTTGTATTGCTTCTAATTGCTAGCAAAGTTTATTTTGTTTTCTTGCAGAAAAAATGCATGCTTATTTTTAAAATATTGTGCATTTATTTAAAAGGTTGTATCTGTTTAAAAAATGTTGATCGAGTAAATATAAACAAAAATAGGTGAAATCTCATTTTAACAACAGTTTTATTTTTTAAGAAGTAATTGTGATTCAATATTTTACTGAAATCATTGAGTTATAATAAAGCTATTTTGATATTTCATGGTAATATATTTGATCATATTATTTTGGGCCCAATATTTTTCATCTTATGTGGCAGTTTGTTTAATAGCAAATATATTGAAATTGTGATCAAATCGTCAATATTATGACATCAGGTAATCAATAATTACGCTACTCAAATGAATTCTCTCAAAGTATACAAAAAAAAATTAAAAGTTTCAATTAATCAGCTTTTAACTTTAATTTACAAGATAACATTTAATCATCCCGATCAGAAATCATTTTGGTTATAAAAATTTGTAAATTTTATCGTATATACAGGATCAAAGGTATTAAACGCAAAACCTCTTAAGGGCGGGTCTATAGTACATCTAGCTAGACAAACAACTTTTGTTCTAAGACTTTTGGAAAATCACGAAGAAAAAATCAGATTTTTCCTACAAGCAGTTCGTCAACGCGCGGCAAATTGTATGAAGAAGCGAATTTGTTTTTTGCGAATTTTCATAAGTAGTTGTATAAAAGTTGTTTGTCTAGATGTACTTGACCCGCCGTTAAAAGTTAATAAGCGTTTAATACCTATGACCATTGATTTAATCAAAATAGCCGCTATTTTGATTAAATCAATGCCTATGACCCTCTATATCTGTTCTATACAAAGGCAAGTCCAACCAGACAAAAAAAAACTCGTATAAACCCTGAAAATACAAGGACAAGTTATAGAACATTCTTTATAGCAAACAAAAAATTTGATTGTGTCAAAACGGTTTTGAAAATACGCCTACCAATCTTATATTAAGATATTTTTATACTTATACTAATTTAGACATTGATTTTGGTTATTATATTATCTATACGCTGTTCAAAATTGACGTTAAACAGGATTTGTATTTGTTTATTCATTAGAATATTATTCATTATGATATGAATTTAGAAAGAATTAGTGCTTAAAGTGAAAATGGTAGAATTTCTACAGGAAAAAATAGGCTAAGTAGGTATTATGATTTACAATTTCGGTAACCTCATTAAATAAATGTTTCTACAAAGTGTTGTTTCGCAAAGTACAGGGATTTTTAATGGTGGATATGCTCATTTAAACAAAATATACTATGGGACCAACTGCAAAATCGCGAAAAATAAATTAGTTGTCCCATATAAAAAGTTCATTAACTCTCAACAGTTTTGTCGAATGAACTTTGTATGGAGCAGATGTTTGTTTTTCCGCGTTTTGGTTTTAGGTAGGTTTCATAGCAAAGTTGCTCACAATGACTAGAAAATAAATCGCCTGTACTTTGCAAAACAAACGTTCTGTACTATTTTTATTTATATAGTTTTGTTCGCAAGCTGCTAAAAATAAACGAACAGAAATCGACTCTAAAAAGCCCAAAGTTATGACGTTAATTACGTTCTAAACTTTAGATAAGATTTTTGTCTAATGAAATCCCATTTTCGCAACTTAATCTCTTAACCAAACAGTTGAGAATTTCAATGAAATTCTCTCCTAAAATCTACAATCTGCCTAAAGCTCGCCGCAGACGGACCACTGACCACAGCAACTGGTGGCGGCCACGCGCTACCGCTGCGTCTGTACGAGTATGTATCGTGGACACTACTGTGGTGTGTACTTACTATCTTATAACCAGTCAAAATTGGTGTCATAAGAAAGATAATTTAATTACAAAATTAATCATACACAGGCTTGCCTTCAATAAATCGTTCAGGACATATTTTAAATATAGTCAAAAATAGCCATGAACACTTTTCGACAGGCAAGCTATCATAGGCGTGTTTATAAATAAACTAGCTGACCCGGCAAACGTTGTGTTGCCATATAAATTTTATTTCTAGGTAATTTCTTGTTAATAGTGAACAACCCTTATTACTTAGGGGTATGAAAAATAGATAGTAGCCAATTCTCAGACCTACTGAATATGCATATAAAATTTGGTAAAAATCAGTAAAGTTCGGAGGAGTAAGGTAACTAACATTGCATTGTGACACGAGAATTTTATATATAAGAGAAGATAATAATTTGTAAATAAATATCTCTCATCACGTCATCATTGGTTATGACGTGGGTGAAGGTCAATTTTCAGCGGCTCTTAGGCCGGCGGCTGTGGTCGGTGGCCCGTCTACGCCGAGCCTAAATCCAAAATTAAGTTTCACAACGTCACTCTTGAACAGTTCGCTTATTCTATTCCCGTCACGGGTCGACCCGTGAATTTTTTGTATTCTGTAAAAAATTCAATATTTAAGAATTCTTCGTTTAAGAATTCAAAGTTCGAAGAAGCGAGAGATCTGATTAGGACGTGAATCGTGATAGAGGTGAACGATAAGAATTTCGCCTATTCTTTTATTGTCACGGAGGATTTTTAATACAAAAGGGAATAAGCGCAAGACGTCTTATGCTAAGATTTTTTTACTTACATATTGACTTATACGTCACAGCACGATTTGATAAACACGTTATATAGAAATTCGGCTCGGCAGACAATTGTTATACTTATAAAGATATCCGATAGTGTGGGGTCTCCAACTATGACTGAATAACCTCACTGTAAGATTAGTTATTTCACAATTAAGTTCTTATAAGACTATGCTAGATTGTAGGTATGTGATTACAGAATTTTTGAAGCTTGGTTTATCATACAAATTTTCCTTAAATTCAATAATTTTTAGTTATCGTCGGCACAGTTTTAGATTGCAATTAACTAGAAATATAGAAATGCTGTAAACATAAAAATAAAAAGTTGTAAGTTTCAACAAACTTCAAAATGTGCATTAAATTCAGAGGATTTTTGTATGGAAATGTAACATGCAATCACACGAATATTAGTACCAGTAATAGTATCGTACATACGGACTGTGCCTGTGCAATAATATCGACATAGATATTTTTGCTTAATAGAACAAAGGTCTTTTTAAATACCTATAGCACATACATACTTTTGCCAATAATTATAGCATAGTCTTAAGAAAAACTTATAGTATACCGTGCTCATAGCACAAGTTATAATCGAGAATGACTCGAAACCTATGTCAGATAAGGGGTAACCAAAAACCTTACAACTAAAACTTATACTAAGAAAAAGTGTACTTCGGCGCACGTTACAGCGAGTGCAACTTTAAGTATCAAGAAGGCTTAAGACATAATTTTTGATCCCTTTTTGATGACAAAACTAAGTTATACACGCAAAAAAAATTACGCTCTCACTATTTATGACCATTGAATATACCAGGCGTGGACATTTTCTTTAGAAATCATTAACTATAACATTTACCTACTAGAGTCTGTATGATAAAATTGTAATATTAATCACAATGAAAGAAAAATTATACTAGCAAACCTTTAAGAGTTTCAAACAGATATCGAACTCGTAAATCGGAATCAAATGAAATAAACAATCGTCAATTGTACCTGGTATACATTATATTATTGATGAAAAGTATAGATAGACGATTGAAGACTTCATTTGACTGCATTTGCTAAACTGTAATACCATTTTACTGTTATAAATTAGAGACACTGCACGAATATATTGATATCTGTATATAAATGTACTTATTTAAGTAAATAAATACTGCGGTACTGAGGTGACACTTAAAAATAGATACAGATTTTATGGCCAGATATGACTACTACTATGTCTAAGAGTTAATTTTCTAGATATCTTGTATTGCATTGTATTTTTTGGAATTTTTATTACACAAGTGCTTGGAATTTCATGCCATTTCGTCCATAGTCGTCTAATCTTTCACAAAGCTCACTTTTAAAGCCATTTGTGGCACATATCGGAACTGAATTATTTTTCACTATTAAATTTTTTTCTATTTAAAAATCTCTGCGCGCGATTGGTAGCGCCTCATACGTTATGTTACCAGAACATCGAATACCCTGTGAACATGAAATTAGTTCTTGATTTTGGCCACGCGCCGTTATCTTGTGCGTACTTTACCTCCTACTCGTGTCAATTAAATTTATTATTCTTGTAAAATGTATATGCATACTGATAGAAATTCTCAGAAGTTCATTGACTATTTCTTTAATGACAGAGATTGTTGAAACCGGCCTCGAAGACCACAACGTTGGTATATTTCCCATATTGCACCATATCAGTTGAAAACTCTGTTCTTGAACTTGCTGACTCGTACGTCAACCCAGTTCAAGTAATCTAGCTAGGTAAGTCCAACTTCAAGAAAGAAGTCAATCGCCGCATCCAACGCGGCTGGGAAACGAGGGAAATTGACATGACGTCTTATGTGATGTCAGAGTTTTTAAGCCGCCCGAAGGAGCGGCGATACGGCGAACGGTCAAAACAATGGCGACCTACAATTAAACGTGTTTTATCCGAGCCACGGCAGCGCTCAGTTGTAAATGCCATCCACGGTAATCCATCCTAAGCCTGTGCTGAGCTTTACTTAGCTTCAGAACTCGATTGAAAAATGACAAAAAAATAATGACACAAACAAATGAGTAGATTAAGAAATTAAGTTCGTATAGGCCGGGTGGCTATAATCCTACCGCTTAATTTGGCCCTCGCCTGCGCGGTACAGGGGCGCCGGGGGAGACGACAAAGGGGACTGAGACAGATGCGGGCAGCAGGTCCCCGGCGGATGATGCCGGATGACTAAGTTAAGGCGCCATAGTATCAGAGTAATTTTTTATATGAGCGGATGAAGACCAATACGCCCCCGGTTTCGCCAGATTTTTGCATTCAAAAATCAATATAAAATTGGTATTACCACTTTTTCCTAAATTTTATGGATGAAAGCTACAATTCAATTCATGTGCATAAATAACAGACTCAAACAAAAATTTTAAACGTGTAGAAAATTGCCCAAAAATGCAATTAACTTTCTTAGAAATCATGAGTTTGTTCTAAAATGCGGTATCTTCGCATTTAATTTCTATCGAGCGAAGTTTTTTAAATTGTGTTACGAGTTATTGAATCCCTTACCGTATAGTTTTGAGAATATTGTTTAATTTTTTTGTATTAGACAACTTCAAGGTTTTATGGAGAAAAATCGGTTTAACTAAGGCTCTATACAGGTATTTTGAGATTGGATGGCGGCTTAAGCGTTAGGATTATAGCCGTGGTGTCCGAGTTTATAGGCCCCCTTAAGGCCTCTGACATGGCTAAACGATTAAAACAACTGGGACCTACAATTTAACGACTCATCCGTGCACCTAGTCAAACTACGCTACAAGGGCTAAACAATTGCATTGATTGAAACAGCATAAGTGTATTGTAATGCGTCACAAACATCATTGAGGAAGCAGGAAAGCAAGGTCATGAGCTCAGCCGCCGAGATTTCACTAATGCGTCATCATCTGACCATAGAATCATCAATCACATAAATTATTTACTTAAAAGCAAATTCCACGCCTAGCCGTAGGTAGAGAGTAAGGCTAGCTACACATGTGTTGGGATCGGCACATTCGGTTCAGCAGAATTTGTCGAACGGTAAACCCGACCTGAAACAGCTACTACACTGGTTTGGATTAAGCGATTATTTATATTTGAACGTAACGGGCACAGACGGGGCCCGGATGCTCGTTCCATACATTTTGTATAGTGGCCCGGACGACACACGGACGGGGACCAGACGGGACACTACACAAAATGTATTGAATTTGCGTTGTCCGAGCTTCGTACGGGCTCCGTTTGGGCCCGTTTCGTTCATCAATCATCCCTAAATCGTTTTGTGCCGGCCGCCCAGCCCAGCGAAAGCCGTTCAGCACGAACTGAATGATTCATCTACACATATTCGATTTTACCGTTCGGCAGAGCCGATCGTGCCGAACCCCCGTGTGTAACAACCCTTACAGACGTTCACCAGGATAGAGATACCACCGCGAGTCACCACGTGTTTAGTTGTTTAAGTAGAGTGCGCGAAAATTTCTGCGCGCGAATGGAAGCGCCATGTACGTTATATTACTATTACATTGAATGCCCTGGCAACATTGAATTAGTTCCCGATTTTGGCCGCGCGCAGTTATCATATGCGTACTGTACCTATTATTTGTGTCAATTTTTTCCAGTGAATTGGAACAGTTCGACTCTATAAAATTGTTTAAATAGTATCAGCATCTCTAGCATGGCAATGGGTTTAAATCATTTTATCTATTTGGAATTGTTATTTTATTGAGTTTTGTCATTGTTTAGTCGATTAAGATCCCAGTAACCGCGTAAACTTGTTTTTTGGTCTAAAATTATAACATTTCACTAGAATTATCCACGAAACAAAATTGACACGCGTAGTTGCCATATTGCGTTGTTACCATTCACATTGATGACCCTTGATATCTATCCTAATTCAATTATGTCTGTGTATACAAGGTGTAGCTTTTCAAAATGCACAAACGTACATAAGTATTATAACTATAGGGTCAACTCTAAAATCGGGAAAAAAACATCTGCTCCAAATAAAAGGTTTAAGTTTCAAAAAAAAAATATGTCATTTTGCAATTTGTAAAAACACCTTGAATTGAAAATAGTGTAGTTTAAGATAATTAGCTACTTATATTTCGTAACTAGAAAAAAATTATATTATTATGACATAAAAGGCAAATGTAATGTACCCATATTTTCCTACAATTATCGTTTTTTTAAACGAAACAGAATTAATCGACATTAAGCTAATAGGTGTAAAATTATACATATACATGTGTTAGTTTTATTCTATTATCGCCAAATATTACACTAAGACAATAATGGCAAACAAAAATACGATTGAGTGCAAAGAATTTTTATAAATTTACTGATGAATAGGCAATAATCATCAGAAAACATTTTCTAGATTTTTTATAGAGTGAAGCATCAAAAATGGCAAATTTTGTAAGACCCTGATCCCCATAGTCTTTGGCGCCGATTTGTTTTAAGAGCCGAGAAATATATTACAAAACGTCTAAGTAGAAATCGTTTGAAATCTTTGCACCCAATCATAAGTCAAGAAGGTTAAGGGCCTCCTCACACGGAATGCGGACCACTCGGCCGACCGCCATCTAATGAATGGAGCAAGACAAAGAAGTATAATGTCTCGTCTTTTATACAAGGTTTTGGTGTGCAAAGTGCATCAACTGTCAGAGGTGCATAAAGTTATATTTATGATCACCTTTTACAATGTGACCTACTCAGAATCTGCGAAAAAATAAGCTGTTCAATATAAAAGCTTATACTTTCGAAAAAAATGTACAGAATAGCAGATTTTTCTTTGCAATTACAGAATTAATGCGATAGTAAAAGTTGTTGATAGTGATGAATAATAAAGTTGTTCATCACGATATAGATATACTAAGCGCCACACAAATCGGCGGATGAGAAGTTAGCCGCAGATGACACTTCGCCGTGATTCGCTAATTATTACGAGTACGCATGCAATGATGTTGTGTATGATTCTTCAATGTACGCATGTGTGCACAATGCCGACACCGCGTAGCGTAGTGAGCACGGGTGTACGGAGCGCGCGGGAGGCATGAGGTTGGCGGGCGGGTGTGCCCCGACGTCTCGTCTCTGGCTCCCGCGCATACCTATATTTCGGCTTTTGCGCAACGCTCTGCGCATAACTTCTCATCCGCCGATTTGTGTGGCGCTTAGTATAGTATAGATACCTAAACCTCTGAGAGTTCGTGCATTTACCAAAGCAACGGCTTGTCCTTCGGTCCGCGAACCTTGTGTAAAGCTCCTTAAACCAGAACCTACCACCAAGATTTAGAATTATCTTACTTTCCAGAAAGAAAACCACCTTAAAACTACCAAATGTAACTCATTAGCGAAGAAAAAAGGTTGTATTGTAAGATAGTAGACGCAATAAAGAATAGATGAAGGATGAGGTACCGCAGGTTGTCCTGTCTGACTTTCCTGGGAACATGTGGAGCGTCTCCTTTTGAAGGGAACTGCCCGGTTCGGTAGAATTCTTCTAGCATTCTGTCTTTTTCTATGAAACGGTCGTATAGCCATTGGGTCATGCCTTCTGTGTCCGATGGCACCTGAAAAAATAATGTAAGTTTTACTTATTATTAGGTTTCAGTAATCAATCAACGCAGTAAAAAAAAATCGACTCATTTGTTATACAGGAAAGTATCGCAAGCGTTTCGTATTCCAAACGAACATTTTTTCCCAAGTCTAATTTTTAGGGTTCCGTGCCCAAAGGGTAAAAACGGGAGCCTATTACTAAGACTTCGATTTCCGTCAGTCCGTCTGTATATCTGTCACCGGGCTGTATCTCATGAACCGTGATAGCTAGGCAGCTGAAATTTTCACAGATGATGTATTTCTGTTGCCGCTATAACAACAAATACTGAAAACAGAAAAAATAAATATTTAAGGGTGGCTCCCATACAACAAACGTGATTTTTAGGAGTTTTTTTTGCTCGCTGTTAATAACGGCAAGAGGAATGGGGCTCCCATACGATACGGAACACTTGATACGGATGTGCGCGAGTCAGACTCGCACTTGGCCGATTTTTACTGCACTCACGTACTGCAATGTGACCGGTATTTTAAGCGGACTTGCAGACTATCGTAATTATAATCTATCACTCAACGCTGATTTCGACGCTTTTAGTAGATAATGTTGTATCAAAGTACAATTCACTTTTTAGGGTTCCGTACCCAAAGGGTAAAAACGGGACCCTATTACTAAGACTGGCCGTCTGTCTGTCTGTCACTAGTTTGTATCTCATGAACGGTGATAGCTAGAACGTTGAAATTTTCACAGATGACGTATTTCTGTTGCCGCTATAACAACAAATACTAAAAACAGAAAAAAAAATAAGTGGGGCTTCCATACAGTACGGAACCCTTCGTGCACGATTCCAACAAGTGAATGGGACCAATTTCGAAGTATACTCTTTCCAATAAAAAAATTATTATTGAAATCGGACTACTACGAAAAAAGTTATGCGTGGTTATACGAGTACATTAAAAAAAAATACGCGTCGAATTGAGTACCTCCTCCGGTTGATTCGTAGGTCAACAATAGATATGGTTTAGAGACTCCACGATCATAGTTAAACCTTAGTATTTAATTTTTAGTAGTACATAGTAATGGAATGGAATAGTAATAGAATTTGATTTGTATGTGGTATTGTACTTGGTTATAATAATATTTAGGCTAGTATTTAACTCTAATTTAAATTAGACCTATCATGGTATCAATAAAATTTAGATAAGTAATATTAGAAACTATAAAGTCAAAGTCAAAGATATTTATTTACTAAAATTGAAATACACGAATACATGAATAACAATTCAAATTTGGCAAGATAATTAGATTCAGGATTCACAAGCGAAGTATCCTAAGTAGTATAAGTATCAGTAAATTGACATAATTTGTCGTTAAAATAGGAGAAGACGCTGGTTCCCGTAGTACAGCCCCTGGCTAGTTCGGGAATCAGAGGCTTCATTATTTTTCATGTACCTTGTTTTATGTCAAAAAACATTATTGATTGATTGATTGAATTATTCAATATCCGCTCGCCGCTTTTCTTAATATTTCGTATGATTTTTATTTATTTTTTTATATTTACATTTTTAACCCACAGACTCCTGGGTCTGTGCCCTTTGTTGAGTAGTTACATTTTAAAGAATGCGACTGTACTATATAGAGAGGTTAGTTTAAATCTTAGTCTAAGTTAGTAGTTTCAGTGCATTGCGTGAATGCCGCGAGCAAACCGGCGACCCGCATGCAGCACCCGATCACGAGTGTGACGCATGTGCCAGCCGTCGTCGTATATATCGTACTAGCCTTTGCCCGCGGCTTCGCCCGCGCTTACTTTATAGCCTATGACACTTACAAATATAGTGGCTTTCTATTGGTAAAAGAATTTTCAAAATCGGTTCAGTATATCCAGAGATTACCCCCTACAACCTCACAAACTCACAAACTTTACCTCTTTATTATATTAGTATAGATAGATTTATCGAATACAGATGGCAGTGATCACTTTTTCTTCCATTGTCGGAGCATGTGACTATAGCCACACACCTGATCACCATAAGTTATTTTACTTTTGTAGAAATACACCGCGAATTGTACGCGACGTCTCCTGCCGGTCTCAATGGAAGACCAGCGCCGGTTGCACAACCGGCACCATGTTGAGGTGGGACCAGCTGGTGACGAAAATAAAGCATAGGGTAGTTTGGTTGTTAGTTTAGTTTCTAATCTTTGTTGTTGTTATCTTTTTAGGGTTTCGTACCCAAAGGGTAAAAACGCGACCCTATTACTAAGACTCCGCTGTCCGTCTGTCTGTCACCAGGATGTATCTCATAAACCGTTTTAGCTAGAAAACTGAAATTTTTACAGTAGATGTATTTCTGTTGCCGCTATAACAACAAATACTAATAACACGATAAAACTAAAATTTTAATTGTCTCCCATACAACAAACCTGAATATTTAACCGTTTTTCGCTCGATATTAATAATGGTAACAGGTAGATGCTTGAAATATTCACAGAATGATTAGCTGTAGATAGTAGATATGTAGATATATATTAAAGGGGGGCTCCCATACAGTACGGAATCCTGCGTGCGAGAGTCCTACTCGTACTTGGCCGATTTTTTTTTCTGAATTTTGTTTTCCTCAAATAAATATCTATTTATCTATATACTCGTATCTACATATGAGAACTGGTATTAACCTAGAACTTTTTTCTCTTACCTCACTGGCTGGATAAATCCTGTAGTGCAGATGCGTAGAACAAGGCTCTCTGAAGCCGCAAACCACGTCGTAGAGATGGAGAG
This sequence comes from Hypomecis atomaria, assembly GCA_964007245.1. Lineage (NCBI taxonomy): Eukaryota > Metazoa > Arthropoda > Insecta > Lepidoptera > Geometridae > Hypomecis > Hypomecis atomaria. Next base: position 2,590,862 of record OZ023296.1, on the reverse strand, counting down.
GCACTCGGTTCGGGTACGCGATGGTCACATCCAGGATCCACTCCACGCTGTCGCCGACATCGTTGTCCACGATCATCTTCCTGCTTTGGTTCGAGTTATTATCTGTGGAAACAAAAAAAAAAAACCAAAATGTAAGTAACAAATTGCACATCAAATTCAAAATTACACATATAGCCCATTCCCTCAGAATAAGGAAAAACAGTAGAAGTAAAAAAGTTGTGATGCATGATTCCACAAACATGGCGTCGAAAATCTATTGAAACTGCTATGTAATCTAAACACAACTGCACTTGAACTGCTGATCAAATGTCAAATTTGATTTCACAAAGATGGTGGACAAACTTCAAACGTCTCCTAGGTAGGGTTTTTATTTTGAACTTTATAGTCATAGCAATAATGCCATGTCATTTCAAACACCGGCCCTATGCCCATTCCCGACAGTACCGAGTGCAATGGAGCTCAAAACGCTGGTCGCTGGCGATGGCTATCCTTTGCACCAGGTACGAGCCAGAGCGGTAGTTACCAGGCAAAAAAATGTTGTCAATATGTTACTTTGCAAAGAGTACGGATTAAAAGAAGTGTGAACAACTTTTATTATGGGACCAATTATAGCGTGGCGATGAAGAAACACCTATTTTTTAAATTGATATTTGCACCTTTACAATGAATGAATGAATGAATGAATGAACACTTTATTGTTAACACAAAATACAGAAAAAAAAATACACAGAAAGGAAAAATAAAGTAACTTAAAACTAGTGCAACAAAGGGCGGCCTTATTGCTTACATCAATCTCTTCCAGGCACCCCTTTCAACCGGTTCAATATAATCGTGAGGACTGACAAAAAAATTGAAGTGAAAACCATATTGATTTTGTAAACGCAACCGGTCTCATAAGATCGTGCGAGATAAGCTGATAACCGCACGATCGTATGAGACCGGTTGCGTTACAAAATCAATGTGGTTTTCGCGTCAATTTTTTCTTGTCCATTTCACATCTATATTGACCCGGTTCTAAACGGCTAAGTATAACTATTTTTCGCAAAAAATAGCATGACCGACTTCAGCCGTGTACAGAATTCGCGAATATTTCGCACGGATCGATGTTACATTTTTCACATTAATGTTGATTTATCAAAAATGGCTCAGCCGATTTCAATAAAATTTTAATGGGACCAATTTCGAAGGATACTCTTTCCAATATAAAAAAAAAAATTATTGAAATCGGACTATTACAAAAAAGTTATGAGTGGTTACACATAAAAAAAAATATATACCCGTCGAATTGAGCACCTCCTCCGGTTTGGTTCGTCGGTCAAAAAGTTGTAAAAAATGTCCGAGCACCGTCGTACATACCGACAAAGATATTTATACTAAATAATTCACAATGACCTGTTTTCTCAAATCTCGACGTTATGTCACCTAATTAGTGACTTGCAACCGAGCACTTCGGCATCGCGCGGCGTTGTAGTCGGCTTACAATAGCCTTACAACTAACTAAAAAGTCTGCCCACTATATATATGTATATATATAGCTTAGGCAGAGTTTTGGCTCTGACACTTTTTTGCACGATTTTGACCGTATAGATATTTGCTCGAAGTGTCCCAGTGTAATATAGCCCTTATGGAACAGCTGCTCCTTCTGTAGAGTGTTTCAGCTGTTGTTGCTCAGCTGTTTCTTTGTTGTTGTATTCTCGATATAATGTATGAAAGAGCACATTTTTTTCATGATTTATCCATAATTATGGTTTGTTTTCATATCATGTTGAGTTGACAAATACAATAATAACAACACAACAAAAACAATAATACTCGAAATACATAAATTTTCGTGAATTTATGATGATTCATTTATGATGATTCGCGATATCTAATAAAGCAGTATCGCGAATCATACTAAAAAAAAATCCATCAAGTATAGGTACTGTACTGTACCAGCCTTTTTAATAGTCCGCTGCAGGACGTAGGCCTACCCAAGAAGGGTGATTGGGCCATATGCACCACGCTGGCCCAGTGCGGGTTGGTGGGTTCACATACGCCCTCGAATTTCTTCTACGGACGTATGCAGGTTGCCTCACGATGTTTTCCTTCACCGAAAAGCCAGTAGTGTGAAATTCCGTACATAAATACCGAAGAACTCATTGGTACGGGACCGGGATTGAACCCACGACCTCAAGAATGACAGGTCACCGTTACAATCACTAGACCACCACGGCTCAATTAATTAATACTCAAATAATTTACACAATGAAATGAAAAATTAATTACAATATAAAACAATAAAAATAATGGTATCAAAATTTATGCCACAACAAAATATTAAATAGTAGTTAATAAATCTAAAATGTCCACAAATAAATATGAAAATGAATAATTCATATATGAGAAATAAAAATCAACCAATCTACATTAATTATTACTCGTAGTATTGTATAATAATTAAATATTTAATCAATAAAATTTGTCAAACCTATCATAAGATTGCTCGATGAGAAATTTCTTTAGTCTTGATAATGATGATAATGACATAATACGAGCATGATGAAGTTGCACTTGTCGTATTAACAATGCAGTCGTAAAGTGCCAACTTATCAGTAGAAAAGTAATTAAAAATTAACTAATGAAAGTGGTCACGATGTCTCTTGAGAAATAACACAAAAATATATCATACAAAGAAAAACTTGAAACCTCTTTTTCGATTTAATAAAATGAGTATAATATTGCGTAACAAATAAATATTCACACCATTGGCATTTTGGTGAAGGAAAACATCGTGAGGCAACCTGCATAATTTGTCCGTAGATGAATTTGACTGAATTTGATTGAGGAAGTTTGTTATACATTAGTGGTGCCTTACAAAACATGCTATTTTAAACATGAGTAGTTTTTACTTCAGTCGGAAAACGTAATTTATTTTCAAGTCGACTGCCAGGTTTAAATTTTGGAAAAAGTTCCTTATTTTTATGTACAAACAGCGCAACCTCTTGTAAATGCATGGAAATGTCAAAATTTTTAGTTCAATAAAAGATGACTCACAAGTTTGTCTCCTTCGTAAGCCCTACACTTTTTTGTGCTAACGGCAATAATTGGCAGGAATTACCCCAACAATGAATTGTATATGATTCGCCAAAATAAATATAAAATGCAAAAATGCGACGCCGACGCAGTCTGACAAAAACAACAGCTGGTATGCAGAGGAATGTAACTGGTTTATAAGATGTACCATGACACATTCGACATTTCCATGAGACCCATTTATACCAAGTAGGTTTACTCGTATGTATGCAAATAAAACTTATGTTACAGATCGGTTTACAAATCCCTACTAATATTATTATGTTACATTATACCACTACATCGTATAAAACAAAGTCGCTTCCCGCTGTCTGTCCCCATGTTTGCTTTTATCTTTAAAACTACGCAACGGATTTATTCAAGAGGAATGTTCATATGTATAATACACCTGTGCGAAGCCGGAGCGGGTCGCTAGTATTATTATAAATGTGAATGTAAGTTTGTTTGTTACGCTTTCATGCAGCAACTTAGCAACGGATAGACAAGTAGTTTTTGACATGGACATAGTTCAAAGGTTAGAAATTAACATAGGCTACTTTTTATCCCGAAAAAATAAAAAGCTCCAGTAATAGCATATAAATAAAAACTAACCGCTTTACCACAAAAGATTTAAACACGCTTAAATCACTGTTAAACCATGCAATTTGTACTGTTAAACATTGTCTAAAGCGTGCGTAAAAGTTTTTTGGTAAGACCCTAGGTCCACGGTTTGTCCCTAGGTCCACGGTGTGTTGTCACTCTGACAGTGTATTGCTGTCTCGACCTCTATAGTAATACGCCTCTTCTGCTACGAAGGTATTTTGTTTTTGCGTTTCACCAAACTATGACTTAGATTCAACATAAATGCCGCCCAATCCACATCCCGCTTAGGTGGGGTGCGCAGGTGCGCAGGAAACATTATTATTGGTCTCTGTGCCCAAAGAGCTGTACAGAGAGCAGAGACCCGTAATGGTGCTTCATATCGGATCTGCGCACCTTACCTTAGAGATTTGTGGGGACTGGGGGGGCACTTACGTTGTTGCTAAGTCATAGTTTGGGTAAACGCAAAAACAAAATACCTTTGTGGTAGAGACGTATTACCTAAGACGTCAAGGCAGTAAAACACTGTCACAGGGACAACACACCGTAGACGTAGGGACAGCATACATTGTCATAGCGACAACGCCCAGTAGGCATAGGGACAGCAAAACACTGTCACAGGGACAATACACCGTAGACGTAGGGACAGCATACTCTGTCACAGTAACAACGCAACGTTGACGAATAAACAATATACCATTGAACATGGTGACATTTTAAATTATAAAAGTAACAATGCCATAACGTGGGGTCAAAGCAAAGTGGTCAAAATGACAAAATGCCAAAAACGTAGTGTGAAAGTACCTTTGTAATAGCGACTTATCATAGGGACAGTTAGCGTTGTCATATCTACAATGTTTGTGATAGTTTCAAACCTCAAAGGGGGCTAATACGGGGCAACAATAAATGTGTATAAGTTCCTTTGTCACTGATATTTTCAAGCGTCTAAATTTGTGCAGTCGCTGTGTTCAGTTTCCCTAGTAATCTCCCATTTGATAAGGGATTTTTGTCGCAGCGTCTAGAAATTTTTTAGAGTGCACTTAGTCAGTGGACGTCCTACGCTGCGCTTGCCGGTGCGTGGTCTCCATTCGAGAACTATACTGTTCCATCGGCCCTCAGTTCTCCAAGCTATGTGCCCTGCCAATTTCAACTTACTAATCCGTTGGGCTATGTCGGTAACTTTGGTTCGTTTTCTTATCTTAATCCGAAATTATTAATTCGAAAATGTGTTAGTTAATTTGTTCGTTACTCTTTCACGCAAAGGATTGACGAATAGACTTAATTTTTTTACACGAATACAGTTTAAAGATCAGAGTGTCATAGGTTCACTTTTTATCCCGGAAAAACTAAAGAATCCTATGGAAAACCGCGGTATCCATATGAATATATCATGGCATATATCATATGAAGAGAACCTGTAATAACGACGTCCAATATCAACGAAATAAAGGAGTTTTCCTCATAACCACCACCAACAACAATTGCAAGGTACAATTCTAAGTTGCAGACAAAGTCCTAGCGAAGTAACGACGCACCAGCGTTACGATAATATAATTACCTATATCATGGTGGTATCCATAACCTCGAACTAATAAAGAGCTAAAACACTTCATCAACCCCACCTAGTTGTTCAAACTAATCATCCAAATGGATTATAAGTTTAGTATTCATAACAGAAAGTAATTACACATATTACTGCAATTGACTGCCATGAATATTCATTTTAACCGATTACCCAAAAAGTTCTTGTAAGCGTAAAGCCAGTAAATGTAATAGTATGAAAAGCAGCACCTTTTCATATTATTACAATATTAGTAGTGAAAAACCTTAAACTAGAATTAGGTATTTCGATTAGATTTATTTATTATTTATTTATCGGGCCAGCTACAAAATTATTAACAAAAAAGAATCGAGCGTAGGCCTACCGTCAAAAAGTGATTGTGTCACATACACCCTGCTGGCTCAGTTGCGGGTAAGTGGATTTGTACACGTCATTAAAAGAGATAATGCGAAATATATATCGAGCTTAGGCCATTACCTTGTTCAGCATTCAGTTTATTTGTTTCAAAAAATGATTTTCCTATTATTTTATTTCTTATAAATTTTCATTTAAAGGTATTTCATATTAACGGATCTTATTATCTTTTGGCATTGCTTGTAAAATATGGCGGCGTTTTGGCGGCCTTGAAAAAAACTAAAATTAGTACCTATAACTGAAATTCCATGGTTTGTTTTACTCTGCGCATTTATTTATCATATTTTCATGGATTTTTTTATCTACTGTACACAGTCTGGTCTCACTTGGCAAGACCTTCTTTCTTCTCAGGACGAATGCAGGTTGTCCCGTAATCTCTTACATCATTGAAAATTGTGAAATCTCTTAAAAGTTAATTCTAAAGAATTAATTGGTATGGAACCGAAATTTCACCCAGCGACCTTACGAGTACAGCAGTAGGCTACCTACGACTATTAGTGATATTTTCTCCATTTATGCACAAATTTATATTTTTTTAGTCTAAGTTTTACGTAAATAAACACTCTTATATATCAGATAAACATTAAACAACACACTGAAATAAATCTCTCTACACAACATTTCCGTAACCCATAAAAGATAATTATTCATATTCATATTATTTATTGGTATCAAAAATATAAAAGATACACGTCAAAAAATTATAAAAATTACATTTGTTATTATTAAAATAATAATATCACTTAAATAATATCATCTTTGCTTAGTAGCAAATAATTAAATTGTACTGAGTTGAAACATAACATTACAAAATAGTTGTGTTGTGTTTTTATAGACAACAACAAATAATAACAATAATAATCAATATACAATATACAATTATATATAATTATGTCATAATATTCAATGTATTCATTTCCCTATAACTTACACATGTACATAAGTGCCTATAACTATGACAATAATATTGCTAGGTTTATCCTTATGGGGTATTATGTATAACTATGAGTACATATTGACAGCCTCGGTGGCTCAGTGGTTAGTGACCCTAACTTCTGGGTCAAAGAGGCGTGGGTTCGATCCCCACCCAGGGCAAATATTTATGTGATGAACATAAGTGTTTGCTCTGTGTCTGGGTGTTATTTAGTTAATATCTATATAAGTATGTATTTAAAAATAAGTATATGTAGTATATCAGTCTCTGGCAGCCATATCACAAGCTTTGCTTAGTTTGGGGTCAGAGGCCGTGTGTAAGATGTCCCCAAATATTTATTTATTTATTTATATACAAAAATTGTTACTTATGTAAATATTATGTACATAATGTTGCAATAATTGAGTACCTACTGAAAGTTTTCGAATGGAGACCATACGTACCGGCAAACGAAACACAAGACCTGAGGCCTTATTGTGTAAGCGCTCTGACGTTCGGCTTCGCTTTTCCTCCCGCTCGCTCTCGTGGCGTGAGTAACCGGCGCGAGCAGGAGAAAAAGCGAAGCCGAACATCAGAGCGCTTACACAATAAGGCCCCTGTATTTACGTACAAGCGTGACAGATGACCGTGCTTCCCACTTCTAAGCAGTCATTAAAAAATAGGAGGGGCCTGTGTACTGGGCCACAACCTACTGAGACAGACTCGCGCACGAAGGGTTCCGTACCGTATGGAAACCCCCTTTGATTTTCTTTTAATTTATCTATCCATTTTTGAAGGGAATATTCAACCCAATTTCTGTAAGTATTTCAAGCATTTTCCTGTTGTCGTTATTAACATCGGGCAAAAAAACACGTTTCTTGTTTGGGAGCCCCCCTTAAATATTTATTTTGTTTTATTTATTTATTGTTGAAGTGAATATTTAACTAAATATTCTGTGAATATTTCAAGCATCTACCTGTCACCGTTATTAATATCGAGTGAAAAACGTTAAAAAATTCAGGTTTGTTTTATGGGAGCCGCCCCTAAATTTTTTTATTTTGTTTTATTTATTTATTTTTGAGGTGAATATTTAACTAAATATTCTGTGAATATTTCAAGCATCTACCTGTCACCGTTATTAATATCGAGTGAAAACCGGTAAAAAATCAGGTTTGTTGCATGGGAGCCCTCCTTAAATATGTTTTTAGTATTTGTTGTTATAGGGACAACAGAAATACGTCATCTGAGAAAATTTCAACGTTCTAGCTCATCACCGCTCATGTGATACAGCCTGGTGACAGTCAGACAGATAGACAGACGGACGGACAGCAGAGTCTTAGCAATAGGGTCCCGTTTTTACCTATTGGGTACGGAACCCTAAAAATGATGATAATAGTAGAGCCCATACGTCTTCAACGCAGTTTTCCTTGAACGCATATACGTCATACCCAGAGATACTCTGGCTTCAAAGTCTCGAATAAAATAGCTACATTAAGCAGTCACCTGCAGTACCATCGCGAATACTGGTCGTGTCCGTTGCCAATAAAAAAAAATTAACGAATATCAACTTACAAGTTTAAATATATTTTTTTTACTACTTTTTTTCGTTCATTCTTTTATACTCTACAGTCACCAGGACCCGTGACTCTGTTTTTTATTTTTAGCATTTTCCTTTTAAGTTGTATAATTTTGTGTTTTGTGTCTGCCACGATGCATTGTGTTTTGGTTTCTGTTTTATTGGTGATCGTGGGAAATGCTAGCTGCGCTTTAATCAGAACACGACGAGGTAAGCTAAATATACCTTTTTGGTATGTTTTTAATTACTTAATTACTCTTTTTGTATATTATCTGGGATTAACAGCCAAAAGCGACTGTATACTAGTTGTAGCAGCACCGGTACTTTGGTGGATAACATATCCTTTAGTAAAAACTATTCTGCTATCCTGTATCATCATCCGAAGCCTTTTTTATCCCTCTGCTGGTTATAGTGCCATATGTATGGTGGCGGTATATGTGAGGATGAATCTGGCATTGTCTTCTATGCGGGATCGTAAACGGACCAACAAGAGGTATCTTGAAACCGTACCTCACACAATGGAAAAGTCCACAAAGATTACACATGTTATGGGACCAAAAGTCTATAATTTGTTGTCTGAAAGTGTTACTGACGCACTTAGCTCAATTTCTTTCAAAGCCTGCCTAAAACGCTGGCTTATCGAGGAAACATTTTACAATTTTGACATGCTTAAATGTATACAATGAACGATAGGTTTATTGTTTATAGATTACTAGCTTTTACCCGCGGCTTCGCCCGCGTTGTATTTTGATTTTGGCTTATGTTTATGTCGGCTGCGAAACCTAACCTAACTGACAAATATCAAAATACCTTAGAGGAATGCTTTTGTTGGTTAAGTTACGGTTGGAGTGTATATACAACCCCCCCGTGTATTCCCGCCTTGTCGTGGGGGAGGTCTGAGGCAGCTGAAAAGGCGGCGCTCGAAGTCTCCCTCTTCTTTGGGTCTTTTCCCCCAAGGAAGCTTAGAGGCTGGCACTCGAGTTTCAGCCGCTTTTAACTAAAGCAGCTGAGAGGATGGCCGATAGGTTGCATGCCTTATGAGGAGTGTCGCAACTTAGGCGGGCTGCAGTGCCGCTCTTGCGACGCTGCATCCGAGGATTTTTTTTTATTATATCGCGAAATATCCCTGACATGATCAGGGGTCTTAATTACAAATGAATAAAAACTAAGTATACCTATATTTCAATGTTTTTGGCTGTTTGCAGTTATAATAAACATTACAATGGTACAGCAAAGTTTATACCTACTTGTTCCTAATTAAGTATTGCTTTTTTACAAATATTTGTGCAAAAATTCGATAAAATTGTTTCTAAGGTTTTTTCGTGTTAGATTAATTCCAATTTTTTGTTCTAAATCAAATCTCTGCTTTCCATAAACTGGGCATTCTAAGATTATGTGCAGTGGAGTCTCCTCTTTTGTCGCACGCGCAGTCGCGCGCGCGCACCCCTCTGTGTCGGGCGCATTGTGAGCGTTAAAAGCGCTAAGTACGAAAAAACAAAATGACGATAGTTAAGTGCATCTCGTGCAATATCGTCATAGACGAGTTGCTTTCTTATGTGCAAAATAAAATTTCGATAGTGGACGAAGACACTTTGGTGCGAATTTGTACGACGTCATTTTCTAGTGATGAAATAAAAAACTCAAAATCATTGCTGTTTGAATCGATTCCGACAGACAAAGTGAAAACAAACCGAAAAAACAAAGGAAAAGAAGGAAGAGATTTGCTAGATATAATAAATCTGTTTAAATCGACCGAACCGGATATTGTTCCGGTATTTGTAGCTCGCCAGTTAGAAAAGCTACCACCGATTTTATTTGATCATCTCGACTGCACAAAATTATTGAAAGATCTGCTCAAAGTTCAGGATGAGGTGAACTTAATAAAATCAAACTATGTCACGCAAGATCAGCTGATTGAGTGCAGAACAGAGTTGTTACAAATGAAGAATGACTCATTACCACCCGTCGCCGCACATCATAATATAAATACAAAGAGAGGCGCATGGCTCTTAGAGAGTGGTCCGATGGGCCTGTCTCATATAAGTAATTCGACGTTAAATGAATCAACTGATTATATTAACGAAAATCGAGCTATGGGCCATGGTACTGTGCCGGTATTTAGAGAAATGATGAGGGTAGATCGAAAAACTGTGCGGAAATCACAGTCACCGAGCCAGCGGTCACCGACCCTAGATATTGGCGTAAATAAACATGAAACGAAAACGAAACCGGCGAGCGACTCCGGCGCGGGCGAGCAGCGAGTTGAAGTGACGTCACCCGCTCCTGTTGCATCGAGTGGGGACTGCGAGGCGGGCGCCTCGGTGCGCCACAGCGTAATGGATACAGTAAGTGAAGTCGAACCACTCAACGAAAAACCTAAGGAAGGCTGGATTACTGTGTCCAGGCGTAATAAACCATTGTATCGATACCACGGTGTATCAGGAATTTCGAGAGACTTGGAGGGAAAGTTCAAAGCTGCGACTAAGAAAGTGCCTATTTTCATTACCAAAATACACAAAGATACGATGGAAAAAGATATAGTCGATTACGTCTACAAGAAAACAAAAGAAATGATTACTTTAGAGAAAATTTCTTTTAGACATGAAAAAGATCACATCGCTTTTAAATTTTTTGTAGCCGAGAATCAGTTGGATATGTTCTTAGATGACAAACTGTGGCCGCAAGGAGTGATTTTTAGAAAATTTGTGAGCTTCAAACGGAAAAATGTGAACGGCAATGGCGCTGTTTCGGTTTTAGAAAGAGCTAATCATGGAAAGCGGTGACTTATACAACTTTGTTAGTTTTAATTGTAAGAACGTAAAGCGCTCAATAGAAGATGTACGACAGTTGTGTAAATCATCGCACATAGTCGCTCTGCAGGAACACTGGTTACTGCCGAATGAAATCGACTACTTGAGCTGTATCGACGATGATTTTGCCTACACGGGTGTATCGCCGATGGACCTATCAGACGGCATTATCGCGGGCAGATGCTGGGGCGGTGTTGCGCTGCTGTGGAATAAGAATGTGTTTCACAATGTGTCAGTAGTGAACTGCGATAACACACGAATGTGCGCGATAAAAATAGTAGTAGGTGAAAGGTCATTTTTAGTATTCAGTGTGTATATGCCGACTAACAAAACGGTTAACTTAGCGGAATTTACGGATTGTCTCGGGTCATTGACCGCTATCATTGCAAACGAAGACATTCAGTGTGCTTACATGATGGGCGACTACAATTCAAATCCCGGTGAGCAATTTTTCAATGAACTTACAAACTTTTGTGCTGAGTGCGAATGGACCTGTGCTGATGTAGAGAAAATAGGCTTGCTTTCGGACACGTACAGTTTTATCAGTGACGCAAATGGGTCGGTGAGCTGGTTGGACCACTGTGTCTGTACTGAGTCGGCTCTTCAGACTGTGGTTAATGCGAGCATTCGATATGATCCCGTGTGGTCCGACCATTTACCGCTCATAATCCAATGTAAGTTAAGTATAATCAAACCAAAACTTGTGCAAGATAATATTAATATTTGTAATAAAATACGATGGGGTGAGAAAACCCCCGAACAAATTGACATTTTTAGTAAATTATGTAATGAAAGATTAAGACTAATAGATTTTCCGATTGAATTTACTGACTGTTGCGATAAAAATTGTAATATTTCTGATCATTATCTAATTATTGACAAATTGTATCAAAATATTGTTGACGTTTTATGTACGGCCGCCTCAGAATGTCACTCAATCCCTCCGCCGAGAAAGAAAAAACCTGTTGTTGGATGGAACAAGCACGTTCGTGAGGCTCACAGGGTGGCAAGGTGCAAATTCCATGTATGGCTTCTTTGGGGTAAACCTAAACAGGGTAGTGCGTGGGAAGAGATGCGTGAGAGTCGTAAAATCTTTAAATTGCGTCTAAAGTGGTGTCAAAATAATAGCGAACAATTAAAGATGGACATACTCGCATCTCAACATTCTAAGCATGATTTTCGTGGTTTTTGGAAAAGCACGCAGAAAATGAAAAGTAAGCCGGGCCTACCTGTGAGCGTCAATGGACTAAATGACGCGAAGTGCATAGCTGACATGTTTAAAGAGCATTTTACTGTAAAATCACCATTGGGACCACCACAGTCTACGGAGGTGGGTGGACCTTGTGGGCAGGAAACGAGTACGAGATTTCTGGCGAAAGATGTCAGGAAGGCTATTACATTGATGTCGCGCGGAAAGTCTCCTGGCCATGACAGCTTGAGCATAGAACATTTAAAGAATGCTGGCGTCCACCTGCCTAGAGTTCTCGCTATGTTTTACTCGTTGTGTCTGAGTCACTCATACTTACCGGCAGACATGATGAGGACAGTGGTGGTGCCAATAGTGAAAAGCAAGACTGGTGACATTGGTGATCACTGTAATTACAGGCCGATTTCTCTGGCTACGATAATGGCGAAGGTGCTTGATAGTTTGCTTAACACTGAGCTCGACAAGTACCTGAATATTCACAGCAATCAATTTGGTTTTAAGCCTGGGCTATCAACCGAAACAGCTATACTGTGTTTGAAGCAAACTGTCAAGTACTACACCGATCGTAGCACGCCTATATATGCGTGTTTCCTCGACCTCTCGAAAGCGTTTGACCTCGTTTCGTACGATATCTTGTGGCAGAAACTAGTCGACATTAAAATGCCCAAAGAGTTAGTGTACTTATTTAAGTACTGGTATTTGAATCAGGTCAACGTCGTTCGGTGGTCGAGCGCACTGTCGGAGCCATACAGGCTGCAGTGCGGTATGAGGCAGGGAGGGCTGACCTCGCCAAGGCTCTTTAACCTTTATGTTAACGCATTGATAGGGGAGCTCAGCAGCACACGTGTCGGCTGTCATATTGACGGAGTCAGTGTCAATAATATTAGTTATGCAGATGACATGGTGCTTCTGAGTGCCTCTGTCTGTGGAATATCGAAGCTTCTGGCCATTTGTGAAGCATATGCACGGAGTCATGGCTTGCTCTATAACACGAAAAAGAGTGAATGTATGGTCTTTCGGGCCAGAGGTAGGCATCTGGATACCATACCTAGCATTAAACTGAATGGAAGCGAGCTGAGGCGGGTAGATCAGTTTAAGTATCTGGGACATATGTTGACCTCTGACCTGAAAGACGATGCGGACTTAGAGAGGGAGCGGAGGGCGTTGTCTGTGAGGGCTAATATGATAGCCCGCAGGTTCGTGCGTTGTTCGAGGGGCGTCAAAATTACTCTGTTCAGAGCGTTTTGTACGTCCTTCTACACGAGCAGCCTGTGGGTCGCCTATACGCAGAAACAGTACAGCGCCCTTCGTGTTCAATACAATAATGCGTTCAGGATGCTGATGGGGCTGCCCCGGCACTGCAGCGCGTCGGGGATGTTCGCCGAGTCACGCGTCGATTGTTTCTATACAACGATGCGGAAGCGGTGCACGTCCCTGGTGCGCAGGGTCCGGGCCAGTGACAACACCATCCTGAACGTTTTTGCGAACCGTTTTGACTGTCAGTACATGAATCATTGTTATATGATTCATGTGCTTACAAATAATCAAAATATGACATGTAAATAACTAAAATTTCTAATTATAATGTTTTGCTAATTATTGTAATTATAATTAATTAATTATTGTAAACCTATGATCTTGTGGTCGAAATAAATGATTATAATTTATAATTTAAATTTGTGGGTGCACGATGCACGATGGGCTTTCCCTCAACTTAAATCGATGTAAGTATTGGGAAAACTCACCATGCCCCGTCAGCACTTGAGTTATGATTCCCACTGGTGCTATTTCTCTTACGATCTTGTATGCCGCCCTTGCATCCGGAAAATATGTTTTGGTTACCGCCGCTGTGTGTCCATCCTGATACAGCCGGTTCCACTCGTCAAGAGAGTCCTTTCGGATTTCTCGCTTGACGAATGAAACGGGGCAGTTATCCTAAATAGGTCTGCACTTCGAGTGCAGTGCTGCTTCCTTTGCTAGCTGGTCCGCTCTCTCATTTTCCTCTATCCCCGCGTGCGCTTTAATCCAATAAAGTTTCACTATTTTATTTCGTGCGTGTAGTAACTTTATGTTAGCTTTGAATTTACTGCTAAGGGATGGAGGGAAGATACGCCAACTACCGTTTCCAGTGCAGACCTGGAGTCACAAAAGATTTTTGCTTTTTCAGTAGCCTCAAGAAGTGCCAATAACTCGACCTGTTACACAGAGCACCAATCGGCCAATTTCAGCTTGCGGGACTGATCTCAGCGGCATCATCCCAAATGGATAATGCCGCCCAACTTTCCCTTTAATTTTACTGCCGTCTGTAAATATGTTAATTTCTCGGTTAAGATTTTGCTCTAGTGCTGCTCCGTCTGCCAGGCATATGAACTCCAGCTCCTCCTGCTGCGCTGGGTGTGGCTTCTTTTCTGTCTCTCTATCTCCAGTTACTTGCTTAGAATAACCTTTCTTAGTTTCATAAAGCAAGGCTGCTTCTTGGACTCTGATATGACAGCCGAGGATAAGGGGCCGCGGTGGGATATATGGAACTGGTGGTGTGGGTGCCGCCACCTACCCTACCTTCCGCTAGGCCGTCAACGTGTTGGCAGACGCAGTGGGGCTGCAGGGGAAGAGAGGTGTCGGTATCGCGATTGCCGTTCTCACTGCCCTCTGCAGTTGAAGAGGCAGGCGCTGGGCTACTATGACTGACCCACTGCACTGGGACCAGGGCGTTGGAATGCTGTCTGACGTTCAGTACTGGTTAGTCCCGAGTGGTGGATGACGATGTGTCTTGTGCTCCGAAACACTCCGTCACTATGGCGAGAGCGCAAGCTCCGTTATGGAGCCCGAGTCTGGGCTAATGCTGTTGAGTGCCGCGAAGGAGTGCGAAATATGTGGGAACGTCCTAAACTTGCCATGACAGGTTATTTCTGGCGCTTAGACGGCTGCTACCGCAGCCCACTCACTTAGTTTTTATCCTATCCTACGGGAACTGTTAAAGTTTTTGCGATAAAAAGTGGCCTATGTCACTTTTCGTCTTTCAAACTATATTCATGCAATATGCCAAGGCAAGTTGCTCCGTTGCTGAGAAAAATTTATCGTTAAGTCCTACGGGAACCACAATTTTTTCGGGATGGAAAGTATCCTATTATCACTTTCTGTCTATTAAACCATAGGTATCCATACCAAAAATCAGGTCAATCTTTTGCTCCGTTGCTGCGTCAAAGAGGAACAAACCAACAAACTTTTCGGATTGATAATATTAAAGTATGATGATTCTGTACCATAAAGGTAGAATAAAAAAACATGTTGAACCTCTAATGATAGAATATTTAAAAATATTTTTAATGTCAGACAAAATGACGGCCTGGTATTAAACGTCATGGTAACATGTAGCATGCAGAGGGAAAATAACATTTTATCCAATTTTAATGTCAGTTGTCATTTTCAATCCATACTTTATTTCCTCTTCAAGGGGATATAATGGTAGAAAAACAATTTGTCGCCTTGCCACGCTACTTGTGATTTATAAAAGTCTGCAGACAATGTCACCTGTCATCTAATTACGTTTGGCTGTGACGTTTCGTTAGTCCATATTAGCGTCATATAGGAATTAATCACTTAGCGTCTTTGTGATAGTGGCGACAGTTTCGCTTTCGAGGGTTTTTGTCCTGTCCTACAGGAACTATGAAATTTTTCGGGATAAAAAGTATCCTAAAGCTCCTTCCGCCTTTTATACTATATCCATGCCAAAAATCAAGTCAATCCGATGCTCCGTTGGCGCGTGATAGAGTAACAAACCAACAAACCAACAAACTTTTCGGATTTATAATATTAGTAAGGATTTTTATAAAATGTTTATTATTTTTATAATGATGTAGTATTTGTTGTATTTTTTTTAAAGACTTGGTTTATTTTATATTATTTTATTACCGTGACATAATTGATTAATTTATTATAATCTGACTGTTGACATTTTCAATTTAAATTATTCGTCAATGTGTGATTCTATAATTTTGAATGTAATTGTTTTTGTGTTATTTGACGTGTAATATTTTGTATGAATAAAATGAATATGAATATGCCTCGATCATTCTGTATAGGTACTTAATTATATTCTGTATAGGTAATTATTTATTTGAACGTACGGTTAGATCATTAAGCTATGTATTCAAATAACAAAGTGAGTTAGTTTCGGGGCCACTATATGTGCTGTTCCGTTGTTTTATGCAAAAGGTTAAATAAACAGAAAACATGTGGAACAGCAGTCGTTTTCCTGTTTGATGTGATTTCATTTTCAGGGTTATTAAGCAAATCTATACCAATATTATAAAGAGGAAAGATTTGATTGTTTGTTTACATCGAATAGGCTCCAAAACTACAGAACCGATTCGAAAAATTCTTTCACTGTTGGTAAGCCACAGTATCCCCGCTGGACATAGGCTATATTATATCAAAAAGGGATTACTTACTATTTGTCTTTTTTAGCCAATCGTACCCGGGTAAAGCCGGGACAGGCAGCTAGTATGTTACATAATGCATAGACTACTATTATACTAGAATATGTACCTATATATTATTTAATTCAAAGAATGACGCCGTAAATAATAACAAAACCTAATAGCTTATTTTGTAGTGTTTGTCGAAAGCATAATGCAATAATTAGTACATTACTCGTCGTCACTGTGTATGGTATGTGTCAATTATGCTACGGTTAATAATTTTTGTTATGATAGTATACTATAGCGGGGGTTTTTACGACAAAACTTGACTCATAGAATGTGGCCTTAAGAATAATAATCTACTAAGACCCGAGATCACCAACGCTTGTTTAAGTTAAACTTGTGATTACTGGATTGAAACAACGGTTAGTGCTGTTTACAGGATGTTCTAGCATTTCCGGCTTGACGTTGAGTTCAGGGATACCCTGTACAGTGCTTCCCACACTAGGTTTATCTCAAAGATAACTAATAGAAGTATTTTAGTGCAACAGTTGAAAGTCAATGAACTATGAAAAAGATGTTTTTTTTTAAATCTATTTTGGCTAATCTGCCAAACAAATATAGAAATAATCTCTTCTGTTTTTGCTGCGCCCGACGGGGTCCATATGCCACTTTGTACTCTTTATATTTTGACCACCATGTACTTTATGGAAGCAAAATAAATGAATTATGAATTATTATAAATAAATAAATAAGGTAATTCGAGTAAAAAAAACCAGCAGCTGTTCTATACAAAAGTACAGTTCCGAATCGACAAAATGTATGAAACAGTTAGTAAGTAAACGCTACTCTTAATGATGATCTGAGTCACCTCCTTTGAGCTAAGTAGATCAGTTCTGGATAATCCGGTATAATAAATCAAAAACATTTACCGCCTCACCACAAAAGATTTAAACACGCTTTAAACACAGTTTATCCGTGCAATTTGTACCTACACCGTTAAACATTGTCTAAAGCGTGCGTAAAACTTTTGTGGTTATTATTTACATAATCATGCTTGCGCACAAATGCATAATTCAATGCAGCTCTTTCGACGTATCAAAACGAGACAGAGTTATGGTCAAGTATATATGTGTCACTTTTTCACATGTCGACAAGACTCTCTTCTGGTCGTATGCTAAGCTAAGCAGAATACTTTTTGGTTTTATGCCAATTTCCATCACAATGTGCTTCGAATTTCTTACTAGGAAGATAAGTTTTTAATCTGACTATATTGTTCTAGGTTTCTAGGGTGTGTGTAGGTACAGTGGAACCTAGTTAGTTGGGATCTCAAGGGACCAAGAATGTTGTACCATTTATTGAGGGTTTCCATTAATCCAGTTTTCAGACAAACAAAGCTTGTGCGAAAAACATTCTAATGTTTGTAAACAAACATGACAAAACCTGTCCCAGCCCGATTAATTTGTCTCATTTATAGTGGGAATTGAGCTCCAGAGTCCCAATTATACAGGTAAACATTGAATACATCTTAGAAATCTGATCTCATTTAACCAGGTTCGAAAATACCCATTAATAGAGGTAATTCAATGAAAAAGTACCGGGACCTCATTGCAACTCTCAATAATAGAAGTTTTTCATTTTTCCATGTCCCATTTAACCAAGTTTCACTGTATATTACACATATTTTATAAACATAAACACAATAACACATACTTGGATACATTCCTCGGGTTAGAACCAAACTTTTCGAACCAACATTCTTCATATGAAATTTTCGATTGTGATGTGCTAGCGGGCGAGTGGAACGTTGTCATAAGAGATTGTATACATTACTGTGAGTCTGTCGCGTCACAAAAACAATCCAGTATTTTTAAGTAGCATTATGACGTAACTATTTTATTGTATTACTACCGTGTTTCTTTTTTTTTTCCTTGTTCATTGACATTTTCATATCTGTCTATTAATTTGTATTTTTGATTGTTTTTTTTTATTTTAGTATTATTTTTCTTTGACATTTGTATTATTGACTTTAATTTTGTATAATTGATTATAAATAATTATCATTAGTGTAATTCGTGCATGCGGTGCTAATTGAATAAAATAAATAAATAAATGAACAGCCAGAATGTGGAACGCTTTACCTGACGTCTTTGCTCTAAAGTATGTACAATACAACATAAGTGTCTTCAAATTTCAAGTAAATAGGTATCTTCTAGATAAGCGTGCTACATCCTAGACCACATTATAAATAAGGACAAAAAATAAGGACAAAAACACACTTGTAATTTATCACCAACAAGTCACATAATAATACCTAAGTTTTTTACTGGTTTATGATTATTCCAAAAACCCATAGAACTCTGTTCTATTTACATATAAGTAAGTCAATAAACTTGTTTTCATTTTGAGTCATCTGGTTATCAATTTTGTAGATACCTAAGCAATTGCATGTTTGAGACTCTACGGAAAATAATAAAATCACGATTTTCCTCAACAAAAATAGCTCATCAGTAATAGCCTATCATTGATAGTTATCGGACAATTATATATATCAGCATAAATAGACAATTATTTTTCGCAAAAATGGCAAAACCCCCTTCCATCGTGTACAAAATTCGAATATTTCGCTAGAATTGTTTACATTATTGTTGATTTTTCAAAAACGGCACAGCCGGTATCTGTAAAATTTCATTGGAACCATCTCGGGAGTATACCCTTTCCAACTAAAAAATAATTTTTCGATTCGGTTCACAATTGGCGAAATTATCGATATTCATCTTGTACAAAATTCGGATATTTCGCTCGAATTGCTTACATTATTGTTGATTTTTTCAAAAACGGCTCAGCCGGTATCTGCAAAATTTCAATGGAACCATCTCGGGAGTATACTTTCAAACTAAAAAATAATTTTTCGATTCGGTTCACAATTGGCGAAACTATCGATGAACATACACAAAAAAAATATACATACAGACGAACATAGAACCTCCTTCTTTTTGGAAGTCGGTTAAAAATTTAGAATCCTTTTCATGGAAGAAGTCCCACGGAAACAAGATATTGCAAAAATCTAAGGAAGATAATACGATGACATGGCATATAGCAAGGAAGGCTAATGATCGATGGGATCAAAGAGTTCTCGAGTGGAGACCATGTACCGGCAAGCGAAACGTAGGACTTGTACCCACAATACAACTTACATAGATCATCAATTAGATAGATCATCAAATTAATAAATAAATATTAGGGGACATCTTATACACGGTCTCTGACACCAAACTAAGCAAAGCTCTTGAGACTGATATAGGTACTACATTTATATATATTTTAAAAATATTCTCATATAGATAATACCTGCATAACACCCAGACACAGGAGTTGCAAAATCTGGTCCCACCTGCCCCTTTCTTCTATCGTACGGCTAGACAGACGCGACCAAAGCGCCACCCTTTTATGGTGGACATCCCGCGCATTAGAACCAAGCGTTTCGAGTCCACTTTCCTCATACGAACTGCCAGAATGTGGAACGCTTTGCCTGAGTCTGTTTCCCGCTAAAGTACAATGTAGGTGTCTTCAAATCCCGAGTAAATAGGTATCTTCTAAGAGGTGTTACATCCTAGACCGCATACCTGCTTAACATCAGGCAGTGTGTAGTCAAACGCAAACCAATACGAAATAAAAAAAAGACAGAGCAAACACCTATATTAATCACATAAATAAATGTAAATGTAAATTTCATATGTTGCAATAAATGATTTGACTTTGACTTTGAAATACTTGCCCTGGAGATGACCTCATAAAGACCGCGAGATGCGGGCCACTTTCCATCAATCTGTTAGAGATCTATAGGGGAAACGTATGTCCAAGGAAAATGGAATAAAACTTTAATCAGATCCCAATTACATGCATAAATCAAGTAATAGGTACAACACGTAATAATAAAATGCTTAGTCAGAGATAAGATTATGAAAACTAGCGTGGTTTTTGCACATTTTAACTAAAGTTATCTACTAAAATAAAGCGTGAGTAACACCTGTGCTATGCTTTAATTAAAATTTGTCAGAGATATATATATATAACATGAATAACATAATATAATCATGAATGTAACATGACTAGTGGTCATCTGACCACATAATGTTGCAGTCACGATGCAATGTTTATCATTTTTAGGGTTCCGTACCCAAAGGGTAAAAACGGGACCCTATTACTAAGACTCCGCTGTCCGTCTGTCTGTCTGTCTCCAGGCTGCACCTCATGAACCGTTACAGCTAGAAATCTGAAAATTTCACAAATAATGTATTTCTGTTGCCAACAAATACTAAAAATAGATTAAAATTCATATTCTCCCATACAACAAACCTAATTTTTTAGCCGCTTAGTAGATGCTTGAAATTTTTACAGAATATTTAGTTTTATAGTCACTTCAATAATAAATAATAAAGTTAAAATAAACATGTAAGGGGGGCTCCCATACAGTACGGAACCCTTCGTGCGCGAGTCCGACTCGTACTTAGCCGATTATTGTTTATCCGGAATCGATGTAGGTACTTTCCTATTATGAACAAACCTGGTGATTATTCTACTTATTTCAAAGCTTATTGCCGGAAAAGCCGGTTCAATTTCTCAGGGATTTTCCAAATATTCAACTAGTTTAAGATGTACGAGTAACTTTGTTGGGGCTTTTTACTTAGTCAGAATATTTTCTCTGCTCTAAGATGTAATTTTGCTGGGGCTTTTTACTTAGTCAGAAATCGCATACTAAGCTTATCCAAAAAGGTAAAGGTACTCGTACTAAGCTTGCGCATGCTTCAGAGCATCATTGAATCGCTTTTTTACTATGAGGACAATTACACGAAATTGGAAATATAAAATGATATTCGTCTTTGAATGATGCTTCATGTACAATGTACGGTACGGTACGGTACCAGCCTTTTTTTAATAGTCCACTGCAGGACGTAGGCCTACCCACGAAGGGTGGTGTACAATGTACCGATACATATATACAGTGTTTTTCTTTGCAAAGTGTAGGGATTAAAGAAAGTGTATACTCGTCATTATGAACAGATTTTACTATGAGACCCATTCCTAAATTACAAAAGAATATTTGTTACATCACCGTGGTGGTCTGGTGGTAGTAATGCCCGCCTTATAATCCTGAGGCCGTGGGTTCAAATCCCGGGCCCGTACCAATCGTAAGTTCTTTGTAATTTATGAACGGAATTTAACAACACTTTTCGGTGAAAGAAAACATGGTGAGGCGACCTAAATACGTACGTGGAAGAAATTCGATGGCGTACGTGAATCCACCAACCCGCACTGAGCCAGCGTGGAGGATATGGTCTAATCGCCCTTCGTGGGTATTTCTACGTCCTGCATTGGACTATTAAAAGGCTGATACAGTACAGTATATTCGATACATATTATAGCTAAGCTAGCATTTTGTGACTGTAAATCAAAAACTTGAAGCCTTCATCAGATCCTTCAAAGTGCAGCTACTAGGGAAACATAAACAGATTAGCATCATATGCTGCATAGTTCGTATTATGTAAATCGATTCGGCACTGAAGACATTGTTAATTTGTCACTACAAAAACGTTTAAATATACCTAACTACCTGTTAACTACATTTGCACAGATATTTTGACTTGATTTGTAATTAAGTAAATTTAGTAATAATTCTGTTACAATTTTGTTATTTTATACAAGGTTATTTCTAAGCAATTAGCATCCTCTTAGAGGCTTATTCTGTACATCAAAACTAACAACTTTTGTTCTGCGACTTTAGTAAAAACTCAAAAAAAATCAGCTGTTCCATACATTTTGGCGCGGGTGAACGATGTTTTTCTATGGAAAATCTAATTTTTTTTGAGTTTTGACAAAAGCCGCATAACAACAGTTGTTAGTTTTGATGTACAAAATAAGCCCCTAAGAGGATGCTAATTTATTAGAAATAACCCTGTATATTTGTGTTTGCTTGCCTGTGCTTTTTTTCACATGCTAGTAAATGGCAAATAGAGGGAACCAATTAATCTATAACACCATGTATATGTAATGTACTCTATTTTAGTGGAATAAATATTTCATTACTACATAATTTACCCTGATACGGTGCGATCAGTGGGTACAATATAGTTACAGAAGTAAAGTTAAGAAAAATATGTCGTTCTCTTTCAGATTTGGCACAAGATATTCTCGACGCCTACGGACCACCACCGCCTACTTCATCTGAAGAAGAAGACTACCCAGATGATGTTCAACCTCCAACACATCATGCTGATCATGTAACGACAGCAAAAGTACGAGAGCCCGGAGCATCAATTTCTCAATCTGATCTGCTAACTGCATTCGGACAACCGAATTGGACACCAGATTCTGAGCCGCCTCCATCTTCACCACATTTTTCTACATTTAGAGAAAATACAACACCAACAGGTAAAATGTTTGTGTTCGATGGTGTCTATAGGTATTTCTCCTTGTCACACTTCTCATCGTCACTTTCAAGGTTCATCTTATGTTTTGAGTATACGAATTATTATTGTAAAAAAAAACTATGGCGCTTGAGTTTCCGATTGTGTTTGTATATACGAGTAAATAAAAAAAACGTTAGACTCGTTTGAAATATTACTATAACGTTGGCAAGTGACGCTTAAAATAAATTGTAAACCGAGTTTAAGTTATGTTAATGTTCACTTTCATCACTTTGTCACACTTTAAATATGAAATTTAAAAGGTGTTAGAAAAAGATGCACATACACCCGAACTTACGTAATTTTGAAGGGTTTCACAAACTAGCATTGAGCTATCTCGTCTGTCCAAATTCAAAAAGGTAAAAAGTAGGAAGGTAAAATGATCATAGATTTGAACCATCTGCTGGAACTAGAGGGTTTAAAGTTTCGATCATATCGCAAAAGACAAAGTGGAACGAAATTTTAACCTTTTTGACATTTGTGATTTTGACGTATGCCGACAGACAATGCTTTTATTGTTCCACTCTATCTCGCGTATGTTGTATAACCAGATGTGCATAAGACAGCTGTAGCGTAGTTTTTATTTGAGTGGCGTAGTTTTTTTTAAATTCAGCAATGTTTCTATCGCTTGTCATTCTTCTGAGGAATGCAGAACATACTCTAGAATATGTCAATTTGAAATCATCAATATGAATTGTTGACTGTAAAATACGTCATTGTCTTGGAACTGTGTCTTGGACTAACATATAACGTAAATCTCTTGCAGAGCCACCAAGACCAGATAGTGATGAAGAAAAAGAATATGTTCAAAGAGGTTAGTACTACAAACAATTAACAGTATATGCTGCGTCTTGGTCCAAATATGATCCAAAATATTTTATAAGTTACCTATTTCCATTTATTCCACTGGTCTACAAAATTTCAACTTTTATGTGTCACACGAACTTTTTGGGTATTTCTTGTTTAATAGATGTTGTGAATAAAACTATATTGTTATTTTTTAATCACGTCTGATTATTTTTTTGGAAAATCTGTTTTCGCTCACCAGAAACATGAAAACAACATTTCTGATTCGTACCGCCAGGGATTGGAACAGTCTTCCTGCTTTCCTGTTTCCTAAGAGATATAATCTAAATCTTTTCAAGGTCAGAGTGAATAGGTATCTTCTAGGTCTGCGTGCTTCATCTTCCACCACAACGTCGCTTACCATCAGGCGAGTTGGTGGTCAAGCGGAGACTTTCACGCGATAAAAAAAAAACAGCGTTTTGAAAATACCAAATATATCTAATTGAGAACAATAAACTATCATAATGTCAAATTTCACTTCATTTGGTTCATATATGTGGAAGTTATAGTATAAGGCGTTGTAACATTAGGACGGACAACGGACGAACACAAAGAAGTTATAAAGGTTCCCCGTGTTACTATGGAACTCTAAAAATTGAGCTCCTGATGCGCATGATCACAATACAATAGGTCTGCGCCACCCAGAAGTTTGAACTAGGTATAGCAGTGCAAAAACCTCTGCAAAAACAGCATTGCGTTCGTTACTCTGAGATATCAAATTTTCAAGTCTCAGAACCTTGCGTTCGTCACTCTGAGATATCAAGATCTCAAATCTCAGAACCTTCCCAATTATACTACTAGCTTTCAAACAACATTGTTGAGCGCAATGCTGTTTTTGCAGAGGTTTTTGCACTGCTTTCCTAGTTCAAACTTCTGGGTGGTGGTAATATTGTGACCATGCACATCAGGAGCTTAATTTTAGGGTTCCATAGTACACGAAGAACCTTACATTGTTATTTAAAAGTTATCAATCTTATCTCTCTGGTATTTTAATCCATATTTTTATATTTTTCAGAAATAATACGAATTTTTGGTAAACCACCACCGCCACCACCCGAGGAAATGATTGAAAATGAGAACTCAACGTCGAATACGACAGGTATGACAAATTTATCACATGAATTAGTTTTAGGAAATAAAAGTACGATTTTAAAGTTTTCTATGTGGTTATACCGTCATACCGTCACAGTATAATCACAGAGAAAACTTAAAACCCGCGGTTTTATTTCGAACGTCGGTCAGGGGCTTATGGGCAGTGGCGAATTTACTGGAACTGAGTAGGCCGGAGCCTAGGGCGGCAGATTATAGAGGGCGGCAAATTTCTGACCATTTTATTTGGGATTGTTAAAAACAAAAAATTAATTACCTAAATATAATTAGGTCTACAGAATAAAAACAACATAAGTACCTATGATACGTTTTACTGCTTAGAAACAGTCTGAAATTAAATAAAAAGTACCTACAGCTGTGCCATAAAAAATGAACACGGTCAACTTATACTGAAATCTTGTAAATAAAATTATTTATTCTGTACTCTTTATAGAATAAATAATTTTATTTACAAGATTTTGATCATGATGAAGAGTACTTGTATTCTTATAGGTAAGTACATAAAAAAATAACCATAAAAATCATGGCTATACAGGGTTATTTCTAATCAAATAGCATCCTATTAGGGGCTTATTCTGTACATCAAAACTAACCACTTTTGTTCAGCAACTTTTCTCAAAACTCAAAAAAAAATGTTGTTGTTCCATAGAAAAATGTCGTTTACCCGTGACAAAATGTATGGAACAGCTTTTTTTTGAGTTCTGGCAAAACTCGCAGAACAAAAGTTGTTAGTTTTGATGTACAGAATAAGTCCCTAAAAAGATGCTAATTGATTAGAAATAACCCTGTCTATCCTTCAATAAGTAAAATAATAATTCAAGTAGATGTAATGGTTCCGTAGATTACTCGGAAAAGCATTAATAAACGGCAGACAAATTTAGAGACTCTTTATAATATTAAATATCATTTACAAGAAAATATAAAGACTTCATGTTGGATAAAGTAATATTTGGAATGGCAGAGAAAATGTACCTAACAAATGTGTGGTTAAACCAGCGTGCTCTTTTTACATCTGACTTTAGAGTCTTTAAAAAAAAAGTCAAGTGCGAGTTGGACTCGCGCACGAAGGGTTCCGTACCATGTTGCAGCCCCTTTAGCCCCATTTCTTGTGCCATCATTTATAGCGAGCAAAAATACTCCTAAAAACACGTTTGTTGTATGGGACCATTAAATATTTATTTTATTCTGTTTTTAGTATTTGTTGTTATAGCGGCAACAGAAATACATCATTTGTGAAAATTTCAGCTGTCTTGCTATCACGGTACATGAGATACAGCCTGGTGACAGACAGACAGACGGACATCGGAGTCTTAGTAATAGGGTCCCGTTTTTACCCTTTGGGTATGGAAACCTAAAAAATAGAGCTTATTATTGTTGGTCAGAGTTGGTCTAGAATATAAAGCACTACAAAATAGGTTATATAATATTGTAGAGTACGTAGGTACTAGAAAACCCAGTAAAGTAAACCAGTTTGATCTTTACCCACACAACTACATCTTTTATCGAGCAAAATTCCAGTATGCTCATAATAATGATGAATTGATGTTCAATTTGTTGCATTTATAAATTGGTATGATGACTTAAAATCGAAAACCGCGAAGTTGGTCGAATTTAACTTGCAAGATTCCACCCGAAGTTACGTACATACATAGGTACTTCCATTGCAAGTTAAATAAAAGATTGTAAAAAGTTATGCGTGATCATACATATAAAATATATAAACGTCGACTTAAGAACTTCCTCCGTTTTTGTGTCAGTTGAAAGAAGTTTTTAAAATGGGTAAAATGTTTGGATACCTAGTTAAAAATATTTACCACCTTTAACAACTGAGCGCTACTGTAGCTCGGATAAGTTAAATACAGTTGTTTTGACCGTTTGTCCAAAGTTTTCGAGTGACTTAAACTCTGATACTAGGGCTAGCCACTCCATCAACTCCCTCAACTACCCTCAACTCCATCAACATTTCATACCAATGGCTCCAAAAAAATAGCCACCCGGCAATCACTAACTTACTAACATTGCTTGTTCCTTTGCAGTACATGGACAAGTCTGTTGTCGTCGCTTTTTGACAAGGTCAAGATTAAAATATACCTTTGCTAAAATGTATGACGAATACGAAAATAAATTCAAAGACGCAGATAAAGCAACTGAGACTAAACCATTCGAACCTGAAGAAGATCAAGCCTTGTCAGTTTCTGGATCATTCAAAACTTTAGCTGTAGACACTACACTATATAATGCAAACGATTTAAGCCCTACGGTCTACAATACTACTTTAGATTTTACTTTTATAGAACCTACAAAAAATAACACTGCACAAACATCCGAGATCAATGCGTCAACGAAAACGATCACATCTATTGTATTATATCTAGTGCCTTTATACTTTTGTTGCGAATTACTGTTCTAATCGACATTTTTTCTATATGTACTCTAGCTGCTTGCCAATTTAAAATCAGATGAATCTGAAATCCTATTCGTTTTTCTACCTTGGAATATGTCAAACTATCAAACGTTTTTACGTCATCAATAGTAATTGGAACGTTTTTTGACAGCTTTCGCAAAGCAATAGTCATTTTCGCCAAAATGGCACAAGCGGCTTCAACCGTGTACAGAATTTGAATATTTCTCAGGAGTCAAAGTGTCATCGATTTACATTATTGTTGATTTAAAAACGACTAAGCTGATTTCGCCGTTTGTCACTGTGGCAAACGCCACAGAGGAAGACCGCTCACAAGATGGGCAGATGATGTGGTAAAAACGGCTGGCTCAAGATGGTTACAAACCGAGCGGTTTGTAACCATCTTGAGCCAGCAGAGAACGCTGGAGTTCCTTGGAGGAGGCCTTCACCCGCGGAGGGGTTCTTACTAATAATCAAAACTAGGATTAAATAATATTAGCTCATGTAATCTTTGTAGTAAGAAATAAAAAGGCTTTTAATTTTTTATTTTATTATAAGCTGATTTCGATAAAATTTAAATGGGACCACTTCTAAAGTATGATCTACCAAATAAAATAAAAAACATCAAAGTCGATTTACAACTGGCGGAGTAATCATAATATACGTACAAAAAGCATTGAGTATAATTGAGAACCTCTTTTCTGTTTCAAACTTTTATTTTATTTTCAGACACTTTTGACACAGATGATGATCGCTTTCTGGCTTTGCCAAAAAAATATTCTACAAGAATTTTAAATACAAGAACCATAATAACACTTTGCCATCTGAGAAGCCATTTAACCCATTATCAGGTCCTAGACCTGAAAAAGATCAAGGCTTCTTGGTCCCTAGCTTTGATCCAAGATACCTAGATTTGAACCCAGTTGTGTCAAGAGATTTTACATTTAGGAATTCAAGTTTTAAACCTTTAGTACCCTCGACTGCACCAACATTTCATACCAATGACCCTAGAAAAATTGCATCTAGTTGTCTACTTTTGACTTTTTCATATATTTGTCTAAGATTCGTTTCAACACTAATACCATACAGCAGCCTACAAATACCTAAATACAGTCAAACCTGGCTAACTGAGAACTGGATAAGTGAGAAACCTCTATAAGTGAGAGTAATTGCCAGGTCCCGTTATTTTACCCCTCAAATACCTCTATAAGTGAGAGACAAAAACCTCTATATATCACAAGCTCATTTTTACGTTATTTTTTTCAAATCCTACTCATTTTTTGGTTTTAATTCGGTCGTTATTAGTACTTACAGACTGGCTCGATACTCGGTAAAACCTTTGTAAGGTTTACTCCCCAAGACCCCCACCAAAACAGCCACCACAGGGGCACGTTAGGACTAAGCATTATTTTAAGCGCCAACGGCCGCCAGTTCAAGTCCAACGTCGTTGGGCCATTAAAAAAGTTAGTCTAACGTCCCCTAGTGGTGGCTGTTTTATTGGGGATTGTTGGGAGTTAACCATTTGTAACCAAAATAAAGTCTTTGCAAGGCTGGTTTTACACTTAGAAAGGCCAAATCAAAGGTTTTGGCTTCTACTAACCAGGAACGATTAATGTTATAGCGCAGTTTATCACAGTTTTTTTTTATTTTAAGTTAAATTTAAATTTTATTTCTTTTTATTTATTTATTATTTACTTTTATTTTCAGGCAAAATTATTACAGACGATCGCTTTCTGACAAACTCTCAAGTAAAAGGAAAATTCTACAACAATCTAGAAGAAAACCAAAATCATGACATTAGGCTATCTGAGAATCCACAACATTTACATTTCATTTCTCCTGGCCCTGAAGAAGCCCGAGGCGTTTTGACCTCTGAATTTGATCCCAGACCCCAAGATGTAAACTCAGTTAGTCCAAGAGGCGTCGTGTTCCGAAATACAGTTTTAAAACCTCCGGAACCCACGAACCATATTATCACTCCAGCAACACACACCAATGGCTCAAGTAAAACTGTATCTAATTCTCTACTTTTAGTACTTTCATATATTTGTTTAAAATTAGTTTCACGTTACATTTATGCTGTTTAGGCAAAAAACCATTTAAGCAAGTAATTACTTAAGAAGAAAGAAGACACTAAGAAAATGAGAGAGCATGATAAAAAGAATGATTCCTAATTTAAAATGTTAAAAGAAGAATGTTTACAATGCAAGCATGCACATAGAGCTGGCATTAAACATTTCAAATATAAAAAAAGTTTATTTATACACCTCTTTTAACTTTGGTCAAATAAGACAGAATTAATTCTATTATACAAACATTTATTTCATTTCTTGATTTATAAGTTTTTTGCAATTTAAAGGTATTATTATAAATGTTGTTTATGTTCATTGATTATTTATTTATTTTTATTTTAATCCTATTATACACACATTTATTTCATTTTTTTACAATCTTTTTACAATATAAAGGTATTATTATAAATGTTGTTGTTTATGTTCATTGATTATTTATTTTTATTTCAAATAGGTTTGCGTTTGACTACATACTGTCTGATGCTAAGATGCTGCGGTCTAGAGTGTAGCAAGCTTACTATTTTAAGCTAGATTAACCCTAAGCCTGCATATTCACAAGAGCTGAGATATGTAGTTTATTTTTAGCTTTTTAGTTGGCAGTGTGCAAAAATATCATCTTGCTGACATGATATTTTGTGTTAATAAGGAAAATAATCAGTTTGAAGCTGTTTTCTACTGTTTTCCTCGCACCAAAAATAAAGCTAAAGTATTATTTCTTGTAAATAGTCTCCAAGTAGCCCAACGAGCTATGGAGAGGGCTATGCTCGGAGCCTCTCTGCGAGATCGAATCAGAAATGAGGAGATCCGTAAAAGAAACAAAGTTACCGACATAGGATACCCAACGGATAGAAAAGTTGAAGCGCGGAAGACTGATGACCGATGGGGTCGAAAAGTTATCGAGTGGAGACCACACACCGGCAAGCGCAGCGTAGGACGTCCACCCACAAGGTGGAGGGATGACCTCATTAAGGCCGCAGAATCACGCGGGATGCAAGCAGCTTCCAGCCGGTCTTATTGGATTGGAGATCCATAGGGGAGGCCTATGTCCAGCAGAGGACTTCTTATGGCTGATGGATGGATGATTATTCCTTGGGCCTCTAGAGGATATGACATCTGGTGGGAAAATCTAAAAGCTCGAACACATAATCACGCTACGACGTCGCATCATGCTACGACGCTACGCAACATCGTTTCACGATGCGACGTCATATCGTGGAAATCTACGACGGGCAAGCAACACGACGTCACAACGTGGCACGATGCACGATACGACATTGAAAGTATCTTTTCGCCGGTGCCGCATTCATTTGTTATACTTTTTAATATCAGCATGAAGAGAACACGTCTTAGTACAGGAAAAATAGACGTTTTTTTGGTCAACTTTGCACGAAATTTCCGACCCAAATTATTTTTTTACTAAGGTTTAGGATGACTTACTGAGCATAAAATCACAAAATGCTTTTGCCCTTAAGTGCAGTTTCCGAGATATCGGCCAAAAACGTTTTTTCAAGATGGCACTTGAAGCTCCACCTGGATCTGTCAGTATTTTGTGATTTTATGCTCAGTAAGTGATCCTCACCTTATATAAGAAAAAATTGGATCAAAAATGTACCGTTTACGATTTATGGTTCATTTAAAGAATGAATGAAATTTCATTAAATGGGCCATAAATCGTAAACGGTAAGTTTTACAAAAAAGTTTACAAGAAACAAAAGATGCTAAATTTTATTGTCTACAATAAAAGTCTGCGTAAATTTTGCCCTAAAGTGCATAGTTTCCAAGACATCGGCAA
Organism: Hypomecis atomaria; assembly: GCA_964007245.1. Lineage (NCBI taxonomy): Eukaryota > Metazoa > Arthropoda > Insecta > Lepidoptera > Geometridae > Hypomecis > Hypomecis atomaria. Next base: position 2,559,618 of record OZ023296.1, on the reverse strand, counting down.
AGGACGTTTTTTCAAGATGGCGCTTGAAGCTCCACCTGGATCTGTCAGGATTTTGCGATTTTATGATCAGTAAGTGATCCTAAGCCTTGTGAAAAAAATTGGATCGGAAATTTAGTGAAAAGTAAAATTCTTTTTTTTCCTGTACTAATAGCATCAAGGACGTCGTAACGTGTATGCAGACTTCCACGATACGATGTTGCATCGTGAAACGATGACGCATCGTAGCGTCGTATTGTGTTTATGTGTACGAACCCTTAGTATCACTTAAGTAATCTGGACTTTTTTCTGAAAATTCTGCTGCATTATAGCGATCTGAGCATTGTATGCCACACGTTTTACATTTTACGCTCTACTTGCACTTTTGTATTTATTTTATTCTATTTATCGCGCAAAGTGTATTACAATTTTCATGAAGATTCTAATTAGTTCAATGTAAATGTGTTGTAATCGAATCTCAATGAATTTAAGACATTCTCTTGCAAAACGATACTCACTATGTACTTATTAATTTTATTGCTTAGATATTATTTTAATATATTCAAATGAAAATAGTATACACGCTAATGATATAGATAGCAACATACCAATATATTTGTATCCTTTTATTACAATAATACTGTCACATTGGCAATAATCTGCAATTTTGTCTTTTCACTATTACGAGTAATAATAAAACAGAACTAGAACGTTCTGCCTATCTGCTTTATATTGTGATTTAGTATTAAGCATTTATCACTAAAATTGTATAGTACATATCAAAAACATATTATATTATGCTACATACTCGTATACGTATGTGCCATTATTTAGTTATATTTTTAATTCATGATATTTAGATATAAGACTTAATTATTTAAGTATATCGGGCAGTTTAAAAAAGAAAAAGCTGATTAATTAATTTTAAGTTATTTAGTTTTGTATTGCAATATTATTAGACTATGTTAAAGATTGTATTTAAAATATTTTCCCAACAAACATCAATAAAAAGTAATAAAAAAAATGAAACATATAAATCTGGCCTTTCATTATTTTCCAGAGTAAGGAATACTTTGAACAGTATTGGCTAGATTACTTAATATATTTGATTAGTAAGTCAGTTAGATTATTAAAAAAAAAATTAATTTGTTGATTTCAAGCTCATTCAACAACTTAAACAAGCCGAACGCTTAGGCCGATCATTAAATCATCATACCTATTCTGTGATTCCTCTAAAGTAAACTTATCAAACATTTAGCACTTAAGTACGAGTAATTGCTATATAAGTATTGTGGAAATGAAATAGACGCTTCACTACCCCTATTAGAACACGGTCAATATTCCTGTGATACGAGTGAAGAAGCGATTTGACTCAACGTTTCTGATTCGTACGGCCTGCCAGGCTAAGATACGCACGAAGTAATCTTTCGACGTGTCAGAACGAAATAGCGTTATGGCGAAGTATATATCTGTCACTTTTTCACACGTCGAAAGGAGTTCATTTCGTGGCTTTTCGTGGTCGCATGAATACACACAGGGAATAAAATAGTCTGCTGGCGTTCTTGTTTGCTGAGAAATAGAATTTGAAGCTTTTCAAAGCCGGTGTGAAATTCCGTACCTACATGAATTCCAAAGAACTCATTGGTAAGAGACCAGGATTTAATAACTTTTTTTTTATCGCGAATAAGTCCGCGCTTGACGACCAACTCCCCTGATGGCAAGCGACGATATGGTCGAAGATACCTATTCCCTTGACCTTTAGATTATATCTCTTAGGACACAGGAAAGCAGGAATACTGTTCCATTCCCTGGCGGTACGAATCAGAAATATTGTGTCAAATCGCTTCGTACGTATCGAAGGAAAATCGACAGTGTAGGGGTTGTGGCGTCGTCTTACTTGTCCTGTAGTAAAAATGGGATGGTAGGATAAGGTCGTGCAGCTCAGATGCACACTCTCCGAAATGAATCCTATAGAAAATGGACAGACTCGCAACCCTACGCAACCCTACAACTAAAATATATATTTTTAAATAAATATAGGACTCTGCGGAAAATGAGGTACCTTTCTTGCTGTCTTTAGAGGTGCTGGCGCCCTGGTCTCGGTGGGGTCCGATTTCCTCCATGATGACTTTCATCGCTCCCGCGCGGGGCAAGGAGACGTACTCCAGCTTCGGGAGGTTGTTTTTCTCTGCGAATCTGTAAATATATAATTGTTTTATTTGTAAGATAGCCTGGTCGGTCATCGAGGTTAAGTTTGTTTCAGAAGTTGCCAAAGGCCGAATCAAAGTTTTCGGCGTCTGTGAAATTAGCTAGCAAGCAAGCAAATGACAATGTAGGTGTCCACAAATCCCGAGTAAATAGGTATCTTCTAGGTGAGCGTGTTACACCCTGGACCGCGTTTCTGCTTAACATCAGGCAGTGTGTAGTCAAACGCAAACTTATATGAAATAAAAAAAATCTTATGTGCCCTGATATCAGAGTCCGGGCCAGATGGGATACACTCGTTTTAAGCCGCTTGAAGGCCTCTGACATGGCTAAACGGTTAAAACAACCGGGACTTACAATTTGACGTGACATCCGAGCCAAGGTAGCGCTCAGTTGTAAATGCCACCAGATGTCACCCATCCAAATACTAACCGTGTCGAACGGTGCTTAAATTCGGTGATCGCTGACAAACACCTAGTCTAACTACGCTATGAACGCTACATCTACTGGTGAACTTAGGCCTCTCCTCTAGTATAATTCTAGAACTAAGTCAGGTTGAAAGGGGCTCGATACCGCGGATTATTGCCATCTGTTACTCTGCGTCATTCCAAAGCACGGCAACAAGCAGTACTTAATAAACCGCCACCCATCCAAACTGGATGGATTATATACTCAGTGGAATTATATTGTTTCCAAAAACTATATACTACAAATATAAAGATTGAATCATGTTAAATAATGAATTTATTGTATCACATTTACGTCAAAGTAATTTAAGTATTTTGCGAGAATTCGTGACTGAGTCAGTGCATCTACTCGAAGGTGAACATTTTTAGGGTTCCGTACCCAAAGGGAAAAACGGAACCCTATTACTAAGACTCCGCTGTCCGTCTGTCTGTCTGTCTCCAGGCTGTATCTCATGAACCGCATAGCTAGAAAGCTGAAATTTTCACAGATGATGTACCTATTTTTGTTGCCGCTATAACAACAAATACTAAAAATAGAATAAAAGTAATATTTAAGAGGGGCTCCCATACAAAAAATCTAAATTTTTAGGCGTTTTTCGGTCGATATAAATAATGGTAACAGGTAGATGCTTGAAATTTTCACAAAATATGTAGTTGCATGACTACTTTAATAATAAATAATCAAATAACTACCTAAAATTAAAAATTTGAAAAACCCCCGACACAAAAACCTACCTAAAAAAAGTACGAAATTATCTTATCTTTCATTTGACAAGCATTTTGGGCACATTTGTAGAATTTTGGTTCTTCCATCCCCACTTTAACCCACCATAACTCTTAAACGGCTCAATCGATTTTTATAAAACATAGCTAAGAACACTCTCGATTAAGTCTCCTTTCATCCAAAAAAAACTAAACTGAAATCGGTTCGGTGGTTCGGGCGCTATGATGCCACAGACAGACAGACAGACACACAGACACGTCAAACTTATAACACCCCTCTTTTGCGTCGGGGGTTAATAAAATAAACATTTAAGGGGCCTCCCACACAGCACGGAACCCTTCATGCGCGAGTCCGACTCGTACTTGGCAGATTATTTAGTTGCAACGTGATACACGTGTGTTGTGACTGACATTTTAATGTGAAACTTGGATTCTTGCGTCATTTTTTCTCATGGTTTCTTTTATTCGACAAAAATTAATGACGTTACGACATTACGATTCTGAGAAGACAGCAATACAGTGAGTTATCTGTAAGAAGATTGATTTATAATTTAATAAATGTAAAGTATAGATAAACAGTAGGTAGACACTGTACTGATTCACCTCTGTCATTGTTTCCCGACTACTAGTGCTGCCTGACAGCCTGATGTTAAGCAGATATACGGTCTAGGGTGTAACACGCTTACCTAGAAGATACCTACTCGTATTTACTCGGGATTTGAAGACACCTATGTTGTACTATAGCGGGAAGACAGACCCAGGCAAAACGTTCCACATTCTGGCTGTTCGTATGAGGAATGTGGATTCGAAACGCTTGGTTCTAACGTCCACCATAAAAGGGTGGTGCTTTGGTCGCGTCTGTCTATCCGTACGATAGAAGAAAGGGGCGAGTTATTATTATAATTTTGATGTCTTCAAGAGTGGATAATCAAGCTAGGGTAAACAAGTCTATCCTAGATATACAAACCGCCTCATCGACCACAACGTCGGTATCGGATACTGCGGCGTTATGCCCCGCAAGCGGTCCACACCGTGGGGCGAATGCCATCAGGTGAGTAAGCGAACAACATAGATAGAAATTCTTTTGTGTATCAACAAAAACAATCAGTTAACTGCATGACTTCTGGCTGACTTTGCCTCTTAACTCAGTCGAGTTAGTCAAAAAAGGACCTGAAATTGCAAAAATTCCCGGCAGCATTTTTTTTCTGCAGCCTTTAATGGGGGTCACAGGTAGTCTAAATACAAAATGGCGACCAAATTCCGCCGGTGCGAAAGAAGTAGAGAATTACATGACCTATGGTTGGTTTGCGGGGGGAGCGCCCGCGCGCACTATTTGCTCCTGTGTTTATAATTCTAAAAAATAGTAAAATGGCTCGAACCGACTCTGAGCCTAGTCTACGCGACGTGCTGAAGGCCGTTAACGAGCTAACGGCTAAAGTGACTGTGATTGAAGCTTTAATAATTAATCACAAAGCAATTACAAGTGATCAAGCCAGTGACATCGTAAGGGTGATTAAAAACGCATTCGAGGGTAAATCTCTCAATACTGAACGTAAAAATGAGGGTACCTCAAACATAATATTATCTCCACTACAAGAATCAGCGCAAACACAGCGACCCATACGCCAAGCACGCTTAAAATCTACCACCACAAAAGTAGCCGCCACCATTGTTCAGCCGGCAACTAAAAAAAGTAATCAGACGACACAGAAGCCTGGTGAGAAACCTCAGTCAGTATTACGTGACCAAATTAAAACGCCGGAGGTAACCCGGCCGAATAAGATACCTTGCAACCGCACAGCTGATGCTGTGTCAACACCGTGTGGCGCCATAAAACCCACGGCCAATGTAAAAAATAATGACGACACTGCCGAGTCCACAAGTGACCATTGGACAAAAGTAGTCAAAAAGTCTTCAAAACGACGACAAGTAATAAATGGCACTGCCAAATTAGATGACGACCTACAGACCGTGGAGCGGTTAAAATATTTACAAGCCTGGCAGTTCAAACCAGACACAACTGAGAAAAATGTACTTGGTTATTTAAACAAACTTACACAATGCGACAAATACTACGTAGAAAAGAGACTAACGAAATCCAGTTGGCATGCTTGTTTTATAATAGGCGTGCCTGAAAGTCTATACGAGCGGATAAGCGCGGCGAGTTCGTGGCCCGCGGGCGTTCGTGTGAGCAATTGGGTTTTTCGTGCACGGGCCTCGGCTGCAAGCGGCCAGTCGCAGTAGCATCGCCGCGCGATGCACCTCACTCAACGAACACTCGGAATGTTCCACAGCGCCCTTCACCGTGTGCCAGGACCTCCCTCCAGAACGTATGTGTTCCCGTACGGCTGCATACGAACGAATTATGTACGAACAAACCTATTGTGATATGTCATCAAAACATAAGATCCATAGCTACAGATAACAAAACCAGAAAATTAGAAGTTTTATTGCAGAAAGACATTAAATGTGATGTTTTAGCGCTTTCTGAGCATTGGCTCACTACTGATAGATTGAAATGTGTTCATATTGACGGTTTCTCGTTAGCATCAAGCTACTGTAGAAAACATGTTAAACACGGTGGGTCGTGCATATACATAAACAACAGCACAAACTGTGTGGAAAATCAAATCCTCACTTCACTTTCATGCGAACAATATTGTGAAATATCGGCCATTGACCTAATTGATTATGGTTTGACTGTTGTTTGTGTGTATAGAACGAACTTAATTAGTGCATCAGCATTTCTTGACAACGTAGAACGTCTGTTCGACAAAATTAGTGAGTTGAGTATTGATTGCATAGTTGTAGGCGACACGAATTTGGACACAATCTGCGATTCTAATAGCGGTTTGAAACGGCTCAAAAAACTTTTGAATGATTACAATATGGTAAACGAGGTTGATTTCCCCACACGCACAACTGAAACTACTTCCACCAGCCTGGACCATGTGTATTCCAACCTGCCGGCGGGCGCGGTGAGGACGGCGCCGGTCGTCACCAACCTCAGCGACCACGTCGCTGTCAAGGCCGAGGTTAGCATAGGGCGGGACCAACCGCGGGGCCCTCGCTACGGTAGAAACTATTCGCAGGCTAATCGAGTTAACTTTGCATTAGCAGTAGATAGTGTAGACTGGGCAGAAGTGAATTCACGGAACTCGTCTGCTTCTAGCCTATTGACCTCGACGATTAATATAATTAAAAACAAACATGAAATATGTTTTCCTTTGACAAAATTGTGCAACAATAAAAACTATGACTCATCGTGGGTAACTCCCGATGTTAAGAATTATAAATTATTATTATTTGACATTATTGAAATTGTAAAATTAAGTCCAGATAACAATTCTATGTTGACATTAATATCTGAAATGAAAGATCATTACGACATACTAATCAGAAATAGTAAATCTCTCCACTATAGCCGCACATTACTTAACTGTACAAATACATCAAAAAATATGTGGTCAATCGTTAATAAAGAACGAGGTAAAAATAATAGTCATTTTGTCGATTTTACAGACGTAATAAGAAAACCCGATGGAACTGTTTTTCAGACGAAAAAAGTAGCGTTAAACTCGATGAACGAGCGTTTTCTTAATGCAGCGGCGGCGTCCGGAGCGCCGAGCGCTGCCGTACTTCGCGCCAGCGAGATACTGAGCTCGTGCCGCGCGCCGGCCGACCGATCGCTGCGGTTGTCGCCGTTCACTGCCGACGAAGTTTATCACATTGTGACAGCTCGAATACCAGCAAAATCATCGAGAGACATCTATGGTATCTCCATGAAATTGCTTAGAACAGCAATAGTATCACTAGCCCCCATCCTAGCCGAGTGTTTTAACCGCTGCATCAGAGAGGGATCCTATCCCTCTGCGATGAAAACCAGCAAAATATCACCGCTCTATAAAGGGAAAGGCAAACGGGAAATTATAGACAACTAGCAAACCCGGCGAACTCCGTTTCGCCACCAGATGGCTTCGTTTTATGTAACATTTCGTTTGGTGATTAAAAGATTTTTTTTTTTTTTTTTTAATATTTGAAAAGGAAAAATTTTTTTCATTTCACAACAGTAATGAATTCATTTCGATTACAAAAATGAAGTGTTATTTAGTTGAACTTCTCTAAGTAAATGAAAGTGAATCCAAAGTAAATACTGAATCGAAGCGTTATACGTGTCCGCAAATTATCCGTTTCATTGAAGTGCTCTTTGGTAAACCACATTTTTTGTTTTTTGGTCTGACGTTAACACAAACAAAGCGGATGGTTTCCCAACTCGTGAACACGCAACGTATAACTGCCCATGTGAAAAACAGTGATTTTCTAAATTTATCCCGCGAACACTAAGCCATTGGCCTTGCAACTTATTAATTGTCATTGCGAACGCAAGGCGAACTGGAAATTGCAATCGTTTGAAGTCAAACGGAAGATCAGTCGGAATCATTGGTATTCGAGGAATACGTACATTTTCACCTGCGTACTTTCCGTTAATAATGGTTGCCTCAATCAAATTCGGCATAAGTCTTTTTACCGAAAGTCGAGTACCGTTGCAAAGTCGCGGTGGATTCAAATTACGCAATATCATAATAACTGTACCAACTTTGAGTTGCAAGTTATGTGGTGGAAATCCTGGTAACTCCGGAGTTCAAAAACTCCGTTAAATAATTTACTACATCATCGGGATTTGTTATGGAGTCAACGGATTTGTATGTCACCAAACCGCCAGCAATTTTTGATTGAATGGTGAAATTCAGTGCGTGTACATCATTATTCTTTGCGGCAAGAATTGCTCGTTGACTTAACCAAGCATAATTCTGGTAATTCTCACTAATGTTTGGGAAAACATTTTCAATAAGAGCTTTGAAGTTGAACTCTCATATTAGTGGTTAGCGATAATGTTTTTACGTTATTCCATTAAGGAATATGATTAATTGAATGATGCGTTCCACGGGAAATTACTGGCAACGTCTGCCTGAAATCGCCTGCCATCAATATCATCAAGCCGCCAAAGATGTTGTTATTTCGCCGAAGATCCTTCAGTGTGAAGTTAAGTGCTTCAAGTGATTTCTTATGTGCCATTGTGCACTCATCCCAAGCAATGAGCTTGCATTGCATCAACAATTTTCCCATTGCACTGGATCGGGAAATATTGCATGTTGGAGTATCAATTGTGTTTAAATTGAGTGGCAACTTAAGCGCAGAATGTGCAGTACGACCGCCATCTAGAAGAGTCGCCGCAATTCCAGATGACGCTAACGCCAAAGCTATGTCACATCTTGATCAAATAGTGGCCAAAATCAATGAAATGACAAATGTTTTCCCTGTTCCTCCAGGTGCGTCCAGGAAGAATAGACCACCAGTATTATTGTCCACCGCTGGAATTAATGTTTCGTATACTTGTTTTTGCTGTTCATTCAGGAACGGCACATTATTTCGATCGAATTCCTGCAATGTATCAACATTGTATTGCAACTCTCGATTTAATTCTTGGTTGAATGCATCTCATTCTATCATCATATAATCTCTCATTCCTACTTCAATCAGTAGCTTGATTGCAATAGTCAAGCATTGATCCTCAATCAGAATCAATCCTTCATTGTAGATTTCATCGGTTATTTGGATGTCAGGATAAAAAAAGTAAGTTCGTATAGGCCGGGTGGCTAGCCCTGGTGTCAGAGTTTTTAGGCCGCCTGAAGGCCTCTGACATGGCTAAACGGTTAAAACAACCGGGGCCTACAATTTAACGTGTCATCCGAGTCACGGTAGCGCTCATTTGGAAAATGCCACCCGCGGTCACCCATCCAAGTACTGACCGTGCGGAACGTTGTCAGGATTATTCGTTTGAAAGCGCAAGCGATGCAAGATATCTTCACATATGTCGTCTTTGTATTTGTTCCATAACTGAATTGGTTATAAAGGAAAACATGTGGTGATGATAATTGCGAACAGCGTTCGTATTTGGTACGCATTTGATGAAACAACTGAATCCGCAAGTGTTAAATCCCAATGAGAATCGTTCTCCAGCAAACCCAAAAGTTGACATGCTTCTCGATATGTTTGGCATTGGTGGCCATTCACAGTTTTCAAATCCGCAAATGATTTTGGTCCACGTACATTTACCAACAGCAGTCGCAAATAAAAACATTCATCATTTCTAGGATGAACAGTATACATGCGACCTAGTGCATCAGTGGAAAACACCTGTGGCCAAGCTGGAACTGGGGTTCCTTGTTGGCGACGTTGGAATTTCTTTGTTGATTGATTCCAAGTGTAATACTTGGGCATTTCAAAGTACATCAGCGTCGCTGCGAATGGATCTGCTTCACACATTGCAAAGAAGCTAGTCAATGTTGTCGATGGTGGTCTCTCAGCTCGTTGTGCCGCATTAGCCTCAGTGAAGTAAACTCTTTGGCCATTTTCCAAATGCACTGCTAAATATACAACTGTGGGATATCTTTCATGAATTTGAAATGACAATATTTTGATTTGAAGCGCCACAGTGCTTCATTAGTACTGACGTATCCCATTTGGAAGTTGCTGATTTCGTCATTCGCATTTTCCGACGCAATACCAAACACAGCCATGTCGCTGCCTTTTGTGACGTACTTGCACAAATATTTGATTGATTTGGCCGAATGACAACCTCAACTCAAATTCGTGATAGCAGCGGGCAATATGGTACAATGAATTCATTTCCGATCTCAATCTCTTGATTTTGAACTTTAACTTTGATAGTTCGACCTTTATCTTCCATTATGCAGCGGGCAATATTGGTTTGTAGTACATGCTATGTATCAGAGATGGCGCTGTATGTGAAAAAAGATTTTCCCGCTTTTCTGTTGAAATTATCCCTGTTTTTTTTTGTTATAAACCTCAAGGAGCCCGAGACCTTTCCAACGAATGCAAAACCGTGGAAATCGGTTCGTGCGTTCTGGAGTTATAGCGTCAGGAAGGAAAACCCGACTTATTTTTATATAGTAGATTACCGGCCAGTATCTATCATACCAGCTGTGGCGAAGGTGTTTGAAAACGGGCTGTGTACTCGCCTGGTGGAATTCCTGGCGGCGACTGACGCATTCACCGACCGACAATACGCCTACCGTGTGGGGCGGTCTACGACGTCGTTGACCCGCGAGGTGGTGAGCAGGATCCTGCAGGCTCGGGAGAAGAAACAGCATGTCGCATTGCTATGCTGCGATTTGTCGAAGGCGTTCGACGTCGCCGACCATGCCGTACTTGAGGTTAAAATCCAGCACTACGGGCTGAGAGGTACGACGCACAGCTTGCTGGCGGATCTCACGCGGAACAGGTCACAGACTGTGGTCGCGTGCGGTGGCCTCGAGAGGTCCGAGCCGCTGACCTCGACCATGGGCGTGGCACAGGGATCTTCTGTCTCCAAAATAAGCTTCTCTCTGCTCTTGAACGATCTTCCGGATGCTGTGACTGCAGCTGAAATATTTATGTACGCGGACGATGTCGCTGCGGTCGTCACGGCATCCAACGTGGATCTGCTGGAGCAGAGTTTGAACGACACGACATCCCAATTGGCGCAGTGGTTCGGGGTGAACGGGTTGGCCCTTAACCTATCCAAAACCCACTTTGTTCACTTCTGCTTGTCTGGCCACCAGACACGGTCGCTAAAAGTAGAAGTGGAAGGAAAACGGATAGAACAGTTGAGGACCACGACCTTCCTCGGTTTCGAGATCGACCGGAGTCTGACGTGGGAAGCCCATATTGACAAGTTGTGCGGCAGGCTGGGGAGCGCATGCTTTGCTCTGAGTCGAGTCGCCAGACTGGTGCCTGCTGAGGCGGTGAGAAGTTGCTACTTCGCCACGGTGCATTCTTTGCTGCAATACGGTACGGAATTGTTCGGCAGGGCCGCGGACTGGGAACGTATTTTCATTTTGCAAAAACGCGCCGTCCGCGCCATTGCCAGAATCCCACAGGACGTTTCTGCACGCCCATATTTTAAGAGGTTTGGTATATTGACATTGCCGGCACTCGTCATTTTTCAAGTCGCGGTATATGTGAGATTGAACCAGGCCTCTTATAAATTGCGCAATAATGCTCGTTTCAAAGGCAAGTTAGCAGAGCTTCCACGCACGCTGGAAAGGTCGGCTAAGTCAACCCACATAATGGGACCGACTGTCTTCAATAAGTTACCAGAGCATATTACCACCGCGCCCTCTATGGGCAGTTTCAAATCGCGGCTCAAACGCTGGCTTGTCGAACACACGTTCTACAGCTACGACGAATTTATAGCATTAAAATTATGACATTGAATTGAATTTTTGACATTATTTTGTTTTATTATTATTTCTTTTTGAATTTGTGAATGATACAAAAAATTTATTGTGTGATTTAGTACTTAAGTACAATGTATATTTATGTAGATTTACATTGTTAATATTACCTATATGTACCTACGATATGAACCGACTTGTAACTTTTGTTATCAATAAATTGATTATGATTATGATTATGGTTCTTTTCTCCTGTTGTGTAAGAAATAAGCAGTACTACTGACCTTTAATTGATTTCTTTTATTATAGTAAATTAGATAACCATCTAATTTACTCACCTACCTAATTGAAATCTAGCTGACTTTCCTCCTTTAAAATGGGAAGTGGTAAATTAATTGGCAAATGAACTGACCTCTGGCTGACTTCCCTCCTCTTATGCAGGAAGCCTCTTTCAGAGAATAACACCATAAACTGTCGACACAGGAGCTTGTAGAAGTAATGAATGGGTAACCGGAGCTTTGTCAGAGGCTAGTCAATAAGACAGTACAGAGTTATTAGTAAAACTGAACTCTAGTAGACTTCTCCATTCTTGCGAAAGAAGTAGAAAATTTGACGGTTAAGTAACCTCAGGCTATGTTTCCTCTTCTTGTGCATGTAACAAGCAGTAACTGCCTTCTGACTGAATTTCCTCTTCTTGGCTCCCATCAGCAAATAAGCGTTCTATAGACAGACTACCAGCCCGATGGGTCGACGACATCAGACCCATCGCAGGCCATGCGTAGATGAGATAAGCCCATGATAGGGAACAATGGCACATGAGAGAAGAGGCCTGTACCCAGCAGTGGGTTGACAAAGTCTGATGATGATGATCAAGTGGTAAATTAGAAGGCAAATTAACTGACCTCTGGCTGACTTCCCTCCTCTTATGCAGGAAGCCTCCTTCAGGGAACAGCACCATAAACTGCCGGCTCAGGGGCATGTAGTAGCGGTGAATGTGCTGTCGGAGCTCTTCCAGAGACTGGTCTCGCTTCGTCTTGCCCTGAAAAAATCATACACACAAATTAACTATTGACTACTTCGAGTTTTCGGACCAACGTATCAATTCTTAAACAGCTCAGAATCACGGATAGACTCTCGACGATCTGCCTTAGACGTGTCCTTGAGTATTTTGCCCACATAGCTAGAAAGGAAGGAGAAAACTTGGAAAAGCTTGTGGTTACGGGGAAAGTCAACGGCAGGGGGTCACGACGTCAGAGCCCGCTGCGTTGGTCCGATCAGATCCGCACCACGCTGGACACGTCAGTTTACGAGGCGCTCTGCGCGGCCGAGGATAGAGGACGATGGCGCAAGATCATTAAAGAGAAGCTTTTAGGAGGTGGTGGTCACGACCTTCAGACGTGAGAAATTCGACCCAAGGAGGACTTCGATTTTAATCAGTTACGGGAATCACCAGTAAAATGCGGGGGCTTGGACGACAAATTATGGACGAGGCAGTTCTCATAAAATTAGTACAATGATGATGAAACATACCTACCTATTATTTAGCTAGTATTTTATTTAGGTAGGATTCAACTGGACACGAGAGGTACTGGAGACGTGTGTCCAAACTATAATTATTTTTTGCGAAAAATAGCATGACCGACTTCAACCGTGTACATAATTCACAAATGTTTCGGATCGATGTAGCATTCTTCACATTTTGTTGATTTATCAAAAATGGCTCAGCCTATTTCGATGAAATTTAAATGGGATCAATTTCGAAGTATACTCTTTCCAGTAAAAAAAGAATTATCGAAATTGGACCACTACGTAAAAAACAAAGCGTGGTTATACGAGTACATAAAAAATATATACCTACATACGAGTACGCGTCGAATAGAGTACTTCCTCCGTTCCGTCGGTCAAAAAATTGAGGAAACTCAAAAATATGATCACTATTTATTATTCTAGGATTCATTTGGGCATTAACATTAAGCTACATATAATAAATTAATGTTGCGGACCAAAACATTTGTTTATTTTTTAAGTGATACAAAGCGTTTTTCTCTCCTAAAAATTCGTTTACAACAACTGATCAAATATTTGGTCACGAATCGTATCAACGTAGCTAACCTATTTATTGTAGCGTTCACAGCGTAGTTTGACTAGGTTTTCGTTAACGATCATCGAAGTTAAGCAACGTTCAGCACGGTCAGTCTTCGGATGGGTGACCGCGGCTGGCCTTTTTTAACTGAGCACTACCGTGGCTCGGATGACACGTTAAATTGTAGGTCCCGGTTGTTTTAACCCTTCAGGCTGCCTAAAAACTGACGTCAGGGCTAGCCACCCGGTCTTTACGAACTTACTTATACACTTTTAATGTTTTATTATTAGCTGAGGATGAGTGGCCAACCTAAGACCCGCGAACTTCCACGGCTTCATCACGAGTTGTAATCCTCGAAGTTTTATTACCAAACTTTGATTAGACGGTTGATGAGCGCAAACACTGACCCCTTCTTGTTGGGGTTATTTTATATCTTAGCTGTTAAAGGCTCTTCTTGCACTAGCGTAGATTTAAACTTCAATGTTAACATAAACCTAACTAGTTCATTATTGAAATGAAACTTCTAATGCGACTTCCAACAAGGTTACGTTAAACGTTTAACGCTACCATGGAGGGGGTATGAAAGCACTGTTGTGTCGAAGTTTCACCTCTTCCGCGCGGAGGTACTCCACTTGCACTTTTTTTAATTTTCGGCAAAAATGGCGCAATCGACTTCAATCGTACAAAATTAGAATAATTCGCTCGAATCGATGTACACAATTTTTGACTATTGTTGATTTATTAAGAACGTCTCAGCCGATTTCCATAACATTTAAATGGGACTACTTCGGGAGTATATCCTTTCGAACTAAAAAAATTGTTTATTGGCGAAAATGTACAAAAAAATACACACAGACGAACATAGAACCTCCTCCTAGTTGGATGTCGGTTAAAAATCTTTTTACAACGAAATAATTGCGGGACGTGACGGCTTAGTAAGTAAGTTCGTATAGACCGGGTGGCTAGCCTTGGTGTCAGAAATTTTAAGCCTTACAACTTACAACTTAAGGTGTCATCCAATTCACGGTAGCACTCAATTATAAATGCCACGTGACGGCTGATATGATAATAATGATGAAGTAGTTCACTGGAAACATTTTACAGGCTGGCATGGATGCCGGTATTTTTGTCCAACCTTATATGGACAAGTCTGCAATTTTTTTACTATCTAGGATGGCCAATCTGTACGTGACTTGATGTACCAAAAAAGCAATAGAAATCCTAGTCATTTTAAGCCAGACATTAAAGACAAAAACAGCTACATTAATAGATCTCTAATTAGCAAAAACATAAAAGTACGTAAGTCTAGAGAAACTAACTAAAAAAATGTGTGTTAAATAAGACGTTAAGATATAATCGGCCAAGTGCGAGTCGGACTCACGCACGAAGGGTTCCATACCGTATGGGAGCCCCCCTTAACATATATTATTTTAATTTAACTATTTAGTTTAGAAGGAAATATACAAATTAGTATTTTGTGAATATTTGAAGCATCTTCCTGTTGCCATTGTTAATATCGAGCAAAAAATCACGTTTCCTGTATGGGAGCCCCTCTTAAATGTTTATTTTATTAAAATTATTTCTTTTTGAAGTGACTATTTAACTAACTATTATGTGAACATTTCAAGCATCCACCTGTCACCGTTATTAATTTCGAGCGAAAAACGGCTAAATATTCTGGTTTATTGTATAAATTAATGTTTTATTTTTTTATTTTAGTATTTGTTGTAACAGCGCCAACAGAAATACATCATCTGTGGAAATTTCAACGTTATAGCTATCACGGTTTCTGAGAAACAGCCTGGTGACAGACAGACAGGCAGACGGACAAACGGACAGCGATGTCTTAGTAATAGGGTCCCGTTTTTACCCTTTGGGTACGGAACCCTAATAAGACACGATAACAGACCGTCTCTACGTAAAACATGACTATAAGTCATGTTTAACATAATAAAAGGTTAATCAAGGCAATCAGCATCAATATATTTTACACAAAAAACACAAATAAAAACAAAAATCGGCCAAGCGTGAGTCGGACTCGAGCACGAAGTGTTCCGTACTGTGTTAGAGCCCCCTTAGCCCCATTATTCTTGCCGTTATTAATAGCGAGGAAAAAACTAATAAACACCATGTTTGTTGTATCGAAGCCTCCTTAAATATTTATTTTATTGTGTTTTTAGTGTTTGTTGTTATAGCGGCAAAAGAAATGTATCATCTGTGTAAATTTCAGCTGTCTAGCTATCACGGTTAATAAGACACAGCCTGGTGACAGATAGACTGACAGACGGACATCAGAGTCTTAGTAATAGGGTCCCGTTTTTACCCTTTGGGTACGGAACCCTAAAAATCACAAATGCACGAGTATGACACTCGACTCAGGGCCCATTTTCAGGCAATTACTCACAGATGAAATCCTAAACAATTGTTTGTACCTCATCTCAACCCATCCAACCCTACCCAGTGGTCCAGATGTCTCCCGGATCCCATTAGCCGTCTGTCCGTCCCAGAGAGTACTTGGAAGATGGCCGATTAGCAATTATAGTAAAACTTTCAGAAGTATGCCCTTTTGAAATAAAAGATTAAAACGGTTCTTAATTTGAATGAACATAGACAAACATAGTACCTCCTATTTTTTGGAAGTCGGCAATGAACCATAGAAAAAGCCCAGAAAGCAACTTTCAGTCAATGAAATGATTTTAATTTTTATAGTGCATCCCACACTAGGTTTATCTCAAAGAGTTATTTTTGTGATAAACATTTCAAAAATTCGTCGCGAATGCAGGACTCGAAACTTGAGTCTTCGGATCACTAGCCCGACGCTCTCCCAACTGAGCTAATTCGCAGTCCTGACTTTGTGAAGTGTTTATCATTTTAACCAACTTATAGCGTTGAAGGCGCCACCACTTTCAGTCAGTGATTCAAAGATAAAGTTATATACAGGACAATTGTTTTGTACCTAATTTTAACCCATCCGTACTGAACCCTTCCTGGCTCACTCCCGGATCCCATTAGCCGTCTGTCCGTCCCAGAGAGTCCTTGGAAGACCGGCGATTAGCAATTATAGTAAAACTTTAACTCTTGGATAGCGTTCGGCGGGTTCGACGCACGGCTCGCTCCGTGAGTGGCCTCACGATCCGACTGGTTTCCACTGCACTCGTGACATAGAAAACTCTTCATAAATGTTTTTTAATTGATTTAAAAAAATCATAACATTATCATCATATTTTTTTTGTACATAATAAAGCCTATAGAGGTACAACTCTCCTGATGGAAAACGATGTTGTAGCCGAGAATCTTGTATGTAGGTCTAAAAAATGTTATATGTACCTTTCGTAGCCGTAATTTGTATTTTTGGTGTACGATATGTACATCGTTCACACTACCAGGACCATAAATACATGGTTTCTAAATGAGTTTTGTAAACTTACGAGTAGTTTTGTCAATGAAAAAAAAACCTTAAAAATGTTTTTGCGTGCTGACCTAAACGCTGACCTTAAGGAGTTAAGAGGGAGGAAAAGGACAAAACTCTCCATGCGTGATATATCGCCCTCCCACCTTCGAGCAAATATCTACAGAGCCACAGTCCCTAAGTGGAAGTAGTAAAAAAATGTACGAGCGCCGACATACATACTAACTCATTTATTTACATTAAATAATTTAAAATGACTAGTTTTCTCGAATCTCGACGTTATGTCACCTAGTTAGTGCTTGTAACCGAGCACTTTGGCATCGCGCGGCGTTGTAGTCGGCTTGCAATCGCCTTACGACTAACTAAAAAGCCTGCTCACTATGTAGCTTGGGCAGGATTTTGGCTCGGACACTTTTTTGCACGATTGTGACTCTATAGATATTTGCTCGAAGCCTCACTGTACTGTACTGTAGCAGCCTTTTTAATAGTCCACTGTAGGACGTAAGCCTACTCACGAAGGGTGATTTGGCCATATCCACCACGCTGGCCCAGTGCGGGTTGGTAGATTCACATTCGCCATCAAATTTCTTCTACGGACGTATGCAGTTTGCCTCACGATGTTTGATGTTTTCCTTCACCGAAAAGCCAGTGGTGTGAAATTCCGTACATAAATTCCAAAGAACTCATTGGTACAGGATTAGCATTTGAACCCACGACCTCACGATTGTAAGGCGGATGTTACTACCTCTAGGCCACCACGGCTTCGAAGCCTACAATAAGACAGCGAATAGAATACAATTTACTGTCACCAACATTTTTCATTACTAGGGCATTTTTTCGTCACACGAAGTGCAATGGAAAAGCGCACCGCGTCCGCTCGGTCGTTAGTGTTTTCAAAAGTCCTAGCGATTCTCGTCGGGGCCGAGTGTGCAGTTCGGTCCGTCGAACCCGTGGGAAGGTTGAAAGGAGCTTTGATGCTTCCACTAGCCCGCTTATATTAGCTCTACCAAAACGGAGAGCAGCGGAGTAACCGACCATATAGACCGCGAGTAGCCAAGATACCAGAGAATAGAAGAGAACCACATTAGACGAACAAAGGATGCAGTCTGCGCAACCATAGTATAGGTGCAACCCTCAGAAGAATTACAAGTAATAAAAGTATTGCTAAATTTTACTCAAATAAAAACCACGTTACAGCTGTCTTATTCATATCTGGTTATACAGCATACGCGAGAGCGAGTGGAACAAAAATAAACGCAATGTCTGTCGCATACGTCAAAATCACCAGTTGGAATGTCAAAATGGTTAAAATTTGGTTACACTTGGTCATTTGTTAGGAAATTTGAACTCTCTAGTTCCAGTAAGAAGGTTCAAATCTCTCTGATAATTTTACCTTCCCACTTTTTACCTTTTTGAATTTAAACAAAACTGGAGAGGAGTGTAAATGTCCAGAGATGGGAAAAGTATTGTAGCCTGTGAGCCCACTGCGTAAGTGCCATATTGGCTTGGTGATAGACAAAACATAATCGTAACCCAGTGGAAGTTTTATTTTGTTATCCTCTAAGGAAAAATATAGCATTTTTGTAATAGTCTATATCTCTCTGCTAAATTTTAAACACCTCCACTCCTATCCATTTTGTTGGAGTCTAGGCCAAAGTCGGTTCCGTATGGTTTCTTAGTTTAGAAGTATGCGAGGTAGCGAGATCAAAGTGAAATGTCTAATACTTAACACAGACAATAAATAGTCGATATACATTTATTTTTTATAGTTTATCTGAGGAAGTTCCAAGACCTTCCCTTTGAACTAATCCTTTTCCTGTCGTTTCCGTTTGTTGTCTGGCGGTTTTTCTGCCAGAAAGATCCTTTTTAGGATTCCGTATCCAAAGGGTAAAAACGCGATTGCTAAGACTCCGCTGTCGATCCGTCTATCTTTCTGTCACTAGGCTGTATCTGATGAACCGTCATAGCTAGATTTTCACAGATGACGTATTTCTGTTCCCGCTATAACAATAAATACGAAATATAGAATAAAATAAAAATAAATATTTTAAGGGACCCCCAGCACCGTTCCGTACCGTAGGGGAATACGGTACGGAAACCTTCGTGCGCGAGTCTAACTCGCACTTGGCCAATTTTCTTTGTTTGTTTAGAAGCTATGAAAATGTGGAGTGATTAAAATTTTATAGTATTAATATTTACACGTCTCAGCTCTGTTAGTCTAAGAACGTTTAAACGAAAATATTTATGCAGTACTTAACCCTTTATCCGCGACTTTTACTTTACCTATATTTCTAACAATTTTTAGGATTTTTTTTCAAAATAAATGGGGTCTGACTGTCTGTCCATTATAAACATGAGCGTATTAGGTCGTTAAAAGTTGTGTTTAACATAAAAACGAAGAATTCAATTTGTAATCCTCACAGATTAGAAAACAGCATCACGTGTTCATTCCCAATAGTCCCCTCACCCCCATATGGACGACACGGATATTTTATTCCATACGGGTGAAGCGACGGCGCCGTATTACCATACCGTTTTGTTTTGCGATACGTGGCCGATCTCATTCACAAGCGACGACATCGACAGAAATGATGACCCATTTTTTTATCACGAATAAGTACGCACTTGACCTCCAAGCCACTTCCAAATCCCTTTACAACATATCAACATTACATGTGCTTTTTTTTGATCTTACTCGTATCTAAAGACATTCTTTTTAGTCTTTCTTTTACTTTCCTCCCTTTAGAATACTAAACCAAACATATAAAATACTATATTAAACAAAATGTGTAATTGCACTTTGAAATGAATTTTTAAAACTGATGTTATCAATAAATGTATATGACTATGACAAAGAGCGAAAGTTGCATTTAAACGTAAAACAGAGTAAGGGTGTAACTGTGTAAATGTAATCCTTCACTTACATTTCCGTACAAGCTTCGGTCGGGAAACTTTTATATGAAAATATTACACAATTCGTGCAAATGACGAAATCACGAGATTTTTTAAAGTAAATTGTCGTGTCGTAACTCTGAACCATGACGCCTGTTATGTCGTATATTATAAATTAGACAGAACGTATCTGCTCAACCGGAAATATAAGTATCAATAAGTTTGTCGGCCGCCTGAGCGACGCATAATGTGATGGTACTCGGGAGATCGTATATAATGGCTCTATTGTAGTGTATCCTTACTTCTTTACTTAATATTACTAGTAGTTCTTCGAAAAGTAGACCTCGCGACACATTTCTTTAATCTTCATTAGCCTATATCTCAACTCGCTCTTGACAGATTTTGTTTATACTCGCAAATCTTCTTAGGATTTAGTTACTAAACTATCTTGCCAAATATTATGAAAATTGGCTGATAAATAACGCGACAGAATTTTAACCCCTCTTTTTTTTAGAGAAATACCCCCGTCAAAACATATATCACCGTCAGCAAAAAAAAAACATTAAGTAATATATAAAAGTCGAGATTAGTTGAAAAATGTGACCTGTAGACGAAAACCAACATCCGGACACACAAAAGCAAAATCGCCGTGTTAAACCTTCGACCTTAACGAACTTCGCTTCGCTTCGGTCAATAAATCCAAAAGTGTATTTGTTGGGTTGTTACTCTTTCCACCCGAACCCACCACTATCCATTATTTGATGTATATGAAAATGAAAATATTTTTATTTAACAACTTAGATCACTTATCATAACAAATTAATGTCGATTGCCCTATTAGGTTGAGCATGTATCAGGGCAACCTGTGAACCTGATTACAAATGTTTTATTATTAGACCCCATTCACAAGACAGTATTTTATGAATTATTTACACAGCTTACAAACTAAAACGGTTTTATGTTAGGTATATATGTTCTGTATCTTGAAATTAAAAATTCTAATATAATTTCTTTAGAATGTTTTCTGTGTTATCATATGGAGACTTTGTTTTATTTTATACTAGCAGCGCCCCGCGGTTTTACCCGCGTTGTGCCCGTTCCCGTGGGAATTTTTATACATTTAAACCTTCCTCTTGAATCACTCTATCCATTAAAAAAACCGCATCAAAATCCGTTGCGTAGTTTTAAAGATTTAAACATACAGACAAACAAACAAACGAAAATAGCGACTTTATTTTATACTATGTAAGGATGTATGGGCATATACATGTGTAATAAATTGTGCACGATGACATCATATAACAAACCATGCACAGTTTTTACATGCCGTATCACGTCACAGAAAATCCGTTAAAAGAAAAAGTAACGAACGTCCAAGGAGCTCTAACGAGGGGCGAGTCGGGAAACTTTGGCTCGTTACGGTCGCTCGGAGATAAGAGAGAAATCTTACCAACTGTTACACTTACAGGTGAAACATGGACGTCATCAGCATCAGTTGAACGTTTTAGTAAGGTGATCACATTTTTGGGTACGAATTTAGAAGTGTCTACAATTCTACACGGTGTAGTACAGTGACGGTGCATGAGAGGTGCCGCTCTGTTGTCCTACATACATATGTCATACGTAATATATCGACGCTAAGCTATACGATGCTTTGCGACAATGCGACGCAAACTTGACTTGCAGAGCGACACGATCTTACTAACTGTTACACTATGTTAACATGGACGTCATCAGCATCAGTTGAACGTTTTAGTAAGGTGATTTCATTTTTGGGTTCGAATTTAAAAGTGTCTACAACTCTACGCGGTTTGGAACAGCGACGGTGCATGAACGGTGCCGCTCCGCTGTCCTACAGAGGGATATCAATGCTAAGCTACACGATGTTTAGCGGCATACCAGACTGGGACCTAGAGCGAGACTATCTTACTAACTGTTGTTATACTTACAGGTGAAACATGGCAGTCATCAGCATCAGTTGAACGTTTTAGTCCGACTAATTACATAACATTTTTGGTTTCGAATTTGGAAGTGTCTACAACTCTACACGGTGTGATACAATGATGCATAAGTGCATAAGTGGTGCCGCTCCGCTGTCGGATGCTAAGCGTCGTCAACACGACCCAGAGCGAGACGATCTTACTGTTGTGCCTGCAGGTGAAACATGAATGTCATCAGGATCAGTTGAACGTTTTAGTAAGTAGATTATATTTTAGGTTAGAAATGTAGGATACTTAGACTAAAGTAAGTGAGTAAGTTTGTATAGGCCGGGTGGCTAGCCCTGGTGTCAGAGTTTTTAGGCCGCCGTTTTTTTTAATAAGACTAGGTCTACATCAACAACGATGCCTGAGTGGCGCCGCTCCGTTGTCCTACAAAGAAATATCGAAGCTATGCCACACGATGCGTTGCATCACCGCGTCGCACGCATAACGGACTTGGACTTAGAGAGACAAAACGACGCAGGGTGCATTTTTCGTACCATTTCAAGGAAGGCACAAAACATGTAATACTGGACAGCATCGGGCAAAAGACATATCGCTCCCACACTGAATACGAATAAAAAATCCTACATTTTGGTAGGAATTTCGCACACTAGCAGTGAAATTGTTTTTGACCCTATTGACTTTTAGTTAGTATCTACTTTTGAAGCTGGAGAAAACGGTTTAATTTCCGGTTTGGCAAGATGTTTGATGGAGTAAATAAATCTATTCTGAGTCCAAGTGCAAGCTGTTTTTGTAGTATGTAAAGTTCATTAAAAACATTATTGACATGTCAACTATTAAAATTTATAAAATAAATGAAGCAAGTAAGATTGAGCGCAAGTGTACGGCTAAGCTTGCTGGCTATGCGTGCTGTTCTCGCAAAACGCGGTCCTAATTACCTACCTGTGTACCACAGAAAATGTAATAGCAGCTGACCAACTATGCAAGATAAAATCATTAAAATTAACCTATTTAAAGTTAAAAAACTCCGAAACTTAAGCCAATATATAAAAAAAACACAAATAAATAACAGGCCAAGTGCGAGTCGCACTTGTGCACAAAGGGTTCCGCACCGTATGAAAGCCCCCCTTAATATATTTTATTTTAATAAATTTTGAAAAGAATATATACCACTAAATATTCTTCCTGTTGCCGTTTGTTATATCGAGGAAAAAAATCACGTTACTTGTATGGGAGCCCCGCTTGAATATATATTTTAATTCAATTAATTAATTTATTTTTAAAGTGAATATTTTACTAAATATTCTGTGAATATTTAAAGCATCTACCTGTCACTGTTATTAATATCGAGATAAAAACGTCTAAAAATTCAGGTTTGTTTAATGGGAGCCCCCTTTAAACATTTGTTTTTCTATTTTTAGTATTTGTAGTAGTAGCGGCAACAGAAATACGTCATCAGTGAAAACTTCAACGTTCTAGATATCACGGTTCTAGAGATACAGCCTGGTGACAGACAGACGGACCGACGGACAGCCGAGTCTTAGTACTAGGGTCCCGTTTTTTTAAAACTAGCCTAAAAAATGATAGATTGTTTTTTAATTTAATTATTACACTCCACGGACATTTGGGTACATGCATGCTCTTTATTACCTACATGTATTGTTCGTACATTTAGATCAAGACCAGGACAACTCCATAGACAGTCCAGTAGAACTGCAATCTCGGACGCTCTGGACCTGATTACTTTTTTTTTTCAGATTTTGTTTGAAGACTACCTATTCTATCATTGAAATAAAAAATAAATGTATTTCACATAATAATTATCCTCAATGTAAAGTTATTGACTTGGTTTGCGTTGATTAGTCAAAAATTAAATTTATAAAATTTCCTTACCAAATACGGGCGTGGAATATTATGATAACATATAAAAGTATAATTTTACCTACTGCTCTACTACACTGTGGCTCCCTCCTGCGATTAGCACAGATATGCTGTCCGCTAATTGCAGATCGTGGTTGCTTTGTAGGCATGTTATAATGTGTCCGCTTTTATATGCTGTGATTTAATAACTTTCATGGTGAAATTATAGTTTTTGGAGGTGTTTATCAAGATCGAGTACTAGCTTGCGGACTCGCTAAGGCCAAATGCGATCGAAACTATGTTACACGTGTATAGGTAAATATCGTGCAAGTAATACATTAATACTTTATATTTTAATATAATCACGTCCATACTTATAAAATTTGCGTAAACCATGCTGGTCAAACAATCAAAATAGTTATAATTATAATAAGTAATAACAATGAAACATTTTTTTTTCCAAAAAACTTGTACAAAACTTTTACATTTATAGAGATCCCTGAACTAGGCAATCAGGCCTACTTAATTGTACCTACTTATTTGTTATTATAGAAAGTTTTATTTTTTAAATCTTTTTATGCATTGTGTCGGAATTTTAAATTCGACGTGCTACGTATAAACATTGGTATTGAAATTGAACTGCGAATGCAAAGTTGTTTGTTTTGTTGATTGTATTGTGTATAAAAATATACACAATACAATCAACAAAATCCAAAACCATTTAACGAAGACTTTTCAGTACTTATTAAAAACAAATATAGATTAGTTATTCACATTCTTTAAACCCTCCAACAAATCGGTATAAAATTCAGGCCAAACCAAAATCATCGATCAAAGTCGCGCCGTGCCCGAAATTTTGCGAAACCACGCGTCTCCTTCCAAATACAATTATAAAATTTACGGCGGTTGATAATCCGACCGCAAAAAGCACCGTGGGCTTATACAGATACGACCCAGTAGATCAATTTCGTATCCAGAACAAATGTTTTATTTTTGCATAAAATGGCAGAAGTAATCGACTTGAACGATTGAAGTACGCAAAAAAATCGATAAATTTGCTCGAATATCAATGTATACCATATTTATTTTATATGTATTAAAGGGGTTGCCTCCGCCACTTCGGCGACCGCCGCGTAGGCAAACACGGTTGTTCCTGTCACCTGAATGGCTAGATTATCAGATTCATAGAATTTGAACTAAAGTTATAGAAACTGTACTAAAATAGCAAGAGATATACATCACTTCGTCCCACTTTAAATCTGTAAATTAAAAGGTGTTAGAAAAAGATGCACATACACCAGGACTAACGTAATTTCGAAGGGTTTCAAAAACTAGCATCAAGCTATCTCGGCTGTCCAAATTAAAAATAGGTAAAAAGCAGGTAGGTAAAATGATCAGAGATTTGAACCTTCTTACTGGAACTAGAAGGTTCAAATTTCCAATCATATCGCAAAAGACAAAGTGGAACCACTTTTAACCATTTTGACATTCCAACTTGTGATTTTGACGTATGCCGACAGACAATGCGTTTTTCTTGTTCCACTCTCGCGTATGCTGTCTAACCAGATATGAATGAGACAGCTGTAAACATAGTTTATATTTGAGCAAAATTTTGTAAGTTTTCTATTACTTTTGTTCTAATTCTATGGGAAATTTGTTTCTAATGACAGGTGAGCTACTGTCAATATTGTGTACAATCGACACAGTAGGTAAAATTGATACAAAATGCCTATACGCTTGGCGTAATCTTTGTAATGCAAATTAGAGAGTTAAAAGTAGCGAAGCGGGAGCGCCTCATTCATATTACGGGTTCCGTACCACAGAAACAAAGTTACAACTTATTTAACAACAGAGAGGCAACACCCAACTCGCGAATGACACATAATTTGACAATGCAAAAGTTTGTGTGCATGTTGTCCCTAATTTTAGCCATAATGAAATTTATCTGGATTCATTTTGGTGCAGAAGTTAGATTTTAAACAGGATATATGTTTAACGTTTTTTTAGTAAGAACATACTTATTAATTTTGTCTATTGTTTTATTACCTACGTTACAGCTAATCTTCGAAAAAAATATAAATTTAAAATATTTTACAATGGAAATTTACGTGGTTTTCACACATTTTAAACGATATAAAACGGGACTCACTCACGTGTTCGTATAGTCATAACACGACTATAGTTTCGGTCGCGTTCGGCGACCTTTCTCAAGTTGGCGAGTGCTAGCACGTGGAGCCGTCTCGCAATGCACTGCGGGCTGCGGCGCGTAGCGTCGTAGAAACTATAGTCGTGTTATGACTATACGAACACGTGATTGAGTCCCGTTTTTTATCGTTTAAAATTTAAAATATATTTGGTATGCTGCCATTGCTTTCGACAAGCAATTTATTTTATTCGGTGCTTATTTTTAGGGCCTAAAATGTATTTTGGTCAGCATTTTAAATGTTTAGGTAGAAGGTAACAACAGCAAACCACTTGCTATCTTTTTAGATATTTTTAAAAAGATACACCTCTCTTCTTTCTGTTTTATTCTATATTTCTTTGCCTACCTCGTGGCTTAGTAATTAGTGGCCCTGACTTCTGGATCAATCTGAAGGCGTGGGTTCGATCCCCATCCCGGGCAAACATTTATGTGATAAACATATGTGTTTGCTCTGCTTCTGGATGTTATTTAGGTACTATCTATACAATTACGTATTTGAAATATGTAGTACCTATATCAGTATCTGGCAGCTAAATCACAAGCTTTGCTTATTTTGGGATCAGAGACCGTGTATAAGATGTCCCCTGATATTTATATTTTTATCGCAGGAGTTACACATCTGTCTATTGTATATTCTGCTGTAATGTGGTGGAAATTTCTAAAACAAAAGTAAGTACGGAGTTTTCGTGTTTCTCTTACAAGGTGTTATTACAAGAAGTTCTCAAGGAACAAGAACCACATGAATGGTAAATGAAATCAAAATATTTGATAAACTTTATGAATCGCAACCATAGATCTACTTATTACTAAACTAAATAAGAAGAGGTGGTGATACAAGCAAACGGCGAATCATGAAAAATAATATACTGATACGTTTTGCCATAAGTATCTTTTTTTAACCGACTTCTAAAAAGGAGGAGGTTCTATGTTCGTGTGTATGTATTTTTTAGGGTTCCGTACCTAAAGGGTAAAAACGGAACCCTATTACTAAGACTCTCGGCTGAGCCGTTTTTGAAAAATCATAAATACTATTAACAATTCGAGGGAAATATTCGAATTTTGTACACGATGGATGGTCGCGGATGCAGGATTCGAACCTTGCGTCTTCGGTCTTTAGGCAAGGTTCGAAACCTGCATCCGCGACGAATTCATTTCAAAATTTTAATTAATTCGTATATTTGTACTTACGTATTAGAAACAACTAATGTCACTCGATCGCACGACCTACAGGGCAATTCTGTTAGCCGATCTCTTTACGGAAGTGATACGTTCTTGAATCTCTCTCGTTTTTCTGACAGTTTTGAGCTGTCGGAACTGTCAGAAAAACGAGACAGGTTCAAGAACGTGTCACCTTAGTAACGAGATTGGTTGACAGAATTGCCCCGCTGATATCAATCAAGAAGTAACACAGCACACCACGACACAAGATTATATTCTTAGAGTGGGTGCTGTAGGAATTTATTAGAGACTGTTTAAATTTTAAATGTACCTATATGTTTCTACAGTGTAATCATTTTTGTAAAGTTTTTGTGAAATAAATTATTATTTATTAGTATTTACTTATTCATGCTTACGATTGATGTGTAACATACATGAGCTACATTAAACACAAAAGATGTGCATAAATTTTATTAGGATACCATTAAACGAACGTATTGTATATTCACCCTTGTGTTAGCACGTGCTGTGTGCGTTGAGCCTTACTTCCGATCATATAACTTTGTGAACAGCTGTGAACTGACAGCTTTGTGGTGGGTGATACTTTATGATACTCTATGGTATTCAGATGGTTGGCTTCATTCATTGCTGCCCTAGTTAATTGATTTAAAAAAAGGGAACAGTTCAATTTTGTGTGTCAAAAGTGTGAACGTTAATAAGAGAAATGCAAAGAATAATTATTTTTTGCAAAAAATGGCTATACCGCCTTCCATCGTGTAGGTTCAAAATTCGAATATTTCGCTCGAATCGTTTACATTATTGTTGATTTTTAAAACGTAAACTGTATAATTTAAATAGAACCACCTCGGGACCCTTTCGAACTAAAAAAATCACAAATGGCAAAATTATCGATGAACATACACAAAAAAAAACATGCAGACGAACATAGAACCTCCTCCTTTTTAGAAGTCGGTTAAAAATGAATGTAATCATGTGCGTATTTTCTGCAGAATAAATCAGTAAACTATCGCTTCGCTTACTAAGTAAGTATGTACGCAGTAATTATCGCTTTGCCTGGGTCTGTCTTCACGCTAAAGTACAACGTGGGTGTCTACAAATCCCGAGTAAATAGGTATCTTCTAGGTAAGCGTTCTACACCCTAGACCGCATTTCTGCTTAAAATCAGGCAGTATGTAGTCAAACACAAACCTATATGGATTTAAAAAAAAAACTAATGTAACAGCACCATTATATAATTATGCTTGTTCACATTTTTATTTCTCTAACAATTTGTTCATGACGATGAGACAAACGTCTATACGCCTCTAAACTTGAGCTCTTTACTCGTATAAAGTAACACCCTATCACCCACCCATCCATCAGCCTTAGGACGTCCACCGCTGGGCATTTGCCTCCCCTATGGATTTCTAATCAGCCCAGTTGGAAGCGGCCTGCATCCAACGCGTTGCTACCGTCTCAATTAGATCGTCAGTCCACTTAGGCGGTGGACATCCTACATTTTTTTTTATTTCATATAGGTTTGCGTTTGACTACACACTGCCTAATGTTAAGCAGATATGCGGTCTAGGGTGTAACACGCTTACCTAGTTCATAGTTCATTCGACAAATGGGTGTCAGAGACACACTTTTGAATAGTCAACAATCTACATAATGGCAAAAACTTATCAAGAAACTAAATTCGATAAATATTAATTGCAGCTAAACAATCAATCATTACTTTAAACTTAATCCTCTTCAATTAAATCACAATAATCACATTAGATAATTAATAATAAATACAAGTAGACACAACAAGGTGCCAGTTGTATGAATGACGAAAACCTACCAGATCCATCTAATTTGGTAGATTTTCGTCAGTCTGTACTAAATTAAATATGATGTCAAATAGTAAAAATACAATGTTAAAAATTGATAACAATAATTACAATTTCAATAATAGTAGTTTATGCAACTGTCATATAATAAGTAAGTAAGTAAGTTCGTATAGGCCAGGTGGCTAGCCCTGGTGTCAGAGTTTTTTTTAGGCCGCCTGAAGGCCTCATATAATGAAGGGTATTAAAACACGAGTGTGAGTTTATGAAACGAGCGCAGCGAGTTTCATAGTAGTAACGAGTCTTTTAATACGCGTGTTATATGCAGTTGCATACACTACTTTATCTTCACTAATAAAAATAAAAAAATAAATAAAAAACATATTGCGAAACATTAAATTCACGCGTACGTGTATTGTCACAGTGAACTTGGCGCCATTAAAATCTAACCAATGAGAGCGCAGCTGCGCGGGCAGAGCCAATCAGGAGCGAGCGCGCGATGTTATAATGAGATTTTACGATATCGATGTGGATATTATAACATCATGTGAAATTGCTTAAATTGAGTGTTTTGTTGTCTGCGCTATAACAGTAGTCATTATAAGTCAAGTATTGGACACATAAGTAGAATGTTACAACATTAGTGTAGATAAAAGAAATTATTAAATGTCAAAATACCTAGAAGATACCTATTTACTCGGGATTTGAAGACAGGTGTCTTGTACTTAATAAGCGTCAGACAGGATTGGGCTATCCGCAGCTTGTGGCTAAGATCACAGCCGCACAGTTGTCTGTTTCGGCTTATAGTAACATGATTGCCCGCAGGTTTGCTCGATGCACGAATGATGTTAAAATAACTTTATTTAAGGCCTTCTGTCAGTCTTTTTATTCGAGCAGCCTGTGGGTATCATACACCAAAAAAGCATACAGTGCGCTTAGAGTACAGTATAATAATGGTTTTAGAATGCTGTTGGGGCTGCCACGTTATTGTAGCGCATCAGGGATGTTTACACAAGCTCGAACCGATGGCTTCCACGCCATCATGAGAAAAAAAGTGTACTCCCTGCTGAGCAGAATGCGTGGTAGTAATAACAGTATCCTGAACGTAATTATTAGCAAGCCTGATTGCCCTATTCAGGGATATTGGAATAATATTTAACTTTTTTTTTTTTTTTTTTTTTTTTTATTCCATTTAGGTTTGCGTTTGACTACATACTGCCTGATGTTGAGCAGATATGCGGTCTAGGATGTAGCACGCTTACCTAGAAGATACCTATTTACTCGGGATTTGAAGACACCCAACTTGGTATTATGTAAGTAATTATTATTATGTAGTACAAATTCCACCTGTAATACCTATGGACTAAGTTTTTGTCTGAAATAAAGATTCAATTATTATTAGTTATTGTAACGGAATGTTTCGGCTTATAGCATTAGTTATTGTAACGGAGAACCCACAGAGCGGCTTGCGGGCGTATCAATGTGAATCATTTGCATGACAACGTGCGCACGCGCCGATTCGCCTACAATTCCATGAATACTTTGAGGAAATCCACAATAATAAGTTGTCAATACCCGTCAAACGACAGTAATTTACACTGTGTTGCGATTTTATTGGCAAATAAGGATAATAATTCATCTTTGAGTGTTTTTTTGTTATTTCATACTAGCTGACCCGGT
Source organism: Hypomecis atomaria (assembly GCA_964007245.1). Classification (NCBI taxonomy): domain Eukaryota; kingdom Metazoa; phylum Arthropoda; class Insecta; order Lepidoptera; family Geometridae; genus Hypomecis; species Hypomecis atomaria. The sequence continues at coordinate 2,528,947 of OZ023296.1, read as the reverse complement.
GAACTTCGTTTCACGCAATATCTTTATAAATTATAGCCTATGTGTTAAGTATATGTAATTTATGGAAGGAATTGGGGGAGACCTTTGCCCAGCAGTGGGACAGTACAGGTTAAATAAAAAAATGTATTATTCTGATGTATAAACAATACTATTGCAAAGTTTCATTTCAATCCGTTCAGTAGTTTTTGCGTGAAAGAGGAACAAACATCCATCCATACAAACTTTCGCGTTTATAATATTAAGAAGGATAGGTTTGCGATTGACTACATACTGCCTGATGTTAAGCAGATATGGGGTCTAGGATGTAACACGCTTACCTAGAAGATACCTATTTACTCGGGATTTGAAGACAACCACGTCGTATTTTAGCAGGAAGACAGACCCAGGCAAAGCATTCCACACTCTGGCTGTTCGTATGAGGAATGTGGATTCGAAACGCTTGGTTGTAATCTTCGAGTGTATTTGTTTTGAGTTACTTTTCATGCAGAAATAGAGCAACGCATGTAGAGACTAGGCACCTACCTAGTCTCATGCATGAATATTGCACATAATTTTAAAGTTCAAAGTCTGAGAGTGTTATTAGTCCAGCAGCCCTCTCCTATGATCTTAAATTAGTGGTTAATAACAGGCTGAATCTTCGTGAGCAGGTTAATTTAGACGAAACGCCCAGATTAATCTTTTGTGGTATGTTTTCCAGTCCTACGCTTAGAAATTGTTTATACCTGCGCAGTACTTAAGCTACCATCCATCCATCCATCAGCCATAAGAAGTCCACTGCTGGACATAGGCCTCCCCTATGGATCTCCAATAAGACCGGTTGGAAGCGGCTTGCATCCAGCGCGATCCTGCGGTCTTAATGAGGTCATCCGTCCACCTTGTGGGTGGACGTCCTACGCTGCGCTTGCCGGTACGTGGTCTCCACTCGAGAACTTTCCGACCCCATCGGTCATCAGTCCTCCGCGCTATGTGCCCTGCCCATTGCCATTTCAACTTGCCAATCCGTTGGGCTATGTCGGTAACTTTGGTTCTTCTACGGATCTCCTCATTTCTGATTCGATCTCGCAGAGAGACTCCGAGCATAGCCCTCTCCATAGCTCGTTGGGCTACTTGGAGCTTACTAATAAGGCCCATAGTGAGAGAGTTAAGCTACCTCGATCGACATTATTTTATAAGATTAATTTGGGAATCTCGTCGAACTTAACCTGCCCACGAAGATTCAGCCTGTTATTAATCACTTTAAGATCACAGGAGAGTAATCACAGTAATCTTCCATCGTACAGGGGCTCGGACACAGTGAGCACGTAAGTAGGTATTCCATACTCATGGTTTGTATGGTTATACATTAAAAAAATATAAATACGCGTCACCTAGAGAATCTCATCCGTTTCATCGGTTAAAAATATGATAAAGCATAAAAATAAATAAAGGCCTAGTTATTGCCATAGCTTTATTGCCATGACATGCGGACAAGCTTTAGTGCGCTCATTAATTAAAATTTAATAAACATTAAACTGCAGTCAACCTTTCATTACAAAAGCTTCGAATAATTAAGAGAACTATTGACATAGCCAGCAGTAAATGTCATTTGGTCGGCAAATTCTAGTCAATAAAACGTTTTTGGTCGGCAAGATTACTGATACGAATAGTTCTTATACACTTTATCAATAGACACTAAAAATATTTTTATACAAATAAAGTATTTTAGGCTCACTGGTTTTTGTGCTGAATGTTTGTTCTATTTACCGATTTCCAAAAAAAATTACAGATTTCGTCTGTATGTATTTATTTTGTTTTTGTGTATGTTTATCATTGATTTTCAATGATTTAAAAAAAAAATTAGTTCGAAAGGATATACTCCTAAAGAGTAGAGAGATAATAGGACCACCTATTTAAATTTTATCGAAATCGGCTGAGCCGTTTTTGATAAATCAAAAATAATGTACATGGATGTCACATCGATTCGTACAAAATATTTGAATTCTGTACACGGTGGAAGTCGCTGTTGCGATTTTTTTGCGAAATGTAATGATTATGTTCTTTAATTTAGTTTGTTCTTTTATTTTTTTATGACCAGACTTTACAAAATACATTACTGAACCCAAACTCACATTTACAACCAATCAGTCAAGAAGTGCTAAGATGTATGCATGTGTATTTTTATTGCTGATTAATTATATTTTTGAACTAAAACTACAACATAGCAGATCAAACCTTAGTTTTGTTGCTAACCATATAAACGTCACAGTCCGACCGGATATAAGGGTCGCCGCACACAGCACGTGCGGCGCGCGCGTCCGTCACGCCGCTGCGTGCTCGTCTATTGTCTTTACCAGACTTCGCTGATAACTGCTTAATTTGTTAGTACCTTTGTAATTGGGTAATGTGAGAACTTTGTTTTTATGTTAACTAAAGGCTTATTACTATACTTACTCTGCAAAGCTTTTGGAAGAGCTACGAGTAAAAACAACCGATCGCTTTTTTCCGTTCTATATATGTCTCCATTTAAAAACTTTACTATATTTACAAAATACATCAATAAACCAAAACTTTCCTTCCACCTAACTAGCTAGGGAGTACTTATTAATGCCGAATATTTCTGTATTTGCCAGCTAAATGACTATAAATACTCGTAAGTCATATTGTAGTCAATGGGTCATAGCGTAGTGTCAAACTCGCTATTTCAGCTGCGCGAGGAGTGGGGATATGCGCAACTTGTGGTTAACTTCCCAGAGGCCACTAGGTTTGATTCGGTTCATGCCAAAATAATATAAGGGTCGTTGCACACAGCACGTGCGGCGCGCGCGTCCGTCTCGCCATTGCGTGCACGTGTATTGTCTTCAACAGACTTTCGCTGATAGCTATTTAATTTGTTAACCTTTATAATTGTTATGGAAATGTGAGAACTGTGTTTTTATGTTAAAGTTTCAACATTTACCGTGTTACCACAAAAGTTTTACGCACGCTTTAGACAATGTTTAACAGTACAAATTGCACGGTTAAGCGGTGTTTAAATGTTTTGTGGTTAGGCGGTTATTCACTTACTCTGCAGAGCTTTTGGAAGAGCAAAATACAGCTTAACCGTTTTTCTGGCGTTCTTTAATATCCATTGGAGAACTTTACCAATTGGGTGCCGCTTACCTATATTTAACCTGTCATCCAAAGCAGCATTCAGTTGTAAATGCCGTCCACGGTCACCCATCCGAAGACCACTAGAGATTTACGATAACATGGCCGCGTCTCCAAATTATTGTTTTAATGTGTGTAGTGTTTTAATGTGTAACGTGCAACAAATCTTGGATTTGCTAGTTCGACTACTATACAGGGTTATTTCTAATCAATAAGCATCCTTTTAGGGGCTTATTCTGTACATCAAAACTAACAACTTTTGTCAGAACTCAAAAAAAAAAAACAGCTGTTCCCATACATTTTGTCTAGGGTGAACGCCATTTTTCCATGGAACAACAAATATTTTTTTGGAGATATAATAAAAGTCGTAGAGCAAAAGTTGTTAGTTTTGATGTACAGAATAAGCCCCTGAAAGGATGCTAATTGATTAGAAATAACCCTGTATAGTTGTTTGGCGACCGGATCAGTACGCTCACATGTGTGGTAGCGGGTTGTAAATAGTTTCACAAAACGTTTTGAATTTTTAACCGACTTCCAAAAAAGAGGAGGTTCTATGTTCGTCTGTATGTTCATCGATATTTCCGCCAATTGTGAAACGAATCGAAAAATTCTTTTTGGTTTGAAAGGGTATACTCCCGAGGTGATCTCTTTTAAATTTTACAGAAATCGGCTGAGCCGTTATTGAAAAATCAACTATAATGTAAACAAATCGTGCGAAATTTTCGAATTTTGTACACGATAGAAAGCAGTTTTGCCATTTTTGGCGAAAAATAACTATGGTTCATGCTATTGTAGAAGATCTCTACGCTATTGAGAGCGCTACGCTATTTCAGCTATAAAATAGTTTAATCTTCATTCCTGATGCAATTTAAATAATCGGCCAAGTACGAGTCGGACTCGTACACGGAGGGTTCCGTACTGTTTTGGAGCCCCCCTAAAATATTTCTTTTATTTTTATTTTAGTATTGAAGTGACTATACAACTAAATATTCTGTGAAAATTTCAAGCATCTACCTGTAACCATTATTAATACAGAGCGAAAAACAGAAAAAAAAACAGGTTTGTTGTATGGGTCCTTAATTATTAATTTTATTCTGTTTATAGTATATGTTGTTTGAGCGGCAATAGAAATACATCATCTGTGAAAACTTCAGCTTTCTAGCTATAACGGTTCATGAGATACAGCCTGGAGACAGACAGACAGACGGACAGATGGACATCGAAGTCTTAGTAATGGGTCCCGTTATTACCCTTTGGGTACGGAACCCTAAAATATGCAATCTACATACACATATGCAGAAGCAGCAACTAAATATTAATACCCAATCACAACCAAATGATTTTCACTGCAGTCCCCGTCACCGCTGCTCCAATATTCGCCAAACGGTGCATTTAATATCGCGGCCAATTAATTTCAACACAATAATTATCGTCCAACGTTGATGAGGCTCTTCGAATTTTCAGCGGTGCGTGTTTTAACAGAGCACAGAGCTTGACGAATATAATGGGAAATTTTATGATTATATTTCGTCACTAATTATTTTTCGCAAAAAATGGCAAAACCGCCTTCCATCGTGTGCAAAATTCGAATATTTCGCTCGAATTGTTCACATTATTGTTCCATCCATCCATCAGCCATAGGACGTCCACTGCTGGACATAGGCCTCCCCTATGAATCTCCAATAAGACCGGTTGGTAGCGGCTTGCATTATTGTTGATTTTTCAATCGGCTTACATTATTGTTGATTTTTCAAAAACGGCTCAGCCGATTTCTGTAAAATTTAAATGAGACTACCTGGGGAGTATACCCTTTTAAACTAAAAAAGAATTTCTAGATTCGGTTCACATTTCGCGAAATTATCGATGAACATACACAAAAAAAACATACAGACCAACATAGAACCTCCTCCTTTTTGGAAGTCGGTTAAAAACAAAATTAGATACTTTTTACATTTATATGACAAAATATGGTTATAAAATGGCGGCCTTATCATCCATGAGGATTTCTTCCAGGTAACAATGTACGTAAAGGAACTTACAAGAATTAGTGGCCTAGAAGTTCTCCGACCACAAGACCTCGCGGCACATGTCTTAAACTGAATCTTCATAAGCCTATATCTCGACTCGTTCTTGACCGATTTGGTTCATCAATCCATCCATCCATCAGCCTAATGACGTCCACTGCTGGACATATGCCTCCTCTATAGATCTCGAATAAGACCGGTTGGTAACGGCTTGCATCCAGCGTGATCCTGCGGTCTTAATGAGGTCATCCGTCCACCTTGTGGGTGGACGTCCTGCGCTGCGCTTGGTACGTGGTCTCTACTCAAGAACTTTTCGACCCCATCGGTCATCTGTCCTCCGCGCTATGTGCCCTGCCCATTACCATTTTAACTTGCCAATCCGCTGGGCTATGTCGGTAACTTTAGTTCTTCTGCGAATCTCCTGATTCCTGATTGGATCTCAGAGTGTGAGCATAGCCCTCTCTAAATTTGGTTCTTACGTACGTACGCACGCAAATATTGTTAGGGCTTAGATACTAAGCACACTTACCAAAGCCCAAATATCATCGAAATCGGCTGATAAATAGCGTGACAGCAAATTTCCCTTCCTTTTGAAGGAAATACTGAAAACGGTTCTTCAATCATAGTAATGACAATCATCAGCGAGTGAAATGAGACCGCATTCGCGGATTAAGCGCGTAATATCAATTTGCAGCGGCGCGCGGTCGCGACGCGATATAGACAGACGGACACTGACAGTGAAGGTAGCGATTGCAAAAAAAAAAATTAATGCACACCGTTATTAATTATTTTTCGCAAAAAAATGGCAAAATCGCCTTCCCTCGTGTACAAAATTTGAATATTTCGCTCGAATTGTTTACATTATTCTTGATTTATCAAAAACGGCGCAGCCGGTTTCTGTAAGACTTAAATGGAACCACCTTGAGCAATTTACCACCAATTGGCCACCAATGGAGCCTTTCGAACCCTTTCGAATTCAAAAAGAATTTTTCGATTCAGTTCACAATTGGCGAAATTATCGATGGATATACACAAAAAAATAATCATACAGACGAACATAGAACCTCCTCCTTTTTGGAAGTCGGAAATGAATGTGTGTTGGTGCAAGCTATGCGCTCGTTGCCGCGCGCCGTTGCGACGCGAATATGGACAGACGGACACTGACAGACAATGTAACGATTGCAAAATAAAACTCTACTTTCAGAAAAATATTTTTTAATGACTGAGTAAGAAAGCACTACTGTCACAGAATTTTGCACTATAAGTATCTGTGCAAAAACAATTCCTATCCATCGTAGGTACAATACTGGCAGTCGTATTAAAATACACCTATTAAATAATAAATAATATTAGGGGGCATCTTACACACGGTCTCCGACCCCAAACTAAGCAAAGCTTGTGATATGGCTGCCAGACTGTTATAATAGGTACATATACATTTTTTAATTACATACTTATATAGATAGTACCTAAATTACACCCAGACACAGAGCAAACACCTATGTTCATCACATAAATGCTTGCCCTGGGTGGGGATCGAACCCACGCCTCTTTGATCCAGAATTCAGGGTCACTAACCACTGAGCCACCGAAGCAGTCAAAGTCGAGGTATTTCATCAATGAAGGCTTTTTGTTTCAGAAAATACACATTTAGAACTATTGTTTATTTATTATTCTGGAATTTTGAGACTCTCTAGCAACTAACTTAATTATGAGAAAACACATACTTTTTTTTGTACACGTACACCAAAAACTTAAAACAAAAGCCAACAAGTGAAACTTATAACTCTACTACTTTGCCACATTGCACGGACTCTAGTACTTTGCCACATTGCACGGATTATTATATAGGTACAGAATTTCAACGTAACTATTTAAAAAAAAATTAAATCGCTGCCATAACTCTCCCTATAGCTTTGAGTTTAAGACAGCTTGAAGGGTTTTTGACCGACGAAAAAAACGGAGGAGGTACTCAAGTCGACGCGTATAATTATATACATTGGCTTCTTTTATATATAACCACTCATAACTTTTTACAGAGTGGTACGATTTCAATAGTTCTTTTTTATTGGAAAGGGTATACTTCGGAATTGGTCCCATTTAAACTTTATCGCAATCGGCTGAGCTTTTTTCGATAAATCAACAACAATGTAAAAATTGCTACATCGATTCGTGCCATTTATTCGCGAATTCTGTACACGGTTGAAATCGATCATGTTCATGCTATTTTTTGTGAAAAATAATTATTTTGTAAACGCTACTCCACTGTCGCGTTTCAATACTATCGGTATCAGCATCGTTTCAACGGAATCTCTAATGCGTCCGACAGTAATTTTGTCCTACCTGTGAGTATGATATTATGATTCGTTCACATTGGTATGAATTGCGTTATACGACACAAAAAAAAAATGTTTAAAACCTCTACTCAGACTCAAACATCGAATCAAGACGTTTATTAACCGACTTCCAAAAAGGAGGAGGTTCTATGTTCGTCGGTATGTACTTTTTTTTCTTTTTGTGTATGTTAGCAATAATTCCCGCCAATTGTGAACCGAATCGAAAAGTTTTTTTTTTTAGTTCGAAAGGGTATACTCCCGAAATGGTCTTATTTAAATTTTACAGAAATTGGCTGAGCCGTTTTTTAAAAATCAACAATAATGTAAGCAATTCGAGCAAAATATTAGAATTTTGTACACGATGAAAGACGGTTTTGCCATTTTTTGTGAAAAATTATTTTATTTTAAATTAGGAGGTCCGCAGAAGAACTGAAGTTACCGACATAACCCAGCGAATTGGCAAGTTAAAATGGCAGTGGGCAGGGCCCATAGCTCGGAGGACTGACGATTGATGACGTCGTAAGGTTTTTTAGTGAAGAACATGTAACGGCAAGCGCAGCGTAGAACGTCCACCTACGAGGTGGACAGATGATCTCATTATGACCGCACGGTGCAAGTCGCTTCCAATCGGTCTTATTGGAGATCTATAGTAAAGGCCTATGTCCAACAGTGGATGGCTGATAGCTGATGGATGCATTAAATTGCACAATAAATATCTTCAATTACTAAACAAAATGTCGTTTTAAGTATTATAGTCAAGTGTAGAGTCAGCTTTATACGCGGACATTACTAAACACGGGGAGTCCAACACGTCCAATGCTTAGTGGAATTAAATCCAGCGCGCTCTGGCTTATAGCTAAAATTGGTATTTGCCTGATTCCGATTGTATCGGGAATTCTGTGAAAACTCCTGCAAATTAGTTTCATAGTTCCAATGTGACTTTCTATTCAATGACGTGCCTGAAGTAAGTAGGTATATATATAACAGATTAAATTAAAAATTAAAAATAACAAAACCTAAATATCGATACTCGAGCACACAAGAATTTAGCCCTTAACACCTCCTGTTACTTTGAAGTTGATGGATCCAAAATAAGAGTATGCAAGCCATTTTTCAAATCTACTCTTGACTTGAGCTACAAAGCAATACAAACCGCACTGTCAAAAAAACAGAATCAGGAGTTCTTCAAACTGATTTAAGAGGAAAACATGACCATCACCCAACTATTGACCCAGAAATTAAGCATAGCGTTAAAGATTTTATTAATTCTATTCCTAGGGTTATATCTCACTACATAAATGCCCAAACTACAAGAAACTTTATATGTAAGTAGTGAGAAATTATTAGCATAATAATCATTGTAATAATGGCGTTTTAAACTCTGATTGCAATAACAGTAAAACGTGATACAGTCAAACCTGGATAAGAGAGAGTTGAAGGGACCGCCTTCTCATTCTCGCTTATAGAGGTTTCTCACTTATCCAGGTTTCTCACTTATCCAGTTTCGGAAGTGGCTACTCTCTCTTATAGAGGTTAAAAAATACGTCTGATTTGTATGTAGGTAGTTATGTACTTGCAGCGTACACAACCGCCTCTAGTACTCTAGGTAATATGTTCCCACGTAATTTAATACTATAGATAAGCGGTCGGTTCCCAGTAACAAAACCGAGCAGTGGTCTTATCAGTAGAGCTGACTCTGACGTCTGCGAATAAGACCACCTAGATGCCTAAGTTAGCTTGTAAGATATCTCAATGTATTTTGATTCATTAATTATAGTGCCTTTGCATCGGCAACACGTTTGTTTAATTTCTAGTTTTTAAAAAACATCCTCACGCGCTCCAGGAAGTTAACTGGCGCAGCCGGTAGGATAGTCGGCTGCTGTCAGCGCGAAAAGTTCGCTCTTAAATTCGGTGAATTTCCCCCGCGTTGTGCAGCATTAAGTAAACGGTGTTAATACTGAATTCAGTGATATCCGTTCCGGCTATCCACACGAACCAAACAAATTAGTTATCTACGGGCGCAGAAGATGCAGGTCGGTTGGTGAGTAAGCCTTTTTCGCCATCCTTGACCTTCCACCCCATCTTCCTCGATTATTGTAAATTTAGACCTTGGTTATCGGTCAGATTTGCTTGTGTTAATAGTAATTTTGGAAAATTTGGTCTTAAATCGATTGAATTGTGTTAATTAAGGATATTTAGTAATAATATCGGGAAATTTAGTCTTAAATCAATTAAATTGTGTTAATTAAGAATAATTAAAATTAAGTAATAGGATTGGTATTAACTCTACCCAGACTTTAATTTAGGAGTGAATAATTTTAGTATAGTTGTGTTAAATTAAAATTAATTAAAATGGCGCAAGAACATAGAGTTGGCGCTCTTGCGCAAACGGAAATTCCAAAGGAAATGCTAGGGTTAATTCCTGTCTTCAATGGGGAAACTAAATTACTAAATTTGTTCATGAGAAAGTGTGAATATGTCCTCCGACAACTACAGGGCACGCCCACACGAAACGAATTTCTTATGCAATGCATCACAAGCAAGTTAACCGGGAAGGCCGCCGCCGTTATTAGTGAGCGAAGCGACTTCACTACTTACAACGAGTTAAAAGAGGTCCTAGTGCAACATTTTGGTGACCCTCGGAGTGAGGAGTGCGTTGCTATAGAGTTAGAAACCCTAAAAATGAAAAATCACGAATCATATTTGGACTTCTGCAGCAGAATACAAGATGTTAAGGCCATTCTAATATCCAAAGTTTTTCAGTCAAATTCAGAAGAAATGAGAGTCGCAAAGAAGATCATCTATGATCATACCGCATTAAACGTCTTCCTTTATAATTTGCCCGAGCAAATGGTTCGGTTGGTTAGGTTGAAAAACCCAACCTCACTGGAAGACGCTCTAAAAATTGTACTGGAAGAAGTAAACTTCCAGGAACAATATAACATGAAGTCAAAATTGCTTAGATCCCAGTTTTCGATGCCTAGTAGCCAGAATACTATGAGACCCGCGATTCCCGCGCCTCAATTCCAGTTCGGTATACCTGGGAACCAAAATTTAAATCGACCACCGGTTCCAAGGTTCGGACAGCCTCAATTTGGCTACCGCCCGCAGCTAGGCTCCGCGCCCCAATTTGGCTACCGCCCTCAGCTAGGCTCCGCGCCTCAGTTCGGTTATCGCCCGCAATTAGGCCAACAATCAACACCGCAGCAAGGGTTCAGACCCCAGTTAGGGACGACCCCTCAGCTAGGTTATAGGCCACCCCAATTCGGGTATAAACCACCCCAATTCGGGTACAAGCCACCCCAATTTGGGTATAAGCCTCCTCAATTTGGCTACAAGCCACCCTATCAACCACCTCAACAAATTAACCCGCCGCACTTGCAATCTGGCGACGTATCCATGAGGACCGCCCGTCCCACTGGATTCAAGCTCAACGAGATAACCGGTCACGACGACGAACAAAATTATTACCATGACGATGCTTATCCCTACGACCACGAAAACAACATGTACGGACAATATGAATGTGACCCTACAAACGACTTTGAATACGACGTATACAACAACGACTTGACATACGAGACCCCACTGACAGATTCAGCTCAGGAACAGCTGGCTGAAAATTTTACAGCACAGGCCTCCATAGAGGACAAGAAGTGATAGAGCTAAACTGTGACCCCACACTAAAACTACCCCACATTTACATCCCTGAAATAGACGCGAAATTAATGATAGATACGGGTAGTACTAGATCATTTTTAAAACCCCAGAAAGCATACGAATTCTTCTACGAAAGCGTTAGGAACGAACCTTTCGAGGTAGTTAGTACGCACGCATCTAGCAGACATAGCGAAGTAGTCGAGATTCCGCTTCTGCCCACATTCCGAACAGACGACAGCCACAAGTTTTACTTGTATAATGTTGACTCAAGATATGACGGACTGATAGGAAATGACTTACTAAGACAACTTGGTGCCATAATAGACTTAAAGCATTCCGTGCTTAGAACAAAAACGACCCATATTCCAATTATCAATACAAATTTGGACTATGAAATAGAGTTGCAACCCCGTTCGGAACAACGTGTCAGAATACCAATAGACCAACACTCCGGTGAGGCTATATTAGACTACCGAAATTTTGGTCCTGGTGTACGAATGCCCAGTGCCCTAGTAAACTGCATTAACGGATACGCAACCACCGTAATACAAAACACATCAGAGGAAATAGTGACTCTTACAGTAAAACGACCCTTACAAGTGACGAAATATGAGACCACCAAATGCGACCTCAATGCGACTAATGTGACTACTACAGACCCGCAAACAGACAGAATACTGACTGAAAATTTAGACAAGTTAAAACTAGAACACACTAACCCCGAAGAACATGAGAAAATTTATAGGCTTTGCAATGAGTACAAAGACATCTTTCATTGCGACGAATTGCCCCTGACCTTTTCCAACGCAGTAAAACATAAGATTAGGACAAAGAATGAAGACCCAATTTATGTAAAACCCTACAGGCAGGCACCCGCTCAAGCTCAAGAAATAAATCATCAAGTAAATAAAATGCTACAGGACAACATAGTCCAGGAGTCACACTCCCCCTGGAACGCCCCAGTGCATTTAGTGCCGAAAAAGAGGGACGCGTCCGGGGAACAAAAATGGCGACTAGTAATCGACTTTAGGCGCCTAAATGAGATAACAATAGACGACAAATATCCATTACCGAACATCAGCGATCTTTTTGACAAATTGGGTAAAAGCACGTACTTTAGTACGATAGATTTAGCTAGTGGATTCCACCAGGTCGAGGTAGAAGAGCGAGATAGACAGAAAACAGCTTTCAGTACGCAAAACGGCCATTTTGAGTTTTTAAGAATGCCGTTCGGGCTGAAAACAGCCCCCGCGACCTTCCAGCGTACAATGGACCATATCCTTCGAGGACTGCAAGGACTACACTGTATGGTGTACCTTGATGACGTAATCATCTTTTCGTCTAGCCTAGAAGAGCATATCCAAAAACTAAGACTAGTTTTTGACCGACTTAGGGAAACCAATTTAAAGGTACAGTTAGGGAAGTCTGAATTTCTGCGCAGGGAAGTGCTATACCTGGGACACATCATCACCAAGGATGGCCTAAAACCAAATGACGACAAAATTAAAGCTGTAATGAACTTTCCAATCCCACGGACTACGACGGAAATCAAAAGTTTCCTCGGACTTGTAGGCTACTACAGACGCTTCATCCCCAACTTTGCGAAAATTACCCAACCACTGACTTCGTGCTTAAAAAAACGCAACAAGGTTATAGTAGACCAAAATTACATCGACGCGTTTAATAAATGCAAAGAACTCTTGACACATGCACCACTCTTACAGTACCCCGACTATGACAAACCTTTCATCTTAACAACAGATGCTTCGAACGTAGCCCTGGGGGCAGTTCTCTCCCAAGGACAAGTAGGCAGTGATAAACCTGTCGCGTACGCGAGCCGTACCTTAAGCGACACAGAATCTCGTTACAGCACCATAGAGCGAGAGTTGCTCGCTATTATCTGGGCAACAAAACATTTTCGCCCCTACCTGTATGGACGGAAATTCTTCATCTATACAGACCATCGACCCTTAGCTTGGTTAAACTCCCTGAAAGACCCCAATAGTAAATTGACACGATGGAGGTTACGCCTCCAGGACTTTGACTTTGAAATAATTTACAAAAAGGGAAAACAAAACACTAACGCTGACGCCCTAAGCAGAGTTAAAGTTAACGCCTTGACCGACGATGACTCAATGGTAGTGAACATAGGTGACCAAGAACCTAAACCACAGACGAGTAGGCAGACACGACAAAATCCGACAACCGTGGAATTATCTGAAGAAAGTGACGCGATTTCCATTGTGACCCTCTCAGACTCTGACGAATCCACCATATCGCTACCCGAGCTAGAGATAGAGAGGCCGGTTATTCCGTCCCCATCAGCAAGTAGTAGGACGCTCACAGTGCACTCTGCTGAAGAAATGGACTCCACCGGGATACCAATCCTTCACGAGGCCATTGATACCAAACCCAATCAAATCCTGGTATACTCATGGCTAAAAAACGAACTTCATGTCAAAGACATTTCCATAGGGAAACACAAAATTTTGGAAGTTTTCTTGCCCATTAACAACCCCGAATTAATCAAAAACTTTCTGAAGGAATACGCTAAACCAAAAGCAAAACTCTTCATCTATTTCGAGAACGCAGAACACCGCAAACAATTTAGTACAACCGTTATAGAAATCTTTAGAAAAGGGACAATAAATCTAGTCGAGTGTACAGAGCGAGTAGTTTACGTAGACGACGAGAATGAACAGAAGGCAATAATAATAAAATATCATGAAGGAAAGACCTGTCACCGTGGTATTAAAGAAACGTTAGTTAGGCTTCGTAGGACTTACTACTGGGACAAAATGCAGGAAACAGTTTCAGCCGTGATAAATAATTGTGACGCATGTAGAAAGACCAAATATGATCGAAAACCGATAAAACCTGTATTGCAGCTTACTCAGACCCAAGATGCACCCTTTCAGGAAATTTTCATCGACCTTTTCAGCATCGAAGGAAAGTATTACCTCACCCTCGTAGATGCATTCAGTAAGCTAGGCCAAGCATTCGAAATCCCAAACAAATCCACACCTGAAGTTGTAAGAGCCCTAATGAAATACTTTTCATTCTACGGGATACCAAAGAAAATCAGTTCAGACCCCGGTACGGAGTTCAACAACGAGCTCATGAAAGAATTCCTCAGCCTACACAAAATACAGAGACACATAGGGACTGTCAACAACCCCAACTCCATGGGACTTGTAGAACGGTTCCACTCGACCTTAATAGAAATTTATAGGTTGGCTAAGTACGAACAGAAATGCACAGACGCCGCGTCTGTCATGACTTATTCCATCATGGCTTACAACCACACCATACATACTGCAACGGGCCTAACGCCCTTCGAAGTTGTCTTTGGGCATACCGACACAGACAACCCGTTTAACTTAGAAGTTGAAAAAACTTATACACAGCAGTTAGTAAAAGACCACAGTAAACGAACAAAACACCTGTACACACACATATCAGAAAAACTTAAGGCGGACAAGGAAAAAGTTAGGTCGAAACGAGGTGGGGAAACCGACGTGGAACTCCCAGAAGTAGTGTTCGTAAAGGACATAAATAAGAGGAAAAGTAAAGAAAAACCCCGTTATAAGAAGGCCAAAGTAATAGGCCCTGTTGAGAAAAACGTTGTCCCTGTCAAGGTAGAAACCGAAAGGAAAAATAGTAAAGCACCCATTAAAAATATAAAACGACCTCCACAGGTGGTGCAGCGCGATGCTAGCAACAGCAGCAGTCGCCCTTCATCTGCAAAATCTTGATGGAAATCCGGGACTTCTGCCAGTAAAGAAAGGCCAAGCTCACATGCAAACCGACAGTTGGACAATTCTAAAAACTATTAAGTTAGACAATATTTGGACCGATCTCAACTTAGTCATTTCAAAATTAGCAGAATTTCAGCAATTAATTTCATCTAATAAAACATTTCCGCACGAATTCATAGGAATGTTTATGCACGCAGAATATATGCGCGACATAACCATAGACAAGTATCACCAACTAATTCCTCAACGATTCAAGCGTGGGATACTTAACCCATTAGGATCCATTATTAAGATTGTAACAGGCAACCTAGACCACGAGGACGCCCTTAAATATGATCGGTTGACCTCAGAATCGAGTCATAACCAAGTTATTTTGTCAAAGAAAATCACGATTGTTACTAAAATGCTAGACAGCCTAGTAAACGCCACAGAGTTAATTCAGCAAAACTCACTAACGATGGATTCCCGTCTAAGAAGGGTTGAAACTACCCTTAAAGAGACTGTAATCCGAGAAAATAATTTAAGTATTTCATCTTACGCGTTAGGACTATATAATCTATTCATAAGTAGTTTTAGGACTATATTCATTAGATTAAGTGAAATCGAAACCGCTCTAGCTCTAAGCAAGAGCTCCATACTACACCAGTCTATAATTAATTCCACCGAACTGCTATACCATTTGAACTTGATAGCAGAATCTAGAAACCTGGTATATGTACCCAATGAATTTAATTTAATTAAAATTGAGGAAACTATTGATGTTAAATCTTTTATCAAAAAGGACCAAATTACCTTTATATTGGAAATCCCTCTGACCGATAATGTTACGTATAACTATTTTAAATTGTACACATTACCCATCCTCCTCAAACCTGAAAACCTAACCGTTGCCATATTTCCTAAATACCCATTCCTATTGGCGAAAGGGCTGAAGTATCAGCCGATCGTAAAGCCGTGCCGCTCACTCGCTGCTGGAGACGAGTTTCTCTGCGACGATGACAACCGCGCCCCATACAGCGGACCCTCATGCGAGGAAAAACTAATGAGGTACGAGGACGTCACTGGCATCTGCAAGCAACACCCCATTCACGTCGAGGACGTGAAGCTGCAGAAAATAGATAAAAACAACTGGATACTATACACCAGATCGGAAACAACCCTCACAGAGACCTGCGGCGAAGAGGCTTCGAAGCAGCAGATATGCGGAACACACGTTGTGACCCTGAACAGACCCTGTGATGTCACTATCAACGGGACGACCATCCGGTACCACCGTCTTTACACCGAAGCGGACCCAGGGACCCCACTACCCATCATCAACCTTCCGAAATTACGCGCAACCGAGAACCTATCCAGTGCACATGCACTCAACATGCGAGAGATTGCACTGGACGAAGTTAAATACATGGCCTTTGCTTTGAAGAACAGTGAAGTTTTTAGTGAAACCTATAACAGAGAAAATGACTCTACAATTAGTGTCATAGCGTTAGGATTAGTAGTCTTAAGTATAGTTTCGATTATTTCATATGTTTCTTACACTAAAATTATCCCTTTCATACAAAATTATCGGAATCCCTCTCAAATCGAGCGCTCCGATAATTTTTCGCTTAGGGAGGGAGGAGTTATGTACTTGCAGCGTACACAACCGCCTCTAGTACTCTAGGTAATATGTTCCCACGTAATTTAATACTATAGATAAGCGGTCGGTTCCCAGTAACAAAACCGAGCAGTGGTCTTATCAGTAGAGCTGACTCTGACGTCTGCGAATAAGACCACCTAGATGCCTAAGTTAGCTTGTAAGATATCTCAATGTATTTTGATTCATTAATTATAGTGCCTTTGCATCGGCAACACGTTTGTTTAATTTCTAGTTTTTAAAAAACATCCTCACGCGCTCCAGGAAGTTAACTAGGTATTCTAGGTATCTACATGCGTGAAGAATGATAAATAAGTTTATAAATAGTATATAGTATTTACTAATTATTTGGGTTATGTTGATTAGAATTGAACATAGATTATATTTTGTTTTATTCACTCTAAAAGACACATTTAAATATTGGGAAAATGAAAAAATCTACTTTTTAAATATTTTCATGCCCTTTAGAGCACTGAGACTTTAAAGGGACCGTATATCTATTGATTTTATAATTTTATAAAAGTAATTCTGATAAGTCAAATTCATTGCGTATTTCATTTTCCCTAAAGATTTATTTATTAACACCGAACCTTTCTCCTCAATTGATACTTATCAACTGGAGTAAATTTTACCAATAAGATAGTGTAAACGCACGTGTAGCTATTCCAAAAGAATGTATTTTTGCTTCCTGCTCTAACGAGGTTAAAATCACACTCTTCAAGGCTTATTGCCAATCATTCTATGGAAGTAGCTTATGGACAGCATACACTCAAAAATCTCTTGGCGTCCTGCGCGTCCAATATAACAACGCTTTCAGAGTGCTGATGCGGCTTCCGCCGTTTTGCAGCGCGTCATCTATGTTTGCAGAGGCACGCACTGATGGCTTCGCAACTATCATGCGCAAAAAAATTGCCTCGCTGTTGAGTAGGACGCGAGCGAGCGGCAACAGCATTCTGATAGCTATCACAGACAACTTCAGCTGTCCTATCTTGCTTCACCACATTAAGGTGCTGTTACAATAAATAACTGTGACATGTCAAATTTGATTTAATAACTTGTGACATGCCCAATTTAGTGATTTAATTTAATTTGATTTATGTTTTTAATTTAATTTTAAATTTAATTTAATTTTATAATCTATTTGTAATTCGAGTGTGTTATGGATCTTTTGTGTCTGAAAATAAATATATTTTGATTTGATTTGATTTTGATTTGAATGTAATGCAAAAATAATGTTAGGTAGATTAAAGAAGACCAAAAAATAATTTTATATAGAACACTATTTCAACAAACAGGATAGTTTAGACGCACGTGTGGCTATTCCAAAAATAAAATGCGAGACAAAAACAATGTTACTTATTTCCACAAAATACAAAAAAAATGTTTGAATAGAACACGATCCGAAAGCAACGGAGCTCTCGCTTATAGAGCAACTCTCGCTTATAGAGGTTCAGACAAGTAGTACTCTCAGTTATAGAGGTCCATGAGGGAAAAACGACTCTCTCTTATAGAGGTTTTTGTCTCTCACTTACAGAGGTATTTGAGGGGTTAAATGACGGGACCTGGCAATTACTCTCACTTTTAGAGGTTTCTCACATATCCAGGTCTCAGTTAGCCAGATTTGACTGTATTTACTTGAACTTAAGTGAAATCCAATTTTTTGTGTCTATTTTTAATAATTTGGAATAAAAATTCCGATATTCTTGTTTTGCTAAGCATTTATAAGAAAAGTGTATGTATGTTGCTTAATATAAATTATAGTTAGTGATAGCAATTATAATTCAATACTGTCATTAGTTATTTTGATACTATTATGAATAAATAATATTGATTGATTTTTGTATTACAGACGTTATCATGGTATTTCACCATCCAATACACCCCTACTGTTGGTCACAGATCACTGTATTAATTGGACTAATTGAAATTATTACAAAATCCTATAGCATTTTAAATGTAAGATGTATCTTTAAAAGAGAGTTAACTATTAACGAAATCCACCAACATAGGAGCAACTCAAAATAATACAATGAAAATACATACATTGTTAAAGCAATAGGGAAACAACTCAAAAACTCCAATTTTTAGCCCCAATACATGATGAAAACGCAAAATTATTGCAAAATATTTGGTCTAATTGTGTGTAAAAAGCATATTTCTATATAGTACGCTCATGCAGTGCAAAGGAACAGAGAAATCAGTTTTTCGCCTATACTGAAAATAGTGGTTTTTGAGTTAACTCCCTTTAGATCCTGTATTGTAAACGTTACATATTCACTTACCATACCATGTTACGATTGTTAAGTACGTGTAACCACAACCTTATGGTTCACTACCACCCTACATAACCCGTTACGTGACCGATTCTATCCCAGAACATTAAATTTGATCGCAACTTTAGAACATTATCATAGCAATAGTGAAGTGACCCGGGCGCGGGTTCGACACCCGACACGGAAGCCGGACGACCGTCGGACCAATTACACCGGGCACGGTCCGTTTGCCGCGGTTATGTGTTCATTCCATCGGACCTGCATACATTTTAGGTAAGACTTTGTATACAGGGTGTCTGGTTACGGTTACCTCTAAAATAAGGGTTACTATAATTTTATAAGCATCTGGGTGCACGGCAGTACACCCAAACAAGTCGAGCACAGCCGTAAGCATACTTTTCCCAAAGCCATTGGTAAAGCTAGACGTTTGAATAATTTATAATCAAGAGAACGTCATAATTATATCACAGTATAATTCCAAAATGCATACAAATCGAATAACCTTGCATAGGTACGCATAAGTTAAGTAGACCTCACTATGTTATACTATTTGATCTGAGGTATAAGTACCACTTTCTTCATAATAAACGCACAATGTGTGAAGCTATTTCCTTTAAGCACTGCTCAACACAGCTCTGTTAGGAGCGACCAGAAGATAGCTCGCGATCCGGAAATGAGGAGAACAAACTTCCCCGCAATTTGTAGCCGCGAGTTGAACTGCGGAGCCTTGGCGAAATGGCGAGGAATGCGGCGAGTTCTGGCGAGTTTTAGATTCGAAATAAACGGCTCGCGGGGCATTTTGGCCCGTCAAACCGAACCGGAGGAGGTACTCAATTCGACGCGTATATATATATTTATTATGTTTACCGCATACATTTTTTCATAGTAGTCCGATTTTAATAATTCTTTTTTTATTGGAAAGAGTATACTTCGAAATTGGTCTCATTAAAATTTTATTGAAATCGGCTCAGCCATTTTTGATGAATCAACAATAATGTGAAAAATGCGATCCGTGCGAAATATTCGCGAATTTTGTACACGGGTGAAGTCGGTCATGCTGTTTTTTGCAAAAATAATTATGCTGGTATAAACTTCACTACAGAGTACAAAGCCAAACCGTTGTTTCTGTGTGTCTGTCTGTGTATCCGCTTATATCTTCCAAACTACACAACATATTTCAATACAGTTTTCACTATCGTTTAGAACATTTATTCCGGAAGGTTTATAGCTATAAG
This sequence comes from Hypomecis atomaria, assembly GCA_964007245.1. NCBI lineage: Eukaryota > Metazoa > Arthropoda > Insecta > Lepidoptera > Geometridae > Hypomecis > Hypomecis atomaria. Next base: position 2,508,899 of record OZ023296.1, on the reverse strand, counting down.
TCATTCATATGCAGCACTACCGTGGCTCGGATGACACTTTAAATTGTAGGCCCCGAGGGCTTGTCACCTTTCTTATACGAACATACTTATCACTTAATTAAAACTGGTGAGTAAAACCGGTTTTATTCTTTATTTCTTTCGTAACTTACTTACGTAACGTAACTTTCGGTTACCTTTATTTACCTGTAACCTATTCAATCTAAAGCCCTTTATTGTGACAACAAACGAGTCGCGACAATGACGAAGTCCATTGTCCCTTGCCCATCAAACTCGCTGATTAATAAGTTTAAACAATTATTTATATCTATAGAGAATAGCACAAAATGGTTCCCCTTGTGTTTCCGCTCTAAATAATCGTTTGCCATTTGCGGTTGGGTCAGTACATGAGCTTTTGCATTTTCAGCAGTGGGCTGCTAAGTAAGTTCGTAGGCCGAGTGGCTAGCCCTGGTGTCAGAGTTTTTAAGACGCCTGAAGGCCTCTGAAATGGCTAAATGGTTTAAACAGCCGGGGCTTACAATTTAACGTGTCATCCGAGCCACGGTAGCGCTCAGTTGTAAATGCCACCCGCAGTCACCCATCCGAAGACTGACCGTGCTGAACGTCGCTTAACTTCGATGATCACTAAAGATCACTTAGACAATCTACGCTATGAGCTATGAATATTAGTCAAAGGGTTGTAGTGTCATAGACTACCCACTTTTTAACCCGGAGGAATAAAATGGGGAAGCTTTAAATCTTTACACGGTATCCGAAACCAGGGATTGTGATATGGCTGCCATCAGAGACTGATATTCTACATATACATATTTTCAACATATACTTATTGAGATAATAATATCCAGATACAGAGCAAGCACCGATGTTAATCACAGAAATGCTTGCCCTGGGTGGGAATCGATCCCACGCCTTTTGGAGGGGTTAGTCCAGGTTTACACGTAAATTGAAACTACAGCTGTTTCCGTATGGCTCCATACATTTCTGTACAGGGCCCCTGGCGGAAACGAGGAAGAACTAACCAAAATGTATGGAGCCACACGCGAACGCGAAAGTTTAAGCAAACCACGCAAAACCTGGACTAATGGCTCAGGAGTCCGGGTCACTAACCACTGGACCACCGAGGCAGTCAAAATCACGCGGGCAAAGGCTCGGGCTAAAGCTAGTTGACAATAAAAAAGTAAATGTTTAAATTCAGACGCTGACTTATCGTACATTTCCATAATTTACCATTGAATAGCTGATTGCTAAGTTTTGGGCGAATCGGTTCAATTCCACCCATTTCGCGCTAATGGCGGGCGCGGGAGCGTCGATTCCATAGATATCTAGAGAGGAGTGAGTATGAGTACAGGGTTATCCAGAACTGGTGTACTTAGTCGAAAGGGGATGATTAAAACCATCATTATTACAAACTACATTTATAATGGGGCTAACTCAAAACAAAAAAACAGCTGTTCCATAAAAAAAACTGCAACTTGGAATCGACAAAATGTAAGAAACAGCTGGTTTTTTTTTTTAATTTTGAATTGGCCTAAGGTTGAGCCGATAACCCTGTACATCCGGCGCGAGACACTTATTACAGGACGTTTGATAGATAGATAGATCAATTCAATATTTAAGGGGGGCTCCCATACAACAAACCTGAATTTTTAGATGTTTTTCGCTCTATATTAATAATGGTACCAGGTGGATGCTTGAAATTTTCACAGAATATTTAGTTTTATATTCCCTTCAATAATAAAAATAAAACAAATATTAAAGGGGGGCTCCCATACAGTACGGAACCCACCGTGCGCGGGTCCGACTCGTACTTGACCGATTTTTCTCTGACATTTCGTATTTGTTTGCAAAACAACACCTTTTGTGTAGAAAATACTCATAATACTCGTATACCGCATGTTTATGAAACAGACATTGAAAAACGCTCTGTTGAGTGAACGCATATTTGTGAATAAGTGTAGTGATTTTATTAGGCTTTTTTTGGTTTCACCTGTCCCGTTGTCTGTCTGTAGTCAAATCTTGCAAGTTAAATTTGATCCACTTCCCGGTTACCGATTGAGCTGAAAGTTTGCATACATGTGTAAATTGCGTGACAATGCAATATTACGATGACATGGTGCTGATTTGATGATTGAGCTGTAAAGTGGCCAAAGGAACTTTGATTCTTCTTGGCGAGTACATGTTCAGTAAAAGCTTGTTTTAAAAAAAAGCTTTTTTTTAGTATTTATAATACTTGTTTGCAAAGTAAGTTAAAATTGTGTAATTGATCGAGCGTAAGAAAGATTTCCGTTTTGACACGGCGATTTTGCTTTCGTTTTTCCAGATGTTGGTTTTCATCTGCAGGCCGCATATTTTAATGAATCTCGACGAAGCCTAGTACACAGGTTCTATAAATTAATAGAGTTTTTTTGTCGTCGGCGATTTTTGATAGAGGATTTTCCTCAAAATGAGGGAAAAAATTGCTGCTGCGCTATTTATCAACCGATTTCTATCATTTACGAGTGTTTGACAAGATTGTTTAGTATCAAAATCCTAACCAGATTTGCGAGTATAAGCCGAATCGGACAAGAGCCAGTCGACGTACGAGTATAATATTATAGGCTTATGAATCTTCAGTAAAAAGAAATGTGTCGCGAAATCTTCTATTGGAAGAACTACTAGTTATATTGGAGTTACGTGTAATTGTGATTTTCAGCAGAACGTATCGTGCGAAATAAAGTTCCAGCTAGATCGAGACATGTCCCATCTCACGGGATCTGTGGTCGATCCTGTATCTACGGCAATATAACGCTTTATAGCCATTTTCCTGTTCTAATTAATGTAAACGCTTACATTTAACGTCCAAATTGTTGAATTGTAGTTGTTAGGCGATTTATATTGGCGTATTGTAGAACTATTGTTTTTAGGTTTGGCGGTTTTTCTAGATGAACACTTGTTAATGTTTACGACTTAATATTAATCTTTCTCTTACTATTTGACACTGTCCAGTTGTTCAATTTTTACCATGAAAAAGTACCATAATATAGTCATAATTATTTTTTGCTAAAAATGGCATGACCGACTTCAACCGTGTACAGAATACGCGAATATTTCGCACGGATCAATGTAGCATTTTTCACATTATTATTTATTTATCAAAAATGGCTTAGCCGAATTCGGATAAAATTTAAAAAGAACCAACTTCGAAATATATCTATTCTTTCCAATAAAAAAATAATTATCAAACTTAGATTACTGTGTAAAAAGTTATGCGTTATACATGAAAATATAGGTACGCGTCGAATTGAGTACCTCTTCCGTTTCGTCGGTCAGAAAGTAAGTTTCTTTTTGATGATTATTATGAAGTAGAATACCTTAGTTATGTAAAATATTCGCCAATTCAGTAATTTAAGTTTGTTTTGTCGCTAATAAAGTAATATAGTAAGTTCGTATAGGCCGGTTGGCTAGCCCTGATGTCAGTTTTTAAGCCGCCTGAAGGCCTTTGACAAGACCAAATGGTTAAAACAACCGGGGCCTGCAATTTAACGTGTCATCCGAGCCACGGTAGCGCTCAGTTGTAAATGCCACCTGTGGTCACCCGTCCGAAGACTGACCGTGCTGAACGTTGCTTAACTTCTATGATCGCTAACGAACACCTAGTCTAACTACGCTATGAGCGCTACAATTTTGTCGTTTATTTGTCACAAACTGCCTGTTCAGCGGGCTTAGCATAAGGACCATAAAATAACTCTGTCGACGTGTCAGAACGGGACAGAGTTATGATGAAGCATATATCTGTCACATTTGCACACGTCGATAAACTCTTGTCGTGGTCTTGTATGCTAAGCTAGCTGGCTTCGCTACGCATGATATACTTAGCTATAAACTTTTCGGAAGAAATATCCGAATAAAAATTTGAAAATCGCGTTGCAATCTGATCTGTCTTTATAGATCTAAGCAGTTACACAAACAAACACACAAATAAGGTGATTTTTGGTTTATAATATCTTAAACAACTGAAAATATGATGGAAAAGATGTTTGGTTACCGTGCACGACATAATAATCTAGTGAAAATGATGATAGAATAAAAATTAGAAGGATAGAGAAGAAGGGGAAGACCACGGAGGGTATTTTTAGATCAGATCAAAGCGAAGGTAGATCAGATGGTTTTTTTTTATCGCGAATAAGTCCTCGCTTGACCACCAACTCGCCTAAGCGACGTTATGGTCGAAGATGAAGCCCTCAGACCTAGAAGATACCTATTCACTCTGACCTTGAAAAGCTTTAGATTAGGTACGTCATGTCGTATAGGAAGGTGAAGACACCGGCAGAAGCCTGTGAGACGTGGAACTGACTCCCCCGACAAGAGCCGCGCTCTTAAGTCCAGCATTAATTGTCTTACACATTTATTTCATTTTAATGTCTTATCTCCATCCCTTCATAATGTTTCGGCCTTTGAGCAAATATCTACAGAGCCACAGTCCCTAAGTGAAAGTAGTAAAAAAAATGTCCGAGCGCCGTCATACATACCGACTTAGATATTTACACTAAATAATTCACACCAGTTTCCTCCAATCTCGACGTTATGCCGCCTGATTTGTGCTTAAAACCGAGCACTTTGACATCGCGCGGCGTTGTAGTCGGCAATGTTGCCATCGCCTTACGACTAACTAAAATGCCTGACCACTACGTAGCTTGACCAGGGTCCTGGCTCGGACACTTTTTTTGCATGATTGTGACTCCATATATATTTAAGCATACTTTTCCCAAAGCCATTGGTAAAGCTAGACGTTTGAATAATTTATAATCAAGAGAACGTCATAATTATATCACAGTATAATTCCAAAATGCATACAAATCGAATAACCTTGCATAGGTACGCATAAGTTAAGTAGACCTCACTATGTTATACTATTTGATCTGAGGTATAAGTACCACTTTCTTCATAATAAACGCACAATGTGTGAAGCTATTTTCTTTAAGCACTGCTCAACACAGCTGTGTGTCAGAGTTTTTAAGACGCCTGAAGGCCTCTGAAATGGCTAAATGGTTTAAACAGCCGGGGCTTACAATTTAACGTGTCATCCGAGCCACGGTAGCGCTCAGTTGTAAATGCCACCCGCAGTCACCCATCCGAAGACTGACCGTGCTGAACGTCGCTTAACTTCGATGATCACTAAAGATCACTTAGACAATCTACGCTATGAGCTATGAATATTAGTCAAAGGGTTGTAGTGTCATAGACTACCCACTTTTTAACCCGGAGGAATAAAATGGGGAAGCTTTAAATCTTTACACGGTATCCGAAACCAGGGATTGTGATATGGCTGCCATCAGAGACTGATATTCTACATATACATATTTTCAACATATACTTATTGAGATAATAATATCCAGATACAGAGCAAGCACCGATGTTAATCACAGAAATGCTTGCCCTGGGTGGGAATCGATCCCACGCCTTTTGGAGGGGTTAGTCCAGGTTTACACGTAAATTGAAACTACAGCTGTTTCCGTATGGCTCCATACATTTCTGTACAGGGCCCCTGGCGGAAACGAGGAAGAACTAACCAAAATGTATGGAGCCACACGCGAACGCGAAAGTTTAAGCAAACCACGCAAAACCTGGACTAATGGCTCAGGAGTCCGGGTCACTAACCACTGGACCACCGAGGCAGTCAAAATCACGCGGGCAAAGGCTCGGGCTAAAGCTAGTTGACAATAAAAAAGTAAATGTTTAAATTCAGACGCTGACTTATCGTACATTTCCATAATTTACCATTGAATAGCTGATTGCTAAGTTTTGGGCGAATCGGTTCAATTCCACCCATTTCGCGCTAATGGCGGGCGCGGGAGCGTCGATTCCATAGATATCTAGAGAGGAGTGAGTATGAGTACAGGGTTATCCAGAACTGGTGTACTTAGTCGAAAGGGGATGATTAAAACCATCATTATTACAAACTACATTTATAATGGGGCTAACTCAAAACAAAAAAACAGCTGTTCCATAAAAAAAACTGCAACTTGGAATCGACAAAATGTAAGAAACAGCTGGTTTTTTTTTTTAATTTTGAATTGGCCTAAGGTTGAGCCGATAACCCTGTACATCCGGCGCGAGACACTTATTACAGGACGTTTGATAGATAGATAGATCAATTCAATATTTAAGGGGGGCTCCCATACAACAAACCTGAATTTTTAGATGTTTTTCGCTCTATATTAATAATGGTACCAGGTGGATGCTTGAAATTTTCACAGAATATTTAGTTTTATATTCCCTTCAATAATAAAAATAAAACAAATATTAAAGGGGGGCTCCCATACAGTACGGAACCCACCGTGCGCGGGTCCGACTCGTACTTGACCGATTTTTCTCTGACATTTCGTATTTGTTTGCAAAACAACACCTTTTGTGTAGAAAATACTCATAATACTCGTATACCGCATGTTTATGAAACAGACATTGAAAAACGCTCTGTTGAGTGAACGCATATTTGTGAATAAGTGTAGTGATTTTATTAGGCTTTTTTTGGTTTCACCTGTCCCGTTGTCTGTCTGTAGTCAAATCTTGCAAGTTAAATTTGATCCACTTCCCGGTTACCGATTGAGCTGAAAGTTTGCATACATGTGTAAATTGCGTGACAATGCAATATTACGATGACATGGTGCTGATTTGATGATTGAGCTGTAAAGTGGCCAAAGGAACTTTGATTCTTCTTGGCGAGTACATGTTCAGTAAAAGCTTGTTTTAAAAAAAAGCTTTTTTTTAGTATTTATAATACTTGTTTGCAAAGTAAGTTAAAATTGTGTAATTGATCGAGCGTAAGAAAGATTTCCGTTTTGACACGGCGATTTTGCTTTCGTTTTTCCAGATGTTGGTTTTCATCTGCAGGCCGCATATTTTAATGAATCTCGACGAAGCCTAGTACACAGGTTCTATAAATTAATAGAGTTTTTTTGTCGTCGGCGATTTTTGATAGAGGATTTTCCTCAAAATGAGGGAAAAAATTGCTGCTGCGCTATTTATCAACCGATTTCTATCATTTACGAGTGTTTGACAAGATTGTTTAGTATCAAAATCCTAACCAGATTTGCGAGTATAAGCCGAATCGGACAAGAGCCAGTCGACGTACGAGTATAATATTATAGGCTTATGAATCTTCAGTAAAAAGAAATGTGTCGCGAAATCTTCTATTGGAAGAACTACTAGTTATATTGGAGTTACGTGTAATTGTGATTTTCAGCAGAACGTATCGTGCGAAATAAAGTTCCAGCTAGATCGAGACATGTCCCATCTCACGGGATCTGTGGTCGATCCTGTATCTACGGCAATATAACGCTTTATAGCCATTTTCCTGTTCTAATGAATGTAAACGCTTACATTTAACGTCCAAATTGTTGAATTGTAGTTGTTAGGCGATTTATATTGGCGTATTGTAGAACTATTGTTTTTAGGTTTGGCGGTTTTTCTAGATGAACACTTGTTAATGTTTACGACTTAATATTAATCTTTCTCTTACTATTTGACACTGTCCAGTTGTTCAATTTTTACCATGAAAAAGTACCATAATATAGTCATAATTATTTTTTGCTAAAAATGGCATGACCGACTTCAACCGTGTACAGAATACGCGAATATTTCGCACGGATCAATGTAGCATTTTTCACATTATTATTTATTTATCAAAAATGGCTTAGCCGAATTCGGATAAAATTTAAAAAGAACCAACTTCGAAATATATCTATTCTTTCCAATAAAAAAATAATTATCAAACTTAGATTACTGTGTAAAAAGTTATGCGTTATACATGAAAATATAGGTACGCGTCGAATTGAGTACCTCTTCCGTTTCGTCGGTCAGAAAGTAAGTTTCTTTTTGATGATTATTATGAAGTAGAATACCTTAGTTATGTAAAATATTCGCCAATTCAGTAATTTAAGTTTGTTTTGTCGCTAATAAAGTAATATAGTAAGTTCGTATAGGCCGGTTGGCTAGCCCTGATGTCAGTTTTTAAGCCGCCTGAAGGCCTTTGACAAGACCAAATGGTTAAAACAACCGGGGCCTGCAATTTAACGTGTCATCCGAGCCACGGTAGCGCTCAGTTGTAAATGCCACCTGTGGTCACCCGTCCGAAGACTGACCGTGCTGAACGTTGCTTAACTTCTATGATCGCTAACGAACACCTAGTCTAACTACGCTATGAGCGCTACAATTTTGTCGTTTATTTGTCACAAACTGCCTGTTCAGCGGGCTTAGCATAAGGACCATAAAATAACTCTGTCGACGTGTCAGAACGGGACAGAGTTATGATGAAGCATATATCTGTCACATTTGCACACGTCGATAAACTCTTGTCGTGGTCTTGTATGCTAAGCTAGCTGGCTTCGCTACGCATGATATACTTAGCTATAAACTTTTCGGAAGAAATATCCGAATAAAAATTTGAAAATCGCGTTGCAATCTGATCTGTCTTTATAGATCTAAGCAGTTACACAAACAAACACACAAATAAGGTGATTTTTGGTTTATAATATCTTAAACAACTGAAAATATGATGGAAAAGATGTTTGGTTACCGTGCACGACATAATAATCTAGTGAAAATGATGATAGAATAAAAATTAGAAGGATAGAGAAGAAGGGGAAGACCACGGAGGGTATTTTTAGATCAGATCAAAGCGAAGGTAGATCAGATGGTTTTTTTTTATCGCGAATAAGTCCTCGCTTGACCACCAACTCGCCTAAGCGACGTTATGGTCGAAGATGAAGCCCTCAGACCTAGAAGATACCTATTCACTCTGACCTTGAAAAGCTTTAGATTAGGTACGTCATGTCGTATAGGAAGGTGAAGACACCGGCAGAAGCCTGTGAGACGTGGAACTGACTCCCCCGACAAGAGCCGCGCTCTTAAGTCCAGCATTAATTGTCTTACACATTTATTTCATTTTAATGTCTTATCTCCATCCCTTCATAATGTTTCGGCCTTTGAGCAAATATCTACAGAGCCACAGTCCCTAAGTGAAAGTAGTAAAAAAAATGTTCGAGCGCCGTCATACATACCGACTTAGATATTTACACTAAATAATTCACACCAGTTTCCTCCAATCTCGACGTTATGCCGCCTGATTTGTGCTTAAAACCGAGCACTTTGACATCGCGCGGCGTTGTAGTCGGCAATGTTGCCATCGCCTTACGACTAACTAAAATGCCTGACCACTACGTAGCTTGACCAGGGTCCTGGCTCGGACACTTTTTTTGCATGATTGTGACTCCATATATATTTGCTCGAAGTGTTCGGCGGACAAAATGACCGCTCGGTGACTTGCAAGCTGTCCGCTGTATATTTGTACTCGTTAGCTCGGACGAAGTATTCCGGCAATTTGTTAGCGCTGAGACAATATATTAGGCATTCGAATAATATATTATACTTATTGAGTTACTAGCTTTTGCCCGTGCCTTCGCCCTCGTGGTGTATTATTTTGACTGCCTCGGTGGCTCAGTGGTTAGTGAACCTGATTTCTGGATCACAGAGGCGTGGGTTCAATCCCCACCTAGGGTAAGTTTTTATATGATGAACATAGGTGTTTGTTCTGTGTCTGGGTGTATTTAGGTATTATCTATATAAGTATGTATTTAAAATATGTAAATGTAGTACGAGTATATCAGTATCTACTAGCCATATCACAAGCTTTGCTTAGTTTGGGGTCAGAGTTTATTTACTTATATATTGTGATATCCCATTGGAACATTTTATTTATCTGGGATAAAAAGTAGCCTATGTCATTTTCCGTCTTTCAAACTATATCCAAGCCATAAATCGAGTCAATACGTTGCTTCGTTGCTGTGTGAAAGTGGGACATACCGATAAACCAACAAACACACTTTCGGATTTATATTATTAGTAGGGGAAAAGGATGAAAAAAATAGTAGACAAATCACTGACTTCAAAGTGGCAATTCCGTGGCCGACTACACGCAGCAGCAGTATCTTCGCCACACTACTGATTTCAACGTAAATCTACAGGATGTCAAAGTCAAAGTCAAATCATTTATTGCAACATATGAAATTTACATTCGGTTCTTAATTAACATGTTTTGTATAGTTATACATATGACCCTGATAAGGGTATGGCAATTTTAATATATGTTTTCCATATTTACGTATACTTAAATATATCTATATAAACCTACGTTATAAAATAGAAGCTATAGGAAAATTTTGCATTATGATTTCAGATAGTGAGCTTTCACAAGTTGTTTGAAAACATTCAAGGAAGGTGAACGCTTAATTTCTAAAGGTAAGTCATTCCTCAGTCTGACTGCATCTACTGAGAAAGAAGAATCGTAGAAAGATGTTTTGTGACGTGGGAAACTAAGGGTGAGATTATCTGAGAATTTTAAGCTGGCGACGCGTAGGCTGCAGTCACGACTGTCTACGTGTCACACAACGACGCTGTTGTCTGCTACTCGGTACCGTAACATGTTCAGAAGGGCAAGATATCACGCAGTACTAATAGCCGATGGAGTGGGAAACTTGTTAAATAGAGACCAAGTTCCTAGAAGCGCAGCACGGATAAGAATAAGATATATGAATTGGTCATAAACAACATTAAATATTATAAGCAAGTCATAAATTTAGAGTAGATATGACTAATCTTACTAAAAATCCAATTGATAGAGATGATTTTTAACTGACTTCCAAAAAGGAGAAGGTTCTATATTCGTGTGTTTGTATTTTTTTTGTGTATGTTCATCAATTATTTAATTCTGAACCAAATCGAAAAATTATTTTTTCGTTCGCAAGGGTATGCTCCAGAAGTGGTCCGAATTATATTTTACAGAAATCGGCTGAGCCGTTTTTGAAAATCAACAACAAATCAACATAATGTAAACAAGTCGAATGAAATATTCGAATTTTGTACACTTTGGAATGCGGTTTTGCCATTTTTTTCGAAAAATAGTTATAGATACGTTGGACGAAACTATTTCGAAACAGTTTATCGCTTATATCCAGCATTGGATATCCTACAGCTAGGGTTGCCAACTACATACTGTTTTAAACAGTATTATACTGTTTTTTACTAAACCATACTTTTTACTGTTGAACAAAAATAAAGTATACAAAATACTGTTTTCAGCATCAAAATGCAAAAACATTATCTTTGATTATGTATCTGTCTAGATACCAAATTAGCTGAGCAAAACTTTTCGTATGAAAATATCGAAAACTTACGAAAATCGGAACTGTAAATATTTCTGGTAAACCTATAAATGGGTTAAAAAAAGATTGTATATTAGTAAGTTGTGCAAGAAGCCCTAAATATAATGTATTTAAAACAATGAATAAATAAAATAGTGTTCATTTTTCTCAAATACTGTTTAATATTCTTCATAGACCTGAATATACTTTATTTCTTGTAAAAAAAGTTGGCAACCCTACCTACAGCTGATCTGATGTCAATGATAACAGTATAACTGTAAAACTATCGCAGGTGTACTTCGAGTTCTATAATGCAAACAATGGACTGCCTCGGTAGCTCAGTGGTTAGTGACCCTGACATCTGGGTCAAAGAGGCGTGGGTTCGATCCCCACTCAGGGCAAGCATTTGTGTGATGAACATGGATGTTTGCTCTGTGTCTGGGTGTTATTAAGGTACTATCTATATAAGTATGTATTTAAAATATGTATATGTAGTATATCAGTCTCTGGCAGCCATATCACAAGCTATGCTTAGTTTGGGGTCAGTGATCGTGTGTAAGATGTGCCCTAATTTTTTTTTAAAATTATTCTCAATGTATGTCAAGCATCAGATCGTATGAACATTATACTACACACACTACGAGTATCAACGAGCTTAACAACAAAGACATCGTCTAATCTATTCAAACAAGTACGGGTAGGTATGATTAATACCCACAAATTATGAACCGATCCGTGCCACTGTTTGTCCGATCGATACCGGCCTAGGAGTGTTCAAGGTTACGAGTAAGCCCCGGAACAAACACACTGAAGATACGCTCAAGTGCTCCTTGAGAATTACCCCCAAATCTGAAAGATCCGAAAATTTTCCAACAAAATCGCTAAAATTAATTCGGAGAGAAATCTAGAAGCAAACAAAGAAATAGGCAGAACGTTTTAAGTAAGAAAGAAATAAAGTTTATTTGTTTACAGAGTAATGAAATCGGCAAAAATAGTTCGTGAAACAGCATTAACGTTAGATCTTAAATTAAGCAGTTGGATTAAAGTAGATTCTGATCTGCGCATAGTACGTGCAATATATGCGCTAAAGTCGCGATACAAATACAATCATTTGTTGATAACAAGCATAGTTATAAGTCATTCATCTTGGACTGCACAATTTTTACAAACTTTTATTTACTTAGTTTCACCTGTCCCGTTGTATGTCTGTCGGTCTGTTATCAAATATTACAATTTAAATTTGATCCACTTTCCAGTTACCGATTGAGCTGAAATTTAGCATACATGTGTAAATCGCATGACGATGTAATATTATGATGACATGGTGCTGATCTGATGATGGAGCTGGAAGGTGGCCAAAGGAACTTAGCAATGGAACGACACAACCTCATCGAGTTTGGGTTCATTGGAATAGTCTTGGCGAGTAGTTTGTCTTTGTATGGTAACCAGAGTCTGATGATGGAGCTGAAATGTGGACATTGGAACTCTGTAATGAAACGACGCAACCCTATCGAATTTCGCCTGTTTGATTCGTCTTCGGGAGTCAAGTACGTTCAGTAAAAGCTAGTTTTTTAAAAAGTTTTTTTTTTTTTTTTTTAATTTAATACTTGTTTAAGACGTTAGAATCATTTCTAATATTCTCAGAGGATCGCATGCTTGCTGTCTCATTCACACAAGCATTGATTTTCAATGCTCACTCTTTCTTTTTCACTTCATCAGCTGGCATAAAATATTTACTCGTGTGTCTGTAGGTACATAGTTACACATAGGTAAAATATACACTACACCCGTCAAATTCAATTGTAATCAAAACAAATCAATTTTCGATTTAAAAAATATAAAAGGAGATACCTACTTAATGCTTAAATATATCGAGCTTAGGCCATTACTTAGTAAAGTATTTAATAATTAGCTTTAAGTATTTGTTTTGAAAAAATATTTTATTAGTCTTAGTGGCAAGTGTATAAGTTTTTTTTTGTGTAAATAAAGTATATATCTTTTCTTTAGCAACAATCTCCATTTAAAGGATTTTTTTTATTTTCGGATTTTATTATTTTTGACATTGCTTGTAAAATTACATGGGATTTGCTTGATAAATATGGAAGTCATAAGGTTTTGTATCATGAAGACGGGCGGACGGACTGGAGGACACAACGAAGTTACAAGGGTTTCTGGTTTACTACGGAACCCTAAAAATATGAAATTCCAAAATAATTAACCATTAATTACCGTTATTTTTTTTCTATGATTTTTTTAAAGGTAACAACGTTTCATGCCTTTTTAGAGTACTGTACAAAGTCTGAGCCGAGTTTGCAGGATCTGCTTTCAGTCAAAATGCAAAACCATTGAGAGATGCACATAAATCTTCTAACCTATCAAAACCATCTCCCCAACCCGGCAAAATTCCAAAAACACCGTATTTACGAACTAAACTCCAATAAATGCAACACTATACTAAAAGTTACTCCAGCAGCTTCATGCAATTCAATGGAGCACTCCAAATTACCGAATTCGTTGACTTTCCTGGCAAAAAACCGGTCAACAGCCAAAAAAGCTTGACCTCCCGCGTTTACTTCCGCCTGAACGATTGCAGTATTATCATCGGGATCTTTCTAAGCTGGTTGCTTTACAGGGAGGGATTCAGTAACAATATCGCAATTTATCAAACGAACTACATTGTCGTCTCCCCTCACCGTCGAACCTGCTGTCTCCGTACTTTCGTGTACATAGGAAATTTTACAGGGTCAGATGAAGGCAGAAATTGTATTTTTATTCAGTGTAAATACAATTTAAACTTACTAGTGTTGAATCGACAGCCGCTTTGCAAGCTTGGAACGTCTATAGGAAATTTATTTTGCAAAAAAAATAGTTGGAAGCGGTTTATATACAGGCTACAGCTCTAAGCTCCGTGGTTGGTTGTATAATGCACAGAGTGACGTCAGAACTTCAAGTTTTTAATAGATTTCTATAGATTTTTTTGATTTTTGGTTCATGAACCTAAAGTTTGCCAGTTACCAGTCTCAGACTAAACAAAAAATCAAGACAGAATGTTGTGAACAAACAAGTGAGGCCGGCAAAACTATGCCTCGCCGTGTACACAACACACACACATGTACACGTACATAGAAACTATGCCTTGGCTCGTCAGTCGAACTATGGCGGCGCAACACCGACGAACTCGCACATGTATAAATACCGGCCTCACTTGTCTGTTCACGACGTTTCGTCTTAATTTTTTTATTTGGTCTGAGTTACCAGTATCATAATCTACCAGCGTATTTTGAAGTCTAATTAATTTCAATTTATTTGAACACACGAATGAAACAGGATAACGATAAATAATATGAGACAATTATCGAGAAATTGATTTTATCAATGAAATCTGATTTCACACCGATTACCTAAAACGGGATTTCGATAAAATAAAATTTATTTAAACATTTTTCTTTGTTAAAACTTTTTTATAGTTTTCATATTTCCACCTGTTTGTCAAAAACAAGCTGTTTGTATAAAACTTAAATAGAACAAATGCCGCATCGAGTCAGCTTCCTAGGAAAAAAACTCCTTTTATTTTAACTGAATACAGCCCCGAAAACATCACAGGTGATGTTTTTTTATGAAACTTTTCATGAGCTCCATTGCGAATCAAAATTAATTTCACCTTGCTTGCTATTTGTTTACACGAATTTACTGACGCGTAGTGGCTTTAAATTTTCCAAAAAGTTTAATTAAATGCCCTCCAGACTACAGGGGCTTATTTGCACACATAACTTTTAATAACTAGCGGAGTCATTTTTTCGAAATTAAACTATAAATTTGAATGTGCCAACTTTTATTAACATTTATACATTATGAGAATGCGACTCGAAATTATTTCAGAGCTTTAAATATGCTCTCATTCTTTTCGCCTCTTTATTCTCTCTTTTCGTTTTAGGTGGGTTGAAGGTTTTCTTGCCTACCTTTATGAAGCTTTCACATTAGGGGGCTCAACCGCAACTGCAATGCTTTAGCAGCAGATGATTTCAAATGACTACTATTTTATTACTTGACTGAACCGACGCGGCGAAGCGAGGTCTGTGTTTCGACACGACGAATTTGCTTTCGTCAGTCCGGGTGTTGATTTTTATATCTATCTATCAGCCGTAGGACGTACACTGCTGGACATAGGCCTCCCCCGTGGATTTCCAATAAGGCCGGTTGGAAGCGGCCTGCACTTAGCGCGTTTCTGCGATATTTATTCGTCAGTCCACCTGGTCGGTGGACGTCCTACGCTGCGCTTGCTGATCCATGGTCTCCATTCGAGAACTTAACGGTCCCATCGGCCATTTGTTCTTTGAACTATTTATACCCACTATCACTTTAATTTGATAACCCGCTGGGCTATCGGTAACTTTGGTTCGTCTGCGGATCTCCTCATTTCTGATTCGATCCCGCAGAGAGACACCGAGAATAGCCCCTCCATAGCACGTTGAGCTTTTTTGAGCTTATTCATAAGGCCCACATTAAAATACCACGTTTCAGTTCCATATGTCATCGCTGGCAACACAACTATCGAAAACTCTTGGACAAGTTGGACTTACTCGCACTTAGCTGGACTACTTGTCCTAAGTAGACGTACGAGTCAGCAACTTCAAGAACCGAGTGATTTTTGTTTGCAGGTAGCATTTTTAACGAACTTGGTTTGTAGTGATTGAACACGGGTTCTGTATATCAAGGGATTTTTGTCATCGACGATTTTCGATTGGCCCGGTATTTCCGTAAAAAAGAGGGGAAAAAATCATTTCACGCTATTTATCAGCCGATTTCGAAGTTTTGCGAGTACGAAACAAATCAGTCAAGAGCGAGTTAGGCTTATGAAGATTCAGTTAAAGAGATAAGTCGAGAAGTCGCGAAGTTTACTATTCGGTAAACTATTACTTAGTTATTTTTCTAAAAAGAGCGCTTTAGTATTAGGCCGCAAAGCCGCGCGGTTGAAGTGCTGCAACGCTGTCCTGTTTTATACGTAGGCGGGAAAACAACCGCCGCAAGGACCGTGTAACCAGTACTGTACGGAATGTTTCGGCAACGTCAAAATATTCTCAACAACTGCTGACGTACGTTGATGGTACGTTGTATGAGCTCTTTCGTGGTTTATGCATGGTAGAGCGTATCGTATTGTTTTTCACGCCATACGTTCCTAGCATGATTACATATGGTATCGTACGTTATACTAGGCTTTAGTTGTTCAGCAGCTCAGACCAAATAAAAAAATCAAGACAGAATGTTGTGAACAAACAAGTGAGGCCGGCAAAACTATGCCTCGACGTGTACAGACACAACACACACAAACGAACACGTATAAAGAAACTATGCCTTGGCTCATCAGTTGAACTATGGCAGCGCAACACCGACGTACTCACACATGTATAAAAAACCGGCCTCAGTTGTCTGTTCACGACGTTCCGTCTTGATTTTTTTATTTGGTCTGAGTTCAGCAGATGCTACTTAGTTACGACAGACAGACTTTCTCAGTACGAAATCTCCTCTAAAACATCGATTTCCAAATCGCCACTCAAATTTTGATTAATATCGCTTCCGACGTCAAAATTTGTCACATCACTTCAACTTCGCAATCTGTCGCTTTGTTCGGGAGGTTCATTAATATTGTCGGGGGCCCCGCTCGGGTCTAATCAGTCACCGGGGCCCACATGATAATCGCGAGGACCTGGGGCCATTTTCTTTGTCTCACTTCTAACGCTAATTTGTAGCGAAGTTCTGCGTGAACGCGTCTTATTGTGTGGTACAAAATACAAGTGGATAGGACACTAAGGGAACCGTGGCAAGGAAGTCGTGGTGGTCTAGCGGTAGTACTAAAACGTAAGTAAGTTCGTATAGGCTGAGTGGCTAGCCTTGGTATCAGAGTTTGTAAGCCACCTGAAGGTCTCTGACATGGCTAAACGGTTAGAACAACCGGGACCTACAATTTAACAAACAAACAAACAATTAACGCTTTATTGTACACAAAATAAAAATAACAATAATACAACAGTGAAATTCTTAAGCTAGTGCAACTCTAGACGGCCTTATCGCTGGAAGCGATCTCTTCCAGGCAAACCATTTAACGTGTTACCCGAGCTACGGTAGCGCTCAGTTGATAATATACCTAATTAAAAAACCCCCGACACAAAAATATTTGACGACAAACTTTCAATTGACAACCATTTGGGCACATTTGTAGAATTTTGGTTCTTCCATCCCCACTTTAACCCACCATAACTCTTAAACGGCTCAATGGATTTTTATAAAACATAGCTAAGAACACTTTCGATTAAGTCTCCTTTCATCCAAAACAACTAAACTGAAATCGGTTCAGTGGTTCGGGCGCTATGATGCCACAGACAGACAGACAGACAAACAGACACGTCAAACTTATAACACCCCTCTTTTTCGTCGGGGGTTAAAAATACCACCCAATCCGAAGATTGACCGTGCTTGAACGTTGCTTAACTTCGATGATCGCTTATGAACACCTTAAGTGGTAGTACTTAACACCTGCCTTACGATCGTGAGGCCATAAATCCAAATCCCGGATCCGTAGCAATGATTGCTTTGGAACTAATGTACAGAATTTCACACTACAGTTTAGTAGATATATATTCGGTGGAGGAAAACATTGTGAGGCAACCTGCATCGCCCATAGAAGAAATTCGATGGCGTATGAGGGCGTATGTAAATCCAACCTACACTGGGCCTATCCTTCCTTACATAGTATAAAATAAAGTCGCTATTTTCGTTTGTTTGTCTGTATGCTTAAATCTTTAAAACTACGCCACGGATTTTGATGCGGTTTTTTTTATGGATAGAGTGATTCAAGAGGAAGGTTTATATGTATAAAAATTCCCGAAATTCCCACGGGAACGGGCACAACGCGGGTAAAACCGCGGGGCGCTGCTAGTACATGGTATAAAATAAAGTCGCTATTTTCGTTTGTTTGTCTGTATGCTTAAATCTTTAAAACTACGCAACGGATTTTGATGCGGTTATTTTAATGGATAGAGTGATTCAAGAGGAAGGTTTATATGTATAAAAATTCCCGAAATTCCCACGGGAACGGGCACAACGCGGGTAAAACCGCGGGGCGCTGCTAGTACATAGTATAAAATAAAGTCGCTATTTTCGTTTGTTTGTCTGTATGCTTAAATCTTTAAAACTACCCAACGGATTTTGATGCGGTTTTTTTTAATGGATAGAGTGATTCAAGAGGAAGGTTTATATGTATAAAAATTCCCGAAATTCCCACGGGAACGGGCACAACGCGGGTAAAACCGCGGGGCGCTGCTAGTTAAGTATTAAAATCCAAACGAACTTACTTGTAGGTATTTCCATAGCTGGTTGACTAACTGACGAAGTAGTTAGTACTTTTCTTAGCGAATTCTAAAAAAAGGCTTACCTGTAACAATCAAAATAGTAAATTAATATTTTTACGTATTTATGAAAGGTAGAAAGAAAGAAAGGAAAAGGAAGACCGCGGAAACTAAAATAAAGAAAAGGAAGACATCATGTCGGACGGATGACCTCATCAGGACCGCAGGATTGCGCTGGATGCAAGCCGCTACCAACCCGTCTTATTGGAGATCTTTAGAGGAGGCCTATGTCCAGCAGTTGACGACCTGTGGCTGAAAAGAAGAGAAGAAGAAGATATCATGATAGATATATAGATAGATAAACTCTTTATTGCACACCAAGAAATAAACAAAAAGAAGAAACAAAGATACATAAACAGTGTAACAATGGGCGGCCTTATCGCTGACAGCGATCTCTGCCAGGCAACCTTAGGATGGAGAGGACAGAAAGCGTATAAATAATGGACGGGGTGCGCATTAATTAAAAAAAATAAAATTAGATTATACATCATAAACATACATACTAATAAAATTGATATAAATACTTAAAATACCTAAAAATAAAGAAAACATAACATATGAAAAAAATAATAATAAAAGAAACCTATGACTTAATAATAAACTAATACATAATATAAATTATAATATACTACTTATATAAAACAACATAAATAACAACAACAACAGTTACAAAATTAAAGTATCAACATTTTCTGCAGGTAATGGTTTTTAACCTGATCTTTAAATATGTTAAGTGATTGAGCTTTTCTGACAGTAACGGGCAAGGCATTCCATAACTGGACTGCCTGAAAGGCAAACGACCGTCCGTAAAAAGTTTCACACCGTGCGGTAGGAGTCTTAAGAGAAAGGTTGTCCTTGGATCGGAGGGGAAGGGAATGTGCATCATGCCAGAAGGAAAAAGAGTCTTTAATATAGCATGGGGTAGAAGGATTGAAGAGGATGTTATAAAGAAGATTAAGGATATGAGCATTCCGACGAAGACGAATTGGAAGCCACTTGAGCTTAGTGCGAAAATGAGATACGTGGTCATATTTGCGTAACCCAAATATAAACCTAATGCAGTAATTTTGGAGATTTGATTGATTGATTTGATTCATGTCATACAGTGAGGTAAAAACACTAGCTAAAATGTGCGCTAATGTGGATATAGCCTAATCACCCTTCGTGGGTAGGCCTATGTTCAGCAGTGGACTATTAAAAGACCGGTACAGTACGGGAGACTTAAGTCAAATGCGGTGTTAGCTGGTAATGAGATCAGATTTAATCTGACGATATTGCTGAGATAATCACTAAAATTCTACTAAATCTGCTAAAATTGTATGCATTACATCAATTAATTAAGCAAGAATAAAGATTATTGTTTATTTTTTAATAAATGCTGATAAAATATGTACTTCTGTTAAAGTCTGGTGACAAGTGTATATGCTTTAATCAGTATACTATACTGATTAAAGCATATTATACACTAGAGAGCAATAAACAACTTTTATATATCAAACATCCAAGTAAAAAACAGTTTTTCTTCACAGTTCAAATTCTAGAATTTTTGCGATTTTTTATAAGAGTCTACCAAGAAAAACATAAAGAAATTAAGCTGTAAAGGTTAGTAAAATATCAACATTTCACCGATTTGGCGGGTTCGCATTTTAGCTTAATTTGGATAAAGCGACTGGGCCGGAATCTCAAAGAGAAGCAGGCTCAAATCCTGCGATCGCGGCAAATTTTCATCCTAGTGAGCAAAGCACTATAAAAACTAGATCATTATTCAAGAAAAACTTATTTTAAGATCTACGACATTATTTACTAAGCAACTCTACAAATTCATGAATTAGGAATCAAATAAATTCTGACTAAGGAGCTAAAATCAACTAAATCTGGTCACACTAATATCTCAAAAAATGAAAGCCCGTTCAGCAATGGCGTAATATTCAGAAGTTGGAAAAAATAAAATGTTCTTAAAATATCTAATTCAAAAATAAAATTTAAGATATTGCAGAGCTAGATTAGACGACTAATGCAGCAGTGGTTTAACTGATTCCAACTTTTGAAGATTATTGAAAAATCTTTTAAGCAGTTTTCAACGAGAAAGTTTGCTTTTTCTTTTTCAATTACAAAGTTTTTGACATTGAAATTTCTGCAGACGGGATTGCTTTCAAAATACTGCAGTAAAGTTATTTAAAATGTTTTATCTACACTAATGTTGTAACATTCTACTTATGTTTCCAATACTTGACGTATAATGACTACTGTTATAGCGCAGACAACAAAACACTCAATTTAAGCAATTTCACATGATGTTATAATATCCACATCGATATCGTAAAATCTCATTATAACATCGCGCGCTCGCTCCTGATTGGCTCTGCGCGCGCAGCTGCGCTCTCATTGGTTAGATTTTAATGGCGCCAAGTTCACTGTGACAATACACGTACGCGTGAATTTAATGTTTCGCAATATGTTTTTTATTTATTTTTTTATTTTTATTAGTGAAGATAAAGTAGTGTATGCAACTGCATATAACACGGCTATTAAAACACTCGTTACTATTATGAAACCCTTCATTATATGACAGTTGCATAAACTACTATTAGTGATGAAAAACTAAAGTATAATTATACTAAAGTATATCGTTTTAATTTGACCTACTTCATCATCATCATTATCAGCCGTAGGACGTCCACTGCTGGACATATACCTCTCTTAGTTTTTTGACCGTATTTGATAAACGTAGAGTTACTTCGGAGAAGTTAGTCCGTGTTTTACTAGTAAAGTATGTTCGTATAAGTTGGATAGCGTTTCTTACCAATCACAGAAGTTGACCGCTGGTGGTTACAACTAAGGTTTTCCGTGGCTCGGGAGACATGTTCAGTTGTACGATTGTAGGACCGATTTACAATATCAGAGGCTTTTTTTGAGGTCTCTGAAGTTAGGCACGAGTCATGCGTTGCGCGGGTGATGCAGACCCAAAATGCATTCTTTGAAACCGCTTGTGTTAGGTAAGAGAGGTCCGAGACCTCAAAAAGGTTTACGCGTACTATATTCACTTAATATTTATTGAGATTTAAAGACATACCATAAATACTAAGCACCACACAAATCGGCGGATGAGAAGTTAGCCGCTGATGACACTTCGCCGTGATTCGCTAATTATTGCGCATGTGTGCACAATTGCGACGCCGTATGTCGTAGCGGTGAGCACGGGCGTTGGGAACTCGCGGGAGGCATGAAGTTGACGGGTGGGTGTGCCCCGACTTCTCGTCTCTTTGGATCCCCTGCGCATACCTGTGTTTCGGCTTCTGCGTAGCGTTCTGCGCATAACTTCCGATCCGCCGATTTGTGTGGCGCTTAACATACGTAAAACATAGCCTCTAAAAGTCCTTGACTTAAACCACACAGTAAGGTAGAGTACACACAATAAGGAAGACGCCGGGAGGTGTCGGTCTCTCGGGGTCCCACAGGGGAGGCGCTCGGGCCCTCCTTTGATAATTTATTATTGAAGCCTCGCCTTTATACCTTCCTTTTGTAATATTGTCGTCTCTCGTAGCTTATTTGTTCCGCAATCGTAATTTGTGTGATTATTTTTCTTTTCTGTGATTGACTTTTTCATTTTGCACTTGCACTGATTGCTTTTTCTATGATAATGTTTTTAAGTGCTACAACACTGCATAGTGACAATGTTGTGTTACTTTTTGTAACTAGCACTTTTCAATTTATGTAAAACAAAGATACGGAAAAATGTTAATAAAAAATCCTAACAAACTGTACTGTTATGTACCAGCTTTTTTAATAGGTCACTGCAGGACGTAAGCCTACTCAAGAAGGGTGATTGGGCCAAATCCACTACGCTATCCCAGTACGGGTTGGTGGATTCACATACGCCATCGGATTTCTTTCACGGAAATAAGCAGGTTGCCTCACGATGTTTTCTTTCACCGAAAAGCCACTAATGTGAAATTACGTACGTAAATTCCAAAGAATTCATTGGTACGGGACTGGGATTTGATCCCACCACTCACGATTGCAAGGCGAGCGTCATTACCACTAGACCACCACGGCTATACGGCCTAACAAACTAACAACTCTAAATACAGAATATGAACTCGTAACAAAGTAACTTAATCAAAACATTGTTCTACTTTCTACACGATGTGCATTTTCGTCAGACAAATTATAGGTCTTGCAAGAATTATCAGGAAATGCACTGCAACTATTACCAAATAATTTTTAATACAAATAAAACATTGATGCGAAATAAAATGACTTACATTACGATAATTATTACTATCTATAGAAAACCATAGACGCGAAACAAATAATTTTTAACCTAAGTAATGTTCTTGTTTCTTTAAAAGAAACTTCTGTGGTGCTTATTTATAAGAGATTCCTAGTCATTAAAGAAACACTCTGTATCACTATATAGTATAAAACAAAGTCGCTTCCGCTGTCCCCATGTCCCCATGTATGCTTATATCTTTAAAACTACACAACGGATTTTGATGCGGTTTTGTTTAATAGATAGAGTGATTCAAGAGGAAGCTTTATATGTATAATAAGCCAGTGCGAAGCCGGGGCGGGTCGCTAGTCATATATAATACGAAATCTTTGAACATTTCTTCCATAAAAAATGTCATTAAAATTAATATCTACTATAAAACACTACATGATACTTGAAATGAAAATGACACAAATAAGGCAAAAGTCGAAGAGAAACATCTTATTATTCGTGGCATACATTTTAATAACATAAGAGAGGCACTTACAGGCGACATCAGAGGTAAGCTCTTTCAAAACAGGGCTTTGATACAAAACCCCTATTTTCTTTATCGACTTTTTCATCTTCAAAGTTATAAAATCACAACCATAGACAGAATTCTTGGAGATACGCCATTAGTATCGCGCTAAAAGCTACCAAAAACGCTTCATGCTTTTCAATAAGTGCGGTAGGAAGCGGCTTGCATCCAGCGCGTTGCTGTGGACTCAATAAAATTATAAAGTCGGATCACCTTATTCGGTGGATGTTCCACGCTGCGCTTGCCGGTGCGTGGTTCACATTCGAGAACACTAAAGCCCCATTGGGTAGAAATTTTTCGAACTATATACCCCACCTACTGCCATTACAACTTGCTAATTCGCTTATATGCCTGTAACTTTGGTTCATCTGCGAATCTTCTCATTCCTAATTCGATTTTGCAGAGAATCTCTGAACAGTGCCCTCTTACAGCTTCTTATATACGTTACTTTATATGTTACCTATCGGTTAACATTGTTTTGTAATATAAAAAAATAGGACACTTATATATATAGGATACTTATAGAGCAATGAAAATAAAGTATATATACAAAAAATATATCATAAAATAATTTAGGAGGAGCTTAATAAGAAACATACAAAATTTATATATTAGAATAAATCAAAGCGTTGGTAAATTGTGGTCGTGTTTTAACAACGCGCGGAATAATAGAGCCGCCACATCTGTAAATACTCGCTCTACGAACACAACATTCTCCATTATTTTCTGTCATAAATATTATATTATCGTGTATTTGAAAATTCCCGTTTATGATCGCACGGCATTCGTGTTATTTAGCGCTCCCACCCCGTTTTCTATTGAGATGAGAAATATTTAATAAAAACCGATTTTCTCAGAAATTCTCAGCGATTTTGCCGTTCCTGGGACCCAGTTATTGTTCGTAATGGGCGAGGGATTTTTTTAGAGCCATCAAGGGTTCACGGATACGGAAATATCGCTCCTAATTTTTGTATTGGATCAGCTATTTTCATGATTTTTTTCGTATCGCATTTTTATGAATCTGTTTCGTCGGTGGACCAATCTGGTTATGTACTGCAAAGTGATTTGGGGTGAATACAGTTACGCAGGATCGCGCTGCATACAAGCCGCTACCAACCGGTCTTATTGGAGATCTTTAGGGGAGGTCTATGTCCACCAGTGGATGTACTATAGCTGAAACGAACGAACAGTTTTACAACAAGAAATGTAAATTCTTACTGATGTTATAAATCCAAAACTGTGTTTGTTGGTTCGTTTTTTGCTTGAATATGGTTTAAAGGTGGAAGAGTATCATAATTATGATTACTATATTACGCGAGCGAAACCACAGGTAAAAGTTAGTGATACTATAGGTATGAATATAAAATGAAGGAAAAGAAAACTAAATACGAAGATCTCTGCTTCTTAGGATTTCAAACCCGAGGTCTATATCATTATTCAACAGTTAAGTTCAAGTGTTTCGCTGTGCCTACTGTTACTTCAACTTGCTAATCTACTGTACTAATGTGTAACTGTGTGATAGCTGTGGTTTGATTACGTATCTCCTCTTATCTAAATTGCGGTCAAAGTGAACACAATATTTTTTATAGAATAATTTTATATTTTTTTATGCTAGAACAAAGACAGCATAAACACAACAAACAAAATATTCGCATATTGTAAAAACCACTTTGACTGAAGATCAGTCAACGAGAGAGAGAATTTGTATGTTCAAATCTTATATGTAAACGCGTACCCCAAATAATATCAGTGTACCAGAATTTATATTAATACATTAACGCAAACACGTTTAATTAACACCAAATACTCTAAGCAATCTAAATATTAATAATACGCATCCCTAATCCTCTACACGATCAAAATAATTATTCTAAGCCCGGGGCACACCAGGCTAGCAACTAAGTATCATCTTAATCCAATTAAGTAAATTAATAAATAACTTGAAATTTAATTAAGCAACTAAACACATCCAATTGAAATTTATGTCTGAAATGAACAGAGAACGAATTTTAACCCTAAGCTAGCTAGGAGTAGGGCAACCAAAATGTAAAAAACCGGAGATACTCGTAAACCCTTTAAAACCCATTAGATTTAGAAATGTTCAAATCGCACACGGGGTCCATTGAAGTCTAAATTATGTAAAAGTAGGCAACCTGGAGCCGCTAAGATTCAATTCAATTCAATTTCAATTTATTTATTTACTAAAAATGCAACTTACAGTCTGTTGTAAAACTAAACGTTACATTTTTATATAGGTACTAGGAACAATTTTACTTAAAATGTATGAGATCAGTATTATATAAGTACATTTAGAACAAGAATAAACATTTATACAACATTAACAATAAATAAAATCTTTATAATGACACTGTATTGGTATAGAAAGAAGCAACTATTGAAACTATGGCTAGGAACTATTTCATTAAGGATAATAAACGATTTTACAGCTTTGTCTGCTCACAGTATAGCAGAGTATTTTTATAGAATGTTGCCAAATTGTCGAAAAAGATGTCAGTATGTGGGTGAGAGGCGCCAAGGGAGTTCAAGTGGTGTTGTGCGCGGCAGATGGGGGAAGATATATATCACACGACAAGTTTCCTAGTTGGACTAGAGTCTAGTCACTAGATGATAGATGATATTAAAGGCAAGAGCCGCTAAGATATATATCACACGACAAGTTTCCTAGTCGGACTAGAGTCTAGTCACTAGATGATAGATGATATTAAAGGCAAGAGCCGCTAAGATATATATCACACGACAAGTTTCCTAGTCGGACTAGAGTCTAGTCACTAGATGATAGATGATATTAAAGGCAAGAGCCGCTAAGATATATATCACACGACAAGTTTCCTAGTCGGACTAGAGTCTAGTCACTAGATGATAGATGATATTAAAGGCAAGAGCCGCTAAGATATATATCACACGACAAGTTTCCTAGTGGATTAGAGTCTAGTCACGAGATGATAGATGATATTAAAGGCAAGAGCCGCTAAGATATATATCACACGACAAGTTTCCTAGTCGGACTAGAGTCTAGTCACGAGATGATAGATGATATTAAAGGCAAGAGCCGCTAAGATATATATCACACGACAAGTTTCCTAGTCGGACTAGAGTCTAGTCACTAGATGATAGATGATATTAAAGGCAAGAGCCGCTAAGATATATATCACACGACAAGTTTCCTAGTCGGACTAGAGTCTAGTCACTAGATGATAGATGATATTAAAGGCAAGAGCCGCTAAGATATATATCACACGACAAGTTTCCTAGTCGGACTAGAGTCTAGTCACTAGATGATAGATGATATTAAAGGCAAGAGCCGCTAAGATATATATCACACGACAAGTTTCCTAGTGGATTAGAGTCTAGTCACGAGATGATAGATGATATTAAAGGCAAGAGCCGCTAAGATATATATCACACGACAAGTTTCCTAGTCGGACTAGAGTCTAGTCACGAGATGATAGATGATATTAAAGGCAAGAGCCGCTAAGATATATATCACACGACAAGTTTCCTAGTCGGACTAGAGTCTAGTCACTAGATGATAGATGATATTAAAGGCAAGAGCCGCTAAGATATATATCACACGACAAGTTTCCTAGTGGATTAGAGTCTAGTCACGAGATGATAGATGATACTAAAGGCAAGAGCCGCTAAGATATATATCACACGACAAGTTTCCTAGTCGGACTAGAGTCTAGTCACTAGATGATAGATGATATTAAAGGCAACTTAGAACCTAAAGCAGTCTCTCAGCCGACTTTGATAACAAGCGCTTCTGAATTTGAGATTTTCCTAAGTTTTGTGTTTTTTTTTGGCATTTTCGGTGCATTTTCATTCTGTTGTCATTTAAGAACAATAAACATGGGATTTATTCAACTTACCTAAAATAAAAGACGATTCTGAAAATAAATCCACAATTAATCTTTAATATTAAACAGAACAAAAACAATTACATTTCGTTTATTTCTCATAAATAACTATTATTCATAGCCATGTCAGAGGCCTTCAGGCGGCCTAAAAACTCTGACACCAGGGCTAGCCACCCGGTCTATACAAACTTACTTACTATAATTCACAACACAGATTTAAAACGAACTTCCACAAAGACACGCCTCCTCATAAAACTATTTCCTAAAGTATCCGAAGTCCGAATCAAAAACGTGAGAAAAGCTTTATGAACTACAGCAAATCCCTAGACATGGTAACCCTAGCTAGGAGCGAACTAATTTTATTACATAGAATATTCGATAGAATCAGGGGCTTATTGAATATTGAAGATAGTTTTAACTTCATCAGCCTTAGTTAAAATGTCGGCTGTTTTCAGCTTGCAAAATCTTTCGATCGCGATGAAGTTTTAGCTGAGTTGTTGTGCAAATTTGTTCTTAGATTTCAGTTCTAAAATGAAGATTGTTAAGCCCTAAGGTTCAGAGTTTATACTCATAGCAACGTACATAGTAAATAGTTTTAAAACTTTATTCTACGATAAAATTAGGCAATCATTTATTCTTAACGAGGCAAATTGCTAATAATAATATAAAATGAATGTATGTACCTACATCGGTGCTATATATTTGTATGCTTTTAAAGTAATCCACCAACCCGCACTGGGCCAGCGTGGTGGATATGGCCCAATCATTTTTCGTAGGTAGGCCTACGGTACAGCAAAGTTTGTGACTAATTTTTTCACGAGGTAGACAGTTGACCTTGTCAAGACCGCAGAACGCAAAGGAAGCTGAATTCATGCTACATCTTACCGGTCTTATTAGAGATCTATAAGAAAAGCCCATATTAAACAATGGACGTACTAAAGCTGATGGATGGATGACGATGATAATGACTAGTTCGGGTTCCGTACCCAAAGGGTAAAAACGGGACCCTATTACTAAGGCTCCGATGTCCGTCTGTCCGTCAGTCCGTCTGTTTGTCACCAGGCTGTATCTCATGAACCGTAATAGCTAGAGCGTTGAAATTTTCACATATGATGTATTTCTTTTGCCGCTATAACAAAAAATACTAAAAACAGAATAAAATTAATATTTAAGGGGGGCTCCCATACAATAAGCCTGATTTTTTAGCCGTTTTTCGCTCGATATTAATAACGGTGACCAGTGCTTGAAATATTCACAGAATATTTAAATAAATATGTACTCTAAAAACAAATAATTAATTTAAAATAAATTAAATGTTTAAGCCCCTCTTAAATATTCCCATACAAAAAATATGATTTTTTGCTCAATATTAATAACGGCAACAGGAATATGCTTGCAACATTCACAGAATATTAAGTTGTAAATTCCCTTCAAAAATAAATAATTAAATTACTATTCTATACGGTACGGAACCATTCATGCGTGAGGATCGCACTTGGCCGATTATTTTGAGTACATATGCTCTATAGTTTTAATTCTATCTCTGAGACTTTTTAGTAAGACTATAAGTAACTATCGCGCAAACTAGTCGTAAACATTGTTAAGTAAAAATGTGCGAGAACCGTTTGTTTATTACTGTTGTACGTGTTTATACGTGAAACAACTAGTTTCAATAAATAGGGTAGCACTTGGTTTTCATCCCTTTAAATCTAAAATTAAAACCTCGAACACTTCTACTTGGATAAACTAAATCGGTCCGTAAGATCATTTAGGAACAAAAGGATACAAAGTGTCCGTCACAAACCGTTTACAAAACCCAATATCGCATTTACGATACGAGTATTAGTGTGACATTTTCTAAATTTACCATCTTTAGGTACTCCGAAATGAAAGCACACTCAACATTCCTTCTGATTAAGTGGAATCATGTAAAAACAAAATTTGTCTTTTGTGTCACAAAACCCAAAACATAGCATTTATAATATTAGTGTGACATTTCATAAATTTATCATCCACTAGCTTTTGCTCGCGGCTCCGCCCGCGTAATATTTTGATTTTCGTGCTATCCATGGGAACCTTTTATTTTTTAACCGACTTCCAAAACGGAGGAGTTTCTATGTTCGTCTGTATGTATTTTTTTGTATCTGTTCATCGATAATTTCGCCAATTGTGAACTGAATCGAAAATTTTAAGTTCGAAAGGGTATACCTGAGGTAGTCCCATTTAAATTTTACGGAAATCGGCTGAGCCGTTTTTGAAAAGTCTACAATAATGTAAACAAATCGAGCGAAATTTTCGAATTTTGTACACGATGGAAGGCGTTATTACCATTTTTTGCGAAAAATGACTATCCGGGATAAGAAGTAGCTTTATGTCACTTTCCGTCTTTAAAACTATGTCCATGCCAAAAATCAAGTCAATCCGTTTTTTTAACGCAAGTGAAATAATATTATATTATGATCTAATTATAATTACAAGTATGTGATCTTGCAAAATAAATAAATATCTAATAAGTCCGCGTTTGACCACCAACTCGACTGATGGTAACCGTTGTTGCGTGAAAGAGGAACAAACTAACAAACACACTTTCGGATTTATAATATTAGTAAGGATACTCCCAAATTAAAGCACCTTCAACGTAAATAAAATCCGTCTGGTTCCGAGGGGTCACGGTCGGACGCAACAGGGGCCCTACGGGGCCCCGCGGGGGACTGGGCCCCCGTCGCAAAGGGGACATTCCACGTCTCGATCCAATGGCCCTTTTATCTGTAATGGCCCTTACGGCTAGATGTTTAAGGTAATGATTGGTTTTGATTTCACCTTTATTCCAGGACAAAGAAAGAGCATCAAAGACGCTGCCGGTACTTTTCTTAATTAGGAAAGTGTTTTTGTTGGAAATAAAACTGAGGAAAATGGTGGACCCTGTCTTATAAAGATTTACTGCGTTTTACGGCTCTTTTCTTTCGTATTATTTCATTTCGTAATTCTGCCATTGTGTTACTTTGTTTTAAATTTTGGCAGCAAATTGTATGGCGTTTGAATTTTCATTTAATTTTTATATTATTGCTCATTATATTTGCCACGTGGAATTATAAATAAAATACGATTTATGTTTAAAAGTTTTTTTTTTAATCCGATTGACTTTCGTTAATTCAATTAAGACTAAGAAAATCAATTTGTAATTTTAGTAAGTGCTATTAAAATAAGCATCATTAAAAAATTACCTTTACATTGAACTGTCAATATGTGGCTATCTTTTAAAGATAAAAATAATAAACTTATTGCACACACGTGTAATTGACTTGCAAAATGGTTTTAGATACCTACCAGTAAATATGACTATAGCTATAACAACAAATACAACTATAGCTATTACAATAACTCAATAACATATTTAAAATTTCTACTTTTAGTTATTAAAATCGTTCTTTCTACAAAAACTGGTTTATTAAAACTTAAAAACTTTAAGAGCTAAAATGATGCTGAAAACGCCCGCTACCTTCTGATAATAAAATTACAAACTCATTTACAAATCCCAAAAGATATACCTAACACCTAAAAGCTTTTTACACAAAAGTCTGAGGAAGCCTGAGAAACATTAAGTAAGGCACATAATGAAGTAATTGTAAGGACCGGATTCATTACCCAGCATTGACCTCTGCTTTACGACAACAAAAATAACTTGAACCAAAAACACACAAAAACAAACTCTAGATATAAAGGAATATAAGTCAAGGCGACAGCAAAAGACTACACGGCGAAAATGTAAATAATTTCAGGGATGGAATAAATAATGTAAAATACCCCAAGTTGGCTGGTGAAATTTAATTCCGTTGCGCTTAATAACGATCCTTGGGACTTAGAGAAGATCGGTTCTTAAATAAATCCTGATCAAATTAGGATAAAAATAAGCATCCCGAAATTTTCTCTTCCGAAACAGATATTGCGGAACCTAAATGTAATTTTAACAGCAAAGCTGGTCGGTTAACTGGACCGTGTAAATACAGCTTGATTTCCTTTTTAATGGAAAAGGTACAAGAAATTAAATTCGTTTGATGAAAGGAAGAGGCGAAGTAACCCTTCGGAGCATTAAATCGTCTACCTTCATTCTACCCCTGAATAGGAAGAAGCCTTAGAACTTGTGTGGACTATGAAATAACAGGGTGGGGTTGGGCAGCAAGCGAGAAACGATTGCTTGTGTTAGGTTTTAAGTATTTTAATGGTATTTGTTTTTTAAAAATAAGTATTTAATTTGACTCTGATATTAATCGATTTTTTATTTTGATTTTGAGACTTTGATTTGACTACCTAGTCGGTTGAAGGACTACCCGACTTAAAATTGGAAGGGGAAAAAGCATGGCCGTAGAGGAGCGAAAGAAAGTCGGCAGTGTGTTCGGTAAAGCGGTGCGATGTGCACCTCCAGTGTTTACACTGTTACTCTGCCCAAATTCATATAAGTTATATATAAGTAAGATATGGTTTATAAGTGACGTTTAAAGGAAGTACGAAGTGAAACAATAAACCAATGATTTCAAGGATATGGAGTTTTTCTTACACTTGTGACAACATTCAAGTTAAAATTAAATTAAGAACAGTGTTTTGTGAATTGTCTGTAAAGAACAATTTTATGGATTAAGTTTCATTTTTAGTCTCAGTAAAGTAATAATAGAGTATGCATCTTGAGAACGATGTCGTGTCTTGTGTTGCGGTTGACATACTGCAGCGCTGAGCGTAGCAAGGGGCTCTAAACTCCCACGCGAAGTGGGGGTGATTAAACCTTACTTTAAGTATGTTATAGACTTGCTCTTGAGTGAAGCGAGAGGTTTAAGTCACCCAAGACGAAGACAGGCTTCGTTCTAGTGGTGCTTGCTTCGCATAGCCTATGACGTGTCCACTGAGAGAACAGACGTACTGATCAAAATCGCAGGAAAACGCACGCAATCCGCGTCTCGCTGGACGTAAAAAATATCTTTAGAAGAGGTATGTCCATTAGTGGTCATACAGCTGCAATATGATTATGGCGAAGCCTTGTTATACCAATTATAGTGATCAATTTCTAGTTTCAGATCAAATTAAAAAATCAAGACAAAATGTCGTTAACAGACAAGTGAGGCCGGTTTTTTTACATGATGTGGTGAGTGCGTCAGTGTTGCGCCGCCATTGTTCGACTGATAAGCCAGGTCGTAGTTTCCTTGTAACTGTTTGTGTGTAATTGTGTCTGTACACGGCAAGGCGTAGTTTTTCCGGCCTCACTATTGGTTCACAACATTCTGTCTTGATTTTTTTATTTGGTCTGAGTTTCTAGTAATGAGTGCTCTACAGGTGGAACTCTCTAGTGTTCACACTAGTAAGTAAGTTCGTATAGGCCGGGTGGCTAGTGTGTCAGAGTTTTTAGGCCGCCTGAAGGCCTCCGACATGGCTTAACGGTTAAAACAACCGGGGCCTACAATTTAACGTGTCATCCGAGCCACGGTAGCGCTCAGATAGAAAATGCCACCCGCGGTCACCCATCCAAGTACTGACCGTGCGGAACGTTGCTTAATTTCGGTGATCGCTGACAATCACCTAGTCAAACTACGCTACGAGCGCTACGAGTGTTCACACTAATACAATAATAATAAAAATACATATACAGAAAAAAGAAAGAAAACTTAACACTAGTGTAACAATTGACGGACTTATTGCAATCTCTTCCAGGTAACTTGGATAAAAAGCCGATACGGTGTATTCATAATTATTCTTCATTTGTTCATTGTCGATTAAAGACAGTATGTCACGATTCTTTTTCGTCGTAACAATGATCCAAATAATTAGAGCGCTTATTGACGGCCGTTTTTTTTACCAGACAACGGACCGTTTTTTTCACCGGATTCGCGGTGATGTGTGGTTTATAATGAATGTGTGTTGACGCACCGGACATCCATCCGGCGAAAAATGTAGTACCTGTACCTGTCTTTTTTTAATAGACCACTGCAGGACGTAGGCCTACCCGCGAAGGCGATTGGGCCATATCCACCACGCTGGCCCAGTGCGGGTTGGTGAATTCACATACGCCATCGAATTTCTTCTAGGGACATATGCAGGTTGCCTCACGATGTTTTCCTTCATCGAAAAGCCAGTGGTGTTGAATTCCGTACATAAATTCCAAAGAACTCATTGGTACGGGACCGGGATTGAACCCACGACCTCGATTGTAAGGCGGGGGTCACTACCACTAAACCACCACGGCTCAAAAATGTAGGCGATTGTTTATAAAAAAAAATGTTAAAAACGGCCGTGAACAAGAGCTCTTACGATGAAGCATGACGCATCTCTTCGTGAAGCAACAGTGGCTAAGCAATGGGAAAAGGTCTTAAATATATCTAAGGTCTTAAGGTCTTGACGATACCATACGACTACATGACGATACGATAGCTACCCGCTAACATCACATCCAAACCCAAAAGAAGGCACTGTATAAAATAAAAGGCTCCCATCAAAACCCAGGTCACGTCGTGCTCGTTTTGAGTAGCCCGCTCCGCACAATATTAGGCCGAAATGGCAGGCGGTTTTTTAACTTATTATTGCCCTGAAAACCCATTTTGTCTGTTCCTGTAATAAAACGAGGCCTTTTATGGTACAATTATGGGATGTTATTAGATTGCGAAAGTTCTCTGGCCGACAGATATTGATCGATGCCGCCCTATAATTTGATAACGCTTTGTTTGTTTCTAGAAATGGCTTTGATTGAACTAAAAGCTTCTTTATAAAACTTTATAAAAGACTTGCACGTTCTGGACCGGGAGTTTCTTTCCCAAAAAATAAAATTTGAAAGATATGAATTCATTGAAAAAACTATGCCTGTGAGACTTTGAGCAATCTAAAGAGTCACAATCGTACAAAAGAAAACTCTGTCCAAGCTACGTAGTAGGCAGGCTTATTAGTTGGTCGTAAGGCAATTGCAAGCCGACTACAACGCCGCGCGATGCCAAAGTGCTCGGTTACAAGCACTAATTAGGTGACATAACGTCGAGATTTGAAAAAACGGGTCATTGTGAATTATTTAATGTAAATATCTAAGTCGGTAGGTATGTATGACGGCGCTTGGATATTTTTTTACTACTTTCTCTTAGGGGCTATGGCTCTGTAGATATTTGCTCGAAGCTGTGAGATCAGCCGTTTACATAACGCCACATCTTTGCTAACTGCATTAAAATAACACAAAATATTTTCACGAAAGAAAAAAAGGTCAGAATAGAAATACCTCATACTTTTTCCTAACACTTTACACACACTTCATATTATAACTTATCATCTCTAAGTTATTTTAAGA
The DNA here is from genome assembly GCA_964007245.1 of Hypomecis atomaria. Taxonomy (NCBI): domain Eukaryota; kingdom Metazoa; phylum Arthropoda; class Insecta; order Lepidoptera; family Geometridae; genus Hypomecis; species Hypomecis atomaria. The sequence continues at coordinate 2,474,342 of OZ023296.1, read as the reverse complement.
GCAAAATTGTAAAATTACAAATAGGTAGGTAGTTGTTTCATAAAGATTAAAATTTCAGAAATACCACTAAAAGCTTTCTCGAGTCGAACCGAGAAACTTTAAAAATCAGAATTATTTCCAACTACCGCTGAAAACTGGTAAAATCTTCGAGCAAATATCTACAGAGCCACATTCCCTACTTTTACTAAGTAGTAAAAAAATGTCAGATAATTATTTAATGTATATCTAAGGCAATGGCACCTTAGATATACATTAAATAATTCACAATGACCCGTTTTCTCGAATCTCGACATTTTGTCACCTAATTAAAAAAAACCGGCCAAGTGCGAGTCGGACTCGCGCACCGAGGGTTCCGTACAAACCTGCAAGGTTTACAAAGTTCGTTCATTACGACAAAAAAAGTAATAAGTTTATATTTATTAAAAAATATATATTTTGTAATGTAACTAAAAATTTAAGGTTTTCGGAATTTTTCCTTTATGTGTGCTATAAAACGTTGCTTCATGCCAAATTTCAAGATTCTAGGTCGACTGGAAGTACCCTTTAGGTTTTGATTCCCTTGCGAGTACTTGCGAGTTTCAAAATTTGCGGCATAAACGGCTGTATCTTTTGATTGCGTTGATTGAGAAGTTTGTTCACAGCTTCAAGGGACAGTAGACCTGAGTAATTGATATAAATTTCAGCTTCATACCTCCACGCGTTCCTGAGAAAAAGGGTCTTGACAGACGGACAGACGGACAACAAAGTGATCCTATAAGGGTTCCGTTTTTTCCTTTTGAGGTACGGAACCCTAAAAATGATTTTATTGACACCAGTATTACAAATCACTATTAAATATAAATTATGTTTAAAGCTACTAAATACTAGTCGTAGTTATACAATATCCAGAATCAAACATAGATTACACAAATAGCTTATGGGTCTGGCTGGTGCCAGTTATATAATTAGTGCTTGTAACCGAGTACTTTGGCATCGCCGGCGTTGTAGTCGGCTTGCAATCGCTTTACGACTAACTAAAAAGCCTGACTACGTAACTTTGGGTAGGATTTTGGCTCAGACACTTTTTTTTGCACGATTTTGACTCTATAGATATTTGCTTGAAGGATAAAATCGGTAAAGTCGGTAAAACCGGTAAACGTACTCACGTAGAAGCATTACAACAAAGCGGCAGTGTGGACCGAGAGCAATCTCGTTACCTCACCGGAAATTAATGTTTCCTTTCGATGAATTTTCGAGACGATGTTATTGTATCCATAAATACACTAGCACTTAAACACCGTGTCAAAGAGAACAACGTCTCTACCATCCCCCTATAGGATATATAATTTATTGGTAAAAAAAACGGGACAAAACACTTACTACACTTCATATTGTTATGTAAAATAGATCATGTAATTTTTGCGTAGGCACTGTTATTGACTATACTTTCAGTGTTTTGTGAGATAGGTCCATCTAGTACTTAAAGCTTGGTTCCCTGTAATGTAAAGCATCTCAAAACGCAGAGTAAGCTACAGCTACTTTTTCGATGAGCACTCTCATCAAAAATCATTGTATTATATTTTGTGTAACCCCGAGCTAAACCAATAATTAGCTCCAGAATTTTAAAGTTCAAGTGCTCAACAAGTACTAAGTACTTAATTGTTAAAAGTGCTTAAAATTGTTGCCAGGTATATTAACGTGTCATCCGAGCCACGACAGCGCTCAGTTATAAATGCCACCGCGGTCACCCATCCGTGAGTGACCGTGCCGAATCGGTAATCGTTATCAAACACCTAGTCAAATTGCGCTATGAGCGCTACTAGGATACAGTACATAATCCCGTATCTCTGTAAGGTCTGTATCATATTCGTATCTAAACAAGACATAGAGATCACGCCAAACAAACGAAGCAATACTCTTATTATACCACCAACCCCTACCGGCCAGTGTATAAGTAGGGCACAATCGCCCTTCACGAGTAGGCGTATGTTCAGCAGTGGCTTATTAAAAAGTCGGTACAGTACACACATGATCTATCAAGTAATCCCGTATCTCTATAAGTTCAATTTCATAAATTTTCAAACGTAGAAATTACGTCAAACAAACGAAGCTTTACTGTTAATATGACAAGGTTCATCCAAACAGTACGTGTGAGCGAGTATTCATGTAAATCGGGGTTTGATTTAAGTAGTTAAGACTTCAGTGTACGTACGAACATATTGCTTGTCGGTTTATCTATCTACTTAGTTGAAGCTGTTATAGTTCAGACTTTAGAAGCTGAAACTCCTAAGTGCTTTAGCATTACCTTGTCAGGTATTAGGTATGTACATACTTTAGGTTTTGTGGGCTAACTAAACTTGTATGTTTTTCGCAAAAAATGGCACAACCGCTTTCCATGCAAAATTCGAATATTTCGCTCGAATTGTTTACATCATTGTTGATTTTTCAAAACGGCTCAACTGATTTCTTTAAAATTTAAATGGGACCACCTCAAGAGTATACTATTTCAAACTATAAAAGAGTTTTTCGATTCGGTTTCCAATTGGCAAAATTATCTATGAACATAAAAAAAAAATACATAGAGACGAACACAGAACCTCCTCCTTTTTGGAAGTGGGTTAAAAAGTGTCGTGTGACTTAGTAGGTATATGATTTTTAGGGTTCCGTACCCAAAGGGAAAAACGGGACCCTATTACTAAGACTTCGATGTCCGTCTGTCCGTCTGTCTGTCTGTCTGTCACCGGGCTGTATCTCATGAACCATGAAAGCTAGGCAGCTGAAATTTTCACAGATGATGTATTTTTGTTGCCGCTATAACAAAAAATACTAAAAACCAAATAAAATAAATGTTTATGGGGGGGCTCCCATACAACAAACCTGAATTTTTAGACGTTTTTCGCTCTATATTAATAATGGTAACAGGTAGATGCTTGAAATTTTCACAGAATATTTAGTTTTATATTCACTTCATTAATAAATAATAAAATTAAAATAAAATAAATATTTAACGGGGGCTCCCATACAGTACGGAACCCTCCGTGCGCGTGTCCGACTCGTACTTGGCCGATTATTTTGTAATGCAGGAAGCAAGAATTGTTATTTAATTTTGACGAATGTATACATCTATACTTACACTATCGCATTGGAATGTCTGTACTGGTTGTTGTAATTGTGACAAATAAATAAACTAAGATGCTGTTATGGTATAATATTTGTATCTCGATAAAAGAAATGCTTACTGTAACGCGGCCTAAAATTTCATTGCAAATACAAAATACAAATACAAATACAAATCCTTTATTTATAACGCCAAGTTACACGTCAAAATGGTATACAATTTCAATAATATTATATAATAAGGTCATGTTATTAGAAATACAATTTTATAATGTGTATTATACAAAATATTGCTCTCGCAGTATAATTACAACCTATAGATTCAGAAAAATTTAAAAATATAGGCTGAATATAGGCCTACCAGCGAGAAGCAATTAAGCCATATGCACCGAAAATTATTAAAAAAGTAAAATATTAAAGGATAAGTAAGTATTTAATTAACACCAACCCGCAGTGGGCCAGCGTGGTGGATATGGCCCAATCACCCTTCGTGGGTAGGCCTGTGGGTAGGCCTAGTCCTGCAGTGGACTATTAAAAAGGCTGCTATAGTCTGGGGCTGGGGTCTTCTGACACAGGTATTTTTATACTTAATCGAATGCCCCAATCTACAGCAATTTAAGGAACTATTCGTTACAGAAATAAAAACTTATGTATTTTTACAGTACAGTAAGGATTTAATTAATTAGGACATATCCTAATTAATTAAATTACATTCTTATTTAATCAATGATCCATTAATTTACCATTTTAACGATATTCTTTTACCATTTGATAATTTACCATTATCAACATTTTATAAAGTTGTAGTGAATTATTCATATTGTTTCATAATGTAAATAACAAAAAAGTTTTTTTTTATATAATAAAAGCCCACACCTACACCTGTCGCCCGGAAAAGAAATAAAAATGTTTAATTTCGTAACTATAATGGCCAAGTCGTATTCATAAGCGTTTTATCATTACAAACAAAGTGTTAAATATATGAGGGAAGCCATTTTAAGTCCATATCAAAAAATACAGAACAGGTAACAGCGCTCAACAGGTCCGAATTCGATCACCAAACGCACCCCAAACACATAAACACGAAAACAGAAGCCAAACACTTGTTATAAATAAAAATAAATAACACAATAATCGCGAACAAAACGCCGGAAAAACAACTCTGACGGGAGAATTAACATCCGAGCCGAAAGAGAGAAATACCCGGTTCTTTACCATTCAAAAAACAAACAAAGTAATTCGTCATCGGCATCGGCAAATAAGCGTTTGTATAAAATGAATAATCGGGCATTACGAGTGTTTGTGCGTACAATTTTATTCCTGTGTTTATTCTGTGCGTCGGGGGCTGCCAAGTTGCCAATAAAAACATTTTCATTGCTCGTGTTAAAACAGTGGCGAAAGTGAACGCCCGAGAACGGAGAATAATCAATACAGACGCGCCCCGCTAACGTTCGGCTCGCCCGGCGCAGGTACACCCCCCTCACTTCCCCCCTTTCACCCTGAATGTCTCCCCTTGCCCCACACCTCCCCCTTATTCGTAGGGGTCATAGACTAGACAGATAGACGAGCATGTAGCATTTAAAAATAGATACGCACTTGAGGCGGATGTGCTCGTATCGTGCAATGACTTTATCAAAACACTAGCGACCCGCTCCGGCTTCGCACTGGTGTATTATATACATATAAACCTTCCTCTTGAAACACTATATATTAAAAAATCCGCATCAAAATCCGTTGCGTAGTTTTAAAGATATAAGCATACATGGGGACAGACAGCGGGAAGCGACTTTGTTTTATACTATGTAGTGTTAGAGATGGACCGTCTTACCACAAAAGATTTTTTAAATTGAAATAAAATTTAAACACGCTTTAAACACTGTTTAGCTGTGTAATTTGTAATGTAAAACATTGTCTAAAGCGTACGTAAAACTTTTGTGGTAAGACGGGGAATGTTTAAATTATGACAATAACCAATCCCTAAATTGACAGGTTTCCATATCGACTGTCAGGATTTCTTGGAGGAAAATCTTGAATGAACTGAAGCGATGGAACACAGGCTGATTAGTGATTAGTTCAACGAACCTTTGGATGGAAGAGACAGAGAAGAAACATGTATGCAAGAAGTATTGAGCAAAAATATGTGTGTAGCATACTTCTGATTTTGGAACAGATCATTGATACTATGGTATAAATATATATTGCTTATTACAGCTATTGTTAAAAACCATAAGAAACAATAATGGATAAATGCATAATACATCTGGCATTATTTAAAAAATATTTACCCTAGTAAACTAAATAGAAAATTTATAGCTCTAGGAAAATTATCCGTTTCTGTATGTTACCATTTCATAATGACGATTATAAATTGGACGAATTTCGTAATTAATTTTCTAACAACATGGAGCAGGATTCAAAATTCAAAAATTCAAATTCAAAATTGGATGGAGCACTATAATACAGGGTTATTTCTAATTAATTAGCATACTTTTAGGGGCTTATTCTGTACAGAAATAACCTTGTATACAAAATAATTTGTAAATAATAGAGCTCTATCCTGCAGTTAGGTTGAGGTCAATTACAAACTCAATACAAATATCTGTTACGTATTTAAAAAAACATTGAAATGCTGCTGGCTGAAATCACAGGTTAACAAAACAATGTACGTAACACTATTACATTATACTAAATCGATAAAACATCAATACTTCGTTGCAACCAAAACAACTACCTCCAACCCGTCCATAATCATTTGATGCATCAAATTCGAACCGTAAAACGAATTAAATTTCCAATGCGCTTAAGAGCTTTACAAAGTAACCTTTTTAATGCTTAACGCAAGCAAAACTCGACGTGTAGCTGAATACCTGAATTTCAGAGTGCTTCAAACTTTGCAGTTGCCGCCGTCGAGTATAATTTTTCCATTGAAGTAGAAAAGAAGGAGGCAACGCCAGGAATTTGAAGCATAATTACCGCAAAATGGCGCTGAAAAAGCATTTAATTCGTTAATTAAACAACGACATAACTTGACATAACTGATAATAATTAAACTACTGTTCAAATGCCAAATTTGCGTTTCCGCAATATGGCCGACAAATGTCAAAGGTGCTTATTATCTTAGTAAAAAAAAGAAGATAAGTATGCAGTGTAATATCAAATGACTTTAAAGTGGATTATTGTTATTACTTATTTTTGTATGACGTTTGATCAGTGATATATTGTAGTTCGAATGTCACTTAATATGTCAATGATTATTACATAATAGTTTCAAAGAGTTTTGAACACCATTTTGCGGTAAATTTGATTTTCAACCTTAGGGCACTTCTTCCCTCTTTCTTTCTTCTATGATTTTTTCCCACTTGTTGTTTTCCGACGCGCACCGTATTGTTTATGATGCTAATGTTGCTTGTGCTCTCGTTTTTAAAGTACAATGGCATATTTTAACGAGAATCATGTTTTAGCCCGCGCATAATATGTTTTTCATGCTGTCTAACGAACTTCATCTGCTAACTTAGTTCTACTTCTTTACTGGTGACTGATGCACATCTTTTTAAAGACGATTTTGATTTTTTCATACCTAAATAAGATAACTTTTGGAATTAGACCCAACCCGAATAAAAAAAAAAAAGAAAAAATAATCAACAACCCAATACATTTTATCGATAGCAAATGATTTTTTCTATGGAACAGCTGATTTATTTCGCCATTTCGGGGTTGATCCCGTAGTAAAAATTGTTCACTTTGATTTACTAAGGTCGACTTTAAAAGTTGGTGCGTAAGTTACCATGATAAAATAATTTGAAGCCAGTTTCAGTGTCAAAAATTATAGAAAGCTTGTAAATTTCAACAACTCAGAATCGACAAAGTGCATTTTTTGAATTCCAGCTTGGCTCCACATTAAAAGTTTTTCACAATGATGGTTTAAATCACCCCGTTTTCAGCTTAGTAACCTGTCTGATAACCCTATAGAGTGGACAGATGGGCAAGACCTAAGCAAGCTTCACCTGTTCGCTTCACCTCATTAAAACTTTTCTCTATTTCATTTTGTTTTATTTTTAAGCTCCAGTGAACATGAAAGGCTCATTGAGCTGAATTTTATTAGGATCCTGTATCAGGTGGGATCGATAATCGTAGCACTTCTCTTTTTACCCAAAACAGTGATTGATAAGCAAACCAAACTGAGCCTTATTAATATTCAGATACGGTTTGAAAAGCTACGTCGTATCGTATAAAGGCTACCGGAAGAGTACAAGTTGGTTTAATTAATCATTCGCCGGGTCGGAAAATTGAGCAGATGGTTACGATCACAATATCCTCTAAAAGTTCGAAACGCGACAAAAATTCGATGGAAACTCTCCAATTTTCTCCTTTTTACCTTTATCCCAAATTTTTGTGGTTTCTACTGCATGAACATTAGAATGATTATATTTATTTTTCTTATATAAATATTTGGGGACATCTTACACACGGCCTGACCCCAAACTAAGTAAAGCTTGTGATATGGCTGCCAGGGACTGGTAAACTACTTATACATATTTTTTTAAATCCATATTTATATAGATAGTAACTAAATAACACCCAGACACAGAGCAAACACCTATGTTCATCACATAAATACTTGCCCTGGGTGGGGATCGAACCCACGCCTCTTTGATCCAGTAGTTAGGGTCACTAACCACTGAGCCACCGAGGCAGTCATTGTCGAGGATTGATGGGAATGTGAACACCATGTAGTCGTAGTAAGTTAGTGGTAGGACTTTGACTTGGAATCGCAAGGTCGTGGGTTCAAATCCCGGTCGTGTGCCATAGACTTTGAAATTGATGTGGCTTAGTAGAGGAACGTTTTCCTTAGTATCGTTATCGGGTTCAAATCCCGGTCGCGTATTAGTGAATTCTTTGGAAGCTATATGACTTTTACACTTTTTAACCGTCTTACGAAAAGGAGGAGATTCTATGTTCGTCTGTATGTTTTTTTTTATGTATGTTCATCGATAATTTCGGCAATTGTGAACCGAATCAATTTTTTTATTCTAAAGGGTATACTCCCGATGTGGTCCCATTTAAATTGCAAAGAAATCTGGTGAGCCGTTCTTAAAATCAACCATAGTGCAATCAATTGGAGCGAAATGTTCGAATTTTGACCACGATGGCGGGCGGTTTTTCTATTTTTTGCGAAAAATAATTACGAGTATAAGTTGTTGACTGTGTCAGCGCGGTGGAATGATCTGAACGCAGTGCAAGGGTAGGCCTTGTTTTTTGTGCCTTTGTCCAACAGATTACTATTCCGAGCTGATACAGTAGAGTAGCTGAGGTGGGTAATACCATCTATACCAATATTATAAAGAGGAAAAATTTAATTGTTTGTTTGTTTGCATCGAATAGGCTCCGAAACAAACTGAACCGATTTGAAAAATTCTTTCACTCTTGACGCTTTCCCCGGTGAACATAGGCTATTTATCTTCTATCTGTATCTAATCGTACCCGGGCGAAGCCGGGACGGGTAGCTAGTCATCGGATAAAGATCGCGGGGACGCGTGGATACAGGCCGCTTCCATCCAGTTTATCTATCTATGTCTAAAAGTAAACGTTCTACGACTAACAAAATAGTAATGAATTCAAGGCCTTGATTTTACATCGACATATCCTAATATTCCTATTACAACTTGAGATTTAAAATTCAAGAAGAACTTGCCGAGTACTTTTTTTCACGAATTTCGTTAGAATTTAGAATAATGTTTTTATGACGAGATTTTAAAATAAAATGATAGATAATATTGGAAAAAATATAAACATTTTACGCGGATTTTCTGAAAAATAACTTAATCTTAGGGTAAGTAGCGAACGTGTGAGCATAGAGAACCACTCGTTACGAGTATTTACAGGGTTACTGGTAACCAATTAGCATCCATTTAGAGGCTTATTCTGTACACCAAAACTAAAATTTTGATCTGCGACTTTTGTTGAAAAAAAAAACAGTTGTTCCATATATTTTGTCTAGGTTGAACGATATTTTTCTATGGAACAGTATTTTTTTGAGATTTGATAAAAGTCCTTGAACAAAAGTTGTTAATTTTAAGATTCAGATTCTTTATTGACCTTATAACAAAGTTGCGTTATATTAGGTAAGTCAGGTACATGTTGCTTAAAAATTAAATATAATTTATGTACAGAAGATTTTTTTTATGTACAGAAGAAGCCCCTAAAAGGATGCTAATTGATTACCAGTCAACCTGTGTAGTAACAATTAACATAAGTTTTAGTATAATTTTGTTAACCGAAATGCAAGAACTTCGAACAGGTCGAGTGTGAAGAAAAGGGCTGAAAATAGGAGTTTATCTTCTGTTCAAGTTAAATTAGTTTGTGATTGCTTTGGTAACAATGCGGTTTTAGCTTAAAGGTAAGTATCCGACGAATTTATCGGTTAAATAACTTATTGAGCGTCGGAATTTGTGGTTTCTAATATCAATTAAATTGGGCGATTTCGTCTATTTTGTTGTCGTGTCAACCTCGCTGTAAAGTTGTAGGCAAATTAATTATAGTATTACAGTTCAAAACTGGAATTGGTATGATTAATGTTTGAAAACTACGTAGACATAGACACCTATATGTAAGTAAACATTAAGCGAGCTTTGTCAGCGTAAAGTATTACTTTAAATCGATGGTAAGTAATCTAAACATGTAGCTTTAAATTTCATTGGTCTCAATGGCAAAGTGCCAGTGGTGTGAAATTCCGTACATTAATTCCAAAGAAACTCTTTGGTACGGGATTGGCATTTGAACCCACGACCTCACGATTGTAGGGTGACTAAGACGGCCACCACGTTATATAAAATCAGCACATGGGTCAGTTTGTGTACGTTTTATTATTTTATTATATTTTAACTGCAATTTCGGGACAAGTAATAGTTGATCATAATGATGAACATAATTAAATACCCCCAAAATTGGCTGCATAAGATGGAAATGCGCCATATATCCTAAAAATCATGTTTGATGTATGGGAGCCCCCCATGAATATTTATTTTATTGTTTTTAGTATTTGTTGTTATAGTGGCCACAGAAATACATCATCTTTGAAAATTTCTGCTGTCTAGCTATCATGGTTCATGAGATACAGCCTGGTGATAGACAGACGGACAGACGGACAGCGGAGTCTTAGCAATAGGGTCCCGTTTTTACCCTTTGGGTATGGAACCCTAAAAAGCTAACAGCGCTAAAAGGTCTCGTAAGCATCATCATTATACTTATACCTTAACCCCTTAAAATGGTTCCGTAGGACCAAATTCTCACCTTTATAATCCAAAGAGCGTACTTACAACACTTTTGCATTAAAAACGCTCTAAATTACAATTTACCGGTTACTTAGAGCCCTTCTAATAATAAAATAGGCCTCGCGCATGAGTTTATACCATGGATGTAATTTAGAGCAGATTAGTAAAGTCAATCTACTGTAAAAAATAACTCAGCCATTTAAGGCTATTTAAGGCATTGGTATTCCATTTTTTTCCCGTAAGGTTCATAGTTAATTTGTAGTCGGACAAAGCGGGGACGGACGATAGTGTTATTACAAACGTCAAATGTATTATCCATTCGTTACGGGCGAAGCCAACTCCATATTGGGAAATGTCATAGTAGATTTTGAACCCTTCACATGAAGCCCGATTACAGAGGCCAGCGTAATTATATTAGCTAAATAGCATAGTTCTGTTTCTTTTTCACTTTAGGCATTCGATAGAGAGAACGCTTTTTACGTTGCTATTTAATTTACGCTGACGCCTCTGTAATCGGGCTTATTATCCCTATTCTTTCTACATCCATGATTTAGAGCCCGCAAGTAGGTAAAAAGGTCATTCATGATTACAAAGAGTAGAATAGAAAAAAAAAGTTTTAAACTAGAAATGTATCATAAATGTGACATTTGAAAGCTTTGCAAGCAGAGTTGACGCCATTTTAGGAAACATCTTAGCAGTACACTGACCTTATTCCCGATCCCCACTTACTTCTTACATTCCTGGTAGAGGTCGGCAAAGAAGTTATTCATTAAAACTTACTAAAATAATATAGAAATTAAATAGAATAAAACAAAAGTAAAAATTGTCATTTATGTGACATCTGGAAACGTTGCCACGCTATTTTACGCGCCATTTTAGGAAACCTCTTAGTAATTCTAAAAGGTCGAAATTTCGAAAGGTCGTATATGGCGGTTATTTTATTATTTTTTTGTAAGATCTCTGTTTGCACCATTGGCTGTCTTGTCCTTTTGTAATATACGCAAGCATAAATCTTTACTAATATTGTAAATCCGAAAGTGTTTTTGTTGGTTTGTTCCTCTTTCACACAGCAATGGAGCAACGGATTGACTTGATTTTTGGCCTAAATGTTGTTTGAAAGACCGATAGTGACATTATGCTACTTTTTATACAATAAAAGTAAAAGGTTCCGATGGGATAGCACAAAAATAATAAATCACGGACCTTATGTCCGATCCCTACACTTCTTATTAGATCCATGGTATAGAGCTCGCACGGCGCGGTAGAGGTCAGCACAAAGCCAATCCATTAAACTTACTACAAAAGAGTAGAATAGAAAACAACAGTTAAATTTACCATACATGATACTCGAAAACGTTTCAAGTAGAATTGACGCCGTCATTTTAGGAAACATCTTAGCAGTACTTACACAAACCTTATTCCTGATCTCCACTTTTCATAGATCCATGGTTTAGAGCTCGCACGGCCCAGAAGAGGTCGGCAGAGAGGTATCTCAGTAATTCAAGGACGTCACAAGATACTTAAAATAGTGAAATTGTATTAACTTAAATAAATAATAAGTGTATTATCGATTTGTTATATTAGTAATGCATTTTACGTAGTCTGGGGAATAACGCTTTATGACAAGCAATATGTACTGGTTTTTGCAACAGTAAATAATTTTTTACTTTGATTTTTTAGATACCTGATCCTCACTTTTCTTACATCCATGGTATAGAGCTCGCACGGCCCGGTAGAGGTCGGCAGAGAGCCCATTCATTAAAACTTACTACAATAGAGTCGGATAAGGGTGTAATTCAATAAGCCACTCGACCTGAAGGCCTTTTATGATTAATAGGTATTTTAAGGGAATATGCAAAATAGATACTTGGTGGGAAAATTACTTACATGTGGGATTAGGTACTTATGTGAGTGATATAGGTGTGAAATGTTGGACATAAGTAAAGTATATCCGTATACAGATATGTTACAAGCTTTCATTTACTTTCACGTGTCCCATTATCTGTAGTCAAATCTTGCAAGTTAAATTTGATCCACTTCCCGGTTACCGATTGAGCTGAAATTTTGCATACATGTGTAGATCGCGTGACAATGCAATATTATGACGACATAGAGCTGATCTGATGATGGAGCTGGAAGGTGGCCAAAGGAACTTAGCAATGAAATGACACAACCTCATCGAGTTTGGGTTCATTTGAATGGTTTTGGCGAGTAGTTTATCTTTCTATGGTAACCAGGGTCTGACTATGGAGCTGGAAGGTGGTCATATGAACTCTGTATTGAAACGACGCAACCCTATCGAGTTTCAGCTCGTTTGATCTTTCGGATCATGACTAGAATAATTGCATGAGTGAGCTTCGTGTCTTTTTTTTAACACATTGTAATCATAAACTTCAATTCAAAAATCTATGCAGTTAAAGTCCAAAATTCTATGATTTCAAGTTGCATTCAATGCAAAAAAAATACATATTGAAGCAATTGCAATGAAATTTTGCATAAAGTAAGTAACACATTTTCTACATCGACCCTACTCCTGAAACTATCTATCAATTCTAGTATACGTGGACATTAAAATCAGTCAAATATATTTTCTACTCCGTATCAAAGCTCTGTTATTAAATCCCATAATTTTTGTCTGAAATTCAATTTAAAACTTCTTTCATGCACAACAACTCCCTGGAATTAAGTCTGGGACATACTAGAATCTAGATCTTTTACAGAATATATATGTGTGATTATCTATAACTACAATTGAAACATAGTGAAGTATATAACTAGACAGGGCGCTAAAATAATAATAATTATAAAAGTAAGATGGCGTGATATGCAATTATCAAAGCGTAAACAGGACGAAACATATAATATACTAGCTTTTACCCGCGGCTACCCGCGTTATATTTTGATTTTGGCTTATGTTTATGTCGGCTGCGAAACCTAACCTAACCGACAAATATCAAAATACCTTATAGGAATGCTTTTGTTGGTTAAGTTACGGTTGGAGTGTATTTACAACCCCCTCGTGTATTCCCGCCTTGTCGTGGGGGAGGTCTGAGGCAACTGAAAAGGCGGCGCTCGAAGTCTCCCTCTTCTTTGGGTCTTTTCCCCCAAGGAAGCTGAGAGGCTGGCACTCGAGGTTCAGCCGCTTTTAACTAAAGCAGCTGAGAGGATGGCCGGTAGGTTGCATGCCTTATGAGGAGTGTCGCAACTTAGGCAGGCTGCAGTGCCGCTCTTGCGACGCTGCATCCGAGGATTTATTTTTATTATACCGCGAAATATCCCTGACATGATCAGGGGTCTTAATTACAAATGAATAAAAACTATGCCTATATTTCAATGTTTTTGGCTGTTTGCAGTTATAATAAACATGACAATGGTACAGCAAAGTTTATACCTACTTGTTTCTAATTATTGCTTTTTTACAAATAGGTAATTATGCAAAAATTCGATAAAATTGTTTCTAAGGTTTTTACGTGTTAGATTAATTCCAATTTTTTGTTCTAAATCAAATCTCTGCTTTCCATAAACTGGGCATTCCAAGATTATGTGCAGTGGAGTCTCTTCTTTTGTGGGTTCACAGATGCACGATGGGCTTTCCCTCAACTTAAATCGATGTAAGTATTGGAAAAACCCACCATGCCCCGTCAGCACTTGAGTTATGATTCCCACTGGTGCTATTTCTCTTACGATCCTGTATGCCGCCCTTGTATCCGAAAAATATGTTTTGGTTACCGCCGCTGTGTGTCCATCCTGATACCGCCGGTTCCACTCGTCAAGAGAGTCCTTTCGGATTTCTCGCTTGACGAATGACACGGGGCAGTTATCGTAAATAGGTCTGCACTTCAAGTGCAGTGCTGCTTCCTTTGCTAGCTGGTCCGCTCTCTCATTTCCCTCCATCCCCGCGTGCGCTTTAATCCAATAAAGTTTCACTATGTTATTTTGTGCGTGTAGTAACTTTACGTTAGCTTTGAATTTACTGCTAAGGGATGGAGGGAAGATACGCCAACTACCGTTTCCAGTGCAGACCTGGAGTCACAAAAGATTTTTGCTTTTTCAGTAGCCTCAAGAAGTGCCAATAACTCGGCTTGGTACACAGAGCACCAATCGGCTAATTTCAGCTTGCGGGTACTGATCTCAGCGGCATCATCCCAAATGGATAATGCCGCCCCAACTTTCCCTTTAATTTTGCTGCCGTCTGTAAATATGTTAATTTCTCGGTTAAGATTTTGCTCTAGTGCTGCTCCGTCTGCCAGGCATATGAACTCCAGCTCCTCCTGCTGCGCTGGGTGTGGCTTCTTTTCTGTCTCTCTATCTCCAGTTACTTGCTGGGAATAACCTTTCTTAGTTTCATAAAGCAAGGCTGCTTCCTGGACTCTGATATGACAGCCGAGGATTAGGGGCCGCAGTGGGATATATGGAACTGGTGGTGTGGATGCCGCCACCTACCCTACCTTCCGCTAGGCCGTCAACGTGTTGGCAGACGCAGTGGGGCTGCAGGGGAACGGAAGTGTCGGTATCGCGATGGCCGTTCTCACTGCCCTCTGCAGTTGAAGAGGCAGGTGCTGGGCTACTATGAATGACCCGCTGCACTGGGACCAGGGCGTTGGAATGCTGTCTGACGTTCAGTACTGGTTAGTCCCGAGTGGTGGATGACGATGTGTCTTGTGCTCCGAAACACTCCGTCATTATGGCGAGAGCGCAAGCTTCGTTATGGAGCCCGAGTCTGGGCTAGCGCTGTTGAGTGCCGCGAAGGAGTGCGAAAAATGTAGGAACGTCCTAAACTTGCCATAACAGGTTATTTCTGGCGATTAGACGGCTGCTACCGCAGCCCGCTCACTTAGTTTTTATCCTATCCTACGGGAATTGTTAAAGTTTTTGCGATGAAAAGTGGCCTATGTCACTTTTCGTCTTTCAAACTATATTCATGCAATAAGCCAAGGCAAGTTGCTCCGTTGCTGAGAAAAATTTACTGTTAAGTCCTACGGGAACCACAATTTTTTTTCGGGATGGAAAGTATCCTATGTCACTTTCCGTCTTCCAAACTATGCCCACCCCAAATATCAAGTCAATCCATTGCTCCATTGCTGAGAAACAGTTATTGTCCTATCCCATGGGAATCACGAATTTTTTCGAGATAAAAAAGTATCCTATTATCACTTTCTGTCTTTTAAACCATAGGTATCCATACCAAAAATCAGGTCAATTATTTGCTCCGTTGCTGCGTCAAAGAGGAACAAACCAACAAACTTTTCGGATTTATAATATTAAAGTACATGATTCTGTACCATAAAGGTAGAATAAAGAAACATGTTAAACCTCTAATGATAGAAGATTTAAAAATATTTTTAATGTCAGACAAAATGACGGCCTGGTATTAAACGTCATAGTAACATGTAGCATGCAGAGGGAAAATAACATTTTATCCAATTTTAATGTCAGTTGTCAGTTTCAATCCATACTTTATTTCCTCTTCAAGGGGATATAATGGTGGAAAAACAATTTGTCCCCTTGCCATGCTACTTGTTATTTATAAAAGTCTGCAGACAATGTCACCTGTCATCTAATTACGTTTGGCTGTGACGTTTCGCTAGTCCATATTAGCGTCATAGAGGAATTAATCACTTAGCGTCTTTGTGATAGTGGCGACAGTTTCGCTTTCGATGGTTTTTGTCCCGTCCTACAGGAACTATGCAATTTTTCGGGATTAAAAGTATCCTAAAGCTCCTTTCGCTTTTTAAACTATGTCCATGCCAAAAATCAAGTCAATCCGTTGCTCGTTTGGTGCGTGAAAGAGTAACAAACCAACAAACCAACAAACTTTTCGGATTTATAATATTAGTAAGGATTATCTATTTTCTCTTATTTCTAGTAGTATTATGCAGGTTTTTACTATTAGCTAGAGTCTAAATATGATAAAATCATAACAACTTGTATAAAGCTATCTAAGTATGTATAGCACATCTTTTTTCTCACACCCTATGCGCAATTGAAATAAGAAAAAAACAAAGGTGAAAGATGCGATTCTAAAAATAAGACATCAAAAATGAAAATGGGCACATGATACGAGATAAAACAGAGAAGTAAACCAAAATAATAACGGAATGGCTACCAAGGCATAACATAAGGAGAAAAAGAGGAAGACCGATGAGGAGATGGGTAGATGATTCAAAAAAGTAGCTGGACCATTATGGACAAGATTAGCAAAAGACAGAGGGGAATGGAATAATCTGGAGGAGGCTTTTGCGTCTACAGACGTGCTGGAAAATGTTGTAACCGAAGTGCACAAATTTTAAAATGTATTTTTCAGTAAATAAAGGCTTAATAATAATATGCAATTGAGAACTCCACCTTAAAGTAAGTAAGTTTGTATAGGCCGGATGGCTAGCCTGGTGTCAGAGTTTTTAGGCCGCCTGAAGGCCTCTGACATGGCTAAACGGTTAAAACAACCGAGTCCTACAATTTAACGTGTAATCCGAGCCACGGTAGTGCTCAGTTGGAAAATACTACCCGCGGTCACCCATCCAAATACTGACCGTGCGGAACGTTGCTTAATTTCGGTAATCGCTGAAAAACACCTCGTCAAACTACGCTACGAGCGCTACCTGCAATCACTCTACGAATTGAATGGTTTACTTCCACATTAAGTACTTTAGACATTTTATTTGCAACTCCACTTCAAAGCTCTATTACTTCTTCTTCTTCTTTTCAGCCATAGGACGTCCACTGCTGGATATAGGCCTCCCCTAAAGACCTCCAATATGACCGGTTGGTAGCGGCTTGCATCCAGCGCGATCCTGCGGTTTTAATGAGGTCGTCCGTCCACCTTGTGGGTGGACGTCCTACGCTGCGCTTGCCGGTACGTGGTCTCCACTCGAGGACTTTTCGACCCCATCGGTCATCAGTCCTCCGCGCTATGTGCCCTACCCATTGCCACTTCAACCTGCCAATCCGCTGGGCTATGTCGGTAACCTTGGTTCTTCTACGGATCTCCTCATTCCTGATTCGATCTCGCAGAGAAACTCCGAGCATACGAGTAGCCCTCTCCATGGCTCGTTGGGCTACTTGAAGCTTACTAATAAGGCCCATAGTGAGAGACCACTTTTCTGTGCCACTCTATTAAAGTGCAAAGCTCTGTAGGCCTAACCTTTCCTATTTCCTACATTATTTTATTATTATTTATTTATTTTCTTACCTAAAATTAATGTTTATATTATAAATGTACTACACTATGTAAATTATTATATATACATATTTAATATATATCAACATTATACATAAATAAATGACATAAACATACGTAGATAAAAACATTTACAATCAAACATAATATTACTTATATTATTTAAATATTATTACAAGTTCATTTCTTGCACCACACAACCAAGTATTAAATGCATCGGCGATAGGCACCGGCCCCGGCGCCGGCTGCCGACCGCCCGGTTGTTGCCGATACCTTGAGCCGCGTCGACGAACTGGAAAAACCGGTCGAGCATGAAGTGCTAGCAAAAGCTCAAGCATCAGATCCGGAATTGACCAAACTTCTTAGCGAAGAATCTTCACTCCGATTTAAAAAGATGACCTTGGGTGATAGCCAAACTCCGCTGTATTGTGATGTAAGTACATCCATACCCAGACCGTTCGTGAGCAAATCTCTGCGAAAGCAGATATTTGACACCTTGCATTCTTTGAGCCATCCCGGCGCAAATGCAACAGCCAAACTTGTAGCTCAAAGGTACGTTTGGCCTGGTGTACGTAAAGACTGCCGCGAATGGACCCGATCGTGCTTGGCATGTCAAAGGGCAAAGGTAAATCGTCACGTGTCTGCTCCCTTAGGCACGTTCAATTTACCGCGCGCGAGGTTCACTCAGGTCCATATTGACCTCATTGGTCCCTTACCTTTATCCCACGGTTATCGCTATTGCTTAACCGCTGTCGACCGTTTCACACGTTGGCCAGAAGTTGTGCCACTTGTGAATATAACGGCTGAAACCGTGGGTCAAGCATTACTCTCTGGCTGGATAGCTAGATTTGGTTCACCGTCGGACATAATTACAGATCGTGGACGCCAATTTGAATCCTCTTTATTTCAATATCTATCAAAAATAGTTGGATTCAAACATCGACGCACCACGGCTTACCATCCGGCATGTAATGGCCTTGTTGAGCGGTTTCACCGCCAACTGAAAGCCGCGATAATGTGTCACGCAGACTCAAACTGGTCGGAAGCACTACCCTTAGTCTTGCTCGGCATCCGTTCAGCATTCAAGGAGGACTTGAACGCCTCCTCTGCTGAGTTGCTTTATGGCGAGCCTTTAAGACTTCCAGGCGAATTTTTTGACGTCGTCGACAGTGGTACTACGGATGTAGCCGATTTTACCGCTCGCTTACGTTTATTCGCCGAAAAGTTGCAACCAACTCCAGCTTCGCGTCACAGTAGAAACAAAATTTTTGTTTATAAGGATCTTGCTTCCTCAAGCCACGTCTTTCTTAGAGAAGACGCGCTTAGAGGAGCACTTCAACCTGTGTACTCCGGTCCATATAAGGTTATGGAACGCGATGACAAAGTTTTTAAATTACTGGTCAAAGGCAAACCGGTTACGGTATCTATAGACCGCCTTAAGCCGGCCTATCTACTTGTAGATCCACCTACGCCTGACCAAACAGTTTTAGCGCCGAAGAAACCTTCTTCGCCGAAACAACCGGTCAAAATAATACCGGACAACTCAACTCCACCAACTCCACCAGTCCGATTCACTCGTTCTGGCAGGCAGGTTCGTTTTCCAGATTTTTATCGTCCGTAGTGACGGCCTCTGGAGGGGAGTGATGTAGGCACCTTTCCTATTTCCTACATTATTTTATTATTATTTATTTATTTTCTTACCTAAAATTAATGTTTATATTATAAATGTACTACACTATGTAAATTATTATATATACATATTTAATATATATCAACATTATACATAAATAAATAACATAAACATACGTAGATAAAAACATTTACAATCATACATAATATTACTTATATTATTTAAATATTATTACAAGTTCATTTCTTGCACCACACAACCAAGTATTAAATGCATCGGCGATAGGCACCGGCCCCGGCGCCGGCTGCCGACCGCCCGGTTTTTGCGATGCGCGTGACCTTCCAGTCGTCTACTTGCACCGACCGCGCGTAGTACCTACGTACTTAGATAATAATCATTCATCGCGCTAATACTTGTGTACCTTGTTTTTATTTATCGAACGCAAGTAAAAACAGTTTAAAAGATTTGCTGGATTTTATTCATATCGCCAATAGTGACCTGTGCTACCAAACAATAGTGGACCTTGGATACCCACACACATATCCCCCTTTAGCTCTATTGCAAAATCCTATAATTTTTACCTTGCATTCAATTTAAAACTGTTTCCATACTCAAACATTCCGTGCAATCATGTCTGGGAATTCTGGGATAGACTAGATCCTCCACGGAGTACATACGTGAGGTCCAACTTTCGTCTGCGAAATGGCGCTCCCGTTTGAATCGTAACTTAGCAAACTTAATTTCAACGGAAATAGGGCTTCTGTCTACAGGAGCAGACGTAGCTATGATAGAGTCATGGGAACTTTTAAGTAGTTTAACATATTAATAGTGACTGTAAGCCCAATTACAGAGCGCTATCGTAATTATATTAGCTAAATAGCATAGTTCTGGTTCTTTTTCACTTGAGGCATTCGATAGAGAGAACGCTTTTTACGTTGCTATTAAATTTACGCTGGCGTCTCTGTAATCGGGCTTTGTATACCTTTTAAATATGCATAATATAATTTGCAGACTGTGTACTTCGGAAACATGTAACATTAAATCCAACAAAAAGATTTTCATGTGAAAAGTAGCCAAGACAAGAGTTCAGTTAGCACTATCAAAAAATTGTCAGATCTCATGTAGAGACAAGCTTATAACTCTACAAATCCTTACTACACAAACTCTACCCCTTAGTCAATTTATGTGTATTAGACACAAGCTAAAAAGCTTTAATAAGTATGCAAAATTGCATAAATGTATTAAGGTTCAATAGTTTAAGAGTTACGAAGGGGTCAAAAGTGGCTCCAAATGGTACGTGTAATATTACACACAGCTGTTGCGTCGCCAGTTCTTTTTTCTTTGTCTTGGCTAGACAAATGCTTAAAAATATCGACGTGGTTTCCAAAGGTCTATTGGTCTTGTAGTCCATTATGTCCTTCAATGACTCGTTAAACTCATTAATGATGATAAGGAAGTTATCCAATACCTGCTAAACTGATATCTTGTTCAAATTATACGACATATCTACTTATTGGTATGTTTTCGTTGATTATTTATTAAGTTTTCATATAATTGTATAATTATAATGTGTTCATTATATAAATATATATATATATAGTATACAACTGAACATGGTCACCCTTACAAACTAAACACACAACCCATCTCCGACCGTACCCGGCGCAAAAGAGCCCAAAATGCTGGCCGCACTACCTCGCTGGATGGCGATGGCCATCCTTTGCGCCAAGTACGAGCCGGAGCGGGAGTCATTAGTCTTCTCCCTTAGCCTACACCCAATTTCTCCAATTAAAGCTTTAGCCTCACTACCCCAACAGACCATTGTCTCCACAGCTATAGGCACGAACAAATAACTACACTAAATCCTTACATAGTATAAAATAAAGTCGCTATTTTCGTTTGTTTGTTTGTTTGTTTGTCTGTATGCTTAAATCTTTAAAACTACGCAACGGATTTTGATGCGGTTTTTTTAATGGATAGAGTGATTCAAGAGGAAGGTTTATATGTCTAAAAATTCCCCGAAATTCCCACGGGAACGGGCACAACGCGGGTAAAACCGCGGGGCGCTGCTAGTACTAAATAAATAATCAACGAAAACATACCAATAAGTAGATAAGACTCATATGACGATATTGGCATATAAATAAACGGCCCTTAATTATACGACTAAATTATTTATATCTCTCTAAACTTCCGCAAAATGCCAAAAATTAAAATAAAATTTAATACAAAATTAAAAAAAAAAACGACTTCTATCGTGTACGAAATTCGAATAGTTCGCTCGAATTGATGAATGCATTTTTACATTATTGTTGATTATTCAAAAACGGCTCAGCCGATTTCGATAAAATTTAAATGGGACCCCCTCGGGAGTATACCCTTTCGAACTAGAAAATATTTTATTGATTCGGTTCACAATTGGCAAAAATATCGATGAACATACTTACAGACGAACATAGAATCTCTTCCTTTTTGGAAGTCGGTTAAAAATACCCACATTATTTCTAAATCCGACCCGTCAAGAAGCCGGCAAAATTCTGCAACGAAATTAAACAACAGCACAGCGGCGGAGCACGTACATCGCTAATCTCGCCTCCTGAACATTATAAATACTATTACAATAGGGATAGGGTACAACAAAATTTTGCCGGATGTCGATAAATTTTATATATCGAAAAAAAAAATTGAGAGTTGGCAACAAAAGTAGGCTCGTTTGACCAACATTTTTATAAGGCGAGGCTTTACAGAAACCTGAGACTATACAATAAGTACATGTGATAATGAGAATGTAGAAAAGTTAAACAATAGCAGAGCGGCGGAGAAGAGGTCTGAACATTATAAATACTATTACAATAGGGATAGGGTACAACAAAATTTTGTCGGATGTCGATACATTTTATATATCGATAAAAAAAAATTGAGAGTTGGCAACAAAAGTAGGCTCGTTTGACCAACATTTTTATAAGGTGAGGCTTTACAGAAACCTGAGACTATACAATAAGTACATGTGATAATGAGAATGTAGAAAAGTTAAACAATAGCAGAGCGGCGGAGAAGAGGTCTGAACATTATAAATACTATTACAATAGGGATAGGGTACAATAAAATTAGGCCGGATGTAGATATCGAAAAGATTTTGTGAGACGAGAGCTGAAGTATAAGTTTGCGCGCAAATAAGCGCTATTCGTTCCGTCCATAGTCTTTATTGAGGGGATTGAAATTAAAAATATTTTTAAAATTATATCATATTCCAAAGATTGTGTGAGATCTAGTCAAGTTAAAAGAAAGAAATATAAATGTTTTTTATGATTAATATACTTGCTCTGGCAAATGTAATTATTTCAACATGAGATTAGTTTATAAAAGTTGTAGTGTCACGTATACAATTACATGAGAGACAATAACTTTTTAAGTCGGTACCTAGTTAAAACACAACCCAACCGTGTTATTTTTTGAAAACTTAATCCGGCAAGATGATTTAACCGGCTCGTGCGCCATCCCTACGATTAGGTCCCCTCCTCGCCCCACCTTTCGTCTACGAAATCCCTCAGGGATCCTAGAACCCTCCCGCAATTTTCTCCGACCCAAAACTATCCCACATTTAATCCCCCCTCATCCCCCACACACAAGAAAGGTTTTTATTATCCTATGACGAAACAATTCGTACGAAAGTAGCCCTTTTTGGCTTTTATCGTCGCCGATTATAGCGGAAAATACAGGTTAAATTATTTGCGGGTAGATAAAATTTTATTTTGTTGCTAACAACGTACCGCGGCTCTATGCACAATTTCCCAAAATGTTGCCTGTTAGTATGTTACTGTCAAAAAATTGTAACACAAACGTCCTCATGTACTAAGGTGAATTTTTAGGGTTCCGTACCCAAAGGGAAAGAACGGGACCCTATTACTAAGACTCCGCTGTCCGTCTGTCTGTCTGTCTGGCACCAGGCTATATCTCATGAATCATAAATAATTAATTTAAAATATAATAAGTATTTAAGGGGGGCTCCCATACAGTACGGAACCCTTAGTGCGCGAGTCCAACTCGCACTTGGCCGATTTTTACTGTTGTAATTGAGTTAAATATACCTATATATTATCAGACTGAGGAAAAAATGCTAATCTGCCAGTACCTACATAATAATTCAATTTCGTATAAAATATAGATGCGTAACTATCGGAGGCAGTATTATGTGCACCATGCTCTAGGATCAGGGCATGCAAAATTATTATTCTTGGTTTTATAGGTAGGTATCAATAAAATTATCATAATTATACATTAATGATATTGTGTTGTGTAGTTAAGTTGCTTTGCTGAATTAAATATATCATAACACCAACTCCTCAGCTTCAAAGCGCCACATCCACCAACAATATAAGAGTGTACATTACTCCTGCCATGCCCAAATATGCGTAAGCCGATAGCGTTATACAGTCCCGAACATCAGAACAATAAAAGCATTGATCCGCGGAAGCGGAATCACCACCCACATCTTTATGGGAACTTTTTACGCCAAATTATTTGGCTCACGTATTTCGCACGTCTCACTATACCTGGCGCTGTATTTATTTAACCAGTATTTAATATGTTTTGATATAATTAGGTTGTACCGAGTACAAAACAGGTAGGTTGAAAACTGAAAAACAAAAAAGTCGTCGAAATCGACATCGGCTATCGTAGGTAAGCTCGAATAGCACGGTGGGAAAGCTCTGATACCTGAGTTTCAAAGCCGCTTGAAGGCCTCTGATATTTGACAAGGATAAACGGTTGAAACAACCGGGGCCCATGATTTAAAGTGTCACGGCGGCGATCAATTGTAAGGGTAATTTAACCCATCAAACATTGCCGGCCAAACATTTACAGAAATTCCAATGCGATAGTGTAAGTATAGGTACATTGGTCAAAATTAAGTTACAATCTAGCTTCATGCATTACAAAATTCATATACAATGTCACACTTAATAAACAATGTCAAAATTTGATACAATAATAATGATATTCTAAAATTATATAATTAGAATTATAATTCTAAAATTGGTTACCTTCTGTGACCGCTAAGAAATATTTAGTCAAACTACGCTACGAGCGTTACGATAGTAAGATATTGCAAGTGGGCAGGGCACACAGCACGGAAAACTGATGATAGTTATTGCTTGTTTTAGGCCACTTGTTTTTGGCTACTTTTCCCGATCCTGTGCAAGCTTCGTGCATTGCCTTCATAAGCCACATGATGCTAATTGCTAACATCCGACCATCGGGCTAGCGGTCTGCTTCTGTGTCGACGTTCATTTTCCGGATACCTGCCATTCGGTGTCAGCCTTAGTCTACTTGTTAACAGCTCGTCTAGCTCAAATGTCTTGCCCATCTTCATTTTAGCATGGCGATGCGTATACGCGCCTACGTCTTCGACTTTAGTACGACGTCGAATTTTGGGATGACTTCGGGACGCGAATAAATACGTAGAACGGTCCGTTTTACAGCCCTAGGAATTGATCAATCAACTGGAATACATCGTTTCGATTAAAATCATTGAAGTGGTTTATATTGCAACTATATTCGACCTACTATATTCGATGTCGACTGCCTCGGTGGCTTAGTGGTTAGTGACCCTGACTTCTGGGCCAAAGAGGCGTGGGTTCGATCTCCACCCAGGGCAAATATTTGTGTGATGAAAATAGGAGTTTGCTCTGTGTCTGGGTGTTATTTAGGTACTATCTATATAAGTATGTATTTAAAATATGTATATGTAGTACGAGTATATCAGTCTCTGGCAGCCATATCACAAACTACGCTTAGTTTGGGGTCAGAGACCGTGTGTAAGATGTCCCCTAATATTTATTTATTAATATTTGATCAGGTTGCCGAAAGCCAAAGTACCGTCTTCCACAACCATTACAGGTGGAGGCATCTACACACCTCGGCAATATTTTTCCGTCAACTCGGCATTTATATGATAATGCGAGACTCGGATGGCGTTCGAAACTGATCCGGGGAGTCCCGATGAGTTCCGAAAATTCCCGAAGTAGTATCGTAAATCTAATTTCGCGCCCACCTCATATTTGCCGGCGCCGCAGGATAGGGAGAGGGGGAAGTCCCGGGGACGCATAGAGGAGTTCTTAAATTGAAACTTATGAAATATTTTGATATTTTTACAAGATTTTGTTACAAGTACGTTATTAATATAACCTCAACGAAATGAAAAAAAATC
The DNA here is from genome assembly GCA_964007245.1 of Hypomecis atomaria. Classification (NCBI taxonomy): domain Eukaryota; kingdom Metazoa; phylum Arthropoda; class Insecta; order Lepidoptera; family Geometridae; genus Hypomecis; species Hypomecis atomaria. The sequence continues at coordinate 2,448,960 of OZ023296.1, read as the reverse complement.
TTAAGAGTTCATCCGCCTTTTTTTTTGTTTAAAAAATTTAAACACGTTTTAAACACTCTTTAACCATACAATTTAACAGTAGTTAAACATTGTCTAAGGCGCACGTAAAACTTTTGTGGTAACACAGTATTTGTTTATATTTCCTCTTTCACTTTTTTATAATATTTTTGCATATTTGCTGTTGCTTTTTCTTACTATATATAAATGAAATGGCAACAATAGGTATTCCGTGCACTTTTTTGGGGACCAATGACATTTCTTAGTGTAACAGCAGGTTTAGTTTCATATAGATTTATTTATTCACTAAAAGAATACAATGCTCATGTTACTGAAAACAATAATATCGTAGAACACGAAAATGATCAACTAATAGTTCGCTTTATGAAAATAAGGGATTCTCATGCCGATACTTTAAAACTACGTAAATCGTTGACATATTGTACAATGCATGAACATTTCAGTTATTAGCACTACGGAGTACGCGTGTGTTTTGTATAAAATATAAATGTAAAATTTCTTGTATATTTCTTTGCAGACAGCACATTAAACTTACAAGGTGTGGCTATAGAACATCGAAAACTATTTTTACACAACAAAAAACAATGATTTTATGGTATGTACAAAAATATCAAACAGCATACTGTCGGCGCGCGAGTTGAATGCAGAGCTTAGGAATGCGAATGTCTCCCCCCGCTATCCGCACGCCCAACCCGCCCAGGCGCGTGAGGTGGGGCGTGCGGATAGCGGGGGGAGATGCTCCCGCTCTTTACCTCAGACCCCGACTGCATTCAACTCGCGCGCTATCTGTAGATAGATAGATAGATAAATTCTTTATTGTTCACACCATATAATATAAACAAAGAAACAACTTAAAAAAACTAGTGGCAACAACAGGCGGCCTTATCACTAAAAGCGATTTCTTCCAGGCAACCTTAGGATGGAGAAAAGTATTTGAAGATAAAAAACGACGGGGTGTGCTTAAAAAGAATGAAAGGACAATGACGAAGTTATAATAGGCAAATAAACATACATACAAAAATAGTACACACGAATACTTGAAATACTGTAAATAAAAATGAAATAAATAAATAGAAATACACTAATACATAGTTATACAATATACTACATAAATATAAATAATAACGAAGCAACAAAACAAACACTATCAACTGCGGTTTAGCAACTGTGACAAGTATAAACTTTTTACCTGTTCCCTAAAAACGTCTTGCGACGGAGCTCGTCTTATAGAAACAGGCAAAGAGTTCCAGAGTTGGACAGCTAGGTAAGCAAAGGACTTTCCGTAAAAGTACTCACAATGCGCGGATGGAGTCATATTATAACCCATTAGAGACTTTTACTTACACCTGTCCCGTTGACTGTAATCAAATCTTGCAAGTTAATTTGATCCACTTCCTGGTTACCGATTGAGCTGAAATTTTGCATACATGTGTAAATCACGTGACAATTGAATATTATGATGACATGGTGCTGATCTGATAATGGAGCTGGAAGGTGGCCAAAGGAACTTAGCAATGAAACGACACAACCTCATCGAGTTTGGGTTCATTTGAATGGTCTTGGCGAGTAGTTTGTCTTTCAATGGTAACTAGGGTCTGATGGTGGAGCTGGAAGGTGGTCATTGGAACTCTGTAATTCATTACAACGCAACCCAATTGAGTTTCGGCCATTTGATTCGTCTTGTCGAGTACTTGTTCAGTAAAAGCTTGTTTTAAAAAAAAAAGGTTTTTTTTTAAAATATAATACGTGTTAAACTCGTTACAATGCTCTAAATTTTGAAAGCTTAACTTACTAAAATATAGCTGTCTTTTTGATTGCGGTCTATTGGATAAGAAGCACAACATTTTAAAATTATATTTAGAGCTGTCAAACAGCCTTAAAAATTGCGACTTATTTATCTGAATCTTACGCACGGATTACCATCTCTATTTCTACGTCAATGATCTGTACGTAAAGTTTTGGTAGCTTTTATTGATAATATTGAGAGCATCTGAAGGAAGGATCGAGAAAATGTTTGGAATTGTCGATGTTTGATCTCTTCCAATCATGGCACGAAAATTGTTTCGTGATATGAGAGTCTATCAAAGGAATATGAAAAACTTTTTTGATCTCTGTATACTGGTTTCCGGAATACTTGTGAAAAATGTTTTTGATTTGTTTCATGTAAAAAATCTACTATGGAAATGTTTTGGAAGAAATCAGGGCGAAGTGTACTGTGTAGATATAAAAACTTTCCACAAGATTTTATGGAATAAACAAGTCCCTTCTAACAAACTCGATAGAGTTGTGCCGTTTCATTGCAGAGTTCCTATGACCACCTTCCAGCTGCATCATAAGACCTTGGTTACCATTGAAAGACAAACTACTCGCCAAGACCATTCAAATGAACTCAAACTCGATGAGGTTGTGTCGTTTTATTGCTAAGTTCCTTTAGCCACCTTTCAGCTCCATCATCAGATCAGCACCATGTCATCATAATATTGCATTGTCACGCAATTTACACATGTATGCAAAATTTCAGCTCAATCGGTAACCGGGAAGTGGATCAAATTTTACTTGCAAGATTTGGTTACAAACCGACAGATATACAACGGGACAGGTGAAACTAAATAAAAGCTTGTAATAAAAACACTTCACTGGACAACGTTACTAGCGCTACGCCTGCTAACAATTATTTAATCAGTAGCTAAGCACTATTATAAACAGTTAAAACGAAGTGAAACCTTTAAAAAACTCCGAAAAACACCAAAAAACGCAGTACGCAAAAATAGGGGAAAGTTATACGATAGCACATAAATGAAATAGCCAGATATATATAAACGGACCGCATTATCATAAACTGTGAAACAAAATAGTTCCGTGTAGGCTCCCAAATGCGTACGCATATTGATATTGAAAATGTCTTAAACAATATTCATATTTCATAGTATATAAGTAATAGTATTTTATCAGATAAATTATATAATTATGTGTATCAAGAACAACACTTACACACACACGCACACACACACGCACACACACACACACACACACACACACACACACACACACACACACACACACACACACACACACACATACTTTCACGTAAATAGATTAGTCGCTTGCGATGTTTAATTGTATTGCTAGTAGTGTACTCGTATATATTATTCAACTAGTTTATATTATTAGTATTTATTGTAAACATTTATAGAAGGAGAAGCCATTGACTCCGTCATACAGTGTATACTAGTTCGGAGCCAATGGATTCAAAACAATAATTGTCAAAAATATTTCTGGATCAATAAATTATTCTTATTCTTATTCTTATTCTTATAGCTTGTTATTTTATTCTTTATACCGCCCTTAAGGTTCGGGCACACGTTCGACTTTTTAACCCCTGACATAAAACAAAGGATGTTATTATAAGTTTAATTTTATTTTTACAAGTCCATAAGTACTTATATAGTTTTTAATCTACATGAATTAAAGGAATTATTGGTTACAGAAATAAAAAAAAATTCTTTGATTTTATTTATTTTTTATAAGTTATTAGTAAGCAAATTGGAGACTTAAATAACTAAATAGGTTCAACGTGTGTGTTTGTGTATCTGAGTATTTATTTGTCTTTGAGTATTACTATTTCAAATGTAGGGAGAAACTTTGAGAGATAACGACGTGTACGTATGTAGGGTTATTCCTAGTTAATTCGCATCTTTAAGAGGCTTATTCTGTACATCAAAACTAATAACTAAAATATCGTTTAACCGCGACAAAATGTATAAAACAGCAAAAGTCGCAGAGCAATAGGTGTAAGTTTTGATGTACAGAATAAGCCCCTAAAAGGATGCTACTTGATAAGGAATAACCCTGTATATTTCCGGAGAAGAAATACATTCGATCGTATGTTTGAATCTAATTGATATGAAATTATTATAACCATCATCAAATGCCTGTGACAAACCACTATTGGCTATAGACCTCCTTGCTCTTGTATCACTGTTCCCAGGCTCACAATGAGTGTTTTTCATTATAATTATAATACTGTGCTTGTTATATCACCATCCTCATCATCAACCCGTGTTGTTTATACCATTCAACTCTGTCTCTAGACAACTTTTTGTGAAATAGAAATAATGAATAAAAAATATACTTAGTCCTTCAGATAATGTATTCAAAATTAGTAAACACGCATTTTTTCTTATGTCAATTAAACAAAAAAATACAAAGATATAGCCCGTTAAACTTCCGCGTAACGTCATGAGTCACTTTAAGGTTTCTTAAACATTTTTTTTGTCACATATACCACTTTTGAGATATAAGCCGCCTGAGTTAAAAAAAGAGTGTCCTTCTTAATTTTTAAAGTATACAAGTTGGAATCAAATGTAAAGACTTTTGTCACATAAGTGACGTCACGCCCTCCACTCCCAAACTTTGACAAGGTTTGTCTTTGTCATTTGTTGTTTGATCGCAAAAAGAAAGAACGTTTCTAATATTTTTTGATAATATAACTCACGGACTAATAATAATAATTATTTTTTACCCAGTCATCAAGCCAATTCACTGTTTCAAAAAATTCAACATTTAAACATATTTCCTAGCAGTGACCATTCCGAAACAGACATTACATTGTCCTTCCGTCAGAGATCTTATTGCGGTCACACCTTTACAAGGGCCCGTTATCCTTAACTTTTATAAGAACCTCTTGAAGGCTCGAGTGGATAAAAAGATTTTGAATTTGAAAGAGTCTTGACACAATAGGCGTACTTTTAGGAATAGAGGGCTAAGAAGTGAATACGCTAAGTTATTCTGCTTGAGAAGATTATACTTATTTGAATTTTTCTTTTTCCACGAAAAGAGCTAGAAATGTGTTAACACTGACTGTATAAGTACACACTTGTATACTAGAGATTAGAAGGATCATTTTCAAACATGCACATTAATTTATGTTTTAGGGTTCCGTACCCAAAGGGTAAAAACAGGACCCTATTAATAAGACCCCGCTGTTAGTCTGTCCGTCTGTCTGTCTGTCTGGCACCAGACTGTATCTCATGAACTGATATAGCAAGAACGTTGATATGTTTACAATGACGTATTTTGTATTGCCGCTATAACAACAAATACTAAAAACAGAAAAAAATATTTAAGGGGCCCCCTTACAACAAACCTGTTTTTTTTACCGTTTTACGCTCGATATTAATAACGGTTACAGGTGAATTAATAATTAAATTAAAATAAATATTTAAGGGGGGCTCCCCTACAAGAAACATAATTTTTTTGCTCAATATTAATAACGGCAATATGAAGATGCTTGAAATATTCACAGAATATTAAGTTATATATTCCCTTCAAAAATAAATGATCAAATGAAAATAAAATAAATTAAGGGGAGCTTCCATATGGTACGGAACCCTTCGTGCACGAGTCCGACTCGTACTTGGCCGATTATTTTATTGTTTTAGTGTTATGAGAAGTTACAAACGCTGAGTTATTTCGCTTCAGAAAATTATATTAACGTTTAAGTTTCTCCACGAAAAGAACTAGAAATGTGTTAACACTGACAAACAGTCAGTGTGTCTAGAAGTTATTTAGAAAAGTGGATTGTTTTCACACAAATTCATTTACATATTCACTGTTTCAGTGTTGTGAATGTTTTGTTTTGCAAATATCGTGTTGAAATATCATAAAACTTGGAACATATTGCCAATAAATTTATATTTATTCAAGCTGGTGAACACCACATTTAATGTTTAGTTATTTAACATTGTTCATAAAATAAATTTGATACAACAGAATTGCGAAATCATGTATTCATCATCATCATCTTCATCCACATCTTTCTATATCTCGCTGCTGGGTATAGGCCTCTCTTTTATACTGCCATCTGCCACGGTCGTTTACCAATCGTGTCCAGGTTCAATCCGCGATATTATCAAGTATTATTATCATGTATTATGGTAGCGCAAAATTCTCACAGGGATGATCTCATAAATCAGACAACTAAAGAGACTCAAAATTTAAATTAAGCAATAAACAGAATCACAGAATCAACAGGTAAATAAATAGTAACAAAACACTAGTAGACATTGCAATAGTGCCTCATAGGACTAGTGGTTAGTGACCCTGACTTCTGGGTTAAAGAGGCGTTCCCATCTATGGCAGGCAATTTTGTAAAGAACGTAGATGTTTCTTCTGCTTTAACAAGTATTATATTTAAACAAGTAATCGCCAAGACGAATCAAACGAGCCGAAACTCGTTGAGGTCCTTCCAGCTCTATCATCAGATCCTGGTTACCATTGAAAAACAAACTACCCGTCAAGGCCATTCAAATAAACCCAAACTCGATGAGGTTTTGTCGTTTCATTGGTAAGTTCCTTTGGCCACCTTCCAGCTCCATCATCAGATCAGCACCATGTCATCATAATATTGCATTGTCACACGATTTACACATGTATGCAAAGTTTCAGCTCAATCAGTAAACGGGAAGTGGATCAAATTTAACTTGCAAGATTTGATTACAAACAGACAGACAGACAACGGGACAGGTGAAACTAAATAAAAGCTTGTAAAAAAAGTATAATTATGTAGTATATCAGTCTCTGGCAGCCATTTCACAAGCTTTGCTTATTTGCTTAGTTTGGGATCAGAGACCGTGTGTAACATGTCCCCTGATATTTACTAAACAAAAATAAGCGAGTTTAAAGAAAAAAAAAAACGAGACCAAATTTCACCGCTGTAAAACGAAACCCTAAAAACAAAACTCATCTGAGCCATACGCTTCAGAAACACAAAATAACGCACTAAGCTTGTAAATAACAACAAGAATACGAGAGAAGATGGGTAAATAACATAAAAAGGGAATGACGCACAACTCGGCCCGGTCCGGAAAAAACGCGTACGGAAAAATTACCGGTTGACAGAGGCACGGGGAGACGGGTACGGAAGCCGGGATGCTACTCGCTACAGTCAATATTAGAGCAGTAAGTCAGCAAATAACATATCCACGGCATAATAGGAAAAGTGACTTGGTAGTTGTATTTGGCAACTTTTAGGTACTTATGAGAGCCTGGTATGAGACCAGATAAGCGAGCATTATAAGATGTCAAATTCGTGCTTGCTTTTTAGGGTTCCGTACCCAAAGGGTAAAAACGGGACCCTATTACTAAGACTCCGCTGTCCGTCCGTATGTCACCAGGCTGTATCTCATGAACGGTGATACCTAGAACGTTGAGATTTTCATAGGTGATGTATTTTTATTGCCACTATAAAAACACATATTAAAAGCAAAAAAAAAAAAACATACAACAAATTTGGTTTTTGGCTGTTTTTCGTAACGGTGACAGGTAGATGCTTGAAATATTTAATAAATGCTAGTAAGCAAATAATTAATTTTTGATACTTATGAAAGTAAGTTCGTATAGGCCGGGTGGCTAGCCCTAGTGTCAGAGTTTTTAGGCCGCCTGAAGGCCTCTGACATGGCTAAACAGTTAAAACAACCGGGACCTACAATTTATTTTTTTACTTTAATTTATAGTTACTAGACCAAAAAAAAGTGTGGATGAATTGTGTGAAAGATGGCATGCGAGAAAAAGGAGTTGATGATGAGATGACGAATGATAGAGTGAAGTGGCGAAAGGAAACGTGCTGTGCCGACCCCACCTAGTGGGATAAGGGCAAGATGATGATGAGTATGAATTTATAGTTACTAGTTACTATAATTGAAAACGACCTGAAGCAACGTATCATTTTGATAAAAGTTCTGCCCAAAAAAGTTCTGTTTCCTTCTCGACATGGTTATTAGTAATTATCAAAACAAAAAAGTCTATACCGTCCTTTTTGCCCTACGTGCAAGGAAGATACGTCTCACTGAAGGCAAAAAAGGGTTCAGTAATTCAAAAAAGGCTCGCGAAAGTGGACTGCCGAAGCTATGAACCATAAATTACATTAAATGCCAAATTAATTAAAATATCAGCCGGGCGAAACACTGAAGGCGTTTTTTTTTGGGAAAAAAGTGTAATATAAAATTCATACTTTGATTTAGGAGGGCTCAGTTAAGTATCGGGTGAATGAAATATGACTTTGGGAGGGTTATGAGGGTATTTCTTAGAGTTGTTTCCAAGTGCTTTTACATCGATATCTTGGATGCCTATAGCTTTGCAACCTTGTTAAAAAACTTATCACATGTTATTTATACACTTTAGCGAATTAAGCACATTATTTTTAGGGTTTCGTACCCAAAGGGTAAAAACGGGACCCTATTACTAAGACTCCGCTGTCCGTCTGTCTGTCTGTCTCCAAGCTGTATCTCATGAACCGCTATAGCTAGAAAGATGAAATTTTCACAGATGATGTATTTCTGTTGCCGCTATAACAACAAATACTAAAACCAGAACAAAACTTATAACTTACTGGGACGGCCTTTAGTATGGGACGCCACGTGCGTTGATACTCTAGCTCCGTCCCATCTTCCAAGGACTCAGAGTAAGGCTGGCGCTGCGGCTGAGTATGCAGAAGGCCTCAAGAGGAACAAATATGCTAACATTGACAGTGGTTTTATATTTGAACCTTTTGGGGTCGAAACTTTAGGACCGTGGGGACCGGGAGCAAAAAACATTTACAAAACCAGAATAAAATTAATAACTAAAGGGGCTCCCATACAACAAATATAATTTTTTAGCCGTTTTTCGCTCTATATTGATAATGGGAACATGCTTAAAATTTTTACAGAATATTTGGTTGTAAATTCACTTCAATAATAAAATTAAAATTAAATAAATATTTAAGGGGGGCTCCCATACAGTTCGGAAGCCTCCGTGCGACTCGTACTTGGCCGATGATTAAATACTTCGTGACTAATTGCGCGCTGTAAACATGAGATAAATAAAACTATTTCATTACCCCGACGTTTTCACTAAAATTCTCGAGAAACTCGGTAGAAACGACGGAAAATGAGGTATTACTTATCTTACCTATATCAGTGCACGATTAATCCCATAATATATCCATCCATCAGCCATAAGAAGACCACTGTTGGACATATGCCTCCTCTGTGGATCACCAATAAGACCAGTTGGAGAACAAAAAAAATAGCCATTGACACCAGATGAATGAATGACCGGTTGGAAGCGGCTTGCATCCAGCGCTATCCTGCGGTCTTAATGAGGTCATCCGTCCACCTTGTAGGTGGACGTCCTAGGCTGCGCTTGCCGGTACGTTGTCTTCACTCGAGAACTTTCCGGCCCCATCGGTCGTCAGTTCTCCACGCTATGTACCCTGCCCACTGCTATTTTAACTTGCCAATCAGTTGGGCTATGTCGGTAACTTTGGTTCTTCAGCGGATAATAAAATACCATGTTTACCTCTATAAAAATAACATTTAAATAACATAGGTAAGTATCATAACACAATACGATAGTCACAACAAATAAGGATAAGGATCATTCCCTTATTATTTCAATCTGAATAGATTTTTTATTCTATATTTTGGTAATTCAGAATGGTCATTATCATCATCTAATCAGCCGTAAGACGACAGCAGCTGAACGTAGGTCTCTTCAATAAATTTCAAATAAAACCGGTTGGAAGTTTGATTTATATGCATCTGTATCTATGGATATAACTTTTCTGGTGACAAGAACTCTTCGAAACACATGGACTGCTTTGGATTCAATTCGTATGAGATCTGGTTCAGTCAAAATGATTCTTGATCACATCAACGTTCTTCATTACTTATATTTTTGATATTATAATGATATATGTCTTTAGTCAAAATTATTCACTTCTTTACACTTTTTTGCGAAGATTCACTACATTATGTATCAGTTGACACATAACTATAACAATAGTTTTGAACACTTTGTTCTAGTTCTCAAAACGCGTATCTATTCATACGTCTCTTGTTATTTTTTCAGAAAAGTTTTTAGCTTATATATACTTTTCAGCCAAAGTTCAGCGTAAAAATATGACTTTTTAGATGTTTGTAATTTTAAGGTCATTTACAAAACTACGACATATACTAGCGATTGAAGTGCTGAATACATGAAATAAAAATCACTAAATTCGATAATATTAAGAGGTAGATAACAGCTTATTGCTTTTGTATGGAAAAGTTGGCGCCTCACAATTGCCCTAAGTAACATGTAAGAAGTAAAAATGTAAGTTGGTGCTTTTTGAACACTGTGTTCTAGTTCCTTTTAACGTGCTGTCTATTTAGACGTCAACTCTATGCATATTTCCTCTGTGGTAGACTTTAGGTCTAGCCAGCTCGGTTTAGGTACTTTTCCAACATTAAGATCAGACCTAAATCCTTGGCTTTACGGTTAGCGATAAAACCGAACAATAAAGACATTCACAAGAAGTAAATGTATTATTGTACAGCGTAAGGTCGAATTTAGTGTTAATAAAATCACGACCTAGCTATTGACCGACTTCGGCAAGAAGGAGGTGCTGTGGTTAAATTTGTGCGTATTTTACGCGATATTACAATTTTCAAACTAGCTTCTGTTTCTCCTAACCTAAAACTTTTGAATTTGTGTAATTTATTTAGTAACTTCATCAATAACAGTTTTGCTATCGAAATTGAAATATGTGTTCCAGTGAAAGCGACTATTTATTTTGTCATTTATAATTGAAAAGTCCTTACAGGCTAAAGGTAATAATAGTTCGCATCCTTTTGTGTCATAAAGACTACCTAATTGATATTACTGAAATATTTATAGCTACGAACCATTTCAATTACATTAGCTGTAAAAAACAACATCGAAATCGAGCCATTCATTGAGAAAGCTCTAATGCAATTCTCAATTGGCGAAAAGGTCGATGAACATACACAAAAAAAAAACATCCCGACGAACATAGAACCTCCTCCTTTTTGGAAGTCAGTTAAAAACTACACGAATCGAAACAGTGTGGCCTATCTTTTTCAATACTTTAGATGATTAAAAAATATCTGGTCTGACAGTAAGTTACGCGGCGCGGCGTCTGTAATCCAACCTGCAAGTACCTACAATACGGTGTATGTTAACAGACATTACTGCACTGTACTGTACCAGCCTTTTTAATAGTCCAATGCAGGATGTAGGCCTACCCACGAAGGGTGATTGGGCCATATCCACCACGGTGGCCCAGTGCGGGTTGGTGGATTTACACGCGCCATCGAATTTCTTCTACGGACGTATGCAGGTTGCCTCACGATGTTTTCCTTCACCGAAAAGCCAGTGGTGTGAAATTCCGTTCATAAGTTCCAAAGAAACTCATTGGTAAGGGACCGGGATTGAACCCACGACCTCAAGAATGACAGGCCAGCGTTACAAACACTAGAACACCACGGCTTTTACCAGACATAACAGCGCGCGGTAAATGCTATCTAATCTCAGCTACAAGTCGCATCAACGTCGTAAATCAATCAAACAGCAATCCCGTGACATCAATAAGGGGATCAGTGCCGTGACCCGCCGCTGTCCTACTGCGGCCCTTGCACCGTTGCACACGGGCGATTTTCATAGGTACTATAAAATCATTTTAAACAGACTTCCAAAAGAAGGAGTTTCTATGTTCGTGTGTTTGTATTTTTATGGTTCCGTACTTCAAAAGGAAAAAAAACGGAACCCTTATTGGATCAATTTGTTGTCCGTCTGTCGGTCCGTGTGTCAAGACCTTTTATCTCGGTAACGCGTAGAGGTTTTTAGCCGTTGTGAAAAAATTAAACTTCTCAGTTGTCGTAAATAAAGTTAGAGCCGTAAACAAAAATTGCATATTTCGACACTCACAAGGGAATCAAAACCTACAGAGACCTTCCCGTTGACCTATAACTATGAAATTTGGCAATAAGCATTGTCTTAGAATACGTATATAGGAATAAATCTGAAAACTGTAATTTTTTATAAATAAAAAATAGGGCCTAAGTGCAATAAATATGGGTACAAATTTTTAAGTGAGTAAATCGTACCATGAAGGTATCATATGAAAAAGATGAGTACATTCTAAAAAATGTAATTAATCATTTTTACAATGTGTGATTTTGACAACATACTTCAGGATTTGTATGGAACCCTCGGTGGACGAGCCTGACTCGCACTTGTGCGGTTTTTTATTTGTGTATGTTTGTCAATATATTTCGACTCTCGACCATCTGCCTTAGACGTTGGACACGTCAGTTTACGAGGCGCTCCACGCCGCCGAGGATAGAGGTCGATGGCGCAGGATTGTTAAAGAGAAGCTTTTGGGAGGTGGTGGTCACGACCCTCAGACATGAGGAGGAGGAGGATCAATATATTTACCCTTCCGGCGCACTTATAAACACGAAAATGTTCCAAATTCAAAAAGTGCGCGGTAAAGTATTTGCGGCGCCCTTATAAAGAGGATTAAAAACTCATTACTGCCAGCTAAAAGTTTCTTATTGAAAACACCTCCTTTGGGTGAACTTAAAGGCGAACCAAGTAGTCCTTTTCGAATAGATGTGATGAAAAAGTTTTTGTATCCTTCTTGCCTCACATGTCTGAAGTTTTGTTTAATTTGTTGGTAGTCACAGAGCTATTAGTATCTCTGTGTTGGTAGTGTATAATCTGTAGAATCAAGCGTTTTTCCCGCCCGCCTGCACACCCCTAATGACGGCAAGGAGGTCGAGCAGTAAAATCTGACAAACGGGACATTTATTACGATCGCGCCGTTAATCGATAACTGTTATAGCTCTGTTTCAGATTGTGAAAACGTTTCGTGAGATTTCGACTGTAATAACAGCTGTTTCTTGTCGGAAAATGTTATTGTTTTCTTTAAGGATAACGTTTGATCGTTGTTTGATAGTACATTACTTTAAGGTACAATGTTTGACGTTGAATATTTATTAATGGTATCAATAATTTCATATAAGTCAAGTGGTAGGCTCTAGTGTCAAAAAAAGTTACGCTTATGAGGCGCTTTCGCTACTATGGATCTAAAAGTTTGGAAGTTTTTAACTTGGTTATTTGTATATCTATAGTTACTTAACTGACTGAAAAACGTGCAAAGTAATACTTATCTGACCAGCCTCTGCAAAGTAGACTTACCTGTAACAAGTCAAATAATAAATTTATAATTTTGCATATTTATTTAAAAAATGTGAAACAGTTAATCTGGTGCATGTGGCCTGATTGGCCTTTATAGATAGGCTTATATCAGCAGTGAACTGTAAGGAGCAAAGTATACGTATAAGTAATACACAGAACAAATGTCACACAATAAGTAGTCATACTTCGAACCAAAACAATGTATGATTAATTCATAATTATTTTTCTTCCAAATGGGGCATTACAGACTTCAACAGTGTACAAATTTTAATAGTTTGCGTTGATCGCTGTGTCATTAACGTAGAAATTTGTCCATTATTGTTGATTTGTCAAAAACGACTCAGCCGATTTCAATAAAATTTAAATGGGGCTGAGCAAGATCTACCACACAAAAAAAAAAAAACATCAAAATCGGGTCATAATTGGCGGAGCAATAAAGTAACATTGCGACACCTACCCGTTAATATTATTTAGGTAAAAATTAAAGACGGTGTTACGAGAACAATAAGCAGTGGTTTATTTACAAAACGGGGCAGGCGAGCACAAAATTTATATGTAGGTCGTGGGTAAAGAGCCCGTCTGATTTTACCATGACCTAGCTAGAAGGTACTGTCCTGATGGTGGGCCTGGTGATACCGACGGCTCCCGACTTCTGGACAGTGCGTAGTGGCTGGACGGTGCGTAGAACGTCGCAGTGGTTAAAAGGTGGAGTTGGAGCGGAGTTCCTGGAATCGAGGAGTTAATCACCATTCGGTTCACCGACTTCCGATCCGGCCCACCATCGACATCTCGCGGAAAGTACCTACTTATCGAGTGGCGAGATTGTCGTGTGGGTGTGCCAGAACGGAAGGGAAGGTATACAAAAATATAAATCAGTAATAAATGTTGCATTACTTGCTCAATTTAGAAAAATTATCCTAATACATTAATTTTGCAAATATTATAATAATATCATTAATAAGCAAAAGTTGACAAAAAAAAGATATGAGGTACCTACCTAGACTATTTAAAATTTAACTTGCAAAAGTTAGTGTGCTATTCAAAACTTACCCTAAACCGGGATCAATTCCTTCACCAACCAATTCGTAATCGTCGTCCGTGTAAAAAGAGGACGGGCGAAACAATTAAATTAATAATATAATTATGTGCGGTTTAAATAACATTGCTTAGATTTTTTGTTTAAAGTGGCGCAGACCAGTCTCTGATATCGCTCGGGCCTGACTGGCGGCGCGTGCAGCCGTGCGAATGCCGGCCGCCGCGCGCATGCGCACTGTGGAATAATCCACTGCCGCGCGCGCAAGATAGGTACCTTGAGTACCATGTAACCTTCCGTTACAACATTCGTACAAAAAACATACAGCCGAGTTGAGAATCTCCTTTTTTGAATCCGTTTTAAAAGATGAATCACTTTCGAGGTATCCATTAAGCATGCTTGGTGCACTGTTTAAACTAATAAAAACTTAAATTTAAAATTTAAAAACCCCCGACACAAAAACCTACCTAAAAAAGTACGAAACTTTAACCCACCATAACTCTTAAACGGCTCAATCGATTTTAAAACATAGCTAAGAACACTCTCGACTAAGTCTCCTTTCATCCAAAAAAAAACTAAACTGAAATCGGTTCAGTGGTTCGGGCGCTATGATGCCACAGACAGACAGACAGACAGACACACAGACAAACAGACACGTCAAACTTATTACACCCCTCTTTTGCGTCGGGGGTTAAAAAGAGATCAGGAATTGGTTCGCGCGCATACTCGCTCGCAAGAAAAGTGTCCGCCTGGTGACACACTGGACACTAATTTTAAACCCTACGCACTTGGACACGACATTTTGGGTAATTTATTAAGTGCAGTTAGTTATGTTTCTTGACTAATGATTTAATCATAATTCATTAAAATTTAAACTTTCATCACATTTTCAATCATATGTTTTATTCATAGGTTAGAGTAAAATAGATGAATAAAATTGTCACAATTTTAATGCAAAGCCAGACCCCTCCCAAATGGTGTCCAACACAAACAAACCAATCTCCGTGTTCATCAACTAGCAATTATTACAAAGGATCAATGCGTTTGACAAGCCCTTTGTATGGTAGTTATTACTTTTCATCCCGAGAGAGGGTCTCAGTGTCGGTTTTAGGATTTTATGCCGCTCTAACTCTAAAAGGTTTCAAGTATTCAAATTAAGCTTGTGTGGTTCGTTATTACTTCATAATAAAGTTGGCAAAATTTTGGTTCTAAAATTTATTTGATTCAGTTTTTTTCAATCGCCTAAAAAAGAAAATTCTATTGTTATTTCATTGTTTTTACGCATAAGTAAACATTATATACGTCATACTTTAGGACTCTCCAGGAGTTCCTTTTGGGGATGTCATGCTCAAGGTGAGCTCTGTGCTTTCACATAACAAATGACATTTAAACTTAAGAATATATCATCTAAAAATCGATCTGAACGAGATTCGAACTGTAATAGGGGGTTTAAAAGGCAAATACACTAACTACTGGCCAAATAAATCCGTTTGCAAGATGTGTATTGTGTATGGGCAGGTTTTTTTAGTCATTTTATACCGTAAAAAGGTCGTTTTCATAGTAATTTTGACAAAAACATTACAAAAAAACTTTATTTTGAAATAAGTACCTCATAGGTACGAAGTTAGTTGGAAATTCATTTCCTTAATTGCCACCTTAACCAACATATTTTTATTTAGTTTACAGAACTACGAAATTAGCTCGTAGCGCGTCTACGCTGTTCGTAGCTCGCGTGCTACGACATGTGCTACGGAAACCGGATGTAGCAGTGAATAATGACATGCAGGCTACACAACTATACTGCATATAGGGTTATACGTAACGGTGGCATTAGGATAAAGACATTCACATTTTCTTTAAAACAAAACTAAATATTCATGGATAACATGCTCACTGAACAAATTAATTATTTGCATTTTTCGTGTTTTCCTAGAGAAATGTAAGGTAACGTGGAAATATATAAATTATGTAGATACCTATGTTGAAAATAAAACAAAAATAATGATCCAATATTATTTAACCTGTTTCAACGGGCCTTACTGGGAGATCTATAATGATGATAATGATAATTTTATTAATAATATTACAATATACATAGACTATTTATTACAATATATATTTAGAATACAAAATTTATAGGGACCAGCTGTGGACGCTCTCTGGCTAAAAAGATGATGATGATGATGCCCAATACATAGCAGACATCCTACAGCTTATACGAAGATAATAGTTTTTAGTAGCGATGATGGTGATAGTTTTCTTTTATGGCTTATGTAAAGATGTTTTGTTTTATTAACATAAATAAATTACATACTATGTACAATACTTTCTTAAACCATTATTTACAGTGAATTCTAACTTTTTTCCATATCTGTACCACCACATATATGGCGGATTGTGCATTATACAAGTATATCATATAAAATGTATAAACTAACGTTGAACGATGTGAATATTACAAATGTGTGAAACAGCTGTTTTTTTTTTGTTAGAGTTTTGAATTAGCCCCATAATAGAAGGTGTTCGTATTGATGGTCCTAATTACACCCTTTCGGCTTAGTGCACCAGTTCTGGATAACCCTGTTTAAAATGTATAAGCCGGCGTAGAACAACGTGAATACTATGAATGTGTGCGTAGAGAAAGAGGGGGATTCATTACAGCGCACTATTTTAATTAGCTACTTTACGGCGGAGTTCTCTGTTCCGCGTCGTAGGTTTGTTTTCTTTGTTTTTCTTCCATAATTAAGTTTCTACTGAAACATGATGAACATTGAACAACAAGTCTTGCAAAAGAATCTTTATTATTTCTGCCTTGTTTTTTTTGAGCTTGTTAATATTTAAAGTTTTTAAATTTTGATACAGAAAATTAGTTCAATTGCACAAACTTGAATGAAATTGAAAAAAAGTACTATTTACATCGATCTACATTATTAAAAAAAAGAAACTTATACTAAAACACTAAACTTAAATTAAAATCAAAATAAAACTATTATAAAAGTCCTGTCGCAGAGGGTAAAGTGGCCAGAATGCTGGCGGCATTGGCTCGACGAAAGCAATACTCAGCTTTTAGCCAAAGTAGATGCCAGTATTCTGGTCACGTGTAACCTCTACGAAACGTCTGGCCAGGCCTTTGTATAAAAAGTGCTCGTCCAGCCCCCACGGACCTAAAGTTTCAACCCCAAACGGCGCAAAATGGTACATTCTGTCCAGCGACTCATATTTGTGCCGTTTGAGGTTTTCGGCTTTAGCTGCAGCAGCGCTAGCCTTTGTTGTGCCAGGAAGATGAGACGACACCAGTGTGTCAACACATGTCGCCTAGATTCAGCCTACAAAATTTAGTCAAAAAATATTTTCAATTTTAGGCATTGTAACGTAGTTTGACTAGTGGTTTCTCAGCGATCACAGAAGTTGAGCAACGTTTAACACGGTCAGTCAGTCATGACCCTGGAACCGGGGTCTAAATGAATACGGTATCGGTATAGGTGTCGTGAGAACCAACTAAAAAGGGGCTCTCGGAGCTCGACGATAGTCATATTTGGGGATCAAGCCATCCATTTCAACGGGCTCTGGCAAGTACCACGATGTGCTGTGTGGTGTGTGGCCAGCATCGATGTAGACAAGAAAGGTTTCAAAAGTTTATGGAGTGTCAAGATCCTTGCTGGAGGGCACTGGTGTACCCCAATGCAACCGAACATCTGTTCAAGATTTTCCCTCTGCCACCAAAAAAATTGCACGGTCTCAAGATGTCATCAAACAGGTTGCCAAGGGTGTTACAGACAATCTGATAAATTGTAGACCAGCTAGATGAAGTACGCTTCTAGCCAGTCCTATTAAAAAGTAAAGGCATTTTTATCCAGCATTCCACGTCCTACATTTGAAATGGCGAGAAATCCATATTTCATGTAACATTATTTTCTATAACTGAAAACATTAAGTTCAAATCACCATTTCTAACTTTCAGGAAGTTAAAATCCGATTCAACGTAGTTGATTATCGAAACGTGTACCTTTACCCATCTGCACTAAGTCCAATTTCGCTTGACAAGATTTCCAGTGAAGTAGACTCATGGAAATTGAGCAATTTTGAACTTTATACTTATAAAATAGAGGTTATATTTGAAGTGTTTTGAGTATGTGAAAATGTAAATGGCCCAGAGGCGTCACTAGATATTGGATCGAAAGGTTTTTGCGTACAATTCTCGTTTCGCCGATGAATGATTAAAATGTATCGGTTTTCGAGTTTGATGTGTTTGCGATGAAAAAATGTTCTCGCTTGTATTTTTTTGATTTTTGCGCCAGCTTGTATTATAGCTACCAATTTATATTAAATACGATGAGGGAGAAGCTAAAAACTTTCCCCTGATATCTACCATATACTTTTGTAGATATATAGGTATCTATCGGATTACGATTGACAAGGTTAAAAAATATGTGCAAGATTGTCTAAGCAGATAACTTTTTTGTTAGATGATGATTACAAGCCACTTTTACTATTGAACCAACTAAATTAAGCATGAAATTATAGAAGAAATAAAATGTGGTTTTCAACCACAAGTAAATGACGTTATTGTATAGTGAAGTGATGATAATTATTTTTGCAAAATTTGGCAATACCGACTTCCATCGTGTACAAAATTCGAATAGTTCGCTTGAATTGATGTTTACAATTTTTATTTAAACATCATCATCATCATTTTAGATAAACGCTTTATTGCACACCAAAAAATAACTATATCAAGAAGAAATAATGATACAAAAACAGTGTAACAAAGGGCGGCTTTATGACTGATAGCGATCTCTGTCAGGCAACCTTAGGATGGTGAGGATAGATAGCGTATAAATAATAGAAGGGGTGCGCATTAAATAAAAATATAAATTAAAAAAAAAACGATTATCATACACAAAATAATACATACAGATGAACCTCCTCCATTTTGAAAGTCGGTTAAAAATTAGGCAAGTCCTTAAAGTAAGTAAAAGATTCAAAAATAACTGATAATTGTAGCCGTAATTATTTAATACAAGCGTTATATTATACTCAAACTATTGTTTGAACGACACTATTAGTGTTTTAAAAACCGAAAAAAAAACTAGATTTTTTCGGGTTGACTTAAACGTTGGATCTTCAAGGACATTCTACGGTATTGCAAGTGTTCAGCCAGTCAGCGTTTATAACTGAATTTCTGTATTCGATTATTCAACAATCGTTCGAATACTCAAATATCTCGGATAGAGTCCGATCGAATCGCCGATCGGAATTGTTTTCCGACCGATTAACACGAGCGGGAGCCACCCGTCCGATTGACTATTATTGAAATTAGCTTCGTCGTTTCCAATATACCCGATGCAGTACCGATCGGATTTTTGCGT
The DNA here is from genome assembly GCA_964007245.1 of Hypomecis atomaria. NCBI lineage: Eukaryota > Metazoa > Arthropoda > Insecta > Lepidoptera > Geometridae > Hypomecis > Hypomecis atomaria. Next base: position 2,429,517 of record OZ023296.1, on the reverse strand, counting down.
TCAATGACTTTCAGTAATGAAAACATGCATACCATGGCTTATAATATTGTTTATCAGTTTCCATATTTTCCGACCACTGATTTTTACAAGCTTTTATTTAGTTTCACCTGTCCCGTTGTCTGTCTGTCGGTCTGTTATCATATCTTGCAAGTTAAATTTGATCCATTTTCCAGTTACAGATTAAGCTAAAATTTTTCATACATGTGTGAATCGCGTGACAATGTAATATTATGATGACATGGAATCTTTTTTTTTTCTTGTTAATGAATTATTTGCTAATCTGATGACGGAGAAGGAACTTAGCAATGAAACGACACAACCTCATAGAGTTTGGGTTTATTTGAATGGTCTTGGCGAGTAGTTTGTCTTTCAATGGTTACCAGGGTCTGATGATAGAACTGGAAGGTGGTCATAGGAACTCTGTAATGAAACGACGCAACCCTATCGAGTTTCGGCTCGTTTGATTCGTCTTGGCGAGTACTTGTTCAGTAAAAGCTTGTTTTTTTTTTAATTTACTTGAATAAAGGTTCATAAAAGAACTCTTAATACATATGATGGTAAATGGCAAAGCGGGAGGGGAAGACCAAAAAAAGTGTGGATGAATTGTGTGAAAGACGACATGCGAGAGGAAGGATTTGATGATGCGATGACGAATGATAGAGTGAAGTGGCGAAAGGAAACGTGCTGTGCCGACCTCACCTAGTGGGATAAGTGCAAGATGATGATGATGAAAAGACGAAACATTTTCATGAGTTTCTTTTACATAAAAAACACGCGTTTAAAAGAAACACTTCGCCATTAGTTTCGAGCAGTGAAAAAACATATTAAAATACAATCATTTTGAAAATCCAGCTCAAAAACACTAAATTTTTGCATTGAAATTGTCTTTTTTCACATCTAGGTAAAAAAAAACTGCCATACTCAAATCACATTACTCAGTGAAAATTTTTATCCAAAAACCGGTCACATTCGATGACTAAGCGTTTACTGCCGCGTATGTTACATTCCCATAAAAATAAATTTTAAGCTGTCCAATCGGCACTCAGCAATATTGCACCGGACAATCCGCCGGTCCAATAATATTAAAAGCTAAACGCGAACCCATCAATTCACGGGCACCATTAACAATGGGACGCCATTACCAAACGAACGTGTCGGTGTTATCAGCGGGCTTCAAGCGTAGCGAGCACTGTGTTAATGTAGAACGAATATTGTTAGGGACTAGGGATACTGCTAGCGTAATGCAAACCTGACTCAAAATACAGGGAGTATTAACATATAAGATAGAGGTTGTCGCTGTAATACATCTATTAATATTTTACTGTGAAGAGTCGATCTGTACTAAGCGCCACACAAATCGGCGGATGGGAAGTTATGCGCAGAGCGCTGCGCAAAAGCCAAAATATTGTTGGGGACACTAGCGTAAGACAAACCTGACTCAAAATACTCCCTAACATATATTTATTTATTTATTTTTCAACAGTTACAACTATTTTACTATTGAAATTTACGTGGTTTTCACACATTTTAAACGATATTAAACGGGACTCACTCACGTGTTCGTATAGTCATAACACGACTATAGTTTCGATCGCGTTCGGCGACCTTTCTCAAGTTGGCGAGTGCTAACACGCGGAGCCGTCTCGCAATGCACTCAGTTACAACTATCATTACAGGAATTGTAATGCGATAGTGTAAGTATACATTCGGCAAAACATAAAATTAATTCGTGTTTCATGCATAAAAAAAATCATAAACAAAGTCACATAATTATAATGGCAAATGTCAAATTTAAGTATAAAAATCATAATATTATTAAAATTACGTCAATAACACATAAAATAGAGGTTTTCGCTGTAACAAATCTATCAATATCTTTACTGTGAAGGTAATTAGCCTATCTAATAAGTTTATTATTTACGCTAACCCAGTAATTCATGGTCGCAATTAACAATTGGGACGCCATGAACAAACGAATGTGTCGCTGTTATCAGCGGGCGCCAAGCGTAGCGAGCACAGTGTACGAGTAAATGTAGAACGCATATACTAATCGCATATAATACAATATGCTATTAAACTCGCCTTGTCGCAGTATGTAACAGGGGATCCATATTTTTAGCACTAGTGTTTTGAATGTAATTTTTGTTGTTATCCTTGTTCTCTCTTATGAAACAGGAAGCCGTCTACAAAATTCATTTTCACGATTTTCGTGTACGGTGACACCTAAGTAGAGGTATTCATAATGATGAGTACGATGACTTTCTCTTTTATCATACGAGTAGCTCCGAATATGACACTAAAATGCAGGTAGTGCTACGCCTAGCTGTCTTGTCCTTTGCTTCATTTGTCCAAGCAATAAACGCATAAAATCAAAGCTTCAGAAAAATAGTAAAGAGTTCGATAAAAAACTTTTGCTGTGATTTTTGTGGAACCGAAAATTAATTTTAATAGCTGTATAAATAATAATCTTTTCAAAATCGAGAGACACAATCGATTAAGCAACAAAAATATCACTCACACACACTCAATAAAATTTATGCCGCAGTTGTGTTTTTTTTTTTCCAATTCAGAATTGGTAGTTAGACCATTTAGTGCGAGATTCTGAATAAAAGAAATAGGGTTTTTAAGGCTATGAGTTTGTTAAAGCGACAAGGCCGCCATGCACCAGTTATAAACCTATTAGTTGTATTGTTTTGTCCTTGTAATCTGTTTTTAACCGAATATCAAAACGGAGGAGGTTCTGTGTTCGTCTGTGTGTATTATTATTTTGTGTATGTTCATCGATAATTACGCCAATTGTGAACGGAATCCCTTTCGAATGAATACCCTTTCGAACTAAAAAGAATGTTTCGTTCGAAAGGGTATACTCCCGAGGTTTCCAAATAAATTAAAATAAATTTAAATAAGACCACCCATTTAAATTCCACAGAAATCGGCTGATCCGTTTTTAAAAATTAACAATTATGTAAACAATTCGAGCGAAATATTCGAATTTTGTACACGATGGAAGGCGGTTTTGCCATTTTTTTTTCGAAAAATAATTATTTTATGTATAGTGTTGTTGTTTGTTTGTGTGTCAATTTTTATGTAGTAATATCTTTTAACTAAAAATATTTATAGAAACTACTTTGAATCAGCGTAATAATCTTGTATGTATTTAGTGGCAGTTAATAAAGGCACTTGCTCTTTAAAAAAATAATAATAATAATCCAACGAAAGGAGCTTTTTAAGGCTAATGTAGATGGAAAAGGGCGTTATTACGAAGAGTCTAGTTTCAATCAATTTAATCGTGTTTTCGATTCGATAAAAAATCAATCAATTTACTACGATTGTTTTGTATAACCGGGTATAATTTTAAATACCTGTGTGCAATCAAACAAGTGCTGATGGAAACGCGGCAATCCATCAAACCTATTCCACGGCGACAACTATCCACCGCGCTACCGAACATTGGGCGGTTTTCAATAGGAGCTGTTGAAATGGTCAGCAAATAAAGACTTTGTAATGTATTACCTTTTACATGTGAAACTCTGACTCATCGATATGAACAACCAACACTGTAATCCAACACTAAATTAGCGAAAAAACAGCTGCTCTATACATTTTGTTTAGACTCAACGGAGTTTTTTAATTGAGCAGGTACTTTTTCGCGTTTTTAGAGTAATCTCATAGTAAAAGTTGTTCTTAAGCAAACCTAAGACACACATGAGATAAAAAAACCTTTGTTATTTTAGGGTTGGTACTACAGTACCATTTATATAAATATATACCTCTATAGTTCCTTACACTTTACAAATTAACACTTCTTGTTGTAGCAGACCAACAAACAGCTACATTGCTTAACATTAAAACCAAACCCGTTTCCAATATCCGCCCTGACTATCCGCCCACATCACATCCGGCTAATTGATTCCGCCCGCTCTCACAAATTGAAATTCCAACAAAAATTGTTAATACTACTTTCATTTTAATCGAGGTTTATAAAAGCGATCCAATACGCATTAATTTTGCGAAAGGTCCCGTTGGATTTATTTTTTATTCAATTTTGTAAATTGGAAAGTTTTCTTTCATATTACATTTTACTGTGTCTGATAGATTTCTGCTCACTTATAGCCTAACTATGTACCCATAATAGCCCGGGACGTAAGCGCGAAAAATGCAAGTACTTTCTAAAAGCTGAATTTTTGGTATTGCGCTATCACGGTGGTGTATAAAATACCCCAGAGTCAGTCAGCTGGGTTCCTTAGTGTTTGGTGGGGATACACGTTTGAATTATTTTATTTATAATTTGTATGTTTTTTTTTTTATATTTTGATGTGCAATGAAGTACAAAGTTAATAGGATAGTTTTAATAGGTCTAGCTAATAGGACCAATATTTTGTAAATATTTAAGATCTAATTGTTTTTGCTACTAGTGCGCCATTTTCGCTGTGAGAAAAAGCACTATAATAAAGATTAAAAAAAAAAGTACAACGTTAAAAAAATAAAATTAGCTTTAAGACCAAAACACACTTCGATGTTTCCTTAATATTTCAAATACAAAATTCCCGTTCTCTATTATCCTGAAACATAAATATAACGCATTAAAAGTGGTTTCCATTCCGAAACACAAACAAGCAAATTACCCGTCATTTATTCTAGAAAAACAAAGAAGATACATAATCCAACTCAAAAAGTTGTACGATAAATTAATGAAGTTCATTCAGGCGTAGCTACCTCCGTGTAACACCCCATAAGGTAATGCCCCACTAGAATATTTTGAGTAACACTGTGTATCTAAGTCTAAAAGCTTAATTATATTTCACTAAATTATAAATTTTAACATGCTTGTTAGTTATCGGGTATGGGTTTTTGTCTCTACAGAAAACAATAAAGAAATAAAACCGTAAAAAAAAATTATACAGTTAAACTTACAAACTAGATTGATTTTATTTATTCTTAAATTATGAATGTATGATTCATTTGGATTCGTAAAAATCCTAAATCAATATTCAATTTTGATTCTAACAGAAATTCATAAAACCATAGGCACACCGACAAATTAATTTTCTTTTCTAGAAAAACAAAATAATTAAACGTAAATTAGACAATGTTATCAGAAGATTGCTCAACGCGACGTAACAGTCAAACACATTTTCCACGAAACATGTTGCTTCATGTATTCGTAATATCAAACAAAGTATTCCGTCACGATTTTTATTTTATCAACCTCCGACGCAAAAGAGGGGTGTTATAAGTTTGACATGTATGTTTGTCTGTCTGTCTGTCTGTCTGTGGCATCATAGCGCCCGAACCACTGAACCGATTTCAGTTTCGTTTTTTTTTTTATGAAAGGAGACTTAATCGAGTGTTCTTAGCTATGTTTTATAAAAATCGATTGAGCCGTTTAAGAGTTATGGTGGGTTAAAGTGGGGACGGAAGAACCAAACTTCTACAAATGTTTGTTGAAGTGTTTTTGTGTCGGGGTTTTTTAAATTTTTAATTTAATTTCGTATAGCTTTTGACTACACAGTACACACTACCTCATGTTAATTAAGCACATACACGTAATTATGTGATTAGCGCGCTTAGAAGATATAAATATTACTCGGGATTTGAAAACACCCACGTTGTACTTTAGCGGAGTAGCGTGTCTCCGCCCTTTGAGAGGGTGTTTCCTCCTAAATAATTACCCGGGAGCAGTTTGCGTAATAAATAATACTTATAAACCGATCCCGGCTCATATTACTGCGCGGCTCTAAGCACATTCGGGAGCTTTATAGGCAGCCTCGTGCTGAGCTATTCACTGTAATATGCCGCTTTTTGTGCAGATGGAGGGACTGAACTGAATAAGTCTTTTAAACGCACTTACCAACCGGGCAAGCGATGGATATCACCCAAGCTCGGTATCAAATTTTTTAAACCACCGAATGGCCTCTGACATAGGTAGATACAATTATTTATAATATACCTAATTAAAAAACCCCCGACACAAGAATATTTGACAACAAACTTTCAATTGATAACCATTTTGGGCACATTTGTAGAATTTTGGTTCTTCCATCCCCACTTTAACCCACCATAACTCTTAAACGGCTCAATCGATTTTTATAAAACATAGCTAAAAACACTCTCGATTAAGTCTCCTTTCATCCAAAAAAAACTAAACTGAAATCGGTTCAGTGGTTCGGGCGCTATGATGCCACAGACAGACAGACAGACAGACACACAGACAAACAGACACGTCAAACTTATAACACCCCTCTTTTTCGTCGGGGGTTAAAAAGGCTTATCGCAGAATGTCGGTTTGGCAAAATGGCTGATAGGTATCTACTAACAAAATGTCTGAAAGATCATGTTATATCGATTTGAAGGTATTCACAATTGATGCTATCCGTGGCTCACATAACACATTAAATTTTAGGCCTAGTTATATTAACATGGCCAATAGCGTGTAGCGCTCCAAGCGTAGTTTCACTAGGTGTTTGTCAGCGATCACCGAAGTTCGTTCCGCACGGTCAGTCTTTGGATAAGTAACAGCGGGTAGCATTTTCCGACTGATCGCTACAGTGGGACGAACGACATGTTAAATTGTAGACCCGGTTGTTTTAACCGTTAAGCCATGACAGAGGCCTTCAGGCCGCTTGAAAACTTTGACAATAGTACGTATAGCCGTATAGGGCTACCCATACGGCTATATGTACTTACATGGCTAACCGATGACAAAAACTTTCACATGGCTTTAAATTCCAAAGAAACTGCTTCACGTAAACGAACTTCTAGAAAAGCCAGCTCCGTTCTAGACTCTATTACATGGAACATATTTTAAACCTCTTTGAGGACATATTCATGTAAACTTTTATGAGCTTTTATATCACACAGGTTTTATTTCACGCTCCGAAAGTCATACGAGAGAGAATAAGAGTACGTAACCTCATTTCGTGGAAATATTAAAGCTCGGCACAGTCGTTAGACGCACGAATTATGTACTCCTAAGTGGGTTATACTTGTGTTCAGTGTTTTGGGGAAATTGTGAGAAATACGTAGGTACTTCGAGAATTATTTGTTCAGGTTGAAATAAATGTGAAATTACTTTTTTTAGGGTTCCGTACCCAAGGGGTAAAAACGGAACCGTATTAGTAAGACTCCGCTGTCCGTCTGTCTGTCACCAGGCTGTATCTCATGAACCGTTATAGCTAGAAAGCTGAAATTTTCACAGATGATGCATTTCTGTTGCCGCTATAACAACAAATAAAAACAAAATAAAATTAATAGTTAAGGGGGGCTCCCATACAACAAACCTGATTTTTTAGCCATTTTTCGCTAGATATTTACCTTTTGGGTACGGAACTCTAAGAATATAAAAAAAAATATGAAAAGACAAAAGGCGATTACGTTTAGAGAGCCTTACGTTTAGGACCAATTTAGCAATAACAGGAACAGATTTTAGAAGTGTTACGCCTAAAATTATTAAAAAAAAATAAACGAACCAAAATCTATAGGTAATTGAAGGATCGATTTCACGATACAATCCAGAAATAAAATTTTAACCAACGTATGAAAAACAGATATCTCTGTAAAAACATGTTTACCGCAACACAAAGTTAAATGGCGCGTGTTTACCGTCAGCTTTTATTTCAGCTTTTCCCAATCGGATATTAATGTGAGACTTACATTTACAAGCGTACATGTGTATGTATTGATGTGTGTTGAAACCTAGTCACAAAAATTTAAAATGAAATAAAAATAGTTCGTTTAAGTATAATAATACATTTTATTGTATTTAAAAGTATGTATATGTAGTACGACTGCCTCGGTGGCTCAGTGGTTAGTGACTCTGACTTCTGAGTCAAAGAGGCGTGGGTTCGATCCCCACCCAGGGCAAACATTTGTGTGATGAACATAGGTGTTTGCTCTGTGTCTGGGTGTTATTTAGGTACTATCTATATATGAATGTATTTAAAAATATTTATAAGTAGTATATCAGTCTCTGGCAGCCATATTACAAGCTTTGCTTAGTTTGGGGTCAGTAACCGTGTGTAAGATGTCCCCTAATATTTATTATTATTTATTTATATGAGTCTCTGGAAGCCATATCACAAGCTCTAGCTGCTTAGTTTAGGGTCAGAGATCGTGTGTAATTTGTCCCCTGATATTTATTTATTTATTGAGCTACTATTTTATGAAGTAAATTACTTTTTAAAATTGACTGAATTGTATTAAGATTTAGTGACTAATTTGGAAATTGTCAAGTTTATCAATTTTTATTTCGTGCTATATTGTATAGTGCCCTAATGTAATGTTAACTTTTTAACTTGTAACAAATGGTGTTATGAATAATTGACTATATGACTATATTGTTGATTACCAAGAGATTTTTTTTTCCATTTGTTGTAGTTCCAGGAGTTGCACAATCTAGTCCCACCCGAACCTTTTTTTAATATCGTACGGCTAGACAGACGCGACCAAAGTGCCATATTTTTATGGTGGACATTTCGCGCGTTAGAACCAAGCGTTTCAAGTCCACATTCCTCATACGAACTGCTAGAATGTGGAACGCTTTACCTGAGTGTGTCTTCCCGCTAAAGTACGTCTTCAAATCTCGAGTAAATAGGTATCTTCTAGGTAAGCGTGTTACACCCTAGACCACATATCTGCTTAACATCAGGCAATATGTAGTCAAACGCAAACCTATATGAAAAAAACAGTTCTGATAATTTGTTTATTCTTGTGTTGTTACCGAATACACCAAATATCACTATGTATAGGCACATCGATTGAGAATATTTTTTTTAAGTCGTTTAAAAATTATTAATTTTAACAGAATCATGAATAAACACGCAAAGCGGAATTCGTCGAACAAAACAATACAACATTTAATGCGACGATTCATATCTCTCTCATGTTCCCACATAAATCCGTATCAGAAACAACCTCGTAATAAAATCTTTTACGTCATTTGTATTACGTACCTACAATACAAGTTATTATCTACAAATGTAAAATGTTTGGGTCGGTAAAATATGGCGCAATAAAATTTTCTGTGAGTTACAAAATTGTAAAAGGGGTTAATCTATGACAGATAATCTATGTAACTAGTTTTCTCTATGCATAATGATATTTTTAATTGTAAAACCGAACTGAACAAAGGCCTCAAGCGTGGTAGCTTGTGGTTTTGTACTGTACCGGCTTTTTTTCATAGACCAATGCTGGACATAGACCTATCCACGAAGATAAATTGGGTCATATTCACCACGCTGGCCCAGTACGGGCTGATGGATTCACCTATGCTATCGAATTTCTTCCAAGTTACTTCGTGGTACAGAACCGGGTTTGAATTGAACCCACGCTTCATGCTAGTAAGACGAGCATTAAACCAAAAACACGATTGATGATGTAGACAGCATAATAAGATCGTTTTTGATATCATTATTGTTGTTACTACAACTGCAGCGTAAGACGTCCACTCACATGGTTGACGAATGACCACAACAAGAACACAGGATCGCACTGGATGTAAGGCACTTCCAACCAGTCTTATTGACGATATATATGGGAGACCCATGTCCATCTGTGAACGTTCTATAGCTGAGAACTTAATTCAATTGATATAATTTGTGTACAAATTCACAAAAATAATCACAATATGCACTTTATCACATTCCACAAATAAACCTAAAAAATATAGACAAAGAAAAGCCTCAGACCTTCTGTGTAGAGCAAAGCTGATTAATCCTCTACGAGCGTCTACAAGGCTACGTAAGTCTGTGTAATAACGCCTACGATAGTCTACAACATGCTACGAAGACGCTACGAAGTATGTAGACTTAATTTGCCTATCAGCTTAGAATAAGGTCTTACTTAAGTCCTTATTCTGAGCCTATTAGAGCGCCAATTTTGTTACTCTTTGTAGTAAAACAAACGTTTCTTGTATGGAAGCCCCCCTTAATCATTTATTTTATTTAATTTCAATTATATATATTTTTACTAAATATTCTGTTAATATTTCAAGCATTTACCCATCACAGTTATTAATATCGATAGAAAAACGGCTAAAAATTCAGTTTTGTTGTATGGGAGCCCCCCTTAAATATTGTTTTTCTATTTCTAGTATTTGTTGTTATAGCGGCAACATAAATACGTCATCTGTGAAAGTTTCATTGTTCTAGTTATCAACATTCTTGAGATACAGCCTGGTGACAGACACATGGACGGACAGACGGACAGCGAAATGTTAGTAATAGGGTCCCGTTTTACCCTTTGGGTACGAAACCCTAAAAAGTGCGTGCCTGAGCCGAGCGTGCAAGCGAGAGCGCGGAACAAGAGATAGAAAAGCACGATGGGCTTAAGCGTTCGGCTTGTTTCAGTTGTTGTTTCAATGATTTTTTAGGGATCCGTACCCAAAAGGTACAAACGGGACCCTATTACTAAGACTCCACTGTCCGTCTGTTTGTCACCAGGCTGTATCTCATGAACCGTTATAGCTAGAACGTTGAAATTTTCAAAAATTACGTATTCTTGTTGCCGCTATAACAACAGATACTAAAAACTGGATAAAATTAATATTTAAGGGGGCTTCCATACAGGACGGAACCCTTCGTGCGCGAGTCCTACTCGTACTTGGCGGATTATTTTACTTTTTTATGACGTTATCACTTAAAATTATCGTCCGTAAACCGATTTCACAGACAACCAATTTTTTTCAAACGTACATAGATATAGTTCTTACTAAACATTACGCATATGTATAATTGCACTAGAAATACTTATAGGTCGCACATAAAATGAATATTTATTGTACCTGCTAATTATTTTACATTAAATAAAATATAAATATTAAATATTAGTGGACATCTTACACACGGTCTCTGACCCCAAACTAAGCATAGCTTGTGATATGGCTGCCAGAGACTGATATACTACATATACATATTTTAATTACTAATTGCATTTTACATAAGAGTAAGTATTACCATTTAACTCAAAGTCACCCTTCACATTCACCTCAATTAAGACTCGTCTAAAATCTTTATTTATTAAGTTCCAATCTTTCTCGCAAACACTTTAAATTTTAATTCAACAAACAAACGTAGGTACTATCTTGATTAAATCAATTATTCCATATTTGCCTACTTATCCCCACCCTTTCTACTCGACACAAGACACTTGATTATTCCTTGGCAAGATGACGTCACAAGGGCTGCCACAGATGACGTCAGGGTTGCCACCCTCTTGTTCCGAAACAGTTGGCACACAACACCGCCGGATTTTCATATCATTTGCATAATCTCGCGGGTTTTCGACCTTGCTTCGGAATTTACCGACCAAATTAACTTAGAAGTAGCTTAACAGCGGCACTGTCGCATTAGCTTAGTAACATAGTCAGTTGTTACACGAATAAATTTAGTTCTATCTTTTAGTCGGGTTTAGGGATTCTTTGGTACAGATAAGATGTAAAATCGAATTATATCATTTTAGGGCAGCCCTAAGGTTTAAATTAAATGTGTGTTTTTTAACGAGCAAAGTTGTTAAGTAAAGGTTGCGTGAAGAGCTGTTTTCGTTGTAATTACCAGATGTTAAAGTAAGAACATTGTTATAATTTATTTCTAACCGTAACGCCAATGAAAGCTTGTGTTTTATTTCAATAACATAAATTATATTAAGTATTTCAGTATTAGTTATCATCATTGTAACACTCATAACGTAGTTTGACTAGGTGTTTTTAGCAATCACTGAAGTTAACCAATGTAAGGCGTGGTCAGTCTTTGGATGGATGAATGTGGGTGGCATTTACAACTGAGCGTTCCCATAGCTCGGATGATACCCTCAATTATGGGTCAAAGTTGTTTAACCCCTATTGATCCAGACACTATTCTCCTGTCCAGAAAAATAAAAATAACAACAAATAAGAAAATGTGCTTTTTAGGGTTCCGTACCCAAAAGTTAAAACGGGACCCTTTTAATAAGACTCCGCTGTCTGTCTGTCTGTCCGTCACCAGGCTGTATCTCATGAACCGTTATTTCTGTTACAGCTATAACAACAAATACTAAAAAAAAAAAAAAAAAAATTTAAGGGGAACAAACCTGAATTTTTAGACGTTTTTGCTCGATATTAATAATGGTGACAGGTAGATGCTTGAAATATTCACAAAATATTTAGTTAAATATCTACTTAAAGATAAATAAATAAATTAAAATATATATTTAAGGGGGGCTCCCATACAAGCAACGTGATTATTTTGCTCAATATTAATAACGGAAACAGGAAGATGCTTGAATTATTTATAATTTTTGCGAGCTGAAATTTAAACAGTACGTTAAATTGAAGGTACTCGTGCAAGTTTACCCTTAAACGTAGAGCAATAAACCGTGCACACAATAATTCAAATTAAAACTAAGCAGCCGGAAACCTAAAATATGAGAACAAGGGTTGTTCTAAATTACAATTTGACTTAATTTTGCCAAATTACAAAGTAGGAACCTACGTGAATTTTACACCCCTACCCTTACGCAGAGAAAATTCGGGGGTGTTATAATTCTCCCCTGTACCCTTATAACAAGCACTTTGGCAAATTAAAAAGTACAAAATTACACATAAAAACTCGTATGCCAATTTGTAATGTCACTCGTGTGACAGTGACAGCTCTGACGATCTTATCATCTGTCAAAAGTTACATTATGCATTAAGATGGGGTGATTTTGTATTATTTAAGTGGTGCACTCAGTTAAATATAGTCTATTATCAATATTATCAGTGAACGCAAAAGGTGGGGCTGATATTTCACTTTAACATTATGGGATGCGATAGCTACAGAGTGGATATAACCACCCGTATTTGGGAGAGAACCGAAAAAAGGATTTTAATCATATTACCACCGACTTGGCATTTTATACTCATTACGGACAATGTTTAGGTATTATGAGTTTAAAACGGAATCGAAGAAAAAAATGTGGTTGATACCACATAAACTCGAAAAATCCTTGAAAAATTTATTTTTCTTTACACATGTTATCTAATTTTCTTCGTGAAAGTTGGTCATAATAATAAGTACAATGGTATTATACAATACGTCCGTCGCGCGTCGTCTAGATAAACACCCAGTACATCAAGTAAATAGAAGAGACAAACTTTAACATTTCTCCACATTCCCGTACCACAAAACATTGTTCAAACAAAATTGTACTACTTTTGCGTGTTAAATAATAATTGAGTGTTCAAGTTCTGTACGTATCAACCTCAAGGAAATAACTGTGCGGTTCAAACGAACTTCAAAATGATTAAACAATGTCATTTTTAGGGTTCCGTACCCTAAGGGTAAAAACGAGACCCTATTACTAAGACTCCGCTGCCCGTCTGTCCGTACGTTCGTCTGTCTGCCTGTCACCAGGCTGTATCTCATGAACCGTTTTAGCTAAAAAGCTGAAATTTTCACAGACGATGTATTTCTGTTGCTGCTAAAACAACAAATACTAAAACAGAAAAAAAAAATTAAGGAGGGCTCCAATTCAACAAACCTGATTTTTTTAACAATTTTTCGCTCGATATTTATAATGGTAACAGGTAGATGTTTGAAATGTTCACAGAATATTTAGTTGTATATTCACTTCTATAATAAATAATAAAATTAAAATAAATCTTTACGGGGGCTCCGATACAGTACGAAACCTTCCGTGCATGAGTCCGACTCGTACTTGGCCGATTATTTATTTACGCAATAGCTGACTTATTCGTGATTAGTTCTATCCCTCGGTTTTACCAGTAAAACACTTTAAGTACTGCAATTTTTCGTAAGATAAAAATCATACTGATTCGTTGCTTTGTTAATTCATGAAATAAAAACAATGAATTAATAAACCAACGGTAATACTTTTGTAATCAAATCTTTGATTGAATACAATTTGACATTCAGAATATGAAGACACTGACTGCTGCAACACAGCTAACGATTAATTCATGAAAGAAAAACAATGAATTAATAAACCAACGGTAATACTTTTGTATTCAAATCTTTGATTGAATACAATTTGACATTCAGAATATGAAGACACTGACTGCTGCAACACAGCTAATGATAAAGCAGCAGGCAGGGTTTATAACTATGTTACATGTATCATAAACAATAAATTACTTTTTTTTTATATACAGAGGAAAAATTTTAAGATAGCACAGAACAGAAAGGAATGGAAGGAATTGGGGGAGACCTTTGCCAAGCAGTGGGACAGTACTTAAGGTTAAATAAAAAAAAAAAAATTTACGGAAGAAAAGGGATTATTAGTTCTGTATTAAAAGCTATGGATAACGATACTATAAAAGTCATTGAAGTAATGACTTATAACGGGTTCAATTACTCTGTATATCAAGTGAACAGATGAGAGACAAACCTTAAAATCACTTTAAATTCCCGTACCATTGTACTGCTGATACTGCTTTTACGTGCTAAATAATTCAACGTTCCGAGTTCTGTAAGGATCGACCGCAAGGAATGACTGCGCGGATCCATCTGAACTTCAAGGGGATTAAAGATTTACAAGCTTGTTAATGTGATTGGATGCGAGTGCTTGAGGTTACAGCAAATAACGTATAAGTAACGTATAAGTATAAGACTCTGGTAGTACTCGTAATTCTCTGCAAGATTCGCGTTCTCTGTAATTATTTTTCGCCGAATTTTGTCTTCAACCGTGTACAGAATTCGAATGCTTCGGAAGGATTGATACAAATCATCGATGTAGTAGTTTTTATATTATTTTTGATTTTTCAAAAACGACTCAGCTGATTTCGATATAATTTAAACAAAACCACTTCTGAAGTATGATCTACCAGACAAAAAAGAATCTTTTTAAAAATGGTTCTATCGAGTAATCGCGAAATATACAAATAATCGGCCAAGTACGAGTCGGACTCGCGCACGGAGGGTTCCGTACTGAATGGGAGCCCCCCTTAAATATTTATTTTATTTTAATTTTATTATTTATTATTGAAGTGAATATAACACTAAACATTCTGTGAAAATTTCAAGCATCTACCTGTTACCATTATTAATATAGAGCGAAAAACGTCTGAAAAATCAGGTTTGTTGTATGGGAGCCCCCCTTAAATATTTATTTTATTTTCTTTTTAGTTGTTCTTTTTAGTATTTGTTGTTATAGCGGCAACAGAAATACATCATCTGTGAAAATTTCAGCTGCCTAGCTATCATGGTTCATGAGATACAGCCCGGTGACAGACAGACAGACGGACAGACGGACATCGAAGTCTTAGTAATAGGGTCCCGTTTTTTCCTTCGGGTACGGAACCCTAAAAACACAAAGTCAAAAACAGGAAACTTCGAAAATATAGTATAGGTAGTAAGCAAGCATTTCCACAAAAATCCTTCAAATTCGGGTTTCTGGGTTTTGTGTTGATATAAGTATAGTATTAACGTTTTTAGCAAATTATCAAGTTCTCTAAGTTTAATGTTAACTAAGGACAGAAAGAGAATCGACCTAAGAGTAAAGGATTTTGAATAAAAATAAACTAAATCAGTACTTGAAGCCCACCTTTTTAAGGTTATTTTCTCTTCATGTTGGGCACTAGCCATACAAGCTTCTTATAAATTGGTTCAGTTGTTGCCTTTCAGTCGCCTGACATATGTACCTACCTACGAATATGTAGCGAGCTAAATATTCTGTAGGTACTGTACTGTACCAGCCTTTTGACACGACTGCAGGACGGTCACTAAGAGTGATAAGGCCATAACCACCACGCCGGCCCAGTGCGGGTTGGTGGATTCACATACGCCATCGAATTTCTTATACGGACGTATGCAGATTGCCTCACGATGTTTTTCTTCACCGAAATCCAACTGGTCACTGGTACGGGACCAAATATTCACGTTTATAAAATTGTAGTTTATTAAGTAGCATTAAGTATTCTCTTTGCTAATACATTAAAACCGTCAACACAGCACAATATAATATAATAGAAAAGCTCTATTTACATATTCCACGGCAAAGCGAGTTTCAAACCAATGAAACTGTCTAGATTTTACTAAATAATATCATTTAGAGATGCAAAGCCGAATTAATGGCGACAAAACAATTAGCACTCTGATAAAATACAGTTAATATTGCAGAATATTGCCATTTGAAACAGAGAATTGTAGAATTTAATGTTTAGTTCTATTGTAATATTATTATCGGGGTAGAACATTAGGTAAAATAGATATGAAATAGCTTTTGTAACGTTTATACGACTCATGTGGTTTAGTTTTTGACCAAAAATGATATAATAATCGGCCAAGTCCGAGTAGGACTCGCGCAGGAAGGGTTCCGTACTGTATGAGAGCCTTTAAAGATTAACATATTTTTATTTTGTATATTTATTATTGAATTGAATTTACAGCTAAATATTCTGTGAATATTTCGAGCATATTCCTTTTACCATTATTAATATCGATCGAAAAACGGTTCAAAATTCAGGCCTGTTGTATAGGAGCCCCTAGTTATGAGCGACAGCCGGTGGATCACAAAAAAAAACAAAATTACCACGATTATAATTATTTTATTAATCTTACTTTACAATAAAGTATTGGCTTAATATTACGAGTGTCCTAACGACCCGAATTTTGGAAGACGAAAGGCGGCGCGCGGAGTCCGTCGAAGCGTTTTATGCACGTTGAAAGATTGCGAAACCGATGGTGGCGAGATGATTCAGTGTAGGGGTGTCTCAGGACATAACACCTCATCCCCTAGATGACCAACTATTTGCCAATGTCTAATGCAAATATTGCGTCTTGTTTTTGGCGGCGTTCCGATAACTCAATGTCTTTCTCAACCGATGTGTCATTCTTAGTTTTCTGAATTATGAGTCGACGTAAGTATAATATAACAATCGAAGTTGCGACAATTATTCCAATTATAACAATGTACAGCGGTATCGTCGTATGGTATATGACTTCGTGGGAGGTATTTCCAGTAAGTCCAACAGGTGGTTCCGCTTCAATTTGTTTCTGTATGTTGTGCAATGCGCTGAGATTCACCGAAGCCAGGTGGTAAGTTGTAGCAACTCTGGAAAGATGATTCATTGCCGGCACGGTGATTTCGACAGTAATTCCGTTGACTTTATTATCGATATTAGCCAATGTGAATTCTGGTGTTTTCAACTTGCAGGTGTGGGGTATAGTGATTAGGTAACTGCCTTGAAGTATTTGGTACTTGTCCGGTCCGCAGGATAACAGGACTTTCGTAGGTTTCGGGAACGAGATTACGTGGTGCTGACTGTCTAGCTCAATCAGAGCTTCCTTGGACAGAGAGACAGGCGTGACTTTGCACGTTTCATCTATCTCCTGTGAATTAATTAGTTTGTCTATACAGTCAGGCTTAGTACGAAGTTGATGCCCCAGTTGTTGCTCGCAGATGCGCACCTTATCTATCTTCGGGCATTCTGCCTCCATGTACACGTATTCCTTGGATGTAGTAGCTACATAAGGATAAGGAGGGAGAATGATTTCATGGTATTTATTAGGAACGGGGCACAGTTTAAGTAAGGAAAAGGTTTGCTTATGAACGATAGGGAAGTTAAGGACAACCACGATTTTCCTATCCGAATAATAAGAACCTAAACTAATTATGTCATAATAATATCTATAGTCAAAATCGATAATTTCTTCTGTACTATACAGATTGCGTAATTTGCTTATCATTTCTACTAGGTCCTTTACTGATAGAATAGAGTGGTGCAAGGACATACTACGGCTAAAAGCTAAGATATTTTCTATTCTAACTATTTCGTCGGACAGTTCCTGAACGTTATCATTAAGTATAACGAATAATTGTTCGACGTAAGCTAATCTAAAGGCACGTTCACTATCAGATGACGTCACATTCATGACGTATGATAGTGCTTTATCCAACTTATTTTGATTAAAAGTAAGATTATTAAGTACGTTTGTCTGTTGAACAGACAACTTTTTGTATAAAGTTATATGTTCGTCCAATTTGTCTGCTATAATTAATTGATTTGACCTTAAAGAATGTAACGCCGTTTCAAACCTAATAGCGTCATTGTGATCTAGGTTGCCAGAAATTGACTTTATTACTGTACCAAGAGGGTTGATAAAGCCTCGTTTAGATCTTATAGAAGACGGCTCGAATGTACTCAGTTGTAATTTGATCTTATCTAATTTATAAGACAGATACTTAATCTGTGGCTTAAACAAAGGAAAACTGCTATTAGTTAATTGCCTGGTTGTCTCTAACAACTGTGTGCGAGAGTATGACAAATGTTTATCTATCTGAGATAAATTGATGTCCTGCAAAAAGGTATGATAATGGGAAATTATTTTAGTAGGCCCCAGTTTAAAGGGTAAAAGTCCGGGTCCATCGTCAATGTTGTCAAGCCGGATCTGTTCTGCTCGAGTCAGGTGGGTCACTATGAGAAGGTACCTGCAACAAGTCATTCCTTGTCTTTAAAAGTCTTTCGTTGTCGTTTGAGTCTATTTTTAGCCACGCGTCCGTGTTTTTTGGAAGTATAGATATGAATAGGTAGATTAGTAAGAACTTTGTCGTGGGTAAAGCGTGAAGCTAATTTTTTTCTTTCTGCGGCTGGATTTTTTATGTATATTTCATCGTCAGGTAAGTAGTTTGTCTCAGGTTCCCTATTGTTATTTCTAGCGGTCATTATCGCTTCGCGCTGAGTAAGCGATGAGTTATGAATCAATTCGTACACTGTTTCCATTGCACTACGGTGATCCTGCATGTACTTTTGGTATAGCCGTTCCGCGATATTTAAATCTGTTGGGTCTCGTGGGTCAAAGTGACCGGTAATTAAATCATACGGTCTACACTTTGTCAAACTATGCACAGAGCTGTTGTAGGCTATAAGAGCATTAGGTACTAAGTTCAGGGCAGGTTCATTTCGGTGTTTTATCTTTAATATTCGGAGATGCTCGAGGATAGTACTATGGAAACGTTCTATTAATCCATTTTCGTTTGGAGCGTATGATGCGGTTGTGTGGTGTGAAATTTTATGTAATTTGAGAAATTCGGCTACTAACTGATTAGTGAATTCCACTCCCTGGTCACTGGTCAATGATAATGGAAAAGAGTGATGTGTAGCAAAGGTTAGAAGAGCATTTATAATTTTTGGAGCTGTACTGTCTGATATGCGATATGCTTGCGCGTATTTAGAGAATGAGTCAATGATAGTCAGATATTTTTCGTGCTCTATGGTGAGTACATCAGCATGTACAATCTCAAATGGCTTATGCGGAGGTGGAACGATTCGAAACTCTGGTCGTACGGGATTACGGTCGTACTTAGCACAACCACATATCACACATTCATTTATGAATTTTGTGATATCGAGTTTCATCTTAGGCCAGAAATATCTTTGTGATAATGAATTGAAAGTCTCATTGATACCACAATGATTAGTTTTTCCGTCGTGATATTTTCTTATTATGTCTTGCTGATTAAGATAGTCGGAAACATTTTCTAAGTTCTTTTTAACTAGAACTAGACTCATAGATGCACTACGAAAAGTTCTTTGGATAATCGGGACAATACTCAGCATTTTAGCAATGGGTTGGACTAATATCGCCGTTCGGATCTTGGGGTCTACATGTTTTTTAATAATGCATATTATATCTTGCTCAAGATTTTTTTCAGATGCTTGGGTCGAAACTCTGAGATAATTGTCAAAGGGTTTTGTGACAATTGGGCTCGGTCGGGCCTGGTTATTTACGATATTTATTATAATTTGGTTCCGATATTTATTAAGGGGATCGTCACTTATCGGAATATCTAGTATAGGCTCCTCGGCGCTCGTGTGTGCGGTTTCTGTAGAGGAACTACTTTTAGCTGCGGTTTCCGATGCCGTTAACGTAGAAGAATCGTTTACAATTGATGATGTACTATGAGGCTCTGACGTATTAACTTGCAATGAAATCGTTTCGTCCTTATGGATCTCTACTCGACTTAATGCGTCTGCGTTGTATTAGACTTGCCCTTTTTGTATACTATGGTATAGTCAAACTCGGATAACTTTAGTCTCCATCTTGTTAGGCGAGAGCTAGGCTCTTTAAGATTCATGAGCCATTGTAATGGCTTGTGGTCGGTTACTATCTTAAATTTGCGTCCGAATAGGTATGGTCGGAAGTATTTGGTCGCCCATACAATAGCGAGCAATTCTTTTTCTATGGTGGAGTAGTTGACTTCGCTATTGTTTAGAGTCCTAGATGCATAGGCTATAGGCCTATTTGAGCCTATAATTCCTTGAGACAAAATCGCACCTAGAGCTAGATTTGACGCGTCGGTGGTCAAAATGAAGTCTTTTGAAAAGTCTGGGTACTGTAGGATAGGGTCATTTGTGAGTAAGGTCTTGCAGTGTTCGAAACATTTGACATATTCAGGAGTGAGGTTAATCTGTGCTCCCTTTTTTAGACACGCAGTCAAAGGTTTAGTTACGCGAGCGAAATCAGGTATAAAGCGCCTGTAATATCCTAGCAAACCCAAAAACCCTTTAATTTGTTTCGTGGTTTTTGGAATGGGATAGTTGAGTATGGCTTTGATCTTATCGAGATTAGGTCGCACACCACTAGGAGTAATTATATGACCTAAGTACGGCGTCTCACGTTTAAGAAACTCGGATTTATCCATCTGTATTTTCAGGTTAGATTCTCTAAGCCAAAAATCATTTTTAGGTTAACCATAATTTCCTGTAGCGAAGATCTAAATACCAGGATGTCGTCCAAATATACGACACAGATTTTGTTCAATAGCCCTCTGAGGACATTGTCTATTACTCGCTGAAAAGTCGAAGGACTATTCTTGAGACCCATCGGCATCCTCAAAAACTCCCAATGCCCATGTTCTACGCTGAAGGCAGTCTTATGAATATCCTTAGGATCCATTTCCACCTGGTAGAACCCGGATGCCAAATCTAATGAACAGAAATATTGGCATTTTCCTAACTTGTCTAAAATGTCAGTCACGTTGGGAATCGGATACTTATCGTCAGTGGTTTTCTCATTTAATTTACGAAAGTCAATGACTATGCGCCACTTGGTTTTGCCAGAAGCGTCAGTCTTTTTAGGCACTACCCATATAGGTGCATTCCACGCAGATGTGGATGGTCGTATAATGCCTTGGTCTAACATTTTCTGTATCTGCGATTGTACCTCTTCTCTATGAATATAAGGGTATCTATAGGTTTGACTATGCACAGCCTGTTCGTCAGTATTAATCGAATGCTTAATCTGATTGGTAAAAGTTAATGGTTCATCTTCTAGATAAAACACATTGGCATATTTTGCACATAGAGATTTTAAGTTCGCTGTCTCTTCTGCATTTAAATGATCTGTGCGCAATCGCGATAAGACTTGGCGCGTACGCGGCGAACAGGTGGTGGTGTCAAATGTCGGTATCGGTAAAGTTTGTTCGCTAAAAACATGTGCGCGAATTGGTTCTGTTAATGAAAATATGATATCATAGTCTGTTGGATTCGATACCTCTAAGTAAGCGCGATTCTTTTTTGCTACGGATAAACATTCGTTAATGTGACAATTGCTAATAGTCTGGTCTTCTATGCAAATTTCACCTTCTGGTACATTCGTGGGAAGTCTCAACAACTTTGAAGACTTCGCTCGAATAACATCTTCGTACAAGTTAACGTTGTCGGACGTATACATACGTATAGGTATAGATGCTGATTTAGTTTGGAGAGTATTTGACTCTAGATCTATCTTTGCTAACCAGTGTCGCAAAAGGTCGCACCCTATTAAGCCGTCAAAGTATTCATGGAATCTATACACATAAAGCTTAATCGGTTCGGTCGTGTTAGTTTCTCTGAAGCTCGGTATCGTAAGTGAGTAATAATTTTTAGTGGTGGCATGTACGTTCGTCACTATGAATGGGTCATAGTCTAATGCGTAGTTTGGAAAATACTGCTCTACAGCTTCGGGAGAAAGAAAACTTTGGTTAGCTCCCGTATCCACTAAAAATTTTAGGGGTGGTAAGTCAGGGTGAATTTGGAATAAAACGTACGGCAAACGTCTCTTACTCTGATTATGAATTTCTATTCGGGGGACTTGTCTATCTGATCCTTCTGAAAATTTTGATTTTCGTTAGGTACGTCACAAGCTGGAGTCAACGTTTCTTCTGCGGGTAAGGGGTCACAGTAGTAATATTCATTGTCAGGTTGGTTAGAGTCATGGTAATAGTCATTATTATAGTCAAAATCATGGTCAAACTCAGATTCGTACAGTTCGTTAGCGTTCACTTCGCGCGTCCTAAAATAGTTGGAGGGTGGAGGATTGCCATGTATTCTCCAATCATGCACTTGGCGAGTCAGTGGTAAGGGTCGCGCTTGGGGGTGACTTACGCCAGACATAGGTTGTGGGCGATTATTCGTCTGCTGTTGCTGCTGTAGCATGTGTTGCCTAGGTGTTATTCGAAACCCAGTTGACATAATATGTATTCGATCTGGTCAAAGCTCTAAACATTTGTTGTGTCCTAGTGGGACCTTGGAAAATGGGTCTAGGTCGCATTTCCTGGTTGAAGTTATACTGTGGTCTCTGTGTATTATTTGATCTATCGAAATTAAACTGAAAAGGTTTAGCTGGTGCTTGCACGTTGTTGGACATAGGCTTCTTCAATACTGTGCTTTTCTGCATGTATAAGATATTTAGTTCTTCTTGTACATATACAATTAGGGCTGTCTCTAAGTTAGGTGGTCTCATGCATCTGATGCGAGATCCAAGAGGCTCTTCAAGGCCCTTTAAAAAGGTTTTCAAGGCTAAATTTTTGTACAGAATTCTTTTAGATTTTACAGTAGTTGCTACGGTGTCGTGAAGTTCTACATATGTGATAATATAACTGAGCAAATTCATAACCTTCTCGTAGAAAATATGTGGCGTGTCTGTCCCTTGAGATAGGTGGGATAAATCTATATATAACGAGGTCTCATCTCTGTGGTCCGAAAAACTATTAATATGGGTGGTACGGATCCCGTTCCAGTTTGTGGGAACCCCGTTTGTAGCCAGCATACGAGCCGCTGGGCCCGTAATTTTGTTGAGAATTCCATTGATTAATGCAGCATTTGTTAACTCGTTACCAGGTGCTGGGTTAACATACTCTAAGACAAGCTTATCACAAAGTGATAAAAATCTAATTAACGAATTTGGCGTGCCGTCAAAGTCGGGAACTAACTTAAGAGTTCTAATAATACAATCTATTTTCCTATCGGTATCCATAATGTCTAGTTCAGATTCTTCCTCTATACCTAGATTACGTAAAGCGTCCCTCTGCGCGATGCGGGAGGACGTTCTTTGGGAAATGATTTCCCTATTAAATCGTGGGTGAAAAAT
Organism: Hypomecis atomaria; assembly: GCA_964007245.1. NCBI lineage: Eukaryota > Metazoa > Arthropoda > Insecta > Lepidoptera > Geometridae > Hypomecis > Hypomecis atomaria. The sequence continues at coordinate 2,406,193 of OZ023296.1, read as the reverse complement.
TTTGGATGGGTACTGGAGACACAGTAAGTAAGTACAGGTAGTATAGTAGCTACAATCCTCAGAAATATGTGCAACTCACAGTAACATCATTGCGGCGGCGGTGCGGTGAGTCATCGATGTTCGGATGTCGCAACGGTGGCGCGATGTTCTGCTCCCAGGTGATCCTCAGGCTGACCTCGGTTCGTTTAAAATCGTAGAAACGACGTAAAAGTCTATCAGCACGCACTGTTTCACGATGAAAGTCTATTCGCGCGCACTGATTTTACGATCTTACCGTCTGCGCCAGTTATGAGCGACAGCCGGTGGATCACAAAAAAAAACAAAATTACCACGATTATAATTATTTTATTAATCTTACTTTACAATAAAGTATTGGCTTAATATTACGAGTGTCCTAACGACCCGAATTTTGGAAGACGAAAGGCGGCGCGCGGAGTCCGTCGAAGCGTTTTATGCACGTTGAAAGATTGCGAAACCGATGGTGGCGAGATGATTCAGTGTAGGGGTGTCTCAGGACATAACACCCTCTTAAATATTAATTTTATTCTGTTTTTAGTGTTTGTTGTTATAGCGGCAACAGAAATGCATCATCTGTGAAAATTTCAGCTTTCTTATAACGGTTCATGAGATACAGCCTGGTGACAGACAGACGGACAGACGGACAGCGGAGTCTTAGTAATAGGGTCCCGTTTTTACCCTTTGAATGCGGAACCCTAAAAATGGAGATAATAACTTTACTTTAGACGAAAAAAATCTTACTCTTAGCCAAGGTTTGCTAACTAGTAATACACAACATTTGTAGTGCTCATAGCGTAGTTTGACTAAGGGCCGATTTCACCAGTGAATTTGAACGCGATCAGAGCAACCTGAACTCGGTTTATGAGCCTAAACCGCTGTTTCAGATTTCACCACGGCAATCTGAACGCATTTTTACGTAAATCGAGTTAAAGTTCTGAACGCCCGAAATTTCGTCGTTCAAGCTGATGAACTTGGTTTAGACCACAGTTTGATGGTTAGGTTATACATATTTGTAAACAACTGTTAAAAACACAGATACAAGCTGGTGATATTTTATTGTAAATTACACTAATTTAAATAAAAATACATACTGTAAAATAGATAGAGCCTGAACACTCACATTTGAAGATAATGACGAGAGTGATACTATTCCCTTCGCCCACGACGCGACGCCCGATATGAATACGTGAGAGGGAAGAAGACTTCGATAGTCTTGATGATAAAGATATAATTCTTTTAGACATTTCTTTTTGTTTGTACGGTAATCTGGTGTCAGCTATAACACATTACCGAAAATATAAACTGCTAAAGTTCTTACATAAAACATTCCATACGGTTCTTGAGGCTCGGCCAGGATCTACCGCATTTTCTTTTATTACTCTACCTGGCTTATTGTTCTATCCTAAACCTAAAGGACTTACAACTAACTATCAGAGCTTTTTATTTGTACAATAACTTGCCAACGGGACCGTGAGAACTTAAATATAAACTAATTCAAACAAACGAATAACATACAATGTATCCTTTACTTTGACAATGACGTTAAAATTCAGTTTTTACAATGAAAATACGGTTATGGTTGACTTTGCGTTTAGTTTTTGCCACGTCTGAACCCGTAAACTTGGTTTTCGTGAACGCAATCCAATTGACGCTGGTGAAATCTGTTTGAAGTAAACCGAGATCAATGATGACAATTAAACTCGCTCAATAGAACTGAGGTTAGTTAAACTAGTCTAGTTGCTTCTACGGTGAAATCGGCCCTAAGTGTTTGTCAGCGATCACCGAAGTTCAGCAACGTGCGGCACGATCAGTCTTCGGATGGGTGACCGCGGGAGGCATTTACACGTTAACTTGTAGATCTCGGTTGTTTTAACCGTTTAGCCTTGTCAGAGGCCTTCAGGCTGCTTAAAATCTCTGACACCAGGACTAGCACCCGGTATATACGAACTTACTTTTGTAAAATTTGTTATTCTTAGACAGTAAACATTTTTAGTACATGTCACACTTGTACAAGTTAGTTAAAATAATAGTTAAATATCCCCCAGATATACCATTGGCAAAAGTATGTCAAGGAGACTAGTGTGACTGTAACTATGTATTACTAGGGGTTCTTTTTCCCACTGCAAGAAGAGTTATTCCAAATTACTGCAGGGTTATAGATTTAAACAAAATCTCTTAAAAGAAAAACTCAAAAAAGCTTCATTGACTTCAATCCAAAAAATGCATGGAAATTACCAGTCATTTGTACTATATCATTTAGACAAATGTAAAGCGCAAAGTAGGTATCTCCTCTAAAGTAGGAAGTTGAAAATGGCAGCGGCGTACGACCTTGTTTAGATGATACGGATCCAAACAAATTCTAAGTTTGTAGGGTTTATGCTTTTTTTTTTATCCAGGGGAAATCTTTTATATAGATACCACCACGCCCCGTGGGCAGATGGGTGGTTATGTGGGAGTCCCGCCAACTGGACGGTATACCCACCCGGAAGCGTGCCCGGCTCGGCGCACGCCTCGGCCTGCCGGCCTGCAGTTTCTACTGCACGGCACCACGATACGCTTCAATTTGGCCAACATTCGCTCCCGCTTGCCAGGATCCTTTATTACTCTAATAATCTGAGTCATAATTAGACTATTTTTAACTGGCCGAACTCGCACGATTTACTCCGTAGTTTTAGAGCGCTCAGGAATTTATCGAAACTATCCTCCCGTTGAAAAGTTTCGAAGAACACGTGTCGCTAGTAGTTTATATTATGTGTCGGATCACAATGATGTTTGAACTTCAATACTAATTCTTTATAATCAGTATTGTCATCCAGGTCCAATTGCTCGAATTCCCGGCCGTATTTTCCAATGACGTGAAAAAATTGTCTCCGATTTCACCGACTGTTACATTTCGATAATTACACCATTCCACTCAAAATAACTGCTAATATTTACACCTCACACCATGTAGTATCCGGGAAATTTACAAATGAAACAGTCGTGAGCTCTGTTACAAGACAACTGATTCATTTCTAAGTACCCACATAACACATTAAATAAATATAAACCTAAAACTACCTACATACAACAAGCCCAAATAATTCAGTTCTACTAACCAATCTACCTAGCACACGACAAGTAGGAAAAGTTACGCAACTCATCAAAATATATTCGTTTGATCCTCAATCCGGGCAAAACTTGTAAAACCACCATTTACATATCAAAAGAAGAATGAGCAATCAACGAGAAATCCGCCTCTCTGCAACGTGTGGTCATATTAATATTTATACATTCAAATCGACAGCCCTGATTCTAAACCGAGTACGCGATTGGTTAAAAACCGAAGGGTTGACACACATCAATTATGTATTCTTCATCATCATCATTTCAGCCATAGGATTCATTTTGGATGCAGATTCATTTTCTATTAGGATTCATTTCGGAGAGTGTGAATCTGAGCTGCACGGCTATCTTTTTTCCCTTTTTACTACAGGACAAGTAGGAAGACACCGCATTACCACCCCTACACAGTCGATTTTCCTTCGATACGTACGAAGCGGTTTGACTCAACATTTCTGATTCGTACCGCCAGGGAATGGAAAAGTCTTCCTGCTTTCCTGTTTCCTAAGAAATATAATCTAAAGCTTTTGAAGGTCAGAATGAATAGGTATCTGCTAGGTCTACGTGCTTTATCTTCGACCGCAACGTCGCTTACCATCAGGTGAGTAGGTGGTCAAGCGCGGACTTATTCGCGATAAAAAAATACATAGGACGTCCGCTGCTGGTCGTAAGACGGCCTTCTCTAGTTCCAATAAAGGCGTTTCAATAAAGACCGATTTACACATACTCGTATCAGTCAAGCCACCACTGAATCGCTTTGCCGTTGAATATGGAAAAATTCTGCCATCTGCGAGCTATTCTAGCGTGCGCTCCAAGAAATGTCAAAAAAAGAACTGTCGAATCGAACAAATGTCAAATCGTTTTTTATTTTGTTTTTTTTTTCCACCTCCTTTATTAAAGGTGATAAGTTAGAGCCTCAAAATATCATGCGAGCGAAGCCGCGGGCAAAATATAGTATTACATATTTTTTATGTATAACCGCATAACTTTTCACTCGTACATAGAGGTCCGATTTCGATAATTATTTTTTTTTTTGGTAAGAATAAACTTCGAAATTGGTCTCATTTAAATTTTATCGAAATCGGCTGAGCCATTTTTGATAAATCAATAATAATGTGAAAATTGCTACATCCGTGCGAAATATTCGCGAAATCTGTACAGTACACGGTTGAAGTCGGTCATGTCATTTTTTGCAAAAAAATAACTATAACGTGTTCAATAGGACACCTCCACTTAAGTTTTCTTAATTCTCGATATCTGAGGTTCCCAGATACGGGCCTAGAGCCTACTATGGGACCACTGGCTAGACTTGGTGTGGATCTACTGTAATTTTTATATTGTATTGTCTTAAGAGAATGAGAATAATCTTTTGTATTCCACTGTATGTTTTCAAAGATAATAATTTTTTACTTACTATAATTAACTTACTTGTCAGACTCAACGATTGCCGGTGTCGGCACTGACACGGACACTGGCGTGCTTGGGGATTCGTTCATAGAAAATGTATGAAATAATATTTTTACTGTGCCGGTACAGTACTGGTACTGTGACGCAACTGTGACGGAACGGTGGCTTTACTGATACTCGTATGTGTGAATCAGCATTAAAATCTAAAGTTCTGAAATTTCAATACCTGAGGCTTTTCTGGAAGCGACTTGCATCCAGTGCGATCCTACTCTGTCAGTAAGGTCATACGTTCTAGACGTCCTACGCTTTCCAGTATCAGTGAGGTCATACGCTTGCCGGTACGTGGTCTCCAATCGATAACTTTGCGACCCCATCGGTCATCAGTCCTCCGCATCATATGGCCTGCGACCGTATTGTGTTCACGTTCTGAGGATCTGGCTTTTTCTTTCGCTCACCCTCGTGGCGGGAGTAACTGGTGCGAGCAGGAGAAAAAGCGAACCCGAACGTCATAGCGCTTACACAATAAGTAGGACCGCTGCTCTGCCCAATGCCATTTCAACTTGCCAATCAATAACGTAATATTTACGACAAAAGCGACCGTTCTAAAAATCAAATCTAGAACTAGAAACATATAGATAAATAATCAAGTTATTCAAAAAACAAAGAAGAGTTGGGGCTTTAGTATTAAATATAATTCAAATATGTACGAATACGAGTATGTTGACGCAGCAAAGCAAAATGATTAATTAATGAGAGTTTTTAATAAATGTTTTTGCTCATTAATATTTCTCTACAAGTATTGCACGTTCAGTATTTTTTAAAGCAACCCTACTAGATTAAGACGGACCCCGCAGCCCTATCTCCAAACATTTGTTTAGAGCCGCAGGGTTGTCACTGCTGCGAAATTACGTCCATTTGTATGCGACGTCACTGGGATTAAGACATTTCATATTAAGCTACAATAAATCACATAACCTAATCTTAGCGCATTCTGTAAAAGTTTCAAAACGGTATGAACAGCCTTAAGAGTTGGTTAAATATTAAATATTAAAATAAATATTAGGGGACATCTTACAGAGAGACTGATATACTTCATATACATATTTTAAATACATACTTATATAAATAGTAACTAAATAACACCCAGACACAGAACAAACACCTATGTTCATCACATACTCGTAAATACTTGCCCTCCTCGTCCTCCTCCACGCCTCTGACCCAGAAGTCAGGGTCACTAACCACTGAGCCACCGAGGCAGTCTCAGGCCGGCAGGCAGTTGTACAAGTATCCTAATGCATACAAACTGCTATTTTCACAATCTATAGACCAATCCTATAAACATAATACTTAAAACAATATGCTACTGTACGAGCGTGTACACAGTGGAGTTGTGGACGAACCACACGAAGGCGGCGCTGAGCGAGATGAGGGTTCAGTATAATGACGCGTGGCGCGCCATGTTCAGGCTGCCGCGGTGGTGCAGCGCGAGCGGCATGTTTGCGGCGGGGCGCGCGCCCGGCTGGCAGGCGCTGCTGCGGGCGCGCTCGGCCGCCACTCGCACGGCTCTGTGCTGCTCCCTTAACTCCCTGGTGGCAGCGGTACGAGAATGGGACTCCAGTCCCTTACATAAGACTTGGAGAGCATACCACGCTCCCATTACATAGATAATTTAAATTTTATTTTCAATTGTTATTATTTTATTTTCAATTATTATTATTTTATTTTCAATTATTATAATTTGTAATTTGTAATTTCTTTTTCATGGACGTAAGTCTGGACAATAAAAATTTTCATTTCATTTCATTTCATTTCAATATTTAGCAGCAACAATTGCTTAGTGAAAACTACATTAGCATTTAGTTTCAGTACATAATTTTGCAACAATGCAACTAAAATGAACAATGTAGGTAGGGACTGTAAACAAAATAATGCAGTTAAGTTAACAATCAGCATCAGCCTAATGCATGTACAATATTATCAAAATTTACTAACACACAAGTGAAAACCGTTAACGAGTAGGTGTATATACCTACCTTTACTAGCTTATAGCTAGTGGATAATTATTTTGCACAGTTTTAGGAAAAATATGAAATTACAGAAAAAGCATAATGTCAAGTGAAATAAGGTTTTTCGCGTAGGTGATGAGATAATATTTTAGTCTAATTTTGTATTTCTGGTTCTTTTAAGGAATTATCTGTTACAGAGGAGATATAATGCGGATGTCAGCATAAGAATAGGTTTTTTTCTTGTTATGGAACGTTTAGTGGCCCGTTCGGCTTCAATCGAACCAAAAACCGGTAACAACTCTGTTTGTTAAATTAAAAGACAATCATTTCAATACTCACATAATAATATTACATAAATACATAGATTATATTAAGTCTGTTCTCTTTATTCATTTTAGCATTTTAGCAAAAAGGAAAGATAGGAAGTAAAAAAGAAAACTAATAAGAATGAAAAGTAAACGGTAAAATGAGATACCTATACCTATTTGTATTGTAGTCTGAGAAGGCTGTGAGGGCTCACACTATAACTTGTTGAAATTAAGCCATCGCTTACAACCCTGTCTCGATTCTGATTGGCGGTAATTAAAGACATTTTCTATTGTGCGTGTGTGTAATTGGCTTAATTGTGCAATTGTTAAAAGTAGTACCTGCATAAAATTTGGGTAAAATTGACTATAAATCGTCTATCTAGAGGTATTGTATATTAACACTCAAGTAATTCTATAATTTGAATGTAATTGTTTTTTGTGTTAAAACGTACATTGTTTGACGTGTACTCGTAATATTTTTGTGAATAAAATGAATATGAATAGGAAAGATGACCGAGTGTATAGAAGAGTGTTCTGTGATCCAGTGTTCTCTATAGTTTTTAGGGTTCCGTACCCAAAGGGAAAAACAGGACCCTATTATTAAGACCTCGATGTCCGTCTGTCCGTCTGTCACCGGGCTGTATCTCATGAACCATGATAGCTAGGCAGCTGAAATTTTCACAGATGATGTATTTCTGTTGCCGTATAACAACAAATACTAAAACGAGAATTAAATAAATATTTAAAGGTTGCTCCCATACAACAAACCTGATTATTAGACGTTTTTCGCTCTATATTAATAATGGTAACAGGTAGATGCTTGAACGTTTCACAGAATATTTAGTTTTATATTCACTTCAATAATAAATAATAAAAATTAAAATGAAATAAATATTTAAAGGGGGTTCCCATACAGTACGGATCCCTCCGTGTGCGAGTCCGACTCGTACTTGGCCGATTATTTTTTGTCGTGTAAGTACTATTTTTATTGGGAGGGGGTATTTCCCACAAATAGGAGGGAATTTTCTGTCGAGTTTTTTATCAGCAGATTTTGATAATATTTGGCAAGATTTTTAAGTATCTAAATCTGAACAAGATATGCGAGTACGAACCAAATCGGTCAAAAGTGAATCAAACTAATATAGGCTTATGAAAAAAAAAATGTTAAAGAGAGGTGCCGTGAGAAAACCCCTTCTGTTCGGAGAACTACTACAACGAATTACTCAGCATCGGATCTGTCTTTACTTGTTACATCAATGGTCAGATTCTATCCTATCCAACCGGATGACAAATGAAGCGTCGGCGCGCGTGTGTCGGACATTTGGACTTGTCATAGGAGGGGTACTACTAACTGTACTTATTAATCATCATCCATCCATCCATCAGCCGTAAGACGTCCACTGCTGGACATAGGCCTCCCCAATGGATTTCCAATAAGGCCGGTTGGAAGCGGCCTGCATCCAGCGCGTTCCTGCGATCTTTATTATATCGTCAGTCCACCTAGTCGGTGGACGTCCTACGCTGCGCTTGCTGGTCCGTGGTCTCCATTCGAGAACTTTACTGCCCCATCGGCCATCCGTTCTCCGAACTATGTGCCCTGCCCATTGCCACTTTAATTTGCTAATCCGCTGGGCTATGTCGGTAACTTTGGTTCGTCTGCGGATCTCCTCATTTCTGATTCGATCTCGCAGAGAGACGCCGAGCATAGCCCTCTCCATAGTACGTTGGGCTATCCTGAGCTTATTCATAAGGCCCACAGTAAAAGACCACGTTTCAGTTCCATATGTCATCACTGGCAACACACAACTATCGAAAACTTTCGTCTTGAGGCACTGAGGTATATCAGATGAAAAGACGTCACGCAGTTTTCCGAAGGCTGCCCAACCGAGTTGGATTCGGCGATTGACCTCTTTCTTGAAGTTGGACTTACCTAGCTGGACTACTTGTCCTAGGTAGACGTACGAGTCAACAACTTCAAGAACCGAGCTCTCAACAGATATTGGGGTGGGTACGACATGGGCATTACACATGACTTTTGTTTTATCCATGTTCATTTTGAGACCCACCTGTTGAGAAACTCGATTGAGGCCTTCGAGCATCGTGCTGAGCTCTTCCATCGATTTCGCCATGACCACGATATCGTCGGCAAACCGAAGGTGAGTGATGTATTCGCCATTGATGTTGATGCCAAATCCTTTCCATTCCAGGAGCTTAAAGGCGTTCTCCAAAGTGGCAGTAAACAGTTTCGGAGATATCACATCTCCCTGTCTGACGCCTCTTTTCAAAGGGATCGCCTTCGAGCTCTCTTCCTGTACTCGGACCGACATAGTGGCGTTATTATACAAACACTTCAACACTTCGATATACCGATAGTCAATACGGCATCGCTGAAGAGACTCAAGCACAGCCCATGTCTCGACCGAATCAAAGGCTTTCTCATAGTTCACAAACGCTAAGCAAAGTGGCAAGTTATACTCTTCAGTCTTCTGTATAACTTGCCGCAGCGTATGGATGTGGTCCATGGTGCTAAAGCCTTTTCGGAAGCCGGCTTGTTCGGAAGGCTGGAATTCATCAAGCCTGCGCTCGAGACGATTCGTAATGACCCTTGAAAACAGCTTATAAACATGGCTCAGAAGCGAGATGGGTCTGTAATTCTTCAATAAGGTGTTGTCACCTTTTTTAAAGAATAGCACCACCACGCTTCTGTTCCATGCTTCCGGCGTTATGCCCTCGAGGACGACGGTGTTGAAAAGCTTCTGAAGGACTTTAAGTACCGGTTTACCACCCGCTTTCAGAAGCTCTGAAGTGATTCCGTCATCACCCGGTGCCTTGTTGTTCTTAAGCTGATTCAAGGCCATTCTAATCTCGTACAGGCTGATGTCCGGGATGTCTTCGGTGAAGTGTCGAGTCAGCTTGGCTCTCGGGTCTTTAGCCGTGCTGTCAACAGGCTTAGCTACCGAAGCGTATAACTGTCCATAGAACCCTTCGATCTCCTCCAATACCTCTGCCTTGGTCGACGTCATACTGCCGTCCTCTCTCTTTAGCTTTGTCAGCTGGCTTTGCCCAATAGACAAACTCCTTGCAAACACTTTAGAGCCTTTGTTTCGCTCGATAGTCTCTTTAATTTGTTTGGTTTTAAAGAGACGTATATCACGCCGCAAGGATTTAGAAATTTGTCTATTAAGCTGCCTATATGACGCAGCGTCCCTAGTAGACTGCAGTCTTAACAAACGTCGTTCAGCCATGAGGTCTGAAGTGTGATCGGATAGTTTCTGGGTTTTATTTGAACGGCGTGGTCTAAAAAAAAACTTAGAACCCACCGTCTGGACAGTTTCTACGAGCCTGTTATTGATCTCATCCACCGACGCAAGATTCTCTAAGCAAGCAAAACTATTTGAGAGCTCTAGCTGAAAGCTTTCGGGGTTTTGGATGTGGGCGAGAGTAGGTCGGAGCGTAGACTTCATCAGACGAGACCTTTCAAGTCTAACGTTCACATTCAATGTGCCTCTTACCAATCTGTGATCACTACCGGTTTTCACCCGGTTGATCACGGAGACATCATCGAATATTCGTCTCTTGTTGGTCATAATGAAGTCTATCTCATTTCTCGTGGAACCATCGGGACTTATCCAAGTCCATTTCCTATGAGGCGGCTTCTGGAAGAAAGAGTTCATCATAAAGAGTTCCTCTCTCTCCAGAAATTCAGCCAGCCTCTGACCTCTTGACTTATTAATCATCATCATTATAAACCCGAAAATACACACACACTCATCTACACGTACAACCCGGTCACAATATCTGTGCACCTGACTTCGTGACGTCATATCGAATTATTGGGACGTATATACATTACCGGACGTCTAGTATACCGTCCGGACGTAAATTATTATCGGGACGTGTATCGGCAACGAAGATGCTAACCGTACTATCGCACCGGGGAGTGCGCGAAGAGGTGACAGGGGAAGCGGGAGAGGCACCGCATTCCAGCGAGGGGCACAGATATTCTGACCGGGTTGTATACGTGGTCGTCACAGATGACTTACTGTATTTTACCAGCCTTTTAACAAATTATTATCAGACAATCTTACTCACGAATACATGCGGTTGTTTGAAATTAAGCGCTAAATATTTAAATTAAAAACTAATTCAAAGATTTGTCACTGTGGCGCTAGATATAAGTATTTTTGTTGTTTCGTTCCTTACGACTTGTATTCATAAAACAATTTAAATATATACACTCAAGCACAACATTTGAGTAGAGATATATTGAACCAATATATCTCTCCACTACTAAACACATGCCTGGAGCTTACGCTAATAGTACTCGTAGTCTAAACTTTATACAAACCCATGCGGGTTGATAAATACACAAATACTTTTTGTCCCGGACGTATTATAATAATATGCATTCTAATATTTATACGAAAAGTGGTATAAAATTTATCTGTACCGAAAACCTCTAAGTCCCTTATTTTTTTACTTATCCTCTCATACATTAATCTATTAGCTATGATGGACGTCCACTACTGGACATAACCCTATTTTTTACTTATCCTCACATATATTAATCTATTAACTATGATGGACGTCCACTACTGGACATAAGCCTCCCTTATGGACCTCCAATAAGGTTGGAAGCAGTTTGCATTTAGTGCAATCCTGCACTGGTCATCTGTCCACGTCGTGAATGGATGTCCTACGCTGCGCTTATCATTGTATGACTTCCACTCGAGAACTTTCAACTACATTGATTCTCCGAACCCTGTCCATTATATAAATAATAAATAAATAAATTCTTGCATGATACAAATGCCTATTATTAATATCACTAAATAGTATAAAACAAAGTCGCTTTTCGCTGTCTGTCCCCATGTATGCTTCTGTATGTCCCCATGTATCTTTAAAACTACGCAACGGATTTTGATGCGTTTTTTTAATAGATAGAGTGATTCAAGAGGAAGGTTTATAATAATTGATAAAAATATTTACATTTACATTATCGGCTAGCGGTTTCAATCTAGTTAGTACAACAGAACCTACACTAAGCAAAAGCTTGTATTGTAGGTAATGTTTACCTTCAGGGAACTACATTTCCATTTCAACATGCCAATCATCACTCCGTTGGCCTATGTAGGTGACTTTGGTTCTTCTTTTTGTCTTTTGAATCCTTTTCCTTTGTCCTTCTTTGGTCCTTTGGATACATCAACTTGGATTTTTAGGGTTACGTACCCAAAGGGTAAAAACGGGACCCTATTACTAAGACTCAGCTGTCCGTATGTCAGTCTGTCTGTCCGTCTCCAGGCTGTATCTCATGAACCATTATAGCTAGAAAGTTGAAATTTCCACAGATGATGTATTTCTGTTGCCGCTATAACAACAAATACTAAAAACAAAATAAAATTAATAATTAAGGCGGACTCCCATAAAACAAACCTAATTTTTTAGCCATTTTTCACTCTATATTAATAATGGTAACAGGTAGATGCTTAAAATATTCACAGAATATTTAGTTGTATATTCAATTTAAAAATAAATAATGAAATTAAAATAAAATAAATGTTTAAGGGGGGCTCCTATACAGTACGGAACCCTACGTGCGCGAGTCGGACTCGTACTGGGCCGATTATTTCTCTTACATTCCATATTGATGTTTGGATATCATCATTTCTGATTCGATCGACTTTCCACGATGCAATAGTACCCCTCTCTTACATATTGCCGCCGTTGCGAGCTTAATTACGTTGTTGTTTATTAAACCCCGGGATTTCGGAATGTCGCGTCCCTTTCTCGCTTGTAGGTATGTGAGGGAGAGGTGATTAATTTGCGATGATTTTTGCAATGCGAGAGTTCGGGAGTTTTGAGATGTTTTGGGGTTGTTTGTATGAATGGGTAACGACAGTTTATTTAATATTATTTCCCGTCTTTAATTTTGTTACCATCCATTTCGAAATTAAAACCTGCATGCAATAGCGCAGATGAATTCTATTATACCCATTGGGCCTAAATTTAAATAATCGGCCAAGTACGAGTCGGACTCGCACACGGAGGGTTCCGTACTCTATGGGAGCCCCCCTTAAATATTTATTTTATTTTATTATTTATTATTGAAGTGAATATGAAACTTAATATTCTGTGAAAATTTCAAGCATCTACCTGTTACCATTATTAATATAGAGCAAATGACGTCTAAAAAATCAGGTTTGTTGTATGGGAGCCCCCCTTAAATATTTATTTTCTTTTCTTTTTAGTATTTGTTGTTATAGCGGCAACAGAAATACATCTTCTGTGAAAATTTCAGCTGCCTAGCTATAACGGTTCATGAGATACAGCCCGGTGACAGACAGACAGACGGACATCGAAGTCTTAGTAATAGGGTTCCGTTTTTACCCTTTGGGTACGGAACCCTAAAAAGTGGAAGCTGTTAATCGGTTTATATAAAAGTAGCGCTCATAGCGTAGTTTGACTTGGTGTTTGTTAGCGGTCATCGAAGTTATGCAACGTTCTGCACGGTCAGTATTTGGATTGGTGACTGCGGGTGGCATTTTACAACTAAGCGCTTGCTAGGCTCGGATGACACGTTACTTTGTAGGCCCCGGTTGTTTTAACCGTTTAGTCACGTCAGAAGCCTTCAGGCAGCTTAAGGCTAGCCATCTGGCCCATACTAAATAACATACTCACTTACTGTCTTCCAAATAAAAATTAAATAAGAACTCGCCTATGTTTTTTTTTTTTAATTCGTCATGTATTTTAATATTACTAATGAACAATACCACTTAACAACTTACAAAGTATAAGTAATTATACTTCATATAACTTCGAAAAACTAAAGTCATCAGGTAGAAAGCCTACCTTCGATACAAAACAACTCGTGTTGTGTAAGTCAACACGTCAAGTCAAAGTTTGTGTAAATACGAGTATTACAAGCGAACAACAAAACTTACAAGTTGTTTGGAGTGCCTTGGACTAGGACAAACATGACTTACCTGAAATTAAAAATAAAGCATGTTTAGTACATAAATATGTAACAATAGCGACTCACTCCGACCTTGTCCAGATTACAAAGTTATATCACGGTAATAGTATCTATATACTTTTTTTTTTTTGTATGTTCGTCAGACTTCTCCTCCAACACAAGTCGGAGACGTTAGCAACAAACACTATTACATTATCTTGCGATTTATGCAAATTTAATATGGTATAAGTCGAGCAAAACATGGTTTTATAAACGTGTATGCTATTTTCGTGGGATGGGATGAAAGACGCAGTTTTTTTTTTCTCTCGTTTTTCTTATTTCTTTTTTTTCTTTTCCTCTTTTAACATTTTTTTTTTGAATTTTTTATATCCATTTTTTTTTAAGTGTATTTTTTGTAGCGTTTTTTTTTGGTTTTTTTTGTTTTTACATTACATAAAAAGTCATCAGGTATCAGGTAAGTAGTCGTCAGGTAGTATCTATATACTATTGCATTGTGACTCGGCACTGTCCTTGAAATAAATTTAATATCTACAGCCCCGTGGCCTTGCAGTACGTAACACGCGCTAGGACAGCCCGCCTTGCAGATAAATTGCACGCTTACTGAATACAAATCTGAGACAATTAGTGTATCGAGTGTAAATCTAACTCCGAAGCGCGTAGATATGATCCAAGAAAAACATTTTCATGTGAAAAGTAGCCAAGACAAGAACACAGTTTGTACTCTCAAAAAATGGTCAGATCTCATATAGAGCCAAGCATCTAACTCTACACGCCTTAACTCTACAAGTGCTTACTCCATACAATACTCTACAGCTTCGTCAATATATGTAACTTGGCCGTTTCGGCAAAATAACGAAATTATGTATTCAAGACAAGCTAAAGCACTTTAATAAATATGCTAAATTTCATATATTTCGGTTAAATAGTTTTCGAGCTCAGTTGGTAGAGCGACGGGTTAGTGATCTGGCGCGGCAGGTTCAAATCCTGCGTTCGCTTCAGATTTTCGAAAAGCTTATCAAAGAAAACTCTTTGAGAACTTCTATTCGTAAGGTTTTTTGACCTATAAGTTTTATTATCGTTTTAAAAAATATTAAATATTAAAATAGCCATTTAATAAGGGCTTTAGAAGTTTCCATGCACACGTGAATATCATACTAAAAACACTACCTTTTTGAGTAGTCGGGTAAAAAACAAATAAGAAAATGTTTATAGGGATAGTTAGCATAGTATAATAAACAGAAGGGCAGCAAAAGTAAACACATACTCTCATAAGTTACGTAGGTTCACGCAAATAGATACACTGCGCGTCCCACGGACAAGCTTTTGCTGGACTTAATTAAACCAGACTAGGGCAAAGAGTAAGCGTTAGCACAGATGTGATAGATCAATGATTTTTGCCTAAAATGGTTTATCGCCAACTAGTTTTTACGCGTTTAGTCGCGTCGCCTGCGTAAAGTTTTGATTTTTGTGCTATCCCATAAGAACCTGTAATTTTTTCGGGATAGAAAGTATATATATTTTAAAATTAGGTACAGGTCCATGCCACTTTCCGTCTTTCAAACTATGTTCATGCCAAAATTTAAGTCAAGTTGTTGCTCCCTGCGTAAAAGAGAAACAAAGCAATAAACCAATACACTTTCGGATTTTTAATATTAGTAAGGAAGTAAGGATAAGGATTAAATTAGCACGTCAGAGAGGAGCATCATATTTTGAAAATTTGCCAAACTGTGTAACGAGATAGGTATGTTTTATTTTAGTTGTTATATCATCATCATCATCATTAATGACCGTTCAACATAATTATGGCTCCTTATAGCACTTATGGCTTTTAGTTTATTGGACTACACAAAATTTATAAAAGCTTGATTTTCCAACCTACTCGTAGTCTTGGCCGTGTATTATGATCATTACGTCTACAGCCATCCGATCATTTCATACGTGTTTCATAATATCAATCGGGTGGCGCCGGGGGCGATCGGTTAGCAAAATTGTAAGACATTTTACAATAAGCAAAGAGCATTGTACTTTAGGCACTTTAACTGTCACTTTTGAAATCGGCCCATCTGTAGATGGTGCCGAATCGTGGCCGTGTATTATGTTTATTACGTCGACGTCCATCCGAGCATTTCAAACATGTTTCATCTAGCGGGCAGCGTCGGGAGCGATCAGTTGGCTGAATTGTGTAAAGCAAGGACAAACATACTTCAGACGCTTTAGGTAATGTAGTCTGTAACTGTTCCATCTGTAGACTGTGCCTAATCTTGGCCGTGTATTATGTTTATTACGTCGACGGCCATCCGAGCATTTCCTACATGTTTCATCTAGCGGGCGACGCCGGGGGCGATCGGTTAGCTGAATTGTGTCATTTGCACGCAGAAGGTCCGCCACAGAGGGTGATAGAGGTAGCGGCTACGACAAATTAGGCGCTGGATGTGAAATGCGTAATTAGTAATGTCAGACATAACACAATATTTATTTTATTTAATAACCGACTTCGAAAATGAAGGAGGTTCTATGTTTTTTTTTTGTGTACGTTCATCGATAATTTCGCCAATTGTGAACCGAATCGAAAAAATTTTTTTTAGTTCGAAAGGGTATACTCACGACAAGTCCCATTTAAATTTTACTGAAATCGGCTGAGTCGTTTCAATTCAATTCGAGCGAATTGTTCGAATTTTGTACACGATGGAAGCGGTTTTGCCATTTTTTGCGAAAAATAATTATTCATTTCATATATCTAAATATCAAAAAAGGATAAGTATTTATGTGAAGAACATAGATGTTTGCTCTGTGTCTGGGTGTTATTTAGTTACTATGTATATAAGTATGTATTTAAAAATATGTATAAGTAGTATATCAGTCTCTGGCATCCATATCACAAGCTTTGCTTAGTTTGGGGTCAGAGGCCGTGTGTAAGATGTCCCCAAATATTTATTTTTTATTTTATTTATAATAAAGGAAATAGATACTTTGTAATATCACATTAAAACGTCGCGTCATAGATATTTGAAGTTCTGGATATGATCGGTAAGTAAGTAAAGTTTGATTATGGAAACTGGCGTAGTTTATGCACATTTTAATTAGAAACTAGGCCCGATTACAAAAACGCCAGCGTAAATTTAATAGCAACGTAAAAGCGTTCTCTCTATCGAATGCCTAAAGTGAAAAGGAAACAGAACTATGCTAATTAGCTATTATATTTACGATGACGCCTCTGTAATCGGGCTTTATACGTAGGTACATAATTCTATAAAAAATATACGTGAGAAATATCTGTGTTATATTGAAATTAGAAAGTAAAATACCTATATTTGTATTTTACTGTAAAGGCCATTTCGGTAACACCAACACGAATATTTACAAGTTTCAGTATTTTAACCGACCCGAACGTTCACCTTTGACAATTTAATATTTTAATTACTAATCTTTAAACTCTAAAAAAATGCTTGAAAGACGCATGCTCAGACAACCACATCATACTTTTGATAATTATAATTCACTAAACGACCCGCCCCGGCTTCGCACAGGTGTATTATACATATAAACCTTCCTCTTGAATCACTCTATCCATTAAAAAAAAAACCGCATCAAAATCCGTTGCGTAGTTTTAAAGATTTAAGCATACAGACAAACAAACAGACAAAAATAGCGACTTTATTTTATACTATGTAAGGATTCAGAGTTAGTGTAAGTTTCTTTCTTAAAGTCGTAGAAGAGTAAAAATATTTAAATCAAGTTTGAAATGCCTGTCCAAATAGCTTATTTGTCGTCGACAGAATTACGAGGTGGTTTCAAGGTGGTTTTTCGTATATTTATTACATGAAATGTATTCATAAGCGGTGGGCGAAAATAAATGTTGATTTTACTCACACTTGAGTTTCAGGAGTGCCTGCGAGGACTTTTACGCTTTCATTTCTGTATGTGCCTATACATTTTTGTACAAGTTGACGCGCTGAAAATAAATTTATAGTCCATCCATCCATTAGCCAAAGGACGTCCACTGCTGGACAATAGGCCTCCCCTATGGATCTTTAATACGACCGGTTGGAAGCTGCTTGCATTTTTTTTTTTTTCCGTATAGGTTTGCGTTTGACTACATATTCATATTATTTATTGGTATCAAAAATATAAAAGATACACGTCAAAAAATTATAAAAATTACATTTGTATATACTTATATAATATCATCTTTGCTTAGTAGCAAATAATTAAATTGTACTGAGTTGAAACATAATTTGTATTACAAAATAGTTGTGTTGTGTTTTTATAGACAACAACAAATAATAACAATAATCAATATACAATATAATGAAATAATAATAAATACTGTCTGATGTTGAGCAGATATGCGGTCTAGGGTGTAACACGCTTACCTAGAAGATACCTGTTTACTCGCAATTTGAAGACACCCACGTCGTACTTTAGCGGGAAGACAGACCCAGGCAAAGCGTTCCACATTCTGGCTGTTCGTATGAGGAATGAGGATTCGAAACGCTAAAACGCTTGCATCCAGCGCGATCCTGCGGTCTTAATGAGGTCATCCGTCCACCTTGTGGGTGGACGTCCTACGCTGCACTTGCCGATACGTGGTCTGCACTCGAGAACTTTTCGACCCCATTGGTCATCGGTCAAAATTATAGTGCAACCTCAATGACGGTGTTACTTAACGATCACCAAAGTTAAGCAAAATAAAGCACGGTCAGTCTTAGTATGGGGGACCGCGGGTGGCATTTGCAACCTTCGATCAAGTTTGCAACTAAGCGCTGCCGTGGCTCCGTTTTTGTGGGTGTCGGTTGTTTTAACCGTTTATTTAGCCATGTCAGAAGCCTTCAGGCGGCTTAAAAACTCTGACGCCAGGGAAAGCCATCGAACATATACCTCTAGATGCACTAGTACTTATTTTCAAACTATACTAAACTAAACTATCAAACTTACTTTATAACTAAATGGAATGTTGCGCTCGTAGCGTAGTTTGACTAGGTGATTGTCAGCGATCACCGAAATTAAGCAACGTTCCGCACGGTCAGTACTTGGATGGGTGACCGCGGGTGGCATTTTCCAACTGAGCGCTACCGTGGCTCGGATGACACGTTAAATTGTAGGCCCCGGTTGTTTCAACCGTTTAGCCATGTCAGAGGCCTTCAGGCGGCCTAAAAACTCTGACACCAGGGCTAGCCACCCGGCCTATACGAACTTACTTACTTACTTACTTACTACATGCAATGTGATGAGATTTTTTTCCGAAAAATTCATAGGTAGTACCTATATAATATAGGTCTAATTTATTAATGTATGAAGTCGGGATGAGTCGGACAAAAATGCAGAGAGAAAGAGACCATTAATAAACACAAAAGCGGTGGCGACCTCACGGACGGTAAATATTTATAAACATGGACAATATTTCATCCATACCTCTGATTTAATATAGCCCGCGTTTCGTGCGGACATTGCACAATGCGGCCTAATGAATGCATTCCGACGACACGCGCCGCGCCCCAGGCGACGCGACGCATTGTTGGCGTGACACGGGGCGCCGCGCGTGTTTGGGTGTGCACTATTAACTAGATTTCATATATTTCGTAGATATCGTTCGTCAGTTTCAGTCATAGGACGTCTAATGCTGGACATAGGCCTCCCCTAAAGATCTCCAATAAGACCGGTTCGTAGCGGCTTGCATCCAGCGCGATCCTGCAGTCTTAATGAGGTCATCCGTCCACCTTGTGGGTGGACGTCCTGCGCTGCGCTTGCCGGTATGTGCTCTCCACTCGAGAACTTTTCGACCCCATCGGTCATCAGTTCTCCCCGCTATGTGCCCTGCCCATTGCCACTTCAACCTGCCAATCCGCTGGGCTATGTCAGTAACCTTGGTTCTTCTACGGATTTACTCATTTCTGATTCGATCTCGCAGAGAGACTCCGAGCATAGCCCTCTCCATGGCTTGTTGGGCTACTTGGAGCTTACTAATAAGGCCCATAGTGAGAGACCACGTTTCTGTGCCAGTAATTAGTTTTTCGTAGATAAATACGTAAGTAATTTCTTGCAGAATTTTCAAAATGCTACAATTTATAGGGTTTCAAGAAAAACAGAACCCTGTCTTTGACGAGAAGGCAACGCACAGAACAAGTGTTTGGTGTTTCAGTTGTCCATAGCTGACGGTGACTCTTGCGCAATCAGGAGGCTTCTCATAAGACAGTTTAGATAATTCAAATAAAGTTGAAAATTTCACACAAAACACAATTGAACTTGAGCTTAATAAAAGTAAGTAAGTAAGTTCGTATAGGCCGGGTGGCTAGCCCTGGGTCAGAGTTTTTAGGCCGCCTGAAGGCCTCTGACATGGCTAAACGGTTATAACAACCGGGGCCTACAATTTAACGTGTCATCCGAGCCACGGTAGCGCTCAGAAAACAAATTGAGCTAAATAAACAATAAAAAAAAATGAAAATAAAAAAAATAAACAATAAATAAACAATATTGAGCTTAATGAAAATAATATACAAAAATAAAATTAAGCTATACATTTCTTAGCGGGCAATCTCTTTACATAAATGTATACAAATATGTATACTTAGTAATAAAGTAAAATAAATAAGCCGTGGTGGTCTGGTGGTTGTAACACAGGCCTGTCATTCTTGAGGTCGTGGGTTCGATTCCGGTCCCGTACCAATGAGTTTCTTTATGAACTTATGTATGGAATTTCACACCACTGCCTTTTCGGTGAAGGAAAACATCGTGAGGCAACCTGAATACGTCCGTAGAAGAAATTCGATGGCGTGTGTGAATCTAGCAACCTGCGTTGGGCCAGCGTGGTGGATATGGCCCAATCACCCTTGGTGGGTAGGCCTACGTCCTGCAGTGGACTATTAAAATGGAAATTTTACAAATAATCGAGACTAATGTTCATTAGGCAAATGTGCGGTACTAAATGCAAATCAATAAGAATAATTGATGAAGCATTTGTGAATGCATTTGCCATGTTAGCCTTGCTTATGGCTATATGATTACTAGGCACTGCCTAGTCATCATCATTATCAGGTGACATGTCACGCAAAGTTTGGAGGTCAGCTGGCAAAACATACTTCGATTGTGTATAGCTATGTAGGTATTGTAACCAGGGATATGGCGGATGCGTATTTTTTGACATCCGCCGCGGATGCGGATATTTGAAGGTTCACATCCGCGGATGCGGATGGGGATTTTAAGATATTTTATAAGAACAGTTTTTCTAAAATAAAATATGTTTAAGGTATAAACTGACGTCATAGAAATTGAATTCAGTACCTAGCTTTTGTGCACCGAAAAAAACAAAGAAACCATATTATTATTATTAGGTAAGTGACTTGAACCCATGTGCTTACGAAGTTTCGTCAAAATTCGTTGAAAAATGTGTTATGTAACCTGTAGAGGAGAGTATAGCGAGATAACGCCCAGACAGATAATTAAGTTGTCGAGTCAAAACTGAGACGATTTACTTTCATCGTTCGCTCGAACTAAAATTAATTATTGGAAAAAAAATCTCAATTCAATTTTGCCGCCTTTCGGGATCTAACTTGTTACGCAGAGGTTCATAAGTTAAACCCACGCTACTGAATAGAATAAATTGTTTGCTTGAAACACAGGCTCTGTACCAATATCGGTTAACGCTCCACTATTTAAAAAGATTTTGATCCACATTAACGGTTTTTTAAATACCGTAAGTAAGCAATTATACCAAATCTGCATCCGCATTAATATCCGCATTGATTTTATGCTGATGCGGATGCAAATGCAGATGTCCAAATCGCTGCAGAAGTTCCGCAAATGCGGATGCGAATATACAACATCCCTGATTGTAATCACTACACAGTATAAAACAAAGTCGCTTCCCGCTGTCTGTCCCCATGTATGCTTATATCTTTAAAACTACGCAACGGATTTTGATATGTTTTTTTAATAGATCGAGTGATTCAAGGGGAAGGTTTATATGTATAATACACCCGTGCGAAGCCGGGGCGGATTGCTAGTCGTTAATAAGTTATAATTTGTAACATAAACTCAACACGTCTACATGCAATACATTATTATTTTAGATGTTCTACATTTAAGTTGCCCTGCTCTCTTTTGATTGTGTTCGTATGTTTGATACTAGCATAGCAAGATAAAAAGACGATGCACTACTTTCAACGTCAAAAACGAAAACACTCTTACTCCAATCCATAGTCTCATATTTACGTTCTCAATTCGAATTACTTCGACGATTTTTAACAAAAGCTCCCGCCCGCAGACTGACAGCATCTGTCAGAATATCCATTCAGGCGTAGTGCGACACGCACACTCCCCACTTCTCGAAATAAACAGGATTCATGATTGCACGATGAACTATGCGCTACTTTCAACGTCAAAAACAATCATGTACGAGTACTTACTCCGAGCTTTTTTGTCACTGCATTGTATTGTATTACTCTGTAAAACTTGTGTTTCCATCACTAATAAAATAAGTGGAAAATTGTAGTATTTTGTTGATTTTGAGCTGATTTACGTGCATGAGTAAAGACAAGTGATACATGAGGTACACTCGTATGTTCCGTGTTGTTACCAAATCTCCAAAGACGCCTCTATAGTCAAACCGCTAAACTCAGACATCGCCTGCGCGGGTACAAGGGCGCGGGGGTAGACGACAAAGGGGGACTGAGACAGGTGCGGGCGCCGGGGACCCGCTGCCCGCGCCTGTCTCAGTCCCCTGTGTCGTCTCCCCCGGCGCCCCTGTACCGCGCAGGCGATGTCTGAGTTTAACGGTTTGACTATAGTAAAGTCTCCACTGCTTTACTGAGGTGTGACTTGGACTATGTTTTGACTTGACCGCGACTTATTGGACTATGACGTGAGTACGACTGTGACTAGATTGATAAAATGTCAAAAATGTTAAAAAATTATACTTGACACTGGCAAATGCATAAACCATGCGACGCCAAAATATAAAAGAAGAAGTAGACTCTCACTCCAATCTATAGTCTCAATTTACGTTCTCAATTCGAATTACTTCGACGATTTTTAACAAAAGCTCCCGCCCGCAGACTGACAGAATCTGTCAGAGTATCCAATCACGAGGCGTAATGCGACACGCACACTCCCCACTCCTCGATTTAAACAGGATTCGACAGCTGGAAAAATTGCCTCAAGCTCGGTGGGGTGAACAATCTCATGGAAAAAGTTACGTATACATGCAATTTTTGCATTAAAGATGTGGACTACACAGGGTTATCCCGGACTAGTGTACTAAACAAGGTGATTCAGACCAACATAATGAGCAACTTTTACTATGGGACCAACCAGAAATTCGAGAAAAAAAAACAGCTATTTCAATACATTTTGCCGATTCCGAGTTGCAATTTTGTATGGAACAGCTGTTTTTTTTTTCAAATCCCGGGTTGACCCCATAGTAATAGTTGTTTACGATGATGCTCTTAATCATCTCCTTTCGGCTTAGTACAGGGCAAGCAGATAACCCTGTAGATTAAGTATTATTTTGTTGTTTTGTAACTTTATATTTTGCAGTTAGGTAGTTCGAGTAGTTTCGTCTTCGTTCGATTCTATTCTGTAGCTACATACTACATATACAGGGTAATTGGTAATTAATTAGCATTTTTAGGGGCTTATTCTATACAACAAAACTAATAACTTATGTTCAACGACTTTTAACACGTCTCAAAAAAAATCTGTTCCATAGAAAAATATCGTGCACCCTCGACAAAATGTATGGAACCGCTGTTTTTTTAGTTTTGACATAAGTCGCAGAACAAAAGTTGTTAGTTTTGTTGTACAGAACAAGCCCCTGTAAGTATACAGGGTTATTTCTCATCAATTAGCATCCTTTTAGGGGCTTTTTCTGTACATCAAAACTAACAACTTTTGTTCTGCGACTTTAGTCAGAACTAAAAAAAAAGTCAGCTGTTCAAAACATTTTTTCGCGGGTGAACGATATTTTTCTATGGAACAACAAACATTTTTTTTTGAGTTTTGCCACAAGCCGCATAACAAAAGTTGATAGTTTTGGTGTACAAAATAAGCCGCTAAAAGAATTATGATTGATGAGAAATTACCCTGTATAACCAAATCGGTCCAGAGAAAGTCAAGATATGAAGAATGATCAAGATGGCTTGTGAAGGTTAATTATAGAGATTTGCCATTAGATCTACTGTTTGGAGAACTACTCTGACATCCTTAGCATAAAAACAGTATGTTTATTGCAACAAGATCTGAAAACGCAACCTTCTCACCCTAGGTAGAAGGTTGTTTTCAGATCGCGATGAACATACTGTGTTTATGCAAAGGTGGACAGTACTAGCACGGTAATGATATCTAACAGTATTGTGACTCGGCCCTGACCTTGAAATATATACCTACAGTGCCACGTGGCCACGCAGAACGTATCCCGCGCTAGGGCTGCCCGCCTTCAGTATTTTAATTTCATCTACTTACTCTTTATGAATTAACAAGGAAACGTTCAATAAAAAACATGTTTTTTTAATGTTTTTAGGGTTTAGGGTTAGGGTGGTAAAACGAGAAACCCTAAAAACATAAATCGAACGTTTACCAGTTATACCAACGGTGTTATTCTAGACATCGCGTGTCGGCAATATTCTGGGATATTATTGTACTTATAATTTTGACCAAATTTACAATGGGACTAACCTGAAATCGTGCAAATCTCTTATATACAAAAAAAAACATCGAAACTTGAAAACATTTATAGAACAGCTGATGTGTTTTTAAAGTTGGTCCCATATTGATAAAGATCGAGGTACTTGTGCATGTTTTTGTCTCCTTTGTGATGTGGAAACATTTTAGTGCAGTAAAATTACGTCAAAATATTTTTTCATACGACGACCAAACTTAGGTCTACGAAAGAAAATAAGGGATAAAAGTTTTGCTTCAAGCAAACAAAATAAAAGAAACAACAAAATCTCTTCAAAGCACCCTTGAATGAAAATTAAACCTTTCAAATATTTCCCAAAGAAAAGAAATAGAAAATATCCGTTTACAGAATAAAAATAAAAGATTATCAAACAAAACAACAAGCACTCGTTTCAAAAAGTCGATTCAAGTTGTTATACAAATCCACACTTTCATTCATCACTACGGCGCGCCGCGGCTGACTAGCATACCAGAGCATACCCCGCTCCGAGGCGCGTAGGTATGATTCGCGTTCCGACCGTTTGAATGAAGACGGAATACTGTTAGATACGAGTATCATTACCGTGGTACTAGTATTAGTAAGGATTTGCTAAAATCCCGTTTAGCCCACTCTCTCTCAGTACAATAGCAAGATGTACCGACGATCCAAGTATCGATATTTCGCAAGCAAGTTGCACAGAGATGGCGCAATCGTCGCGGATGAATGGAAGCTGCCTACGCCCATCCCACGCTTCAGATACGTTGAGTAGTTTGTTTATCTGTTACTATCGAATTGAGAAGTACTTTCACATTTAATTGAGTGTTTCCGTAAGTTTATCGAATGGTGTTGCTGGTATAAAATTGAGATAATTTTATTTGTCTTGCTTTCCACACTAGGTTCACTTACCTCAATATTTTTTCGTGATAAACAATTCAAAATTTGTCCCAGTGCTTTACCATTTAAAATAATCAGTAAAATATTAGGTAGGGCTCCTGCTAGCTTAGCCATAACTTTTATTGGGTCGGCTTAAATACTCGTACATCAAAAACTTTTACAATAGAACCAACACTAATATCGCAAAAAAACGGCCAGGTGCGAGTCGGACTCGCGCACGAAGGGTTCCGTACCGTATGGGAGCCCTTCGATTCCTCTAGCCGTTATTAATAGCGAGCAAAAATCTCCCAAAAATCACGTTTGTTGTATGGGAGCCCCCTTAAATATTTATATTATTATGTTTATAGGATTTGTTGCTGTAACGGCAACAGAAATACATCATCTTTGAAAATTTCAGCTGCCGCTAGGCAGCTGAAATAGCTGATAGCTATATCATGGTTCATGAGATACAGCCCGGTGACAGACAGACAGACGGACATCGAAGTCTTAGTAATAGGGTCCCGTTTTTAACCCTTTGGGTACGGAACCCTAAAAAGCAGCTATAATAAACAGCTTTTCCATGCTTATTCACTTTTTCAAAGAACTTTACTACTACTAATAATAATCAGAAATCAATATTAAAGTAAAAAATACTGTAATACAATACAACATAACATTTACTTATAAGTGAAAAGGCGGCACTGACTCTCTCTCTCTCATCTCAAGTTTAAACATTAATATTTTGGAAACATTTAATTTGAGTACTTTTTATCTCTGTTCATAACTTGTGTTCTATTCAAAAACCCTTATCTACTTGTAAACTTTGCTTATTATACAAAGGCATTTTCATAGTACGCTACTACGACCTACCATGAACACAGCCATAAAATCGCCATTTGTTACACTAATTCATGTTTGTGTTGTGGTTTTGTTTCCTTCTGGTGTATGCAATAAAGAGTTATTTTATTAACTAACTTCGTATAGGCCGGGTAGCTATCCCTAGAGTCAGAGTTTTAAGCCGCTTGATGGCCACTGACGTGGTTAAACGGTCAAAACAACCGTGGTCTACAATTTAACGTGTCATGCAAGCCACGTTAGCGCTCAGTTGTAAAAACCACCCGCGTTCGCAGTCTCATCAGAATTAACGGGAAGACAGACTCAGGCAAAGCGTTCCGCATTCTCGCTGTTTGAATGAGGAATGTGGATTCGAAACGCTCGGTTCTAACGCGCGTAATATCCACCATAAAACGGTGGCGCTTTGGTCGTTTCTGTCTAGGCGTACGATAGAAAAAAGCGGCGGGTGGGAGCAGATTTTGCAACTCCTGGGCGCACTCTCCGAAGTGTTTTCGATAGAAGGCAGATAGACACGCCACCTTACGTCGATGCTCGAGACTTCGCAGCTGCGTCAGACTCTTTTTGAATGCCCCTTTTCGCCCGCTCCAAACAATGCGGGGCGAATGGGGACCTTCAAAAAGAGTCATGGGCGATTCGCCCCGCGGTTCGAACCGCTTGCGGGGCGAAACGCCGCAATACCCGTCATCAGCTTCTACATCGTAATATCGTGTACTCTGAAAAGGTTCATAAAAGCTTGCGATGGAAGTCCTCGAATTCAACTTGAACAGTTGAACCAAAAGTTTTTGTTTAAAAATCCATTCGAATATTGACGTAATTTTCCAAAATTCAATTTTCAGCTCAACAACTTGAATCGACTTTTTGAAACGAGTGCTTGTTGTTTTGTTTGATATTCTTATATTTTTATTCTTTAAACGGATTTTTTCTATTTCTCTTCTTTGGGAAATGTTTGAAAGGTTTAATTTTCATTCAAGATTGTCCCTTTGAAGAGATTTTGTTGTTTCTTTTATTTTGTTTGCTTGAAGCAAAACTTTTATCCCCTATTTTCTTTCGTAGATCTAAGTTCGTAGCATGAAAAATATTTTGACGTAATTTTACTGCACTAAAATGTTACCACATCACAAAGGAGAAAAAAACACGTGCATAAGCCTCGATCTTTATCAATATGGGACCAACTTTGAAAACACAAAAAATCAGCTGTTCCATACATGTTCACGAGTTTCGGTGATTTTTTTGTACATAAGAGTTTTTCGCGATTTCATGTTGGTCCCATAGTAAAAGTTGGTCAAAATGATAAGTACAATGCCGACGCGTGACGTCTAGAAAAACAACCGGTACATTAAACAGATGATTTTATAGCAATTCCAGGGTTGGTCTTCCTTTTAGGTCAAATAATCTTCAACTATTCTTAGACTACTTGAAGGATTTCCCCCCATAAACATAAGCTAAACCAGGGTTTCCCAAACTATGAGTGACCCACTGGAGGGTAGCGAGCGGATATTAAGTGATAATAAATAAATAACTGCGATTAAAAGTAACTCGCGTCGAAGTTGATGTCAAAACTGTTATGCCGAACGAAACATAGGAAACAATTACGTGTTTCGCAACGAAATAACTATTTTTGTTATTTAATTAAGTGCTTAGTAAGAAATTCTACTAACACTATGTTTGTTATTTGAAAAGTCATTTATAGATACACTAGCTGACCAGGTGAACTTTATATCACCTTGGTCGCACCAACTCAGAAACCTTCTTTGGCTCATGCACAACATTTTTGCCAAAGATCATCACATGATCAAATACATAGTTTACGATTCTATAAAGGACATAAATATAAACATTCATTTTTACATTTATAGATATTTGTACTTATTACACTTTTTTCAAGAAGTGGGTCCCGAGATTGTAAACTTGTAATAGATGGGTCGTAGCCGATACAAATTTGGGAACCACTGAGCTAAACAAATAATCATCGACACGAAAGCAGAAGAAACGCGAAAGTATTTCTAATTAAACTCCAATATCCCAAACACAAATTACACAGGCGCTCTCCACGGCGAGGAATGTTCAAACACACTCAAATACACCCAAATACTCGAGCACTTTCGGGAGCAGACAAACAACAATTTATAATTCCACGAGACACGGTCGTGTGTAATATTTTCTTAAGTCGATTCTGAAATATTAACGAAGTCAGTTTACCGGGTGGTACAGTCAGCGATACATTTGGCATGTTAACCCCTGCCCCAAAAGAGGGGTGCTAAAAGTTGGCAGTGTGTATTTATTGCATAATTATGTGTATCTGCATGGTTGTTGAACCTACGACCTCATGATTGAAAGTACCTTTTTTTTTAAAACCCGCCTGTCAATCATGAGGTCGTGGGTTCAAATCCCGGTCCCGTACCAATGAGTTCTTTGGAATTGATGTACAGAATTTAACACCACTGGCTTTTCGGTGAAGGAAAACATCGTGAGGCAACCTGCATACGTCCGTAGAAGAAATTCGATAGGGGATATGGCCCAATCACCCTTCGTGGGTAGGCCTACGTCCTGCAGTGGACTATTTAAAGGCTAGTACAGTATAGTATGGTTGTTTTTAATCGGTGCACGATAGGCGAAAATATCGATGAACATACACAAAAAAAATACATACAGACGAACATAGTACCTCCTCTTTTTTGGAAGTCGGTAAAAAGAGAGAAGCCTATACCCAGCAAAGCCCTGACTGCCTCGGTGGCTCAGTGGTTAGTGGCTACTGGGTCAAAGAGGTGTGGGTTCTATCCCCACCCAGGGCAAGTATTTATGTGATGAACATAGGTGTTTGCTCTGTGTCTGGGTGTTATTTAGTTACTATTTATAAAAATAAAAATATGTATAAGTAGTATATGGCAGCCATATCACAAGCTTTCCTTAGTTTGGAGTCAGAGGCAGTGTGTGAGATGTCCCCAAATATATTTATTTATTAAAGGGAAAAAGAAAGCTGGGAGTGAATATTAAATTGAAAAGATTGATCACTTTAAACTATTACAGTCCTTGACTTTACTAATCTAGGTAACTTGTAACTACTAAACTCTCAAAAATCAGTCATATTACACAAATCCACGCTGTCATAAGGTCCATTCCCGCGTAACAGCTATCGCTCAACAATACGCGTTATCAAAACTCATATTCGCAGAGCACATTTCATTCCTCCGTTTGTTTACGTCGACTGTACCGAAGTACAAGAAGCAAGTCTTAAGTACGGGGGTGGCGCGGTGGGGTGAGTATCGACATACGTTTACTGGCAATATCCGAGCTGCTTTCTTCACGACGCCCTTTTCTAGCAAGCGGGGCAAAGACTACGTGCCTACGTGTAGATGCGGAAAATTACCTTAGAGTAAATATACCTACAATATAACGAGTAAGAAGTTTCTAGCTAGTAGGCAAAGAGTACAAAATGTAAATAGAAGGATACTTAAAATACACCGCGGCAAAAATGTGGGGGCCTTGTGTGTGGTGGACTGTTAACTCAAATGGTAGAGTTAGGAAAATAAATAATTTCAATTTTACTTTCCACTCTAGCGAATAAAAACGCCTTTTGCACTCAGATATCGAAGAGCAAAAATAGCCTTTCCGAGATGGGGGGATGAAAAACCTATTTTTAATTGTGCTGTAGTTTAAATTATTTGCTAGCTTTACACGTTACCCAAGCATCGGCAACCTTATTACCCAATAAGCCAAATTAAACACATCGATGTACTCGTATCGTTGGACGGGCCTAGCGTCGGATTAAATAAACCCTACATTTATTATTATGGCTTGTATGCGCCGATTCAATATATTTTTTCGTAATCTTCGTAAATTGTAACGTTTGGTTGATGCAACATTTCCCTACCTTTTATCCCGCTCCTGCACATACCTACTTGCGTGTGTACGAGCAAGACCGCTACACACAAGCGCGGATTCTATGGACAGTGCTGCCTCTCGCGCTGGTGTGGAGAAGTGGAAGTACAAGATTCGATCGAAAACTGAATGGCGGCAACCGCTTTCGCTGTCGTGTAAAAATTCGAAAACCCGGTTCAAAATCAATAATTGTCATCGCTGTGTGTGTTTACCTGTGCAACAATCCACCCTGGCCATCTCCAAGGAATCTCAAGGTACTGTGCACTCCTTTTCCCTTCGAAAACTGCATCTTTCTTTGGCTACTCCCGCGCAGTTTCGTTTTTTCATCCACCGCATGCATCAACCAAAATTATACAGTCCACTTAACTTTAGCTTAATCCGCGCAAACATTTGTGATCCTTCTGCCGGATATTGAATCGGTGTTAGCTATCACTCTGGTATTTCTCTAAAATCATAAATTTCGTTGAACAAAATCGCTCGGTTGCCGCGTTCAACCTACCTACCTCCTATATTTCGTTTTTTTATCATATTTTGCTCAATCTCATTCGTTCGCTTTATTTGCATCTTGTTTTAATATTCGTACATAGTCACAAAAACAATAAGATTTGTTTGTGATAATCACCTAAACCTATATCGGTTTGCCTAAATATTCGATTAGTCGTTTCGCTTGACCCGCATCAATACATACAATGTAACTCCATCGCTACTAGCAAATCTCGTAATTCTATCCAGAATATTATACATATATCTAGATAGGTACATGCTTTAAAATAAAAATTAGTGTCGTTTCGCTTTCATCTCAACTAGGCACCTGCCTACATAAAATTCGTCTAACCCGCATCGCTAATTTCGTTTCATAATAAGTAGGTAGATAGGTACTTGCTTTCGTAAAATTTGTTGTCATTTCTTAATCGATTAATTCGCATAAATCATACATTAATTTATCTTATTGTCGCTCATCCCGCTTATAAGTAAATCGTTACTATATTATATCAATTAAGTGTTCATGACTCCACTTACTTAGTACGTAAATAGTTTGTTTACATTCTTAAAATAAAAAGTTGTTCCATTCGGAAGTAATAAGCCAGCAACTCGCAATATTAAAACCTAGCTAGGTATATACCCATATTATTTGTTCTATCACGTCGCATCAAATACCTTCACATCTACTCGCTATCGCTAACAGCTGTACACAGGTAGGTACCTACTCGTTTCTCCGCCGCTTATTTGTTTACATAATTGCAGAAGCTAGCATTCTTAATAGGTATTTATCTTATTGAAATGGCACCTACAACTGAGTTCGATTCACAGTTAAAGATGCTTTATGCTAAGAGAGACAGGATTTTCGCTCGTATGCAAAGGATTTGTCATCACTCGAGTGACCTTCAATCGGAAGCATCTAGGGAATCATTTTTGATTGAAATGGAAACCGTAGATGATTTGTATGGTGACTTTCAAAGTATGTTGGACAAAATAATTAGCTGCGAACTTAAATTAAATCCAGACTATATGATTGATTACCAGCCGCTTTCCGCGTTTGAGGACCTATTGGGCAGCGTTCGACGCGCCGCCAAAAAATTGCAATTGCAGGCTAATGACGTCAAACCCGTGACGCAATCTCAACACAAATCGCCTAGATTACCACCGATCGAAATTCCTGAATTTAACGGGGATATAAAGAATTGGCCGCTATTTTTCGCTAGTTTTCAAAATGCTGTACATAACAATAGCTCGTTAACCGAATCGGAAAAGTTGTATTATTTGATAGGCAAGTTAACTGGCAAGGCGCGATCAGTCTGTGCCGGCATAACTCCTTGTGACGAAAATTACTCATTAATTTTCGATTTGCTAAAAAGTAAATATGAAGATAAACGGCTAGTGGCTACTTCGTATTTAGATCAAATGTTCGATCTCAAAGGTATTTCGTCCGCAAATCCTAACAATCTCGAACAATTTCTAGATAAATTTGCATGCTCAGTCGCCGCATTGAAAAACCTAAAGATCGATGACCTATCAGATTTCGTGTTTTTGTATATCGCACTCAAGAAATTAGACCCAGAAACCGCTCGCTCATTCGAGTCATACAAACGAACTTGTAAAATGCCCACATTCGATGATCTATCATTATTTGTTCGCGATCACATAAAAATATTGCAGCGCACTTCGTCGGTAAGACATGAAGCATCGAAGAAGAATGTCGATCGTAGAATGGACACGGCATCTAAGTCACATACCGCTTACACTACGCAAGTCTATGTAAATGCCGCATCCAGTTCTCAGCAATCTTCATGCTCCTTGTGCAATAGTAAACACGATCACCTTTACAAATGTTCTGTGTTTCATAACTATAATCCAAATGAACGCTTTAAATTCGTTAAGGCAAATAATTTGTGCATTAATTGTCTCAGTTCTGGACATCGTCTATCAACTTGCGGGTCGAATTCTTTGTGTAAAAAATGTAATTTGAAACACCATACATTGTTGTGTTTTCGGGATGCATCTGTAGCTAGTAATAATAGTAATTCGCTTATTGCGCGCGCGCACATTGGCGCCCGCCTCGCTGCCGCCCCCCCGCCGCAGTCCGCGGGACAAGACGACACGTCCATCGCATTCGCTAGCCCCGCTCGCACTGGTGACGTCACTCTTTGTGCGTTATCAGATAACAAACTCGTTCCGCGTGGCCCTACCACGATCTTGCTCGCAACTGCGCGTGTCGTTATCGTTGATTCTCGTGGTAATGAACACCTCGTCCGTGCTTTGTTGGACAGCGCTTCACAAAGCAATTTTATAACTCGTAGTTGCTGCCAACGTTTAGGATTGAATACGAATCGCAACTGCGCTGTTCCTACCGTTAAGGGAATAGGTGGTTCGACTAAAAGTGTTCAAGGGTCGGTAAATATTAGATTTTTTTCTCGTTTCGATCGTAACATTAATTACGACATGGAATCACTGGTTATAGATAAGATAACTGAATGCTTGCCGACTGTCTCTGTCGATGTTTCGCATTTGTCGAACTTTGAAACCTTACCGCTCTCGGACGATACGTACTCCGTCTCAGGTCCGATCGATTTACTGATCGGAGCCGCGATCTTCCCGCATCTTCTTTTGTCGCACAAGGTTCAAGGACAACCTTCTCGTCCCTCCCCGCTCGCATTGGAAACTGTCCTTGGCTATGTGATTGTTGGTGAGATACCAACTCATATCAATCGTTTCGAAACCGCTTCGTTTTGTTGTATTGCGGATCCTCTAGATTCTGCTGTGCGTAAATTCTGGGAGTTGGAAGAGCTGATCGCCCCACCCATACTCAGCCCAGACGACAAACCCTGTGAAGAAATTTACACTCGCACGACCTCTCGCGTTGATGATGGCCGATATGTAGTAGCGCTGCCCTTTAAAGGAGATGAACATTCTCTTGGTGATTCTCGACAAGCAAGTGAGCGACGGTTTCTTTGCTTAGAGAAAAAATTGCTGACCTCTCCGAAGTTGAAGACGGCCTACGACGGTGTCATCAACGAATACTTAGACAAGGGTTATATTTCGCCTGTACCTGCAGACACAAAATCTTCGGATCAATCGTATTTCATACCGCATCATGGAGTTGTAAGAGAGGACAAGGTCACGTCTAAGTTAAGAATCGTCTTAGATGGTAGTTGCAAGACAAGCACTCGCGTCTCTCTTAACGACCTCCTCTATAGTGGACAAAATCTTCAAGGGAACTTGTTCAATATAATCGTCAATTTTCGCTTGTTTCCTGTCGCGCTTTCAGCTGACATTCGCCAAATGTTTCTCAGCATTGGTATTCGCGAATGTGATCGCCGATTTCAACGTATATTGTATCGCTTCTCTCCGCAACAGCCTTTACAGGTTTTTGAATTTAATCGTGTCGTATTTGGCCTGAAATCTAGTCCGTTTCATGCGCTACGAACAATCAAACAACTCGCTGTCGATGAAGGCGACTCTTTTCCAAAAGCTAAAGCCATCATTGACCACGGACTCTACATGGACGACTTCGTCTACTCAGTTCTAGATGAGACGGAAGGCATATCTACCTCATCTGAAATGATAGGTCTGATGAAAGCCGGTCAGTTTGAATTAGTAAAATGGACTAGTAATTCGCAAACTGTTCTTGATTCGATTCCACTGTCGCATCGTCTTTCATCTGTCAAAGAATTCGATGAATCGGAACAACACAAGATTCTTGGCTTGTGTTGGTCACCCGCATCTGATTGCTTTAGCTTAAAGCTTAGCGTACCCACACAAGCTTGTACGAAACGCACCATATTATCATGTGTCGCGAAAATATGGGACATAACGGGATTTGTGGCCCCTGTAGTTCTTCATGCGAAATTGCTTATTAAACAGCTTTGGCTGTGTGAGTGCGATTGGGATGACACACCACCCGATGAAATTGTTCATGCTTGGGCTCAATTTAGAGAAGAACTCCATTTACTCTCTAATATAAAAATTCCTCGTCATGTCGGAATCATCGCTGATAGTGTCGTTACACTACTTGGCTTCGCTGACGCCAGTGAAAAGGCCTACGGTGGAGTAGTTTATTTTCACGTCCACAATCGGGACGGAAATACCGTAAGCCTCATTAGCGCAAAGTCAAGGGTTTCTCCTCAGAAGGTCGTATCTCTTGCTCGTCTTGAGCTTTGCGCTATACTCGTTCTTGCTCAGCTCTTGAATAACATAATTGTCGCTTGCCAATCCCGCTTTCATATTAATAAAGTTTTCGCTTTTTCGGATTCGACTGTCGCACTCTGTTGGGCGCATTCATCGCCTCATCGATGGGATACGTTTGTGGCCAATAGAGTGACAAAAATACAAAATCACTTGTCACCACATGATTTGTATCACGTGTCCGGTAGAGAAAATCCAGCGGATTGCCTCTCTCGTGGACTGAAACCTTCTCAATTAATTGGACATCCGCTTTGGTTTGATGGCCCTCCCTGGGCATGCTTAGATGTTTCCCAGTGGCCTATCGTTCCATTCAACCCTTCTATGGTGACAGAGGTATTTGAAGAGAAAAAACATACATTACTTACTGCGTCACCGCTTGAAGAATCTCTGTTAATTTCGTTAGCAAACCGCTTTTCGTCTTGGTCAAAATTGCTGCATTGTGTAGTTTATGTTTGTAGATTCGCAAAACTTTTACCGCAACGCGATCGTATTTCAGCCTCAGATCTTGACTTCGTAGAGTTACTGATACTGCGCGAATTGCAACGCTTGCACTTCGACGCTGAATTTTCCAATCTACAAGCAGGCAAACCTTGCAAGCGCTCTTTTCAACATCTCAAACCTTTTGTTGAGAATGGAATCATTAGAGTCGGTGGTCGCTTAACCAATTCAAACTTGGATTATTATCAAAAACACCCTATCGTTCTTCCTCGAAAGCATCACATTCTCGATTTACTGGTTGACTATCATCACAAGGTGAATTGTCACGCTGGTCCTG
Source organism: Hypomecis atomaria (assembly GCA_964007245.1). Taxonomy (NCBI): domain Eukaryota; kingdom Metazoa; phylum Arthropoda; class Insecta; order Lepidoptera; family Geometridae; genus Hypomecis; species Hypomecis atomaria. The sequence continues at coordinate 2,370,660 of OZ023296.1, read as the reverse complement.
ACTTGTTAATATCACTCTTACGCCAGAAGTATTGGATACTTTCTGCTCGAAATTTAATTAGAAATAGAGTACATAAATGTCTGCCTTGTTTTCGGCTTCGACCCAAGCCGTCGTTTCCGGAAATGGCAGACCACCGCTCATGCCGTGTTGTTGAATCTGCGAAACCGTTTATTTTCACAGCTACGGACTACGGGGGCCCGTTCAAGGTCACAATGAGTCGCGGTCGTGGTATTCGAGCGACTAAAGCATACGTGTGTTTGTTCGTTTGTCTGACAACTCGCGCAGTTTGCATCGAATTAGCGGGAGATTTAAGCACTTCGTGCTTTTTGGGATGCTTTAAACGGTTCCTAGCCCGCCGTGGTCCAGTAGGTAGAATTTATTCTGACAATGGAAGTAACTATATCGGCGCCAAGCGCACACTTTCAGAACTACACGAATTCTTGTGTTTAAAATATCACAAAACTGATTTCGGTGATATGTTAGCAAAAAATCGCATAGAATGGTCATTAAACGTCCCCGCGGCAAGTCATTTCGGAGGAAATTGGGAGGCGAACATTAAGAGCTTAAAACTTCATTTGTATCGCGTTATCGGTGATCAAATACTGTCGTTCGAAGAGCTTAGTACCGTACTCGCTCAAATAGAATCGGTCATGAATACGCGACCTCTATGTAGAACTCTGTCTAACGATCCTTCGGAACCTCTCGCTTTAACTCCAGCGCACTTTTTGAATCTCACGCCCCTAAGATACTTACCCGCTAGAGAGATTGATGAAAATCTACGTACACTCTCTCGGTACGAGCTACTTGACAAATTAGTTCAGTCTTTTTGGAAACGCTGGAGAACTGGATACCTCCACTCCCTACAGTCACGCTGTAAGTGGAATACACCAGTCGATCCCATCACTGTCGGGACTGTTGTTATTCTTCTAACAGACAACTGCCCTCCCCTTCACTGGCCTTTGGCTATCGTAGATGAAGTTTTTCCTGGTTCCGATGGAGTTACACGGATAGTGCGTGTTAGGACTGCAACTGGCTCATATTTGCGTCCAGTTGTACGTCTCTGTCCCTTACCTAATCAATAATTTGGTAAACTTGCATGTTTAGGTTAGGAAATTATCGTAAGTTACATTCGTTTAGTATTTGTAGATCATAATTTAGAAATGTGGCTAAACACTAGTCTCAGTTGTTTTGAAGGCATCCCTTCAAGCCCGGGGAAATGTATGCGCCGATTCAATATATTTTTTCGTAATCTTCGTAAATTGTAACGTTTGGTTGATGCAACATTTCCCTACCTTTTATCCCGCTCCTGCACATACCTACTTGCGTGTGTACGAGCAAGACCGCTACACACAAGCGCGGATTCTATGGACAGTGCTGCCTCTCGCGCTGGTGTGGAGAAGTGGAAGTACAAGATTCGATCGAAAACTGAATGGCGGCAACCGCTTTCGCTGTCGTGTAAAAATTCGAAAACCCGGTTCAAAATCAATAATTGTCATCGCTGTGTGTGTTTACCTGTGCAACAATCCACCCTGGCCATCTCCAAGGAATCTCAAGGTACTGTGCACTCCTTTTCCCTTCGAAAACTGCATCTTTCTTTGGCTACTCCCGCGCAGTTTCGTTTTTTCATCCACCGCATGCATCAACCAAAATTATACAGTCCACTTAACTTTAGCTTAATCCGCGCAAACATGGCTCTCTGAGGGAAGTAGATTCAGATACTTTATTTGTCAAATATAAAAATAGGCAAACTAATCCTTCACTTCGTAAAAGAGGTCTTTGATTTTAATCTTTGCAATTGTATAGGGGAAACACAAGTCCATAGCGCAGTTGAGGCCAAGCATCTAGTTAAATCAACCGATGCGCGCCCGAGCGGTGCCGACGTGAATGGCCCGCTTTATTTACATTCTATTGCCTGAGTCACCGGGAGCCGTGAATAGGTGGATTATATTATACGCGGATATTTTGTTTTGTGAAAATGCGGTTGTGTTTTTGTAATTGATATAGGGGAAATGCACTCTTTTCTGTAGGTACTTTTTCAAAAAGCTGTTCTCCTGGTAAGCTGTCTTTATAGCGTATAATGTTCTATGTTGAAGAATTAATTAATTTTGAACCGGAATTTAAAAGAAGAAATCGGACACATCTATTTAAAATTTAATCAATAGTCCATATTGGGTGGACGGGGCTATGACCAGAAGTTCACGTCCAATGGGTGATAATGATGATCTACACACCTTAAACAGTCTACCTGCGTTTTGTAAAACACAGAAATATTCAGTGGTTCCCAAAGACAATAATCTCGCGCTGAGCGCCCTCCATCACGGGGGATCTGTCCCAAGTTTTGACAGCGCACAACTTTGACAATCACAATTTGGTAATTTTCGCCGTGAGCCGTGAAAGATTGAAGTGGCTGTGAGGCCGTGGAAATGTTTTTGAGGTTTTCTGGCTTATTTAGATAGATTTGTGGGAAAACATTATTTTGACGTCATATATTAATTACTTACGAGGCAATGGATGATATTTGCACAGGACCTGGAAGAATGGCTAGAAAGAGATCTCGGAGGCTTATAGACCTACCCAGCCGTGGGTGAATACAAGCTGATTAGATAGATAAATAATTGCTTAAATGCTCTCGTAACTAACGTAATCCCCACTAATATTATAAATGTCAAAGTAACTTTGTTTGTTACACTTTCACGCAGCAACTGAGCATCGGATAGACTTGATTTTTGGTATGTTTATAGTTCATAGGCTGGAAAATGACATAGGCTACTTTTTTATCTCGGAAAAATAACAGGTTCCCGTGGGATGGCACAAAAATCAAAATATACGCGAGGGGAGCCACGGGCAAAAGCTGGTAATATATTAAGAAGATCTTGCATAGTGGGACCAAACTGTGTACAGTAGCTCAAAAAATTTATTAAAATATGTTAAACAAATTTGCAGAGTTAAATAACCGCAATGAATGCATAATTTGAATGAAGTTTCATATTTTCTATTTTGTTCAAGGCCACCATCACGCCGCCATATTTTACAAGCCATTTGAAAAAATATTAAAAATCCGTGAATGAAGATTGTTAGGAAAGAAAATTAGGGAAGTCATTGTCCAAAACAAATAAAATAAATAGTTGAATAGGTACTGTACAAGGTAACGGCCTAAGCCCGATTTCTTTGCATTATCTCTTTTATTGTATTGATGACATCATAACATGGCTTGGCTAGGTGATATTTTACCGATCACTTAAGTGAAACAATAACTGTACTATACGTGTACTTACAAGGTAAATCAAACTAGCTGTACTAGCTACAAGCCGCGCATATCCCCTCTCTTGCGCCGCTAATGAGTTTACAGGATTATTTCTAATCAATTAGCATCCTTTTAGGGGCATATGGGCATTCAAAAAGAGGCTTCGTTGATTCGCCCCGCGGACCGAACAGCTTGTGGGGCGAAACCACGAAAGAGCCATTTTGTACATCAAAACTAACAACTTTTGTTCTACGACTTTTATTAATTCTCAAAAAAAGCTGTTGTTCCATAGAAAAATATCGTTCACCCTCGACAAAATGTATGGAACAGCAGATTTTTATTGAGTTTTGACAAAAGTTGCAGAACAAAAGTTGTTAGTTTTGATGTACAAAATAAGCCCCTGAAAGGATGCTGATTGATTAGAAATAACCCTGTATTGCTACTGCGCAGCTCGTGTCATGTTCTCAGCGGCCAAGAAGTGTGATTCGGTGTTTCTTAGAATCTGTGATCGGTTTTACAACACATTACAAGAACATTTTATTGAAAAGACAAACAAAAACCAAATATTTCATCATCATTTCAAAATACGTTTCAGACATTTTGTGGGTGCCGAATTGCAATTTTGTATTGGATTGATTATTTTTCTCGAATTTCGAGTTAGCCCCATAGTAAAATTTATTTGTAATGACAGACTTAATCACTCCTTTTATCTTGGTACAGGGCAAGCAGATAATTCTGTTGATAAACTCCGAATAAATAATCTCATACCGTGCATATTGTACTACGCTGAAATTAGGGCTTGGAACTCGGACTTATTTTCAGCTCCGGAGTTGAGTTTCGATGCTTAGCATTTCAACTCCGGAATTCCGAAATGCCGGAGTTGAAGTGCTAAAAAATTAAAAAATATGAATTTATTGATAAAAGCAGTGCTGTGGTATAAGATGGTGAATTTGATTTGAATATTAAAATCGAAATTAGTGTCCTAGTTAGTAATGTAGGAAATAAAAGTAACTAAATAGAAATAAAAATAAATGTATTATTTTTGGTAACAGGACCTTAGAAATGTTAATGCATCGAGGCTTTCGTCAGATAGCGAGCTTCTCACGCGATTACATATTTATGTAAATGCTCGCTCTGCTTCCACACTTGTCGGTGTATAATGGTCATCAAATATTGGAAGCATTTTGTTAAGTTTTGACCTCTGTCACCTCCATTTTCAAAAAAGGGCATTTCAACCCTTACTATGCTCTCTATGTCCATATTGGAACCACTTTTTGGCTTGCTTTTAATAAGCCTTCTTTTTATGGCGTCTTGTAATTATGGTTTAACACTTTTATCTGCAACATGGCACATTACATTGCGCGGCGCGGATTTTGTTCCTAAAATCGAAACTCCGATTTTAGTTCCGATAACTCCGGTTTTACAAACGATGCTGAAATCTTTCGAAGCTCCGGAGTTACACCAAAACCGGAGTTCCGGTGTCCAAGCCCTAGCTGAAATAGGTTAACAATAACAACCATACAGCGTTTAGTTAGCGTGCTCCATCCTAAACCGTTTCATGCATCACCGAATACTGCGATTGGATTGAAACACTGTTTCAATGCTAGCTCATCAAACTGGGTTATACGTTTGCCATATACTAAACCGAAAGGAGGTCATTGTATTTGTCATTGTGAACAAATTTTGCTATTGGAACCTTGAAATAAAAAAATAGCTTTACGATAAAAAAAGTTTTAAAACTTTTAAAACAGATGAAGGAATTAACTACTCCTAGTTACTTCTTCTCTCTCACCACCATTCTCTGATCACCCTTCGTGGGTAGGCCTTCGTCCTGCAGTGGACTATGTATTAAAAAGGCTGGTAAGTACAGTTACTTCTTCTCTAGGTTTCAGGGTTGGTTTTACATCATCATCTTCACGTACGAAGAATGTTTTCTATCATTGTAGGTAATTACAACAAAACTTAACTAACATCGACTTAGAAGCTCAACTTTCCACGGAAACTAAAAAATGAAGAACTCTACAGAACCTGATTTACCTATAAAATTGGATTCCAACCTGTACCAATCAGACACTAGATTACATAACCGTGCAATCCAGTGTGCGCTCATCCTACATCAATTCCGAATTCAAAAATAACCACTCGACAGAACGCATTTGAAAATCGAATCGCAGCCTCGGCCAATAGCCGCGGGAGAGCTTTTAGGTGCAGCGCACACTTGACGCGCACTTTTGTGCAAGTGCACACGGAACAAACATAGCTATGAGTCGCCCGGGAGACGAGCTGAGCCCGGGACTCTACCCTGGCTGGTATACACACCCTTACAAAAACCACCCTCAAAACCTGCCACTCAAAAACAAACTTCAACACACTGGATACACGTTCCAAATTCCACCTAACATAGGCAATGAAAGTAGAATTAGCGATTTGTATGCTATGCAACATAGAATAGGGTCTGCTTTCCGAACACTAATTCGTTTATCGCTTTGCTTCCCGTGTCGTTCCATTTTCGACTCTATATTTACAGGTTAGAGTTGAAAATGACGGGGTGTTATTGTGGGTGGTTTAGGGTGGTTCGTTAGGGGTGCCTCATTCATAATCACAGGGATGTCGAACGCTCAGGTGGTTGAGATTCCAGATTTATAGTCGCGAGGTGAGGCCGACCACTTTATAATTTATATTGTTTATAATACGTCTCTGGTTTTATTATTGGTCATTTGTTATTTGTTTTTATTGTGACGATAATGGCGGGAGGTGCGGTAATGTATGGGCGATAGAAGGAGGTTTATTGCTAAATTATTTTATATCGATACTGTATTTTCATTGTTTTGAGTTAATATTAATATATGTTTTACACGTGTGACGTGATGTAATACAACTATTTTGGTATTGTCAATTAATTTGTACTGCTATTTGTTTCTTCCGAGAGAAGACTTGAGACCAAAAAAATTACGAATCAATAATAGGGTAAGTTCGTATAGGCCAAGTTTGTAAGCCGCATAATATAGGCCTCTGATGACTTAGCGGTTACTCAATCAACTAGAGCCAAATATTAGAGTCTACAATAACCAAACAAGAGCATTATCTGAGCTACGGAAGCGCCAAATTGTAAATACTACACACGAATACTCATCCGAAGCTTACTGATACATTTACATAAGGCGTAAATATATGGTCAAATATAGGTAAGTAAACTTAATATAAAAATGTCATTTTAGAGCATTGAATAAGAACAAAGTACTAGTACTTGTCATTCTCCTTATGAGTTTTAGAGACTTACCGTTTTAAAGCAACTATGCTCTATAGAGACATAACTACATAGAGTCCCTTACCTGAAACAAAAACGACAAACGTTAATACAGGCTCATTTGAATATTACGACCCTCTGTATGAAGGCAGGGAGACAAAACAGCGAAAATGCAGAAGTCAAACAATGTACAACACGCGCTCAAGCAACGCACACATTGACATCAGACGTCGAGCTATACACTCAATGGACTCTCTTTGGCTCTGAGACATGTAATATACCACGCTAGCTCAGTTGCGGATTGCTGCATATTTATTGTGTTGTAGGTATTACATAAGCCGTGATAGCGTAGTATGAGAACACTTCTCAGATCATAATTCGGAAGTTTTCAAATCTTAATCCTGTACTAATGAGTTTTTTGGAATTTGCCCATACACCAGTTTTTATAGCCCTTTCTCCTGTGAGAGAAAACATCGTAAGGAAACTTGCATACGTACGGAAAAGAAATTTGATTGCTACCAAGTCAGCATAAAGGTTATGGCCCCATCGTTTTTCGAGGTAAGGCCTATGATTAGCACTGAACTATTAAAGGCTAGTACCGTATAGTATTAATTTTGACTTCTGTGCTTTCGATATTATGTGACAGGGCTTTTGAATTCAAATTCGCGGTAGTTTGCGGCGAGACCGTTGGCATAGTAACAAAGAGGGAGCGACTCACCTCTCGTCAATATTTTTCTAACATTTAAAGAAAAGAAAGAGATGCAACAATGTCTTGAGAAGCACTGAAATGGGGTAAAAATTCAGCCACCTTTGCACAAAACCACGTAAGTACTTTTGTCATATTTTGATTGTGTATGTGTGCCTGTAGCTCTAAAGACATAAAAGTTAAAGTATAGTAAAAAAGAGTATATTTTTTTAGCATTTCGTATAGGCCGGTTGGGTAGCACGGTCAGTTTTCGGATGGGTGACCACGGGTGGCATTGAGCGCTACAGCTCGGATGACACGTTAAATTGTAGGCATGGCTTTGGCATGGCAAGGCAAAGGTTTGGCCATGACAGAGGCCTTCAAGCGACATAAAAACTCTGACGTTTTAACAAGTAAAAACATAGTGAAACAAAGTAGCGTAGTAGTTTTCACACATTTTATTTTAGAACACAAACATAAGACTTGTGACTTGCCATTGACATTTTTTTATCATTTTTAAATACCTATAAATAATAGAAAAAACAAAGAGATTGATGCTTTTGATCAATAGCAACTTCACGGTTTCTAAAATCTATGTAAATACATGTAAAAATTATTTGCAGCAGTACTGAGTTAAATCCAAAGTGTTGTAGGCACCTAGCTTATTCGTACAGCTCAAAACGGCAAACCCGTGACTGCAAGTTATTTTTGTAAAAACCTGAAAGATTTCAGAACACACTTCTAACACAATATCAATGCAACAACAACAACCAAGCAACACAGGTAGGCTTTCTATAAAATTTGGATTATTGTAGCTTTGGCAGTAAGACAAAGTGTTATTCAGGCCAGTCAAGAATGGAAGGTTTTTGAATTGTGAGTTCTTAGTCTATCAAAAGTATAAAACAACGAAGGTTTTTGACACATGATCTCTTGCTTTATAATCAAAATCGCTATCTCTTACTCAACGTTTCCAACTTTTATTTTTAACGGCAACTAGTTAGAACAATAGATGTCAGAGTGCTGGCTAATGAAATAGCCGACCTTTGTCTAGGAATGGACTTGAAATAATATTTAGCAGTAGCTGCTTTAAATAGCAAAATTAAACTTTACCATTACGGCTTTTGAGTTCATTATAATAATTTAATATAACTATAGGACAAACTGGACACAAGGATGTCACGTCCTTTTTGGAAATTTACAAGAGAAGCCCGTATCCAGCATTTAATTTAGAGATGCATAAATAGCGATAGTTTCGCTAACGATAGTTGACCGTGAAATCTAGTAACAATATCGATAGTTTACAGATAGCAGTCGACTATGGATATGCAACACTAATTTGAAACTTACAATCATTAGTAAGATGATAATGCTGATGATGATCCTAATCATTACATCAGGTTAATTTTATGAGGAAAGATAAATAAATCCCGTTAAAAACATTTTCAGCTAAAATGTTGCCAACACGACACCATTTAGTTCGCACTGTCAATAAATTATCAGACCTCATATTGAACCAAGCTTCTTACTCTACACGCCCTGACTCTACAAACTTAGACATCACAAACTCTACCTACACATTAGTCATAATTATTTTTCGCAAAAAAAATGGCAAAACCGCCTTCCGTCATGTACAAAATTCGAATATTTCGCTCTAATTATTTACATTATTGTTGATTTTTCAAAAACGGCTCAGCTAGTTTTTGAAAAATTAAAAGGGACCACCTCGGGAGTATACCCTTTAGAATTAAAAAAGAATTTTTCGATTCGGTTCACAATTGGCGGAATTATCGATGAACATACAAAAAAAAAATATACATACAGACGAACATAGAACCTCCTTCTTTTTGGAAGTCGGTTAAAAATATGTAACTTTGCCGACATAAAAACTCATTACCGTGAGCACACACCATTTTAACATTTTAGACATCAGTTCTGAAGCTTTAAGAAAGAAAACAAGTTTTTATAAGTTCACAAAAATAATACGAGTAAAATTTCATACGTAAGCAAACATGTACTTATAACAAAAACTTCTTCCTCCGCTGTAAACACAATATCATGACCATGTATGTGCCCAAAACAAAGTAAATTCCAATAACTTACAATTCGCAACACACCAACAGAGGAAAGGTTTCCAACAAACGGAACGTACAGCGTCAATAACCAACAAAGTGGCTAAAAACGTGGCAACACGCCGAGGCGCGAACCATAAACAGCATAGTTCTAAAAACGTACCCTCGCCAAAACACCGAGCGGAAAATCTTCAGAGAAACCACTTCACATAAATGAGAGTGATCTACTTGATTGCCAATTTTATTCTAACAAAATATTTTAATAATTTCAAATTTTTGAAGTGAAACTGAAGAGAAACTTCTAATGCGACTTCTAACAAGATTGCGTTAAACGTTTAACTCTACCATGGAGGGGGTATGAAAGCACTGATGCGTCGAAGTTTCACTTCTTCTGCGCGGAGGGCCACTTGCGCGTTTTTTTACTCGTTTCTAGTAAAAATAAAGCCATCAAAAACTACGCTTTATTTTAAATTTTAAACAAAAAAAAAATTTGCTCGGCTACAATTTCAACAGAACGTTGAAATCGAAAACGACGAATGTTGAATCAAAAATGAAATATGCAAGAAAAATAGTAAAATTAGGACATATTTATTTTTCTTTTCCTTTTAGGAACTAGCTGACTTGTACGCCGACTACAACAGGCATTTTAAAAATAACAAATATAAAAGGATTCAATCTGGATGCTATACTCTACATTACTCTACAGCTCTATACAATTTGAACACATAAATAAATAAATAAATAATAACGTTTCTAAACACACGTACGCAGATATGAATATAGACCAGAAGTACTAGAACGCAGCCTACTACAGAGCTTAATTGTTGTTTAAACCATGTCAAAGCCTTTCAAGCGGCATAATAACTCTGATACCGCCGATACCTAGCCTATACGAACTTACCGCACATCTGCCAAACACTTCCTCCGTGCCAAAAGCCCGCAAACTTCACTTTACGACTAGAAGTTACGGCACAGAAGCGCGGAAAGCCCGGACCAGCTATTAAAGGCTATCCTAGGAATCCCATAAAGTCACACTACCTTTTCTTGTGCCTCCGCCATCAATCTTACCCCGTCGCACTCAAGACGCGTTTTCGAACGGACCGACGCGGGAAAACTTCGCGCGCTTTCCGTCGCCGCCATTTTGTTCCTCGTAAAAAGTTAATGGCGCCCGTGTAATTTCCAGCCAGCAACAAGTAAAATTAAAAGTGTAATTACGTTAGGAATGACAATTCAGTTTCTTCATTCCGATGGAAATTATAAAAGTTGCGTCGTTGGCGGAACGTTCTCGTGATTATGAGACGGGATGAGACAAACAGGTACTTAATGAGAATAAGTGTAATGATTTTCATTGTTTGTAATGTGTTTTTGTTTTTTATTTGTTGGCTGCGACATCCTTGAACTCGGAAAAAATGATCGAGTTAAAACTCCTGCAGGTTTACATTGTTTTAAACGACTTTGGATATTTTTATCACAGCAAATGTAATAAATCGTTATAGTTACCTACCTTAGTAAGTAAGTTCGTATAGGCCGGGTGGCTAGCCCTGGTGTCAGAGTTTTTAGGCAGCCTGAAGGCCTCTGACATGGCTAAACGGTTAAAACAACCGGGACCTACAATTTAACGTGTCATCCGAGCCACGGTAGCGCTCAGTTGGAAAATGCCACCCTCGGTCACCCATCCAAATACTGACCGTGCGGAACGTTGCTTAATTTCGGTGATCACTGACAAACACCTAGTCAAACTACGCTACGAGCGCTACACTTCACCTACCTTAGTGAAATCAATGTAAATTAGTAGGTATATCGCGAAAGTGTATACTAACAAATGAAAAAAAAAGAAAAAAAAAACTATTGCTTGGTAGGTACAAATGTACAATCATAGAAAGATTCAGTCATGGCCACCAAACTAGGTATGAAAAATCAATCGTGCACTCCAATTATTGACCAAAAAAACCAATCACCCAGCAAAAAAAAATTACCCACCAATTCGAAATTAAATTAATTTGTCAACTGTCCCTCTTATCTAGTACAAATCAAATAAATGAATGGGTCCGATTTATACGTTGTCCGTATAAAAGTATCCTCGGCGAGGTCGCCCGACATAACTAATGTGTGCAATTGGTCAGCCTGTCAAGTGTTACAGAGTCCACTGCGACTTTGAATTGATGTGTTGGTGAGAATGTAGGGAAAACGGGAGAAAAGGGTTTCTTGCTTGCTTTAGAGGTCGAGTTTTTTAAGGGTTGCTTCAATCTAAGCCATTTTTAACCGACGAAATGGAGGAGGTTCGAATGTCGACGCGTATATTTTTCTTTTTTATGTTTAACCACGCATAACTTTTTACAGGGAAATCCGATTTTGATAAATCTTTACTTTTTTGGTAGATCATACTTCAAAAATGGTACTTTTTAAATTTTATTAAAATTGGCTGAGCCATTTTTGATAAATCGACAATAGTGTGAAAATTACTACATCGAACCGTGCGAAATATTACGAATTCTGTACACGGTTGAAATTGGTTATGCAATTTTTGGGAAAATAATTACTATTTAAGACGTCGTTCATGCATCATCGGTATACGCAACGTCAAGTATGACCAAAAACTATGTAATTCTTCACTTTTGTGCAGTTCCTGTGTTGAAAAGCCACCACCATCAACTTTTTGCATATGGCAGATGCATCCAAAACATTTATAAAACGTCTTAACTGTGTGCAGTTGTTGCCTATTTCTGTGGTTACTTAGGTTTGGTCGCCTGACACAACTAATGTGTATAATTGGTCAGCCTGTCAAGTGTTAGGGAGTCCACTGCGGTTTTGAATTGATGTGTTGGTTTAAGAAAAAATGCCAAGTCGATGGTTGGTGGGAACGTAAGGGAAGCGGGAGAAGGGGGTTTCTTGCTTCTTCTGGGGCTGCTTCGATGTGCTATTTTTACTGACTTCCAAAAAGAAGGAGGTACTATGAACGTGTGTAGGTTTTGCTTTGTATGTTCATCGATATTTTCGCCAATTGGGAACCGATTTAAAAAAATCTTTTTTAGTTCGAAATAGTATACTTCCGAGGTGGTCCCACTTAAATTTTATTGATATTGGCTGAGCCGTTTTTGATAAATCAACAAAAATGTACATGGATGTCACATCGATTCGTGCAAATTTTTCGAATTCTGTACAAGTCGGTGTTGCGATTTCTTGCGAAAAATAATTATTTTAAGCAATCGCTCATGCGTTTTCGTTAAAGGCTAAGTATGGCCAAAAATTATGTGGCTCTCCACTTTTGTGCAGCTTCTGTGCTCGACAGTTCAATTGACCAACCCGGCAGCTTGGATTGTGTGCAACCTAATATGGTGATAACCCTAGGGTTACCTAAACATTCCTAGGGTTTTATACACTCGAAGCGTAAAATTTTAAAATAGTGTGTGAATGTAGTAAGAACAATTATCATACGCAGATGAGAACATTCATTACGCTTGAGTACGGAGTTAGTTAGTTAGTCCGTATAGGCCGGGTGGCTAGCCCTGGTGTCAGAGTTTTTAGGCCGCCTGAAGGCCTCTGACTTGGCGAAACGGCTAAAACAACCGGGACCTACAATTTAACGGAGTACGGAGTTAATCCTCGAGACGTGTGCATGTTTCAAGGTATACTAGCTACACCCATGAGCGTTACAGCGAGGACCTTGTGTGCCATGGTCTCGAAAATACTCACTCAGCGTAAGGACTCTAGTCCCTTTTTTTCGCGAATAAGTCCGCGCTTGACCACCAACTCGCCTGATGGTAAGCGATGTTGTGATCGAAGATGAAACACGCAGGCCTAGAAGATACCTATTCACTCTGACCTTGAAAAGCTTTAGATTATATGTAGAGGAAGACTGTTCCATTCCCTGGCGGTAAGTAAGTAAGTTCGTATAGGCCGGGTGGCTAGCCCTGGTGTCAAGAGTTTTTAGGCCGCCTGGCGGTACGAATCAGAAATGTTGAGTCAAACCATGAACCCTTTTGAATGTACCTATTACAATATTAGTAAAACAGGGCTGGCATAATCGCTTCGCGACTAAAGCCCCAGTAGGTATAATAAATCAGAATAAAAAAAAGTTATCATATGCATACGATTAAAATTTGATAATTTTGTTCCATAAGTAAGTAAGTAAGTTCGTATAGGCTGGGTGGCTAGCCCTGGTGTCAGAGTTTTTAGGCCGCCTGAAGGCCTCTGACATGGCTAAACGGTTAAAACAACCGGGGCCTACAATTTAACGTGTCATCCTAGCCACGGTAGCGCTCAGTTGGAAAATGCCACCTGCGGTCACCCATCCAAGTACTGACCGTGCGGAACGTTGCTTAATTTCGGTGATCGCTGACAATCACCTAGTCAATCTAATTTTGTTCCATGATTTTGATAGAAGAAAGCCAAAAACATCCACTAATGTTTGTACTAAACCCTTATAAGCTAAGGACTACGTAAGAAAGTACATTACCTTGTTAATTCCCAAGCCAGTACTGCTTACTTCTACTTATTTTTATAAGGGGTAGGTTTTCCATTCGCATTTATAGCGTTGTAACTAGCCCCGACGTCTGACCAATTGCGACCATTAGTTACAGGCTCCGAGAGGGTTGTATCGCTGCACCGGCGCCCTTCAGCCACCTAAGGGTAGGTGGCTCTTGGAGGTATGAGGAGTTGGATGTGGAATCACACTTCAGGGATAATTGTCATAAGAACTTAGGCTAATGACTTGGTTTGCAAAAGTGATACGGAGAATCATTTTTTATCCACGATTTAACGACTCTATTCAAGACATTCAACATGCAATATTTTTAGGGTTCCATACCCAAAGGGTAAAAACGGGAGCCTTTACTAAGACTCTGATGTTTGTCTGTTCCTCTGTCTGTCATCAGGCTGTATCTCATGAAACGTATTAGCTAGATAGCTGAAGTTTTCACAGATGATGTATTTATGTTGCCACTATAACAACAAATACTAAAAACTGAATAAAATAAATATTTAAGGGGGGTTTCCATTCAACAAACGTGATTTGTTAGGAGTTTTTTTGCTCGCTATAAATAATGGCAAAAGGAATGGGGCTAAGTGGGCTCCAACACGGTACGGAACCCTTCGTGCGCGAGTCCGACTCGCACTTAGCCGATTTTTTTAGTTACCGGGTCCAAGAAGGATGCATCGCAGCAATACCTGGCTTCCTACGAGGTAGCTGAAGGTATCAGGTCTTGGTGATATAAGGTGTTGAACATGGACATATACACAGTAAAACACCTCAATTGATTGAGGTCACTGTTTTGTGTTGATGTGGTTGGTAAATCGAAGAGACAATAACCCTTACCTACTCTAAAATTTGAGAAATTACATAATTTCTCAAAACTACACCTTACAATTTTTTCAAAACTAGGTTGGTTTCAGACTACATAGTCTGAAACCAACCTAGTTTTGCAGATTAATGAATATGTGTGTGTAGGATAATTATGTTTCGCAAAAAATGGCAAAACCGCCTTCCATCGTGTACAGAATTCGAATATTTCGCTCGAATCGTTTACATTATTGTTGATTTTTCAAAAACGGTTCAGCCGATTTATGTATAATTTAAATGGGACCATCTCGGATCTATAAAAACTAATAAAGAATTTTTCCATTCGGTTCACATTTGTCAAAATTATCGATGAACATAAACAAAAAAAAAATACATACCGACGAACATACAACTTCCTTATTTTTGGAAGTCGGTTAAAAAGTAAAACTATAACCAACAATTATAAAGTCTGACTGCACTTCAAAGTCCCTGACGCGGCATGATTTATAGCTCTAGTAACACGTCCCGTAGTTTATTCATCAAAGATAACAGTAGATGAGGGGTAGGTATGGCCACTTAGAGATTTGAGTTATTCTTTGTGCAAGAGAAATGTTCTTTATCGCTGTGGGGTGGAGCGGATTAGCGGACAGAACGGGAAGGATCTACAGTCCTGTTCCGGGGCTCTGTAACTAACTTATAAATAAAAATACAGAAATACAGAAAATGTTATTCGGGACAAAACAATTAGGTACACGGAAACAAAACAGGGAAACAACTAAAAACAGAACAATTCACAAACCAAGTATGCTACCCAATGCCTTGCCACGAAACTGATCCCAACTCAGCATATTGCTGGTTATATACGATCAGCACTGATATTATGTTGGGACCAGCGGTGACGTCACTACCGCGAATCACTGCGCCAGCAGTTCAATCAACTATAAAGAGAAGGTGAATGTATAAAAAGGTTAAACAAGTAATATATTTAAATAATCAGCCAAGTACGAGTCAGACTCGCGCACGAAGGTTTCTGTAACGTATGGGAGCCCCATTCATCTTGCCGTTATTAATAGCGAGAAAAAACTCCTAAAAATCACGTTTGTTGTATGGGAGCCCCCCTTAAATATTTATTTTATTCTATTTTTAGTATTTGTTGTTATAGCGGCAACAGAAATACATCATCTGTGAAAATTTCAGCTTCCTAGCTATCACGGTTCATAAGATACAGCCCGGTGACAGACAGACGGACAGATGGACATCGAAGTCTTAATAATAGGGTCCCGTTTTTACCCTTTGGGTACGAAACCTTCAAAAAAACCTTTTTTTGAAAAAACAAGTTTTTACTGAACATGTATTTACCAAAACGAACCAAACGAACCGAAACTCGAAAGGGTTGCGTCGTTTCATTACAGAGTTTCTATGACCACTTTCCATCTCCATTATTAGACCTTGGTTACCATTGAAAGACAAACTACTCGCCAAGACCATTCAAATGAACCCAAACTCGATGAGTTTGTGTCGTTTCATTACTAAGTTCCTTAGGCCACCTTCCTGCTCCATCATCAGATCAGCACCATGTCATCATAATATTGCATTGTCACGCGATTTACATACTCGTATGTATGCAAAATTTCAGCTCAATCGGTAAACGGGAAGTGGATCAAATTTAACTTGCAAGGTTTGATTACAGACAGACAACGGGACAGGTGAAAGTAAATAAAAGCTTGTAAAAAATTACAGAAAAAGAATCTTAAAATGGTTGTTTATAAACAAAAATGGATGCAATTAGCAGGGGATATAAGTGAATGGCATAACGATAGGGACAAAAGGTTGTCACATCTCATTTACCATTCAGTTATATTCCATTGCAGAGCATAGACCCAGTAATGGAATGCCTCGGGCTGATGATGATGATTACAAAAGAACGAAATACAAGCTGTTTTTTGGTATCCGGCCCATATTTACAGTAGAAGTAGTGTAATTCTGTGGTACAGATCTGGAAACGACAAAAATAAATCAGCTGAGACGATATTTTTTCGCGATTTCAGGGTAATCCTGTAGCTAAAGTTATTTAAGTGTGAAGACTATAAGCGTGCCATAAGATCACGCTGGCCGTATACCATTTCCTAACGGCTTTATTATTATAAAACAAAATAAAATAAAAACCATTTATTGCAGGCACAAAGACCAAGAGTTACAAAAATTATTAAGTAAAACAATATAAAATGTTACACCTGTATAAAGGGGTGTAACGTCCAGTCTTATAAACAGTTACATAAAATTATACCGCACAATAGTGCTGAGTCGATATAGTATATTTATTTCTTATTCGCATCCATGTGGACAGAAACCTAATGCTCGAACTTGATGCTTCACAAGTCGTCAGAGACAGCCACAAGAATTTCATTGTCGGAACGCTGCCAAAACGACGCCACCCTAGATCTTATTGCTGCAAAGAAGTCCGGAACCCCCGCCTCAGCAAATATGCTCGACGCGCTGCAGCACCGCGGTAGCTTCATGAGAGTTCGATAGATCTATACAGGGTTATTTCTAATCAACTAGCATCCTTTTTGGAGCTTATTCTGTACATCAAAACTAACAATAAAAAAAATATCAGCTGTTGCATACATTTTGTCGCGGGTGAACGATATTATTTCTATGGAAAAACAATTTTTTTTTAGCTTTTACAAAAGTCGCAGAACAAAAGTTGTTAGTTTTGATGTACAGAATAAGCCCTTAAAAAGATGCTTATTGATTAGAAATAGCCCTGTATAGGCTTATGCCCAGAAATCCGTCCTTGGCTAAAACGATGATGAAATATTTTCTTGAACAAATTAAACGTATGTTAATATTGCTACTTTTTCTACCATAAACGTGTTTGCTAGTGCTTAAAACTCACACAGAATTTCCAAAAAAAAACCAGACGTTCACAGTGAAACGCTCTGTTTATTAAGACTACGCTTTTTGAAAAGATTCTCGTTTTATTGGAAGCGAGAGCTCGTTCCGACACTCGTTTAATGACTCTTTTTCAGCAGTTTGTGAACGGTTCAGAGATTCGCGCACGAGGATTTTCTTCTGTACATATTTTTGCAGATGAAAGCGTTGAGGTTTATAAAAACATTTTGAAATTATTATTTTTTAGTTTGTATTTCTTTTTTGGCGCTTATAATCAGATACGGTGGTGCGATCTCTTGGACATTACGTGAACATGCGATAGGCCCAATTTTTAAGTTACTTCAATGGTGAAGTAAATTCTTAACCAAAGTAAATATTTTTATGGTATCTTTTCACAAAATATCTCTGCAAATTGTAACACTATGCCAGTCCTCAAATGACAGAAAACAGCGTACTATAGTCACAAAATAAAATAGCCAATTTTTTGGAAGTTATATGATTAAGTAATTTACGCAAAAAAATGCAACACCGACTTCCACCGTGTACAGAATTCGAATTACTTTCACGAATAAATGTGACAGTTGATTAAAATACAATTCTGACTAAAAAAGATTTTTTTAAATCGGTTCAATTGGCGAAAATATCGATAAACATACACAAAAAAAAACAGACGAGCATAGTACCTCCTCCTTTTTGGCAGTCGGTTGAAAAAGGAACTTTTTCGACAGCATTTTGTGCCAAGGATACAAGGAACAAGAATTTAAAACACTCCACGCGCTGTAACAAGCGACAGGTAGCAAACAATCCAAAGGCCTAGAT
Source organism: Hypomecis atomaria (assembly GCA_964007245.1). Taxonomy (NCBI): domain Eukaryota; kingdom Metazoa; phylum Arthropoda; class Insecta; order Lepidoptera; family Geometridae; genus Hypomecis; species Hypomecis atomaria. Next base: position 2,352,423 of record OZ023296.1, on the reverse strand, counting down.
TCCACCTAAACGGAGCCGAGCAGAACGTTGCACGATGCCTTGTCCGCAAGTCTAATCAATGACCCTATAAGGGTGTGGCAACTTTGATTAACATAATATTATGTTAATTAATAACATATAACACTTGTTTATATACATAGAATATACAATAACATTTAACACTTCGTAACCGCTTCGCTGCTCTCAACCTCCAAAACACAGATTTAGACACAGAGTGGAACCAAATAAAAATGGTTTATACAGAAACCAGCTCTGATGTACTGGGCCACCGGATAACAAAGCGTAAGGACTGGATGTCGGATGCAACTTGGGATCTCATAAACAAGCGTAGAGAGATTAATTTAAAACTACTTGACGCTGCACCAGATCTACGCGAAAACCTAGTTAGTGAATATCGGCTAACGCGAAAGAGGATATATCGCAGCACTCGCAAAGATCGTAGAGCGTGGGCAGAACAGATAGCAAAACATGCTCAACTAGCAGCAAATAGCGGAAACTTAAGAGAGCTATACAAAGCTACTAAGACGCTTGCTGAAAAACAGCGCATGAGAAAAATACCATCAATACGCGACAGTAGCGGGAAGCCCATCGCAACATCAGAAGGGCGGCTACGTCGTTGGCAGGAGCACTTCGAAAACGTCTTCCGTCAAAACCCTGCTGTCTCAGAACCAGCGCAAGCACCCTTTGTCTGTCAAGAAAATAATCTTGATATTAATGAAGATCCACCTACCAGAAAAGAAATTGCTACAGCTATCTGCTCTCTAAAAACAGGAAAGGCGCCAGGGCTTGATCTAATCACGCCCGAAATGTTGCAGGCCGACCTAACTTCTGCCGTGGAAGCACTCACTCCGCTAATAGAGAAAGTCTGGACATCAGAGAAACTGCCAGATGAATGGAACAAAGGACTGCTCATTACACTACCAAAAAAAGGGAGACCTCAGCCAGTGTAATAACTGGCGCGGTATCACACTACTGCCCGTCGCTTCTAAAGTTCTAAGCAAAGTCATCCTGGACAGACTTTCGAAAGCTGTAGAGCCCATACTACGCAAAGAGCAAGCAGGCTTTCGTGCAAATCGATCCTGCACAGACCAAATCAACACTCTTCGCATAATAGTTGAACAGGCGTCTGAATGGCAAAGAGAACTTTATTTGACCTTTGTTGACTTCGAAAAAGCTTTCGACACTGTGCAATGGTCCAGTATTTGGGCACGTTTAGCGGAGATTGGAGTTCCGTGCAAGATCATAAAATTGGTCAAAGCTATGTACGCACAATACACCTGCCAAGTTAGTCACGAAGGACTCATATCAGACGGCATCGCGGTACAGGCTGGTGTGCGGCAAGGATGTCTTCTTTCACCTTTGCTGTTTTTAATAGTCCTCGATGGCATAATGAACCGAGTGAACAAGAATAAGCGTCGCGGTATAGAATGGGGGCTGTCGGAAATGTTGGACGACTTAGACTACGCTGACGACCTCTGCCTTCTTAGTCACAGGTGCGCAGATATGCAAGCTAAAATCGAGGACCTCAAACAAGAAGCAGCAGCAACAGGCCTAAAGATAAACATCAGAAAAACAAAAGAGATGAGATCTGGAACGAAGAATACCACACCTTTACATATTGGTCAAGAAAAGGTAAAGCGCGTTCAGAAGTTCACCTACCTTGGCAGTGTCGTGACTGATACTGGAGGAACGGAAGAGGACATAAATTCAAGAATAGCTAAAGCAAGAGCCACTTTTGCTCTACTTCGACCCGTATGGCAATCACGGAAACTGACCAGACGGATAAAGTTGAAGATTTTCCGGTCCAACGTAAAAACCGTTCTTCTCTACGGGTCCGAGACGTGGAAGGTGACAAAAGACCTTATGCTGAAGCTCCAAGTGTTTGTCAATAGATGTCTTCGCCAAATACTACGGATTTTCTGGCCTAACAAAATCTCTAACATAGACCTACATCGGAGATGCCACGAAAGTCCAATTGAAGACCAGGTAAAACGCCGTAAATGGAACTGGATTGGTCACACGCTCCGTAGGACTCCAGACCACATTCCAAAACAAGCTTTGGACTGGAACCCGCAAGGCAAGAGAAGACCGGGCCGACCAAAGCACACCTGGCGGCGTTCTATCATGGCGGACATCCGGAAAATTGGCAAAACATGGCCGGAGGTGAAGCGTGAAGCTAAAGACAGGCTGCGATGGAGAGTCTCTGTAGACGCCCTCTGCCCCACCCTGGGGAACTAGGAATATAAGTCAAAGTAAGTCACTTGTTTATAAACGATCACTCAGCAGTGAATCCTGCAATGTATTCATCTTAATTAAACACAGTTTTTTGCAGCATTTGTGGAACTGGAGAATAGAAGTTCCTCGAGTGAGATTGAGAGAGTGAGATGATCTATGGTACAGTAATATGATATTTAGCATTTCTATAATAATCTCACGAACTACAACGCTAGCCGCTTGTGGTTTCGCGTCACCCCATTTCACTCCGTTTTTCAACGGCCACCAAAATTAAGCAACGTTATCCACGGTCAGTTTTCAAGTGGGTTTTCACCCTCCGGGGTGGCATTTCCAACTGCGCGCTACCGTGGCTAGGATGACACGGTAAATTGAAGGTCCCGGTTGTTTTAACCATTTAGCCGTATCAGGCATTCAGGCGACTTAAAAACTTTGACACCAGGGAAACTCACCCGGCCTATACGACTCCGTTGCGCTCCGCTTCGGTGTCGCCTGGGCCTTACAGAGTTGGAACACAAATCCTGGCTCGTCCAATCACGGCCCCTCCTCATTATTTCCTTTCGCGAGACGCGTGACAAACTCTTAATCCGGCGCTTGTGCTGGCTGTTTGTCGACCGAACCATAACCCCTTCCCTTTAGTGAAAGGGCAATACAATCGAATTAATTCGATTGCATTCGATTAATCCCAAATCTAAAGCTTTTATTTTTAGATTAAGGTAAAGAGTAAGAAAGTTCGTATAGGCCAGGTAGCTAGCCCTAATGTCAAAGTTTTAAGGCCGCCTAAAGGTTCAAACCACAAAACTGAAGTAACTGATTTTTAAGCTTATATTAAGTTATGTCGTCATTTATTATCTCTACACTATTTCGTAGAGTTTAACATAATCGTTACATTTTCATCTCATCTAACTTTCATTCGATCACTCGGTTTATTCGTGTCCCATCACTAACCCAACCCCCTTGGAACATGCCTCCGCATGACGTTTGATTACGGCGTGACAAAACACGTCGCGCGCCACTTTTGTATTTGTTAAGTCCTTTTCGTGACGCTGACGTGACGAGGGGGGGAGGAGGGACAGGTGAGGTGAAAATACACTCGTAGCTTTGCAATACGGAACTGAAGTTTTGATACTTATGGTAATGAGATTCTGTAAGCTTTTAATTCGGGTTTTTGAAAAGTTAGGTACTTGTTGATGGGCCGCGAGCAAAACGACACTAGGCGAGGCTGTTATTAGTGACATATAAATATTTATTTTTTATTTTATTTATTTGATACACAATAATTTGAACCCAGAATATTCGTGACACTGATATGATGGACCTGAATTCAAGCAACCAGTACAAAATGATTTGTCAGCCTTGGTGATTTAGTGGTAGTAAAACCCTATTGGCCTACCCTAACCTAATTGGTAGCACAATCGTGATAAATGATATTTATTTCACAAAAAAAAGTACAATCAATGTGTGAGGTAGTGGGTTCTAATCCTAATCCCGTACAAATGAGTTTATTTGGAACTAATGTACGGAGTTTATTACCACTGGCTTTTTGGTGAAGGAAAACATGCGTAACATATGCGTTATACGTATGCGTTACAACCTGCGCGACCCAACCCGTACTGGATCAACGTGTTGGAAGTTCCAATCACCCTTCGTAAGTACGTCTAGGTCCTGCAGTGGACTATTAAAAAGTCTGGTACAGGAATACGTCAGTGTGTCAAATTTGTCCGCGAACTTTATCTATCCATACAGTTCTACTCTAACCCGCAATGGGCCAGCACGGTGTATGTGGTCTAATGATGACTGGTGGTGATCGTGGGTTCGATCCCCACCGAGGGCAAATATTTATCACATGACAAACATAGATGTTTCCTCAGTGTCTGGGTGTTATTTAGGTACTATCTATATAAGTATGGATTTAAAATATGTATAATATGTAGTATATCAGTCTCTGGCAGCCATATCACAACCTTTGCTTAGTTTGGGGTCAGATACCGTGTGTTAGATGTCCTCTAATTTAAAAATAACACTCTTCTTGGGCAGGCCTATATTCAGCAGTAGACTATTGAAAAGTCGTATAGTATAGTGGTTTGTTTATGCCGAAGATTAAATCTATCTTTAATCTACAAAATCCAGGATAATAATAGGAAAGAAACCGCCACACGTGCCTACTAAATAAATAATGTCGTCGTCGTATCCGTGGTGTTGTTTTTAATTATTTTGTTGTTTGCGCAGGACGGGGTTGCTTCCCCGTGAGGGTTCTGAATGCGATTTCCCTGTCGTTTTAATTGCCATAATGTTTTCAGTACTGATTGAGAGTAAGCTTTTTAGGGATCATTGTTTTGACGGATAAGTCGTTATAGCCCGAGAGTTCCCACCGCAAGAACATCCCGCTTATAGCGTACACGGTTCAAACTTTCGGACTGTTAGGCGCGTACCTAGTTAAATAGTGTTTTAAAGTTTTTTCCCGGTGAAAAATATCATAATATAACGCATTTTTGGTAACATAACACTGAACCAAGCAAAAACTGAGATTTAATTTAAAGTAAGTAGTTCTCGGTAAAAAACCACAAGACTCCATATTCAAATAGGTAACTAAACTTGGTTGAAAAAGTGTGGTTTGTCATTCCACACACGCAGAATTAAAGTACCTATAAGTGTAGATATTAAGAGACCTAGTGCGTGGTTCAAGTATTCTAATGGTACTTTAACATTATCTCAACTACGATTTTTATAAGGGCCACTGTTTGTTAGTAGTTAAAAGTACCATATTTTTAATTTGATGTTGGAACAATAAAAAAATTTAACTGTAACTATGTTAATATTTTTCGATACATCATAATTTGACAACGAAAGCCAATGAACACTACCGTGCCAATGATATTTTATAGCTAAACTCACAGATATCTATTGGTATTTAAAACAGATTGATAATGTTGTTATCTGTCTAAAAAAGACCCGGAAAAATACACAGATTCGAGATATATGTCATGTCTCTTTCTAAATCATGCCATATCAAATCGATGATTATATCTTTGAGATTTTCTTGATCGACCAAATTATCCTACTGGTACCTAAGTATATCTGTGGTTGAACAATAGGGCGGTAATTAGTTTCAATATAGTAGAATGTTGGAAGCCGTGGTGGTCTAGTGGTAATGACACCCGCCTTACAATCGTGAGGTCGTGGCTTCCCGGTCCCGTACCATTGAATTCCTTGGATTTAATGTACGGAATTTCACACCACTGGCTTTTCGGTGAAGGAAAACATCTTGAGGCAACCTGCAAACGTCTGTAGATGAAATTCGATGGGTATGTGCATCCACCAACCCGCACTGGGCCAGCGTGGTGGATAATAGCCCAATCACCCTTCGTGGATAGGCCTACGTCCTGCAGTGGACTATCAAAAAGGCTGGTACAGTATAGTAGAATGTTTAACTTAGTAAAGTATAATATGTACTCGTGCTTTGAATGTCTATCTACTTCAACGTTTGTGTATCTGTATACGGAATGCATTATGTTCGTCGCAGACATACCCCCGGGCAGAGCGCTACGATAACATAATCCTATCTTTATTTCATTTCGCTTAATTTGCTTAGCGCATTGCAATGGACTTATGTATAAATAGATATTATGGAAATACAGCTTTGAACATAAACTTGCTCGTAAGCGCAACTAGCATTACGCTGAGGTGGGACCAGTTTTGTGACAAGGATATAAGGTGTAATACTGTTGTTTTTTTTTGTGTTTTATGATTTGTTTGTTCTGTTGTTTATGTATTGTACCTCTTATTTTTGTTGCAAATAAATTTCTGTCTTTCTGTATTAGCCATTGGACGCGCACTGCTGGACATAGACCTTCTCTATGGATGTCTAATATGACTGATTGGAGGCGGTAGATAATATACCTACATTTTTCTTGTAATAATACAGTCTTAAAGATTACGGTTGAAAACGTAAAACGCAGTCTACGATTTAATTACACAAAGGTATCTTCGCGCCAGACATCGCCTCAAGCTTGAAGCTAGAAGTTCCCGAACATAATCCCTTTTAGTGCCTAATTAGGGGTCGGCTGTTAGCACTCTGTGAACTAGGAACAGCCTGGAGGAGATTTGCAGCTTTGTTTTGAAGCCAATTTGAGTACTTGTCGTTTGCATTTCGTCCCAGAATGTTCTGTAAGTTTTACTAAAATATTTGTTATAAAAAACTTTCTTTGCGTCTGACATTGCCTCAGGCTAATGCTGCGTTTCCACGCTTGCCAAGTCTCGGCAAACGTCGACAAAAAGCGTGGAAAGAGGGCGTTTGGCTTGGCTTGCGTGAGTTGGTGGACGTCAATGAGTGCCTGGTCGAATGAAGAGAGTTTATCGTTTTTAAAGTTCCGTACCCAAAGGGGAAAAGCGGGACCCTATTACTAAGACTCCGCTGTCCGTTCGTCTGTCTGCCAGACAGACCAGGCTGAATCTAATGAACCGTTATAGGTAGAAAGCTAAAATTTTTACAGATCATTTATTTCTGTTGCCGCTATAACAACAAATACTAAAAACAGATTAAAATTAATACTTGGAGCATACAACAAACTTGAACTTTTAGACGTTTTTTGCTCGATATTAGAAATGGTAATAGGTAAAATATTCACAGAATATTTAGTTGTCTATTCACTTCAAAAATAAATAATAAAATTAATATTTAAGGTGGGCTCCCGTACAGTACGGAACCCTCCGTGCACGAATCCGACTCGTACTTGGCCGATTATTGGAATCCTACTAATATTACAATCGCGTAAGTTTGTGAGTATGTATGGATGTTTGTTACTCTTTCACGCACAGACGGCTGAACAGATTTGGCTGAAATTCGGTATGAAGGTAGTTTAGACCTTAGATTAACACATAGGCTACTTTTGATCTCGGGTTAACGCGGGTAGCACCGCAGGGCGCAGCTAGTAATACCATATCGAAACATCTGTCTGGAACCCCAAAAAACGTGAATGATAAAGCGTCCGCAATGCTTGGATGTACGAAGCACACTGACGCATTCACCAGCGTGTGAACGACTTCCAAATGCCAAACGAGATTTGTGGACGCTTGGTGTTTGTGGATGCTTGTTAAGCCTTGGCAAGAATGGAAACGCACAATAAGAGTTATAAGTTCCAATTATAATCCTTTTCAGGGCTTAATTAGGGGTTAGTTGCTAGCACTCTGTGAACTAAAGTATCTTGGGATTGAAGTCAACTTTTTTCAGTAAGCTTTGTTACAATCTTTGCTATAGAAAAACAATTTTCACGCGAGACATTTTCTGAGGCTACAAACCAAACTTCTTAGGTTCTTCTTCAACCAAAGGTCTTAATTAGGGGTCAGCTGTTAGCAGTCTGTGAACTAGGAAAAGCTTGGAGAGGATTTGCAGCTTTGTTTTGAAGTCAAATGGAGTAATTGTCGTTTGTATTTCGTTTTAAATTAATGTCAACTATTTCAGTAAATTAACTGAAGTATTTACTGTAGCACAACTGTCTTTGCGTTAGACATAGAAACAGGCTAATTAGAATAGGTAGAAGTTTTGCTAAAGAAGGGAAGCTTCAAATGAAGACAGTTTTACCCTAGCATATTTTTATAAATATAAACTAAGATTTCATAGATATTTGCTACGATAAAACTGCCTTTGTGCCGAATATTGCCTCAGGCTAGAATCTAGAAATTCAAAGACATAATGCCTTTTGAGAGGTAATTAGGTCGTTTGCAATCTCTAAATTCGGTTAATTAGGCATTTGGTAACTCTATATTGTGGGTAGCACTTACTATCTAGATGTTTCCTTATTTTTTGACTTTCGATATATAAATGCATTATTCTTATGCTACGAGACTTATCGCTCGTTACATGTTGTCTTGAAAGTTGATTCCAACTTTACCAATTTGACAACTTCTATGGCTCAGTGGTTAGTGACCCTGACTGCTGGGTCTAAGAGTCGTAGGTTCAATTCCCACTTAGGGCAAGCATTTATGTGAAGAACATAGGTGTTTGTTCTGTGTCTGGGTGTAATTTAGGTATTATCTATGTAAGTATGTATTTAAAAAATATGTTTAAGTAGTATATCAGTGTCTGGCAGCCATATCACAAGATTTGCTTAGTTTGGGGTCAGAGACCGTGAGTAACATGTCCCCAAGTATTTGTTCTTATTTATTATATCAATAGTAAACGATTTTTTTATTGTGAAGAAGTCTACGCTTGACCACTAACTCACCTGATGGTGAACAACGTTGTAGTCTAATATGAAGCACTCAGATTTAAAAGACACTTATTCACTCTGACTTTGAAAAGCTTCAGATTACACGGGGTTATTCCTAATTAATTAGCATCCTTTTAGGGGCTTATTCTGTACATCAAAACTAACAACGTTTGTACTGCGACTTTTGTCAAAACTCAAAAAAATGTTGTTCCACAGAAAATGAATTATGTAAGGTACTCGTCGGTATGTATGACGGCGCTCGGAAATTTCTTTACTACTTTAACTTAGGGACTGTGGCTCTGTAGATATTCGCGCGAAGTTCACCTGCCACAAAATGTTTGGAACAGCTGTTTGTATTTGAGTTTTAACAAAAGTCGCAGAACAAAAGTTGCTAGTTTTGATGTACAGGATAAGCTCTTAAAAGGATGCTAATTGATTAGGAATAACCTTGTATATCTCAGATTGTTTCAATAATAATCTTTGCTATAACGTTATGTTATGTCTTTACGCCAAACATTACCTCAAGCTAGAAACTACAAGTTCCGAACATAATCCCTTTCTAGGTCCTAATTAGGGTTCGATTGTTAGCATTCTGTAAACACGGAGCCGGTTTTCTCGCCATCCAGAGGTCTGTTTTGCAGAAAATTCGAGTATTTCTCGTTTATTGCGTTTTGAAATTAATATCTTGTGGGTAGGTATTTAAAATTTTAAGTGTTTTTAGCGTTCCGTACCCAAAGGGTAAAAACGGGATCCTATTACTAAGACTCCGATGTCCGTCAGTCCGTCTGTCTGTCTGTCACCAGGCTATCTCATGAACCATGAAAGCTAGACAGCATAAATTTTCCCAGATGATGGATTTTTTTCTTCTGTTATGTTTTTATTTCTTGTGGTGTCAATAAGGTGTTCTTGTATTGTATTGTAATAAAGGGTGGCATTTAGAACTTCCTAAGTTCGCAATTAATTTGAAATAATAAGCGTTTCAAAACCAATCAATTCATTTACTGCAGAATTAAGACAGTTTGACTAGAAGTTAGAAATTTCGAAATTTAACCTCTTTTAGGTCATTTTAATTAAGTAAAACACAGGTGTTACTCACGTTTGATTTTTAGTAGGATACTACTATAGTTTCGATCGCATTTGGCGATCTTTCTCAAGGTCGGAGTACTAGCTCGCGGGCTCGTCTCGCATAGCTCTGCGAGCCGCGGCGCGCAGCGCTCGCGATGACAGCGGTTGCGGTGCGGGGGCAGGGGCGGCAGCGGGCAGAGTATGTTGTAGCGTCGGCGCGCACTGAAGATCTTCCTCGTCGGTATCCTGGCATCCCTCGGGAATACTCCAGCACGCCGAACTCACTACGTCACCACCAGCCCAGCGGTCAAGTTCCTTGGTTACTGGCAAACACGGCTTCCAAGTCGGTGGTAGATTCCATCCCCCGTCTCTATTGAAGTTAGAGCGTCTACTAATTTCAATAGCCTCTCTAACTTTCCGGGGAACGAAAAACTTTTCCCTTGCTAACACTTTCGCTCTATCGAACCGAATATATAAATGCAATAGCAATGGTTATAATTGGAAAAACAGCTGGCGTTTGGCAAACGCTTCTCCCAAAACGCGCCCGGCATCGGTAGAGAGAGCTGTAGCGTATTTACCGTACATAAAAGGAGTGACGGATAGTATTGGAAACTTATTACGCCGGAGATACAGCATTAAGACAATCTTCCGTCCTCCTGGACAACTAAGACAGTTGCTACGCTCTCCTAAGGATAGAGACCCGTTGGGTGTCCCCGGTGTATATATGATCCCGTGCGATTGCGGTAAATGTTACGTCGGTGAAACTAGAAGAAACGTATCCACCAGGCTCACGGAGCATATACGGTCTATGAAAACCTTGGACAGTCACGGTTCTGCGGTGGCGGAACATGCATTGAACTCTGACATGCAACACTATATTCGGTTCGATAGAGCGAAAGTGTTAGCAAGGGAAAAGTTTTTCGTTCCCCGGAAAGTTAGAGAGGCTATTGAAATTAGTAGACGCTCTAACTTCAATAGAGACGGGGGATGGAATCTACCACCGCTTGGAAGCCGTGTTTGCCAGTAACCAAGGAACTTGACCGCTGGGCTGGTGGTGACGTAGTGAGTTCGGCGTGCTGGAGTATTCCCGAGGGATGCCAGGATACCGACGAGGAAGATCTTCAGTGCGCGCCGACGCTACAACATACTCTGCCCGCTGCCGCCCCTGCCCCCGCACCGCAACCGCTGTCATCGCGAGCGCTGCGCGCCGCGGCTCGCAGAGCTATGCGAGACGAGCCCGCGAGCTAGTACTCCGACCTTGAGAAAGATCGCCAAATGCGATCGAAACTATAGTAGTATCCTACTAAAAATCAAACGTGAGTAACACCTGTGTTTTTACCACGTTAGTTTCCATAGTGAGACTCTTTTAGGTCATAATAAAGGGTGGCATTCAGAACTTACTAAGTTCGCAATTAATTTGCAATAAATAGCTGTTTCAAAACCAATCAATTCATTTACTGCAGAATTAAGACAGTTTTATAGTAGTTACATCAATTGCCTTCCTGTCACTTATTACTTCAGACTAGAAGCTAGAAATTTCGAAATATAACCCCTTTTAGGTCATAATAATAAAGGGTGGCATTTAGCACTCCCTAATTTCGCAATTAATTTGCAATAAATAGCTCTGTTTTAAAACCAATTAAGTCATTTACAGTAGAATTAAAACAGTTTTACTGTAGTTACGTCAAAATTGCCTTTCTAGCACTCATTACCTCAAGCTAGAAGCTAAAAATTTCGAAATTTAGGTCATAATAAAGGGTGGCATTTAGCACTCCCTAAATTCGTAATTAATATGCAATAAATAGCTCTGTTTTAAAACCAAATAAAGTTATTTACTACGTACATTTCGTCTTGAAAGTTAATCCGAACCCTTACAAAAGTAAGTCTTTGCTAAGTGGGTTTAACGTTATGCAAAGCTGTCTTCACGCCAAACATTGCCTCAAGCTAGAAACTACAAGTTGCGAACATAATCCCTTCTAGGTCCTAATTAGGGCTTAGTTTAGCATTCTGTAAACTCGGCGCGGGCTGCCATCGACAGCTCTGTTTTGAATTCAGAAGTGTTTGTTATTTACATTTCGTTATTAAGAGTGAACTCTCTTTTTACTGAATTGACAGAAAAATATTAGCTTTGCGAGGCACGATGTAGACTGAAAATGTGCTTAGTAGTCAATCCGTACGGATAATGGCCGGGTTAGTCCAGGTTTACACGTGAATTGAAACTACAGCTGTTTCCGTATGACTATACATCGATACATTTTTGTACAGCGCCCCTGGCGGAAACGAAGAAGAACTAACCAAAATGTATGGAGCCACACGCGAACTCGAAAGTTTAAGTAAACTATACAAAACCTGGACTAAGGGCTCAGTAGCTTTCAGAATATATTAATATGAAAATAGAAAATGGCCAAGAAACGGGAGCAAAAGTTGTAAAGAAAGGGTCCCGATGGGATGTTCTCTTAGCAGAGTTATGTGGTGATGGCCACTTTTCTACTAAGCACCACTACTTCACACTACCATACACATTAAACAAGCGATATTAAACGTAGGTACCTATTCTATTCTATATTTCCCACATCCAATAGTCGAATTCGTCAAATTCCCGGTTCGTCGAACGGCAAAAATATCCCCTTGATGTTACGGCATGGGGCAATAACGATCGATGGGAGACCTCTGATCAAAGAGGGTGTACTAATCGGCGTCATTACGTATGGAGATGGCGAGAGTTTCTATGCGCTTGGAAGTAGTCGCTATGAGCGTTACGTGTGGGGATGGCGAGAGTTTCGAAGTGCTGTGAGGTACACGCTATAAGCGCTTGTATTTATAGTCATTCGACAGCACTGCCATATTTGTCCCTGGAATCTATAACTATCATTGGAGATTAAGAGACTAGTTCCTGATTGAAAGGGGGAATCTTCACTATTTCCAGTGGCATGAAAACAGTGTCAGATGTGATTGATTTCTTGATTTTTCTTATTGCTAGTCGGATAGATAGATTTATTTTTTACTGCCATGCTAAGACTTACTAAAAATACAAGTGAGTATCCAAAGCCTTTGGCAATTGGCATAACCAGTAAAAAATATTAGATTATATGTATACTAGCAACCCGCCCCGGCTTCGCACAGGTGAATTATACATATAAACCTTCCTCTTTAATCACTCTATCTATTAAAAAAAACCGCATCAAAATCCGTTGCGTAGTTTTAAAGATATGAGCATACATGGGGACAGACAGCGGGAAGCGACTTTGTTTTATACTACAAATACAAATCCTTTATTTATAACGCCAAGTTACACGTAGTAGTTACTATGTAGTGATAGGTATTCTGTGCTATGAGGACAGTATTATCAGTAACAGTATCAAGCGCGTCGGAAAACTAAAAAACTGTACCCTTTTTTGTTCAATAGTTACATGAACAAGAACAAAAACAGACAAGTAATCAAGTCTCAAACAAGCGAATCACAACGACGACGCCCCATTTTCCCACCAGATCCTAAACGAGGCCTATTTCCCAACTTATCCTCCCCAAAGTAACACGTAATACCGGCCGCTGTACCGAAATCCAATGGGAAAACGTACCTATGTCCCGAGCCGCGAAATTAATCCCCTGTTCTTCCCCTTTTGGGCATTAACCATTCATACGCCGGCAATTCCGTTATTTCTCCCGAAATGTTGCGTTTCTATTATTTCTTTTTCCGGCTGCGGAATAGAATCGTGAGTTTGCAAGTTTTAGGGTTGGTGTCGGGACTGTTACATAAACTGTGGTTGAGGTTGACTGGGCGTCTTGCAACGAATTTAGCCGAATGCGAAATTTGTGATTAGAAATGTCGTTTAAGATAGAGGTATCTTAATAATACTGTTATTGAAACTGTGTCTGACTGAGCGACTTGAGACAAATTTTTGACCGGCGAACCGCAGGAGGTACTCAACTCAACGAGTATTTTTTTTTATATTTAACCACGCATAACTTTTGACGTAGTAGTTCGATTTCAATAATTCTTTTTTTATTGGAAAGAAATTGTCCCATTTAAATTTTATCGAAATTGGCTGAGCCATTTTTGAGATATCAACAATAATGTGAAAAATGCAACATCGATCCGTGCGAACACGGGTGAAGTCGGTCATGCTATTTTTTTGCAAAAAATAATTATGTCGAATGTTTTTAAGAGATAGGTGATTAGCTGATTAGAAATGTCGACTTCATAAGCAAACACCTTGATCCTAATTTCTGTAGAAATGTTGCGCATCTATTATTTCTCTTTCCGGCTGCAGAATAAAATCGTGAGTTGCTGCACGTTAAAGTTGCACGTTATATATGGCTTGGTATCGGGACTGTTATTGAAACTGTGGCTAACTCCTGTGTTATAATATCCAGTTATTTATCCATCAATAAAATTAAAACATACTCGTAGTTTAAAAACGGGCGAAATGTAAACGCATCTGTGCAACAAGTAATTATCACAGGAAATATAATTGTCCTAGGTCGTATGTATGTAGCTTTATAATTTACCTATAGAGGAATAAAACAAAACGCCAAGATTTTGTCACGGCAAACATGCCATACCAAGCTGAAGTGAGACACGTACATTCGTTTCAAATCAAGCTATTGTTATTCATAGCTTTTGAAATGCTGACTAGGCAGCTACCGAATACTTTATCAACAAAGTGTCGAGATGCAAGTACGGGATTCTATTGAAATATCTTCAAACTCACATCATGTTATACGCACCACGCTATACGTTGCTGGACTAGGTTTTCGTTAGCGATAATCGAAAAAAAAAGACAGACCACCTGTACCGTTCCGGTAATCTATGTTCTATTACAATTAGATCAGAGCTTAATTTCAAAAGGCGGTAGCAAACGCAGTTGACAGCTTGCAACTGTCATGTACCTGTATTTATACAATCGGGAGCGAAGGTATATCGAAGACGAATACACCTCGCCATCTTGTCATCGGCGCGCAAGCAGTGTAGGCGTGCCAGCCCTACTTTACTACTTTAATTTAAATCAAAAAACTACATCAAATAAATCAAATTTTCTACTCGTCTAAATTACGTGCGATTCATCAGCTGCGCTAACAAAACCGACGACCATCTCAAGCTTGGGGTGCATCACTACGGCAGAAGTGTCAGGCGTGGCCGGAGCAGACCCAGGTACGTGGTACATGTGTACTTGCTCCGCCTTTCCCTCTGATCTTTTAATTCAAAATCGAAATTGTCCCGAAATGTAATGGAGCCGCTACGAGTATTTCGGTGAAGGCGACGTTACACCACCAGTGCTCCCCACCCAGGGCAAGTATTTATGTGATGAACATAGGTGTTTGCTCTGTGTCTGGGTGTTTTTTAGTTACTATCTATATAAGTATGTATATAAAATTATGTATAAGTAGTTTATCAGTCTCTGGCAGCCATATCACAAGCTTTGCTTAGTTTGGGGTCAGAGGCCGTGTGTAAAATGTCTCCAAATATTTGTTTATTTACTTACTTAGTAATACTTACTACAACGACTACAAAGTAAAACTTTTCTGACCAGCCTCTGCAAAGTAGACTTACCTGTAACAAGCGAAAAAATAAATTAATAATTTTGCATAAAATGCTTCGAGCAAATATCTATACAGTCACGATCGTGCAAAAAAAGTGTCCGAGCCAAAACCCTGCCCAAGCTACACAGTGGGCAGGCTTTTTAGTTAGTCGTAAGCCGACTACAACGACGCGCGTTGCCAAAGTGATCGGTTACAAGCATTTATTAGGAGACATAACGTCGAGATTCGAGAAAATGGGTCATTGTGCATTATTAAATGTAAATATTCAAGTCGGTATGTATGAAGGCGTTCGGTCATTTTTAGGGTTCCGTACCCAAAGAGTAAAAACGGGACCCTATTACTGAGACTCCGATGTACGTCTGTATGTCTGTCTGTCACCATGCTGTATCTCATGAACCGTTATACCTAAAAAGCTGAAATTTTCACAAATGATGTATTTTTGTTGCTGTTATAATAATAAATACTAAAAATGGAATAAAATGAATATTTAAGAGGGGTTCCCATACAACCAACCTGAATTTTTAACCGTTTTTCACTCGATATTAATAATGGTAGCGGTAGTTGCTTGAAATATTCACAGAATATTTAGTTGTACACTCAATTCAATATATTTCAGGGGGGCTCACATACAGAACACGAGTTCTACTCGTACTTGGCCGATTATTTTTTACTACTTTCACTTAGAGACTGTGGCTCTGTAGATATTTACTCGAAGCCTAACCCTTATTCTTCTTCCAGTCGCCCGAGTCACGCAAGCTTGCTCCCACACCATCTAACCTGGATAATAGTTTACAAGTTTTCTCCCTCATGTAACAAAAGCCATCGCCACCACGTTTATCCGTTAAGACTCCACATCACCTGTATTCCAGAAACATTTCCCTTTTCTATCTCAAAATTCATTTTCCGAGCATAAATTTAAGATTTTCGAGCTCATTACTCCTTATCGGCGATTTAAAAAGGTCCGGCTGGCCTCAGAGGACCGCCGTCCTATTATACGTGGGCGGACGTACTCAGGATCGTACTGACAGGAGATTAAGTTCGTGTAGGCCGGGTGGCTGACCCTGGTGTCAGGTTTTTTAATCGCCCGAAGGACTCTGTGGACGGATTACCACATTAAGACCGCAGGGTCTCGCTGGATACAAGCCACTTCCAACAATACAATACAACAACACTTTATTGACACCAACAAGAAAACATAACAAAAGAAACAAAGACAGAAAAAGCACAAAAGTCGGTCTTATCGTTAAAAGCGATCTCTTCCAGAGAACCTCTAACCGGTCTTATAGGTGATTTATAGGAGAGGCCTATGTCCAGCAGTGAGCGTCCTAAGGCTGATGGAAAGATGGATGGAAGGCTTTTGACATGGCTTAACGGTTAGAAAAACCGAGACGTAGGTCTCGGTATACATACTTTAAATTGTAGAATTTAAAGTATGTATCATCTGGAAACGGCAGCGTTGAACTGTATCTTCTGGTATAGCGTAGCGTAGTTTGACTAAGTGTTTATTGGCGATCACTGAAGTTAAGCAACGTTTCGCACGGTCAATTTTCGGATGGGTGACCGCTGGTGGCATTTTAAACTCAACGCTGCCGTGGCTCGAATGACATGTTAAATTGTGAGTCCCGGTTGTTTTAACCGTTTAGCTTTAGTTTAAGTTCGCTTTTTGTCTTTCTTGCGACAGTTATTCCCGCTACGAAAGCGAACTCAACCGATAATGTTTAAATGAAGTAAAAGAACCTTTAAGGTACGATCTACCAAACAAAAAACATCAAAATCGGTTCACAATCGGCGGAGTGCTATTTTTCATAGAACCGCTGACTGGTTTTACTAAATAAATTAAAAGTGACTAACCCCCCTTCTCCTGCCCCTAATAACGGCCCTGAGCCCTTATCTGGCAAAACTGGATGAATGTAATTCAGCATCATTTCAAATTGGGACCTTTAAAACAGCCCGGATTTGGTGAAGCGTGTTTTTCTTTTTTCGTAAAAATTTTTGAGGGAAAATTTTGGTGTCCCAACCTTAACCTAAATAATTTTGAATAGAGATCCTACCGTGGATAAGATTAAAATATGTTTAAAAGTATTTTTCTTTGCAAAAATCCAGGGAAATGCGAGAAAGCCTAAAATGGCTACATGACCTCAATTCGCGGCTTAATTTTTAAACACGCTTTTAAAAATTCATTTCCTTTCTGATATCACAAAAACAGAACGAAACAATTCTTTTGTTATTTTAGTTAACCCCAAAACAGATAGATTTATTACAAAAAAACAGTCGTCGTTCGCATTTCAGCCATAGGACGTCCACAGCAGAACATAGGCCTCCTCTATAGAACTCCAGAAATACCGATTGGAAGCGCCTTGTATCCAGCGCTGTCCTGCTGTCTTCTTGTACGTTATGCAACTGTCAAACCTAGTGGGTGGACGTCCTACACTGCGCTTGCTGGTACGTGAAAAATAGATAAGTAACCGAACCACAAATCCACTCTCCATGTTTAACAAAGAAAACAGTCCTATTTTTCCAAAAAAAAATCTCCGCCAAGTGGAAAAAGGCAACAAAAGGTAAGTACCTAATTCTGAATCGATCTTGAATCTTGATGTCTTTCCTTCCCTAATACATCAAAAGGCACAAACGTAGCCTACACCAGCGTCTGTCGAAACACAGTCTTAAAGCAAAAGTGACAGAAGACAGATTTCACTTCGTCACAAGTCGAAGTAACTTGGCCGAAGAATAAGCAAGAAAAGTGTCTTTTTGTAGGCAGGTGTATAAAAAATGAGACATTATTAAGGCCTAGCGAATGTTAGTGGAATGACTTTGGAAAGATTTTTCAGTATTAAAGAAGTACCTATTGAGATTTCTTTGGCTCGTTTGAGTGAGTTTTCGCTTTGCTCTCGATTTGTCAAGAGTTGGATAAGGGGCGCTTTGTGAAGTTTTGTTTTCATTGTTCGATTCGATGTCTCGAGTGGAATGGATAATGATCGAGAAGAGCTGTCTTTACTTTGTAGTACTGTAGTTTACGAATTTGTGCGCTGTACTATGACGGTTGGTTGTCTGATTTGAGACAACGTGACGGGCTCTTTTATGAGATTTGGTTTACTTGTATCTATAAAGTTTTAGTGCTATTTTGGGTGTCCCTATAATTTTTATATTGTACAAAATCTATAGTACAATTAAGTTTTATAAGTGTATTTTAAGTGCAACACCAAAAATTATATTTTTACGCGTTTACTACATCTCCATGTTCGTATTTTCCATTTTCTGAAAAGGATTTTTCTGTAATATGGGACTAAGAATTAGATTATTTGGGATTAGATTATTACATAGTAATTTTCGGTGAGACGTCACGTTAGTTATTTTAAATTCATCATAATAATTTAAATATTAAGGCCAGCCCCATTTAACTTTAGTCACGTCTAAATCAATCTATAGAAAACACAAGCGTATGGCTAAGAACTCACGGAGCGGTTTTTCCCGTGCCCGCCGCGATGGTTGAACATCGATTTTATGTCACACTCATGCGACTGGTTATTTGTGCGGTTACGCAGCCGTCGCGGTTGAAGCTATCGCCCGCAAACGTGATGGGCGATGATCGTGTGATGAGACATGTGCTTAAACGATTCTTTGAAGATCAGACCGCCAAACGAACGCAGAACGCGCGGTTTCAAACCGCCGAGGCTGCGGTTGACCGCGGGCTGCGCGATTCTACCGAAGCAGCGGGAGCCGCAAACAACCAAACGCGGTCGTAAAATGCGCAGTGAGATTTGCTTTAATTTTTTTATCTCCATTCTACAGAAGCTGCGGGCCCGCAACAGCAGCGGGCTTGGCTAAAAACCGCGCCGTCAGTCCTTAGCCTAACTTTGACTAACATCATGTCAATAAATGTTCATTTTAATGAAATCGGACACGATTCCATTTCCTCTGACCCTCGCACTATTCACTGAACACATGATCACTTTTAATTAGATTTTCCCCATATGTCGAATGTACGTTATACACCCCAGAACACATCACACCGATTCGCTCCACCAAAAAAGTCCAAAAATGCCTTATTTTCCGTCCCCGCGCACAAAGGATAATTTGTGTTTCCTTCTCTACACGTTATACTTGTTTCTGTGCATTATTTCGGAGGGGCCGAGATAAAAGAGAGTAAGCACCTGAGTTAATTGATTGATGTTGCGAGGGGCCAAGTTATTGGAAAAAGGTCCCATTTTCAATTCCGCCTTTGTTCCCCTACTGCGTGTCGTCGAACTTTTTTCATTTGTGATGTTGTTTTGTGAGCGTGCTGTTGACGGCGGTGGTTCACTTTAATTTATTAATTATTTGAATGAAGGAAAAATATTTGTGTTTACCAAGTTGAGTTCCGAGAAATTCGAAATTAACTTGCATTGTTACTGTGCTAGATTCCAGGTAATTTATTTTTCAGAAACATGACAAACAACATACCTACAAAGTCGCAAACATATTTTTAAAGAGTATATAGAGCACATGTAGAGTAATCGAAGTCGTCAACTGCCTTGAAACATTAACTGTAAAAAGTTGTACGCAAGAATAAATTAAGAAGAAATACTAAATTATTTTTGGCAAGGTAGCTAATACTTTTTTTGGAGTATTGTGAGCTTAGGAAAGCTTCTGATGGCTCCGCAGGTCAATGAAAAGTTGAGTGCCTACTTGAAAATGCCAACTGATTAAACTAGTCTTTTACATACAATATACCTAGCGAATAGACAAGCAAGTCACTGGTCTGATGTTAAGCATCAAGTTTGACAAAAAAACGTCAGTACTATCTGGTTTTTTTTTTCTTGCAGTCTAAAACTTTTTCAGAAAACAGTGCAACACTTTACTAGTCACCTTAAACGATAACATTGGTACTCAATCACAATTTTCTATCTATAAAAAAGTAGGTATTGTTTGACAGCCATATTAATAGCAATGCAGTGTATCAGAATAATTTCCCATCTGAAAATATTTCAAAATATTGATAAAATTCTAACAAGATATTCGATTCGAAATTCGAAATTCTGAGATTCGAAAGGATGCAAACAGATTTGGTCGAACTCACTCAGTACCCACGTACTCAGCCCGAGCCAAAAGTAAGGGAAACAGACTCAAGTTCGATTCTAAATTCAAATCGCCCCGCCATCAGTAGGGGCCAGTAATAGCAGTAAATTCTCAGTAAAGAGATCAATCTCGAAAAGGTCCGATAGTCCGATACACGAAGTCTCATTTACTGATGGATCGCGTCCCGTCCCTGTCCTCGACCAGGGATTTGAATAGGGATGCGACACTTGGGAGACGGACTGACGGCTTCATCAGGTGAGTTTTTAACACTGACGCCAGTACCATTTGAGAGCTAGAATAAGCTAGACCAGTGTTTTTCAAAGTGTGGGTCATGAACCGCGGGAGGTGGTCGCAAATTCTTTAAAGGGGTCGCGAACCTCAGTAAAAGAAAATAAAAATGTTTTAAAAATGTATGTTTACTGAGAAAACATTCATTCATTTGCAATTCGGTGATTGCTAAGAAACACCCAAGCAAGCTACACTGTGTCTGTGAGAGCCGGAACTAAATGACATAGCTTTGCCTTGGTCTTTCACTAACTTTTCCGTCATTGTTTCCTGACAATTGCAATTTGGATATCTTCAAGTCAAGAGTGAATAGGTATCTTCTAGGTCTACATACTCCATCTTCGGCTACAATTTCGCTTTCCATCAGGCGAGTTGGAGGCCAAATGTAGCCCTATTCTGCATAAAAAATAATAATAAATAAAAAAGAGACAAGACAGTTTTTATCTGATTTAATCATTCAAATACCTAATTACAGACAAAAACTTATCAAAATTTTAATTTTACTAAATGGAAAATCATTTACGATTTTTGCATAGCGTCTCATCTCCACCAGTTTCAAAGTTTTCCTGTCTTCTGCAAAGTATAAAATATAAAATTTTCTTCACATTTTTATCCGGCGACATAGCAGAAAGAGATTCTGCAAGGTAAATACCGCCAAGGCATTCAGTAGTGAAAATGTAGGTATTTTAGTATGAAATTTGAGCGCATCGGGAGATGAAATGGTGGTTTCTTTTCTTAATTCAATTAAATACCTACAAAAATGTGGGCAGTGGGCAGGGCACATAGTTCGAAGAACGAATGGCCGATGGGGCCGTAAAGTTCTCGAATGAAGACCACGGACCAGCAAGCGTAGGACGTCCACCGACTAGGTGGACTGACAGTATAATAAAGATCGCTGGAACGCGCTGGATGCAGGCCGCTTCCAACCGGCCTTATTGGAAATCCATGGGGGAGGGAACTTTTGTTCTTCTACAAGCTCATTTTAAATACGAATTCACAAAAAGACTTTAGCTTAAACTCATATGAGAACACCATGAAAAGAGACTCAATCAGTCAATCAAATCAATCAGAGATTTTATTGACATAGAAAGGTTTAAAAATTATAATCTGTTTAAATTAAAGTCTGCGTGCTTCATCTTAGACCACAACGTCGCTTTAATATTAGGCGAGTTGGTGGTCACGCGCAGACTTGTTCGTTCTAAAAAAACAGCAAATGAAACATCTGGTTCCCGAACGTGTACTACAGGAACTGATAATGATTTATGACAAATTTATAATCATCATCATCATCATCATCAATTACAGCCTGTGTCGACCCACTGCTGGGTATAGGCCTCCTCTCTTATGTGCCATTGTTCTCAATCTTCAGCCAATCTCATCCACGCCTGACCAGCGCAGCGATGGGTCTGATGTCGTCGACCCATCGGGCCGGTGGTGGTCTGCCTATAGAACGCTTATCTGCTATTGGGAGCCACGCTATTGCTATTCCTAATAACTACGGATATTACTAAACATAAAAAAGTACAACAGTAATCCTCTCAAAAATCCCAAACCTTTCATATCCGAGAACATCTCGCACCCCATAAAAGTTTCCCGAAAGCTGTCAAAGCCGGGCCCGGCGCCCTTACGCGCCTACACCTAAGCAAATAGCCTATCAATCTACGGCGAATCTAAATAAATCCCTTACTATAAAGGGCCGAAGGTCTCGAAGGCAGTGGAGAGGAAAAAACCATCAAGTTACTAAGATTTACCACCAATGCGACAGCGCGGTCAGTGGAACAGAGAATAAGGTCTATGCAAAAAGAGCGCAAGTTTTTTGACGTGATGACTACTTATATATCGATGAGCGTCGGCTGCATGCACGAAAAAGTGTCACGTTCCGCCAGAGCCGAGCGGGCAATCGTGAGGCACGATCGGCCTAAGCGTTCGGCTTGTTTCAGTTGTTAATTCAACAATGTTTTCTTATAACGTTATCACGTAAAATATAGTCCGTAACCTGACGTTACAGATAACCAATTTTTTTATCGTAAATTACCACCAACTCGCCTGATGGTAAGTGACGTCGTTGTCGAAGATGAAGCACGCAGACTTAAAAGATAGGTATTCTCGCCAGACCGCTTTGTACGTATCGATGGAAAATCGTCAAAAATAAATGAGCTTTTCCTTCTCTTCTTCTTCTCGGACATGGGACGTTAACTGTTGAACATAGGCCTCCCATATAGATCGCCAATAAAACTAGTTAGAAAAGGCTTGCACTCAACGCAATCTTAGAGTCTTAAAGAGGTCATTTGATTGTTCAATTTTTTGGGGTAAGTTATTTCATAAGCCCCGAGTTCACCAACGCTTGTTTTAGTTAAACGTGTGATTACTGTATTTAACAGCAAAACTGAACAGCAAAATTTCGTTAAAAAGCAGTTTAAGATTTAACCAACGGTTGATAAATTAAACATCTATTTGTGAACTAGGGTCTAAAACCCGAGTTTAATCGTTGTTCAAATACAGTAATAACACGTTTAACTTAATCAAGCATTGGTGAACTGGGTCTTAGTGTGACGTTTCATCACTTCAAATCGAGTTAGACATTACAAGTAAAAGTTGAAGAAAAATACTATTGTTATGGAATTTCATCAGCCCCACGATACTAGGCAAAAAAACATTAGGAAGCATATCGAAAAATATGCCTTCACGACTAAAAACAACAATGTTAGTGACAAAAGAAACCGTATCTTTATCTTTAGAAAAGATTAGTCTTCGAAAAATTTGAGAAAAAATCCATTTCACAATGAATGATTATGAAATAGGTTAACGAAATGCCTATGAAATCTTAGTTGAGTATTAGAACAACGCGACCGAAATCGTGGGCTTTAAGCTATCTATCTATCAGCCATAGGACGTGCACGGCTGGACATAGGCCTCTATGTGCCCCGCCCATTGCCATTTCAACTTCTCAATCCGCTGGGCTATGTCAGTAAATTTGGTTCTTCTACGGATCTCATTCCTGATTCGGTCTCGCAGAGAGACTCCGAGCATATCCCTCTCCATAGCTCGTTGGGCTATTCGGAGCTTATTAATAAGGCCCATAGTAAGAGATCACGTTTCAGTGCCATAAGTACTGGTAACACACACTGATCGAACACTTTTGACTTGAGGCACTGAGGTATGTCGGACGAGAAGATATTACGCAATTTTCCGAACGCTGCCCAGCCGAGTTGGATTCGGCGATTGACCTTTAAGCTTAAACCTGGTTACTAGCTTTAAGCTTACGGCTTTAAGCTTATGGCTTTAAGCTAGTAACTAGGTAAAATGTGAACTCCAGCGTTTCAAACCGAGCTCCAGTACTGTCCAGGCTTATCTAGAAGTATCAGGGGGCTGAATAATAATGGAATTTCAATCAGTCCCCGACGCGGCCGCGGTGGGAAGGATTATTGCAGACGGGCTGTTAGAATTGAGCTCTCAATTTTGTGGCGGGTCTTACTGTTACCTGAAACTAGATGGTGTTTTGAGAAAGCTTTAGTATTAAAATCTTGAAACGATGCAAAGTTATATTATTGACTAACGACCCGCCCTGGCTTCGCACAGGTACACACATAGGTACAGGTGTATTATACATAATAAATCTTCCTCTTGAATTACTCAAAATCCGTTGCGTAATTTTAATGATATAAGAATACTTAGGGACAGACAGACAGCGGGAAGCGACTTTTTTAACCGACTTCCAAAAAGGAGGAGGTTCTAAGTTCGTCCATAGGTTTTTTTGTGTATGTTCATCAATAATTTGGCCAATTGTGAACCGAATCGAAAAATTATTTTTTTTGTTCGATAGGGTATTTATTACATACTCCCGAAGTGGTCCATGAGCCGTTTCTGAAAACTCAAATATAATGTAAACAATTCGAGCGAAATATTCGAATTTTGTACACGATGGAAGGCGGTTTTGCCACTTTTTGCGAAAAATAATTATATACTATGTAGTGATGCTATGCGTACTATTAAGTAACGTCGTATCTACCGACTAGAACTTGAGGTAGAGGTATAAAACCGTCTGGAGACCTCTGACATGGCTAAACGACGTGTCATTTCAGCCACGGCAGCGCCCAGTTTTAATTGCTACCCGCAAGCACCTATCCGAAGACTGACAGTGTTGACCGTTGCTTAACTTCAGTGATCGCTAAGAAATATCTAATCAAACTACACTATGACCGCCATAGGTATTTTGAAAAAGCTTTAGTACTAAAACTTCAAAAAAATAACTCCTAATTTTTTTGATACGCTATGATACAATCTTAGAGATAAAATTAAATAAATAATCACTTTCAGGATTGGGCTAGATGCTAGCTACTTCCAACCGGTCTTATTAAAGATCCATAGGGGGCGATTATGTCCATCAGTGTACGTTCTAAAGCTGAAACGGCAACTATGTCCTTATTTAACACGGGGAAAACAAATTACATAAAAACATCCTTCTAATTCCACCGGCACGGCCTACACGAAAATGCTTTTATTTTTTGACGTCTTAAAAATGTAAAACTAGCGCACAATACAATTCAACATTTCACCTTCTATTGTCCTTTCCTTTATCCTCATTTTAGCATTGACGTAGGTGTCAGCAAAAAGCTTTGAAATCGAATTTTCTCGTCAGAAATAAACCATCCCAAAAATACATCGTAACTTTACACCTGATCATAATTTAGTAGGCAGTCGTCCTCCATCAGACGAACACAGGAATGCTATTTAACTTTTTTTTATTTTCATCCCTGAACAAAAATGAAGGCGCCCCCAAACTTTCTTATTAAAGCATTATGGAAAATAAGACGTCCGTCAGATAGCATTGGTAAAAGTCGACCGGAATGAGTAGCAGGGCTGTCGTAGCCAAGAAAAAAATTGAGGATTTTCTACACTTTTTTTTAGGTTCCGTGCATAGTAGCTTGAAAATAGCTTCACAGTTCATTGTATCTATCCACAAAGTGTTTGAGCTTTAATAATGTGTGTGGTTTTTGGTAAAGAGATACTAAATACGAGTATGTACCTAAAAAGGTACAAGTTTTTTTATGTTTCACATTGTATTTAAATCTACCTGAACAGTAATTCAATATTTAACAAGGTAGCATTTTTTTATATTTCACATTGGATGATTCAAATATACCTGAACTTAAATTGGATCTAGAAAAGTGGAGTGTGGTAAAGATATAATACTCCAGCTACAGTAAAATTTCAAATTTAATTAAGACTAGCTGCGCCCCGCGGTGTTACCCGCTTTAGCCCGAGATAAAAAGTAGCCTATGTGTTAATCCAAGGTCTAAGCTAAAGAGTAGGTAACAAACATCCATACATACTGATAAACTTTCGCGTTTATAATATTAGTAAGATTGTCAGAACTTGACCAAAACAAGTAATTGTATATTGATTGAAGCCATGGAAGCTTGCCATACACATAATTATAATACCTGTCACCATTTCTAACCCATGTTAATGTTGTCATTAATAATGTATTGTGTACTTTTTAACTATTGGCATTCTATTATCAACTCACAGTTTAACTATGCTGAATTTATATGCTGTATTTTATATGCTGAGTGTGAGTTTTGTCGTAAACATGACGCGCTTTACGGCGAGCGCGTAAGCATGTAATTTGTATGAAAACAGTACAGTTCAAAAACGCGCCGCTAGTGGCGCTGTACATTTCTTCATACAAATTACATGCTTACGCGCTCGCCGTAGAGCGCGTCATGTTTACGACAAAACTCACACTCAGCATAATGGTAAGGCTCAAAACCTTTAGACTGATGCCTACACTTCGGCGTCCATAATCCTTACATAGTATAAAATAAAGTCGCTATTTTCGTTTGCTTGTTTGTTTGTTTGTCTGTATGCTTAAATCTTTAAAACTACGCAACGGATTTTGATGCGGTTTTTTTTAATGGATAGAGTGATTCAAGAGGAAGGTTTATATGTATAAAAATTCCCGAAATTCCCACGGGAACGAGCACAACGCGGGTAAAACCGCGGGGCGCTGCTAGTATAAAATAAAGTCGCTATTTTCGTTTGTTTGTTTGTTTGTCTGTATGCTTAAATCTTTAAAACTACGCAACGGATTTTGATGCGGTTTTCTTAATGGATAGAGTGATTCAAGAGGAAGGTTTATATGTATAATACACCTGTGCGAAGCCAGGGCGGGTCGTCTAGTATATGATAAAATAAAACTATTGGATAATTCTTTCGGGTGCCCAAAATACAGGCTTGACCTAGTTTGGGGCCCACTGATAACTTTTTAGACATGTGAATAATAAATAATGCATGCATAGATACCTACCTACTAAATAGTAATTAATACGTAATAAATAATTAATATGTTCGTAATGCACGCAATGTACATTATAAGATAAATTTATTGTTGTTTTGTAAATCTATCTTGGAAAATAAACGATTTATTTATATATTAAGACACATACCTCCGTATACATTTTTAATTCAAGCGCCTAACCAATTAAAATAACAAAACTCGTTTAACAAAATGAAATAAATCCCCAAAAAAGATGAAGAGCCTAAATAAATTTAAACATCCGACGGTACATCAGTCCACGAGACAGATGACAACAAAATTTCCTCCAAACACATATTTCACCTGAATATCCTCAACAAAACCCCGCATTTTGGGGCAATTTTTCTTCAAAACCAATTTTAAGATGTGACACCATAATACCTCACAAAAATGCCGTTTCACGTTTCTCGGTGCCCGCAATTTTACAGGTAGCTCGACAGCCCTAAACCGTGAATATTCCATTAAGGATTGCGACAGAGAATGAATTATTTTCGAGTGAAAATTAGGTGAGCGCAGTTGGAGGTGATTAAATATCGCCGAAGAAGTGGATCGGATCGCGGGCGAGAATCAGGAAATACCTAAAAAACTTGGAGAATTACTAGATAACAATATACCTCAAAGATTCGTATAAGAGTCTCTGGAACCCATACTCATACCTTTTTAGGGTTCCGTACCCGAAGGGTAAAAACGAGACCCTATTACTAAGACTCCGCTGTCCGTCTGTCTGTCTGTCTCCAGGCTGTATCTCATGAACCGTTCTAGCAAGAAAGCTGAAATTTTCACCAGATGTTGTATTTCTGTTGCCGCTATAACAACAAATACTAAAAACAGAATAAAATTAATAATTTAGGGGGGCTCCCATACAACAAACCTGATTTTTAGCCGTTTTTCGCACTATATTAAAAGTGGTAACAGGTAGATGCTTGAAATTTTCACAGTTTATTAAAATTAAATACAATGAGGCGACATGATTTTTTCGCGTTCCCGCCAAAACTCCGATACAAAAACTTCTTTATTTTACATTATGTCGTTCCAGTTTCAAATATTTCCTCTCTGCACTACTAGGTTAAGATTCAGCGCACTGTTAATGGTTTCGCCTAGGAACTCTGCAGTTGCATCGCCTGAAAACTGCTGGATTATTTAAGTGTAATTTAAGAGCAGTCTCCTTTAATGTGACACTAAACGTGCAATTATGTTGCCACGGAAAAGGATTTAAGCGGTATTTGTGTCAGACTTGAAAAAGAGAATGCTGTGATCGCACAGAAAGAGACGCTGCAATTTTTAAGTTTTTAAGTTAATTTCATTTTAAATCGTTCTTTTACTTAGCAGCATGATACATAGTTGTAATGTGCAACCTAGTACTATATACCTAAAGTTTCGAAAATGGAGATATTTAAGCTAAAATTATGATAAATTATCCGATTAAAACGAAAACACGATTAGCAAACAGCAAGATCTGCCTCATGGGCTACAGAGACTTCGTATAAAAAAAAACGTCAAAGTGACAGATATTATATACAAAAAATTGGTTGAAACGTTCACCTTTGAGACCTTCGGTTGAATAAAAATGCACCCAGAAAACATGCATTTTTTGGGAAGTCGCGTAAAAAAGAACGGTACCTACCGATCATTTTATATTATCACTAGCTGACCCGGTTAACTTCGTCTCACCATCTGTCAACTGTCAATGACACTCAGAAACCTTTTATGGCTCATGCGCAACAACTTTGCTTTAGGTCATCACATGATCAATGCATGCTTTACGATTCTATAAAGAACATACAGACAAACATTCATTTTCATATTTAAAGAGAAGATAAATAAATCGAGTACGATGCCAAATCAAAGAGGATAAACTTACAAATGTATATAATTATTTCATACGATTTATTACGTGCGGGGATATCTATAGCCAAACCAATAACTAACAAAAATCTGAAAAAAAACAACTTCACATGATTCCACCCTTTCAACAATAGCTGAAATAATTTTACCGTTACCTTATAATTCCTTTCAACAAGTCACAATTCAGATTAAGATTTCAATCAAAGCTGGGAACTTCGCGAACATAAAGTGGAAACTGGTCGCAACTATCGTCCAACGATCGTTGAAGTATCGCCCAACTATAGTTAAACTAGTTCTGCAGTATTTATGTGTTCACGCGCCGCCAGAGCCAAGTTTATCAGCTGAGTCTGATCGTAGGCGGGGCCATTAACTTCTTATACACTACTACTACATAGAAATCAATTGGATCATCCACAGACCCTTGAAGGTCTAAAGATAATCCAAATGCTCAAAGCCCACTGCCCGTTGGCAGCGTGCCCAGCATGCTGGCAGCATTGCCACGCTGAATGGCAATAAGGTAAATACTTATGTGATTTTATTTTTGTTTTTTTACGTGATATGAACGTCTTATAAATCAATGAACGCTGGCTGCACGCACGAAAAAGTGCCACGTTCCGCCTGAGCCGAGCCTGCAAGCGAAGCGAAGCGAACAAGCGATACAGAAACACAATCGGACTATGCGTTCGGTTTGTTTCAGTTGTTGAATCACCAAATGTTTTCTTATGACATTATCACGTAGCATTATCGTCCGTAAACAGCCTTTACAGATAACCAATTTTGTTTTTTATTTGTGAACTTCGTGAACGTAACTGGTCGCAACTATCGTCCAACTATAGTTAAACTAGTTCCGCAGTATTTATGTTTTCACGCCCCGCCGGAGCCAAGATTATCAGCTGAGCCTGATCGAAGCACGGACCATTAACTTCGGTGGGTTTAACGTATCAAACTTATGAGATTATTTGCTATGGAAATATGTTTGTGATTTTTTGCCATGTTAAAGGCTTCTTGTGTGGCCTAGTAGAAGGCTTGATAGACAAGCAAGAGAACTACAAGAAATCTGTAGAGAAGTGATGAGCGTAAATCATAATCCCGTGCTAATATGTTCTTGGAATTTATGTACAGAAATGAAAACTTTTAGGGAACTTTATAAATATATTCAAGAAATATTGGGTATACAGGGTTATTTCTAATCAATCTATTCTGTACATCAAAACTAACAACTTTTGTTCTGCGACTTTTGTCATAACTCAAAAAAAAATCAGCTGCTCCGTACATTTTGTCGAGATATTTTTCTATGGAACAAAAACATTTTTTTTGAGAATTAATAAAGTCGTACTTAGAACAAAAGTTGTTCGTTTTGATGTACAGAATAAGCCCCTAAAATGATGCTAATTGATTAGCATTCTAGCCACGTTACCCTCTGCCGAGGGGCTTTTAGACTAAGTTTTATTTTATTTTGTGTTTTTTTTTGTGTAAGTTGTAGTATTAGTTTAGTCATAGCGGAAAGTGTTATTTAAGTTTTTTTTTGTTTTTTCTGTGTAAATAAAACTTACTCATTTTCAGATAACACGAATACATATTATGATTTATGATTTTTGATTATGATTAGAAATAACCCTGTATATTGGTAGGTAGATATTGCCTAGTATAAATAGTCTTTCAGGGCCTAATGAAGCATTTTAATGAATGTCTGCAGAACCAATAAAGATTTTTATCTATATTGCTTTTCTAAATAAATTAATTTAAGAAGCCCTACAATTGCGGCTATATTCAATCATAAATTAAATAGAAATGAAAGCAGCCTACGAGTACGACTACTCGCTAAGCTACTAAATCAGAAACCTTAAATAAATTCTAAAATTAAATTATATTCCAACCTGAAATTAAAATTAAAAAATTGGTTGCCTGTAAAGTCGGTATACGGGCGAAAGTTTTACGTGACAACGACTTTGAGACGAATGAGACGAAATGCCTCTCACTCGCTCTCATTGTGAGCGCATGAAGTGTGAGCGGAGCGTAACGCAGTTTCTTGAAGTGTCACCCGGCAAACCAGTTTATAAGACGTTGTCACGTCAATAAATTCCGTCTAGATTAGAACCCACAAACGCATCATAAAACACCATTTCACGCTTACAATAAGTTAATGCAAATACAAAAAGGTAATGTAATTACAAAAAGGTAATTTGTAAAACAAACGCTCCACATAATCCCCCGAACAAAGTATCCGTGAAGCCGCGAGTGTTCTAAGCCACGGGTTCCCAAAGTTTGTGCCATAGCGCCCCTCATGTATATCATCACAAGAATAATTAATTTTCGCCAAATTTGGCAAACCGACTTCAATCGTGTACAAAATTCGAATAGTTCGCTCGAATCGATCTATACGATTTTTTGATTATCGTTGATTTTAAAAACAGCAGAGCCGATTTAAAAAAATGGGCCACTTCTAAAATACGATCTACCAAACAAAAAAAAAAATCGCCAAATTTGGTTTATAATTGGCGGAGTAATTGCGTAACATACACAAATAACATACAGACAATCTCAAACTAAAAAAATAGTTTTCGTATAGTATTTGCCTAAGAAAATGACGAAAAACTTTACGAATGTTCAATATATTACCTGAACCAATGCTTGCTTTGTAAAAAGCAATCTCATTTAATTATAAAACTCTTTAAATCATGATTCATGTGTTCCGAGGAAAGTACCTACGCCTAGTAATAAGTAAGTTCGTAAAAGCCGGGTAGCTAGCGCTTGCATTAGATTACTAGGCCGACTAAAGCCTGTGGCATTCCTTCACGGTTAAACAGCCAGGGCCCACTAACGTGTTATTCAAGCCACGGTAGTGCCACCCGCGGACACCCATACAAATACTGACCATGCGCAAAATGCTTAAGTTTTATTGAAAACACCTAATTAAACTATAATCGGAGTACCTACTACATACGTATGTTCCAAGCGAAGGTGCCGAGACAAAACTGTATATTTCCTCGTAAGGTAAAAAAGTTTGGGAACCCTTGCACTAAACAATATAAATTAGGCATGCATAGCCGCTTACGGCGACGAGTGCTAAGCCAAATGGTAGCTTTTAACGGATTTACTAAGCAAAAACAATGGATCACTATTCTTTACTAAGTGAACGTTTGTGATGACTGGGCCTGTAAAGCCATTATATGTTTTTTAGGGTTCCGTACCCAAAGGCTAAAAACGGGACCATATTACTAAGACTCCGCTGTCCGTCTGTCACCAGGCTGTATCTCATAAACCGTTATAGCTAGAAAGCTGAAATTTTCTCAGATGATGTATTTCAGTTGCCGCTATTACAACAAATATAATAAAAATAATATTTAAGGGGGCTCCCATCCAACAAACCTAAAGTTTTAACCGTTTTTCGCTCACTATTTTAAAATATTATAAATTAAAATAAAATAATTATTTAAGGGGGGCTCCCATACAGTGCGGAAACCTGCGTTCGCGAGTCCTACTCGTACTTGGCCGATTATTTTTAAACGACGGACATATTCTGGTAGGTATTCTTTGTACACATCGTTAACTTGCTATGCTATGGAATCAACTCTAAAATTGCGAAAAAGCCTCGGCTAAAATTAGGCCAGGCAGATATTTGGATGATGAATTTATATAATCTGGTCTGGGTGTGGATATTAGTTGGCTTGTGTGTGTGTTTACTTGTGTGTGTGTTGAGTGTGACGCGTTATACATTTGGCGAAAACCAAACGAGTGTTGTACGAAACAGTTAATTTATGACTAAAATAAGAAATTAATTAAGTCTCCTCTCTCATAAAAGTCAAACGTGAAACACAAAAGTTACCATAACTTTTTAGATAGAAGTGGAACTGTTACATTTCCTGGTATTTTAATGACAATTATAACACAAAAGTGGCCTATTAACGTATCGTAATTTGGCACGCCACGGTACATCAAAAGACATATGCCCTATAATGGCCCCCTGGCAAAGCGTGGCCACATTAGGGATGCAACTGGTGGCTACGAACTGCAATATGCTGCCAAATTATAGTGTCGCGGTGGAATGATGATACTCATATCTCATGTGAACGACGTTCGTGCATACAACTACTGAAATATTTTTCTTTTAATATTTAATGCGAAAAAAAATGAGTTTTGTTAACAATGGCAAAGCAAGTGGGTACGTAGTGCAATATGCTGCCAAATTGCGATTTCGGCAACAGTTCCCTTTCATAATTTTGTGTTCAATTATTTTAGCTTAACTAAGATGCAATATGGTCGAATAAATTTGTTTATTTATTATTTACTAAATTAAAGTGTCGCGGTTGAATAATTATACTCAATTACTCATATCTTACTTGAATGCCGTTCGTGCATACAGCTACTGAAATATTATAAGCACAAATCTGTTTGCCATGGATTTTACAATCATAAATAAAAGGTTACCTATAAAACTATGGTAGGGTATTTTTAAGGATACAGGTTCATGCCAAAAATCAAGTGAATCCGTTGCTCTGTTGTAGCGTAAAAGAGGAACAAACGAACAAACCAAAAAAACAACAAACACACTTTTGGATTTATCTTATTAGTAAGAATACACCTGCGCTCATACATTTGACTTAAAATGTCCCGCTGACGAAGCATATTAGAGACGCAACTGATGCAATGAGAAAATAATATTGAATCCCGATACTTGTGTCTTCTTATGTACGAACTGAACAGCCTATTATTATAATTTTTTAAACAAAAAAAAATATTATTATGATGTTACGAATACTTATAAAAGAATGGTGGATTTTACAATAGGGTGCAAAAATGTCACTGAAGGTGAATCCAAAACGTAAATGGTTTGTTTTGTCACTGTAGAAAATATACACTTAAATGCCAGTGGTTTAACTGTGTTCATGACATTTTTAAATGCAAAAGGTATCGACAAAAAAAAATAACTACATACCTACTACCTTTACCCCGCGTTTTCCTCAAGAAGAGTATTGATGTAACGTTATTTATCAGTTGATTTCGATAATATATAATATTTATAAATTAAAAATTTAAAAAACCCCCGACACATTGACAACCATTTTGGGCACATTTGTAGAATTTTGGTTCTTCCATCCCCACTTTAACCCACCATAACTCTTAAACGGCTCGATCGATTTTTATAAAACATAGCTAAGAACACTCTCGATTAAGTCTCCTTTCATCCAAAAAAAACTAAACTGAAATGGGTTCAGTGGTTCGGGCGCTATGATGCCACAGACAGACAGACACACATACAGACAAACAGACACGTCAAACTTATAACACCCCTCTTTTGCTTCGGGGGTTAAAATTGTGGCACGCTCGTTTAGTATTTAAATTCTAACAAGAGCTGCGAGCATGAACCAAATTGGTCAAGAGCGAGTTGCGATATAGGCTTATGAAGATATAGTTAAGAGATGTGCCTCGAGGTCAACTGTTCATGGAACTATTAAATAAATAAATCTTTATTTGAGACAAAACTTAGTCCATATTACGGTTTTAATTTGTACTACATAATTATTATCATATGATACCAAGTAAAATATTATTCCAATATCCCTATTCCCTGTATAGGGCAATCAGGCTTACTAATAATTATGTTCAGGATACTGTTACTACTACCACGCATTCTGATCATTAATTATTACTTTAATTCATGATAGACTTACGTTTGAACCGTTCGACCGTAAGGAATGTTCTGAGTATAAGTGCTTGTCTTCCATAGCCTCAATACAGGAAAACCTAGTGAGAACTATGTGTGTGAAGACTATGTATTTAATTATCTAGTCTGTTAAATAAAAAGCTTTATAGTATTATAGCACCGGTTATGGCCACTGCCTCGGTTTTGGTCATATGATATAAAAATTATTGCATAAATAGATTTCGAATGTCCAAGTTCTTAAAAATATTATGTGAACATTAAAATTGTCTACACAGTTATTGAAATCCAAATTGCTCATAAATGACACTAAGATGATGATGGCCACAACCGGTGCATCCCTTCATCTGTTAGGGAAAACATAACACACTATATGAATCGTTCACGCGGCCACAAACGGTAGCCGACTTACTCGTACCATCTACTGAAAAGTGTACTTTATCTTCTACTGGGTTCGTTACAAATGTATAGCTCTTAAAAGGGGGTACTGCGAAACTACTGACTCTACATGAGTAGTAAAACATGCTCAATATCTTATCAAAATCATCATCTTCAATTTACCTTTCAATTTTTTGGTAATTTCCTGTTTGTCTTAAAGAGTATTATTTTTTGATTTAGATTAAAAAGTATCTGTAAAAATATCAGCAAAAAAATTACAAAAACTATGTATAACATGTGGTTGCATCATAAAAATAAATATTTAAAAAGAAGTACTACAGCTAACTATTCTACAAGTTTACTTTTCAGAATCATCGCATCAGCTAAAAAATGTTCTTCAACAAACTTACAAAGAAGGGGGCCTCCCTTTGTAACAGTTAAATCATTACAATAGGTTTGTTTACTAAAAAAGTATATTTAGTCTTTCAAGTAGATTTATCAAAAAATATTGGATACGTATTTTTTCGGCAATTTAACAAAAATGATGGAGATATAGCCCGCTAAAGTTCCGCGTGACGTCACAAACCTACTACAAATGTACCGGCTAGTGACGTTACTCTCAAACTTTAACAATGTTTATGTCATTAATTGTTTGATTGACAACGGAAAAAATACGTGTTCAATATTTTTTTAATCTAACTAACGGACGAATTATAATAATGATTTTTATACCCAGTAAACACGCCTATTATTTTTAAATGATGCTAGATAAAAGGAATATAATACGTTTTTTGAATAAAAACATGCCATCACTAACCCCACGTATTATTATTATCACATATTTACCACGTATTGTTGTTATGATGAGTTCTCAATAGTAAAAATTAGATAAAATCTGTGTCAGTTTCAAAAAAGTTAAATATTAAAGAAAAGAAAGAAAGAACGTTTATTTACAGAACAATGCATTTGTTACAAATAAAATTGTTTGCAGAACAGGATTATCATGAAATCGTAAATGAAACTAGTGGGATTAACAGCGGGCCCCAAACTCGGCAAGGCCGGTCTCTTGGTGGCCCTTTACCATGATGACCATAATGAGCTGAATTCTTGGACTTATTATACTAATATCAAAACTTGAGCTATAATATAATTGAGATAATTATATATTTTGACCAGTTCGAAAAAAAAACAAAAAACAAGTTTGAATTTTAGAAACACTAAATAAACAAAGCAAAAATGACAAGACTATGTATCAATATCAGCAAATAAAATTTTCTACTATCGCTTCCATTTCACAGTAGCTCACATACGAGTATGTCGCCTGGCCGCGGGCCAAACGTAGTAAGTACACAACTCGTGAAATTTTCAGCGAGCCTTGCTCGGCTGAAACTTTTATTGTGACCTAGAGCAAGTCTCGGGCTTATTTCGCCCGCATTTGCAAGTATAACACTTCGGAATATAGTTTTTATAGAATAAGTTGAGATACGAGACGCTTTGTGGTAGTTTAAATGGGACAGAGCTCGGGGGTATAAGTTTTATTCGTGGCATGTGAGTTGGGAAATTATTTTTTGAGAGATACGAAAAGGGTTTAATATTATTTTTTTGTAGTATAAAACTTTTAGAAAGAGGTTACAAGGTTATACAGACTAAGATTTCAAGTACCAACTAACTCTCTTTGTACAGTATAATAAAAGAATTGTAAATTTTAGTTAACAAAAGGCACAGACCCTGGAGCCTGTGGTTAGTAAATTTTTCAAAAAAAAATAGGTTATACAGAAAGTTTGTAAACTACATTATCATTCTATCACCAGATCACGAACAACTTTCATTATGGGGCCAAACGAGAAGTCAAAGAAAAAGAATTAACTATTAAAATAATTTTATAACATATTTGCTCGTAAAGTGGCTGTAATTACACCAATTTCAATATCGTAATGTATTTCATTACGCACTTGTGCTTTATTGTAATGTAAAACGCACGCCGGCACCGACTGCAGAACTCTGTGGTCGTTTCTCCTACTTTCACTCAAGAGAGTGAGAGACATTACGGCACTTGTGCGTTATTGTAAAGTAAAACAAACGATGCTTCGACTGATGCACGACTTTCACTCAAAGTCAGAATTTTATTAATTTCCTCGCAAATATGTTGTAAAACGTCGTATGACATACGTGAGCTTTGAAAATTACAGCCTCTGCTTCCTTATAGCCCTCGCCTAAGGCTCGCACTTGCAATATCGCCTCGGCTGTAATTTTCATCTTACCGCACTTGTATCATAATGTACTATTACAAAATTGCAGGCGCCACACTCTAAAGGTTCGCGCACATTATGTCGGGCCGCAGCGGGGCGGAGCGGGCCGCAGCGCAATATTAGTATGGAAATGCGGAAAATGCGGCCCGCTGCGCCCCGGCACAGTGTGCGTTAGTTCATATAAAATACATATAAGCGATTTGAGCGGATTTTTGCGCTGCGATGCGGCCCGACAAAATGTGCGCGAACCTTTAACCTCTCCTTAGAATTCCTTGTTGGGGGTGACATACAACACACAGAAGCATATTATATCTTCTTTGACAGAAGTAAACACATGGCCAACTAATTTCCACACCCAGAACAGATATATAAATTCAAATTCTTTATTTTCTTAATAAGTAACTTTACAGTAAATACCA
Organism: Hypomecis atomaria; assembly: GCA_964007245.1. Lineage (NCBI taxonomy): Eukaryota > Metazoa > Arthropoda > Insecta > Lepidoptera > Geometridae > Hypomecis > Hypomecis atomaria. Next base: position 2,315,164 of record OZ023296.1, on the reverse strand, counting down.
AGACTTTACTTATTTTACACTTAATTACATACAGAAAATAGCTTACAACTACCACATAATAATATAAAAATATAGGTACTATGTCTACAATGCTGTTATGGCACATCTAAAGAAGAAACAAGCTCTTACGATTGTCTAATAAAATTAAATAGTAATGAAATGGTATACAAACTTATACATAATTAATTCATTAATAAATTCATCATCCAAATATCTGCCTGGCCTAATAGAAAGTAACAAAATGACTAGATCAGTGAATTTTTTGACTAATTCCAGGTTGATCTTGTAGCAAAAGTTGATCTGAGTTGATCTGAGTTGGTCTGAGTCGCCTCTTTTTAGTTTAGTACACAATGTCTGTGAGTGAAATTGTGTAGCTAATATTATCAAACTAATGTTTATGGGTATTTGCTTACACAGCTTCAGTTACCTACTAAAATGCTTATTTACATTTCAGCCCTACACTTGGCAGGGGATCAAACGCCTAAATTTTAGGTCCTAAATTATAACAGCGTATAAGTAAGCATGCTAATACAAAACGGTTAAGTATACTTAATAATTATTTTCCTGAAAAATTGCACACCGACTTCACCGTGTACAAAATGTACTTTGCACGAAACGATGTGACATCCATCCTCCTCCTTTTTGGAAGTCAGTTAAAACAAAGCAAGCAATCGTCAAGTCCTCGAAGCGTTCGCGACCGCGCTGGCACGGTGCCAGAGGGTGGTGGGTTCAAACCTCGCTGGGAATTGCACGTTTTGAACAGTTTACTAGTTCACGTCTTGTGTGAAGTTTATTGCCTGCTTTGACTCCAGTAAAAAGAGGAGTCCTAAGTTTGGTGTTTAAGTGCTAATATTAAAACTTGTATGAAACGTAAACGTATATAAAAATCTACATGAAAACTAGTTCCGTACCAGCCTTTTTTCTAATAGTCCACTGCAGGACGCAGGCCTACCCACGAAGGGTGATTGGGCCATATCCACCACACTGGCCCAGAGCGGGTTGGTGGATTCACATAAGCCATCGAATTTCTTCCTGGGACGTATAAATAAATAAATAAAATAAATAAATATTAGGGGACATCTTACACACGGTCTCTGACCCCAAACTAAGCAAAGCTTGTGATATGGCTGCCAGAGACTGATATACTACATATTTTAAATACATACTTATATAGATAGTACCTAAATAACACCCAGACACAGAGCAAACACCTATGTTCATCACACAAATGTTTGCCCTAGGTGGGGATCGAACCCACGCCTCTTTGACCCAGAAGTCAGGATCACTAACCACTGAGCCACCGAGGCAGTCAATGCAGGTTGCCTTACGATGCTTTCCTTCACCAAAAAGCCAGTGGTGTAATATTTCGTATATAAATTCCCAGGAATTCATTGATACGCGATCGGGATTTGACCTCACGATTGTAAGGCGGGTTTCATTACCACTTGACCACAATGGCTTCAAAACTAGTACTTACTACTTAGTACTTACTACTTACTACTTAGTACGTACTACTTAGTACTTACTACTTAGTACTTACTACTTAGTACTTAGTACTTACTACTTAGTACTTACAAATCTTGTTAGGATGTAGATATCAAACTATCTTGGCAAGTACCAAGTTATTAAAATCAGTTGATGACAACGCGCTATAGTGCTACAACAAATTTCCCCCCCTTTCCGAGAAAAATCCCACTCCCATCGAAAATCGCCGACGACAAAAAAATCCGAAAATAAATAGAAACCCGTGTATCAAGTTTCGTCAAAATTTGTTGAAAAATGTGTCCTGTACAGAAACCTAATTTTAAGTCAAAAGTGAAACTCAGTTGTAATTTTTGACTACCACTAAGCCACCGAGGGCTTAGTGGTTAGTGACCCTAACTACTGGGTCAAAGAGGCGTGGGTTCCATCCCCACCCAGGGCAAGTATTTATGTGATGAACATAGGTGTTTGCTCTGTGTCTGGGTGTTATATAGTTACTATCTATATAAGTATGTATTAAAAATATGTATAAGTAGTTTATCAGTCTCTGGCAGCCATATCACAAGCTTTGCTTAGTTTGGGGTCAAAGGACTTTGTGCAAGATGTCCCCAAATATTTATTTATTTATTTATAAAAACCGTACTTGCAGCCACCCATGTGAAGACTGATCGTGCCTAATAAGCTATGTAAAACTACGCTACACTAGCGCTAAGTTATTTAACTCTAAGTAAGTTGTAGTCAAACTATTACCCGGTTGCTCAATGAGCAACCGGGTAATAGGTATATGAGCAATGCTCATATACCTATAGCCTATAATGCAGTAAAATCATAGCAATCTGCATATGCAGATTACTGGGTATATACCTACACACGTGTGGCGTTAAAGCCTAATGACCTAATGGATGTTAGGCCGCAGGTCGACTAGGTCAATAGTAGTGCACAGTAGTTTAACTCTGGATACTGGTTCACCCATTGAGTTAACGGTCTTTCAACCGACCACAACTGTCTCACTTACACAAGGCATATAATTTATAAAACCATATTAATCATTTATGAATCTCTAGGTAGCTGAACCTCAGAAGAATGACAAGTAATAGAAACCTTGCTAAATTTTTATTCAAATAAAAAATACGTTACAGCTGTCTTATTCATTTCTGGTTATACAGCATACTTGAGAGTGAGTGGGACAAAAAAAACGCATTGTCTGTCGGCATACGTCAAAATCACAAGTTGGAATGTCAAAATGGTTAAAAAGGAGATATTGCAAAAATATATAGAAATTGGGCCACCAAAGGGTACAGTATATCATAATTTGCTTCGTTTCTTTCGGATAATTATTTTCCCGTTATTTTTTACTATAACAGTGTCCATTATAAGTAATTTCGTGTATTCGGATTGAAAATTACATTGACATTGTTTAAAAATAAGGCGCCCATACTCTTCTTCTTTTATATTTTGGTGTCGCATGGTTTATGCATTTGCTAGTGTAACCTATAAGTATTGAACCTTTTTTTGTATTTTATCAAAATAGTTACAGTCTAAGTCACGTCATAGTCCAAAAAAGTCGCGGTCAAGTTAGACCTCAGTAAAGCATCGGCAAACTAATTATCACTGATAGAAACAATATTTCACAAAATAATAAAATGCGGCGACATGATTTTTCCGCGTTCCTGCCAAAAACCACGCGGCCATTTTCGACTTGAAACATTAATAATATGTCACAAATAATAAAATTAGGCTAAAGGCCCGTTTAAAACCGATTTCTATATTATCCTGGATTCTTATAACAACGAAAAGAACACGTTTTATTGCAATTCGTTGGATGATTTTTTATTCGGAACTATTACAGGATTTAAACGAGTCAAAATATTTTATTCAGCATTCTCCGATCTTAGTATTATGGTTATAACATTTTTTTTATTCCTCGCTCCATTTTCACATCATTGATCTTCCTTAGTTTCTTTCCCGCCAAAAAGTAAGTATTCATCCTTCATTCTCCTTTTTTTTTTAAATATATAGATCTAACTTGTCCCGTGAGTTTGATTACTAAAGAGGTTTCTATGTGCTACGTGATCTTCATACACCATTATAAGAATACAGCAATGTGAATGCGGGGCAAGTTACTTCGAAATAATTCACAGCTGTTTAGATCCATTTATACAGAAATATGATATAATACTTTTAAGATAATATAAACAACATTACACTCATCACACTATTAATGATGGTTTTACAAAATTAATATAACGACAAAATGTTCTTGATTATTTACGATAAACAGGAAAATAAAAACAAACCTCTTACACGTTTGCCTTCGACTTTATCGGTGACCCGCGACTTCACCAAGTAACAACTTAATCCTCCTCAGTGCCAGCGCAGTGGATATGACTCGTAGGCCTAGCCTATGTTCAGCAGTATACTTTTAAAAATTACAGATACATGAAAGGTAGATACATACATATACCGTGTGTCTCTCAGAGATCTATTAATACTGAAACCACATATATGTAGTAGGTATTTACGTTATTCTGAACAACTGAAGATTGCTGCTGGTCCCATAATAAAAAAATCAACGAAATAAATGAAACAAAAGAAAAGTAGGTATAAAGTCTTGATCGAAGTTTAAAGTACCTATAAACGTATCTATCAATTTGATGTATCGTTAACGTCTGAAAAGTTTTGCTAACAAAACTAAACTCTTCAGTGCATTTTTTACATGTAGGCTATTAATTCTATGTAGGTTATATCAAAAAGGTTATATGTGACCAAAATGGCAGTAATTCAATAACTGAGCAAAAATCAAATTGGAAAATGTGAAATTACTCATAAACTAAGCATTTAATGCGGTTGTTTTACTCTGCGCATTTATTTATCATAGTTTTTCGGATTTTTTGAGCTACTGTACCTAGTTTTAGCCCTTTTTGCAATATCACCTTTGTACCATTTTGTCTTTTGCGATATGATCAGAAATTTGAACCCTCTAGTTCCAGCAGAAGGTTCAAATCTGTGATCATTTTACCTTCCTACTTTTCACCTTTTTGAATTTGGACAGCCGAGATAGCTCAATGCTAGTTTGTGAAACCCTTCGAAATTACGTAAGTTCGAGTGTACGAGTATATGCATCTTTTTCTATCACCTTTTAAATTTCACATTTAAAGTGGGACTAAGAAGTGATGTATTTCTTTTGATATTTTAGTACGGTTTCTATTACTTGTAATTCTTGTGAGAGCTGCACGTCCAGGCTACGAATGAATTATAGCTCTAAAGTTTCCGGAAACAATATTCTAAAAAATATTGAAACCACGTTGCAGTAATTCTGTTGCGTAATTTATAAGATCTAAGCGGATATACGTACACTCTACACACAACAACTCTATAATTGTTTTAAAATAAAAATAAAACACTACCAAACATGTGTGATTCTATGATAAACAAACACTAAATATAGTTTTTGAAAATTCACATTTATTGATGTGAAAATTGCGTAAGAGAAATGGAATGTAGCGTACATAATCCCCTTAACCTGACCAAGTTTATCAAGTGGATGTTCCTGCATTGCCGCCAGCAAACGGGGTCACTATAACACATCATATGTAGTTATGAATTGACTAACTAATAGGTATTAACCATGCTTTCGATATTTTTTTATCTTCTGCGGACTCTACAGACGCGTGCAGGTTGCTTTTCTACGCATTATTTTCTACGCGAAATGCGGACTTGATTCTTACATCAATATAAAACTTTCGCTATCGAAATCTTCCTAAATGGCTTGACCAATTTTTACGTTTTTAGGGTTCCGTACACAAAGGGTATAAGCGGGACCCTATTACTAAGACTCCGCTGTCCGTCTGTCCGTCTGTCTGTCACCAGGCTGTATCTCATGAACCGTAATAACCGATGCTTGAAATATTCACAGAATATTAAGTTGTACCTATATTCCCTTCAAAAATAAATAATTATAATAAAATATATTAAGGAGGGCTTCCATATGGTACGGATCCCTGGTGCGTGAGCCCGACTCACTCTTGGCCGATTATTTTCCGTTGCTTCTATACAATAGGCATAATTTTAGTTTAAAATATGTAGTTGTAATAAATCTAATCAAGCCTCACATCACTGTCGCATAATCGTTGGTCGCGACACGCGCGATATTACGGCATTATGCCCGAATTAATTGGTACATAGAATTGTATTATACCAGTGAATAGTGAATTAACAACGCTAATTGTTGATATCGAGTTAGTGCTGCCGCCTGTCGGGGAATTCATTATTGATTGTGTTTTGGTGCTTTGTGCGATAGTGCGGTATCTATAGGTGCTTCTGTATTGTATTACAAAGCTTTGTAGCCTATGATTCGCTCCATCGAGATCGAAAACGGAATGAGGAAATCCGCAGACAAACCAAAGTTATCGGCATAACTCAGTGGATAAGAAAGTTGAAATGGCAGTGGGCAGTGCTTATAGTTAGATGAACAGATGGCCGATGATAGATGAACAGATGGCCGATGGGGCTGTAAAGTTCTCGAATGGAGACCACGCATAAAATAAAATGCGCTGAATTGGAAGCGGCTTTCAGCTTCCAACCTGGCTTGTTGAAAATACATAGGTGAGGCCTATGTGCAGCGGTGGATGTCCTCAGGCTAATAATAACGGCGATATAGCCTATAAAGCTGCTTTTCCTTCAGATAAGTATGGGTAGAATTCTTCTATAATTTCTCACGTAGCGCTAATAGCAAAGTTAAGCAACGTTCGGCGCGGTCAGTCTTCTGATGGGTGACCAGGGCTAGCCAAAAGGGCCTTTACATAGTTGAGCTCTTTCTTAGTTGAGGTTTCGCACAAACTATACCTTCCATCATCAACATCGTCATCACAGATCCCCTACTGATGACCATAAGTCTCACTTTTGTACCCCTCTCGTTTTATGCCTATCTTGTCCAGGTTGGATACATTATTTTCAAAATATCTTCGACCTTTTACAGTTTACACCATCAAAACTTTTTTTATCACTTTTATCAGCTACTTATTCAAGAATTTCAAGAAGACGCAAAATGAAAGCCGCTAACAATAGTTCCTATAGAAAACCTTTAAAGGAGGCCTATGTGCAGTACTGGACGATCTATGACTGAATTAATAACAATAGAGACGAGGAATCTACCCAAAAGATGGCTTATTCAAAAATATTAATGCAAATCGGAAACTCAACCGGGATTGTCCTGATTTATGTAATCAATTAGGTATAATAAACACCTTCCAGGTTCTCGATAATTACCCAATTAATTACATGTACCTAATGGTCAATAGGTTAGGTATTCTCGATACATAACTATTAGGCGGGTAATGACGGACACCTTTATCGGAGTGTCGGAGAATACGGAGATAGGAGGGAAGAGATTGAGACGCGTATTGTTGAAGTGCCACAGAAAAACGAGGGCAGAACAAAGCGTCTTCTTCGTTTAGTTGACATTTTATAAAACAGTTTTATAAATACTCAGACCAAATAAAAAAATAAAGACATAACGTCGTAAACACACAAGTGAGGCCAGTTTTTCTATACTTGTGGTGAGTGCGTCGGTGTTGCGCCGCCATGCATTGACTGACGAGCCAAGGCGTAGTTTCCTTGTACGTGTTTGTAATTGTGTCTGTACACGGCGAGGCGTAGTTTTGCCAGCCTCACTTGTTTGTTTCTCAAAATTCTGTCTTGATTTTTATATGTTCTGAGTATACATATTTAAGATTTTTCCCGAATAAGAGTTTTCTTCTCGGTACTTGGTTACTGCAAAGCCACAGGAATTGGCCTCTTATAGAAGTCTCTACTTTTGGTACCTGAACTTGGAAGATATGCAAGAGCAATAACTAAACAATATAAAAATCGGCCAAGTGCGAGCCGGACTCGCGCACGAAGGGTTTCGTACCGTATGGGAGCCCAATTTCTCTTGCCGTTATTATTAGCGAGCAAAAAACTACTAAAAATCACGTATGTTGTATGGGAGCCCCCCTTAAATATTTATTTTATTCTGTTTTTAGTATTTGTTGTTATAGCGGCAACGGAAATACATCATCTATGAAAATTTCAGCTTCCTAGCTATCATGGTTAATGAGATACAGCCCGGTGACAGACAGACAGACGGACAGACGGACATCGAAGTCTTAGTAATAGGGTCCCGTTTTTACCCTCTGGGTACGGAATCCTAAAAAGAATGCTTTCTTATCGGGAGATTTCGACAAACCGGGTAGATTTGGGTAGAGACAAATCAGAAGAAAATATGTTTTAAACCAATACTAGACTAACTGTCTCAATTACTGATCAGAATCCATTTTTAAATTAGTCAATAAAATTCGATTAAACTAATAAATGTCTAACCGAAATGGCTGGAAAGAGACAAGCCATAGTTATACCTAGCGCAATGAATATAGGCTGCAAAACAATATGGAAAAATGAGCACCATAACCATCTCCATTTCATCTACTGTGACAAAATAAGCAAAATGTTAATACCAGCCCGATATAAATTCCGGGATTGGTGTTTATACTCCGGCGTTACAATAATTGAGTTTCTTCAGCCGCTCCGGGCGGAATTTAAAATTAACAATTCTTACCGTTTCGGATTCCGTAGGTATCATCGGAGAGGCTAGAGATGCTGGATGATACAGATTTTGACTACTAAAGGCATGACGACTGTTGTTTTTGTTAGCCTGTCGTGTTGAAGTGCTGGGCAAAGACCATGGACCATTTTTTCTTGCTAGAGGTCCCCCCCACCGAGATACTAGCTCTGTGCCTCCCCCCGATCTTTCCAGAATTGACGGGTTTGTGCTATAGTGTACCAGTTCTGCCGTGGTGGCCTTTTTTTTTTTTTTTTTTTTTTACGAGGGGGAAATCTTCTAAAGATGCCCTAACTGCATTGGGGTGCAGAAGGGTTATGTGGGATTGTACCCACTAAAACCCCCTCGGTGGCCAGCCTTTGTGCCTTCTTGGGAGCTCCGGGATCTCCAAGGGAACACACCGGTGCTCCCAGCACTTTACACGACTACTCGCCTGGTATTTAAACCAGGCTTGTACCGTCCTTTACGGCAGCGTTGCCACACACGCTGCCGTCCTCCTCGGGCCCGCTTGAGTGGATGGCCAGAGCCCCAACTCTGTCCACCCACGAGCCCAGGGGTCCCCTTTTAGTAGGCTCTTACTACAGGCAGGGGATACCGATGCCGTATTCTAGTGCCCCGGCATCAGGGCAAGGGGCCGGGTATGCCACCAATGTTGCCATCCCGGCGCCGCCTTCGCCGTGCAGGGTCTGCGCTTTCGCGTTCCCGCTCTGCGGCTTCCTTCTGCGAAAGTACCTTTTCGCAGAAGTCTACCCCTGCCTTCCACGCAGACCTGTCGGCCAGCATCGCCGAAACCACGCTTGACAAAGACAGATCCGGACCTATCCTGTCCATAAGTTCCTGCCTCTCCGAGCTCCACGCAGGGCACGACTCAAGCGTGTGCTGAGCCGAATCCATCTCCACTTCGCAGTGGTGGCACCGCGGTGTTTGTTCCCTACCTATCCTGTGAAGGAACTCCCCGAAGCAGCCGTGTGCTGTGAGGATTTGCGTCAGTCGAGTTGCCGTGGTGGCCTAGAGGTAGTGACACCCGCCTTACAATCGTTAGGTCAAGGGTTCAAATCCCGGTCCCGTACCAATGAGTTCTTTGGAATGTTGTCAAATTTCATGCATGCATGAACCAAAGTTCATAAGTATGGAAATTATTTGGCTTTGCGTTGAGGACGGACGGACACTGCGAAGTTATAAGGGTTCCTCGTTTAACTACGAAACCCTGAAAATCAAACAAACCGAAATTAATCGGGCAAAACTTATTTACTTCATCTCTTCATCGTTTTTCATAGACATCAAGTATGAAAATCGTCGGAGGAGGCGTTTGCGGCTGCCAACACGTTTGTTTGCGCTGGCATTAACTGCCCAGACTGACTAAATCACAGTCCATTCTCTTCTTTCATAAAAAGTTGTCTAAATTTGTGCATTTGACATTTTCAGTAGGGCGTTTTTAAAAAGGTTGAAGTGCCACAGTGGAGAATCTACACGACTGTTTAAAACAAAATACGGATTGAATTCATAGACGTAGGTTTTGTAATATTTTAGTTATTAGGGTTCCGTACCCATAGGGTAAAAAGGGACCCTATGACTAAGACTCCGCTGTCCGTCTGTCTTTCCGTCTGTCTGTCCGTCTGTCTGTCTTCAGGCTGTATCTCATGAACCGTAACAGCTAGAGAGCTGAAATGTTCACAGATGATGTATTTCGAATGCCGCTATAATAACAACTAAAAGCAGAATAATGTAAATATTTAAGGTGGGCTCCCATACAAAAAAACTTGATTTTTTTGCCCAGGGGCTCCCGTACGGTACGGAAACCTTCATGCGCGAGTCCAACTCGTACTTGGCCGATTTTTTTTTAAATTCCATAGCTGACAGATCTAATAAATAGCGCCATAGCAATATCTCTTCAAAAGCCACGTAATAACACTCACATTATGTTTATTATAGTAGTTTATGCAACTGTCATATATAACACGGGTATTAAAACACTCGTTACTATTATGAAACTCGCTGCGCTCGTTTCATAAACTCACACTCGTGTTTTAATACCCGTGTATGCAGTTGCATACACTACTTTATCTTCAGTAATAAAAATAAAAATAAAAAATAAACATATTGCGACGGGACGGGACGGGACGGGACGGAACTGGACGGGACGGGACGGGACGGGATGAGACGGTACGGGACGGGACGGGACGGAACGGGACGGGACGGGACGGGATGGGACGGGACGGGACTGGACGGGACGGGACGGGACGGGACGGGACGGGATGGGACGGGACGGAACGGGACGGGACGGGACGGGACGGGACGGAACGGAACGGGACGGAACGGAACGGAACGGAACGGGACGGGACGGGACGGAACGGAACGGGACGGGACGGGACGGGACGGGACGGGACGGGACGGGACGGGACGGGACGGGACGGGACGGGACGGGACGGGACGGGACGGGACGGGACGGGACGGAACGGGGCGGGACGGGACGGGACGGTTTTTGGGTTCTTATTCTTAGGATTCACGCGTACGTGTATTGTCACAGTGAACTTGGCGCCATTAAAATCTAACCAATGAGAGCGCAGCTGCGCGCGCAGGGCCAATCAGGAGCGAGCGCGCGATGTTATAATGAGATTTTACGATATCGATGTGGATATTATAACATCATGTGAAATTGCTTAAATTGAGTGTTTTGTTGTCTGCGCTATAACAGTAGTCATTTTAAGTCAAGTATTGGAAACATAAGTAGAATGTTACAACATTAGTGTAGATAAACTTACATTACATGTTCGTTACTCACTATCAAACACAGCAGTGGTAACAAAATATTTTTTTTGTGTTTTGCGATCATTTCTGCGCTATCACGCGAAACACTGACCAAACGTGAATTTATTCACAATACAAAAGAACTCCACACACAGCTCCTATCTACAGTACATAATTCATAAAGAAAAAGCTTTATTTAAGGCCACAGAGCTCGCAAGAAAGCTAATACATCACCGCCTTCCAGCTGCCTATATCTCTAAGGGCATAAAATATCGGCCCGTTATCATTAGGCCCCAGGTGGGCGACGGGCCCCTTTTCGCCCTTAATTTGCCCGCCACCTGATTTCTCAGTAATTAAAGATGGGATTTGAACCAGGAGGGGGCAGTGGGGATAAATTCGGCGGAATTAATACGCCTTCTTGGAGGCTTTAGCGAGTTGAAATTGATCCTCTGTTTTGGAACCTCGGCATGACAAAGAACGGTTTAGTAAATAGCGGGGATTGGGTTTTGGGTGTGCTGATTGATATTGGCTATTTTGTTTGGTAATTACTGGGTCGATTGTTTTTACGGCAACAAACAGATATTAATAATTATTTTTCGCAAAAAATGGCATAACCGCCTTCCATCGTGTACAAAATTCTAATATTTCGCTCGAATTGTTTACATTATTGTTGGTTTATCAAAAACGGCTGAGCCGATTTTTGTAAAATTTAAATGGGACCACCTCGGGGGTATACCCTTTCGAACTAAAAAATAATATTTCGATTCGGTTCACAATTGGCAAAATTATCGATGAAAATACAAAAAAAAACATACACACGAACATAGTAGTTTTTTTTGTTGTCGTCCTCCTTTTTGGAAGTCGGTAAAAAATCGACGATTTATTGCCCGTTTTGAAAAAAAAACGGACTGACTGATATACCTATACACATAAGCAAATCGTCTATCCCAAAGCATACGCTTATCTAAACCTTTTTTGTTTATTCGCCAGTTTGTAACTTATAGTATATACCTACTCATACTCGTAAGTCATAGAAAAAGAAATAAAATCACTGTTGGTACTAAAACTATAACAATCTTATACAGACAAGATACGAATAACCATTAAATTGCCATTGCAGTTTGTAATTTTCTAATGTCTAACACAGATAACGTTGTAGAAAATATGAGGCAGCTTTACATTTTGAAGCAGAAAAGTGGAAGAACTATGATAATTACAGGAAGCTTCCATATTTCAAGGGAAGTTAAAGCAAGTAGGAAATATGGAAGCCAGACCGGAAAGTGCCATAAAGCAAAAACGCATTAAAAACATTCCTACCGAGAGCCTATATTGCCATGAGCTATTCTTGTACTCTATAGATCAAACAGATATATAGAGACATTTTCTCTTACCCGACACGTGGGACACTTATATGAGCGAAATAACTTATATTACTCATATACCGCAAAATGCATGTTTATGGTGTGTAAATTGTAGAATGCAGTGATATGTGTGCGACATTTACTGTTTTTAACCCCCGACGCAAAAGAGGGGTGTTATAAGTTTGACGTGTCTGTTTGTGTGTCTGTCTGTCTGTCTGTCTGTGGCTTCATAGCGCCCGAACCACTGAACCGATTTCAGTTTAGTTCTTTTTGGATGAAAGAAGACTTAATCGAGAGTGTTCTTAGCTATGTTTTATAAAAATCGATTGAGCCGTTTAAGAGTTATGGTGGGTTAAAGTGGGGATGGAAGAACCAAAATTCTACAAATGTTTGTTGAAGTGTTTTTGTGTCGGCAGTTTATTAAATTTTTAATTTAATTAGTACTTGTCTGTATATCTCTGCATTTTTTTGACCGACGAACCGAAGCGGAGGAGGTACTACTCAATTCGATGTGTATATTTTTTTTATGTATCGCCACGCATAACTTTTTTCATAGGAGTTCGATCAACAATTCTTTTTTTATTGGAAAGAGTATCGAAATCGATCCTATTAAAATTTTATTGATATCGGCTGAGCCATTTGTGATAAATCAACAATAATATGAAAAATGCTACATCGATTGACTAAATTTGACATTTTTTATGAATTGTATTACTTAAAAGATTTAGCAATTTTGTTTTTGATATTTGTACGCCACGACGGCAAGAACATGCGTTCTATACTCTTGAAAGATCTGTACAACTTTCTATGTTGTTTGCATTACCATGTTTTTTGACAAATAAATAATCTTGAATCTCGATCCGTGCGAAATATTTTCGAATTCTGTACACGGGTGAAGTCGGTCATGCTATTTTTTGCAAAAAATAATATAGCTAAACGCTATCTCGATTATATCAGCCCTAAAAAAAGCATCATAATTGGCCGATTCTTTTAGGGTTTATGAAACCCCAGACAGGCATACAGACACACAGATACTTCCATCAAACTTAAAATTTACCGCTTTATCGGAGGATAAAAACGTAAGTGGCTCCTTCTAATTCTTCAGATAACTTAGTCGTACCTAGGACTAAGTAAGATTAAAGTCCGGCCTAGAAACTTGGTGACAAAGCAGCCACGTCTGTGTCTTATCCCTCACGTACGAGTACAACTGGAAGACCTGAAGTATCCTACGTGTTTTCAAAACATTCATCTCTCATGATTTTAGGGTTCCGTAGTAAATCGAGAAACCCTTATAACTTGGTTGTGTCCATCCATCCGTTTGTCCGTCCGTCCGTCCGTCTGTCCGTCCCGCCCGTCCTAATATTACAAAGCCTTATAACTTCCACATTTATGAACCAAATTACATGTTATACCTATTAATTAATTTTTATACTATGTTGACATGTTGTACAACATGTATAACTTAATTGTCTATATCTATACCTCTATACCTATATTATAAAGAGGATAGATTTGAATTACATGATATTTGGTAATATAATTTTAAATATGTTAAAGAAGGATGTCGGCAGCTTATACATTCGAATACCTGTTGTATACGAATATACTAATTTTCTCTCAAGTTCATTTCTAAAAATGTTATGTTTGTCAGAGTAATTTATGACGCTTCCAAAACCGTTCTGATATGTACGAGTTCGTTTTTCATGAAGTTTAAAAATAATTGACCACACAAGTGAAAACAATAAAACATCATTGTAATTCTAATTCTGGTGGTCTAATGTTAATTTTAAATATAACAGTGATATGAAAACAGCAAAAAATCACTATATTTTTGAAGCACATATAATTATTAGAAAAGATAATTTTGTTCCATGATCGAAAAAAAAGAAAATAAAAAGGTTTTGACAGGTCGAGTCTCTGCATCCTTCTTTCAAAACTGTGTGTTTAACGGGTAGCTCCCATACATGTGAAGTGGGGATGAAACCATTTTTCAACCCCACCCCCTCATGCGGGTTATCGTTGAATAGGGTTTTTAAAATGAATGACAGGTTTTTTAAACCATTTTATGACATGTACCATTTTTATCTGAAATAAATTGATTGAATTGAATTGAATTTGTGAGATATAGGTATAGGTCGCCAAAGTTGAAAAAATAGTGCCTCCCGCCTTAATTTCTTAATTAAACAAGGTAGAATGCTCAAACTTTCTGAGTTTATAGACCACACCAAAGACTTGTTCATTTTACAAGAGGAACTAAAATGATCACAAGAGAAATTCAAATGCTTACACAAGTGGTCTCCGAAATTCTCATACAATATTTCATCGGCCAGTAGTGGGACCAGTCGATATTCCTGCTAAAGCCATGCAGTGGCAGTATAACGATTGGGCTTTATTAGTTGTGTCTATAAAAGGGGCAGCGGCCGTAAACCGGGCTGCGCACAACATTGTTTTTAATACTACCTTTAATTATGGTTCAAGTGATAAGAGGAGCGGTATGTTCGTATAAATAATAAATATTAGGGGAACATATCGCGATAATTGTGATAACGCTGCCAGAGACTGATGTACTTAGGAGTACTTACTACATATACCTAATTATTTTTTGCAAAAAATAGCATGACCGACTTCAACCGTGTACAGAATTCGCGAATATTTCGCACGGATAGACGTAGCATTTTTCACATTAATGTTGGTTTATCAAAAATGGCTCAGCCGATTTCGATAAAATGGGACCTATTTCGAAGTATACTCTTTCCAATAAAAAAAGAATTATTGAAACCGGACCATTACATAAAAAGTAATGCGTCGTAATACATAAAAAAATACACGCGTCGAATTGAGTACCTCCTCCGTTTCGTCGGCCAAAAATATTATTTTAATACATACCTACTTACCTATATAGATAATAACATCCAGACACAGAGCAAACAGCTATACACCTATGTTCATCACAAAAATGTTTGCCCAGGGTGAGAATCGAACCCACGCCTCATTGACCCAGGAGTTAGGATCACTTACCACTGAGGCAGTAATGTATCCCTGGTTTCGGAGTTTATAAGGCGCGCAAAGACTTCTTACATGGCAAACGGCGAAACAATCGGACTTACAATTTCATGTGTCATCCGAGCCACGGTAGCGCTCAGTTGTAAATGCCACCCGCGGTCACCTACCCAAAGAATGATCGTGCGGAACATTGCTTAACTTTAGTGATCGCTGACAAACACCTAAAACACCTAGTCAAACTAAGCAATCAGCCCTACTACGGTAGGTTTGAGGAGCATAACAATATCTCATGAAGGCTTTGATGTAAGGGATCCCACGTTCTGTTTCCAGACCAGCACAGACATTGCAAAAATGAATGGTATTTAATGTATGACCTTGGACTGTTTTTTGTAAATTAGCTTTATTTTTGAAGTGAAACTTCTAATACGACTTCAACAAGGTTGCGTTAATCGTTTAACGCAGGGAGTTTTGTGCGAGTCAGGAAATAGATTTGTAACAAATTCCTATCTCCGGAACGCATGGGTAGACATTATTTAAATGAAAACCAAAACAGCTAGTCCATCGACGGAGAAAGTCATAACCGCGGGCTAACTTGACGCCAACGCCATCTAGTTAAGTAAAGAGTAAACTACTAAGTTTCACTTCTGCGCGGATGCACTATTTTTTTAATGTTTTTCACAATTATTTGCTTTCATAACGGTCTAGGTTTATGCAGAAAAATATTTTCCCAACGTATTATGCCGTGTACTGTTTAATCCACCCACAAGGTGTACGGATGACCTCACCTTAAGACCGCAGGATCACGCTGGATGAAAGCCGCTACCAGCAGGTCTTATTGGAAATCTTTAAGGGGAGGCCTTTGTCCAGTAGTAGACGTCCTATGACTGATGGATGTAAGGTATGTAAAATATCTTTGAATGTTACGTATAAATATAACGTAACTTGCCAAATTGTGTTTTTTGGGGTTTCATACCCAAAGGGTAAAAACGGGACCCTATTACTAAGACTCCGCTGTCCGTCCGTCTGTCTGACACCAGGCTGTAACTCATGAACCGTGATAGCTAGAACGTTGAAATTTTCACAGATGATGTATTTCTGTTGCAGCTATAGCAACAAATACTAAAATAGAAAAAAAGATTAAAGGGGCTCCCACACAACAAATTTTTCGTTTTTTTTTGTTTTTCGTTCGATATTAATAACGGCGAAAGATAGATACTTGACTTATTCATAGAATATTTAATTAAATACGAATATTAACTTTAAAAATAAATAATTAAATTTTGGTAAAATATATAAAGGGGGGCTTCCATACGGTACGGAACCCTTGGTGTACAAGGCCGGCTGGCACTTGGCCGATTATTTACTTCAGTATTGATTTAGCTTTTACCTTGCACCATCCGTCAGCCATTCTAACGATACATCCTCCTACATTGGCTCAATTAAATCTAAACTTTGTTGCATCGCCATAAAAGCTACATTAAATGCAGCTAACTTTGTCCAATTGCTAACACAACAGGTCATATCCTTCCGAACTTCTGTCGCGTATGGTTTTTAAATGAGCCATTGATCTATGAATTAGAGCTAGTTTTACCCAACTACTGAGAAAGTGTGTTGTATATATTGTGTAGATAATTATGTAGAAAAGGAGGTGTGAAAAATGTGAAAAAAAATCTAGTGGTTGTAACGCTGGCCTGTCATTCTTGAGGTCGTGGGTTCAATCCCGGTCCCGTACCAATGAGTTTTTTTTTTGCAATTTATGTACGGAATTTCACACCACTAGCTTTTCGGTGAAGGAAAACATCGTGAGGCAACCTGCATACGTCCGTAGAAGAAATTCGATGGCGTATGTGAATCCACCAACCCGCACTGGGCCAGCGTGGTGGATATGGCCTAATCACCCTTGGTGGGTAGGCCAACGTCCTGCAGTGGACTATTAATGAGGCTGGTACAGTACAAAAAGGAGGTTCTCAATTCGATTGAATGTTTTTTTTTTGATATGATAACGTCTTATAAATCGAAATACGCCGCCTGCACGTAAACAGACATAAAAAGTGTCACGTTCCGCTTGAGCCGAGCGTGCAAGCAAGAGCGCGGAACAAACGATAGAGAAGCACAATCGTCCCAAGCGTTCAGTATTTCAGTTGTTGATTCAACAATGTTTTCATTTCTGAAGACCTCTGACATGACTAAACGGTTAGAACAACCGGGACCTACAATTTAACGTGTCATCCGAGCAACGATAGCGCTCAGTTGTAATTGCCACCCGCGGTCACCCATCCGAAAACTGACCGTGCTGAACGTTGCTTAACTTCGATGATCGCTAATGAACACCTATTCAAACTACGTTAAGAGCGCTACTAAACCAGTAAGTATACGTCTTACGAAGCAAAATAATCACCACTAATCCAACAGTCACAAAGCTCGATTACAGAGCCGCCAGCGTCAATTTAATAGCAACGTAAAAAGCGTTCTCTCTATCGAATGCCTAAAGTGAAAAAGAAACAGAACTATGCTATTTAGCTAATATAATTATGATGGCGCCTCTGTAATCGGGCTTACTATGACTCTAGATTTTTCATATTTATTATTCGGAGGGCGCAAGGAGATTATCTAGAATTGCAATGGGGTGCAAGTCATGAATAATAATGCCTTCAGGGTGGAATGCAAATATTGCTGAAATTCAGAATGACAATATCAAATTTTCATGATCTTATTTCATGACATTGCTCGTAAAAGATGGCGGCCTTGAACAAATATCAGATTGAAAAATAAGAAATTACAAAATAATTAAATACCTACCGTGGTTTTTTCTGCGAATTTGTTTACCATATTTAACGCTTTTTAGCTGGACAAAAAGACATGTCAATGACATTGACATTTAGCTGCACAATGTCTGGGTTGACGTTGCAAAATTAAATCGGCATTAAATAATGAAAATTTGAAATATCTACTTGTCACTGTTATTAATATCGAACAAAAAATGGCTACATGATCAGATTTGTTGCATACAACAGCCCCCTATTTTTTGTATTTACTACTTGTTGTTGTAGTGGCAACAGAAATAAATCATATGTGAAAATTTCAGCTTTCTAGCTATCACCGTTCATGAGATACATCCTGGTGATAGACAGATGGACAGATGGACAGACGCGGACGGCAGCAGTCTTAGTAATAGGGTCCCGTTTTTACCCTTTGGGTACGGAACCTTAAAAATGTAATGTTATGTAATCGGTACGCTCCATTTATGTATATTGTGAAACCTGGGTGAAGTAAACGATGTAACGAAAATTCGTGTAAATTGTGTGTTGTCCTAAAAAATCACTAAGTCTTATTTTAGCACATTTTTTAAATCCAAAGATTACGAAAAAACATCGCACAAAAAGTCCTTTAAGCATTAGCAAGTATTCAAATGAGGTGTTTCGCCTTACCTTAATACCTTTTAAGATTTACATAAATTGCGAAAAAACTTTACTTAGTCTGGAGAATTTAGATTTTCTTGACATCGCCAACATGTTTATGATAAACGGACTAAAAACTTTCCTGAATAGTGTATGTCTTACATTTGAGACAAGAAAGTAAAATGTTGTAATGGTTTTATTTTAAAACAAAGAACAATCCTGTAAGAGTATACAAAGTACCAGTAAATAATATAATTATAACTAGCGACCCGCCCCGGCTTCGCACAGGTGTATAATACATATACAATTTCCTCTGGAATCACTCTATCTATTTAAAAAAACCGCATCAAATTTCATTGCGTAGTTTTAAAAATCTAAGCATACATAGGGACAGACAGAGAGCGGGAAGCGACTTTGTTTTATACTATGTAGTGATAAAGTATAAAGGTACAGGTCGCGGCTTATAAGTCTAGCCCTGAGCGCAGTGTGGAGGGGATGGCTGCGCAGCTTATATGGAAACTATACCTTCACACAACTCTCATGACGTCAGAGACCGCGTTGCCGTCGGGTATATTTTCAAAACCAGTAAACTAAAATAATTTCAATAAAGCGTACCTTTATCTAACATTTGTGACGTCACTGTCGCGTGTTGATATCGGGTATACATTGAGATTTAGTATACGCCCCGCGTATTTTAAAACATACCCGACCGCAACGAAGCCATCGTTCGGTACGCCGTGCAGCAGCGGCCGGCGAAGTGCCAGAAGCGAACCGCCTTGATAGATTAGGTGTGAAACAAAACAAAAAATAAATAAACCTAACCTAACCTACAAAATACACGTCCCTTTATCTGATACCTACCCCAAACGGATGTTGCGGTCGGGTATATTTTGAAATCCTTAACACGACAGTTCATATTTTTAAAGTATCCCCAAAACGAATGTTGTAGTCAGGTATATTTTAAAATCCTCAACAAGGCGGTACATATTTTTTTGGTATACCCGAACTCAACACTATGGAGCGTTGAGTAAAAGTATAGATTCCATATAAGCGGCTGCGCATGAGTTTAGTATGGCGGTCAACTTGCGCAGCCATCTCCTCCACAGTACCCTCAGCGCTAGACTTGCGTGCCGCTGCTTGTAACAAGGCTATCCAGAACTGGCGCACTAAGCCGAAAGGAGGTAATTCAGACCATCATAATGAACAAATTTTTCAATGGGGCCAACCCAGAATTAGAGAAAAAAAGGTGTTCCATACATTTTGTCGATTCTGAGATGCAATTTCGTATGGAAAAGCTCTGATAATTTTGCCAGGTCGACCCCCAAAGTAAAAGTGGTTCATAATGATGTATCACCCCCTTTCGGCTTAGTACAAGACAAGCAGATAACCCTTTATTATTATTATAGTAATTGTAATTTAACTATGTGTTTGTTAGCGATCACCGAAGTTAAGCAACGTTCGGCACGGTCAGTTTTTGGATGGGTAACCGCCATCGAGAATAGGCATGATGACTGAAGAAATATAATTAGTGCGTCAGATAGATTCAAAAAAAATATAAGACACGTATTTTTTCTTTTGTCAATAAAACAAAAATTTACGAAGATATATCCCGTTAAATTTACGCGTGACGTCACGAGCATGTACAGACTACGTCGCACTAGTGACGTCACGAGCCCTCACTCCCAAACTTTGACAGGGTTGATCTTCGTCATTTATTGTTTGAGTGACAAAAGAAAAAATACGTGTCCAATATTTTTTATTTTATAATCTAACTAACGGACTAATTAAAATAATGATTTTTTTACCCAGTCATAGTAAGTAGTACCGTTCAAAGAGGTTTTTGGAATGAATGTGTGATGGTTTTCTTGACTAAAATGTCAAAACACGATTCAAAGAAAATGTTAAAGAAACAATAATAAACAACATATTATTTTTAGATAAAGCAGTTTACCTACAAAAGTTGAATGATACAATGAATCATTTTTGTGACCGACAAAACGAAGGCAAAGGATAAAGAATGATAAAATGAGCCGGAGCGAGAGTAAAACAATCATTTTAACTGGACAAATGAACTAATGAGACAACAAAGATGTCCGAGACAATGAATTATTACAGAGGGAATTTATAGGGAACGATTTGATTTCAAGACAGTTTAGAAGTATAGGCCGTATCAAGCATATCTTTTCTTGTGCTGGCTTTCGCTCCAACCTAGGACTCAATTCTCCCATTGCTAGGATGTCGAGTCAATACAACACTAAATTAGAGAAGACTGATATTAACATATTTGGTGACAGCATCAACAAGTTTAAAACTACTTGATCTGAACATAAGCGTAATATTTTCACTATGTTTAGGGTTCCGTACCCAAAGGGTAAAAACGGGACCCTATTACTAAGACTCCGCTGTCCGTCCGGCCGTATCACCTGTCACCAGGCCGTATATCATAAACCGTGATATCTAGACAGTTGAAATTTTTACAGTCAATTTATTTCTCTTGCCGTGTTTACGAAAAATACTAAAAACAAAATAAGCGCTCCATAAAACAGAGGTCATTTTTGTCGTTTTTCCTCTTCGTTAATAACGGCTACAGATATAAGTTTGAAATATTCACAAAATATTTAGTTGTATACTCGTTTCAAAAATAAATAAATAAAATAAATTAAAGGGCTCCTTTACGGTACGGAATCCTTCGTGCGCGAGTCTGACTCGCACTCGGTCGATTTTATTTTACCTGATACGTTCCTAGCTCAGTAATGTTATACGATAAAGTGCGCAAACACTTTAACTGCTTTATCACATGTCGGGTTATTATGAATTTCCAAAACCTCCTCAGTCTCCCAGACTAATCAAATTTCCCTCATCATCCGTGTAAGGGTTTCCTTGGCGCCAGCGGTGCTCAAACTTGCCTTGCACCTTGTAAAACGCAAGTTATTGCCGCAACTTCTTGAGAAACCGGCGTTTGTTGTTAGTTCACAAGTTGGTTCCGAAGGCAGTATGGACCAGTTCTAATGGTATAGTGCACGATCAGTCCTTATATTAAAATAAGGCCCAATTATGAAGGTGCCATGTTAAATTTACAAGTTGGTTCCGAAGGCAGTATGGACCAGTTCTTATGGTATAGTGCAGTTGGTTCCGAAGGCAGTATGGACCAGTTCTTATGGTATAGTGCACGCTTAGTCCCTATATTAAAATAAAGCCACAGCAACGTAACAAGTGTTTTTACCGACTTCCAAAAAGAAGGAGGTTCTATGTTCGTCTGTATGTAATTTTTTGTGTATGTTCATCGATAATTTCGCCACTTGTGAACCGAATCACGAAGTGATCCCATTTCAATTTTACAGAAATCGGCTGAGGCGTTTTTGAAAAATCAACAATAATGTAAACAATTCGAGCGAAATGTTTGAATTTTGTACACGATCGAAGGCGGTTTTACTATTTTTTACGAAAAATAATTATCTCTATTGAAAGTCTAAAGTGAAAAAGAAACAGAAATAATCTAATTAGCTATTATAATTACGATGGCGCCTTTATAATTGGGCCTATAATGTGTTCAAATTGCGAAAGTTTAAAAATAGCACATGAACCAAATAAAGTCGAGTGATAGGCTTACGAAGATTAATTTAAAAAGGTGTGTCGCGACGTCTACTGTGCAGAGAACTACTAATAGTAAAATGTGCAAAACAAGAAATATTCTGCCAAGTACGAGTCGGACTCGCGCACGTAGGGTTCCGTACTGTATGGGAGCCCCCCTTAAATATTTATTTTAATTTAATTTAATTATTTATTACTAACGTAAGCATGCAGTTAAATATTCTGTGAAAGTTTTAAGCATCTACCTGTTACCATTATTAATATCGAGCGAAAAACGGCTAAAAATTTAGAAGTTTTATATGAGAGCCCCCCTTAAATTTTATTTTTATTCTATTTTTAGTATTTGTTGTTATAGCGGCAACAGAAATACGTAATCTGTGAAAATTTCAGCTTTCTAGCTATAACGGTCAATGAAATATAGCCTGGAGGCAGACAGACGGACAGACGGACAGCGGAGTCTTAGTAATAGGGTCCCGTTTTTACCTTTTCGGTACGGAACCCTAAAAAGCACATGAACCAAATTGAATCTAGCGTGATAGGTTTATGAAGATTCATTTAAAAAGGTGTGTCGCGCCGTCTACTGTGCAGAGTGCAAAAAAACACGTCAGTTACCATTATAAAATTTCGTACATTTTTACCAAACAGTATCCCTGCCATAGTACCTACCTAGCCTCAGACGCCCCCCTTATGGAGGAGCCACCCCTCTCGTCCCACTCCACCCCTTGATTTTCGATGAAACATAATAGATGGCGTTGTACCGTCTTAATACGCACAATCATTTTGTTTCTATGAACAAGGAGACTAATAGATAACATTCATTCATAGTATTGTGAAGTACCTACTTTTAAGTCTATAGCAATCTGTCATACAAATAAAAAATGACATTTATAGATTTTTGAAGAAACTGTCGTTGCCGTGAGGCAACGCGGTCCCTTACTCCCTGATCGAGCAAGTCAATGGCCATGATGGCTAAAACCGTGGAGTGGAGTCCCTCCGCGCGGAAGAAGTGAAGCTTCGACGCAACAGTGCTTGGTAGCGTTAAACGTTTAACACAACCTTGTTGGAAGTCACATAAGAAGTTTCACATCAATAATTATTTTTCGCAAAAAATAGCATGACCGACTTCACCCGTGTACAGAATTCGCGAATATTTCGCACGAATCGATGTAGCATTTTCCACATTATTGATGATTTATCAAAAACGGCTTAGCCGATAACGATAAAATTTTAATGGGACCAATTTCGAAGTATACTCTATCCAATAAAAAAAGAAATATTGAAATCAGATTACTATTAAAAAGTTAAGCGTGGTTACACTTAAAAAACAAAAAAAATATATACGCGTTGAATTGAGTAGGTACCTCCTCCGGTGGTTCGTCGGTCGAAAAATATAATTACTTAGTCAATAAATATAATAAGTCCATCAGATAGACTATCAAAAAATATTAGACACGTATTTTTTCTTTTGTCAATTAAACAAAAATTGATGAAGATATAGTTCATCAAAGTTCCGCTTGACGTCACAAGTGCCATACAAATGTATAGACTTCTGTAAGAGAGGTGACGTCACGACCCCCCACTCCCAATTTTTGACAAGGCTTATCTTTGTGATTTGTTGTTTGAATTAGTAACAAAAGAAAAAAAACAGGTGTCCAATATTTAATTTTTTTGATAATCTGACTCAAAGACTAATTAAAATAATGATTTTTTTATCCAGTCATCATGTCTATATCCAGGGTATGCTCCCTAGTAATTGACCGAAGTGAAGCGAAGTTATTTGCTTCAAGTCGACGATTTTGCTTTAGTCTGCCCGAATGTTGATTTTTGTCTACCTGTCGGATTTTTCAACGAAAATCGACAAAATTCGGTACCTACACAGATTTTATAAAATTACTAGCTGACCCGGTGAACTTCATCTACTGTCAATTACAACTTTTACATGCAGGAACATTTTGTATGGGAAAATTAAATTCACGTTTTTACTATTTTACTCCCTGCATTTTTATATTTTCTCACCGTTTAAAATAATTATATCTTGAAATATTTGTGAAAGATAAGTGAAGGTTATCTTTCACAGATATTTCAAAATATAATTATTTTTCGCAAAAAATAGCATGACCGTCTTCACCCGTGTACAGAATTCGCGAATATTTCGCACGAATCGATGTTACATTTTTCACATGATTGTTGATATATCAAAAATGGCTCAGCCGATTTCAATAAAATTTCAATGAGAACAATTTCAAAGTATACTCTTTCCAATAAAAAAAGAATTCTTCAAACCCAACTACTACGAAAAAAGTTATGCGCGTAGGTTGTAGCTAACTTCACATCCGCCGACTTGTATCTAATCATACAAACCCAATCGACGCGAAGCTTTATGTGAGCTTCAGTCAGGATTGGATATTGCGCAGCTTATAGCTAACTTCACATCCGCCGACTTGTATCTAATCATACAAACCCAATCGACGCGAAGCTTTATGTGAGCTTCAGTCAGGATTGGATATTGCGCAGCTTATAGCTAACTTCACATCCGCCGACTTGTGTGATTAGTCCTGTACAAAAGATCCCTTACTATTGTTACGCTATCCTACCATCTGATAAACGTTTCATCAGCTTCAGAATATTCTGTTTCACAACTTACTAACGTAGACAGTGAAGCCTGTGACGTGCGCTTTACTTGTTGCATATTTTGATAGGGAATGGGGGAGAGAGGGGGTTGAGTTGAAATTCACTTCGGTACATTATTTTGTTCGGGAATACAATTTTGAACTATGCAAGCTTAAACAAGTGTTGGGGTATGAAATATTAGATTTTCCGTATATGCGGTCTTTTTGGAATTTTTGCTTCATGAAAACATGCGATAAAGATAAAACTGCGTTCATTTCAGCTCGCTTCTTCCCTCTTTCGTCATCTATGCCTTTCCTGTCCTAGTCACATCTCACGTACGCACTCATATTCACTCACTCATTCTCACATACACTCACAACTAACTTACCATATGATACCATTAATATGGTACCTTAATCTTGTAAACGTAAGTGGAAGAGCCTGCAGCCCACGACACAGGTCACCCTAGTGTGGGTTGCAGTGCACATTTGTATATTGTACAATCTTTAGAATACGTGCTAATCTTGTTTCTTGCATACTATATCTGTAAAAAGATGTACGTAGTCTTTAGGTTTGGAAAATAAACATTAAACATTATATCTAGGTGAAAACTAAAACTAAGTCAATAATGTTTATTTGGCTCAACGTACTTATAAGCTTAGCTTAGTTTATCGTGGGGTAGTGGGTTCAAATCCCGGACTCGTACCAATGAATTCTTTGGAATGTATGTACGGAATCTAACACCACTGGCTTTTCGGTGAAAGAAAACATCGTGAGGTAACCTGCATACGTCCGTAGAAGAATTTCGCTGGCGTGTGAATCCACCAACCCGCACTGGGCCAGCGTGGTGGATATGGCCCAATCACCGTTCTTGGGTAGGCCTACGTCCTGCAGAGGACTGTTAACCCTTAAACAGTCACTGCATGATATCTCTGTTTCTTTGGGATATTTTTAGTATAAGTGGTTATTTTATGAGGAAAATAAAATATTCAATCATTTTTTTCTAAAAAAAATATATTATTTTAGGAGATATGACACGTCACATAAGACGGACATTGCCCGTAACTACTGATACCTATAAAATCTTTACACGTCACTTGAAACGGACATTTTCTGTCACACAAGAAATTTAAAAACGTAAAATGTATGACACATAAAATAACTAAAACACAAAAACACAGAAAATATAAACCAAAAAACCTATTCTTATATATATTATGTATGTTCAGAACAGAAAATTTTGAAGTACACTGTGTACAATGTTTAGGAAACTACCTACTTAGTAATGCTGAATTCGATATGCTTTTGCAGAATTTTACTATGGTTTTTTCCTCTACGGCCTTGATGGTCTTCTTCCCACTCTTTTGTCCTTTCAAAAGGTGTTTACGCCGTCATAGGGAAAGAAGTCATAGACTATTCCTGAAGTCTCTGCACGAACCTGCTGATTCATACAAAATTGCAACCCAGACTCGACAAATGTATGAAACCGCTGATTTTTTTTTCTGGGATTTTGGGTTGGTCACATATTAAAAGTTGTTCGTAATGATGGTCTGACTCACCTTCTTTCGGCTTAGTAAAGGATAAGCAAATAATCCTGTATATAGGTATCTACAGTGCCGGTATATTACACTTTTTTGAAATTACTTTTTTATTTTTTCGCATTATACTTTCTTACAGCAGGTGCTGGCGGTGGTCGCTAGGTAGGTAGGAGAGGATTCTACAGTTATATTGTCTAGTCCTATGTGTTTGCACTCCTGGTGTCAGCGGTGATATTACGGAACTAGTTGTTGGGCTTTCAGGTATGATACAGGAAGATCTACCTGAAAGTTTTGTCTAAACATTGAAGGTGTCTGAAGGAATCTTCACTCAAACTTTGTGGTGAATTGTGTTTTTTGCTCTCCAAGACAATTTCACACAAAAATAAAAAAAATTAACAGACAATGTCCCTTTTTTGTGACAAACACAAGGACTACTTGTTACTATACGTTCAGTGCAATGTCCGTTCTGAATGACGGATACGAAAAATACTTGGTACTACACTTTTAGGGCAATGTCCGTTCTATGTGACATTCAAATATATGTGACATTTTAGGAAAAACTACGATCATGAGTTTGATGAACTACGACACAATATAATTACCCAATTTTCAAATAAATGAAAACAAGTAATAGTTAGTTAAAACAATAAAATAAGTCACCGTTACAATGACTTTTATCTGGAGAAAAACCTGACGCGATACGTTCTATTTTAAAAATGGCGTGCACTTCTAATTTTTCGATGACCTAGTATCCCAAAATCGCGTAAGTTAGAAAAGGGTAGCTTTTTAGTCGTCAAGCACCGCCTTAGAGCCGGCAACGCGTGTGCATTTTGTATCGGTGTGCGCGTTTTGTTTACGTCCTTTATAAATGACAAAATCCATTTAAGGGTTAAAAAGGCTAGTACAGTACTTATAAGTATTAGGTACTACCTACGTTCTCATTGCTATTCAGAGAGGTAATGCTGCTTTGAGAAAAAGACCCAAACATTCGTCAAACTATGTGGCCTGCTCACTGCCCTAGATAATTTTACGAAAACGTTGTGATTTTCAATCTTTATTCGCGTAGAATTTTTCTCGACAGAGATTTCAGAGCTCCTCTTTCGCGCGTTAAAAGTTTCATTACTATTAAGCTCTAAATACCTACCTAAAAAATCGTAATGCAATCGTATCGCAAGTACTAAACGTTACTTGAAACGTTAGTGAATCACACTACCAATATGGACGATCGTAGTGACTAAAGTGTCGCAGTAAACTGGGGTAGCAGAGATTAACATATTTACGGACACGTTTAGGTATCAAGGTTAGCGGGAAATAAATTAAATCTTCGTCTTGCAAGGGATTAAAGTGAAGTGAAGTGTAACTTACAAGCTCTTTGGGTCGACGAAATTGTAACAATCGCGGGTCCAACATGGACAAGATTAGTACAGGACAGACAGACAGAGAAAACGCTTTATTTATTACCAAAAACAAAAATTAAACACTATGTACACATTCAAGACTAAATATGATTATAAACTGGCGGCCTTATCACCCATGGAGATTTCTTCCAGGCAACCATGACAAACCAAGACCGGGATGAGTGGTGTACAAGAAGCGAGGCCAACGCTCAGCAGTGGGCGATTACAGACGTTTATAACGTAGTTTGACTTGCTGTGTGTCAGTGATCACCAACTTTAAGCAATGTTTGCCACGGTCAGTATTCGGAAGGGTGACCGCGGGTGGCATTATCAACTAAGCGCTACCGTGGCTCGGATGATACGTTAAATTGTAGGCCACGGTTGTTAAACCGTTTAGTCATGACGAGAAGCCTTCAGGCCGCCTTAAAACTGACACCAGGGCTAGCCACCCAGCCTATACGAACTTACTATGGGATTAAAACTTTATGAGCCAGTAGGAAAACTTGAATTTTTCAGCTCAAAGGTCATTGAACTTTTTGAAAAATATTTCTTTATCAATTAGATTCGTCTAGAAATACAAATACAGAAAAAAATTACTAGCGGCCCGCCCCGGCTTCGCACAGGTGTATCATACATACATATTATACATATATATAATTATATGTATAGCTTCCTCTTGAATCACCATCATTAAAAAAAAAAAAGTATAAAAATCCGTTGCGTAATGTTAAAAATATAAGCATACATAAGGACACAGACAGGGAAGCGACTTTGTTTTATACATACATGTAACATGATTTTATTATAGAAACTCTGCCTGCTGCTTTAGCATGATCTGTGTTGCAGCAGTCAGTGTCTTTCCCTGATCAACCATAAAATCATAAAAATTGGGTCGCATCTTCTATGCAACTCTATCAAACGCGTATTTCAACATTATCTTGACTACTTATTACATATTGAGCAAATATAATTAGACCATACTGAAAAGCCCGATGCTGTCTAAATAAGGAAATTAGCACAAAAAACTTAAAAGCATTTTTTCATAATTTCAAAAGTAAAAGGGTTTCGTTGCAATCGTGAAACGCAACTGCAACGAAACCCTTTTGAAATTATTGATTTGAAACCAGTTTAAACCATTTTCCACACACGCTGCGACCACAATCATTTCGGTTTTCTTTGAGAAAAGACGTCTGCATATGACTCTGTTCTTAAAAAAATTAATGAAACGCAACGCGAGTTTCCTGCACGCCGGTTTCAAACCGGTTTCAAACTGGTCGCGTCATGTGTGGTCTCTCAACGGAATCTATGGCAGAAACTTAAATGCAACTCAAAAGTAACTAGTAGTTGCAGTTTCTTTGCATTTGCGTTTCACCATGTGTTCTGGGCCTTACACAACACAAAACGAGTGCACAGTAAAGGAGCTTTACAGCCCGTGGCGAGAAAGAGTGGAAATACACGGCACTGTTGACGAGGCAGATTTATGGCACAAGCTTTACAAATCATACTCAGTAACTCAACAAAGTTCGTGGTCACTTCTTTGAAAGCCAAGAAAACCAAGCATAGCCGGGCGTAGTATATTATTCCAAATTATTAATTAGGATCTGATTGACCCAGCGAGCAAAGCGTCGCTGTTTGGTTGGGTGTGGTTCTCCTCTACAATTTTAGGGTTCTGTACCCAAAGGGTAAAAACGGGACCCTATTACTAAGACTCCGCTGTCCGTCTGTCTGCCTGTATGTCACCAGGCTGTATCTCATGAACCGTTATTATAGCTAGAAAGCTGAAATTTTTACAGATGTATTTCTGTTGCCGCTATAACAACAAATACTAAAACCAGAATAAAATTAATATTTAAGGGGGGCTCCCACACAACAAACCTGAATTTTTAACCGTTTTTCCTAACAGGTTGATGCTTGAAATATTCAGAGAATATTTAGTTGTATATACAATTCCATAATAATGAATAAAATAAAAATAAAATAAATATTTAAGGGGGGCTCCCATACAGTACATACTTACGGAACCCTTCGTGTGAGAGTCCGACTCGTACTTGGCCGGTTTTATAAAAGCCAAGAAAGGCCAAGCATAGCTTGGCATAGTATTATTCCAAATTATGAATTGGGATCTGATTGACCCAGGGAGCAAAGCATTGATGTTTGGTTGGGTGTGGTTCTCTTGTACAGGTCGCATTTGTCTTAGATTCGACGACACAACGAACGAAAGAAAAATGCGACCTGTAGAGATCGAATCAAAACTTGTTCCACAGGATATTTTTGGAAGTTTTCCGTCGTCAGCAATTTATAATTGGTGGGGCAGGTTTTTCCTCAAAAAGAAACGAAAGCTGTAGCAAGCATTTAATAAGGCTGAGGACTGAATAGAACCAACCAATTTGTACCCATTTGCGCTACTGTTGAAACAAATGTAACGTAGTCACTTTGAAATTTATTGATAGTATAATTAAGGGTTTATAGGGCTTTGACAGGCCGACCCGGGGCAGGTAATTAGGTCAAATGAGATTGCTCAGATTAAACGTAATGATAGAGTTGGTATTGCCCTGGGAAATGGTGTTTAGCCGGGTTTTATTTTAGCTGTGACACGTTTTATGGCCCTTTAGAACATAATCATGACAGTTAATGTGAAAGTGACACAAAACAGATACATTCTAAAATAGCGATGCAATCAAAGAGTAGTCAAAGTTGTGTATTTTTAATGTTGTCTTTTTATCGCTGACTACTCTATATCTCAAATAACGAAAGAGATATAATATGCTTAAAACAAAGATAAAAAATATTTCGCTGGGTACCAGCAACTCACCATAGTTTAGACACTTTGGGAAAATAAATACCACAGCTACACTTCAACTTACGTCTATAAATAAGCGCACACTAGTGAATAAAGCGCTGAATGAAATGAAGCTGTGAAACTTTGCAATAACTGTAAGAGACAATTTTTGTTTCGTGTACAATGTCCATCGGAAAGAAGCTAACATTTTTAGCAGAGTTCAGCAGACCTCCCTTATTTCTTTTCGCGTTTTCTGGCAAGCAGTTTCAGACTCCCCTCGTCCTGTACTAAGATAGTTGGCCAGGAATATCGTCAAGATTTTCACTACGAACAGTGGAGGAATAACCAACTTCACAACGTAAAGTGCCATCTATCCTACTGCCAGTGAATCACGCACCAGAGCTTTCGACATTCGCCGCGTCAATTGAACCGGTACAAGTTCCAACTGCATACACTGTTGGTCAGATGTTCCTGAGCATGACACCCAATCTGGTAGGAGTACTGTTTCGAAACTGACAGATCCTAATTATGGACGTCGCTTGCCAGTCTCTACACCTTTTTTGCGTATATGAAGAAGTCTTCATCCACCTATCTTGCTGCCAATGAACCACGCAATGGAGCTGGCATTGCGCGATGGACTTTCACCCCAGTACAAGTTCCAACTACACATTGTATGTAAGACAACTGTCTCTAGACATAAGACCTGGCCCGGCAGTATACTTGTTAGCACGGTAAATATATTAGAAGATCGTAACTACGAACTTCACTTGCCAGATGCTCCATCCCCTTATCTTTCAAAGTGGTTATACATCACTTACCGCTTGTATAAAGAAGTCCTCATGCAGCACGCTGACGATGCCGAAGTTGGTGAACTTGAAGACGCGGTCCATGATCCACATGAGGTTGGGCAGCACGCTGGGCCGGCAGTTCCACGCCGCCATCAGCATCGGCACATCCGCCGTGCTCTGGTGGTTGGCCAGCACTAGCGTCCGGCGTCCATAGCAAGCCACTGGTTCGTCGCCCGTCTCCACGACTTTGGAAGAAGAGAAGAGAAGATTAATGACAAGACATTGACTTTCTTATTCGATGTGGGAGGCGATTAGTCCTGCACTGACGTCCCTCATGGGATGTTTTGTGCTTTTCCCTCTCCGGCGTTTACCCGAGCCAGCCCAGCTCCTTGAAATACTGGATCGTGGCTCTGGGCCGCTGGCATAAGAAATTGACTTATTTTAACATATGTATCAAAGAAGGCTGAAGTCTTGATAAAGACCGCAAAAATACTATAGAATCATATAAAACATCCTTGAGGTAGGTTCAACGCAACTAACGATTTGTTATTTTAAAACTTTCGCGATTTGAGCACGTTATCCTGCTATGTTTATACGGGACTTATCACGCAGTAAAATCTTTAGATATGTTCTAATTAAGTACCTCTTTTTCTACCGACGATTTGTTACGTTGATACCTTGACATCCAACAAATTTTCTTGCAATTTGTTTTAACTTATCTGCGTTACAGGCGTTTTAGTCACTCTTTTGGTAGAAGGACAACGAAAAACATGAGTTTAGAATTAATAGCGACAGAAAATTTCTTAGCAAATATCTTAGAAATATAAAAATCAGACAAAATAATCTATAGTGAACAATCAAATACGTGAGCAAGATAGCTGTGCCCTATATTGTCCCTCAAGTAAACGCCGAACAATTCTCCTTATCGAGTGCCAATAAAAACAAAGAAACCCATTTCGACAGGACATAACGTAAACCGCCTCATCCCTCTGAAGACACGCGATAGATAAATATTTCATCACATAGTTGATATGGCATGGAATTCGTTTGAAATTATGGATAGGAGTTGGTAACAGCATGAAATGAAATGAAAACATTTATTTTCATAATAGTACATTGAAAACAATTAAGTAAATAAAATAAAAGGCAATCAATGTCCCTATTAATGGACTCGTCCAACAAAATATCACAACATAATTTAATGATTAAATAAACAAATTCAAAAATTAAATAATAATGAATCAATAAATGAAAATTGAAATAAAAAAATTTGTTCCAAAACTAACCTCATGTCTCAGTCAGAAAGCGACAATATTCTGAATGTATGTAGGTATGATGGATTAGCTTAGCTTTTTATTATCCTAGAAAATATGTACGGTTCCCTGACAAAATAGTAAAAAAAGAAAAAACAAATAGCACTATCGACAAGACTAAGTAGTTCACAATGAAGGTTTGTGTGACGTTAACTAACATTCCAGGAAAAGTAGGTGTTGTAACAGCTTATTAAAAAGACATTAGTTGGTAACTTGGTATAGGATTAGGTATAACATAATTATCACAACAGCATAATGGTAATCTGTTATCATGAAAAATGTAATGGTTCCCTAAGAATGTAGAAAAATCCGTCGAGAATGCAATTTTGTATGAGTTGAGACTTGCTCAGCATTGTCACTCTAACAACCGCTATCATACCAAACAATCCTCCTTATCGAGTGCCAATAAAAACAAAGAAACCCATTTCGACAGGACATAAAGTAAACCGCCTCATCCCTTCGAAGACACACGATCGATAAATATTCCACTACATAGTTCAAAACAAACGGACGGGACCACATTGGAAAGGTCTAGACGCACTCTGTATTGCGACAGTAAATATGCGACACAAATATCTTTGAGCATTTAACTATTGTGTCTAATTTGCACAAAATCTACAACCTGTTATGCAATGCTGTATGGCCTATGTAACTCATTAGATTAATTTTTCCTATGATTCACTACGTATCACCAGTCAGGATGTTTAATTATTTTGAAATACCTAAATAGGGTTAAATTATTTTAAAAACCTAATAGTTACGTCGTGGGGCGCCAATACGTTTCTTCAGTTAAAAATGTTAATTTTATTCCAATTCTCCATAATACCTATACATATTTTTAAATGCTTTAAGGGTAGCTGCAACATTTAGGTACTCTGGAGTGGAAAGCCTTCAATAATAATCCATTTGATGATGTAAAAACACAGAGATACCAGAGGGATAATGTGGTCGATCGAGAAATAAAGAAAGAGATGCAATTATTTAGTATGGCATGAGTAAGAAAGAGACATAAAAAATTTCTCGATTCAGTGGCTAGTTGCCGGGTTTTTCTCTCAGTAGTGTCCAATTCCAATACATATTTTACAGTTTTGACAGCCATGGGACAGATTTTAAATTCATTTTTGTGGTTGAGAATTGCCTCAAGCGATAACAGCGCTATCTCTCTAGTTGTAATAGCTGTGTGTGTAAAAAATATCACTGCCGTTACTTATGATGCTAAATATTAGTAAATGCCTGATTTGTCAAAATCGTACTTCAAAGTCAAAAGAGTCAAGACGCGATATTCTAAGATAAACGAATAGTGCGTCAACACCCTAATAGTTTTAGCGGACACGGACCGGATAATGTTTGCTCGTGTATACGCAGCTTTATTTGAAATATTTGCTGCAAGGCGTTTATGGAGTTGAATTGAAAATGGTATCACAGATCACGGGAGATGGGCCATCTCCTCATATCGTTCATATCGGATGTGACATATCGTCTTGATCTAGCACTGATATAACTTCGTAGATAAAAAAAATAAAAATTAAAGCATTTGGTTCATATTTGGCTTGCGTAAATATGACCATGTTTCCAAATTTCGCACTAAGCTCGAGTGGCTCCACTGTCTCCCCATCCGTCGTCACCGGGATGCTCATATTATATCGCTTTTTTACAGCACTCTTTTCTGTCCTACTTCCCCTTTTTATCTTTCTAGTATCTTCAAGTTTAGGAACACAGTTCACTCTCGTACATTGAAATCTGCAGATTATTTGACTCTAGATATTCCTTCCCACAGAACCTTATTCTACAGTTCCTTGTTTTCGGTAAAGGTTGTGAAGCTTTGGAACGAATTGCCTCTTGATATTACGCGTGCACGTTCACTGGAAGTTTTCAAACGTCATGTAAAATGTCATTATCTCTGTAAATAAGTTGGTACTGTTTCATTTATTTCTTTCAGTCATTACAAATGTGCTTTATATATTTTATGTATGTATGTAGTAGTATTATTATGTGTTAGGTATTGTATCTACATTTTAGTATTTAGGTATATAGTATAACTAATAGTATTTCTTGTTCTCCCCGTCAAATATTTTTAGCACATTCCTTTCCATACATGGGTTGCCTAGAAGAGATCGCTTCCAGCGATAAGGCCATTAGTGCAACACTAGGGTTGCACTAGTTTAAGAATTTTACTGTTATGTTATTGTTCTTTTTATTTTGTGTGTACAATAAAGAGTTATTTGTTAGATATATATCGAATCAACCTTAATGGCATCTGTGAAGTTAGCTACAAGCTCCACAAACTCCCACTCCTCAATTCGGTTGACATATGAATTTGCTGTTGCGCGACGACTTGCCTTGCCTCGCGTGTTCACAAACGTCATTTAGTTTGATTTGACTTCTACAAAACTTTCTGCTCAAAATCACAACTACGCGTAACGCCAATAAATAATTACTCTCTGAATTCAACAAATCAGTTATTAATAATGTATTTCTAATCAATTAGCATGCTTTTAGAGGCTTATTCTGTACATCAAAACTAACAACTTCTATTCTGCGATTTTGTCAAAAGTAAATATCAGCTGTTCCATACATTTTGACAAAGGTACGATACGAGTATTTTTCTATGGAACGACAGCATTTTTTTTTGAGAATTAACAAAAGTCGCAGAACAATAGTTGTTAGTTTTGATGTACAGAATAAGCCCCTAAGGCATGCTAATTGATTAGAAATAACCCTGTGTGTGCTCGATGCATTCTGCAATATACTCGTATGTTTTGTAAACATGCATTTTGCTGTATATTTGCTACATAAATGTCTCTCGCAGAAAAAGCTTTTCTATAGATCTCTATGTATCGTAATAAAAATATTGAGCTTTTCTGGTGGTCCGCATTTTTATTTCGTTGTCCGGTATTCAATGTAAAATAAATATAAACTGATATTAAAACGTTATATGAATTTAATAAACATTTTTATTTATGGTTTACTTGTTTTCGTACTATACTGTAGTTCACTGTTGAAGATAGGTCTTGGTCCAGCGGGCTGGCCCAGTCGCGGGATGGTGAAATTACTGGGGAAAAGGTACTTTAATTACCTGTGTCTAACTTTTGTGCCTTCAAGCGGCTTAAAAACTCTGACACGAGGGCTAGCCACCCGGCCTATATGAACTTACTTGTGTGATATACTTTTTCTTCTCTGACCAAAGGTCCACTTCAACGTACCATACCACATCCGTGCTAAAAAACATACTCGTATCAGGCATGGAAAACAAGACGATACGCTACGATACGACGCGTTTTGACTCAACATTTCTGATTCGTACCGCCAGGGAATGGTGTCTTCCTGCTTTCCTGTTTCCTAAGAGATATAATCTAAAGCTTTAAGGTCAGAGTGAATAGGTACCTTCTGGGTCTGCGCGCTTCATCTTCGACCACAACGTCGCTCATCAGGCGAGTTGGTGGTCAAGCGCGGACTTATTCGCGTTAAAAAAACGCTCTACTAAGATCATAACAACGTACTTGTACGTCAATAAATAGTCGTTGAGAATATCTTGCCGGTGCTGAAACGCTCCGTGCATGGTACGCAACGATGCTGGTCGCTGGCGGAACGGTCTAATGGGCATACTCTCATACTTTTCAATGCAAAGAATAATGTTTGCCTGACAAGTTCCTAGCACGGCTATGGTATGGTGTGTTACAGTAAGCAAACGCCTTTAAAATACATAAAATAGGACCAGAATCAAACGTAATTACTTCACGCCCAATCGCTCTCAAACATTTCTTGTCGTAAGTAAATTTAGATGTCACGGATCACCTAAAATAAATAGGCTTCCATTGAAAGTTTCAGAGGAAATGAAATTCATTCTCGTATTTTTCATCTCAACTTGAAAATAAATCACGTAATCTGTTCTTTTGGATTTTTATTCGCTGGCGTCTAATTTTAATTTATTTCAAAAAACAGATTCTTTGTCCAATTGTAGTTTTGACTCGTGAAAAAGAAACATGATTACAAGAGTATCTAGTTTTTTTTTTACTCCCAAAAACATATTAACATAACATCTTTGTGGTTCTTAACACCAGATAGAAACAATATGACAACAAACCTAAAACAATGTAATAACAGCGGCCTTATCGCTAAGCGTGAGGTCTGAGGCAGATCGATGACATACTCGTAGCAAGAGAGAGAGAGAGTTCTTTACCCAACAGTAGAAAAATATCAGGGGACATCTTACACACGGTCTCTGACCCCAAACTAAGCTACACTTATGATATGGCTGCCAGAGACTGATTATACTCGTACTACATATTTATAAATTCATTCTTAAATAGATAGTAACATCTAGACTCAGCCTAGAGTAAACACCTAAAAATGTTCATCACTAAAATGCTACTATTGCGTAGCGCTCATAGCGTAGTTTGACTAAGTTTTCGTTAGCGATCATCGAAGTTAAGCAACCTTCAGCACGGTCAGTCTTCGGATGGGTGACCGCGGGAGGCAATTAAACTGGGCTCTACCGTAGTTCGGATGACACGTTAAATTGTAGGCCCTGGTTTGTTTTAACCGTTTAGCCATGTCAGAGGCCTGCCTGAAGGCCTCTGTACGG
Organism: Hypomecis atomaria; assembly: GCA_964007245.1. Taxonomy (NCBI): domain Eukaryota; kingdom Metazoa; phylum Arthropoda; class Insecta; order Lepidoptera; family Geometridae; genus Hypomecis; species Hypomecis atomaria. Next base: position 2,277,973 of record OZ023296.1, on the reverse strand, counting down.
TTTTAAACCTCTGACACTAGGACTAGCCACCAGGCCTTTACAAACTTACTTACTTTACAAAATGCTTGCCCTGGATGGAAAAATAAGGTTTAAAAAAAGGCTGTGTATGATGATGATGTCCTTATCCCTTTTTCAACATAGCTACAGGACAAAACATAGGAAAAAGGAAATATTTATCAGTATTTTCATAGATTCGGGTTTGTTTGCGGAACGTGACGCGGAAGATGGCGGAAACTGAAAGGAGATGGATCACTAGATTTAGGACGAGAGTACACTATGAAAACGGATATAACTTCTGAAGACGCGATAAGTGGACGAACCTTTACCAGTGGTTCCGAAACGAAAACGTTTCGCCTGTTATAATACCATCACCACCATAATAAAGGGTGTCTAGCGGCAAATTTTCGATTTAAAAAAATTGTAAAAAAAAAACTAGTTGGTTTATTTAACTTTTATTTGGATAAAAACGAAGCTTAATGTTGCGGATTTCATTTTTTAAAAATTATGTCGTCTAAATGATTTCCATTTTTTTTACACACTCTTCTAGCCGAGCTCTCAAATTTAAGACCACTCGAGCGCAGAGCGCCGGTGTGATGGCGGCAACTTCACGGCGTATATTTTCTTGTAGGGCTGAAATCGTCCGAGGGCTGTTACTGTACACTTTGGATTTTAGATATCCCCACAAGAAATAGTCACATGGTGACAAATCGGGTGATCGAGGAGGCCAGGGTATGTCTCCGCCTTTACTGATGAGTTTATTTGGGAAAATCGACCTCATCTTCTCCATCGATACCCGATTACCACAACTTACCATCAGGCGAGTTGGCCTAAAAATTGCCAAAAAATCCTATTTTATTTACTAATAATTATTTATATTTTAAAGTGAATATACAACTAAATATTCCGTGAATATTTCAAACGTCTACCTGTTACCGTTATTAATGATGAGCAGAAAACGACAAACAATCACGTTTGTTGTAGGGGGGTTTGTTAAGTAAAATATTTACTATAGTACCTACCTATTTTTGTTGTTAGTTATAGTGGCAACAGAAATACATCATCTGTGAAATTTTCAGCTGATTAGCTGTCACGGTTCATGAGAATACAGCCTGGTGACAGACAGACAAACGGACGGACGGACGGACAGCGGAGTCTAGTAATAGAGTACCGTTTTTACCCTTTGGGTATGGAACCCTAAAAATGAACAAAAGTAACAGAACACAGTGTACCCTACCCTTTATTTGCCCAAAAATTGCGATTACGAAACCGGTGAGATTCGTAGTGTCTGAAGATCTCGAAATGATTGTTACTGTTTTCGAAATCGTGCCTCCGTGATTCATCTTTGTATTGACGACTCAAAGGTTTGTTGAACACAATTATGAAGCAGATCTTTCCTAAATCTGCCTTATTAAAATATTTAGTAAAAGGTGTTCAAATTCATAAGAAGAAAAGTTTTCTGACCTTTGTACAGGGCGTAGTTTAGCAAAATTCACGGATTTTCAGAGGTGTAGAATTAGCTAAGTCTTCTTTCATTGAAATAAGTTGCATAAGTATGCAACCTTGTAGGAACTCAACCTTTTTGCTAATCCTTTTTTCCGGGCTTGAAGGCATAAATGGTACTAGTCACATGTACAGGGTTATTTGTAATCAATTAGCATCCTTTCTGGGACTTATTCTGTACATCAAAACTAACAAAATTTTGTTCTACGACTTTTAGACTAGGGTAGAAGCCTTTAAAAATAATAAAAAGTAAAAAAAATAATAGTAGGATAAAACCCATTAGAAAAGGAGGGTAATATTATAAAAATGAAAGGAAATATAATTTACGGGCGATCTGAGGTCGGGAAGGGGTGGGGGTTGGGGGTTTAAGGTTAAAAAACGGTTTTTCTCGATTTCCGGCAAAACTAAAAGTCCTATCGAAAAAAGAAATGGCAAATTTGTAGGTAATAAAAAGATGTAAAACTTTTGTATTTACACTTTTTCACATAACCTCAAAATTTATGTGAAAAATTCAAAAAACCAAGTTTTTGATTTTTTATTTTTATCCTATACAAAAAAACTGTTTGTAACGAAATTTTGTGAAAACTTACCTTTTTATATCCTTAATATGCTGTAATTTATTTGATTAAAAATATTTATTTTTTCACCTTATTTTGAATTAATATCGAAAAAGCACCCTAATTTTCAATCGAAAATTCACTCGTCAAAATATAAGCTTTTTTCAAAAAATAGTTATGTTTTCTGTTCGTTGAAATCTCTACTTTCCAATGGTGAAAAAAAAATGTTACTTTAGTAAATCTTCTCAGAAAATGCAAAATGCTATGTATGTAAATTGTACCCTCAATGGTACTGATCAATGGAACTAGTGACGTAGATGATATCAATTCTACGTCGCCAGTTCTTTAATGGTACTCGTACTAGCGAAGTACTATACATACGTGAGTAGTACCATCAACGGAACTAATCAATGGTACTACGTCTGTAGTGAAAAATTAGGTTTTCTGTCTAGAAAACCTAATTTTTCATCATTATGGACTACGTTTACCATGGGACCCCAACGAAATCGTGAAAAAAATCACTTGTCCCTTAAAAAAAGTTCATTGACACTGGACAATATGTATTAGGGACATCTTACACAACGTCTTCAACTACTACTAAGCAAAGCTTGACATGCTGCCAGAAACTGATATACTACTTAAACATGTTTTTGAATACATCCTTATATAGATATTACCTAAATAACACTTAGACTCAAGAGCGAACAAATACCTATTTCATCACAAAAACTTGCCCTGGGTGGGAATCGAACCCACACCTCTTCGACCCAGGAGTCACGGTCACTAACCACTGAGTCACAGAGGCAGTCAATGTATGGAACTTGTTTCGCAATTTTGGGGTCAGTCCCATAGTAAAAGTTGTCCATAATTGAGGGCACACATATCTTTGAACATTACTGCGCTTTGCAAAGCATCACATCATGCCCAATTATGAAGGCGCTATCCTAATTATAATAGCTAACTAGCGACCCGTCCCAGCTTCGCACATGTATATTATAGAAATAAACCTTCCTCTTGAATCACTCTATCTATTAAAAAAAACTGCATCAAAATCCGTTGTGTAGTTTTAAAGATATAAGCATACTTGGGGACAGACAGCGGGAAGCGATTTTGTTTTATACTATGTAGTGATAGTGATTAGAATAGTTCTGTTTTATTTTCACTTTAGGCATTCGATAGAGAGAACACTTTTTATGTTGCTATTAAATGTACAATGGCGCCAATTGGTGAAACGATGACGACGACATTGTATTTCCATACTTATAACAGTATAGATACTATGGATAGAAATTAGTATTATACGAAAGTATCTTTATCCTTGCGTTTGTTTGTAGCACTTCCTTCGGATTTCAATAAAATTTAGCAACTATTTACTTATCATACCAACAACACAAAAAGCGTTCTATAGCTCGACATAATAGAGGTATAAATTAAAAGAATAGAAATATGTAAGTATTTTTCGCAAAAAATGGCAAAACCGCCTTCCATCGTGTACAAAACCCGAATATTTCGCTCGAATTATTAAGATTATTGTTGATTTTTCGAAAACGGCTCAGCCGGTTTCTGTGAAATTTAAATGGGACCACCCCAGGAGTATCTTTTGAACTATAAAATAATTTTTCCCCATTTCTTACCCTTTTGAACTATAAAAGAATTTTTCGATTCGGTTCACTATTGGCGATATTATCAATGAACATACACAAAAAAATACATACAGACGAACATAGAACCTCCTCCTTTTTGGAAGTCGGTTAAAAACAGGGATAGAAGGAGACAATGAAGCTGCGAACTACTCAAACATTCTAATCAATTCCCGAGATTGGAAATTCCCAATCATACTTTAAAATCGTTCCCGCGTCCAATCACATCTAAAAATGGCGCAACTCAAACGATTTTTAAGAGTATCAAAGAGCCCTTGAAATAAAATTGGTTTCCAGATCCCCCACGTGTATTTACTTAGTAAAAGTTAAATAAACTGTGCCTGCGACCTCTTAATAAGAACTGACTCTTGAGACCAATTTTTAAAACGTTAGAATGAATTCTAACGATCGCAGAAAATCGCATGCTATGCTCTCCCGTTCGCTCGAGCATAGATTGTCAATGCTCGCTCCTGCTTTCACTCGATCTCCCGATCATTTACGCAGTCACGGATTTACCAGCAGGCTGATTAGGCTGGCAGATTTTAGGGGGCGGCAAATTTCCGACCATTTTTTTACTATTGACAAAAATAAAAGATTAATTTGTATACCTAAACGTCTACAGAAAAAAAAAAAAAAATAAGATTCGTTTAAGGCTTACATTTTTATTACTACCAATTGTGTAGTCGCATATTGGTAGTAACGCACGTTCCGGCAAGCGCAGCGTAGGACGTCCACCCACAAGATGGACGGATGACCTCATTAAGACCGCAGGATCGCGCTGGATGCAAGCCACTTCCAACCGGTCTCCATATCCATATCGGTCCGGAGATCCATAGGGGAGGCCTTTGTTCTGCAGTGGACTTCTTATGGCTGATAGATGGATGATGATGGATGATATTGGTAGTGCAAAAATTCAACAGTCTACTGGCGGCAAATACATAAATCCGCCACTGCATTTAAGCATACGCTCAGCCGTTCTAATGATTCAATTATGCAGCCCCTTATCTACAGGTCGAATAAATCGTCCGAAATGAGACTCCGAGCGAAATTAAAATTTCAATCGCTGCCCAAAAAGTAGAATCGTTTAAAATTTTCATCACAATGAAATCCTATGCATTTTCCCCCGGACTTAAAATAAATAATGGGATTGTATTAAGATTCAAATTACTGTATATCTACTTAAAAGGCCACCCTCCACCCTGGGGCGCCGCCCTCTATCAGTCTGAGAGAAAAAAGTTACCTCCGTAAAAAATATTAACATTTTCATGAATTCGAAATTCTGTTTGCTCTCAGTGATCTAGGCGAAACGTTCTTCGTTCGTGCGAGGTTGCCAGGTTTAAATATGTACGCGGTGTTGTCCTATTTGAGGGGGAAAATACTACTACTAATAAAAATACAATTTGGGTATTAATTTTAGTGCGGAGTAGGCGTGACTTCGTTAGTAGTTGGAAAGATCAATTTATTTAGTAGCTGCTTGGGCTATAGATGAAAATACACATTGATTACCTTACTAATATTAAAACTCCGACAGTCTGTTTGTCGGTTTGTTTCTATTTGACGCAGCAACGGAGCATTGGATTGATATTTGGCATGGACAATGTGGACATAGTTTGGAAGTCGGAAAGTGACATAGGCTACTTTTTATCTCAGAAAAATAAAATGTTCCCAAGGTATAGCACAAAAATTAAAATACCGCGCGGGCGTATCGCGGGCAAAAGCTAGTTATAAATGAATTAGAACATCAGCTCTGCAGTTAAATCGCTCGCCTAGCGACCACACGCGAAAATACCAATTTTTGATTGACAGTACGTATGAAAAGCATTAATCAAAAACCTGGGGCCTTATTGTGTAAGCGCTCTGACGTTCGGCTTCGCTTTTCCTCCCACTCGCTCTCGTGACGTCAGTAACTGGCGCGAGCAGGAGAAAAAGCGAAGCCGAACGACAAAGCGCATACATACACAATAAGGCCCCTATTGCTAGGCGGACGGATTTAAAATAGCTATTCTGAAAATGATGAAAGATCTAAATTATGCAGAATCGTTAAGAACAGTCATAACTAGACTAGTGAAAAATGGATTGCATGAATATAAGAATATGAGAATGCAACTCCATAATATTAGTTTAGATCGATTGAAGAAAATGCAACCAAAGTTATTCAATTATTATGTAGCTTAAAACAACAAAGTCAAAGCTCAAAGTTCAAAGTCAAAGTTTGAATTATTTGTTTTGTGTAACAGCATTGCTCGGAAAAACAAAGACAAACAAAAAACCATTTCGAATTACAAATATCGAAGTAGTGTTTTCTATAAATATAATTCGTAGGTATTTGTTTTTGAAATTACAAATAAAATCATAAATAACTAATTAAATAGTAATGATCGGAAAGGCATACGTACAATATGAATAATAGCGCTAAAATAGAACACTAATCAAGGGAAGTTTGGATAATTCTTTGAAAATGTAGCTAAATATCTCAAGCCAAAATCCCAATATCTCCAGGACCGTCTATAATTTTGTAGAATTGAAACCTATTCACCTGTCAACATTGCTTGGAAAAACAAAGATGGCCGAAGCACGAGGCGACGTGCCAGCGAAGGAAAACTGTTCGTTAGAAGACTTTATTAACTTGTGATATTCGCCGCCAACCGCAAATGTGCGTGAGAGGAAGAAGCTATGATGTTTTAGATATGGCATCTGTTGATGAAATTACTCTCTCACTGAAAATCACCAAAGTCAATACAGTTGCCTGGAGATATAAATAGCTTTAAGTTTATAAGTGATCGGTTGTAACCATAAAGCTATGTATTCACTGAGCAACATTTGTTTATAAACTCTGTATCAGAAACAAAATCTACGTGTTTCCGAAACAAAAAAAAATGTTTCATATACAATTATTTTGTTTCTATAAACACTACGTAGTCATGTCGCCAGCCATCGGTCATGGCATATTTGTCTCGTAAGCATATCATGTTTACGTCTGGACACCCACGGGAAATGGCGTGATCATGAGACCACCGGATGCTGACACAGCGACTCACGACCACCCAATAAGTTAGACTAAGCTCTAGATTTAAATAACATTTTATTTTCGTCATTCTGTATTCGGTCACTGCGTGACACACTCGCCTTTTATAATTAATTGAATTATAATTAAAATTAGTTTTTAAAAATACAAAGGGCGTTTCCCTAAACAAGTCTACGTTGTTTTGGTGCTCGCTCAAACACAAACAAATCAGTTGCGCAACAGATGCATACGAGTGTGGACGCGTCTCTTGCATTGTTTATAAACTCAGGCAGCAACTGACTTTGTGGACGGTAGTTTCCGAAACATTGTTTCTGGAAACATCTACGTTATGTTGCAGAAACTATGTATCCGAAACATTGTTGCTCAGTGAATACATGACCTAAAGATCCAGGAAGAAAACTATTTTCCTGGCGCACCTGACCACTTATATTTAAATTGAGCAAATACGCAAACACTGCAAAACGTACTATGTATGTTTGCGAAACATTAATTGCAGAATGCAGTTGTATAAGCGCATATGAATGAGTGATTTATTGACCGCTTTGAGCAAATAATTGTGTATTTGACTGCCTCGGTGGCTCAGTGGTTAGTGAACTTGACTTCTGGATCACAGAGGCGTGGGTTGGATCCCCACCCAGGGCAAGCACTTATGTGATGAACATAGGTGTTTGCTCTGTGTCTGGATGTTATTTAGGCATTATCTATATGTATATTATCTATATGTATAAGTATGTTTTAAAAAAAATAATTATATGTAGTATATCAGTCTCTGACAGCCATATCACAAGCTCTGCTTAGTTTGGGGTCAGATATCGTGTGTAAGATGTCCCCCAATATTTATATTTAAGTAAATAATAATTATTGATGTTACGCGTAGTTATAATTTTAAGCAAAGTTTCGAGCGTAATTGGATCCCCAAAAGATTCAGCTGACATGTCTTACATTGAGAGATCTGTGGAAGCCACAGTTAGATTAACCCTCAGCTTAAGTAACGAAAACTACAGCAGTTTCCGTGTGATTCCAAACATTTGCATGTATGAAACATCTCTGACGGAAGCAAAAACGTATTCGAATAAAATTGCATAAAGTCACACGAAAACGATAAAAGTTTCCGTTTACTATAATTATACAAACTCATTTCTAACCGACTTTCAAAAAGGAGGAGGTTCTGTGTTCGTCTGTATGTTTTTTTTGTGTATGTGCATCGATTATTTCCTCAATTGTGAACCGAATCGAAAATTTATTTTTTAGTTTGAAAGGGAATCCTCTCGAGGTGATCCCATTTAAATTTTAAAGAAATCGGCTGTGTCCTTTTTGAAAAATCAACAATAATGTAAACAAGTCGAGAGTAATATTCGAATATTGTACACGATGGAAGGGGGTTTTGCCATTTTTTGCGAAAAATAATTATAAGGCGTCACAAACATACACCCCTCAGACATAAACCTATACACTATTAGAGAATGTAGAGATGTAACACTGAAGACATTATAAGCAGGGCATTTTTAGGGTTCCGTACCCAAAAAGTAAAAACGGGACCCTATTACCTACTAAGACTCCGCTGTCCGTCTGTCCGTCTGTCTGTCACCATGCTGTATATCATGATCCGTGATAGCTAGAACGTTGAAATTTTCACAGATGATATATTTCTGTTGCCGCTATAACAACAAATACTACAAACAGTAAAATATTAATATTTAAGGGGGCTCCCATACAAAAAACCTGAATTTTACCGTTTATTAATTTCGATCGATATTAATAAACGGTGGCAGGTAGATGCTTGAAATACATATTCACAGATTGTTTAGTTTAAATATTTACTTCAAAAATTACATAATTAAATTACAATAAAATACATTAAGGGGGGCTTCCATACTGTGCGGAACCCTTCGTGCCCGAGTCTGACTCGCACTTGGCCGATTTGTATGTTACCATATCACAAAATGTACGTAGCTCTAAGTCAGCAGCCGCCGGCGGTCGTAGAGCAAGTATTTACCAAAGAAGAGAAGGAAAAGGATACAGCTTACAGACGCGTGCAGCTCGCTGACCTCGTAGCCTCGTTGGCTTCGGTGCGGATGACTTTTAACTCATTACTATCATACCTACAAATATCTTATCACATGATAGATATATTATCCTCTAGTATTATATTATGATGAGCCTAGGGTACAGAAGAGCCGAAAAAGGATACAGCTTACAGACACGTGCAGCCCGCTGACCTCACTGCTTAGAAGGCGCGGGTAACTTTTACCTCATCACTATCATACCTACAAATATCCTATGTTATGATAGATATCCTCTGGTATTATATTATGATGAGCCTAGGGTTAAAGATAAGATAAGATAACTTTATTGATATTAATGGAACCTAATGTTACAAAAAATATTGCATAATATTGATTCATTAACATGCTCGTCCGGTTTAATATTTTTTCTAAGAATGAAAATGTTCATCACAAAATAATATTAAATTCATTGACAAAATATACATAGGTAGATATTGTAAGTCTATATAGGCTTCTCCATAGCTTTCCAATAAGACCGATTAATAGCGGCTTGCTTCCAGCGCGAATTCTCGAATATAATAAACTAATCTCAAACTCTATTCATGAGTTGAGTAGAAATATATATTTTCAGTAAAATCCAGGCCATATTTTCCAAGCACTAGATACTAACGAGACCTCAAAGCAAACATCTGCCTTAAAGGGACTTTTATATTCTTAATGAGACGCGAGTCTAGTTTAAATTGCGAACTTCGCGTTTTCCTTTGAGTGTGGATATTATCTTAAAGCACTTAGTAATTATGTGAAAATATCTATGAAAATTATAACAGAGTAAAGTTTAATGAGTTAGGTACTTGAAAATTATCGCTAATTTGGGCTATGCTAATTATATGCGTGTAGCCTACTTGATTATACCGATAATGCCACATGCAAGACGCTTGCTTATGAAGAAATGGCTACATTACTTCGCTTGGCTCCGACCTGACCCATCACTACATAGTTTAAAACAAAGTCGCTTCCCGCTGTCCCCATGTCCCCATGTATGCTTATATCTTTAAAACTACATAACGAATTTTAATGCGATTTTTTTTAATAGATAGAGTGATTCAAGAGGATGTTTTATATGTAAAATACACCTGTGCGAAGCCGGGGCGGGTCGCTAGTGTTGTCTTAAATTCCAAGTTCGGCGTTAGTAAAAATTAATTCTTACTAATAGCTAGGTTATATTAAAGTACGAATATTCGATATTTAAATATACTAATTCACGGAACTCTACCTATATCTCAGCAACTTAGGTGAAACTAGTTGACGGCATGAACTCAGATTTGGCGTAGCTTAAATAAATCATATCTCAGTTGTATTGTCCGACGAAGAGATAGATTCGATGATAAACAGTAGATACAGTGCGTGTGCACCCATTGCAATTTAATTTTGTTTTTATTTGTTTTAAAATATTAATAATAATTACCTAACGCGGCTGCGTACTAAATGCGCATAAGGTTTTCTCCGTAGCAAGTTTTGAAAAAAACTGTTGAGTAGATTTTTTGACATAAAAGTTATTTGAACTAACGAATATAAAAACTAGGCTGCTATTTTCATAAAAGATGACTCAGTTTAGTTCTTCTGCGTTTATTTTGCATCCAAAGATTCCTTTAAACATTTGAGTCAAAATTCAAATGTTCAAAGGTTTATATATCATTTGAGTGGAGAATTTTTTCACAGTTTCATTAGCAAGAAGCATAGATTTTGTAAAGACAAATTGATATAAATCTTAGTTTTAGATATTCAACAGCAAACACTGGTGTGGATTACCTACCGACGTTTGTATCGAATGAAGAGCGATTTTTTTACTCCTAACTTACTCAAGTAAAAACTGTATCTTCATAGTGTATGCCACATGCAATACGCATGCCTCTAAAGAAATGGCAACATTACTCCGCGTCGATCCAGCTTGAACTGGCCTTACATTGACAGAGTTGCGCTCCCACGCAAAGCGCCGTTTGCAATCTGTTTGCTAGACGGCGCTACGATACGTTCTTTGATTCAGTACCTTAAGTCAGATCATCAATATATTCAGCTTTAGGATATCAATGGAATGCATACTGAAATCTCGAGAAAGGTAAGGCCGAGGAAACTTCACGTGCCGCAGTAATAAATTTTTACACACATGAAAGCGTATGCAACGTCGCTCACCTATAGACAGCGCGCGAGTTGAATGCAGAGCTTAGGAATGCGAATGTCTCCCCCCGCTATCCGCACGCCCAACCCGCCCAGGCGCGTGAGATGGGGCGTGCGGATAGCGGAGGGAGATGCTCCCGCTCTTTACCTCAGACCCCTACTGCATTCAACTCGCGCGCTATCTGTATTTGCACGATCCGGATTTTCCGTAAGATATAAGGCTCGTGCTGTTTCAGCGGTACGTCTATATAGACGTTATTATATTTACTCCTATAAATTTTCAATTAGACTCGTCTACGTAACTGTTTGCATACAGTCTGCACAAATGGTCTTAATCAGGTACATCAATCCACCTTCTCGATAAATGTCCTACACTGTGTTTACCAGTGGGTTCAGCGTCTCAAATAAAAAAGAAATAAATAAATATTTGGGGACATCTTACACACGACCTCTGACGCGAAACTAAGCAAAGCTTATGATATAGCTGCCATAGACTGATACACTACAAATACTTTTTTTTTAATACATACCTATATTAATAGTAACTAAATAACATCCAGACACAGAGGAAACACTTATGTTCATCACATAAATATTTGCCCTGGGTGAGGATCGAACCCACGCCTCTTTGAGCCAGAAGCTAGGGTCACTAACCACTGAGCTACCAAGGCAGTCATAAATAGCTAAAAAGTTTAAAAGTTAGCTTTCTAAGATTATTGCCTAGATTCTTGCCATCCAGTGTTTAATAGTTTAATTAAATGGTATCGTATTTAAGATCCACAGACCTTACATCCCGTAGTGAACGTACTGTGGCTATAAGGTGATGACTTTGAGCAAATATCCATAGAATCACAATCGTGCAAAAAAAAGTGTCCGAGCCAAAACTCTGCCCAAATTTACGTAGTGGGTAGGCTTTTTATTTAGTCGTAAGGCGATTGCAAGCTGACTACAACGCCGCGCGATGCCAAAGTGTTCGACTAAAAGCCATTATTAGGTGACATAAAGTCGAGATTTGAGAAAAATATCTAAGTCGGTATGAATGACGGCGCACGGATATTTTTTTACTACTTTCACTTAGAAACTGGCTCTGTAGATATTTGCTCGAAGGATGATGATTTTTAATAATCAAAAGTATGCAAAAATAATCTGTCAATGTAATTTAGTTCTCAACAACTGTTTTCCACTGCAAAATCGAAGTGGATTCCAATTCTTTTATATCCAACCGAAGATACACTGAAATTGAAAACTTGAAACCGACTAGGTATTGAAATAACAAAATGTTATGTTGCAATGTCTTTGTATTAGACCACGGCGCAGAGGTTATGAGAAAAGACGCAGGACGCTTGTGGATAAATCTAGAAAGTTATATTAGGAATATTTTAACCGTATGTATGGTTTAGAGTTGAAGCTGAGAATAGTGGAAATATTTCATTGTTGCACACGTCTTCTCTTATTTTTATAGCAGATTGAGTTTTTATTTTCATCTCAATAGCCTGATTTTAAGCAGATATTACAGGTTTATTTCTAATCAATTAGCATCCTTTTAGGGGCTTATTCTGTAAATGAAAACCAACAACTTTTGTTCTACTACTTTTGTCAAAACTAAAAATAATTGGCCATGTGCGGATTGGACTCGGGCACGAAGGGTTCCGTACCCTATGGGAACTCTCTTAGCCTCATTTCAAGCGTCTACCTTTTGCTGTTATAAATATGTAGCAAAAATGGCAAAAAAATTACGTTTGTTGTATGAGAACCCCCTTAAGTATTTATTTTATTCTGTTTTTAGTATTTGTTGTTATAGCGGCAACAGAAATACATCATCTGTGAAAATTTCAGCTGCCTAGCTATCACAGTTCATGAGATACAGCCTGGTGACAGACAGACAGACAGACGGACAGCGGAGTCTTAGTAATAGGGTCCCGTTTTTAACCTTTGGGTACGGAACCTTAAAAAACAGCTGTTCCACACGTTTTGTCGAGGGTGAAAGATATTTTTCTATGGAACAACAACTTTTTTGAGCTCCGCGCGGAAGAAGTGAAACTTCGACAGAACAGTGCTTTCATACCCCCTCCATGGTAGCGTTAAACGTCTAACGCAACTTTGTTAGAAGTCGCGTTAGAAGTTTCACTTCAAAATATACTAATGAATTCACTACTTAGTATCACACGATTCAAAAACAAGCATGGTCTCACTGCCATCCTGTTAAATATAACCAAGGATTAAAAGCTTTGTATCCCGGAAAACAAACGGTTTACGTATAATAGTGTAAAAACCGCGGGATTCATCGTAATCACGCAGATGAAAGACCTTTGACCATTTCTCCGTCCCACCATATATATTAGGACCATGGATGTGATAAAACGAGGAGAAAATCGATCGAGATTAATATTCATGACTTGAAGCTAAAAAAAATTTACTTAAAATTCATGACTATATCTCTAAAAAATCGCATACTTCCTAACTATTATGAAAAGGAAATGTAAACGTAAAAATAAAATGGAGAGAGCTTTTTCCTTAGTTAAAGAAAGCTTTTGTTATACATCGCCAATAAAAGTATGGTAGATAAATCAATGAAATTGAACTACGTTATGTGACTATGAATTTGAGTAGATCATTACATCGAATTACCTACTTCATAGAAAGTTTACAATGTATGTGACATTTGATGTGTGCCATTTGAATGTCACAATTAATTTCATTTAATAGACATAATGACTAGGTAATAAAAAAATGATATAATTAGTCCGTAAGTTAGATTTAAAAAAAAAATAATGGACACGTATTTTTTCTTTTGTCAATCAAACACCAAATATAAACCTTGGCAAAGTTTGGAAGGTCGTGACGTCACCTCTCTTACAGAAGTCTGTACATTTGTATGGCACTTATGATGTAACGCACAACTGATGAGCTATATCTTAATCAATATGTGTTAAATTGACCAAAGAAAAAATACGCGTCTTATATTTTTTGATAGTCTATCTGACGGACTAATGATTTTTTTATCAACATGCCTATTGTATCTAGCTTCAACTCGGAGCTTATTTTTCAATCTGAACAACTTGATATCCAATTCGCATTCCACTTTATATTACATCCATGACGGGGACCTAATACCGGAGTGAAATTTAAATGAGAAAGGATACCGGTAATTAAAGCAACTCAAAGGCGAGTTAACTTAAGTAATTGAAGGTTGCAATATTCAGGAAAGGACCGGTTACACGCCTTTCAAGAGCCGTTAACTTAGAGAGTTCGAAATTAAACGCTATTTAGATTTTCTCTTGGAAACGAGATTTGAAGTTATAATTGTCTTTCGGGATTGAAGATCTGTTTTAATTTTTTTGTAACTTACTCCTACTCTTCAGGTTTTTGTGTGTTACGGAATATTTTCTATTGATATTGTAGAGAAACTAACCTTTTTGTTAGCTTCTCTACATTCAGACTCTTTCAACGATAACACTGCCAACTTACAATTCTAGTTATGAAATTCAAATTTTTGAAATGTTTTTATTGACAGGATCAGCGATCCTTGTTTTGAAAAATTGGGCAGTCTTGAGTTGGAGGTGATCTGGAAGACACCATTTTTTCTGTAAAAATGTATAATATAGATAGATAATAGTGACGGTGTGAATTTGAGGTTGCGTGGTCGAGTCCTGTTAAAGACATGAGCGTCGAGTAACAGTCAGGGTGAGAGGCTCCGGTCCCTTTGACTTTGATTACAGGTGGATCTCTTGTTTTGGGGCCACTGACCCCTTACCCCTGGAGCACTGGGCTGGCGCTGACTTAGAACCCTGTCGGCCAGTTTGGGCCGGCGCCTGTCGGCCGGTTTGGGCCGGCGCCTCCACCTCAGTCGACAGATGTCTTCACGCTAGCGCTCACCTAGCGCTACCTGGCTGGCGCCACACTATCGGCGGGTCCAGCTCAGGCTCTAGAAAATCCTCGGCCAGCCTCCAGCGTGGTTCTACGAGTGCTACCCTCTCCCTTTTGGCTAACTTTCCAAGGACACCTTCAAAATTCTCTCTCCCTCTCTCCGTTTCTTGAAGATTTAATTGACTATAAGTGCAGTGCGTGTTGTGTAAATAAATGTGTAAATACTAAGGTTAGTTTTCTGTTTTAATCTCCGAACCGTTAGGAATCCTATCCACTAGGTAGGACTCTTAGGTTGGTTAGGTTTCTCCTGAGGTCTCTTAACCTGTGGTGCTGCAACCGGCTCCCCCGCTTGCAACATTACGGGTTCCTCTCCAATTCTCTTTTAACTTGTGGTGCTGCAAACGGCTTCCCCGTTTGCAACATTACAGTTTGGCGCCCAACCTTTTTACTTATCCACCCCTGACTACTTATATTTTCTTATTTTACTGTTACTTGTTTTCTTTCTTTTCCTAAATTCTAAATCGATACTTCCACAAGTATCCACCCATCACTTACACCTTAGGTATTTTTGGATTCTCTTTTGGTTATCGTACTCCAATTCTCCATACATTACTCTATACTTGACTTTACAGTACACAGGCTACATAAATACCGCACCCCTACATACAGTCACTTACTACCTGGTTACCTCTGTAACCTACACCCATTCTTCGCTTGGCGGTGTTAAAACCTAACGGTCACCTTCAAGTTGGGGTTTGGGAGACTATACGGCGAGCTGGAGGAGAGTATCCTCTCAGTGTACGTCACATACAGTTTGTAAGTTACCTAACTTACAGCTGAACACTCATCATACTTTCGTAGTACATAGTAGTACATATCAACACTTGGCCTCATATATAAATTATATTCTATTACTACCTGGTATTATGTGTATATTATTCCGCGAGTCTCTCTCTGCTCTCATACGTCTTCAGTCATTAATTGTTGAAAAATTGTCTTCTTTGGTCTTTGTCTTGGAGGACCCTAACGGTTCGAGAGGTAGATGGCATGTTAAAGATATTAAATGCTAACTTGTATTATATTATTGTATTATATTATATTATAATGATTTTTTTTTTTTAACTAGTGCTGATCTATGTTTTTGTTTTGTTAAGAAGGTTGTAAATAGTTTTCGTTTTGTTTGGTGTATACTGAGTACTAATAATGTTATGATTTTGTATTCGTGTAATTCTTTTTTACGTACTACTTGTTAATGCTTCACAAAGAATCTAAACCCTTTGGCTTATTTTTTGTAATACCATTGATTTTTTTTTTTTAATAATAAAAGGCTTGCACAATGGTTAAATTACCAATAAAGCCTATATTGTGCTTTTATCTTTCGATATTTCAAATTGCACACGTTGCAATTTAAATATTAACTTCATTTGAATAGAAAATTACTTTTTCTCTTCATATCTCTGAAGAGTTTTAAGGCTTACTTAGGCCATATGTGTAAATATTAACTTGTAAATATTATTATCTTAACTTTTATCGGGTTTTCGAAAAGGTGCGGGTTACGACACCTAACTCTAAAAAAATAAGCCTTCGTAATAATTGAATGATAATTCCTTGTGGAGTATGGTCATCATGGATTGTGAACCATAACCCCAACTTATGATTGAGTGTGCGTGCGAGGGAGTATGGAAGATGTGTGTGAATCTGTCTGGATGGTCAAGGTCTTATTCTTAACCTGCAAAATTTTCAATGAGTGAAAATTTTTCTGGGGTTTTGGGGGAAATGTAGAGAAACTAACCTTTTTGTTAGCTTCTCTACATTCAGACTCTTTCAACGATAACACTGCCAACTTACAATTCTAGTTATGAAATTCAAATTTTTGAAATGTTTTTATTGACAGGATCAGCGATCCTTGTTTTGAAAAATTGGGCAGTCTTGAGTTGGAGGTGATCTGGAAGACACCATTTTTTCTGTAAAAATGTATAATATAGATAGATAATAGTGACGGTGTGAATTTGAGGTTGCGTGGTCGAGTCCTGTTAAAGACATGAGCGTCGAGTAACAGTCAGGGTGAGAGGCTCCGGTCCCTTTGACTTTGATTACAGGTGGATCTCTTGTTTTGGGGCCACTGACCCCTTACCCCTGGAGCACTGGGCTGGCGCTGACTTAGAACCCTGTCGGCCAGTTTGGGCCGGCGCCTGTCGGCCGGTTTGGGCCGGCGCCTCCACCTCAGTCGACAGATGTCTTCACGCTAGCGCTCACCTAGCGCTACCTGGCTGGCGCCACACTATCGGCGGGTCCAGCTCAGGCTCTAGAAAATCCTCGGCCAGCCTCCAGCGTGGTTCTACGAGTGCTACCCTCTCCCTTTTGGCTAACTTTCCAAGGACACCTTCAAAATTCTCTCTCCCTCTCTCCGTTTCTTGAAGATTTAATTGACTATAAGTGCAGTGCGTGTTGTGTAAATAAATGTGTAAATACTAAGGTTAGTTTTCTGTTTTAATCTCCGAACCGTTAGGAATCCTATCCACTAGGTAGGACTCTTAGGTTGGTTAGGTTTCTCCTGAGGTCTCTTAACCCGTGGTGCTGCAACCGGCTCCCCCGCTTGCAACATTACGGGTTCCTCTCCAATTCTCTTTTAACTTGTGGTGCTGCAAACGGCTTCCCCGTTCGCAACACTACAATATATGTCAAAGTCAAAGTCAAATCATTTATTGCAACATATGGAATTTACATGAGGTTCTTAACTAACATGTTTTGTATAGTTATACATATGACCCTGATAAGGGTATGGCAATTTTATTATTCGTATGATTCTTATTGGAACGATTTATTAATATGTTTTCTAGATTATCGTTAAAAAAATCGTCTAATGTGTTTTGAACATTATTTGTCCAAAAACATTTGGATAATAGAAACATTTTTAGTTGTTTTATAAAACAGTTTTCCTTTTCGATATCTTTTAGATTATTTGGCAGTTAACTAAATATTTTTATAGCCATAGAATGCGGGCTGGAACTGTGCATTGCTAAGTTGGACTTTGATCCCACGAGTTTATGTCTGTATTGTGATCTAATTTTCAGCGATTTTTCAGACGCTTTGTTAAAATAGTCAGGGTGCTTTTTGACAAATTTACCTATTTCGAATATATAGATAGACAAAATATATATACGGTATAAAATACGGTTTATGGCAGTTCTTTTTGGTAATGTCGGGAATTTTAAAATTTGCTAGAATACGAATACATTTTTTTTGTATTATAAATATTTCTTGTGCGTTTACACTATTCCCCCATAGTACGTGTATACGAAAGTATTTGTTTCTTTAATAATATACTTTTGTTTCCATACGGTATCATGACATAATAATTAGTGGGTACAAGATGTTATGGACACGTTCAGGCGCAGTTCTATTATAAATTGGGTTCAGCAGTCATCAGCTTTTAAACAAAACAGCATCGAAATCGGTACATTTATTTGAGAAATATAAAACATACAATACACACAAATACGCATGTACTGTACTGTGCAAGCCTTTTTAATAGTCCACTGCAGGACGTAGGCCTACCCATGAAGGGTGATTCGGCCATATCCACTACGCTGGCCCAGTACGGATTGGTGGATTCACGTACGCCGTCGAATTTCTTCTACGGACGTATGCAGGTTGCCTCACGATGTTTTCCTTCACCGAAAAGCCAGTGGTGTGAAATTCCGTAAATAAATTACGAAAAACTTATTGGTACGGGACCGGGATTTGAGCCTCACGATTGTAAGGCCGGTGTTATAACCACTAGACCACCACGGCTTTTTTACGTACGTCTTTTTTACATATAAATACGCATGGGCACACATCAAACTTATAAGACACCTTTTTGCGCCGGCTGGCTGTTCAAACCGTTAGACGTTTAACACCAAGACGCCAAACTATCGCGATAAATAAAATCTCTACACTAATCCTGTAAACACAATAAGTGAGATAAATCCAGTTAATCCAAATCGATTGATGAACAGACTTTCATCGAGGAAGGATAGTAAAGCACGGGCCAAGGGCGGCGTCCTACTGGGCAGACGATGGACGCGGCGGGGCGCCGTAGGTCAGTTCCACTTAGCGACTTAGTCCAGGGTCGGAAGAAAAAGATTAGGGACATCTTACACACGGTTACTGAGCCAAGCTTTTGATATTGCTGCCAGCGACTGATATGGTACATATATATTTTAAATAAATGCTTATAGCACAAATCTGGAAAGATCGGGGGGAGGCATTTGCCCAGCAGCGGTGGGACACGACAGGCTAAAAACAACAACAAGCTTATATACAGTGTTATTTCTAATCAATTAGCATCCTTTTAGGGACTTATTCTGTACATTAAAACTAACAACTTTTGTGCCGCGACATTTGTCAAAACTCAAAAAAAAAAGTTTCCTCACGATGTTTTTCTTCACGGAAAAGCCAGTGGTGTGAAAAGGTCCTCCCAAAAGGAAGTCGGTTAAAAATATACGTCATAAGAGAAATCACGAGATAAATACATAATGATAGGTACATACGCGCTATAAATGAGTGCTCACGATGTAAAGGGTCGGTGAGCATCTGTGCGCTTAATGACTCCGTAACTGAATATGGATTGCGGCTGCCTTATCCAATAATAGGTATTCTATTACCGAGTATCAATCTAACGCTAATGGCTTACTAGGCAAAAACCAGGTGCCATGATATTACTGTATTCATTCTATGTAATAAGTATAAATACCAGTAGTTCTCCGAAAAGTACACCTCGCGGCACTTCTCTTTAACAAAACCTTCATATGCCTAAATCTCGACTCGTTCTTGACCGATTGGGTTTATACTTACAAATCTTGTTAACATTTAGATACAAAGTCGATAAATAGCGCGACAGAAATTTTCCCCCACTTTTGAGGGACTGGGTTGTTATAAAGTTAAAATAAATAATAGTTTAAAAAACACCAGAAAATCACGCTTAGTCCATTACGTGGCCTTTCTCACAAGTGCAAACACGACTATGATACGATATTCCTTCATGTAATGCCAGCGCCTATCTTCCGGCTTCATCATCAGACTTTGAAATCTAATCGTGGTAAAAGTTAATTACAAGACATTTCTAAGAAATCCAAAACAGCTATGATACGATTTTCCATTATGAAGTTCCAGTTCATATCTTCCGGCTCCATCATCAGATCAGTTAGACAGTACCATATTATTGTATTGTCATCAGAACTACATACAGCTGCCAATTTTCATTACGCTGCGAGACCCTTGGAAGATGGTTAAATTAGTTACCTTAGATTCCATTACATGTTAGTTACATACACGTCGACCTAATATAAGCGTGTTGTCTTGTCAATATGATCAACTTTTACTATGAAACCAACTCCAAACACGTGAAAAAAATCAGCTGCTCCATTCATTCTGCAGAGTCTTTTCTTTATTGCGATTTCGCAGTTCCACACTATTTTTAACCGACGAAACAACGGAGGAGGTTCTCAAGTCAATGCGTATATTTGTTTTCATTATGTATGACGCATCACTTTTTGCACAGTTGTCCGATTTCGATAATTTTTTTTTTTGGGGAAATTTTACTTTAGAGGTAGTCCTATTTAAACTTTATCGACATCGGCTGAGCCATTTTTGATAAATCAACAATAATGTGAAAATTTCTAGATCGATCCGTCCGAACTAATCTAATTCTGTACCTACACGGTAGAAGTCTGTTATACCATTTTTTTTAACGCTAATAAGTCCACGCTTGACACCAACTCGCCTGATGATAAGGGACGTTGTGGTCGAAGTAGAAGCACACAGACCTAGAAGATATCTATTCACTCTGATCTTGAAAAGCTTTAGATTATATCTCTTAGGAAACAGGAAAGCAGGAAGACTGTTCCATTCCCTGGCGGTAAGAATCAGATATGTTGAGTCGAACCGCTTCGTCCGTATCGAAGGAAAATCGACAGTGTAGGGGCGGTAATGTGGCGTCTTTCTACTTGTGCTGTAGTAAAAAGGGGATGGCAGGATAAGGTCGTGTAACTTTACTACACTTATTTTCCTATATTCTATTTTTCCTACTCAATTTAGAATTTTCCAGAAGATATTTCTCCACCTAATTGAAAAATACCCGCATATCCCAACTACTAGGTAGTGCAATGCAGCAAGGTCGGGGGTTGAAATATAGAGGTGGCATGCGATACCGCGCTGTATTGGCCTTGGAGACGTTAGCCCCGCCTGAACTAAGGACAACAAGGCCAATTCCGTCATTTTTGGTTTTAAAACTTATAGTGATATTTTCGATTTAAATACCTGAACCTCTAGTACAGGTTTTGCATAGTTTACTAGTTTGTAGCGCCCGTAGCGTAGTTTGACTAGGTGTTTGTCAGCGATCACCGAAATTAAGCGACGTTCCGCACGGTCAGTATTTAGATGGGTGACATTCTCCAACTGAGCGCTACCGTGGCTCGGATGACACGTAAAATTGTAGGTCCCAGTTGTTTTAACCGTTTAGCCAAGTCAGAGGCCGTCAGGCGGCCTAAAAACTCTGACACCAGGGCTAGCCACCCGGTCTATACGAACTTACTTACAGTTCACTCAAACTTGCGCGTTTGCGTGTGGCTCCATTTATTTTTTGTTAGTTCTTGTTTCGTTTTCGCTGTACAAAAATGTATAGAGCCATACGAAAACTACTGTAGTTTCAATTTACGTGTAAACCTGGACTAACCTCTCTGAATGAATGATTTCTAATTTTTTTCTTTCAACTTGTAGGTCGAAAGGCATAAATAAGAAACTCACAAAATATTCGATTGAGAACAGTTGGAAGCCCCAAAATCGACTAATCTCCTCATAATTGGTCGAATCTGGACTTTCCTACTCCGTAAGCACGCGCTACCACCTAATTCTCTCTTTTTCTCCAATATATGGAGTTGACAAGTAATACTATTTTTATTTCCTTTTCGTCGGATAAAAAACTTGTCATTTAAAATGATATGCTGTCATTAATTTTTTGTTACAACTTTTTTCTTATGTGTTAGAGGAGCAGACTCACTTCCATTAATATCTCCTACTAATATATGTCGAATAAAACAAATAATGTAGGGACAGGGCATAAAGTTCGAAGAACGGATAGCCGATGGGGCCGTAAAAGTCTTGAACAGAGCAAACGCAGAGTAGGACGTCCACCGACTACTAACGCTCCGGATACAGGCCGCTTCCAACAGGCCTTATTGGAAATCCACAGGGGAAGCCTATGTATGCATAGCAATGGACATCTTACGGTTGATGGATGGATGGATAAATGGAAAACAAATAAAAATTAAGTGCTCTTAACCATACTAACCCGACCCTATTTCCGCTCCCAAAACCATTTTTAGGGTACTGTACCCAAAAGGGTAAATTACCCTATTACTAAGACTCCGCCGTCCGTCTGTTCGTCTGTCTGTCACCAGACTGTATCTCATTAACGGTGATAGCTAGGTATGTTGATATTTTCACACATGACGTATTTCCATTGCCGCTATAACAACAAATACTAAAAACAGAAACAAATAAATATTTAAAGGGGGCTCCCATACAACAAACCTGATTTTTTAACCGTTTTTCGCTCGATATCAATAGCGGTAACAGGTAGATGATTGAAATATTCACAGAAGATATGTTAAATATTCGCTTCAAAAAATAAAATAATGCGGTACGGAACCCTTCGTGCGCGAGTCCGGCTCGCACTTGGTCGATTATTAAATACCAAAGTACTAAACTTTCGTCACACTTGACATTCCACCTACTCACATATTAAAAAGTTTAATGCCCCCAGTCTAACCCGATGACCTAACCCAGATGTAACAACTGAACAATTAGACTTAATTACAATACATTAGTTAACAATTAGCTTAATGAATTATTTAGTTGACGGCTGTCACCAAATAAAACAACTGTAGCATGCATACAATGTGCATGTGCTGATTTTCGCGGAGGCGACATGTGAATGAGTGTGGTGCAATTCAAGAGAGAGAGATTTTATTTAAATAGATTCCTTCTGATGCTAGCAGATGATGATATGTAGTCTAGGGTGTAGCACGCTTACCTAGAAGATTAATTAACAATATACTCATATACGCTCGTGGCGGTCTGCTAGTGGTATTGACACCCGCCTCGTCTAGTAAGTAAGTTCGTATAGGCTGGGTGGCTAACCCTGGTGTCAGAAGTTTTAAGCCGCCTGAAAAATTTAACTGTACTATGACGTCAAGGCCAATGTTTTTAATTCAAATACATTAGTTACATATGTTATCGTAATTGTTTGTTTATATTTGTACAAAATTGTATATTCATAAACTTAGTACAAGCGCGGCGTCGCTTATAATTTGGGACACTTCACCCAGACCACACACTGACTCACATCGAAAGTGAACGAGGCATTAGCAAGTCGATGCGACTGTGATCGGCATTGCCCCGCTGCCTCGACTAAGTGCCGATTGCATGCAAATTTGTCCAGCCGTGCTCACGCTACGCTTCTGCACAAACGCGTACTATGACGTCATGGGTAAAGTTCACGAGACACGGCAACTATAGTTCGGCCGTTCAGAGAATGCGTTCCTGACACGCCATCTTGAAAAAATGTTTTGGCCGATATCTCAGAAACTATGTACTTAAGGGCAAAAAACATTAAGATCATAATTGTAGAAAATAAAATTTCGCATCTTTTGTTTTCAGTAAACTTTTTTGTGAAACTTACCGTTTACGATTTATGGCCCATTAAATGAAATTTCATTAATTGGACCTTAAAACATTAAATGGTCCAAACAAAAAAGTTTAGTGGAAACAAAAGATGCGAAATTTTATTTTCTACAATAATGATCTTAATGTTTTTTGCCCTTAAGTTCATAGTTTCCGAGATATCGGCCAAAAACATTTTTTTCAAGATGACGTGTCAGGAACGCATTCTCTGAACGGCCGAACTATAGCTACCTATACTATAGCTATCAAAATATCTGTGGATTTATCTAAAATACATTGTGTTTCTGGTTTTATATGCGGCGAAAAACCTGGCAATATCTGTGTTGCTGAATTTTGCATTGTAATCGCTACCAAAGAATGTAGTATTGATTTTTTTACAACTCATTGATTTTAGTAAAAGACTTGTCAATTATTAAATAAGTAAACACCTTCATTCCAATTTAAGAACAAGGCTTTTTTATGGAGCAATTTTCAATCTATCAGATTTTCTAATTAGGTACATGTCTATCTGATCACAGGATATTTGTGACAGCAATACTATAATTATTTAGAATTACTCAAAAAAACATCTGTTTTATTTAGACTTCGTCGTAAAATGTTCTGAATTATTTCGTAATAACGCGACGGATTTCATCTCAGCGCTGTTCAATTACTATTTGAGCTTGTTCGAATCGTACTTAAGTTTACCGTAATATCTTACGGTACAAAAGATCAGCATTGAAGCTCTGATATGATTTGTCTTTAAAAATATAATCCCTTTGTTCTGTAAAAGAATGATTCGGAACGAAGGCGGTCGCCGTAAGAGGATTACAACTGACCACGGAGCTCCCTTATCCCACTTTTACTCCGATCAAATTGAATCTATTTCGAAATAAAACCATCGGAGCGGGAATAACGAGCGACCGTCCGACCGAGCACCAATCTAAAACCAATTATCCCGAACCAATAACTAAAATTGACACTCACGAAAATAAACTCATAAAAGCATCGGCAGGTACAATAAAATAATGGAGAAGTGATGACCCGACGAAAAAATTGGGCCAAACAACCCCCGGAAAGATAGGGCACGGCTCACGGAATTCTATTTATTTTATCGTTCTAACGAAACATGACATGTCATCCTATAATTTGCCGAGATCCCTAACATATCCTATTTCGTGAGCGTACAAACATAGACAGAAGTAGACCAGCGGGATAGAGCTCCGTGATGTCGGATGCGGCATCCAATTTGGTGCTCGCTCGTAAAACTCGAGCGAGTCTCCAGAGGCCATTTAAGGGTGGTCTACCCAAAGATAGGTAAATGTAAAAGAAAAACCTTAGATACACGGGAGTAGTCACAAAGCACACTTAAGGGATGTGGTGGAGTCCGCGACCTTGGGCCGTCGACCTCAGCGTGGATTATGTTAAAAGCAAACTCTGTTGTTTCGGGTGAGATGTAAAAGTAACGTGGAGCTTTTGGATTCTATCCACCAAGTTATCTATAGAATCAGATGAGGACGCCACAATCGAATTTCCTTTACAATGTAAGGGCGTTTCAGCTCTAATATACCTAATACCCAATATAATAAATAATACCCAACTCGAAATATACGTTGGCCGATTTATAAATCCCGGGAAAAACAAGGTTAGGTTTGATGGAACTTCGACTCGTGTGATGCGATTTTTATGAAAATACTTTTCCACTTTTAATCGGCTTAAAAAAGGTAAGGTTCTCAATTTGGGTATTTTTGCGGGCGAAATATAGGATTGACATTTGAAGAGGGAATATGGAAAATGCGATGGATTTTGAGTGTGATATGTCGACCTACATTTAGGTGTCAATTGACAATCCATGTCAATGTCAGATATGTGCAGGGTAACACTTTTTCCCGAAATAAGTGCAAAGAAAATTGAGTCTAAATTACCGAAAAACTCGAAATTGTATGCCGCATACATAGATAGTCATTAATTCATATCGTGTCTATGGTTAGACATTTATTTTTTATTTTTACCCGACTGTCAAGAAAGGGTTGTTTTTCTCGCGTGTCTTGTATGTTTGTTTGTTTGTAGATTTCTTTGTTCCCTCATATCTTCAAAAAAACTGGATGGATTTTGACAATCAAGGTATCGTCAAAATTGTCCAAAAACCAAATGTCCTTAGATAGGTTTTTAGAAGCAAAAAAAATTGAGGAATTTAGGCGCCAAAACTAAAGTACTCAGTTCAAAACATTTTTAATTTCAGTTGATTTTTTGCAGTCGGGTTTTTTGTTATCTTTGTTACGTTTCACTTCTTTATTTTTATGTAATATAATTATGTATGTAGTATCCATCGTCACGGTCACCACCGCACCGTTTCAGCCGAAGGGCACCTAGAGCTAGAGACAATTAATGTTAAGATGATCGTGTCATTAGTGAATACAAAATGAGTCGATCGACGATTTAAGGGTCAATAACTCAATATCGTTAGTTTGGTCGAAATTGAGTTAATTCATAACTCAATTGATGTGTGTAGGATGTCCCTTAATAAATATTTATTTATTTATAATAAAAACCAACCTCAAAATTTTTTCGCTCTTCCGAATACGCTTACTCTCATTTATATATAAGGATTATTTTGGCACTTATGCCCAAGCAAAAAACGACTTCATCCCAGTGTCATTCTGCAATTCTGCTTTTCTGAACAATTTGGTTTTTGGCGCTTACTATGACCTCTTTGTTTTGAATACATATTTAGTGTATTTCCGCAGCGGAAATTCATGTATTCAAAACAAAGATTTGAAGATGAACTTTCGCAAAAAAACGCCTGATTCAAACTACCCTATTACCTTTTAACTGTCGGTATATTCTTTCGTGGGGTTCCTACAATACTATATTAGATTACTAATAAAACGAACTACATCTACGAAACAAATGATACACGTCGTTTTTAGGGTTCCGTACCCAAAGGGTAAAAACGGGACCCTATTACTAAGACTCCGCTGTCCGTCTTTCTCCAGGCTGTATCTCATGAACCGTTATAGCTAGAAAGCTGAAATTTTCACAGATGATGTATATTTCGGTCGCCACTATAACAACAAATACTAAATACAGAAAACATATTTAAGGGGGGCTCCCATACAACAAACCTGAATGCTTGAAATTTTCACAGAATATGTAGTTGTATATTAACTTCAATAATAAATTGTAAAATTAAAATAAAATAAATATTTAAGGGTTTACTACTGTATGGGTACTGTATGGGTACAGTACGGAACCCTCCGTGCGCGAGTCCGACTCGTACTTGGCCGATTATTTTTAATTGCCTAAGGTTATTCAAAAAAAATATAAGTCTCTAATTACTACACTGTCCTATTTCAGAAAACCCATCAATAAAACTCACATATTCCATCCATCCTACCTCGTAAAAGCCGGTAATTACGAAGATAAATATAAGTAAATAGTATTCAATATGGAAAATAAAGATTCCCATTTGCCCCCCTTTTTAAAACCTTATCGATGTTCCAAACAAAGGTGTTTAATCGATTTATAATAATAGGCATTTCCCCACGGAAATAGACATGGCCACCCTATGTCAAAGTTGTTACAATGAGCTAGAATTGAAATGGCTAGCAATTATTTCTGAGTTTGATCTGCTCAAAAATACTTTTGGTTCGCAAAATAATACAGAATGTTCCTCTAGACGACCGACAATTATGACCAACTATTTCTATGGGACCAACTCCGAAATTGCCAAAAAAGCAACTGTTCCATGCAAATTGTCGAGAATCGGACTTCTTGTATGGAACAGAAAGTTGCGGGCATCCGAAAATGTAATCCGTAATAATTTCAATTTTAGCAGACATGTTACAATAGATCTTTAGAATTAGACTTTTATCATATTTGTCACCATATTCTGGGGCTCCCAAAAACCGGGTGTAATTTTTGTCAGTCTAAAAAATATAGCTTAGGTGATAAATACTAATTACACAGTCATTTTTGAAGCTTAAAATATCAAAAATAATGTACTTAAGATTTATGCCCTAAGCGTTTATTTAGTGTCAAAGCACTGTTCTAAACTACCTTGGTTTAAAAAAAACACTCTTTATAGTTTTTTTTACCAAGATGGTTTTCTATTTTTGTTCTTTTGACTAACCTACTCAAATAATTAATTTAGCTGATCAAATTATAAGTAGTTAGTATTTTTGCTGACCAGAACAAATGTATAGAGACTAGAACAGTTCCCTACACAAAATATGTGTAATGGAAGGAAGCGAGCGTTATCAATGGCCATCCATCGTAAGTAGCTGGGGTCGTTATTATTATTAATAAATAATGTGCCTTTTTAGTGACGTCCGTGCCGTGTTCCATCTGTTTTAGTAATACACATTTTAAAAATAAGTGTGATTGTAGTAAAAAAACGGACAAGTACGAGTCAGGCTCGTACACCGACGGTTCAGTACAAATCTCGAAAATTGCACAAATTGAGAATTAAGTTGTTTAAACCTCAGAGCGTAACTAAATAAATAAGGGATTTACACAACACCCTTTTCTTAGTGCATACGCAGGAAAAAAATGAGACCCTCATAAGCCAAAGTTATGGGAGAGGCTCAGGATCACGCACCCTTACCATACACGAAGCTCAGGGACTAACATACGAGTCGGTAATCGTTATAAAAACAAAGCCGAAAATGAGACTACACGAGAGCGTCTCACACGCGGTCGTTGCACTATCGCGGCACACTGGGACCTTCATCTATTACGCCGACGACATCGAAAATGATGCCATCAGTCGATTCGTGCGGCGCGCATCGTCTGCGTCATCGGAGACCATCAAGGAGTACAACCTCCAGATGGCCGTCAGGGATCGGAACGAAGCGGTTATAGAGGCTCTGGGCCGAGAGAAGGCAACAAAATTTACGTAGAACGTGAAAAATTTGTATGTGTAATTTTCAACAAATAAGCGCATGCCCCAAGCATTCATGCTCGCCATCGAAGGCTACTTCTTGCGGCGGCATCATGTGTCGGGTCGTTATCTTCCCTCAAATATAGTCGAGGAGAGCGATGGCTGGCTCATGTGTCACACTCGTGATCGGGTTCTGCTTGCAGGTCGCCGGTCTGCTCGTGGGATTTCCGCAATGCACCGACTAAATAACTTAGGTTAAGATTTAACTATGTACTGACTCTCTGTGTACAGTAAAATCAAATAATCAAGTTCAGCTAGTAAATTATACTGAAACCGTCAGTAACATACATACATGGTAGTTAAAACATAATAACATATACATAACAGGACTGACAAAAAAATCTGCCAAGTACGAGTCAGACTCGCGCACGTAGGGTTCCGTACCGTATTTTTTATTTTAATTTAATTACTTATTATTAAAGTAAGCATGCAGCTAAATATTCTGTAAATGTTTCAAGCAGGTGGATGCTTACCATTATTAATATCGAGTGAAAAACGGCTAAAAAATCAGGTTTGTTGTATGGGAGCCCCCCTCAAATTTTATTTTTATTCTATTTTTATAGCAGCAACAGAAATACATCATCTGTGAAAATTTCAGCTTTCTAGCTATAACGGTTCATGGGATACCGCCTGGAGATAGACGGACAGACGGACAGCGGAGTCTTAGTAATAGGGTCCCGTTTTTACCCTTTGGGTACGGAACCCTAATAATACAAAAAATGCAATCTTCACAGTTTTCCTGTAAACATGACAGTAATGTATTGTGACAGGTTTTCCCGACCGGTATTGAAATGAAAATGAAATTCTGCTGTTGCCGAAAATAATTCGGAGTGACGGACAGAACAATAAAGGAACACGGGGAAGTGGGAATGGGATTCGCGAATGCTGTTGAAAGCTTGTTTACTTGTTATTTGATTATTTATCATAATCATAACCACCTGAAGGACTAAATTTTTAACAGTAGTTCCATCATGGAACTGTTAATTGTACTAGTGGCAACGAACCTTCACTGCTGCACATAGGAGTTCCATATAGATTTTCCACATAGTTACATTCACTGTGAATATGCAGTCTTGATTAAATGATTTCATTTATTCATGTTTCCGTACAGTACAAGATGATATCAAAATTTGGGTACAAAGTTCAGTGTGAATTCTATCGGGGTTTGATAAATCATCGGTTCACCATGTTGATGCACGTCTTAATAATTATGCTCTCGACTGCCTCGCTGGCTTATTATATATCTTAGTGTGTATGTATAAATATGTGTGTGTGTATAATATAATAAGCTTATAATAAGCTTGTATTTATAAGGGTACAATGGGGCTGGCATGGACTTTCGGTCCAATAGCTCCCTAAAAAAATAGAATAAAAAAAATTATGCTCTCCATTCGAGAACTTTACCGCCCCATAATCACTAATAATAATATACATAATTTTTATCTTAAGAGGTTCTCGCTAGACGGTTGGGTCCAGCGTCAGATGCAGAAGGCAGTCATGCTGGACCATTGTCAGGAGGTTCTCTGTAGCCCCAACCACCGGTAGCTTGGGCCCCGTCCCGCTGCTGGCGGCATCCTTATTTTAAAATATATTTCTTCTCAAAGAGATATTTTCACTAACTATAACTTCAATTGAGTGATAACCTGTCTAATACGGGTATCACAGGTGGCACCGCCAATGCTTTATGTTGGTTAGAATGATAAACACTTCACAAATTAGATGCAAAGTCAGGACTCGAATTAGCTCAGTTGGGAGAGCGTTGGGCTAGTGATCCGAAGACGCAAGGATCGAGTCCTGCATTCGCGGCCAATTTTTGAAATCTTTATAACAAAAGTAATTCTTTGAGATAAACCTAATGTGAGATGCACTATAAAATTTAAAACATTTCATAATTTCTTCTTTTATAGTCGTAATACCTAAATACCTATTGTAAAAAACTTTAAAATTAAGATATTAAAGAAATACCTGATATAATTTTCAAGGTTATTTTCTTTCATAACGTGGCCAAATTTTCATTTCATTTCCACTATTAAATTAAACATTCAAAATGTTATAAAGCCACAAATCTATAAATAGCACTCTTCACCCTCAAGCTCCGTTGAGGATAGCAAATTAAATACTAGCCCTCACTAAAATACCTAACACACAGGGCAGTCTGTAAAGTAATTCTGAAATTTAGCACAAGTTAATATTACGTAGTACTACGAGTATGTATTTCTACTGTGCTAATTAAAATGAGTTTATTAAAGCTGTGCATTTGAAAGTACACTAAACTACATTGAAATATTTTTTTATAAAGTAAAGAGTAGTTACTACTACTATATTTATACACTAGTTTTCGCCCGCGGCTTAACCCGCGTGTTAATTTTGTGCTATCCTATGGGAACTCTTTACTTTTCCAACCTTTTGACTATATCCAATCCAAATCAAACGATCCGTCACTCAGTTTCTGTGTGAAAGAGGAACAAATGAACAAACACACTCTAGGACTTATTATATTCAGTACGGATATTTTGAACTTTAATTTACACAATTTGATTTGAAAACTAACATCTCACTACTAAAACTATGATGATGTTAACCACAGTACTCTAGAATATTATCCAAGGGCCGCCTAGTCACAAATTAACACGAATGTCAGACCGTCTGGGTGCTATTTGTCTAGGAACGTTATTAGAAATGGACCTACTATAAATATCCCTGAACAAACAACTCCCAGACGTTCTGTCACTAAAGCCACTAATTAGCTCTCACACGCAAAGTACACATTGACATGGATCCCTACGTAAATAGGTCCTACCATAGACATAATGATTCTTAGTAAGGAACGAAGTTAAGAAGTTAAGTTAGTAAGATGAGTATTTACAGATTACACGTACGTAGTGTTAATTTATTTTACAAGGCATAAACACCAATTTGGTCGAAAATTAGTGATTAATGTAGACCTCCACAAACTTTTTCGCTTTTTTGAATGCGCTTACTCCCATGTGTGTACGAGAACTTTTATCACTTAAATGCTCAAACAAAACACTGCTTTATTATTTAAATTGCAAATGTTATTCTGAAATTTCAGACTTTTACCTGTTTTCCTAATAAAATCGGTTTTTGGCGATTATGCTCTATAGCCTTTTAACCGTCGATATATTGTAATAAATGATTAAGTATTGCGCTGTAGAGGCTCTCTGAGAATGCGCTTTGTTGTAACTTGTAACTTTGCGAGTTGTCCATCATTAATTTGCGTGGACAAGAAAATACATAAAACGCTTTACAAAATTTTTTCTTAAAAATTCGATAGAAACCCTATGGTAAATAACAATTCCATTAAATTGTACAGCTAAATTCTAGTCAAATAATGTCACAAAGGATTTGATAACACATTGCGATACACTTAACAGGCAAAGCTCTATCTTCAATCCTACTGATATTATAAACGTGAAAGATTGTAAGGATGGTTGGATGTATGGATGTTTGTTACTCTTTCACGCAAAAACTACTGAACGGATTTAGATGAAACTTTGCAATTATATAGCTTATATATCAATAAATAAATAAATAAATAAAAAGCCTTTATTGTTGTACTTATGAATATTACAAGGTAAATGATTATGCCTATAATTTAAAACTAATTTAACTTAACTGTTACACTATTCATTAAACTTAACTTACTAAAACTTAAATAAATAGTACAATTAACCATTCATATCGGCAAACGGTTTCATTTTTTGTTTATTATCCTATTCGTGTACAACTTGTCTTCCGACAAAGGCCTCCTCCAAGGATTTCCATTGTTCTCTGTCCTTTCCCACACGTGTCCACGTTGGGCCCGCTATATTTTTGATGTCGTCTTCCCACCTCTTGATTTGTCTACCTCTTTTTCTTTTACTATCCAGTGGACACCATTCAGTTATTACTCTTGTCCATTTTTCTTTCTTTTCTCTTAGCAGATGTCCTGTCCATCTCCATTTTAGCTGTTTGAATATTGTGTAGGCATTTTTGAATTTCGTCTTACTTTTTATAACTATAAGTTTTTCTCTGTCTTTTATATTAGCTTATATTTCAGAATGCTATAAATTATAATGATATTGCGTAAATTTTCCATATTATAACAATAAGTGTTAAGTAAGTAGGAAAATTTCTGCCATCTGCCGAGCTATTCTAGCGTGCGCTCCAAGAAATGTCAAAAAAGAACTGTCAAATGGAACAAATGTCAAATTGATTTTTATTATTTTTTTATTTTTCACCTCCTTTATTAAGGGTGGGAAGGTAGGGCCTCAAAATATCATGCGGGCGAAGCCGCTGGAAAAACTAGTAACCAATAAAGTAAACTGACCTATTCTCTGTTGTATATGCACTGTAGGCATGCTGTTGCCTGTTCCCAATTCCGTCCTAGACAAAATTATTCTTTAGAGAACGTATTTCATGCATTGAACACGTGTAGGTACTACCTACTAAGAACCAGGGATTTGAGACTCTTTTTATTACAAGAAAAACAGTAGAAAAGAGCTGATTTTTAATTTTATAGTGCATCCCACACTAGGTTTATCTCAAAGAATTACTTTTTCAAATTGTTGAAATGTTTATCATAAAAAGAAACTCTTTGAGTAGAAAAGAGCTATAAACTGCGGCGCGATATCACCAGTGACACCGGGGGTCTCAAGTGGATAAAGAAAGCATAAATAAATAACATACAAAATCTCTTACAACATTTATAATTAAGTACGTCAGAAGTAAAAAATTGTGAGCGAAAACGCCACTCTACAAAATTATCAAACTCCTGGGGGTAAAACGTTCTGAACACCATTTGCAAATATTAAATATCACAGCAAGTCCTATTCACTATTTGTTTATGTCCAAAGCATACAGAAGCACTAATTAAAATAGCAATTTTCAATTCACACACAGACGTAACATCAAAGGGCCTGTCTGTGTGCGTAATGAACGCAATTTCCATTACTGTATAGTTGACTCTACATAGATGCAACACCGCATTCATGTTCTGTGGTCTGCGGACGATGTCCGGGGGGTCTCTTGTACTGGCTTCGTGGAAAAATTAAGCAGTTGTTTGGCTCTATACTTATGTTTCCCTAGTACAAAGATTGTTTTTCGTGAAATATGGCTCGAAGCGAAGCGAAAGTCTTTGCCTCGACTATTTTGCTTTGGTCTGTCCGGATGATGATTTTTGTCCACATTTTACAGGCTTTCATTTAGTTTCACCTGTCCCGTTGTCTGTTAAATCGCGTGACGATGCAATATTATGATGACATGGTGCTGATCTGATGATGGAACTGGAAGGTGGTCAAAGGAACATAGCAATGAAACGACACAACCTCATCGAGTTTAGGTTCATTTGTCTAAGATGTCCCCTAATAATATTTGAATGGCCTTGGCGAGTAGTTTGTCTTTTAATGGTAACCAAGGTTAGATGATGAAGCTGGAAGGTGGTCATAGGAACTCTGTACAAATGAAACGACGCAACCCTATCGAGTTTCGGCTCGTTTGATTCGTGTTGCCGAGGACTTGACCAGTAAAAGCTTGTAAAGGTTTTTTTTTTAAATTTAATACTTATTTCAACAAATCTTGGTAGGTACACTAAAATATTATTTTTTCCCTCCTAAAAGGGGGAATTCGCTATCATGATAATTTATCAGTCTATTTCAATAATATTTGGCAAAATTATTTAATAACTAAATCCTAACAAGATTTGCAAGTCTGGACTAGCGGGCTCGCATCCGCGGCGGGCGCGGCTAAAAACCTCTCCGAGAAAACTTACCTAACCTCAGGTACCGTTCCACAGTTCACGGGCCCTGATTTAGTTTGGCCAGCCCGAGACATTATCGATTGGGGGCCGCGGGTCGCTTTTATTTGTCAATTTCTAGTGCACAGGCGAGGGCCCGCTTCCTGGCTTTTAGATTGAATAGACACAGTTATAGATTTAGAGTGCTTGATAAATATACTGGCCATTTGGAGAAGGTAAGAGAAATTGAAGACTGAATTTGTGTTGAGTTGAATTTTAATTCTCGTTCAATTTGCACTAAGTAAGTTCGTTTAAGCTGGGTCGCTAGCCTATCAGAGCTATTAACCCGTTCGAAGGCCCTCTGACATGACTAAACGCTGAACGGATAAAACAACCGGGACCTACAATTTAACGTGTCATACGAGCCACGTTAGCGCTCAGTTGTAAATGCCACCTGCGGTCACCTATCCGAAGACTGACCGTGTTGAACGTTACTTAACTTCGATGATCACGAACGAATACCTAGTCAAACTACGCTATGAGCGCTACCATTGCCTCTTTTGCACTGAGATCGGCAGATGCGAGATTGAATGAAAAATAACGAGATTGGATCTATAGGGAAAGTATATGTTCAGCAACTAACGTCCTAAGTATGGCTAAAACGATGAGGAGAGTACATAGTAATGATAACCAACAGTCTTATTAAAAAAAGCATGTTAGAAGCGGCTTGGGTCAATCTAACTTATTATAGCGGTCTTGATCAGATCATGAATTATTACCTCATCGACGGACGTCCTACGCTCCTCTACGTATCTTTATCTCATCCGGAACATTTATAAGCCTGGCGTAGATTGCAGGATAGATAGAACTAATCGTCACTTGCACGAGTAGTTGGGGCCGCGACCGACGCCCGTATGCACTGATCAAATTACAAAATTGTCACAATGCGACCAAGTGTATATCTCTGGTCTCTGGTGTCGTCTGCCCATTTAAAGTTTTGCTTTAACCAGCTTAACGCGTCTAAAGATAAAGTAATTGAAACTGTCAGTGATCTTAGTTGCGTAGAATAACAAAACGTACTGAATAAGAAATTAATAACCAGCTATTTCCTACACAAACTGTAGTTTTGCATTCTTGTCATACTTAGAAAGCTATTGAACACCTTATAATACGAAACCAAACTGTTAAAGCAACTGATCAAAGCTTATAATATGACGTGTGATCTGACCCATGATAAAATTTTCTAAATAACACCCGCAGTCACCTTGAGCGGGTGATAACGGGCCCCTTGCCCTGAGGCCAACCGAAAATTCGTATAGGCCTTGATTTTTCTTAAATTTGATTTCACAAGTGCCTAGTATACCCAGCAACACTTTTAAATAATCGGCCAAGTACAAGTCGGACTCGCGCACGTAGGGTTCCGTATTGTATGGGAGCCCCACTTAAATATTTATTTTATTTTAATTTTATTATTTATTATTGAAGGGAATATAAAACTAAATATTCTGTAAAAATTTCAAGCATCTACCTGGTACCATTATTAATATAGAGTGAAAAACGTCTCAAAATTCAGGTTTGTTGTATGGGAGCCCCCCTTAAATATTTATTTTATTTTGTTTTTAGTATTTGTTGTTATAGCGGCAACCGAAATACATCATCTGTGAAAATTTCAGCTGCCTAGCTATCATGGTTCATGAGATACAGCCCGGTGACAGACAGACAGACAGAGGGACAGACGGACAGACGGACATCGAAGTCTTAGTAATAGGGTCCCATTTTTCCCTTTGGGTACGGAACCCTAAAAACGCGTACGTAGCGGGCGTATTTTCTTTTTAGTTGTTTCAACAAAGACACGTTTTTCTCAAAAATAGGCTGCTTGCCGTCGCCTTCTTTCGTTTCATTGCTCCTTCTTAGTGGTTACGCTTCGAGCAAATATTTGTAGAGTCACAATCGTGCAAAAAAAGTGTCCGAGCCAAAACTCTCCCCAAGCTACGAGCTACGTAGCGGGCAGGCTTTTTAGTTAGTCGTTAGGCGATTGCAAGCCGACTACAACGCCACGCGATGCCAAAGTGCTCGGTTACAAGCACTAATTAGGTGACGTAACGTCGAGATTCGAGAAAACGGGTCATTATAAATTATTTAATGTAAATATCTAAGTCGGTATGTATGACATTTTTTTACTACTTTCACTTAGGGAATGTGGCTCTGTAGATATTTGCTCGAAGTGGTTACGCCATTGTTTAGAAACACTAAGCGATCACCAATGCAAATCCCTAGCGATAAGTTAAGGTACGCTTCGCTAACTATCAATAGACAGATGGCTCCTAGCTTCCAAGCCACGCATCCAATGACACGTCCAAATATCCATAGCAACACTAACCGTGGCTAACATGGGCAACATTAGTAGAGGTCGTGACCGGACCCGTATGCTCTGGAGTACACGTAACTCTGCGCACGGCCAAAATCGAGAACTAATTCAATGCTGCCAGGGAATTTAAAATAATAGCAGCATAACGTACGTGGCGCCACAATTCGTGTGCAGAGATATCGTGCCCATATGCTCTAATCAGATTAAGAGGGCGCTTCCCTCCCTTTGCCCTCGCTACGGACTCGAGCGATTTGATTACGACGACTATTGACGCATTGTACGAGAACACTACACGTAGATCTTGGACAAACGTTACAATTGGTTTAGGACAAGCCGTAGAATATAATGTAGAATGTTGGGCGTGAACGGAAACTGAAAATAGCCGGGAAAGTGTGAGTCAAGCTCGGTCACCGAGGGTTCTGTACAAATCCTGGAAATTTCACAAAATTATTATTATTATTAATCATTTTATTTCAGTCATTACAACCATAGAAAGAAAAAACAATCTCTATAGATATCATCGAAAAAAGTTTCTTTTCTCGTCAGACTTCGAAAATTATACATTGTAAACCTGTTTTAGCATGACCTATTAAAGTTCTTTCATATGATATATACATGAAACGATTTACTCACTTTGAATTTTGGACCTTTATTTTTTGTATTTTGGTCCTATTTTGTCCTATACATATGTGTACTCTAAGACAGAAAATGCTTCTCGGGCCACCAAGATACAGGCATCGCCTAGTTTGGGGCCCACCGGCACTGCGCAACATCGGCAAATGTTTACGATATATTTTATCAGTAGTACCAATCATTTTGCAAAATATATACCTTCCTAGTTATCTTGAATTTGCTCGCCAAAGAAGGGTGAATGAACTAAATTTAATTATTAATCATGTATCTACTCAACATAATGATTTATTTTCCCTGTTGTACCTAATTATTTCGTTTTACTACTTTTATTATGTGTTACAACCCAAAATATGTATTGTCATCAATGTACCTAGCTACCTTCAGAGGCAACATTTTGAATTTAATTTTAAGTAACTTTTATGTATCATTTGCGCGAATTTTGTTAAGGTTTCTTTTGGTAAATAAATATATTCTTATTCTTATTGATTTTTTTCACGACTGTAGGAGACCATAGATATACGTATATGGTTTAAATTTTAAACTTCAAACTAATTGAACTATAATTTTTAATCACTGACAAAAAATAAGCGCGATTTATGTATGACGCGTGTGTCTGTGCGTTTTTGCATTCTAGAGTCTATTTGTGTACCTAAGACAGAGGTAAAATTTCATAGTCACACGCAGCTCAATCAACTGTACTTATATTAGTAGCAACAATCAACAGTTTTATCGGGCAATGCCTAAATTGACAGTGCGGCAGATTACGCTTCGACGCCAAAAATAATACTTAATACTTTTATTTCTCATACATGTATTGTTCGGTGTTAGGTCAATAATACCACTAATCTGTATTTGATAATGATGGTACTACTGACAAGCTGCTTAGCATCACTAGTACCATTGAAATAACGTAATGGTATCTACTACTAAAGGTACTAAACCATTAATGGCACAAGCGAAGCAGAATTGTAACATGTATGTCAAAAGTATTATTGATCAGTGCAATATTAATAATAATTGGTGTTTAAAGCCTCTTTGTGATGTTGAATTATTTTATTTTTATTTTATTTATTTACAGGCCAACAGCACAAAAATAAAATTAAACTTAATTATACAGATGAATATAAATAGCCAATAACAGGCCTAATCTTAAAATTAATTATGAAAAGAAAAAACAAGTCGAGTCTACCACATCTAATACTACATACGTCTTAGTGTTTAAGTACAAATATCTATGAATATACTATAAAACCACAATACATATTATAAATAACACTAAGCAACTTAATAATTCGTCTATCAGAATAAATATTTATATAAACAGAGAGAGAAGAATGCATAAGGAAAAAAACATAAATAGATGAAAATATATGTACTTACTAGATATACAAGTTACTGAAAAGATTTAACAAACATCATAAAGTAGCTGCATGATCAATAAGACTCAAAGGTGCAAGGGTGCTATTACACTGAATTTCGAAGGTAAAAACGAAAAGTGATCTCTAGCCCCGATCTAGACTTATCTCGAGCCAAGTGGAGCGTTTCTCCATTTGTCCGTCCGAGTAATAACACCCCGGAGTCCACCGCGGGCCGTGTCCACGTCAGCACAATGAATGGGCTCTAAGACAGATGAATTGTCGACAAACGCATATTCTACAGTATTATCATGATACGCGTCGTAAAAATCACTGTTGCCGATTACGTCTTTTTTCCTACAATTAATTAATTTTCATGTATATTTCGATGTTATGTCAATAGTACCACTGATCAGTACTATTCATGGTAGGTGTCTACTACTACAACTGACACGATTTTACGTCACTGGTGCATTAATTATGTATTTTTATGTATTAACAGTGCTAGCGACGCAGAATTGAATGCTTTATGTCAAAAGTACTATTAATTAGTACAATTCATAATAAATAATTGGTGCTCAAAAAGCTTCTTTATGAGGTTGCTTCAACGATTTACTCTGAATTACAGAGGTATTACAGAATCAGAATTACATCCTAGACCGCATATCTACTCAACATCAGGCTATAATTAATTACTTTTCATGTATATTTCGATGTTATGTCAATAGTACCACTGATCAGTACCATTCATGGTAGGTGTCTACTACTACAACTAACACAATTTTACGTCACTGGTGCATTAATTATGTATTTTTATAAATTAATAGTGCTAGCGACGCACAATTGAATACTTTATGTCAAAAGTACTATTGCCTAGTACAATACATAATAAATAATTGGTGCTTACAAAGCTTCTTTACGATGTTACTTTAACTATTCACTCTGAATTACAAAGGTAAAAACGAAAAGTGATCTCTAGCCCCGATCTAGGCTAATTTCGAGCCAAGTGGAGCGTTTCTCCATTTGTCCGTCCGAGTAATAACACCCCGGAGTCCACCGCGGGCCGTGTCCACGTCAGCACAATGAATAGGCTGTAAGGCAGACGAATTGACGACAAACGCAGCGCTGGGAGTGGCCCACTTGATGAATCGGTAAGATCTGATACTGAACAGTCAATGTTGTGATTTGGATTTGCCAGTTATGATGCTATATACCTACTATAGACAACATTTCTTTTTAACCGACTTAAAAAAAGGAGGTTCTCAATTCGTCTCTATGTTTTCTTTGTACGTATCTATGTTACGAGATTACTCCGTCAATTATGAAACCGATTTTGATTTACTTTTTTTGTTTGGTAAACCAATCGTCGATGACACATCGATCCTTGCAAACGAATGCCATTTTTGGCAAAAAATATTTTCATTGTTTCTTATAATATGATTCCGTTTAGTATAATATACCATTGAATATAAACAAGTATTGTATTAAAACCAACGTTATTTAAAAAAATGCTTTTACTGAACAAGTACTCGCCAAGACAAATCAAACGAGCCGAAACTCGATAGGGTTGCGTCGATTCGTTACAGAGTTCCTATGACCACCTTCCAGCTCCATCATCAAACCCTGATTACCATTGAAAGACAAACTACTCGCCAAGACCATTCAAATGAACCTAAACTCGATGAGGTTGTGTCGTTTCATTGCTAAGTTCCTTTGGCCACCTTCCAGCTCCATCACCAGATCAGCACGGTGTCATCATAATATTGCATTGTCACGCGATTTACAACTCTATAAGTAACCGGAAAGTGGATCAAATTTAACTTAATTTTATTTATTCAAAAACTTAATACAATAGTTATTACATTAAATAAGAAAAAAAAAATATATTGTCTAAAATCCAAGATTTGGTTTGTCTTTACAATAGGTTCTCAACTACTTGCAAAATTTGATTACAGACCGACAGACAGACAACGGGAAAGGTGAAACTAAATAAAAGCTTGTAATATAATAACACTTCGGAGTCCACCGAGGGCAGTGTCCATGTCAGGACAATCAATGGGCTCTAAGGCAGACGAATGTCGACAAATGCAGCACAGGGAGGGAGTGGCCGTGATGAATTGGTCACTTCTGAAAAGATTCGGTTTGGAAGAACTATGTTGAATTCAAAAGATATAGGTAAGTAAAGATAATTGTGTTACTTATTATATGAGTAAGTACTAGGATAAAAAAAAAGATAAAATATATTTTTCGCAAAAAACAGCACAACCGACTTCAATCGTGTACAAAATTCGAAAAGTTCGCTCGAATCGTTGTACCTGTAGAATTTTTACATTACTGTTGATTTTTCAAAAACGGCTCAGCCGATTTCGTTAAAGTTTAAATGGCACTACCTCGGGAATGTACCCTTACAAACTAAAAATTAATTTTTAAATCGGTTCGTGTACCAGCCTTTTTAATAGTCCACTGCAGGGTGTAGGCCTACCCACGATGGGTCATATCCACCACACTGGCCTAGTGCGGGTTGGTGGATCAGAATTGGCGAAAATATCGATACCATATAAATAAAATACATACAGTCGAACATAGAACTGCCTCCTTTTTGGAAGTCGGTTATAAAATTGCAAATTGTCTCAACTCATACAATCCTCTAAAAGTACCTAGTTGAATTGGCAAGAGGAACTACACAGGGGGTCCATGTTGAAGGCCACCCGTACGCCGTTAGATATTCAGAAGGCGTTAGACCAGTGGTTCCCAACGTTGTTTGGGCTACGACCCATCTAAAACAAGTTTAAAAACACGGGATATTTACCCACTTCTGGGAAATTATACTTTTAACAATATGAATAAAATACTTTTACTTTTAGGACAAGTACGAAGACGCCACATTACCACCCCTACACTGTCGATTTTCCTTCGATACGGACGAAGCGGTTTGACTCAACATTTCTGATTCGTACCGCCAGAGGATGCAGTCTTCCTGCGTTTTTGTTTCCTAAGAGATATAACCAAAAGCTATTCAAGGTGAGAGTGAATAGGTATCTTCTAGGTCTGCGTGCTTCATCTTCGACCACAACGTCGCTTACCAACTTACCGTTGGTGGTCAAACGCGGACTTATTTGCGTTAAAAAAAAAAACTTTTCAGCTAACTAAATAAAAAAAGATTTGTTTTAATGGGAAGGATGAAATTGTTTCCTATGTTTTGCCATTACAGTTTCGACAACATCTCTTTTAATTGCAGTGAGTTTGATAACTCTAATTTATTTCGGTATTTAGTTTCAATGTGGTGAACTGTACTGTACCAGCCTTTTTAATAGTCCACTGTAGGACGTAGGCCTACCCACGAAGGGTGATTGGGCCATATCCACCACGCTGGCCCAGTGCGGGTTGGTGGATAGTCAATGTGGTGGCACTGGTGGCCCACTCAATATTCGCTGACGAACCAGCAGTGGGTCACGACCCACCTTACCTTATCACCTTACCTTAGTTTGGGAAACCCTGCGTTAGACGATTCTGGAACTTTGCCAGACGACTTAGTGGCGTTCAGTTGTTGTGTACGAAAACATAGAATGTATTCGATAACAATATCGCTTGAGTTAATCGAGCCAATAAGCTGTTTTACAAACAATTATTCAGCGATCTTGCTTCCAAATGTCTGTTTACATCATTATCTCTATAATTAAATTGAAAAAAACTAGAACTTGTAAGGAGAAGTTCTGAATATATGCTGATAAAATTTTTTAATAAGCTCCCTAAAGATTTACGAAAAGAACCAAACCAACGAAAATTCTATAAAAATCTAAAAAATATGCTTATCCAAAAATGCTACTACAGTATAGAAGATTTCTTTAATGACAAAAATGTTTCAGTTTAGCGGAAAGTATGTGATGATGATAAGTAGTATTGTTATTATGTAAGCTAATAGGTAATACTCAGTAATTGTATACTTGCAACGCCCTTACAGGGTTTAATATGTAACTAGTGCTAAGTGAGCAAAGTTTTGCATGTTAAATGGCAAGGTTTGAAATAAATAACGAATAAAATGAGACTAAGCTGATTTGTAGTATTTTAAGGATTGCAGTTTTGATCAAATTGTGTCTCATATCAATTTTGTCCACTACCGATCATGCTGCGTAGAGTCAGTAATGCTCCCGATACAACTATTGGCGTATAATACAGCTTTCAGGCCCTCTACGAACCCAAAATAAGGCAAAATACGGCATACGGCTACCCTTCCAAAGCCGCATTTTCATACAAATATTTTGTACTAGCAACCCGCCCCGGCTTCGCACAGGTGTATTATACATGTAAACCTTCCCATTGAATCACTCTATCTATTAAAAAAACGCATCAAAATCCGTTGCGTAGTTTTAAAGATATAAGCATACATGGGGACAGACAGCGGGAAACGACTTTGTTTTATACTATGTACTCGAAGTGATGAAAACCACGCTACCTAAAGGTACGGCCTTTTTATCAAAATTTCCCATACATTTTCACTAAAATACGGCTTTTTTGAGGGTGACATAGAGGCAGTCAATTTAATAGGAACAACATCGCGTAGAATGTTTAGTGAAGAGGTGGACAGACGACCTGGTTATGACGGTAGCGACGAGCTGGATATAAGCCGCTTCCAACCAGCCTTCTTGGATAAATATAAGTCAGGTCTATGTTTAGTGATGGGGCTGATATAATGCATAAAAAGATAAAGAAATATTCCTCTATTGCAATTATCTACTTAATCAAAACCTAGCACATACAAATCGTTACTCACCAAATCGCAAACCACGCGGAACAACTATTAATAAAATAGAATACCATTTTTTCTAGCTCCGGCTTTATTTAAGGCCTCATACAAAAGACGTCACATATAAATTTGTCACAGCGACAACCCGAAAACGGCGCAGCCAGGGTTATAACTTAGAACAGACTCTTGTAAATAATCGCCCCATGGAGGCTCTGCTACTCAGTTACACATAAACCTAACTTGTTAGAACACAAGGGTCATTTCAGCTTGGGGATTAGCGAAATTGTATCGGACATAGTTGTAACACGATAGGAATTCATTACGCATACGAAAGGTCCTCGGCTTAATGGTGTCGCTGAAATGTCAGTTTTGGGAAGGGATGATGGAGTGTAGTTGGTAATCAAAATTATGGTAAATAGCCCGGAGAATGGCTAAAGGGAATTGTGAGTTTAAGTAGGGGAGTTTAAGGGTAGTAGGTTGATAGTGGGCTGGCAGTTTGACATTTTGACTCGTGTGTTGTTGCTTAGATTGCATCTGTATAACTCGAACCGTTTTGGAGATTTACTTGTTGATGAAACTAACGTGGCAATTTTGTTTCTCAATTTTACACATTCAGTGCACAAGTTTTTAGTGTAGTGTGACAATTAGACGTCTTTGAATCTAGTAGCAGCTTGTAAGCTGCGGGGCAATT
The DNA here is from genome assembly GCA_964007245.1 of Hypomecis atomaria. Classification (NCBI taxonomy): domain Eukaryota; kingdom Metazoa; phylum Arthropoda; class Insecta; order Lepidoptera; family Geometridae; genus Hypomecis; species Hypomecis atomaria. The sequence continues at coordinate 2,234,030 of OZ023296.1, read as the reverse complement.
CTGTCAACCAATCTCGTTACTAAGGTGACACGTTCTTGAGCCTGTCTCGTTTTTCTGACAGTTTTGAGCTGTCGCATCTGTCAGAAAAACGAGAGAGGTTCAAGAACGTATCACTTCAGTAAAGAGATTGGCTAACAGAATTGCCCCGCAGGTATCTCCTAAGTAATCGTGAATTGTCACGGACACCATCACTTTATCAAATCATAGGCATGAAGAAGTCTAGTTTAAATCAAATAAATAAAATGCTCTACTTTTACTTACTCGTGATAGTCATACAACATAATAATATGTACGTATATGTGTCATCTAAGACTGCGAACTTGGAGCAACAGTTCATTATGGTAAAGGTTCAATTTCGAGTAAGTGTATTACCATGGCATAATAGTGAGTTATTGCTCTCAATTTGAATACATCTCGTGACGAGACGCGACAGGCCATCTACTTACGAATTGGCCCACATTCACACGGTCAGTCACCGCGGCCACGCAGCCACTAATCCCGTGTTTAGGCCTACACAGTCTTAGTACGCAGAGTATTGCAGACTATCACAAAAAATTAAAGACGCATCAAAATCCAGTCAAAATCTGCCTATTTTGGGAGCTTATGATACTCGTACTCAACACCGACATACAGCGCATGTAAATTTTTATTTAATTCGACTAAGCTGCCTCGATGGCTTAGTGGTTAGTGACCCTGACAACTGGGTCAAAGAGGCGTGGGTTCGATCCCCACCCAGGGCAAACATTTGTGTGATGAACATAGGTGTTTGCTCTGTGTCTGGGTGTTATTTAGGTACTATCTATATAAGTTACTGACGTAGTACATACACGATTTCTAGGTTTGACAATCGATAACAAACTGACCTGGACAAGTCACGTGGACAATGTTTCCAAAAGGCTGCACAAATTTGCGTATGCACTTTTTCAACTTAGGAAAGTAGTCAATGAAGAAGCTTTGCTAACGGCTTACCACGGACATGCCGCCTCAATACTTCGGTACGGGGTAATGTTTTGGGGAAATTCCGTGGACCGCTTAAAGGTTTTTAGAGCCCAAAAACGCTGTATACGGTCGATTTGTGGACTAAAAAAGAAGGATTCTTGTAAAAAGCATTTCATTCGATTAAAAATCTTAACATTACCTTCCTTGTACATTGGTGACATTGCTATGTTCGTGAAATCCCACCCTGAGCTCTTTAAAATGTGGCCTGTTGGTAGTAGACATGAAGGTAATGTGTATTGTTTACCGTCCAAAACGGCATTTCTTAATAAAAGTGTGTTCTGCATGGCATCTATTATTTATAACAGGATACCAAAAGTCATTCGATGCAAACAGGACATAAATATTTTCAAGAATCAATTGAACAATTTCTTAGTTGACAAAGCCTATTATAGTGTAAATGATTTTTTAAATGACAAGAGCATCAATGACTATAAATTGTAATATCCTGACATTTTCGAAGTATTTTCACATTATATAACTAAATCCATTGACATTATCATACTTTTAACATCAATTTACTAATAATTCTATTGTTTAATAATATGTAACGTAAACGTCTGTACACCTATTTAGGTTAAAGCTAGAGAGCATAACTTTAATTTAAGACCTTTGTATTTCACCTAGTTTTACAGACAAATAAATCATTCATTCATTCATTCATTCAAGTATGTATTTAAAATATATATATATATATATATATATTTACATCCCGCTACATTTCTTGCGTCCACCTATGAAAAATCCCATAGTAATACTGCGTCCACCGACTTACTGCGTCCGGTATACGGACGCAAGATTATTTTCACCTCTAATCACCACCATTCGATACCTATAGGCACTGGGCACCTATAGTAAAAAAATCGTTGGGACGCAAATTTACCTCCAGAGCGTCTGGGCGAGTATAATGAAGTTCACCGATTGTCCGCTAGCGGCGCTGCATCGGTGTATATTTTTTGGCTGTATATTTTTTTACAAATTGCCGATAATATTGCGTCCACCCCCAAATGAGACGTTGCCACTTCGTGCAGTGCGAGTAGTTGCCCTTTGTATTGAATGCGACGTTGCCGCTCGGGTGCGTGGACTTGCCGCGTGCGCCAATAGTTTTATATTCTGCTCGTAAACTTTGCGGACGCCATAGTACTCCGTACGAAAGGATGCAATTAAAGTTGTGCAGTATAATATTGTGATGAATGTTGAATATATTTATTTTAATGGAAGATGGTAAAGCCGATTCATTCATAGGAAAGTCTTTAGATTAGCTGAATTTATCTATGGAAAAAGACCTAGAATGTGAAATTTTAGAAATAGAGGACGTCTTAACTTCTTTTGCTGAAAGTAAAAACAGACTTCAAGAAAAAAACCGGTTGGAAGCAGCTTGTATCCAGCATGATCCTTGAATCTCCGAGGTCTTGAAGAGATCAAGGTGTCTTCAAATCCCGAGTAAACGGGTATCTTCTAGGTAAACACGCTACACCCTAGACCGCTTATCTGCTTTCATCAGGCAGTATGTAGTCAAACGCAAACCTATACGAAATAAAATAAAAAACACCTCCAGTGTCGAACGAGAAGACGTTAAGCAGTTTTCCGAACGCAGTCCAGCCAAGTTGGATTCGGCCATATACTCTTTCTTGAAGTCGAACCTACCTAACTGGAGTACTTACATGTCCTGGGTAGGAGACAACGACTCGAAGAATTGAATTCTCAACAGAGATTGGGGTGGGTACGACATGGGAATTGCACATAATCTTCATCTTGTCCATGTTCATCTTAAGACCCTCCTGCTGAGAGACCCGATTGAGACCTTCGAGCATCGTGCTGAGTTCCTCCATTGACTTTGCCGTGACTAACGGAAGCTGAGTGATAAATTAGCCCTTGATATTGATGCCGAATCCTTTTCATTTCAGGAGCTTAAAAGCGTTCTCCCGAGTAGCACTAAACAGTTTCGGAGATATAACATCCCCTTGTCTTACACCTCTTTTTAAAGGAATTGCCTTGAAGCTATCTTTTTGTACTCAGACAGATGTACGAGTAGTGGCGTTGTTATACAAACACTTCAACACTTCCATACAGCGATAGTGAGTTACACTCTTTTGTTCAACTTGTGTTATTACTTTTCTTAAAAAATAGGACCACCACGCTTCTGTTCCATGCTTCTAGCGTAACGCTCTCGAGGACGATGTAGTTAAAAAGCTTCTGACAGACTTTTAGTCCCAGTATTCCACCCGGTTTCAGAAGCTCTGGTGTGGCGCTCTATAGAAAAAAATCTTGCAAACACTTTGGAGCCTTTGTTCCGCTCGATGGTCTCATTAATATGTTTAATATAGGTCAAATCGTACATGTCAGCGGATGTGAAGTTTGCTGCAGGCTGCATGAAACCCAATCAATGCGCTACTTTACGTGAGCTTCGGTCTGGATTGGATATTGCGCAGCCTGTAGCTAACCTCACATCCGCCGACTTCCGTTGTTGATCTCTTCCACCGACACAGTGTTCTCTAGGCAGGCAAAGCTGTTCCAGAGCTTGAGCTGAAAGTTCTCGCAGTTGTGGATATGGGCACGAGTAGGTCGGAGCGTAGACTTCATCAGGCGTGACCTTTCGAGCTTAACGTTAATATCCAATGTGCCTCTTACGATTTTGTGATCGCTACCGGTTTTCACTACATGGATCATGGAGACATCATTGAACACCCGTTTTTCAGAGGTCATGATAAAGTTTTATGATTTAATTTTTTGTGGATCAATCGGATCTCATCCAGATCCACTTTCTGTGAGGCGGCGCCGGATAGAAAAGTTCATTCAATATGAAAAGTTGTTCTCTCTCCAATAAGTCTATCAACCTATGGCCCCTGGGGTTCTCAGCTCAACTTTCTTCTGCCCATCTTTACATTGAAGTCTCCCATAACAACAGTAAAAGACGTATGATGTATGAGGACGTAAGTGGGGACTCACGTCCTACTACATAGTCTCCACTTCATCATCTGAATGTGACAAAGTCGGTGCACACCTGAATGACCTTCAGCGAATCCCTCTTGGATATTCTGAGTATCAGGTTTCAACCCTCCTTGACACACTTTCAAGGTGATAACATTGTTAGCGAGGGACCTGTGAACGAGAAAACCGACAACACCTTGGGACCGCTGGTAACTTTCCTGGTTCTACAGCAGGTTGCCGGACCTCAAGGTTATCTCCCTCTCTACGGACTTCAGATAACCCTGAAATATCCCAACTCTCCTTCCAACTCTTATATAACTGTTGCTCGAGTATTGTATTTTTCACATGCCATGTTTTTGTTGAGATCTCACATTTCTGTTAGTGATGGTCTATCACTAACGTGTCCTCTCGTGGGGGGTGCTCTGCCCTGTCCTTACCCTACCCCCTACCTAGCCTCTTAACGGAACCCCTACCGTGTCCCCTACCGTGTCCCCTACTGTGCCCCACCGTGCCCCTTACCCTTGACCTAAAAATTACAAATTTGAATGTAGTAAGAACATAAACTGAAATCCGAAGTCAAAACAGTAAATTTATCTTGGTAGGTAAGTTATTTTGTTATACTTGTGTTTTTATCAGTGATAATTAGTGAAAAATTGTGGTATATGTTGATAATGAGCTGATTTACGTGCATGAGTGTAGGTAAGTGATGTAATGTTATGTATCATGTTGTTCCGTGTTGTTACCAAAACTCCATAGACGCCTCTAGTAAAGTCTCCACTGCTTTACTGAGGTATGACTTGGACTATGTTTGGACTTGACCGCGACTTTATTGGACTATGGCGTGACTACGACAGTAACTATTTTGATTAAATATTTTTAAAACTTAATACTTGACACTGGCAAATGCACAACAATGCGACGCCAAAACATAAAAGAAGAAGACGGAACCAGTGTACCAGAATAAAAGTAGTGTGAATATGAATAATTTTGAAATTTTTGTAAATACAAGTTTCACAGAAAGAAATATGGCATTTGATACAGAAGTCAACATTCACATGAAGTTTTGCAATAATTCCTGTGGAAATGGTGGACGCAGTAAACCAGTATGAGAGAACGCGCAATTAATATTAAGTACTATAGACGCAAAAAAACCATCAGTATTGATAAGAATATATAAAAAATATACGCTAGGATGTGCAAATGTACATGACGTAATAAGTGTACCAGAATAAATGGAGTGTGAATATCTACAATTTTGAACTTTTCATAAATACAAGATGCACGGGTGCATGGCATGTGATACAGAAGTCAACATTCACATGAACTTTAGCGGTAATGCCACTGGAAATGGTGGACGCAATAAGTCGGTGTCTCAGCATGGACGCAATTTCTACACCGTGATGTATATATATATATATATATATATATATATATATATATATATGTAGTATATCAGTCTCTGGCAGCCATATCACAAGCTTTGCTTAGTTTGGGCTCAGAGACCCTAATATTTATTTATTTAATGGCATTACCTGGCGTCGGAGGTCAAATTTTATTTAGGTTAGAAGTGCCAAAATAATACGAGTAAGTAAGTCAAGTCAAGAGTCTGCGATATTCTGCGCTTGGCACGGGCCCGTTCACATCCTCATAACGAAGGTCCGTAGGTGGTCCGCGATGGAATAATGAACGCATCCTGTTCAAACAATTGGCTAATTGCGGACCTTTGATGGACGGCTGGCCCTGTTTGGACATGATTTGTACGCTGTAGCTATGTGGACGAGAACGATAATCTAATCCAATATTTATTTCTTTGTGAATCTTTTTATAAAGTGGAGCAATGGTTAGCACCATAGTAAAGTATATAACTAGACAGGACGCTAAATAATAATAATTACAAAAGTAAGAGGGCGAGATGTGCAATTATGAAAGTGTGAACAGGACGAAACTATTATCTTTTGTCTCTATTTGTGTATAGGTTTTTGTTGTAAAAATTTGTCTAACTAGGACGACTAGGCTAAAAACTCCTGTTGAATTTTTGATGAGATGCTTAAGTAAATCAACATATTTATGAACTATTATCTATTTTCTATCACTTCTATTAGGATGAAGGTTTTTACTATTATCTAGAGTCTAAAATCATAACAACGTGTATAAAGCTATCTAAGTATGTATAGCAGGACAAGCATTGCTTTTGTAAAACATAACAACAGCGTTTTTATTTTTATGCATAACGAGTACGCGCAACACAAAAACTAAAGACTTATGGCCAGACTACATTTCACCCGCGTAATTTTTGTTGTTTCAACCCCTTCGAGCAAATATCTACAGAGTCAAAGTCGTGCAAAAAAAGTGTACGAGCCAAAACCCTGCCCAAACTACGTAGTGGGCAGGCTTTGTAGTTAGTCGCAAGGCGATTGCAAGCCGACTACAACGCCGCGCGATGCCAAAGTGCCCGGTAACAAGCAGTAATTAGGTGAGATAACGTCGCGATTCAAGAAAACGTGTCATTGTAAATTATTTAATGTAAATATCTAAGTCGGTATGAATGATGGCGTTTGGACATTTTTTACTACTTTCACTTAGTGACTATGGCTCTGTAGATATTTGCTCGAAGGTCATCCTTTAGCAACGTGTTATTTGACCAGAATAATAATTAGCCCATGACACTCTGACCTTTTTTCTTCTTCGTCGTGTCAATGGTTCAAAGTAGTTAAATTATTTTCTCCCAACTCTGACCTTTAAAGTACTTACATACAAAAATCCAGTCGACCACAAATCTGTTTGGACTTTTCGATAATTATTTTCTACGTCAAAAAAAATCTTTCAGCTACAAACCAGCACAAAGACGGTTTATGATGAAAATTGCTCAATTTTAAATGTTATGCAAATTAATTTTATAGTGCATCCCACACTAGGTTTATCTCAAAGAGTTACTTTTCGCACGCAAGGTTCGAATCCTGCATCCGCGACGAATTTTTGAAATGTTTATCATAAAAAATCGCCGCAGGGTCAGTATAGCGGGTTAGCTCAGTGGTCAGAGCGTCGGGCTAGTGATCCGAAGACGCAAGGTTCGAATCCTGCATCCGCGACGAATTTTTGACGTGACAACGTCTTATAAATTGGTTTGCCGGGTGACACTTCAAGAAACTGCGTTACGCTCCGCTCACGTTATGCGCTCACAATGAGAGCGAGTGAGAGGCACGTAAGTGCCTCTCATTCGTCTCATTCGTCTCATTCGTCTCAAAGTCGTTGTCACGTAAAACTTTCGCCCGTATACCGACTTTACAGGCAACCAATTTTTTTGAAATGGTGTATCATAAAAAAGTAACTATTTGTTATGCATATTCCCTATTACCGGTACAGTGGCATACGCAGTTTTTAAAATCTCGACTATGAATGGAGACTTCTACTCTAATATCCTTCTTTCTTTCTAAACAAAGGTTTATTCCTAATCAATTAGCATCCTTTTAGGGGTTTATTCTGTACATCAAAACTAAAAGCTTTGACAAAAGTCGCAGAACAAAAGTTCTTAGTTTTGACGTACAGAATAAGGCCCTAAAAGGATGCTAATTGATTACAAATAACCCTGTACATATAAAGTTCGTGTCACGTTGTTTGTCCGCGATGAACTCCTCAACTACTGAACCGATTTCAACCAAATTTTGCACACTGTGTGCAGTTTGATCCAACTTGAGAGATAGGATAGTTTATATAATATCTCAATTTAAAATCGCATTTTTTTTTTGTATGGCAAAGCAACGTTTGTCTGGACACTCGCATATTTATCTATGGTACGAAATGGGACTTCACACCTAAATTACTTCACAACGCAATACATCTTGATATTGCTACAGTAACTTAAGTATCTACAGGTACTAGCCTAGACACAGGGTTATTTCTAATCAATTGGCATCCTTTCAGGGGCTTGTTCTGTACATCAAAACTAACAAGTTTTGTTCTGCGTCTTTTGTCAAAACTCAAAAAAAAATATTGTTGTTCCATGGAAAAATATCGTTCACCCGAGACAAAATGTCTGGAACAGCTGATTTTTTTTTTGAGTTCTGACAAAAGTCGCAGAAAAAAAGTTGTTAGTTTTGATGTACAGAATAAGCCCCTAAAAGGATGCTAATTGATTAGAAATAACCCTGTATAAATATGCGAGTGGAACGGCGAGGCACGGCTAGTTGGTAAACTCCAAAGCCGAGTTTCCAGCGACGGTGAATGTTTTTCCTGTCAAATCGAATAGTTTTCGGCCGAGCTCCGAGGTGCAAACTCAATTGTGATGCGAGTGCGGTGCCGCAGATTATTAAAGAGGGAAAACTGCGATCGATCAATAAACTATGTTGGAGTAGCGAACCAAAATAACTATGTTGGAGTAGCGAATCAAAATGAGTCTTCTTTTTACAAGCTGAAACTAAGCACTTGAAATTATGTCCCAGGTGTCTATCGATATATTTGAAATATGTAAATTCGTCAAAAAGCTCCCTGACTATTTCAACAAAGCGTCTGATAATTTGCTCAAAATTAGATCACAATACAGACAAACTCGTGGGATCAAAGTCCAACTTAGCAATGCATAGTTCCAGCCCGCATTCTATGCATATAATAGTAGTTTATGCAACTGTCATATAATGAAGGGTATTAAAACACGAGTGTGAGTTTATGAAACGAGCGCAGCGAGTTTCATAATAGTAACGAGTGTTTTAATACCCGTGTTATATGCAGTTGCATACACTACTTTATCTTCACTAATAAAAATAAAAATAAAAAACATATTGCGAAACATTAAATTCACGCGTACGTGTATTGTCACAGTGAACTTGGCGCCATTAAAATCTAACCAATGAGAGCGCAGCTGCGCGCGCAGGGCCAATCAGGAGCGAGCGCGCGATGTTATAATGAGATTTTACGATATCGATGTGGATATTATAACATCATGTAAAATTGCTTAAATGTTGTCTGCGCTATAACAGTAGTCATTATAAGTCAAGTATTGGAAACATAAGTAGAATGTTACAACATTAGTGTAGATAAAAATATTTAATAAACTGCCAAATAATCTAAAAGATATCGAAAAGGAAAACTGTTTTATAAAACAACTAAAAATTATTCTATTATCCAAATGTACACATTAGACGATTTTTTAACGATAATCTAGAAAACATAATACTCGTAATAAATCGTTCCAATACGAATAATAAAATTGCCATACTCGTACTCTTATCAGGGTTATATGTATAACTATACAAAACATGTTAATTAAGAACCGCATGTAAATTTCATATGTTGCAAGAAATGATTTGACTTTGATTTGACTTTGCAAGCTTTTATTATAACCTGTCTCGTTGTCGGTCTGTCTATAATCAAATCTTGCAAGTTAAATTTGTTCCACTTCCCGGTTTCTGATTGAACTGAAATGTTGTATACATGTGTAAATTGCGTGACAATGCGTGACAATTATGAGCCGTAGGAGATCTTATACGTTCTACTACGCACTGTCTTTCTGTTTATGCTACGAGTATCTTTATGCGAAAAGTTTTCGACCATTGGACATGATTTTGATAAGTTATACATCTGCCTTATTCTGTCGTCTGCGGCGGTGTCTAGTTGTATTCCCTCCTCCCGGCTTCCGAATAAATGCACTTTTGTTGTAGTTTACTATCAACTGGAAAAGTTTTTATTTGCTTGCGTTGGCCCGAATGTGATTCTCTATGCATATGTATGGATATATGTTCAGGTTTTTGTTTGTATCCGCTTTTGCCATAAACTACATTATTTTATGGACGTTGATAAAAGCTTTTAGAAATGGGATTAACCAACTTTTATGTGAGATAGTACAATTTTATGACCGGAATATTTTTTTAGTTTCGTTTTAGATAAACCAAACAAACATCGAAATATCATTTAAGTTGTTTTAAAGCCGAATGAAGTTCAGAAGAAATCATAATGGAAATAAGTTTGTACACATTTGGTCTGTTACAAAAAATCGATTAATAACATTAGCAAAAGGTTCAGTCGAGACGTTATTCAAATTCGAAATACACAACCATTTTATTGGTCAACATTCAGAAACTTTTGAGCCAGTCTACACAGCTAATACAGCCAAATTACCCCCAATAAGCTTTACAGACAGATCCTACAAGATAAGCCCATTTGAAAGATTTTCTCGGCGCCCGACTACTGTGACCTGACCGACCTAGGGCTACGTGACCCGAGGTCACGTGACCTGACCTTCATCGTGTATATTCGGCTTTAAAACAACCGGATTTGCACAGATTAAGAATTAAACAGAAGAGCGCATTTCGCATTCCTTACAAGAGTGGCTAGAATATGGAACTCTGCTTGCATTACTAGCAATCAAGCGCAATGAAGGTGTTTTCAATTCTGGATCAAAAAGTACCTAATTAAAATAAGATTAGCTTAGAAATTAATTTTTAAGATATTCACCTACTCAATATTATTGTTTGCTATGCCCTACCAGGCAGGGTAGGGTATATACTTAGCTTTTAAGAATGCTCTGTATATTATGCAAATAAATAAATTCAATTCAATTTAACCTAGGTACAGCGTAAGACGTATTAAAAGACCACATATTTTTTTTAAATCAGTTATGACTCTTGGTTAGATACGTATCTATTCACTGTAAAAGTTTTAAACATGTTCTAACACAATTAAGTTCTGATTATCTACGATAGTAGTTTCGTCTAATAGCGGTAGAAATTTATTATAAGTTCCGACTTACTTAATACAACAATATTACTACTTAATACTGACATTATAAGTTCCCTCTCATTTTACGGCGTCAATTACGAATCTCTCGAAAACCGTGCCATTTTATTTGAATAGACAACGTTATATTAACGTCGTTTGCCGCTTTATTACGGCCGCTATATCTTTGAAAACCTTTTCCTAGGAAAGCGAAGTTTTACAGGTGCATACTACAACGTGCGAATATGAATCAAAGCTACGATTCTGCACATTTCATAATTCGCGATATCGGTTTGTCAGTTGGCGGTTACAAGTTTTGCACTTTGAAATGGTAATTCGTAATTGGTTAATGGCAACACAGGCGTTTTGTGGGAAACTTAATTGGCGCCAAAGACGATACTGTTTAATTTGGACGGAGTAATTACTTACTTTGAAAATCTTAGATTGGAGATTCAAAGCCGACCGCTGGATGGGTTATTTCGGGGATTGATGCTGGGAAATAAATTAGATGTTTGATTAAACTGGCTGGAGAGGCGCGGAACTGCTCTGGAACCTTGATGAACGTCCCTGATTCCTGGAGTGTTGTTGTTCTAAATGTCTACAATGACAAAGGTAGCTGATCCTCTTACTAAATGCCGAGATTTTTTACGCGAGATGGAGTTGGCGTTTGCTTGATGTTGTGTAAACATGAGGCATAAATGTAGCTCGCTTACCCAGAAGATACCTGATTACTTAGACACATAAAAAGCCATACTAGCTGCTTCATTACTTCCGATTTGAAATCATCTATATTGTACTACGTACTATCGTGATTTGTGAGAAAATTTCAAAACGTACGTAAAATAAATTCGTAAGAGAATCTACAATCACAAAAGTTTGAACACCCATACAGGAGATTTTGCTTTCAGTTGAAGAAGTGGTTGGTGACGGAGTGCTTTTACGAAGTTGACGAATTTCATAATAAAACAGCGTGTCGCTTCCATACATATAATTATGGATTAATAGAGGCTGTAAACATTAATTTATAGATAATAACAATAATAATTATTAATTAGAACTTTTCGCAATGACAATTTGAAATGTATTTTAATTTTCAATTATTGAATTTGGCACACTTATTATGGATGATAGTAGATGGGTATATGTTTGTATAATTTTAAGATTTGTATACCTACTATCAAGCAAATAAATACTTTGACTTTGACTACAAAACCGCAACAAGCTAGCGCGGTGGATAGAATCATCCTTCGTGGGTAGACTTATGTTCAAAAGTGGACTATGAATAGGCCGATACAGTACAGTACAGTTTATCATACTTTACAGGAAAGACAAACGCAGTTTTTTTTTTTATTTAACCTGTACTGTCCCACTGCTGGGCAAAGGTCTCCCCTAATTCCTTCCATTCCTTTCTGTAGATTCCTTTTTGCAGATAGACAGAGAAAATTCAATGAGAAACTTTTTGAGTTCCATGGGTTACTTGTACATTGTAGAAGTGTGTTCAAATAATATCAGTAGTTTGTGAATAAACATAATGTCTTTGACATGTCATTTAATTACCTAAATAGATTAGTTAGTGTAAATACCTATTCGATTCACTGCATACAAAACATTCTGTCCGTCCACAAAATACCAATAGCAGACATAATCAGTAGCATTGTGTATTAATTCCCATGTCCCGAGCCAGCTGTACGAGTACATAGTCACCACATAATGAGGTATCCAGACAACCATAGAGATCAAGAGACCGGCTTTCTGTACACAGCGCGGCGTTCGAGACACTTTTAGGCAGCAAAACGTATAGATATAGTTCTTAAATTAAGCTAATTGGTCTTCGGCAGTCTTCGGCGAAAGAGGCAGAGATAAAATAATCACACTACAGTCATCGATATCTATTAAACCTTAACTAGTTCTAAAACATACTTACAAAGCAAAATCCAGTGTTGTGTGCGCTCATACCAATTAATGCCCTAATTTTTATGCCCTGTGAGTGATGCAATGTGAAATTTTAATTGGTTTTCGTTAATTGCAAGTTGGCGGTAGTAAATTTGGCGTTATGAGTTTTCATTAATTTCATGTGAAATTGGGTCTCCGCTAGATCGAAATGACATGTCGCATATCAAGAGATCTGTGCAAACAAATATTCGGAGAATTAGCCGAGCTAATAACGTACCTAACCAAGATGTTTAGTTTAGTGCATACCACAACTAGGTACGACATAATAATATGTAATTAGTTCAGTGCCTAATAATAAACGCTGTTCATATCAGCGACAGGTATTTTCGAGAATATCATTTCAGTTCTGTGAACTAATTTTGAATGGGCAATAATTGGTATTATTCGTTATTGATTTTCTACCAGAGATATGCAAGTTATCTTGTATAGACTGGGTGGCCGGATGGCGGCCGGACCATACGCACCACGACATAATTTTATCGACGTGTCAGAACGAGACAGAGTTATGGTGAAATAAATATCTGTCACTTTTTCGCACGTCGACAAAAATCATATCGTGGTGCGTATGCTTGGCTAGCTGGTGTCAGAGGCCTCCGACATGCCACAACTGGGACCGTATCATTTGTTGTTGCAAATTGTATGAACTGTGATGGAGTAGTACAAAACAAGTCAAAACTAAACCAATTATGAAAAAAAAAAACATTATATTGGCTTTCCTATTTGAGCGCTACCGTGGTTCGGATGACACGTTAAATTGTAGGTCTAGGGAGTTTTAACTGTTTAGCCATGTCAGAGGCCTTCAGGAGGCTTTTTAAAACGATGAAACCAGGGCTAGCCATCCGGCATATACCTATATGAACTTACTTATTTATTGGAATCCGAACGGACGAACGAACTTTCCATATAAAATCAACGCCCGAACTTCTAAACTACACAAAAATACAAAACTATTTCTCTCTATAAACATTTATTTCGCAACACCAGCGGAATACCCTGAAAAAGATGTTACTGTTATTAACGCTGACATAAACTTTTAACAACCCCATAATGTCCCGACTTCTTCTCTGGAATCCTAGAAACCCCCCTTTACCCTACTTTCCCCGACATCCCCCCTTCCCGACAATAATCGGCGGCTGTGACGCAATCCCCAACTATCCCCAACTTTGGAATACGGCCAAAAAGAGACCTCGTCGCAGATGACTTTGAGGGTAGACTTCTCATAGTTTTCCTGAGATTGATAATGCGTTATTTCGTGAAGCTAGTGTTCTTTTGACCGACAAAACGGAGGAGGTACTCAATTCAGCGCTTATAAGTATTTGTTTTCATTTTTTTTATGTATAACCACGCATAACTTTTTAAATAATAGTGCAATTTCGATAATTCTTATTTTATTGGAAAGAGTGTACTTCGAAATTGGTCCCGTTTAAATTTTATCGAAATCGGCTGAGCCACTTCTGATAAATCAACAATAATGTGATAAATGCTACATCGCTCCCTGAAATATTCGCGAATTCTGTACACAGTTGAAGTCGGTCATGCCATTTTTTGCGAATAATAATTATCTAAGTTAAAAGAACAATATCAGAATCGGCTGTATACTACAATACCAGACTGCATGTCACCTGATTGCACTCTGAAGGACTTGGCTATTACAGCAGAACATGAAACGCAGTCATTATCTTTTACAATAATACAGCAGAATATTATCTGAGCCGCGTGGAGTTGGCTACGGAAGTGTAGTATTTACACATTTTAATAGTACACGAAATCTTAAACTAAAAACTTTTAAGTAATAATAAAGTGACATACGACATAGGTTCGCTAGGTAATTTTTCCACTTCTGTCTTACAGGGGCATAGCTACCTATGTAACGCATCATTCTAGTTTTTGTTGCGTCGCTGGATTCGCTGTCTTTTCAGGGGTCATGTCAGAGCCTATTTCCTAGTTTTTTATTTTTTTCTTAATTGAGAAAAATAATTAAGAATCACAAATATAGTTTTATGAAATAATAAGCTCTAATCATCGTAAACTATAACTGCATTTCTGAAAAACTATACCTTGTATCTACACTTGTCAAGACTACTCGAAAATTCCTTGTACATCGGGCGTCTATCACGAAAGCGGTCTATGCCGCCAACTACGACTAACAAATTATGAATAATGTAATGTTATATCTCCTTGAAATGTAAAATAGCAGTGGATACATTAGAGGGGACGTTTTATTCGCTCCACGGCGCTACCGGCCAGGCTGTAAAAACTTGTTTGTAACTGAGAAAAACTTTACGGAATATGTCGGTCGACTTTTATGACCGGCTTGAAATAATTGCTGGTTTATTTGAGTACGAAACGCTGTTAGAAGGAAATGTTTTCTTTTCTTAATACTGGGCGATGATAACAAATACCTACCTATGTTATGAAACATAAATCAGACTATCTTAATATTCTTTTTAGATCCCAATTCCTTAAATACAAAGAAATATATGATATCATTTCTCAATTCACTCAATTCAAGTTTGATTGAGTGAATTGAGCAATTATTATATATTTATTTGTATGGAAATAATTTGTGTTTTATCACGAGAAAAGACTTATAAGTATGTTGACCACGGGCATCACGAGTCGACGTGCTAGCGGCGGGCGTTTTATTCGAAGCAGCTGGTTGCGTTCGTTCTAAGATTTTCTCTTGCACAAAATTGATCAGCTGTTTAGTAGTAGGTATTTCAGTATCCCTAATTGTGAGCTCGAAAGACTGAACGGTTTGCGAATCTAATTTTCTAAGCGCACATTGTAAGAAGATAAAATCAGTCAAATCTTCGATCTCCAGCTGTTTCATATCCGCAATCGACGCGGAATATTTACTAACAAATGCATCGAGACTGTTTGCATTGTGCGAGCGTGCTTTCAAGTCGAGAATATTATTTAGGTAATAAGGCTAAGGCGCGTTTATCTTGAAACTTCTTGACTAAACTGTCCCATAATATTTTATAGGTTTCACCTGTCGGAACAATACTGGCGGTGAATTTAAGCGCATCATGAGTGAGCTTTGAAATTAAATATTGCACACGCTGCGAGTCAGATAATTGTTCCGTCAAATGTACATTCGCTTTAAATGACTGGTAAAACAAATTCCAGTTTTCTGGGCGTCCGTCAAAGCTAGGTATTATTAAATGTTGCAATTTTACTGTAGGCATGGTCGAGTTACTTGCCGCATGTAAACAAGGCATATATTGCATTTGTACGGCGGACGAGAATTTAGTGCGTACGCGTCTCACACGCGAATGTAAATCTTCAAAAGTTTCTAGACATGCGTAGTCAGGGAGTGTACCTGGTTTTAGTTGCAATTTTATTGTGTTATATTGATCAACAATTGACTCGAATTTGTCTCGAATGTCATCAATTGTCTCTGAAGTTTTCATTCGTTCGCGAAGATGAATCAATGGAGTCAAGAAAATGTTTGCCAGGTATAGTTTTGGGTTTACACCTTGTATAACATACGAAATTGCACTGTGCCCCGTCAACTTTAGTGACGACGTTTTACGTGCAAAGATATTTTTTATAATAAATCAAATGAATAGTATTATATCAAAGTCTGTTTTTAAAGATAAGACATGAATCGCAATTTAAGAATAAAGTACCAATTTGTGCATTTATATTAAGTATTTCGGTCGAATGCTTTTACATTATTTATAATTAAATGTTTTTAATCAAAATAAGTAATATTTCTCGATACATCATACAATCGATTCATGCGTTGGAATAATAATTCTTTCTTTTGATTCAGCAATCCCAACATTAACTCCATGTCGCCTTGCTTTTCCGATTTTTCTGTCATTTTTACGGAATTAAATATATACTAACAAAAAATACAAAGCTATCGGAATGTGGTATGCAGGTATGAACAAAAGATAATTTAAACGAATGATTTCTATGCAATGTAAAAATAGTATAAACAAAGTGGCGAAGTATTTTAAAATGGCGGTAGGTGAGAGCAGCGGTGGCACGGTGAAAATGGACAGAATGTAATTTTGTATACTAAAGGAACGGAATTTAAATATTTATATTGAAAATGAAAGCGTTGAAATATCTACCAGTTAATACGCAGAATTCTACGAATATTACTAAAGTAGTTTAGCGGGATTTTGCCTACCAACTAAAAATTATGAAGGTATATAGGTAAATGAATTTAATTGGAGCAAGATTTGAAATTTTACCAACAATAACGTAAAATCGAAAGCATTATTGATTGATTTTACAAATATTTACGTAAAATCAAATGCGATAATGATCAGAATTCACTAATGTTACGTAAATCTGAGTAATACAAAGGGCGGGGTAAACGATATTCACCAAACTTACGTGAATAACGAACAAAGTAAAAGGCGTTAGGAAAAATAATTTAGAAGCAAGAATTCACCAAGCCAAAATTACGTGAATTCGCGGTTTACTGGACTATCCGTGACTCGAAAGGACCATCAAATGGAATGGCGTGTAAATAGCCAACTCTTGGGTGTGATTGCTCACTAAAGTTTGTGAAGAAAATTAAAATTAAGAAAGGGCGGGAAGATCATATATGAAATAATTTGGTGTCGACGCATATACAGGCACTAAGCTAAGACTAACCTGCAAATGACCGCCTTCATCCCCTCGTAATCGAGACCGGCTGGAGAAGACTCGTCTGCCACTGATGCACGGCGCCTGCTGGTATCGTCCACTAAAGTCCTATGTTTTATCGAGGCGAAATACGATTGTCCAACACTGCACTACACACTAGAAAGTTCCGAAGTTCACAACATAAAGATATAAAATAAGTTTTCATTTTGGCGGTTAAAGGAGCGTTCTCGGCGGATGGAAGTAAACTGACAGAATGATTTTCTGCCATTCAAAATCACGGCGGTGATACGGCACGTGATCAATATCGAGTCATTTTCGACCAATAGTAGCGGTCGAGGGCATCGTGGTTCGAGACGGCTAGCGCCATCTCTCGGAAAACTTCAGGACGTCAACGGAACATTGACAGATAGTCCCAGCATTTAAATTATAAAATAAAAGATTAAGAAATGCGGAATTATTAAATAAAAGATGTTAAGGCGCTCCACCAATCTAACTTGAGTAAATCGAGTAATAATTATTAATTTCTTTGTATAGAATTGAGATCTCGGCAACGGACCTACCGATTTTGATAAAATTTGGTATTCAGATAGATTTTTCTTTCTAAGTTTATATGTATAAGTTCTTGTTAGTTTCAAGAATCGCGATTTTCCTTTTTAGGGTTCCGTACCCAAAGGGTAAAAACGGGACCCTATTACTAAGACTCTGCTGTCCGTCTGTCTGTCTGTCTGTCACCAGGCTGTATCTCATAAACCGTTATAGGTAGAATGCTGAAATTTTCACAGATGATGTATTTCTGTTGCCGCTATAACAACAAATACTAAAAACAGAATAAAATAATATTTAAGGGGGGCTCCCATACAGTACGGGACCCTGCGTGCCCGAGTCCTACTCGTACTTGGCCGATTTTTTTTTCAATGTTTGATCCGAGCAGAGCCCGTTCGCTCTCTGCTAGTGGGATTTCTAATCCAGCCACGCAATATTTCTTTCGAGGTGTAAGAACAAGACAGAGTTATGTCGAAATATATATCTGTCACTTTTTCACACGTCAAAAAGAGTTATTTTCGTGGCTTTTCGTGGTCACATACTTGGCCTTCAGGTGGGTTAGAATTTGAAAGTCTGGAACACCTCTATATTTTCAAATTGCTTTAGCTGCAGCGTGATTATAATTATACGAAAACGTGCACGTTACGTGCTTTAGGTGTGTTTAGTCTTCTTTTTAAGGAATTCGCGTGAAAAATACTTTCATACATTTTTCCATTATTAAAACTTTAACTCGGTTTATATTCTTCTGGTTTATGCCCGCGGCTTCGCCGGCGTGATATTTATATTTTTTGCTGTCCCAAGGGACCTTTTATTTCACTTTCCGTCTTTCTAACAACGTATTAAGCCCGATTACAAAAGCGCCATCGTAATTATATTAGCTAAATAGCATAGTTCTGTTTCTTTTTCACTTTAGGCATTCGATAGAGAGAACTCTTTTTACGTTGCTATTAAATTTACGCTGGCTCTGTAATCGGGCTTATTGTCATTTTCCATGCCAAAAGTCAATTCAATCCGTTGCTCCGTTGCTGCGTAAAAGAGGAACAAACCAATAAATACACTTTCTGATTTATAATATTAGTAAGGATAAGGATTTACGCCATTTGTCATTTTTGATACAAAAATATTACTTCCAAACGAAATTCGCAAAAGTAAATAGGCTCATTACGTTTTATCGATAGCGAATCAGAGCCTTGCGCCTTGTATTGAAGCTGTTATTATTAGCTGCTGTTATTGAATTATGTTTCTGGTATATATGCAAAGTATTCCACAGCATACCGGCATTATTACATCGATCAATTCTCGAAATTCTCCTCTGAATGCCTAGTGATGCGGTTTATCCAAGAACGTAATGCGAATAGGTATCTAACAAATATTACATATTGTAATAACTAGTAAACCTGTGACGGGTTTGCTCGGAGACAAATCAGAATGTTCGAAGCCAAACTTACAAATCTCCGAAAAACATATAATACCTACGCACAATAAATACTAATTAGAGGCTTGCACCAAAAACAGTTACTATCAAACAGTGCTAATGTGCATATATGCATATATGCAGGTAGGTTTGATGGCACCGCTATTTTAAAAAACTGGAAATAAACAGAACTAGTATTTCTATTGACATAATGTAAGTTCTAATACTTAGATGAGTATTAAATCAAGGCGACGGACATAATTATCACTATCAGTACATAGTATAAAACAAAGTCGCTTACCTGTCTGTCTGTCCCTTTCTTATACCTTTAAAACTACGCAACGGATTTTAATGCGGTTTTTTTAATAGACAAAGTAATACAAGAGGAAAGTTTATATGCATAATACACCTGTGCAAAGCCTGGGCGGGTCGCTAGTAAATACTAATAAGTAGCTTGCATTAAAAAAAAGATACTATCAAACAGTGCTGTCAAATCAGGTAATTTTTTTTTTACTAAAAATCACGTATGTTTTATAAAACCCCACTTAAATATTTGTTTTATTCGGTTTTTAGTGTGTAGGAAAATTTCAGCTGTCTAGCTATCACGGTTCATGAGATACAGCCTAGTGACAGACAGACGGACAGACGGACATTAGAGTCTTAGTAATAGGGTCCCTTTTCTACCCTTTGGGTACGGAACCCTAAAAACTAGAATAATATCAAAACTAGTATTTCTATTGACATAATATACGTTCCAATACTTAGACGCGTATTAAATCAAGGCGACACGCGACGGACATAATTGTATATTCTATTTTATAATTGTATTAATCATTATGAAAAACTTTTACTATGAGACCACATCGAGATTCCAAAAAAAATACCCATTCGATATGTTTTGACGAAAGTCGATAGAAATTTTCTATAAGTCAATGAGTATGATATTCTAGACTGTCTCCGTCGTGTATATTCGAGGGCAATCCCCTCAATCCGTTAACCCTAGAAAATAACATTAATCATCACCCACGTTCGGGTATAAATACCCACTAAAATACCCAGAAACAAGGAAAGCACTCACAAAAATAGCCCTATAACTTATTCATACGGTTTCACCTACAAAATTATGCCCAAGTTATGATCGGTAGTTATGATTTAACCCAAATCTGGGCAGCGGCCGACAATTTCAGTATGGTACAATTCACACAAGGAGTCAGTTAGTTAGTTCTTTACTGGGATTTCAATTCAATTTGCATTTGGAATAATAATAAATGATTTATTGACACAATTTAATTAAGTACAATTTTGCTAATAAACTTAAAATGTATGGAATTTAACATAATTTACAACTTAAAATGAACTTATTTATTAGCTACAATATTCATGAGCTATGGATTGCCGAACTAAGCTTTAAGCTTGTGTCTCGGAAATCCGTGCTCCCCTTATAAAGTTGGCTCTACATTAAATAATAATTGATTGACGTCGTCATATTGAGAAAAAAAAGGAAAATGAAGCAAAATAATCAAATTTTTTTTTTTTTTTATGCTAATAATGATGCTGATTTACACTATCTTTATTTGATAGTGACAAAGATATTTTGCCAATCAATAGAGCACAACTCCGAGCCGTGAGCCGTGGGTAGTGACACCCGCCTCACAATCGTGAGGTCGTGGGTTCAAATCCCGGTCCTGTATGATTCAATGAGCTCTTCGGTACTTATGCACGGAATTTAGCACCACTAGCTTTTCGGTGCAGGAAAACATCTTGAGGTAACCTGCATAGGTACGTCAGTAGAAGAAACGATGACGTATGTGAATCCAACAACCTACACTGGGCCAGCGTGGTGGATATGGCCCAATCACCCTTCGTGGGCCTACGTCCTGTAGTGGACTATTAAAAAAGGCTGATATAGTACATAGTAGAGCACAACTACTGCAACTACGATCTGTAGCAAATATGTACGTGCCGTAACAAAATATACGTGCTGTAACAAACACGTGCCGTAGCAAATACGTACCATATCAAATACATGCTGTAGCAAATACAAGCTGTAGCCACTAGGAGCCCTAAGAACAACGAGCTCACTTGCTGTCCAATACTCCCCACTCCACAGCATTGTGAATTTAAAACTATATTTTTTATCGTATATTATGAATACCAACCCAAACCACCTCTGCCAAGATACAGCCACCCGTAGTAACTACAGCCTGTAAGAACTACGAGCCGAAGCCAAAGGAACACGAGCTCATTTGAAAGCTCCATCGTGCAACTGTGTGAAACTAATATTGTACTATCTAAACAAATTTTTATACAAACCTACTTATTGTTATTTTTAGCCCAAGATTTTTTTTATAGATACCAATCCAAACCCTTACACCAAGCTTCGGCCGCCCGTAGCAACTACGCGCGGTAGCAACTACAACCCGTAGAAACTACGATCCGTAGCCGAAGGCACGCGAGCTCACTAACTGTCCAAAACTCCACCGCAGGGCAACTTTGTGAAACTAATACTGGATTTATGAATAGTTAAACAGCTCCACTTTCTAAATTGAAGCATCGATCTGGTGAAATCAGGTTGCCTTTTAGCGAGATTAGACTCCACTGGAGAGCGTTGCGAGTTGCGATGAAAATACTCTTTTTTACTTTATATTTTCATAGTGGCAAACAAGGTAATGGCTACAGGAAGTAAAAGCTACGACACTCTAAAAGTACAAATTCATAGCCGACGTAGACAAGACAAGTAGACTCCGCATCGCCTATCTAAAGAATGTATGAGTATTGAGTAGGTATGTTAATACAGGGTTATCTGCTTCGACAACTCGACATCGACAAAATTTATGAATCAGCAGAAATTTTTTCACGAGTTCCGTGTTAGCCCCATAAAAAAAGTTATTCATAATAATGGTCTCAATCACCTCCTTTCGGCTTTGTACATCAGTTCTGAATAACTCTGTATATTTTATGGTGAATTTTCATTATACTCATAAGAGCTGTAACAGACCAACACTATTCTTCCTTAAAAAACATGATTTATGTGTCAGAACACAACTTTTGTAAAAACTGAAAAGAAATACTGTCCATAAAAATTTTATAATAATATTTCGCAAAAAAGGGCAAATCCGCCTTTCGTCATGAACAAAATAAGAAAATTTCGCTCGAACATTATTGTTGATTTTTCAAAAACGGATATGCCGTTTTCTGTAAAATTTAAATGGAATTACCTCGGGAGTACACCCTTTTGAACTAAAAAATATTTTTTCGATTCGGTTCACAATTGACGAAATTATCGATGAACATACACAAAAAAAAATACATACAGACGAACATAGAACTTACTCCTTTTTAGAAGTCGGTTAAAAAGGTATTTTTTTTTAATATAGTCATATAGTCATTTATTCATAACACCATTTGTTACAAGTCAAAAAGTAAACATCACATTAGGGCACTATATAATACAACATGCTTACAGATTTTCCAATACAAAGCTGATATTTTGGAAAAAACTGAAAAGGGTTTCATCATCAATTTTAATTGGCTACCGTTACAATATTAAAACCAATTATAGCTCAAGTTGTTAAGAAATCAAAATCCTATCACATTGCGTATTGTATCATTTGTGACAAATATTTGTCGCATTGCATAGCGTAGTTCAGAGTGGTCTGGCCCTTACACAGTCTGTTCAGATTGGGCTAATTAGCGGAGATGGGAAGTGGAGAAAAATTAACTAGATTTTGGCACGGGGATGGAAGCTTCCTAAAAAATAGGAAATGAGAGATTTTTCTTCTATTTTTAGACCGCGGCCATGATTCATCTGTGTCGGAACAAAGTTGCAGTTTTTTCGTTGGTTATACCTACCTTTACTTTTAAGTAACTTCGGGACGTTCTCGATTAAACTCTAGTTTTCTTTCACGGATATGAATATTTGTTTAGAAAGTCTAGTTCGGATTTCAAACAAATAATCATATTAATGTCAACTTATGATTTGACGTTGTGACCATCGTATCCTACCAATATTATAATCGCGAAAGTTTGTATGTATGCATATGTTTGTTCCGCTTTCACGCAAAACTACTAAACGGATTGAGATGAAACTTTGCAATGGCAATGCATGCTTTATACATCAGATAGCCTATGTGTGTGTAGCCACCCGGCCTATATGAACTTACTTACGCAAAACTTTGGCTGACAAGTATAAATAAACTAAAAACTTTTCTAAAAAAAAATAAGACGTCCAAGCGTGCAATATTATTTACTCAAGCGATTGATACCTAAAACATAACATTTTGTTACAACTTAAGGGGTGAAAAGAGTTTTCTCCCGGAACGTAAATTTTATCATAAATGTACTGCGAATTTTCTTGATGTACTACAGAAAACGCGAAAACACTGGTCGATTTAGAATCCTTTTAAGAACTGTAACACCAAGCTATGATGTCTATACGAAATTACTTAGTCACAAAATAATCATAATTCACAAAACGGCATCATAACGGATAACGAAAAACGAGCCCGTACAGTCTGCAAGCTCGCGCCGTTGCCGTTGTCGCTAAATCCGTAATGGGTTTCCGTGAAACTACGTCCATAAAGCTGGCTTGCATGTTATTCGTGCTTTAGTTGCCTTTTTATGTGGGAAGCTGATAAAAACGCTGTAATTGTTTTAGGATAGCTTAATGATGTCGAGGCTATTTTCGTGTGGTCGGTTTCTGTGCCATAATCATATACTTAGGTTTTATTAAACTATTTTTATAATGATTCTAGATTAATTCTATAAGTCTTAAGAAGTTTTAGTGTAATGTAATTGAAAAAGTAAGAACATCCACCGACCGGTGGGTCGACGATATAATTAAGATCGCGATTAATTAAGAAGCGCTGGATACAATCCGCTTCCAGACGAGATTATTGAAAATCCATAGGAGAGGCTTATGTCCAGACAGGTCCTACAACTGATGGAATAGTGGATAAAACAAATTATTTTCATAACAAAAATCTTATAAAATTATAACTTTTTAAAAATATAAGCTTTTGAGATGCTGAATATCATGTAGCAGCAAAGTGCTAGCCAAGGAAAGTAAAACGAGCCCAAACACGACGGATCTATCTTGTTTAGTACAGGTTCTATAGCCCCTTCCGACTCCATCATCAGATCAGCTCTATGTAGCCATATTATTGCATTGTCACGCGATATACATATTCGTGCAAAATTTCAGCTCAATCGGAAACCGGGAAGTTAGCCAAATTTAACTTGGAAGATTCCACCCGAAATTTTATACATACATAGGTGCATAAATTGCAAGTTAAATAAAAGCTTGTAAAAAGTCAAAAATCAAAAGCAATCGATTGTCTAGAAATCTCTCTCATACCAGGGTTAGCTAGATACGGCCAATATTTTAAGATTAATGTAGTAGTCTCTACACAAAAATTATATTACTCGTATTATGGAATGAACAATCAATAAAATTCTATAGGTGTGCTGTGAATGTTAAGTACAAACGATAACATGATAGTCTCGACACTCATCTTAAGAATAATAATCGGCCAAGTACGAGTCGGACTCGCGCACGGAGGGATCCGTACTGTGTGGGAGCCCCTCTTAATTATTTATTTTATTTTAATTTTACTAATTAATATTGAAGAGAATATACAACTAAATATTCTGTGAAAATTTTAAGCATCTACCTGTTACCATTATTAATATAGAGCGATGAACGGCAAAATAAACAGGTTTCTTGTATGGGAGTCCCAATTTTATTCTGTTTTTAGTATTTGTTGTTATAGCGGCAACAGAAATACATCATCTGTGAAAATTTCAGCTTTCGAGCTATCGCGGTTCATGAGATACAGCCTGGAGACAGACGGACAGACGGACAAGAACGGGACCCTATTACTAAGCGGAGTCTTAGTAATAGGGTCCGATTTTTACTCTTTGGGTACGGAACTCTAAAAATGCCACGGCTAATATTCACAACTGCAACAAGGATAAGTAGCTCAAATATCAGAGAATCACATAAAAAAGCTACACCCATAAATCACTACGTACTTACAAATTTTAATTAGCACTCATGATTATTATAGCCATTTTATTACAATATAAAGTAGGCGTAAAGGTCAAGGCACACTGAATAATGAACTCTTCATTAATCTATTCTTAGCAACATAATATATTATCAGAAACTTAACATTGGAATTACTTATCAGGGGCTGACCTTTGTGGAACCATTAGGGACGAGACACTGATAAACTTTAGATAGGAACGATTACAAGTTAGTTATGTTATTGTTTACAACGAATACGGTAAATATTGGTAAAGTCACACAGAATAATGTTAGGTGTTAAATGTTAGGTGTTAATACGGAAATCCGACGACGGACAAAGGTTGCAGATGTTGGAGGCCGTATTGCGCGACTCAAGTGGCAAGACAGGGCAGGACGTTGCCAGACGTGATGATGGAAGGTGGAGTACATCTTTGACTGAGTGGCTTCCAATAGCAGACAGGCGTTCCGTAGGCAGACCACCAGCCCGATGGGTCGACGACATCAGATCCATCGCGGGACACGCGTGGATAAGATCAGCCCGAGACAGGGAAAACTGGCACAAGGGAGAGGAGGCCTATACCCAGCAGTGGGTCGATACAGGCTGATGATGATGATGAAATGTGTTGATAACATGTAATCATTATATGGGTTGTAGGACATCTAAGTCTGGATATAGGAATCTCTTAGGGATTTCCAAAAAAAACGGTTTAAGTAAGGTCGGAAGGAGTTTGTTGCTTCTATTTAGCTTGTCTGGCCATCTTTTCGGTGCTCGTCATAGCGACGTAAAGTATTCTTGAGTCCGAATTGTTTTTACTTTAATATATCAAAGCATCTTTGGCTACGTTCTAATCCGTTAAGAAGACAAGCGTAATTTCAATCTACACAACAGATATTTCTCGATAGAAGATCTTTCGAAATAAAGGAGGTCTTCACACACGGGCGAGCAAACGAACAAAAAAGTGATCCGTTTTTTTCCTTCTGAAGTATAGAATCCTAGAACAAAAATCGCGCTCTTTATCCGGTAGTCGGTTATAATTATTGTTGGCTCTAAGTAAGTATATAAAGAAATTATGAAAAGAGAATGGTTAAAAGTTACATTAACAGTAAACCTCCTTACAATGGCGTCTCTCCTCCCATTTTACATAATGTCCCGGTTATTAGACGCCGCGTCCCGGATATAACTCGTAGGTGCCGCGTCAATATTCACCCGGCTAGAACAGGGTTACCATATGAGATTAGAAAAGTCCCGATATGAGACAAGAAAAAATCATATAAAAGTTTTTTGGAAATTTCTGAAAAGTTAATGTTTATGTTTATATTTTGGGGACATCTTACACACGGCCTCTGACCCCAAACTAAGCAAAGCTTGTGATATGGCTGCCAGAGACTGATATACTACATATACATATTTTAAATACACACGTATATAGATAGTAACTAAATAACACCCAGACACAGAGCAAACACCTATGTTCATCACACAAATGTTTGCCCTGGGTGGGGATCGAACCCACGCCTCTTTGACCCAGAAGTTAGGGTCACTAACCACTGAGCCACCGAGGCTGTCAGTTAAAAAGTCTACATGTTTTGTTTAGTCGATGTGCAATTTTTTAGTTTAATACCTTTTCTGTGTAAGTATTTAGGAAAAACAATAAATGCTAGTTGTACCTACATAAAAACTTATGAAAATGTATCATAGGGGTTTAAAGCCAGAAATAAGGAATCTACAGCCTAAATGATACATAATATACATATCCATAAGATATGGTAATTTTTTAACGATTGAATAACGAAACGAGCTATACGTTCGGTTCGCCCTGTCATCCACGACAGTACTACCCTGGATTTTGCGCTTAAGGTACCAGTGCAAAATCCAGAGCACAGAGTGCGCTTGTCACAAAAGTTCAAGCAAATAAAAACTGTAGCGCTGTAGTGTAATTAGGTGCTTCTCAGTGATCACCGAAGTCAAGCAATGACCTGCACGATCAGTATTCGAATCAGTGGCGTGCACACAGTTTTAAGACAGGGTAGGCAGAAAATTTTACTCACCAAAAACACGTTGGTTTTGGTTCGTCGTCTTGTCGATTGATAAATGTAGGTAATTGCCAAATGCCAGCTCAAATATCCATAGATTGACTGATTTTATAGACATATCAATTTATATTCGAAGTGGCCTTTCGGCGCGTTTGTTTGATGTTTTGTAAGCTCTTGTTTCCCCAAAAAGCAAACAATGTCAATAAGTCGCTGAAAAATATTTCGGTTCCGATCGACTTTCGCGTTATGTCTATCGATGTCGATTTGTATCTGAGAGTTTAAACGCGTCTCTATTCGATTTTTTCCAAAGGTGTGATATTTAAGGGAAGCTTCTAAGTGTTTTTCAGAATGTTCATGTATTCTCGCGGCGGTAGGAAAATTACGAATATCAGCGTAACCGATGTCGTTCCAGACGGTTTTATTATTTGAAAATAGTAGACAAACGAAACAAAATAACCGATTACTGTGTATGCAAACTGTCAGCCAATGATATGAATCATATTGTTTTTTATTGAATTTACGACTGACGTTACCTTTAATTTGTACCTATTAATTGCAAATCCGGTGTAGCACGACTTATCTCGATAACTTGTTTTTTTCACCGAAAGATAGTTTTGAAAACGCATCATATTTTATTTTCTCAATACACACACCATCTGAACAACTTTCACAGACAATATTATCCATTTTTCACTCTACAGCGTTAAAATCCTAAATATCTGATAGCGTAGTCACAAACACAATACAAATTCAAAGTATAAAATATTTCCTAAAATATTTGCATCGTACTTATAGCAAACTTTCTTTCGGAAATGTTCGGTACGAGTCGTAATTGTTCGTGTTAGAGCAAAAAGACACTGGCTTTTCATGCAGTTGTGTGCGTGATTTTTGTCATTGTGTGTCAGCAAAGCCCACGTAGCTATAGGAACGCACACACATTCAATCCGCATGACCACGACTTACCACGAGAGCACACATACAAAACTTTAAGAGATCCATAGTTTGTGTCTTTGCCGTGGCAAGGGCGGGTGGCGCTCGTGCAGCGCGAATCGGTGATCGAATATCTTATTGATACCGCCGGCACTCGATAGGTGGAGCTGATTTATGATTTAAGTTTTTATGTTATTTTGTTCATTGATAAAATATTATTAGATCTATTATCAGAACTAGGGTAGGCAGTGTCTTTCTGTCTTTATGAAGCGTCCGCCACTGATTCGAATAGGTGACCGCGAATGGTATATCTAACCGGTCTACCGTGGCACGGTAATGAGATATCATCATCGTGTCACCCTTCGTGGGTAGGCCTACGTCATGCAGTGGACTATTAAAAAGGCTGGTACAGTACAGTAAAATACAGTACCGTGCCACGGTAGAAAAATTGTAGACACGGTTGTACCAACCGTTTAGCTATGTCAGAGGCCTTCAGGCGGCTTTAAAACAGCAGGGCTAGTCTCGGCCTATATGAGCTTACCTATTTTAGGATAGTATATCGAAAAAAAAATCTTTGAGATAAACCTAGTGTGGGATGCATGCACTATAAAATTAAAATCATTTCATTGATTTAGCAGTGCGCCATCTCTCGTCAATATTCAGAAGTTCTTATAACTTCATTTGAGTGATAATCTGTCTAATACGGGTATCACAGGTGGCGCCGCCAACGCTATAAGTTGGTTAAAATCATAAACACTTCACTAATTCGACGCGGAGTCAGTACTACAGATTAGCTCAGTTGGCAGAGCGTCGGGCTAGTGATGCGAAGACGCAGGTTCGAGTCCTGCATTCGCGACGAATTTTTGAAATGTTTATCACAAAAATAACTCTTTGAGATGAACCTAGTGTGGGATGCACTATAAAATTAAAATCATTTCAGTATGTCGAAAGTTTGGTAACCCTACGTCTGAGCGATGCTAGACGGACGTGTGTCGCGGGACGTGGCCCGGGTCTCAATGTTATGGCCTCGTAAAAACACGACTACTTATAAGGGTCTGTTAAAGTACGAGCATATGCTAATACGACGTCGACAACCGGTACCTGTTGACATCCAAATTGTCACCTCAAATGACACTGACATTTATTTTTTGCTTGTATAGTATTTATTTGGTATTTAATTTGTTCTATTTTTAATTTGTTGAATCTTGATAATTTTTAGGTGTGTTTTAAAATGAATTTTAATTTTAAGAAATAATTCTAAAATTATAATAAGTATTATTAAAAGTATTGTTATCGGACGTTTTCAAGAACATGTAATATGTCTACGAAATAAAGAGAATTTGACTTTGACTTTGACTTTGACTTTGACAACGATTTATTGTGCGTAACGCGTGCTCCCATCTCATATTGTCGAACCTGAGTTTCTTAAGGAGGTACTGATCGTCGTAGTGCAGCAACGGTCAATATGGTCCGTTTTCAGATGGGTTAGCGCGCGGACCTTACTTTCAAAAAGGAGGAGGTTCTATGTTCGTGTATGTTTTTTTTTAAATTACTTTTTGTGTATGTTCATCGATAATTTCGCCAATTGTGAACCGAATCGAAAAATTTCTTTTTTAGTTCGAAAGGGTATAACCCGAGGTGGTCCCATTTAAATTTTACAGAAATCGGCTGAGCCGTTTTTGAAAAATCCAACGATAATTAATAAGCATTTCGAGCGAAATTCCCGAATTTTGTCCACGATGAACATCGATAATTTCGCCAATTGTAAACCGAATGTAAATTGTGAAAAATTATTTTTTAGTTCAAAAAGCTATACTCCCAAGATGGTCCCATTTAAATTTTACAGAAATAAGCTGAGCCGTTTTTGATAAATCCATAATAATGTAAACAATTCGAGCAAAATATTCGATACACGATGGCAGGCGGTTTTGCCATTTTTTGCGAAAAATAATAATTGCTACTGTGTTTCATAAGTATTTTTGTGTAATTGTTTTAAGTTGTATTGCAGAAACTGATAAACACATTTACGTTTTGCTATTGCTATTATTTATTTCAGTGTATGTATTGTATTGTACACACCACCGACCATACTCCTATTTTTTTAATAATCCAGTCCATCCAAAGGTAGCCTGGTAGAAATCGCCAAAGGCGATAAGGCCGCCCTTGTACAACCTATTGTATATTGTGTAGTTTATGTAATGTGCTTATGTCAAATTGTATACGATAATGATATTTTTATTTATTATTATTACTTTATGTATACGTACACAATACAGTAGTTTGTAAATGGAAACTACAGTTTTCGTGATACTGGTGCTATAAATAAGCATTTATGTATAGCACCCTCGGCGATAACGAGGAAGAACTACCAAAAGTGTACGTCGCAAAAACTTTAATACTTTTATAAAATCTACGTAAATTCGCTGAAAAAACACCTGAAGACATTGAATATAGTCCGTTCCATAACCGCTGAGAACTAGGGTCGCGACGACTTTTGACGAAAATAATTTTCCAATAGATTTGCTTTAAAAATATCGCAATTTTTTGTAGTTTTAAAAGATAATAAATGCGTGCTGAAAATTAGTAATAATTTTACGAGTATGTATTATTTTTACGACTTGTGCCAAATTCTTCAATAGATTCCAACTGGTTTAATCTCAACGGTTATGGAATGGATTAATAGTCTAACAGACAGATTTCACACAAGAACAAAGTGTCCAATCATAGGTATTTTCCAAAACGATCTTATTAGACAGTATTTCCTCTTATAAGCATCTCTTTAATAAACCCACAGCCTTATTATCTTGTAAGACAATACAAGTCTAATAACAACTTATCCCATAAGATCATGACAATCCATAATCTGCTAAGATTACTCCCATTTACACATCATCGTCTCCAGAAATAGTCCATTTTCGCGAGAATGTCCTACATTAACATATTTAAACTATTTATCAGATTTTCGTCTTACATCCTTAATCTGGCATTCAACACGCATACAACAATGTAGAGCATTTTGGGAACGTAGGCATACTGAGCTATGTGGCTGCTTTTACACCGTCGCGAGCAAAGAGGCGTAAACGGGGAAGGCGGTGAAACGTATGATGGTGATACGAAGGGATGAAAATATTTCAAACAGAGAATAATATTCTCTATTATCACATATTATTAGGGTTTCGTACTCAAAGGGTAAAAACGGGACACTTATTACTAAGACTCCGCTGTCCGTCTGTCTGTATGTCACCAGGCTGTATCTCATGAACCTTTAATAGCTAGAAAGCTGAAATTTTCACAGATGATGTATTTCTGTTGCTGCTATAACAAACAAATACTAAAAACAGAAAAAAAATACTTAAGGGGGCTTCCATAGAACAAATCTGAGTTTTTAGCAGTTTTTCGCTCATTAATATCGAGCGAAAAAATCGAAATGGCGACAGATAGATACTCGAAATATTCACCGAATATTAAGTTAAATATTCACTTCCAAAATAAATAATTAAACTAAATCAAAATAAATATTTAAAAAGCACGTGCTTTTGTTGCTCGATATTAATAACGGCGACATGAAAATGCTTGAAATATTCACAGAATATTAAGTTGTATGTTCCCTTAAACAATAAATAATTATACTTAAACGAAATGTATTAAGGGAGGCTTCCATACGGTACGGAACCATTCGCGCGCGAGTCCTACTCGCACTTGGTCGATTATTTAGGGAAAATGTCACCTCAGGCAGGACGCACCGACGCACGGCCGTGTAAATGCGGCGAGAGCATTACCATTGAACATCGAGCATAATACACTGAGAATGGCGAGGAAGACATTATGCCGTCTTATCAGCACTTCATCCTGCGTCATTAGGCAGCTTCCTAGGGACTCACATTTGATTGTACACGGTAAAATAAATACATCTGTTCTGTTGGAGGAGTCAGTGAAACGCACAACGTCATTGCATATGTTTATGTACTCGCGGTGAAATAACGAAATCACAGGGATGTGTAACAAGAATTCTGTTTTGCAGTAGTCGGGCACCGGTACTTCGAAAGGGGCAAAGTAAGCACATATGAAAAGAAATAAGTGAGTTGACATAATTTTTGTCTTTATGTTATGAATTTGTATAAAAACTTATGATTGATTGACTTTTGATTGTTTGCCTTATTTTCACTAAGCGCGCTCGGCATTACTGCTATAAGTAGCTACGTACAAAATAAGACAAGTATAGTACGTACCTACGTATGTATACATAATAATACAGTACAGAATGGCTTCTGTTTCACTATTAGTATAATTATGCGTTCCTCAACCTCACTCCGCGCTACATAAAGCACACCGTCGTACGTAAGTAAGCTAGTATAAGCCGAGTGGCTAGACCTGGTGTCAGAGTTTTTAAGCCGCCTGAAGGCTTCCGACATGGCTAAATCGTTTAAACTAAAAAAAAAAAAAAAAAACTTCGTTTATCGCTGATAAACACCTAGCTGTAGCAAAGGTTCTTAAGATGTTGTTGAATAATGTGGCTGTGCAATGATCTCCAACATTCACTATAAAACCTTAAATAGCTCGCGATTCATTTACGTATGAGAAAGATATTTTGGGTACAAGCAAACAAGTAGGCATAGATAGATACTAGTTGCCGTGTAATTCTTGTCAGTTCTGGTTCATTTATTTGCTCAGGGTGTCCAGGGTGTGCCACAAGTAGTTATTTTCCTTTTAGTAATTATAACGCCCTGCTAATCAATAGATCAGGAAATGATATCCAATTACTTTCCTCAATTTATTACCACTACTTTTTACGATATTAAGGAATCCCCTAAAAGGAAACCGGAAGAAATGAGCCCGAAGTAAAGTCGAGGTTCGATGACCTCGTAAATTTAAACTATACAATGTAAGCCTCAAAGTAAATGCCAATGGAACATAAATCATTCTTCCTCATTATAGTTGTGCTTTTGTACAGATGTGATTATACTATCATTAATTTATTATCATAATCCAATGCGACGTTACATTAATTTTGTAAATAATTATTTAAAAATGTACTAAAACACTATTATCCGCTAGTTAAAAGTTTCTGGGAATTTTTGAAATAGGTAATTTTGGTATACACTTCGGTGAGTGCGCCCAGGAGTTGCACAATCTGGTCCCACCTGCCCCTTTCATCTATCGTACGGCTAGACAGACGCGACCAAAGCGCCACCCTTTTACGGTGGACATCCCGCGCATTAGGACCAAGCGTTTCGAGTCCACTCTCATACGAACTGCCAGAATGTGGAACGCTTTGCCTGAGTCTGTCTTCCCGCTAAAGTACAATGTAGGTGTCTTCAAATCCTGAGTAATTGGTATTTTCTAGGTAAGCGTGTTACATGCTAGACCGCATATCTGCTTTACATCAGGCAGTGTGTAGTCAAACGCAAACCTATACGAAAAAAAAACCGAATTTTAACTTTCCCGTAATTTTCCAAGTCCTCCAGGAGGTATCCTAAAATTCTTAACATTATAAATCCGATCGTGTGTTTATTGGTTTACTCTTTCACGCAGCTATAGAGCAACATGACCTTTTGGCCTGGACATAGTTCAAACGTTGGAAAGTGACATAGGATGCTTGTACCTCGGAAACATAAAAGGTTCTTATAAGATAGCCCAAAAATAAAAAATATCACGCTAGGAAGAAGCAAAGTCTAGTTCTAAAATAAATACTTAATATGATGTAGTAAGCTAACATACATTATAATAGATATTTTTTTTATCCAAAGACAGTTTCAATAATTATTTTTCGCAAAAAATAGCTAAACCACCTTCCATCGAGTACAAAATTCGAGTAGGTATTTAGCTCTAATGGTTTACATTATTTGTTGATTTTTTAAAAACAGCTCAGCCGATTTCTGTAAAATTTAAATAAGTTCACCTCGGAAGGATACCCTTTCATACTAAAAAATTACTTTTTGATTCGGTTCACAATTGGCGAAATTATCGATGTTCATCGTGTACAAAATTCGGATATTTTGCTCGAATTGCTTACATTATTGTTAGTTTTTCAATAACGGCTCAGCCGATTTCTATAAAATTTAAATGAGACTACCTCGGGAGTATACCCTTTTGAACTAAAAAAGATTATTTTGATTCGGTTCACAATTGGCGCAATAATCGATAAATATACACAAAAAAAAAACATGCAGACCAACATACTCCTTCTTCTTGGAAGTCGGTTAAAAATAAATAACATGGTGTGATAAGATAACATCCATATAATTATATTTTTTATCTCTAAACATCAACAGTTTCCTATAAGTTAGAATATAAAACGTACCTACATCAGCTAAGTAGCAACAAAGATCCACATAAGCCAATATTTTAAAACAAAAGTGTGCAAAAACAAACGGATCAATATTGTAAAGATGTAACAATGCTGTAATTACGTGTACAGAAGTGAAATACATTATTTCACCTCATTAAGTGCCTAATCATCCTTTCAAAAACACATAGTAAAACCTCTCTCATGTGCCAAAAACACAAAAACACTCCGTTAGATAACAAGTACATGCAACTATTGGGTAGGGTTGTCAACTTTTAGTCTTTTACCGACTTCTTAAAAGGAGAAGGTACTACGCTCGTCTGTCTGTATTTTTTTCTTTTTTTATAGGTAGTTATGTACCCCCCAATGCTCTTATATATAAAATGAAGCTGATCTTTGTGAAAGCTCCTACCCAGATATTTTCGCCAATTGTAAACCGATTTACAAATTCTTGTTAGTTCCAAAGGATTTATTTCCCAGATCCCATTTAAATTTTATCGAAATCAGCTAGCTGTTTAGAAAAATCAACAATAATGTACAAATTACTACATGCCGGGCTCGGCAGTGTAACCGAACATGTACATTAGATTGCTGAGACGCATTGGCTACTTAGTATTTTATGTACTATTTATATTATATATTTTTTATATTATATTATTAAATGTATTTTGTTTTGTATTTTTGTACAAACCCTTTAACAATATCTTGAATTGTATTGAAGTGACAGCCCTACTGCTAGTGGCCAGTAGTCAAAGTCACACGTCATTAGCAATAAAAAATTGCAACATTCGGTTACATTTCATTACGGTAGTACGGTGGTAACGGCATTATGTCGGAATTTGATGATTACTGCAGCAGCTAGGTCAGGAGACAACGACTCAATATGTTTACTACTTCTTAACAATAAAAAATTGCAAGATTTGATGACATTTCATCACGGTAGAGTATGGCGGTAACAGCATTATGTAGGGATTTGATGATTACTGCAGCAACTAGGTCAGGAGACACCGTTTCAATATGTTTAATAGGAAACAAAAATCACTTTATTTTCACGATAAGGACCGTTAGTAACAAAAAAGCAATAAAATCTGTCTTATTGCCAAGAAAGATCTTTTTCTGTCAAATTACTAAATGTATATCTACTAAAATGACATGTGTCAGGTATAGTATACTATACTACTGTTTATAATTTACAAGGTATTCTTAAATTTTTACTACCTTTGGAACGAAAACGTGAAAAGTAATTCTACACAAAAAAAATCATCGATTCTCCAGAATTTCAACGAAAAAGCTGATTTTACTAACGCGATTCCAAGGTTGGTTAGTACAAGTTGCTCATAATGATGATTGCTAGAATATCGTGGACTAGAATAATATGTTCATCATCTAGACTCTAGAGATATACCTCGTATCAGTAATAGATGGAAGAAGCTAGCTCCCAGCCTAGCGCATGGATGTCAACACAGACTCATCTATGTCAGGAAATGGCAATAATTACGTGTCGGTCGCGTTACTTTCTGTTATAACTTTACTGTCAACTTTTATGTTGTGATGCAAATCCGTCAAAATTAACCTAAATCTGTTATATTTATAGAGGTATATTATAGCTAGTCTTATAATATAGATATTTAAGAACAATAGTTGAACACATCACCCAACCTGATAGAATCTCTTCGACGGACGTATGACTATTAATCTCACGAAACTCTTGATTTATTTAACACCGTATAATCCCAGACTACAAGAATAAATATACATACTTACGGCACCATAATCATGTGAAAACTGACCTACGTGGCTACGTCATAAAACACAGCTCCAATTCAAGTGCAGTGAATCAATAGACATAGATAAAGTGACGAAAAGAACAAAGGACTCAAAAGCTGTCATAAAGAATTCACAGAACAATATTCTCCAAATGATTTGCTGCCAATTTGCACCCAGTCATCGTGAATCGTGGCCCACTCCGACCGTTAACAAATTCACGTCGAAACAAGTTCGAGAGAACTCGGAAGACAAGTATAAAGTTCCCAGAAAAAAAGGCCATAACTTGTCCTCAACAAAGACGCTTGTAACCAAGACGGTGTATCGTCACAAAAGGACTATTGTGACGGTGGAGAAAAAAATGGAGACAAAAACTGAAGGGTAAAAAGGGACCACGTAAGAAATGGTGAAATCGGTGGTATTAGCGTGGCATTGACAAGATCGTTGAGGGGCAATTTGTTAGAGGAGTTTATAACGTTAATATTGTTGCGACGCGATTTGTAATAGATAGTAATGTGACAGGGGAATTGAAATTCTTAGAGAATATGGATGAGAAAATAAAGTCTAAATATCAAGAGTAGCTTATAGGCTTGTAAATTTACGTAGAAAATAAGCGCATTACTAATTTTGGTAGGCGGCCTAAAAACTCTGACAACAGGGATAGCCACCTGGCCTTTACAAACTTATTTACTTACTAACTTTGGTGGGCCAAAATTCTATACTCTGTACCAAAACTACCAGGCAGGCATAACATGCAGGATTTTCACTTATCAGACAGGCCTCGAATATTGAGGCGCTAAAATGAAAATTTCTTGCACGGAAACCTCTCATGATAAGGATCTTTAGAAAAGTTTTATAAAATTGTGTCAAAACTGACAATAAAATAATGCAGCACAGTAGTCTTCTTAGTCGTCAGTTCCCTTATCGACCTTTACTAAGACCGTTTGAAAGCAGATTGATCTTGCGGCAAGACAGCAGGATCGCTCTCGAAGCAATCAATGAATGAAGTTATCTGTAAACCGTTAGACGTAGCCGTCCTACGCTGCGCTTTCCGGTACATATTCTCTACAAACATAGTCCCATGATCAGCACAGTAGCTCTACAAAAACAAACACATACATAAACTTTAACTAGAGCCCAACGGTCTGAACGCCGATAATCTCGATGACAAAACATTACATTCTGAGAAGCCATAAACTTCGAGGCAAACAAACATACGACACATCGTAAATTTATACATTTTTATTGAGCTATCGTCGATCGGAGACCGGTAGCACTACAATGAAGACCCATAACATTGACAACGATGCTATGCTATAACTAACTAAATATCAATACCAACAGATATTATGAGACAGTCTTGACTTTGCATATTTCTTGTGAGTCAGTAATTTCGTATAGGCTAGCCCTGTACATGTACAATCAATGTTGACTGCCTCGGTGGCTCAGTGGTCAGTGACCCTAACTTCTGGGTCAAAGAGGCGTGGGTTCGATCCCCACCCAGGGCAAGTATTTATGTGATGAACATAGAGGTTTGCTCTGTGTCTGGGTGTTATTTAGTTACTATCTATATAAGTATGTATTTAAATATATGTATAAGTAGTTTATCAGTCTCTGGCAGCCATATCACAAGCTTTGCTTAGTTTGGGGTCACAGGCCGTGTGTAAGATGTCCCCAAATATTTATTTAAAAAAAAATGTTCTAAATAATCGCACAACGATTCAACTAAAGTTAGCTGTTTGTCGACCACTTGTCAACCGTTCGTTTGACAGCGGTTACGTTCCAACTCTGATCGAGTTGCGTTTCTACTTTTGTCAAAGTCATTAGCGCGATACGAAAATAGATAAAAAGTCGAGGTTCGGTTAAAGTTCAATTGTGGTTCAGCTGTAATTTTTTAGTGCGATTGGCCTGCTGGTTACGTAGTATTATTATTTCTTTTATCTACACTAATGTTGTAACATTCTACTTATGTTTCCAATACTTGACTTATAATGACTACTGTTATAGCGCAGACAACATAACACTTAATTTAAGCAATTTCACATGATGTTATAATATCCACATCGATATCGTAAAATCTCATTATAACATCGCGCGCTCACTCCTGATTGGCTCTGCGCGCGCAGCTGCGCTCTCATTGGTTAGATTTTAATGGTGCCAAGTTCACTGTGACAATACACGTACGCGTGAATTTAATGTTTCGCAATATGTTTTTTTTTATTTTTATTAGTGAAGATAAAGTAGTGTATGCAACTGCATATAACACGGGTATTAAAACACTCGTTAATATTATGAAACTCGCTGCGCTCGTTTCATAAACTCGCACTCGTGTTTTAATACCCTTCATAATATGACAGTTGCATAAACTACTATTTTGCCTGGTGTTAGAGTTTTAAAGCCGCCCAAAGGCTAAATGGTCAATATTTCTTGTAATGAATGTATCGTTTTATTTTTTTTTTTTTTTTTTTTTATTATTATTATTTATTTGTCACAATTACAACTACCATTACAGAAATTCCAATGCGATAGTGTAAGTATAGGTACATTGGTAAAAATTAATTTTACAATCTAGCTACAATAATAATGATATTCTAAAATTATATAATTACAATTTTAATTCTAAAAAACTTAATATTATTTACATTTTATTTGGCTAACTGCATAAACCTAATTACATATTCGCATTTAATAGAAAAATAAAATCGAAATTTGAAATCAAAATTTAAAAATATTAAAAATATTATACAAATTACTGTAATACAGAAAAATTTTCACAGTACATTTGTAAATTTTGTATAAATGTTGCGTGTTTGTCGGCGCAAATGTCGATGTGAGCTTGTGTGGATAGGAGAGTGTTGAGGTGGCGTTGCGCGCGGCACACGGGAGCCTGCTCGCGCGCGACCGTGCGGGCCGGCATGGGGGAGAAGAAAGGTACGCATCCACTGCGGAATCGGGCTCGATTTTCAGGCACAGTGAGGCGACTTGCTTCGGATAGTAGTTCGGGACAGTTTAGGGTACCGTTCAGTACCCTATACAAGGTTAGTAATAAATCGAGAGTACGACGCGTTTCTAAAGAGTTAAAGCCTAACGCTCCGAGGAGAAACTTTGAGGGATATAAAAATGGGTAATAGCCGTGAACTTTTTTGTATAAGGAACGCAAGAAACGTCTTTGAACTTTTTCCAGCATTAGCACATAAGTTTTTTCATGCGGACTCCAGACCACTGAGCTGCTCTCAATCTTTGACCTGACAAGAGCAGTATAAAGCAGCTTTATAGCGTTAGGGTTCGTGAACTCGCGACAGTTTCGTGTTACGAATCCAAGCCTCTTAAAACATTCTGCAACTAACTTTTGGATATGCTCGTGAAAATTGAGCTTGGGATCAAATATAATACCAAGATCTTTTATTGATTGGGTTCTACATATTGGTTCGTTAGCAATAGTGTATTGGAAAGCAATAGGGCGGGTGGACCGAGTGAAGCTCATTATGTTACATTTGCTGATATTTAATGGCAATTTATTATCTAGGCTCCATTGATGCATAGCTGTTAAATCTTTTTGAAGTGAGCAACAGTTTTCTATAGATTTTATTTCATAGTAAATTTTTAGATCATCTGCATAGAGTAAGTATTGGCAGTTAGTCAGACATTGTTCCAGGTCATTCATCATAATCAAAAAGAGGAGAGGGCCAAGAGAGGAACCCTGGCTTATGCCAGATCGGGTGTAGTAAGGTTCAGAATCATAGCACCCTAGGCGGACAAATTGATTCCTTTCTTTCAGATAATTGGCAAAAAATTTAAGGAGTTTTGGTGCGAAACCTATGGCTTCTAGCTTGTGCAGCAGTACGTCATTATCTACTAAGTCAAAGGCCTTTTTAAAATCTAAGTAGATAACATCGACTTGAGTGCTTTTGTCGAGTTTCTTTGAAATATAGTCGGCGAGGGTAAGTAGGTTTGTGTTAACAGAGCGGCCTTTGCGGAAAGCATGCTGCGCATTACTCAGGAACGGTTCCAGCTGTCTGTAGATTTTGGTGTATAGAATGCTTTCAAATAATTTGGCTATTACGGATAAAACAGCAATCGGTCTGTAGTTTTCGGCAGCTGTTTTATCGCCTGACTTGAAGATAGGTTTCACCCTCGACTTTTTCCAAATTGACGGATAGGTGCCAGCTTTAAGAGAGATGTTAAATATATGTGCTAACGGAATTGAAAACTCCTCTTTGAACGCTTTTACAATGAAAGTTGGGATGTTATCTGGACCCACAGAATTCTTAGATTTTAACTTATTAATGTGGTTTTTTACTTCAAGAGGGCTGATTTCGTAGATGTTTATCAAATGATTATTTCCCTGTATACCCGTTTGGTTATGGTCTAATTTAGGAGATCGATCTGAAAAAACACCATTGAAGCACTCCGCGAAAGCTTGGGCTGCGGCTCTTCCTGTATGATTTTTTCCGTTACTAGTTATATTTGATTGAAAACCGCCCTTTGAGTTAAGATCGGAAACATATTTCCAAAAACCAGCTGGGTTTTTGGAGAGATCTTCCTGTATCTGATTGGTATAGTTTTTATACGCTCTTTGTACTCTGTCTTTTAAGTCTGTCCGTAAAGTCCTATAAAAGCTATAAATATAGCGATCTTTAGTACGCTTCCAGATTTTGTGGAGGATATGTTTAAGTTTTAAGTCGGCTATAATATGTTGAGTGTACCAAATAGGATAAGTCCTGCTAGGTTTGGTTCGACGGATTTTCTTTGGGAACGATTGATCAAAACAGCTATAAATTAATTTATAAAATTCTCTGACAGCATTGTTGGGATCGGATTCATTCAGCACTATATTCCAGTTTATGTCATTGACTAGTATGTAAAGGGAACTAAAGTCCCCTTTTGTAAAGTTCCAATCTGTCGTACTATCGATATTACTAGGTTCGATAAAAGGGCTACTCTTTTGTTTGTCTACTTTTATTGTTATATCGAGAGGAGGGTGGTACCGGTCAGGTTTTTCTACAAGCCCTTCATCAGCCGTATTTACGCTTACCTCAGACACACTCTTACTCACCAGTACCACATCAAGTTTACTACCACATACATTGAATACATTGTTCCGTTCACTAAGATTACAGTAAGTATTAAAATATCCCATATAGTTATTTACACAAATACTAGCACTTTTTAAATTTAAATCCCCTAAAATTACCAGGTTAGCTTTACGTAATGAAGTTTCTATGTTGTCTTCTACTTTACAGCACCAGTCTAAGTAGACTTCGTCTTTGGCGGATGGCGGTATATACACCACGCAGGTATAGAATTCCTTCCCCTGGTGAGTAAATGATACCCAGAGATCCTCACCAGCGTTACTTTCGAGTTCCATATGGCGTCGGATGTCAAGACCTGGTCTCGCAGCAAGTAGTACACCGCCACCTCTCGATCCTTCTCGGTCTCGCCTTATATTGCTCCAGTCCGGCGGGATTAGTTCGGGATCATGAACGGATGAGTCCAAATTGGTTTCTGTGACGGCTATTAAATCAGTGCTGTCTAGGAGAGTAATGTGTTGTTTGAAGTGGGAGAGTTTGGTTTTTAAACCCCAGACATTTTGATAGATAAAAGTTAACTCACTGGTGTTGCAATTATTCTGAGGTCGGGTTTCCCTAGGCGTTTTTCTGGCCGAGCATGTGAGGGAATCGTGATTTATTGGCACGCCCGGCCATTTATTAAAATCATCATGATAGCTTTTTACTTACTAGACTTAAGTAAAAAGCAAAAATAGTACCTAATCGTAATGCAACTCCGGTTTATAGAATTTATCTCCTTACTTTTATCTTTCTTCATTGATTTACAATGAAAATCGAAAATGCTTTCCAGGATTATCCATTAGAATGAAATTAGGATAAAGTACAATTCATACCACAAGGACGAAAAACTATAAAAAGACGAGTGAAGTCGCAAAACACTACTATTTCTTCTACCCCAGTTGTTTTTAGTACCAGGCTCATAGATTACCTCCACATATTCCGCACTTAAAACAATCATTAAAAAAAAATGTTATCCGCCAGTCAATATTTCGGTAAAATAGCTGGATCCAATAAATATTAATCTATTTATTTTTTCAACCAAATACTTTATTCCATAAAAACAACGTAATATAGAGTCATCCTGAACTCGTGTAAGTCGAAAGGAAGTATTTCAGACCATGATTACTAACAACTTTTACTTTAGATAACTGGTAGAGTCTGGTAGAAATCACCAAAGACGATAAATCCGCCCTAATACAATACGTATTGTGTAATGTGCTTTGTCAATTTGGTGTACAACAATGATAAATATGTTTGGCCACCTTGTACGTCATGACAAATCTAATAAAAGGAAAAGTTAGAAGAGAAAGGAGAAGACAACGGAGGGCATTTTTAGATCAGATCAAAGAGAAGGTAGATGTCATGTCGTACAGGGATGAAGGAGTGAGGACACTGGCAGTAGAAACCGAGACATGGAAGTTGCTCCACCGACAAGAACGCTTTTAAATTCCGAATGAATGTAGAAGCTGGATTTGACTGTGTACACACTTCCAACCTTCAATTTGTGAACAAATAAAATCTGATAATGAGAAATCTGCCAGAGATACTCTACGCCCCAGGTACATACAAAGATAACATTGTTCGAAACTGTTTTATGATCTCTACAATGTGTGAAGAGTTTTATTGAGCTTCTGTCGCTGAGTGTCGCAACAGGGAGATGCGAATCTATGAATACCTACTATTGTAAATCATCTCGCACTTTGCAATACGATACCTATTTAATGAACGTCATAAAAGCACAATTTACTGACCGACTTTGGGAAGATTTAAATCAAAGCTGAAACACTGGCTTATCGAGCAGACGTTCTACGGCTATATTTAATTTATTACATACATAGATTTTACTTATGACCAATTTTACGATAATTAATTATTACAGGTATGTACTCTAGGTACAATAGCGTAACTTTTTTTTAAAATGTGTTTTACTGGAAATTCCAACAATGAAATGATTTCCATATTTTGACTTGTAACTATAGTAATCAATAAATTGATTAAGATTAAGATTACGATTATGATTTATGACATTACATAGTAAAGATTTAGCACCTATAGAAATCAATTCATTGCATTTGAGTTAAACCTAAGTACGAGTATTATTTATATCTAAACCTGCTAATTCGTAAATTAAACTAAAATTTCTAAAAATTAATATTAATTTTTAATTTTCCTTCGAAAATAATGTCTTAATCATTTTCAATGTTTAGGGTTCCGTACATCAAAAGGAAAAACGGAACCATTTTAGGGATTATAAGATCGCTTTGTTATCCATCTGTCCGTCCGTGTGTCAAGACCTTCTATCTCGAGAATGCCTTTTACATCAAATTGGAACTAAAGCCATGCATGCAAATCTATAGTCTCTTGCAGTTTTGAAAAAAAACAAACATTTCGGTTATCATGAAAAAAATTTAGAGCCTTTTAGTCGATAAGATAAATAAGATTTTCTGAATTTGTACGGAACCTTCAGTGAACGAGCCCGACGCGCACTTTTTCAGTCGTTTTTAATAACGTTTTTACGTTACGTTACGCTATTCTTTTACAAAACCAATGCTTTATTCATCGTTTAATAACATAAAACAGCGACGGGGCACACGGTTCATTTCCTTCGCACGGCGATACGTGACCGCATTATATTAAAATATTCATAACAATGGTCATATTTATTATTATATTTAAGCCGTGGGCTATCTGTGCGCATTCTCCGAGTATGAGAGCGAGCAGTATTGGCCGCAAATTGCATAATTTCGCCTTCCGACGCCGCTCGTAATAACTACACGACACAATATCGTATGGTTGAAGGTGCGAAGATTAGGCTTATAGCGATAGACGAGAAAATATAAAAAGTTTAATAGCAGCCTCAAAAATGTATCACTATCTCTACATTGTATAAATCAAAGTCGCTTCCCGCTCTGTCTGTCCCTATGTATGATTATATCTTAAAAACTACGCAACAGATTTTGATGCGGTTTTTTTAATAGATAGAGTGATTCAAGATGAAGGTTTATATATGTGCGAAGCGGGACCGGGTCGCTAGTGTATAATATAATTCACATAAAATCTCAAAAATAATAAAATTTGACAATAACAATAGAACAAAAAA
This sequence comes from Hypomecis atomaria, assembly GCA_964007245.1. NCBI lineage: Eukaryota > Metazoa > Arthropoda > Insecta > Lepidoptera > Geometridae > Hypomecis > Hypomecis atomaria. The sequence continues at coordinate 2,189,663 of OZ023296.1, read as the reverse complement.
TGTCAATACAAAATGTCCCGACAGAAATCTACTGATGGTTGGATGGACAGGTACTGTTGGAAGTCCATAGAGGAAACCTTTATCCAGCAATATACATCTTACGGCTCATGGATGAATAAAGATTATTTTACTTAGTTTTTCTGCGAGAGCTGATATTTTAGACCGCACGCTAAAACCGCCGGCCGATACGATCTCCAATACCGTCAGCAAAAAGAAACGTCCGTTATTTCCCACGGGGCGCTAAACTCAGCCGAACTGGGCCCGCGCCGACCGGCGGCCTTATTGTCAGCCGGTGGGCTGGCGATAACTTTATCACGACATTTGGATAATACCACCGCGTGCAGTAGGTTAACTTCGTCGTGTTCTAATATCGAACACTCCGCATGGATTGTAATGTGGTGATTGTAACTTGCACCATTACATTGCCACATTACCACCCCTACACTGTCGATTTTCCTTCGAAACGTACGAAGCGGTTCGACTCAAGATTTTTAATTTGTACCGCCAGGGAATGGAAGTCTTCTTACTTTCCTGTTTCCTAAGAGATACAATCTAAAGCTTTTCAAGGTCAGAGTGAATAGGTATCTTCTAAGTCTGCGTGCTTCATCTTCAACCACAACGTCGCTTACCATCAGGCGAGTTGGAGGTGAAGCGCGGACTTATACGCGATTAAAAAAACACACATTTTGATCACAGACTGAAGATCTTCAGATAAATCTGGGTGAGCTCAGTATCATGAGTATAGGCCGAATCAAATATCTTGACAGCTGTGAATTTATCAACAAGCTGCGGGAAACCCAATCCTCGCGCAGCTGTTAAGTGAGCTTCAGTCAGGATTGGGCTATCCGCAGATTGTAGCTAACATCACAGAAGACAAGATGTTTAATCCAGCCTATAACTCGGAGAGATAAAAATCATCAAGAAATGCAGTCTGATGTGATTCGATCGTCGAAATAAATATGTAAGTACCGTCAGCAAAAACAAATGTCCGTTGTTTCCCACGCAGCGCTAAACTCGGCCGAACTTAGCTCGCTCCGGCGGCGGCTTATTGTCAGTCGGTGGGCTGTCGATAACTTTATCACGACATTTGGATAATACCACCGCGTGCAGTAGGTTAACTTTACCGAACGTGTATCTGTTCTTCTAAAATTGAACACTTTGCATGGATTGGCAAGTGTATACGTGCAGAGAAAACTGTATTTTAATGATCACAGAGCTAGAATATTCTCCAACAATTTGCAAAAGCTAAATTTCACGGGTATCTTGGAGAGAAAAATGGTCCGTGTGTCCGTATGTCTGTCTGTCACCAAGCTGTATCTCATGAACAGTGATAGCTAGAAAGTTGAAATTTTCACAGATGATGTATTTCTATTACCGCTATAACAAGAAGTACTAAAACAGAATAAAATAACGGCAATACCTTCTTATGCTTGAAATATTCACAGAATATTTACCTATAGTTGTTCATTCACTTAAAAAAAATTATTTAAAAGTAAAATAAATTAAGGGGGGATTCCATACGATACGGAACCCTTCGTGCGCGTGTCCAACTCGCACTTGGCCAATTTTATTTAAACTGAGTTATCATACTGCATTTTTATCCACACTGCACCTTAAAACTTGACTACGCATCGTTAGTTTTGGCAAATAACGGGTGTAATGGTGCGGAGTCGAGATAAATCATCGCGATACATGATGTGGCCGGGATTAGGACATACCGGCCTCATTATCACGATGGATGGACCAGTGAAGCGATGGAAGCTGACTTTCTATACAGGGTTATTTGCTTGCCCTGTACTAAGCCGAAAGAGGTGGACTACCAGCGAAGCAAAGGCCTCTGCTTCTACTGGACAATCTTACTTTCGTCTGTCCAGGTGTTGATTTTCCTATACAGCACGGGAAGCATGGCAAAGTGACATAAATTGCCTTTCCACCATTATATCTCCTCGAAGAGGAAATTAAGTATGGATTGACAATGACAACTGGCATTTAAAGTGGATAAAATGGTTTTCTCCCTTTGCCGTGCTACCCGGGCTGGTCGCATTTTTTCAACAAAATTTGACGAAATTTAGTGCACAGTTTATGTACAGGGTTATTTCCTTACCCTGTAGATCATCCAAGTTAAGCAATGTTCAGATGGGTGACCGCGGGTAGCATTTACAACTGTGCGCTACCGTGGCTAGGATGACACGTTAAATTGTCGGTCCCGGTTGTTTTAACCGTTTAGACATGTCAGAAGCTTTCAGGCGTCTTAGGCTTGGTTGCACCATGTTACTTTAGCAATGACAAACATGTTAAAGTAATGGTTAGGGAAAATAATGTGTTGCACCATTTGACAATTTGTAAGATGACGTCATAACTTTAACTGTAACCGTAACCGCCCACGATTCACTGGTTAATGTTATTGTTAACGTTAATTGTCTGTCAGAATTGTATAGTCCTGATAACTTTAACTATTCCAAGGAATACGCTGGTGCAACACATTTCGCAGTCACTGTTTAAGTCAGCGTTATTGTTATTGTTAAATTTGACAATAATCTTAACTATAACTACCACTAAGGTGCAACCGAGCCTTAAAAATCTCCAGGACTATCCATCCGGCCTATACGAACTTACTTTTTTTGTACAATGTTGCCAATAATTTCCCGGCTTTCGAACAAATCAAACAGCTGTTCCGTACAAAATTGCAACTCGGAATCGACAAAACGTATGAAACAGCTGATTTCTTTTCTCGAATTTCGGGTTGGCTGCATAGTAAAAGCTGTTCATAATGATGGTCTGATTCACCTCCTTTCAGCTTAGTACATCAGTTGTAGATAACCCTGTAGGACTGTAGGTAGCTATTGATTAGACAATCAACTGTAGATATCCGGATGGATATCTATCTACAGTGACACAGCTGTCTGAGTTTGACGACCTCCGGACGCTGTCAGTAAGTGGTAAACTAGAGGTTATGGGTTTGTTTTCTATCTTTTATCTATACTAATGTTGTAACATTCTACTTATGTTTCCAATACTTGACTTATAATGAATACTGTTATAGCGCAGACAACAAAACACTCAATTTAAGCAATTTCACATGATGTTATAATATCCACATCGATATCGTAAAATCTCATTATAACATCGCGCGCTCGCTCCTGATTGGCCCTGCGCGCGCAGCTGCGCTCTCATTGGTTAGATTTTAATGGCGCCAAGTTCACTGTGACAATACACGTACGCGTGAATTTAATGTTTCGCAATATGTTTTTTTTTATTTTTATTAGTGAAGATAAAGTAGTGTATGCAACTGCATATAACACGGGTATTAAAACACGAATGTGAGTTCATGAAACGAGCGCAGCGAGTTTCATAATAGAAACTCGCTGCGCTCGTTTCATGAACTCACATTCGTGTTTTAATACCCTTCATTATATGACAGTTGCATAAACTACTATTATTTTATTGAAGAATTGTGGCCTAAGTACAATATTATCAAATAAATATTTTTCGCAAAAAATGGCAGAACCGCCTTTTCATCGTGTGCAAAATTAGAATATTTCGCTCGGATTGTTTACATTATTGTTGATTTTTTTTTAAATGGCTCAGCCGATTTCTGTAAAATTTAAATGAGACCACCTCGGGAGTATGTCGTTTCAAACTAAAAATATATTTTCGATTCGGTTTCCCAATTGGCGGAATTATCGATGAACATACACAAAAAAAATACTGTATGTATTTTTACACAAAAAAAATACTGTATGTATTTTTTTTGTGTACAAAAATACTGTACGTTTTTTTTTTGTTTACAAAAATACTGTATGTATTTTGTTTGTGTACGAATATAGAACCTCCTCCTTTGTGGAAGTCGGTTAAAAACGAATACTATCGTTTTTTCCGTGTGGCTCCATACATTTTTGTAAAAAGTAGTAAAAACAAAAAACTTAACGTAAACGCTAAACGAAAATGTCAAAATAATTTTTTTAAACTAATTTTTAAAATTAATTTTTAAAACATGACATTTATTCCCTTTTATTTTTTGACATTAAAGTATGTTTTTATTGATATTTGAATTTGTAACATTTGGTGGACATTTATTTACTTACGATTTAGTGTTTTTTTTTCATTAAAAATAAATTTCTGATTTTGCTGCGCCCGACGGGGTCCATATACCGCTTTGTACCCAAATTTATATTTTTACCACCATGTACTTTATGGAAGCAGAATAAATAAATTATGAATCAACAAAATGTATGAAACCGCTGATTTTTTTCCTCAAATTTCTGGGCTGGCCTCTTAATAAAAACTGTTCATAATGATGGTTTTAATCACCCCCTTTCGGCTTAGTACGCCAATCCTGGATAACCCTGTATTTATAGGTACTTATACCGATAGTCAGGGCGGGTCATTTTCAGCGAGCACTTGTAATAAAAATAATCGATCTTTTAACTTGGAAAGCAATTTCTAGCAACTGTGTTGCAGTATTCGATCCACGTGGGGGCCGCCTTGTGCAGATCGCCGAAACCAACCAACTTTTCTATAAAGTTGACCAACTGACGAAACTAGAAACTCTTCACGTACATCTGTGAAGTTTGCTTGGAAGTTTCGATAGTTGCTCTAGCGTCGAACTGCACGAATAAGTTTGTTGTAGAGCAGAAGCACGTCTGATGCCAATTTGTTGTTACTATACCGATGTAATTGAATCGGTGTCGTTTAAAGTCTTCCAAGGCAAGTGCAATAAGTGTCGTAATCGAAATGTTTTAACACAGCCCTAAGCGAAGAATCAGCTAAGAAATAAAAGTAAACATTTTCCAGTACTACGAGTTCTTAGGGGAACTAAATACTTAGATTCAAAGAGTTGCCTTGCGTCTCAGGTTCAAGTTTTGCATTCGCGACGAATTTTTGAAATGTTTATCACAAAAATAACTCTTTGAGATAAAGGTAGTGACTAAAATGACTTATGCACTAAAAAATTAAAATAATTTTACTTAGATATCGGATACGATAGCAACGGATCTCCAACTTTAACTGCCACAAGATTAAATTAAAACAAAAATGCCGAACGTAATGAGTTTCTTACCGCAGCTAGCAAAAGAGCTGATAACTTTGAAACAGCTTAACCGATTTTGGTGAAAAATATCTAGGAACACGCCCGACTTACCTATTGAACGATAAAAAACAATATCAAAATCGGTTTATCCGTTCGAGAGCTAAGATGCCACAGACTACCACACACAAGTGAAACTTATCAAACCCCGTCGTTTTGCGAGAATATTTATTGTGTGGTTTCTGAATTCATTTAGATTCTAATATATAAGTGGAAAAAGTTTTATTTACTTCATAAATCTTAGTTGAAAATACACTTAAATAAGTTTGTCTCAAGTGCGTTGCTATGTGGTGAGATTTTGAGGAGGAAACAGCGGAAATCGATTTTATTAAGTAGATGATTTTTTATCGTGCTTCACACACTAGGTTTATAGAAATGTAATTTTTGTGATAAACACTTCAAAGATTGACGCGCTCGCAGGATTTGAACCTGCATCCCTCTGGAATTCCGGCCCAGATGCTTTGTCCAATTAAGCTAGAACGCGGAAATAGATTTATTTGTATTAGGTATTTTGGAATTTTTTTATTATGTTTACTTACCATGGGAAGATTTTTGTTCTTGTCCATGTCATTTATCAGCATTATATAAAAGAAGACTTACCTGTAACAAAATAACAGTTTTAAATATTTAAGATCACAAAACATGACTAAGTATTTTTTCAATTCAATTTTTTTGTAATTATTAAGAGTAAAATAAGTAACGTATTGGTGGAAACCATAATGTTATTTATTATGGAAATAAAGAATTAAATAGAATTAAATTGAATTAACTAAGCATTTATTCACCTAGTTTAGATTTTATACCGCACTACAGTGTTGGTTATCATTGGTTATGATTGTCATCAAACCACCTTATTGACAAATTGTATGATTGAACCCGCACAGGATACAAGCCGTTTCCAAACGACTATTGAAAATCTAATAAGGGAAGCATATGTGTAGCAATAGTAATCGACTGCCTCGGTGGCCCAGTGGTTATTGACCCTGACTTCTGGGTCAAAGAGGCGTGGGTTCGATCCCCACCCAGGGCAAACATTTGTGTGATGAACATAGGTGTTTGCTCTGTGTCTGGGTGTTATTTAGGTACTATCTATATAAGTATGTATTTAAAATATGTATATGTAGTATATCAGTCTCTGGCAGCCATATATAAGATGATGTAAAAAAAACATGGATAGGAATGATATCAAAGTACACACATTATACAGAGTCTATATAATTCAGACTGACTCATTGCTGTAAACGATCCAGTAGCGAATCTCATATTCCAGCTTCTGTTTCCGTGATTGTTTTTAATTATTTTACTGTTTACATCGACGTGTCCAAGTGTTCCCATATGTGTTCCTACGGAAATAAATGTTCTTGACTATTGGCATCAGCAATTTACTCTTTCTCTCTCGTCTTCCCACTTTCACTCCTTTCGTGGTATAATTACTGTTTCAATAAAGATAGATAGATATAACTCTTTATTGTGTGCAACTATTAACTACAACTGAAGGTACAAAGTAGATATTTGTCTTAAATTAGTGCCACAAATGGCGGCCTTATCGCTGACAGCGATCTCTACCAGGCAACCACTGAATGGAAAAGATCACAAACAAGAGTATAAATGGGAGGTACTAAACAACTGTTACAATAACAAATCACATCGCGTTGGCGCGTTGCAGTCTGGACTCCTAAGATAAGCGAGCGAGGAATGAGGTCACTCCGCGCCCACAGGAAGTCCCTCTGATACGGCCTTAGGAGAACGTGTACCTACTAGCGTCATAGGTTTGTATAAGATATTTTGAAGCCGTGGCGGTCTAGTGGTAGTGACACCCACCTTACCTTAGGTCGTGGGTCCAATCCCGGTCCAAACCAATGAGTTCTTTGCAATTTAAATATTTTTAGATATATTTTCGTAGGTATAGTTTTTTTGTAAACACATAAAATATACAATTATGCTAGTGTAACACAAGGCGGCCTTATCGCTGGAAGCGATCTCTTCCAGGCAACCCATGCACGGAACGGAATGATCAAATAAAACAGTTTATCTACACTAATGTTGTAACATTCTACTTATGTTTCCAATACTTGACTTATAATGATTACTATTATAGCGCAGACAACAAAACACTCAATTTAAGCAATTTCACATGATGTTATAATATCCACATCGATATCGTAAAATCTCATTATAACATCGCGCGCTCGCTCCTGATTGGCCCTGCGCGCGCAGCTGCGCTCTCATTGGTTAGATTTTAATGGCGCCAAGTTCACTGTGACAATACACGTACGCGTGAATTTAATGTTTCGCAATATGTTTTTTTTTTTATTAGTGAAGATAAAGTAGTGTATGCAACTGCATATAACACGGGTATCTATTGTTATGTTACGTATCATTGATATTCAACCATACACAGTATAAATCTTCCCTATTGTCACAGTCTAGGTAGTTTTTATTAGAAAATCTACCGGCCAGTGCAGCCCACACGCGGTGTACAAGCCTCGTCCGTGAAACGCGGGGTGGAAGTGAGGAAGACTCAAACGGGTGGGGGGTAACGAGTGGCCGTTCTATACGTAGTATTATTATATATTCTTTGTCTGTACTAAGAAAGAAGGTGATTAAGATCATCATTGCGAACAACTCTTACTATGTAGCCAAATCAAAATTCGAAAAAAATATCAGCCGTTTCATATATTTTGCCAATTCCTATTTGCAATTTAGTACAGGGTAAGCAGATAACCCTGTATGATAAAGGTTGATAGTTCAATGTTGACCTGGAATTTTAAACAAAAATGCTGTTCCATTTTATCGAAGGATCATGAAGTCCATGAACTATTTTCATTAAACAGACCCTGATTTTTTCAAGATAAAAGTAGCATTTTGATACCAAAATTATTTATTTGTAATGAAAGACTTGTATTCCTTCAGACACTCAACTTATTAAAACCCATTCATTTTTGACCGACGAAACGGAGGAGGTACTCATTCGACGCGTTTATATATTTTCGATAATTCTTTTTTTATTGGAAAGTGTATACTTCGAAAATGGTCCTATTTAAATTTTCGATAAAGCAACAATAATGAGAAAAATGTTACATCGATCCCAAAGGAATATTCGTGAATTCTATACACGGTTGAAGTCGGACATGCTATTTTTTCCAAAAAATTATTATGTATTCATCAATGAAATGTTGATAGTACCTATTTAGTACTATCAAAATTTTTGTCAGAAAAGAAAACCTCTTATTGACGACATTTTGAAAAAAAATCTGCGAGAAAATACAAAGTCATCGAACAAAAGATCAGCTAAGATCTATTTGCAGACCATATCAGAAAAACGTAAAGTAATTCCGTTAACAAAGTATCCGTTTAATAAAAGGATACAATGGAAAACACCTCGCCCGCTACGTGCTTTCAACCGGTGTCTCTGAGAATACCAGCTGGATCTACCAGGGTTGCCAACACAACGCTAAAATAAATAACATTTTAACGTTTAAAAAACACTAGAAAAACACGCTTTACTTGGCCTTTCTCACAAGCGCAAACCCGACTATGATACGATAGGTATTCCATCATGGAATGCCAGTGCCTATTTTCCGGCTTCATCATCAGACCTTGAAACCTAATCGTGGTCAAAGTTCATTACAAGACTTTTCTAAGAAATACAAAACAGCAATGATACGATTTTCCATCATGAAGTTTCAGTTTATATCTTCCGGCTCCATCATCAGATCAGTTCGACAGTACCATATTATTGTATGGTCATAAGAACTACATACAGCGGCCAATTTTCATTACGCTACGACCCTTGGAAGATGGTTAAATTAGTTACCTTAGATTCCATTACATAGGTTCCACTTCGTCCGAATACGTTTTAGCTTTTAGCTTTTTACGACGAAAAGCGTGTTAATATTTTTTTTTTGGTGAAAATGGATTCATAGACTTAATTCTCACTTTCCTATCCTCACTCGGTATTAGGAGGGCCAGTTTTGGTTCGAGAGATCATCGTGGTGGACGGATAATCAACCAGTGCAAGGGACAGTAGGCACTGGCAGTCCAGAATTCGCTGAGCGTTTTAGCTATTGAGGTATTACAGCAAACGACAAATATGAATAAATAAATGCATAGGTAAACTGAAAAAAAATTGAAACATTGACAGTTATTTTTCGCAAAAAATTGCAACACCGACTTCCACCGTGTACAGAACCCGAATAATTTGCACGAATCGATGTGACATCCATGTACATTTTTGTTGATTTATCAAAAACGGCTCAGCCGATTTCAACAAAATTTAAATGGGACCACCTCGGAAGTATATTCTTTCAAACTAAAAATATCGATGAACATACACAAAAAAAACATACAGACATGTTACCTCCTTCTTTTTGGAAGTCGGTAAAAAGAAGATCCCCTCGCTAGGCTGAAACGTTATAGTTGGGGTTAAGGCTGGCTGAGGTACAATACATATTATATACAAATCCAAGAAGGTTTAGAATAAGTACATGCTATTTAACAATATTTTCTACCAATCACAAGACCGTACATATCACTTCTTTGGTTTCTGTGAGCTTAAAAGTATTTTGTAAAGAAACTGTGTTCATATATTTTACAGCGACAAATTACAATTAAACTAATGCAAGTCTGAATGAACCAACGAGGACATCTATTTAATATGATAATAATTGATATTTTTGTCTTCATATTTAATTAGGTGAACTATGTTATGTATGGTAAGTACAGTTCTAATAGACCCTAGATTTGACCTTAATTTCTTAGTTTCAGATTTGTATTCTACGTCCACTAATATTTTAAATGTTTGATTAGCATACGAGTAGGTACATAAAACAGTTACCCACAATGAATACTCGGAATTTTAGATCAGAACGCACGCTGTGAGACCAACGCTTTTTCCAACCAAACATACATTATTCTAATTAAAATAAAAAAATAACATTCCTACAAAAGATCACTATCATTACATCTATTAAGACATTTTAGGGTTCATTTAAAACTAATTACAAGGCTATACTATTCACCACTAAAACAAGGCGTAATTGGTCATAATTTATCACAATCAACGTTGATCTAATTTCAATGGATTGGCCTCAGATTGTTAGGTAATTAAAGTTTTATTATGCGTAATGGTACAAATGTTCATGATAATTATAATGATAGTATGAGACGCTCAATTAAAACCATTTTAGAGTATTATTAGCACGGCTTACTAGCTTTTAATATTTTAAGTTTTTTTTGAGAAACACGCCTTTTCAAATAAATCCAACGGCAATCAACAAAAACAACACCACTAAGTATTCATTACCTACTATAGTAATAATATGCCGTACTACGGTGTAACTGAGCGACGTTACTCTGACTCCTTATACTGCAGGTTTAAGTCCGTAATCGTACATCGTCGTCGATTGAGCCGTATTCCCCACGCTAGGCCAGAGGCGAGTAGGAAGATTCATGAACGCTCTAGATTTGAATGAGTGGACCTAAGTCTGTACATACAGATATTTGCACGGTGTTTATGTTATCCAAAAACCAATGGTGTAAAAATTCGCTCATAGGTAACTTTTTCTTTTCATGATGCAACCCAGAAGCACATATTATAGCCCCAAGATTCAACTCGGGCATTAGAGAAGTCCGTACCGTCAGTCGGAGATGTCAGGCAGTCTTGCTTGTTATATACTCGCTGACAGAGCCTAGAATAAAGTAGCGAGGGTAATGGAGCAACCTAACATAATAGGCCTTTTTCAAGTTCTCAGTTTTGTTCTCGCATCCAGCGTGTTCGTGCTGTCTTGATTAGATCGTCTGTTTATCATGGCGGTGGATGTTTCCTATAAGGTACTGACACTGTCAACTTTCTTACGAAAACTACAGCTCACGATATTTTTTTCACGTGATAACGTCTTGACAATCGATGAAGATCGGCTGCACGAAAAAACATGACTCATTGTTACGTTCCGCCTGAGCCGAACGTGATAGCTAGAGCGCGGAACAAGCTATGAGAGGCACGATCGGCCTACGTGTTCGGTTTGTAACGCATATGACGTTATCACGTAAAATTATAGTCCGTAAACAGATTTTACAGACAACCAATTTTTTTTCAGGATGCTACCCAGTTTCATAAATTAGCTCTAAGAAACAACCCTATACAGCAGTCGGCGCCAGCCGTCGCGGCGCCCGCCCCTATATTATATCCGAAGCGAACCGATCGAGTGCACCGCCCGGCTGCGACCGAATGATAACGTTACACCACATTGCACTCTCTACAGTCAGTTATAGAGTACCCAATTATCTTCGGCAGGAACAGAAGCTTCTAGCAAGGAGTGAAGTCTTCTTAAATAAAAGACACCAGAACTAGCAACGCTAGACGTCTAAATTCTTTTCTAGGTGCAAACTTCTGTAGGTTATGTAAGGCCTCTCGTATACAGGGTTATCTAGAACTGATGTACTAAGCCGAAAGAAGGTGATTCAGACCATCACTATGAACAAGTTTTAATATGGGGCCAACCCAAAATTAGAGAGAAAATAACAGCTGTTTCATACATTTTGTCGATTCTAGATGCAATTTTGATTAGAACAGCTGCTTTTTTTCTCGAATTTTGGGTTGGCCGCATAGTAAAAGATGATCATAATGATGGTCTTAATCATCCCCTTTCGGCTTAGTATACTCGTAAGGTAAGCAGATAACCCTGTATATCCGAAGCGCACCGATCGAGTGCATCGCCCCACTGCGACCGAATGATAACGTTACACCACATTGCACTCGCTGCAGCCAGTTATAGAGTACCCAATTACCTTCGGCAGGAGTCTACCAAGGAGTGAAGTCTTCAATATTATAAGACACTAGAACTAGAATGGGACCTTCGAGCAAATACCTATAGAGTCACAATCGTGCAAAAAAAGTGTCAGAGGCAAAACTCTGCCCAAGCTATGTAGTGGGCAGGCTTTTTAGTTAGTCGTAAGGCGATTGCAAGCCGACTACAACTCCGAGCGTTGCCAAAATGCTCGGTTACAAGCACTAAATAGGTGACATAACGTCGAGATTCGAAAAACAGGTCATTGTGAATTATTTAATGTAAATATCTAGTCGGTATGTATGACGGCGCTCGGACATTTTTTTAATACTTTCACTTAGGGACTGTGGCTCTGTAGATATTTGCTCGAAGAATGGGACGCTTAAATTCTTTTCCCAGTGCAGATCTCGGTAGTAAAATACCCTCTTAAGCATGTGACGGACATTTTACGAAATACATAGTTCGATTCCTCTAAATCCACAATATACGAGTACCTCTATAAATAGATCGAAAGCATTTTCATCATAACTATGTTACACTTTTATCCTTGAATCCAAAGGCATGATCATGAAACATGAATGCTTGGTCTACGCCGCAAAAACACCATAAAATAGAGACGATAATAGACATCATGAACAACTTTTACTATTGGACCGACTTTGAAATTGCGAAACATAAATTACAACTATTTCACAGAAATGGTCAATGACCTACAAGTAAAACACGTTTTTTTTCGAGATTTCTAACGATCGCGATTTATTAGTAAAAGTTTACAAATAATACCTATCCTAGGTAGAATAATGTTCTACTCGTATATCTTCGTCGTATCTTTACAATGGAGTTGACGATATGTCCATCATCTAAAGAAACATTTAATTACAGTAGCCTAATAATCGACCAAGTACGAGTCGGACTCGCACACGGAGGGTTCCGTACTGCATGGGAGCCCCCCTTAAATATTTATTTTATTTTAATTTTATTATTTATTATTGAAGTAAATATACAACCAAATATTCTGTGAAAATTTCAAACATCTACCTGTTACCATTACTAATATAGAGCGAAAAACGGCTAAAAATCAGGTTTGTTGTATGGGAGCTACCCTTTATTATTAATTTTATTCTGTTTTTAGTATTTGTTGTTATAGCGGCAACAGAAATACATCATCTGTGAAAATTTCAGCTTTTTAGCTGTAGCGGTTCATGAGATACAGCTTGGAGACAGACAGACGGACAGCGTAGTCTTAGTAATAGGGTCCCGTTTTTACCCTTTGGGTACGGAACCCTAAAAACCAATTCATAGATTAACATTAACGTCTCTCGTACAAAATACCGAAACATTTTTTAACTGCAAGTATAGAAATAGCGAATATAAATCAGGCTGGAGCAACACGAGTGTCAGACACCAGTGTCTCGGACACTTCGTACACTCCGTCCGGATTTATGTCTTGAACCGTACATTGGTGTTGATGCTCGCAACTCGCTCTTAGTTGTTCAACTTATGTTGGCGACGTTGAAAAATGTTTCGAACTGTTGTTTTAGTGTTATGCTACTACTAAAACAAAGCTACGTTCTTAGCTAATACTATCGACTAATGTTAGGTACTAAAGTGTTTTTGAGCACACATTGTTTTCTAATCCCCTACTCGAAAAGTGAGAAGTCATAAGTCTAACAAAACTAAACGATTCCTTCCTTGTTTACGAATTCTGATGAACATCCGCCCGCGAGCCTACTGTACGCCACATTTTACAGAGCAACAAAATATTAACTAACGAGTATATACATTCTTGAATCAGCAATGTTTGTTGTATTTATACTTGCGACGCCCTGACAGGGTTGAATATGTACCTAGTGCTAAGTGAGCAAATTTTTACTTAAGTATTTATAAATTTAATGCAAGGTTTGAAATAAAGAATATTATGAATCCGAAAGCGTGTGTGTTGGTTCATTGGTTTGATTCTTTTTCATAGACTTGATTTTTGGCATGAACATCGTTCGAAAGACGAAAAATGACTTTTTATCCCAAAAAAAAAAGGATCTGGGATAGCACAAAAATCAAAATAGCACGCAGGTAAAGCCGCGGACAAAATGCTAGTTATCTATATATTATGCGTGTTGATGTCTGTCATTCTTCAAGTATTGATGTTTACTTAAAACTTTATTTCAATTACATTGCTCAGAACTGAGAAATTACCTAAACCCTAAATCTTCGTAGAACTGAAGATACAAATTCTGCTAATTAAATAAACCTAGTTACATACTTCCATCTATTTTACTATTTCATTTTAAAGATTCAACAATTGAAGAGTCGATTAGTCTTAAACCAAGTTTAAATCGCAAAAGCCTAGTTTAGGATTATTTTATTTCTAACGCGCGAATCCAGACTTAAAAACTGTATTGACTCCAATACTAATCTAAACTTAAAATTTGCCCATGTGCAAAGTTGCAACCCAAGCATTCAGAAATTGACCTTGAATAGACCCTGCACATAAAGTAAGTTGGTATAGGCCACAGATCAGGGAACAAGGTTGTTCCCTGATCTGTGGTATAGGCCGGGTAGCTAGCTCTGGTGTAAGAGTTTTTAGGCCACCTGAAGGCCTCTGACTTGGCTAAATGGTTAAAATGACCGGGACCTACATTAACACTTTAACGTGTCATCCAAGCCACGGTAGTGCTCAGTTGGAAAATGCCTCCCGCGGTCACCCATCCAAATACTGACCGTGCGGAACGTTGCTTAATTTCGGTGATCGCTGACAAACACCTAATCAAACTACGCTACAAGCTCTGCACCCTGCCCATGACTTTGGGTAATATTTTTTTACGTATTGCCCTTAAAGGTGGATACGCGTCTGACTGTGTTACATGGACAATCATCTTAGAATCTAGTAAAACGTCTCAACAGCTAAGATCTTATAGGACTTCCACTTTACAACTGCAAACGTTCTTCATATACCTATACCCAACGAATTACTTTATTAACTTTCTTCATCTATTTTTCTTTCCCTTTTCAACGTAGATAGCCTAAACCTTTCGCCACTTGATATTCTATCGGGGCTGTAACGGAGGCATAAACATTTTTTCATAGTTCAAATATCCGTAACGTACTCGTACAATCCCTCGGCGTCAGGTGTCGCAAACATGCGGGGTGACCACACGGTATTTCTTAGGACAGACATTTTATTGGAAAATTCCAAAAACAAAATTAAATTATTCCAGCCAATACCCTTACAGAACAATCAGTTGTTTAGTATTTTAAACAATGGTCGCTATGTAACATAATATTTAGTCAAAAATAAAATAAAAAATGGAATAAAATTTGGGAAATATATAGGAAAAAATACGGTAAACATTTCCGTATTTTTTTGTTCTGTCGCTTATGTAACGCCATGTGGGTTATACTCAGGGCGCGCTACAACTGAGACCATCCGTTTTTCAAAGGTTTTTCGGTGCGTCTTATGTTTGTACTTTAACATTTTAATGATTATTGGAGTTAATAAAAAATAATAGGTAATAAAAAATAATGAAGATTTAAATTTAAGATATGACATATACATAGCAATACTAAAACTTTGCATTTCACAGTAGTATTTTTGGAGTCACTTAAGACTCTAATTATTTACATACAATGAATTCTAATTTAGCCCTCCAAACAAATTTAACCGATTCATAACTGTGGCTTAAAATCAGCATGAGAAGACAATAACAGAGTACTATAAATGTTCAAATACAGCAGATCTTTTGACTGTACCTATCTTAAAAACAATTTTATTGGTATTTTTCTAAAATATTTCTTTGTCAAACCGTATTTATGAGTAGACCTATAATTAGAAGAAAATGGGTCAACTACCCACTGAGATATCACTGAGAGTGATTTTGAGTGCTTTTACTACTATGTAAAGATACAATTTTCAGGATTTATTATCCTACAGTTTTGAGAACTGACGGTCACAACAGAAACATGGCACTAGCGTGTTCGGACTCGCAGGTTGTCGTGAATATTGGCAGACCTTTGCAACCGTTATTTGAGGCTTAGGATTACGCTCGACAATACTGTGACAACTGGGTTTTATTGCGGTTCTACTAATAAAGTGAAGCATTTCAATGTTATTAACCCTCTTAAAAATCGGCCAAGTGCGAGTCGGGCTCGCGCTCAAAGGGTTCCGTACCGTATGGGAGCCCCATTCCTCTTGACGTTATTAATAGCGTGCAGAAAAAACTCCTAAAAATCAAGTTTGTTGTATGGGAGCCCCCCTTAAATATTTATTTTATTCTGTTTTTAGTATTTGTTGTTATAGCGGCAACAGAAATATATCATCTGTGAAAAATTCAGCTGCCTCGCTATCATGGTTTATGAGATACAGCCCGGTGACAGACAGACAGACGGACAGACGGACATCGAAGTCTTAGTAACAGGGTCCCGTTTTTACCCTTTGGGTACGGAATCCTAAAAATGACCTGACACCACAGCGTTCGCAAAACATTCAATAAAAAACAATAAAAAATAATTAGAAAAATAGTTAGGAAGTGGCATACCAAACAAATAAATAAATATAGTCCGTAGAAGTCAAGTAGTCGTAAAAAAGTCAAAATCAACAATCGGTTACAGGTTTATTTCTTCAAATGAAATGAAATTAATGGAAAAGAAATCGCAATTATTAATTAATTAATTTCATTTTTGGTTTCAGTTTGGATATATTTTACATATATTATGGGTTGCCTGGAAGACATCACTTCCAGCGATAAGGCCGCCTTGAGTTACACTTATAGGTAAGTATTTCTTGTATTGCTGTTCGTCTTATATTTTCTGTGTACAAAAAAGTGTTTTCTATTTTATTCTATTCTCTATACAAATATCACCTTGATTATATTCCACTTGTGCTGGAATAAATATAATTTCTCATTTACAATTTGCATTATTCATATGTTCATATCATATCATGCAAAAGACAAGTCAAAGAGAAACCCAAGCGGTTTCGCTCCTAATTTCTCGGCGGAGATGTAACTAAGTTCTAAAAGGAAAATACATTTATAACATGTACTCGTATATCACTAGAAAGACGGCGGTCACCACTAACCAAATAAAATGTGTCTGTGTTAAAGCTTTCAGTACTATCTAATGGAATGACTTCTTCTCGATTACTGCGCTCTTTACAGAGCGGTCGTGGTTATCGCGTAATATTATTTACTAGCGACCCGCCCCGGCTTCGCACAAGTATATTATACATATAAACCTTTCTCTTGAATTATGCTATCTATTAAAAAAACTGCATCAAAATCCGTTGCGCAGTTTTAAAGATATAAGCATACATAGGGACAGACAGCGGGGAGCGACTTTGTTTTATACTATGTAGTGATAGTGATGGGGGCAGATATAACACGCCTCACGATGTCTCGCCATCTCTCTCTATTGGACTAAATTATATAATAATGGAAACACTAAAGTTGCTGAAACAAAAATGAAACAATCCAACATGTACAATTGTACACTCGAAGTAAATACACGAACTATAAATAGGAAATAATAAAAATCTCAGCAAAAACCGTGCAAGTCCCCAAAACAGCTAACCTGTCGAGAACTGATCGGCGTTGGCACTTGGCACGCGATTCGGTATTTCACACGAGAATGGCCTCGTTCAGGGGGCTGAAGAACAAATCCTATAGGTCATGGTTACGAGGTACATTCGTTTTGTGAACACATGTCATGACGCATCTTAGGTAGCCAATTGTTACCTACAAGATATGCAATATCAGTATTGTTCTAGAAAACTGTAATTTTTTCTTCATCTTTGCAAATTATTAAAAAAATGCAAACGTTAAAATATATCGCTACTTTTGTTAATTTCGCCTTTATAATTGCTTCAGAAGGTGTTCAGCACATGTACATAATATATAGGTATTCAGACACTTGCAGACTCAGGAAATTAAAATCTAATTTTCGTTTGGAATTCGTGGTCCGATATTTATTCCCAAATACCAACCGTATTACCACAACAGATTTAAGCACGCTTTAGACTCTGTTTAACAGTACAAATTGCACGGTTAAACAGTATTTAAAGCGTGTTTTTAATCTTTTGTGGTAAGGCGGCAAGAGTGTTAACATGAAAAGTAAAAGAATGCTCATAATACAGCTCTCTACACTAGGTACTCGTAGGTACTTATGTCGGCATATCGTAGCAATGCTAGGTAGAGCAGAAACTCCCCGAGGAATAGCGAGTGGCAGCGGACGAGCGCTGTTGAGGTTGCGGAAGAGTATGCCCGTAGCTATGACGCACGGCGCAGAGCGGAAACACCCCAGGTTTTAGTGGATATATTCCCACATAACCGTTGGTCGGTCTCTCTAAGCATTAAAGATTATCCACGGTCAAAAAAAAAATACTACAGAATCCCAAATTCCTGCAAAAAATCCACAAAACACCCGAGTACCCCCAGCCCATGATTTGATCGTGTGCGTCACGCACCGCGCGTGTTTGTCACGGACCCACGGAAAAGAAACCCATAGGTCATGGCTGCAGTCATTAGTCAGATGTTTCCCCTACTGTTTGAATGAATACTGCCATATCTTCTAAAACTGGCAGAGTAACAGTGTGGAATAAATTGTTGCGTTTCTGTAAAATCAGATAGATACATTCTTTACAGATGACGCTAAGAAAATAAATAACACAGACAAAAACTATAACAAGTGTTATATGAGGCGGCCTTATCGCTAAAAGCGATCTCTGTCAGGCAATCTTTGGATGGAATAGAACTAATAAAGAGTCACCCAGCGTTAATAGAAATAAATCAGTTGAATTAACGTTACAATATAGTATTTAAAAGAAAAAAGTATGAGTACCTACCTACTAAAATTCGTACGCCTAGATCAGATTGCTATTTCTAGTCTTTCAGTTTTTAAGTCAACTGAAGTTGAGTTTGAGTCTATGAACCATTGACAAAACAGTAAAAAAAAATACTAAAATAATCAAGAGACTGCATCGAGAATATGTCTTATTCTAGAACACCGTATACTCTAACCTAAGACAGATAACGCGGCAGGTCGTCAATACAATCAGCTTAATTAGCCGATAGTCCTGAGCTTTACGAGGTCCTGGCTAAGCAAATCCGATTACCAGCATAATGTGCCGATAACGGGGGCCCAATTAGCATAAGACCGAAGCAGACGGTGTGACAAGAGAGCGCTAATATCTCTCGTAGATTGTTGAGGTGACTAGGTATTTCCAACCGATCATGGAAGTGAAGCAACGGCTGGCACGATGTTTTCGGATAGGTAAGTAAGTTCGTATAGGCCGGGTGGCTAGCCCTGGCGTCAGAGTTTTTAGGTCGCCTGAAGGCCTCTGACTTGGCTAAACGGTTAAAACAACCAGGACCTACAATTTAACGTGTCATCCGAGCCACGGACATCAGTTGGAATGCCACCCATGTACAGTATTAGGGCAGATAACAGATGAAGTTAGTTCCGATTCATCTGATTTTAGTGGAACTGGACCTCTGATGTTTTAACCACGTGGTCATCATTATTTGTCATAGTCTGGCTATATAAGGCATAGATGCGATGTTTCAATTGACATGGGACTATTACTATGACTTCAGGGTCCAAAATAAATCTCCACCTAAGAGACGTTTGAAGTTTGTCCACCATTATTGTGAAATCGAATTTGACACTTGATCACTAGTTTAAGTGTCATTTGTATCAAGATTACATAGCAGTTTCAACGCGTTTTCGACGCCATGTTTCTGAGATCATGCATCACAACTTTTTTACTTTATGTCACTTCTACTGTTTTTCTTTATTCTGAGATATAAGGTGGGTTAAGATCTGATCTGTGACACCAGCCAGGAACTAGCCACTCAGCGTATTAAACTTATGTCAAGTTGACAGATGATAACATCTGACTTTGTACAAAAACAAACTGACAGATAATGATCGAATAATAATGCTAATTGGATGACGATAGAGGGAGCGGGTAAATAGGGGGAAAGTTGATTCAGAGATAGAGGCATGAAATATTCAAGTCATTAATTTATTAAGAGTCAGATTGCTTTATTACGGTTACGAATAAACTTCGCGTTCAATTAGCAGAATATCAGTATTTGGATGGGTGACCGCGGGTGGCATTTTCCAACTGAGCGCTACCGTGGCTCGTGGCGTGTTAAATTGTAGGTCCAGGTTTGTTTTAACCGTTTAGCCAAGTCAGAGGCCTTCAGGCGGCCTAAAAACTTTGACACCAAGGCTAGCCACCCGGCCTATACGATCTTACTTATTAGCAGAATTTAGGTGACAATTTTTTTAATTTTTATTAACATTCATAAAAGAGATAATGCAAAAACATATCGAGCTTAGGTTATTACCTTGTACAGCATTTAATTATTTGCTTTATTGGTTTTGGAAAATTATTGTTCTATATTTTTTTTCATAACAATCTTCATTTAAAGGATTATCATTTTATGCTTCCGTACCCAAAGGGTAAAAACGGGACCCTATTACTAAAACTCCGATGTCCGTTTGTCTGTCACCAGGCTGTATCTCATGAACCGTAATAGCTAGACAGCTGAAATTTTCACACATGATGTGTTTCTGTTGCCGCTATAACAACAAATACTAAAAACATAATAAAATAAATATTTTAGTTCGGCTCCCATAAAACAAACGTGAGTTTTTGGGAGTTTTTAGCTCGCTAATAATAACGGGAAGAGAAATGGTGTTATGGGGGCTTCAACACGGTACGGAACCCTTCATGCTCAAGTCCAACTCGCACTTGACCGATTTTTTCGTATCTTATTATCTTTTGACATTGCTTGTAAAATATGGCGGCATGATGGCGTCCTTAAACAAAAATCAAATAAGAAAATATGAAATTCAATTTAAATTAGGCATTCAACCATCATAAACAACTTTTACTATGGAGCCAACCCAAAATTCAAGAAAATAAATCAGCTGTTTCATGCAAAACTACTCGGAATCGACAAAATATATGAAACAGCTGATTCTATTTTCTCGAATTCTAGGTTGACCCCTTTGGGTTCAAGTTATTCATAATGATGGTCTGAACCACCTCCTTTCAGCTTAGTACACCAGTTCTGGGTAACCCTGGGTATACTATGTCTTCCCTAGTAACAATACTGCTTTATCAACAGGAAATTATTTTGTTTACATGTTTCACTAAGTCAATTTTCCTGCGAAGCCGCCGCTACAAGATCGAAATATTTATCTACTTACCTACTCAAGACGTTATTATTTCAACCGTTTTTGTTCTCGCGCCGCCATCTTTCAACACCCACGTTCAATTTCAGCTCTCCAAATAACACATTTTCATTTCAAAGGGCTTAGGTAATATTTGTTCAAGAAAATTCATTTTCTCAGTAAGTCGGCAATACTTTATCGAGGGAACCCTTTCTCAGACAAACCCAATACTCGGACGTGACTTTGCGAAGGGTTAGAGTTCCTGTCAATGGGATACTAGTATTGGTATTTTTAAAAAAAAGTAAGTATGTCTATATGCTGGGGTGCTAGCCCTGGTGTCAGAGTTTTTAAGTCACCTGAAGGCCTGTGACTTAGTTTTAATAAATGGTATCAGATAGAATGGGAGCCGTGGTGGTCTAGTAGTTGTAACGCTCTGGCCTGTCATTTTTGTGGTCGTGGATTCAATCCCGGTCCCGTACCAATGAGTTTCTTTGAAACTTGTGTACGGAATTTCACATCACTGGCTTTTTAGTGAAGGAAAACATCGTGAGGCAACCTGCATACGTCAGGAGAAGAAATTCGATGGCGTGTGTGAATTTACCAACCCGCACTGGGCCAGCGTGGTGGATATGGCCCAATCACCCTTCGTGGGTAGGCCTACGCTCTGCAGTGGACTATTGAATAGGCTGGTACAGATACAGATCAGATATAAAAAGGTAACTAAAACGAGTTTATTTATTTGTCAAGTCTTTGTTTCGCTGCATAGCTACAGTATCATAAAATCAAATTAAAACTAGTTTCCCACTGCAGAAAACCTTTTTTTAAAAGGAACTTAATACGAGTACGTGACTTTACGAAGGGCTAGAGTTACTGTCAATGGGGTACTCATTGGTACCAGTATTTATAAGTATTAAGCAGTATCAGTATTTCTTGCAATGATTATACATATCCATTACTAGTTTTATACAAGGGAGGAATGGAGGGAGGCAAGTCTGTACAAGTGTACATATCATGTCAGCGATGGGTGAATGATTTCCTACTAGCTTTTCACCACAAAATACTTCTTCTATAAAGAACCTAATACGAATACGTGAATTTAGCGAAGGGTTAGAGTTTTTTTTTTCAACGCGATGCTTACAGTACATTTGTACCAGCATAAATAGTATATAACATTAACATAATAGTAATACTTGTGGTATATAGAAGTTGATATTTACTGGTGAAATCCCATTTCATAAAACATATTAAGTTTTTTATTGTTAATATAAAAGATAGAAAACTAAAAAAAAAAGTAAAGCTTAATTCATAATAATCTCATGTAAAATACGTAAAATACTTACTTGAAGTTAGAAGTGATATAATTGTTGTTAAAAATCTTTACAACAAAATTTTCACCTTGTGGCTAAAGTTGAAATGAAATCAGTCGGAAACTACTTAAATTGGCTTCCAAAACTCATATGAAATTAACAAATTAGTATTAAGTACATACATTATGTAGTTACATAATGAAATAATGGGTGCAGTCGAGCAAAAAAGCACAATTGCAGATAGTTTTCTCGATACTTGTTATCAACAAATACTAGTATGAATACCAGGCATCTCTAGTACAGCATTCGTTTACGTGATCGAACACACAGTTATCCCGAGTTACTGGATACTAATACAGTTTGGCGCTATATAAGAGTAAAGGTCAGCTCTCGTTTATTGAGTACATGTTACTAACTTATTTGTGGAGTACCGCCACCGCACTTATCTTTGATCTCTTACTCATAAAGGCTAAATGCCATTTAGTATTTCAGTCACTAATCTTTATACTAGCTCTACATAAATCATCTGTACTCTAGAGTCTCAGCATTTTTAAAGTCTAATCTGTTGACAAACCTATCCCAGAAAGGAGGAAGAGTGAACTACCTATTTTTAACCGACTTTAACGAAGGAGGTTACCAATTCCACTGCGTGGTTTTTAGGATTCTGTCGAGAAACCCTTATACATTACTGTACATTATGTATAGGTGAACAGTTAAATTAAGTAACTAATACAACTTAAGCTGTTTTGAACTCAAATTCTTTGTAACATGTACAATTGTACACAGTTGCTGAGTATATTTTATATAATTATAGGTTTTTTGAAGGAAGGTCTTACGAGTACGAAGTCGTGAGTGAAAATCGAATACAGATATAGAGCAAAGAGTGCCTACGTATCTCTAATTAAATCGTAGTCACTCTGTATAAGACGCATAACTTTCCTGCACTTTTAATAATACTGGATTATTTTATGAACATACAAGGAAGGATAAAAGACAATGATCTTAATTAATCCTGAATTTAAATTAATAAGATACATGAAATATTTAAATCAATTGCCAATGTGTAATTCCATCCATCCATTCATCAGCTGTAGGACGTCCACTGCTGGACATAGGCCTCCCTCATGGATTTCTAATAAGGCCGGTTGGAAGCGGCCTTCATCCAGCGCGTTATTGCAATCTTTATTATATGGTCTATCGGAATGCGATGTTTATTATAATACGCCGTTCAATATGTACTTATATTCGAGTAACTTAAGCTAAGATGCTGAAGGATAAGCTTTAAAACAAACAACTTTTTGATGAATGTTTTAGAAAAATTGTTCAGTACTCCATGATTAGTTGTACAAATTATTCAGAATTCATTACAGTACGTCTTAACATATTTTACAAGGTTTGAGTCATCAGCTTGAATACACCTTTTTCTGGGAAGAGGTTTTGCTTTGTTTGTAGTGAGTTCATAATATTACTCACCTTCTCGCTAAAATACTTACAAATTAGGTTAAGTATCTGGAAACATTGAAATAAGAGGAAGCGTAGGATGTCAACCCACAACACGGAGCGACGACCTAAACGTTGTAGGCAAAACACGGTAATGATATCTAATCATTACCGTGGCAAAACGTTTCCAATAACCCCTTTTGAAATCATTGAGTCATTCCAAATACTTTGGATACATTTTCTAAACAACCCTGTTTTGTTATTTTAACCAACTTCAAAAAAAAGAAGTTCTCAATTCGACTGTATGTTTTTAGAATTCCGTACCCAAAGGGTAAAAACGGGACCCTATTATTAAGACTCCGATGTCTGTCTGTCTGTCACCAGGCTGTTTCTCATGAACCGTGATAGCAAGACAGCTGTTTTTTTTTACAGACGATGCATTTCTGTTGCCGTTATAACAACAAATACTAAAAACAGGACAAAATAAATATTTAAGGGGGGCTCCGATACAACAAACGTGATTTTTTAGGAGTTTTTTTCTTGCTTTTAATGACAGCAGGAGGAATCAGCAAAGGGGGCTCCAACACGGTACGGAACCCTTCATGCGTGAGTCCGATTCGCAATTTGCCGAATTTTTTTGTATGTATGTTACACGATTACCAATTATGAACCGATTCTTATGATTATTTTTTTATTTGATAGATCATACTTCAGATGTAGACTCATTTAAATTTAATCGAAACCAGGCTGAGTCGTTTTTGAAAAAACGTAGCAATGATGTAAAAATTACTACATCGATGACAGATTGATTTGTGTGAGCTATTCGAATTCTGTACATGGTTGAATTCAGTTCAGCCATTTTACAAGATAAAACTCGGAATAACTATTTCGTAATAACTCTGCGTTTATCACTAAAGCGATTTGAGTTTATTTATTTAAGAGTAAGTAAGCAAATATAATTTTTTTCTAGATTTTTTCAGTATTCTTTGTAAAATAACCTTTATAGGTCTCCTAATAAGTCAAAAACAATAAGCCACTAAAATTAAATAGGCTTAGCCACTTCGTTATGTTCGTTTTGGCGATACATCAACATTATATTAATTCAATGAGTAATGGTAGAGTTGACCAGATGACCTGAGGCCTACCAAGATTTTTGTAATATTTCTTGGGATTTAGTAAATTAAGTTTAAAAATAATAATATCTACCAATTTTTACTAGTTACTACAATCTATAATACGGATAAGCAGTATTAATTTTTACTTAGTTACTACAATATATAATACGTACAAATAGTATTACCTACATTTTCATTTTCGTATCATAAGTTAAACATAATTTTCGAAAATTCGTACAGACTTTCAAAAATACGAGTTTTAACTTTTTATATCTATTTTACATTTTCATAAGTAAAGCACCGTACAACCTTGCAAAATATTTCAATATAAATTGTTCGTTTCAGGTACTTTTTATCTAACTTTACAAAGAATAAAAATCAACGTACTTCTTCTTATCTCTAAGTAAATTTTAATAATGAACAGAGAAGCCCATGAAAAATCTCTAGATACTGCACTTTAAAAATAATCGGCCAAGTACGAGTCGGACTCGCGCACGGAGGGTTCCGTACTGTATGGGAGCCCCCCTTAAATATTTATTTTACTTTAATTTTATTATTGAAGTGAATATAAAACTAAATATTCAGTGAAAATTTCAGGCATCTACCTGTTACCATTATTAATATAGAGCGAAAAATGTCTAAAAATTCAGGTTTGTTGTATGGGAACCCCCCTTAAATATTTATTTTATTTTGTTTTTAGTATTTGTTGTTATAGCGGCAACAGAAATACATCATCTGTGAAAATGTCAGCTGCCTAGCTATCATGGTTCATGAGATACAGCCCGGTGACAGACAGACAGACGGACATCGAAGTCTTAGTAATAGGGTCCCGTTTTTCCCTTTGGGTACGGAACCCTAAAAACAACTGACCAGGAAAACAGAAAATAGGACAATAATGCTACATTAGTAAGGTCTGAAATTACGTGTACGTTTCCTTACAAAACGCAAGACAGTACACTATTGTCTTACTCATACTCATTTATTTATAACTATAAGTTACATGTCAAACAAAAACTAATGTATTAATTGTAAATCATGATAACTAATAATTGATTCAATGAAATAATAATCAATAACAATCAAAAAGCAATGATTAAATAACAACGTGTAGTGTCACAAATAAGTCAAATAATAGCAATTAAATTAATTTCGAATAAGTACATAAAATCACAAATACATAAATTAAGTCACTCTACCTTTGGTAGAAAGTCTTGTACCTTATAGAATGCCTGCTCAACAAGCCAATATTTTTCCTTTTTTTCAAAAGACTGACGTCTGACTGACTGACGCATCCTTTATAAAATCCGGAAGATGGTTGTATACATCTGTCGCCATAACATGAATCTGTTTAGACGTCTTTACAAGCCGATGGAATGTGTCTTCGATGAAGAATACAATAAATTATTTTAAAAATATAACCTTTTAAAAATATAAGCTTTTGAAATCCTAAATATCATGTAGCAGCAGAGTGATATAGCCAAGACAAGTACAACGAGCGTAAACACGATGGGTCTATCTTGTTTAATACAGGAGTTCCTATGGCCACCTTCCGACTCCATCATCAGATCCATTATCAGATCAACTTTATGGTACCGTATTATTTCATTGTCACGCAATATACATATGCGTGCAAAATTTCAGCTCAATCGGAAAACGGGAAGTTTGTCGAATTTAACTTGTAAGATTCCACTCGAACTTACATTTATTGCAATGCAAGTTAAATAAAAGCTTGTAACATTCGTATAGAAACGCTCTTAACACAGTTTTAGGTTCGAATCCGTAGTAGGCCCCTGCTCTCACGCCCGTCTAGAGGGCGCTGTAATCAGCCTCAGAGGACGATGGTATCTCGGAATACCTAGATCGAGTAAACATGGCCAATCTAATTATGAAATAACGGTCCGATATGATATTGCGGTATGTATTTATACATGAGTAGGTATACGCCGCGTCTGACGGGACTACCAAGTCGTTCTACGTATTAACAAATTGTGAAATACGAGTAGTTTTGTCGAGTCAATGAAGTTTTTGAAAGGAACCGTTTATTTGTTTGATCGCGATTTCGCAGTTGATCCCATAGTATAAGTTAATAATATGAGCAGTGTAGTCTTAGTGTTAGTGTCCCTGAACCTGTCCCTGATTTTTTTTAATTTTTTCTCGGGACTGGTGTGAACCCACCTCTCACCCCGTACGGGCTTGACGTTGAGTTCAGGGACACCCTGTTTAATATTGATCCTGTTTAATATTGATCCTTTTAAATATTGAAAACCTTAAATGAAATCTTTTTGACTCAGATTTCGTTTCATATAATTGAATCACTTCAAATAATTAATTAATACTAAAAACAATACCATTAACAGTCAATTTAGTCAATAATTACTGTTTGATACAATTGATCAAACATTTACATTAATATTATAAAGTAACGCGCCTTTAATATAAGTTAAATGGTATTAAATAATAAGTACCTACCTACAGAGAACAAGTATATCAAGAATGTAAATAGGTATTGAACCTCAATAATAAAAGTATTACAAAATATGTTTTTCCTGTATTGAATTAAACACATTTATGTACAAACTTTGAATTAAGTATTTATGTACAAATTGGTGCATACAATATAATTAGAATTTTTGTACGGGTTTTCATACTTACATGCTCTCTTTTCGGTGAAAGAAACCTGCACACGCCGTAGAAATAATTCAAAGGCGTACCTATATCCATAAACCCGTGTCTGGGCCAGCGTGTTGGATATGAAATGACCCAATCGCCCTTTAAAAAAACTCCGAAAACGCCTACCAAGTTCAGTCGTGGCCAGGCCTGGGCCATAAAAATTCTGATACAGATCAGTGCATTAATATCCAATATCCATGAGTCTTGAGACCGATTCTATGCCAAACCAATCATCTAGTTACCATAACCGTATTAAATTCAGTAAGCCATCAGCAAACGTTATACTTCTTACTAAACAATGGACTACCTACTTCAACACAGACCAAACCAACCAACTTACTCTTTCAGCGGGCCAAACGCAAGCACCAAATTAGTCCCCCAAGAAACTATTGTTTTGTAAAGAAAATGCAAACGTGGCTCTTACACTGGACTCCACAGGTAAGTTTGCAGCAGAAAGCAATATATTTCCTAAGGGCAAAGGTCAGGGCAACGTACGATTTACACCAGTGGCCTATAGACCCTCCCGCGATTGCATGGAATTCCATAAAGGTAACTGTAACATGGGATGGACCAGTTTAGGCAGACCTCTGGTTACCTTATGGATGATGTGGATTGACATGGAAGAAACACTGGCCATGGATATTTATACAACATACGTAGTTTTGGTTCAGCGCTTAGCAAGACTAGCAACTTGTTATGATCATCATCTTAGCAGGACAGATTTATATCTCTTGTTATGATTTCATTACAACTTTTACTTGATCATCTCTTTTTGTTATGCGAAAACGTCCCCTATACGCTTATTACACAAATTTAAAAAATATCCAGTCTTTTTTTTGTTGTAATCCTATGAAAAGAAAATCTATTTACCTACGTCTGAAAACGAATGCAATTATGCTCTACGAATTTTTAGATGTTTTTCACTAAGTAACTCAGTTACCTATATTGGCAGTGTGTTTAAACATAAGGTGTATATTGAAAAAAATAACCATATATGTAGGTAGATCACAATTAATACCAAAAACCCATCAATATATAGAGTACATATATATCGATGCAAAAACCTAATATGCATATATAAATATTATAAAATATCGACAATAAAAACGATTGTCGAGTGAACTACGCTGCGCCGCCGCTTGGTTGCGAATAAACCAAAATACCAGAATCGGACACCCACCCTGGATTATTCCAGTCTGTACCCCGGATCTACACAAATCATAAGTTCCCCGAACGACAATACAGTTCCCATGAAACCATAATACCCCACTCTAGAGATCTTACTACACTGGTCAATTCAAATCTGGTGTATCATTGCAATACCCATAAGCAGGCTGGCTACAATTTAAACTTCCATATACGGACCTTATACTGGCAGCTAGAACATTAGAACACTATTACCCCCATTGTTGTTTTCATCTGATTAATAGGGATGAGAACTTAAGAATATATTATTATACTTAATTTTATTGTGCAGAAAACAATAACTCATTATTGTTTCCTACTTGTAAATGCTTAAAACATAAAATAAAGGAAATCATGGACTCTAAAAACAAATTTAAATTAAAATTCAACTAAACGGAAGCGTTGTTGATTTGACGGGTGAAACAGGGAGGTATAAGTATGTGTTGTTTCCCACAGCTAAAAAAAGTTGCCAATGATAATGATGATGACGATTTGACATCTTTTTAATACTGGTATGAATTGTATGAAATCGATAAGACAATTAAATTTAAAATGTCAGAGTATTCATATTTTTATACATGAATAGTTAGATTAGTTAATTTCATCCATCCATCAGCAATAGAACGTCCGCTGCTGGCCATAGGCCTCCCCTATGGATCTCCAATAAGACCGGTTGGTAGCGGCTTGCATCCAGCACATTCCTGTGGTCTTAATGAGGTCATCCGTCCACTTTCTGGGGGACGTCTTACGCTGTAGAAACTTCTACTACTTGCCGGTACATAGTCCCTTTACCACATGTTTAAACACCAACCGCTTTACCACAAAAGATTTAAACACGCTTTAAACACTGTTTAACCGTGCAATTTGTACTGTTAAACATTGTCTAAAGTGTGCGTAAAACTTTTGTGGTAAGACGGATAACGTTTAACAAAAATCTCAGCAAATAACAACTAGGAACTAGTGAACTCTGAACTTAGGGGCCTAACGGAATACAAACTAGGAATCGAAACCCCGCAGTGTTTCACAATGGGCCCCATTCGTCCGGCCATCACTTCAGGGTATACCCACGACCTAACCTCAAAACCACACACAAATATAAACTTTAAACCACGCAAATAAAGCTGGTATTCGATAGCCTTCCAAAACTAGTCCATCTCCTTTCAACGCAGAACCAAAATCCCAAACACAGAATATCGAGGCGTATTTTTTTGACTGTACAAATGCAGTCACGATTCTCATAAATTGAGCTCAAAAATGAACTTTATCGCTAAAAAGATATAGTTCATGATAGTTACTAAAGAAAGACGTGCGCGTGAGCTTAGCTATGCAACTTCTCAAACGTGATGTCAGATAGAGATGGTCAGATACGACATCATGGGTATAGGAGCGAGCAAGACTATTCAAAAAGACGGTAGATCGTAAGTTTCGGGTGATCAGATGAATGGACTTTACGCAGTACACGATTGTCGTGACGCTCGATAAGAGATGTTTTTTTTAGATTAAAGTTACAAATAGGTAACGTAGCGGTCAAGTTCGAGAGAATGTGGTAAACAAAGTTTTTTTCCGAATTTATCTACGTGTAGCTTTGGTATTTGATTTTATCGTAATTTCATTGCTAGTTATGGAACGTCCAAAAAATTTTAGATAACGACACTGCGCTCTGCTTCGTGAAATTATCATCACCACAAACGCCAGATAATTTATGATCAAGTAAATAAATTGTACTTGAAAATATTGATGGATTATGTTTAGTTTTAGTGTAGAGTGGACAAAACTCTTGAATAGAATCTTAGAGCAAATATCTACTGAGGCACAGTCCCTATGTGAAAGTAGTAAAAAAAAATCCGAGCGCCGTCATACATACCGACTTAGATATTTACATTAAATAATTCACAATGACCCGTTTTCTCAAATCTTGACGTTATGTCACCTAATTCGTGCTTGTAACTGAGCACGTTGGCTTCGCGTGGCGTTGTAGTCGGCTTGCAATCGCCTTACGTTACGACTAACTAAAAACCCTGCCCACTACGTAGCTTGGGCAGAGTTTTGGTTCGGACACTTTTTTTCACGATTGTGACTATGGATATTTGCTCGTAGAATAGAATAATCAAAACAATCATGCAAAAGCAAATGCACTAAAGTTATAAACCAAACAACTTGTACAAATACAAATAAAAGTGGATTTTAATATTTTCAACTACTATTAAATTAATCAATTAATTATTTTCTTTTATTTTTATTATTTCAAGTTAGTAATATCATGATCTTACATAATTATAGTCAAAATATCATCCAAGATTTTTAATATCTAGCAAACAAGCAATTACAAGTCAAGGAATGCGAGCAAACACTAATCCACTATTTCATTTCAAAAATATAAACTGTAAAGAAACGCTACTTAATGGCATCGATTAGACAACAGTTACTACGTTCGTAGGCTTTAGCCATATTGCTCTGATCACAGTCGAAGAAAGCCGAGTCAAACCCATTATTACACAACCAAGAGCCATTTAATACAAGTTTAATGCCACCAGAGCTAACATCCTGCGCGTGGCCAGTGTTACTAATGCCCATTTCTCTAAGTCCCCAAAAACCATAGTGAGATTCCCCAAATCGGAGAGAAAATTATCCTGATTCCCCACAAATTAACCAGTTATAGTTTTTAAGAATAAAACAGGTAAGTATGTATATGCATATTTCATGTAAGTTTTGCTTTTCGTGTCGTCAAAATCGCAATTCTACCATCCTAGGAAGGATCCCAGCACTCCCATCCCCATCACTGCACATTTGTATTTTTTTCCCACATATCTCTTCCTCATAACCATAATCAATCCCTACCAATCCGACGATCACGACCCAGGTCGCCCTAGCGTGGGGATCTAGTGTACAACTTATTTGTGTCAACTTAACTTTTTGGAATAACAAACGTTTTATTTTATATTTAATTTAATCCTCAGTGGAGATGGAATTCCCCGCAATTTGGGGAAAATCTCCACAAGTCGGCAACCCTGTGCGTGACACAAAAAGTGACCGATCACTTGTCACTGCGCTCTCACGACGCTATTAATCTCTGAAGATCGTAACACCGATCTAATGATCGACTTTGGCTGAGTACAGTTTGTTAGGAAATTATGTAAGGTTTAGTACTATTTAGCTGTATACTCGTACAAGTAACACGTTTCGATAGAATAACTATACATATTAGATAGATTAATCTAAAGCTTTTCACGGTCAGAGTGAATAGGTATCTTCTAGGTCTGCGTGCTTCATCTTCGAACATAACGTCGCTTATCATCAGGCGAGTTGATGGTCAAGCGCAGACTTATTCGTGATAAAAAAAAACTGACCTAGGATTTAATATGTCAATCGAGCCACGGTATCGCTCACAAAGAGGAGTAGGAGACTTTGAAGAAATTTGTTAGAGAAATGAAAGACAACACAGAGAAATCTTGTATGAATTACTAAAATTGAAAAAGAATCGAGATAAAAATTTTTGAACAAATGGCAAAACCGCCTTCCATCGTGTCCAAAATTCGAATAAATCGCTCGAATTGTTTGCATTATTGTTCATTTTACAAAAACGGCTCATCCGATTTCTTTAAAATTAAAATAGGATCAATTATTACAAAGCTGAATGTAAGCGCTCCTAACCATTAACCATTTTGTACTTATGCCCTACCTCCGCCATTGTTTCCTGACAATTACAATCTGGATATCTTTAAGACAAGAGTGAATAGGTATCTTCTAGGTCTACATGCTCCATCTTCGGCCACGACTTCACTTTCCATCAGGCGAGTTGGTGGCCAACTGTAGCCATATGCCGCCTTACCACAAAATATTTAAACACGCTTTAAACACTGTTTAACCGTGCAATTTGTACTGTTAAACATTGTCTCCGTCTTACCATAAAAACTTTTATGGTAAGACGGAATATGTGTGAAAAAACATGGCATGCCTAGTACAATAGAGGTAGTGGACGACCTACAAAGCTTACAACTGAAATAATTACGATGACATTGAACCTAAAGCTCTGAGAATTACAAATCAAAAACATCGATCAAATCATCGACCGTCATTCACGGGAAGACAGTAATGAAAACGTAATCGTAGATAGATGAGTACCGCACTAAAGTCCCCCGAACAATTAGATGCCATATCACAATACAAAAATCTTAACGTACTTCAGATTTCTGAGCTATCTGTACAACTTTTTACTGCGACAGAGGTACAAAACGTAGAAGTGATAAGACCAAATATGCTGCACATGACACAATGGAACTATAATTCACTTTCATTATCAAACAATGAAGGCATTAAGAGGGGAAGGGGGCCAAAGAAATTACTTCTCTGAACGCACAGGCTAGGCGTAGGCACAATGCTTTTAGAGAATATTATGAGGACAAGTACTTTTGTAATAAGTGTAATTGATATTAGAATACGCAATCAAAATGTAGTCCATAGAGTATACCTATTACGGCACCGTTTTTACCATAAAGACACGCAGGGCCCGTGCCTAGGGCCTCTTATCATGACCCAAAAATCAACTTTTCTCACACATTTATACTCATTAGGCTTGTTTATTTTTGAAAAAAAAAAATGATAATAAACAATCAATCTAATTCTTAACATAACATTGTGTTTTTACGGTTGGAAATTGAAATCGTTGTTTCTCTTTCACCTTCCTGTCATTTAGGTATCAAGTGTGAGGCTTAAAAGGGCCTCTATTTCTTGTGTGCCCAGGTGTTTAAGACGGCTTGGCTATTACCTATGCTGAATCGTCTAAGTACTTGTATAATCCGTAGTACAGGGATTCTTTAAAGGAGCTTTCTAATCGTTATATACTTACAGTCCGTTCACAGATTTTTTACCTCTGACATTTGTTTCTGTCTCTGTCTAACCTGTCATACTGTGTAATGACTATATAGAGACAGCGAAAAAACAGCTAGAAATGTCTGAGGTAAAATAACTGTGAACGGACTGCAACGGGCCAAGTTTTGACGAAAATAAAGAGTATAACAATATGTTTTCATGTCTTAAATTCTCACCAAATAAAATTACATATGGCATCAAAAGAACACAAAAATCAATAAATAAAAAACAGTGTGTAAGATAAATCGATCACATTCAAGAAAGCAATTCAATAAAAAAATAAACAAAGCAAAGATTTTAAACTGCCCTTTTCTAAAATGAAATATTAAAGAACCTACCCTTCTATTAAGCCCCAAAAGCCGCATTTGGGGTGTGGTTACAATGTAGGCGAACAATTGTAACTTTTAAAAATATTTTAAATTAGCTGTCATTTATTGACACGTCTGCAGTTTAGCAAAAGGTGCACTATAATAACAACTTTTAGGATTTAAAGAGCCTTGTTAGAATTGTTATAGCCGTATTGATTATCAGTTTTGGATAAAACAGTGTAGTGATTGTAAACTTGGCAGTACTTGGCACGTAACTCTAAATCAATTAATTTGAAAAGCAATGCACAAACTTTAACATACATCACATTAACGAATGTTTAATTGTGGAAAAGCGCAGCACACAGTTCGTCGGTAAAATAACAAAAGGGCGTAACCAACACATTTTTGATTTTTAGTCACACCATCTCGTTATTTGATCAACGAACTCGTTGATAAGTGACCTTTGTTGCTTAAAAAAGAAAAAAAAACAACACGCGTAGCGTATACGCTACACGCACGTATGTAAACTGACAGTCGATGGGATCGCAAGGTTCACGAAAATACGCCATGCCATATCAAGCGCATGTCTATTAATAGTCATAGCTATGTAACCAATATTGACAATCCTATGTCTAAAACGGTACTATAACAACCCGCTTCCCGCTCCGCTCATGCGCCCGCTGGCACCACGCCCACGCCCCATCGCGTGCAACCGTGAGAACGCACGCCTCGATCACTATATTTGACCGGGTCCAAAGGCACCGCGCGCAGGATCTAATCGCTGTTATTTGAACTGCACCCCTGCCTACCCTCGTGTTAATGCTTTAGATATATACGGAACACACGATAAACATACAAAAAAGTACCTCTGTATTCGGTTAGTTGATTGCATATCTAAACAAGGTAAGTACATATTTTTAGCCCTCGTTTCAAAAAGTATGTAGGTACTTATTGGAAGTTTGTCGTGATGCCAAACAGAAAAGTCTGATTCTGTATATGTGCATCTGACTCTATCTATGGTATCATACTTATGTTTCATACTGATTAAGTACTTAACATACTGCATTTTTACTGCCTTGGTGACCCAGTGGTTAGTGAAGTGAGCCTGACTCCTGGGACAAAGAGGGTTCGATTCCCACCCAGGGCAAGCATTTTGTCATGAACATAGTTTGCTCTTTGTCTGGATGTTTATCCTTACATAGTATAAAATAAAGTCGCTATTTTCGCTTGTTTATTTGTTTGTCTGTATGCTTAAATCTTTAAAACTACGCAACGGATTTTGATTTAAGCGCCCCGCGGTTTTACCCACGTTGTGCCCGTTCCCGTGGGAATTTCGGGAATTTTTATACATATAAACCTTCCTCTTGAATCACTCTATCCATTTAAAAAAACCACATCAAAATCCGTTGCGTAGTTTTAAAGATTTAAGCATACAGACAAACAAACAAACAAACGAAAATAGCGACTTTATTTTATACTATGTAAGGAAGAGTATGTATATAAGTATCTGGCAGCCATATCACAAGCTTTGCTTAGTTTGGGGTCAGACATGCTGAGTTAGATGTCCTAATAAAAAAATATTTTAATAAAGTCTACGGTCGAGGATTTTCAACAAATTTATTTTTTCATTGCTTACTTGTTTAGTGTTTCAAATTAGCATTTTCTTAACCTTAACAACCTTTACCATTTTAAAGTTTTATACATTCATCAGGTCCAGAAATATGAACAACATCGTATCTACTTATCTTCTTTTTCAAATATTTTTTACATAATTGTGATATTTTAAACGATATTAAACGGGACTCACTCACGTGTTCGTATAGTCATAACACGACTATAGTTTCGATCGCGTTCGGCGACCTTTCTCAAGTTGGCGAGTGGTAACACGCGGAGCCGTCTCGCAATGCACTGCGGGCTGCGGCGCGTAGCGCTCGCGATGACAGCGGTTGCGGTGGCGGGGCGGGGGCGTGTAGAGAGGATTGTTGTGTCGGCGCGCACTGAATATCCTCTTCTTCGATGTAACAGTCTCCGTCGGGGATACTCCAGCACACTGAGCTCACTATGTCTCCACCAGTCCCACGGTCAAATCCTCTGGTTCTCTGAAGACACGGTCTCCACGTAGGTGGCAGTGTCCATCCCCCGTCTCTATTGAAGTTAGGGCGTCTGCTAATCTCAATAGCCTCCCTAACTTTACGGGGCACGAAAAACTTCTCTCGTGCTAGCACCTTCGCT
Organism: Hypomecis atomaria; assembly: GCA_964007245.1. Lineage (NCBI taxonomy): Eukaryota > Metazoa > Arthropoda > Insecta > Lepidoptera > Geometridae > Hypomecis > Hypomecis atomaria. The sequence goes on along the minus strand of OZ023296.1, from coordinate 2,153,486 downwards.
CTATCAAATCTGATGAAGTGCTGTGCATCGGAATCGAGAGTGTGTTCCACTACCGCAGATCCATTTCTGTCTAAATTCTTCATTGAACGTATATGTTCCGTGAGCCCGTGAACACGTGAGTGAGTCCCGTTTAATATCGTTTAAAATGTGTGAAAACCACGTAAATTTCCATAGTAAAATAATTGTGATAGTTACAAGTAAACAAATTAGTATAGTGAACGCAAAAAACTGCGAGTGCCATTGCCAAAATGTTCCTTCGCCTTGACTTAACCAGACCTCTGCCAAGGTTTTGACGATTTCGCAAAAAAAAAAGCTTTCTTAGCGTACGTTCACCTTTTTAAAACAATTCACAGAATATTAAAAGCTGACTTTAATAAATTGCCCATATGAAATTCTTGGGCGGCCGTACAATCACGTTACAATTGCAAATAAGCTGGACTTGACTGAAGTATAATATGTTTTTAAATACTATACGAGGTTCCTTGAAAAAAGATAAGTGAGATATTCAATTGTTAATTTACGACCTATGTATATGTCCAAGACAATATAAATAAGAAGCGTAACACAAAGTGTTTTCTATTTTAATTTTGAAAATTTGCACCTGTGTGTTCCTGCCTACATAAATAAGAGCCATCTCGATGAAATCAACTTTTAAATAATATTATCCATACAAGGACAAGGAAAACATGCTCGTATCATTGTCCTGTTTTTAGAGTTCCGTACCCAAAGGGTAAAAACGGGACCCTATTACTAAGACTCCGCTGTCCGTCTGTTCGTCTGTCTGTCTGTCACCAGGATGTATCTCATAAACCGTTATAGCTAGAAAGCTTCAATTTTGTTTTTTTATTTCTGTTGCCGCTAGAACACAATATACTTACTAAAAACAGAATAAAATTAATATTTAAGGGGGGCCTCCCATACAACAAACCTGAATTTTTAGACGTTTTTCGCTAGATATTAATAAAGGTGACAGGTAGATGCTTGAAATATTCACAGAATATTTGGTTAAATATGCACTTTAAAAATAAATAAATTAATAAAAATAAATATTTAAGTAGGCCTCCTATACAAGAAACGTGCTTTTTTGCTCGATATTAATAACGGCAACAGTAAGATGCTTCAAATATTAAGTGGTATATTCCTTTCAAAAATTATTAAAAAATTAAAATAAAATATATTAAGGGGACTTCCACACGGTGCGGAACCCTTCGTGCGCGAGTCCTACTCGTACTTGGCCGATTATTTCTTAATGGATGTTTAAAAATATGTCTCACGAACTTTAGATATATATTTAAATGTATAATTATAAGCCGTATTAAACGTCAAACAAGCCGCGTAAAACATAATCCTCGCGTAGACAAGACAAGACAAGACAAGACAAGACAAAACTCTTTATTTACAACCACAATTTAAAAATAAAAATTATTTTCACATATACGACAAAAAAAAACAAATATGATTATAAATTGGCGGTCTTATCACCCATGGCGATTTCTTCCAGGCAACCTTGCACGAATGTGAACTGACAAGCACATAAAATAGTGGCCTTAACTAGAGATTAACAAAGAAAACACCTATAAATAATAAACCAAACATAGTTATATAATACAAAATTTAAATATACTTACATATATACGTTATAATACATATAATTATACATATACGTACATAATTAGACCTACATATACATACACAATAAGACCTACATATACCTACATAATTATACCTACATATACCTACACACGTTATAAAATAGTAACTACGGGAAAAAGTAGCATTATGGTTTTAGATAGTGAGCTTTCACAAGTTGTTTGAAAGCATTCAAGGAAGGTGAACGCTTAATTTCTAAAGGTAAGTCATTCCACAGCCTGACTGCCTCCACTGAGAAAGAAGAATCGTAGAAAGATGTTTTGTGACGAGGGAAACTAAAGGTGAGATTATCGCGTAGCGTTTATGTGAGCTTGAGTCAGCTTGTAGCTAACTTCATAGCCTCCAAGAAGTTTTAATCGACCTATACCTACATCGTATACATCATAATCTAAGCCACAAACACAGAGCAGCCTCCATTTTGAAGTGGGTTAAAACTTTAAACTCAGATGAACATTAATTTAACGGTCTCCACATAATTTGGCTTTTCATTCTGATTCATATTTCCCTCACGTAACAGCAGCCTTATCGATGATCTAAGCAAATGACGTTACTACTAGGGCTGTCCAATATCCACTTCTTCCTATTATGAAGGACGAATTTGTTAAATCATTTAGTTGTAAATCGTAAAGTCTATATCTCGACACTCTCTTGACCGATTTTTGGTACAAATTTTGTTAGGATTAAGGTATCTACTTAATAATCTTGCCAAATATTATAGAAATCGGCTGATAAATAACGAAACAGCAAATTTCTCCTCTTTTTGACGAATATCAAACCTCTATCAAAAATCGCCGACGACATTAAAAAATGCGACATGTAGGGGAAAACCAACATCAGGACAGACGAAAGAAAAATCGCCGTGATAAAGCGGAGACCTTCGCTATCGCTTGGTCAATATGAAGAACCAATTAAAAATTGGTATACAGGAGAGAGGAAGCCTATGTCCTGCAGTGGACTGAAATGATGAGCACAAACTCCAAAATCCTCAAAACTGTTGGCAACCCTATTACTACATATTATTACATAGACATACGCACACAGATTAGCTAACAATCGCTATGGGAAAAATAGCACAAACATCGTAGCTTACATACTAGCTACTGCCTGAGATACCTAGCTCATACCGAGAAAAACATAGCAGTTATCATTTTAAAATTTCGCTACGACCTTTTCGCAGTACCCAAATTTATACCATCATAGTATAATATACCGAATAGTAAGATATGTTATTTCGACAGAGTTGTAAAAAGTGTACGAACCGTATGAGTCATAGGAAAGGCCGGCAAGGTCCAGACGTTCTGGGAACTCGGTCACTCGTTAGACGTGTTGGCAGCAGTCGGTATCGAGCAGCGAATTTATAGTAATTTATGTAAAACGATACAAATGTAGCAGTATAGAAGAAGGACAATGTAGAAATAGGGGTTTATTACCAGTGTTACTACCAATCTTACGGCAGGAGGACTAAAAAAAATAGTCTTCGCATAGATGATTCAAAAAATATTGGACAAGTATTTTTTTCTTTTGTCAATCAAACAACAAATGACAAAGATAAATATTATCAAAGTGGGAGTGGGGGTCGTGACGTCGCCTCTCTTACAGAAGTCTATACATTAGTATGGCACTTGTGACGTCACGCGGAACTTTGATGAGCTATATAATAATACAAAAAAAAATGTTATTAGTCCGTCAGATAGACTATCAAAAATTATTGGACACGGATTTTTCTTTTGTCAATCAAACAAAAAATGAGAAAGATAAACCTTGTCAAAGATTGTGAGTCGTGACGGCACCTCTCTTAGAAGTCCATACATTTGTATGGCACTTGTGACGTCACGCGAAACTTTGATGGGCTATATCTTCATCAATCATTGCTTAATTGACCAAAGAAAAAATACGTGTCTAATATTTTTTTGATAGTCTATCTGACGGACCAATTACCTACATATATTTTTTTAGTTATCATGCCTATTCTTATAAGTCCTGTAATTTATAAAGTACCGGCCTATAGAGATGATTGCAGGTAGATATTATAATTTAGATTTTAGACAATGTTTTATTATTTTCCATTGTGCCAATCAGTCTATGCTCGAGACAGGAGCACCAATCTCCGGAGTGGTTTTGCTTCCTAATTAATTCCTGTATCCGACAGCGTCTAGACACATTCTTTAATCAGACTTAGTCAAGTGTTGCTAGGTAATGAAAGCTCATTAAATTAGCTGTATTGCTGCACATATTGTACATAATGAATACGTCATATCTACTTATTTGTTTTGGGTTCACCAAGCTAAACTTGACTAGCAGCAACACTTGACTAAGTACTGTTGATAGGGTGTTTTCTTTCTTTTATAGATCTGATTACTTTTAAAATTTCTCTAAACATTTGTATTGACTACGAAAGATGATTATATCGAAATGATAACTGTGAATACCTGATTTTTTTATTATTACCTACTATTATACAAGATCAATACCTATGTATTAAACGGAAAACCTAAGGGCGGGTATAGTAAATCTAGACAAACATCTTATGTTCTAGGACTTTTGGAACATCACGAAGAAATAATCGGCCAAGCAAGAGTCGGACTCGCGCACGGAGAGTTCCGTACTGTATGGTAGGCCCCCCTGAAATATTTATTTTTATTTCAATTTAATTATTTATTATTAAATTGAATATACAACTAAATATTCTGTGAAAATTTCAAGCATCTACCTGTTACCATTATTAATTTAGAGCGAAATACGGCTTAAAAATCAGGTTTGTTCAATGGGAGCCCCCCTTAATTATTAATTTTATTCTGTTTTTATTCTGAAAATTTCAGCTCTCTAGCTATAACGGTTCATGACAGCCTAGAGACAGACGGACAGACAGACGGACAGCGGAGTCTTAGTAATAGGGTCCCGTTTTTATCCTTTGGGTACGGAACCCTAAAAATCAAAGCAGATTCTCGCAAAAAATGTTTTTCACCCGTATACTTTTAAAACCACATATTCTCCTAGTAACTATTAGGTACGTGACTATTATAATTCTTCTTTGTCGTCACGTTCAGAAGAGCCACAATCAAACTGTTCAGCATATATTATCTTAAATCTAGTTTTAATTACAATTATATGAAGAGGAAATTGCCAATACAGCTCAAGGTGTATCTGAATTAGTCGAACATCAAACAACTAGCATTAAATCAAAGAGCCCATCGATTTGCACGGATGCCATGCCAAATGAGACTAAGCAAGATCAAGAGATTTCCTCAGTGTGCCAAACACAGATGTACCTAGTTAACTACTGTCGAACACAATTAATTGGAATCGGTAGATAAAGTGATAAACTAATAGAAATTGCCTAAATAAATCCCACGATGCCATTTTATCATTACGTGATATTATAAAGTAAATTTGCCTTTTTGTGTGTCTGTCTGATAACAGATCACAATGCAGTTTTTGACCGACGAACCAAACCGGAAGAGGTACTCAATTCGACGCGTAAATATATATATTTTTGTTATGTTATGTAATTACGCATAACTTTTTTCGTAGTAGTCCGATTTCAATAATTATTTTTTTATTGGAAAGAGTATACTTCGAAATTGGTTCCATTAAAATTTTATTGAAATCGGCTGTGCCATTTTTGATAAATCAACAATAATGTGAAAAATGTAACATCGATCCGTGCGAAATATTCGCGATTTCTGTACACGGGTGAAGTCGGTCATGCTATTTTTTGGAAGGTTTATAGCAGGGGTCACCAAATGGCGGACCGCGGTCCACATCCGGACCGCGGAGCTATTTTATGCGGACCTTGTGTTATCAATACAAAATATTTTACATTATATACTGAACTTGAGTATGTACGTAAATTGATAATAGTAATTTGGATGAGAATATATACTATCATTGAGGATCTTAAATTGGAATTCGAAAATAGATTTTAAGATTTTTAATAATAATTAAGTAACATTGTACTTTCTGAATCCTGGTGATGAATGGAGTAATGGAAGCTGCAAATATTTTCAGGAGTAATAAAGTTGCTCTCCAGATTAAAATGATTGATTTCCGAGAAAATACAGTTTTAAAACACCAAAAACAGGAGTTTAGTTAAGTTTATTGTCAAGTGTTTTAGATAAAATTTGTTTGTGCTCAGAATTGAAAAAACTAGCCTCACTTTGTTTGGGTCAACATATGTTTATTAAACAGCATTTTCTAATATGAACGTCATTAAAAATACATTCTGGAACAGACTTGCCGATGAACATCTCCAAGATTTAATGACAATAGCCTGCACAAAGTTCACTCCAAACTTCGGACGGATAGTCCAAGGCAAAAAATGTCATAGTTCTCAATAATATTTTAAAAACCCTTGGTAGGTACTTATTTTCATTTATTCAAAACATTTGTTTATTTTTAATCAAGTAATGTACTGAACCTATTTGTTTTATTTGGCCATTGATATTGTATCTACACATACTAGTTATATAAATAGTACAGTTTATTTAATTACCTTCCGGACCGCGACGGTCAGGTTTTTTGGAAAACGGACCCTTAATGAAAGTAATTGGTGACCCCTGGTTTATAGCCATAATTCATTCGTAGCCGGGTGAAGCCGGTACGGACAACTAGTAACTTATATACTGGAAAAAGGTTAAGTTAGATTTAAGGGGGGCTACAAGAAACGTGATTTTTTTGCTCGATATTAATAACGGCAACAGGAAGATTCTTGAAATATTCACACGATACACGGGCTTCCGTACGATACGGAACCCTTCGTGCGCGAGTCCGACACGCACTTGGTCAATTATTTGTGTCGGTGGCTAAAAAACCGAATGCTCACGGCTTTGTCGTCGTTTTGCCCCGCAAGCTGTTCGGCCCGCGGGGCGAATCGCCGATGACACTTTTCGAAGGCCCTCTTTCACATACGAGTAAACTAGCAGTGCTATTTTAAGCACTTAAAAACACATCTCGCAAACACTATTTACAGCAATATTAGGTTATGACTAAGCACCTCTATAAAAGCTCTATAAGCTCTTTAAAATATTGAGTTTAAATCTCATAACGTTGTCTACGGTTTGAAAGGTTCAGACTCAGAATAAAGTGATGTCTAGACAGGGGAAGATTTGCTCGAAATGAGTTTCTGGAAGAGGGATTTTCATAAGCTTCCCATGAAACCTCTTGTTTTGTTTTAGTCTTGTTTGCACATGCTCGTATGAGGTTTTTTACTTTGTCAGAATAATTTAATGTGCGGAATTTTATACGACAATTTCAGGAATGTGTAACTAATTAATTATATTATCATTTATTCACAGATGACCTCATAATGTTTTTTTATAATGATGGTCTGAATCACACTCTTAAGACTTAAATATACCTACATCATTTCGGAATATTAAAAACCTTATTCTCAAAAATATTACTCCTCTAAAATATTACTACTCTGTTAGCTACATTTTGGATACAAATATCTCAAGTAGTGTAGTCTAAACTTTTAATTTTCAATTGAGTACCTACTATAAATGTTTTGAGTAATTGATAACACTTAATAATTATTTTTTTGTCTAAAATGGCACAACCGACTTTAATTGTGTACAAAAGTCGAATAGTTCGCTCGAATCTATATGTACACAATTTTTACATTATTGTTGAATCTTCAAAAACTACTTTGTCGATTTCGTTAAAATAAATGGGGCCACCTCAAGAGTAGGTATGTCCTTTCGAACTAAAAAGATTTTTTTGATCGGTTCACAATTGACGAAAATATCGATGAACATACACAATTAAAATACATACGGACGAACATAGAACCTTTTTTTGAAGTCATCCATCCATCCATCAGCCATAAGAAGTCCACTGCTGGACATAGGCCTCCCATAGGTTGGAAGCGGCTTGCATCCAGCGCGATCCTGCGGTCTTAATGAGGTCATCCGTCCACCTTGTGGGTGGACGTCCTACGCTGCGCTTGCCGGTACGTGGTCTCCACTCGAGAATTTTCCGACCCCATCGGTCATCAGTCCTCCGCGCTATGTGCCCTGCCCATTGCCATTTCAACTTGCCAATCCGTTGGGCTATGTCGGTAACTTTGGTTCTTCCACGGATCTCCTCATTTCTGATTCGATCTCGCAGAGAGACTCCGAGCATAGCCCTCTCCATAGCTCGTTGGGCTACTTGGAGCTTACTAATAAGGCCCATAGTGAGAGACCACGTTTTTTGAGACCACTTTTGAAGTGGGTTAGAAATTAAAACTTAACCATTTCCCGATATAAATCACCACTTAAATCCCAACAAACAAGACTCAGTAGGTATAAATAGTACAGTGCACGTACTCCCATCCTTCTAAAAGTTTTTTGTAATAGCCCGTAAATCAGCGCTTTCGACGCGTGGGGTCCGAAACACGTGGGACCGCCACCCTTGCACCCCTGCGGCTCGGCGCCCGGCCTAACTTGACCCCTTGTCGCTCTTTAATAGTACATTATCAATAGAACTTGATTGCTCATCTTAAAAGGATCGTGAATCTACCACTGTTATCGCAAATTCTGTAGAATATCGAGAGAATTTTCGGTACATTTTTGATAAAATTTACGTTCCGGGAGAAAACTCTTTTTGCCCCTTAGATTGTAACAAATTGTTGTTTTTGGTGTCAATCGCTTGAGTAAGAAATATTGCACGTTCGTACGTCTTATTTTCTTTAGTAAAGTTTTTAGTTTATGTATACCTTTCAGCCTAAGTTTTGCCTAAATATATGACTTTTTAGAGGCTTATTAAAAACTAAGACGTATAAACCTAGCTATTGAAGTGCTGATTACATGAAAAAAAAAACACTAAAATCGGATAATTTTAGAGGTAGATAACAGCTTCTTGTTTTTGTATGGACAAGTTGGCACCTCACAATCTTCTAAAAACTTCGCGTCGACAAGAGCTGAACTATTAATTATACAACCAGACTATAAAGCGCCCAGTATTGTTGGAAAATCAAACTAGGGACCAAGGTGAATAGCATGTACCTAATCGACGTTAACTTTGACTGCTGCTGCTACTGAATTACTGATGATGATGATGATGATTAAAATCATACAAAATAAAATGCAGATATAAATGTTTCACTTTGATGAATTTACAAATTACAATTTAATTATGGATGTAGGAGAATGCCTATTTCCCGCAATGGACACTATGATTAAGATGATAGATACAATAAGTATTACGTAGAAAAGCAGAATGCGAATAAATATCATTGTTAAAAAAAAATAAGACAGAAAAAATATAAAAATTCGCAGCCTGCGTAGGTAGATGCTTGCTTAGATTTGACTAGCTTCATCATTCAGAACAACCTGTTTATTTCTAAGCAAAAACATATATATCTCAACAGACAGACCTTAGAATAGCTGACGTCTCAGCGCTTTTAAAGATACAGGAATCAAAAGAAACAAATCCAACTGATTACAAAAGAATCCCAAACAAACCCGCAAGCAAAAGGCAGTTCTTTTGTCAGAGTACGTGACACAAGGTTCAAAGAACGAGGGCTCAGCTAACAGCGGTCGGGACAACATCTGCTAAGCGAGACTCCTTTGAAGTAGTTTCGGTGTCTCCTAATAGTTGTGATCAACTGTACTTGCATGTGACATCGTGTGTAGTTGAACAGTGCAAGTACTTGGTAGGCTGTAAGGTCGATAGTAGTTGGGGGACTCTATGAGCTTATGTTTTGCAAACATTTTGTTGGTAAGTAACTTTAATAATCGTGGTAAAATTCTTCATAATTCTCACATGGATTGAATTGGGGTCCATGGTGAAAATTTCTAAGAGATTAGGTACTAAAATTGAATTTTAGCCACGAGGTAAAAGCACTATACAAAACCCAAGAGTTTAGTACCGTGACATGAAAGTTCTTTGGTTTCAGTGGGAAAAACAATAACATAAAATCTGCTAAGTACGAGTCGGACTCGCGCACGAAGGGTTCCGTACTGTATGGGAGCCCCCCTTAAATATTTATTTTATTATTTATTATTGAAGTGAACAACTAAATATTCTGTCAAAATTTCAAGCATCTACCTGATACCATTATTAATGTAGAGCGAAAAACGGCTAAAAATTAGATTTGTTGTATGGGAGTTATTAATTTTATGCTGCTTTTAGTATTTGTAACGGCAACAGAAATATATAAACTGTGAAAATTTTAGCTTTCTAGCTATAACGGTTCATAAGATACAGCCTGGAGACGGACAGACAGAGTCTTAGTAATAGGGTCCCGTTTTTACCTTTTGGGTACGGAACCCTAAAAAGACGAAGTATTTTTACTTTATCCTTTTACCTTTTTTATATTGATAAAATAGTTTCAATAATTCAATAAACCAATTCAATATTTTTTTAAGAATTTCTAACTCGTAATTACAGACATTAGATATTTTCGTATCTGTTTCTGTACGCTTCACGTCCCACGCAGATCTTATTCAAATTTGAAAACCAATTACGAACATAGCTTGAAAATAACTTATAAGTATCTAAGTAGTATCATTCATAAATCTTGCAAGTCATTGAACACTGAAATCAAAGGAAGTCTCATTCTAGCTACGCTGTTGTCGCAGCGACGCCAACTTTATAAATAAACGCACAGAACATTTTACATTCATTCATTCATTCGCTTCCACACAGTCGCAAACATCCAGCCTCATTATAAACAAACTCAGCTTCCCCTAATGACGTGTTTCTGACAATTCAACATTTGACACCATAACAAACAGAAAACTACCTCACAAAGTATATGTACTGTAGAATACATGATAGTTTGTCCGTAACGTTCTGATAACACTTAAAAAATAATGCTCCAGTTGTTGCACTTTAGGACATACTGCTATTCAGAAGTATTGACTTTGACTTTAACTTTTAACTTTTTGACGTTGTTGACTTTTACTTTGGGCCATGATACGACTAAATTATGTTTTGGCTGTCATCATGGCGTCAATTCATCATATTAGGTAGGAAAAATAATTAGATTTAAAAGACGTCGATTTTGCTTTCGTCTGTCCAGATGTTGGCATTCGTCTACAGGTCGTATTTTTCAACGAATCTCGACGAAACTTGGTACTCAGGTTCTTTATGTTTGGAGATTTTTATCCTTCAGGATTATTGATAGTCAAAAAGGGGGATTATTTGATGTCACGCTATTTATTAACCGATTTCTATAATATTTGGCTAGTTATTTGAAAATTAAAATTTATCTACCGAATATACACAATGTCATACAATAATTACAAATTATAAATTAACAATCAAAATAGTGTTAAAAACAAGTCATCAATTTTAAATATCACAAAGATTGGCTAGTTTGTTAAGAAAGTGTTCGATCAATGTGTGTTGCCAGTGATGACTTATGGCACTGAAACGTGGTCTCTTACTATGGGCCTTATAAATAAGCTCCAAGTAGCCCAACGAGCTATGGAGAGGGCTATGCTCGGAGTCTCTCTGCGAGATCGAATCAGGAATGAGGAGATTCGCAGAAGAACCAAAGTTACCGACATAGCCCAGCGGATTGGCAAGTTGAAATGGCAATGGGCAGGGGCACATAGCGCGGAGGACTGATGACCGGTGGGGTCGAAAAGTTCTCGAGTGGAGACCACGTACCGGCAAGCGCCCCACCCCCACCGTCCACCCACAAGGTGGACGGATGACCTCATTAAAACCGCAGGATCACGCTGGATGCAAGCCGCTACCAACCGGTCTTATTGGAGATCCATAGGGGAGGCCTATGTCCAGCAGTGGACGTCCTATGGCTGATGGATGGATGAGTTTGTTAAGTATATAAATTCTAACAAGATTTGCGAGTATGAACCAAAACGATCAAGAGTTGAGATATGGATGAAGATTCAGTAAAAGAGATTTGTCGCAAGATCTACTGCTCGGATAACTACTAGTAATTAAATATGAAATTATTAAATAAGATAATCACTGATGACTAATATCAATGTTTCGCTTCAATAGCTCGGAACGTATCATCCTCCAAAATCTCCAACCACAGAGCTATTACAACTAGAGAGATGCGCTGAGGCAATTGACAAAAATGTATGGAAAGTCTTGCCCAGAGCTGTTAAAACTGTCAAATATCAATTGGAATTTGACACTACTCAGAGAAAAATACGGCAACTAGCCACTGAATCGAGATTTTTTTATGTCTCTTTCTAACTCAAGCCATATTAAATCATTGCTTCTCTTTCTTTCTTTTCCCGACCGACCACATTATCCCTCTGGTATCTCTGTGTCTCTAACACATCTGTGACAGACTGTACATCAACACCTCATGTTTAAAATTCCCGCACTCTGCAAGACCACTCGATTCAGCATTACTGCCATTCAGCCGACGTGTGACCATTCATATCGGGTCCCCTTTGCCTTTGCTGTCACATACAATATTAGGTCTTCTGAAGCTGGTCGGTGAACAATGGAGGTGTGAAAGGGGTTTAAGTAAACACTCTTTTGTGCGACGGGTTGGGGCATTGTGGTGGCGCTTTGTGCAAATAGATTACGTAGTATTGTCGCTGCGGCTCCGGGTGTCGCTTAAGAACAAGACAACAATGGTGTAAGCCCTGCCAGAGTGAGGTTTTTATGGGATACTGTAAAAATTACGCGTTTTGTTTTGAGGGTTCGGAGGAATAAGGGTTTGAGGGTTATGGGTGGTTGAGGGTTTGGAAACGATACGTACTAAGGCAATGACTCTCGTATCGTGTTTTCGATTGATTTATGTACTGTACTATCATTTTGATAGTCCACGTTGTAGCGTAGCTACTAACAATACTTATTTCTTTCTCGTTGCACGACATTTAAACATCACAATCATTCGTTTTATGCACTTTTGGACTTTACTTAATAAACAAATCGTAAACATTAAATAGCAAATGAAATTGCAAATGCAGTGACTTTGAAGTTAGCAAGTAATGAGACAGTAAAAGTGACAGTTGGTTTGACGCTGTCATGTATGGAATGCTTGTCGCTGTCATGTATGGACTGCTTGTCGCTGTCATTGCTCGGACTGATCCGTAAAGAAAAAAAAAAGAAATTATTTGTGTCTGTATTTTCATAACCTTGTTGGGAGAATGGAACGTAAATAAGTATGTTTTGTTTACAAGGCGTAGTAGATTAAGTGCGGTGACGTCATAAGTGGATGCGTGATTCGAAACGGTTGAAAGGTGACAAGTGAATTAGCAAATTTTCATTTGCACTGGCAAAAAGCTTTTTCTGGAGACTTCGTTGAAGAATGTGGTGCTCCGGACATCCATCTGCCTTAGGGCGGAGGCGTTTAAAAAGAGGCGATTGAGGTTAGTCAATTGATCTAGTGATTCTCTCGTCAATTTGATCTAAATTTTGATTCGCTGGGAAACATTTTTTGATCTTGGAATCATCCCGGTGAAAAATACGAGTGATACTTATTTGCCGTCTGGTTTGTCCATAGCCTCTTCCCGCGACCTGATTGATCTTCCTGCGACCCGATTGATCTTCCCGCGACCCGATTGATTCCCCGACGGACCCCGCGCTGATGATTCCGGACTCCTGATTTTTTGCACACGTCATTTTGGTCGTATCGACGGGCCAGCCTGGTGGCGTACCTGCCAGCCTACACCTGTTTCCACTTGCGGATTTCATCCTGCGAGCATGCCTGCCACGGATCCACAAGTAATACCTATTTAGTTTTTTTTTACATAACCCAGAGCCGCATGGTCACTTTGGTATGAATATTAAGTTCATCCTCTTCTACAAATTTCCACGATTGAAGCCTTCTGGACAGAGTTTAGACGTATGAGACATTCCTCGTTTTCACTGTATGATCCATGCTTTAGTGAACATAAGTAGACTTTATTTTTATCCACGGACTAAACGACTAGCTACCGTTTTGTTCGCTTGATTGTAATTAATGTTAGAAATCACATTAGTTTGTATTTTATGCAATATCGCAGACGGTATATGCAGAGTCCTTAATAATTAAGTTAATTACCCGCCACATTGTTAGAAGTTTGGTTTAATTAGGTTCGCTTTAATTTAAGTATTGAAAATATAGCAATAAGTATTGATAAACTTTACAACGGTTAAGTTTGTGTAATTTTAAGCCCGTTGGCATTAAGACCCTTCTGGTCACCACCGAGTAAACTTACCCGCTTTAGACTTAAGATAATTTAATGTAAATTCAAAGAGTTAAGGTCGTTACAAATAAATTTGTTGTGATTTAAATTACAAAACAAAATCTTTTAATTTTGTCCTCACTCAACAACTCACAGGTAGATAATAATACGGTCTTTGGGAACAGAGGTTCTTTGTTCTTATCGACTTAGTTTATCCAGGTAACATTTTGTTTATTTGTCAAGTAACTGCGACACCCCACCTTTGAAGGTGTTGTATCATTTGTCCCCTCTAGTATCATTAGTCCCTTTTTGTATCATTTGTCCCTTTGCTCTAACTGGTAACGTTTTATATCACCACTACCCCTTTTAAATAGCACATTTAATCCATCTTCTTTTAAATTAATTTTTTTTTATATCACGTTACAACGTAGGACGTAGGCCTACCCACGAAGGGTGATTGGGCCATATCCACCACGCTGGCCCAGTGCGGGTTGGTGGAATCACATACGCCATCGAATTTCTTCTACGGACGTATGCAGGTTGCCTCACGATGTTTTCCTTCACCGAAAAGACAGCGGTGTAAATTCCGCACATACATTCCGAAGAACTGATTGGTACGGGACCTGGATTTGAACCCACGGCCTCACAATAATTGTAAGGCCAGTGTCATTACCACTAGACCATCACAGATTGTTTTTTCTATTGATATGGCACCAAGATATTGGGCCAATAATATTTAATTTACCGAAAGTTATTGCCTGACTCTGCTAGATGTATTTTGCTTTTGCGGCACAAATTCAGAAATTGATGACGAAACATCTTTAGCAAAGTAAGTAGAGCTTTACGCAGATATTAGCACAGTCGCACTCTTTCTGTAGTTATGAAGTTATTTGTGCAATTACTGTCACACTCTAAAGTTAACTGATCGAAAAACCGAATAAGTTATCCTGTCGTATAATATCACGGTGTTCTTTTCAACTTGTTTAAACAACATACGTTATATTATGCAAATATGATTATGTATGTACATATGTACCTATTATAATTTACATCCTTACTAATACTATAAATCCAAAAGTGTATTTGTTGGTTAATTGATTTATTTCTCTTTCACGCAGCGACGGAGCAACGGATTGACTTGATTTTTCCCATGGCTTTTTATTCCGAATAGTAAATATAAAAGTTCCTATGGGATTGCTCAAAACGCGGGCGAAGCCGGGGGTAAAAACTAGTAGTAAAACATACATGTATTTACATTATGCCAGTAAATACTCGTCCTAAAATTAAATCTCCATAATCCCAAAGGACAAAGACGCTTGTGGTTCTCCGCGTAGGTGCGTTCTTGGAATCTCATATTTTACTTATGATAAAACAAATAACATATTTTGCTTTGAGATGAAATATCTGTTCTTCTCAGATATCCAAGCGTTATAAGGTTACCGATAATATGTATAATACAACTTCTCTGAGCGAGCATCACATTTCAGACTTTTTAATCATATCAGAATACATAGTATGAAACGCGGTTTGGCCGCCATTTTTACCGACTTCCAAAAAGGAGGATGTACTATGTTCGTCTATACCTATGTATTTTTTTATGTAAGTAAGTTCTTCGATATTTTCGAAAATTGTAAACCGATTTCAATAATTCTTTTTTAGTTGCAAAGGTTATACTCCCGAAATGGTTCCATTTAAAATAAATCGTAATCGGCTGAGCTGTTTTTGAAAAATCATCAATAATGTAAAAATTACTACACACACATCGATTCGTACGAACTATTGGAATTGTGTACACGATGGAAGTCGGTTATGCCATTTTTAGCGAAAAATAATTATATTTATTCGTTTAAGTATAACTATATATATACATATTTTTTGAAAAAAACAAATAAGTCTAATCAGTCACACACAGATGTCAACTTTTGTCAAGTTCTGATTGAGCCCTATTGATCAGAAGTAGGGATTATGCAACTCGCATCACAACTGTTACGCTGTCAATTTGAATTGCAATCTTCAAAAATGAAATTGTGCATCGCAATCGATTCTCATGGGAACTAAAAACTAGTTTCTCCTTGCAATAGGGTCGCGTTCCACTTATTTTCACGTTTCAAAAAACATTGAACACAACTAGGAAAGAATCTCTTGATAATTGCGCCAACCCTTACATAACCACCCCAAACGTCGCAATATTACCTTGTCTTTGAAAATTTATTATTATTATACAACATTGCGTTTGGGGGTTGAAATCGCACAGTGCATTTGCTGGCAGCTGCCTCGCTGTCCATCTTGGGGTTGATGACGTGCGCCACCCCAGGCTATTACTACCCTTACTATAATTTTAATAGAGGTGATTTTTCTCCGGAATCGCGGAGAATCCCAGAGGACCATATGGGCCGCCAACCCTCAAAATTAGATTTAGGTAGAAAAAATTACTTAATGGGGTGTTTTCTGTACGAGCGAGCGAACGCTCTGATCCCGGTTTTTTTTATCCGTCTTTATCCGTGTTCAGTCGTTGGTAAAATGATATACGGAGCTCAGGGAATAAGCTGATTAATATACTTTTGGAAGGATTTGTTTGAAATCGAAACTGCAAATAGTGGGTATCTTTTTATTTCAGTCGGAAATTGGTCGTGAATCGGAATCGGTTCTTCACAGTTATTTCGTGGTATTTGAATTTGTTAGTTCCAGTCAAAGACAGTTTGAAACTTTCTTTGGTTCCAGTCTAGAAATAAATCGAATATGATTCAGAGAATTTAAATTAATTCCTACCCCGCAGTGCAAGTACCGATTATATGTTGTATAACTATCGGGTCCAATAGGGATAACGAAGTCACAATTTTCTGGTTTCAAATACTATGCACAAACTGCACGTGACATTGTCAACTGCAGGACAAATCAATAATCGATCACCAAATATGGGAAAAATAAATATAGCCCTTAAACGAACACTGTCAAAGTGTGTCTTTGAGTGAGCATGACATGTTGTTAGCGTCACATTATGCGACTGACATTACGAATTTTACAAGATGGCATTTTACGAACGGAACCCCCAAACACACAGAGCTAATACAACCCCAAACATGATGTTTAGAGATTCTGTCATATCACGACTGTAATATTACAAGCTCAGATCAAAACCAGCATCAGTTTTTATGGTCAGTATTTTACGGAACTTACCGAGGAGTAATAATCGGCCCAGTACGAGTCTGACTCTCGCACGGAGGGTTCCGTAATGTATAGGAGCCCCCCTTAAATATGTATTTATTTTAATTTTATTTTTTGTTATTAAAGTGAATATACAACTAAATACTCTGTGAAAATTTCTAGGATCTACCTGTTACCATTATTAATATAGAGCGAAAAACGGCAAAAAAATCAGGTTTGTTGTATGGGAGCACCCCTTAATTATTAATTTTATTTTGTTTTTAGTTTTTGTTGTTAGAGCGGCAACAGAAATACATCATCTGTGAAAATTTCAGCTTTCTAGCTATAATGGTTTATGAGATACAGCCTGGAGACGGACAGACAGACAGACAGACGGACAGCGGAGTCTTAGTAATAGGGTCCCGTTTTTACCCTTTGGGGACGGAACCCTAAAAAGGGAGATGAATGAAGACCCTAAGCTAGCGTGTGCGTAGTATACTATTATACTCGAATCTATTGGTTGCAATCCCACACAAACCGACACCAAATAGAAATCCCACCAAGCAGTGACCTGCAAAAAACCAAGGCAATAAATCGGAAACTGCACTGGATGCCAGTGGATGTGGTGGAATTTGTTCTCACTCGCATGTAGCACAGCTAAATTGTTCTAAATTGTTTTTGTTTACGGCACAGGACATAGAATCGAACGAGCGTCCGTTTCTAGCGTTATTGCTTTTATTTGAAACTGGCTTTTGACCCGCGGCGCGATGCACTGGTCTGTTTTGGCGGGTGATGCTGAATCCGGTTTATTATGAGACGGTTTTCTAAAATAAACATTGCATTTTATTATCCAATACTCAATGGCTATATATGTTGGTTTGGATACCAATACGTTGGCACACTTCATACGAGCAAGTTTCATGGTGTTTTCTTTCACTGTTTGCTGCTCGATCCTCACCCAGGGCAAACATTTGTGTGATGAACATAGGTATTTACTCTGTGTCTGTCTAAGTCTAATCTTATATAGATTAGAGTATGTATTTAAAATATGTATATGTAGTGTATCAGTCTCTAGCAGCCATATCACAAGCTATGTTTAGTTTGGGGTCAGAGACCGTGTGTAAGATGTCCCCAAATATTTGTTATTATTTATTTATTATTATCCCTTGCCTTTGTATGTTCTCAATGAAGACGTGAAGCTTGGCAATCAACACAAATTATTATCGGCCCGTTTTGTATCACCATTATCATCCACAGATACCACAGCACTTCTTTATTACACAGCTGGATATAGTCCTCTCTCTTACCATGCAATCTGCCTTAGTCTTGTACCTATCGAAGACTTAGTATCCCACCAAACCTTGAGCGTCAACTTTCTTGCAAAGAACCAATACCTACTTTGTTTTTGTATACAAAGGACACAACTCTTGACTGAATGGTCTCACTTTAATCGCTTCACTTGCTCATCCGCCAGCTACTTTGCCACTTTCAAGCAAATTTCATACAAAACCTACATACACAATTACACATATCCACAGATTGAAATTTCCGTCGCGAAAGGTCTAATCACTCTAATCATGAAGCTTCACATGCTTGGCTACATTACGTACTTTGCAACTTACATCTGTATGTAGGTTTTGTATGAAGCGTGCATCTTCATACAAAACATACTAACCCGGGAGGTAAGCGCCAAAACACTCCTTTCTAAAAGCTGAATTTTCGGTATTACCATGTCATAGTAGTGTAAAGTAGCACCGCTTTAAAGCCTGACTGCCACGGTCTGTTACATGCTTCAGATGATTGGCTGTGGTTAAACTTTTGTTTAATTATTTTTCTGCCTGTACACCAATTTTTAGCTTTTGGAAGTAGCTTCAAAATAAGTACTCACTTTTTTTTGTTTCAAACGGTAAGGGACCCTTAGCGTTTGGTGGGGATACCCTGACTGACTGCGAGGTATTGTTGTACACCACATTGACAAAATTCAGCTTTTAGAAAGTAGATGCATTTTTTGCGCTTAACTCCCGGGCTACACGTACACATATCACATAAAACATATCCGCAGATATGAATTTCTATCGCAACGAACATCAACAGCCGAGTTACTCTCACGCGAGCTGCCTCGGAGACAATAGAACTCCGAGGGAGCTATTGTCCTTCGCCAGGAACGATGTTTTGTAAATAACCCTGTCGTCGTGCTAAATCGTCGAGCTATGGTAATGAGGGGCTTAACCTCTCCGAGCTGAGGATTTCGCTACTACCGCTTTTGTGGAAAATTTTAGTGCGCCACTGTTAATCTGCTCGAGTGAATATATCACATTACCGCGCGGCACAATAGGACGGAATAAAATTGTCGAGACCTATCATTTTAGATTATCTCGGTACCTCTCTTTCTCTTTCATGGCTCTAATAGGTAGGTATTTGTTTTGCTCCTTTTTTGTATTTAAAAGTATAATGAACGGAGTTATTAAAGCTACAATATGTAATTTTGAAAGCATTATGAACAATAATCTGACATTTACAAGAGCCTCCATATTTAATATTAAAAAAAAGCTACAATAACAAGTTAAATTACAAGTAACAATTTACATAAACAATGTTGTCAAACCCTCAATACCAATTATGATGTTCGTCTGCAAAAAAAAAACCATAGAGCAGAAGTCAGAAGGACCATCCAAAACTAGAGAAGACCCAACACCACAATTACAAATAACATTAAAAGTGCCCGTGAGCACTCAACAGAAAAACTTCCAATCCTCAACTACCTGAAGTTTTTGAACAAACAACACTCTGCTTATCTCCACCGACAGCTATTAAAACAATAAAACAACTTCCATTGCCTCTCCAACTCGAGCCTCTCCCGAACCCGTCTGAATAACCCTCCAATAGTTAGCGAAATAAGATAAGGAGTTGTTAAAACAACGTATGAGAAGATGGATACAGATATGAGATGAAGACAGAGCGTCATTTGTTTTTATTATGTGATCGAGACGCGCGTAGGCTTGAGAGATTAGAGACTAACTATATAGGTTTTAAAGAAAATAGTTACGAAATCAAAAACAAAGAAGGGTTACGAAAGCGAACAAAGTAAAAAAGGAATTTGAAACTTCAGATCGTAGGTGGTTACTTGAAATTTTAGATAAAGATAACATTCAGTACTTTGAAAACTACTTAAGTCGTCATAATTAATAACTTTCATTATAAAACTAACTCGAATGATGCGAAAATATATTGATAGTGACATTCTAAAAAATATCTTTCGTGTGTAGATATTTGGGTCCCACCACGATCTACAAGTTACACAATACCATTTGTCTGCAATTTATACACTTTTCAAACCATCTATCATTAACGTTTTGCCTTCTTATATTGGTATGAGAACATTCTACGACATTCCATTGCAATTTATTGTCATCTGCGATTTGTTAATAGAGCAGCAAATTCTACGGCTACATTCGAAATTGTGTTCGTCATAAATTTCAATCACTGAGCGGTCAAGGCGGTTCGGTTCCCAGGGCTTTAAGGGCACTGGACCCTTATAAGCTGTGGTATTAAGATCATTTAGATCCGTGCTAGGGATCTACTTAGGATTTTAGACTTAGACTATGAATAGCTTAGTTCAGATCGAACAATGAAGTGGCAAAACATATGTGCGAACCGGATGTTGACGCCTGGCACGATCAAGACCAGGATACTTGATCGATTATTACAACGTAATGTAATGTTTACATGAATTTCTTATGTAGCATTCTGTGTGTAGTTATACATTTGAGCTAATGGCCGTTATGGCCCTATAAAGGGTTAAGAAAGATGTAGATTTATTTAGGATAGATAGAAGGGCCAGGATACTATTTCATATGATGATGAACATGAAGTATTTTCTTTGGAAAAAAACTGTCATTGAGCTTGAGAAAGATCAACACCACCTAATACCTACAGAGACGCTAAATAGCTTATATTTTGAGTCTTATAAGCTAACTTTAAACAGTGAAGGAAAATATCATGAAGTAGAGTTCAGTTTAGTATGTCGGAGAGTTCTCATCTATACCAATATTATAAAGAGGAAAGATTTGATTTTTTGTTTGATTGCATTGAATGGGCTCCGAAACTACTGAACCGATTTGAAAAATTCTTTCACTGTTGGGAAGCTACACAATCCCCGGGTGTCAAAGGCTATATTATAAAAAAAAATACGGAGTCTGCTAGTATCTAGTAAATTGCAATATTTTGGTCGATACGTGTAGTAGGTATGTAAGCCTGCATTTGCCTGCGTGGTGGTATATGGCCTACTCCTTCTCGTAGTTAGAAGTTTTTTCGCTTGTTTTGTAAATATTGATAGAACAATAAATCTTTATACTTTAACTAACACTTTTGGTTTCTTTTTAACCGACTTCCAAAAAGGAGGAGGTTCTATGTTCATCTGTATGTTTTTTTTTGTGTATGTTCATCGATAATTTCTCCAATCGAGAACCGAATCGAAAAATTCTGTTTTAGTTCTAAGGGTGTACTACCGAGGAGGTCTCATTAAAATTTTACAGAAATCGGCTGAGCCGTTTTTGAAAAATCAACAATAATGTTAACAATTCGAGCGAAATATTCGAACTTTGTACACGATATTGGAAGGCGGTTTTACCATTTTTTGCAAAAATAATATTTCAAAATTTAGCTGCACTATCCCACAAGGCATTGAAAAGCATATATATGTTGCGTATTTCGAGATAAGACATATTTTCCTCTGTTTTCAAGACCGAGATGCCAACCTAAGTGAGATCGTGATATCAATAAGTCCACATAGCCCTCAGCAGTACTCATAATGACTTACAAATATCGCCTGCCCGGTTTAATTTATCGCCTGCGAGTCGACCAGACTTATCTCTAATGTTTATTGCTTATTTGATACGCTGGGAACAAAAGATATTAACAATAACTCATGGTAATAGATTGTGAAATTGTTTATTCGTACGTGTCCGTGTACATTCGTGTGTATGAAAGATTTTGAGGTTACATTGAGCCCGTGAACTAGAGGGTCTTTTTACAAAATACAAGATGTTATTTCAAAATGTGTGTTTTTATACATATAAAGTCTCTGCACTATAGATATGTACATATATTCATTATGAAAAACTTTTACTATGGGACCAACTGCGATATCACAAAAAGAAATCAACTGCTCCTTACATCTTTTGGAGAATCAATCAAATTTTTGTTTAGTTGGCATATGAAACATTTTTTCCTCTGGAACCAGATAATATATCACACTACATACATAACTATAATACATAATCACTTCATTCATAACATTCTGTTACAAGTCATATATAGGTATATTCAGTTAAAAACATCGCGTCTTGAATATTCTACAAATATCATTATTTCGTTCTTTTTACCTTGTAAAAAGACGATTATTTATCATTTAATAAGAGAATCAATTCAATTAATAATTTCGTTAATATGATAGAATTGATGATAAGGTTAGCAGGAAGCAGAAACTTCTTTTATTGTATCTTATTTACTATTGTAGTCACAGTAAGTAAGTTCGTGTAGGCCTGGTGGCTGGCCCTGGTGCCAGAGTTTTTAAGCCGCCCGAAAATGTCGCACATAGCTGAACGGTTAAAACAACTGCACCCAGTCTCTTGCTATGGTACGAGAACGTATGGTATGGTTTACCCTATGGTACGAGAACCTTATGGACCAACCAACTAACCAAACGGTGTCATTGGAGGCCTATGTCCAGCATTGGACGTCCTATGGCTGAATAGACGACGACGGCAGACTGGGCAGACGCCACCCTAAACGCTATTCTCCTTTTAGTCCTAGTTTACTAAAGTCTATACTTCCTACACACGCTTAGCCCACGTGATCTAAATACAGGGTGTCCATATAAACCATGATTAGGGTGCGCCGGTACCCACTATACACTATACTTATATTAATGGAGATTTACTACCTTCCCGATATCAGGATAATATCCCGGGGATAGGAAGACGAATGGTCGTTTTAATATATTGCAAATGAGGTGCGATATTGCCTTGGGATAGGCGGGATTGGATTAGGTAGCTTTAAGGTGGGAACTATCTGCGTAGATTCTGTTTTACCACATACTAAACTTAAGTAGTATAAGAGGACTGACATTGTTCAATATTCTTTATACAGGGTTATTTCTAACCATTTAGCATCCTTTCTGGGGCTTATTCTTTACATTAAAACTAACAACATTTATTCTTCGACTTTTGTCAAAACTCAAAAAAAATCAGCTGTTCCATATATTATGTCGAAGGTGAACGATATTTTTCTAAGGAACAACAACTTTTTTTTTGAGAATTAAGAAAAGTCGTAGAACAAAAGTTGTTAGTTTTGATATACAGAATAAGCCCCTGAAAGCTGCTAAGTGCCCTGCTAATTGATTAGAAATAACCCTGTATTTCAGTTTGCATCGAGAGAGAGAACTGATATATGCTGATGCTACATTCAGTTCAGATCAATTAAATTGTACCGTAAGACCCCCTTAATATATTTTTATGTGAATATACAACTAAATATTCTGTGAATATTTCAAGCATCTAGCTGTTACCATTATTCATATCAAGCGAAGAACGGCTTAAAATTCAGGCCTGTTGTATTAAATATTAATTTTATTCTGTTTTAGGGTTCCGTAACCAAAGGGAAAAACGGGACCCTATTACTAAGACTTCGATGTCCGTCTGTCCGTCTGTCTGTCTGTCACCGGGCTGTATCTCATGAACCATGATAGCTAGGAAGCTGAAATTTTCACAGATGATGTATTTTTGTTGCCGCTATAACAACAAATACTAAAAAGAAAAGAAAATAAATATTTAAGGGAGGCTCCCATACAGTACGGAACCCTCCGTGCGCGAGTCCGACTCGTACTTGGCCGATTATTTTTAGTATTTGTTGTTATAAGTCGGTTCAAGAGACACAGCCTGGTGACAGACTGACAGACGGACAACGGAGTTTTAGTATTAGAGTCCCGTTTTTACCCTTTGGGTACGGAATCCTAAAAATAACTTTTTTATTTCGAAAGGGTGTACTCCCAAGGTGGTCATTTATTTTTTATTGAATTCGGCTGCAATAATAATGTATATGGGTGTCACAATATTGATTCGTGCAAACTATATCTACACTTTATCAGTGCTCAGTAACATCGCTTAAAAATCAGTAGCAGTGAACGCCTACTATGGATACGTATTCCCTCATTTAACATATGGCATAATATTTTGGGGTGACTCTGTAAATGTTGAGAACAAGTTTATATTGCAAAAGAAATGTCTCCGCTCAATATTCAATTTAAAACCCACCGACTCTGTACGCAAATATTTAAAGTTCATAAGGTCCTAACCTTGACAAGTTTATACATATTAGAGATATGTTTATTTGTAAAAAATAACGAAAAAATATACTTCAGTAGTAAATCTAATAGAAATGAAAACTTACGGACAAAATATAAATACAACATACAGATTCCCCAGGTTAATAATACCATGTACCACAAAAGTACATATATAAATGCCATACTCATTTTCAATAATTTGCCCACTGAAATAAAAACACTAAATGGGCATAAATTTAAAACTTCTCTTAAAAATTGGTTACTAGATAAAGTGTATTACAATCTGAAGGAGTACTACGACAAATAACTATTCGCAACTTTATAGTACTTCCATTTAATAATTAATAACTAAGCACCTAGTACTCGTAATATAGTATGTTGTCAATACTTAGTAATAAAATAACTTTATAACCTATACCTAAGTAGGTAACTAATAAGTAGATATAAGTAAAATTCTATTGTACGTTCTGCATGAAAACGACTGTTGATACATTTCTAGTTAATAAGACCGCTTTTGTAAGCACAGCACACAGTTGAACAATAAAGTTTATTTCTATTTCTATTCGAATCCTGTACAGGGTGGAAGACGGTGATGCCATTTTTTGCGAAAAATAATTATTGGAAACTGTATTTAAATAATTTTAACAGTTAAATGGTATTTAATGTTGAGGTCCCGATATTTTAGCACAGTTGTATGTGCCATGTTTACAGGTATACCATACCTACTGCAGATAAGTGGATGGATGACAAAATAGTAAATTAATAATATTAAATGTTTAATTTTTTAAATACCATCTAGGAATGTATTATCTCAATAACATACTCGTACATTTTTAATTCGTCAAGTTGCTAAGTATATCTTCAAGCTCTCATATCTATCATTATTCGCATAATGATTATTCCATAGACGACATGTTCAAAATTCACTAAGATACAAGATTTTAATACAAACAGCAACCCTAAAGAGAAGTTTATAAAACTGAACAATTATAACAAATAACTCTCGGATTGTTTGTCTATTTTGGACTTGAACTAGATAACTAACAAATCTTGTTCAAAAGACATAAATTTACGAATTTAAGTACAGAAATACCTACAAACTACTGCTATACGTCCATGGAAATAGAGACGGCTACTCAGCCATTGATTTATGTGAGAAACCAATTGAATATTATGGAATATTATTTGAATATTAAAAATATACATGGGACGCACCCGACCTCTCTCACGTGGACCTTACCTGTGTGGAACTTGTATACTCACGGACTGATAGTAGTACAAATACACCGGTATACTTACTACTAGATTACTACATAATAGTTTAATACCGGTATCGTCAACAACACATAAAAAATATCGCACTTATTATTACGTCCGGGAACCTTGCGTATTCGCGGAGGTTACATATACACGGACCGTACATAAATAGCGATATTAAATTTTAAACTAATTACTACCGATATTACATTGAATACTGTCTGTCTAAGTATCAATATCGTCACCATAAGTAAATGTAGATCTTAACTGTGCAACTGGTGTGTTCTCGTAGACCGATTCATAGAGCAGAAATAATTATTGATATTAAAATTGTATGGTACGGTAACGGTAAGTACAGGAACTTTTTAAACCGGTACGATACCTTCAAAGTATTGACGGCAACGTAAACTTAGTTTTGAAAGTTTATACTTTTTATGAACCAGAAAATGAATTAAAAAATGAAAACGTGGTAAGTGTTAATTAACCTTGTACGCAATTTATACAATACATCCATTAAACATGTTGTATGTATCATAATCATAACCTTTATTGTAAAAGTTTTACTCAACGATGCTTTTTTACGAGGATGCAGCGCATTCCATTTAAAATTTCATTATTTTGTTCTCATATCGTGATAATGACACGACTTAATTGGAATCATAAAATGCAGAAGTTATTGCAGTGTTACATCCATCGGTATGGACTACAATTCTTTTCTACAACAGTAACCTAAAAATATGAATCCAAAAATAAGTAAAAATACAACATAAGAAAAGTTTTTTTTAATTATTTATTACGAAGCAAGATTGCGTTTTGAAATAAGTACAATCGTATGGGCTGGCTGGCTAGCTGTCAGATTTTCTAAGCCACTTGAAGGCCTCTGACAGCTATAGTCCTTGACATGTGTACAAAATATCTATACCGTAATTATAAAGTGCCAAAACTTCAGGTTAACCGGTCTCTAATCCTAGGATAAAGAACTAAAGAGTAGGTCTGCTTGATCATTTATTAATAACGCGGGGATATTTCACGTCTCGTTTCGTATTTCCCGTATTTACTTGGTCAGGGGACAGAAATAGTTTCTCGTGGGTGGAGGCATGCGAGTGCTTTTGTAGGTTACGGAGTTTTAATGGGTTGGTCTCGCCCTACGGGTCTGCGAACGAAATACCTGTTGGTAAGTAAAGGGCAGAAGATGTTGTGGTTTTAACAGTTACGAGTGAGAAATAATGATAATAGTTGGAAGTTTGGAAGCTCTTGGCTTTTTGGGTTGGAGTGGTCAGTGGGGCTTCGTGTGCTCTGGCTATTGAAATATGAAATGTCTCGTAGTAAACATAATATTAGTGGGTCAGTGGCTTCGAGCAAATATATATAGAGTCACAATCGTGCAAAAAAGTGTCTGAGCCAAAGCCCTGCCCAATCTACGTAGTGGGCAGGCTTTTTAGTTAGTCATAAGGATAAGGCTATTGCAAGCAGACTACAATGCCGCGTGGTGTCAAAGTGCTCGGTTGTAAGTACTAATAAGGTCGAGACAACATAACGTCGAGATTCGAGAAAACGGGTATTGTGAATTATTAAATGTAAATATCTAAATCGGAATGTATGACGGCGCTCGGACATTTTTTACCACTATTACTTAGGGACTGTGGCTCTGTAGATATTTGCTCGAAGGTCAGTGGTTATAAGTGCAACAAATATTACGACGTAAACAGACCCCTTTGGGTTGCTTCTTTGTGATAACAATTCAGTAGGTTTGATATTGACCATATCATGCGTTTAAATAAGTCGTTTTCTAACGTTCCAATCACTTACCTGCTGGCGTTTTACGACTGGTGACATGACTATCATTGCAGGTGCTACGGGTTATAGAAAACACAAAATCAAAACATCGATTAAAACACCAATCTTATGCGATATAAAGTCATAGCAATAAATGTCACGAAATAAAAAAAAACCATCAGCGCGTTGCCTTCATCATGATTCATAAGAAATCCCAAACTGGTTAGAAGAAGATGACCATAACAAAAAACTAATTTTAGCTCCAAATATAATCAATCTATTACCAAATTCGTATTTTAATTTAGATCCGTCTAAAGTTATGGTAAATATTAAGCAATAGAAACGAATCAAGTCCCAAGGTAAAGTTATAACGATAGGTGATTATTTATGCGGTATGTGTCAGTTATTGATTGTTTATCTACCAATTAGTAGAGAATGTATTTTAACGGGAGACCACATTAAATGAGATAAAATTAATCTTATAATATTTAGTATCGGACATTAAAAAGTGAATACATCGATTAACACTTTAGATAACGTGGGGCGAATCTTGTTGGGCCGCATTGCCATAAAACAGTCAAATTATGTGCGTTTTTATTCACGTTGATTAATTTAAGACCGAAAATTATCAAAATGATTAAATTGCAATAAGAAAAAAAAAAAACAAAACAGTGAATGGAGATTTTTATAAAGATTTAAAGCATGATTCTGCGTGTCTCGAAAAATAGAGTAAACCTAAATCGTAATTTTTGTGCAAGCAGACATCCTACAATTGCATGGGAGGCAGAAAGGAAATTACGCAGAACATGGTCAAATGTTTAAATCGATTCTTAATTGATGAGTTAGTTAGTCGGCTATGATTTGTTCCAGTTTTAGGTATGCAGCAGCCAGCAACAGAGCAACGAATCAATGAGATTTTGGTCAGGGCATACCTACTAGGTTTTTGGATCAGAAAAATGAATACCTGTGCTATATTGGGCTAATGCGATTGAATGCAGATTAAATTTCGGTTTTCATTTTACTGACAACTGCAATCATAAAATAATGATCTGATTGTATCAATGCAGAAAAATCAATGATTTTTTAAGATCACTGTAAATTTAGATTTTCGTATCTAAGTGGTAAAACCTGGATACTACTACGTGATATATTTTTCACAAGCATGGTCGTCTCACCGCACTAGTGAATATCAAAGAAAGATACACCCAAAAATCCAATAAAATACCTGAGATAACAAAACTAGAGTTACGACAAAATACATCGTTAAATAGCCAACTACCTATTACACTATCAGGACTATAAATATTGTAGATAAGTCACTAGGAAGAGCCGAACCGAATTTATGATCTAATTTCTGATTCTTTCGAGTGCCTTCAAAATTAAACGAGGATTTATTGTAACTGCAGTTAGATTTATGGAGGTGTTCCGTTGATTTAAAGGTTATAGCTGTGTACGTTTTGAGGCATGTTTATGCCTGAGCGAATTGTTATTGTTATGAGCCTGTAGAGTCATGTTATACCAGCGGCCCAGAGCCACGCTCAGTTATTTCAAGGAGCTGGACTGGCTCGAGTAAACGCTGGAAGGGGAAATGCATAAAACACATGCAGGACGTAGAACACCGAATAAGAAGCTTTTAGATTCCACTTCTGGGTTAAAGTTAAAACATACTCGTACTTCTAGTTCGTCGTAATCGGAAGGCTGCTAGAAGAAAGAATGAGATGTCATTGTAATTAAAATATGTACAGGTGTTACTCACGTATTCCTGAGTAATAACAATTCGAGTTTCGATGTGCTATGGGAGACCAGCCCGCGTGTCAATATATACTCAGAACTTGAAAAAGATCGACAAATGTGGTCGAAACTCGAGTAGTTACCTTTTACTCAGCAAAACGTGAGTAATACCTGTAGATACATATTTTAATTATAATATGCAAAAACCACGCTAGTTTCTATAATCAAGATGTCATTGGCTGCGGAACATTGGTGAATAGGCGGGTATTAAAATTGTTGATAGACTTGCGCTAGACGAAGAAAGTTTAAAGAAGCTGAGAGACAACCTACATTAAAAATATTATAATAGCATAAGAAATAGAGTTAGTCGAGTACATAAAAACAATAGCTTACCGTTTCGGGGACAATTTTCTCTCAATACATCAATTATGGTTGAACTGATTTTTTTTTACCCGACTTCATAAAATGAGTGTTTCAATTCGACTGCATGTTTTTTTGTATGTATGTTACGTGATTACTCCGTTAATTATAGACCGATTTTGATGTTTTTTTGTAGGTCGTACTTCAAAGATGGTCTTATCTAAATTTTATCGAAAACGGTTCAGTAGTTTTTGAAAGATCAACAATCAATGATTTCGAGCGAACTATTACAACTTTGCACTTAGATTTAAACTATTGAAGTCGGTTGTGCCATTTTTTTGCGAATAATTATAATTTGGTTTTACATTGTGATGCAATATTTAGAAAATGTATAGAACTTGAAGTGGCAATACACAGTTAGACATAGCAGGACTCACTGTTGCAACATGAACAGTAAGTATGCAAAGATGTACGAACAATTAGATACACGATACAGAGAAAGTAGTTCTATTCTGGTCGCCGATCTATCTACGCCTACTGACAATAACAAACAGTCAGCTTAGTATTCTAGATCGGGCTATAGCCGCGGTTTGACGACCGCGTTACTCACTCGACCGCAAGGTCGCGGGTAAACCTCGAGTAGTGGCTTTATAAGAGTCTGTTCAGAACGAGACACGACGCGTCGCGAACATGCTCAAAGCTTAGATTAAAGAAATCATTCTAGTATTTTTTAAGTAATTAAGCTGATAAAGGAGATTTTATTACGCTTATTGATAAAAACAAACAGTCAGTTTAGTATTCTAGATCGGACTATAGCTGCGGTTTGACGACCGCGTTACTCACTCGACCGCAAGGTCGCGGGTTAACCTCGAGTAGTGGCTTTATAAGAGTCTGTTCAGAACGAGACACGACGCGTCGCGAACATGCCTATAGCTCAAATTAGAGAAAATCTTCTAGTGTAAGTTTTGAAGTAAGTAGGCTCATAGAGGAGATTTTATTACGCTTATTGATAAAAACAAACAGTTAGCTTAGTATTCTAGATCGGACTATAGCTGCGGTTTGACGACCGCGTTACTCACTCAGTCGCAAGGTCGCGGGTAAACCTCGAGTAGTGGCTTTATAAGAGTCTGTTTAGAACGAGACACGACGCGTCGCGAACATGCCTATAGCTCAAATTAGAGAAATTCTTCTAGTGTATGTTTTGAAGTAAGTAAGCAGATAGAGGAGATTTTATTACGCATACTGACAATAACAACAGTCAGCTTAGTATTCTAGATCGGACTATAGCCGCGGTTTGACGACCGCATTACTCACTCAGTCGCAAGGTCGCGGGTAAACCTCGAGTAGTGGCTTTATAAGAGTCTGTTCAGAACGAGACACGACGCGTTGCGAACATGCCTGTAGCTCATATTAGAGAAAATCTTCTAGTGTAAGTTTTGAAGTAAGTAAGCTGATAGAGGAGATTTTATTACGCATACTGACAATAACAAACAGTCAGCTCAGTATTCTAGATCGGGCTATAGCTGCGGTTTGACGACCGCGTTACTCACTGGGCCGCAAGGTCGCGGGTAAACCTCGAGTAGTGACTTTATAAGTCTGTTCAGAACGAGACACGACGCGTCGCGAACATGCCTGAAGCTTAGATTAACAAAATTCTTCTATATTGAGATTTGAAAAACTTTGCTGGTAGAGGAAGAAGGGTAGTGTATTTTAGGGCAGCGTTTTCATTGATTACTGCTACGGCTACTTACAGCTTACGAGTAGATGAATAAGACCGTGATCAACGATGATCGCAACAAAATCATTGGCACTAACTTTTGGATACGACTAGCCAAAAACATTATTGATTATACTGGATGTCTACTTTGTGATAGCCTGGTGATATTTCCAGCTATATAGCGATTTTCCCGAACTTATACATCGGACGTTTAGTGAGATAAGTAAAAGCTAGCATAGTACAGCTGTCTATCTGGATGTGTGGCTTAGGACAGGGAAAATGGGTTAAATAAGATGCTGATTATAGTAGAGCTATAAGTATTGTTTTGGTCTTTCAATCTGAATTGTATATTATTCCGGTTTTTTTTAATCAAATAAATGAGTGTTTAATGAAATGTTTTTTTCTTTTGGAATGTTTATCACAATACAAAAATAACTCTTTGTGATTGTTTAATGTCCGAACCGATATGACTTTTATGATCAGGGAACTTACTCGCTTGTCTCGTCACTCAGTTGTACATGGTGGTACCTATACGAATATCTTAACGTCACAGACACATTCGCATTATATTTGCACGATAAAAACACCAAATGTTTCCATCGTAAGAGTAACCTTTCTGAACACAGCTTTACACTAGGTTAACTAGTTTGTATTTACAATGCGAGCAGCCAATGGAATTTGAGAGTTCAAAGTATGCGTGGGTGTACTTGGCGCCACTACCGCAGAGTATATCGGTGATCAAGACTTGAATAAAATAATTATCTAAAAAGTCTAAAAACCCATTCACGCACGTTGTAAAAATACATTAGGTATAACTTTACACGTTTAGTTTATCGAGCGTGGCTTGGACTGTCATAGCCTGAGGCCATATTCATTTATTCGATGTCGCCGTTTATCTATTATGTATGTATTTTTTGCTAAGATTTATGATTATTCGTGTACTATTCAAATATGTTACTAATAACTATCTACACGTAATACGGATACATTGAGAAACAAGGAACTTGTGAAAATGTGCGAGCGAGGGAAGCGCACAATTTAAATACATTTTTAACCAACTTCCAAAAAGGAGGAGGTTCTATGTTCGAGTGTATGTATTTATTGTGTATGTTCATCGATAATTTCGCCAATTGCGAACCGAACCGAAAAATTATTTTTTAGTTCGAAATAAATTCGGGTATACTCCCGAGGTGGTCCCATTTAAATTTTACAGAAATCGGCTGAGCCGTTTTTGAAAAAACCAACAATAATGTAAGCAATTCGAGCGAAATATTCGAATTTTGTACGCACTAGGGAAGGCGGTTTTTTGCCATTTTTGCGAAAAATAATTATCTATACCTAACATGCAAGCGTACTATCATGCTACGCAAAGTTATTAGTACCTTACTCATCTGTATTAATGATTTTTATTTAAAAGGAGTCTCTTCTTGCCAAAACATGAAAACCGGCTTCTTAATTATGTAGTTGTAAAGTATTAGTTTAGACCTTTTCCGTATTAAAATCAACTAGATGCCTGTTTTGCAATTAAGATTTCGGATAGAACACATTTATGGCACGAATTCTTCGCAAATCAGTGTTTTAGTTTGTTTTATTATAACCGTTTAATGGAGATCGAATGCCTAGATTAAACACAAGTAGGGTCTTTACGATGTCGACTTGCTTACGTTAATATTAAACAATAGTAGCGCAGTAGTTCTCATCTAAGAGTTCTACAACATTTATCGCCTTACCACAGAATATTTAAACACGCTTTAAACACTGTTTAACCGTGTAATTTGTACTGCTAAACACTGTCTAAAGCGTGCGTAAAACTTTTGTAGTAAGACGGGTAGAGTTTAGGACTTTTCCGATGAAAAGTGGAGATAGTGAAAAGCTGTTATTTTATAATTAATTTTCGCAATAATCACACAACCGATTTCAATCCTGGAATTCCGGTAGCCTGGAAGAAATCGCCATGTTTCACAATGGCGATTTCCGCCGTCTTTTTTACCGACTTTTCGACAAGCTTTTATGGTCATATAAATTATGTATAATGAAGTTATAAGTTGATAGTTAGAATTTTATTTTCTTGCATTTAACTAAAAGCTCTTTTAAAGGTTTTTTCGCTTTCATTGTTTTTTTTTATTCTCTACAATGCAACTGTGCTGTTCTTACAAATTAATCAACACAACACTGCTGCATCACTATCGCAGCAGACCAAGTCCCAGTTTCACCGTCAGTGTCTTAACAAATCGCCACAGATTAAAACACAGTACCTACCAGCCACGACGCAGGAGGTTTAATTAATGTGGGACAAAGAGGACCCGTTCTCGAGGTTAAAGGGTATTACGGGCCCGACAATAACAGTTGATGAAGGAGCCGGGCTGTAAGAAACTTTGAAATGATGAGGTAGTTAAGATAGTTTGGCTTGGCGACGGTGGGAAGTGGGAAGCCGTTTCCTTTATTCGGAAGTTAATCGCATTGGTGACTAGCGTTTTGCATCATCCTTAAGATTAATATACAAAAGAACAGGTGACGCCGCCAGCGCTATAAGTTGGTTAAAATGATAAACACTTCACAAAGTTCGGCGCGGGGTCAGTACTGCGGATTAGCTCAGTTGGCAGAGCGTCGGGCTAGTGATCCGAAGACGCAGGTTCGAGTCCTGCATCCGCGACGAATTTTTGAAATGTTTATTATAGAAATAACTCTGTCAAAAGAATATCACTGACTAAAAAACAAGAAAGTATAGTACTGTTACGTGTTTGCTGAACATAGGCCTACCACTAATGCTGATAGAGCTATACCAGGTGGATTAAATAAAATATTAATGAGATGATATCAATGTCATGTGTAAGATGTCCCCTAATACTTATTTATTTATAACTGTTAACGGAAATGTATGAAATCTAGGAATTGTATACAAATCCTAGGAAATGTATACAATTCCGAAGCTATTTAGGAAATGTATAAAATTTTGTTTCAAAAACTATTTAATACATAGATATCCTGGGAAATGTGTACATTTCCTAGGAATTGTATGTAATTCCGATATCGTATTAGGAAATGTATAAAAATAATGCTTTCTGTAATAAAACACATTGTTAAAATGAGAATAAAAAAGCAAAAGCTTTTTCATAAATGCACAGCTAATAATCTTAATGCACATTATACCTGTTAAAGGCGATTCGCTTCTGGCACTTCGCCGGCCGCTGCCGCGGCACGCTCGCTTCGCTCGCTCGGCTCGTGCGTTGTTTTGTCATGTTCTAACATAACCTAACCTATTTTTTGTATCACACCTAATCTAACTGTAAGCTGCAATAGAGAAAAGCGTCAAATGAAACGTAAAGACCTTTATACCGTCGAAGTCTGTTATACGTAGATCAGGCCCTATCTCAAATGTTTTACATTTCCGATTGCTATTTAGGAAATGTATAGAATTCCTAGGAAATGTGTCTAATACAATTTATTTCACACATTTCCGTGCGATTTTAGGAATTACATACATTTCCTAGGAATTGTATACAATGACGGATTACATACATTTCCGTTAACATAACTACCGATCCGCGCCGGCTTCGCACAGGTGTATTACACATTTAAACCTTGCTCTTGAATCACTCTGTCTGTTAAAAAAAAACCGCATCAAAATCCGTTTCGTAGTTTTAAAGATATAAGCATACATGGGGACAGACAGCGGGAAGCGACTTTGTTTTATACTATGTAGTGACTAGCGACTCGCCCCGGCTTCGCACAGGTGTATTATACATATAAACCTTCCTCTTGAATCACTATATCCGAATCCGTTAAGTAATTTTAAAAATTAAAGTAAACATAGTATTTCATACGGACAGATAGACAGCGGGAAGCGACTTCGTTTTATACTATGTTGTGATAGTGAAGTATCAAGGTATCATCAACATATCATATGTAAATAATGTACATTAAAAAAAAAAACCTTTTATTAGCCATTGCCACGGAATGATCATGATGATGAGTGACATGGCTCTCCTCCATTCTCATGATACATATGTCCATACTACGATAGTCAGCCACTCTTTCACTTCTCAGTCACTGGCGCTACTTATCTAGTATACCTACTGTTGAAAAGCAAACAGCAATAATTAACAAACTATAGAACAATTAAATTAAACAAATAAGCCTTAAAATTCCCACTTGTACTTATCTACTATTACTAAACTGGTTCTTAGGGAATTTAGCACACACATTTAATTTGATCAGGAAATGAAAACACATAGATAACAATAATCCTATTTCAAAATAAATGAGAAATAGAGCACAGCACATATATATTATATCACGAATCATGAAGAATTTATTATTCCTGGATCGTCAAGTACCTATTCCTGTACAGAAATAGCAATGACTTCATTATTGGAAATGATGTTAAAATGATGCATCCGCGTAGGAATATTTTTGGTGCCTGAAATATAGAGCTGACTAATTTTACATATTGAAGCTAGAATTGGTCTAAAATTAGGCTTTACGTAGATACCGTGACATCATTACGCGGGTGCGTATTATAATAATATCACTTTGTGTGTTTTAAATCAGTCATTGGTCAAATATTATTCAAAATTACGTCATTTTGGATAAAAGATCACGAAAACAAAATGCAATAAAAAACCCCTCCATAATCATAGATAACAAACGAAGAATTTCGATGAGTTTGACTTACATACATTTAAAAACTCAAATGGTTCTTTGAAGAGTTAGAAAAACTATATGTGTGTGTGGTCTATAAATTTAATTAGTATTGATGAAACATTTCTATCATCATTATTATTCGCAGCCCTCTTTATCCGAATGGTGTGTAGGTAATAGAAGGTATAGATCTTATAGTACTGTAAAATACTCACGGTACCTGCCGCATTTTTTGTGCTATTTTAATAAAATAATAAATTATTTATTAACCTACCCAATATTATAATAATTAATGATGCGGTATCTGTAATAAGAGTAAGTCTCGGAGTCTCTCTGCGAGATCGAATCAGGAATGAGGAGATTCGCAGAAGAACCAAAGTTACCGACATAGCCCAGCGGATTGGCAAGTTGAAATGGCAGTGGGCAGGACACATAGCGCGGAGGACTGATGGCCGATGGGGTCGAAAAGTTCTCGAGTGGAGACCACGTACCGGCAAGCGCAGCGTAGGACGTCCACCCACAAGGTGGACGGATGACCTCATTAAGACCGCAGGATCACGTTGGATGCAAGCCGCTACCAACCGGTCTTATTGGAGATTCATAGGGGAGGCCTATGTCCAGCAGTGGACGTCCTATGGCTGATGGATGGATGGATGGATCTGTAATAATGATGATGATGATGATACATTTTCCTTTCAGTTTTAGCCCAAAGCCTTAAGAATTTCATATTATCATCTATTATGTTAACTTAGTTAAATATTTTGGAAGATAATCTCCTCGCTTTCTTATCTATTGAAAGAGATACCTTTCAACACGAGGTTCGTTTAACGACATAATCTGTTTCACTTTCTACAATGCACTTTCTCCATTGACACTCATTAGGTTTAGATTAGATTCTTGTAAGACAAAACTTGTAGGTACTACCTAAATTGTTACTTGTTCAATCAATTTTAGTTGTGTTAGATTTTTTACTAAGATTAAGTGGACATGCTGTATGTACTTAGGTAAAAAACATTTCGATTCAAAATCTGTTGTAGTCTATATTGCGATACTAAGTACCTGTATAAAATACCTAATATATATTCATTTTGATGTTCGTGATGTTCCTGAACTTTAAATAAACCAAAGTTATAATATGGCGGATGTCAAGTTGAAGAGACAGTGGGCAGGGCACATCATCGATGGCCGATTAAACCGTAAAGTTTTAGAATGGTGATCACTGATCACGCACTGACAAACGCAACGTAGGACGTCCAGCGTCAAGAAGGACCAGTGATCTGATCGAGACCGCTGGAACACGCTGACAGGGTGCTTCCAACGGGGTTTACTTAAAATCTATAAGGGAGACATAGCTTATTTTAGTATCAATTACTAACTTAGCTTAACTTAACTTACTAACTTATAACACTGACGGTATCTAAAAATGTCTTGCTGCCTACACTACGTGTTTTACATTTGTTGACAACAGGATTCCACGACGCCGATAACTTAAATAAATCCTCCCGGTTGAAATTATTATGTTTTTGACGTGACTACGTCTTATAAATTGGTTTGCCGGGTGACACTTCAAGAAACTGCGTTACGCTCCCCGCTCACACTTCATGCGCTCTCATTCGTCTCATTCGTCTCAAAGTCGTTGTCACGTAAAACTTTCGCCCGTATACCGACTTTACAGGCAACCAATTTTTTGATTTCCACCGCTTCACGAACTATTCTTGAAAAATAGTGTCGATCCGTGGAGAGGAATTTTATGACCAGTACCTCCGTCAAGCAAATGCTCAGCTATAGCAAACTTCTGTACCTAGCGGTTTTTGACTGACGCAATATGTTCTTTGATCCGTTCAGCAATAGTACGCTTCGTTTGACCTATGTAGGAACTACCGTAGCTGCAATCCATCTTATATACACCAGGAGTCTGAAACGGAATGACATCCTTCGACGTTCTGACTTGGCCCAGTAGTTTGGAAAAGGGAGTATACACCGTCTTGATGGAGTAATCCTTTAGCAAAGTCCCCACCTTATTCGTCACTCCTTTAACATAAGGCATGAAAGCCGGTTGCCTCTCAACGTCAAAACCGTTTTTCCGACACCTGCGTCTACCTAGACCTCGCTTTTTTATACCATAACCATTTCTCTTCAAAACGTCCCGCACACGCGCTTTCTCATCCGCTAAGTACATGTTCAACGTCACAGAGGGCATCCTCTCTGTCCAATCGAAGTCTTAGGACAT
The DNA here is from genome assembly GCA_964007245.1 of Hypomecis atomaria. Lineage (NCBI taxonomy): Eukaryota > Metazoa > Arthropoda > Insecta > Lepidoptera > Geometridae > Hypomecis > Hypomecis atomaria. Next base: position 2,115,549 of record OZ023296.1, on the reverse strand, counting down.
CGAAGTCTTAGTAATGGGGTCCTGTTTTTACCCTTTGGGTACGGAACCCTAAAAACGGTATATAACTGACTTTTTACGGCTGATATCATGATGGTATTGTTTTAGATTTGTATCTACGAATTTTTGTCCCAACTTCCAATGTCTTTGCGAGACAAAATTAAATTACCGCAACCGAATCACAAAACAAAGAAGTCAGATTTATTCCAGCGAGCTGTCACATCGGATTCACTTTGCTTTCCATCACCAACATCGTTCACTTTCACTGTAAGCCCATTAGCCCATAGACAACAATTTCGTCTGAGAGTTATTGAAATGGTTTACTGTAAATCTAATCTAAGCTACATTACTTACGTGATCAGCAAATATTGTTTGTTCACTTGGGTTATTGTGATAAGAAAACTTTGGATATTTTATTTCAAAAGATAACCATGTAATTATATTATCAACTAGCGACCAACCCCGGCTTCGCACAGGTGTATTATACATATAAACCTTCATCTTGAATCACTCTATCTATTAAAAAACCGCATCAAAATCCGTTGTGTACGAGTAGTTTTAAAGATATAAGCACACATGGGGACAGACAGCGGGAAGCGACTTTGTATTATACTATGTAGTGATTAAGTAGTAAGCAGGCACAGACAGACAGACAGTCGAAAAGCGACTTCATTTTGTATTATTTAGTGAAGTAACATAAATACTACATAACAGTGATGTATTCAGGTTTTTTCAAATTAAATATTCTATTTTTTTTCCCACTGTTTTGCAGAATAATGTAATTAAATTGCGAAACAACATATGTAAATGCTTTCATTTCTTGTGAGATGGGCTTGATTTTTCATTTTAATCGTACCTACTTTTTTTTGTCTTTGCTTTAGGACATTTTTGATAACTATATTATTTTTTTGTTTGTTTACAGCAATTTGCTAACCATGCGTATTTTGCTGATCAAAACTACTTTATGACCATACCAAACCATGTTTAGTCCAAATCCACTTCAAAATTTCCACATAGCTCATAGAGTCGAAATTGCGGAACCGTCCGTACTAAGTCCGTAATAGGCCTAATAAACGTAAAGGTCATAAAGCCGATTCGGATCGAAGCAATTTTGTATTGACCCTTATTACGATGGGTTTAGTTGATTTGATAATGGCGGGTTATTGAAAATCAAATTGGGATTTTTATGTAGAGAAAGTAGAGTTGCTATTTTTAGGGTTCCGTACCCAAAAGGTAAAAACGGGACCCTATTACTAAGACTTCGGTGTCCGTCTGTCACCGGGCTGTATCGCATGAACCGTGATAGCTAGGCAGCTGAAATGTTCACAGATGATGTATTTCTGTTGCCGCTATAACAACAAATACGAAAAATTGAATAAAATAAATAGGGGGGCTCCCACACAACAAACGTGATTGTATTTTTTTTTGCTCGCTATTAATAACGGCAAGAGGAATGGGGCTCCCATACGGGACGGAACCCTTCCGAGTTCGACTCGCACTTGGCCGATTATTTGTTTCAATTAAGGTTTTAAGCATTTTCGATACGGTATATCTCGCAGACGGAACATTGAATGATAAAATCGAATCGGCAAGTTTTGTTAGGAAGGGTATTTCCCTCAAAATTTGCTATCGTGTTATTGATCAGCCGATTTCGATAATATTTGGCAGGATAGTTTAGTATCTAAATCCTAACAAGATCTGCGAGAATGAACCAAATCGGTCAGGAGCGAGTCGAGATATAGGCTTATGAAAATTCAGTACCTAAAATGTGTCGCGAGGTCTATCGAGAATAATTAATGATTAAACGAACTTACTTGTACGTGAAGTTCTATCATAATTGTACAAGCACCGAGTCCGAAGAGTGTTAGTATGATACACTGCACGTTGATCTGAGATCTCTACGCACCATAATTAGTAAGTTTACAAGCACTTTACAACCGTAATACCCTCACACTTGCGTCACCACATCCATTACACCACCTCACAAGCACCGGCCATTCAGCCATCTTCAATGAGCATCATGTCATGTCACATCACGTCAAGTTCGCTCGTAAACGCTTAATAATTGTTCGCCGAAGGTCAGTGTGCCATTGTTTTGGCTGTCTTCAGGATGTCTTTGATGGATGCGGCGCATGAGTAATCATGTTGTTGGTTTTGACTACGTTACCGACGATGATTTACGCTAAATTATAATTTGCTTGTTGGTTCTTGTTAATTGCGAATAAGAACTGTGAATGGACGAAACTTACTTTGAATCGATTCAATATTAGAACACGAGGTGTTGTTGGATTATTAATTCAAGCATGGTCTTGCATGTTTGAGTTGCTATTTTATTTCCGGAGTTAAATATTACAAATAAAAATGCTACTAGATCCATTAAAGTTGAGTACTGGTAAATATCAACGCGAATAATACAACTGCTCAGTTATTATCATGTACAAATACACATACACAGATAATACACAACATATCTCAACATATCTCTGTTCGTTTGTGTTTTTCACGCAAAATTTACCTAAGTATCCTATTTACTTAGAACATGATTTAAAAAAAGAATCATCCCTATTTTATTAATCGACTTCCAAAAAGTAGGAGGTTTAATTCTATGTTCGTCTGTATGTATTTCGTTTTTGCGTATGTTCATCGATAATTTCGACAATTGTGAACCGAATCAAAAAAATATTTTTTAGTTCAGAAGGGTATACTCCCGAGGTGGTCTCATTAAAATTTTACAGTAATTGACTAAGCCGTTTTTGAAAAATCAACGATAAAATAAGCAATCCGAGCAAAATATTCGAATTTTGTACACGATGGAAGGCGGATTTGCCATTTTTTACGAAAAATCATTATTTTCTACAGAATCACCCACTCGTACGGAATTTATATGATCTAAGCTAGATATTGTATAATTATTATTCGCAAAAAATAGCATGACCGACTTAACCCGTGTACAGAATTCGCGAATATTTCGCACGAATTGATGTTACATTTTTCACATTATTGTTGGTTTATCAAAAATGGCACAGCCGATTTCAATAAAAATTTAATGGGACCAATCTCGAAGTATACTCTTTCCAATAAAAAAAGAATTATTGAAATCGGACGGCAACGAAAAAAGTTGTGCGTGGTTACACTTAAAAAATATATATATATACGCGTCGAATTGAGTACCTCCTCCGGTTTGGTTCGTCGGTCAAAAATAAACCTTACGTCCTTTTGACAGTTACAACAGTCCCTCCAGCTACTTGATTACTAAAAAGAATCGTCAGGTGATCGTGACGTGGTCATGTACCCCGCCGCCGCATACCGCACGTGCTTCGACACCGCGTGTGGACGCCGCCGCGCCGCGCCGGTAAAACCTGCTTTCGGACACGCCAATATTGATTTACTCACTCTTTGAAATGACTTCTAGAGAAGCATGTAGCGTACGTACAAGAGTTTACTTAGCTGTTACGTACAAAAAGTTTGACAATTTTCGTCAATATGTGTGTGGAACATCTGATTTATTTTTCCGCGATTTCGGAGATAACCTCGTAGCAAAAGTTGGTCATAATAAGGAGTAAAACGATATCCTAGAATATGAGAGTCCTCTTGGGCTTGCCTGTTGAGCAACATTTTATTCTGTAATAGCTTTTGCCCTAACTACCCTTGAAGGGCACTTGGGATTCACATTCAAGCCATCAGTCTTATACTGAAATTTTTGAATCACAACGTCGTTTGTACTTTACAAACGTAAATATAATTTAAATATCAGGTTTTCAAGAAAAGTATTTTCTGAAGAATGTAAATAACAATGTGACTACGGCGTAACAAAAAGCGGGTTATTTCATAAATCTAGATCCATCGATCAAACTTAACTTTGTTTACGAGTATTCGTTGCGAGTTAGGTACCTATTTAGATAATACTATACCTACCTACTTAGTCACACACGCCTACTAAAGTCATTTCCGTTGTCAACAAAAGAAACAGATATTGTATTGTATACCGTTTTATCACAGCGCACTTTGTCCATCTGCGGTTCTGTGGTTTGCATTAATACGGCAACTTACGCCTCTATAAAACTGGCAACACCCGGTGCATTGTTTGAAAAGCCAGCAAAACATTACTCATACATTTATTTGAGCTAATGTTTATACGTTGTGGTTGAAGTGTCCCCATTTAGAGGTGTTTATCATATACATATTCGAACCCGCCACTGTTGTGTTAGGTTAGGTGGTAGTTATACATACTCGTACTTCTACAGAAATAGTAGTAATAGGTCGAATCAAAGAAGTCGGCGGATGTGAAGTTAGTTGCAAGCTACGCAATATCCAATCCTGACTGAAGCTCACATAAAGCTGCCCTTAAAGTTTACTTCAGGAAAAATAGATGATTTACGGCCCATTTAATGATTTATAGCCCATTTAATAAAATTTCATTAAATGTGCCATAAATCGTGAACAGTAAGTTTTACAAAAAAGTTTACTTGCAACAAAAGATGCTAAATTTTATTCTCTACAATAATGGTCTCCGTGACTTTTACCCTAAAGTGCATAGTTTCCAAGATGTCGGCCAAAAAATTTTTTCAAGATGGCGCTTGAAGCTCCACCTGGACTTACAAACTTCGATCGACTTTTCATTGTGTGCACTAATAATTTTAACAACTAAAACAGATGCTTAGTATATTTCATATTAGTGCCACAAATGGCAGCCTTATCGCTGACAGCGGTCACTACCAGATTACCAGGCAACCACTGAACGGAAAGAGATCACAACCAGAGACTAAACCGACGAATATCAGGAATGAGGAGATGCGTAGAAGAACCAAAGTTACCGACGTAGCCCAGCGGATTGGCAAGTTAAAGTGGCAGTAGGCAGGGCACATACCTCGGAGGACTGATGATCGATGGGGTCGAAAAGTTCTCGAGTGCAGACCATGTGCCGGCAAGCGCAGCGTAGGATATCCATCTATAAACATGGTGGACAGATGATCTCATCAAGACCGCAGGATCACGCAGGATGCAAGGCGCTTCCAACCGGTCTTATTGGAGATCCATAGGGGAGGCCTATGTCCAGCAGTGGATGTAATATGGCTGATGGATGGATGAAAAGCGAAGATCGACCTAAATTCCCCGGCATGACAACAATTTACACAAAGCACTTTGTTTCGCGTCCATTACCAAATCGTTAATTAAGATTAATCACAAATAGCCCCATAACCCACCGGCGAGAGCCGGCAGCCAATTACGGATCGTTTTATATCGGTAACGCCATTTTAGACGGCCGCCATTTTGCTTTTCGTTAGGGCTGCTAGAGAAATGCAGTTGAACTTCTAAAACTAACTTTACAGTCTAATTGCAGGACTCTAGAAATAGATTAAAAACACAAATATTAAATGTATACTATGGCCGAACCGGCGAACTTCTTTTCACGCAATATCTTTATAAATTATAGTCTATGTATTATTCTGATGCATAAGTATTACTTTTGGAAAGTTTCATCTCAATCCGTTCAGTAGTTTTTGCGTGAAGGAGGAACAAACATCCATACACACAAACTTTCGCGTTTATAATACTAGCTGCGCGCGCGGTGTTACCCGCGTTAGCCCGTAATAAAAAGTAGCCGATGTGTTGATCCAAGGTCTAAGCTACCTTTATACCGAATTTCATCCAAATCGTTTCAGCCGTTTGTGCGTGAAAAAGTAACATACACACTCACAAACTTTCGGTTTTATAATATTAGTAGGAAGATAAAACGCGTGACATAGGTTTGATTTACAATACTTATTGTATTATACTCGTTCAGTAGAATGTACGAGTATAATTAAATGGCCATTCTTATTCTAACTAAACTGCATTTCTCTCACTTAACACGGATAAACTACAGATAAAGATTTTGAGTCCAAACCACAAAGAGGCTGGTTTTCTGGCACAAAACAAGCGAAGAATCTCTTTACTTTTTACCGCATTTCGTGATCGCGGCCAGCCCTACAATACAGTGCAACAAAGGCAACAAAAGATCAGACGTATAATAGCCGAAAAATCGGTCATGGAGTCTTCGCCTTAAGGCATTTGCATACTACGCTACTATTGCTTTTCAAATTAACATCATATTGCATTACGATGTTTTTATTTTAGAGCAATTTTAACAAATAAAACTTCTGTGATCAGCATTAGAGTTATTTACTTTGGACAGTCGCAGGCAAAAGACTGTCAAGCTGTTATTAAAAATAATCGGCCAAGTACGAGTCGGACTCGCGTACGTTGGGTTCCGTACTGTATGGGAGCCCGCCCCCCAACCCCTTAAATATTTTTAATTTTATTATTTAGGTTTGTTCTATGGGAGCCCCCCTTAAATATTTATTTTATTTTGTTTTTAGTATTTGTTGTCATAGCGGCAACAGAAATACATCATCTGTCAAAATTTCAGCTGCCTAGCTATCATGCTTCACGAGATACAGCCTGGTGACAGACAGACAGACTGACAGACAGACAGACAGACTGACAGACAGACAGACAGACGGACAGACGGACATCGAAGTCTTAGTCCCGTTTTTCCCTTTGGGTACGGAACCCTAAAAACAACGGGTTGCACTCCGGGAGTGCCGACAGAAGTGAAAACTTGATCCCTCTGTGCGAGTTTAACATTTTTAACCCATCCCAAAAAGTGCACAACGCTGCTAAGAAGTTTTCACTTCAAAAAACTTTAATGCTGAAAGAAACTGACTTTACACAAAGAGAAGACACGTAAGTTCAATCCATCTGCTGATTAGTTCAAGCCGTTTAGGATACAATCAATGCTGCAATCTTTTTTCAGAAGGCTAGGGGGAAGTACATAGCAAGCATTTTGGCATTAAGCTGTTATACTTTTATACATACAACGACAAACATTTCAATTCAACAAGCATAATGAGAAATGGGGAAACGCAGATTCTCAAATAGTGTACTGGCTGAAAGTGAAAATACAAATCTCAGTAACTGAGATTTGTATTAACTCTTATTAAGAGTAAGAGGCACGCGGGCCAGGCCTTTCAATGTGATGATGGAGCAGGAATACTTTACTGACAGTCTGATCTCGTGAAACAGAAATACCTACATGTGTTTTTTTATAATTTTTATATGTATGTGTGCAATGTATCATTTAGTACATCTTGTTCTTCATTATGTCAAATAAATAATATATTTGGATTTGGCTTGCTTCAACTGAATCTCAAAAAAATTCTACAAGCATAGGTACTTTATTCCCAAGGCAATGTCATGGCATAGTATGAAAAGACTGCGTCGACGTTAACAGTAATGGTCTTGTAGTGAAACCCTAACTGTTGTAAAGAATGATTTACGTGGATTCAGTTATTGAGATTTTTTAAAATGTTTTTTGTGAGACATTTAAATTGGAACTGTTTTCTTTTTAATTTAGCTGCCAGATTTTACGACACGACTCGAGTTTTTACTCGACTTGCTGTTATAATTATAAAAGTCCAATTCGTAAATACATTACATAAACTTACATTACATTAAAAGTATAATAAAAAAGGCACTGAAAACTTATACGTAAAAATCAATTTTACCAATTTATTTTACCGGCTTTTGTGAGAGAAAACCATCGTGAGATAGCTAGCATAATTACCTATGTGCGAAAAAACAAGATGGTGTATGTATGTGAATCCCAGTATAGTGAAAATGGGCCTCAAGCCCTTCGAAGGTAGTCTATGTTCAACATTGGGCCATGAAAAACTGATACGGTAGAACGCATTACAGTTTATTTAGGTAACTGCATAATGTATTTGTTTTGAAATAAAAAATAGTGCAGAATGATTACACATAATAACACTTAAACAAAGTACTGTTAGAAAACTGTGTCACACGTCGGGCGGTCTTATTTACCCTCATTCTAAATTAGCCTAACGAAGTAAAATATTACGAAATGGTGCTCAAATAGCTCGTTAAATTGCACAATGTTATGCATAATAACAACCGCGAGAACATTGAACCTAGAATGATTAATGAAAATTATGAAATAACAGAATTAGAGAAAATCAGTGGTGTTAGCAGCTATTCATCCGGTCACATCTGTTTCACTCACACATTTGCTAGATTGATAGTACAGCATTGAATTTCTAGAAACTCTATTCAGCATTAATGTTTGAAAGAAAATCGGTTTTGACACATTTTGATGTAACACAAGAGATCGATATTAAATATATACATATAACTAGCTTTTACCCGCGGCTTTGTCCGCGTTATATTTTGATTTTGGCTTATGTTTATGTCGGTACCTACCAATTTTAATTAATTATGATCTCAAAAAAATATGCTAACAAAAGGAGTACCTAAGTGCAACACAAATATTAGCCCTAATTTAATGTGATACGATTGTAACAATACGAGTACGTTTAAAACCCAAAAAAATAGTAAATCTTAAGCAATTTGTTTCATTGTACTCTATTTTTTGTGAAATAAATATCAATTCATTTCATCATCGTTATCATCCGCAAATTGTATATATCTATTTGTTTTCTTCAATCTAAGTAGGTGCTCCATTTTTCCAGTTTCAATACGAAAAATGGGGGGTATTTTTCATAGACAGGATCAAATTGGTTGTAAATTCGTAAGCATTATGCTTTCAGCGCATTCATCATTTTATTCATCAGATCTGTCCTACTTGTTGGTGGAAGTACTACGCTACGTCAAACTTTTCAAACTTTCATTTTATGGAAAATATTTCTAAATATCATATTATGCCGTCTAAGTAAATCATTATGCTTTCAGCGCATTCATCATTTCATTCATCAGATCTGTTCTACTTGTTGGTGGAAGTACTACGCTACGTCAAACTTTTCAAACTCTCATTTTATGGAAAATATTTCTAAATATCATATTATGCCGTCTAAGTAAATCATTATGCTTTCAGCGCATTCATCATTTCATTCATCAGATCTGTTCTACTTGTTGGTGGAAGTACTACGCTACGTCAAACTTTTCAAACTCTCATTTTATGGAAAATATTTATAAATATCATATTATGCTGTCTAAGTAAATCATTAAAAAAAGTTGTTCTATAGAAAAATATCGTTCACCCGCGACAAAATTTATGGAACAGCTGCTTTTTTTGAGTTTTGACATAAGTCGCAGAACAAAAGTTGTTAGTTTTGATGTACAAAACAAGCCCCTAAAAGGATGCTAATTGATTAGGAATAGCCATGTATGTACCATACACTGGTATATTATATACCAGCATACGTGGCCGTTGGACGTCTGAAATAATGACGTACTGCAAACTAACAATTACAATCATGAGCTTACAACATCTGAGTACCAGTATCAGATGCCACAGAGCCATTCCTCTTATAACGAAGTAATCGTACTGTAAGTACTACTAATACAAAGTATCGTATGTCTGACAGATCGGCTTTGAGATATGGCATGAAAGCGGGACCAATTAGAGGATCGTTAGCTATGGCAACTTTAATTGCCACAACTTTACTTATGTGAGAAGGAGAAGCTAAGTATACACTGATATGGGCATACAAATGTAGACGATTACTATTAGGTACCTACATATTTGGTTTTGGTATCAACAGTTTTCTAAAGTAATAATTAGTTATTACTGTCGAAGTCCATCGCAGTCAATGAAGAGTAGTGTAACAGATTACGATAGGTGCTTAGAAAATAACGTGTACAAGGGCATAAACGATACATTATACATAGTACTGAAAGATGATTCAAAGTACAAACGCACGATAAAATAATTGACCAAGTGCGAGTTGAACTCACGAAGGGTTCCGTACCCTATGGGAACCCCCTTAGCCCCATACCTATTGCTGTTATTAATATGGAGCAAAAAAGGCAAAAAATTCGTTCGTTATATGGGAGCCCCCGTAAAATATTTGTTTTATTCTGTTTTTAGTACTTATTTGTTGTTATAGAGGCAACAGAAATACATAATCTGTAAAAATTTCAGCTGCCTATAGCTATCACATTTCATGAGATACAGCTTGGTGACAGACAGACGGACAGACGGACGGAAAGCTGAGTCTTAGTTATAGGGTCCCGTTTTTACCCTTTCGGTACAGAACCCTAAAAAAGTAAGTTCGTATAGGCCGGGTGGCTAAACCTGGTGTCAGAGTTTTTAAGCCGCCTGAACGACTCTAACATGGCGAAAAAGTTAAAACAATCGGGGCCTACAATTTAACGTGTCATCCGAGCCACGGTAGCGCTCAGTTGTAAATGTTCGGACGGTCACCCATCCGAAGGCTGACCGTGCTGAACGTTGCTTAACTTCGATTATCTTAATTTACAGTATTTTTAAAGCATTGGTGACAATGCCCTGACAAGCATAGCGAATAGTTACAAGAGTTTATATTTTTCAATATTGCATGTACCTAAGTACTGATCGGGATTTCTCATCTTCGAACTAAGTTTATGATTATTATATTATATTATATTAGCCTTTAGTCCCCAGATTGGGTTGTCCATTTTTGGACATAGGCCTCCTCCTTCCGGCTCCACTCGTGTCTGTCTTGCGCCAAGCGCGTCCAGGTGACCCCGGCGACGGCAGTGATGTCGTCCGCCCAGCGGCGGCGCGGGCGCCCTGGCGGGCGGAGCGCGTCGCGCGGGTACCAGTGGAGCACCCGCTCGCTCCATCGGTTGTCGCGCGTTCTTGCTGTGTGGCCCGCCCAACGCCACTTCAAACGGCACAACATTTTGGCAGCATCCATAATTTTCGTTTTACTACGGATATCTGAGCATTTTACTTTGTCAATCAACTTCAGTCCTAGCATACTTCTTTCTGCTGATCGTTGAAATGTTTGTATTTTCTTTATTACTTCAGCTGTTATGGGCCATGATTGACAGCCGTACAACAAGGTCGGTGTTACAACTGAATCCATTGCTTTTTTCTTCAAACTGTAACTTAGATGGCACTTAAAGATATGTTTGTTTGACCAGTATGCACTCCAGGCTTTTTTGATTCTTCTTTCTACCTCGTCTATGTAGTGATTTTGGAATGAAATTCTTTGTCCTAAGTATATGTACTCATCAACATATTTTATCTTCTTATTATTGACATTTATTGTTTGTTTTGTTCCATTTGTCATGAGACAGGTTTTTTCAGGGTTCATTTCCAATCCACATTCTCTACTTTGGCTATCTAGAGATTGAAGCATGCTTTGTAAGTCTTCATATTTTTCAGACAGTAAGACAATATCATCAGCGAAGCGGAGATGATTTAAGTTTTCACCGTTGATATTTATTCCCAATTTTGACCAGTTCAGCCTTCTGAATATGAATTCTAGGAGTGAGGTAAACAAGTTCGGTGAAATTGGGTCACCTTGTCTTACCCCAGTTTTAATCTGAAATTCAGTACCTTTTTTCTCAAGTTTAACCGCAGCCTTACTTCTTTGGTATATTTTTTCCAGTACATTAACATATTTACCTTGTACTCCTTGTTCTCTTAGGGCTGTCCAGAGTTTTCTGTGTGAGATTGTGTCGAAAGCTTTAGAATAGTCTACATAAGCTATATATACTGTCTTCTTATACTCTGAATATTTTTCCATAACTTGTCTGAGTGTGAATATATGGTCTAATGTCGAGAATCCACTTCTAAACCCGGCTTGTTCTCTTGGTTGTTGCGACTCAAGCTCACTCTTTATTCTGTTATGAATGATGTTGGTAAAGAGTTTATAGGTAGATTGTAGTAAGCTTATTGGTCTATAATTATTAATATCCAGTGGATCTCCTTTTTTATATAGCAGAGTTATTACAGCTGATTCCCATTGTTTCGGTATTTGTTCTTGTATGATTATTTCGTTAAACAGTTCAGTCAGAGGTTTTGTTAATGGGTTCATTATTGCTTTTATAACATCATTTGATATTTGATCTTCTCCTGGGCTCTTTCCCATTTTGAGTTTCTGTATAGCATGTTTAACTTCACTTTCCAGTAGCGGTGGTACTTTGGCATAATCATTTCCTTGTATGGTAGATGAAGCCAGATCTGTTGTATTCTGTGATTGGTTTTGTTGACTGTACAGATCTTTGTAGAATCCCGTTGCTATATTCAATATATTGGCTCTATTTGTGGTTGTTGTTCCCTTGTTGTCCTTCAAAGTTTGTATCCACGGTTTCGAGTTGTTTATACGTTTGTTGCCTTGTTTTACAGATCGTCGTTTGACCAGTTCTTCTTCTATTAATTGGAATTGGTAGTTTAATTTGTTTCTTTTTATATTTTTCCTAATTTTTGCGTACAATTTTTTGAGGTATTTTCTTTCAGATTTTGATTTATTTGTTTTATTTTTTAGTTTTGTTCTCTCATTGATGATGTTTCTGGTTTTTTCGGTTATAATATTGTCAATTCTCCTCTTCTTTTCTATTTTTGGTAACTTGTTGATGCTGTCAGTGATTCGGTGTGTTAGGATATTATATTTTTCTTGGATGTTGTTACTTTCTTGTATTGGTTGATTTGAAAATATATTTATAAGTGCTTCCTGTTCTATTGGGTTTAATCTAGAGGGTCTACTCGTGAAATGTTTTCTGTTTTTAGCTTTAACTGTGGTTTTAATTGTTGCACGTACCATTCGGTGATCTGTTGGGTGAGTTGTATTTATTATGTCTATATTTTCAACAGTATGGATGAAGGGTCTTCGAATTATAAAAAAGTCAATTTCGTTGGCAGTTCGAGTGTCTGGAGATAACCATGTCCATCGCTTTTTTAAATTTTTCTTGAAATGGGTATTCATAATGTATAAATTGTTTTCTGCACAGTATTCTAAAAGTAGTTTGCCTCGTTTACTTCTCTTTCCATGTCCCCATGGGCCCAGAATATTATGTTCGTCTAGTGATGCTCGGCCAATTTGTGCATTAAAATCTCCCATGATAATTGTGTATGGCAGTGTATTTTCTAATGCATTACTCAAACTAGCATAGAATGCATCAATATCCTCTTGGCTTGATTTTTCCGTGGGGGCATAAACTTGAATTATGTTTAAAGTGTGTTTCCCAATGGATATGTCTAATCGCGCCACTCTGTCTGTTATACCCTTGAAGTCTATGATGTTAGATTTAAGGTTCTTCTTAATCATGAAGATTTTTTGTATGGACATAGTTTGAAAGACGTAAAGTGACATAGGCTACTTTTTATTCACTATTTTATACACAGAAATTAAAATATCTCGCGGGCGAAGCTGCGGGCAAAATCTAGTACTCTATAATCAAGTAGGTACCCCCTGCCGTCCACATATCAGCCTCTGAACAAATGTTGTATTGTATAGTTTGTATAAATAAATGGGTATGAGTATTACTTATGATAACTTGAATAGCAAAGAGTTCTAAGATGTGATAATCAATTTGATTTTTAACTATGCTAAGAAATTCAGTTCCGGGATTTTTAACATAAATTAACATAGGATATTTCATATTTCTATCCGAACTAGGTACCTAATTGAGTTGTGCGACTACATACTTACATAAAGTTAAAGTATTAAAAACAAACTAGAACTCTTTATAAAACCTGAATTACGAAAAAATCCGAAACAGACGGAAAACACCTACTTTTATTTTATTACACGTATATTTTAGTCAGAATTTACGAAAGTGTCGGCACACAATGGCATTGTTACGTGAAACGTCCCGTTCACGCTCCGTTTGTCAAGACCTCTGTGACCATACGCGTCACATTGTTCAAATTCACTTTTTAATTTACATTTTGGATGTCTATCTTCACTTGGTAACGTCGTATGATGTCATCAGTGTTTTCTGATGATGAAAGGTAGAAGAAAAAAGCGTTTTGAGGTCGAAAATCTGAAGATAATGCGATTCTTGCACAGTACGCGCACTACACTCTGCGCTACATTGTTCAAATTAAATGCTTAATTATTTTTTTATATCTTCACTTGGTAACATCGTATGATGACATCACGACGTTTTCTCACTGGATTGTCTAGACTACGCTTTAAGTATAATCTATTTGAAATGTTCTACGACGAGAAACAGTGACCGAAGGCAGGATGTGGTCAAACGCAAATCTTTCTAAAATAAAACAAAAGACTAGTCTATCGAAACTTAAGACTGTTCAACACGTGAACAGAATAATTGAACTTTATAGTAGGTATCAACACGTGCAGTATCTATATACCTAACGTAGCAACAAAAAAAAAACAAATTTAATATCCAGTATCCACCAACGAAGAGGCAACAAAATAAGTAAGTATTATGGGAAAATAATAATTACGAAAAAGAACTCTAACTTTACGGTTTAAAGCTGATTTTTGCAAAATCACACAAATGGGACAAAAGTTCCCATCGACGTTTGAGGCAATTTTATTTTTGGGACAAAAGTTTCCATCGACGTTCAAGAGGCCCGTATAGATTTCAGAAATTGACAACTGACAAAAGTGTATTCCATCAATATCCGTTCCCCTCGAAGAGCAAACCAAGTATGGATAAGACATTGACAATTGACATTAAATGTGGAAATTTTTTAAAGTTATTTAATCCCTTTGCCGATCAGAGGTTGCAAACGTCAGGAACCTCTGGCTTTGTTTATAATTATGTAATTGGTTAATTGTCTATAGACAACTGCCGTTGACCCCGAGGTCTAATCGCGATCTCTGGCGAAAGTGGCCTCTTGCCACTAGGAGGCCCGTCTACTTATTTCTCATTTTTTGTGCGACACAGTTAGTAATACTGATAAAATTACAACGAACTTTTGTAAAGAGCGACAGAATATCACCCACCTGACAATGCAACAGTATAATAAACAGAGGACACGAAGACTCATTAAGCAAAAATCGGCCTAGTGCGAGTCTGGCTCGCGCACGATGGATTCCGTACCGTATGCTAGCCCCTCTTAATTTATTTCATTTTAATTATTAATTTTTGAAGGGACTATAAAACTTAATATTTTGTGAATATTTCAAGCATCATCCTGTTGCCGTCATTAATATCGAGCAAAAAATCATGTTTCTTGTATGGGAGCCCCTCTTAAATATTTATTTTATTTGAATTTAACTGTTTATTTTTGAAGTGAATATTTAACTAAATATTCTGTGAATATTTCAACTATCTACCTGTTACCGTTATTAGTAGCAAACAAAAAAAGCTAAAAATTCAGGTTTGTTGTATGGGAGCCCTCCTTAAATATTTTTTCTGTTTTTAGTATTTGTTGTTATAGCGTCAACAGAAATACACAATCCGTGAAAATTTCATCGATCTAGCTATCACGGTTCATGAGATACAGCCTGGTAATAGGGTCCCATTTTTTTACCCTTTGGGTACGGAACCCTAAAAATACCTGCCCATATTCGCGAACACCGTTGGCGACTCTATAGAGAGCGAGGCAGGTGTCAACCTTGTTGGACTACATTTCTGCAAGACCAGTTATTACTGATGACCTGGAGGGGAACTTTTTCATAGTCGTTAATGATGACAAAATTGAGGAGTCACTCTCTTTTCAGCTGTAATTGGATTGGAACTGATGAAGAACAAAATAGGCATTGACGTCATTTTGTCTTCAGAATTAAATCTAATACCATATCTTAACATATCTAAAGTAAACAAAGTTAGACGAAGTAAAGAAAGATCTCCACGAGCTTGGAATTGGTGCCAACCAAGAACTTGCCCAAGACAGACAAGAGTGGAGACTATCAGTACCGAAGGCCAAAACAAATTTTAGGCCGTTGCGTCAAAATACGAGGCCGAATCAAACAACTTCATGGCCTGGATCATCGCCGTAGGGTTGCGAGTCTGTCCATTTTCTATAGGATTCATTTCGGAGAGGGTGCATCTGAGCTGAACGACCTTATCCTACCATCCCCTTTTTACTACAGGACAAGTAGAAAGACGCCATATTACCACCCCTACACTGTCGATTTTCCTTCCATACGTACGAAGTGGTTTGACTCAACATTTTTGATTCGGACCACCAGGGAACGGAACAGTCGTCCTGCTTTCCTGTTTCTTAAGAGGTACGAGTATAATCTAAATCTTTGCAAGGTCAGAGTGAAGAGATATCTTCTAGATCTGCGTGCTTCATCTTCGACCACAACGTCGCTTACCATCAGGCGAGTTGGTGGTCAAGCGCGGACTTTAAGCGATAAAAAAACTTGGCGGATGTGATGTTAGCTACAAGCTGCGGATAACCCAATCCTGACTGAAGCTACGGTAATGATATCTATGCATCATTACCGTGTTGAAGCTCTCTTAACAGCTGCGCGAGGTTATCCGCAGCTTGTGGTTAACATCGCAGCCGTCAAGTTGTTTGATTCGCCTAAGGTTAGTTAGCATAACTAGGTTCTTACAAACCAATTACTATTTATTAAGTAGTAACGGCGCATATGTACATAAAAGGTCATCTACCTTTTTGATGCCTCACTTGTATAATGTATTCGTTAATTTTACATTGAATTGAATTGTAAGTGAATATTTTAAAGAAACAGTTGTTTTCATGAACAATTAAAAAAAAAATTATAATTAAATAAATCCGGGTATCCTGATATGACATGAAACGTCCTCTAAATAATCGGCCACGTACGAGTAGAACTCGCGCACGCAGGGTTCCGTACTGTATGGGAGCCCCCCTTAAATATTTATTTTATTTTTATGTAATTATTTATTATTAAATTGTATATACAACTAAATATTCTGTGAAAATTTCAAGCATCTACCTGTTACCATTATTCATATCAAGCGAAAAACGTTTGAAAATTCAGGGTATTGTATGGGAGCCCCCCTTTAAATATTTATTTTATTTTCTTTTTAGTATTTGTTGTTATAGCGGCAACAGAAATACATCATCTGTGAAAATTTCAGCTATCTAGCTATAACGGCTTATGAGATACAGCCTGGTGACAGACAGACAGACGGACAGCGGAGTCTTAGTAATAGGATCCCGTTTTTATCCTTTGGGTACGGAACCCTAAAAACCATAGGGATGATAGGTGATTGCACCTAGTGATGTTGTAGTGTTGCCAGTATTAATTTAAATTCACAGTTAGTAGTTTCAAATCGTCAATACGCCTACAGAACGGCTACATTGTCCAACATAAAACATAGATTAGGTACTCGATACGCCTACAGACAATGTACAATTATTTTTTTGCCGTGCTGTCAGGCGACCGGCCGACCACGTGGAATCCAACCTGCAATAAATGTAGATAATATCGTATCGATAAGGCTCGAAAATGACGCTTTACTTGTGGTTTTCCCGATATAGCTGTGTAATTTTCAGCGCAATGAAAATACCTAGTTTTTATCGTGTTTGCGTTTTGTGGGTTGCTGCAGGGCTTCTCAAACTTTCGGCACCACGTACCCCTGTTAAAGTTTCCAGGTGACAGCGAACCCCTTATCTAATTAAATCTAATATTGTATGACTTGCCGGTCGTCGCAATTTTATATGCCACAAGAGTTAGTAGCTAGGACTGTTTGCATAGTATTTTTCGGAGAAGCCAACTCTTTTTTTTTCCAACAAAAAATCTATTGGTTTATCTACGTACTGCGGATGTTTTGTTTCCAAATGTTTTCGCAGCAATGATGGCTTCATCGAACTATTTGCGAGAACTTCTAAACATCACGCCATCATTACGTAAATCTTGTCGCGAACCCCTGCCATCGAATGGCGAACCCCTAGGCCCTAGAGGTTCGCGTACCCCACTTTGCGAAACCCTGATGTAGAGCAAAGCGCTACATGCTATCGGTTATATTGTTATTATAACCAACATGTAAAGATACTCTTAAAGAATTTAGTAACCCATCGAAGGTCCAAACTTTGTAACATGCCTCAAAATAAGCGTAAAAATAACATAGCAAACAAATGGGTTGCTAAAGTCGACATTTATTGCTTACGTATTTATTGTACTGTAGGTACTGTATCAGCCTTTTAATAGTCCATTGCAGAACGTGGGCCTACAAACGAAGGGTGATTAGGCCATATTCACCGCGCTGGCCCAGTGCGGGTTGGTGGATTCACATACGCCATGGAATTTCTTCCTTGGACATATGCAGGTTGCATCACGATGTTTTTCTTCACCGAAAAACCAGTGGTGTGAAAATTCCGTACATAAACTCCCAAGGAATTCATTGGTACGGGACCGGGTTTGAATCCACAACCTCACGATGATGAGGCGGGTGTCATTACCACTAGACCACCACGGCATAGATACCATACTAACATTCAATTCCTAAAAATATGAACTCGAAACATGACTAAATAGAACTTGCATTTTAGAATGTAAACGCAAATAGATTCCATTCACCATCCACACATGATAATGTTCACAGATGTCCATAGCCTATTTCCCACAACAATTTGTCATACGAAAGTACAATTACTGGTTTGTATGGGTTGTGTTTATTTGTATGAGTAGTCCGTAGCGTAGTAGACAGGTTAATTCATAAGAATTAGTGGTCAATGACAATTTGATGTTTATATTTCTATTGTTCTGAGTTAGAGAAATAAATCGGGGCTCTATGACCTATAGACCTTGATTGAAGACTGATTTCTACGAAAAACATTACTAAATTACTTGTAAATTCTGAATGAGTAAGTTTTTGGGTCAAGTGACCTTCTTAATTAAACCAAACAATATTGGTTACGGAAACTAGCGTGTCTTTTGCAGATTTTAATTAAAGTATAACACAGGTATTACTCACGCTTAATTTTAGTAGATAACAGGTAGTTTCGATCGCATTTGGCGATCTTTTTCAGTGCTATGCGAGACGAGACCGCGTGCTAGTACTCGAACCTTGGAAAAGATCGCCAAATGGAATCGAAACTATACGAGTAGTAGCAGTTTTCTACTAAAATTGAGCGTGAATAACACCTGTGTAATACTTTAATTAACCAAACAATATTATTATGTTTCAAGGTACAGGCAGACAATATTTCTCGTCTGCAAAGTATTTAGAGTATTACCTATTTTTTTCGGCCATAACAATTCACCTAGGATGTGAATTTATGCCTGAGTTTTTTCAGTTTTTAAAAGTCTTTATTTACCTTAATTAACAAAACATAAGTACAATACCAGTGTACATGAATCCTGGTAGTACAATGATAGTGGTTATACCAGATACATTTTATTCGAGCTCGCAGGCTCATACAAATATTTGTAATGTGAGAATTTGTTACATAATAAGCATGTGAATGTATTTTGTATTTGATGTGACACAGTAAGGAAGAAGATTACGTTAAGTACGCTTTAGTATAGCAATATATTTTTAAGTTTGACTCGATAATTTAAGAAAATAATTAACCAAAGAAGGTAGGCCGGTAATGGATTTCAAAAGAACACTCGGCAGTTCACAACAAACAACAAGAACTCTGTCATGGGCTTATCACACACACGAGTGCGCGCGGACCGCTGCGTGCCGCGCGCAATGAATTTATGCCTAAGTCTGTATTTTCAATCACGTGCAATTACATAATCTCCGACTGTAGGTATGCACCTTAAAAAATTCTGCTTATTCTATACTAGCTGTTCATCTCGGCTTCGCCCGGATACTAATGAATTATAGCTATAAACCTTCCGGAAGAAATGTTCTAAACGATAGTGAAAACTGCATTAAAATCTGTTGTGTAGTTTGGAAGTTATCAAGTCAAGTCAAAAGTATTTATTCGTAGAAATTGTGGCTACAAATATCTTAATATTATTTCTGAAGTACTACACAATTAGCCAACATGGCATACGAAAATTAGTGATATTACTAATAATACTAATCAGATATTACTAATAATACCGAGAGATTTGCAAGAAGAGACAAATAACAGAAAGTTCCAAAAGAATCTCAAATATTTTCAAACAAAAAAATGCTATTACACAGTTGATGAATATCTAGACGAAAAAGTTTCAACCTTACAAAATTTATAAGACAATAATAATTATCTATCTGTACCTAATATAAGAACTATCTCCAAAACGATTACATATTTATATTTTAGTATCTATAATGTACCATTTGCAACACCCTATACACAGGGTTATAATGTGTATAATGTTCCATTTTCATAATTATGATTGAAACTAGACATTATAAGGCAATGTATACTTAAATAAATAAAATAATACTAATGGTACTAATACTAATCATAGTACATTATAATGTCTATAATAAAAGCGGATACACAGACAGACACACATAAACAACGGTTTTGCTTTATACTATGTAGTGATTTGAAGACGCCATTCAAATGTAAAATAAACAAAAAGTAACAAGGGTAAATTCAAAACATCCTGCCACATCCTATGCCGCATCAGGAAGAATGTGTACTTGTAATTAGACAGAAAGCCCGATTACAGAGGCGCCATCGTAATTATATTAGCTAAATAGCATAGTTCTGTTTCTTTTTCACTTTAGGCATTCGATAGAGAGAACGCTTTTTACGTTGCTATTAAATTTACGCTGGCGCCTCTGTAATCGGGCTTAGAATGAGATCAATCAAACCCCAACTTATACTACTTACTTACTTGGAAACATATTTTTCTACCATGGCTTGCATAGCGGTAAAGTTAAAGCCACTATTACCACCTACCTCAAAAGGATCGCCAAAAGTAAACCCATTATAGAAGTACACAATGCATGGGCACAGTCCATACAAATATGCAAACAACACCTATTTTGCGATGTGTTACAAGAAGCAAAGGTCATATTCAATTGTCAGTTCCTTATTCATATTTTAAATATTTGCATCACAATAGCGTATACCGTTTCCTTGTAGTTGTAACGTAGCATTGGTAAATTTGTCTAGCGCTCTTTTTGCTATTAAGGTTTAGAAGATTGTGGAAGATAATCACAAGGACTATTATTGCTGATCGAAAAGTATTGCTGCAAACTTCAACGGTCATCAAGTTCATCTTGATGCTTTCGTGCATTTTAGTGGTAAAAAAAGTAACGAGTTCGTATAGGCCGGGTGGCTAGCCCTGGTGTAAGAGTTTTTAGGCCACCTGAAGGCCTCTGATATGGCTAAACGGTTAAAACAACCAGGACCTACAATTTAAGGTGTCACCCGAGCCACGGTAGCGCTCAGTTGGAAAATGCCACCCGCGGTCACCCATCCAATTACTTCCTAGGATTTTAGTGGTTCCAAAATCGTTATGAAAACTGTGTTTTAGCATCCTTTGTCCGATATAGTTTAGCTATAAGATAACTCTTTATTGTACACACCCAGTAGAAGAAAATGCATAATAACACGACTCTAACTGAGACGTATACAAATCGGCCGCCTGACCTTACGAGTATGTTGCAGGCCGCAATCTTTTCCAGACAACCTAAAGTTAAGCCCTAGAATCTTCGCAAACTTACTATAAAAGTAATTTTGTAAAGTTGAGTTGTTAACATTTGTTTCCTATTTAATTATAGTGTGTGCACACCCAATTTTACATCCTATATTACGAGGGCATATATGTGATTGTATCATCTTCCAGATTTCTTTGGGATTTTGAGAAACGCTCAAAAAGGTATCGCATACAAATCACACAAGTACCTCTTCATGCTTTCTCAAGATCATCTTTATGCAATCGAACATTACTCTATCTTATTCTCTACACCATTTCTGCAGTCCTAGTAGGTACCAACAATGTCTGCTCCATACATCGCAAAGGTCGCCGCAGTCACGGTCCGTCTACCACGCTAACGACTCCAATATTAATTCCAAGCATGTCAAATACCTAACCGAAACAAGGCCGATTGCTGCATTGGCCGAATGTAGGTCAATGGACAGGATTTTATAGTCTTCCTTCCTCCGGCGAGTTACGACGCTTGACGGCAATAAATTGATGTATGCGGTAGGTACTTCAATAGTCACGTCTGTTGGTCCGTTGTTCTTTCTTCTACTATTTAATTTTATTTCAAATTAGTTCATAAATGATTAACAGAAATATCCAAAACATTTTTTTAAAAGGGCAAGTGCTTTTATTAGCTTCAACAAAATACAACACAACTTACATAGGCTAAAACTACATAAACATAAAAAACAATTGGACCACCCTCAAAGGTCTGTATCTATTTGTCTCCAAAACATTACATACTGTAATTTAGCAAGGATTAACAATTTCAATGAATACAACAACGATACCGTGACTGACTTTGGCGCAGAATATGACTATGGCAGCGTCATGCATTACCCGAACATGCATTCTCTAAGAAAGGAAACAAGAGCATCATTCCACTTAAAGTAAGTTTTATACAGTGTTAAATAAACCTATCACAAAAATTGATATTTTCAAATGTGAATCTGTAAATATCAATGTTTAAAATTGATTTATATTTAAAGATTCGGCTTTCTAGAAGAATGTATCAAAAAATAAATAAAGTAAAGTATCAGAATCAGATACCAATATCCAAGTTCCTTCAGAAAAACCCGGTCAAATTATAACGTTCAAGTTTCGAAGTCACATCTGTCGTCCACCATTAAAAACTCCTGATTGATATGATGATTAGAAACCAATGTTATGGAACAAAAATCTCAAACAATTATTCTTTTTGTGAGAAACATTTCAAGTTTTTAACGCGATCTCAAGATTTAAACCTGCATCGCGGCACATATTTCACATGTTTATCACAAAAAGAACAATTGTTTGAGATAAACCTAGTGTGTGAAGCACTATAAAATTAATACGTTTCACGGAACAAAAAATGATCGACGCAATACTTACTATTGCGTCAACATAACTGCTATACTGCAAGTCTTAGTACCATCTATAAATGTGATCATATCTTGATATCAAATATTTTGGCCATAAAAAACTACTTAAAGAAAGGGGGCGTTAAAAATACGAGCCTTTGTTTTTTCTGCAACATACCTAGAGCAATCTCATCAGCTCCCATGACAAGCTTATCTTCAATCTTCAAATAGAACGTTCCCATAACGGAGATTGGATCAGAATATCATTCGTATGCGAGATAATGCTATAAATCAGCTGTAATACGAGTCTCAGCGGCCGGTGTTCATTCGATTTGCATGTTTCACTCATTTCCGAAGCAAAATCGAGTGTTACGTCCCTAGTGTTGCGAAATTCGATTTATTTGTAGTTCTTTGGGAAGAGATTCATGTTCGGTGGATTATATCTGGAGTCGTGCATTTTGTAACTTGAATGTATGTTTTTTTGTACGCCTAGTGTCTTTGGAGATTGTACCTATACCGGTATACCTTTAATTATGTAAGTTTTTATTTGTCCATCTAGGCAGATGCATAACATACAAATAATAATTAAAGCGATATACATATTTTTTATTCCAAAGGATACTTCGAAATTAGTGCTCCTACATCAATGTTTCTCTTTTTGAATAGGTGCAGTAGTTTCTTGAGCAATACCAATAAATTTAAAAATAATCGGGCATTTGCACGGTAGCGACATCGTTAATAGATTTTTTTCTTTAGGATAAGTTATATTATTAAGAGGATAAAGATGAATGTAAATCAGAATTCAGACTATTTTTATCTTACACGTGTTTTGCTCGTTTTTAGGGTTTCGTACCCAAAGGGTAAAAACGGGACCCTATTACTAAGACACCGCTGTCCGTCCGTCTGTCCATCTGTCTGACTGTCTGTCTGTCACCAGGCTGTATTTCATGAACCGTAATAGCTAGAGAGTTGAAGTTTTTACAGATAATGTATTTCGATTGCCGCTATAACAACAAATACTTAAAACTTAATCAAATAAATATTTAAGGGGGGCTCCCATACAACGAACTTATTTTTTTGCCGAGGGGCTCCCAAACGGTACGGAACCCTTCATGCGCGAGTCCAACTCGTACTTGGCCGATTTTTTTTATCTGCAGTTCCATTTGAATGAGCATGGTAGGATACGGAAATTGACGAGTGAAGCGACTTGTTTACGCAGAGTGGAGTTCTCGAGTTCGCAGAAATATGTTTGGATTTGTCTTCTATATTGCCCGATTTATTCTGATTTATGGACTTGCGATAGTTCTGTTTACAATAACTTCACATAATGGAATAGCTTTAGAAACTGCGTAATGAAATTGTATGCTCTCGGAGACAATAAGTCTAAGAAGTTACTTTAGAGTCTGGGTGTTGAAATGCAGGTGCATTTTTTTGTCGTCGATTATTTATTTTGAAGTTTGTAGATAGTGCTTTTTATCAACCTATTTTGATAATATTTGGCAAGATTGTGTAGTAAAAAAGGCGTGGTGGTCTAGTGGTAGTGATACCCGCCTTACAATCTGAAATAATCAATAATCAATCCTAGACCGCATATCTGCTCAACATCAGGCAGTATGTAGTCAAACGCAAACCTATATGGAATATGAAAAAAAAAAAAAAAAAAAAAAAAAAACAACAATCGTGAGGTTGTTTTAATTTTCTTTGGAATTTATGTATTTACGGAATTGAACACCACTGGTTTTTCGGTGGAGGAAAACATCGTGAGGCAAACTACATAGGTACGTACCCGCACAAGGCCAGCGTGGTGGATATGGCCCAATCACCCCTCGTGGGTAGGCCTACGTCCTGCAGTGGACTATTAAAAGGCTAGTACAGTACACTGTAATATCCAAACAAGATTTGCAAGTATACACTAAATCGGTTAAGAGCGAGTTGAGATATATAGGCTTACGAATATTCAGTTTAAGAGATATGTCGCGAGGTCTACTGTTCGGAGAACTACTAGTTATAATAAGGATAAGCTTAGCGTTTCGCTCCAGCTTATCTCATATTTGTTAGGCAATGACGTATATCAGTTTGAAATAAGGAAAAAATATCTCTAGGTGTTTTTGTGTTAGTTTATGTGTGCATAATGTTTGCTGTACACACATGCACTGCTAATTAGCACCATTGCCAACATTTTCCTCAATGAATGACTCACGATACCTATTCGTCACTAGTAAGCTTACGATTCGGACTTTGCTCGTGTAGCTATCGTTGACAAGTAAAAATAAATGTTCAGAATGACTGAAAATTAACATAAATAAAAATGATTAACGTTACATCGAAGAATGCTTCGAGTCATTGACACCATAAACATAATACATACCTACGAGTATAATTTTCTACTTAATATGTTAAAAATGAACGGTAGAAGGTGACTCACTATTAATTCCAGAAAATATACCTAGGAACAAAACATCACTATCACTAGATAGTTTGAAACAAAGTCGCTTCCCGCTGTCTGTCCCCATGTATGCTTATATCTTTAAAACTACGCAACGGATTTTGATGCAGTTTTTTTAATAGATAGAATTATTCAAGAGGAAGGTTTATAGGTATAATACACCTGTGCGAAGCCGGGGCGGGTCGCTAGTTTTATTATATAGATGACTTCTAATTTTAAATATTCAATTAAACATAAACACAAAAAAGCATTGGCACCTAATCAAACAAAAAGACAAAGTAGATGTTGAAAAAGTGACTTCTAGTAATTTAATAACTTAATAACAGAATATTAGAATGCATATTTCTAATCAGTGCTAAGTGCCAACGAATTAAACAATAATCGGCCAAGTGCGAATTGGACTCACGCAGGAAGGGTTCCGTGCCGTATGGAAGTCCCCCTTAAATATTTATTTTATTTTGAGAACTTGATTCAATAAACTATTTTGAGAACTAATTATTGAAGTAAACATAAAATCTAATTTTCTGTGAATATTTCAAGCGTCTACCTGTCACCTTTATTAATACCGTGCGAAAAACGTCCAAAATTCAGGTTTGTTGTATGAGAGCCCCCCTTAAATGTTTTTTTTCTATTTTTAGTATTTTTTGTTATAGCGGCAACAGAAATACGTCATCTGTGAAAACTTCAAAGTTCTAGCTATCACAGTTCATTAGATACAGCCTTGTGACAGACAGACGGACAGCGGAGTCTTAGTAATAGGGTCCCGGTTTGTTTCCCGGAACCCTAGTAAAAATAGTTAACGTTATATCGAAGAATGTTTCGAGTCATTGACACCACAGAAATAATACATATACTCGTATTTATAGCATAATTATTCAATAGGTAGTACGAGTATATTAAAAATATACCGTGACTTCCTATTATTTCCAGATAATACTTACTAACAAAACATTTATAATATAATTATATAGACATCTAAATTAAAGCTTTTAATTAAATACGAACACAAAAGACGCATTAGCAACTGATTAAACAACAAGACGAAGTGTATAATAGAACAATGAATTTAACATAATAACTGTTACTAAAATACAAGATTATTAGAGAGGATATTCCTAATTATTGCCACCGAATCAAATAATACATTGTAAATGTACAAACCACACGTACCGGCAAGCGCAGCGTAGGACGTCCACCCACAAGGTGGACGGATGACCTCATTAAGACCGCAGGATCGCGCTGGATGCAAGCCGCTTCCAACCGGTCTTATTGGAGATCCATAGGGGAGGCCTATGTCCAGCAGTGGACTTCTTATGGCTGATGGATGGATGGATGGAAATGTACAAAACCAAAACAAAATACGTGTTTTTAATACCTATTAATGTTATTTTTCGCTTATGGCACAATCTACTTCAACATGTACCTAGAATTTGAATAGTTCACTCGAATAACTTTTACAATATTAATGATTTTACAAAAACAGCTCTGCTGATTTTGATAAAATTTAAATGAGACTGCCACTAAAGTATGATCTATGAAACAAAAAAGTAATAATTAAAATCGGTTCATTATTGGCGGAGTAAACGCGTAACATACATACGTACAAAAAAAACTTCTAGTCGAATTAAGAACCTCTTTTTAGGGTTCCGTACCCAAAGGGTAAAAATGGGACCCTATTACTGAAACTCTGCTGTCCGTATGTATGTCTGTCACCAGGCTGTATCTCACGAACCGTAATAGCTAGAGAGTTTAAATTTTCACAGATGATGTATTTCGATTGCCGCTATAACCATAAAAACAGAATAATATAAATATTTAAGGGCTCCCATACAACAGACGTGTTTTTTTTGCCGAGGGCCTCCCATACGGTACGGAACCCTTCATGCGCGAGTCCAACTCGTACTTGGCCGATTTTATTTGGAAGTTTATTATTTTTTATTCAACTAAACTTAAAAACGCATTGATTTTTAATTTTAAACTAAATCACTGACATAACATATACGCAAATATATAACAGTAGGTATACATAAACCTCTTTTTTTGAAGGTTAAAACGAAGCATACTTAAATGTGCTTACTACAGAAGTAGTTACCCAACACGCGATGATCGGCGTAACGCCACAAATTGAGTAAAACTTTATAGGCCTCTACTATAGGGCTATTAGCCACCAAGTCTAATCCGAGAATGATCGAAACAATCGAAACATACCTAAGAGACGCATCAAACGAACTGAACAGAACACAATTGAACCATAAACCTGCGTTTAACCTTATCTAAGAATCTCGTAAGGTTGCCAGGCAATAAAATGATAGGTACAACTTAAAGAACAGCTAACATCAAACAGTGTTTGTTCCTGAACCACCCTTTTTTTAACCGACTTCCAAAAAGGAGGAGGTTCTGTTTTTTTTTTTTTTTGCTAACCGTAATGATTTTTTTTTAGTGCGGAAGGGTATACTCCCGAGGTGGTCCCATTTAAATTTTAAAGAAATAGGCTGAGTCGCTTTTGGAAAATCTACAATAATGTAAACAATTCAAGAGAAATATTTGAATTTTGTACACGATGGAAGGCGGGTTTGCCATTTTTTTGCGAAAAATACCTAATTATTTAATCGTGATTGGGTGAAGCCAAGGGGTGATTGGGTCATATCCACCACTCTGGCCTAGTGCGGGTTGGTGGATTCACGTACGCCATCGAATTTCTTCTACGGACGTACGGAGTTTGCCTCACGATGTTTTCCTTCACCGAAAAGCCAGTGGTGTGACATTCCATAGATAAGTTTCAAAAAACTCAACCAACGACCTCACGATTGTGAGGCGGGTATTAACTATCACTATAGTCAAACCGCTAAACTCAGACTTCGCCTGCGCGGTACAGGGGCGCCGGGGGAGACGACACAGGGGACTGCGACAGGCGCGGGCAGCGGGTCCCCGGCGCCCGCACCTGTCTCAGTCCTCTTTGTCGTCTACCCCCGCGCCCCCGTACCCGCGCAGGCGAAGTCTGAGTTTAGCGGTTTGACTATAGACCTATTTACTAGTGATGAGTTTGTATTAAAGTATTTATTTATAATATATAAAATAATGTAAGTATATTAAAGAACTTTAAGACGATCGTTTAGTCGTACACGATCACAAATCCGTACTAAATTAAAAATAATACCTTCCATTCTATAGCACACTACTATTTAAGTTTTTCTGAAATTTTGTTTCCAATTTTAGATCTTTAAAATTCATGTATACCAAACGAAATCGGTAAATGTAATACCAGCATTGATTTGAAATGTTACAACTTGTCTTTCAAATCTTTTGTTAATAAATGTAGCTAAGTAAAAAGTAGGTGAAATATTAAGCAATGATATTGATAAATAATCAAAAGAATTACATCAACTATTGTCAATCTCATGCCTATTTAAGCAAATTCTGAAATAGACTCGAGAGCCAGACACAATTCAATAAATAAGCAAAGCAGAATAAGTAAAGTATCAATATTAGACAAAAAAAAATATATTGCACTGATTGCAAATCAAATAACTACTTAAGAAATGAAACCAAACCGAACTTAGCTCTGCTATAAAGATCCAGAAACATACCCAAGACACGGTGGTTAGAACATTTAACATTGACATAGATAACATCGAAGATACAAGTCGTAAATACGTTACTACGAGGGATTTACTGTCGTGAAGAGCAAGTTTATTATTGTGCTAATTGGAAGCATTAATAAACAAGAAACGTTTTAAAATCAAAGGATCAAACGAATGGGGTCCAAGCCCTCAAGTCGGAAATTAACCGACGTTTGGCAACCCTATCGCAAGCACAAAGCTACGCGGCACGCTTGCAATAAAATACACGTACCATAACATCCCATGGCATTTACGACCCTGTGACGTTAAGAATAAAGATCGCCGTCTTTAATGTGCAATTTACACGGTGGATGTTTTCCAGATATTTTTATCTCCATATTAATCGTCATTTCGACCGGTCAAGCGTGGCTGACTCACGGCAATAGATGCGGTTACATCACTCAATAACGCGCTGAAAAATAGGTTTTATTGTCTCTACATAAGGGTTATGCGAAAGCAGAGGAGAGCCCGAAAACGTGTTTATAAATGATCAAAGATAATGTTGAATTTTTGGAAGTTGCAAAGGTTAAGAATGAAGCGGGTTCGCCAATGCTTATCGCAACTCATTTCCATTGAGTTTATGTTAAACCTGTAATATTTTTTGATAAGAATGTGAAAATGCTGTTAAATTCTCCGAAGAATGTTTAATAGATTGGCTTTGACTTCAACAGGTTTGAAATACCTACATTTAACTTACGAATAGTTCTCGCTTTTTAGGCAGGTAGGATCGGCCAAGTACGAGTAGGACTCGCGCACGGAGGGTTCCGTACTGTATGGGAGCCCCCTTAAATATTTATTTTATTTTAAATTTATTATTTATTATTGAAGTGAATATACAACTAAACATTCTGTTTAAATTTTAAGCATCTACCTGTTACCATTATTAATATAGAGCGAAAAACGGCTAAAAAAAACAGGTTTGTTGTATGGGAGCCCCCCTTATTTATTAACTTTATTCTGTTTTTAGTATCTGTTATTATAGCGGCAACAGAAATACTTCATCTGTGAAAATTTCAGCTTTCTAGCTATAACGGTTCATGAGATACAGCCTGGAGACAGACAGACAGACGGACGGACAGACGGACAGCGGAGTCTTAGAAATAGGGTCCCGTTTTTACCCTTTGGGTACGGAACCCTAAAAAGTAGGCAATGACAATAATAATTTAAAATTACAAATAATATAAGTTACTTGATTACTAATAATAAATACGGTACTATTAATAAACTTAAATATAGGCTAGTTGTGGTTTAAGTTGTAAACCCTAACGTTTAACCCAAGCATTAAATCAATCAATGGCTAACCAGATAAGTATTATTAAAATAAAAACCTATTGCAAATCATGTTCGTTAATAATTACGGACATAATAATTCAATAACTTGCACATCAAAAATAATCCAATCACTAAGGTGTAGAATAATAAAATAAATGAAAATTAAATTACAAAACCAAGACAGTTATTTACAAGTACTTTTTACAAGTACTTAACTGATTACATCCTGAGTTTTACCCTAAAAACTTCACTTTTCAGCCATAGGACTGCATTCACTGCTGGACATAGGCTTCCCCTAACGATATCCAATAATACCGGTTGGTAGTTTGAATACAACGCGATTCTGCGGTCTTGATGAGGTCATCCGTCCACCTTGTGGGTGGACGTCCTACGCTGCGCTTGCCGGTAGGTACGTGGTCTCCATTTAAGAACTTTTCGACCCCATCGGATATTAGTCCTTCGTGCTATGTGCCCTGCCCACTGCCATTCCAACTTGCAAATCCGCTGGGCTATGTCGGTAACTTTGGTTCTTCTACGGATCTCCTCATTCTTGATTCGATCTCGCAGAGAGCCTCCGAGCATAGCCCTCTCCATAGCTCGTTGTGCTACTTGGAGCTTACTGATAAGTCCCATAGTGATAAGGGTCTACGTGCGCTCGGAGTGGGACGTCGTGGCGTCATTCTAACATTTTAGTACATTATCCTACGCATCAGAAAAAAAGAACGCTGGAGTGTCGTCAAGCTGCACACAAGGAAATTTAACTCCTATTGCACACGTTACAGGAATTAAATCTCCTTGCTGAAATTAAAGCAGCGTACTAGATGATTTGACTCCTGTTACCTGTGCAATAAGAGTTACATTTCCTTATGCGCAGCTTGAAGCTCCAGCGTTCTTTTTACTTACATGACGCGACCCGTAGTTCTTTACCGCTCGCCACCCCGCGCCCCGCTACCGCCCATAGCGGCGAGCTCGTGTCTGAGCGGTTAAAACTAATACACGATAGATATACTGGTCAAGTACAAGTAGCCCAGCAGAACGAAACAGTAAGTAAATCGGTAGATACAGAGGGTCATCGCTCCTAGCACCGGACGCCCGTATCAGAGGAGATAACCCACCGTC
Organism: Hypomecis atomaria; assembly: GCA_964007245.1. Classification (NCBI taxonomy): domain Eukaryota; kingdom Metazoa; phylum Arthropoda; class Insecta; order Lepidoptera; family Geometridae; genus Hypomecis; species Hypomecis atomaria. The sequence continues at coordinate 2,084,507 of OZ023296.1, read as the reverse complement.
CGCGTACTGCGCATACAACTGGTATGTAGAAGACTATCTACAATAGTAGGAAAACATTTAGATCTAACACTTACCGTCCGTCTTGCCACAAAAGTTTTACGCACGCTTTAGCCAATGGTTAAACAGTGTTTAAAGCGTGTTTAAATCTTTTGTGGTAAAGCGGTTATTGTTTTACTATTTGCACCAGCCTAGAAATATCATTTTCATAATGGTCACAATCTTAAATGTCGTTAAACTGTAAAAGTATTGAAACAAGGTTTTTGGACGGCAGAACTAGCTTGGTTATTTAACTTCTAATACTGCCTCGGTGGCTCAGTGGTTAGTGAACCTAACTTCTGGATCAAAGAGGCGTGGGTTCGATCCCCACCCAGGGCAAACATTTGTGTGATGAACATAACAAACATTTGTGTGATGAACATTTATTTAAAATATGTATATGTAGTAGATCAGTCTCTGGCAGCCATATCACAAGCTTTGCTTAGTTTGGGGTCAGAGACCGTGTGTAAGATGTCCCCATAATATTTAATATATAAGAAAAAATAATTATGTACCTACATTGTACAGCGGTCAACGTACCAAGGCTAAAATTATGAACACGATGTTAACATTTCTTACATAGGTAAATGATCTTAGTACTTAGTAAGTAATTTATCTTAGTAGTAATTTAAGCAGACAGATTTTTCATTTCTAAAACTAAAATATGAAAAACTTGGGACGGAAAAAGCCTTGCTACTTACTTAGCGTCACTTTAATGATATGTTTCATTAAACATACCTAACCAAACCAAAACGTTAACGTAACTTTATAAAATAAATAACCTAATCTTAGTTTTAATTACCTAATCTGTCTGGAATATTTCCGCTAAGATATTGTGTCAAGTACACTAAACCAATTAAAATCCAAATTTGAACTATACTTCCGTAAAATAACGCATAATTCAGTTAACTATTTCCTAATCTATTTGAATCAAGCCTCAAACAAGAAACTACCTAAATGCCTACCTAAAAGAACCAGATTTTAACTCCAAAAAGAATCAGTCATATATTTTATCGATAAAAGAATATAACAAGCAATTGAAAAGCTTTTGGGGCAAGTTTAATGCAATCGAGAATCGACAAAAAGAGAAAAGGCGACAGAAAACCTCCGCAAAAAATCTGACGACGGATTATTCAACTTTAGTAAGAGTATCATCGGCTAGTTACGAGTAAGATATAACGCAACTACTCAATGATATGATTTTTTATTTTAGAGTGCTTTCCACACTAGATTTTATCTCAAAGAGTTATCTTTGTGATAAGCATTTCAAAAATCTGAAGCGAACGCAGGATTTGAACCTGCCCCTTCGGATCACTCATTCATCATTGAGGCGAGCTGGCTCAGTTGGTTAGAGCGTCGTCGGGCTAGTGATCCGAAGGGGCAGGTTCAAATCCTGCGTTCGCTTCAGATTTTTGAAATGCTTATCACAAAGATAACTCTTTGCAACTACTCAAGTTGTTAAAGAAACCTTTTCATTTCAAGTTGTTATAGTAAAGAGCCGTGGTGGTCTAGTGGTAATAACAGTCTCCTTACATTCGTAAGGTCGTGATTTCAAATCCCGATCCCGTACCAACGAGTTCTTTTCGGTGAAGGAAAACATCGTGATCGTGAGGCAATCTACATTCCGTAGAAGCAATTTGATGGTGTATGGGGATTTTCTCCAAACTGAGCTGGGTCAGCGTGGTAGATATGGCCCAATCACCCTTCGCGGGTAAGCCTGTTCAGTATAGAGTCACAAATACCAGTACAGTACAGAAACCTTTATTTCTTAGCGTTTTATTTATAACTAGCGACCCACCCCGGCTTCGCACAGGTGTATTACACAATAATCTGCCAAGTACGATTCAGACTCGCGCACATAGGGTTCCGTACTGTATGGCCCCCCTTAAATATTTATTTTATTTTAATTATTTAGTATTAAAGTAAGCATGCAGTTTAATTTTCTGTTAATATTCCAAGCATCTACCTGTTACCATTATTGATATCGAGCGAAAAACGGCTAAAAATTTAGATTTTTTTGTATGGGAGTCCCCCTTAAATATTAATTTTATTCTATTTTTAGTATTTGTTGTTATAGCGGCAACAGAAATACATCATCAGTGAAAATTTCAGCTTTCCAGCTATAGCGGTTCATGAGATACAGTCTAGAGACAGACAGACGGACAGCGGAGTCTTAGTAATAGGGTCCCGTTTTTACCCTTTAGGTACGGAACCCTAAAAACTACCTCTTGAATTACACTATCTATTAAAAAATCCGTTCCGTAGTTTTAAAGATAAAAGCACACATAGGGACAGACAGCGGGAAGCGACTTTGTTTTATACTATGTAATGAAGACCCACAGTTGCACAGAACTTCCAAACATTAAGAGGTCGTTGATGCTGGTTACCAATGGTAACTCAGTGTAATCCAACACTGTCTCTTGGTAGATAGCACAAATTACATGGCCATTAACCAGCGGGGCAATTCTGTCAACCGATCTCGTTACTAAGGTGACTCGTTCTTGAACCTGCTTCGTTTTTCTGACAGTTTTGAGCTGTCGGAACTGTCAGAAAAACGAGAGAGGTTCAAGAAAGTATCACTTTCGTAAAGAGATCGGCTAACCGAATTGCCCCCCAGGTCCAGGTTAATTAGGGTTACCATCTCACACGTAGGCAACCATAACTGCAGTCATTAAGGAATATTTCGAACTAAAATAGTTTTAAAATATAAAAAGCATGAAATAAAATGAAGTAACTTATTGCTTAAAACTGTGTACAGTAAGATCAGAAGGATACAGTTTTGTCTTCACAGACATGCAATATAGTGTTATTAGTACTACAAACGGTTTTTTATGGTTTTAATAAGGTAAAATAATAAAATACTAAATAAGCTACCCAAACGCGAAGGGCGTAAAAGTACTAACTATACCTGCCGCTGAAAATTGACAGAAGGTAATTTTCATAATAAGCCTCAGTATTATCAGAAGACTTAGAAGTATCTTCATCGGTCTTCGAGATAATATCTATAGAGTCACAATCGTGCAAAAAAAGTGTCCGAGACAAAACTCTGCCCAAGCTACGTAGTGGGCAGGCTTTTTAATTAGTCGTAAGGCGATTGCAAGCCGACTACAACACCGCGCGATGCCAAAGTGCTCGATTACAAGCACTAATTAGGGGACTTTACGTCGAGATTCGAGAATACAGGTCATTGTGAATTATTTACTGTATATATCTAAGTCGGTATGTATGACGCTCGGTCATTTTTTACTACTTCCACTTAGGGACTGTGGCTCTGTAGATATTTGCTCGAAGACTTCGGTTTAAAAGACAAATCCAACAAAATCTTCGATAAAATCGACAAAAAAGCAATAACAAATCACATACTTAGTAAGTAACAGACAGAGAAACATACTTCGACAAATGTCATAAAATTATTCCCCCGAGTAGTCAGACTGATAACGCAAATGCTACACTTAGTAACGTCGATAGTTTTGATTGGGAACCATCAAAAGTGACAGAACAAGAGCCCAAACTTTGTCACGACATCAATGTCAATGTCCCGAGCACAAATGTAACAGATGGCCGCCCCAACGTTAATGAAAGGTAGGATAGTTGAGCAATCGCTTCACTTGATGGATCGCCTTGCTGGCATTTCCAGAGAACTTTATATCACCGGTTCAATTTGGGATATTAAAGATGTCTTAATTGAAGTTGCTTCTGTAATCATTTAACTTGTACCTCGTATGTTATTAGAAGTGTTGGTTCAGTGTGATCATCAGCCATAATTCAACTTTTGGGAACGTTGGTGTTGGTAAATCTGGTAGAGTGTAGTTATTATCGATATTTTATAGATATCATAATTATTAGTTAGTTGGAAAACTTGTTAGGTTTGCATCCGGGCATAACCTGCTTAATGTTAAACAACGGAACTTTTGAGAGCATACTAAAGAAAAAAATCGGCCAAGTACGAGTCGGACTCGCGCACGGAGGGTTCCGTACTGTATGGGAGCCCCCTTAAATATTTATATTATTTTAATTTTATTATTTATTATTGAAGTGAATATAAAACTAAATATTCTATGAAAATTTCAAGCATCTACCTGCTACCATTATTAATATAGAGCGAAATACGTCTAAAAAATCAGGTTTGTTATATGGGAGTATTTAGTATTTAGTATTTATTCATTTCTTGCATTATGTACAAAGCAATCTTAATAGCTAGGTACATACCCTGTTAGGGCGTTGCAAACATAAGTGTGTAATGACTTAATATCTAAGAAAATGTATCCTTAAATTAAGCTTAAAAAATACCACACAACATACTTTAACATAACAAGCTTTAAATATATCTGAGTTATGTAATCAAAGTGTATTGTCCATATTAATATTAGGTTTTATTCATTTTGTTTTTGTCATTAAAGTAATCTTCTAAACTGTAATAGCATTTGTGGAGCAGGAATTGTTTGAGTTTATTATAAAATGTTTTTTCACCGGTTTCGTTTTTTAAATAGTTGGGTAAGCAATTATATATTTTGATGATCGTATATTCCGGGCCTTTTTTTACTATTTCAAGTTTCGGTTCGGGAGCTACAAGTTGGTTGTGTCTTCTGGCGTTGGTGTTGAAGGTGAATAAATCGGAGTGTTTTTTGGCGAACATAGCTGCTTCTAGAATATAAAGGCAAGGTAGTGGCAGTATTTTTTGTTTATTAAAATGCGGTTTGCAGCTTTCACGTCGTCGGATATTTACTAGAATGCGAATGCATTTTTTTTGCATGATGAAAAGGTCATTGGCGTCTGTACTGTTGCCCCACAATATGATGCCGTATTTTAACCACGCAAAAGCATAAGCGTAATAAGCGCTGGTTGCAGTTTTTAGGTCTGTGTTTGATTTGAGTACTGATAGGGCATATACAAATTGGGATAGTTTAGATTTTACTTTTGCAATGTGCCCTTTTAAATTTAAATTTGAATCGATGTTAATGCCTAGGAGTGTGAAGTTGTTTGTTTCGTCAATATCTAAGGTTTTAGATATGGTTTTAAGGTTCATAGGATTTTTTTGATAGGGGTGGAATTGTATAATTTTAGACTTCTTTGTATTTAGTTCTAGATTATTTGATTGCATCCAGGTTTTGACATTTAAGAACGTTTTTTGTATTTGATCTAATGGACTTGTTTCGGGTGAGCATTTGAAGAGTAGTGATATATCGTCGGCAAATAGGATGCACGGAACGTCTAATGCTTTAGGGAGGTCATTTATATAAATCAAAAATAGGACACAGCCTAGTACGCTACCTTGTGGTAGAGACCAGTTTAGAGTGAGTAATTCTGATTCAACTTTATGTCTTATATTTGATTCTTGATTGAAATGGTCTATTTCGACAAGTTGTTTTCTGTTGGTTAAGTAGGATCTTAGCCAGTTTAGAGCTTTGCCTCGTATGCCTATATCATGAAGTTTTGATAGTAATATGGAGTGTGAAACTTTGTCGTAAGCTTTTTTGAGGTCTAACAGTAGACCGACGGCATGGTGCTTTTCTTTTAAATAATTTAGAATTTTCTGTGTGTACTTATATATAGCTAGGGTTGTCGAGGACTTTTTCCGAAATGCAAATTGGTTTTCATCTAATAGTTTAAATTTTTCCAGGAAGTTGTAAATTCTGTTCGACATTATACTTTCAAATACTTTTGAAATTGAAGGAAGAAGCGCGATTGGTCTATAGCTGTTGACGTCATTCGATTTTCCAGATTTTTTCAGTATGGGTCTCACTTTAGCAATTTTTAGTTTTTCGGGGAAGCATTCTTGTTCTAGTGATTGGTTTATTAGGGTGGTTAGAGGAGGAACTAGTTCTGATATGCATGCTTTAATTAAAGAAGGTGGTAGGTCATCGACTCCTGCGCTATGTTTATTCGGAAGTTTTTGTATAGTCTTGAACACTTCTTTTTCAGTAACCGGTGCCATATAAATGGAATTCGTTACTGGATCTCTAGTATTTATGATATTTGGGTCTTTAACTGTGGGAGATACTGGATTTCCAATTGTGGCAAAGTAATTATTGAAATGATTTGCTACAGGTTCAGGTGAATTTATTGATGTATTATTTGTTTTTAGTTTAATATTCGATTTTTTCTTGTTGGTTTTTTTGTTTGTGGTTTCATTTATTATGTTCCACATTGTTTTCATTTTGTTTGTTGCTTTATTCATTCTTTTTATGTTGTTTAGTTTTTTTGAGCTTTTTACACATTTCTTTAATAGTTTTTGGTATTTATCATGGTATTGTTTCAGTATGATGCTATTTGTGTCATTGATCAGTATTTTGAGGGCTCTTTTATGCTTACATGACATTTTTATACCTTTTGTAATCCAGAAATTTTTATTTTCATGTTTAATGGTTATCTTTTTTTGGGGTATGTGTGCGTTTAGTAGTTCATTTAATATATTATCAAATTTTGTGTAGTTTTTGTTAATGTCGTTATTTTCATTCAATGTTTTATTCCAGTCAACTTGGGATAGAGCATTTTTAAAATTATAAACATTTGATTTATTAAAAAATCTTTTGTATGTGAATTCTTTTGGGGCATGAGTTTTATTTTTACTAATCGGCTTGAACTTATAGCTAAGTGCCTTGTGATCAGAGATACCGTAGTTTACAACGTTTGTAGTAAAGTTCTGTGTATAATTTGTGAACAGTAAATCAATACATGTGGACGTTTTAGAAGTTTCTCTTGTAGGCGTTGTTATTTGCTGATGGAAGTTATTTTCGAGCATAAGATCTTGTAGCTTTTTGTAATCACGAAATCTTTTGTTTTTATCCAGATTAAAATCTCCGCCTATTGTAATATGCTTCTTTGTTTCTGATTTAATCTTTGTGAGGAGCTTGTCTAGAAAGTCAAAAAATATATCAATTTTACGATCGTTGCGGTATACAGTTATCAATAGTAAATTTTGTTCAGTTATTTCTACAGCGCATGTTTCAACATAAAATTCGACTGACAGTTCCATTAGGTCGATTCTCTCCTTGTATTTAATGTTTTCACGAAGTAATATAGCTACACCGCCTTGAGGGTGTAGTCTTCTATAATATCCGGCAGCAAAAATGTATCCATGTATTTTGTATAGATTTTTTTCGTGTTCTGTGATCCATGTTTCTGATAAACATATAGCTTGTATTAAATCATTGTCTTCCAGGGTGCTTTCTAATATGTGAATTTTGTTTTTTATGGATTGTGCATTTTGGAATATTATTTCAAAATCCGCGAAAGGGCGTTAACTTTTGGGCCTGTGTTTTGGGAGGTTGCTTCTTCGTTAATGGCAACATATTATTATCATTTTGTATGTATTGATGTCTGACGTTGATGGCTTTATTTGGGCTTGCGGCAGGTACTATATTGGTTTGGGAGGTCGTATCGTTACTGCTTAGTGGACGTTCATAGTTTGAATTTTTTGAGTATGTGTTGTTTGGATCTTTTTTTTCATGGTCTTGTTTTTCTTTTTGTTGAGTGGGCCTGTATTCACTGCCATTTACATATAATTTTGAATTTCTTATTACTGCATAGTTTCCTTTATTTCTTTCTTGAATTAGAATGTCTCTAAGCTTCTTCCTCTCCTGCAATTTGGCTTCAGTTAGGTATTCTGAAATTGCTAAACCTGTATTTTTAAAATATTGACTGTTCCTTATTAGATATTTGGTCATTCTTTTGCTTATGATTTCTATCACTAGAGGTCTTGTGCGTCCACTTTTTCCGATACGAGTGAGCTCTTCTATGTATCCGGTGAGGTCTACTCTTAATATGTCTTGAAATACTCTGGTCACGCGGTTAAATAGTTCGTTTTCATTTTCTCCGTACTCTTTTAAGCCATATAGTACAATTTTTTTGCAAGTATCGTGTTCGTCGTTATATTTTGTGGTCATACTGTACTTGTGTGGTTGTAGTTCTTGCAGGTGCTGCTTTAGTTGTAAGTTTTCTATTTCTAGAGCCGCGATTTTATTGTTAATTATGGCTATTTCTTGTTGGGTTTCTTGTTGTTTTGACTTTGTATCTTTTTTGTGGTTGGCAATGTCTTGCTCTAGTTTCAGCACTGCTGCTTCTATTTCTTTCTGTATTGTCGATTTTATTTCTATAATTTTGGACAGTATTACTTCGGTGTTTTCTTGTAATTTTTTATCGAGTAGGGCACTTATTTGTTCGAGTATTGGATTATTTCTGGATATGGAGCCGACGGCATTTTCAGGTGAGTCGGGTCTCTGTGTGTCGCCAGGAACGGATATGTCATCTTGTAAGTAATCGTTAATTATTGACTTTTCAGTACTGTTGTATATAGGTCTAGAACGAACCGGCGTGTCGTCGTTTGTTGCACAGCGTTTGGTAATGCAACATTCGGGGCATATCCAGGTTAGCTCTAACTCTTCTAGCTTTGCAATATAATATTCTTTATGGATGTTAACACAAGAGAAATGGTAGAGTTTTTTACATTTCGTACAGGTTAACAACTCCCTTAGTATTACGTGGTTTTTTTTTTTTTTTTTTTTTTTCTTTCTTTTCCGCCTATTCCCCTGGTGTATATATATTTCAGGGTCTTTTTATAATGATTGTTTAAATTTTTACTACAAACGTTATGTCTCAGTGTTACAAATAGTCAAGTTACAATTTTCAGTCTAATTTTAATTTAATACATTAGTATTTTTATCTTAATTTTTAATCAAATAAAATATGTCAATAGTTCCTAACTTCAAATTTATTTCATAGTTTATTTTTACATTTATACTTAAGAATCAATCTTCGTCTTGAATCATAAATATATATATAAATATATATGGATATTTATACATTACAAATATAAATAAATTAGCGTGTGTCAGTCATTCATGAGGAATAATTATCGAGTGTATAATCGTCCCATGTGCATACTTATGGGCCGAAAGGTCCATACGTTGCACTTTCGGATGTTTTAGTTTTCTTTTAAGCACAAACTTCCGTTCAGTTATAACTTATGTATTGTATATATACTTTTACATTTACTTTCCAAAGAGCAGTTTTATTGATATTACCTATATTGTCAAATATAGAAATTCAATTTTATTTATGTATCTATTTATTTCTTTGTATAACTTTTTTAGCAATTTTAACACAATACTCTAAAAATTCGGTTCTTATATTTTCATCCATCATTATCTTACGTAAATTTTCTTTGACTATATTTTCTCCGATAAGTTGTTCTATCTCGAACCTTTCTCTAGAGAATACAGGACATTCCGTTAATATATGGACAATGCTTTCGGTTTTATCCGGTTCGCAGGTACACGATGGATTATCCTTACACTTAAAGCGATGCAAGTATTCGGAGAATCCACCGTGCCCCGTCATAACCTGCGTCAATACGCCCGTTGGTGCAACCCGCCTCACAAGGTGGTAGGCCGCAACAGCGTCCGGCAAAAACAGTTTGGTGACGCCACCAGTACTCCCTTCTGTATATCTCCGATTCCATTCGTCAAGCGTTCCGATTCGGATTTGTCGCTTGACGAATGAAATCGGACACAAGTCGTAGTGCGGTTTCGTTTTGCACCTCAAAGCTGCGTCCTTGGCCAACTGGTCCGCTCTCTCATTCCCCTCGAGCCCCGCGTGGGCTTTGATCCAATAAAGCTCAACCGTTTTGTTCCTTTTGCTGCATTCTATTAGATCCTCGCGGATTTTGGTCGCGAGGGGATGGAGAGAGCGGTTATTGACGATTGTTTCCAAGGAAGATCTAGAGTCGCTGTAGATGCCAAAACTGTTCTCGGACCTCTTCAGCACTTCACTGGTCGCCTTGCAAATAGCCAGCATTTCGGCCTGAAAGACGGTGCAGTAGGACGGCAGCAGCATTTTCAGGCTTTTGATTTCGGCGGCATCACTCCACAGAGACAGCGCCGCTCCAACCTTGCCTTCAATTTTACTACCGTCCGTGAACATCCTTACTGCTTGTGTGTTGTGCGTGTTCACCTCTTCTTCATCTTCCAGGCATTTGAAATTCAGGCGTATGTGATTCGCCGGATGTGGCGTGTCGCCGAACGCTGTCGGCCGCTCGATCTCCCTATCCCCAAAAGCTGGCCGAGGCACCCCCCTCTTAGCCTCATACAGGGCGGCTGCCTCTTGTATTCTAAGATCGAGGGGGAGCAACCTAGACAGTATCAGCGCCGAATTCAGGGAGACCGTGCGATATGCCTTGCACAACTTTTGTGCAAAGCCTCTTTGGACAGCGTTCAGCTGTTTTTGCACGCCAACCTTTTTAGAAGCGTCTGCCCACACGCTTGCTGCATACATTACCACGGGCTCTATCACTGCGGTGTAGATGGTCCGGATAATCTCCGGGTGGAGGCCCCAGCTGATCTTGGCGGCTCTGGATAGATGCTTGTATATGTTCAATGCTTTTCTGCACACATTGGCTACGTGTGTGTTGAATGTCAACTTATCATCTATCCAGAGCCCCAAGAGTTTGATCTCGTGTGTCATGCTTATGTCGACTCCCCCCATGCTCAGCAGCGGGGTGTCAAACCTAAGCTTTCTTGTTATGACCATCGCGTTTGTCTTGTGTGGTGCAAACTTCAGCTTATTTTTGACCCCCCACCGCCGCACATAGTCGAGTGCTTCATTGGCACAACGTTGGACTTCCGTCGCCGTATCCCCATCCACCAGCAGGACGATATCGTCTGCGAACGCTTGGCAATAGAACCCGCGACGCTGGAGCTCCTGCAGGAGCGGATCGAGGAGGAGATTCCAGAAGATCGGGCCGCCAACGGAACCTTGTACGCAGCCCTTTGAAGTATCTTTTGTCACCTCCTCACCCGCGTACCTCACCGTCACCCTTCTACCCTGAAGGTAGCTATCAATAACCCTTCGCACATTTACCGGGCATTCTTCCTCCGCCAACCTCACCCTTATGGCCGGCCACCAAGCGCCATCGAAGGCTCCCTCTATGTCCAGGGATATGAGCGTCATGAGCTTTTTCTCGTTTAGCTTCTCTCGTATTCGCTTAATAAGGGCATAGAGGGAGTCCTCAGTGCTCCGCTGGGGCATGAAGCCATATTGATGGGGGCTGAGTCTGGGGACTATGTACCACTTTATTTGGGCAATAATCATCTTCTCCAGAATCTTTCCCATCACTGGCAACAGACCAATTGGTCTGTACGATTTTGGCTCTGTATAACTTGCCCTCCCTGGTTTTCGCAAGATCACTACAGTCGCTTCCTTCCAACGAGTGGGGAAGCAACCCAGTTCCAAACATTTGTTTGCCAGTGATAGGAAGGTCCCCGGGGCTCGGTATATTGCACGTTTGCAAATGTCCGCCGTGAGGCCATCTGCGCCGGGGGCTTTTTTAGGATTAAACGACTCGACGGCAGCCACAAGCTCTGCAGAGGTAAACGGGGGATCATGGTTTTCATCACGACCCTCTGCATTTACTTGTTCAGCTTGGATTCTGATATGCTCATGGTCTGCATTGTCCTCTTCTTTTCTATCTTCTGGGTAGAAGGTAGACGCGAGTAACTCAGCAGATTCTTTTGGGTCGAGAGTACGTCCGCCGTGAACAAGTGGGACGTCTTCCTCTCTTTTGTTTGTCCTAGTCATTACCCTATAAATCCCTTCCCAAAGTCCCTCCCTATCCTGCCTCTCACAGAACTTCTTCCAGCTATTTATCTGCGCTGCTTTAATTTCTTGCTCGTATTTTTCTTTTGCTTGCAAATACTCCTCGACGACTTTAGCCCTGCGGACCGGCGCTGCACATCGGATTCTGCGTCTCCGGGTAGCGACCTCCTTCTTCAAGACGGCGAGCTCATCAGACCACCAAGGTATGTTAATTTGAATTTTATGTTTTAGCTTTGACATGCTGTTATTACTTGCTTCTATTATTATATTCATGTATATGTTTATTTTATCTTCCAATTCTGATTTGTCCACTATTTTATCTATTTCCAAGCTGTTTATTTTATTTTCTTGTAGCAAACGGTCAATTTCTTCATAAAATTGGTGCCAGTTTGCTTTCTTGCTATTATAAATTCTAGTAGTTCTACTAATATTCATGCCTTTAGCTCTTTTTATTCTAATTTTGAAGAGAATGGTATTGTGGTCTGAACTTGTCAGTCCTTCTTCTACTTCCCAGTCTTCCACCAGGTTCAGCATATCCGACGTATAGGCCGTTACGTCCACAAAACTGCTAAATATTTGTCCCCCTCTTAGTATTACGTGGTTGGAACAGGCAGCGCATTTCCTCATCTTGTCGCGTTAGAATAAATCACTACTTTTTATATAATTGGTGATTTGAGCGCTCAGGTGCATATAGTGCGACGGGAGTTCTCGGAAACTCGCGGGTCGAAGGTCGAATTCCTGGAAACGGTTCGGTGACCTCGCGAGTTCGCGCGCTTGTGACACGAATAAGGGCACTTTAATTTATTGATTATTACACAATTATCGAGGTTAGATTGTCTTGTTAAGTCTTGTAATAGTAACAGGTAGTAATGTTGTCGATTTCGGTACACTTGGATAGATTGTTCTTGGATAATTGTGGTAGGTATTGTTATAGTAATAGTTTTTGTTCACTTTTCACTGTAAGAAGTCGCAGTCATAAACACTCGTAAAAAGAGTTTTCTTCATTTATTTATAGTGTTCTTGTTTGAATAACACTTTCACACATTAAATTTTAGCACATGGTTCGTAATTGAAGTTGGTTTTGTTATTTAATCACTGTTTTCGATTTTTAATCACAATTTTGCCAGGAGATGTTGTTCGCACGGCCGGCCGCCATTGAGCCCCCTTAAATATTTCTTTTCATTTTAGTATTTGTAGTTATAGCGGCAAAAGAAATACATCATCTGTGAAAATTTCAGCTGCCTAGCTATCATGGTTCATGAGATACAGCCCGGTGACAGACAGACGGACATCGAAGTCTTAGTAATAGGGTCCCGTTTTTACCCTTTGGGTACGGAACCCTAAAAAACGGTTGTCTGTAAACTCGGCTGACGAACGACAATTTTACGTGATAACGTCATAAGAAAACTTTGTTGAATCAACAACTGAAAGAAGCCGAACGCTTAGGCAGATCGTGTCAATCTCTCGCTTGCACGCTCGGCTCAGGCGGAACGTGATACTTTTTCGTGCGTGCAACCGGCATTCATCGATTTATAAGACGTTATCACGTCAATAATTATACAGTTCCTAATTAAACCAAATAAGGATCATAATCACTCCACCACATCTCTCTACAACAATATTATACATAAAAACTTCACAATTATGTAGGACTAAATTATTCATGAACCCCAAAAGCCAGTATTGGCCGTTCACAAGGCAGACATTTCAAAAATTCAAAAGACTCTCCATATTGGATCAACAAACACTACCCCGCCTCGGAACCCTTTCACGGCAATATTCTTAATGATGTTTTTTTTCATCCATGTTTACACATTCATGCCACATCCTCCGTCTCCCGTGACGAGACAAGCATCTGGATTAGGGTTGACACCGACTCAGATTTAAGCGTCCTTTGCAAACTGGGTACTCTTGGCATGAGGCGGCCACTAAATGTTGCCGAGTTCACTGAAACTCCAGTTCAATTACAGACTATATGATTTAGGAGATTCGACAGACATCTTCAGAGATACATTTTTTAACTATTGTTCACAGAAACTGCAATCAAATTACATATTTTGTATGATTTAGACAGACATTACCAGCGATATTTTTTAACTCTATGCTATATTTAAGACTTAGTAAAAATATTTCCCAAAGACCTACTGACTTGACTTAAAAGCTGCCCAGCTTTACAAAATGGGATAAAATAAAACATATTTTTGACAACACTAGGTAAAAGTAATTGTATAATAGAGATCGATCAATAAATACCTGTATATACTATAACAAAGAGAAAACGTAACGAGCTTTCTTCGATAAACCGTTCCTTGCCAAACAGATAATCGTGACTGAAGACTAGCTCAGTTACTAGCACTACATCAATTTAACCAGGTCACTAATTCCCAATAAAAAACATTGCATTTGTTAGAAGTTATTAATGACTCAGGCGTTTTAGATGATTGATATATCGATTGAATCATGTAATAACACAAAGAGCAGCAATAAAGGCGACTAAATGGTTGCTTCTACGCGCAACATGACCAAATATGTCGCAAAGGTCTTCCAAAAAAGTAGCACGTCTGCGGAGGCTTGAGAGGTAATATTTCGAGCAGGAAGGTGGCATAAATCTTGAAAAGTACCTTGAACTTCATAAGCCCCAGAGCCTGAGGAAGTTATGAGCTTACGTTAACATAACTAACGGCTTACTGGCAGTTGCCATATAAAGCATGGTTAAACGGTTAATTAACTTTGAAGATAAGGAAATATTGCAACGTAGAGATGTCTAAACTTTGCGTTTTTTGTTTCTTTTCTCTGTTATGTTAGGCTTTTGTTAGAATGCTGTCACAAAACAGTTCGCCTCTGCTTTAAACTATTAAGGGTCTACTTGAATTGTAAGCTAAAATTTGAAAAGCAGTCTATCATAACAATAATTTTGTGCTTCATAATGAATGAACTTCGTTTTCTGTTAGGTAAGTTTTCAGGCTCTGGATATTCCACTGTATTTGCCAAAGATACGGAGATATTTGCTTAGTGATATTTGCTCAGGTTTTCGTTCAATGGTATACACAAAAAAACCTTTTCATATGTCATATTCGCATTTTTTACTGATGACAAAATCTTAGACCTTGCTCTCAAATATAGATTTTGTAAGCAGTGAACGATGCAGAACTGTTTGGGCAACTATTATCACTAACAATGTTAATAACAGACAATCGGCAAGTTAGACTCTTCACTTAGCTGCCTAAAAAAAGAAGATACCGTGTGCCATGTTCGCGTTTATTTAAAAAAAAAAAAAATAGAAATATATTAGGGGACATCTTACACATTGTATCTGACTCCAAACTAAAAGCTTGTGATATGGCTGCCAGAGACTGATATACTACATATATAAAATATTTTTAAATACATACTTTTATAGATATCTAGTACCAAAATAACACCCAAACACAGAGCAAACGCCTATGTTCATCACATAAATTTTTGCTCTGGGTGGGGATCAAACCCACGCCTCTTTGATCCAGAAGTCAGGTTCACTAACCACTGAGCCACCGAGGCACTCAACCTCAACCATGTCGAATTTTCTTAACCATTGTGATGAAATTATTACAAACCCAGCAATTACATTGTTTTGTTCTCAACAACATCAACGAATTGCATTATGTTCAAAATTCCGTTCCTTCACATCAACTTTCCATCAGTCAAGAATGTAATTTTACCTGGAACGTTAATCGTCTCAGACAGCCCTACATTCACACGACCAATTAAAAGAATGCGTGCTCCGTGGAAAGTAAAGGGCGGATTCCTGCGCGCACGCAGGTTGACGATTCTCGTATCCGGCAGACAGAACTTGTTCCGCTGCTTCGCTTATGTGGGCTTTATGGCTTGGAAATTATGGACACCAAAGCAGACGTGTGAGGTACTCGTATCAGCTACGGTTAATATTAGAGCATTCCAAGTAGGCGGAGTAAGGGTTGGTTTTGTTACGGGAAGCAGTCTGGATTTTTTCTAAAACCTTGCTTATTATTACCAATTTTGCGCGATATTCATAGTCATTTGGTCTTGTTTCTTTAGCTACGGTTAATTTTAGAGCATTCCGAGTGGGTTCAGTAAGGGTTAGTTCTGTTTCTTCAAATGATTTTACAAGAGAAGCATTCTGGAATTATTGCTTTTCAATTCTGCTCGATATGTTAAACGCTCCTCGAAGTCATTTGGTATTGCTACTTTAGCTAAGGTTAATTTTAGAGCATTCTGAGTAGGTACTCGTAGTATAAGGGTTAGTTCTGTGTCTTGAAATATTTTTATAAGGGAAGCAGTTTGGAACTTTTCCACCCGATTGCTTATTTTTATTAATTCTACGCGATATGTTAAACGCTCCTCAAAATCATTTGGTATTGCTACTTTAGCTATGGTTAATCTTAGAGCATTCTGAGTAGGTAGTACACAGGTTAGTTTTATTTCCTGAAATGATTTCACATTTCAGCCTAATTGCTTATAAATTCTGCACGATATACTAAACGCTGCTCAAACTCGGTATGGTAGATTATCTCAATAGATTTGGTTTGTTAACAATCTCCTCGTCCTAAATTCTATCTCATAGAGAAATAATCATAAATGATACTCATCTACTCATATATGCTCTATTTAAGACGCTCTCCTTTAGTAAAGTATATGTTCACTTCGATATTTAAAACGAGAGCTCACATATTTATTTTCTCCAAAAGCAAATTATCTTTAGACGACAAATCCTGTCCCGAGACTAGACGTTTTACTATTTAATCTCCGACTGCCGCATGACAAATATTTACTCTGATACGAATGAGTTTTGAATCTCCTAAACAAATAACATTTTTGATGCTGTTATTTGGGTATTTGCGTAGTATTGTGATATCAGACCGGCAAAAAACTTGTCAACGGTGACACCTGGTGTGAGGTCCCACAATGAACCTAGTAGACGTAAGTTGAAACGTAAAATATTTTATTTATTATCTAAAAGAGATAACGCAAAAATATACAGTGCTTATGGCATTACCTGGTACACTTTTTTAAATTATTTGCTTTATTTGTTTTGGAGAATCATTTTCCTATTATTTCCTTTAGTAAAAAACACAATTTAAAGGAATTAAATTTTTCGGATCTTATTATATTTTGACATTACTTGTGAAATATGGCGGCCTTGATCAAAAAACGAATTAGTAAATGCGAAATTATTAAATACCGTTGTTTTTCTATGAATTTGTTTGCCATATTTTAAAACTTTTTTGGGCTACTGTACAAAGTCTGAGCCCACTTTGCAAGATCCTCTTTGCCGTCGTCAAAAGTTTAGATACAGAATACAGATGGAGCAGAATTCTCTTTAGCCTGCTCTCTAGCCTTTTTCTTGCATGTCCTCGGACCTCTACTCTTTATCTCAAAAAGTAAAAGTGGACTATCATGATATTATAATATAGTACATACTTAATACACACACACAATACACACACTACAAATACTTAATATACATACAATTAGGCCGAAACTAATTGAAAAGATGAGAACAAAGTGTGTTTTTGTCTCTATGAGGGTCAACAGGGTCATATATTAAACGCAAAACTTTTTAAGGGCGGGTCTAGTACTTATAGACAAACAACTTTTGTACTACGGCTTTTGAATATTCGCAAAAATAAAATACGCTTCTCCATACAATTTTTCCGCGCGTTGACGAACTTTTTGTATGAAAAAGCAGATTTTTTCTTCGTGATTTTCAATTTCCAAAAGTCCTAGAACAAAAAATGTTTATCTAGACGTAACTAGATCCACCCTTAAAAGGTTTTGCGTTTAATACCTATGGTCCTGTATCATAACCTATTATTATTTGATATATATTTGAACATAATTATGTACATTTATAAATGTTTATAACAGAATAGTAACATTATTTAAAGGTAGGTAATCAAAATGTGGAGACACTTGACTTGTAGATCCGCCAAATGTGCCACCTTATCAATTCTTATCAGTATCGCGTACTTCTGTAAATATATTGTTATCTTTTGTAGACAGTTGTGATTACGAGACGAATAAATTTTTGAACTAGTTTTTATCAGCCAATATTAAATAATTTTATTTGTAACCGTGGCATAGTGAAGTCATGATACAGAATTTTAAAAGTAAAGCAAAATAATCCTAGGCGTATCAAAAATAATAACCGCCTCAGTAAATAAATTAATAAATGCAGAGTTATACTGCGGAGTAGACCGTGTTTTGTCTTTTATAACTTACCTACTTCAAAAAAAGAGGTTCTCAATTGGACAGTTTTTTTGTAAGTATGTTACAGTACTCCGCCATTTATGTACTGAGTTTAATGATTATTTTTTGATTGGTAGATCATACTTTAGAAGTGGTCTTATATAAGTTTTATCTGTTTGTGTGTTGAAATCGGCTGAGCCATTTTTGAAATATCTACAATAATTACAAACTGACTATTGACGGATGACAGATCTATACCTACATGCGATCTATTCGAATTCTGTACCTACGCGGATGATGTGTGCTATTTTTCGCAAAAATAATAATTCTTTGTAAATTTTAATTCACTTATAAAAGACAAAACACGGACCAACTACTCCGAAGCAACCCTAAGTTTATTAATAAGGCGATAACTGATCCATATTCCTTCGTCAAATTCATACAAGGTAGTAAGTCATACGTTATTTATTGACTAAATGTCAATTTACACCTAATTATACCTATTATACCTAGATAGTCTAACCAACAATATCAAGAAAGATACTCTCGATGTAAAAACTCACGTCTAATTGTTTCAAGTATACTTGACCAACCAGCGGGCATTCTTTCCATTCCTCCATTTCTAGAAATCTTATATTATTATGAGCCAAGTGGTTTACCACATTCCAACATATAGATAAACATTTACCGAGTCACTTCAAAAACGAAATATAGCTTGTCGTATAATAGATAGACAAATAAACTCATTCTTCACACTAAATATTACAAAGGATAAATCTGTAGATTTTCTCGTCAGTCTCTTCGACGCTCATGCTGGACAATTCAATTCAATCATTTATTCTTCAAATAGGTACAGAAAAAGTACACTTTCGAACGTCATAACATAAACAAAAACAAATTATAAATTACAAAAGTCAAAAATTAAAAACTATAAATCAATATTATCCAATGTCATGTGTTTCCAAGCCAGTTTATCCTTCAAGAAGACACTGGTGTAGTATGATTTCTTTATTAAAAATTGTTTGATTGTCATTTAGACTTGTCAAGCTTACAGGTAAAATATTGTAAAAACGTATACAATTATTTTGGAAATATTTATCTATCTTGCTTAGCCTAGTCTTTGGAATCACAAACTTCCCTGGGCCGAAGCCTGTAAATATAACGAATGGACATAATAATATGCATCCTCTATAGATTTCTAATACTTAAATAATAACATAAGTTAAAAGCGACTTGAATCTAGCGTAATCTTTCGGTTTTAATGAGGCCATTTGTCTACCTTGTGGGAGTTCACAGCGTCCACACTCTTCTTATTATCTGCGATTTATCCTAGTGAACTTTGCGACGCTGATATATATAGTACCTACTTAATGTTCATTGAATACTCTGATACCAGGGCTAGCCACCCGGCATATACGAACTTATTGAATAATTGCATCACAGAAAATAACGTTACATATTTAGTATGATTGTTCGTTACTTTAAAAACAACGCTACCGCTACCAATATACCCTTAATTATTATTTTTCGCTAAAAATGGCAAAACCCATCGTGAACAAAATTCGAATATTTCGCTCAAACTGTTTACATTATTATTGATTTTTCAAAAACGACTCAGCCGATTTCTGTAAATGGGACCACCTCGGGAGTATATACCCTTTCGAACTAAAAAATAGTTATTCGATTCGGTTCACAATTGACAAAATAATTGATGAACATACACAAAAAAAAATACATACAGACGAACATAGAACCTCCTCCTTTTTGGAAGTCTGTTAAAAATGGTACAGTATGTCATTGTGAGCTTTACACCCATTCAATTGTAATAAATCTTAATTTTCAATCTTCATAATTTAATCAAAACAGAAACGTAGAGGCGAAATTGCTGGCAGCAAACAAACACCGAGAAGCCTGGAAATTGCTCCACACCTACAAAAGCCAAGCTCTAAATACGAGCACGACGCGATGATTCGAACGAATCATCGCGTCGTGCTCTTCCTATCGACAAGCTCTAGTTTCTTTTACTTGTAGCAAAGACAAAAGATACCTGCATTAGAAATCGTCTCAATTCATTAGAATACATTAGTGAGTGTCGTCGAGCACAGAGGACGGGGTACGATGAAGCCCTTTTCTGACCGCGTGGGCGTCCCGACAGGTTTGTGAAAGGTTATGGCTGTGTCTACGGAATTTAGACAAAGCACGTGTAGGAAGGGCAAAGTTATCTTTATGAATAGACGGCCGGCGTGGGCCGTCGATGGGCATCATTAATTTCGATGTAATGACAAAACTTATTTCCATTTTGGGTTGGGTCGATATTCAGTGTCAATTTTTAAGTTAACAGATATTTCTGTCAACCAAATGTCTATCTAACTGTTCTGAGTTCTAATATAAAATTATACTCGTATCTATTAATTATTATATTCTATTCATTACAATAAATACTCTGACTATTTAGTTATGCGATTCTGTTTTTATTTCGATAAGTATGTGTGTGAATAACACGGGTCAACATGAAATTTGACTTTGATTGCAAAGCATTAAATTTCGGTAGTTTAGGTCGTAATTAGACGGAAAAAAAATATATGGCATGAAAAACTTTGCTTTTGTGCTTAGAAGACTGATTGAACGAAATTTTTAAAAATCTCGGATTTTAATTTTTGATTGAAAATAAAACTATTGAAATAAAAATGTTTATTATTTTTATTAAGTTTTACTATCAAATTAGCTTACAGAAAAGTGGAAAATAATTAAAAAGTGCACACTTTTACTTTTTCTTTTATGTTCATAGCTACTTTCTCTCAATAAACCCCAAATATAGTCGCCCATCATGTTTTCATTGTATTGGCCTTGATAGCGTTGTTCAAAATTCATGTCTTGATGGAAACGTTCTCCTTGCTCTTCGGAATAGGCTCCCATATTGTTTATAAATTTATCCAAATGAGCATGCAGCATATGTACTTTTAATGAAATCCTGCAGCCCATGGCCTTAAAATTTGTAAGCATATCCTCAACCAACTTTTCGTAGTTTTCAGCTTTATTATTTTTTTGAAAAATGAGTATTATTATTATAACTATCACAAAAGCAAACTTTATACCGAAAAAAGGTATTTTCTTTTCGTTTTTGTGCATAACTAACTGGAAAATAATAGTATAAACTTTAGGACAAAGAACGAAAATTTTTTTGTAGAGTCGTGTAATATACCTAATTAAAAAACCCCCGACACAAAAATATTTGACAACAAACTTTCAATTGACAACCATTTTGGGCACATTTGTAGAATTTTGGTTCTTCCATCTCCACTTTAACCCACCATAACTCTTAAACGGCTCAATCAATTTTTATAAAACATAGCTAAGAACACTCTCGATTAAGTCTCCTTTCATCCAAAAAAAACTAAACTGAAATCGGTTCAGTGGTTCGGGCGCTATAATGCCACAGACAGACAGACAGACACACAGACAAACAGACACGTCAAACTTATGACACCCCTCTTTTTCGTCGGGGGTTAAAAAGAGATTTTTCAATATCATTACACTCGTCGATACTATAGGTTATCCTAAATTAAGACTAAAAATTACGTACTAAATAAAGAAATAATGAAGTAATCAAAAAAAAAATCGTATATTAATAAAGGTAGGTAGGTATATCTATCAATAAATATACTGATCTATTTTTAGATACCCGCGATAGATTTCATTATAATAGCATAAGTAATTTAGATATCTACTTATTCCGCACGTTTTGTAAGGCATATTGACAAAATGCTCATAAATAATATCACTTGGCATATTTTGTACACCGTCATACTCGTACGTAAGTGTAAATGAGTCATATATTTCCTTTTACTTAGACACTAAATCAGATCAAAGATCACGGATTTCGTAAGTTATCTGAGTCATAAGATAGGGAGATAAGGATCAAATACCATTGGGTCAAGTCAAGCTGATTTCTAAGTCTTCATAGCATGACCAAATCGTCTTTATCGGTCGATATTTAGCAAGCATCAAGCATGCAATATGGATGCAAGCCGCTTCCAACCGGTCTTATTGGAGATCCATAGGGGAGGCCTATGTCTAGCAGTGGACTTCTTATGGCTGATGGATGGATGGATGATTTAGCCTCAGATTGTCGCAATCTGTTTCTCAATGGTAGGAATTTTAGAGAAATACCTTTTCTCGCGTCCCGACAGGTCATTCTGGTCGACCGTCTGCAATAGTCTGCATATCTATTTGCCTATATTGGCTAATCTACATGTTGATAGGGTTTCCATCGAAAATATTTCCTTTGTGTTATACTGTATTTATACCGATGGGTCGACGACATCAGTCCCATCGCTGGTCTGGCGTGGATGAGATTGGCACAAGATTGAGAACAATGGCACATAAGAGAGGAGGCCTATACCCAGCAGTGGGTCGACACAGGCTGATGATGATGATGATACTGTACGTATTTATCGAAGGTTAAACGAAGAATATATTTATTTTTTTATCCTTTTCTTTCCGTGACTATCCTGTTCTTTTCACGGTTTATATAATTGTCGTTTATTGTTCCCTCTTTATTTATTTATTTTTTGCTTCATTTCTATCAATTACTTCGTTGTTTTATTCCTTAGACATATAAATGCGCTTGTAATAGTCAATTTACACAGTATTATAGAATATTCATATTCATTTTATTTGTAAGAAAAATATTACACGTCAATGTTTATTTTTTACAATTAAAATTGCATTCAATATTGTTTTATACATTGATAAAAATACGAGTATAATATATTTATTTACATTACTACTAACTTAACGTTATAATTAATAAAAGAATAACGTATTTACTAGATACATGTAACACAGTAACCAAATCAGGTAATTCTCATGACTTTTGTTCTTAAAATTCCTGCGGTTAAAAATAGTGTTAGCTCTTATCATTATGAAAATAATTAAATAGGGTATTACTTTCAACGTCCACAGAACAAATTATTTTTACGTCTAATAGCCAGCCCTACCTAAGAGTATCTATTACATAAGCGGTCAAACAGGATACCATAAAACTTAACTGGAGGCATTTTGTAATTGAATTAAGTCGGTAGCCGACAGTTTTCTCTTTCAATTGCTCTACATGTAAATTGATTGAGCAATTTCGTGTTTATTTATTATTTTGGTTGTTATTAAAACGGTACTATTTGTGAATGGACTCGCACTTCGTCGATCAAATTTGACTAACTACTCGTAGGTATATTGCTTCTACTCCACAATGTCATACGTAGTGAGTGGCTCAATGATGTTAGTTGCGTGTAAACCGCAGTTAAAAAATATTTTGTTTTCGCAAATAGTGGTACAACCGACTTCAATCGTGTACACAATTCGAATAACTCTCTCGCATCGATGTATAGGTATACAATTTTTACATAATTGTTGATTTATCAAAAACGGCTCAGGCGATTTCGATAAAAATTTAATGGGACCACCACAAGATTATTCCCTTTTGACCTAAAATAGATTTTTTTAACGGGTTCACAGTTAGCGAAAATATCGATGTATATGCACAAAAAAAAAAATACATAGATTCAGATTCAGATTCAGATTCTTTATTGACCTTATAACAACGTTGCGTTATATTAGGTAAGTCAGGTACAAGTTGCTTAAAAATTAAATATGAAATTCCAGCTTAATAATCTAAATACATTAAACTCAAAATAATAATTAAATCCATAATCAAACAATTCAGTAAAGTAAAAAAGTAAATAAAATAATGTCAAAATTTAAATTAATACAATCAGAAATATCAAAATAGTCAAAATGAATAAATCAAATAGTCCATATAATAATAAACAAAAAATACTAAAATTGAAACGAAGATTCAGTCAGTCTAATTTTCATAAAGTCATCTAGCTTGTAAAATGCGTTATTTATAAAAAACGTTTTAAGTTTTATTTTAAAGTCACGAAAACATAAATTCCTGATGGCAACTGGCAACTTATTATACATAACTAATTTAATATACACACCTTGCTTTTGAACTTTGCTAAGTCTTACTCTCGGCAAAACTAGTCTATCTTTATTTCTTAAGTTTCTACTAAGGGTATCCATTAGTCGGGGATATTTTTTTTCTTTTTCACTATGAATCTCTAGTAAACTTTTATAAATATATAGGGATATGACTGTCATAATCTTATTTTCTAAAAAATATTTTTTAGCAGACATTCTTTTTTTAATTCCGTTCATAATTCTTATGGATCGTTTCTGACATTTTAGTAGATTCTTAATGTCTACACCATTGCCCCATGTAGTTATGGCATAGCTTAATAATGAGTGTACATACGCATAGTATACTGACAAAAGAGTTTTTTTTATCTAAAAGTGGTTTTAATTTAAAAAGGGCATAATTTGCACTAGATATTTTTTTACATATTTTATTTATGTGCTCTCTGTGACTTATGGTGTAGTCTATAGTATACCCAAGGAACAAATTTTCCGTTTTAAGGTCAGTATTATTTCCCTTCTTAGCTTGATACTTCATTATTACGCTTTTATCTGCATTTAAAATGATGCCGTTAGTTTCAAACCACTCCCGAAGCGCAGTCATTGCTGTCGATATTTTTATATCAAGTTGATCTATATTGTTATCAGTTATTCCGACATGAGTATCATCAGCAAATAGATTTACAGTTGCCCATTCGGGTAGACAGCTCGCGAGATCATTTATATAAATGAGAAACAAGAGAGGCCCCAGTACTGAACCCTGGGGAACTCCTATATCAACTGCACCTACTGACGAGTTTTGTTCATTCACATTAACAGTCTGCGTTCTGCTATTAAGGTAAGATTTGATCATTCCCAATTCTTTTCCATCAAAACCATAATGCTCTAATTTTAATACCAATATGTCGTGACGTAAACAATCAAAAGCTTTGGACAGGTCGCAAAAAATACTAGCGCATTTTTGCGACCCATCCAACCCCTCTAATATAAAATATACCACTTCCCTAATTGCCATTTCTGTGGACCTATTTCTACGGAAACCGAATTGTGTTGGGGTAAATAATTTATTACTTTCAAAATATTCTATAATCTGCTTTTTTAGAATAGCTTCTAGTATTTTAGATATAACAGGCAGTATACATATTGGCCTGTAATTACGTAAAGACATACTTAGAACCTAATCATTTTTGGAAGTCGGCTAAAAATAAAACTAAACCTACTAGTCCTGCGAATTTTCGACTATATTTAACAGAAACAATAATAACTTAGTACTTAGTAGTAATAACTTAGTACTTACTCAATTTTAAAGAAAAAAATGAATACTATTTAGAAAAATACGACCCATAACGAGAATCAAAATCCTTACATCCAGACAGGGGAAAGCCATGCCAAGGACATGCAAAGACGCTTCGCTTATTTTTGGTTCAAAACTTATATTAATCGAAACACAAATTATACTTTAATTAGCCTACAGTTCGGTAATTTTATCCCTGCAATTGTAAAACAAAACCATAACACAAATATGTAAAGCTAAACGACTACCTGACTAAATCGAGCAGCTCCAACTAAATCGATTTAAATTAGAGTGTTGCACAACGCCCGAACACCATTGGCCCTAACCAACCGTAACTCTTATCTCGTGTAATTAACCTTGCCAGGTATAAGATAGGACTGATGAAGCGCCGTGAAGCTTGCTAAACTTATATAAGCGGACCAGCATCGTTCGGCATTGCCGCGCCAGGCGGTAAACTCAAATAAGTAGGTATGTGTATGAATGTTCGAGAAAGAAGCCGATCGGCTTACGTTACGCAGGGTGGCAGTGAGACGACACGTTTGGCAAACCACTAAACGGTATGTACTTAGATATAATTTTTTTTTCATGCAGAATAGGGCTACATTTGGCCACCAACTTGCCTGATGGAAAGCGAAGTTGTAGCCGAAGATGGAGTATGTAGACCTAGAAAATAACTATTTACTCTTGACTTGAAGATATCCAAATTGTAATTGACAGGAAACAATGACAGAGGCAGGGCATTCCAATCCCTGGCGGTCCGCATTATGAAGGAAGAAGCGAATGGTTTTTCCTTCATAATGCGTTCAGATCAATGTTCGGGAGTGCTGCGACGCGCGGATAGACGCGTGACAGCCGAATGAAAATCGAATTGTGCCTATCGGATCAGTAGCGTAACTAGACAAGAGTAGACAAGGGCTCCGGTGCATAAAAAAATCGGGACCTTAATTACTGGGCCAGGACCTAAGCTTTGAAATGGGGTCCCCTGAGCTCCGGGGTCCTGCTACACTGCACCACTTGGCCATACGATAGCTACGCCACTGAATCCGACCCGAAGGAACTACCCGCTGCGCTCGGCACAAGCCGAGTGATGCCGAACAAGTGTCATCAGGAGGAACTCGTAGTAAGAGTATGAACTCTTTCGGATCGTCTGTGTCGTTCGACAAATTCTGCCAAGCCGACTGTACCGGGCCGCTTATGTGAGTAGCAACCCTAAGAGCGCTGGTAGGTCAAAGCCTCCTTATCAGAGGCACGAGACAAAGGAACCTTTTGTTCAGGTGAAAGGTCTTGGCGTCACGTAGTGAAACGTGATTTGGATCGCGTTTCTTACAAAGTGTCCAAGTTTACCTTGTTACAGTTTAAGTACGCTGCGAGTTAGCTTCGGATGAACAAATAACTGTTTACTGCTACTCAGGAGAACGCCTTTAAGCTCCTGGAATGGACA
The DNA here is from genome assembly GCA_964007245.1 of Hypomecis atomaria. Lineage (NCBI taxonomy): Eukaryota > Metazoa > Arthropoda > Insecta > Lepidoptera > Geometridae > Hypomecis > Hypomecis atomaria. Next base: position 2,057,964 of record OZ023296.1, on the reverse strand, counting down.
GGGTTCAACATCTTTTGCAGCACTTTGGCATCGCGCGGCGTTGTAGTCGGCTTGCAATCGCCTTACGACTAACTAAAAAGCCTGCCCACTACGTGGCTTGGGCAGAGTTTTGGTTCGGACACTTTTTTTGGACGATTGTGACTATATATATTTGCTCGAATCCAGGTAGTAGTCATTCATTTACTTCTTACATGGGTACAATAATGGCCACTTTGTAAAAACAAAATGAGTCAAATGAAGTCTATCTACCTACAGGGTAATTCAGAAGGGTGTACTAAGGCGAAAGACGTTTATTCAGACCTTCATTTTATCGAAAGCTTTTACTACGGGGCCAGTCTTGAATGCGAGAAATAAAATCAGCTGTCTCATACATTTTGTCTATTACGAATTGCAATTTTGTATGGGACAGCTGATTTTTTCTCGTTTGGCCCCATAGTAAAAATTGTTCATAATGATGGAGAAATTAATTTTCTACTTCTCTCTTTTTAATACAAGTGTTTTCATTGTACCAGATATTAAAGTCTTGTTTTTGAAGCCTTTAATATTCGTATGAGCTAAATTATGTCTTTACATTCTAAAGAGAGCATTTTCTACTAAACGCTTTACCTAGATCACAGTAATGAGTCTCCATAAATTACTGGCGATTACTGTGACGCTTAAATAGCCTCTTCCTGTAATACGAAGATTATTATCTTATTATATTCTCCAGGAATCGCTAATAACCAACTGTCAATTTTCCCGTCCTCACGAAAATTCCGCCTCTACAGATAAAATAAAAAATCGGCCAAGTGCGAGTTGGACTTGCACGAAGGGTTCCGTACCGTATGGAAGCCCCCCTTAATATATTTTATTTTCATTTAACTATTTATTTTTAAAGGGAATATACAACTGAATATTATGTGAATACATATTTCATGCATCTTCCTGTCACCGTTATTAATATCGAGCGAAAAACGGTTAAAAATTAAGGTTAATTGTATGGGAGCCCCCTTGAATATATAAGTTTTATTCTATTTTTAGTATTTGTTGTTATAGCGGCAACAGAAATACATCATCTGTGAAAATGTCAGTTTTCTAGCTATGACTGTTTATGAGATACAGCCTGGTGATAGACAGACAGACAGACGGACAGCGGAGTCTTAGTAATAGAGTCCCGTTTTTAATCTTTGGGTACGGAACCCTAAAAAGCTCTATCTAAAAACCAAATTTCATGGAAGTATTTGAGCCTTTTCCGAGATCCGAATTTTGTAATCGATCGCTCTCTAGACTAGTCTCTAGTGAAGGATAAATCCTTAACGCTTCAGCACATATTGTATTACGACAATATATCTATGTACAAGACGAAAGGTAAGTTTATGGTAATACTAAAAGCAAATTATTTGTTTAATAATTATTTTTCGCAAAAATGGCAAAGGCCTTCCATCGTGTACAAAATTCGAATATTTCGCTCGAATTGTTTACATTTTTGTTGATGACAAAACGGCTCAACCGATTTCTGTAAAATTTTAATGGGACCACCTCGGAAGTAAACCCTTTCGAACCAAAAATAATTTTCAATTCGGTTCACAATTGGTGAAATTATCGATGAACATAGACAAAAAAATTCAACCTCCTCCTTTTTGGAAGTCGGTTAAAAACAAAACTTGCCAAGGAAAGCAATTCCAATTCTTCAGCATTCCAGACCGAATGAAAAGATCGTCAAAGTCTACAACGCCTGTACTGCAATCCGTCAAGATTTTATACAAATTCTTTCCACCTAGTAAAAATTCCGCTGCGCTTCAACAAGTTTGCATCACAGGTGAAGCTATAATCTTATATAGTGTAGCAGTGATTAAGTCATAATCTTGTACGCTCGAGCTACTACTAATACGTTCTATCTCTCGTACAGAGCTAGGGTAGCATGAAACAGCCCGCTTTAGTATGTCGTTGGCGAGGAATCTGCCTGTAAGTACTTGGGTTTAATCCTGCCACGTAACTGCTTAAGATCTTGATTCTGTTCTAGGTAGAGGAGTAGGATAAACGTAGGTTTAAGTATCTGGTTCATTCTAACAGGTATTTAGTGAATGTTTTTGCAAGTGGGAACTTAAGTCATTCCGATTTACATATATAGCATACTGGAACACAAGATTAACACAGACAGATATATTAACATAGCAAGGAAGATAGAAACAACAATATTATTATTTTTTGCAACAAATGGCAAAACCGCCTTCCATCGTGTGCAAAATTCGAATATTTCGCTAGAATTGTTTACATTATTGTTGATTTTTCAAAAACGTCTAAGCCGATTTCTGTGAAATTTAAACGGGACCATCTCGGGAGTATACCCTTTCGAACTAAAAAAGTATCATTCGATTCGGTTCACAATTGGCGAAATTATCGATGTTTATCGTGTGACAAATCTCGAATATTTCGCTCGACTTGTTTACATTATTGTTGATTTTTCAAAAACAGCTCAGCCGATTTATGTAAAATTTAAATGGGACTACCTCGGGAGTATCCCCTTTTGAACTAAAAAAGAATTTTTGAATCGGTTCACAATTGGCGAAATTATCGATGAACATATACAAAAAAAATACATACAGACGAACATAGAACCTCCTCCTTTTTGGAAGTCGGTAAAAAGAAGATCCCCTCGCTAGGCTGAAACGTTGAAAGAAAGGCAAAATCAATTCGAGTTTCAATTATGTCATTACCTACTCGTATAAAACAACCACAACAAAAAAAAACACTGAAATATAGTAGAAAGTTATAAAACAGTGGAACCAACTAAAACCCAAAATGTTAGAGTACCCGTACCTACCAAAAATGTGTCCAAAATGATAGTATCAGATAGAGAATATATTGACTAATAAAGAAAGTTACGAAATCTATTGAGGCCAAGGAAAATTCACTTGACGCAATACAAGCATTCGGTACTGTTATGACTAATCATAATTTTATTGAACTTCTCACAATACATATGTACCTATTCAAGATAATAAATTACAATCAAATCTGCACACAATCAACCCCCTCAATGGTATCAACTATATGCAAGTGTTCAATACTTCAGTCAATGAACTATCTGCTTATAAATAGAAACCAGGTATTGTAGTTCATGCCAACAGTGCAGGTCGTGAACCCACTTCCGCCTGGATAATATCCTCCGTAGGCGGTTATTGTAAACATTCCATGTAAACAGCATAAACATGGCGGTGTTGAGATATGGGGGATTAGAATAGCGGTTTCAGATCGAAGCGTTTGAAGATATCTGACATTCCTAGATACGAAAGGATGCAAGCGTCTAGGAATGTTTTACGACAGATAGGTACGTAAAATCGGCAGAGTGGCACAGGTTAACACCTGTGTGGATTTTACGTATTCATTTTAGAATCCTTTTAAACAATAAACAAGCCACAGCTTAATTCTATTCTTGATTTTATTTTATCAACTAAACAATTCCGCGATAGTAACATAACAGAGTAACCCTGCAACCACGCAGTCAACAGACCTTTCAACAATCAGTCAACGCCAATACAACATTCGTCTTGTTAATTACCAACGTCTCAATACAACGGTCTATTCATATCTTCTAGGGATAATTAAACCTTCCAGAAAATTAAACAAACGTCGTCTTTCAGGTCCCTGGAGGGCATCCATCATCGCCGTCTGGTGGCGGAGCTCCATGCACGTCGTCACATGTCGCTGGACAAAAAAAAAGTACAAAATGAGGTTCAAGGATCGGATTCCCGAACAGACCGGTTCTGTCTCTCAGCTCTCACTGGCTTTTAAAGGCGGTCGTGAATGAAGTTTTCGTATAGGTAGGTGTTAAAACTGGTAGGCCACGAGGAATGCCACTTTCTGTAGGCAGGGCACTCAAAAAGCTTGAGCTTGTATTGATTTCATGAAAGGTTTTAATCCTCGATCGTTTAACCATCCACATATAAGATCATAAACTCGACATCAGTAAGCTTTGGATCAATTTAAAAATGTTTAATAACGTTCGAGAGCATTTTATCAATCGTTTGAGCAGCTATGCACTTGGAGGTTTAATTTTATAGCGGTTTTATAGCCTGTTTCCTAGCATTAGTTGAGATTATAATCTTACGAGTGAAGCTGGTAGCCGCTGAGAAAGAAATGGCTGCTTACTTCTAAACTAAACAAGATTCATGTCGAACAGAGAGCAGTCAAAAAACGTCAGAAAAAACAAACGGTTGCTATTTTTAGAGCAGTTATCATTGCTACCGGGAGACATCCACCAGACCCGATGGTTTCTGGCATTTCGAACAACAAACACGGAGGCGCTAATTATATTTAACGTATGGACTGCACGCAGAACACGATGAATGTTTGTTTAGAGTAGTGGAGCAAATGAATTTGGGCATCCATGTGGAGTTATGCACCCGTAGTTTACAGCCCGTGCAGTGCATCTTTGGTGATTTGCGTATTCATGTTTTCTCTGAACAAGGGAGATTTATCGAAGAGAATTGGAGCGAATGGGTTTCGAAGCTAGTTGAAGGTTGGCACGTTTCGTATTTGAATTGTAATACCTACGATAGATTCGGCCTACGTACATATTTCACGTTTGGGATTTACGTTTGTACAATTTAATTGGAGATTCGAAAGACTATGCGTCAAAAAATCTGTGAGTGATAAATCGCGTATGAAATGTTTCGGTTACGCCGTTGAATTAGAGAACAATAAAACTGAATTTACGAACACGGGAAGTTGAATGCAAGTGATGACGCACGTAAACATTACTATTTAAATTAAACACGAGCCAGGTATTCAAGTTCAATGGCCTGTAAGGAAAACTATCAGGCTACATAAGCGGGCGCTTTCACGAGTAAACACTAACAAATACTTTGAATATAACAAATAGTACGTTTTGGTAAACGTGCGTGCCGACAGATACATAGTTGGGTAAACAGTTTTATGGGCACGTGCAACGTAATTGATATTGAGTGGCTATTGGTATTTTGTTTTTATTTTGGTTGCAGCAATTTCGGAAGACTTATTGGTTGTTGCGAGAGCATCATTCGGCTACCGTGCAGTTAATTGATTCTAAAGTCTGATGGTTCTTGTGTAAACAGTTGTGTGTAAGAATTTCGTAAGAATCATTGATGGCTTAGCAATTGCGAGTCATTGAGGCAAACGATTATTTAGAAGATTATTATGTCCCGCGTGGGAAAGAATAATTTGAAATATAATAACATTCTTCGAAATACAATTTACTCCATTTTACTAAGTCGTGTTCGAGTCAAAAATCAGACGCATGCAATAAACAGATACAAAGAAAAATAAATATGCATGCAAAGGATGCATTTCTTCTTCTTCTCTTCTAGAACTAAACTTGTTCTTGTCTTGAGAACTAAATAAGACTTTCATAACGTCTCACGCGAATCAATGTTTCAGTTACAAACCGACAGACAAACAACCATCAATATCGGCCACTTTTTGAACAACTGCGATTGACCTAAACATCTAATCGTTGCATAGTGCTCGAGCACTTCAAATTTTTCTGAAAGATGGGGGGCTCTACGATTCAAGAGAAACTGAAAGGTCTCCAAAATTGATTCGTTGCAAACATAATACAAAAATGCACATTTATGAAATGCATTATGCAAGTGCAAGGTAAAGCTCAGTACAGCTGTACTTAGATAACTTTGGAAAACGAAGACTCAAAATACTGGGTGGCGCAAAAGTACTGGCACTAAAGAAAATACTTTTTCTTTTTTTATATGACATTTTCTGTCATTCTGTTGTTGAAAATTGTGTAGTTAACAAATGTAAAATACACTGAAAATAAACATGGACCGTTTTACTCCCCAAGAACGTGGAATAATTGTGTGGACTTAGTGAGGGACGCTTAAGTATTAAGCTCTGGAAATCAGTCAAATTAAAATCAAAAGTAAATATAAATAAATTCATTTACAGGTGTTTCTAAGTTGCACACTCGTTAAAATAAATCTCACATACAGGTGTCCAAGAACTCTACGTCCAAATGGCACTGCGTCTATTTAAATCTTTATGCCTTGTCAATTACTTAGATTCGAAAAGCAGATAAACAAGAGTCGTGCATATCAGGGCCAGCGTTCATTGCGATATTTCCGATTCGAACAAAATTGTATTTCATGGTCTGATCTGACAAGGTTGAATGACAAGGTAATATAATTTACGTCCAAATTGCATTTTAACAAGAACGTGATAAAAGGGAACAAACAAAATTATGATTAAATGTGGAGTAATATTCTACAGGGCGATGAAGCGGGCCATGCTAGGCATTAGTTTAAGAGACCGAGTCCGTAATACGGAAATCCGACGACGGACAAATGTTGCAGATGTTGGAAGCCGTATTACACGACTCAAGTGGCACTGGGCTGGACACGAGCCAGGCGTGACGATGGGAGGTGGAGTAGATCTTTGAGTGGCTTCCAATAGCAGATAGGCGTTCCGTAGGCAGACCACCAGCCCGATGGGTCGACGACATCAGATCCATCGCGGATTCGCGGGCCACGCGTGGATGAGATCAGCCCAAGACAGGCAATTTTCCCTGCACAGGGGAGAGCAGGCCTATACCCTGCAGTGGGTCGATACAGGCTGATGATGATAAATATTCGACAGTAGGTACTGAATAAATAACATACATAGAACCAAGCAACTAGAAACAGACAAATGTTGTAAGGAAACATAACAAGTAGGTTACTTCATTTCGAAGGTTGTTACTTGTTATTTTTACCCGACTTTTTCCATAACTAAACAAAAGCGTCTGATAAAGTACAGATTTTTATACACTTAAGTTCACGATTGTCTAAAACTTGCTTTTGCGACTTGATCGCGATTAAAGTTTTAGAACTTCGAGGTCTTAATTTGCGACTATTTTGATGATTACAATAAAAGTTGACACTGGCAAATCAAAGAACATCTTACACACGGTCGCTGACCCAAAACTAAGCAAAGCTTGTGGTATGGATGCCAGGGACATACCTATACATATTTTTAAATATTTACAATATAAATAAAATACATATATATACTTATATAAGTATAAATACATATGTTTTTATATACTTATTTTTAAATACATATATGTAATTATATAGTAACATCCAGACACAGAGCAAACACTTAATTTATGTTCAACACAAAAATCCTTGCCCTGGGTGGGAATATAGCCCACATGCATATAAAATGCAACACTAAAATCCTTTCAAGGTATACAGGGGTCATAGGTATTAAACGCAAAACCTTTTAAGGGCGGGTCTAGTACATTACGACTACATCTACGACTTTTAAAAATTCGCAAAATAAAATCGCTTCTCCACACATTTTGCCCCGCGTTGACTAACTTGAAAAAGCTGATTTTTTTCTTCGCGATTTTCCAATCGGTCTAAAACAAAAGTTGTTTGTCTAGATGTTCTGGACCCGCCTTTAAAAGGTTTTGCGTTTAATTCCTAGGACCCTGTATAGAGGGAAAGAAAAGTTAATAATCATTTATCAATGAATGTTAAACGAAGGAAGACTGTTGGCACAACAAGCTTTGTGACGGACGTGCATTCCTCTGGAACGGAAGACGGTGGCGAGGAAGTGGGCAGGTACTGTCATTCGAGCTAGGAACTCAGACGGGTCCGTATAAATATAGCATGTTACTTTGTGCGGTTAATGAATGGGCTTGCGCGTTATTTTCTGCACAGGGACACGTGTGTGGAAGTTGTGGAACTAAACGTGAAGGAAGTAGGGCGTCAGACACTAAGTAGGTTGCTAACTTGCTACAACTGGTATTGGCAATATAAAATGGCCTGCTGTTTTATTGTATGACTTGTCACTTTCATAAAGGCGATAAATTATCCTCTCATTTTTCCCACGTTAATAAGATGAAAGTAACCACATTCAAGCTGTGTCGTTTTGACGTGATGATGAAAGAAGTGGCCAAAATGTTTTATCGAAATGAATGAAAATGAATTTTAATTAAATAACCCTTTTACTCCGAGAGCCGGTAACAGTTTTCGATAAACAAATAAACATCTATAAGTAGTTAGATAGGTACTTAAATACGTCGGCAGGCACTTATGTTACAAACGCTAGAAATTCTATGACATTATCTTCCTTGTGGGAGTTGTGGGCAGTCATGATACCCAACGACAATGCTTTTGTCAACATTGTCTTATCTAAACGATTATATTATGCTTACTTTCAGAAATATTGCGAAACCAACAGTTAGATGTTAGCGAATTTTGCGGAACAGTTTTTTCTCCTTCCTATTGCAAATTCGCAGAACCGTTACGCTTTTTATATTGCTACTTTCATTGATGAAATAAATCAGACTGTAAGACTGCTGGTTATAGTTGAAAACTTACCTAACCGACGATTATCTATAACTATGCACGTAAACGGCGAAAAAACCTGCTACCTGAATAGATGAAATTAGCGCAGGACCGGAAATAATGGTGTGAATAAGCCCATGTCCGGCAGCGGCTCGGTAATGGGTGAAATAATTATGTAAATATCATTAAACTGGTTTGAATGGCGTATTGTACTTAATCGGTGTTTTCTGGTATTAGAGAAATTGTTCACTGATTGATGCAAGGTGAGAGAACATAAAAAGTTTATGAAAGTCACGTTATTAATAATTTGGAAATTGCAGTTAGCTCTTTTGTGTCTTTTTAACCGACTTCCAAAAAGGAGGAGGTTCTATGTTCGTCTGTATGTATCTTTTTTTTTGTGTGTGTTCATCGATAATATCGCCAATTTGTGAACCGAATGGAAAAATTCTTTTTTAGTTAGAGAGGGTATACTCCCGAAGTGGTCCCATTTAAATTTTACAGAAATCGGCTGAGCTGTTTTTGAAAAAATCAACGATAATGTAAGCAATTCGAGCGAAATATCCGAATTTCGTACACGATGAACATCGATAATTTCGCCAATTGTGAACAGAATCGAAAAATTATTTTTTAGTTGGAAAGGGTATAATCCCGAGATGGTTCCATTTAAATTTTACAGATATCGGCTGAGCCGTTTTTGAAAAATTAACAATAATGTAAACAATTCTAGCGAAATATTCGAATTTGGTATTATATTAGTAATTATTATGAATAAAGACCGAACTAATGAACGAGATTCCATACGCGATGATTTAGCGAATAGAAAATCGCGCATGCCTAATAAGTAATATCAAATGTAACACTTAATAGCAATAAATAAATATGAAATAATTTATCTTCCTCCTAATCGTATTAGCTGAAAGCATTTGTCGTCACCTTACCTTCCCCACTACAAAATGTAAGTTATAATGTATACCTACTTACTTATACAGGTCACTTACCTATCAAGTGTGATGAACTCGACATCAAGCTTTTCTTGCATGTACACGGCTGAGGATGAAGACGTAGCCTCTTCAATCCATGCACGAGCTGCTCCATCAATATTCATCAATCTTTTGCATTTCCGCCGCTCACGCCAGCTATATTACGACTTTATTCATAAAAATTTATGCCAGCATTAAATTTTGAAGGAAATGCTCGGTATTATCGTTGAAACAATAGGTTTTCTTGGTAATGCAAGCCTTAGTCAGAGTTTTATTGGAATCCTTATTGAATTCGCAGTTCAGCTGACTAAGGACATGAGACAGGGCTGGCGTTTTGGTCCTTGGAAAAATATTAATACGAGATAGACTTGCATACTTCACATCACGAAATACTTAGTCATAAAGATTCTAAACCAGTTTGTGAAGAAAAGTAGATTTAAGATTTCAAGTTTTACTAAACTGAGTGCGGTATCGATTATTTCAAGCTACAAATATTTGAATGGCGTACAAGAAGAGAGGCCTATGCTCAGCAGTGGGCGATAACAGGCTGAAAATAATAATGATGAGATGGACAGTCACATTCACAACCTGCGTGATAGGTATACTTACCGAGATATCTTAAAATGTTCAAAAAGCAAACACTCTTTTGACTTAATAAATCAATATGAAGTCTATAAATAGGGTAGGTAAGACTTTCTTTCGCAAATCTTGGCGAATATACACCTTGAGTCTAAAAGGACGTTGTAAATTGCCTAAAAATACTTTAAAGGACGTTGCATCCACCCACTCACAGCCCGTGCTGTTCTAGTGGTTGTAACGCTGGCCTGTCATTTGTGAGATTATGGGTTCAATCCCGGTCCCGTACCAATGAGTTTCTTTGGAACTTTAGTACGGAATTTCATACCACTGGCTTTTCGGTGAAGGAAAACATCGTGAGGCAACCTGCATACGTCTGTAGAAGAAATTCGATGGCGTGTGTGAATCCACCAACCCGCACTAGGCCAGCGTGGTGGATATGGCCCAATCACCCTTCGTGGGTATGCCTACGTCCTGCAGTGGACTATTAAAAAGGCTGGTACAGATGCTCACAGCCCTGCCCTGAGGATCTAGCTTCGTAACGTAATATATCACGGCTGACGGCGAGAGCCCGCTCTGGCCGGCACAAATCACGCCAGCGGAAGCCCGTTGTTTTGCTTTTGTAATCAATTTTGGTGCCGCAATGATTCAGTCTTTCTTCGACAATTAATTCTGTGCCCTTTTTGTTGCTCGGTGACTAATCAATTTGAAGGTACAGTTACGTTTCGGTTATTTGTCAACATCTAGTTTCCCACTGGTGTTTTTTTATTGTAGGCTGTAGGCAAAACTGGGTGGCATCACTAAAGAAAGTATTTGCGCCAAGTTGCCTTTCTACTTTTAACTCAACTAAGTAAATCATTTTGAATGTATACCATCCTTACTTCCTTAGACTAGTTAATATTACTACTTATATCTTCTTTACTCGTGTTAAGAAATAAACACCCGATACCATGAATTGCTATAAGTCTGGCAAAATAATTCCTTAATTCGAATTGTCCATAGGACAGAAATAAATGTATGTATACCTTCTCCAGAATCATGCCTCTCAAATTTGAATCATAGACTCCAACCAAATTCTTCAAGTGACGTTGCCACTTCATTAACTTCCAAAACCTTTCCCAAAAAAAAGGCTCCATTGCAATAAATTACAAACAGATTCAGAAACCACAACATGCGCCATCCAACACGTGTCGCTCGAGATTGAGCGTGGAATCAAATCTTTTATTTTTAGTCTCTGTCGCGCTTTGTGCATTCAAAAATATGATCCGACATACCACACCGCACATTTACGCCGCGCAGCACTTGCAAACAATGGCCACAATACGAACAGGGTCCACACACACATGGAACGAGACCTCCTGATTGGCGGGGAAAGTCGGACACGCCACAACCACAAATACATTGGCAATGTGGTTTTATTGCAAGATCTCGCTCTGCTCTAGTGCTTTTGTGGTGGACTTATGTACGCACATGGTGTGCCCGATGTTCATGCTACAAGTTTGTATTTCTATCTTGCACGAGGATTGTGGGTAAATGAAATTGTGTTGTGTAATTGTGTTAGCGTGTGAGTTCTAATGCAATGGCTCCACCTATATTTACGCATGCCTAGTTCATATACGTGTACATAAATGGAGTGTGATATGATTAAATCTACAATATACCGTTTCAACATCATCTAAACCTGACCCACGGGCATTTCATTGGAATCATCGTTCAGGGTGTCAAAACCCTCTTTGTAACAAAGTACGGCATCAAGTGTAAGGAAGTACGGGTTTCATTTTATCAGCTTTAGAAACCTCAGGAATTGAAAATCAGCGGACCATATTTCAACAGGCAACCTGCCTACACGGAAATAATATCTCTCCCTCTCTCTTACTAATTTTATTCTGATAATAAAGAACCTAACAACTCATATAAAACAAGAGCACAATTTCATGTTACGTACTCATCCAAAAATATAAAGTAAATATACGAAATGAAACGAAAATCAAGGGTAAAAACAACCAACTATGTCAATAAAAGAACCCCACAAAAGGGATCTGGATATCAATTTCAAAAAGCGAGAAAATAGAATGAATTCTAAAATGAATCTCTGCGGCGAGTCTCTGAAGGATAGCCCACAAAACCGCGGCACAACCAGTTCTTTGTTACAAGGTATATTTGTAAGCACGGTACGCAGCCCGCGAGTCAACTCACGACTTGGCCTTTACCATGGTTACAACGAATAAACATTTTACCTTACACTGCTCCCAAGAAACGAAAACTTTTAAACGCTCGGCTGAGATAACCGGCAATACATCCGTGACAGTAATTGACGAAGGTCGCGCAGCAATCAAAGTTGAATCCCCTGGTGCAGGCGGCCGTCCTTGCTAAGATTACTGTTTTAGAACGAGGCCGCGTATAGGTCGTGTACGTTCCGCGCTTTTATCAACATTTCCAAAACGGAAACCGTATCCCGAAAGTATTTCAATTGCAAATGTAATAGCCGGAGATAAAATGGAACAACCGCTTCACTATTTCTGTACGAAGGCCGTAGAAATTATCGAGGCACAACTGCTCAATAATTCATGAAACCGGTTGTATGTTCTATCAGTCGTCCTCGAGAACTTGAAGCCACTGAGGTAGTGTGTGATTTTTCTTTACGAATCGAGGATTCAATATGTTCATGTTTTATTCACTAGCTTTTATTACTTACTATACAGGTTGGTTATGCAGCTTTAACGATAATTGGTTAACTGTGTGCTATCAGGGGCGTACTTATACTCGTATCCTCCATGAAGGAAACGAAACTCGTTTCACCGTAAAAGAAAATATAAAAGTAGTGACGCCTTCAGCTGACGCCGGGAAGTTGAGTCACAGGCGATAAACACGTACATTAACAAAAGCCAATCAATGATGTTCCGTGTTATCAGCAGGATGTATGAATCATGAAGATGGGTTTAAAATACTCATTCGGTCTGTTACATCGACATTGAAAACACCATAGTGATTCAAGTACCGGTTTGTAAGTAGGTCTTACAACCCGCATAATATTGCAATACCATCTGTCTGGGTTTCTGCCAATGACAGACAGATAAAATCTGCCAATGATAGTCCGAAAGCTCTTTATTGTTTACTCCAAAGATGATCAAAAGAAATATTCCAATAAAATTTTGATCTAAGACATCATAAGGTTGGGTGGCATTAGCTTGTTAAAATTCTAAACCTAAATCAGACAAATAAAGAATTCTATTCTAATCACTCTATTGTATGAAATAAAAATGCCATACTTTGGTCCGGGGCAAGTTAGGTTTGCTTTGCTTAGTGTTATTTACTCATACGTGGAAATAATTCGAAAATTTGACACAAAATAAACTAAGCTTGAATTTTAGGATTGAGAAACCCAATCTCGTAGCTTGGGTGACAAATAATTATTTCGAGAAACCTGACGCAGGCTGCAGATGACGCGTAACATGCTTATTACTTGAACTTGTTCTTGTAAACATCTGGCGACACTTACGACCTTATTAATATGGTTTTTACAAAGGTTTTTCTTTTTGCAAGATTTAATGGGCCTATTTAACAAGTTAGTAGCTGAGCAATGAGCGGATGCGTCTCCTAAATAAGTGATAATAAGTTGAATGTTAAAAATAGTCCATTCTTCAATGTAAATTATTATCTCTTCAATGTACCTACCTAAATTGATTATCTTCGTTTTAATACCATTCAGTTGGCTTTGTTGATATTCCATTAAAAATAAAACTATGAATTATTGTTAAATCACTAAATAATTGGATTTCAAAAATTCAAATGAATCGTATTTGAGTTCCTAGAAAAAAATATGATCCAAGCCAAAGACAATAAATTTTACCTATGTATGTACTTTAACGGTGACCTGTACTTGAATCTACTCAACTGAATCACCACAGGAAGGCTAACAGATAACTAATTTATTTGTAAGTATAATTAAAACTAAAAATTCCTTAACATGTTATATTCCCCAACGAAAAATCGACTACTTCGTGGCTTCGTATGCACTTTTATCAGTTCTCAGAGCATCAAAGTATCTGAACATAAGGACAGCTGAAGTTTCGGGGTAATTTTAAATACATAATAATCTTTAGAGTTTTCGTGTAGGAAAAAATATTGAGTTTTATACTTCGAGCAAATATCTATAGTCACAATCGTGCAAAAAAGTGTCCGAGTGTTGAAATATGTCAATGTCAATGTAATATTTTAGTCTTGCAACTTTAGTTACTATTTGTCTTGTAGTGAAAACCCCTACACATCCGCTTCCCGGTTTAGCTTGTAGTCTTTGGAGAATGGCGTCCTACTATGTAATATATTGTGTGTGCTGAAGCAAATAAATAACTTCCATAGTCAAAACCTGCTTTTTATTCAATCGTTGTACAGGTTATGGGCCCAGGTCAATAACTCTGTCGCAATATTGAATAAGAAGTAGGGCTAGTATACTGCAGTGCGAAAAGATTACCGCGTGGTTTGGTGCGGCTATTGAAGCCGGCCGGCGGCGTGGGTTGGTGCAAATATACTTGCGAGTGCGCAAGGAAAGTGACGCAGGCAGGAAGAAAACGTCGATATAATCGTGATTAGTCGACGGGAGCATCCAGAAGTGATGATGGACACGAGTCACGCCAACACCTTCAAGTTAGAAGGAACCAAAAATTGGAACCTGTGGAAGTTCCAGGTCCAGGTATTATTACGCGGCCAGGGTGTGCTGGACGTGGTTGAAAGTCGGGAGGTGAAACCGACGGCGGCGGCAGAATCGGCGAAATGGGAGGCCAAAGACGCCAGAGCACAAACTATAATAGTCACACGGATGACTGAAGATGTGATGTTACATATAATCTCTTGTAAAACGTCTGCCGAGATGTGGAATAAGCTTCTGAGTGTTTTCGAACAGAAATCTGATACAAGCATACACATTGTACAGCAGAGATTTTTTAAGTTTAAGTATGAAGATGACACGAATATTTCTATCTTCACTTCCAAAATAAAAGAAATGCAAAATCAACTTCAACAGCTGGGTGAGGAGGTGACCGACAAATTTGTCATTACTAAAGTACTGATGTCACTACCAGAACAATATACTCACTTCATATCTGCTTGGGAATCAACACCTGATGAGAAACAAACATATGACAATCTTGTATCGAGATTACTTATCGAGGAAGAAAGAATGAAGGAAAAACAAGGTGAAGCGACCAGCGCTGCATTCTTGGTGAAGAAAAATAAAAAGATCATTAAGTGTTTCAAATGTAATAAAGTGGGACACTATCAAAACAACTGTAAAAGCAATGTGAATGTGAACAATAATTATCAGAAGAATAATAGTTTAAAATGCCATTTTTGCAATAAACCCGGTCATTTAATGAAAAACTGTTGGTTCAAAATAAAAAGGGACTCGAGAGACAGAAACCCCAATGCTTTTATCGCATTTAGTGAAAGTGAATCCGATTATAAACAATCCAAGTGGCTAGTGGATAGCGGAGCAAGCGATCACATGTGCTGTGATAAGGACTTGTTTGTCTCATATTCGAATATCGCGCCAAAATCGGTGATTGTAGGAAATGGAACGGCAATTAGTGCGCGAGGTTGCGGCCAGGTGGCAGCACTAGTATACAACGGACGTGAGTGGATTGACACGACCATAGACAATGTTTTGTTTGTTCCGGACTTGAAAACTAATTTACTGTCAGTGAATCAAGTGACAAGTAGAGGTTATGTTATGACAATGGACGAGAATATGTGCAAGTTTTTCAAACAAAATGAACTGTGCGCTATTGCCAAACGCGAAGGCAATATGTATACGATCGATCTACGTTTCAAAAACAAGTGCGCGAACGTTTCTCAGTTAAAAACGGACCTAAACGAGTGGCACGAAAGATTAGTGCATCAAAACATTGAACATGTCAAGAAAGTGTTAATAAACAATAACATTCCGATAAATTGTGATAAAATGAAGCCTTTTCAACAATGTATAGGCTGTGTGGAGGGCAAAATACATCGATTGCCTTTCCGAGCGAGCGAGACAACGACGTCAAGAAGCTGCGAAATAATATCCGCAGATACGTGCGGCCCGATGGAAGTTCCATCAGTTGGAGGTGCCAGGTATTTTCTTTTGCTTAAAGATGATTATTCCAATTACCGTACCGTTTATTTCGTGAAAGAAAAGTCTGAAATAAAAAGGTGCATACAAGACTTCATTATGAAGGCGGAAAATGTTACTGGAAATAAAATTAAGTATTTCCGGAGTGACAATGGTACAGAATTTGTCAATAAAGAGGTCCAAGAGTTAATGTCGAGGCACGGTATTGTGCATCAGACCTCAGTTCCATATACGCCAGAACAGAACGGTAAAGTTGAACGAGAAAACCGTACACTTGTAGAGTCGGCAAGATCCTTACTATATATGAAGAAGTTACCCAAGAAACTATGGGCTGAAGCGATCAATACAGCGGCATATGTGTTAAATAGAACAGCGAAAAGCAAAAATATTGAGAAAACACCATATGAAATATGGTTTGGTAAAAGCTTTGACATTAACACATTGAAAGTTTTTGGTACGCCTGTAGTGGCACACATCCCTAAAGAGAAAAGGAGGAAATGGGATTCTAAAGGAGAAGAAGGAATCATGGTTGGATATGGAGAAGATGTCAAGGGCTATCGTGTATATTTTGAGAAGACAAGTACTGTGGAGTTTAAACGTGATATAATATTTCTGAATCAATATGAAAAAGATAGCGAGGTGGTAATATCGCTTGATATTGAGCATAACAACATCGAGGAAAATGAAGAAGACAAAATTCAAAATAATGAAGAGTCACAGCTAGATGAATCAACACAGAGTAGCTTATATGAGCCATGTCAAGATGAAATCACAACAAGTGATGAGGAGTTGCTAAATGAAACCTTACAACCCCGTGAGAGACGTACTAGGAAAACGACAAAACAATATATGTGTAATAACATATTTATTGATGAAGATGAACCAGACACTTATCAAAATGCCATGAAAAGTCAAAATGCATGTAAATGGCAAGAAGCAGTAAACAGAGAGCTTCAGAATTTAAATGATAATGATACTTTTGAATATTGTAACAGGCCATCTGACAAAAAGGTACTTAGTAGTAAATGGGTTTTTAAAACAAAAATGTCTCAAGATAATTTAAAGCAGTATAAAGCTAGACTTGTTGTCAGAGGGTTTGAACAGGATGATGATTTAAGTTTTCATGAAATTTATGCACCAGTAGCAAAATTAACTACTTTTAGATTATTTATTGCAATTGCAACCAAATTTAACTTGCCTGTATACCAAATGGACGTTACTGGGGCGTTTCTTTTTGCTGATATAAATGAAGAAGTATATGTTGAATTACCAGACGGTGCTTATAATAATAATAATAATATTGTAAAACTCAAAAAATCTCTGTATGGTCTGAAAAAATCTCCTAAATATTGGAACGAAAAATTTAACTCTGTTATGTTACGAGGGGTGATCCAAAAGTAATGATAATCAAAAACAAACACAATGAATAAAATAAAAAAATAAATTTATTTCTCAACATAGTCTCCTAGCAAGTCTATACATTTAGTCCATCTCTTTTCTAAACCTAAAATTCCCTTAGAAAAAAAATCTTTATCTTGACTCTCAAAAAAGTCCTCAACCGAGGCCATCACGTCGCTATCATCGTCAAATTTCTTGCCTCGGAGATGTTCCTTGAGTCGTGGAAAGAGATAAAAGTCACTGGGGGCTAGATCTGGTGAATAGGGGGGGTGATCCACCAGCTCAAAGCCCGCTTCCTGAATGGCAGCCATGGCAATTGCAGCTTTGTGAACCGGTGCGTTGTCTTGATGGAACAGCACTCCAGCCCGCAGTTTGCCTCGCCTTTTCTCCGTAATAGCCTCCCGCAATCTTCTTATTTGTTCTGCATAGTAGGAGCCTGTAATAGTGGCCCCCTTTTCCAGTAGTCCACCATGATTATTCCTTCAGCGTCCCAAAAAACAGACACCATAACCTTCCCTGCTGAGCTTGACACTTTGAATTTCTTCGGCGTCGGTTCATCGGATCGTTTCCATGTCATCGATTGTTGTTTTGTTTCAGGATCAAAATGGTGGATCCAGGTCTCGTCCATGGTCACAAAACGTGAAAAAAAATTATCCTTGTCTGCCTGAAAATTTTCGAGATTTGCTCTTGACATGTCGACTCGTTTCTTCTTTTACTCGTCGTTTAACATTTTCGGTACCCAACGCGCGGAGACCTTTCTCATATGCAATTCGTTCGCAAGGATTCTTTGAATGCTGCCATATGAGATCCCTGTGACCTCAGCTACATGCCTGATAGTCACTCTTCGATCTTCCAATACAACTTCTTCAACTTTTTTCACATTTTCTTCAGTGAGGGACGTCGATGGGCGTCCTTCGCGGTGTTCGTCTTCCGTCGATGTTCTTCCCAGCTTAAACTCCTTAGCCCAGCGTGCAACTGTGGAATATGGAGGAGAAGAGTCCCCTAATGTTTCCACCAAGTCGCTATGTATGTCTTTGGTAGACATTTTTTTCAAGCAGAGGTATTTAATGACAGCTCTGATTTCGTGTTTTTCCATTTTGATGTTCACTCCTTGACAGCCCGTATTCAAATGAATGTAACTCCCGGGAATCGTGGCCTATTTATATGATTTTTTTTTTCCTGAACTAGCTGGTAATTGAGCAAGTGACTGATATTTTTTTTGTATTTTTGTGTGCAGTAGAAATACCTGATTATCATTACTTTTGGATCACCCCTCGTAAGAGAAGGTTTTGTGAGATCTCAAAGTGACTCATGTTTATATACAAAAAGTAACCAAATGTTTGTTTTGATTTATGTGGACGATATTTTAATAACTGGAAACGATCAAAATCAAATAAATAAATTAAAAGCAATGTTAAATAAAGAATTTAAAATGAAAGACCTAGGCTTGATTTCTAATTTTATTGGTATTCATGTAAATCAAGATTTAAAGAATAAAGTCACAGAATTGAGTCAAAAACAATATTTAGAAAATGTATTAAAACGATTTGGTATGGAAAATTGTAAACCTGTATCCACTCTGATGGATTGCAATTTTGATATAAAAACTTTAGATGATACCAAATTCGATAAATGTCTTGAAAATATGTGTAGACAAATCATAGGATGTTTAATGTATGCAGTATGTGGAACAAGGCCGGATTTAGCTGTGGCAGTATCAATGCTGAGTAGATATCAATATAAAGCTAATAATTCGCTACTCACAGCTCTAAAAAGAATTTTAAGGTACATTAAACATACTATAGATTATAAATTAATTTATAAATGTAACGATGATAGCTTGATTGGATATTGTGATGCAAACTGGGGAGGAGATATGAAAGATCGGAAATCTACTAGTGGTTGTTGCTTTATGTTCAGTAATTGCCTAATTTCTTGGAACAGTAAGAAACAATCATGTGTGAGCATTTCATCCACAGAATCTGAATATGTATCGCTGAGTATGGCTGCCAGCGAAGCTTGTTGGATTATAAATATTTTGAATGATTTTTGCATCAAAAATATCTGTCCTGTAAAAATATTTTGTGATAATCAAGCAGCTATAAAGATTGCAAATACTGACTGTATTAAACGAGCCAAGCATATTGAAATAAAATATCATTTTGTAAAAGATTTAATTAAAAAGAAAAAAATTATACTAGAGTATGTAAAATCTGAAAATCAAATTGCAGATATATTTACAAAGCCTTTGAACCAAAATTTATTGGTAAAATTCTCAAATATGTGTGGTTTGTTTTGAAAATTAATTACTAGATAAATAATATGTCAGAACTGTTAGTACAGAATAGGTATTTAGTTATAACATAATAGGTTACTAGAGTTTTCTTTTGTTAGAAGTAAGTTTTGTTTTTGTTGTATAATAGTAGTATCCTAAGTTGGTATGTGGGTATAAAATGTTATATTAGGTAAATGAGTATAGGTTTATTTGTAAAAGAAATTCAGGAAGAATGTGGTCAAACGGAAGTCGATGTGGGATGAGAAATTTTGTTTTTGTAAATATAATAAGTTTTGTTTAGGTATGTAATATTACATTGAGGGGGGGTGTTGAAATATGTCAATGTCAATGTAATATTTTAGTCTTGCAACTTTAGTTACTATTTGTCTTGTAGTGAAAACCCCTACACATCCGCTTCCCGGTTTAGCTTGTAGTCTTTGGAGAATGGCGTCCTACTATGTAATATATTGTGTGTGCTGAAGCAAATAAATAACTTCCATAGTCAAAACCTGCTTTTTATTCAATCGTTGTACACCGAGGCAAAACTCTGCCCAAGCTATGGGCACAAGTGGGCACGCTTTTTAGTTAGTCGTAAGGCGATTTCAAGCCAACTACAACGCCGCGCGATGCCAAAGTCCCGGTTACAAGCACTAATTAGGTTACATAAAGTCGAGATACGAGAAAATGGGTCATTGTGAATTATTTAATGTAAATATCTAAGTCGGTATGTATGACCGGCGCTCGGACTTGTTTTTACTACTTTCACTTAGGGACTGTGGCTCTGTAGATATTTGCTCGAAGGAAATAATATATTGAGTTTTATAACATCAAACCAGGTGGAGCTACAGTCCCTAAAAATATCAAGCAGGCCAACCTAAAGCTATTACTTTTATTACGGTGGCGTGTAACTTATAAGCTAATACATTGACGGCGTCGTATAATATCTACTCAACTGATTCACCGCAGGAAGGGTCCAATTTGCGTCTTACAATCGAAGGATGTAATGTAACCAAAAGGAATTTATAACTCCCTGAATGGATCATACGGCGGCGCGGCGTCAGTCGTCACGGTGGAAATGACCGTGGCTGTCTACTGGACACGGCTTGAATACCATTGTCTCTTTCAATGTTAATTCCACCTCTAGGGCCCGTTGTGGTCGGAATTTTAATTGTTCTCCTTGATGTAATATGATTTTATGAATAATACTTTGAAGAATGGTATCGCCTTTTCATTGGTTCATCGCTGAATATAGGGCTGCCTTATAAGAGCGACAGAAAGCTCCACCCACACTGGCTGATAAGTGAATAGATGATATGAATGACAGTTGAAAGAAATAGTTTAACTCATATAACGTTCTCAGACCAAATACTTAATAAAAAAATAAAGACAGAATGTTGAGAAAATTGAGAAACAAACAAGTGAGGCCGGCAAAATTACGCCTCGCCGTGTACAGACACAATTACACACACAAATACTAGTACATGGAAATCGTACCATAAAAGGGGTCTTCACTTGCATCAAATCGGGCAGTTCTGATTTTTTTATATGTTGTATATAATGAGATGGTAATGACAAATATAATTTTTCCACCTCGAAAGCCTTCCGGAACATTGTAAAATTCATGAAAAGCCACTAAATTTTTAATCATTTTTCAGTTTTTGCCATTTTTTACCACCAAGGACCTGTTTTACAGTAGAAGTCACTATGAATTCTTTTAAAGTAGACTAAATTTGCAACAAAATGAGAATAGTTGGGTCTCGATAAGCTGAATAGTTTCAAAGATACAGCTGTTCAAATGTTTGCAAAATATAAAAAAAAAATTTTTTCACCTGGTGGTATGTTCGCAGAGAGTGAAATCTTGCAGCATCGCTGGTTGGAGGCAACCTGGCGAGGTTCATGTTTGTCTTAGCCGCCGCCCTTGTAAACATTTGGAAGCGAAGGTCGTTGAGATTTTGGGATTCACTGTTGCCTCCATACAGTGAAACGAGAAAGCTCTCTCCTGCTTCGGTGACCTGCTCAGGTGTGGCATTGGGGTTTAGAAAAACTACACCATTTTGTTCGAGGCGTGGCTGTTTTTTCAGTGTTGATAAAAATTTTATTTTTCCTTGGCCAAAAAGTGCTGATGTTGTATCACAACCACTGAAGGCGTGAAGGAACAGTGCCAATTCGCGTTGTGCTTGGTGCGTGAAGGAATTCGTCGAGTAAGTTACATCAGGGATTTTTCCTCTTCCACATTTTTCAAATATAATGTTGTTCTTTGGTCTATTTGTTGAAGGGGTGTGGTCTCCTCCATTTTGTGACAAACCACATAGCATGACCAATAAATCTATGTCATCGCCGGCGATCTTCACTTCGTTGTATGTAGAAGACATGGAAATGGCTGTGGTTACTATTAGCCGGTCAGCATCCTCCTCTGCTTGTAGTGTAAGAATATTGTTCCTCTCCAGTTGCACCTTCAGCATGTTGATGAATCTAATTTGTTCCTGTCATTCAATAGGAACTTATCCTGAGCAAATAATAAAAAGCACACCTTTAGTAGAAAAATATTTTTGACAGACACCCTAAACTCTAAATTGTATTATTTAAGAAATTTTGCAAACATTTGAACAGCTGTATCTTTGAAACTATTCAGCTTATCGAGACCCAACTATTCTCATTTTGTTGCAAATTTAGTCTACTTTAAAAGAATTCATAGTGACTTCTACCGTAAAACAGGTCCTTGGTGGTAAAAAATGGCAAAAACTGAAAAATGATTAAAAATTTAGTGGCTTTTCATGAATTTTACAATGTTCCGGAAGGCTTTCGAGGTGGAAAAATTATATTTGTCATTACCACTTCATTATATACAACATATAAAAAAATCAGAACTGCCCCATTTGATGCAACTCAAAATGTACCAATTCCATGGATTATACGTACAACGAAACCACGCCTTGGCTCGTCAGTCGAACTATGGCGGCGAAACACCGACGCACTCACCACTGGTATTAAAACTGGCCTCACTTGTCTGTTCACGACGTAAATAAAATAAATATTTAAGGGGGGCTTCCATACAGTACGGAACACTCCGTGCGCGAGTCCGACTCGTACTTGGCCGATTATTTCTTAATAATATAACTAGACTCGCTATCTTTAATGGTTTTATTGTGATATGATGAACTCTAGCATTATCAGAATATCATATGACAAATTCGGAGAACGTTAAATTCCATATCATCAAGTTTCTACCAGAATTATCAATGGCTACTTCCTACGAGTATACTTATAAATAAATGGTTTATAATTCAAAAGCACCTTTATAAACCACGTGCTACTCGACATGTTTGGACCCTGGATTAATTAATATTCGGTATGCGAGCTCGATATTATTCTATGCTCAAAGATTTAATGATACGGTTCTTAGAAGCATACATTGTAAATATATATTCATAGTTTTAAGAAATACAAGTTTGTCAACCTAAAGTGAGGTCGTAAAGTTGAGACAACGAAGTACCTACTTATTTATTTTTTGTATTTCAAAAATAAATAGTATACAATAAAGTCGGTTCCCGCTGTCTGTCCCTATGTATGCTTATTAATTGCTTATATCTTTAAAACTACGTAACGGTTTTGATGCGGTTTTTTAAATAGATAGAGTGATCCAAGGGGAAGGTTTATATGTATAGTACACCGCTGCGAAGCCGGGGCGGGTCGCTAGTTTCAAAAATAAAACTTTTAAGTTTGTTAGGTGCTACCTGTTTTTTTTTTTTTACTATTTTAATTAAAGTATAGCACAGGTGTTACTAACGCTTTATTTTAGTAGATAACTGCTACCTATACTATGGTTTCGATCGCATTTGGCTATCTTTTTCAAGGTTGCGCGTTACTAGCACGCGGGTGTAGCTCGGGTGTAGCGCGGGTCTCGCATAGTGCTATGCGAAACAAGCCTGTGATATACTTTAATTAAAATGTGCAAAAACCACGCTAATTTCCATAATCAAATTTATTACTAGTGATTCCAGAATAAAACTAAATTTAAACCAACCTAGCAACACTACTACTACTCGTACACTTGGGTATTGAAACAGTTCAATTTTCATAAAGTGACGGTGAGACAGTATCTTAGATAGTTGAAGGGCACCTTATTCAAATACAAAGTCAAGGGAGAGATAATAAATAAATAAATATTAGGGGACATCTTACACACGGTCTCTGACCCCAAACTAAGCAAAGCTTGTAATGTGGCTGCCAGAGACTGATATACTACATATACATATTTTAAATACATACTTATATAGATAGTACCTAAACAACATCCAGACACAGAGCAAACACCTATGTTTATCACATAAATACTTGCCCTGGGAAGTCTTTGATCCAGAAGTGATAAAAAGATTTCGTAACTAAGTCTTGCTTTGAAAATCTTTAGGTACCCTTTTTAACCGACTTCGAAAAAGGAGGAGGTTCTATGTTCGTCTATATGTAATTATTTTTGTGTATGTTCTTCGATAATTTCGCCAATTGTGAACCGAATCGGAAATTTATTTTTTAGTTCGAAACGGTACACTCCCGACTTCTATTTAAATTTTAAAGAAATCGGCAGAGCCGTTATTGAAAAATTAACAATAATGTAAACGATTCGAGCGAAATATTCGAATTTAGTACACGATGGAATTCGGTTTTGGCATTTTTTGCGAAAAATAACTATTATATGCCTGCATCAAGAAAAACGATTACATCCTCGTTTGCCGATGCGATATAACAATCCATACATTAAAGATTATATTATCTCTATCGAATATCCATCATGTATCGAGATAGACATCGACCCACTTAGATTGTGATGGATTAGTTATCTTAACTGCTGTCGATAGAACACATTCGACAGTCAAATCCACACGTACCAGCTGCCAACGTGTTGAACGCTATATCCGTTATAGCCCGGGACGTAAGCGCAAAAAACGCAACTACTTTCAAAAAGCTGAATGGCTGGTATTTTTCTTTTCTTTTCCTTTTAAAAAAAAGAAATCAAGAAAAATGAGGAAAAAAAAACTTCTTTGCGTCTTTTATTTTATCCCATCCCACGAAAATAGCATACACGTTTATAAAACCATGTATTGCTCGACTTATACCATAGTAAATTTGCATAAATCGCAAGATGATGTAATAGTGTTTGTCGCTAACGTCTTCGACTTGTGTTGGAGGAGAAGTCTGACGAAAATACAAAAAAAAGGATGGCTGGTATTACGTTATCATGGTGGTGTACAACAATACCCCGGAGCCAATCAGCACTACTTTAAAGCCTGATTGACAAGTCCTATTTCATATTTCAGGTAATTGGCTGCGGTTACTTTTTATTTTTTTTTCTACCCGTACACCAATTTTCACCTATCTGAAGTAGTTGCAAGATACTCCTTTATTTTCAAAATATTTTTAAAATTCAAACGGGTAGTATCCCCACCAAACGCTAAGGACCCAAATGACTGACTCCGGAGTATTGTTGCCCACCACCATGATAACATAATACCAAAAATTTAGCTTTTAGAAAATAGTTGCAATTTTTTACGCTACCTCCTGGGCTATTACTGACACATCAATCATCGCTAAAACTGGCGCGACCACATGCTCTAAATCTGCCCACCACGACGGGTAAATGAAATATTGTACCACAATGGGACTATCCAATCTCTGCTTTCACCACGTGGCTGAATATTTGACTATGGTGAAGTCAATGTCCGCGTAAAATATATTTTAGTAGCTTTTGCTCGCGATTTTAATTTTTGTGCTATGCCATGGGAAGCTTTAATTTTCCTTTCTAAATATAGGCTTTAGTTTGCCCGGAAGAAACAGCTGCAGGTGATAAGGCCGCCCATTGTTTTACCTATATTATTATGATACTTCATTTCAGTGTGCGCCGTTTCAGCGTTAGGTGATTGAGGTGCTAAATAGTTATCCTGGTAATAAACATACAGCGTATAGGTATATTGTATCGTATTGTACATTTTCGAACTTTTATTTGCTTCGGTTTCAGTTCTAGTATTTGCTGCAATGCACAAACACGAATAGTGAATTCGTAAGCATGCATTTTTTATCAGCTAGGAGAGGCATCCCGGGTCTTTATGAGACGTCTTAAAACAAAAATTGTACAGGGAGAATCAAAATTCTTGGTGGCTGCGAACACGAGAGTGGTTGCGCAGTAGGTATAGGCCGCGCCAAACAAGTCGGCGGATGCGAAGTTAGTTACAAGCTGCGCAGCTTGTAGCTAACTTCACATCCGCCAACTTGTGTGGCGCGGCCTATAGCAATATATTCATATGTAAGCGGCGCAGGAGAGAGGATGTGCGCAGATCAAGAAGTTTTATTCGGTATATACCGTACATACAGACTAATTGCTTCGATTCTTGCTTCTAATATAGAGCATAGTTACGCGCAGATAACGTAAATAAAAAAGTTAAATACTTAACTAAAACGTCGTTTAGAAATTAATTTTCAAGTAATTCTATTCTAACTTGGTATATTTAAGAATTATACAGTATCAAAGACAAAAAATCTTGATAATCATAGCACTAGGAATTGATAACGAAAAACTTTAAAAAAGCGCTGGGTGGCAAAATTTCGAAATGGCTAGCCATTTCGAAATTCGATCGGTAGCCGACGACATGCAAATTCGCCAATCGAAATGCAACATGACATGACGAGAGGGGGTTGAGACCAGCATTCCTAGCGCGGCATGGTGGCGGGGAGTGGGGGGCAGGTGGGGGGGACGGCAGCGGTCATCGACCGTCCTCAGGCCGCACATAAACTACGCAGCCGCATAAGGTCAATACAGCCCGCGCCGGCAGACCGGTCCCGAATGGCAACTCACTACAGAAAACCGTTTCGAAACCAGCCATTGTTCGAAATTCGAAAATCAATTACTAACCCACGGACACACACACGCAACAAATCTAATTTAGCTTGCGTAACGTAGGATATAATCTAGAAAGATTGAAAGTAATACGTTTTGATGTCGCTAGAAGTACGCGGGCCGGTCTATATAGGGACCCAGTTTTAGCGGCCTACAAATTAGCACTATTCAACTAGTAGGCATGCTGCGCGCTACTTTTTAGGGTTCCGTACCCAAAGGGTAAAAATGGGACCCTATTACTGAGACTCCGCTGTCAGTCTGTCTGTCTGTCACCAGGCTGTATCTCATGAATCGTTATAGGTAGAAAGCTGAAATTTACACAGATTATGTATTTCTGTTGCCATTATAACAATAAATACTAAAAACAAAATAAAATTAATATTTAAGGGGGGCTCCCATACAACAAACCTGAATTTTTAGCCGCTTTTCGCTCGGTATTAATATTAGTAACAGGTAGACTAAATTCATCGAAATGCTACAAGTATCTTGCCTGGCTATTATCCTACCTTTAAAGTTCTGAAGATTATTATAATTATGTTATTCGTGCTCTTATGAATTCCATATAAAAACTAAATGCCAAATTAATGAGACATAATTTCTTTGATTAAATTCTATCATCATTGATATTCATTTTCATCATTCATATATGTTTTTTTTTTTTTTGCTGTAATTGGTACAGCAAAAAAATAAAAAAACATAGATGATGATATATAGTACCTACCTTGGGTTAAATCGCTGCTAAGACCAGACAAAATGTGGTCTACCTTATTTCTTAGTTACTTTAGTACGGGATCCTCGGTAAACGAGACCAACTCTAACTTTACCAGGTGTCCTTGCACACAAACCGCCTTACCACAAAAAATTAAAACACACTTTAAACACGGTTTAACCGTGCAATTTGTACTGCTAAACAATGTCTAAAGCGTGAGTAAAACTTTGGGTAAGACGGAAAATGTCCTCAAATATTACACTGTGCGTTCTCAAATATTACAGTTTCTGTTCAAACAAACAGTCACCTGACATGACCAGGTGACATGAATCACCACAGGAGTCACACAAGACCATGAACGTAATATAGAGTAGACCGTGTTAGAAATGAGATGGCATTATTGCGATCGCAATAAGATTGAAAATAGGTAGGTAAAAACTCCACCTAGGACGGGTTTGAAGTTTTTCCCCTTTATAGCTGAGAGACCAATGTGACATTTAATTACTAGTTCAAATATTTACTTGTGTCAAGTGAAGTCGTTGATTACATAGCAATTTTCAAGGTCATCTTGCTGTGTTCATGTCTTACGATTTACCTACATTTAGGGCATTTCTACCTAATATTATTATTCTAAGCACAAAAGCAAGTAAACGGTGTTCGAGAATGTTATCAATCCCGAGCAGTTAGTAACAAAACAAAAGGCTAACTGATAACATGACTGAGTACAAAAATTCAGAGACAAGTTAGCTAATTGATAAGTCTGAATTCTGATAAGATTGTCGACGTGGAAGTGCGTTTTAGGCATCAACTTTATAAATTACATCAAGAAAACTAATTACAAAATGTTCACGAAAATTCTCGTTATAATTTTGGTTGTGTTTCATCAAATGCATGATATTTTCAGATCAGATTTTCATTTCCACTACAGTAAGTTCGTATAGGCCGAGTGGCTAGCCCTGGTGTCAGAGTTTTTTAAAGCCACCTGAAGGCGTCTGACATGGCTGCACGGTTAAAACAACCGGGTCCTACAATTTAAAGTGTCATCCGAGTACCGGTAGCGCTCAGTTGTAAATGTGTCACCCACGGTCACCCATCCGAAGACTGACCGTGCTGAACGTTGCTTAACTTCGATGATAGCAAACGAACACTGGTCAAACTACGCTATAAGCGCTACGCTTTAGCATAGCGCTATAATATTATAATAGAAAATAATGTAACACGGCATTTTCTTCATGAAAAAGATTACAACTAGGTACTGAGGGATATTGCGCAGCTTGTAGCTTACTTCATATCCGCCGACTTGTATGATTCGGCTTATACTTGGTGTAGCTGAGTCCGGTGAGATCCACCGTCAATGTTTTCTTATACGTTATCTTATCATAGTCGTAATAATAATAATAAATGTATTAAATAAACTAATTACCGACGACTTTGATCAACAGTTGCCTATAGACAGCGGTGACCTCTTATCATCAGGAGCTAAATGTCAACTGTCAAGCTAGTATTCATAAAATATAGGTATGACACTTATAACAAAAATATATCATTAAAACAAAGTGCTTTTTAATCGACTACAGAACACGCATGTGGATGATCTACTCGTGAGTCATGATACATAAATACCTGGTAGGTATTTTTAAGGACCATAAAAAAATAGACTTTGAACTTTAATCAAAGTTTGTCAAGATTTTTACGCTTTCGATAGAGTTGGGCGTAAACTATTTCTTTGTATGGTAATTAAACTGCGCGAACTAGATGCCAACAAATAGCGCTGTACAAATACCATAAATTTTGGTTGTGTGTACCTAACTGTTTTGTCCCGAATAAATTTTTCTGTATTTCTGTATTTTCTGTATAAAAAGTAGTTTAAGTCAATCCATGGACCACGTACAAATCCTTGACTAACTTATAGCATAGGTAATGTTTTCCTGCCACTGAACTTTATACCTAAATTAAATTAAAATACATAATATCATCCGTAGGTACCAGGACTCCATAACCGATGAAAAAGCACCATGTAAATTGTTCAATATTGCAAAGTAGATACCTAAGTAGGTGGTCTATCCAGATTATTACAAGCATAACAAAGTCCTATCAGCACGGTCACACAGTCCTATTTCCACTCAAACGTCTAGAAGTACTTAAGTCCTGTAGCAATTAGGGGCCAAAGGCTGTAGTTTATAGGTCGTTCACTTTAGCGCCTAAATGTCGCAGGTTCACATTCCAACACGAGCATTTCCACATAAAATCGGCCGTTTGCATGAGTTACCGACTGCAGCGATACCAATTTAAATAATTAAACGAGTATTGAGATGACCTCATGGTGGCGCTATTTCGAAACCTAGGCTACCTAAATACATGCGAATGACTGCAGGCTATGTGATTATTTGACTGTTTTTGAACAAATTATGACTAACTCTCCAGGCTATGTAATTAAAAATTTTTTGAACGTTTACGACTAACCTTACCGACGATATTAGGGTAGCCTTCAAAAGAATATTCATATCAGTAGCTTCCCATTTTTGTAGTTCCAAAGTTGCCGATTATGTGAGAGGTCTTTCATGAGTGGACTATAAGCATTGATATTAGAGTGATACACGATTAACCCATTCACTGCCTTTCTGAAAAGTAACGATATTACCCAGATGTCGCCAAGTTATTGCAGTTTAAAATCAAAACGCCCACGGGCGGTCTCGGTGTGAAAGTTAAAAAAAATGCCCGCCGATGGGCGGGCTCGGCGCTGAATGGGTTAACATACGTTGCGGTGTTATACTACTAAAATTAGCTTGAAATCCATGCGTACAAGCACTATCATTTAGGGTTGCCTAATGTTTCCAGATAAAATACTAAAAGTAGTATCTACTGTGCAGAGCGCACTGCAATCCATGTGTTTAGAACTATACCGTCTTACCACAAAAGATTTAAACACGCTTTAAACACTGTTTAACCGTGCAATTTGTACTGTTAAACATTGGATAAAGAGTGCGTAAAACTTTTGTGGTAAGACGGATAGAGTCAAAAATTCGGAGTGCCTCACCCATGTCACAGTAATATTACCGTGCCTCGTTGAATTTAAGAAATATCACCTAAAAATGCTCATCTATATTCTATCTAAAAATATACTGAAACATGTACTCACCATAAGGTTTCTTCATCTTCCACTTGTCCAAACACGTGCCACCCGTGACGAATGCATTACACATGACACAAGGTCTGATGTATTGTTTTGACGTTCGGGGCATGCTCATCACATCGCCTACCTACCTATCTATCTTACATCCGGCAAGATTTTAGTCATAACAAGTTTCCATGTAGAGCTTATTAGCTATCCTTATTAGCTTTTATATCATCGAAAATTAGTCTGCCTAAGCATCCTATTCGGCGGTATTTGCCTAATCTGTCTGCCATTCCTAAACGGCAAGTAAATTCAATTCTTTCACCGTTTCAAGTTTAATACCAGTAATAAATTTCGGAGTGGCGCGTCGTTTGAGATAATATACATTTTTCGAGCGTCGCAGCGATCGCGACGTTTTCGTCACGCAACACCACGATCCCGAGAACAATGGTAAAAGTTTGTTTAGATGTTAACTATTCACGCTTTCGGCTATCTTAAACGCAATCGGAATATTACCGGGCAGATGCTAATTACGCTATTCAAATCTCGGTAATGTGTATGCGGCGCGGGCGAATGAGAACGCGAAACAAAGACGCGCCACGTCCGTAGAAGGAAGCGTACTCACTCTCATATCCAGCCGTCCAGGACCACATGGAGACCATCGCGAGCAGCCAGTGGTACATGAGGCCTTCGATCCTCCAATATAGGGGGGCGCATACGGGTCTGACGAGGCGCAGCGCCATCATCCATACGACGTACGCGGGGATGGCGTATATGTTGTTGACGACGGCAAACGCGGATCTCGCGACGATCCTCGCGTACCAGCTGAAAGCAGGGCCGCGTGGGTTCATCCATGACCGTCTCGTTGCGCGCGCGCGCTCACCAACCCCCGGGCGCCGGGCGGGCTCGGCGCGGGACATACATGTGGTGAGTGGTGATATGAAATGTGACGTGGCGGACACCACACCGAGTGCGGTGGTCGCACAGAGTGACGCGACCGGAGGTTCCGTGAGCGAGACGAGCATGGATTGGATCCGTACCGCGTTCTCCCTGCCGACAGCTGCCGAGATGCGGGCTTTCGTCGAGCGCGGACAATGCCGCTGCGCCGTACCGCCGTATCCCAATCAATCGACACACACTTTACATTCGACGATATTTATTTATGATCATGGATTCACTGTCGGTTATTTCGTTAAGTAGATGCGAGTATAAATTTAAAAATCGCCCGGCGGCGAGCGAAGGCGTCGCTCGCCGGCGAGCTCACATATGCGATTTGAGACACACATTTTACACCAATCGACGTAACAATTAACTCGTACGACGCGAGCACACATAGACATACACAATTTATTTTTCAATATTAATGCTTACTGGTCGCCCGGCCGCGGCGGGCCGGACTCGTCGTGTAAAAAAATCAATAATACAAAGTTCATATTTCATAATATAAAATTAAAAAACGACATCGGATCGCAGAAATTATACAAAAATTACAATTACAATAGTCTGTACACTATCTAATATGTACAATGCCAGCAGAGATATGTGCGGGGGCGTAGTATTTACAGGGCGCGGTGGGCTCGCAGCCGGCGGCGCGCTACACGTTGTAGTCGTGCGCCATGAGGCTGTGCACCTGCTCGAGGCGGTACGCGAGCCGCTGCTTCTGCGAGAACTCGTCCTCCTCGAGCGTCACGGTCAGCTGCTCGTTGTACCGCTCCGCGTACGCGTACAGCTCGTTCAGCGCGCAGTTCGTGTTGAACTCTTTCGTGTGCAGCCGCGACTCCTCCGCCAGCATGGCGTTCATATCCTGGTCCGATATGGCCGGCATCAGCTTTATGTCCGCGTAGTACCGCTCCACCCACTCCTTGTACACCGGAATGTCTTTAGCGTACAGGAGCTTCGAGGACGGCGAGTCCTTGCCCAGGATATGATCGGAGGTGGAGCACGAGTCCATGAACGTCTGCGCGATTACCGACAAGCAAGAGTCTACCGTGTTCGACTTGTGAACGTCGAACACGAAGTTGGGGTTCTTGATGAGATTCACCCAGAAACGCAGCGGGAGGGAGTTGCTTTTCCACGTGTGGACCACTTCGGGGTCGGAGATCGCGTGCTGGAGAGCCTGGTCGTCCAGGAAATCGAACATGTACTTTATGGCGAGCGGCAGAGCCGAGCCGCGATGAGCGGTGCTGAAAATAGTCTCGAATAAATCATCGACAAACTTTTGCAACGTGCCTTTAGTGGCGAGAAGCCGAGTGAGGTATATTTCCGAGACCATTTTATTGCCGCGCTCTCCCTCCTTGCGTGCGTCATCGTCGTGGTGCCTCACCAGATGCCAGTATTTGAAGCCGCCTCCGTGATCGTATTTGAGCGGACTGGCCGGTGGGCTCGCCGAGCCGTATTTGCCGCGATTGAGCGTTTCGTAAGTGTGCGATTTATCGTTTTTCTCCATGTTGGAGAGATTGTAAACGGAGCTCTGTTTCGCGACGAGACTGAGACAAGCGCCGTCGGGCACGCGGTAGTGGTTGAGCGTGTTGAGCTTGCGCCACTCGCTCTCGCACTTGGTGGTGCTGTCTTCGTCGTAAAGAATCAAGCGGCCGCAGGCGCCCGTGCGCCATTCCAAGTCGAGTTCGTCACGACTCGGCCGCTGCGAGTACGGGGTTGCGCGGTAAATAGCATCCAAACATTTTTCTTTTACTTGGCTTATTGTATCACAGTCGAGAACTTTTACTTGCACGTTCTCTGTAGTAGCCTCTAAGCCGCTGACGAAAAACGTCTGTTGCGATATCGAAACGTTCACGAGAATCGGTTTGAAATCTATAGACTGCCTGATTAATTTCTCTTCGCTGAGAGAATAGCGCGCTTCGGAAGTTATGGCGTCTACGGGGCCTTTATCTACTTGGCCTTTCATTGACCTAAACAGGAGATAAAGAGGTTCACCGGCGCATTCGCGAAGGAATTTATACAATAAAAATGTAAACCAAGCACTCAACATTTTTTCGGCGACGCTCTCTGTGCGCCTCAGCAATAACTTAGGATGGTTTTTGCCCTCCATACATTTCTCTATCAGCTCGGCTAATAAAGTCTTTAACACGTCAGTGCAATATTCCATTTTACTCTGCAGAGTGACCATAATAAGAGAAGCTACATTAACACGATCGCGCATGGAAAAATATCTATTACTTTCTAAAGTACGAATAAATAATAGGAGGAATGTTTTATTCATAATAAGCTGTCCGAACATTTTCAGACCTTTCTCTCTTCTATTAAGCTCTGGACGTTCCCACTGTAGGACGGCATGGTCGTCAATGTTAGGGAACAGAATCTTCATAGCGTACGTGCGGTAGTCCAGGAACGGGATCCCGCCCGTCACCTCGCCCGTCAGATCCGTCATCTCCGTCTGCAGCTCTGCAAACGCTTCCTTACACTCGGCGGCTACTCTTAATTCTAAAATATCCATTTGCTCTTGCATATTTTTTAATACTCTAATATTTTCGGTTGATTTTCTCCTATACATAATTAAAAATCCGAAAAAGATTAATAGCAGAGCGCATATACTTATACCTATACCGACTAATGCCGGTTTGCCGATAGCGGCTTGCAAACCGGCTTGAGATGAGTATGAGAGTTTACCTATTTTGTACGTGAGGGCGCGCCCTACCTTGACCTCTACTTCTGGCGTGTCGACGCCATCAGGGAGCTCGTCCCGGGACGGCGGCCTACAAGTCAACTGGTGGCGAGAAAGAGAAGTCACGTTACACAAGCTCTCACCGACATGAACCTCCACATCTCCCTCAACGCATGCCCTATCTAAATTCTGCCCGTTGATTGTTAAATACTCAGACTTATAATACTTGACGTCCTCGTCGAACTTTTCATATAACGGATCCGGATAGAGCAAGAAACCGTCGCCCGTTTTGGTAGTTAGATTTTGCACGCTTTGTACATCGTCCATATTGAAACCGTACTCTAATTCCAAGGGTCTATCTGGATCTAGATTGAGACCGGCGCTTTCAATGCCGGGAGATTCACAAATGAGATGCGTTTGAAAATCAACCCTGTGACAGGGCGCGATATATGGCCGATTATCGTGATATACGTATATTTGCGGGAATTGAATAGAATGGAAGTTCATGCCCATCACTTTGATGTTGATCCCTCCAGAGGGTATCCCTTTGGGTTGCTTTCTTTGACTCATCAGAGGAGGACCGGATTCGACAGATACTATAACCGGATCCTCGATGTATTCAAACTTTTCCCGTTCGAGAGTCCTCATACCGTTGTCGAAACGCATCCGTAGGGTTCCCATTTTGAGTTGATAAGAATGACTAGTTCTACAAACGGCCTCTTCGTGTGATACCGATAAAATAGCGCAAGGTAAATCATCGATAAAAGCCTGAATATTACTTCCCGCGTTTAGATATTCGCCCGTGATACGCAATTTAGTGCCTCCGGACTGAGGCCCGTACTTCGGTTGGATGGAATTTATTCTCGGGTTCACAAACGCGTAATGATGCGTAGATTCGCCGCGATAGTCGGCCACGCGAACCACCACGGGACCGTCTCGAGGCACTTCCTCGCCGGGCCCGTCCACAGTACACACAATCTGTTTAGTTTTCACGTATAGCTCAATAATAGGCTGACATTTGATACCTGCTATAGTGACGCCGTTGTAAATATCGGATATGTTCCGCCCTAGATTAATGCCTTCGATGGTAATGTTGGTGCCGCCGTCCCACGGGCCGAGTTGCGGCCTGAACGAATGGATCTCGGGGTTCGGACAAGTCTGCGTTCTGTTCAGCCAGACGCTAGGAGCGCCGCACTGCTCTTGAACTTCACATTTGTCGGAACCTTGACACCACCCACATCCAAATTTCTCCGGCAGAGCGAGACACATTCCGCAGTTGTCAGCCATATCGTTACAACGGTAAATTAGAATGTGCGTATTATCCGGATTATCTAAAGGCTTCGAGCCACCCCATATTACAGCGAATGAAGCTGTAATGTTAGGAGCACGAGACGTGTAAGTGAACTCAACGGCTTCACAGTAAATTGTGTCGGCGAGAAGTTGGGCATTTACATGAGTCACGCGTCCCTCTATGTTGAATTGACAAACAAACCTCGTCTGAACGATAAATTGGCCTATAATGTGGACTTTGACTTTTATGGCTTTCTTTACACCGGATGGAACTAAAATTTCGTTAGTGCCGTCGGACGTCGAATTGATAGTGGGACAAAAACCGGGACCGGAGCGATAGCTGGGACCGATTCTACTGACGCCCGTTACGAGAATGTCGTTTCGGCAGTTTTCGGCGGTGTCGTGCGTGCAACGGTGCCCGTCGACGCACCAGTCGCAAGGGAAGGACGAACTGACGCACTGAGTGCACGAGCTGTACGTGTTGCAGTCGAAAAACGTGAAGTTAGTCGCTACGAAATCCGGGCCCTGTGTAGTGCGCACCGACAGTTTCGCCGTAAAATGATGTTGACCGGTGGGGATCGAGGGAAGCGTGTCGGTGCGCGGAGTTGTACAATTCACCCCGTATGGTTTTCTGGTGGCATTGGTTATAAGAGTACGATCTAAAGCTGTAAATGCACATAAGAATTGTCCGTTAAGAGTTGGCAAGTTTTCTATAAGTAAATCTAAAGTCCTCGCTGTAGTTCGTTGCAACTGATTTGGTGTCACTTGGGTGATGGTTGTGCAACGTCCACTACGATAAGAGATCCAGTATAGGGGATCTTTAGCTGCGTCTTGACAGTCTGAACGTAAGCTGCACTTATTTTCTAAAGAACACCACCCGCAATAAGGGTCTTTGGCTCCGAGACACGTTAAACACGATTTATATACGCTACACTCTTGAACTTTAACTTTAGACACTTTACGTTCGGTCATCACATATAAATGCATCAATTGAGTATCGAAGAATAGGTCTTTATTCACTGGGGAGCCTTTGTCGACTACGATGTCTCCATACTCGAAGGCGGAAGAAGCGCTCTCGACGACGATTTTCTTCAGGTGCCCCTCGGCAGTGCCCGCGAATACCACGGTGTAGTCCCCGGTGGCCGTCGCCGCCACCGCCGTCAGTCTCTTTGTAAACACCGCGACCGGTACAGCTTCCACTGGTTGCTCACCCCCCAGGGGCGTATTCACGTCTAGCCCGCAGAAATCTTCACTGATCGACTGAAGCTTCGTACCGATACACGCGTGGGAAGGAGATATGAAGTCCAGTCCTCTAGACCCGTTCCCGTTAAAGCAAGTTTTGATATTCTGCATGAATTTTCGGCGAATAGCTTTTAACGAATATACACAAAGAGCTGACAAATTCGAAGGCTTATTCGTATTGATTGACTCGCTTTGACTAAATGCTGCGAAAAGGACATCATGTTGAGCTGTGATTCCGAGTTCTCCAGCTAAAACCGATCCAGCCTTTCCTACAAATGCTGCCTGAACTAGATTATATCCATAGTTGCCTCCGCCTTCTCCTGTGCACGACATAGGTATCTCAGTGTACGAATAATAGTTCTCGTCATCGTGGCACACTCGAACCAATTTGCTGTAGTAGGTGTCCGATCCGACTCCTCTTAGCTGCGTAGTTAGAAAATAGCTGAATCCTTCTGAGCTGAATCCGTAAACGTAATTTATAGGATAGCGTTCACGAGACAATGAATTGACAAACATTCTAGTACCAGTCGTGACGGCCGTTCTGGCTATCATAAAAAGTCGGTCATCCTCGAGAGAGCGGCTGCTTACAGCGGGAACTTCGGAACGATAGGGAGAGTTGCCCGTGAACGTGACCCCCACATACATGACTTGCGTCATCGGCGGGTTCGGGGGTCCGGGAGCGATGAACGCCACCGTCGACGACGTAGCATTGTTCGCCACCACCGGTTCTCGGACTTCGCGCACATCGTGAGAAATGTTATTCAAGTTGCGCACCGAACACAGCCCTTGGAGGACCGACCCGCAAGTGATCAGCCGGCTAGTCGCATAGTCGATGACGAGCGCCTTGTTAACGTTGTCCGTGGGCTTCTTGATGAAGTTGGAGGGGCAGTCGAAAGTGCATTGGGCGGAGTCGTTGACGGGGCCGGTGACGATCCATTGAGCGACTTCCAAGTCAGGGGAGAGCTGGTAGATTCTGTTGACGGCGCCGACGTAGACGCGGCCCGTGTTGCGGTCGACGACCAGGTGGTCGAAGAGCGAGGCAGGCGAGGTCACGGGGTCGGTGAAGGTTCGCACCACGTCCTGGTTGGCGCGCGCGGCGGCGCACGCGGCCCCGAGGGCCAGCAGTACGCGCCACATGGCGCCGGGGCATGTGGCCGGCAGCCTACCGCGCGCACCGCCGCCCGCTCTTCTCGTCGCCGTTCGCCCGCCCCACGCATCTGCAACGCGATACACGCAGTCAGGCGCTGAGCCCGCGCCCGCGCCCGACCGCCCCGGCCGCTGCCGCCGCGCTGCTCCCATCGCACCGCACCGCTCCGTGGCTCCGGCGCTCTTACTCTACTGTAAGCCTAGCCTAGTCGCGATTCGCCGGCTACTCCTAGATCGAATCTAACGATATGAAACCCGCACGAGTACACGCTTTGGCTCGGAGAGGTCCAGTGCGATCGGAGCGGGTTCGCGAGCTGAAGTGAGGACACGCGGTGACCCTCTTCACAGATAACGATATCGGTACCGACCTATTTTTACTGCGTCGCACAATTGCTATGGCCTTTCGCAGTGCATGACATTCTTATCACTTGTGTCCAGTAAAGGAGATAGTTAAATAATGTATATAAGATATTAGCGGTAATGACATTACGGGCGCTCAGGGCGAACGTTGTACATGGGTCAGCGAGTAAACATCCTCGGACGTTAATAGATTAGTTCAAAAATAGGTCAGTACCGAGACAGCGCGGTCACGGCGATCCGATGCGGTCGGTGCAACGACACAGGTCACACGCCGACGAAAGCCTCAGCATCATTAAAGAGGGACAACTAAAACAATAATTTGGCATGCTGTTCGCAACGAGGGAGTGAACGTGGTAGCGTAACGATAAATAAAATGAAAATAAACAACGGACTAACTGAAAACATCGATAGTGACGTAATGTGGTGGATACTCACAGGATTGCCATGGCGCTGGTGGAGTACGGGCTTCTGGGTTATGTTCTGTACTATGCTAAGATCATAAGCATGTAAAGCGCACTCTCATAGTGCGTTTTCAGCGGTTCGACCTCGAAAACGAGACCTGGAACAAACAAATATTCTAGTTAAGACCACATTTTGCATTTTGATTTTTTACTAAATATTTACTTACAGATAAACAAGTTACCTACAATATATTCTTAATAATAGCATATGGCAAAATTTTAATGTTCCTATGTAATATGATTACTTATTTCCTTTTGAGGTAAGGCACCCTAAACAGTAAGGTAGTGTAAGGGTTCCATAACAAGGAATCCTTATAGCATCATCATGTTTGTTGGCCTGTCTGTCTGCTGTTGGCTCATAGACTTCAGTCATAGATTTGTCCATTTATGTGTAGTGGATTAAAAACCAAATTTCATCCCCACTTTTGATGTATGTATGGGAGCTATCCCTTTAAATGAATTTCAATCTTTTTTAATTGAGATTTATTTGAAAACTATTTATAAAGATATCATTTATCCAGTAAGGAAAATGTTAAATTTTGTGCAACAAACACTCAACGGTCTTATAATAGTCTCTTGTTTTACATGGGAATCCTAAAAAAGGCCAGTACAGTAATTTTCATCCAAATTACAACTGATTTTGAAAAAAGACAAATTTTTTGATGAATAGAAAGATAAGAATTTGGTAAAAATATTATGGGAGCATTATCTGAGTATTTGTCAGGATATAAAAATTGAATGGAAAAAGAATAAACACATGAATAGTAGAGATATCTTATAGAATAGATACAAAACATATACAGTCAACAATGAACACAGGCACGATCAATAACTGAATAGTATAAAACAAAGTCGCTTACAGTTGTCTGTCATGTCTGTTTTAAGTATATAAGCATACATGGGGTATGCTTATATCTTTAAAACTATGCAACGGATTTTGATGCAGTTTTTTTTAATTGGTAGAATGATTCAAGAGGAAGGTTTATATGTATAATACACCTGTGCAAAGCCGGGGCGGGTCGCTAGTATGTTATAAAACAATTATACAAACATTACAGGTAAGTTGATTTCAAAGTAATTATGGAGACTACCTAATTTCCACAATATTGAAAAAAAGTATCAAAAAATTTATCTGTTTATGACCTTTATAATTATGAAAAAAATGTACCTATACTGTGTAATCTACACAGCATGCAACAAACAACAATGCATCATTAATTAAGTAAAGAAACTTGAAAACACTGATATAGGTACATAAACAAAGATTAGCATGAATGTGCCAAAGATAAAGAAAGTATCATTTCATTGCATTTATCATCATCATCTGCAGCCTTCTTTATCCCACAGCTGGGTATAGGCCTCCCACTCACAAGGAATATGTATGAAAAACTATATTTTGTAATATTATTGCACCTTATCAACAGTTAAATGAATAAGCAACAATATGACATAGAACCATAATTGTTAAGTATAGTATATAGTCCGCGTCACACAAGTTGTCGGAAATGACGTTAGCTACAAGCTGTAAAATATGGCTCTTTCTTGGTTTCGCCCCGCAAGCTGTTCGGTCCGCGGGGCGAATCAACGAAGCCTCTTTTTGAAGGCCCTCTTTCGCCCCGCATTGTTTGGAGCGGGGCGAAAGAGAGCATTCAAAAAGAGGCTTCGTTGATTCGCCCCGCGATTCACTTTTTTATCTGTACATTTAAGTAGAAAAGTAGTTAATGAAAAAAAAAACAATTGCATTATATCAAGGGCATCATTCTATGAGTCCTATGGGGGTGTATGAACAAAAATGCAATTGTTTATTGATGATTGATTGATGATCGTTATCAAGTTTAAAAAATGAGAAATGTCAAACCTTTCCGCGTACAAGGTGAAGAAAAAAAAGGAGTTTTCTTCACCTTGAATATGCTATCTAAATCAATACAATTTTTGCACATTGTTTTCATTTGATGGAAGTTTAGATTCTTAAAAGTATTATAATGTCAAATTTCATGCAATTCGGTTCTTTGTGGTAGTTATGAGGGTTTGTGACTTGAGGACGGACAGACTGTTATTTTTTGGTACTAGGACTAAAAGTTACTTATTTTCTCCGACTTTTTAAGTGAAAAGTTTTAGTAAAATCTAAAATTTTATTTTTTACTAGCAGCTTCCCTAATTTAAAAATAAAATATAATATAGCCTATGACACCTGGGATTGTGTAGCTTCCCAACAGTGAAAGAATTTTTCAAATCGGTTCAGTAATTTCGGAGCCTATTCAATGCAAACAAACAATCAAATCTTTCCTCTTTATAATATTGGTATAGACAATAACTGTATTCGTAAACATTTAGTAAAACCTATAGTTTCTCAGATAAACAATAACTTAACATTAAAAAATTAAATTGCGCAGCCCAGCGCATTGGCAGGTTGAAATGGCCGTGGGCAAGGCATAGCATGATTATGAACGTTGGAATTGAAAAGTTCTCAAGTGGAGGCCACATATCGACTAGCAAACACAGCGTACGACAAAACGCTGGATGCATGCTGCTTCCAAATCACAAATTCCGTTGTTAAGCAACTTACTCGTAGTTCCAGAATTCATGCAATTTTCGGAATTTGTACGAAACCCTCGATAAATGCGGGGCTTGTCACGCACTATCCTTTTTTTTTTCCTTCACGGCCGGTGCTTAATCCTTCCATGGCAAAGAGGCCGTCGTTGCATATGCAACCTCTTTTTGCAGCCTTTATACAGTGCGAGCACTAGTTGTTCAGTGTAATTCTTTTTAAAGCTAGAAAAAATCTCATATTGCATTATTTATTTCTCATATCTATAGGCTGTTTTTTTGTTGCATAAAAAATTTATGGTAATGATTTTTTTTGTACAAAAATATTTTGCTATACTTTGATACTAAATACCAAATTTAATGCCACTTTAAAGCGTCAGTTTTCTTCCTAAATAAGTATTTCAACTAAATAAGGGGATGAAATTTATGCGGTACATCTAATAGATTAGTTATTTGCTCTCAAATCTATACGTTTAGGTTATGAACGACGGTGGTAATGAATTTTTGGCAAGTTAATATTTTTTAATAAATTTAATACTAAATTAATAAAAAAAATAAAGATGCAAAGTATACCTATAGTCCCATATACGTAACACACCATATAAAATATTTGGATTTCATTAAGCTGTTGATACATGTTTTTTTTTCTTCGAACGTGTGATTTGCTCGAAATGTTAGAACTACCCTTTAGTCCTAGCTAATACAATCACAAGAGATTTGGGAAAATAACCATATTATCTCGGAAGTGGTCCGATGTTGCTATTTCGCGACCGTGCAGTCAGTGCTGCAGTACGGAACGGTTCTAGCATAGGTTCTTTCAAAGCCCGCCTGAAACGCTGACTTTTCGAGGAACCATTTCATGATTTCGATATGTTTAAATGTTTACAATTAGTGAAACATGTATTGGTTAAGAATTATTTCTATCAATTTGATTCATTTACAATGATGTAATGTTTTTGTTATTATTGTATTTTTTAAAGACACGTTTTATTAATGTTTTCATTCATTAAAATGACATACTTCATTGGTGTAATTTATTTTAATTTTATTTTTCTTGACATTTTAATTATAATATGTAGTTGTAAACATAATGATGTAGTAGGTAGTTAATGTGAATATTTATTTGTTATCAATGTACCTACTTTACTGCAATTTTTAATCTATTCATTGTGTAATGACGTGTAATATTTTTTTATGAATTAAATGAATATCGAAAATGTTACATAGTAACAGGTCCCACACCTGTTAATTTTCTTACAATTTATAGTTTGCAAATGGGCCCCGCCTACTACCAAACAATATTCAATTTAACTTAAGCCTTCAGCTCATAATGTCTGTTATATCAATATAGTAAGTTTTTGGTAGTTTGTTTTTCTTGTTTAGTTTTTTATAGCGTTGCATATCTGTTGATTACTTGTAGTGGGATTTTTATTTTATCTCATGTAATTATATGCGTGTCTGTACCATAAAAAATACGTAATACTGATGCGGGATATTGACCATTATCAACGTGGACCGAAACGGCCTCTTCTTTTATCGTTCTCGGCGATTCGCCCCACGGGGCGAAAGAGGGCATTCAAAAAGAGGCTTCGTAGATTCGCCCCGCGGGCCGAATAGCTTGTGGGGCGAATCCACGAAAGAGCCTAAAATATGCAATCCTGACTGAAGCTCACACAAAGCCGCGCGTTGATTGGATATTGCGCAACTAACTTCATTTCCGCCAACTTGTGTGACGCGGCCTATACCCATAATCACACCAGTGGTTAGTAGGTTATAATACTAAATTCTAAAATATTGATCACATAATGATCACAACACAATAATCTTGATGTCTGTCAAGTGAAACTTCAGATAATCAGGCAATCAATTAATATCAGGCAAGAGTAAATAATATGGTATTATGCCAAACTTTAAAAGTTAGCCAGTCTAAATAATCGGCAAAGTGCGATTCGCGCACAAAGGTTTTCGTACTGTATGGAAGACCCCTTAATATATATTATTTTTATTTAGCTATTTACGTTTGAAGGGAATACAACTTAATATTTTAAATATTTCAAGCATCTTCCTGTTGCAGTTATTAATATCAAGCAAAAAATCACATTTCTTGCATTGGAGCCCTTCTTGAATATTTATTTAATTTTAATTTCATTATTTATGAGTAAGTGAATATTTAGCTTAATACTTGGCCCAATTATAAAAGCGCCATCGTAAATTTAATAGCAACGTAGGAAGTGTTATCTCTATCGAATGCCTGAAGTGAAAAAGAAACAGAAAAATTTTAAATTGGTATTATAATTACGATGGCGCTGTCATAATTGGGTCTATTATGTGAATATAGCAAGCATCTACCTGTCACCGTGATTAATATTGAGTGAAAACAGCTAAAAATTCAGGCTTGTCGTATGGGAGCCCCCCTTACTTTTTTTTCAGTTTTTAGTATTTGTTGTTATAGCGGCAACAGAACTATGTCATCTGTGAAAATTTCAACGTTCTAGCTATCACAGTTCATGATGTACAGCCTGGTGACAGACAGACAGATGGATGGACAGCGGAGTCTTAGTAATAGGGTCCCTTTGGATATGGAACCCTAAAAAACCGAGCTAAATAATATTGCAAGTCTTTAAATAAAAACAATCTAGCATGATCAATTTTAGATACCTACTATTACAGAATGAATCTTCGGTAACCAGTCTTCAAGCCAATTATTATGTTATAATTCAAGGTCAACTTAAATATACAGACAAAAAGTAATTGCTACTACCTCAATATTACCTGATAACAATGAGTAATTAAAAAGAAGCTTTATAACAGTGAAACAAATCTTTGCTTTCATTGACCCAAGCAAAGGTCAACTTTAAGTCAACTATTTTATACATAATATAATTTATTAAAGGGTTTTTTTACAGTTTGTGATTATTGATTGGGGAGGTAATAATAAAGCAATCAGAAAATATTTTCTTGACTAAACTGTAGTATTATAACTATACACTAAGCCTGATTACAGAGGCGCCAGCGCAAATTTAATAGCAGCGTAAAAAGCGTTCTCTCTATCGAATGCCTATAGTGAAAAAGAAACAGAACTATGCTATTTAGCTAATATAATTACGATGGCGCCTCTGTAATCGGGCTTAAGGTGCGCCTATAAACAAATAAATAAATGGTTGAGAGTCAAAATCATGGCTTAGAAAAGGACATGGAATTGTTGAAATTAATTGGCCACCCACAAATAAGATGTAAGCTTTGAAAGCAACTAATTAAATAGGTGCATAGGCAACTCACTGTCAACACAATTTTCTTTTCATAGTATTA
This sequence comes from Hypomecis atomaria, assembly GCA_964007245.1. Classification (NCBI taxonomy): domain Eukaryota; kingdom Metazoa; phylum Arthropoda; class Insecta; order Lepidoptera; family Geometridae; genus Hypomecis; species Hypomecis atomaria. Next base: position 2,013,636 of record OZ023296.1, on the reverse strand, counting down.
TACTGATGTTTCAAACTGAAATATGAACTGCAATTCAGTGCAGTGAATTTGGGGATAAATTAGATACAACAAGTGGTATTTTTTAGTAATCTTGTTACAAACACAAATGTAATTCATTTATGGAATAAATTTCAGATGTGTGCATAAAATGCACAATCATTTTTGCTGATATATTACTTAATAATGATAAATAACTACTTTGTACTCTATATTTGACCCATAAGTATTATATTTAGGGAATTAGACCAAAAAATATAGATGTTCACATAATAATGCATATTTAGAGATAACTAAACTGAAATACTAGTAGGTACACCCATGTACAGTATAGTTTTAACAATTTTTACAATGGGAGCTAACATTTGAAGTGGTTTAATTTTCTAAAACTTAAGATTTCTGCTACAATTTGTCTTCATTTCAATTCTGAATGAAATCAAAATCTTATGTAAGTACCTACATTGCAACCTAAACCTAAAGTTATGAATCTGCATAATTCACATTTTTCACGGGAGCATTTTGAATACTAGTTTACTCATGAACATTTTAACAGATTCAAACAATTGGAACTTTGTAACCGCTAGAGATAGAAATCATTTGTAAGTTTGCCAGGGTGAGTAACAACACATTCTTGTACTCGCAGCTGAAGGAAGGGAAGCGCACAACTGGTGGTCAATACCTATGCTATAAGGATGTCCTATAGCGTCAACTTTCCGCACTTGACATCCTGTGCGAAGGTTGGGAAAAGCTGGCGCAACAAAGGCAAGAGTAGCACAACTCTGTCTATAAGGCTGTTGCCAACTTTCAAGGAATAGCATCTACAAGATCAGGATACAAAACGCCTAATCAATAAGACCCGCCTAAAGCCTTCCTATACCTACACATATAACACCAGTGGCCAGTTGCACTGTGCGCCCTGCAACAGGTCTTTCAAAAACAAATTTGGTTTGGGAGCCATATAAGATAAGAGCTCACAGCCACTAACATTCTAGCCAGGGGTCACCATTAACAGACACATCAAGGAGGATGATATTTACAACACCACATTAGGAACACTTTTACAAAATACTGTAGCATTTCGATATCTCAATTTCAATGGAAATGCAAAAAACTTCAAACTACTGACTCTTCGACTTAAGAAGTAGTTCAGGATAATATCTCTTAATTTATGTTATTTAAAGTATTTCGACTGAAGTCATTTGTTATATATACTTCAAGAGTCTGCTTTTTGATAGGTATTCGAGTTGTCGAGTACAAATATGTACTAAAATGCCTACACAGGGAAATAATATTTTGTTCAAGTTATAAAGTCTAAATAAATAATTTGAGATATTAAGTATTTGGTGGTTCAGTGGAAGGCACCGGCATATTTATTCAACTTACTGAGGATTTTGACTTAACAAGGCTCTTGTTATAGAGATTCCACTGTAATATTAATTTTGTTAAATGACTAACTTTACTATTGGTAATACTAAAAGTTCATTGACCTGTTGTCAAAGGTCAATGAACTTTTTGTATGAAGGAGCTGATTTCATTTTGGCAATTTTGTGATTCATCCCATGTTAAGTTGTTCTTCATTGTGTATTATGGTAAATAATTATAGCAACAATGCAAAATAATAACTTGGAGATGGTAAGTAAATTGAGATATTGAGAGGGAGTTAAGCAGCCTTCTAAGAGTATACTAAAGAAAATAAAAGGAAAAATTAAAATTATAAGATGATCAAATAGTGCACATCGAATGTAAACTTTTGAAACAAATGAAGTATTTATAATCAAAAATTTTGAAATTCCCATAAACCTTTATTTTCATACAGCTATCCAAGTAGCAAAAAAATACATCAAAATTAGGCTATTTGCTTAGAAGATATAGGTTTGTCTGTAAAAACATCAAAATCAGTCTAAAAACTTGGATAGATGTCACAGACAGACACATCATACTTGAAATACCCTTTTTAGGGTCATGAGTTAAAAAGGGTGATGCACTTTATAGGTTGAATGCAAAGAAACAGATGAATCCTCAAAATGGTTTCATGTCCTGAATGAATTGAGAATTATATTTAAGGACACCTAATAATTAATTGACCTTAATTGCTTGATTGAATTGAGATTTTTTAGGAAAGAGTTTAAATCCATCTGTCTTAGAAGTAAAGCTGAGTCGCTGATACTAAGGGAATTAAAGCACCAAGTCATTCATTGAGAGTTATAGAAGTTTATAAACAAACATATATACTCCAACATAACTATGCCGTAATTTGAGCCTGTGAAAATGAGATACAGTACAGCATGGACACTCTCACATTGTTAATTCATAGAATATGATAAACAGAATTCTCCCTATTGTTTGCATTATGCTAGATCAGTATTTCACAGAAACATGAACTTTATCTACACATTGAGAGATATAATGTACATTTACAAGTTTATTTGTTACTGAAAAACATTTAAACAAAACTGCATTCATTCAATTACATTGACATGTCATAATCCATGATTAAAATATATGCATAAAATGGACCCATAATGCTTAGACATTAAGAGAAACATACCTATCATGTATAGCAGGTTATGTTGGCATTAAATACTATATTTTACTACAGCTGTAACTGTAGTTTCAGAAGAATATTGATACTACTTTTTGGATTCAAATATTATAATTGAAATGTATACAATCAAACACAAATCTTTCTATCTATGTAGTTCTGAACTAGTGCCACAAAAAATACATAAATTTTGAGCTTGCTTCAAAAGGATGAACTAAAATTAGTAATTTATATTTTATTATTATAAATATTTATAGATTGAAATCAGAAACATGGATTGGCACACATTTCAGAAATAATAATAAGTGGTGTACTGTACTGTACCAGCCTTTCCACTGCAGGACGTAGGCCTACCCATGAAGGGTGATAGGTTAATAGGTAATTTTAAAATAAAAGCTCAATTGGGGTACTCTTTTGAAATCAGTTAAAAATATGTATAATATATAATACCTGACTATTGAAAGAACTTTACGGATATATTTCATCAAGAAAACTAAGCCTGTAGCAAAAATATAAAAAAGAAATTCACATTTCCTTGGATATACCTACTACAGATAAATATATAACGAAAAGCTTTACCTAAATTTCATCACAATCAATAAAGCCATTATGATCCAAATTTTGTAAAAATACAAGGATTGTGTTTAAATTTATAAAAATTATATAACTTCAACACAATAAGTTCAGAAAATTGAGTTTATATCTCACATCTAAAAGTGCATAGATATGAGATATCTAAGTTTCTCTTTAATACGTCATGACATACGTAATCATTTTAAGTAATTTTAGCCATTAAATAGACATAACGTAACCACAGCTAGTCTCACAAATTCAAATCAAATGACTGTCCATGTTTGAACAATATAGATAACTGCTAGGAGCTTATCAGCTGATAAACAAATCATTAGTGATCCTTCGTAGTTGAACGAACATGCTATAACCTGTCTATACTAATAGTTCTCTGAGCAATACACCTCGCAACACATCTCTTTAACTATGTCTTCATAAGCCTATCGATCTTGACTCAGTCATGACTGATTTGATTCATACTCACCCCAATCAAAATAATACCCCCCTCCCCAATCAAAAATCAGTGATGACAATAAACCCATTAACATACAAAACCTGTGTTCAAAAACCAAGTTTCATCAAGATTCATTGAAAATGCAAACTGTAGACAAAATGTAACATCCTGACAGCCTTTTAAAGCGTTCTAATGATGATGTATCTATGAATTTAGTTCGATTTTGGCTTCATTTTTTACAGTTCTTCATTGTTTATAGATAAATCTATGGATATTTTATTTTAAGACTATCAGAATAAATACGAAATTTAGAATTTTGGTCTCCAAAGCATTTACATTTTCGCTGTAACAAAGGAAAGTCGTCATTTCTAGAAACCAAGTCACTAAGTTGGCAACATTGAATGGACATGGTCCATTCAGAAGTATAGTTAGTGGGAATCCTTATAGTTCACTACTACACATGGTCAGTCCACCAAGGGAGATTAGGCCATGTACACCATACTGGCTCAGTGCCCACTGATAGATTCACATACACCTTCAATAGTAGGTCTTCTCCTTCTTAGATGGAGTATAACCTATACATAACGACGGTGCAAATTATATTTTTATTCAGGTTTCAGTCTTGCAGTTATGACCAATTTTTTGAAATGTTAAGACACATTATGAGTTAAGATGGGTAAAAATCGGCTATTATCTCGATTAATTATATTATACAAATATTTTACATTTAAATATTTTAGATAAACCTTCCAGAAGATAATATAATCCCCTGGATAACAGCCTCACTTAAATCTATTGTATGATTTGAATGCAAAGTGAACAAACGGATGGCAACTTATTATTCTTTCCGAATTAATAGGTACAACGGACAATCTCATTTACTTATTTAATGAAAATGAAGTCTGTAACATTCACATCAAAGCCATTGATTTTATAACAGGATAGTAACAAAATCATTACCACTTTCCTTGTATGTTTAATGATTCAGAAACCACATCCTCAATTTATAGCAAATTAAAGTAATTTTAAGAGATGCTAATTTTAGCAACTAGTCTTCAAAATTGATGTGATATGCTACATGAAACTTATGAGTATGTTTTTATTTGTTTTCTGGCTAAGTGCTTTTATGTGCCAAGTATATTTTTTTCTAGTTTACAAAATTGGACTTATTATTTGACTGTAGATTTCTAAAATAACATCATTTGATGATGATGCTATTATATTTCACGTTACTCGTTAAATATAATTTTATTTAGCTAGAACATGTGCTCAGTACCTACTATCGATACATTTCCTAGAACCGATAGAATGAAGCAAAAAGTTTGGATCAATTTTGTAATTCCAACAGCTGCGATTTTTCTTGGCATGTGAGGTCATTATGAGTGATGTCACCTCGCCAAGCTTATCTCGTTATCTGATCATTACTAACCAAGAACTAGGTACGAGTCTCGAGTTTAGTGAATGATAAAATGTGCCATAGTTTGACGCGGCAGCCGGTCGCTAACAAAAATATTTGTGTGATTGCGTTGCCTGCACACGCCTACACCATAAGCCCACACGCTGCGCGACACAAAGCTCATCGCAGTCAGTTGTACTCTTTTATCACTACAATTACAGTTACCGACCGACACAATCTCAATAACACATCCTTTCCGGAGAAAAAGTCAGCCATTACGGCGCACGCGAGTCGATAAACGGAAGCCATTCCTGACAAATGCTACGCTTGGAAATTACTTTAGAATGCACAGTAACACTAAAACTAACCTTATTTTGGATAATCTCAGTGGAAAACAACAATCCTTTGGAATCCAGAAAAGTGAACGGACACTAATTGCACCACACACTAGTATAATTTCACTTATTTCGTAACGATAACACTAAACACCACAAGCGACGGTTTATATCACAACATTGAATGTATAAAAATATCTTTAACGAGTATCAAAGCCCGTAGGAAAGAAAAAATAGCACGTTTTCACAGAGTCCACGACAAGAGCATCAGTCTTCATACATCGCCGTGGAATGAATTTGGTTTCGCTTTTCGAACGAGTCTAGGCGTGACTGACCCGAGAAAACCCGAACAAGCCCGATTCACCCGATTGAAATGAAATTATCCACGTCTGTCGGTAGAGGCAGCACTGTAGAAAACTGCGTTCACCTTAATATGCGTTCGCAAATTTTTTTAATGTGTAAAAACCTATTCACTGTTTAATTACATATTTTGATTATTGCTTTGTATTTTTGTGATAAATTGCCTTTAAAAACCAACCAAAAAAAAGGGCGTCTTCTCAGAAGATTTAATTTCCATTGAATAAAGCGACTTATACACTGAGGCAGCCTGCGGCTGCAGCCTTATCCACTGTTATAATCACAGATCTAGAATTACTTTTTTAGCGCCTGTGATTTGTCGATAATTAGGCCGCAGCGCCTGGTAACAGAACATTTACGAACCCAATATGAGGGAATATTAATATCAAAAATCTTAACTATGTCAAAGTGCAGTTCCAATTTCAACAATAACGAAAAATCACACATAGTAGCAATATCTACTGAACTTATTTAAACAATTTTTGAAACTAAACAAATTAAAGAGACTATTGGGCGAAACAAAGGCTCAAAAGTGTTTGCAAGGAATTCGTCTATTTGGCAAAGCCAGCTGTAGCAACTAACTTCGCTACATGTGGCGCCACCACACGCGCGTGTTAGAGTTTGGCCAACGAAAGCTATTCAAGAAAAATGGCGGGAATTTTAAAAAAAACCAAGAGCTGTTAGCTTGTTTTCTAGTACCGCTCAGCTGATCTCCATGAAATTTAGCATGCACCATTAGGGAATAGTTGATAGGATCACAATCATTGACTACAGAAAAACACATCGATAAACAACATTACAAACACAACAAGGAATGGCGGATAAGATATCTTGATTTGTCAATTTATAAGACTAGAAGGTAAAGAAATAGTTTTAGACCAATTAATGAAGCACAGCGGGTATTTTAAGTGATATAGAATGACAAATATAGTGACAAATCAAGATACCTTATCCGCCATTCCTTGTTGTGTTTGTAATGTTGTTTATCGATGTGTTATTCTGTAGTCAATGATTGTGACGCGGCACCCTTCTTTCGGATAATGTGATTGGTCGAACACTGGACCGCAGCCGCAGCTAAGCCGCAACTGTGTGGGAGACGCTTTATTTGGATTTCTGATTTTGGACCACATTTCACACACTAGCTGACAGTAATCCAGCCCGACATTGACATTTTACTAATCTCTAACAATGACAATTGACATGACAGTGCAGCAGCAACGAGGCAGCAACAAATAGTGGATGGCCATTTGATTTTTTTTTCAACTTTTGTCCAATTTTACATCTTGAAAGCAGAGATATTTAGTTAAATCATGGCCTCATCCATATTTAAAATATCTTCGGCTCTTTTAAATTCATCGAAGAACTATCGTAGCGTCGTTCAATTGGTGCACAAAGCTAAAATTTCAACAACAAATGTCACAGCGGTAAGTTGCATAATCGATCTAACTTATTAAGTATTGTGCCAATTTACAGGATTGTGAGCTTTCTAAGCTCCGCGGAATTCTCTATAGCTCTCATTATTGATAAGCAGTCAACTGAAATATGTTTCTTTTATCGTAACTAGTGTTTTTAAGTCAATAACATAAGTCGGCACCTTCAGTGCCTTCGATTCAATCTTTCTTCAAGTTCCAGTGATTACATTTTTATTTTGTTTTAAGTGCCGCATAATAACCATTATACTTACTCTTTATAATATTTTCATCCTTTGAAGACAATTTTTCAGACAAAAAAACCAAAAACATCACATTTTGTTACAATTTAAGGGGTGAAAAGAGTTTTCTCCTGGAATGTAATTTTTATCATAAATGTACTGCCATTTTTTTGATGTTCTACAGAAAACACAAAAACACTGGTTGATTCTCTATCCACTTAAAAATAAAATTCATCATCATCCATCCATAGGACGTCCACTGCTGGACATAGGCCTCCCCTATAGATCTAAAATCAAATTCAGTATCAACAAAATGCTTGATACAGCTGTGCCCTGTGTAGATGAGCAGCATAAATGTTGATGTGCCCATCAAAACAGACAGTGTGGAATAATTTAGTATTTATCTGTCAATGCATTTTTTTCTTGTTAGCAAAATATTCATGATGTTTATTCAATTCATCTGCCACAAATTCTTATTATGATTGTTGATTCAATAATTGCTCAAAATGGTTGTTTCAGACCGCAGTGCAGTGTAAGATAATATTTTAATTTCCCTCCTTTGCTGCTTTATAAAATAGGTAATAGCTTTTGCCCATACTCAACCTGCGTGACATTTTGATTTGAGTGCTACCCCATAGGAACCTTTTATTTCTCCTAAATAAAAAGTAGCCTCACTTTCCAGCCTTTGAGCTCACAGAATAGGCCCTATTACACAGGGCATTTGAGCTATATATCTATGCCAAAAATCAAATCAATCAATTGCTGCTTGAAAGAGAAACAAACCAAAAAACACCTTATGATTTATAATAATATTAGTAAGGATTACATACAGCAAAACTTGACTATTAGGACTATTAATGATCTTCACCCATCTGATAACCAGATGAAACATACTTTTTTTTAAATGTTATTTACATCCAAATAGGCCTATGATAACTTGCCTATCGAAAAGTGTTCAAGACTATAATATTTCATGCAATATATATTTTTTTGGAATTAATTTTTTTTTACCTTCGCTCCTTTGATAGCTGGTATTTTTTTATTCCCACTAATAGTTTTTAATGTAGAGTACATATCTGGGTAGGTTTGCTTACTTATTTTTGTTAATACAACCTGGCAAGCAACTATCTATGTACAAATAAACCGATCTTATAACCAGTCAAAATTGGTATCATAAAAAAGATAATTGAATTACAAAATTAATTATACAGGCGTTCTAAAAATTATTCATGACATATTTAAATATAATAAAAAATATCCTTGAACACTTATCGATATGAAAGCTATTATAGGTGTGTTTATAAGTAAATAATATTTAAAAAATATGTCACATGTGGTTATCACATGGGTGAAGATCGATCTTCAGCGGCACTTAGGTCATATAGCCATGAGCAAATTAAACTCATAGCAGTGCTAAGTGAAAGTGACCCATAAAAACTGATTTCTCTACCATAGCTAATGTTGTCATTGCCATTGTATGTTATTATTCTATTGTTAAACATCAAACAAATGTGGGTGACTGGGCATTGACTGAAATATGTTATATGGATAATATTTTCATCCTGCAGTATTTCTCTGGAGACAAAGCAAGTTAAGCAACGTTCCACGGTTACTCGTCGGATGGGTGACCGAGGGTGGCATTTATAGACCTAATCAAACTTGACGGTTGTGATTTTAAGCTACAAGCTGCGGATAACTCAATCCTGACTGAAGCTCACTTAACAGCTGCTCGAGGATTGGGTTATCTGCAGCTTGTAGCTAACACAGCATCACAGCATATACAACTAAGCGCTGCCGCGGCTCAGATGACATGTTATATTGTGGGACCCAAAAAGTTTTGCTCGAATATTAACAAACATGCCCGGACACTGGAAATGGTCGCACATCATCCCTTCAGCGACGAGCTTCGTCCCTGTGTTATTCAATACAAGAGTTTCTGACAAAGAGTTTCATCCATCCATCAGCCATATAATGTCCACTGCTGGACATGGGCGTCCCCTATGAATCTCCTTTTCACAACAGAAAAAGCCAGAAGTCGCATAAATACCATCCCTACAAAGTCGACCTACCACCTCTTCGTACTAAGCGATACATTTCTTCCTTCATAATGCGGGCCGCCAGGGATTGGAATGCTCTGCCTCCGTCATTGTTTCCTGACAATCACAATTTGGATATCTTGAAGTGAAGAGTGAATAGGTATCTTCTAGGTCTACATACTCCATCTTCGGCTACAACTTCGCATCAGGCAAGTTGGTGGCAAAATGTAGCCCTATTCTGCAAAAAAAACGATCCTAAAGTTATGATGAAATCATCTGTTCACCTCGTAGATGGACATCCTACGCTGCGCTTGCCGGTACGTGGCTTGCACTCGAGACCTTTTCGGCTCCCCCCCCACTCCTGCTAACCGTTGTTACAGGCTCAACAAGCCAAGAATGTCACCAGCTAACCGGCTGAGAGGGTGTTGGAGATACCACTCGCCCTCGCGGGCGGGTCGGATGCTCGCATCATCAGAAAAATTCCCTGCGGGCAGAGTTCCCGCAGCGTCCAGCCGCAGTAATGACGGTATCCTCGGGGCTGCAACCTCGCTCCCCCCTCAAGGAGCAAGATTTTTTCGGCACGATCGATCATCACTTCTCCTAGCTATGTACCATTTCAACTTGCCAATCCGCAAGCAATCCATTACGGAGTCGTGGAAGACGGGCATTTTTAAAGTCCGCTAGGAGTAAATAAATTCTTTGGGCATAAACGAGGCCAATACACCACCTTATCCGAACTAATCAACCGAGTCAACTTCACTACAATCATAAGTTGTTTTGATTGTTTCTTATTCACCTAGCACCAAGCGATCTTACGCAACAGAACTATGCTAATTTTTTATGCAAATCTAGACGTTAAATGTTGAATCAAACATGTGAAATTGATAAACCGCTATCGTGGTTTACAAAATAATGGGCCAGTTGACATACAGCCGCAGATGCGGGCGGTTACAGTTAAACTTGATAACAAAATAATATAAAATTACGTACTCTCAGTTCGTTAAAACATTCGTGGAGGGGACACCGACCGGTTTAGCTCGCCTTTCCTTTCTACGTGGCTCACTCTGTACTAAAAGCCCGTCTAAAATAGCCGACGTTGTGTACTTTTTTTTGCGTATATTTTTGTTGCCTGTAATAGCGGTCTCAATAATTTAAACCTCATTCGTTGTACAAATAGGTCGCATTAAAATCGTTTTTGACATTGTCAAGTTGACGCGTTTGTAAAACTTTGTAATTTTTTTTGGGTGATAATTGCTTGGTAAAGTTTTAAAGCTCATTAAGTGAGTAAAAGTAAATAAATCTACAATGGCATGTTCTCACTGCACGAAGCCTGAGACGAAAACTACTAAAATGGTAAGTTTCATAATTACAATGTCATTGAAATTGTGTGCATCAAAGAGGCTGCAATCCGTATCTCATTGGTACACAAGTTTACGCAACTGTTTAAATTTATACTTTAGTTCCACACCTAGGGGATATAATGGTGGAAAGACAATTTGTCCCTTTGCCATGATAGGGGTGCTGTATATTTAATATAAATGCACACATGCATTACTTTCTTGTGGTGTCACTTTTCACCTGACTTCCCAAGAAGTACAGTTTCCAATGTTTTTGGGACATTTGTATAATAGTGCCGCTGGTCCAAGCTGATCAAAATTAGTACAGCACTGATATCAGTGATGTGCTAGAGAAGGCCTATGCTCAGCAGTAAACGATTGCGGGCTGACAGTGATGACGATATATTGTTTTAGACTAATTACTAATTTTTTCTTCGACCACAACGTCGATTACCATCAGGCGGTGGTCAAGCGCGGACTTATTCACGTTAAAAAAAAAAAGTAAGCAGTTGGGTCAGTCTATAGTTTTGTTCAAGTTTTTGTTTGTATTTTTGAAGCTAATTAGATAAAGCGCACAAATATTACGTGTTTTATTGCCTTAGTAAAGTTACATGTACTATGATAAATGCTATCGCGTCAACACGGCTGCCTTGACCTCGACCTGTGGGTTACTTTCCTATACATACTGTTATGTATTCTGTGCCGTGTTAGATATTTTGCTTCATTAGTATTGATTCCACGTTTGTTTTGTAAACTGTTTTAATGGAACTGTGGCTCGGATGGCACGTAAAATTATAGGTCCCGACTTTTCATGTCAGAATGTTACAGGATTTCATGCGGTTAAAATACTCTGACACTAGGACTAGCCACCCGGCCTTTACAATTTTTTTAGTGGTCTCGCAAGGTCTCACTAATAGCATCATAAGTTCCTAGGTTCAACTCTCGTTCCGATTGGGTAACTGGGCCAGAGTGGTGGATTTGACCCAGTCGCTCTTTGCGACATAAATATGTTCATCAGTGTATACTCCGCGCCACACTAGTTGATGGATGTGAAGTTAGCCACTAGCTGCGCAATAGCCAATCAACGTGCGGCTTCCGCGTCACGTCTCGTCAGGATTGGCCATTGCGCAGCTAGTGGCTAACTTCACATCCATCAACTTGTGTGGCGCGGAGTATACTAGGTATTAAAGGACGATACGGTACGGTAGGAGGCCTGGGACTTAATTTTTTCCCACATTTTATCGCGGTTTTGGTTGCCATGCCAAATAAATATCTGGTTAAATTATTTAATTAGATGTGGTTTGATTGATAACGTGTAACAATTTCATCATCATTATCATCACCGCAACCGCAGCAACCGAAGTGATTATAATAGTGGAAACCTGAATTTACTAGGAATTTCGGTAAAATATTTTGTTCTAGGTCAGCCTCTATATACAGGGTTATTCCTAATCAATTAGCATCCTTTTATGGGTTTATTCTGTACATCAAAACTAACAACTTTTGTTCTACGACTTTTGTAAAACTCAAAAAAAAATTTGACCATAGATAAATATCCTTCACCCTCGACAAAATGCAACAGCTGTTTTTTTTTGCGTTTTGACAAAAATAGCACTACAAAAGTTGTTAGTTTTAATGCTCAGAGTAAGCCCCTAAAAGGATGCTAATTGATTAGGAATAACCCTGTATAAGGGACCAAAATCATCCAAGCTTGAATGCTTGGTTCTAGTTCGCTCGAAGATATTTTTTACGTAAAACTGGTAGAGGTACATTTTAGGTAGTTACGTATTTAGATTACTAACGCCACGTTTCGATGAAAAAAACTTTCCGCCTCTTAAATACTATTATTTATTTTACTCCTAACTGTCTAGCTTATTTTCTTCAAGCCTCTCTCTCTTCCTGGCTATATATCCTTAATGGTGATGGGATCAGCTTTCCTCACCCTTCACCTCTGCTCGATCTTCGACATCGTCTTCGGAAACACTGCACTCTCTCATGTCCCTCAGCACTACATCGCTCCATCTTGTCTTCGGTCTGCCTCTGGTTCTTCGACCCGGGATAGAAAGTTGCAGAGCCAAGTTGCCTACGTAGTCCGGTGGTCTTCTCTTAACGTGGCCACAGCATCTCAGCCTAATCTTCTGCATCTTGTCGCCAATGTCGCGTACGCCCAGTACGTTATTTTCTTCAAACCTATTAATACATAATATTGCTAATACGTATATAGGTATGTGTTTCTGCATCCATTTTGCATGCATATCCAAAAAGGGATGAGGTTTATACCACAAAACTATTGTTGTTTTGGGCACATCATCATCAGCCCGTGTTGACCCACAGCTGGGCATAGGCCACTCTTTGTTTATGCCATTCACCTTTATCCCTTGCCAACCGCATCCATAACAGCCTAGTGCTTGTTTGACTATCATATTGTCAAGTTTCATCCAATTTGGTTCACGAACGGACGGACGGACATAACGAAGTTATAAGGGTTCCGCGTTTCACTACGGAACCCTAAAAACACGAATGACACAACATACTATAATGGGAATATACGTATGACCTACGTTGTAGCGTTCAATGCACTTTGTCGGTGGAATTAGGGTGACCTCTATTTGAAAATGTATGATAAAGTGATCATCATTTTATTATGTACTGATCTTGAGATGTCCCTCAAGATTTACATGAGGTAGCAACAATGTTTTCTTGCTATGTAAACTAACGTCATTCTTGAATTCGGTTCTTTGTGTCAAACTATTTGTTGCAATTGTAAATCTTTTATTTTTCGACTCGATAATAATATAATTGCTCGGCCAGTGTTCGGATGTGTGGCTACAGGTAAAATTTCCAACAAAGCGCTACCGTAGTTCGAATGACACAATAAGTTGTAGATTCTGTTTCAACCGTCAAGTGGCTTAAAAATTCTGCTAGCTATCCGGCACAATATGCCAACTTGTTTCTTCACTTACACTACATAGTATAAAAAAATTCGCTTCCCGGTGTCTGTCCCCATGTACGAGTATGCTTACGGATTTTGATGCGGTTTTTTTTAGTAGATAGAGTGTTTCAAAAAGAAGGTTTATATGTATAATACACCTGTGCGAAGCCGGGGCGGGTCGCTAGTGCTGTAATAAAATGCGGTTGATCGCGCCGAGTCTAGGCACTGTTGACAGTTTTGTATATATGTATACTAGCGACCCGCCCCGGCTTCGCACAGGTGTATTATACATATAAACCTTCCTCTTGAATCATTACTATCTATTAAAAAAAACCGCATCAAAATTTGTTGTGTAGTTTTAAAGATATTAGCATACATTGGGACAGACAGCGGGAAGCGACTTTGTTTTATATTATGTAGTGGTATTGAGTTCTATGGAGGTGTGTAGACGGAAACACAGGCTTACGGTGCCAACAACATTCCTAAGACGTGATTACTTCCTAACTATAAGTACTCAACAGAATATTTTCTCGTTTCCAGAGGAAGGAACGCGACACCTTCGGCGAGTTGGAGGTGCCCGACGACCGGTACTATGGGGCCCAGACTGTCCGCTCCGTGATGAACTTCCCCATCGGCGGCGTCGAAGAACGTATGCCGGTCAGTATTACCGACACCACGGACATATCGAACAAATAAATGAAAAGACTACAATGTCAATTGACACCAACACAAGCGCACACACTTGTTGATAAAGTCAAATGTGACCTGTGTGACATCTCAAGTCTTTAAACTCAGTTACAGTTAGAGATCTATCTATGTTTAGGGTTCCATACCCAAAGGGTAAAACGGGACCCTATTACTAAGACTCCGCTGTCCATCTGTCCGTCTGTCTCCAGGCTTTATCTCATGAACCGTTATAGCTAGAAAGCTGAAATTTTCTGAATCCTTAAGACAAGGATCGTCTGACTTTTCGGTGAAGGAAAACATCGTGAGGCAACCTGCATACGTCAGTAGAAGAAATTCGACGGCGTTTGTGAATCCACCAACCCGCACTGGGCCAGCGTGGTGGATATGGCCCAATCACCCTTCGTGGGTAGGCCTACCTCATGCAGTGGACTATTAAAAAGGCTGGTATAGTACAGTACAGTACCTACCTACGTCGTCATGTGACTGATATGAATAAGAAACGAAACAATTACATATTTTCTTGTATTATGTAACGTTTTGGTACCTAGTGTCATAATCCACATGTCAACGTCTTCATGTGGCCTGCAGAACTAAACAATGGGCTATAAAATGTGGTGTCGGCGGATAAATTCCATGGAATTCCATTATAATGTGTTAATATGCACATGCCATACAAGTACTAAAAATAGTATTTCATAAGGTGATGATTAAAATCGTTGCATCTAGCAAGCTCCTGAGGCGACCAACTCTTTGATCACCTCCTTTCGACTTAGTACACCAGGTTTGGATAACCCTGTATAAGGTCGATGTTCATTATTTATTCGCACCTACTGTACAAGTGTAGGTTTTTTTTATCGCGAATAAGTCCGCGCTTGACCACCAACTCGCCTGATGGTAAGCGACGTTGTGGTCGAATATGAAGCAAGTAGACCTAGAAAATACCCATTCACTCTGACCTTGAAAAGCTTTAGATTCTATCTCTTAGGAAACAGGAAAGCAGGAAGACTGTTCCATTCCCTGGCGGTACGAATCAGAAATGTTGAGTCAAACCGCTTCGTACGTATCGAAGGAAAATCGACAGTGTAGGGGTGGTAATGTGGCGTCCTCCTACTTGTCCTGTAGTAAAAAGGGGATGGTAGGATAAGGTCGTGCAGTTCAGATGCACACTCTCCGAAATGAATCCTATAGAAAATGGACAGACTCACAACCCTACAGCGATGCTCAAGGCTATGAAGTTTTTTTTGGAACTATAGGTAGGTAGTTACATATATTCGCACACATACATATATATACATATGTTAGTGTAAGACGGTGCCTACAGAATAGTCGTATGTGTATGTACTGCCTCAATTAAAATCAGCACCTGTTACGGGTCAGGGTTCCGCCGAATGCATTGAATTGAATTATAAAGCATACAAGACACGCTTGTCCTACTTGAGCAACTGTTTGTTACTCTTACCATGTTTTCAAGCCAAAATGCGTTATGGTTTTGATATACTAGGTAAACTATAGTGTACTGGCAACAGGCCTAGTTTTGCTGTAAAGCAAACTTTGCGTAGTATATTACTATTCTGTTCGAGCCTAGTAATAGTCCAATGCTTAAGAGCAGGCATCGGGCCGAGAAACACGAAAACTAGTACTTTTGAATGCGCGATGTGAGGGGACGAAAGATTTTGATACAAATTTAAAAAATATCATAAATAAGGAAACATCTTGAAAAATTTTATGAACCAGACAAAATTTTGAAAAGTAAACGGCTTTATTAAACAAAAAAACTTACAAATTTCTCACCAAAAAAAAGTTTAATAATTCGAATGCTAAAAATTTTCAGCGACAACATCCCATTATTTTTTACGAATAAAATAGCCTGATCATTTTTCTATTTTATAGACCGAGAAGTTATGTTTTTTAATGTGTACATTATGAGTAATTAATTAAAAACTCACTGCCGCCCGCCGCTCTGTCCGCGATCCTGTCGAGCGTGATCGCGTAAAATTTGTACGAGTGAAGGGGCGCGGTACTCAATTTTTGAAACATTATAGTTTATCAATGCGTCACCTACCTACCTACCACCGCTTTGGCTACTATAGTACTTTACAATGGTGCTTAAACTTGACTAATTTTTTTTTTGTCAGCCCATTGTGTCCCATTGTTGGGCAAAGGCCTCCCCCACCTCTCTCCACGCATCGTCCAGTCGGACTGAAAAGAGCGAAGTTCGGTGACCTACCATTGTCACTAAAACGGAGACTCCTAGACATGTGTATCCTGCCTATACTAACATACGGGGCTCAGTCATGGTCTTTGACCAAACGACAGAAACGACTAAAATTATGAAAATAAAATTTATTTCTTTCCATCGACCTTAAAATCTATAAAAAATATATTGTCTAGCTATTATAGTTCATGAGTTACAGCCTGGTGACAGACAGACTGACAGATGGACGGACGGACAGCGGAGTCTTGGTACTTAGAAACAACACAAATACCTATTTATCAGGCATACATACAAAACGAATACAAACGCTTCATTTACGCCGAGATAAAGTCATTGGCTTGTTTACAAAAGCTTTGTTATCACGGGAGAAGAGTACGAGTAATATAAATACGCCTTATCGCCCTGTGAAATAACTCGTTAAAGTTGCATTTGTTATTATTTTCCAAACAATGTTAGTAGGGCGTATTGCTGGTATTTTTACACGTTTAAAAATCATCGCATAATGACTAAAATATTTAATTAGTCCGTCATATAGACTATCAATAATTATTTTTCGCAAAAAATGGCAAAACCGCCTTCCATCGTGTACAAAATTCGAATATTTCGCTCGAATTATTTACATTGATTTATAAAAACGGCTCAGCTGATTTCTGTAAAATTTAAATGGGACCACTTTGGGAGTATACCCTTTCAAACCAATAAATAATTTTTCGATTCGATTCACAATTGGCGAAATTATCGATGTTCATCGTGTACAAAATTCGGATATTTCGCTCGAATTGCCTACATTATTGTTGTTTTTTTCAAAAACGGCTCAGCCGATTTCTGTAAAATTTAAATGGGACCACCTCGGGAGTATTCCCTTTCGAACTAAAAAATATTTCTTCTATTCAGTTCACAATTGACGAAATTATCGATGAACATACACAAAAAAAAATACATACATACACACGAACATAGAACCTCCTCCTTTTGGAAATCGGTTAAAAAATATTAGACACGTATTTTTTCTTTTGTCAAAGCGAGAGAAGCTATACACAGCCTAGTGCAGGGTCTAGGTAATAACAGCTCCTTACATTAATATACTAGTAGTACTACTGCTATTTTAATATTAAGAAATTTGCTTAACTTAGTTTTAGATGGAATGTTTAAGAAATTCTACATTGTATTATCGATGCTGAATAAAGTCATTCATTCATTCCTTCATTCAATTAAACAAAACTTCTGTAAGAGAGGTGACCCACTCCCAAACTTTGACAAGGTTTATCTTTACCATTGGTTGTTTGATTAACAAAAGAAAAAAATATGTGTCAAATATTTTTTGATAATCTAACTCACGGACTAATTATAATAATGATTTTTATCTACACTAATGTTGTAACATTCTACTTATGTTTCCAATATTTGACTTATAATGACTACTGTTATAGCGCAGACAACAAAACACTCAATTTAAGCAATTTCAAATGATGTTATAATATCCACATCGATATCGTAAAATCTCATTATAACATCGATAAAACGCGACCAATTAACCTGGCGAGCCTTATGTCAAAATCCTCATAAGTTGTATAAATTTTGATATTAGGCTGGCTTTTGAAAACAGTTGGGTTATACGTGAAAACTTCGTCGAAACTACTAAACTTACATACACAATACTCTTTGGTAAGATCTGGTGCCAATGAAATAAAAAAAGAACAGCGCGCGCTCGCTCCTGATTGACCAATGAGAGCGCAGCTGCGCGCGCAGTCATTGGTTAGATTTTAATGGCGCCAAGTTCACTGTGACAATACACGTACGCGTGAATTTAATGTTTCGCAATATGTTTTTATTTTTAGTTTTATTAGTGAAGATAAAGTAGTGTATGCAACTGCATATAAAACGGGTATTAAAACACTCGTTACTATTATGAAACTCGCTGCGCTCGTTTCATAAACTCACACTCGTGTTTTAATACCCTTCTTTATATGACAGTTGCATAAACTACTATTTTTACCTATTCATCATGCCTATTATAACACAGGTTTTAATTACGTTTCAGTACCCTGTCATCGTCGCCATGGGCATCTTGAAGAAGGCCGCCGCCAAAGTAAACATGGAGTACGGTCTTGACAAGAAAATTGGTAATACATTCCTTTGATTTCGAATTAATACTTACTACTGTGATATAACTTAAATTAAATTACATTATTAAATTATATATTAGGGGACATCTTACACACGGCCTCTGACCCCAAACTAAGCAAAGCTTGTGATATGGCTGCCGGAGACTGATATACTTCTTCTTAGTCGTTACGCTCTTGACAGAGCGGTCGTGGTCATCACGTAGTATTTGTGGTGGTATACTACTTACATATATTTTTAAATACATACTTATATAGATAGTAACTAAATAACACCCACACACAGAGCAAACACCAATGTTCATCACATAAATACTTGCCCTGGGTGGAGATCGAACCCACGCCTCTTTGACCCAGAAGTTAGGGTCACTAACCACTGAGCCACCGAGGCTGTTACTTCAATACAAGTTTGAAAGACGGAAAGTGACATAGGCTACTTTTTATCCCGGAAAAATAAACAAAAATCCTATGGGATAGCACAACAATCAAAATAGCACGCGGGTGTAGCCGCGGGCAAAAGCTAGTTAGCCAAAAAGCCCTTAGACTAGAGAGAGCCAATAAGACTTTCCCCATAGATTTCCAATTTGTACCGTCTACATGCTAGCTTCCTTTAGAGATTTCGAAATGAGTGGGAAGCGGCTTACAACCCGCTAATCCAACAGTTTCTAAGTCCATATTTTCAAAGTCAAAGTATTTATTTGCATGATAGTGGGTATACAAAAGATCTTAAAATTATACAAACATATATCCATCCACTAACAACCATGATAGGTGTGCAAAATTCAGTAATTGAAAATTAAAATACATTTCAAATTGTCATTGTGAAACGTTCTATTATTTAATTACTAAATATTGTTATTGTTATTATTTATAAATTAATGTTTACAGCCTTTTGGACGTCCAACACCTCCTTTACGAAACCCACCTAAGTGGATCTGGAATTTCTTGGATGTTTGTAGAGTCATTCTCTTTGACAGCCTCGGTGGCTCAGTGGTTAGTGACCCTAACTTCTGGGTCAAAGAGGCGTGGGTTCGATCCCCACCCAGGGCAAGTTTTATGTGATGAACATTGGTGTTTGCTCTGTGTCTGGGTGTTATTTAGTTACTATCTATATAAGAATGTATTTAAAAATATATATAAGTAGTATACCACCACAAATACTACGTGATGACCACGACCGCTCTGTCAAGAGCGTAACGACTAAGAAGAAGTATATCAGTCTCCGGCAGCCATATCACAAGCTTTGCTTAGTTTGGGGTCAGAGGCCGTGTGTAAGATGCCCCCTAATATTTATTATTATTATTATGTCGTCAGTTCTTTTTTTGACATTTCTTGAAGCGCACGCTAGAAGAGCTCGCAGATGGCAGAATTTTTCCTACTTAACACTTATCGTTATATTATGGAAAATTTACGCAATATCGTTATCATTTATAGCCTATGTGTTATTCTGATATATAAGCTATGTTATTGCAAAGTTTCATCTCAATCCGTTCAGTAGTTTTTGCGTGAAAGAATAACAAACATCCATCCATCCTTACAAACTTTCGCGTTTATAATATTAGTAGGATATGAAGATGATGTTATGATATAAAAGTACCTAAACGCAAGCGTAGGCTGCGCATCCATATGACGGTGAAATGGATTCATTTGAGAGTTACACTTTTTAGGGTTCCGTACCCAAAGGGAAAAACGGGACCCTATTACTAAGACTGCGATGTCCGTCTGTCTGTCTGTCCGTCTGTCACCGGGCTGTATTTCATAAACCATGATAGCTAGGCAGCTGAAATTTTCACAGATGATGTATTAATACTAAAAACAAAATAAAATAAATATTTAAGGGGGGCTCCCATACAACAAACCTGAATTTTTAGACGTTTTTCGCTCTATGTTAATAATGGTACCAGGTAGATGCTTGAAATTTTCACAGAATATTTAGTTTTATATTCCCTTCAATAATAAATAATAAAATTTAAATAAAATAAATATTTAAGGGGGGCTCCCATACAGTACGGAACCCTCCGTGCGCGAGTCCGACTCGTACTAGGCCGATTATTTGGTTTAGTTATTAGACTCTTTTGGAATAAAATATAGGTAGATATAGGCCGCGCCACACAAGTTGGCGGAAATGAAGTTAGCTAAAAAGCTGCGCAATATCCAATCAACGCGGGGCTTTGTGTGAGCTACAGTCAGGATTGGATATTGCTCAGCTTGTAGCTAACTTCATTTCCGACAACTTGTGTGGCGCGGATTATACAAGCAATTAAAAAAATATATTTATTTGTGTAGATATTATTTATTTATTTATGCAAACATTATACACATGAAAAATACAAATTAGAGCTTAAATCTAATACATACTATTCAGAGGTGTACATGTGAACATTATCATTAGTTAATGTGATTTTGTCGACAGTGGTTCCCGTACAAATAATGTACATCGCATTTCCCCTTTTCCGTGATGGATGAAAGTAAAATTTCCCTTCGCTCTACTGGTTGGAGCCAAGCAGTTAAGCCACGGGAGATAAACGAAATCATTCATAGAAATATCATTTAAATATCTAAATATTCCTTGGATAGATTCAATAATAGACGAAACCGGACTCAATGTGTCAGTGTCAATTTAATTAGAGTTTAATATTGCTTCTTCCAGCCGAGGCCATAATGCAAGCGGCCGATGAAGTGATCAGCGGCAAATTGTACCGTGAGGGACACTTCCCGCTCGTCATCTGGCAGACCGGCTCCGGCACTCAGACTAACATGAACACTAATGAGGTAAATAACTATCGCTCGTGCTCGGCCACGAGCTCGCCGCTATAAGAGCCCGATTACACCTACCGTACTAGCAAAGAATATATATTAATACTACGTATAGAACGGCCACTCGTTACCCCCCACCCGTTTGAGTCTTCCTCACTTCCACCCCGCGTCTACGTACCGCATCGTGCACTCTGCGCGCGGGCTGCACTGGCCGGCGGATTTTCTAATAAAAACTACCTAGACTGTGACAATAGGGAAGACTTGTACTGTGTATGGTTGAATATCAATGATACGTAACATAACAAGAAATTTTAATGTTTTCCTAAGGATAACTAAAAGAAACTTATTTTACATTATTCGGTAACTTCCTCTTGATATTTTCTTTCAAATGAAATACGTCGGTTAATTTTTGCTAAAATACTTCCAAATTAAGTAATTAATATACTTTTTTAAGCACTAGATATTCATTTTTGCAAGTTGAATACGCAACTCTCTCACTCACGCGGCATGACGTCACGTTGTGGTGATCGCTGACAGCCATAGACGTTCTGCACACAAATGCGCGTGTTGCGACCGCGCGTATGTGCATTGTCTGTGAGTAAGTACTGTGTTTGTGTGCGTAAGACAGCAGATTTTGTATGAAAAATCGCGGAGTGTCCGGGCTGTGGTACTAGTACAGCGGTTCTCGGCCGAGCGCTCGCTACATGTAAACACATAAGCCAGTGCTCGGCCGAGCGCTCGGTCGAGCAACCGGGCGAGACAGCCATTCGGACCCCGTTCTACTTTTTGGGCCGAGTACCCTCCCCCCGCTTCTCCGCGCTGACTCGCTCGCTCGCTCGGTGCATGTGAACAGGCGTAGTCGCCATTCGATGCGTACTCTTTTTTTTTTAATAATCTGAATAGGTTTGCGTTTGACCACATACTGCCTGATGTTAAGCAGATAAGCGGTCTAGGTTGTAGCACGCTTACCTAGAAGATACCTATTTACTCGGGATTTGAAGACGCCCACCATGTACTTTATCGGGAAGACAGACTCAGGCAAAGCGTTCCACATTCTGGCTGTTTGTATGAGGAATGTGGACTCGAAACGCTTGGTTCTAACGCGCGAAATGTCCACCATAAAAGGGTGGCGCTTTGGTCGCGTCTGTCTAGCCGTACGATAGAAGAAAGAGGGATCTTCAAACCTACGAAGGCGCAGAAAGCAAATGTCATCCCGGACGTACACGCATACACCCGCACGAGGTTTGAAACGGTGCTTCAGAGAACTACTCGACATTTTATGGCGGGAATTCTAAAAAGCCAGTTTTGTTACGTAAAAATGACTGGTAAATGGGATTTGGATACAACAGGGAAGTTTATGAAAGTGTTTAAATGCATACCAGTTGTGTTTCTGGGATTTCTGTTCACCAGATTACAGGAAGTAAAAAGAAACGAGATGCAGCTTGTTTGTAACACCTAGCTCAGGTCTTTTTATTAAATTCATGGTCTCGTCGAAATGCGTGATTTATCTTCTGCCAACAATGCACGTAGTTCTTCTACTAAGAGAGGTAAAGTAAGTGACTGTCTCGCCGCTACTTCAAAAATTAGGTGTAAATAGCTAATCGGCCGTGTCACAAAAATCAGCTTTTTCATACAAAAAGTTCGTCAACGCGCGGCAAAATGTATGGAGAAGCAGTGGCGTGCACACAGTTTTAAGAGAGGGTAGGCAGAATATTTAACTCACCAAAAACACGTTGGTTTTGGTTCGTCGTCTTGTCGATTGATAATGTAGGTAATTTCCAAATGCCAGCTCAAATATCCATAGATTGGCTGATTTTATAGACATATCCAGACGGTTTTATTATTTGAAAATAGTAGACAAACGAAACAAATTAACCGATTACTGTGTATGCAACCTGTCAGCCAATGATATGAATCATATTGTTTTTTACTGAATTTACGACTGACTTTACCTTTAATTTGTATTAATTGCAAATCCGGTGTAGCACGACCTATCTCGAAAACTTGTTTTTTTTTCACCGAAAGATTTTTTTTTAATCTTTATTAAAGTGCTTTTTCGCATAGGTAGCGAAAATGTCGCACCACCGAAAGATAGTTTTGAAAACGCACCATATTTTATTTTCTCAATACACACACCATCTGAACAACTTTCACAGACAACATTATCCATTTTTCACTCTATTAACAACGTTAAAATCCTAAATAGCTGATAGCGTAGTCACAAACACAATACACATCAAACGATATGGCGACTATTGACTATTGAAATTAGTAGAAAAAAAGAGTAGTAAAAAAAATAATACCACAAAAAAATGATGGCCAAGCAAAAAGACACTGGCTTTTCATGCAGTTGTGTGCGTGATTTTTATCATTGTGTGTCAGCAAAGCCCACGTAGCTATAGGAACGCACACACATTAAATCCGCATGATCACGACTTACCACGAGAGCACACATACAAAACATTAAGAGATCCATAGTTTGTGTCTTTGCCGTGGCAAGGGCGGGTGGCGCTCGTGCAGCGAACCTGTCGTTCTTATCTTAATGATACCACCGGCACTCGATAGGTGGAGCTGATTTATGATTTAAGTTTTTTATGTTATTTTGTTTATTGATAAAATTTTATTAGATCTATTATCAGAACTAGGGTAGGCAGTGTCTTTCTGTCTTTATGAAGCGTCCGCCACTGTGGAGAAGCGAATTTTCTTTTGCGAATTTTTTAAAAGTAGTACAAAATTTGTTTGTCTAGATGTACTAGACCCGCCCTTAAAAGGTGTTGCGTTTAATTTCTATGAGTCTGTATATTCATTGGATTCACTAAAAGACGAAAACCATTGGTTTGAAAAAGACCTGAATTAGGTGCTATAAACACTATGCTAGTGTAACAGTGGCGGCCTTATCGCTGGTAGCGATCTCTTTCAGGCAACCCATAAAGATTAATCATGATTAATACAATTTAAATAAAACCTCCTCCACAGGTGATTTCCAACCGAGCCATCGAGATCCTAGGCGGCAAGCTCGGCAGCAAGGACCCGGTACACCCCAACGATCATGTGAACAAGTCCCAAAGTTCCAACGACACGTTCCCGACCGCCATGCACGTGGCCGTCGCCATGGAGCTACGTGACCGTCTCATGCCCGGGCTCGTGGCGCTTAGAGATACGCTGGACGCTAAGTCTAAGGAGTTTAACAAGATTATCAAGATCGGCAGGTGGGTGACTGTTTTTCAGCCACAATATTCTAGCAGTGACACGTTTGATACCATCATCAAAAAGTTTTCCAAGATTGGTAACTAAAAAGGCAGGTAGCAGTTGTCTTTCCACCGAAATAGACTTGTAGTGGCTCATTTGACTCTATAAACCAAGATTTCAGCATGATTATCAAGGTTGGAAGGTATACCATTGACTAACTTTAAGCCACACACTGGGTAGTAAGACTATCTTCAAGATTGACTATGTATTTAGTGCCAATCGAGTCTTACGGCATCGCAACGTAAAATGTCAGAAGCCAATGCACCCTGTCGAGTCAGTTTCACCCCAATGGCCTTGAGAATAAAGTCTCAAAGTTCCAACGACATGTTCCCGACCGCCATGCACGTGGCCGTCGCCATGGAGCTACGTGACCGTCTCATGCCCGGGCTCGTGGCGCTTAGAGATACGCTGGACGCTAAGTCTAAGGAGTTTAGCAAGATTATCAAGATTGGAAGGTAGGTCTTTCAGTCGAAATCGACTTTAACAGACAGGTTTGACACCAACATCAAAAAGTTCTCCAACATTGGTAAGCAAAAAGGCAGGCAGCAATTGTGTTTCAGCCGAAATATCCCTATAGTGACACCCCTGACACCACCATAGTCTGAGGATTCAGCATTTGAAGATATACCTTTGACTTAACTTTGAGCCATATTGTGTATAATTTTGACTACGCATTGAGTGCCACCCGGGTCTAGCGGCGCGGCGTCGCAACGTAAAATGTCACAAGTCAATGCACCCTGTCGGGTCAGTTTCACCCCAATGCCCTTGAGAACAAGTCCCAAAGTTACAACGACACGTTCCCAACTGCAATGCACGTGACCGTATCATGCCCGGGCTCATGGTTACCCTAGGGATACCCTTGATTCCAAGTCTAAGGAGTTTTGCAAGATTATCAAGATCGGCAGGTGGGTGACTGTCTTTCAGCCGATATAGACTTGTTGCGACTGGTTCTCTAACATTGGTAAGTATCAAGGCATGTGGCAATTGTCTTTCAGCAGAAATAGACATGTAGTGACACATGTCGCATCATATACCGAGATTTCAGCATGATTATCAAGGTTAGAAGGGATACCATTGACTAACTTTAAGCCACATACTAGGTAGTAAGCCTATCTTCAAGATTGACTATGCATTGAGTGCCAATCGAGTCTTACGGCATTGCAACGCAAATATATTATCTTAAGTCAATCCACCTAAAGATGTAACAAGGCATGTGGTAATTGTCTTTCAGCCGACGCCATATACCGAGATTTCAGCATGATTATCAAGGTTAGGAGGTCTATCTATCAGCTAGAATACATTTGGTGAGACAGGTTTGATGCCAAGGCTATCTTGAAGATTAAAAGGATCTTTCACATAGCTTTAGATGACATAATACAAAACATATGAAGGGCCGACGTCATGATTATCAAAAGCTATATTTTTGACCATTTTTAGGGTTCCGTACCCAAACCCCCTTATTAATAAACAAAGATCAACCAAGGATTAGTTAAACCTATCGACGTCCCTGTCTAACAATGGTGAATTGACAATCGTTTGACAGTGACGTCGATAGGATTAACTAATCCTTGGTTGATCTTTGTTTATTAATAAGGGGGAAAGGGTAAAAACGGGACCCTATTACTAAGACTTCTATGTCCGTCTGTCCGTCTGTCTGTCTGTCTGTCACCGGGCTGTATCTCAATAACCATGATAGCTAGGCAACTGAAATTTTCACAGATGGTGTATTTCTGTTGCCGCTATAACAACAAATACTAAAAACAGAATAAAATAAATATTTATGGGGGGCACCCATACAACAAACGTAATTTTTAGAAGTTTTTTGCTCGCTATTAATAACTGCAAGAAGAATGGGGCTTCCATACCGTACGAAACCCTTCGTGCGCGAGTCCGACTCGCACTTGGCCGATTTTTATAGTTGACAGCCGACCCAAATTTAGACATGCATCGACATAGACAGATTAACTGCAAAAATACGTCAAACCCGTAACCACTTATGACCTTTGATGAGCCTTAGTAAAATCAAAGATGAAACACAACTAAAATCGGCGGATGGGAAGTATGCGCAGAACGCTGCGCTAAAGCCGAAATATAAGTATGCGCGGGAGCCAGAGAGACTCGCGCCGGGGCACACCCGCCCGCCAACCTCATGCCTCCCGCGCGCTCCCTACGCCCGTGCTCACCACCACAAACTAAGGAGATACTACGTATCTCACCACTGCGATACGCGGCGTCGGCATTGTGCACACATGTGCAATAATTGGCGAATCACAGCGAAGTGTCATCTGTGGCTAACTTCTCATCCGCCGATTTGTGTGGCGCTTAGTATACATTATTTTAGTATACCCTCTTATTAAATTTTCATTATATTTCAGAACCCACTTAATGGACGCCGTACCCCTGACTCTAGGGCAGGAATTCAGCGCTTACGCTTGCCAGTTAACTTACGGCATCGAGCGCGTTTGCGCCACCTTACCGCGCCTGCACTACTTGGCGTTGGGCGGTACCGCGGTGGGCACTGGCCTTAACACCCGCATTGGGTTCGCCGAGAAATGTGCCCAGGAGATCGCTAACCTCACTGGTAAGAGATTTTGCACCTTGACCAATGGTAATATAGTCTACCTACAGGGTTATTTCTAATCAATTAGCATCCTTTTAGGGGCTTATTCTGTACATCAATACTAACAACTTTTGTTCTGGAACTTTTGTCAGAACTCAAAAAAAGCAGCTGTTCCATACATTTTGTCGCGGGTGAACGATATTTTTCTATGGAACAAAAATTTTTTTTTCGAGTTTCGACTTTCTGTTCCTCTCAACAGTCCGAAGGTCTTTTTGATTTCCAGTTCCTTTTATTACTTTTTGTTGTAATTCTGATGCCCGCTTAGTACTGTGCACCTATTTGCCATTGTTCATTTTGACGCTGCTCGGGGTTCGAGGGGTTTACATTACTTAATGGCTGCCTCAGTAGTGAATGACGAGGAAAGTGGTTTATGAGCTACAGCACTCGCATAACTCGGTCCCTGTTGTGCTTTAGGCACAGCCCGGACACTCCGCGATTTTTCATACAAAATCTGCTGTCTTACGCACACCTACACAGTACTTACTCACAGACAACACACATACGCACGGTCGCTACACGCGCATTTGTGTGCGGAACGTCTATGGCTGTCAGCGATCACTACACGATCACTACAACGTGACGTCATGCCGCGTGAGTGAGACAGTTGCGTACTTAATTTGCAAAAATGAATATTAATCTAGTGCTTAAAATAGTAAAACAATTACTTAATTTGGAAGCATATTAACAAAAAGTAACCGATCTACTTCTTTTGTAAGATAATATCAAGAGGAAGTTACCAAATAATGTAAAATAAGTTCCTATTATTTATCCTTAGGGAAACATTAAAATTTCTTGTTTTGTTACGTATCATTGATATTCAACCATACACCGTACAAGTCTTCCCTATTGTCACAGTCTAGGTAGTTTTTATTAGAAAATCCACCGGCCAGTGCAGCCCGCGCGCAGAGTACACGATGCGGTACGTAGCGCGGGGTGGAAGTGAGGAAGACTCAAACGGGTGGGGGGTAACGAGTGGCCGTTCTATACGTAGTATTATTATATATTCTTTGCTTTAGGTACAGAATTCAGCGTCTTTGATAACTGTTTTTGTACATTTCTGTCTTTCGTGTTATCATCGCATTGAAGCCGTGGTGGTCTAGTGGTAATGACACCCGCCTTACAATCGTGAGGTCGTGGGTTCAAACCCGGTCCCGTACCAATGAATTCCTTGGAATTTATGTACGGAATTTCACACCACTGGCTTTTCAGTGAAGGAAAACATCGTGAGGCAACCTGCATATGTCCAAAGAAGAAATTCCATGGCGTATGTGAATCCACCAACCCGCACTGGGCCAGCGTGGCGGATATGGCCTAATCACCCTTCGTGGGTAGGCCTACGTCCTGTAGTGGACTATTAAAAAGGCTGGTACAGTGTTATCATCATTACTCATACTTGGAAGTAAGTTAGACAGGTTCAGTGACGCATAGATGCAGGCAGGGAAAATATTTTTTTTTGCAGATTTGTACTTATGTAAGTTTTCTTCGTAAGTGTCAAGCCTATTCGTTACTGAGGCAATTTTTTGTCCTGAAGAAATATTCTCTTTTCCAATCTCACGTAAACGGGAGCTGTTTTCTTGTGCCGTAAGATTTATAAGGCTGCGTTCATCGGCAATACTTTCATACAACTGTGTGATCCCGTCTAGATCAGTTTTTATAGATGTACATTTGGTAGACAGATTATGAATATCAGTTTTCAACTCCTTAAATAAAATTGACAGCTCATTTATTTTAATATCCTGGGTCTCTTGATGCTTAGACATTTGCTTCCAGAATTCTCTCATTTCAGATAAGATGACAGTATTTGTGATAATAACATCATGGTCAGATCTTACCAGTGGTGGTGATGTATTGTAGTTCGGAGCAGAACATATGTTGCATTTCCAATTTTGTTTGAGATCCAGTGTCATACCCGAGTACCTTTTAAAAGTCATATTTGCACAATCCAGATCCGAGTAGGCATGGCAGACTGAACATTGTAAATACTGCCTTGTTCTTATTTCTTGCTCACATTTATTACAGTTTAGCGCCATCTTACACAAATTCACTGAACTTCTTGTGCGATGCAAAGGATACCCGTTTAGATTTTGAACCAAATTGTTAGATGGCAGCACCAGTTTTTATGCCACTAAGTTGTTCTGTAATTAATTATTATTTTTATTTCAATAATTGCACGCAACAAATCACGTAAAACTGTTCAATGTTCAAGAGTCTGATACTTTCACTAGTTTTGTACAGTAGACATAACAGTGACAAATACTAAAAACAGAATAAAATAAATACATATTTAAGGTCCCGCCCCTCACAACAAACGTGATTTTTAGGAATTTGCATCACATCTATTCGAAAAGGACTACTTGGTTCGCCTTTAAGTGCGCCCAAAGGTGGTGTTTTCAATAAAAAACTTTATTAATAAGTGCGCCGGAATTATCTTTACCGCGCACTTTTTGAATTTGGAACTCATAAGTGCGCCGAAATGAACTTAGCCGCGCACTTTTTAAATTTGGAAGTATTTGTAATGTTAGTGTTCAGCGCCAAGAAAATGAATGAAAAGAATGTAAATATAAGTTTTCATTTGTTTTATTATTAGACACCATTTAATTTCAATTTCGTTGTTACTCTACGTTTTATTAACACGCTTTTATTAGGTCGACGTGTATGTAACTAACATGTAATGGAATCTAAGGTAACTAATACAATATGTAATATGTACAGAATATTAATACCTAAATCAACAATAATCCAAAATTGTATTCACCGATTCCAACGAACTATTCGAATTCTGTAGGTACGCGATTGAGGTTGCACTTAGACTAAAAATCGTTCCATTTATAAATAACACGACAGATATCAGTTTACATAGTAATTTATCTGGCCGCAAAACACGAGAGTCATGGATTTTCATAAAACTTTCCGGCCGTAGCTCGCATGTATTTGGCCAGTACAGCAATTTCGATGTATCTCGAAGAAGGTTGTTAAAGTAATGCTCACAATTTCCAAGCATGTCTGACAAAATTTCGGTACTTTCCAGGCATCCCATTCGAAACTGCTCCAAACAAGTTCGAAGCGCTCGCATGCCACGACTCGATGGTAGAAGTCCACGGGGCGTTGAACACGATCGCGTGTTCTCTCATGAAGATAGCAAACGACATCCGGCTGCTCGCGTCCGGCCCGCGCTGCGGCATCGGCGAGCTCATGCTGCCTGAAAACGAACCCGGATCTTCCATCATGCCTGGTAAGAAAAAATTAAAATAAAATCTAGATATTCGCTTTTCGCTGCCACGATGAATCCAGATGTTGCAACATCCCTGGTATAAAAAGTACTGATTGAACATGAAAGTAGATCTCCTATGCTGTCTGGGCGCCTGGTAGCTTGCCATGTTAAAGTCTCCATGTCTCTTCTTACTATGACAAAAACGCTTGGTAAGAAGTAGCTTCATATGGGCCGGGTGGTTAGCCCTGGTGTCAGAGGACCAATCCGGAAACATCCCTGTTAAAAAAAAAAACGAAAAAAAAAAACATTCTAAACTCATTTTGCTCCAAAATGAAATCAGAGATCTTCTAGCGTTTCTGGGCGCCTGGTACCTTGCCGCCATTATAGTCACTTCTTATTATGACAAAAATGCTTGGTAAGTAAGTTCATATGAGTGGCTAGTCCTGGTGTCAGAAGACCAATCCGGGTCTTAATCAACACTGGTGAAAAAAAAAGTCTCATACTTTTTGCTACTACTTTAAATTATGTATGTTGGGAGTCGCTTGTTTCCCTATAATGGTGGAAAGTCCACGGGGCGTTGAACACGATCGCGTGTTCTCTCATGAAGATAGCAAACGACATCCGGCTGCTCGCGTCCGGCCCGCGCTGCGGCATCGGCGAGCTCATGCTGCCTGAAAACGAACCCGGATCTTCCATCATGCCTGGTAAGAAAAAAAAAACAACATCCCTGGTACAAAAAGTACTGATTGAACATGAAAGTAGATCTCCTATTCTGTCTGGACGCCTGGTAGCTTGCCGTCTTAAAGTCTCTTCTTATTATGACAAAAACGCAAATAGCTTCGTATGGGCCGGGCGCCCTGATGTCAGAGGGCCAATCCGGAATCATCCCTGGTAAAAAAAAGAAAAAAAAAACATTTTTGAAAATGAAATCAGAGATCTTCTAGCGTTTCTGTGCGCCTGGTACCTTACCGTCTTAAAGTCTTTTATTTTTGCGAAAAACTAAAAAATAATCCGAATAACATATAGCCTGCCTCGGCTGTGCCTCAGTGGGATCCTGACTCCTGGGTCAAAGAGGCGTGGATTCAATTCCCATCCAGGGCAAGCATTTATGTGATGAACATAAGAGTTTCCTCTGTGTTTGGATGTTATTAGTTGTTATCTTTGCACGCATGTATTTAAAAATATGTTTAAGTAGTATATCAGTATCTGGCAGCCATGGCACAAGCTATGCTTAGTTTGGAGTCAGAGACTGTGTTTAAGATGTCCTCCTATACCTATTATATAATTTACTGTATTGTATCAGCCTTTTTAATAGTCTACTGCAGGTCGTTGGCCTACCCGCGAAGGGTGATTGGGCCATATCAACCGCGCTGGCCCAGTGCGGGTTGGTGGTCGACATACGCCATCGAATTTCTTCTATGGACATACCTATGCAGGTTGCCTCACGATGTTTTCCTTCACCGAAAAGCCAGTGATGTGAAATTCCGTACATAAGTCAAGGTTATGGGGGAGGCTCAGGATCACGCACCCTTACCATTCACGAAGCTCAGGGACTAACGTACGAGTCGGTAATCGTTATAAAAACAAAGCCGAAAATGAGACTACACGAGAGCGTCTCACACGCGGTCGTTGCACTATCGCGGCACACTGGGACCTTCATCTATTACGCCGACGACATCGAAAATGATGCCATCAGTCGATTCGTGCGGCGCGCATCGTCTGCGTCATCGGAGACCATCAAGGAATACAACTTGCAGATGGCCGTCAGAGATCGGAACGAGGCGGTGATGAAGGCTTTGGGCCAGGAGAAAGCAACAAAATTGGCATAGGACGTAAAAAATGTGTATTTGTAATTTATAAGAAATAAGCATTGTGTGCATGCCCCGAGCATTCATGCTCGCCATCGAGGGCTCCTTCTTGCGGCGGCATCATGTGTCGGGTCGTTCTCCTCCCTCAAATATGGTCGAGGAGAATGATGGCTGGCACATGCGTCACACTCGTGATCGGGTGCTGCTTGCGGGTCGCCGGTCTGCTCGTGGCATTCACGCAGTGCATTGACTAACTTAGGCTATTTCAAGTACCTACTAACACTCTTTGTATAGTATACCTAAATAACTGTAAATGTTAGTTAACAAAGGGCACAGACCCTGGAGTCTGTGGTTAATAAATTTAAATTAAAAAAAAAAAAAAAATCCGTACATAAATTCCAAAGAACTCATTGGTACGGGATCGAGATTAAACCCACGACCTCACGATTGTAAGGCGGGTGTCACCACATCTAGACCACCACGGCTTTTATATAATTTAAAGTTTCTTATTACGAGAAAAACAGACATAAGAAAAAACAAAGTTTTCAGTGTGAACAAATCTTTATTCTTGTGTTTTATTTTCCAGGCAAGGTGAACCCGACTCAATGCGAAGCTCTCACCATGATATGTTCGCAAGTGATGGGCAACCACGTGGCTTGCACCGTTGGCGGCAGCAACGGACATTTCGAGCTCAACGTGTTCAAGCCGTCCATGGTGTCTAACGTGCTGCGCTCCATCAGGCTGCTTGGTGAGTTACTGTCGGCTAACTGACGAGATACTGACATATAACGGAATAAAATACTGGTTGTGCTCAGGTCCATCAGGCTGCTTGGTGAGTAACTTACGATAAACTGACGAGATAGGCTGGTGCCACATGGGCGTCGTCGCCGCGTCGCGGCGACACTGCCTCGACCAGTGTTGCCGGTAGCGTCTTAGACATTAAATCTAGAGTATTGTATTCAAGTATTCTATGAATAGTTGGCAGGAAAAAAAGGTTTTAACGAGAACCGTTCAGTCTTAAGCTAAGGAAGAGTAAAATCCCTCGTTTACATTTGAAATCGGATCGTGTATTACGACAAGTGTCACAGTAGGTAATAACGTCGATTATACGAGGTTCTGTTATCGGCAGTCCGCTTGTCGTGATGTTGGAATCCCGGGAGGCTAGCTGACAACTGCAAAATATTATTCCGTGTGATTGGTGCGGCGGGCGACAGTGCTACGTAACTATTTATTAATCTGTGGTGCTACTGCGGACCGCCCCGCCGCCGGAGGCTCGTGCTCGAAAAATCCAATCGCTTAGGCCCAGAACACAAGGTGAAACGCAACTGCAACGAAACCCTTTTGAAATTATTGATTTGAAACCAGTTTCAACCATTTTCCACACACGCTGCAACCACAATCATTTCGGTTTTCTTTGAGAAAAGACGTCTGCATAATGAAAATAAAGACGCCAAGACAAAAAATGAACGAAACGCAACGCGAGTTTCCTGCATGCCGGTTTCAATGCAACTGATTTGCAACGCGCTTCAAACTGGTCCCGTCATGTGTGGTCTCTCAACGGAATCTATGGCAGAAACTTAAATGCAACTCAAAAGTAACTAGTAGTTGCAGTTTCGTTGCATTTGCGTTTCACCGTGTTCTGGGCCTTACTCGTACGCCTTGTGGCCACGAAGTTGGCTCTCTTAGTTGCTAATAAAGGCTTTCAGGAATGCCCACTATAAACAGAGCATGCCAGTTTGATTTCGTCTGCCTCTTTTCGATGTAATATTTGTCGCAGCGTTTAATTTTATTTAAATGAAATAAAATGATATTTATTCGAAATAACACAGATACATTAACATTATAAAACAAAATTGTAAATCAATAAAGAAATGACAGAAATGTCGAAAAGGGCTCATCTCAGCATTAATATAACTTTCCTTAACAAAAAACATACGTAAAAATACATTTGAAGGTGATATAATAAATAAATACATACATAAAGTTATCAAAGAAAAACAGTCAAGAATATGCTGTTCAGTGGTATCTGGACTAAGTTGCCATGCTTGTAGGTAGTTTAACACGTTAAATGCTTCGTTTTTCAGGCGACGGCTGTCAAGCGTTCAACAAGAACTGCGCGGTGGGCATCAAGGCGAACGAGAAGCAGATCGCTAAAATCATGCGCGAGTCGCTGATGTTGGTCACCGCTCTCAACCCGCACATCGGATACGATAAGGTAATATCAAGCTTCGGTGTATTGATTTTGATTTTGAACATTCTTTATTGACAATAATAAATGATACAATGTGTATTTAGCATTACATAGCTTAAATATCATTTGACATCACACACAACATTTATCTGTATTTATCTAAATTATGTGTTATGTCGTTTTCTTTTATTGACATCTCTATATTTCCAAAATATAGGTATTCAATTAAATATTTTTAACGGCAGTATTATAAATATTTTTAATTGACATCTCTATATTTCCAAAATATAGGTATTCAATTAAATATTTTTAACGGCAGTATTATAAATATTTTTAACGGTAGTCTTATAAATATTTTTATCTGCAGTCTTATAAATATTTTTAACGGCAGTCTTATAAATATTTTTAACGGCAGTCTTATAAATATTTTTAACGGCAGTCTTATAAATATTTTTAAGGGCAGTCTTATAAATATTTTAACGGCAGTCTTATAAATATTTTTAAGGGCAGTCTTATAAATATTTTAACGGCAGTCTTATAAATATTATTAACGGCAGTCTTATAAATATTTTTAACGGCAGTCGCCCATACTTATGGCTCATTAGAGCCATACGTTGTGCTCCTGTTTCTCTATACCCAATTTATTACTATTTCTGATATTTTTGTACATTTTCCTAATTTATTTCTTAACTCCTATGTCTGTAATTATTGATATAATTATATCTTATGATATAATATTCAATAATGCTTATAAATCTATTTATTTGTTTTTATTACTTTACTAGCTATGTTTATACAAAATTTCAAAAAACTATAAAACTCGTCTCGGGTCCTTTAGTCGTCACGTCTGTCGCCTTCCATATGGTATACTCTTTCAAGTAATCTTCTATACGGTAGTAACATATCACGATCATGTGAGGGAATACGTACTGAACCCTAGTACCTTATTCACACTTGTTCTAAATTCCAGGCCGCTCAGATCGCGAAAACGGCGCACAAAGAAGGCGGCACCCTGAAGGACACCGCGATCAAGCTAGGAATCCTCACCGAGGAACAGTTCAACCAGTGGGTGCGACCCGAGGACATGCTGGGGCCCAAGTAAACACAACTGTGCGGGCAGAGTCGGAGGCGAACTAATAGTATAGACCGAGTCAAACTCCTAGCCAGCCTTGAAGTTAGCTACAAGCTGCTTGAAACCCATCCATCCATCCATAAGAAGCTCACTGCTGGACATAGGCCTCCCCTATGGATCTCCAATAAGACCGGTTGGTAGCGGCTTGCACCCAGCGCGATCCTGCGGTCTTAATGAGGTCATCCGTCCACCTTGTGGGTGGACGTCCTACGCTGCGCTTGCCGATACGTGGTCTCCACTCGAGAACTTTCCGACCCCATCAGTCCTCCGCGCTATATGGCCTGCCCATTGCCGTTTCAACTTGCCAGTCCGTAGGGCTATGTCGATAACTTTGGTTCTTCTACGAAACCCAATCCTGATTAAAGTGTAATAATCGGCCAAGTACGAGCCGGACTCGCGCACGGAGGTTTCCGTACTGTACGGGAGCCCCCCTTAAATATTTATTTTATTTTAATTTTATTATTTATTATTGAAGTGAATATAAAATTAAATATTCTGTGAAAATTTCAAGCATCTTCCTGTTACCATAATTAATATAGAGCGAAAAACGTCTAAAAATTCAGGTTTGTTGTATGGGAGCCCCCCTTAAATATTTATTTTATTCTATTTTTAATATTTGTTGTTGTAGCGGCAACAGAAATACATCATCTGTGAAAATTTCAGCTGCCTAGCTATCATGGTTTATGAGATATAGCCCGGTAACAGACAGACAGACGGACATCGAAGTCTTAGTAATAGGGTCCCGTTTTTCCCTTTGGGTACGGAACCCTAAAAAGGTAAAGGTCACATAACATCTGTGCGAGCCTTTTTATTGGCGCAGTTTGTAGCTAAATTCACAGTCACAAAGAATTTTGATTTGCCCTATAAACGAAATCGAAATGTATGGGGAGGTGTACTGATAGTAAACGAAATCACAGTTTGTTGACGTGTCTCGATGCTAATTATTTTTATAGCGGAATAAAGTGGATAAAATTAAAACTAATTTCAAATATGTAGATAAATTCTTACAAAAAGGAAGCAGTTTTGAGTAAATTGTTATTGAGACTGAAATCATTATTTATACACTTTTCAGCACATAACGTTTATGTAAGGATTTTCAGGAAGCATGTCGAGAGCCTAAAAAGAGTAATTCGGACCATATTGTGAGCAATTTTTATTACAGGCCAACTCGGAATTCGAGAATAAATAAAATGAACTAAATAAATTAGAAATATAAAAAATAAATAAATGAAATTATTTTTATCTCTAGTTGTGGATTGGTCCCATGATAAAAGTTGTTAATTATGATGTCCTCAATCTTTCCACTAAATAGCTTATACAGTAATCACGAGATAGTTTTAATATAGGCGTTATTTGCCTTGAATTACATAGTTCAAAAATTACTCAATGGTTAGTACAAAGATAGTAATTTTCACTTTACCTGCTAATGTAAACTTTACTTTTACTGTTATGTAAACAGCCAAAAGAGTTTCGCGTCAACACAAACTGCTAACATAAGTTCTGGTACTGTCTGCAAAAGGCACTAGTTACTTAATAGTTATTGCAATTTGTTTCTTGTTACAAATTTACAAGGTGTTATCGGGTAGGGAGCTTCGATTTTCGTAACAGACGAAAGTAAGTCTTACGGCATAACTATTTTATTTTACATAAATACATAAAAGATGCTGATTTCTATGGTGGGTTTCTCTTAGGCTGTATATAATCAATTTTTTAACCTTTTGAGCGTCAAAGTCGCCTATACTTGACCAGCGGTTGCGAGCGCTAATGACGTCTACAGTCGACAAAATACACGGGCCACATAAAAAAAAAACAATATTTCTTGCTGTGGCTTCGAGCAAATATCTACAGAGCCACAGTCCCAAAGTGAAAGTAGTGAAAAAATGTCCGAGCGCCGTCATACATACCGACTTAGATATTTACATTAAATAATTAACAATGTTCCGTTTTCTTGAATCTTGACTTTATATCACCTAATTAGTGCTTGTAACCGAGCACTTTGGCATCGCGCGGCGTTGTAGTCGACTTATGACTAATTAAAAAGCTTGCCCACTACGTAACTTGAGCAGAGTTTTGCCTCGGACACTTTTTTTGCACGATTGTGACTCTATAGATATTTGCTCGTAGTGCTGAGGTTATAAGATCCATTTTGCGTATATTTCATGATAACATATGCCGTGAGCTTTCTAGCCAATAGCACCTGTATAAATTGTTACCATTTAAAAAAAATAATTTCATTAATAAACAATAAATTATGTATTATTTTACTTACAGTAGTGCCAAAATTATATTTTTATGTTTTTTGTTATTGCCTCTTGTGGATAAGCCACATTTATCTGAAATTCAGTATTTGTTAAAATGAATGTACGTATTTTCTTTTTCAATATGCATTTATTGTACTAGTTGGCGATTTCTAGGAACACATGCAGATTCGTACATGATTTTAATTTAATAGAGTTTACACAGTTCAAGTTTTGTCTTGTGAATTTTGTAGGTATGAATTTTGTTGAATTATTGCGTACTTTTGGAAAGTTATTTATTGTATTGTTAAGTTATAATAAATGATGAATGTATGAGTATCAATCACGTTTTGGTTTTTCTTTCATTACCAAGAAGAGTCTTGATGCTTTATTAACCTTTTGACCACCAAAGTCATCTATACTTGACAAGCGTTTCCGAGCGCCAACGATGTCTATAGTTGTCAATAAATCGAGTCTCAGAAATTCATTTGCATTCATACTGTATCAGCATTTATAATAGTCCACTGCAGGACGTAGGCCTACCCACGAAGGGTGATTGGGCCATATCCACCACGCTGGCTCAGTGCGGGTTCACATACGCCATCGAATTTCTTCTACGGTCGTGTGCAGGTTGCCTCACGATGTTTTCCTTCACCGAAAAGCCAATGGTGTTAAATTCCGTACATAAATTCCAAAGAACTCATTGGTACGGGACCGGGATTTGAACCCACGACCTCACGATTGTAAGGCGGGTGTCATTCATACGCACATCTCATTTTGCGTCGCCGTATGATTGAAACAGGACTTGTATGAAATCGCATACATCGCAATGCAGCAGAAATTACCGAAATTCTACGACTCAAATTACGCTCGTTTGGCCTCACCCTTAGAGAAGTAATAAATCGTCAATCCACTGCAGATAAATTCACTCTACTAGTTGAGCCAAGTGGGGATAAACGGATAAAAAATAGGGTAGGCCCATAGAATAAGGTAGGCACCAAATTCTATGGGTCTACCCTTTAAATATGTTTGATAGGACCGATAGAATGCGGCTAATGACCAGCAGAACCCTGCAGTTTTAATTTGGTCATTGCATTTCAGAACTTAGCGATTCGTTAACCGACTTCCAAAAAGGAGGAGGTTCCATATTCGTCTATATGTATCTTTTTTTTTGTATGTGTTGAAAAATCAAAAATAATGTTAACAATTCGAGCGAAATATTCGAATTTTGTACACGATGGAAGGCAGTTTTGCCATTTTATGCGAGAAATAATTGATTGACCGAGCGTAAGCGAGGTCTCCAAGTCTACTGGGATGAGCCGGCACTTGTGTTGTCAAATGTATGTTTGTATGTTTATTTGATCGACGATAACTCAAGTACCTCTCAACCAATCTCTATGAAATTTAGCATACACGTAGTTTATATTTATAGAATTTTTAAGTTCGAATATGAGCATCTTCTGTTCAGTGGTGTCGAAGATACCAGGACCGTGGTAAAAGAGGTAAAACGACGCCACTTTCTGCGGGAGTTGCGGAAGACATAATATAAAATTGTAATAATATCCATCATGTTCACGCAAAATTCAGGATAATATTTTATTTGTAATTGTTCAGGCAAATTTCAAGATAACATTCAATTTGTAATAATATTTATGTAATATCAGGCCAATTTTGGACTCCTAGCGCCACCTAGTGCTATTAAAGTGTAAACTTCACCTAGTCACCTAGCGGTTTATTTAAACACTAGCTTTTACCCGCGGCTTCGCCCGCGTTATATTTTGATTTTGGCTCATGTTTATGACGGCTGCGAAACCTAACCTAAGCGACAAACATCAGAATACCTTAGAAGTATGCTTTTGTTGGTTAAGTTACGGTTGGAGTGTATATACAACCCCCCTGTGTATTCCCGACTTGTCGTGGCGGGGGTGGTCTAAGGCAGCTGAAAAGGCGGCGCTCGAAGTCTCCCTCTTCTTTGGGTCTTTCCCCCAAGGCAGCTTAGAGGCCGGCACTCGTTGTTCAGCCGCTTTTAACTAAAGCAGCTGAGAGGATGGCCGGTAGGTTGCCTGCCTTATGAATAGTGTTGCTTCTGAGGCGGGCTGCAGTGCCGCTCTTGCGACGCTGCAACCGAGGATTAGGGGCTGCGGTGGGATGGAACTGGTTGTGTGGGTGCCGCCACCTACCCTACCTTCCGCTAGGCCGTCAACCTGTTGGCAGACGCAGTGGGGCTGCAGGGGAAGAGAAGTGTCGGTATCGCGATGGCCGTTCTCACTGCCCTCTGCAGTTGAAAAGGCAGGCGCTGGGCTACTATGACTGACTCGTTGCACTGGGACCAGGGCGTTGGAATGCTGTCCGACGCTCAGTGCTGGTTAGTCCCGAGTGGTGGATGATTTGTGCTCCGAAACACTCCGTCATTATTGCGGGAGCGCAAGCTCCGTTATGGAGCCCGAGTCTGGGCTAGCGCTGTTGAGTGCCGCGAAGAAGTGCGAAAAATGTAGGAACGTCCTAAACTTGAAATGACAGGTTATTTCTGGCGCTTAGACGGCTGCTACCGCGGCCCGCTCGCTTAGTTTTTATCCTATCCTACGGGGACTCTTAAAGTTTTTGGGATAAAAAGTGGCCTATGTCACTTTTCGTCTTTCAAACTATATTCATGCAATAAGCCAAGGCAATCCGTTGCTGAGAAAAAGTTATTGTCTTATCCTACGGGAACCGCAATTTTTTCGGAATGAAAAGTATCCTATGTCACTTTCCGTCTTCCAAACTATGCCCACCCCAAAAATCAAGTCAATCCGTTGCTCCATTGCTGAGAAACAGTTATTGTCCTATCCCATGGGAATCACGAATTTTCTCGGGATAAAAAAGTATCCTATTATCACTTTCTGTCTTTTAAACCATAGGTATCCATACCAAAAATCAATTCAATCTTTTGCTCCGTTGCCGCGTCAAAGAGGAACAAACCAACAAACTTTTCGGATTGATAATATTAAAGTAGGTATGATGATTCTTTACCATAAAGGTAGAATAAAGAAACATGTTAAACCTCTAATGATAGTAGATTTAAAAATATTTTTAATGTCAGACAAAATGACGGCCTGGTATTAAACGTCATAGTAACATGTGGCATGCAGAGGGAAAAAAACATTTTATCTAATTTTAATGTCAGTTGTCATTTTCAATCCATACTTTATTTCCTCTTCAAGGGGATATAATGGTGGAAAAACAATTTGTCCCCTTGCCATGCTACCTGTGATTTATAAAAGTCTGCAGACAATGTCACCTGTCATCTAATTACGTTTCGCTGTGACGTTTCATATCCATATTAGCGTCATAAAGGAATTAATCACTTAGCGTCTTTGTGATAGTGGCGACAGTTTTGCTTTCGAGAGTTTTTGTCCTGTCCTACAGGAACCATGCAATTTTTTGCTTAACGTCTAACGCTTAGTATCTGAAATTCGACGCGCTAGGTTTTGCTCTTGAGTCTCAGCAGTTCTTTGCGCTGCGTGATGCTCGGCATCTAAAAGTCGCCGCGCTTGACTTTCTCCTTAAGTCTCAGCATCTCTCTGAGCTGCGTGACGCTCAGCATCTAAAATTCGACGCGCTTGGTTTTTTGCTCTTGAGTCTCAGTTCTTTGCGCTGCGTGATGCTCAGCATCTAAAAGTCGCCGCGCTTGACTTTCAACTTCAGTCTCAGCAGCTCTCTGAGCTGCGTGACGCTCAGCATCTAAAATTCGACGCGCTTGGTTTTGCTCTTGAGTCTCAGCAGCTCTTTGAGATGCGTGGCGCTCGGCATCTAATGTCAA
The DNA here is from genome assembly GCA_964007245.1 of Hypomecis atomaria. Taxonomy (NCBI): domain Eukaryota; kingdom Metazoa; phylum Arthropoda; class Insecta; order Lepidoptera; family Geometridae; genus Hypomecis; species Hypomecis atomaria. The sequence continues at coordinate 1,972,000 of OZ023296.1, read as the reverse complement.
ACGCGTTAAAGTGTGCTCTTCAGACTCTTGGCTTCTAGCAATTTTCTTTACGCGAGCTCCGCTAGAACTACGCGCTAGATTCGATTTGCGTTTTGTAGGCATACCGATTAGAATGAAAACTACGTAATTAAACTGAAAAAATACATGTAACCTTCTCTAAAGTTTACAGGAAAAGGTTGAATGACTTTGACATTTGCAACTTGAGCAGCCTTGAATGGGCATTGGGCATAGAGAATGTAATTTGGAAAGTCAAGATGCAAATTACCATTTGTCATGGTAGAATATAAGTTTTTTCTTCTAAGATTCTAGCCAATGCGTTTTCATCCTCCCTTTTCAACCCTTTAAAACTATTTTTTCGATTAAAAAAGTAGCCTATGTCCTTTCTCAGGTTCTAGACTATCTGTGTACCAAATTTCATTCAAATCGGTTCAGTAGTTTTAGCGTGAAAGCGCGACAGACAGACAGACAGACAGAGTTACTTTCGCATTTATAATATTAAGTAAGGAAGTAAGGATTGTCATTGTTTACTACCTAAAATAATAATACTAACTACAATAAAAATTAAATACCTTACCTAAAATTGTATACAAAAACAACGAAACAAAAACTCAAAAAAAAGACTGTGTCAAAACTTATTGACGCTGCTAGTGACAAGAACGCTGGCTGCATTCCCGCGCTGAACTGCTGGAGAAACTCTCGCGCGAGGAATGAGCCAGCTTTCTTGTCACCAGCAGCGTCAATAAGTTTTGGCGAAACTAAGTTAAAGAATTCTTTTAGGGATGGACCCCACCACAGATCAGGGAACAAGGGAGATTTGGCATGGGCTTTTTACAGATCGAAACCCGGTGCATCCAAGGGGCTGGGACCCTTACCCCACCCACTTCACTAACACAAAAACAAAAACTGTAAGCATAGCACACATGTTTGCAATTGTCACGCACACTAAAAACTTGCTGCAACACAAATTAGCCCTTTAATTGCCTACAAACAAAAGCAGGGATGTGGCTTTCACGTGCAGCTATGCATTCAAAATACAAACACTTTGACAAAGTAGAGATGAAAAGTAATAGTCGATAGATAAAATTCGATAAAATTTATTTAGATGCAATGGTACAGAGTAATTTTTAAACTAATTAAGCTATGCTATGATATTCTTAACTGTACTACAGAGTAGTACAGTTTTTTATAAAACAATAAAATAATACTGTTTAATTTTACTAGGGATCAAGTTAAATGCCCAAAACAGTTGTAATTACCTAGCTATCTTTAATAGATGTTCTTCCAGGTTTGAGCAACGGACCCATCTGGCGCTATTTTTTATCTTATATTGCTCTATTGTTGTGCGAATACTGCGAATAACATAACACTAAAAAGTCCCTAACTAACGGATTTTATTGATCAATTTAAGTTCCATAATTCCTTGGTCCCGTTAAGAATCGTGGGAATTTAAAGCAGGACGTAACACTTTCATTCATCAAAAGTCCTTAATTAAATTAAATCTTGATGAAGTCTGTCTTGTCTCTCAATGAAGTCTCATCTCTCCTCCTGAAGCATTTATCCACTTTTCTTTTATTTTGGGATCTTTTGGATAGTTAAAAAATAATTAATTTGATTATTACTTGTAAATGACTAAACAATTATGGACTACGCAACGAAAAATATCGACAATCATAACATCGACAGCTCATCTCTACTCTACGGACTCTACCAGCGGCCACACCATGAAAAAATTGGGTTCAAAAAGGTATCGCTGGAATGCATATCCATTGCGGTGTAAGAACAGCATATTCATGGCGTGCCTCATACTACACAAGCAATGATACGATACTTAATGTTCACTAACACTAAAATAGGAGCCCGAGTGCGTTCTTGGTCGAGATTATTCCTTAGCTTGTGCAGATATTTTATTTTGCCGAATTTACTAAATAATAAATAAGTATTAGGGTTCTAACAAGTGAAATGAGATTCCATCTTTGGTATAATTCACTTTACTACTAGATTTTTTGCAAACAACTACTAAACAACTAGGCATTTTGAGAAAATTACCGAACTACTCGTACGTCTTGCCACCAGAGACGTGAGACTCGAATGATAGTGGACGGGACTAAAATGGGCTTCAAGTTGCCCGAAGGGCCCCGCCTACTTACCATATCTCCCTTGTTCCCTGATCTGTGGACCCCACGGACCAAAAGTTTCGACGCCAAGCGGCAAAAATACATATTCACTTGTGAGTGATGCGTATTTGCGCCGCTTAGCGTCTTCTGCAGCCTCCGCCGCGGCTCCGGCTCTTTGAATTGTGTTTGTATCGACGCATATTGCATCCTAGCGGTTGTTTTTGTAACTCTTTACTCAGGTCGATATCAGAATAATTCATGTATAATTATAGTCGGTATTTGGTCCTACCCACTATTTAACGTATGTAAATGACCTTGGAAACGTAATCGAGCACTGCGCTCTGTTCCAGTTTGCTGACGATACTTGCCTGATTGCCGCAGACAGAGATGTCTCAGTAGCTCTAAGAAGTCTTCAATCTGATTTCACTGCCATATGCAAGTGGTCGCACGATGCTGGCTTAGTTTTGAACGCAGAGAAAACTAAATTTATTCATGTACACTCTAGTCGTAACACTAACCCGAGTAAAGAAAGCATAAATGTGATAGCTCATAGCCATGATTGCCTGCACAACAGTAATGCTTGTAACACGACAAGTTGCCGTCATATTGAACAGGTAAACAAACTCACTTACTTGGGGTTGACAATAGATGACAGGTTCAATTGGGATAAACATATAGACAAAACGTGTTCAAAACTGCGAGCGGTTATGGCAAAGTTTTATAGCATAAAGAGTCGAGTACCATTTGGTGTCCTGCTCACTATGTATAGGGCATTGGTTGAAAGTATTATTTCGTATGGGCTAAGTAGCTATGGTCGAACTTACAAAACTTACCTCGATCAAATTTATAACCTTCAATACAGGCTTCTCAAAATGATAGTTCCTCCAATAATTAAATCTAGATATTGCCACGATCCGTTAGGACTTTTTAAATTTTGTGGTGTATTGCCGGTACACAAAAAAGTTGAGTTATCATTACTAACTGAGCAGTATTTCCGGTCTGAAATCCAAATCCCGAAGTCTGGTGACAAAGTCACTAGAAGTGTCGCTAAAAACATGTTATTGGTTCCGAGGTTTAAAAATACGTACGGGAAAAGAACTTCTAATTATATCATTCCAATCTTAATAAATAAACTTCCAACCAATCTTAAAAGTAAGCTGAACCATAAAAATATTGCGTTTCATTTAAAACAATTTTATTTAAATCAATAATATTTAACGCAATTAACATAAAGTGGAGCATCCTATATATCATATTGTACATACGGCGATGAGCGTGTTCGCTGCAATAGCTGGCTAGGTAAACACTTCACGTTGAATAAAACAGGTCCTGTTCTGTACCTACGATCTACCACAGCTATTATGAGTGAACGCGCACACCGCACTTATATTTTATTATAGTTTCTTTTTTTCCTTGATGTTCAGATATGTTGAGAATTAATAGAAAGTTAAGTTAAGACATTGTGTTAAATTATCTGCTGATGAGAACCTATTGTCAAGACAAACCAAATCTTGGTTTTTAGACAATATTTAATGTAATCACTATTGTTTTAAGTATTTGAATAAATAAAAAAAAAAAAAAAAAAAAAAAAAAAATGTTTGGGCCGCATTGCATGGCGTCGCCACTTCGTATAAAATAAACTCATAGCTTGCTTTAGACCGATTCCGCGACTGTTCGGAATAAATTCATTCTCATCTCACGGCAGCACGGGTAGCATGGCAAAGGGAAACAATTTTATCCACTTTTAATGTCAGTTGTCATTGTCAATCCATACTTTATTTCCTCTATACTTTTTTTTTAAACACTATTTTTATTATATAAAATAGGAATAGCGCGAGGTCCAAGTCCGGGGCGGACTACTAGTTATTTTAAGTCCTACTTAGGGCACATAAGGTTGCTGTGCCCTGCCTGCTACTACATTTTCACTTGCTAATCATCATAATTAATTATCAGAATTAGGTCATCAATTTTACACTTGTAAGAGTAAGTAATTAAACTAGTAATAAGTAGTAGGCCTAAATATACTGAAATAAAATAAAAAACCACTTTGAATGCTTCAACTACAGTATAATTAGCAATTTTCGCCTGCGTCATAAATTCTAAATCATTATAATAATACTTAAACTTTTGGTACATCTTTGGTATGTTTGATACAATTTATATCACAATTATTAAAATAATATTACAGATCTCTTTGGAATGTCTTGTTTCAAAGTTAAATAGAGAGTGTAATAAATAATACCTAATACTTTTCATTCATTAAGTCTGAAATAATTAAACAAAGATATGCATCTAATGGAGAATTATCTCCATTTGTAGAAGTTGGCTAAAAATAATATTCCTTGACATGATTATTTAAAAATAAACCTACAAAAAATAATAAGTAAGGGATAATTATTTTGTACCATAATAATGACTACTCTAAAACATTCGACTAGAATTAATTTAAGTACAATGCGTAAGTAATATTCGTGTGGAAGGCATCTTAAACCATTTTTGATTATGTATAAAAGTGTACTCTTAAATTAGTTAGATTACATAAATACATCTTTGATATTTTGGAACTGCTTTACAGCAAGATCCACAGGCAAGTCAAAATGGTGCAGAGTTAAACGGTCCAAGCTTTGCAAAGTGTCCTGAAATCCCGTATTGACAACATAACTTGTGGACGAATAATGTGCATCAATCAGTGACCGACACTTTAAAATGATATTCAACCACAAGACAAGCTTATGTGCATTCAGAGCCGCACAAATAAAGGCCTTAAAATGAGCATCATAACTCCTTTTATACCGCGTATGTGAGGCCACTATACTTTCAATAGTGCTTAGCAAGCTCTGCTTATTAGTTATAGCTGTCCCTCCGACTATGTCTAAGTTAAAACTTTGACTCAACTTCCGAGCCGGTGTTGAATTGAATCTATCTCCATCATTTAGCTCGTAATAGCGCAGGATTAACTCCCATATATGCATGGAACGTGACGTAGATGACCTGCGGACTGGAAAACAGCCTATAATAGGAACTAAAGAGGTCGATTCTGGTTCCGCAAGTCCGTGTTCTAACAGATCTCTCAGATTAACTGCCAAATGCTTCCTTACAGTCGTAGTTAAGGGTGCGTCGTGTATAATAATGCCATCTTCCTCTGATTCACTGTCATAATTGTCAATGATAGACTGTGAAGGACGCTCCCTTGTCACAAGACGTAAAACAGCATCTATAGACATTTCTAACTTAGCACGTAAGTTGCCCCAATGTGTGACTGTAGTTGCAGATTTTCTCTCATACCTCCTGTTGGAATCCAGAGAACAGCCAAAATGTGACACTGCCACTATTTGCATCATGTTGGAAGCTCTCCTCATCAAGTCTATAGTCTCTCCTCGAAGGTCATCCTTCATTTTATTGCCATTGAACATCTTATCAAACTTCTCCGACTTTTCCGCCTTTTTGTTCTCATTTGTGGAGTCCAGTTGGTCAGGACTTTTCATAAGATTGATGAAGCGCTGCATCTCTTCTATGTGAGTCTGCAATTTGTTTATAATTTCATCTTTTGATAGCTGCTTGTCTGCATACTGGTGGACGGCACAATTTATTTGTTGCGTTAATTCATCAGCAGTTAGAGGTTTACTGCATCCTTCTTCGAGGCTTTGTGTCAGCTGTGCCTGCATGTATTGAATCATGGATTTGTGGGTGGAGTCGACGTTGGATACGTTGGAAGTGAACTGATCGAGCTCGACGAGTTGTGTTTTTAATCGTTGCATGAAGTCCGATATGCGGGCGCGTTGTTTTTTAATCTTATGTTCGAGTTCAGCGCATTCACCGCACGAGGGCTCGCCGGAGCTCCCTTGCGGGGCCGCTCTGGAGTCAGTCGCACCACACGCGCGTACCGTATACTCCTCTAAAGCCTTCAACATTTCATCTCTCTTCTCGGGGGGAGTGTTTATGATTTGTCGTAAACGGAACTCGATTTGTGCAAGATGCGACGTTAGGGAAAACACAGATGATGAGAGGATCTCTTGCTCTTCTTCTAAAGCGTGTAGTCTGTCTCCAGGAGCCTGTTCTGAAGAGTGCTCGTCGCATAGAGCCTCTTTTGTCGCCCCCAAAGGCTCGCAGCGCGGTTCTTGCCATATCGGTATTTCTATCTCTTCACAGTCGCTGTTGGACTCCATTTTGCAGGGTTTGTGTTATTTCTCACAAATGTAACTGCTTTATTGTGTTCATTTTCACTGATTTGAAGAAATAAAAATACTGAAAACTCCTGAAACGGACGTCACAAGCAAAAAACGTCATTCATTTTCTCGAATGACGTCAAGAAAATGAATGAACGGAACACAGAGTATACACGATCAACGATTGAATAAAATGAACGGAAAGTCGCAGATAATGTTTTTCCCAAGGATTTTGTTTTTGCTGTGATGGCGAATTTAGATCTATTGATTTTAAGAATTTTGCAAGGAATCATGTAATAAAATAAAACAGATTAGCTTTTTTATTTGTAATTATTGTTGACAACACAGAGAAAATTAAATTGGAAGATACCTAAAATAAGATGGATATTATATAATATATACTCACTAGGCGCGAGCGTTGAGAGCGTGAACTTTAGCGTACTTTAATTTTACAGTGATATTAAACTTTTTTTTTAAATTTTGGACGAAAGTTAAAATGCACGTAGGTCCATACTCCGCGCCACACACGTTGATGGATGTGAAGTTAGCCACTGGCTGCGCAATAGCCATTCAACGTGCGGATTCCACGTCACGTCTCGTCAGGATTGGCTATTGCGCTAGCTGCGCAATAACTTCACATCCATCAACTTGTGTGGCGCGGAGTATATCTATCTACTACATATTAGCACCATGAATGTTTCTGTACTATAGGTCAAATCATACAAGTCGGTGGATGTGAAGTTTGCTACAGGCTGCGCGAAACCCAATTAACGCGCAGCTTTTTGTGACCTTCGGTCTAGAATGGATATTAGGTACGCAGCCTGTAGCTGACTTCACATCCGCTGACTGTCTACATCCATCCATGCACACATCACTGGCAAATGCAACAGTGACGCCCTCGCATTAGGACTTTAGAGGAAAAAAATGTGTATTTATTAGCGGGAACGGGAACACAATTTAAATGTTAGGGAAGAAAAATAAATGAATAAAATTAATCTCTTTTTTATGTAAGTACCTATTAAATATTTTATTGAAGATTACCCCAACCTCAGTTTTCAAAATTTGACTGAAGTTTACGAGGTTTGAGGCAGAGTTCACTAAAGTATTTTTTCAGATTCGTCACCACAATCGCATAGCCAATCCGTTAAAATTAGTTTCACTCATCGATATATATGTAGTACCTACATATATATCGATGGTTTCACTTATTATTTTTTGTGATACGGACTCTAGTACCTACAGAAAATCTATTCACAAAAATATACCTACTAGAAGTCCTTTTTCAAGTCCTTCAGACGTGTCGCCTAGCCGATCTATTTAGTTTCACTTTTTGCAGCGGATCTTCTTTTGACTCTTTCTAGGGTTATCCAGAACTGGTGCATCTGCTAAGCCGAAAGGAAGTGTTTCAGACCATTATTATGCACAACTTTTACTATCGGCCCAACCCGAAATTCGAGAAAAAAAATCAGCTGTTTCTTCAATGTCGATAACTGTACAGGCTTTAGGTTAAATAATAGTCGCCGACTACTAAATTCTCTAACGCCTGACGGAAAACCCAGAGCAATGCAGGTCGTAAATCTGTATTACTCTAGGTTGGTTGTGACTTGACAGTGTTCAGAGCGTTTAGCTACCTGCCAAGCCAATGGGCTACTGGCAGTTATCTAAACGCCTGATGAAACTATTAAAGCACTAGAGCGTGAGCTCTGAGTACTGTAACAGTCAGACTGGAAGTTGCTAAGAGGGAGCCTATCAATCTGTAGTAACTAACATTACCTACAAGACCCTATGATCTAGTATGACAATGTCAAACTGGTACCTATTGATAGATTCCCTAGATTTCCTACAGGACCCTATCCCTACAGGTCCTAACTCAAGTCAATACTTAAGTGTTCCCTACGGTTTCCCTAGTTAAGTTAGAGACCCCTACTCTCCTATACAAGGATACTCACTACTGGGTCCCTATCTAACCTACCTACCTATCTATAATACCTAGCCCTAACCATAGAGCGATATATACATATATACAGATAGGTACGGGATAACCTGTTGCCGGCGACCTAAGGCAACAAGCGGAATGGGGGAAGGTAATAGGGATACGCACGTCGTGCAATGTGCGCAGGGAATGATACTCCACTGCCGTTCACACAGGCTCACGTGAACGATGCAGATGGCAACGGCTACAAGGTGTCGTATGTTAGGTCCAGCGGGAGTGCTGGACGGTGCGCGGAGGCTGCTCTCAGTAGCGCTCGGCGTCAGGGCGGAGGTCGGCTCGTCGCGGGCGGACGTGACCTCGTGGAAGGCGGGCGGGCGGAGCAGCGCTCTGCGTAGGGCGGGCAAAAACCTCGTAGAGGGCGGGCGGTGGAGCCTCTGGTCACAGCCGGTTGGCTGGGCGGGCGGCTTCCCTCTGAGCTCTTCTTGCTGCTCCAGGTAGTTGGGTCTTCTTGGCTGCTCCAGGTGGGGTCTTCTCGGAGGTGGTGAATTAAAACCAGTCTTCGTAGTAATTCATTTTTTTTAAAACTAAACAACTTATATACTAAAACACTTATAATCTACATACAAAAAACCATATCGGTGTGCCGTATCGGTGTGAAGCACCGTCAGCACACGTGCGCTGGCCGCGGAGGTGTCGATGCCCGGCGTATCTGGGTCGCGGACGGTGTTTTTGGCATCTTGAAGGTTTTGCAATATATACATGTTCAATTAGATTGAACAATAACGATAATTGTAATTTAGTATGTATGAAACAGCTTTTTTTTTCTCGAATTTCGGTTTGGGCCCATAGTAAAAATGTTCATAATGACGGTCTTAATAACCCTCTTTCGACTCAGTACATGGTTTACTTAATATTTAATACCTAACATTTTTGTTCCATAGGTGTTTATAAAATTTACTATACCTAATAGTAAAAACATATCTTTATATTTATGCATGTACATAATATAGGTGTATTGTGAATTCTACATTTTATTAAAATTGGTTTACTCGTAGCTCCTAGCTACCTTTTTTTGATCCAGTTAGCGCTATTACATACAAGTAGGTATTTAGAGATACTCGTGGGGTAGTAAAGTATGGCTATTAAAATGAAGGGTTTCGTGCCCTTGGCCCATTTTACCTTTCTATGTAGCGTGAGCTCTAATTTACCTAACTCAATAACATATAGGAATAACTATACGAGACCTCAAAGCAAGGTCTAATTTAGATTCATTAAGATTAAATTATTATAAGAACGTAGGAGCGTGAGTAAGCTGCTCTACAATTAGAGGGAAAACTATTTTTTTCTATTCCGAGGCTCTGTATTATGTAATCTTTACAACTTTAGTGGTTAGGTAGGTACCTAAAATACCTATTGGAATAGGTAGCTTGTTTGTTTAGGTATTGGCTAATTCACAAAATGACAGTCATGAACATCATCATAATTTTACATCAACATCTGATAGTTACTACACCTACACATCTGGTACTAAAGTACCTAGTACCTACCCTTGAAATATCTATCCAAGGTTAGGGTACTCATCAATATGAAATGTAAGGAAATGCCAAGCCGATGGTACTTAGGCTAGAGTTATCGTCAAAGAGGTACAATACAATACATTTTTTTTTACTGAGATGAGGTTTAGGGTGTACTTAGCACGTCAGTAAAATGCCTGTTTAGGTAGGACCTACTCTAGACTTGTCTTAAAGACTTTCAAATTGTGTTTGGGCGCAAAGACAGTGTACCTATCACATTATTGCAATCAGTTTTAGAAATGTGTAACTACCAGGGGGATTGCTTGGCTGGGATAAGTGTACCAGACGATTTTTTGTGATTGGTACAATACTTTGGTTTTATTATCTGTCAGGCTGGCCGATAGAAGAGCGGAGCGAGTGAAATCATTGAAACTTCAGTATTTCGCTGGATTCAAACCGCAGGCAACCAGGCCTATTGGAAATCTAAAGGAACTACTCCAGCAGTCTTGAAGGTAGGTACTAGCTAAACCAGTTGCTAAATCCTCCAAGCTAGAGTGGACTTTCTACCACTGAGATGATGATAAATGAAGAGTCATGTCTTTGTAATCAGTGATAACATAAAAAAATTGTCTGTCTGTAAAGTCGGTTTACGGACGATAGTTTAACGTGACAACGTCATAACAAAACAATGATGAAATGATTGCACCGAACGCTCAAGTCAATTGTGCCTTTGTAATTGCCGCTCGTAGTGCGGGATACCGAGTCGTCCTCTTACGTGCGCAGCCAGTGTTCATCGATTTACTAGACGTTGTCACGTCTAAACTTACCATTCCTTTTCTCCAACTAAACATTTTCCAAGAGACGTAGGTAAGAACGCGGCAAGTGCCAACCCTACGTGTTTTTCAATAGATTCTATCACAATGCTTTGCGAGTTTTGCGACTAAAAAGACATTTTTACCTCGCCATTGTCATGCAAAGGCGTTTCCAAAGCGTCTGCGATTTCTTAGAGCGTTCCCGATAAAAATGATTATGACTGTGATAATTTTTATGTTGACGTCTTTTTTACGTTTACGCGTCCTTGAGGTCCTTTTGTGTTGTTACTACGGAATAATTCGGATTTTTCTTGAGATATGCTTATGGACATACTTTTTAAGAAGTAGGTAGGTTATTCCTTAGCTAACATTGTAATGTTTTTATTATTCGATTTTTAAAGGCACCACAAAATTTTCACCGATTTTGTAGAGCTGCTACAAAACTACCTACCTACTCCAAAGTAATTTCCTATAGTGTGTACGGTATGTACCTAATAAGTAGTGTAAAGTTCCATTTCGTACAATATTTCTATATTAAAAAAGAAACACGTAAATCAGCTCATTTCAGTCATGATGATGATGGCTTCCACGCCGATTTCGGCTACGGCGACCATTTTCCGTATGTGGGTTAGGTACCTACTGATGGGTCCTCACTTGGCTGATGTACCCAATTTTAGCGGCGAATGTCCTAGGATAGTGACTACATAAGGACTCCATTTATCTAGTTGTATGTAATGTTGGGCGGCGGTTTGTTTTTGAGATGTTCTATTTTCAGGTCTAAATCACGCCTCCTTTGGTCCTCAAATCAGTCATAAGACATCGACTGCTGGACATAGCATAGGCCTCTCCTATATATTTCCAATAAGACCGGCTGCGAAACCGCTTGCATCCAGTGCAAACGAATAGTGAACAACTCTCGTAATACAGGTATTTAAATTCAATTTTTATGTAAAAAATGGTTGTCTGTAAAGTCGGTTTACGGACGATAATTTTACCTACGTCATAACGTAACGTCATACGAAAACATTGTTCTATCAACAAATGAAACAAGCCGAACGCTTAGGCCGATCGTGCCTCTCATACGGCGCTCTGGCGTCGTGCACGAAGGCGCCGCTTCCGTTGTGCGAATCGGGAGTGGGCCGAGGAAATGGAGTCCTCGGGCGCTGGTACCGATTCGCCCTTATTGTGACACCACAAACGGGAGTTATCGCTTGTTTCGCGCTTTCCCTTGTTCCGCTGTCTCGCTTGTTCCGCGGTCTCGCATCGTTCCGTGGTCTCGCTTGTTCCGCGTTCTCGCTTGATCCGCGCTCTCGCTTGTTTCGCGGTCTAGCTTGTTCCGCGCTCGCGCTTGCACGCTCGGCTCAGGCGGAAAGTGACAACGAGTCGTGCCCATTACAACATCCTTGGTCATGCTATGGATGTATTATCTACATAAAAAATCCTTGGTCATGACTTTTTCGTGCGTTCATCGATTTACAAAAGCAGACGTTATCACTTCAAAAATACAGCTAGGTAAATCATGTTTTTTTTGGAAATCGGTTGAAAAATGGAAAACTACAGACGAAATAGAAGCTCCTTCCTTTCTGGAGTCGATAAAATCAGTAACGGAGATTATGTGAAAATATATACCACAGAAGAGAAACCAGGAAAAACCCCTCGCTTCCTCTAAGTAAAAGCAGACAGTATAAATCCATTATGAAAAACGCTGCTTGGGTCAAGTCAAGACACCACTAAAGCGGAGCGAAGCGGTGATGTGCGGGGCGTTGTAGTCATAAACTCATAACCCCCTGCAGTGGTTCCCGAAGTTGACAAACTCGAGACTGTGTCAACTTTGGGAACTACAAGTCCGTTCATAGTTATTTTACCTCTGACATTTCTAGCTGTCTTTTCGCTGTCTCTGTATAGTCATTGCACACTTTTACGGGTTAGAGAGAGACAACAACAAATGTCAGAGGTAAAATAACTGTGAACGGACTGTAGGAAACCCATTCAGTACGGAACCCTTCGTGCGCGAGTCTGTCTCGCACTTGGTCGATTATTTCTGTGTACTTTCTTTTTGACATTTTTGCTTTGCACCCACTCTCGTAGCCTATGAACGCGACCTATTTAGAATAAAAAGTTGGGGGCTTGAGGCATTAATTATATCCGCAAATCTTCGCCCCACAAAGTCTTGGTGGAGTCAGGGCCTCGCGTAGTAGATAAAGCAAGTATCCAAAGTACTTATATTTTACATATATATTGTAAATAGGATTACCTGCTTTCAGCTTAGTACCTACACCAGTTCTGGATAACCCCTGTATAGTTCTGCGAACGATGATAATTATGGCGTGGCCACATTATCGCCCTACGGCGAATCTTCGTCACTGGGGGCTCATTCACTAATTCAAACGGTAGTAATTGGTTGTTCACGATTTGAACTACTACCTGAAGCTGGGCACACACGCTGCGATGATCGCATCTATTCATCAGATCAGTCCAGCGAGGTCCTGATATAGTTGCATTGCCAGTAGGTAGTTATTGAGGATTTAAAATGAAACCCTTATTTTAATCGAAAAATATTGATTTAACAACAAAAATATTGGCATCAATGTTGTAGAAAATCAAATTTTAAACAACTTTTGTTCCCATAACTTCTGTTAAAAAACTAAAATAACACAAGTTATTGAAGAAACAAAATGGCACAACCAACTATTTAAAAAAAATATCGATGCTACAAAAAGTTGATGGGAATCAAAGTTGTTTAAAATTTGATTTTCTATAACTTTGATTCCCATCAACTTTTTGTAGGATCGATATTTTTTTTAAATAGTTCGTTGTGCCATTTTGTTTCTTCAGTAACTTGTGTTATTTTAGTTTTTTAACAGAAGTTATGGGAACAAAAGTTGTTTAAAATTTGATTTTCTACAACTTTTATTCCCATCAACTTTTTGTAGGATCGATATTTTTTTTAAAAAGTTGGTTGTACCATTCCATTTCTTCAACAACTTGTCTTATTTCAATTTTTCAGCAGAAATTATGGGAACAAAAGTTGTTTAAAATTTGATTTTCTACAACTTTGATTCCCATCAACTTTTTGTAGGATCGATATTTTATTTAAAATAGTTGGTTGTACCATTTTGTTTCTTCAATAACTTGTGTTATTTTAGTTTTTTAACAGAAGTTATGGGAACAAAAGTTGTTTAAAATTTGATTTTCTACAACTTTGATTCCCATCAACTTTTTGTAGGATCGATATTTTTTTTAAAAAGTTGGTTGTACCATTCCATTTCTTCAATAACTTGTGTTATTTCAGTTTTTCAGCAGAAGTTATAGGAACAAAAGTTGTTTGAAATTAGATTTTCTACAACTTTGATTCCCATCAACTTTTTGTAGGATCGATATTTTTTTTAAATAGTTGGTTGTGCCATTTTGTTTCTTCAATAACTTGTGTTATTTTAGTTTTTTAGCAGAAGTTATGGGAACAAAAGTTGTTTAAAATTTGATTTTCTACAACTTTGATTCCCATCAACTTTTTGTAGGATCGATATTTTTTTTAAAAAGTTGGTTGTTCCATTCCATTTCTTCAATAACTTGTGTTATTTCAGTTTTTCAGCAGAAGTTATAGGAACAAAAGTTGTTTAAAATTTGATTTTCTACAACATTGATGCCAATATTTTTGTTGTTAAATCAATATTTTTCGATTAAAATAAGGGTTTCATTTTGATTCCTCAATAACTACCTACTGGCAATGCAACTATATTAGGACCTCGCTGGACTGATCTGATGAATAGATGCGATCATCGCAGCGTGTGTGCCCAGCTTCCGGTAGTAGTTCAAATCGTGAACAACCAATTACTACAGTTTGAATTAGTGAATGAGCCTCCAGTGACGATAACTTCGCCGTAGGGCGCAGATGTGGCCATAGCATTAGAAAATCCGATGTTTTGGGAAAAGGTGAAATTTAAAAATAACTTTATGTTGAATTCACTCTGTACAAAATAAGATTCAGTCCAAACAGACCGCAAGCCTGCCATCGTGTAACTCCGCTCCGCTTTGATGAAGTCATGGCCTAACGCTGTAGATTAGATAGCAAGTACCCAAAGTAGATAGGATCAGGAAATACGGGACTTTACGATGGGACGAAACAAATTTAATTACAGAAAGGTCAGGTAACTACCCCCGTTTACGTGGGTTAGATATTTTGGAGGCGGCATCCACCTACTTACTATGACGGTATCTCATATTTCAGAGGAGGCGAGGGTGACTCTGCACTATGCGGCTTAGTAACACTTAATAACGTTAAGTACTAGTTTTTCCCGCAGCTTCGCCCACGTGAACCTTTAATTTTTTCGGGGTAAATGTAGCCTATATTACTTTCCGTCTTTCAAACAATGTCCATGCCAAAAATCACGTCAATCGGTTGCTCCGTTGCTGCGTGAAAGAGGAACAAACCATTAAATCAACAAATACACTTTCTGGTTTATAACATTACTAGCTGACCCGGTAAACTTCGTTTCACGAAATCCTTACTAATATTATAAATCCGAAAAGTTTGTTGGTTTGTTGGTTTGTTACTCCATGACGCACCAACGGAGCAACGGATTGACTTGATTTTTGGCATGGACATAGTTTAAAAGGCGGAAGGAGCTTTAGAATACTTTTTATCCCGAAAAATTGCATAGTTCCTGTAGGACAGGACAAAAACCATCGAAAGCGAAACTGTCGCCACTATCACAAAGACGCTAAGTGATTAATTCCTCTATGACGCTAATATGGACTAACGAAACGTCACAGCCAAACGTAATTGGATGACAGGTGACATTGTCTGCAGACTTTTATAAATCACAAGTAGCATGGCAAGGGGACAAATTGTTTTTCCACCATTATATCCCCTTGAAGAGGAAATAAAGTATGGATTGAAAATGACAACTGACATTAAAATTGGATAAAATGTTATTTTACCTCTGCATGCTACATGTTACTATGACGTTTAATACTAGGCCGTCATTTTGTCTGACATTTAAAATATTTTTAAATCTTCTATCATTAGAGGTTTAACATGTTTCTTTATTCTACCTTTATGGTATACATCATACTTTAATATTATCAATCCGAAAAGTTTGTTGGTTTGTTCCTCTTTGACGCAGCAACGGAGCAAAAGATTGACCTGATTTTTGGTATGGATACCTTTGGTTTAAAAGACAAAGTGATAATAGGATACTTTTTTATCTCGAGAAAATTCGTGATTCCCATGGGATAGGACAATAACTGTTTCTCAGCAATGGAGCAACGGATTGACTTGATATTTGGGGTGGGTATAGTTTGGAAGACGGAAAGTGACATAGGATACTTTCCATCGCGAAAAAATTGTGGTTCCCGTAGGACTTAACAATAAATTTTTCTCAACAACGGAGCAACTTGCCTTGGCTTATTGCATGAATATAGTTTGAAAGACGAAAAGTGACATAATAGGCCACTTTTTATCGCAAAAACTTTAACAGTTCCCGTAGGATAGGATAAAAACTAAGTGAGCGGGCTGCGGTAGCAGCCGTCTAAGCGCCAGAAATAACCTGTCATGGCAAGTTTAGGACGTTCCTACATTTTTCGCACTCCTTCGCGGCACTCAACAGAGCTAGCCCAGACTCGGGCTCCATAACGGAGCTTGCGCTCTCGCCATAATGACGGAGTGTTTCGGAGCACAAGACACATCGTCATCCACCACTCTGGACTAACCAGTACTGAACGTCAGACAGCATTCCAACGCCCTGGTTCCAGTGCAGCGGGTCAGTCATAGTAGCCCGGCGCCTGCCTCTTCAACTGCAGAGGGCAGTGAGAACGGCCATCGCGATACCGACACCTCTCTTCCCCTGCAGCCCCACTGCGTCTGCCAACACGTTGACGGCCTAGCGGAAGGTAGGGTAGGTGGCGGCACCCACACCACCAGTTCCATATATCCCTCCGCGGCCCCTAATCCGCGGCAGTCATATCAGAGTCCAGGAAGCAGCCTTGCTTTATGAAACTGAGAAGGGTTATTCCCAGCAAGTAACTGGAGATAGAGAGACAGAAAAGAAGCCACACCCAGCGCAGCAGGAGGAGCTGGAGTTCATATGCCTGGCAGACGGAGCAGCACTAGAGCAAAATCTTAACCGAGAAATTAACATATTTACAGACGGCAGCAAAGTTAAAGGGAAAGTTGGGGCGGCATTATCCATTTGGGATGATGCCACTGAGATCAGTACCCGCAAGCTGAAATTGGCCGATTGGTGCTCCGTGTACCAGGCCGAGTTATTGACACTTCTTGATGCTACCGAAAAAGCAAAAATCTTTTGTGACTTGTTACAGGGTTTCTTCCCTATGAAAGGGTGAGGATAAATATACCTACACTTATAGACTAAGGTAGTTAAATAAAAGCACAGCGTTTATCACCGGCATGTTTGTTTTTATTGTAAGTTTTTTAAAGGATTAATATTCACAGGAACAGTGAGGTCACCATGGTACTTTTACAATGATAGTAGTATTTAGTAGTATTTAGGAGTAAATAGGAGTAGTATAATGGGAGTATAATAGTAGCGTTGAATAGGTACCATGGGTAACACAAAAGGTAGACGGGGAAGCCGTCTAACTCTAATAGGTAAACAACGGTGAGTTGCTTGGTTATTTTACAATGGGTACTTAATGGATTAAATAGGTATACTAGGTAAGGTAGAATGTAGACGGGGAAGCCGTCTGACTTGAATATGAAAAATAGTGGTAAATAAAATAATGATAACGGTGGGTCGCTTGGTCGAGTTCTGTCCCTTCACTTAAACTATAATCAGCAAATGGGTGGATCCATCCGATGGTGTCACCAATAGGAAGTAGATGACCGACGGTAATAAAGGGGAATGAAATACCTCTGTACGCGCCGCCGGTTAACAAATAGGAACTGGAGGTAGACTGCCAATACTCTGGCAGGGCTCACGTGAAGGTCAGTGGTCGCACCGTTGACTGGGTGCACCAACGACGTCCAGGCGGCTAATCCAGGTAAGCCTGGTTGGGGGTATGCCCAAACATGCCGGCCTCACCTATACACCCTGAAATGGATGGAATGAATCCATGTTAACACCGAGTAGGAAGAAAAGTAAACAAAATTAAAATTACATTTTCTCAGGTCATAAATGAGAAAATGGGGTATAATTGGGCCTCACCACGTGCGGGGGCTTGTGGACAAACTATTTAATAAAGGTTTAATAGTCAAGTAGCATTTTAGAAGGGGGTATTACACGGAGTGTGTTTTTTACAAAAAGTCAAGAATCTCAGCGATTTTACATTAAAATCGGGGAAAATTGCACCTCGTCACGACCGCAGGGTCGAGAGGAAAGTGTTTAGCACAAATGTGAACATCTAGGAACATTACAGAAGGTTATTTTACACTAAGTAGGTTTTCTACCAAAAGTCAAGAATTCCAGCGATTTTACATTAAAATCGGGGAAAATTACACCTCGCCACGACCGCAGGGTCGAGAGGAAAGCGTTTAGCACAAATTTGAACATCTAGGAACATTCCAGAAGGTTATTTTACACTAAGTAGGTTTTCTACCAAAAGTCAAGAATTCCAGCGATTTTACATTAAAATCTGGGAAAATTACACCTCGCCACGACCGCAGGGTCGAGGGGAAAGTTTTTATCCTATATTCAATAGTTAAATAACGAAAGGATTGTATTTTCAATCCATGTGACTGGCCCAAAAACGCATTGAAATCACATGTTGAAGTGAAAATTTCAGGGTAATAATTTAGTGAAATCGATAGAAAAAGTAGCTGCGCACGCGCTCAATGGAAGATAATACGATTTAGTATGTATTTCGTGCATTATTGGACTATAAAAAGTACGAATGGTGACGCGTCACTACATACCTTGTTAGGGGAAAAAAATATAATAAGGGCGACTCGAGGCCGCTCCACGCCCGGTGAGTTAGAGGTGCGTGGGTCCTGGGGTCTTCCGCCGGATTCCCGGGTCGAAGCTCAGCCTTCCACCGCATTTTTGGTGCGAAAGAAACTCGGAGCCCCGGTCCGCCATCACGTCGTCCTTTTGATTCAATGACCTCTCTAACGCAGACGGTGGGGACAACGTTGAAGAAAAAAAAGACTAGCAACTAACTTAACAAACAATCGAATTAGAATCGACTAAAAATAATACGAGGAGAGGAAATTACTCCCAAGGAAAACGGATAAATGCTAAAAAGGTGAGATTAATAATACTAAGGCTTATCCAAAGGTTTCACTTTGTTGAGTGGCTTTAAATAAGCGTTTGTTTATCAAAAGGAGACGCCGATATGAATTAATGAAAAAAATGATCGAGTGAAAAAATCGATAGTTTGGATCAAACGAGTATTGATTGGGAAACTGTCAATCACTAGACAGGTTGACGTTTCGTCCTGACCAATTAGAAGCGTTTACACTGTTGACAACTGTGAAATAAAAAAATTGCGTTCCGAATTATACATAAATTAGATATGTGTTAAAATTTGATGCTACAATGACCCCCTTTGCCACCGGAATTTTACTCGGGAAACGAGGAAAATTCAAGCTGGCCCTCCAGCTTTCCTAACCGGAATCGAAGGTATCTAGAAACAATTGTTAAAAATAATAGGTAGTAAATAAATTAGGGTAAGTTAGCGTATAAGAATGTAAGTAATAATATTTTGATAAATTAAATCTTTAGACAATCAACCTAGGGTCGCGGTAGAAATTCTGAAACCAACAAAGTTACAAAACAGAGTAGGATACGACCGAAGGCTATATAACTCCATAATAAATAATAATAATAATATTAATATCGTCAATCCCAATAATTTTATGCTACTACTGTGAGTGTAATAGAACAAAGGTAAATTCCAAGATGTGACCAACACTGGTTGGCACAAAAAGACCATTACGACCTTCTTAAGGTCGTAAACAACGAAACTTTACTGCACCTGATGAAGCACTAAAACATCTCGGACGCGGAAGTAAGTGTGACCAACACCGTGGGCACAAACAGAACTACGTTGTCCGAGGCACGGAGATGCTGTAAAGATTGGTAAAAGGTACTCTCAAGATTAGCGGAGGTGACCAACGTGGTGGGCACCAACAGGCAAGCACTACCTTTAATAGGCAGCAAAATGTCAATTAGGCCTGCGGTAAGTTGCAGGACTAACTATAAGGAGGGCTGAAGCGTTCAGTGGAAGTGTGACCAGCGAAAGTGGGCACAAACAGGTGCTACGTTACAAGGTAGCAAAGGTACTGAACGACTCAGCCAAAGCGTGACCGAAAGTGGGCACAAAGCACTACCGTTATGTAGGTAGTAAAAAGGTACATTAGGCCTGCTTTTACGGGCAGGACTAAATAAGTAGGTAGTAATAAGGTAAATTAGGCCTGCTTTTAGGGGCAGGACTAACCATGATGGGTGGAAACGTTCAGTAGGAAGTGTGACCAGGAAAAAGTGGGCACAACAAGCGCTACCGTTACAGGGTAGCAAGGGTGCTGAACGGTTCCATTA
This sequence comes from Hypomecis atomaria, assembly GCA_964007245.1. NCBI lineage: Eukaryota > Metazoa > Arthropoda > Insecta > Lepidoptera > Geometridae > Hypomecis > Hypomecis atomaria. The sequence goes on along the minus strand of OZ023296.1, from coordinate 1,951,964 downwards.
AGGCGTGACCAGGAAAAAGTGGTCACCCAAGGTACTGTGTGGGCAGTACAAGTAGGTATAGGTAAATAATTGATCAGTGTTCCGCGTGACGGCAACACTAACCATAATGGGTGGAAACGTTCAGCAGGAAGTGTGACCAGGAAAAAGTGGGCACAAACAAGCGCTACCGTTACAGGGTAGCAAAGATGCTGAACGGTTCCATTAAGGCGTGACCAGGAAAAAGTGGTCACCCAAGTACTGGGTATGCAGTACAAGTAGGTATAGGTAAATAATTGATCAGTGTTCCGTGTGACGGCAACACTAACCATAATGGTAGTAGAATGTACGTATAGGTAAATAATGGATCAGTGTTCCGGGTGAGGGCAACACTAACCATAAAGGTAGTAGAATGTATGGTGACCAGGGAAAGTGATCACCGAAGGTACTGGGTAAAACAGTACACATAAGTATAAATAGGTAAAATAGTGACCAGTACTACACATTAGTAAGTAGTACTGACTATTAAAAAGGTAAATTCAATGCTAAGCGATGCGAGTATTTCCACCGGTAAAAGGTACAATAACAACACATTTTTAAAGCTTAGTTACGTAGTATAAGTCAATATGGCTATTAAGTAAATAGCTGGTATTAGTTTAAGTAGTAAGAGGTTGGCACATCTTTATTCAAGGTGCGAACCTGAATTAAGTAGAATGTAAAAAGTTACAACAAAAGGAGTTTCCGCCATTTTGCAATTTTACAACAAAAATCCTATCATCTCAATATCAGTATATATAAGAAAAACACAACATAATTATACGCGTAGTATACACACATCGGTGTCAAAAAATAGGAAGACATTAACACAGAATGCCGCTTAAAATAAAAGAAGTTTAAAAGTTAAGTTCAAAATTACCCCCATTATAAAGTTATTATTCATTTTGGAATTTCACCAAAACAACCAAAAAATAATATTCTTATCAGATCAGCATTATATAATCATAGACATAGTATAACCCAATCCGTATAAGTATCAGCAACAATATTAATAAATATATGATGTCGCTTTGAAATAAGTTAAAAAGTTACAGTATTAAATTGTCCAACGTTTTAAAATTTGACAACAAGAAAAAACAGATAAATAACGGTATCCACCAGTAAATTCGGGTAAAAGTAGTATTATTATGTAGTGATTATTTAGAACTCGACCACACGTTACAAGGTAGTACAATATATAGTAGCTTAAGAATAACTTAAGTAAGTAATGTAGCTTATAGTAAAAGAACTCGACCAACTTTTTGATAGCGAAGCGACACCAAAAAAGAACCTTTTTTAATAAGTATTTAAGGTTGCGACACCACACGTCCCTGTTCGGGCGCCAATATGTTACAGGGTTTCTTCCCTATGAAAGGGTGAGGATAAATATACCTACACTTATAGACTAAGGTAGTTAAATAAAAGCACAGCGTTTATCACCGGCATGTTTGTTTTTATTGTAAGTTTTTTAAAGGATTAATATTCACAGGAACAGTGAGGTCACCATGGTACTTTTACAATGATAGTAGTATTTAGTAGTATTTAGGAGTAAATAGGAGTAGTATAATGGGAGTATAATAGTAGCGTTGAATAGGTACCATGGGTAACACAAAAGGTAGACGGGGAAGCCGTCTAACTCTAATAGGTAAACAACGGTGAGTTGCTTGGTTATTTTACAATGGGTACTTAATGGATTAAATAGGTATACTAGGTAAGGTAGAATGTAGACGGGGAAGCCGTCTGACTTGAATATGAAAAATAGTGGTAAATAAAATAATGATAACGGTGGGTCGCTTGGTCGAGTTCTGTCCCTTCACTTAAACTATAATCAGCAAATGGGTGGATCCATCCGATGGTGTCACCAATAGGAAGTAGATGACCGACGGTAATAAAGGGGAATGAAATACCTCTGTACGCGCCGCCGGTTAACAAATAGGAACTGGAGGTAGACTGCCAATACTCTGGCAGGGCTCACGTGAAGGTCAGTGGTCGCACCGTTGACTGGGTGCACCAACGACGTCCAGGCGGCTAATCCAGGTAAGCCTGGTTGGGGGTATGCCCAAACATGCCGGCCTCACCTATACACCCTGAAATGGATGGAATGAATCCATGTTAACACCGAGTAGGAAGAAAAGTAAACAAAATTAAAATTACATTTTCTCAGGTCATAAATGAGAAAATGGGGTATAATTGGGCCTCACCACGTGCGGGGGCTTGTGGACAAACTATTTAATAAAGGTTTAATAGTCAAGTAGCATTTTAGAAGGGGGTATTACACGGAGTGTGTTTTTTACAAAAAGTCAAGAATCTCAGCGATTTTACATTAAAATCGGGGAAAATTGCACCTCGTCACGACCGCAGGGTCGAGAGGAAAGTGTTTAGCACAAATGTGAACATCTAGGAACATTACAGAAGGTTATTTTACACTAAGTAGGTTTTCTACCAAAAGTCAAGAATTCCAGCGATTTTACATTAAAATCGGGGAAAATTACACCTCGCCACGACCGCAGGGTCGAGAGGAAAGCGTTTAGCACAAATTTGAACATCTAGGAACATTCCAGAAGGTTATTTTACACTAAGTAGGTTTTCTACCAAAAGTCAAGAATTCCAGCGATTTTACATTAAAATCTGGGAAAATTACACCTCGCCACGACCGCAGGGTCGAGGGGAAAGTTTTTATCCTATATTCAATAGTTAAATAACGAAAGGATTGTATTTTCAATCCATGTGACTGGCCCAAAAACGCATTGAAATCACATGTTGAAGTGAAAATTTCAGGGTAATAATTTAGTGAAATCGATAGAAAAAGTAGCTGCGCACGCGCTCAATGGAAGATAATACGATTTAGTATGTATTTCGTGCATTATTGGACTATAAAAAGTACGAATGGTGACGCGTCACTACATACCTTGTTAGGGGAAAAAAATATAATAAGGGCGACTCGAGGCCGCTCCACGCCCGGTGAGTTAGAGGTGCGTGGGTCCTGGGGTCTTCCGCCGGATTCCCGGGTCGAAGCTCAGCCTTCCACCGCATTTTTGGTGCGAAAGAAACTCGGAGCCCCGGTCCGCCATCACGTCGTCCTTTTGATTCAATGACCTCTCTAACGCAGACGGTGGGGACAACGTTGAAGAAAAAAAAGACTAGCAACTAACTTAACAAACAATCGAATTAGAATCGACTAAAAATAATACGAGGAGAGGAAATTACTCCCAAGGAAAACGGATAAATGCTAAAAAGGTGAGATTAATAATACTAAGGCTTATCCAAAGGTTTCACTTTGTTGAGTGGCTTTAAATAAGCGTTTGTTTATCAAAAGGAGACGCCGATATGAATTAATGAAAAAAATGATCGAGTGAAAAAATCGATAGTTTGGATCAAACGAGTATTGATTGGGAAACTGTCAATCACTAGACAGGTTGACGTTTCGTCCTGACCAATTAGAAGCGTTTACACTGTTGACAACTGTGAAATAAAAAAATTGCGTTCCGAATTATACATAAATTAGATATGTGTTAAAATTTGATGCTACAGACTCCAGGTCTGCACTGGAAACGGTAGTTGGCGTATCTTCCCTCCATCCCTTAGCAGTAAATTCAAAGCTAACATAAAGTTGCTACACGCACAAAATAAAATAGTGAAACTTTTTTGGATTAAAGCACACGCGGGGATGGAGGGAAATGAGAGAGCGGACCAGCTAGCAAAGGAAGCAGCACTGCACTCGAAGTGCAGACCTATTTACGATAACTGCCCCGTTTCATTCGTCAAGCGAGAAATCCGAAAGGACTCTCTTGACGAGTGGAACCGGGCGGCGTTATCAGGATGGCCACACAGCGGCGGCAACCAAAACATATTTTTCGGATGCAAGGGCGGCATACAAGATCGTAAGAGAAATAGCACCAGTGGGAATCATAACTCAAGTGCTGACGGGGCATGGTGGGTTTTCCCAATACTTACATCGATTTAAGTTGAGGGAAAGCCCATCGTGCATCTGTGAACCCACAAAAGAGGAGACTCATGTGCAGTGGCACATAATCTTGGAATGCCCAGTTTATGGAAAGCAGAGATTTTATTTAGAACAAAAAATTGGAATTAATCTAACACGTAAAAACCTTAGAAACGAATTTATCGATTTTTGCGCAAATATTTGTAAAAAAGCAATTATTAGGAACAAGTAGGTATAAACTTTGCTGTACCATTGTAATGTTTATTATAACTGCAAACAGCCAAAAACATTGAAATATAGGTATAGTTTTTATTCATTTGTAATTAAGACCCCTGACCCTTGCATATACACTCCAACCTTGCATTCCTTTAAGGTATTTTGATATTTGTCGGTTAGGTTATTAGGTTTCGCAGCCGACATAAACATAAGCCAAAATCAAAATATAACGCGGGCGAAGCCGCGGGTAAAAGCTAGTATTTTAATAAATTAGAGCCTTTTTGTTATTCTGATGTATACCTAAGCAATATTATTGCAAAGTTTCTTCTCAATCCGTACAGTAGTTTTCTACGTGAAAGAGTAACAAACATCCATACATACTCACAAACTTTCGCGTTTACAACATTAGTAGGATTAGTAAGGATTGTATGTGTTTCTATGCGATCACCGAAGTTATATAAGCAGAGTTCGGCACGATTAGTTTTCAGATATGTGACCGCAGGTGGTACGAGTATATATTTTCAATTGAGCGCTACCGTGGCTTGGATAACACGTTAAAATGGCGGGCCCTTGTAATTTTAACCGTTTAGCTATGTGAAATGTCTACAGGCGGCTTATAATTCTGACACCAGGCCTAGCCACCCGCCCTATACAACTTACTTTTTTTGATGAGATGAAAGCAGCGTGAAACGTCCCTCACAAAAAAAAAATTGGAGTTAAATATTACGAACCAAACTGTGATCTGTGATGATGTGGGACCAGTTAGGTGCATTATGACCTTTATTCCAAAATTGATTGCTACGTCTTGAGTAAGTTTAGAACTCAGGGTGCCTTGGGCGAAGATGTTTTATGTATCTACCTACTTATTTACGACTTACTTGCTTATTTAGATATCTCAAGTAGACACACAGACTTAAATTCGAGTAAGCATAGACCGAATCAAGCATCTTGGCGGCTAGAGCTGTGAAATTGAGGAGTTTCTCGTGGAACAACTGATTTTGCACAACTAGTTAGACATCCAAAATACGTATTCCTAATGGCACAACTATGCTCAATGTAAATTTTATACATATTCCTTGTGACATAACTGCAATCAAAATAGATATTAGATCCTATTCTTTTTACAAGTTTTTATTTAGTTTCACCTGTCCCGTTGTATGTCTGTCGGTCTGTAATCACAAATTTGTCCACTTTTCGGTTACCGTTTGAGCTGAAATTATGCATAAATAAGTAAAGTGTAAATCGCGTGATAATGCAATATTATGACGACATGGTGCTGATCTGATGATAGAGCTTGAAAATGGCCAAAGGAACTTAGCAATGAAACGACACGAACTCATCGAGTTTGGGTTGGTCTTGGCGATAGTTTGTCTTTCTATGGTAACCAGGGTCTGTTGATGGAGCTGGCAGGTGGTCATAGGAACTCTGCAATGAAACGGCGCAACCCTATCGAGTTTCGGTTCGTTTGATTCGTCTTGGTAAGTACTCGTACTTGTTCAGTAAAAGATTGTTTTAAAAAAAAAGTTTTTTAAATATTTTACTTGTTTATAGACTGTATAGATTTTCTCCTTACAGGGGCAAGACAAAAACAATTGTAAAGCAAATAAGTATATATTACGTAATAAGTTATTACTAATAACATTACGTCCTCTAACAATTGTAGTAGGTACATTATTATTTCTTCAGTTATTATAGCTGCAGCAATCAGATAATTATTTTTCGCAAAAAATGGCAAAACCGCTTTTCATCGCGTACAAAAATTCGAATATATCGCTTGAATTGTTTACATTTTTGTTGATTTATCAAAAACGGCTCAGCCGATTTCTGTAAAATTTAAATGGGACCACCGCGAAAATAAACCCTTTCGAATTTAAAAATAATAATTCGATTCGGTTCACAATTGGCAAAATTATCGATGAACATACACAAAAAAAATACATGCACACGAACATAGAACCTCCTCCTTTTTGGAAGTCGGTTAAAAAGAAATCAATCGCTTCATTTATAATCATTGCTTATTCTTGTATTATACTTTATTGCAAGTTCACAACCTTGAAATAAATCATCAAGTGAATACTTCGATCGAAAAAACAGCAGTCAACTAGATTTTACGCCATCTTGAGTAAAACGAAACCTTGACATGCGTACCTACCTACTTACTTTCATTATCTACTATACAATAAGTCCTTACTATTTGCATCTGTACTGTACTGTTCCAATCTTTTTATTAGTCTGAACATAGGCCTACCCACGAAGGACAAAGGAATTATTTTAAATAAATGGACGATACGGACTTTGTACAAGTAAAAACGTCACTGAAATCGAAACTCGGGGCCAGAGAAATGAGGAACTGGAAAGTTCTTCTGAAGCAGCTGTTTGCGGAGTTTTTGGGAACGTTTCTGTACGTAGCACTGAGTCTTGTCGTTGACAGCGGACAGAAGCTGAATAACATAACCATAGCCTTTGCCAATGGGTTGCTAGTGGCATCTGTGATGCAGATTTTCGGGAATGTGTCCGGTGGACATATAAATCCAGCTGTTACTTTGGGTGTGATGGTGTGTGGGGGTATCAAGCCGCTGAGAGCTTTGTGTTATGTGGCCGTGCAGATTGTTGGAAGTATTGCTGGTGAGTAAATTAAACCCAAATAAAGTAGGTATCTTAATAATGTTTTATTATTTTTGAAAAAAAAAAATATCGGGCAAAAAAGTAACTTTTCTTAAACAAAATAGAATACTACTTTATATGCCTAAACTACCTACACTACTACTACTACTTAAAAAGCATTGGATCATCCACAGACCCTTGAAGGTCTAAAGAAAATCCAAATGCTCAAGCCCACTGCCAGTTGGCAGCGTGCCCAGCATGCTGGCTGCATTACCACGCCAAATGGCAATGCATATGCGTTGAGACAAATAAACAACAACAACAACATTTTGGTCACGCGTCGAGTCCACCAGACGCAAGACTTGAAAATAATATGAACTCCCGGCCCCCACGGACCAAATGTCTCAACTCAATATAGTTAATAATAATGTTTTTATTAGTAAATTCGAATTAGTTTAACGAGGTATGGATAGAGCTATAAGTACCCACGGATGCTGTATTCTATAGAGTTCATTAGTCTATAGATAGGTTGTTGACTATCATTAATTCCTGCGCACCCCGTCCATTATTTATACGCTTTCTGTCCTCTCCATCCTAAGGTTGCCTGGCAGAGATCGCTAATATAAGGCCTCCATTGTTACACTGTTTATGTACCTATCTTTGCTTCTTCTTTTTGTTTATTTCTTGGTGTGCAATAAAGAGTTTATCTATCTATCTAATTAAGCTGATATGGATCTTAAGTATATGAAGTTCTTGAATGGAGAACGTAGACATATGCTCGCTTAGCGTAGGATTTTTTGCGTAGTGTCATCCGAGCCACGGTAGCTCTCAGATGTAAATGCTATCCACGGTCACCCATCCGAAGACTGACCGTGCCGAACGTTGCTTAACTTTGATGATCGCTGACACTGACAGACACGTACCTAGTCAAACTTCGATATAGGCGCTATAACCCCTAAAATTACGACTTCAAAACTTATAGTACCTACTAGTAATAAGCATATCAGGTTACGAGGCTAGGTAATAATATCCCAAGGGATAAAACTTCCAGATGCTAGAGCGTCGAGTTGAAACGAAAGTAAGAAGTTTTGGAGCGAGGAGTGGCCGTTTTCCAAGGAACGCCCAGAAGTTTTCACAACTTTACTTTGTTAGACAGATGGGAAAAGTACGAATGGATTAGACGGGCTAGTTTTTTATAGGTGTAGGTTTCTACAGAGTAGTACAGGTACGCTGTATAAACGATGGCAAAAATCGGCCAAGTACGAGTTGGACTCGGGCCGGAGGTTTCCGTACCTACTGTATTGGAGCCCCCCTTAAATATTTATTTTATTTTAATTTTATTGTTTATCATTGAAGTGAACATAAAACTAAATATTCTGTGAAAATTTCAATCATCTACCTGTAACCATTATAAATATAGAGCGAAAAACGTCTAAAATATCAGGTTTGTTGTATGGGAGCCCCCCTTAAATTTTTATTTTATTTTTAGTATTTTTTGTTATAGCGGCAACAGAAATACATCATCTGTGAAAATTTCAGCTGCCTAGCTATCATGGTTCATGGGATACAGCCCGGTGACAGACAGACAGACAGACATCGTTGTCTAAGTAATAGGGTCCCGTTTTTCCCTTTGGGTACGGAACCCTAATAAAAAGTACTCATTCAAACAATTAATGACAATGATAAACCTTGTCAAATTTAATGGTGGGCTCGTGACGTCACTAGCCGATACCGGTACCGGTACATTTGTAGTAGGTTGGTGACGTCACGCTGAACTTTATCGGGCTTTATCTTCAACAATTTTAATTAAATTGACCAAAGAAAAAATACGTGTCCAATATTTTTTGATAATCTATTTGACAGACTAATTATAATTTTTTAGTAAACAAGCCTATTCTCAACCACAAAAAAGTGTGGATTTTTTTTTGCCTAGTGCTGACAAAACTGTCGAATATGTAGAATTTGACGTGCCGTGACTAAAAATCCGACGCAACCGATTCAAGATATTTTTCATGTCTTTTTCTAGCTCCGTACCGTACCAGCCTTTTTTTTAATAGTCCACTGCAGGACGTAGGGTGGTTGGGCCATTTCCACCACGTTGGCCCATTGCGGGTTGGTGGATTTTCTATTATTCTATTTCTATTTTCTAGCTCGTGTCATATTAAATGGATGCAACTCTTTCAGATTGTCTCGATCGACCACATAATCCCTCTGGTATCTCTGTGATTCTTCCCCATGACGAATGAAATCAATAACTTATTTTATATGCCGGTTAAAAAACATGAACTTAATGTGTATAAGCTGCAGAGGTAACAGAGGGGAAGGCTCCGTGTGCGCTGTCGTTGGTTGCGCAAGCGCATGTCGCGGCGGTGACGTCACGCTCGATTCGTGCGGGTTGCGAAACTGCGGCTTTATTAACATCGTTATCGATTTCCAATGGCCTTACAGTTCTTCCTTTCCGGTTTTTTGATTTCCGCTGGATCTTTCGCATTCCAATGTATTAATAATTTTTAGGAGAATTATGCACCTGATTGCAGTTGCTACTATTGTATTTTCACTAAATTTAGTAAATTATTTCTGAAAAAGAAATCGAAAAGAACGTAGGTACATTTGTAATTTTTACAATGTCGTCATTTATAAAAATAAAATAAAAATCCAAAACGCAAATTTACAGGGTTATTTGTAACCAATTAGCATCCTTTCAGGGGCTTATTCTGTACATCAAAGTTGGCATGGATATAGCTCAAAAATTTTTGAACTATATCCATGCCAAAAATCACGTCTATCCGTTGCTCCGTTGCTGCGTGATAGCGTAACAAACAAACTTACATTCACGTTTATAATATTAGTAGGGATAATATGTGTGATGACTAAAAAATATAATTAGTCCGTCAAATAGATATAAATAATCGGCCAAGTACGAGTCGGACTCGCGCACGGAGGGTTCCGCACTGTATGGGAGCCCCACTTAAATATTTATTTTATTTTAAATTCAATTTTAATTTTATTATTTATTATTGAAGTAAATATAAAACTAAATATTCTGTGAAAATTTCAAGCATCTACCTGTTACCATTATTAATATAGAGCGAAAAACGTCTAAAAATCAGGTTTGTTAAATGGGAGCCCCCCTTAAATTTTTATTTTATTATCTTTTTAGTATTTGTTGTTATAGCGGCAACAGAAATACATCATCTGTGAAAATTTCAGCTGCCTAGCTATATCATGGTTCATGAGATACAGCGGTGACAGACAGACTGACAGACGGACATCGGAGTCTTAGTAATAGGGTCCCGTTTTTTCCCGGGTAGGGTTTGGGTACGGAACCCTAAAAATATATTAGACACAATACATATTACAATAGCTAGTTGCAATTATATTTATTTTAACCAGTCTTCATGCCTATTCAGATAGGTACATCAATCACAGACTCATCTTTGCGTTTCGTTTCATTTCAGGTGCAGCCGTAGCCTACGGTCTGTCAGAACCAACAACCAGAGGCATTCTTGGAGCCACCATCCCTTACGAAGGGCTCCGAGTGGACCAGGCCTTCGGACTTGAACTCCTCATGACTTTTATTTTAGTATCAGTGGGACTAAGTGTTTTAGATCCTCGAAGGGGTGCTAAAGGCTTAGGTTCTGCCGCATTAGCTGTCGGTCTAAGCTTGACTGCCTGTCAGTGTGTCTGCTTGTCTTATACTGGTGCGTCTCTAAACCCTGCTCGTTCCCTTGGACCAGCAGTCATGATGAATAAATGGAAGCATCATTGGATTTATTGGGTGGGTCCCTTACTTGGCGGGTTGCTGGCAGGTCTGGTGTACAGATATGTGTTGAATTTGCATATTATTTTTAATGTATAAGCGTAGTAATTGGAGATAATAAACTTTTGTTGTATTGTTTTGGACTTGTTTTAGAGGACGGAGGAGATCTTTGTTTTTGTATTAGTTTTACTTGATTGAGGTTTTGTTTGAGTATTATGAGAAGGGTATCTGGTCGCTCGGGGTCTTCGCCCTGAAAACTATGTTAGCATGTTCTGGATATAGACGCTTCCATGTGGGTTTGTTCACTTACTAAATTTTTGAAATGAGATAATCCAAAAAATCAAGCTTGTGTAAACCGTACAAAAACTTTAAACGTACTGAAATAAAAAAAAAACTAATTTTATGTTTCTTTCAATACGCCTACGCTTTGGAAGGTACCTACATAAGAGTACATATTTATGTTAACTTTTAAGCAATACAAATAATTCACAAAATAAATAAAAACCTCTCACTTTTTGCTCACCCTCTTGTAGGGTAAACATGTTGAGATAACTTACCTAAGATAAGACCTATAAATGTACACATGTTTAGCAAATAAATGAATCTTGAAAAATTTATTCGCATTGACAGCTTTCTTCTATTTGGAAGTTGGTTATAAGTTAGACTTTATCTGAAATGATTTATTTAAAAAATAACAGTATTAAAATGTATGCTGCAAAGTCAGGTAAACTTTGCGACTAAAATAGATTTCTGAACCAGTTTTTGTAGAGGTACAGGTCAAAGCGGTAAGTATTTGTTCTAATTACCCCCGTGGCTCTATTGCAGGTATCTTTTTTGGGATGACTAAGGTTTGATTACCTGCCGAGGCTTCTGATTTGTCCACAAGCTTCGAGCAAATACCTATAGAGTCACAATCGTGCAAAAAAAGTGTCCGAGGCAAAACTCTGCCCAAGCTACGTACGAGTAGTGGGCAGGTTTTTTAGTAAGTCGTAAGGCGATTGCAAGCCGACTGCAACGCCGCGCGATTCCAAAGTGCTCGGTTACAAGCACTAATTAGGTGACAAAACGTCGATATACTAGGTTAAGGTAACTAGGTACCTGAGTTTTAAAAATAATAAATATAGTTTAAGGTACCGCTATAAAACGGCGAAGCTGGTTAGTGATGAAAAGTATTTTTATCAAATATGTAAGTGATATTCTGGAGAGAATTTTCTTTAGACAACCGATTATCTTATTGACATATTTAATTGAAAAGTTGTTCTATGGTGGGATCATACACTAATATTACGAGTATTTTGCTCATTTCACTCAATCGAGTTGTACGAGTATGTATTGTACGAAGCACTCATATTTTGATTATAATTACATCGCTGACAGAAACCTATTATTATACCGAAGTTAAGTAACATTCGGCATGGTCAGTCTTTGGATGGGTGACCGCGAGTGTCATTTACAACTGAGCGCTACCGTGGCTCGGATGACATCGGTGGGATAGCATTAAATCAAATTAGGTACCTATAACGCGGGCGAAGTCGTGGGCTCAAAATAAGAGCCCCTATACTTAGCTCCGCCTTGAAAATAAACAAAATGAAATTCAAAAGACATTTACTGTTCACAGAAATCATCTTTTGTAACTCAAAGTATCAAATGACAATTATACACGGTTTTTTCATGTTATGGTTTTAAAATACTTAGTGCCAATTATTTATCTGAATATATAATGATGTATTAAAAAATGCATTTTGCATAAAACTTTGTTCGCAGAAAACAAGGGAAAATTTTAACAAAAAATTAATGGCTTTGGTAGGTTATCGAGGAAGGTAATGTTTACATTGAGTTGTCTACTGTTATTTTTTGTAATTAACAAAAAGAAAACCCGCTCAAGTACAACGTGGGTGTCTTCAAATCCCGAGTAAATGTAATAGGTATCTTCTAGGTAAGCGTGCTACAAGGAATAAAAAAATTGTTGTAAAAATCAAACAAATTTTTTATTTTATGTTATGATCTGCGAGTCCTTAGCAAAATATCCTGATTATTATTTCTTAATTCCTTCTTTCTTGTCATATTGAATAGTACAGTATGTAAATAATGAATAAATGGATTTGAAACATTGTAACTCAAAAAAATTATGACGTCATTTTCATATTCCATTTATCTTTTCATCCATCCATCAATCCATCTTTCAGCCATAGGATATCCACTTAGCATGACATAGGCCTCCCCTATGGATCTAAATTAAGAACTGCTTGAATCGACTTGTACGCGAGAATCTGCGGTCTTGTTGAGGTTATCTGTCCACCTCCTGGATGGACGTCCTGCGCTGCGCTTGCCGGTACGTGGTCTCCACTTGAGAACTTTTCGACCCCATCGGTCATCTGTCCTTCGTGCTATGTGCCCTGCCCACTACTATATAAATATAAATATTAAATAAATAAATATTAGGGGGACATCTTACACACGGTCTTCTGACCCGAAACTAAGCATAGCTTGTGATATGGCTGCCAGAGACTGATATACTACATATACATATTTTAAATACATACTTATATGGATAGTACCTAAATAACACCCAGACACAGAGCAAACACCTATATTCATCACACAAATGTTTGCCCTGGGTGGGGATCGAACCCACGCCTCTTTGACCCAGAAGTCAGGGTCACTAACCACTGAGCCACCGAGGCAGTCCTCTACTATTTCAACTTGTCAGACCGCGTCGGTTTGGTTTTTCTTAACTTTGGTTCTTCTACGGATGTTCTCATTCCTGAATCGATCTCGCAGACAGACTGAGCATTATTTTACTTTGGTATAATAATATTATTAAATGAACACAGTTGTGTAGTTTATGTAGTTTAAGACTGTGTAAGTTGTTGTAAGGGTGTGTATTTAGTGGTAGTGGAACTATAAAAAAAATATAAAAGTTTTTTTTTATATATCGGCTGTTTTTACCTAAATACTTACAACAGACTAATTTTATGTTTAGGTTATCATTTTACTCGCCGTTATGATCAACTTTTTAAAACCAATCATAAAATCAGAAATCAGTACATTTTGATTAATCATTAAATTTTTTTGGACGAAAATTTTAAGTAAAACTTTAATTACCCATATGTTTTTGTTAAACACACTTTCAATATGCACGAGACTTTATAAAGGATAGGATTAAAATAAAATATGTATCATTATTATAAGGTTTTTTAAGTATTTCATCGGCAAACGCGCCGAACGAACGTGTTTGAAAGTTCTTATCTGATCATTTAGTAAAATGTATCAATTTTTATTTATATTTCTGCTATCATCTTTTATGGCGTATGTGATTAAATCTATGGTGAAGCCCAAAAGATTCCCTCCAGGTATGTTTTTGTTACATAAACTGTATTCTAAATATCCGAGCAGTTTTTTTGATACTGTGTAGGTAGATAGGAAACTAAAACAACATAATTTTTTTTATAAATATAAAATACACAAAATGGCTTATTTTTCGCGTTTTAGTTGTAGAAACTTAATAAAAAATAGTTCGATTTAATAACAAAATGATTCGTTTAATTATCAAATTTTGTTTGTTAAAGTAATAGCACACTGAAAAAATATTTCACTATTTCTAGTGTAATTTTTAATTCTAATGGACATCATAAGGATTTTATTAGCTTTCGCTGTTATTAGCTAAAAGTGTAATTGCATAGGGACTTTATTTATTTATAAATATTTTTTTTAAGTTTTTATTCTAGTCTACCAATATCTAACCTTAAATTCATCAAGATGCGTTGCCGTAAAAAAGTAACAAAACGGAAATCCTTATTTCAAAGCATCATGTTGTTTTTACACAGGTCCCAGGTGGTACCCTTTCATTGGCAGTAGCGAAGTGAACTCTCTGATGCAGAAACACGGTTCACAATTCAAGACATTCCTCGAACTGTCTAAAGAATATTCTACAGATGTCTTGGGGCTAAATCTGGGGAAGGAACTGCTGGTGGTTTTCTATGGAGAGAAGCATTTCAAAGAAGTCACGCAGTCTGAAGCGTTTGACGGAAGACCGGACAATTTCTTCATGAGGATTAGGTGTTTTGGGAAACGGGCGGGTAAGAAGTGATTTATTTTAATTATTTATCAAATTATTATTTACTTATCTAGTAATTTTAGTGCGCGATTAGTCCCTTAGTACCTACATAATAATAATGTGTTCAAATCGCGAAAGTTAAAACAATTTAGTTTTCTTTATCTGGGGCAATTTGTGTACGAGGGAAAATGTTAGTGTGCCGAGATGAAGAAATAATTTCAGAGCATATTTTGAGTTACTCCAACTGAACACAAGTGTCCAGTACCTCTTGTGCCCAGTTGAAGCCTAACCCAGGTAGATAACTCACTATTTTGGACTGTAACATGAACAACTAAAACAGTAAGGAGTACCTATTAGGTACATTATACCTATTACGTATTGAGAATGTAATAGTGCCACAAATGGCAGCTTTATCGATAAAAGTGATTTTTTCTTGGCAACCATTGGATGAGCAAAAATACAAACAAGAGTATGAACGGTAGCGCTAAAAGCTGTGAAAAAAAAGAGAAGATTAAAAATTTCGAAAACCTCAAACAAAAAAAAAAACAATCTCAAACACATGAGCTCTCAGAGTATTCTTATTGCTTATTCCAGATTTACGTCATCAGTACACATGTCAAACATATACTATTACGTCTTTCCAAATTGCGGTTTCACCCCAAAACAGTAGTACAATACATTATATAGTACATTGTTCACCGAGAGGAGAAAGTGACCGATTACCGTCGAGGGTGTTTAAAACACCCGAGATCGGGAATCGCACTTTCTCTCGAGTGATACATAGTGCTTTATACTACACCTACGAGGAAAATAAAAAACTAAATCTTTACTAATTGAAATTTATATTGAAATTGTTGCAGTTAGTGAAGCTTAATGTAACACTTGAAAATGGCGCCAATGGCGTCTGCAATTTTCACATGTTCTTTTTTCAAATTGTTTGACACCATCCAACACACAGCTAGTGGCCAGTGTCATTTTGCGAACTTGGAGATAAAAACTCACTGTAAAAACTTTTTGGCTTTTGATATTTATGTTACCAGCGCATAGTCTTACCCAAAATTAAAAAAGAAAAACCACGTAAGAAATGGATTTTCATACACTTTTCTCTCCCGCTCAGATGCGTTTTCTCCCCGCATATTTGTTCGATATGCAATGACGTACTTTCTACCGTAAATTTGATAAAGTATCAAGGTACTTTCCGAGCAGGTGTAGTATAAAGATTTCTTTTCTTACAGGAATAAGCCTAGTGGACGGTCCTCTCTGGAAGATCCACCGCAAATTCACGATGCACCACCTCCGCAACGCTGGCTTCGGCAAGGGCCCCATGGAGCGTGACATACAATCCAGCTCTCAACAATTGACGAAGTGGATTGCCAAGCAAGGCGCGCAACCTCTATGGCCTAAGGACTTCCTGTCTTTAGTTGTGCTCAATGTCCTGTGGAAATGTGCTGCAGGTAGGTCAATACGGAGCGTTGTATATGTATATAGGCCAGCTCTCAGCAGTTGGCGCAGTGGATTGCCAAGCAAGAAGTACATCCGCTATGGCCTAAGTACTTCCTGCGCCTGGTTTTGCTTTAAGTCTTGTGAAAATGTGCTGCAGGTAGGTCAATACGGAGCGTTGTATATATAACAGTTCTCAGCAGTCGGCGTAGTCGATTGCCAAGCAAGGAGTACAACCGCTATGTCCTAATTACTCCTAATGCTTCCTGCCCCTGGTTGTACTTAATGTCTTGTGAGAGTGTGCTGTTGGTAGGTCAACATGAATCGAGTTATACACTTTGTTTGTACAGATCTGCTCTCAGCAATTGGCATAGTGGATTGCCAAACAAGGAGTAGGTACAACCGCTATGGGCTTAAAGACTTCCTGTCTTTAGTTGTGTTCAATGTCTTGTGGAAATGTGCTACAGGTAGATCAACATGGAGCGGGGTTTACAGGGTTGCTCTCAGAAACTGGTGTATTGGATCACTAAACAAGGGATACAACCGTTGACAAGGGAATCAAAAGAGTAGGTACAACAGAAGCACGTGAATTGAAAAAAATAGTAAAGACAGCGTAATGTAAAAACATGCAAACGAACTGATTTTTATTCCTTTTTAAAATTGAATGACAATAAAAATGACTGTTCTAAATAACAGAACATACCGAACTTTTTTCTAGGTGAAACAATTCTTCAAGAGAAGTTCAATTACCTTCAAGATTTGCTACAGAAGCGAGGAAAAGCCTTCAACCTGACCGGTGGCCTGCTGAACCGGGCTCCTTGGACCAGGTTCCTTTTCCCGGGCTACACCGGCTACTCTATGCTGGTGGAGATCAACAAACAGCTCTCAGCAATTATAGAGGTGAGACGATTCATTAATCATTAATTAATACGATAATATGCCTACCATTGGGACACATACGCCATTCACTAAGTAGGTATTTTTTCTGAAACCATGAAGGTTGCGTCATTGAATCTTCATCAAATCTTTTTGATGAAGATTCAATGACACCATCTTTGGTGTGAAAATTCAATCATGGATTCCAAAGAATTCATTGATACGGTTTCATCTCAACAGCTGTTTTCCGTTCAGTTCTAAGACACAAGGCACATTTTCAATAAATAAGTTATACTTAGCGCCTGTTAAAATCTCCTTATTAAACGAGAATACGAGTGTATCCTTGTAATAGTAAGAGTGCCTTCTAGAGATCGTACTGCATGATCGTTGAAAGTCGTTTAGTACCTACGTTGTTGTCAGTAAATAATTAGTTGTTCGAGCGTATGCTAATATCTGTGTTTTAACACGGTAATTTTGCTTTCATCTGTCCAGCCGGGCTAGTATGCGCGCCACGAATTATTTCGATGGTAGTGTCAGAACGAGACAGCGTTATGGCAAAGTATGTATCTGTCACTTTTTCACACGTCGAAATGAGTTCTTTTCGTGGCTTTTCGTGGACGCATACTTGACTAGCTGATGTCGGTTTTTGTCTATAGGTCGCATTTTTTTAACGAATTTCGACGAAACTTGGTACACAAGTTCTATTCATATGTACATATATTAATATATTAGATTCGATTTTTTCGTTGGCGATTTTTGATAGGGTGGAAAAGGTGGCATTGACCTGTCGTCGAGCTATTAATAAGTCGATTTGGAGAATATTTGGCAAGATTATGTAGTATATAAATCCTAACAAGATTTGTGAGTATGACCTTCTTGACCAAATTGGTCAAGAGCGAGTCGAGATGTATGAAGATAGGCGTATGGAGATTCAGTTGAAAAGAATTGTCGCGATATCTGTTCGGAGAACTACTAATTTAGGTTGAAATAAATGTAGTTGCTATTAATTTAATACTTAAATTGAACCGTTATTTAAGCAGCATGAAACAAGCTTTACAAACCCCCGGTTTCCTTTTTCAGGAAGCAATATCGAGACATAAGAATAAAGAAATAGAAGGACACGATTTCATTTACGCGTTCCTTGAAGAAAAGGCTAAGAATCGAGAGACGTTTACAGGTAGGTTTTTGATACTAATATATTCATCATTATTAGCACTACAGACCGCTCCTTCATTATCATCATTATCACCATTTCATCAGCGGCAACATAGCCATCACAGCATTCATAATCAATATCTTCATCATCATATCGAATTGTAATTAAATTATGTCATGGCACATCTCATTGTTTCGTTATTTTTTACGGCTATGTCGGCAACTTTGATTCGTCTGCAGGTCATCTCATTCCTGATTAGATCTCACAAAGACTCCGAGAATACACCTCTCCATAGCACGTTCGGCTATCTTGAGGAAACTGGGTCTGACTGGGCTGGGCCCGTATGTGAAAGACCACGTTTTAGTTCTAGTACTTAGTAGTTGTGGTAGTAAGAATACTTTTAGTAATAGCATGGAATCATGCTTCTTCTTCTTCTCCATCGTCGTGTCGATGATACAAATATCTGTTTATAAGGCCTTTTTCCAACGCTTCAATAAGCTATTTGACTAGTTTTGCAAATCGTTTTAAATTAAGTATTCGTTAGTACATAATAAGCTCACTATATTTATATTTCCGAGAGATCAAAGAAAATCAGTGTTCAAGAATAGATATTCAAGATCTCGCCAAAAACGATATTTTGTAATGGCGCTGGTTTTTAGGGTTCCGTACCCAAAGGGAAAAACGGGACCCTATTACTAAGACTTCGATGTCCGTCTGTCTGTCTGTCACCG
This sequence comes from Hypomecis atomaria, assembly GCA_964007245.1. NCBI lineage: Eukaryota > Metazoa > Arthropoda > Insecta > Lepidoptera > Geometridae > Hypomecis > Hypomecis atomaria. The sequence continues at coordinate 1,933,169 of OZ023296.1, read as the reverse complement.
GGCTGTATCTCATGAACCATGATAGCTAGGCAGCTGAAATTTTCACAGATGATGTATTTCGGTTGCCGCTATAACATCAAATACTAAAAACAAAATAAAATAAATATTTAAGGGCGGCTCCCATACAACAAACCTGAATTTTTAGACGTTTTTCGCTCTAGATTAATAAAATGGTACCAGGTACATGCTTGTAATTTTCACAGAATATTTAGGTTTATATTCCCTTCAATAATAAATAATAAAATTAAAATAAAATAAATATTAAAGGGGGGCTCCCATACAGTACGGAACCCTCCGTGCACGAGTCCGACTCATACTTGGCCGATTATTGACGTCATACACTAGTAAATAACATGGTAAATACGCTAGTTCACAACTAAACACTGACAATAAATTCTGTAAAAGTAACTTACAGATCTAACAATATTACTCCGAAATCACAAAACACAAATTACACAAACAACAGTCAATCGAGAAATTCTTTGTTTACTATCATGTGACGTCACCAGAGCTGCCGCCCTTCTTAGAGCGTTTAAGTCACAGATAAAATATCGTATTTTATTTCGTGCTATTTGCGAAAATTAGACATAATAATATTTAGTTTAAATAAAGTGAAATATGTCTTTTTCAAGCTATTATCTTTAAGAATTACCACAATCAATAGTATATTACATTTTCAATGTTGTCAAATAGCCTCTTATTGTTTACATCCAGTCCAGACCTATTTTTCACCCTTGTATATTTTATCTTTCTGCACTATTACTTCTAGACGACCAGCTAATAGTGACCTGCATAGACCTCATCTTAGCTGGGTCAGCGACCACCTCACACGCCATGGAGTTCGTCATCCTCCAGTTGTTGAGAGAGCCTGACATGCAGAGGAAACTGCAGGAGGAAATTGACCAGGCGCTAGGCGGTGATGTGGCTTGCTGGAGTGATACTGCCAGGTAAACCTGTTTCTTTAGTTATTAGTTTATTACCTGTCACAGTGTATGAATTCTGTTATCAAAATTAAATGTTTTTTTTAATGGGCGCGATCTTTTATCACAAGCTTTTATGTAACTTGCTATGTACCGATGTATGTGGGTGGAATCTTGCAAGTTAAATTTAACCAACTTCCCGGTTTCCGCCTGAGCTGAAACTTTGCACGCATATGTATATCGCGTGACAATGCAATACTATGGTACCATGAAGCTGATCTGATGATGGAGCCGGAAGGTGGCCATAGGAACTCCTGTACTAAACAAGATAGAACCGTCGTGTTTGGGCTCGTTTTACTTGTCTTGGCTAGCATTTGCTGCTACATGATATCCAGGATGTCAAAAGCTTGTATTTAAAAAGTTATATTTTTATAATAATTTATTAACTACATCAAAATACAGGGTTATCCAGAACTGGTGTAGGTACTGAGCCGAAAGGGGGTGATTAAGACCATCATGATGAACAACTTTTACTATGGAGCCAACCCAAAATTCGACATAAAAATCAGCTGTTTCATATATTTTTGACATACAGCTGTTACACATAGACGAATTTTGGGTTGACCCCATAATAAAAGTTGTTCATAATGATGGGCTTAATCAGTCCCTTTCGGCTTGGTATAGGGCAAGCAGATAACGATAATAACTATAGGTACATAAAAAGCAATTGGATCTTTCACAGATATTTGAGGGTCTAAAGATGAAAAATGCTCAACCTACTGCCAGTAGGCAGCTCGTTCGTATAGGCCCTAGTGTTAGAGTTTGTAGGCTGCCTGAGTGGCTCTGTCGTGAGACATGGCTAAACAGTTGAAAAACAGGGACAACAACAATTAAACGTGTCATGTCAATGTAGTTATATGTAGCGTTTTGAATCCTCATTCCTCATACGAACAGCCAGAATGTGGAACGCTTTCCTGGGTCTGTCTTCCCGCTAAAGTACGACGTGGGTGTCTTCAAATCCCGAATAAATAGGTATCTTCTAGGTAAGCGTGTTACACTCTAGACCGCATATCTGCTCAACATCAGGCAGTATGTAGTCAAACGCAAACCTATACGGAATAAAATAAAAAATTATACATGTAGACAGTTTTTACATAGGGTGTATTTTGTCAATAGAAGTTTGATGTCCAGAGGAAGCAGAACGTGCTTATGGGTCGAAAGACCTATACTTTCGACTCATTAGTATGTTCGGTTTCTTCTGGACATTGGGCTTTTGTTGGCAATGAGTACTTTGTGTACGGGTTGTTTGCTGTTGGGTTGTTAATGACGACGCGGAATGGAAACACAATAAAATTGTTAAAATTACATTTAAATGTTGGTTGATAAGTAAAATATGTTAAATAACTTCCCTCATTACGTTAGGGATAACCGATTTAAATTAAAAAAAAATGCAAGTGGAGTCCCTCCGCGCGCAAGAAGTAAAACTTCGACGCAACAGTGCTATCATACCCCTAGTCCATGGTAGCGTTAAACAATTAGCGCAATCTTGTTGAAAGTCGCATTTCAAGATTCATTAAAAAAAAATGTACAAATGCCATCCGCGGTCACTTATACAAAGACTAACCATGTCGGTCGTTGTTGAGTTTTGGTGATCGCTAAGGCACACCAAGTCAAGCCACGCTAAGAGAGTAACAATCGTAAACTTATTTGTTTCTAGGCTACCCTACACTTCAGCGTTCCTACAAGAAATGCACAGGATCTACACAATATCTCCTCTTGTGGGACCCAAAAGAGCCCTAAAAGAAACTACAGTAGGAGGCTATGTGATACCAAAGAATACCACAGTTCTACTGTCAACAGCCGACATGCATGTGGACCCAGCTTTATGGATTGATCCCTTAGTATTCAAGCCAGAGAGATTCTTAGACCAAGATGGAAAATGTGTGCAGTCTGAACACTTGTATCCGTTTGGGTTGGGTGAGTTATTTTTTCTCATAATCTTAGTACAGGGTTATTGGTCAAATCATACATGGTTATTCAGAACAAATTTACGACGCAGAATTTGAGTAATCCAGACTATCATTTTGAACCATTTTTAAAATGCCTTCAATCTGGAAGAAAAAAATCAGTTCTTTTATGCATTTTGTCGAGAGTCCATGACCTTTTTGTAGCGATGATACACTTATTTAAATTTCTGAACTTTGCAAATCACCATACTCTAGTAACTAGAGTTGTTTCTAGTAACTAGAGTATGGTGCACCATAGTAACACAATAATAGTATACTTCAAATCTTCAAAAAATGTTTTTGGCCGATATCTCGGAAACTATGTACTTAAGGGCACAGTTTCCGAGATATCGGCCAAAACATTTTTTCAAGATGACGTGTCAGGAACGCATTCTCTGAACGGCCGAACTATAGAGTATAGTATACTATTATTGTGAGATGAGATTTAAAAAATAAATGTTGCTGATAACGAAATTTCAAATTCAATAGGTAATTGGGAGCATGCCTTGTTCCTGCGCTCGGACGGGTATTTGAATGATAAATTCCATTATATTCGCTAGTGGGAATTAATTCCCGCGTTCGGTCCATTGTCCATGTTTGTGTTCTGAAACATTTTCAATGCAGGGAACCGCTCGGTTTGAATTCAAAGCATTTTAAGAACTTTAATGGTTATGCATATTATTTTACCTACTAGTACGAGTATGGATATACTTGTACACCAAAACGTTCATAAATGTTCAAAAACACAATGGACAATGGACAATGGACATGGACAATGGACATGGACAATGGACATGGACAATGGACATGGACAGTGTCCATGTTTGTGTTCTGAAACATTTTCAATGCAGGGAATTCAAACCGAGCGGGTTTGAATTCAAAGCATTTTAAGAACTTTAATGGTTATGCATATTATTTTACCTACTAGTACGAGTATGGATGTACTTGTACACCAAAACGTTCAATGTTCAAAAACTCATTTCTGCTCTACCTGATTGTTAAATTAGATTGCGGCGTTTTTAAATCTAGAATATTGTATATAAACCGGTATACAAGCATTAGTTTCAGCCTTCACCATTTATGGGTTGACTCCATCGCATAAACAGTTGGTTATCTATATAGGTACCTTAAAAATCTAAATATAGTGAAAACCGCATTGCAATTTGTTGTCTAGCTTGGAAGATATAAGCGGATACGTAGACAGACAACAAACATAGTGGTTTTGCTTTATAGGTACTATGTAGTGATATAAATATAATTCAGGAGTTGTGGGATAAACGTTATGAACAACTTCTACTACGGGACCAACCCGGATATTGCAGAAATACAGCTATTCCGTGCAAAAGATCATTGACTCTTGACAAAATAACTAGATGATTTTTAAGCGATTTTGGGGTGCGTCTCAGTAAAAGTTCGATCGTCTAGACTCTAGAGAAACACAACAAAAATAAATTATGGGAAAAATTTTGGAACCCAAATGTATGTGAAAAGCAGTTTCTCATATTTTTAGGGTTCCGTGCCGAAAGGGTAAAAACGGAACCATATTACTAAGACTCCGCTGTCCGCCTGTCCGTCTGCCTGTCTCCAGGCTGTATCTCATGAACCGTTATAGCTAGAAAGATGAAATTTTCACAGATGGTGTATTTCTGATGCCGCTATAACAACAAATACTAAAAACAGAAAATATATATAACAAACCTGTTTTTTGCTCGATAATAATATTGGCAACAAGTAGATGCTTGAAATGGGGCTAAAGGGCTCCCATACTGTTCGGAACCCTTCGTGCGCGAACCCAACTCGCACTTGGCTCTTTTTTGTCCTCAGGTCGCCGCCGCTGCCCCGGCGAGACCCTCGCACGCATGTTTGTGTTCATCACCCTGGTCACCATGATGCAACATTTCACAGTCTCCTGTGCAGATCCTCATCTGCCCAACGCGGAGCCCGAAGTAGGCATGTTCGCCAGCCCTAAACGGTTCAGAGCCCTATTTGTACCTAGAGACAGGAAGGGTCAGTGAATGCCAGAGCCAGATTATCAAAGCTACCCAATCTGTCCAAGGCTAATCTTTGTAAGAAAAGAGCAGTTAAACTTCATGTTTCAAAGTACAATAGGTATTCTTCACTCTTGTGATCCTGACGCAGCATTTCGTCTCCTGTACCGACGCCTAGCTGCCCACCGTCTGTGCAGATGCTCAGCTGCCGTCTGCGGAGCCAGAAATAGGCATGTTCGCCAGCCTTAAACGGTTCAGAACCTTATTAGTACCTAAAAAAGGAAGGATCAACATTTTCTTGGTTAGCTTAAAAATGTAGTAAAACTAATGTCAACTAAAAAATTGTAATTTAAAAAATAGATGTATTGTACTAATGTAGGTAATTAATGAATGAACTTACTAATTTATTTTATCATGTTAGTTGATTAATCCATAATTTAACTCCTTACGTTAATAAAGTTTTATGTATACCTACGTACTAATATAACCATAATAAAATGATATTGAGCACGTCACCGTTTTGATTTGGCATCTCGAATTCATCCCACTTTCCCCATTATTCCTCGTAATTAAATCCAAATTTCCATTAAGACGGCTGTCGATCTCCGAGATAATTACCTACTGGTGTGAGAAAATTGAGCTATGCTGGCACCAGACGCCTGAAAGGAGATTTTGCAAAAATGTATGAAGCTTGGGCTTTGGCCTTGTACCGTACCTGATATTAGCTTAATTTGTTTAATAAAATGATTTTTCTAATAGTAGTTCAGAAATTACCTTATTTCCTACTGGTTTGAAAAAAAATGAGCTATGCTGGCGCCACACGCCTGAAAGAGGACGGTGCAAAAATGTATGAAGCTTGGGCCATGTCCTTGTACTGTACCTGGATATTAGCTGTATTTGTTTAATTAAATGATTTTTTAAATATTTTATTTGCCAACGGCCTACAGTAACAAGCAGGAAAATATATTCAAGTGTTTCCGTGGATCAAGATACGTAGTTGTTTGTACATAGTTGAAAGTTTTTAATCATCATTCACCGTTGTCGCCATTGCGATATTCAACCATAATTCTTTATATTCTTACTAATTATTATAATGTGTTTTTTTGGTGGGTAATCTTTCACGCAGCGACAGAGCAACGGTTTGATTTTTGGCTATTGGCAAAGGTTGGGGAGTTACTAAAGCTGCTTTTTATCCCGGAAAGATGAAAGGTTTACGCTGGCGAAGCCGCGGGCCAAAGCTAGTGTCCAATAAAAGTAGTAGAAATAAAGGTAGAGCTTGCATGCAACCGATCTTCATTACCTATAATTGTTGAGGGTGAACGTCGTATAACATGCGCTAGAGTATGGTCTCCACTAGAAAACTTTTGACGCCATCAGTTCTAACTACCCTACTGTACCTTACCCACTGCCACTTTAACTTGCTTCATCTAATCAATGCATGTATTATTCAGATCTGGTGCTGTAACCCTATCGTATTACCCTCAAAGGTCTTTTGAATAAATTTTCATTTTTTTTATGAAATGTAAAGACTATAAGGTAGGTATAATTTTCAATTCAAAGAGACTTTAGAAATAAGAAAATAGAAAAAATAATTGCGTTTGACGTCACAATGGTACACCTTATTTCTGTAACACTTTACAGAAGTACCTAATGTAACACTTTACAGAAGTAAGGTGTACCATTGTAATACACTTAACATTATCACGTCACATGCTTGTTCGAGTCAATTTTTAATGTAGTATTATAACTTTGTAATTATAAGGTAAAATAAAAAAAATGGTTTGTATGAAAACTTATATCATCTTCATTTATCACAACAAAAAAATATTCAAGAGCCCAATTGAACCATATCTACGAAAATATTCAAGAGCCCAATTGAACCATATCTACCATGCTGCAAGTGTAGAAATTTGCAATGCGTGTAGCGTGACTACTGGTATAATTATTTAAATGGTGTCATTATGAACTTTTAGTAGGTGTTGATACCTATAATTGTATTTTCTGTGATTCATTATTATAAAATCTATTTATATTATCTGTTTATAAGCGCGTATAACTCCGATGCTCGCATAAATAGTTAAGGTGAATAATTGGACCAACTTTTACATTGGATCTCTCACAATTTACAATAGTACTCGTAGAATAGAACTGCAACTGCAAGAGATTGTTGTTATATATTAAACTGTTATAATAATTATTTTTTGCAATAAACAGCATGACCGACTTCACCCGTGTACGGAATTCGCGAATATTTTGCACGGATTGATGTAGCATTTCAATATTAAATATTCAATCGTTTTATTGCATTACTGTTGATTTTTCAAAAATGGCTCGACCGATTCCAATAAAATTTTAATGGGACCAATTTCGAAGTATATTCTTTCCAATAAAAAAAGAATTATTGAAATCGGACTACTATGAAATAATTATGCGTGGTTATACATAAAACAAACAATTTACGCGTCGAATTGAGTAAGTACTTACCTCCTCCGGTTCGGTTTTTCGGTCAAAAATATCAAAGAATCTTTGTTATTTTGCTGTAGAGCCCCGGTGGTCTGTAATTTTCCATACAAACGTATTACGCTGTTTTCTTCCTGGAAAATACTTATAGAGCTTCAATTTTTTGTCATAAAATTAAATTTAGCTGTTTAGACTACTCTGTCTTTTCTATTTCTTAATAAGTTAATTATCAGGCAAAATATGACCATTCAAAATCACAAAAAAAATCACCATTATTACCGACGTCTTTAGAGACCTACCAGAAGAGACTAAATAATATCTAACAAAATATAAAATGATAGAATCATGAACACATATTTTTTTTAAATTTTGACATAAAAAAATACTTGATAGATCTAGTTTTTGAAGAAGAAAACAGCGTAATACGAAACGTTGTCTCGCCATGTTTTTTGTAGGTATAAATCGCTCTGAGCTGCAATTGTCCCTATCGCACGATGCGGGGGTAGGGTCGAGGTGAGGGAGGTTCAACCCTACCTATACGTACACAAGCACTAGGGATGTAGTAATAGTCGATATTTTTGTCGATGCTCTAGTGATGTCCATCGATATCGATGTTTATTAAAAATATTAGTTATTTTTTCAAATCCTGTGATTTGACCGTTGTATGTTTGTTACTTTCGAAGAAAAGATTTTATGTTTGGAATATAGGCGTTTAGTTGCTGCGACATATTGCAGCGATTATACAGAATATCGTGCTGTATCCGCAGACATTTAAATGAGTTAGGCGCAGAATAACCAATTCTCATAATGCCCAAGTAATGCTCAATTCTACGAAAGCATAATTCTATGAATGCCCAATTCTCAAACTGGCAACATAATTTTGATTAGGAATTTTCTTAAAAAAAACTACAATTTAAATACATGTAAGGGCTTACCAGTACCTAAAACAACCTCCGTTTGCGAGTTAAGGACATTATAACTTTTACTATGGGACCGACCAGAGCCGAATCCGCGAGAAATATCAACTATACCATGAAAAAAGTCCGTTGATGATGGACAAAGTGCATGGAACAGCTGGTTTTTTATCGCCAATGCGGAGTTAATTGTTCTTTTCAAACCTATTACCTTTGCCCTAAAGAGGTTGTGCTTTCATTACCGGTGTTTTTTTTTAAATGAAAATGTGTTTTTAGGGTTCCGTACCCAAAGGGAAAAACGGGACTCTATTACTAAGACTTCGATGTCCGTCTGTCCGTCTCTCTGTCACCGGGCTGTATCTCATGAACCATGATAGCTAAAATACAGTATGGAACACACCGTGCGCGGATGAGATGTAAGACGCAGATGACACTTCGCCGTAATTTGCTAATTATTGCGCATGTGCGCACAATGCCGACGCCGCGCGACGTAGTGGTAAGCACGGGCGTGCGCGCGGGAGGCATGAGGTTGGCGGGCGGTTGTGCCCGTGCGGCGTCTTGTCTCTCTGGCTCCTGCGCATACCTATATTTTGCCTATTGCGCAGCGTTCTGCGCCTAACTTTCCATCCGCCGACTTGTGTGGCGCGGATTATACGTGAAATTCATTCGAGAAAACAGCCCCATTGGCTATCCGTTCATTGAACTATGTGCCTTGCCCTTTGTCATTTTAACTTGCCTATCCGCTGAGTTTTGCTGAAAAGTGTGTAGTAATTTGTGGATGTTCTATCCTGTATTTATATGGTGTGTGCTACGCACTGCTGCTTTAATTTGCTAATAGTTTCAACTTTTTTAAACTTATTCAAAGTAGAACCTAAGTATGACAAGCAGTTCTCCAAACAGTAAGCATTGCATCTGTTTAATTGAATTCTTAATTATTTTTTACTAGCAGCGCCCCGTGGTTTTACCCGCGTTGTGCCCGTTCCCGTGGGAATTTCGGGAATTTTTATACATATAAACCTTCCTCTTGAATCACTCTATCCATTAAAAAAAAGCGCATCAAAATCCGTTGCGTAGTTTTAAAGATTTAAGCATACAGACAAACAAACGAAAATAGCGACTTTATTTTATACTATGTAAGGATACTACGGGACTAATCGCGCAATGAAAATACGGGAATAGTTACAATATAAAAGGCAAAAAGTTTTATATGTCCAGATATACAGGATTATCCAGAACTGGTGTACTAAGCCGAAAGGAGGTGATTCGGACTATTATTATGAACAACTTTTAATATATGTGGCCAAACCGAAATTCGAGAAAAAAACCAATCGTGTCATACTTTTCATCGAGTCCAAGTTGCAGTTTTGTATGGAACAGCTGATTTTTAGTTCACGAAATCCGCAGCTGGACCCATATTCATATTTTCATATTATTTTATTGGTATCAAAATACAAGACACAAGTCAGTCCAAACCAATTACAATTGTAGTTATAATTATAATATCCTTAAAATTTCAGCTTAGCTAAAGCAAAGCATAATTATCTTAAAATTACAATAACTTAAAATAGCTGTAGTTAAATTAATTAAATTGTATATTTAAATAAATGATTAAATATTAAATCGTAAAAACAAAATGATAATCTATACCAATATTATAAAGAGGAAAGATTTGATTGTTTGTTTGTTTGTTTGTTTGCATTGAATAGGCTCCGAAACTACTGAACCGATTTGAAAAATTCTTTGACTGTTGGGAAGCTACACAATCCCCGGATGTTATAGGCTATATTACATTTTCAAAAAAATTAGGGATCCTTGCTAAAACTCCAATAAAGTAACTCAAGGTGTAAAAAAATACCTTATAATTTAAATATTATGTAATCTGAATATGTAAAAAGTTTTTAATATTTAACTGTCATAGTCTATTGGTTGTTGTTACCCTAGCAACCAAAAATAAGTATGTCACTTCTGTCAAATGTCTGAAATATAAACAGCTAACAGTTTACAGCTTTAAACCTTAGATTATGCTTTAAACACATTGAATTATAAATTTCATTGCTTAGACACATATTCAGCTTTATTTAATTTAACTGTGTAGCTACAGGCCCGTTTCCGTCGTCATAATTCCTGTTCAACAGTTAGCAAATCATTTATGAGGTACAAAGGCAATTTACTTATATTTTCTACCATTTTAAAATGCTCAGAAGATCAAGATCTCAACTTTCTAGACATAGTTCCCAGGCAAGGCGACGGCATCAAAAATACGTCGTAATGAAGAATCTTCATCGGAAACTGAAAATCGTCTTGAAAGCCGGAGAGAATACGCGTCACAATCGCGTGCCAGAGAGTCGATTATCGAGCGTTCCCAGAGGCTTGCCGAACAACATTAGAGAACCTCCCAAGTCCGCGCGCGAGAGTCGAGTACAGAGCGTTCGTAGCGGCTTGAAGAGCAAAATAATAGAAATATTCTAACTCGCACTACGGAATGAATCGAACTCTGAGCATTCCCAACGCCTACGAGATCAGAGAGAAAGACAGAATACGTTAACAACTAGAGTTCGAACTCAAATTTTAGCTCACAGTAGCAGATCAGTATTCAGATACGATCCACAAATAGATTATGCTCAACAGCCTTCCGTCCAAATTGGAAAAAAATAAGATTTGCCCTAAGTGTTATGCAAAAAAATGGGACGATGAACCTAATGGTATATGCTGTGCACTGGTAAAGTTAGTCTCCCCAATATTGAAGAGCCGCAACAACCAATAAAAAAACTTTTGACAAGTAATCATTCACTAGCCGGACATTTTTTAACCAACATACGAAAGTACAATAGTGTCTTCCAGATGACTTCGTTTGGCGCGAAATAAATCTATACCAATATTATAAAGAGGAAAGATTTGATCGTTTGTTTGTTTGCATCTAATACGCTCCGAAACTACTGAACCGATTTGATAAATTCTTTCACTGTTGGAAAGCTACGTTATCCTTGGATGCCAAAGGCTATATTATATTTCTTAAATAATTAAGAGATACTAAAACTCCCATGTAACCCAAGGTGTACAAAAATTACCTAAAATATTATGTACATCGCGTGCGCTGCGAAAACTATTGATGATACAATAAAATAATGTACTACGACTTTGTAGAGCTTATCATTATTTACAAAAAGTTTCCCGACAGAGTATGTCTATCTATTATAGTTAAGCCACAATAAGTGTTCTTTTATTTGAAAATTTTAATTGAAATGCCGCCGCAAGTTAAGGCTCTTTATATCATGGTATAATATTATGTAAACCTTTTTCAAAATAAACTACTTTATATTCAGGAATAATTCAGGACCTTTATATAACTTTTTAAGTTGTTCAATTCAGACATTTCATTCGAAAGATATCATGAGTTTAAAAATGTAAGTATTAGAAAGAAATCGCGTGGTCGCCGCTCACCCCGCTCGGCTAGCTAGGCATCACCATATATTTTATCTCCGCTATTCCTGTAGGTACCTGTACCTATACCAGCCTTTTTTGATAGTCCACTGCAGGACATAGACCTACCCACGAAGTGTGATTGAGCCATATCCACCACGCTGGTCCAGTGCAGGTTGGCGAATTCATATAGGGCATCCGAGCATCGAATGTGTTATATAGGTAGCTACTTAAATAGATATAGCGGCGGCTGCGCCCGCTCATAAGTAGTTGACAGTTAAGGAAATAAACCAGTGTGCTATAAACCGTCGTCTCACTCTCACCTATCTAACAGTGGCGACGAGGTTATTTGCTTTTACCCGCGTTTAGAAAAAATGTTCGGCGGAACGCTGGGAGCCTTCACTACTTTTGACCATAATTACCAGGATTGGAAAATATACAAAAGTAGATTGACTCAGTGGTTCATTGCCAATGAAATCAATGAAACTACGGATAAAGCGGGAGTGAGAAGGAAAGCGGTATTGCTAAGCGCACTCAATGAGAGCACATTTCAGCTAGCGTGCAATCTCGCCCTGCCGGAGAATTTGGATACTAAGAACTATGAAAGTATACTACAAATTCTAGACGACCACTTCACACCGAAACGCTGCGGATTTGCAGAAAGGCATAAATTTTATGCGGCGATGCAGCAGACCGGCGAAACGCATTCTCAGTGGGCCGCGCGACTGCGTGGCCTCGCCGCTCATTGTGCTTTCAAAACACTGGAAGATTCGTTGTTGGACAAATTTGTGATGGGTTTATTGCCCGGGCATGAGCGAGACAAGTTATTTGCTCAAGACATTAAAGACTTGACTCTGGGGAAGGCTGTGGAAATGGCGGAAAGTGTGCGGTGTGCGCGCGAGGGCGCCGCTGCCGTCCCGACGCCGGGGTGCTCCGCGGACGAGCGCGTCGCGCCGCCGGACGCCGTGTGCAAGATCACCCAGCAAGGCGAGCCTTCGTCGAAAGGACCCCAGGATCGCATAGTCTCGTGTGCCGTTTGCGGTTACAAAGGCCACCGTACGGCCCAGTGTCGATTTGCAAATTACAAGTGTAAAGGTTGTTCTCGGAAAGGTCATTTAAAAAGAGTGTGTCCTAATAATAAAAAAGTGAATTACTTCGAGCAAGGTAATTCCGATGATGAGGGAGATGACGGTGAGTACCTTTTGAATATTAAATTCCATAGTGAGGTACCCATGACGAACACAGTGAGTATGGAAGGTCGGGAAATTGTTTGTGAAATTGATAGTGGCTCGCCTGTGTCGGTCATTTCTGAAAAAATGTACAAATCGACATTCTCTGATATACCGTTATCACCACCCACTAAAACATTATTCACGTATAATAGCTCGAAAATGGAGGTAGTTGGAATAATGTCTGTAAGAGTTAATTATCTTGATCATTCAAATTTACTATCGATTTATGTTATACGGAAGGGGGGGCCTCCCTTACTGGGCCGAGATTTCATGAGAATTTTTAATATGCGTCTCGTTTCGACGCTCGACCGGAGAGAATCAGGTGTTCATAGTATACACGAAGATCTCACTAAATTATTTCCAAAAGTGTTTTCGGACGAATAAGGGTGTTTTAATAAGTTCGAAATTAAATTACCATTAAAGTCAGACGCGAAACCGATATTCCACAAAACGCGTTCGGTGCCTTTCGCCTTAAGCGACGCGGTTAACGATGAGTTAAGTAGATTGACTGCTTTAGGTGTATTAAAACCCGTTCCCTATTCTGACTATGCGTCACCGATAGTGCCCGTGCTAAAGAATGACGGCAGTGTTCGTATCTGTGCTGATTACTCCGTATCCATCAATCAGCAACTTCTCGTTGAGAAATATCCACTGCCTACAGCGCAACAACTATTTGCTAAACTGCATGGGGGGGTAGTATTTAGTAAGATAGATCTATCTATGGCATATAACCAAGTACGTATACATGCTGACTCACAAAACGTCACATGTATCAATACACCGCGCGGCCTATTTAATTATACGCGCCTTGTATTCGGGTTGGCGAGTGCGCCGGCCATATTTCAACGCGTTATCGACTCGATTGTAGGTGACATTCCAGGAGTACTTGGGTTCCTTGACGATATATTGATAACTGGGAGTCCAACGGAACATACGAGTAGGTTACATGAAGTTTTGCGTCGTCTAGAAGAAGCTGGTCTGACCTTGCGCAAGGATAAGTGTTCGTTCTATCAGAACGAAGTTTCTTATCTCGGGTACATTATCGATAAGAATGGTGTGAGAAAGAACCCTAAAAAAGTTGAAGCAATATTGTATGCACCTATGCCGAAAAATGTGAATGAGTTACAATCATTTTTAGGCCTTGTAAATTACTACAGGGCATTCGTACCAAATGCAGCCACAATTCTAAGCCCGTTACATACCCTGTTGCAAAAGGGCGCTAAATGGGTTTGGACTACCGAACAAATCGAGGCGTTTACTACAATTAAAAAATGCTTGGCGTCAGATAATACGCTGGCACATTTCGATACTAATGCTAAGTTGATCTTAACGGTTGACGCGTCCAAATACGGTTTAGCAGCAATTCTGTCCCAAATAAGTACTGATGGAATAGAACAGCCAGTGTCTTATGCATCGCGTTCGCTAAATTCGGTAGAGAAAAATTATTCACAAATACAGAAAGAGGCCACGGCAATTATTTTTGGCGTAAGAAAATTCCATCAATACTTATATGGGAGGGCAGAACCATTTATTTTACGCACAGATCACAAACCCTTAACTTCAATATTTGGTAACAAGCATGGTATTCCCGAAGTAGCGGCGAACCGTTTACAGCGTTACGCAATTTTTTTAAGCTCGTACAACTATTCGATCGAGTATATAAGAAGCGGGGCAAATACAGCTGATTTCTTATCGCGCGCGGTAGCGTCGGGCCCGAGTCCGAGCGGGCGCGGCGCGGGGCAGGTCGGGCGGCCGGAGGTTGCCGCTTACGTTAATTTCGCTATTGAAGGAAGTTTGCCTCTAACTCTAAAACAGTTACAAGAGGAGACCGCTAATGACGTGGTTTTAAAGAGCGTGTCTGAAAAAACCTTACAAGGCTGGCCAAATAAAATAGCCGACCCAATATTGAAACCATATTTTTTATGCCGCAACGAAATTTCATTAGAAAATGGAGTTTTAATGAGGGGTCATAAAGTAGTAATTCCGGAAAAATACAGGGAGAAAATATTAAATGAGTTACATAGTTCGCATTTCGGAATAGTTAAAATGAAAGCGGAAGCTCGCGCTAGGGTTTGGTTTCCCGGCATAGATGCTGCCTTAGAAAGGTTAGCAGCCGATTGCAAGATTTGTACTCAATTACGTCCGTCGCCGCCCCGCGTTCAGCTCGCACCGTGGCCACACCCACCTTCAGCTTTCTATAGAATAAATATAGATTTTCTCGGACCGATTCATAATAAAATGTTTCTCATTATTGTGGACGCCTATTCTAAGTGGGTCGAGTGTTATGTTATGAACAATGATATCACAACAAAGGCGGTCATAACGAAACTATGCGATTTCATGTCCCGATTCGGCGTCCCAAAAATCGTGGTAAGTGATAACGGTACATCCCTGACATCACAGAAGTTTAAAGAGTTCTGTGAGTTAAATCATATCACTCACTTACTCTCACCCGTTTTTCATCCAATGAGCAATGGCCAAGCCGAATCTTATGTAAAAATCGTAAAAAGGGGCATCAAGTCATTTATTTTATCAGGTGGTAAAGTGAATGATATACAATGCCATCTTTCAAAGTTTTTATTCGATTATCGGAATTCCGTTAATACAACGACCGAAACCTCTCCTGCTCAATTAGTGTTCGGCCATAAACTCCGTTCAAGGTTAGATTTGTTTATACCTACTGCTTCACCCTTATCATCGGAGTTATCTAAGCTCGTCGAACGGAAACAGTGCTCACAGGTTAGGAACTACGGCGGTAAACACGTTGATTACCAATTGAATGACAATGTGTATATTAAGCAATACACAAACAAAAATAGATTCAGTTGGTTGGAAGGAGTTATTGTCAAGAAAATAGGAAAAGTTTTGTGTAAAATTAAACTGTTAAATAGTAGTAAACAAGTAGTGCGACACAAAAATCAGATTTTTAAAAGTAAGTTAAGCATGCCGAGTACGGATGGCAACGAAAATATGGCCAACAGCTGGGACGTAACATTGCCTATAGGAGATGAAATTTCTCAGAGATCAGTCGAGTCTACAGTGTTGACATCTCCGGCGATCCCCGAGTCGACATCCTCTGCTGGTTCACGGGACTGCCATATCACGACCACGGCAGGAGCAGAGAAGGCGAGCGAGCCATCACCTCGAGCTGTCCACGAAGTTCCTAGCGTCGTAATCCAAGCGCCTGAGGAAGGACGAAGAGAGTGGATACCAGAGCCGCCAGCGCCGAGGTCAGCAGCGAGTAGTTCCGAGTGCAGTACATAGCCACGTAGCGCCACTCCGCCGCCCGCACCACACTCAGACTCTGAAAGTCAAGCGCCAGCGACACCGTCCGTTGTCCATAGAACTCGCAGGAACAGGCGGGTACTAGATTATAAAAAACTATTATAGCTAGGTATACGGCGAACCTAAGAGGGGAAAGATGTTATATAGGTAGCTACTTAAATAGATATAGCGGCGGCTGCGCCCGCTCATAAGTAGTTGACAGTTAAGGAAATAAACCAGTGTGCTATAAACCGTCGTCTCACTCTCACCTATCTAACAGAATGTAAATGTAGCGTCTAATATGTTTTAAAAAAAAGACTTTCCTTTTACTGCTTACAATTTTAACGAAAGTATAAAGAAGTAATATGAAATAGACATGAAACCGCGACCGCGTTGTAATCTATTGAGTAGCGAGAGAATCTACCTACGGTTGGGCCATATCCACCACGCTGGCCCAGTGCGGGTTGGTGGATTCCTATAATAATACGTAATCCAGTTCTTTCTACGGACGTAGGTATGCAGGTTGCCACACGATATTTTCATTCACGGAAAAGCCAGTGATGTGAAATTCCGTACCTAAATTCCAAAGAAACTCATTGATACGGGATCGGGATTTGCACCTAACAACTCACGATTTTAAGATAGGTGTTACTACTAGACCACCACGGCTATATACCTCCTCTATCTACAGATTTGGAAAAGCTAACTTAGGCAACCGACATACAGACGATTTATAATTTCTGTTATAGTGATAGTGAGTGGAGTGAGTGTCCTGTCACATAGTACGTAAAACGAACGATCGATGGGGTTTTAAAGTTCTCGAATGTAGACAATGTATTGGCAAGTGTAGAGAAGGTCTTCACGTGAATCTAAGATCTGGTCGAGACAATCGGAACACGTTGGATGCCAGCGCTTCCATTGGTTCCATCACAGCTTTTTGGGTTAGCAAGTTGAAGAGGCCTTAGGTAGGGCACACAATTCGTAGAAGTAGAACTGATAGACAATATTGTACAAAGTACTCGAATGAAGAAAAGATCAAAAAAACTGTATATTAGAACGTCAACTAACTTACGTTGATAGAATCTAGACGGACTGCGGGCTGCGGGTCTCTAATATTATAACCGTTTAAAAACTCTGAAGCCAGGGATAGCCACCCGACCCATATGAAATTACTTTTATTTAGATAGGCAAAAACTATCTTTACTTTATGTAAATAGTCGAACAGATTAAGACTACGATTCGATCGATTCTACTGCAAAATTGATTCATTATTGACGGAATGATCGCGTAACATACATACAAAATGAAACACACAGTCGAATTGCGAACCTAACTTTTTGGTGGATACATGGATGGACGCTGGATGCAAAATTCTTGCAATGGTTTTATTCGGTGTTATTCAAGATCTAAAAAGTGAGCCCTATATTAAGCAGTGGGTGTTCTATGGAAAAAAAATATTTGCTTATATGAGACTGTAATATGAAAATGCGCTAAAATAACTGTGTTCATGTGAGTGACATACCTACATTACGTGGTAGGTAAATAGGCACAATACTCAGAAAGTCTGTCGTCTTTAACCAATCGTACCCGGGCGAAGCCGGGGCGGGCCAGCTAGTCATTTAATATAAATCTGAACAATGCTACAATATCAAAACTTAAAATGACAAAATTGCATAGTTAATAAATTAACAAATATGAATTTGTAACTAAATATAGTAAACATAGTTAACTTTGTTCATAATAACGAACGTGTAGGTAGGTACACCTCTGAAACTTCCTTCACTTTGTAAAACTTCACTTGTAAAGAGGTATCGTGTATCCACCAGTAGACGTCACGTAACAGAAATGATGATGATGAATTGAGAAACCTTTCATTTTGACTGACCTACAAAAAGAAAGGGATTTGCAATTTGTGTATGTTCTGATTACTTCACATATTCGATTTTTCTGAGCCAATTCTCAAGTTTATTTTACAATTTTTCAATTTCAAAAGTTCTTTTTTGAAGAATTATGTGCGTGTTTTCCTTAAAAAAAGTTATTTGGGATAATCTTAAGTTAGGTATTTGGTAGAATTTTCAGTATGTATATTGCAGCGCCTACAGAAATCGATTAGTTAAATAGCTATTTTTGTTCGCAGCTTTTGGCTTGAGGTCAATTGTGTAAAGTTGGCTATATATAAAGGTTTTTTCAAAAAAAAATTATCGAAAGAAAATTAAAATCAATATACTTCGCCTCTATGTGTAAAAAATAATGTAGCTTTCTAATTCGATAAAAAATATTCAGTATAAATGTTTTCGTTTGCCATGCGCTATCCCAAAAAACCGGAGCTTATGTACCTACTTACCATATTTTGCTACAATTCAAAAGAATAAATCAGCCGGCAGCCTGAGCTAGGAGCGCGGGCGGGCGCGGGAAGGGCGCGGGCGGAGATGGTGCGCAGCACACACACACAAATACAATTGCATCACACCACACATAGAAGCTCCCTGTCTTGGGGGCATCGCGACAGCAATAGTTTAGTTCAAATACCTACTTCTCAAATTCCTTGGCGCTCAGCTATTCTCTTAATGGTAGTAAGTATCAAACAGTGAACTTGTTTAAAAGAACAGCTAAATTTTCACTCACGATTGGGACATGGGACATTTCCCGAGACTGGTCCCATGGTTGTTTATCTTTATATTCGTAATCAGATTTTAAGAAGTGTGTAAGTTACCAGTAACCCTGTGTATTATAATATATTGCTCACTACATAATATATCAGGTCGTTAGCTAGTAATTAATTTGTTCTAAGGACATTCCAATTATTGCGACCCTCATCACTCTTAGAAAGTAATTTTGGAGCGCACTCAGGTACAGATGAAGTTATAAGAGCTATACAAGTTGTATGGCTCCAATTACTTTGTGGTAGTAATGTGTATTTTTAGCTTATAAAATAGTATTGTATTTTCCTATCCTTACTAATATTATAAATCAGAAAAGTTTGTTGGTTTGTTGGTTTGTTACTCTATCACGCACCAACGGAGCAACCGATTGACTTGATTTTTGGCATGGACATAGTTTAAAAGGCGGAAGGAGCTTTAGGATACTTTTTATCCCGAAAAATTGCATAGTTCCTGTAGGACAGGACAAAAACCGTCGAAAGCGAAACTGTCGCCACTATCACAAAGACGCTAAGTGATTAATTCCTCTATGACGCTAATATGGACTAACGAAACGCCACAGCCAAACGTAATTAGATGACAGGTGACATTGTCTGCAGACTTTTATAAATCACAAGTAGCATGGCAAGGGGACAAATTATTTTTCCACCATTATATCTCCTTGAAGAGGAAATAAAGTATGGATTGAAAATGACAACTGACATTAAAACTGGATAAAATGTTATTTTTCCTCTGCATGCTATGTTACTATGACGTTTAATACCAGGCCGTCATTTTGTCTGACATTAAAAATATTTTTAAATCTTTTATCATTAGAGGTTTAATATGTTTCTTTATTCTACCTTTATGGTACAGAATCATCATACTTTAATTTTATCAATCCGAAAAGTTTGTTGGTTTGTTAGCAACGGAGCAAAAGATTGACCTGATTTTTGGTATGGATACCTATGGTTTAAAAGACAGAAAGTGATAAAAGGATACTTTTTTTATCTCGAGAAAATTCGTGATTCCCATGGAATAGGACTATAACTGTTTCTCAGCAATGCCCACCCCAAATATCAAGTCAATCCGTTGCGACTTGATATTTGGGGTGGGCATAGTTTGGAAGACGGAAAGTGACATAGGATACTTTCCATCTCGAAAAAATTGTGGTTCCCGTAGGACTTAACAATACATTTTTCTCAGCAACGGAGCAACTTGCCTTGGCTTATTGCATGAATATAGTTTGAAAGACGAAAAGTGACATAGGCCACTTTTTATCGCAAAAACTTTAACAGTTCCCGTAGGATAGGATAAAAACTAAGTGAGCGGGCTGCGGTAGCAGCCGTCTAAGCGCCAGAAATAATCTGTCATGGCAAGTTTAGGACGTTCCTACATTTTTCGCACTCCTTCGCGGCACTCAACAGAGCTAGCCCAGACTCGGGCTCCATAACGGAGCTTGCGCTCTCGCCATAATGACGAAGTGTTTCGGAGCACAAGACACATCGTCATCCACCACTCGGGACTAACCAGTACTGAACGTCAGACAGCATTCCGAAGCCCTGGTCCCAGTGCAGCGGGTCAGTCATAGTAGTCCA
This sequence comes from Hypomecis atomaria, assembly GCA_964007245.1. Taxonomy (NCBI): domain Eukaryota; kingdom Metazoa; phylum Arthropoda; class Insecta; order Lepidoptera; family Geometridae; genus Hypomecis; species Hypomecis atomaria. The sequence goes on along the minus strand of OZ023296.1, from coordinate 1,912,728 downwards.
GCGCCTGCGTCTTCAAATGCAGAGGGCAGTGAGAACGGCCATCGCGATGCCGACATCTCTTTTCCCCTGCAGCCCCACTGCGTCTGCCAACACGTTGACGACCTAGCGGAAGGTAGGGTAGGTGGCGGCACATACACCACCAGTTCCATATATCCCACCGCGGCCCCTAATGCTCGAAATGCCTTGCTTTATGAAACTGAGAAAGGTTATTCTCAGCAAGTAACTGGAGATAGAGAGACAGAAAAGAAGCCACACCCAGCGCAGCAGGAGGAGCTGGAGTTCATATGCCTGGCAGACGGAGCAGCACTAGAGCAAAATCTTAACCGAGAAATTGACATATTTACAGACGGCAGCAAAATTAAAGGGAAAGTTGGGGCGGCATTATCCATTTGGGATGATGCCTCTGAGATCAGTACCCGGAAGCTTAAATTGGCCGATTGGTGCTCCGTGTATCAGGCCAAGTTATTGGCACTTCTTGAGGCTACCGAAAAAGCAAAAATCTTTTGTGACTCCAGGTCTGCACTGGAAACGGTAGTTGGCGTATCTTCCCTCCATCCCTTAGCAGTAAATTCAAAGCTAACATAAAGTTACTACACGCACAAAATAAAATAGTGAAACTTTATTGGATTAAAGCGCACGCGGGGATGGAGGGAAATGAGAGAGCGGACCAGCTTGCAAAGGAAGCAGCACTGCACTCGAAGTGCAGACCTATTTAGGATAACTGCCCCGTTTCATTCGTCAAGCGAGAAATCCGAAAGGACTCTCTTGACGAGTGGAACCGGCGGTATCAGGATGGACACACAGCGGCGGTAACCAAAACATATTTTCCGGATGCAAGGGCGGCATACAAGATCGTAAGAGAAATAGCACCAGTGGGAATCATAACTCAAGTGCTGACGGGGCATGGTGAGTTTTCCCAATACTTACATCGATTTAAGTTGACGGAAAGCCCATCGTGCATCTGTGAACCCACAAAAGAGGAGACTCCCACTGCACATAATCTTGGAATGCCCAGTGTTGTAGGTTGTATATACACTTCCAACCGTAACTTAACCAACAAAAGCATTCCTCTAAGGTGTTTTGATATTTTTCGGTTAGGTTAGGTTTCGCAGCCGACATTAACATAAGCCAAAATCAAAATATAAAGCGGGCGAAGCCGCGGGTAAAAGCTAGTAATATATAAATTTGATATCCCATTTCTTATGCACACTTTAAGCCCGATTACAGAGGCGCCAGCGTAAATTAAATAGCAACGTAAAAAGCGTTCTCTCTATCGAATGCCTAAAGTGAAAAAGAAACAGAACTATGCTATTTAGCTATTATAATTACGCTGGCGCCTCTGTAATCGGGCTTATTACGAGTATAAAATGACTGGAAGGGAAAGCTAGTTATCGCGACACAGGGAATCATATAGCGACGACTAAGCTTAATTTTTAATTAAATGAGATATTCAATAACACATTTGTATCATTTTTGGAAATTCAAATGCGGCATAAACAAAAATGTTTCATGTGTTCAATGTATAAAATTGTTTTGAGATATAATTTGAATGTTTTTTGTTGTAGATAATAAAGGCACATTTGCCCGTTAAATCAAAAGCGTGGTTTGATTTGGTGTTCGTTAGCGATCATAGGAGTTAACAAACGTTCAGTACGGTCAGTCTTCGGATGGGTGACCGCGGGTAGCTTTTACAACTGAGCTCCGTGACTGTGGTCGGATGACGCATTAAATTGTAGGTCTGGACGCGATGTGATTTTTTTTGTGTAGAAAAACAGCTGATTATTTTTCACTATTTTGGAATTGATCCATATTAAAAGTCGTACGTAATGATTAGAATATATTATGTCTACATTTTGTCTCCCTTTTTAGTCACAGTTCAACCTTGCTGAAGGCTCGATTTAATGTAAAATAAGTGTGCCTATGTAAACGGTTTTAGGTTCTATTTCATACTAGCGCCACGTCCCGTCTTTGCACAGGTGTGTTATACATATACATCTTCCTCTTGAATCACTCTATCTATTAAAAAAGCCGCATCAAAATCCGTTGCGTGGTTTTAAAGATATAAGCATACATAGGGACAGACAGACAGGGAAGCGACTTTGTTTTATACTACGTAGTGATGATTAGATAAGGTACCTACGACAATCTCTGAAAGTTTTTACTCTTTGGAGAGCAACACCTTGTATACAAACACTGTACTTTACAAACACTGTATGTTGAGATTAATACTAAAATAAATTCTGAGCGCAAATCCCATAGGTACCTACTTTTGTAAATATAATTACCTCGAGGCAGTTCAAACATACAGTTTATTTGCTCTAAGTCTGAACCACAGAATTAATTATTATCAAATAAAACCACTTACTACCTTATAACTTACTAGGTACTTAGTAAAAGTAATTTAATTTATAGAACGGTTCTTTGGCTTTCCATAGCCAGTTGACGTTCTATAGCCCTTATGAAACTAATATTATCTGCCAAGTACGAGTCGGACTCGCGCACGAAGGGTCCCGTACTGTATGGGGGCCCCCTTAAATATTTATTTTATTTTAATTTAATTAATCCTTACTAATATTATAAATCAGAAAAGTTTGTTGGTTTGTTGGTTTGTTACTCTATCACGCACCAACGGAGCAACCGATTGACTTGATTTTTGGCATGGACATAGTTTAAAAGGCGGAAGGAGCTTTAGGATACTTTTTATCCCGAAAAATTGCATAGTTCCTGTAGGACAGGACAAAAACCGTCGAAAGCGAAACTGTCGCCACTATCACAAAGACGCTAAGTGATTAATTCCTCTATGACGCTAATATGGACTAACGAAACGCCACAGCCAAACGTAATTAGATGACAGGTGACATTGTCTGCAGACTTTTATAAATCACAAGTAGCATGGCAAGGGGACAAATTATTTTTCCACCATTATATCTCCTTGAAGAGGAAATAAAGTATGGATTGAAAATGACAACTGACATTAAAACTGGATAAAATGTTATTTTTCCTCTGCATGCTATGTTACTATGACGTTTAATACCAGGCCGTCATTTTGTCTGACATTAAAAATATTTTTAAATCTTTTATCATTAGAGGTTTAATATGTTTCTTTATTCTACCTTTATGGTACAGAATCATCATACTTTAATTTTATCAATCCGAAAAGTTTGTTGGTTTGTTAGCAACGGAGCAAAAGATTGACCTGATTTTTGGTATGGATACCTATGGTTTAAAAGACAGAAAGTGATAAAAGGATACTTTTTTTATCTCGAGAAAATTCGTGATTCCCATGGAATAGGACTATAACTGTTTCTCAGCAATGCCCACCCCAAATATCAAGTCAATCCGTTGCGACTTGATATTTGGGGTGGGCATAGTTTGGAAGACGGAAAGTGACATAGGATACTTTCCATCTCGAAAAAATTGTGGTTCCCGTAGGACTTAACAATACATTTTTCTCAGCAACGGAGCAACTTGCCTTGGCTTATTGCATGAATATAGTTTGAAAGACGAAAAGTGACATAGGCCACTTTTTATCGCAAAAACTTTAACAGTTCCCGTAGGATAGGATAAAAACTAAGTGAGCGGGCTGCGGTAGCAGCCGTCTAAGCGCCAGAAATAATCTGTCATGGCAAGTTTAGGACGTTCCTACATTTTTCGCACTCCTTCGCGGCACTCAACAGAGCTAGCCCAGACTCGGGCTCCATAACGGAGCTTGCGCTCTCGCCATAATGACGAAGTGTTTCGGAGCACAAGACACATCGTCATCCACCACTCGGGACTAACCAGTACTGAACGTCAGACAGCATTCCGAAGCCCTGGTCCCAGTGCAGCGGGTCAGTCATAGTAGTCCAGCGCCTGCGTCTTCAAATGCAGAGGGCAGTGAGAACGGCCATCGCGATGCCGACATCTCTTTTCCCCTGCAGCCCCACTGCGTCTGCCAACACGTTGACGACCTAGCGGAAGGTAGGGTAGGTGGCGGCACATACACCACCAGTTCCATATATCCCACCGCGGCCCCTAATGCTCGAAATGCCTTGCTTTATGAAACTGAGAAAGGTTATTCTCAGCAAGTAACTGGAGATAGAGAGACAGAAAAGAAGCCACACCCAGCGCAGCAGGAGGAGCTGGAGTTCATATGCCTGGCAGACGGAGCAGCACTAGAGCAAAATCTTAACCGAGAAATTGACATATTTACAGACGGCAGCAAAATTAAAGGGAAAGTTGGGGCGGCATTATCCATTTGGGATGATGCCTCTGAGATCAGTACCCGGAAGCTTAAATTGGCCGATTGGTGCTCCGTGTATCAGGCCAAGTTATTGGCACTTCTTGAGGCTACCGAAAAAGCAAAAATCTTTTGTGACTCCAGGTCTGCACTGGAAACGGTAGTTGGCGTATCTTCCCTCCATCCCTTAGCAGTAAATTCAAAGCTAACATAAAGTTACTACACGCACAAAATAAAATAGTGAAACTTTATTGGATTAAAGCGCACGCGGGGATGGAGGGAAATGAGAGAGCGGACCAGCTTGCAAAGGAAGCAGCACTGCACTCGAAGTGCAGACCTATTTAGGATAACTGCCCCGTTTCATTCGTCAAGCGAGAAATCCGAAAGGACTCTCTTGACGAGTGGAACCGGCGGTATCAGGATGGACACACAGCGGCGGTAACCAAAACATATTTTCCGGATGCAAGGGCGGCATACAAGATCGTAAGAGAAATAGCACCAGTGGGAATCATAACTCAAGTGCTGACGGGGCATGGTGAGTTTTCCCAATACTTACATCGATTTAAGTTGACGGAAAGCCCATCGTGCATCTGTGAACCCACAAAAGAGGAGACTCCCACTGCACATAATCTTGGAATGCCCAGTGTTGTAGGTTGTATATACACTTCCAACCGTAACTTAACCAACAAAAGCATTCCTCTAAGGTGTTTTGATATTTTTCGGTTAGGTTAGGTTTCGCAGCCGACATTAACATAAGCCAAAATCAAAATATAAAGCGGGCGAAGCCGCGGGTAAAAGCTAGTATTTTTTATAAGTAAGCGCTCTGACGTTCGGCTTCGCTTTTTCTCCTGCTTGCGCCACTTACTCACGCCACGAGAGCCAGCGGGAGGGAAAGCGAAGCCGAACGTCAGAGCGCTTACACAGTAAGGCCCCTGGTCAAACTACGCTACAGCCTTACTAACGATGATGATATTGACGCTCAATAGAGCAAGATAAACTCGTTTAGTAAAAAAGAATAAGGAAAGTGTAGTTAGCGCTCCCAAATTACGGAATTACCTTATACGGGCGTGTCGCACAGATTTCCAAATACCGCCTACGATTTACCAAATTCCCTCGAAGCGTTTATATGAACCTGCCTAAAATCTTGAATTTCTTGATAATCTTCCCAAAGGAAAGCTTTCTTCGCTCCCGTTCGTATTTTTTGCATATGAATACTGGATTCCAGGTCACATAAGGAGAAGTGTTGGAATCGGCGTAGAGTTTTGCGTGTGATTCAGAGTACTTATTATGAAGTTTAAATTTGTGGAAAGCTAGGTACTGCTACTGGAGCAGTAATTAAAAGGTACATACCAAAGTTTTATAAATAAATATAAAATATTAGTACGTAGGTACTAGCTAGCTTAATCATAATAGACACAAGAATAAATTTGATACATTTTTTGGGTTCCGTACCCAAAGGGTAAAAACGGGACCCTATTACTAAGACTTTGATGTCCGTTTGTCCGTCTGTCTGTCTGTCACCAGGCTGTATCTTCTGAACCGTGATAGCTAGACAGCTGAAATTTTCACAGATGATGTATTTTATTGCTGCTATAACTTAAAAACTGAATAAAATAAATATTTAAGGGGGGCTCCCATACAAAAACGCGATTTTTAGGAGTTTTTTTCCTCGCTGTTAATAACGGCAAGAGGAATGGGGCTAAAGGGGCTCCAACACGGTACGGAACTCTTTGTGCGCGAGTCCAACTCGCACTTAGCCGATTTTTAATAATTGCTGAGATGATGTAGAGTCGAGATGTATGAATACTGTGCTGCGAAAAATCCGCTAATACACACAACACTTCCTATCAAGCGTTACAGCGAGGTAATTCTAGTATGTTAAGTATATGTATAGTTATAGTTATTTATGTATAATTAAAGATTTACTAATAACAATAAAATTAGAAAAGATTTCAGTGCGAACCGCCGCATTTTATCAGCTTAGCTATTTAAAGCTTTTTGCAGAAAAAATAGGCTCAACAGAAAGTCTCTTGGTCATTCCTAAACGCAAAACGCCCTGCGCTATCCAATCTGTACCCTAACAACATTAAAAAGGTTTTCCATCAAGCCGACTGCCAAATCAAAGGGATAAAAGGCATAAAGGTAGAGCCCAGTGTAGTCGGTCCCTTCCCTTGAAGGGACACGTTTCAGGCTAAGTACAAAAACATGTATCACTGACTAGCTTACCCGATCACATCCACGAAAGCACCACTGGCGTTTATCTTAAACAATACTGACCGCTTTATGAGAAATAAATTAGTTTCATCTTTTTGCCAACCTAATGGATAAGTCAGTTGGTTTGTAAGCGCGATACCATGTTTAGAGAGACGTTGCCGTCAGGTGATATTATTTTTAGTTCTTATCTAAATCGCCGCGATGGGAATCCCGTGTCCGAGGTGATGGTTTGTTTTGGTTTGGTTTCGCTGAAAAATACGTGTGTGGGTAGTTTAAAGAAACTCTAGGTAATCTGTAGGTGCCAAAATAAACTGGATAATCTACTTTAATATATATTTACTAATGGATTTTTAAATATCAAAACTTTACCCTTGTCCCATCCCATTTTTGTGTAAAATCCATACAAACGATTATTCTGTAAAGTTTTGTTTCAGACACCAAAGTTGACTGGCTCGGTGGCTCAGTGGTTAGTGACCCTGACTCCTGGGTCAATGAGGCGTTGGTTCGATTGCCACCCAAGGCAAATATTTGTGATGAACATAGGTGTTTGCTCTGTGTCTGAGTGTTATTTAGGTATTATCTATATAGGTATGTATTTAAAAATATGTAAATGTAGTAAATCTCTCTCTAGCAGCCTATCACAAACTTTGCTTAGTTTGGGGTCAAAGACCGTATGTAAGATGTCCCCTTACATATTTTTTTTATATTTATTTATTTAAAGTATAGCTTGTAGAAGCGTTGCAGTCATTGAGTTTGCATTCATATTAGCTTATCAAGAAACAAAACACAATTATTAGAGCGGTGTTGTTTTGTTCTCTTTGTAGCAATCAGACACATATATTATACGGAGTACAACCCTCCGCTTAGCTCCAATTCGTCCCGATTTGCTTTGGTGGCATCTATGTGGCATACAAATTAGTATTCTTAGTACGAGTTTGCCAAGTTTTTACGCATTTGAATGAATTTACGTGAGCAAATACACAACAACAAATTTTGTAGTTTACCCTAACTCTTCTTATTCTTATTCTTATTCGATGTAGGGGCGATAAGTCCTGCACTGACGTCCCGCATGGGGTGTTTTGTGCATTTCCCCCTCCAGCGTCTACCCGAGCCAGCCCAGCTCCTTAAAATAACGGAGCGTGGCTCTGGGCCGCTGGCATAACTGCTCCAGTGGCTTGCCCTAACTCTATCGAGCACGTAAGAAACTTAACTAATTAAATCGTTTTTGGGTAAGTAAGCTATCACTACTGTTTTAGCATTTTTTTATAATCCACTGCAGGACGTAGACCTACCCGTGAAGGGTGATTGGGCCATATCTACCGCGCTGGCCCAGTACGGTCGTATGAGTTCTTTGGAATTTACGGAATTTAACACCACTGGCTTTTTGGTGAAGGAAAACATTGTGAGGCAACCTGCATAATGTCCGTAGAAGAAATATGATGGCACTGGGCCAGCGTGGTGGATATCGCCTAATCGCCCTTCAGGGGTAGGCCTCCTACCCAAGAATACTCTGGCCCAGTGCAGGTTGGTGTACAATGTACATAGTACAAATCTTGGCCATATAAATATAGCGTATGATATCTGAGTAAATCTGACTAAAACACAGGGATTTCGCAAGTAATATGCCAGTTTTGTCCCATTTCCCATAAGCGATGTTTCTGTAACAGACCCATCGTGTTACAAAGGCGTCACTCGACAACAAAGGTCTGTTTGAACTCGGTTGTGGAATGAAAAATTATACCTACAATGTGATATGGATAAATTACATTGGCCGCGATGATGTTATTTAGTTTGGAGCGTGTTTTGAGGAGATAAGAAGAGTTTACCATTATGTACTATACAGGGTTATTTCTAATCAATTAGCATCCTTTTAGGGGCTTATTCTGTGCATCAAAACTAACAACTTTTGTTCTACGACTTTTGTCAAAACTCATAAAAAAATTTGCTGTTTCATGGAAAATTAAAATTCACCCGCGACAAAATGTATGGAATAGCTTTATTATTTTATTATAAATTTTTTTTGAGATCTGACAAAAGTCGCAGAACAAATTTGTTAGTTTTGATGTACAGAATAAGTCCCTAAAAGGATGCTAATTGATTAGAAATAACCCTGTATAGCTGTTTTTTTATATTTTTACTTCGGTATCATATTAACCGTAAGGCATCCACTGTTGAACATACTTTGATCCCCCCGACTGATATCCAATAGGGCCCGAGATTTTGCGGTTCGCAACCAGTTTTATTATGTTAAATTCCACACATCATCAAAGGTCATTGAACTCATTCAACATTTTAAATGGAGCATCTAATCTTCTTTACGGTTTTAGGGTTGCCATGAGGCCACCATGGTAAAAAATTGTCATTATGATCATAGTTTGAAACACCTGTAGGAACAGTTCAGCTTATAGGTATTATTGTAGGTATCAAAGACAGGGTCATAGGTATAAAACGCAAAACCTTTTAATGGCGGGTCTAGTACATCAAGACAAAGAACTTTTGGAAAATCACGAAGAAAAAATCAGCTTTTTCATACAAAAAGTTCGTCAACGCGCGGCAAAATGTGAAGCGATATTTTTTTGCGAATTTTTAAATTTTTAAATTTTGCGTTTAACACCTATGACCCTGTAAAAGTAGCTCGGGCAGAACACATTTTCCAGACATAGTATTGTGCGGTGGTAATTTTCATGCTAGTCCGGCTAACGCCATGTACTTAACGTATAATACCATACGAGTTTCCTTCCGCTCTTTTGCTCCTTGTAGTAAGGAATCTTTGAAAATGGGATCGCAGATGGCATATTATTATAACTTACCTCTTTCATTCGTTTAATTGATGGTTGCCTGTAACTTGTAGATGCCCCGGTTGTTTAAACCGCTTGAGCATTTTCTTGACTTTTAGGAGGCGTAAAAGAACGGAGCCGTCAGAGCTATGCATTTTGCCAACTATATACTACTTATTTAAGACTGCCTCGGTGGCTCAGTGTTAGTGAACCTGACTTCTGGATCAAAGAGGCGATCCCCACCCAGGGCAAGCATTTATGTGGTGGACATAGGTGTTATTTAGGTACTATCTATACAGGGTTATTTCTAATCAATTAGCATCCTTTTAGGGGCTTATTATGTACATCAAATAAATAAATATTAGGGGACATCGTACACACGGCCTCTGACCCCAAACTAAGCAAACCTTGTGATATGGCTGCCAGAGACTAACAACTTTTGTTCTGCGACTTTTATCAGTACTCAAAAAAAAAATCTGTTGTTCCATACATTTTGTGGCGGGTGAACAATATTTTTAGATGGTAAGTAGGCAACAAAATTTTTTTTGAGTTTTGACAAAAGTTGTTTGTTTTGATGTACAGAATAAGCCCCTAAAAGGATGCTAATTGATTAGTAATAACCCTGCATAAGTGTGTATTTAAAATATGTATATGTAGTATATCAGTCTCTGGCAGTCATATCACAAGCTTTGCTTAGTTTGGGGGTCAGAGACCGTGTGTAAGATGTCCCCAAACATTTATTTATTTAATTATTGGAGAAGCCTTCAATCGGCTTAAAAAATTCGACGCCAGGGCGTCCATCCATCCTACCCTACACAAATTTCTCTTCTAATATATTTTTATGCGTAAACACGTAACCAAATAAGACTCGTGACTCGCAATAATGCAGTTTCCTAGCTCGTTACGACGCCGTGTGAAGTCTCCTTCGCGGCTCTTTTGTAATACCAAATGTAAATTTTCAGCGGAAAATGTAAATATTTGCGAGTGAAAAATGGAGTTTGCTAGTTTAACGTTGTAATGTAAAATTTGGCGGCAAAGGGCGCCTTGAATATTAAACGCGAATGAGTAATATGTATGGTTTTATTGTTCTGTTGGAAAGGGGAGTATTTTGTGGGCATTATATTTTTCAACGAGTGTAGTGGTCGTATTCATTGTTTTTAGGGTTCCGTACCCAAAGGGAAAAAACGGGACCCTATTACTAAGACTTCGATGTCCGTCTGTCTGTCTGTCTGTCACCGGGCTGTATCTCATGAACCATGATAGCTAGGCAGCTGAAATTTTCACGGATGATGTATTTCTGTTGCCGCTATAACAACAAATACTAAAAAGAAAATAAGATAAATAGGTATTTAAGGGGGGCTCCAACAAACCTGATTTTTCAGACATTTTTCGCTCTACATTAATAATGGTAACAGGTAGATGCTTGAAATTTTCACAGAATATTCACTTCAATAATAAATAATAAAATTAAAATTAAATAAATATTTAAGGGGGGCTCCCATACAGTACGGAACCCTCCGTGCGCGAGTCCGACTCGTTCTTGGCCGATTATTTAATAGACTGACTGGGATCCACTTATTTAAAACTAGCTTTTGTCCGCTGCTTCGTCCACGTTTTTGATTTTCATGCCATCCCAAAGGAACCTTTTATTTTCCGCGATCTTCTTCTTCTTCGTCGAGTCAATGGTTCAAAGATGATTACTTATACAGGGTTATTTCTAATCGATTAGCATCCTTTTAGGAGCTTATTCTGTACATCAAAACTAACAACTTTTGTTCTGCGACTTTTGTCAAAACTAAAAAAATAAATTTTGTTGTTCCATGGAAAAATATCGTTCACCCGCGACAAAATGTATGAAACAGCTTATTTTTTTTAGTTTTGACAAAAGTAGCAGAACAAAATTTGTTAGTTTTGATGTACAGAATATGCCCCTAAAAGGATGCTAATTACGGACTAAAGTACATATATTCGTCCATGTAAGTATATAAGTAGGGTGAAAGATTTTTGATAGTGATTATCCTAATAAGTTTTTTCTGAGGTTGTGCTGAGGAGCTCAACTTAGTAATGTCATTGGGTAAATAAACTATTAGAAAAGTAAGCAATACCTCAATTAATTATACCAATTTATTGAACATTTATAGCTTAACACCGAAGGCGTGGTACACAGATGCTCGGTTCGGCATTTTAGGCTTATTATTTATCAGTTTGTTATCAGTGAACGAAAACTGTAACGGTTTTTTGTAGCTTTAATAATTTACTTGGTTCATAAATCCGCAAAATCTTAAACCTACATAAAAGACACTATTGATTTGAATTGAGTGATTGTTAAAGAAATTTCAGCAAGTAACAAGTGTGAACTACAAAGAGTTTATTTATACATGAAAGTTTTTATGCCGGCACAAACATGTGTACACACATGCCTAAAAGTATAATTTAACTTAAAATGCATAATACATAGTATTAAAATTGAATTAAAATAATAAGCACATGTTATTAATTTATTCTATACGGCTGGTTTGATAAAAAAAAAATGGGTCCTTCCGGATGGACAAACTTGATGGTCTAACTGATTTGACCTTTTTTGTAGAGTGCTTGGAGAAACATACGTAGTCATCAGCTAGGCAAATTACTTAAAATTATTGTATTGTTAAACTTGATAAATAGACCTTTATTCCCTCAAATTAATGGATAAGATAGATAAACTGCGAGGAACAGCTGGACATCGATGTCTCAAAGGGTAAGTACTTAAAAGACCCAAAAACCAATTTGACCAGGTAGCAGTCTAAAGTTTGAAATTACAGATGACATGGGAAAAAAGAGCGGAATAAGTAGGTATGTTAATATTTATTTTGTGAAAAGTCATTCAGTTGGCACCCAATTTCGACCCAAATGACTCCCTTTCAACTGTCGAAAGATTTTTTTTTGGTATTTTTCTTAAGCCTATTTAAATAAAGCCTAATGGTAAATCAGGTCCCACCACCGTTGACTTTCCCAGCGTCTTCGTAGCCCTTTATAAGGTTTTCTAGGATGAATTTGATAGTGATTTTGTAAATATTTTCAATGTTTGGTGTGTATCTGTCGCCGAGGGTCGTCTTGGCAGCTTGGAGGAATGGCTTCTCGATTTTCTGAAAATAAATATTAAATTATTAAATATATATTTTGGCACATCTTATACACAGTCTCTGACCCCAAACACTTTTGTTTATCACATAAATGCTAGCCCTGGGGGGATTCGAACCCACGCCTCTTCAGTAGGTAGTCAGGGTCACTAACCACTGAGCCACCAAAACAGTTACAGTGAAACCTGGCTAACTGAGAACTGGATAACTGAGAAACCTCTATAAGTGAGAGTAATTGCCAGGTCCCGTCATTTCACCCCTCAAATACCTCTATAAGTGAGAGACCAAAACCTCTATAAGAGAGAGTCGTTTTTCCCTCATGGACCTCTATAACTGAGAGTACTACTTGTCTGAACCTCTATAAGAGAGAGTTGAGGGTAATGAAACATCTGCACTTTATGACCCATTCCTAAATTTCGTGGAACTAACTACCGTTGCTTTCGGATCGTGTTCCATTGAAACAATTTTTTTTATTTTATTTTGTGGAAATAAGTAACATTGTTTTTGTATCGCATTTTTTTGGAATGGCCACACGTGCCTCTAAACTATCCTGTTTGTTTAAAAGATGTTCTATTCAAAATTATGTTGTGTTTCTCTTTCATCTACCTAACATTAATTTTGTATCACATTATTTTGGAATAGCCACATTTGCGTTTACACTATCTTAAAAGTGCCTTTTAGAATGAATAAAAAAATATCATCTATGTTCGATTCTAATCAACACAACCCTAACAATTAGTACCTATATACTATATATAACCATATTTATCATTCTTCACGTATGTAGATGCCTACATACAAATCAGACGTATTTTTTAACCTCTATAAGAGAGAGAAGACACTTCAGAAACTGGATAAGTGAGAAACCTGGATAAGTGAAAAACCTCTATAAGCGAGAAAAAGATGGTGGTCCCTTTAACTCTCTCTTATCCAGGTTTGACTGTATAAGTAAAAGAAGTTTTCTTTTGCTCACAGTTTTGTTGATTGATTCATATATTAGCAAAAATGTAATCTGTGGAGGAGAATCAACAACTGGACGGACGAAAGCAACATTTGTCGGGTCAAAACCGAGACACTCTCTCTCACTTCGTTCGCTCGGTCAATTTTTTGTAGTGAGCCAAAATCACAGACGTCTAAGAGGAAGTATACTTACTACTCCCAATTAGCATCCTATTAGGGGCTTATTCTGTACATCAAAACTAATAACTTTTGTTCTGCGACTTTCGTCAGAACTCAAAAAAAATCCGCTGTTCCATACAATATTATGTCGCGGGTGAACGATATTTTTATATGGAACAACAAATTTTGTTTTTGAGTATTGACAAAAGTCGTAGAACAAAATTTGTTAGTTTTTATGTACAGAATAAGCCCCTAAAAGGATGCCAATTGATTAAAAATAACCCTGTAAATCTATGGCCAAAATAGACACCGAATGATGGAAATGAGAATTTTTCATTGTTGTTAGGCTTTAATAGTCCACTGCTGAACATAAGACTACCCTGACGGGTTAGTACAGGTTTACACGTAAATTGAAACTACAGCTGTACAGAAACTACTTATGGCTCTATATTATACATTTTTGTACAGCGCCCCTGGCGGAAACGAGGAAGAACTAACCAAAATGTATGGCGCCACACGCGAACGCGAAAGTTAAAGTAAACTACGCAAAACCTGAGGGGTTAGTCCAGGTTTACACGTAAATTGAAACTACAGCTGTTTCCGTATGGCTCCATACATTTCTGTACAGCGCCCCTGGCGGAAACGAGGAAGAACTAACCAAAATGTATGGAGCCACACGCGAACGCGAAAGTTAAAGTAAACTACGCAAAACCTGGACTAAGGGCTCAGAAAGGAAGATTGGGATATTCCTGCCACGTACGTTCAGTTACATATAGCTTGCTGTCAAATACCTACTATGAAGATTTGTTAAGTGTCACACCATTAGCAGTGGCGGATCTGCGTATTTGCCACCAGTAGACCGTTGAATTTTTGCCCCTCTAGTTTTAGGGGGTAATCTTTGGATTTACCTACTAAACCGTTTTAATTTTTTTTTCAAAATAGCCACATCAGTTGTGAGTGCTATAAGCAATAAATGTATGTATACACTTATTAACCTGAAAAATTAAAATACTTTTTCGTGATAATCGGATTTGTAAAATGAGCGCGGGCGAAGCCGTGGGCAAAAGCTACTAGATAAATAAATATAGTAGGAAAATAAAGCCTCCTTTCCGAGCGGTATTGTTGAGAAAATTATTAAACGTTTTCCTCGTACCTACAAAGTGCAATACTCGTATCTTCTTTCAAAGAATATATCGTAGCGGGAGGAAAGTTCTGAAAATATTTTCTGCTGAGCGTTTCAGTAAACAGTTTGCCAAGTGCAGCTCGATTTAATGGAATGCAAGAATTTCATTCAATCGTTATTTCCACTTCATCAATTACTTCCATATAGCTTGTATGCTTAGTTTATTTACTAACAGTTTTCGCCCGCGGCTTCGCCTGCGTTATATTTTGATTTTTGTGCTATCCCATAGGATCATATAACTTTTTATTTTATCAGGATAAAAAGTAGCCTACGTCATTTCGAACAATGTCTATTCCAAAAATCAAGTTATTCCGTTGATTCGTTGATGCGAGAAACAGGAACAAACCAATAAATCAACAAATACATTCTCGGATTTATAATAATAACTAGCGACCCGCCCCTGCTTCGCACAGGCGTGTTATACTTACATATAAACTTTCCTCTTGCATCACTCACTCTATCTATTAAAAAAAACCGCATCAAAATCCGTTGCGTAGTTTTAAAGATATAAGCATATGAGCATAATTCTACTAAAAAGTTTTTGGCTTCTTCATTTGTGATTTTTATTTTAACACAACGCTCTTAAATGTAACGAACTGGGACTGTTCTGAAAATATTTTAAGAAGCAGTACTAATTCAGTTTCGTTTCATCAAACAGGCTGCCGAGTGCAGCATCGATTTAATAAACGAAAGTATATCGTTCTATCGTTCTTTCCACTCAATCAATTATTTCTGGACGATTGACACTGATACTTTGAGAATTTGAATTAACTTCGAGCGTTAACTTTGTTATCTAGGGGCTTTTGAATTGAGAATATTTTTAACGAATAATTTGTGATAGATTTTCAATTGTTATATTTTCAAATGTAGTTAAACGAATAGCGCGCTTTGACTGACGTGTTTCTCTTGCCCTGATGCCGGGGCATTAGAATACGGCATCGGTATCCCCTGCCTATAATAGTAAGAGCCTACTAAAAGGAGACCTCTGGGCACGTGGGTGGTCAGAGTTGGGTCTTTGGCCATCCACTCAAACGCGCCCGAGGAGGCTGTCGTAGAAGACCGCACAAGCCTGGTTCTAGTACCAGGCAAGTAGTCACACAAAGTGCTGGGAGCACCGGTGCGTTCCTTTTGGAGATCCCGGAGCTCCCATGAGGGCACAAAGGCTGGCCACCGAGGGGGTTTTAGGGGGTACAATAGTACATATCCCGACTGCACCCCAAAGCAGTCGGGCACCTTTCTAAGATTTCCCCCTCGTAAAAAAAAAGTTTAGCTTTTGGCTTGGTGAGTTTTCGGATGGGTGATCGCGGTTAACATTTTTCAACTAAGCGCTATAGTGGCTCGGATCACACATTAAATTGAAAAGCCCGGTTGTTTTGTGTTTATGAATGTCATGTTAGAGGCGAGAGAGCGTAGGACGTCTGTTAGGTACTTATTACTGCTTAATAAAGCGTTTTAACAGCGGTAACAAGTAACGGACGTCACGTATTAGGTACTTAAATCACATACTGGTCAGTCCAGCCTTGTTAGGGTTCCGTAAACAAAGGGTGAAAACGGTACCCTATTACTAAGACTCATCTGTCCGTCTGTCACCAGGCTGTATCTCATGAACCGTGATAGCTAGAACGCTGAAATTTTCACAGATGACGTATTTCTGTTGCCGCTTTAACAACAAATACTAAAAATAGAAAAAAAATTTAAGGGTATATAACAAACCCGAATTTTTAGACAGTTTTTGCTCGATATTAATAACGTTGACCTTGACAGGTTGATTCATGAAATATTTACAGAATATTTACTAGTTAAATATCACTTTGAAGATAAATATTTAAACGGAGCTCCTTATACAAGTACCTAGCGTGATTTTTTTGCTCGATATTAATAATAGCAACAGGAAGATTATTGACATATTAAGTGGTATATTTCTTTTAAAAATAATTAATAAATTAAAATTAAATATATTGAGGGGCTCCCATACGGTGCAGAACCCTTTGTGCGCGATTCCGAATTGCACTTGGTCATTTTTTTTTGTTTTTGCAGTTATTGTGGAAGAGCCTGCCCACGACACAGGTCACCCTAGTGTGGGTTGCAGTGCACATAACATATTGTACGTTAATCTAGAATATATTTACTTGTATTTTTTGCTCTTTACCAATATGTACATAGTTCATAAATTTTTGAAAATAAACAATTTTAATTTCAATTTTATGGAACTAAAATTACGACAGCGCCCTTATCAAACTGGCAGCACGACATCGAATAGCAATACGTCGTAAGTTCATAGACTAACCGTAGTAAATTCTCGTCTAAGAAACCACTCAGATTCATGTCTAATTGGTGCTTTCAGGTGCTTTCAAGATTTATCGTCCGACGTCTCGAAGGAATACATCCATGTAATGGCCAAGACATCGATGTACTGGCCAGAGCAGCCATGTTTTTGCAGTTATTTCATGGAACCAACCAAAATTACGACAGCGCGCTTATCAAACTGGCAGCACGACATCGAATAGCAATACGTCGTAAGTTCATAGACTAACCGTAGTAAATTCTCGTCTAAGAAACCACTCAGATTCATGTCTAATTGGAGCTTTCAGGTGCTTTCAAGATTTATCAACCGACGTCTCCGGGGAAGGTTAAATATTAATGCAATTTGGAGTCCGACCTCGACGAAAGTTGTGAGGAAATCTACAGATTCTTAGATATTTTATGCTCAGACAGGCGCAGGCAATCGGACGAGACTGAGTTTTATTTATTCGAACAAGTTTTCCTCGAGAGTTTTCCGGGTAACTGTGACATAAACTGTACGCTTTTATTGTAAAGAATAAACCTACAGTTTGCTGAATTTATACTACCGAGATTGGACGTGTTAAATAAGTGATTAAATAAAATGTTTGTGGTTTCCATTACCTACCGGTGATTTCAACCGGTTCCGGTTTCCGGTGATATACCTATATAGTAAATATTTGGCCAAGTACGAGTACAACTCGCGCACGAAGGGCTCCGTACTGTTTGGGAGCCCCTCTTAAATATTTATTTTATTTTAATTATTTGTTATTGCAGTTACTAAATATTCTGTGATTATTTCAAGCATCTACCTGTTACCGTTATAAATATCGAGCGAAAAACGGTTAAAAATTCAGGTTTGTTTTATGGGAGCCCCCCTTAAATATTGATTTTATTCTATTTTTAGTATTTGTTGTTATAGCGGCAACAGAAATACATCATCTGTGAAAATTTCAGCTTTCTAGCTATAATGGTTTATGAGATACAGCCTGGTGACAGACGGACAGCGGAGTCTTAGTAATAGGGTCCCGTTTTTACCCTTTGGGTACGGAACCCTAAAAATATTGCAATTGCAATTGCATTGTTTTTCTTATGATGTACCTATATGTATTATAGGTAGGTAACACTTATATGCAGCAATGGAAGTCCATTGCTGCCTCAGATTGCTGCATATAGGTATGACAGCTTTCTGATAGGACCGATTGTAAGTTTTACTACTCAGTAATGTTTTATTGAACTACATGGCATTAACCTCTGATGTACCGCACGTACTCAAAGAAGCTGTAATTATTGCCCAAGCCTTTGATCCCCTTACCCAGAGTGTGCATGATGTTCATGTTGTGTTCATCATCAACATCATCTGAACCTTAAGACGTCCATAGGTAGACAGGAACTCCTTATATTTTCAAGAGAAGATTGTATCTACGCGTTATTGCACGACCTCCAAATGTACACCACGTACTGTCAGTTCCAGCTAAGATTTTCACGCAGAAGAAAGAGAGACAATCTGATAAGATCAGCCAAATAGTGCTGGATGGACGCCACTTACTGTACTGTACCTGTACGAGCCTTTTTAATAGTCTACTGCAGGACGTAGGCCTACCCACAAAGGGTGATTGGGCCATATCCACCACGCTGGCCCAGTGCGGGTTGGTGGACTCACATTCGCCATCGAATTTCTTCTACGGACGTATGCAGGTTGCCTCACGATGTTTTCCTTCACCGAAAAGCCATTGGTGTGCAATTCCGTACATAAATTCCAAGGAATTCATTGGCACAGGACCGGGATTTGAACCCACGACCTCATGATTGTAAGGCTAGTGTCACTATCACTAGACCACCATGGCTTCAGTCACTTACATCTGACCCTATTTTGCCTTATACTGAAGAACCTTACATCCAAGAATAAATGCGGTTATGGTGCTATTTGTTCTTACCCAAAAGTTATCCGACGTAAACCCTGGAACCTGGTGATGCGTAGCCCCGATATGCCGGACGTACTCGAAGAAGCTGTCTAAATTGCCCAAGCCTTTGATCCCCTCGTCCAAGGTGTGCATCACTTTCATGGCGTGCTCAGCCAACTCCTCGGAATGGTGGAGCTCATTCTTCGTCTTCAGTGCTTCGAACTTGTCGAAGAGATTGAGCAGGTCTTCGTTTTCTTCAAATAATCTGAAAATGACAAAATTAGAGATGTTGTAAACAATACTACCACGAGAAAATAGCTGGTGGAAATAATTTAATTTATAACTAGCTTTACCCGTGGCTTCCTGTTAGATCCTTATTTTTTATTTGGATAAAAGTTGCTATTGTCATGACATTTGAATAGTTTTCGACTAGTTTTGACTACAATTGTAGGTATTTCAATACTAAAAATCAAGTCAATTCGTTGCTCTGTTGCTGTGTGAACAGCAAGAAACAAGTACAATACTTATATCTAAAAATCTAAAGTAACCTGATAGTGATTTTTCTAAGAAAGGATGCTCTACTTCGCAAAAAATATTGCATGACATAGTGGACTTTGTGGACTGCAAGAAACATGAGGAGGTACACTGAATGTCTTTTCAAACGAAAATACTTTAGGATATGACTGTACCCATCATTACGACCAACTTTTCCTCTCAGACCAACCCCGAAATAGCAAAATAATTGGCTAAGTGCGAGTTGGACTCGCGCACGAAGGGTTTCTTACCCTATCGGAACTCTCTTTGCCCCATTTAAAGCGTCTATCTGTTACCGTTATTCGCATGGACTAATAAACGGCAAAATCACGTTTGTTGTATGGGAGCCCCCTTAAATACTTATTTTATTCTGTTCTGTTTTTAGTATTTGTTGTTATAGCGGCCACAGAAATACATCAACTGTAAAAAATTCAGCTGCCTAGCTATCACGGTTCATGAGATACAGCCTGGTGACAGACAGACGGACAGCGAGGTCTTAGTAATTGGGTCCCGTTTTCACCCTTTGGGTACGAAACCCTAAAAAAGATCAGCTGTAAGAAAAAGAAGAAGTTTTTTTTTTCGTTTCGGTTTTCAAACTGTGTATAGAGACCCTAAAGAGGAAGCAACGCAAGTCTTATCCGGCGTCCAAGGTCTTTTCACTAAAACATCGAGTCGCCAAAATAAGAAACTACCTCGCATTTTATACCTCGCCGTTTTAATTAAGACAAATCTTTAATCTACGCCTTTGTTGTGTCTATACAAGCAGAGGACGGTAAACAACTCTTAATTCATTAAGAGCCCTGTTTTGGGTTTAATTACCTATTCTGAGAAAAGATAACGTTTTAGCTTCGAATAGGAAAAAAACAAGAGAAGGACTTCATCCGTCATCGTTTCATCAGCATTATTGTCTTGTAAAGATTACGGATTAGCTGGTGGTTTAGCTCCGATCTGTTTTTTTCCTATTCGAAATAGGAAAAAACCAGAGGAGGACTTCATCCGTCATCGTTTCATTAGAATTAGGACTTCCACTACTGGACAAAGGCTTTTTATGAGTTTCCAATACATCCGATAGAAAGCGGCTTGTAATTTTCTCCTTATAATCTGTTTTTTTTTTTTTATGTAATGTGGTTGTCTAATGAAGTGTTGTTGTTTGTTTGTTTGTTTGTAGGGGAGACCTATGTCCATCAGCGGATGACCTTTCGCTAAAACAACGACGACGACAACGAAAAATTTAACTTTAATTTAAACTTTATTCGCTCGACATTGGTGGAATCCGGGCCTTAGGGTTATTATTACACAAGGGTTGTTTATGTATTTAATGCTGATGAGATGGAGGAAATGATGGACTTCTCTCAGGAAATATTGCAAGGAAAATGCCGCGTGAAAGGGGTGCTTTATTATAGCTATTGCGATAAAACCAGCGAAGCGATTTGGATAGCATTATCAGAATTAAAATATTCTCAAGCTTTCAAATATCTAGACACTCGGCTATAAAAGCACCGAAGAAATGCTTCGTCCAAAAAACTAGTAGGTATTATTTTAAATTAAATTAACAAATGTCATACTGAAAACGTGACTTTAACTATTATATAATTATTATTATTGTGATCATACAACTCTTGCACATACTCACCAGCAATCACACTATTAATATTTCACGCCTACTAACCCCCTGTTCTAAATCATCCCTGAAGAGATATAGCTTCCGCAAACACAAGGAATCCTACCGTGGAAGCAAGTGCCTCACAACTAGCTAAAACGATTAAGTAAAAAATGTTTGCTTAAATATAAATACTTTTACAGTCTTATTACAAAACACGTTTTTACTTTAGTACTGAACACCATGAACTAACAAAAACGTTATTATAAAACGAGGTTTATCACTAAACCACGGACTAAATGAGGTACCAAAGATAAACCTGCGAGACCCCTAGTTTAACCATGGACTAACTTCGGCACTAAGAGAATTTTAGCTTAGAATTTGATTTGAATTTTATAACTAACCGGGACCCAAGTACTAAGTTTTCTTGTGTTAGTTATAAGCTTATACGTCTATAAGCCGTGGTGGTCTAGACGGAATGGACATCCGTCTTTCAATCGTAAGGTCGTGGGTTCGAATTCCGATCCCGTACCAATGAGCTCTTTGAAATGATGTACGGAATTTCACACCACTTTTCGGTGAAGGAAAACATCGTGATGCAACCTGCATACGTCCGTAGAAGAAATTCGATGGCGTATGTGAATCCACCAACCCGCCCTGGGCCAGCGTGGTGGATATAGCCTAATCACCTTGCATGGGTAGGCCTCTGGCGAAATTGTGATTGTTTGGTAAATTATTTTATTTGATCCTACAATTATTTGATAAAAAGCAATAAGCGTAGAACTAGAATGCAACGGATGGGCAAGTTAAAATGGCAGTCGGCAGTGCACATAGCGTGGAAAACTGATGAGACTCGAACTCGAGAAATTTTCGACTCCATCGTCGAAAATTTCTCGAGTGGAGACCACGTAGCGGCAAGTGCAGCATAGGACGATTGATGATGACGACATTAAGAGGGCAAGATTGTACTGGATGCAAGCCGCTTCCAACCGGTCTCATTGGAGATCTATAGGAGAGGCATACGTCCAGCTGTGGATGGAATAAACACAGGAGGCATTTTGCGAAATAAACTTCCTGTCAGGGACATTTTGATAAATAATAATAATAAATATTAGGGGACATCTTACACACTGTCTCTGACCCCAAACTAAGCATAGCTTGTGATATGGCTGCCAGAGACTGATATACTACATATACATATTTTAAATACATACTTATATAAACAGTACCTAAATAACACCCAGACACAGAGTAAACACCTATGTTCATCACACAAATGTTTGCCCTGGGTGGGGATCGAACCCACGCCTCTTTGACCCAGAAGCCAGGGTCACTAACCAGTAAGCCACTGAGGCAGTCACCATTTTGCGTCAAAGCCTTCCGCTATTGCTATTAACGACAATAGACATCCCATTTTAAAGGAAGTGCGTGTGAAAGTAACGCTTTGTGTCTGAAGCGTTATTTCATTTAAAGATAATAGTCTACTTGAAACATTGACATTTATATATTACTTTGCGAAGAGACGGTAATCTGGTGGCAATAATCACTTAACAAATGAGGTACGTTAACTCAAGCATGACTGAATTATGCTACCAAATTTATTTTCTCATCCCCTTTGCATCTTCGGATAGCTAACTCACACAAGCACGATGTAAAATGTGATTTGTTAGCAATAATTTTTTGAAAAAATACCATAACCGACTTCACCCGTGTACAGAATTCGCGTATTTTTCGCACGGATCGATGTATCATTTTTCACATTATTGTTGATTTATCAAAAATGGTTCAGCCGATTTCGATAAAATTTAAATGGGACTAATTTCGCGTCGAATTGAGTACCTCCTCCGGTGGTTCGTCGGTCAAAAATAAGTTGGCTTGTATTGGGTTACACGAAATTCTTATAGATTTGTAAAATAAAGTCGGTTATTATTGTTGTAGTTACTTGTACGTGGTCTCCACTCGAGAACTTTTACGAACGCTTCGTAAACCCAAACCTGTCTGTTCTCCGCAAAAAAGTGTCCCTATGCACTGTCGCCTATATTTCAAGATATTCCTTTAACAGTGACAGACCGCCTTGAACGGCTGGGGTTAGCCCCACATTGTACCACTTACTCCCACATTGTACCACGGCACGTACCTACCTAGAATCTAGGGCCAAATTGTCTGGTATGAAGTTGGGTATCCTGAACAAGGTTAGGCGGTATTTCGCACCGGTACAGTTGCTGAAATATTGCTGCCATCTTTGGGATGGCTCGGCTAAGTATCAGCTCGAGGCCTTGGAACCGGTGGATCGGCGTGCTGTTCGGCTTATAGGTGATGAAAAGTTAGTTGCAAAAAACTTCATAGCCTAGAGCACCGCTGTAGGGTTGCAAGTCTGTCAATTTTCTATAGGATTCATTTCGGAGATTGTGCATCTTAGATACACGACCAAATCCTACCATCCCCTTTTTACTACAGGGCAAGTAGAAAGACGCCTCACTACCACCCGTACACTGTCGATACGTACGAAACGGTTTGACTAACCATTTGTATTTGACCGCCAGGGAATGGAACAGTCTTCCTGCTTTTCTGTTTCCTAAGAGATATAATCTAAAGCTTTTCAAGATCAGAGTGAATAGGTATCTTTTTAACCCCCGACGAAAAAGAGGGGTGTTATAAGTTTGACGTGTCTGTTTGTGTGTCTGTCTGTCTGTGGCATCATATCGCCCGAACCACTGAACCGATTTCAGTTTAGTTTTTTTTTGGATGAAAGGAGACTTAATCGAGAGTGTTCTTAGCTATGTTTTATAAAAATCGATTCAGCCGTTTAAGAGTTATGGTGGGTTAAAGTGGGGATGGAAGAACCAAAATTCTACAAATGTGCCCAAAATGGTTGTCAATTGAAAGTTTGTTGTCAAATATTTTTGTGTCGGGGGTTTTTTAATTAGGTAAATTATAGGTCTGCGTGCTTCATCTTCGACCACAACGTCGCTTACCATCAGGCGAGTTGGTGGTCAAGCGCGAACATATTCGCGTTAAAAAAATCGTTTTATTGTTTTGTTTCGATATATTTATTTTATATTTTCTATTGGTTCTTAGCACCAGCTCTAGAAAGCTTGAAAATCGATTGTTTCATGAGCACACACTTAATTCGCGTAATAAACGTGTAATGTTACCCTTAAATACTCCATTGAATACATTGTATCTATTACGTACAGTAAGCGTCACGCAAATCTTAACGTATGAATTACTTAAAGAAATCGTAAACGTTTATAACACACGCGGTACTTGATGTTTTTTGGAAAAACATGAACGAAAAGAAGAGAATTGTTCAAATGTAATTTAAAAAAATATGTATATCTTAAAAAGCACAGACCCTGGAGTCTGTGGAGTGTAACAATAAAAAAAATACAACTAATTCTTAAATTTCTGTGTTGAGCATGAGACAATGGCTTTTAAACAAATAAAAGGGTTTACCTACTTATTTCGTAGTTTTTATCTCCAGACCAAAAAAGACAGCGTTGGTAACATGTGTGATTCATGTAGCTGTACCTAAGTAACCATGTTTGTCTGTGGCGTTATATTATCCCCTACACTAAACGCTGTTATGAAAAATAATCGGCCAAGTACGAGTAGGGCTCGCGCTCCTGTCTGTGCAATATTTTGCGACATGACCCAGGCTTTCGATTACGTCCAGCATGACATACTTTTAGACAAATTTAATCGATACGGCGTTAGAGGAAATAGTAATGAGATTATCAAATCATACGTAAGTAATAGGCGGCACTACACTGAGATAACAGAAATAAAGGAAAAGGTAGAGATTACACACAGATCTAACGCTCGGATACCAAACTGCGGGGTCCCACAAGGTAGCGTTGTGGCTACTATTCTATTTACTGGATATATCAATGACTTACCCACAGCCGTTAACTACCCGATGACTCTATTCGCGGACGATAGTACGGTAACAATAAATTGCACTAGTAAAGACTCTTATGAATCGGAGATAAATGATACTTTGAAATCTATAATTCAATGGATGAATTCAAATAAATTAAAAATAAATCTAGAGAAAACCAATATCATGCACTTTCGCCAGCGGGCAATAAGGGAGAGTATCACAGTGCAATATAATAATAGAATCGTACAGGAAGTAGTCTCAACTAAATTTCTTGGCTTAACAATAGACTGCAAACTAAATTGGAAAGCTCATATAGCAAACTTAACTAAAAGAATAAGCTCCTCAGCATATGCACTATTTAAACTATCATCAGTTATTAACGAAGACGCCCTGATAACGGCGTATTATGGTATAGTCGTATCAGTCCGGTATGGTGTATCTTCTGGGGAAACTCATCCGACAAGCAGGTTGCTTTCAAAGCTCAAAAGAGATGCATCAGGGCAATGTTTCACCTCCACAAGACAGATAGCTGCAGGCCATACTTTGCAGAGCACAGTCTTCTTACATTGCCATCAATGTACATATTAGAAGTAGCTACATTTGTAAGAACAAACCTGCAGCTGTTTGGTGACTGGACAAATGCGGGTGTACGTACTCGCCGCCAGGAGGAGCTGAGACTTTGCCCTCGAACGGCAAAAACGGCTTTAATGCAAAAAAGCGTTTTTTGTATGGCCCCCATTATTTATTCTAAAATTCCCAAAGAGATAAGAGATTTAAATATTAACATGTTTAAAAGTAAATTGAAATGTGTGTTAGCCCAAAAATGCTATTATGAAATTACAGAATTCCTCAGTGATAAAAATATTCTCAGCACTGACATAAACCTGACCTGTTTGACATAGATATTAATTGTTTACGTATTCTATAATATTATTTACTGTTTGACATAATTATCTTGACAACTTTAGTTTTTTTTTTTTTGCATCTTTAATTCTATTGGACATTTTTAATTTTCTTTGACATTCATAATTTTGTATTTTGACATTGGTAACTTAATTTTCTTATTGTATTTGTAAATTTTATTTTTATTGGCTAGCATTTTTTTGGAAAAGTTTCGGTCATTACTCGTAGCTATTATTTATTTCACTCATTATTTTTTTTTTTATTTGTACGCCACACTTGGCAAGGACATGAGCAACATTATGTAAGAACTCCAACTTGTATGCTATTTTGTATGAAGTGTACTTACCATGTTCTGACAAATAAAGTATCTGAATCTGAATCTGAATCTGAAGGGTTCCGTACTGTATGGGAGCCCCTCTTAAATATTTATTTAATTTAATTTAATTATTTATTATTAAAGTGAATATACAACTTAATAGTCTGTGAATATTTAAAGCATCGGCCTGTTACCATAATTAAAATCGAGCGAAAAACAGGTAAAAATTATTTTATTCTGTTTTTAGTATTTGTTGTTGTAGCGGCAAAAAAAAAAATACATCATCTGTAAAAAATTCAGCTTTCTAGCTATAACGGTTCATGAGATACAGCCTGGTGACAGACAGACGGACAGACAGCGGAGTCTTAGTAATAGGGTCCCGTTTTAACCCTTTGGGTACGGAATCTTAAAAATGTATCTACAGCTGATTAAAAAATTCTAAACATAATGAGAAGTCAAACATGGTGACCCGATACTGTCAAAACTATTCAAAGCCAGATCCACAAATCTTGCATAAATTGGCTCTTTATTGATTGAAAAAAAAAAAATAGTTAAGTACCAGAATTAATCTGTAAAAATTTAGATACCTAAGTATTAGAGGTTATCTGTATGACGCTGTCTGTAACGTAACGTAAGTACACGACAATGTAGCCCCTCTAGCAGTGTTTTCTCGGAATTGTTCGGTAATGAGTTATTTCAGGTAATGAAACGTAGGAGGCGTTCACCATCCCCCGCGCAGACTTAATGAAAATGTTTTTACCCTGTTATGGGAAATGTATCCTTTGTGAAGGTTGTTTTAAATTGAAAATTTTCACACTAATATTAGGAGTGGAAAGTTTGCATTTAACTTAATTAGGGCGTTGTTTTCAGTATCATTATTCACTACTAATCAGGTTAAACTTTCGGCTTTTGTTTTCGCTCTGATTTTTAACCCCCGATGCAAAAAGACGGGAGTTATAAAAGCTTAAATAAATATACACTACGTCTGTTTGTGGCAACTGTACTGAACCAGCCTTTTTAATTAACCCCCGTTGAAAAAGAGGGGTGTTATAAATTTGACGTGTCTGTTTGTCTGTCTGTGTGTCTGTCTGTCTGTCTGTGGCATCATAGCGCCCGAACCACTGAACAGATTTCAGTTTAGTTTTTTTTTGGATGAAAGGAGACTTAATCGAGAGTGTTCTTAGCTATGTTTTATAAAAATCGATTGAGCCGTTTAAGAGTTTTGGTGGGTTAATGTGGGGATGGAAGAACCAAAATTCTACAAATGTGCCCAAAATGGTTGTCAATTGAAAGTTTGTTGTCAAATATTTTTGTTTCGGGGGTTTTTTAATTAGGTATATTATAGAAAAAATAATTAACACTGCAGGACGTAGGTATACCCATAAAGAGTGAATGGACCATATTTATCACGCTGGCCCAGTGCGGGTTGATGGATTCACATACGCCATCGAATTTCTTCTACGGACGTATGCAGGCTGCCCTACGATGTTTTGCTTAACCGAAAAGCCAGTGGTGTGTTAGTCGGTTTTTAAATTCCAAAGAATTTATTGGTACGGGGCTGGGATTGAACCCACGACCTCACGATTGTAAGGCGTTTGTCGCTACCACTAGACCACCACGGCGTTTGTTAGTGGTAATGAAACTCTTAAAATAAAAAAAACTAATGTTGATTTGAGTTTTGTTTTTCTTTGATGCCATGACGGATTACCTACTCTTGGCATTATGGCGAAAATCGACTGTTACACTTAGATGTTTCGGTTCATATTTTATACAGTTTCTGTTGCATAAATTATATTCATAAATACAGCATACAGTGCTTGCCTTACCAGCTGCTTGCTGTGCTTGCAGTGGCTGCTAACCTAACCTAACCTTACCTTTGCGTAAATGCTGTATTTATGAATAGAATTAATAGCAATTGCTTCCTTCGTCTTTATGCAAACACTTTTAATGAAGGAGCAAATTCTACATCCTTACATAGTAGGTATAAAATAAAGTCGCTATTTTTGTTTGTTTGTTTGTCTGTATGCTTAAATCTTTAAAACTACGCAACGGATTTTGATGCGGTTTTTTTTAATGGATAGGGTGATTCAAGAGGAAGGTTTATATGTATAATACACCTGTGCGAAGCCGGGGCGGGTCGTCTAGTATCCAATATTCAACAAAAGGTTACCGTACAAAGGTAAGTACTTACTTATACTTCTTGCCCTATCGGGGTGAGGAAAGGAAAAGGCCTACCATTGTCTATTTAAGGTAACACGCCCAATGACATCACATTGCCCTAAATGTCGAACAATTTGATTGTAGTCAACCATTGTTAGCCCTACATGTACGTGGACGTGAATGAGTCGATGCGACGGTCCATTGTTTCGTGTCATAGGGCTATCAACGGTCTACTCCAGATGGTCACTTGAATTTAGAGTAGATGATGAAGTTGGGTTGAATGCTTTTCGTATGTTTATTTGCCTATTATAACTTCGTCATTGTCCTTTTTATTCTTTTTAAAGCACACCCCGTCGTTTTTTATCTTCCAATACGTTTCTCCATCCTAAGGTTGCCTGGAAGAAATCGCTTTTAGTGATAAGGCCGCCTGTTGTTGCCACTAGTTTTTTAAGTGGTTCTTTCTTTGTTTATATTTTTTATTATCTGGTGTGAACAATAAAGAATTTATCTATCTATTGTATATCGTAGCTTTGTGACAAGCGGTGTAACTTCTAATTTTTTTTTTACTAACAATGTAAAGATTTGATGCATCTTCAACAACGATAGCTTAGTTCGGCCCACTGCAAAGCAAAGCCTGTTTCCTTTTTTAACCCCCGACGAAAAAGAGGGGTGTTATAAGTTTGACGTGTCTGTTTGTCTGTGTGTCTGTCTGTCTGTCTGTCTGTCTGTCTGTGGCATCATAGCGCCCGAACCATTGAACTGATTTCAGTTTAGTTTTTTTTGGATGAAAGGAGACTTAATCGAGAGTGTTCTTAGCTATGTTTTATAAAAATCGATTGAGCCGTTTAAGAGTTATGGTGGGTTAAAGTGGGGATGGAAGAACCAAAATTCTACAAATGTGCCCAAAATGGTTGTCAATTGAAAGTTTGTTGTCAAATATTTCTGTGTCGGGGTTTTTTTAATTAGGTATATTATCTTTGCCAATCTTTACTGTCTTTGAACCAGTTTCATCCAGTTTACCAATGCGATTTTGAAAATCTTTGCGTCACCTTTGCACTGGTATTCCGGAGTTGCACCTAGATGCATTTGATTCATTAATAGTACCTAACTAGATACTAAGTGAAGCGCAGGACGTCTGACAAAGATGTACGATGATGATTTAAACAGCAATAAAAATTTTAAGAAAACCTGTTGCCGTCCTATGACAGGTAATTGTCGATGACGAAATTGTGAGAACAATAAATCGCAATTAGGTTTATTAATAGTAACTTAACAACGTATCGATCATCGATGTATCAGTCTAGTTTATTTTTACCGACTTCCAAAAAGGAGGAGGTTACGTTCGTCTGTGCTATGTATTTTTTTTGTGTATTTTCATCGATATTTTCGCCAATAGTGAACCGTTTTAAAAAAATCGTCTTTATTTCGAAAGACTATACTATCGAAGTGGTTCCATTTAAATTTTATTGGCTGACCCGTTTTCGATAAATCAACAATAATGTCACATAGATGTCACATCGATTCGTGCAAAATATTCGAATTCTGTACACGGTGTCGGAAGTCAGTGGTGCCATTTTTAGCGAAAAATAATTATTGTTTTCATTTGTACCAACACAACCTAGCTACTAGTTCTAGGCGTACTTTTCAATTTAGATCTTTGCAATCACGTCAGTTACAGGTCCAATTTCCGTCGAAATACACACCTTAGGAAATGGAAACCGGTCAAATGCAATCGTACGGAATCACATAAATTCTATCTTACAGACCGGTCTATATTTTTGGACTTCTCGAATTAGATTCATATTTTTTTTAATACTGTACTGTACCAGCCTTTTTAATAGTCCACTGCAAAGGGCCATTGGGCCATATTTACCATGCTGGCCAAGTGCGGGTTGGTGGATTCACATACGTCATCCAATTTCTTCTACGGACATAATTATGCAGATTTCCTGCATTCTGCATTCCAAAGAACTCATTGGTATGGGACCGGGATTTGAACCTATGACCTCAAGATTGTAAGGCGGGTGCCACTACCACTAGACCAACACAGCTTATTTATAATAGGTTCTTAAGGATTATCTGTATTAAGGATCTTTTTATCGGACAGCTAGACGGTCGCGTCAAAAGTGCCACCCGTGTGGTGGATATTTCCCACATTAGACCAAAACGTTTTGATTTCAAATTTTTTCATTGCACAGCTTTAATGTGGTACGATATAATAGAATATGTTTCCAATGAAGTACAAAATATGTTAAGTAGAAAATATCTCTTATGTAAGCATGATACAATTTATATCAAATACAAAGTATACAGATTCATGTATCAAACAGACCTCTGCATATCGTCAAGTAAAATGTGGAAAGTCGGAAATCAATCTTGAATAAAGCCTTCATGCACGTTCTGGTTAGGTTAGAACCAACCGCCAATATTTGATCGCGTATAACGTGGTTCCTACAATATTAAAATTAATATCTTATTAGACCTAATAAGATCCGACCGTATCCAACCAGCCAATCGTACTTCAGACACATTGACGGGACGTCTGAGCAATGTTGGATGTCGGTCCGTCGATTGGTTGGCTTCAACCATATCGGAACGTCTATAGAGGCTTTAAAATATTATTTTATTTTTTCTCGCTCGAAAGAAGCTGATAATCGAGCGATGACATGATCCTTTGAGGCTGGATCTGTAATTGCATTTTCAAATCCAATTTTTATTAAATTAGATTTCAAACGCAGCGACGGAAATTCCACTACGCGACATTTCAACTGGAAGTGGCTTAGGGAGTGGTAGTTAGCTGGATAAATAAGATCGGCCAAGTACGAGTCGGACTCGTGCACGAAGGGTTTCGTACCGTATTGGAGCCCTCTTAGCCCATTTTAAGCGGCTACCTCTTGTCGTTTTTAATATCGAGGAAAATACATCAAAAAATTACGTTTGTTGTATGGGAGCCCCCTTAAATATTTATTTTATTCTGTTTTCAGTATTTGTTGTTATAGCGGCAACAGAAATACATCATCTGTAAAAATTTCAACGTTCTAGCTATCACGGTTCTTGAGATACAGGCTGGTGACAGATAGACGGACATACGGACGGAAAGCGGAATTTTAGTAATAGAGTTCCGTTTTTACCCTTTGGGTACGGAACCCTAAAAAGTATTTAAATTTTCTTTTTGCTTCGATTTAATTAAACTCTAAAGATGACATTCTAGAAAGATGAACATTATTTACTCTTCAGTGTCTGACCACACATGTGGTCTGTGGTACTGAGGGAAAACATATCAAACAAATACTTGGGTACGACCCATCGCCTTGGCATTTTTTTTGTTTTAAAGTATAATACAGCCTTAATATGACTGGTCTGGTAAGCCAAATTGGGCAGTTCTGGCACACTGTTAGTTGCCGCTTTTCTAAGTTAGACGGTGTTATCTAGTCGAGAGTAGCTAGAACAATCATTACTAACATCATTTATTGAAATTATTTTTTTGAATTTTTTTTGACATCCTTACATAGTATAAAATAAAGTCGCTTTTTTTGTCTGTTTGTCTGTATGCCTAAATCTTTAAAACTACGCAACGGATTTTGATGCGGTTTTTTTAATGGATAGAGTGATTAGGTCGAATTTGAATTTGAATTTGAATTTGAAAATTTGATTCAAGAGGAAGGTTTATATGTATAATACACCTGTGCGAAGCCGGGGCGGGTCGTCTAGTGTATAATATATTGAAGTTACATAAATGAAAATTGTAAACCTATGACTCGTCATGCGCCTTAAGTGTTATGAGGAAATGAAATAAATGAAATGAAATGAAATTAGTCTAAGGTATTGGATGATGTTTTGAATCGTAATTGCAATTTTATAATTTATGAAAAAATGCAAAATCTAAGCGCATTATGTCAATTTTTGGGTACCAAAGCTCCATATCACGGATTAATAATGTTAATTTATGCTTTATCGTAATCCGAACCCAAGCACCATTATTGATTTGTTGCTCTAATATGGCTTATTGGGTATTCAGATTATTCCGCAAATTCTTGTAAATAATAAATTCAGTTTACGGGGTGACTCAAACCCCGTATGCCTTACGGGGTGAAACATAAACTCGTGGGATTAGTCCAACTTAGTAATTCAAAGTTCCAGCCAATATTCTATGGCTATAAAAATATTTAGTAAACTACCAAATTAATAATCTAAAAGATATCGAAAAAGAAAACTGTCTTATAAAACAACTAAACATTATTATTCTATTATCCAAATGCTATTACACATTAGACGATTTTTTAACGACGATCTAGAAAATATAATTATAAATCCAATAATTTCAATACAAAAAATAAAATTGCCATACCCTTATAGGGTCATATGTATAACTAAACAAAACATGTTAATTAAGAACCGCATGTAAATTTCATTTGTTGCAACAAAGTCACTCGAAGAATTCTACGATGTCCCAAGGATGTCGTTGTAAGTACCTAGGTACGCCGCCATTGTGTGTGTAGCCGTGGTGGTCTAGAGGCAGTAGGGGCAAATGCCGGTCTCGTACCAATAAGTTCTTTGAAACGGAAATTACACTTCTGGCTTTTCGGTGAAGGCAAACATATTGACGTAACCTACGTACGACCTTTGAAGAAATTTTATTGGTATTCAATGTGAATCGACTAACTAGTGCTGGGCCAGCGTGGTGGATATACTAAGCCCAATCACCCGTCGTGGGTAAGGCGACGTCCAGCAGTGGAGTACCTATTAAAAAGGCTGGTACAGTACAGCAAAGTCAATGGACTCATCTTCATCAACAAATTTTCACTATGGAACTAATTCTGTTATCGTGTAAAAATCAATAAACGTATTTACTTTTTGCAAAAAATCAAGTACACTACGAGTATACACTCAATACAACACAAGTACGAGTTTTGATCGAATAGTTTGGCGGGCTTAATGCGCTTATGAACTAATATCGGTCCTGTCACGACCCGATAACGTCCATGATTTATTGACACGGTCTGACTTATGTTTGGTCGTTCCATCGGTCATTTTCAGTCAAAAATAACACTTCGAAAGCGTTTGTTTTTTTAATAACAGATTTGTTAGATATTGGTTGTATCACTACACAGTATAAAACAAAGTCGCTTCCCGCTGTCTGTCCCCATGTATGCTTATAATATCTTTAAAACTACGCAACGGATTTTGATGCGGAATTCAAGAGGAACCCATCTCGTAACAATAATATATACAAACGTATATATTATTGTTACGAGATGGGTTCTTGGATAATCAGTTAAAACGCCGATTGTTTACTTTGCACTTTATTGCACAAAATTACAGTACACACGACACAACTGGTTCGCACAAACACGTCACACTGGCACTGAAATTCACACAACTAGTCACTTCACAATCACTGGTACCGCACTTGAACACGAGATGTTTTCGCTCCGGTATAAAACGCGATAACTGCCCCGAACGAAAACCATCGTCCTATTTATATCGGAATAAGGGTTCTCTAGAAATCTCAAGAATATTCGGTGCCATTGTGATTGACAAAGTAAACAAGTTTAGTGTAAAGTTCGAGAATCCCTATTGTTACAAAGTTATCAAAACAAAGACAAAAAAATCACACAAAAGGGTGAACACAAAGACCGATACCGCCTGAGTCATAAGACCATAAATCTCGCGATTAGGTAAACAACTCGCCGCCCGTAATTACCGCGCGCGGCCTACTGCATAACATTATATATAGTACACCTGTGCGAAGCCGGGGCGGGTCGCCAGTTAAAAATAAGTTGTTATTAATGAAATTTCATTAAATGGACCTTAAAACATTAAATGGTCCATAAATCGTAAACGGTAAGTTTTACAAAAAAGTTTACTGGAAACAATAGATGCGATTTTTTTTTCTACTATAATGATCTTAATGTTTTTTGCTCTTAGTAGATAGCTTCCGAGATATAGGCCAAAAACATTTTTCAAGATGACGTGTCAGGAACGCATTCTCTGAACGGCCGAACTATAGGTCTCTAGGGTTGTTAATGTTGCCATTAGGTGTTTGACCAAGTTTTATTGTTTTACTACGGATTTTATAAGTAAACACAAAATAGCCTAATAAGCTATGGAAAAGGAGATTTCAGAAATGAGAAGATGTTCAAATGATAGTGAAGCTAATTAAGTAATTATGACACTCATTTTTTTTATTGTAATTTTTACTGTTACAAATTTTGTTGATTTCAGTCGGTTTGTTAATCCCTCATTACTTACACATTTGTTATTTTTTGGAATTGCTAGTATTTTATCATTACTACAATTAAAGTTCATGTACCAAAAGTCACATGGATTTATTTTTGAATCAAAAAATATTGAAGTAGGTACCTACTAAAACACTATCATGTACAGTGCTTATAACTCCAACAAAACTTAAAAAAACATTTCGGAAACTATTTAAACAGTGACATTGATCAGAACACTAGGAAAATCATATGTAAAACCGAGAAGCACAGCTATTATTTGCGATGATAACGTCAATATTTTTTTCCCTTTTTCGCAATGCTATTCTAACTAAAACAAAGCATGAACGCTTTGTTTTATTTTTTGACAAAAACCAGCCAAAGCCGCAATAAAGTAAGCTTCTGATTCTGTTTATAACTTGGCAAGCTTTTTTACTGTAAATTCTCGCGTAATATATCACGCCGCTTGGCACCAACCCTGCTGGTGTTTTACTGAATCCTTACATAGTATAAAATAAAGTCGCTATTTTCGTTTGTTTATTTGTTTGTCTGTATG
The DNA here is from genome assembly GCA_964007245.1 of Hypomecis atomaria. Classification (NCBI taxonomy): domain Eukaryota; kingdom Metazoa; phylum Arthropoda; class Insecta; order Lepidoptera; family Geometridae; genus Hypomecis; species Hypomecis atomaria. The sequence continues at coordinate 1,877,743 of OZ023296.1, read as the reverse complement.
CTTAAATCTTTAAAACTACGCAACGGATTTTGATGCGGTTTTTTTTAATGGATAGAGTAATTCAAGAGGAAGGTTTATATGTATAAAAATTCCCGAAATTCCCACGGTAACGGGCACAACGCGGGTAAAACCGCGGGGCGCTGCTAGTATAATATAATATACCTAATTAAAAAACCCCCGACACAAAAATATTTGACAACAAACTTTCAATTGACAACCATTTTGGGCACATTTGTAGAATTTTGGCTCTTCCATCCCCACTTTAACCCACCATAACTCTTAAACGGCTCAATCGAAATTTTTATAAAACATAGCTAAGAACACTCTCGGTTACGTCTCCTTTCATCCAAAAAAAAAACTAAACTGAAATCGGTTCAGTGGTTCGGGCGCTATGATGCCACAGACAGACAGACAGACAGACACACAGACAAACAGACACGTCAAACTTATAACACCCCTCTTTTTCGTCGGGGGTTAAAAACAACAAACTGTTGTCCCTCTACACAAGGTGCTTCTTAAATGCCGAATCTACTATAATATATCTAGAAAATCATTGTACTGTTACTGTAAATCTGTGCTTTTTGTAAAGCGATACCTTGAACACTGGGTGTGTCAACACACATTTAATCAAGAAAACCAAATTGAACCAAATCTAACATTATTGTCATTGGAGTCATCATTACTACAAACGTTTATTTTGGTAATAACTGATAAATTACAAAACAGCTAGTAATTAATACTATACTTTTCCTTACATTCTGTTGACAGTAAATCAGCATTTAGTTTAAGATTACCTATAGTGGCTATTTAGTTGAACGTTTTGGGGTCGAACCTTAGGACCGTGGGGACAAGATTTATCGTTACTACTGGTCGACGCAACACGTGACCAAACTGCTGGCCTCTATTTTGCCCAGAGATCAGTATTGCCATCCAACGTGGCAATGGGGCCAGCATTTTGGAAACTGTGCCCGCTGGCAGTGGGCTTTTAGATTAGGGTTTTCATCGTCATCTGTACATTATCTTTTTTTTTTAATTTAAGTTTATTTTTTATTATCCATTGGTTTAGGTTTGTATAGTATAGTGTAGTAGTGGTTATATATGGTTTTGTTTACGAAATGTTATTTAATTTATTGTTTAATGAATAAAATATTAGATTACCTATACGATTGCACGATAAGTGTAATAGAAAATGAGTAATTTTATTTAAAAGCTACCTGATCTGGTCCTGATGTGATTGTTTTTCGGTCCAGAACTAAAAGCCTCTAACATGGTAACAAAAGGTGTTTTTATCTTAGCTAAAATAGAAACACTCTCTAAAACATAATAACAAACAATATCTCCTCTAGAGTATATTTGTTTAACATATTTTGGAAGTTTGAAAAATAAACCATAAAATATTCAGTAAGGTAAACATTTCAGGATGTGTTACCTATTTCACCTATTTGCGAAAATTTCTTTTAAGAATGAGTAGATTTGTTTGTTTTATAAATGTGTAGGTTATAAGTATCTACTTCTCTCAAGCAATCGGGTTTAATTTAAAAAAAGGAAACAATTTTTGCGTTTTTAGGGTTCCGTAGTAAAACAAGGAGCACATAATTTCGTCATGTCTGCCCCATGTCACAAAGCCTCATATCTCCCACATTTTTAAACCAAATTGCTTGTTTAACAATATAATAGTTTTAGTAAAATATAGTATTATTATTAGTAATATAGTATTTTACTACATATTTCCAATTCATTTTTTTTTATTTTCTAATTCTAATGGTCAAAATAAAAGCAATAACCTAAATAAATATGTACACAACAAATATTGTTCCTTGGTAGGAATTAGTTTCCAAAACACGGGTTCAACCCAGTTTGGCAGCTAGAGCCTCCGACAACTTGATGTGCTTTTATAAATAAATACTTTTTGAATTTTTGAATTTTGAATTGAGTATAAGTAGATCTTTTTTTATTGAAAGGTACTTATAAATTTCGAAACTGTGTAACTGTGTTTACTGTGGGTAGCTTCCATACATGTAGAGACTGGGGATGAAAAATAATATTGGATAAAATTGTTTAATTCCTTTACCATGCCAGAGGTACTGCAAACCAGCTGCAAACATTATCAGTGGGAACTTAAATAAGTAGTTAAGATGTAGAAGCCCAACGCGCTGGATAAAACTGTGTATTTTCCTTATTTTAATGACGATAAATTATTTGTTAATTGAAAATGTCTAATTAAATATCTACCTATGTAGTGCATATTGAGACAAAATCCCGAATACAGTTCACAAGCTCATCCATCCATCAGCCGTAGGACGTCCACTGCTGGACATAGGCCTCCCCTATGATCTCCAATAAGAGCGCTTGGAAGCGGCTTGCATCCAGCTTGATCCTGCGATCCTAATAAGGTCATCCGTGCAGGTGGACGGATAATAAACCATAAAATATTCTGTAACATGAACACTAAACATCTTAAATATTTATTTTGACCGTAGGATCGAAGTGTAAAGCAAACCAAGCGCAGCGTAGGACACAAGCTCAAAAGCAGTACCTAAAATTACAAAAAGTTTGTACTCTATAAAATTTACACACCCTCTCACTCAATGATTTAGTCCGACATGTAACCATCTGCAAAACCGTCTAAAAAGATCATCTAGTTAGAAACTCAACCACGAAAAATGTGAAGGCGAGAACATAAATCAACCCGGAATTTATTGTTAGCTATAAAACAGAATACTCTCAAAACTGGGCGGTTTCCGAGTTTAATGAAGAGTGGAATCTCCGTAGTCGGATTTAGAAAGATAATATTTGTATGAAACAAATCATGGCGATGAGTCGCCGTCTCCGCGGGCTCCAAAGACAACATTTGAAGTTTATTTCTGAATGATTGACTCGCGGTGAATCGCTGTGTAAGGGCTGTGTCTCACCTAAACATTAGTGTTACTGTATTTCGACAGAATCAAGACCTACCTACAGGGTAGGTACTTGTGTTGCGTTTGCGTGACGGAAACCGAGTCATAGATTTGAATTATCGTAGGTACGTGTAACAAAAGCAGTGATAATGATAAGTTTTCGATGCCATTTTTAAAACTGACCATTCTGGTATGGTGTATATCTCTATAGACATGGATATGGTGACATCTCTATGACTGCCTCGGTGGCTCACTGGTTAGTGACCCTGACTTCTGGATCAAAGAGGCGTGGGTTCGATCCCCACGCAGGGCAAACATTTATGTGATGAACATAGGTGTTTGCTCTGTGTCTGGCTGTTATTTAGGTACTATCTACCTATATAAGTATGTATTTAAAATATGTATAATATGTATTATATCAGTCTCTGGCAGCCATATGACAAGTTTTTGCTTAGTTAGGGGTCAGCGATCGTTTGTAAGAAGTCCCCTAATATATATTTATTTATTATTTTATAGCTCTATCCACGCAAGTGGACAAGTGAGACAGTGCCCTAATTTTACTAATTCTGAGTGATTGCTATTATATAAGCGTTCAGCTTTTATGTTAGTAGAGTAATGTTATGTTATTTTTATTGCCAAGCGCCTAGCGATTTTTTTCATTCTGCCTAATTATTAAGATAAGTCCTGACTATTATTTTATGGGGCTTAATCTAGACCAAGAAACGCGAAAAGAAATTTGGTCTTCCATATAAAAAGTTCGTTGATTTTGGATATAATATATGGAGTCTATAGAGTATTTAATTTTGATACGATTCCCGGGTTTGTCTCATGTATAGTAAAAGATGCTTATAATAGCAATGGATACAGTGATATCCTAGAGATAGAGAGTGCTCGTCGTCTAAAGAAACGCTTCATACAAGGTTATCCAGAACTGAGGTACTAAGTCAAAAGGGGGTGATTAATATCATAATTACAAACAACTTTTACTATGACGCCATTCAAAATTTGAGAAAAAAAAATCAGCTGTTCCATACAAAATATTTACTATGAATCGACAAAATGTATGAAAACTGGCGAAACTACTGATTTTTTTCCTTGCATTTTGAATTGGCCTATACTAAAAGTTGTTTTTTTTTTTTTTTATTCGAAAATCAATTATCCCCAACGTAATTAGGGAACTTATCTATATATATAAAAATGAATCTGCAAAATGTATGTACGCGCATAACTTCAGAACGGCTGGACCGATTTCGCTAATTCTTTTTTTATTGTGTTTGTTATAGCCAGGACAAGGTTTGTATCTAAAAAAATAAAAACAAATTTAATTCTAATTTTTCGAATTCGGTCACTTTTTGCCATCCTAATTTCAACCTGCTTTCCATCAAATACTCATAATTTGGGGAACAAATACAAAGACAGTATGGCTGAAGACATTTTGCATAGGATATGCTTAATAACAGAAAATCCTGAACTTGAAATTTGCGCAGAAATACATAATGAGGTATTGATATCATTAGAAGATTTGTGCTCGATGTTGTCCGGCAAGATGCTGCACCAATTAGGAATGCCTGCACCTAATCGACCCATGAACGATGCATTAAATTGAGAATTTGAACGAGAACGGCAATATGACATATGAGTCAATCCGTACAGAGCAAAGTCCCACTTTTAAATCGGTAGCAAAAAACAGCTAACGATACTATTAAGAAAGCAGTCAATTAAGTATGTCAATGGAGGATTTATTTTGGAGGATTTTTATTCACAAATAGCACTAGCAATATCTTTATCTGGGATCGCTGCTACATTTGTAAATTAATTATCTGGGATGAGTGTACGATGTCGCACAAACGAGCATTAGAGGCACTCGATCGAACATCGAAATATGTAGGTACGTAGCAATCAGAACCTCTTCGGAGGTGCGATGATTCTAATGTCTGGTGATTTTCGCCAAATACTACCAGTCATTCCCAGATCAACAGCTGCTGGTGAAATAAATGCTTGATACGTAAAAAAAGCTTAAATTAACAACCAATATGCGAGTGGAGTTGCAAAATGACTTTTTTTTTAAATTCCGTATTGGTTTGCGTTTGTCTACATACTGCCTGAAGTTGAGCAGATATGCGGTCTAGGGTGTAGCACGCTTACCTAGAAGATACCTATTTACTCGGTATTTGAAGACACCCACGTCGTACTTTAGCGGGAAGACAGACCCAGGCAAAGCCTTCCACATTCTAGCTGTTCGTATGAGGAATGAGGATTCGAAACGCTTGGTTCTAACGCACGGAATGTCCACCATAAAAAGGTGGCGCTTTGGTCGCGTCTGTCTAGCCGTACGATAGAAGAAAGGGGCAGGTGGGACCAGATTGTGCAACTCCTGAGCGCACTCTCCGAAGTGTATACGATAAAAGGCCCATAAACACGCTACCTTATGACGATTCTCGAGACTTTGCAGCTGCGACTTAGTCAAGGTGTCGTTGTCAATCAGCCTCCTGGCTTGCCCCTCAATCAACTCCAGAGCCTCTATCCAGTTGATATTTGGCAGAGCCATCCCAAAGGTGAGAGCAGTATTCCATGCAAGACCTGACTTGTGCTTCATACAGACTAAGCAGTTGCTCAAGTATGAAATACCGTCTCACCTTAGAAAGAACACCAAGTTTTTTGAGGCTAATTGAGCTTTTGACTCTATATATGAGCCAAAGTTAGGAGTCGATGAGAAAGAAATGCCTAATAGTTATCGGCAGAAATGTTTTGCAAAATTCAAATACAGTATTAGACATTGGCAATGGGAGAATTCCTGTTGACGCTACTATGCTGGCCTTATATGAAATAAGGAAAAAGGAATTTAGAAAATATGGCGGAACAAAGTTCGCCGGGTCAGCTAGTTTAACATATTTTGCTTATCAACTAACTTTTAAATGTAATTTTAATAATTTCTTGTGATTTTTTTTTTCCGCATTGTTATTAATAGATAACATGATACCAATCAATTTGCACAAAAAGTATATATATTTGTCAGTAAAAATTTTAGTTTCACGAAAAAACAGAACATATTTATGGGTCGAAATACCCAGACGTTGTTCATATACTAAAAGTTGTTTGTCATGATGATCTTAATGACCCTCTTTCGGCTTAGTACAAAGTAAGCAGATAACCCTGTATAAGCTGATATTAGAAGCTTTAGCATCATTGGAAATCAATCAATTCTGGTGTTAGTTCGCAATAACTATTCAATTTCGAACAATAATTATAATCCTTACCGGAAAAGCGCATTGCGTTCAATTAGTTCAAGCAATGTAGTGTTTATCTCCCAGATTATCATTACCACCTGGAAAAGTTCCCATGTTGTAAACACTGGATGTTTTAACTAGGTCTTAGTATGAATTTGTATAGTTAACGAAAACTATTATAGTTTTCAAAAACTAAATGCATGAAGAAAAGTTACTAACAAAATGCATGAAGCTACACGAAAACTGTAATAGTTTTCGTGTAGCTTCATGCATTTTGTTAGTTATTCTGTTACTCTGTTGTCTGTCTGTTATTTTTAAACTTTCAATGGTTAAGCACATTATTTTTGTTTACTACGGTACTGTGTACCCGTGACCACGATCGATGTTATGTTACTATTATAATCAAGAATGCTATTATATTTTTGTAAAATATTGTAATTTGACTTGTAAGTATGGTTATTAATTTTAAACATTCGCGATTTGAACACAGTTTCTTTGTAATACGGGACTTATCTATTTAACTATGGTGTTTTAATAAAATTACTGTTGCAACTCGGTCGAAACGTTGAGATAGTGAGGTATTTATTTATCTTAGGATAATGAAATATTTTTTTTTATCTCATGCTTTCAGTGCGCGATCAGTCCCGTAGTAGGTATATAAAAGAATTCCTGGTTTCTGCCGGCGGCACTGTACTAAAATGTATGTAGCCACACGGAAACTACTGTAGTTTTCGTTTACGTTTCAACTTATACTGGCCCCTCTGCTGGCATAAAAATTGTCTAGCTACGTCATTGAGAGCCGTCAGGTAGTCAACAAGATATTTTTTCACTGTTGTAGCGAAATAGACAAGTAAATATTTTTTCACTATCAACGAGGATGTAGAACTTTCTAATGGAGTTCGTTTCCCGTGGAGTATAAGCTGTATCTAACACCCGTGGATTGTAAGCTGTTATAATACCTGGGTATTATTTTAGTTTTTGACACTAAAAAGTGTTATACGTTCATATACGTTTCACGTATGCATTTGTGTCTGCGTAGCTGTATCTGTGTGTATGTTTATAAGAGCGTAAAATAATGAAAATTTGACAGCTGATTATACTCGTATCTACTACTTTGTAATATTATTGACAAAAAATAAGTAAGTAGAGTACTCAATGTTTCATAATTTTCAATAGGTTGAGCGTGATTCTGTTATTATATTCATTAGATCATAGTCCTTCACTCTACACAAACACGAGTTAGCACATATGTTTGAATGACAGTTTTGGATGTTTCCTCGTACTATTTTCCTTCTCACAACTGTTTGATCTAAGCGCTAATAATGTGCCTAGGTGACTAAGAAAATATAGATTAATCAATAATAATAAATATTAGGGGACATCTTACACACGGCCTCTGACCCCAAACTTAGCAAAGCTTGTCATATGGCTGCCAGAGACTGATCTACTACATATACTTATTTTAAATACATACTAGTAACTAAGTAACACCCAGACACAGAGCAAACACTTACGTTCATCACATAAATATTTGCCCTGGGTCCACCCTGGGTCCTGGGTCCTGGGTCGATCTGGAGATCGAACCCACGCCTCTTTGACCCAGAAGTTAGGGTCACTAACCACTGTGCCACCGAGGCAGTTGTTTAATATTAAAATTCGACAGTCAATTAAAATATTAACGCTTATATGTTTAGTCAATAGCTTACATGTTTTCAAGTACATAGAGTAAGTATTCAGTCTTTATTTCACTTTGAGGAATTCTAAGGATTTAAATCTGTTATGATCTCAATTTAAATCTACGGGAAATCAAACGGAATTCAAATAAAAATACACACACTTCCAATATACCTATAGGTTATACATCAAAACTAACAACTTTTGTTCTGCGGCTTTTGTCAAACATTATTTTGTTAAAAAGCCCCTAAAAGGATGCTATTTAATTAGGAATAAACCTGTATAGTCTATTTGTTGGTTTGTTACTCTTTCACGCAGCAACCAAGCAACGAATATACTCTTTTGGAATGGACAATATGGATGGACATTGTTCAAAGTTTCGAAATCGACATAAGCTACACCCCAGAGATATCCTGGAAAAATAAATGGTTCTCAATAGTGGATATCATTAAAATCAAAAAACGTGGTCAAAGTCGCGGCAAAAGCTAGTCAACTTCGATAAGTTTTATTTTACCCGACTGCCAAGGAAGGGTTTTGTTATTTTACTTTTTTATTTCAAATAAGTTTGCGTATGACCGCATACTGCCTGATGGTAAGCAGATATGTGCATGGTCTAAGGTGTAGCACGCTTACCTAAAAGATACTTACATAAATATACACAAGATTTGAAGACACATACGAGTATGTTGTATTCTAGCGGAAAGACAGACTCAGGCAAAGGGTTTCACATTCTGGCTGTTCGAATGAAGAATGAGGTTTCAAAATGCTTGGTCCTAACGCGCGGAACGTCCACCATAAAAAGTAACACTTACTTGATGAATAGTAGCACGCCAGTCTTCTCAATCTCCCTGAAGATGCCCTTCCAAGAGGCCAGCATGCAGTACTGCTGCTTGGTGGTGAGCGGACACCGAGGGTCCGCTGGTGGCGGAGGCCGGTCTATCGCATCGTGGTTGTTCATCTCAGAGGCCGCTAATTTCGTCAGTTCGCAGCCCATTTTAAACGGTCTTTAAAAATATCTTAATGTGACAGTTTTTGAAGTCCCTTTTGGCCGTTGGAAACTTTTGTTTTAGAGTTGGAATTTATTAGGACAGTATTTTTATTTTCAGAGGTGATTAGATTTTCTTTTCACTTCACTTAGGTATTTTACTGCAATTTGAAAGTGTATTGTATTCACTGAAATCACTTTTAAAGTTTCATTTCTAGCACTTAGTTGGTCATAAAATCACTGCGTTTTTTTTTATTACACTATATAAAAAAAACGTGGATTTTTTTTCGAATTTTTAGTCGTTATAAATTATTTGGAGATAAGATTCGGTCTTCCATTTTTAAAGTTCTCAACATTTCCTTCTGACGAAAATTTATAAAATTCTAGAGAGCTATACCAGCTCTAGTCTTGCTCGTTACCCGACTTTCCGCACGAGCTGCTAAAAGCTTTAAACGTAAAATCTAATGCAAATAAATCCTCCCGTTCTATTATTAGAACATTTTTGTTCTGACCGTTTCTTCGTATACTCGATCTATATTTTATAATTCGGATCTCCACTCTTCACTGGGCGCGATTAAAAATCGATTAATGTTAATACTATAACTCGTTAAATTTAGATAACGATGTCTAGTGATTTTCCGTCAACTGTTTGGAATTGTATCGATTATTCGAATTGTATCTAGCTGTTTGCTAGGGACGCGTTTGGTGCCTTTATGTTACTAACGTGCAATTGCAAGGCATACAATAACTAGTGATGTGAAACATTACAATATAGTTGTTGCACGTATTAATTAAATACAAAAACAAATTGTAATGTAATTAATTACATAAACATACTGTAGGTAATTGTAATAGTATTGTTATGCTTTTTAAATGTTGGTAAGTATAGATTTTTTAGATATTATTACAAGTCACAGGTATTTTTGGTAAATATTTAAGCAGCGCTGCGGTTAGCGCTACGATCTCTGATAAACTGTTTTGATATGTATTGAATCGTCTTTACCTATAGTTATGACGTAATATCGATGCATAAAGTATTACTTCATTTTCGTATCGTACTTACTGTTAATAATATAACAGGCTTGTTAACTAAAAGAATATAATTATTCTATCAAATAGATTATCAAAAATTTATTTTTTCTTTTGAACTGAAGATATAATAAAGATCGCAGGAACGCGCTGGATGCAGGCCGCTTCCAACCGGCTTTATTGGAAATCCATGGAGGTAGCCTACGTCCAGCAGTGGATGTCCTACGACTGATGGATGGATGGATGGATTTTTTCTTTTGTCAATTTAACAAAAATCAATGAAGATATGGCCCGTTAAAGTTCCGCGTGACGTCACTAACCTACCACAAATGTACCGGTACCGGTACCGGCTGGTGACGTCACGAGCCCCACTCTTAATTTGACAAGATTTATCTTAGTCATTAATTGTTTGATTGACAAAAGAAAAAGTATGTGTCCAATATTTTTTAATAATCTACCTAACAGATTAATTATAACTAACAATAAACATGCCTATTGCCTATTGCCTATAACTAACAGTAAACATGCCTATTGCTTTTATTATAGTAGTTTAGAAGGAGAAGGTGGTTATATCTATGAATGTTTATGTATATGATTTAACGTCTAATATTTTTATGAATAAAATGAATACGAATATGTTTTTGTTAGTTAATAAGCAAAGTCTACATACACCACTCTAAATATGATTTTACATATTTTTAGTGAAGCTTTATTATGGAAACTAACGTGGTTAACGTGGTTTAAAATATTTTACGTAAATCATTTCCCGTTTTAAAAAGCATAAATATGTGTAAGTTACTTACCTACTTAGAAAAATAAATTAAATTTAACTCACTTGGATAAAAGATAACCGCATTAACTATTTAAGATTATAACTATCATTGTTATTGTTCTTATTTCAGCAGATAACGAGTTCTACTAAAATTAATTTAATTTAACCGAAATTGAGATTCATTAAAAAGTAAACAGCGAGAGAAAATCCCCAAGTTAAGACAACAATATTCAAATTGGCCTGCGCTGAACCGACTTTATGAAGGTTTATCTTAAAAAACTGTACAGAATAAAGATAATATTGGGAGAGTTCAGTTAGAAGTTTTTGTTATTCTAGTGTCGTCAGTTCGTGAGCAATTTTGCTCCAATTGGGTAGAAAATGTAGTTGAATCTGTGGCTCACATAGACATAGTGTAAATAGACACGAAATACCTACAATTTACTGCGTACATTTACCACACGGATGTTACCACACGGATGATGGCACTCAGTATGGCCGCCATTACATTGGTAGGTAATGGCGGCCATACTGAATTATAGCTAAAAAGCATCGACTTTTATTTATGTACGTATTATGAAAATGTGATTATTTATATAATGGACTAGCTGCACCCCGCGGCGTTACCCGTGTTAGCCCGAGATAAAAAGTAGCCCATGTTAACACATATGCTACTTTTTATCTCGGCTATTTTATCCAAGGTTTAAGCTCCCTTCATACAGAATTTCATTCAAGTCGGTTCAGCTGTTTGTGCGTGAAAGAGTAACAAACATCCATCCATCCATCCATACCTACTTACAAACTTTCGCGTTTATAATATTAGTAGGATAAACGCTGCCAGTAACTACTATACCAATTATTTTTAAGATAATTATTTTCGGTATTAATGATGAATTTAGCAGAAAATTGGTAACTGTTTGAGAACATAATTATGCAAGAAGTATGGGCAGTAAAATGTCTATATAGCTAAAAAGCTGGGGCCGCCTCCTCTTTTTCTTAACTCGTCGAAAGTTTTGCTGGCATTGGGGTAGTGAGTGTGGTGTAATCTGTGGTTTGGGATCCAATTTGTAGATGGAAGTTTCGGTGACGTCATGCACGACATGGGTCGGTGACGTGGGCGACACGAGTTGGACCGTATGGGACGTCAAAACGTGACCGACGATTTTAGCAATCATGAATTAATTATTTATTATTGGAGGTTGTATTTGGAAATATGGTTAGAAAAATCTAATTGAAAGATGCTTTTATTTGTTAGTGCTATGTTTTTTATTCTTAATAGGGCTACATTTGACCACCAACTCGATTGATGGAAATTAATGTTGTACCCAAAGATGGAGTGTGTAGAGATGGAAGATTCCTATTTAATCTTGCCTTACATATATCCAGATTGCAATTTCTACGAAACAAGGACGGAGGTATGTCTTTATAAAATAGTTAAATAGTGTGTATAAAATAGCAGAATGAGTACAAAATACCTAAAATACGTACTGAGTAGGTACAGCTCAATGTAACACGTATTAATACTTGATATTTGTTAGAATAGAAGCTTTCGATCTTTCTTTTTTATATTCCTTACGAAGAGAGGTAACTACTTTGTAGAAAACGACGTTTTTATATCTTTTTAGATTGAACCATTCCATTTCGCTTGAATTTATAACTTCTCAAGGATCATCTCTATAACTTTGTAAGGGTACGTAATATTATTCCAAAATAATTTACAAATAATATTTTTTCCGTAATTTATCTTCAAAATTTATACTAAGTACCTATTGTTAATTTTGTTCTCACTTCTCAGATATTAACAAAAAAATAGAAAACATCGGTGAAGCATTTTTCCAGTATTTTGTTAGGTACGTTTTTTTATTTTAGTTTTCACCAAAAGTTATCAAACCATAAATTGTTTTTTTTTTAATGCAAGCGAAATAATAATACAATATTTTACCGTGCTTATTCCTTAATTATTAAATTAAATTACATTTATTAAGTTTCGTTTTATAATATTTTAAAATTAATATTATGTTTTTGTCATGTCCCAACACTATTCCATTAGGGTTGGCACAATTTTATGACGCGCTTCAATTGTATGATAATGGTGTCTCCTTTTACGACATTATGGTGGTCATACGTCATTAAGTTTGGAGTTGAAATTACTTCCGATAATGTACTTTATCACCTTGTAATAATAGTGGTTGATGTTATAGGTTAAAACCGATGGATGGAAGGACCGACCAAGTGTACCATTTGAAGACCAAACCTGCAGAGTTATTCTCAAGGCAGTGGAATCGAATTCGGGAACGTTCCCGACACGAATTTCATTTCAGCGATTCTCGTTTCCGAATTCGAGATCGTTTGACATTTCAATTCGAGAACTCAGACTGCATCAGCTGATTTTTGTCGGAAAAGTTCCCGACAGCTAATTGCTCTCGGAAAGCATTCCGATAACTGTGAGTGCAACATAAAAAGTACTTTTTGAGGCCTTTTCAGCGTTTTTTTCCAGGTTTTTTTTTTATCAATAATGCTTTCCTTCTTGAAGCGTCAGCACCGGCGACTCGACCACGGGCCAAGTCGTCGTGCCCCATCATGTACCTATTCCAGCATTCTCTCCCGCTGTTCTAATGACACCCTTGTCCTCTAGGAATCATAGGGAACTATGATATTATTAGATGCTACAGTCACGATAATAAAATAATATGAATCCAAATAAATTAAACAGGTAAAACTACTTTAACTAATTATACTTAGTGTGTTCATTTTTATTATTTTAACTAAATTCAATTCTTGTTTTTTGGCTTTTGCGAGGTTGTTACCTACACAATTTCAATATAATTTTTCACAATTTCGCCAATATCTTTAACGCACGCAAGTAGGTAAACAAAAGAAAGGTACCTATAGAAACGTAAACAAAAGTCAACTGCAACCTTCTATAGGTATTCTAAGACTGCAACTGTGGAGTTTTGGCTTTACTACCAATACGAATCATTCTCTGTAAATGTTTCCTCGATTTAATGTCTACCTTGACTATGGTATTTCAATCGGAAAAACCCGAAGAATGCCGAAGTTCATTCCGAACGGATTCTAGAATGCAGTTTCACGGCTCCTTCGGAAGCGAATCCGTATCCGACGGAAAATGTAGATCTCGATTCGGAAGTGAGTTCGGAAACGAGAATATGGCTGCTGGTGCGATTTTAAGAGAATGGTGCGTTTAAGTATTATAGTTTCCTTCCGTTTAATGGTTTTTAAAGTTATAATTTATTCTATCACGTTCATAACGGTTAGGTTGCAGTTAGCACTGCTGAACATAGACCTCCCCTATGAATCTCCATTAAGATCGGTTGGAAGCGCCTTGCATCCAGCGTGATCCTGCGTTCTTGATGGGATCAGTCTACTTCCTATAATATATAATATAGGTGGACAGATGATCGAAATGAAATGATGAATGGTAGAGATTTCTATAGGCCGCGCCACACAAGTTGGCGAATGCGAAGTTAGCTACAAGCTGCGCAATATCCAATTCTGGGGCCCTATTGTATGAGCGCTCTGACGTTCGGCTTCGCTTTTCCTCTGGCTCGCTCTTGTGGCGTAACTGGCGCGATCAGGAGAAAAAGCGAAGCCGTACGTCAGAGCGCTTACACAATAAAGCCCGTGACTGAAGCTCACATAAAGCTGCATTGACTGGCTATTGCGCAACTTGTAGGTAACTTTACACCCGCCAACTTGTGTGGCGCGGCCTATAGGTATAGGTAGGTAGGTTTAGGTATTTGATAAAAGTAAGTTCGTTTAAGCCAGATGGCTAGCCCTAGTGTCAGAGTTTTTAAACCGTCAGAGAGCCTCTGGCGTAGTTAAACGTTTATAACAACCAGGGGCCTTATTGTGTAAGTGCTCTGACGTTCGGCTCCGCTTTTCTTCCCGCTCGCTCTCGTGGCGCGAGTAACTGGAGCGAGCAGGAGAAAATGCGAAGCCGAACGTCAGAGCGCCTACACAATAAGGCCCCTGGCCTGGTGGCTGACCCACAATTTAACGTGTCATCCGAGCTAGAGCCACGGTAGTCCTGAGTTTTAAATGCCACTCGCGGTCACCCATCCGAAGGCTACTGTACCGAGCATTGCTTATATGCAGTGATTACTAAGAAATACTCAGGTAGTCAAACTATGCCATGAGCGCTACATTTGATGGTTAGACTTTTAAATAATGTAAATTAGTACAGTAACTACTACAGTACAGTACTAAGTACTTAAAGTACTTAATGATCGCGATAGATGCAAGCCATACTTCTTATACCAATACTAAGTACCTTATACCAAGCTGAAGTCAGACCGTGTTTGTAGTACTGCAGCCACCTTTTTGATGGATCTGCTAAATACCTGCTCGAAGCTTTAGGTTCGATTGAACGTCGTGCCGTGCGGATAATCGGGGATAGTAAGCTTGTCGCTTCCAAGCTGAAAAGCCTGGAACACAGGTGTAAAGTAGCTTGTTTGGCAATTTTCTATAGGCTTCATTTCGGCGAGTGTGCGATTGAACTCCACGAGTCCACGACCACCTGTTCTTATTAAGCGATTCGCTCCTTCCTTCATATCGCGAACCGCCAGGGATTGGAATGTCCTGCCTTCATCATTGTTTTCTGACAATTACAATTTGGACATCTTAAAGACAAGAGGTAGTATTATTAGATCTTTTTTTAATAAGGTAAAACATAGGTGTTACTCACGTTTGATTTTAGTAGGAAACTGCCACTATAGTTTCGATCGCATTTGGCGATCTTTTTTCAAGGTTGGAGTACTAGCCTACATGTACTTGTGTTTACTTAATTAAAATGTGCTAAAACCACGCTAGTTTCCATAGCGAAATTATTATATCTTCTCTGAAAAGAGTAAACAGGTATTTTCTAGATCTACATACTCCATCTTCAACTAGAGTCTGGCCAACGAAAGCTGTCCAAGAAAAATACAGCAATAGGACAGCTACTGCTGGACATACCTAGTCCTCCCATATAGATCTAAAACAATTTCGATAGCGTGCGTTTTTTTTTCATGTAGAATAGGGTTACATTTGGCCACCAACTCGCCTGATGGAAAGCGAAGTTGTAGAGTCTGGCCAACGAAAGCTGCCCAAGAAAAAAGGCAGGAATTTTAAAAAATCAAGAGCTTAGTTTATAGAACTACGTGCATGCTAAATTTCATGGAGATCAGCTGAGCGGTACTAGAAAACAAGCTAATAGCTCTTGATTTTTTAAAATTCCTGCCTTTTTTCTTGGACAGCTTTCGTTGGCCAGACTCTACAACTTCGCTTTCCATCAGGCGAGTTGGTGGCCAAATGTAACCCTATTCTACATAAAAAAAAAACGCACGCTATCGAAATTATTTTAGATCTATATGGGAGGACTAGGTATGTCCAGCAGTAGCCGTCTTATTGCTGAATCACTTGAAAGCAACTTGTACAAAGCTGAGCGAATGTTATTATAATGTAAACGGACAAAACAAAGCCTAATTTTACGAGTAGGTACCTATGTGAAGTATAAATCATGTCAAACTTGTTAGCATTTGTAGATTTGGGCGTTCCGATTATCAAAAAATAAACTGAAATCTGAATAATTTCCAAAAACGAGGAGTTAATATGTTTATCTGTAAATTTTTTTGTGTATTTTCATCGCTATTTTTAACAATTGTGAAGCGCTTCAACATTTTATTTTGTTTATTTAAATATGGAATATCTGGATTTGGTCCAAGTTAAAATTTATCGAAATCGGCTGAGCCGTTTTTGATAAATCAACAATAACATTACATGGATGTCACAATTCGTGCAAACTACCTATTTAAATTCTGTACATGGTAGAAGTTGGTGGCACCAATTTTTGCGAAAAATTATTATTTTAAATGCATAATAAGCCCGATTACAGAGGCGCCATCGTAATTATAATAGCTAAATAGCATAGTTCTGTTTCTTTTTCACTTTAGGCATTCGATAAAGAGAACGCTTTTTACGTTGCTATTAAATTTACGCTGGCGCCTCTGTAATCGGGCTTAATATATGTATTACTATGTACCTACCTACGCTGTATAGGCATCAGATAGATTAAGTACCTACTGTTTCGACAGCTGAATAAAACACATTGAAAATTTAGAGTTATTTATTTAAAACCAAATTAACACTTTATTACACCGATCTTAAACTTTAAAATTATATGATTACGAACAACACATTCATCGCATAATTAAATTATGTTATAAATACGTAATCTATTATATTATTACAACAATTATACAAATTAGTAACAATCATACAATACTCAATGGTAGAAGTAACTTATTTATATTTATAATATTAATAAACGTAAAGAATCTAGTAGGTATGTATATAGTATTTTATATATTTATGGAACTATGTTTTAAGGAGTTCCATATAAAAGTAATATAAAAACATAGTTAATCGTTTAAATTAAAAAGTTCTGTAAATGTTTTCATCGCTTATTAAAAAGTAGTAGTCGAAAATATTTACACAAAAAAATAATCTTGACAGTCTAGACATTTTTCAATTCCAATTTTACAAACATTAAAATAATCCTCTTTTCTTTTGGCGTGTCATTCTCAGAATATTATTATCTTATAGTTGGTCTATTGTACAACTTTACTAAACTTTTTTTTTCGTTTTGTGGTAATCTGTTTTTTTTTTTCAATAACTCAAATATTGAAACTTAATTTGAAAACCTTTGGTAATACCTCGTTATTACAGTTATTTCGCGCATATGCATAAATAATGCAAAGAAGAACAAGTACATTACAACAAGTTTCGTTCATCACAATATAAAACCACATAGCACAATAGCAATAACATAACAATTGAAAATGAGAACAATAATAATAATATTAAAAAATATATTACTTATAAACAAATTAATGAAAAACATCATATTAACGAAATACTGAAAAACATCTATGCAAACATCTTTTTAAATCTGTATTAAAAAAAAACAGTTTTAAACTTAAGTTTGACTTAAATTACTTGGCACAGTTCCTCGATTTTAGGTACAATATCCTTAATTAATTTGGATAAAACAAGTATAAGCAATTCAACATGTTTTGTTGAGTACAAGTAGTTCAACATGTTTCATTTTTAAAAGCTTTTATTTAAAAATCTGTTTGATTTTTGAACCTGACAAAGAAACAGCAAACTATTTTCTTTAGGTTTAAAGCTTTTGATTAACGATTTTAATCTCGTCGCGCTTGACTAGATACAGCACTGAAATGATTTTTTAATTTCATAGAGCACCCCACACTAGGTTTATCTCAAAGAGTTATTTTTGTGATAAACATTTCAAAAATTCGTCGCGAATGCAGGACTCGAACCTGCGTCTTCAGATCACTAGCCCGACGCTCTCCCAACTGAGCTAATTCGCAGTCCTGACTTTGCGTCGAATTTGTGAAGTGTTTATGATTTTAACCAACTTATAGCGTTGGCGGCGCCACCTGTGATACCCGTATTAGACAGGTTATCGCTCAATTGAAATTATAAGAACTTCTTAATATTGACGAGTGATGGCGCACTGCTAAATCAATAAATGATTTGAATTTTATAGTGCATCCCACACTAGGTTTTTTTATGCTATACCATATGCTTAGGGTTAGGTGTTACAAGAGGATATCAATAAAATTTTGTCAACTAGCTTATTGCCGAATTTTCCAAAGTACGATGGCTCTATTTAGTCAAGCTCAGCGAGATCAATCACTTATTTAAGGGTTAATATAGCTTTCAGACCTGTTTGCAGTGTATTAAGTAAAAATTAACCTTTCACACGCTTTTAAAATTACAGTCAACCTGTCGAATATTTTAAAGTGTCATTTTACAATAAAATTGACGTAAAATTGAATTGCGATAAGAATTCACATACATACATTAATTCGGAGTGTCAGATAATTGATATTGAAGTGTACAGGGTTATTCACATTATTCACAACTAGATATTTTCTACACACCAATTATAACGTACTTATTATTTGTCCATTTTAATTATTGTTTTTTAGCAACTACCTTTTTTAAAACAGACAACATTATAAAAAGCCGTGTATACGTATACTCATAATTATTAACAACGTTCATAAGGTCAATTGAAATCGCAAAAATCAGCTTTTTCGTACAAAAAATTCATTGAATTAAAACAAAGTGTATGAAAGAGTTGATTTTTTTCGCGTTGCTGATTTGGTCCCTTATTAAATTGTTCGTAATGATGACTATTATGAACTTTTAATGTTATGTCTGTTAAAAAAAGGTTGTGACCAATTTTATTGTATTATATACATATTACATTAAAAAAATGCCATTTTGAATAATGCTAAAACAACAAATTAAATGTATTATTTGTGTGAATTAATTTTTTAACCTATACTGTCCCACTGCTGGGCAAAGGTCTACACAATTTCCTTCCAGCATGGGAAGCATGGCAAAGGGACTAATAGTCTTTCCACCATTATATCCCCTCGAAGAGGAAATAAAGTATGGGTTGACAATGACATCTGACATTAAGAGTGGATAAAATGGTTTTCTCCCCTTGCCGTGCTACCCGGGCTGGAGTCGCAAAATGAATGAATGAACGAAATGAATTAAAATGTCATTACAAAATGTTATCACGTAGCTGTCAAAAACCACAAATAAAATGGACAAACTGTAGAGTTCATTTTATTTCCATTTCAAAAAATTTAACGATAAAAGTCGGTGACATTAAAAACAATTGTAAGTACATCAACTTCGAAATAAAAAGATATTTACAGTTTAAAACAAATACCTATAGACATCTTAACCAGTAATACAGTTTCATAAAATACTAATAATGACTGAACAGTATGTAAAGGTATCTAAAAGTATGTGCATTTTTTTTTCTTAATTGTTAAAATAACTAGATTTTATAAACCGAATCAAGCATCTTGGCGGGTATGAAGTTATCCACAAACTGCGCAGAACCTAATCCTGACAGAAGCTCACAGGTATACTAAGCGCCACACAAGTCGGCGGATGAGAAGTTAGCTGTAGATGACACTTTGTCGTGATTCGCTAATTATTGCGCATGTGTGCACAATGCCGACGCCGCGTGTCGTAGTGAGCACGGGCGACACGACCATAGGGAGCGTGCGGGAGGCATGAGGTTGGCGGGCGGTTGTGCCCCGGCGGGCGTCTCGTCTCTCTAGCTCCCGCGCATTTGCGTTCTGTGCATAACTTCCCATACGCCAACTTGTGTGGCGCTTAGTTTAGCATCTGCGCGAGGATTGCGTTTTATGCAGCGTCTAGATAACTTCACAACCGTCAAGAACTTTGATTCGGCATATACTCTCTTATTTATTGTTTTTTTTAGTTATTTTCTTCTCGTTTTCTTAAAGTTTATCCGTCTTTCCACAAAAGTTTTACGCACGCTTTAGACAATGTTTAACAGTACATATTGCACTGTTAGACAGTTTTTAGAGCGTGTTTAAATCTGTTGTAGTTAGGCTTTATGCATCGCACGTAATGTGAAATAGTTTTCAAAGTTTATGCGCATGTTCCTTTTTTGACTAATAACTAAACAATTTTTAGTTTCTCTGTAATTTTAGTTCCGTTTTCATTTAAATACCTAAATGTATTTATTTAAAATGTTCCGGTTTGCTAACACTTGATATTTTTGATTTGATTTTAATTTTGTTGTGCTAGGTTTTGTGAAATTGATGTTCAAGTCGACTTCATGAAGTAAACATAATTGTTAACAGTAAGATATTCAATTTGTTCGTTTTATCTAATATTTATCACGATAGCAAACGCACGAAGTTATTAAATAGAGAAAGTGTTATAAAATAAATAATACCATTATATTTTGCAATAAGTTGACAAGTATAGGCCGCGTCACACAAGTTGGCGGAAATGAAGTTAGCTACAAGCTGCGCAATATCCAATCCTGACTGAAGCTCACATAAAGCCGCGCGTCGATCGTTTCCGCCAACTTGTGTGACGCGGCCTATACTAAGTTTGTGCTAACATTTTTACGACTAAAAACAACGACATGTCAATAAAACAATGAAATCGGAAGACATAACAATTTTAGTAAACTATAATCATTTATACAACTAAACATTAAAGTAAGTAACAATAGTTGGACCAGCCAAAATAATTGTGCTTATTTAGTAGAAATTATTTATTAAACGTTAGTCAAGTCTTAATAATAAAATTATTATCTAATAAGCGCAGGTTCACACCTAGTTTTTGGTAAATCCCTTAGTCGATATAATATCTCTTCTTCGAGCAAATATCTATAGAGTCAAAATCGTGCAAAAGTGTCTGAACCAAAACCCTGCGCAAGCTACGTAGTTGGCAGGCTTTTTAGTTAGTCGTAAGGCGATGCAAACCGATTACAACGCCGCGCGATGCCAAACGCTCAGTTACAAGCACTAATTTGGTGACATAACGTCAAGATTCGGGAAAACGGGTCATTGTGAATTATTTAACGGAAATATCTAAGTCGGAATGTAGGACGGCGCTCGAACATTCATTTACTAATTTCACTTAGGGACTGTGGCTCTGTAGATATTTACTCGAAGTATCTCATGCTAAGATATCTACAATTGCTAAGTTTAACTAAGTAATAAAAGCACACCAATTCATGTTCCCTGCATACATAATAATACTTTAAAACATTTACACATAATATTTATGAAGGAACACAATATTATATTTTATACTTATTATTAGTAAGTGTGCCTTGCGACGAAAGTTTGCCTTAAGAATTTGGTTCACATGTCGATATCAAATTATTAATTTATTCTCAATTAACAACATATCTAAGTTAGATAACATTGTATTAACACATATTTTCGATAAAAGTTTATCAATTCGATTGAATTCTCGATTGAGAATTTAACTTTTCTATAGTCCATTTCAGGTATAAGGATCGTTGAAGAATTTTTGAATAGTCAAAATTATAGATATGAAACTTAATCATGAAAATCATTGAGGAGTGGAATTAGTTCAAAAGAACCACAGAAAACCAAACTTCTGATGTTAATTTAATTTCATAAAGTAGTAAGTACGTCTTGACTCGAAGTGAAAATTTAATTGCTCTAAATTGCACGTCTAATCAAATAGGTAATACGATCATGTAGGGGGAGAGACGTGGAAGAACGACCTTCACCCATCTGATAACCAGATGAGACATACTTTTTATGAAATGTTATTTACATACAATTAAACCTATGATAACTTGCCTATCGATAAATGTTCATGACTATCTATCTTTAATGGGTTTTTTTGGAAATGATTTTTTTAGTTTCACTCTTCTAATAGCCGGTATTTTTTTTATTCCAACTAATAGTTTTTAATGTAGAGAATATATATTAGTAGGTTTGGTTACTTAATTTTATTCACACCACTTGGCAAGCAACAATGTCAATATAAGTACGAAACCAATCTTAAAACCAATCAAAATCAGTATAATAAGAAAAATAATTTAATTACAAAATTAATCATACAGGCTTGCCTTCAAAAAATAGTTCATGACATATTTTAATTATAATAAAAAATTAGCCATGAACATTTTTGGATTGGCAAGGTATTAAAAGCGTGTTTTTAAATAAATAATAATTCATAAAAAACGTCTCATTTGGTTATCACGTGAGTGAAGGTCGATCTTCAACGGCTCTTAGGCCAATATATGATTATACTGACATCACTGACAGCGCTCGGCCAGTACGATAGTTATGACCCAATCGATCTTCATAAGTCAATGTTCAGTGGATATCAAAACTGACTTCAAAATATAGTTATATATTATTTTTTCTAGTATAAGTAATGATTTTTAGTTGATATATGCATTAACGTTAGGCGAAGACAGCTAATACTTTTATTAGTTTATGTTTTAGCCTTTGTACAGTAGTTCTATCAACTAAAACTTTTAATGACGCATCAGTTTCACATTTTAAATATAGCTTGTTCCTTTGTAATTCCGAGACGTTGTTTCAGTTAAATAAAGTTTATTCTTTTTGAAATTCGAACCGATAATTAGCGCAAAACTCTTGTCGTCAGGCAAACTTTAAATAACGCATTCACAGAGTAAGAAAACTTTTCACTTCGTTCACTTCCATGCTGGAAAGTTCAATTCAATTCTGCAAAGTTCAATTGACATGTTCCTATTCCGGAATTGTATTCCGAGTCCAATTCGTATTGAACTCGAAGTTCGATAATTCGAAATGACGCAATTCAAGCTTCGTTTTAAAAATGGCGTCTTTTGCTTCCATTTTTGAAGTTCACTTTTTAATTTATCTAGGAACTACGCTCACGTGTTTTTGCCAGCTTTTTCATATCCTTCGACTAGTGTTTCTAGTATAAACTTTATAGTTATTTTGTAGATGTTTTCCACGTTTGGCGTGTACCGGTCCCCGAGTGTAGATTCCACGGCAGCAAGAAAAGGCGCCTCAATTTTCTGTAAATAAAAATAGACAACTTGCAATATTTGTTTGATAGTTATATTACATCGTAAAAAGTTAATGTTTCAGTCTGGCAGTCAAGAGTTACAGAAATATGTACGGGCAGAAAGATTTAACGAGTGTTTTGATAACTCTGTCCTATTTGTGAAAAGGGTCTGTCGATTTGTTTCAATTCGGCTACGTTTGTGACTTTTGAGATAGTTTTTACTAAAACAAACAAATAGATGATGGATTCGGACTTGTTTGTCCAGTTTTTAGTATAATAGAAACAATGATAACTATCAATGAATTTGAAATTGAAAATATTTACACGGAAAAATTGTTTGTTCGTACAGTACAGTTCTTTGTATTTTTTTGTGTCGGTTGTTTAATGACTGAGTTTATAAACATTGAAATGGTTGGACATAACTGTGGGTTCCAAACTCGACTAAGCCTGTGTTTTGGTAACACAAGTGAAGAATTACCTGACATAATGATCGTGTACAATCTCATCAATAATTATAGTTTATGGCTAGACAGCCAGCTAGTTAGATTTCGAACTAATAACACAGCGGTTTGTCTTGAATAAGCATTATGATATTTATTATGATATTTAAAATCTCAAAATATATCTGTACGAGTACGTGAACCTGTTAAAAATAAAAAGTCTCAGTTTCTTAAAAATAAATCCAAAAAATTGTAGCTTGAAAAATTGCTCATAGTCACCCGGGATCTATAATATTCTATTGAAAATCTATATCCAGTATAAATGTCCAGCCCTGTACACAAGTATTATCTTAAGGTGGTAATGATAACGATTAAAAATAACTCCTTATACATATTGCCAGTTACACAAACACAGTTAGAATGTACATAAAAATACATTTGATATTATTACGTTTGGTCAGGTTATTAGTTTTCAGCCGGTGGTCGGCACCGGAAGTGACCTACGCGTCACATCCGGTCCCTTTCTCTACCTCGTTTGTTCCCTATTCATATTTTATTTCGTGTTTCCGATATTTAATGG
Source organism: Hypomecis atomaria (assembly GCA_964007245.1). Taxonomy (NCBI): domain Eukaryota; kingdom Metazoa; phylum Arthropoda; class Insecta; order Lepidoptera; family Geometridae; genus Hypomecis; species Hypomecis atomaria. The sequence goes on along the minus strand of OZ023296.1, from coordinate 1,853,725 downwards.
GGTAGGTGAAATGTTTGGATGGGATCTTCACTGATATGAATTGCTGGGTTATTTTGTTTTCATAAAAGATAAAGTACAAGTATGTGTTAAACAAAATGCCGGGAGCTAATTCTTCGAATTGAGTGCCATTTTCGCTCTGTAGAGTAGCACTTTAATAAAGTTGAAAAAAAAAATTAGAATCGTAGTCGAGTTCTCCAGAATCTCATTATAGATTTTCATTTATAATTCGCGTCAGCAAAAACAAAGTTGGGGGTTCGTGTCCTCTCGCTTGCATAACTAAATTGGAGCAAGAGCAGACGAATGTTCGGATATTTTCTTTGATGCAAGTTATACTTTTAAATACTTACAAACTTTTTGATGACGGTTTGATTGGAATAGAAGATGAAGTCCATAGATAAATTTCGTTTACAATAAAATTTTCAATGGAACCACTTCAAGAGTATACCACTTCGAAGTAAAAAATGATGTTGGAAATCGGTTCACATTTGGCGATAATATCGATAAACATACACAAAAAACATGCAGACGAACATAAAAACTCCTCTTTTTTGGAAGTCGGTTAAAAAGTAAATTAGAATGAAGCTATTTGGAATATTTATCAACGTTAGTACTCGATCGTAGCGTAATTAAGTCAATGACAGCTTCTCGATGTCTCGATTAACGGTCCATTCTGTGATAGAGCACGCTCGATCACTGCCAATGAAATCTCTTTTTATGTGTCTACGGAATAATTGGTTTGTCTGCATTTTAGCTGGAAGTGAAACGGTAATTCGTAACCTTAAGGTTGTTGTGGAGTCATATTTACGATCTATTGAGGTTGCAGCGACAAGTCCTCCGACTTATGGTAGGGCTCATCACTGGTCAAGTGGTCATCAGCGTATGCGCGTGTCCAGAAAACAAGCTCTTGTCAATTTATTTCAAGGAACAAGCTGCTTTATCAGGTTTCTTAACGACTTCAAAAGTCAGAAACTTCACAAATTCATTAATTTTTCATTTATTTTCTAGAGAAAGTTCGCGGGACACAAAAATTAATGAGGTTCCCGGAGTTCTTCCAATTATCCATTTTATGTGACTTCTCAGAAAATTTAGTGAGATTCTTTTTTTATGTAAATTGGTATCATGAAAAGAAACTATTATGTTAGAGAAAGTAATTTCTAGCCTTAGCTAAATGGCTAGATCATTATAATTTCATTGTATTACTTTCTTCTGTAATATCTTATCTTAAACCTTTAAACGTACTTGTATACTTAATTTGTAATTTATGTTTGTAGTTACAAATTGTTTCGTTTAATGAAACGAAATATTAATTCTAAAATATAATTTTGTTTATTCTTATAACTTTGACTATAAAAAAAAAAAACACTAGAATAGAGGAAACAGGTAAGTAAGTACCTATCAAATTTAATTAAGTCAATTAACTTCTTGCATCAAACAGTTGATTTATTTCCTTGATTTTAATTAGCTGATAGTATGACGATGGTTTATAAGAGGATTTTAAAATCCTCTTATAAACAAATACAAAAAAATATCTCTCTTACAAAATAAAATATCTCCTATAAAATATCGTCGTTTTGTGTCAAATCATACTTAAGTATGAATTAAAAAAAAACAATAAATTACGTTTTACACGAAAAATCAATGATTCCTGTCCTACCTGAAAAGTCTAAGACTCAGCAGTCTTTTCTAACCTTTTTTTATAAACCACCTATAAAAAGAAACGCTCACTCTACTTCCAAATTTCCTCTCACGTTTACAATAAGAAACTTTACTGCTCGCCGAAAATAAAAATTCTCAAAAACAATATCAAACTCAGCCATCGGGAGCTTATCACTTAAGCGATTCTTTCCTCGGATCATTTACTTTGAAGGTTCCATTTGTATTATTTTCTGTTAAGAGAATTTTTGCAATAAATTATATCAGGACCATAAAAAACCGGCCAAAAGCTAAGGTCCACTGATAAAAATTTGATTGATAAAGGCCTCGTAAATGTTTTATTCTATCCGCCCACCAGCTCGGGGCTGTATTGCGACCTACTTGGCCCTAAGACTGGCCAGACGAGCAACTCTTGGGCTAAATTGCTGCTATAAAAGTGGCTGCAAGTGGGATAAGGGTTACCGAGTAGGTGCTCCACTTGAACTATTTGTTCACGTAGAGTCTGGGTTAAAAATAGAACCTTTCTATTAGATGAAAAGAAATGCTTTTGATTTTTTGAGAAGCTTCTTTTGCAGATTCCATTTAGTGAAGTACCAGGGTAGTATCCGTCCTAGTTATGTACATGACAAACTTATTATTACTATGATTTGAAATGAAGTGTAAGAATGTTGCCGGCGAAATATCTTAGTAATATTAAATAAAAATAATAACAGTTTGGCTAGTAACACGATCCTGATAACTTGCACAATAACTGGTCATTTCGGGAATCAGTATAAGGCCAGGCCTGGGGGATGAGGGTGATGATGAAAGAAATCACCTGCTTTAAAACTCCCTATTTTAAATTGCCTCGGTGAAACTTAGCTATATCCTCGCGCATCAGTTTTTATGCCAGCTGCTGTAGCTACTAGTGCTACCACCCTGCCTTACCGCTTGGCCACGAGATCGGACTTTAGCAAAAGCGGCAGCGGTGGTGGCGGCGGGGTCTACGAGCGCTACGAGCTCTACGAGCCCCGAACAGGTTATAAAGGTATGGTTGTAGATGACCAAAGTGACGGATTCTTCGCAAGCGACAGAAAGTAGCTCAGAAGCAGCCGGTCTGAGGCACCCGGTCAATTCAGCACGTTTATAAAATAAGGGTTCCGCCAGCAATAATGTTTCACATTTCAGGGGACGAATGCGAACGAGATTGGGCGGAAAATCAATATTGTCATGACAGCTCGTTTGCTTCATAACCAGCAACAAGGGAAAGGTTATTTGCACACGTGCGGGGTCTGTTGACGTATTATGTTCATTTCATATCCGTTTATTGAATGCTAGAGCTGTGATATTATCTTCAAACTATCTCCTAAAAAGAGGCGGTTTTCTGTTGGACTCCTCTGATTTGTGATGCGCTAGTATTGTTTAAAATTGAGTTCCAGAAAGGATAAGGTCCTTAATTCAGCTTATTTCCTATTTTGTGCGCATATCAGTACATTTATGTATTTGCCAATGTCATATAATTCATTCTATTTGTGAGTAGGTTCACGTGCTCCTCTTCAAGCAATTTCAAAAACTAAGGCAGGGGTTTTTTTGTTCCGATGTAGGTACATGTACGTGATTTTTCTGCTGTATGTGAGCTCATGCTCATGCTCACTCATGTTTGTCTTTTTTTAAGAAAATGATGGTAATCCATAACGGTCTTTTAAAAATAATTAACGTTGGACCACTAAATTTAATTTAAATAATTAGTCAAAGTAGTTCCAAAAAAATATTAGTAAAGATTTACGACTCTAACAATTTTGGCATGGTCAACGAAAGGGAATTAAACTTGATTTATTGACCAGTCGCGTTACTTTTACTGATCATTTAAAATGAAAGTGCGCTACGCAAATATGTATTAATTCAATAAATAAATATTAACTGCTTGTGAAATGTTTCGTGCCTGCCGAACACTATCATTGAAAGCCATAAAGATATAAGCAATGAGCCGTGTTATTGATAGCTTTATTGTTGTTTTATTAGATATTAAAATATGAAAGTATGTGCCACTTGTGCGAGTACGATTATTGTTACGATTGTTGCTTTATTAAATGTCAAACTGGCAAAGTAGCTTGCGTTTACACGGGCCATAATGCCCAGTACGGTTTACTTCAGTTTACAATTTACATACAACAGCTGTTCATAATCAGATTAGCACAATGTGCGTGACACACGAAACTTCCTTCACTACTTATATTGATAAAAGGTTTATCACAATGAATCATTGGTAGGTACACAGAGTTCTTGCATTCATTATCATTATTACTTAGGGGCTTTAATTCAATGAAGCAATTTTATCCTTCGCGACATCATCATTGTTTTTGATTTTGGGCTAAAAATGCTAAAAAAGCCGTTTTTCTTTCTTGTTTTAACGTTTCTTTCTGTTATAGTTTTCACTGAATCATCACGCCGTAAAAGATAACCAAACATATTTTTTTTTATTCCACTTTTATGTTGTGTCTTTCTTACGTTAACCGCCTTACCACAAAAGTTTTAAACACGCTTTGAACACTATCTAACTGTGAATTTGTACTGTTAACCACTGTCTAAAGCGTACGTAAAACTTTTATGGTAAGACGGTATATCTTTAACGTTTTGACCACCACGACTTTTTTATCCCATGTTGTGGAACCTTTTTTGACTTTTTGCTTTTTGTCCAGTACATATAGAATAATCTGTATTTTGTCTTTTTGAAGGCTATACGGAAGATATGTAATATGTCCAGCAGTGGACGTCTTGTAGCTGAAACTATGAGACTTAATTTGCGGCCCAAAAGGCTGGTACAAGTGTAGGCGAACTTTGACGTTCAAACGGTTAATATTACATTCCATCTCCTATCCATCCATCTCCATCTATGATAGAGATATTTATAGCTTGTCTATGCTAATACTCAAGGAAAGGTAAAATAATCTGCCAAGTACGAGTCGAACTCGCGCACGAAGGGTTCCGTACCGTATGGGAGCCCCATTCCTCTTGCCGTTATTAGAAGCGAACAAAAAACTACTAAAAATCATGTTTGTTGTATGGGAGCCCCCCTTAAATATTTATTTTAGTCTGTTTTTAATATTTGTTGTTATAGCGGCAACAGAAATGCATCATCTGTGAAAATTTCAGCTGCCTAGCTATCACGGTTCATGACAGACGGACATCGCATCGAAGTCTTAGTAATAGGGTCCCGTTTTTACCCTTTGGGTACGGAACCCTAAAAACGAGCCCGGGCAGAGGCAAATAATAAAATATCCATTCCCAGATGGAGCTCTCCGGCGGACAGAAATCGATCATAACTCGATACATCAATATCTCGAGTATTGACACGCCCTTGGGCCAACAAGCTGAGGGATACGTAATGGGAGATTAATGGAAACTCCATCGATTAATTGAGTATAGTGAAGACATGGAAAGGCGATCGAATAATTAGGTGTGGGTGGTGTGAAAATGAATTTGCTTAAATTGAACTTAATTAAATAAATATTAGGGGACATCTTACACACGTTCTCTGACCCCAAACTAAGCAAAGCTTGTGATATGGCTGTCAAAGACTGATATACTACATAAATACATATTTTAAATACATACTTATATTGATAGTACCTAAATAACATCCAGACTCAGAGCAAACACCTATGTTCATCACATAAATGGCTGCCCTGGGTGGGGATCGAACCCACGCCTCTTTGATCCAGAAGTCAGGGTCACTAACCACTGCGCCACCGAGGCAGTCTCGAGTTGCTTTGATATATCGTGTGTAGCTATAGCAAGGATCTTGTTATTTGATAGCTTAGCTTGAAAAAACTAAGGAATACGAAAAAGAGTAGGGTCGAAGGTACATAAATGTATGAAATTCGACAGAAAAAAAAGAGCTGTTTTCAAAATCATGGAATTTGTCGATTCCGAGTTGCCATTTTGTATGGAACAGCTAATTTTTTTCTCTAATTCTGGGTAGGGCCCATAGTAAGAGTTGTTCAATATGATGGTTTTAATCATCCCCTTTTGGCTAAGTAGAGGGCATGCAGGCTCATACGACAATATACAGGGTTATTCCTAATCAATTAGCATTATTTTAGGGGCTTATTCTGTATCAAAACTAAAAAAATGTGTTCTGCGACTTTTGTCAAAACTCATAAAAAAATGTTGTTTCATAGAAAAATATCGTTCACCCGCGACAAAATGTACGAAACAGCTGATTTTTTTGGCTTTGTCAAAAGTCACAGAGCAATAGTTGTTAGTTTTGATGTACAGAATAAGCTTCTAAAAGGATGCTAATTGATAAGGAATAACCCTGTATTTTAATCTACATTGTCAAATGACATGTCCTTTATCTTTTCATCCAAGCATACCAAAAAATATTATCCCTAAGGGAAACTGTAACAGAATCCTGAATATACTAACTTTACCTAAAAAAACTTCGAAAATATACGAGTACGTTGCCTTTGTCATGGCTTTGGTTTATATTGGAAGAAAAATGATCTCTGTCCCGGTGTATGGAATTTCAATCTGGACAATATTTTTGTTGGGGAATAAGGGTAGAGCACCGATGTAGAGCACAAGAGTATATCGTTTCACAGGGCGAAGTTCTTTGACGGTTAAGTTTTTTTTTTTCTTATGTAGGCCGCTCTTGACCACCAACTCGCCTGATGGTAAGCGACGTGGTTGAGATTTTGAGTGTAGAATATCTTAGTTAAAGAACGACTTGCATGCTTATTTAAGTCTTGTACGTGACGACCACGTTAGTGACTCCTTGATCTTGATCGCAAGTTCAACAGTTGTTTGATATTATGCACAAAATTAAAGCTTTTAGGATACTTAATACTGGAGACCAAGCGCTGGCAAGATCAAAGGCGTCATTTGATTGTAACTTCGGTTTTATTGAGAGCTTAAGAGTCCCCTTCACCTTTCATACAAATTAAATAAATATTACTTTTCAATTTGTGTTTCAAACTGTTAATGTATTAGAGTTACTTTTTAATAATTTAGCGGTCAAAGGACTAATAGAAACTTGTACCCTGCTATACAGTAGGGTGGAATGAAAAACACTTTTTTTTAAATTTTAAAACTCCTGTGTTTCCAATCATTGACCTATTTGTTTAGGAGTATTTGTGCAAAATTTAAGCTTTCTAAGTTTTTATCCTAAGGTGGCGCGTTGAATTTGAAGTTTGAAAAAATAATAGTGTTTGGAAAAAATAAAAGTGTTCAGAAGTCTTATAGCAGAGGTTTATATGTGTTTTTAGACCAAATAGAAGATACATTTTCATTGAATTCAGGAAATAACCCTCGAAAGCACATCCTGTCATATAACATCACATTTTCGTAAGTCGGTCAAAATCAAGGTGGTGTAATTTCTAATTTCGTTAATTAATAGATAAATTTATAACTATTTAATGTTTGTTTTGTATAGTTACATATTTTATGAGTATTTAATGTGAATTATGTGATAATGTTAACAGAAATTAGGTTCTGGGAATGTGCCAAAAAGTAACATTTTTTCAAACTTCAAGTTCAACGCGCCACCTTAGGATATTAACTTAGAAAGCTTACATGTTGCACAAATACTCCTAAACATATAGGGTAATGATAGGAAATACAGGAGTTTTAAAATTTAAAAAAAGTGTTTTTCACTCCACCCTACTATACAGGTTCCTACGAGACCTAGTGTAATGTCTAAATATTTTAAAGGTACTTTTGCGGCATTCCAGCGCATCATATTTTTAGATTATTTATTAAGTACCTCCACCTGTTGTAATACCTAAAAAATATTTTTATTTATTTATTCTGGAAACTATTTTTTTTATACCACATGGCTCGCGTTTGACCACATTCTATCTGGTCTTAATCTTACCTGATCCCTTATTCTGTAAATAAATCGCTAAATAAACTCCAAATAAGTACGATAACAGTTGTAACTAACAATTGACGTCTCATAACTGCCAAGATGATAGAATGTAGAAATAACAATTATGAACGTTACCCAGAAATACTCGACTTTGAAGCCCGGTATCCGCCGGTGACTGGCTCCGACCTGGTGGATGTACTCGAAGAAGTTGTCCAGATCGTCCAGCCCTTTGATACCTGTCAATCAGAAGTGTTTATGTTGTAGAATAGGTATGATGACCAAATAAATAAAATTAGCCCGTCAGATATAAGTACTAATAAAAATATTAGCCGCGTAGTTTTTCTTTTGTCAATTAAACAAAAAAATTTGAAGATAAGGCCGATAAAGTTACGCGTGACGTCACATGCGCCATACAAATGTATAGAGTTCTATGAGATAGATGACGTCAAGACCCCACTCTCAAACTTTGATAGATTATCTTACTTAGTTGTTTTTTGTTTCATTGACAAAAGAAAAAATACGTGTCCAATATTTTTTGATAATCTAACTCAAGGACTGATTATAATAATGATTTTTTTACCCTATCATCAAGCCTATTCTAGTATTATGAATAAAAGAGAAGGTGTTGTGTTAAAAAGGGGAGGCAAAAGAACTAGTAGAAGAAAAGGGACGTGAAAACACCACGAAGTGTAAAGTAAATCGACAAGATCATAGGTTTTGTAAGACGTTTATAAGGTTTCTATAATACTACAGAGTTAAAATGACAAATCTTATTAATTTTTGTGTAGCTCAGGCTACTACGAATTTTATATTATTTTTATTGGGCAGAGGGAAGTAACACGGCACCCCTAGAAAATAAGAAAGCTCTTAAGCTAGAAGAATTAATTTGACTATTAATTGAAATAATAAAGCTAATAATTAAATTGAATAGTTATTTTAACGTTTAACATTAGCATTTTTACTCAGGAACTATTGTTTGTAATACGCCTTGATGTTAAAATTAATTGTAAATGAAAATCATAGTACGAGTAGTTTCTGTACAACTCCATAAAATTTTGACAAGCTCCACTACCGCAAAAGAAGAAAAGCTAACAAAAAAGTTTGCAGCTATACAAAAACGACAGTTAAATGATAATTTTGATGTACTAAATTAGATCTTACTTTCTTGCTGATAACGTGTTGCCTCTCGTAAGTTATCACAAGTTTTTGTGATAACATTATACAGTACCTTCATCTAACGTGTTCATGACATTGTTGGCGTGCTCGGCGAGCTCCATGGAGTTGATCTGCTCCTCTTTCGTCCGACATTGGCGAAACTTCTCGAACATGTTCAGCAGGTCTTGGTTCTCTTCAAATAATCTGCAGAAAAAAAATTACAGATCAGAAACCGAGTCAGAGGATGAATAAGGGCTTAAAACAAAGGCAACTTTTGGTAGATCTAGATCGTTTACTAGCTTTTGTCTGCGGCTGGGCCCGTGTGATATTTTAATTCTTGTGCTATTCCACAGCAACTTCTATTTTTCTGCGATTATAAGCAGCGGAAAGGTGAGATAAGCTATGTCACCTTCCCAACCTTGGAACCCATCTCAAGATCCCATTAAAATTTTATCAAAATCGTTTATCAAATTATCTAATGATAAAATAAAAAATTATCAAAAAGTTTGCGCGGTTTTTGAAAAATCTGCAATAATTGAAAGTCTTGTCACAATCTTGGGATGATTGAAGTGGTTGTGTCATTTTTGGCGACAAATAAATTTCGTGATGTTTATCTCCTACGCTACTTAGTTACTTTAGGATATATATGAGGCTCTAGGTAGGTTTGTTTTTGATTTCATTCTGCATGATGTTAAACAGATATGTGGTCTAGGATGTAGTAAATTACCTACACTTCCCTAGAAGATACCTATTTACTCGAGATTTGAAGACACCCTTAGCAGAAAGACAGACCCAGGCAAAGCGGTCCACATCCTGGCTGTTCTTATGAAAAATGTGGATTTGAAACGCAAATTAGAAAATTGAAATGATGAAAATAATAAACGATTGAAATGTGTGTGTAGATTATTATACCCCCGGTTCTCCCCGCCTATTGCGATATTTTACAGTATTTTTGCTCCATGACTTTTACCCAGTCAATTAAATGCCACTTATTATATTTTATCTTACTGGGCTCTCTAAAAATGAATTTTAAATGCATTTCTCCGCATTTAAAATGCCTTAGCAATATATACCGTTCTTTCCTGACATTTCCCCTTAGAGGTAGGTAACGAATGAAAAGATTACTCCCTCGGGGTGAAAGAAGAGCTTTTAATTCAAAGATGTTCCTTGGCTCACAATTGTAGAACATTTTCGAAAATATAACAGAATAACGAAGCGGAAGCAAGACAAATTACTACACAGAACTTCATTCACAAACCTTTCAAATTACATCCGACCATTATTGTTGGCGAAAGGAATAAATTAAAAACTTGTAGGGATTTCTGACAGATTTCTTCGAATCCATTGATAGTGGCTCCGACATTCTGTTCCACAGATAAATTGGTAGCAGTATTGGAGATGGAATGAGGCGCTACCCACACTGGCGGAGTTTCGTGTTCTGAGCTCTGTTTTCTGACGTCAGGGGAGTTAATATTTTATTTAGAGTTGTTTCTGAAGCAAGAATAGATTTTAAAAAAGCGCGAGTTTTCGTAGTTTTTCTCATGTTTTGATTAATGATTAGAAAAACAATCTACAGCTTGGGTGTATTTTTTTATTTTCTTTTCTTTAACCTGTACTGTCCCACTTTTGGACAAATGTCTCCCCCAATTCCTTCCATTCCTGTCATTTCCAAGGGTGTAATTAAAGCGCATAAAATAAGTAGATAAAAGTATGCAAATGGAGTCCTTCCGCGCGGAAGAAGTGAAACTTCGACGCAACCGTGCTTTCATACGCCGTCCATGGTAGCGTTAAATGTTTAACGCAACCTTCTTGGAAGTCGCATTAGAACTTCAATAAACAAAGTAGTAACTCTAACTAAAATCATTTACTTTTTTGAAAAACTCTAAAAATGTGATCGTTCTCGTGGATGCCGAACCCAGAACGCAGATCTCCGCCAGTGTGGCTTGGGCCTGACGCTCGAGGAAAAGGACAAGGTAATTGAAATGTTCAATTGAATCCGTATGATTACACGGGCTTTCGTTTTACCTCCTCCAGGTAGAGCGGTAAGGCCATCGACATCGCATTTTTTTCTGTTTTCATATTGATGGGTAAGGAAGGTCCAGCCTCTACCAAATCTAAGCAGAGCTGGGAAGAGTACAAGGCACTTCCCAGCTCCGCCACATACCTAAGTAAAACTTTCCTTCCCCTTCTATATTCTTCTATGAAGTAGGTGAAAAAGCATTTTACAGCACATACTTTGTCATAATGACATGATGTTTATTCTGTACCGCGGTAGGTACAAAGTCTGGACTCACGTCGAATGTCTTCTAATTATTATATTATTCACTAAGTAATTAGGCAGTAATTTGAAAGTATCTAGTAGCTTACCCATATTTTCTAATCAATGTAAGTGGATAGACAGGTGTAGGTACAGTTACAAACTATGTAATTTCAATTTAGTTTCATCACAAATAATGAGTTATTTTAAAAACAGTAAACATTTAAATTAAATAGAGTGTACGTACTGTACTATGTTTACTAGTAGTTTACTTGTTCTAAAGTACATATGATATCATTAAGTATTTATAAACACTTTTGTATTAGGCTTGTATTGCAGTTGGATTGACCCTACCCTCCGAACTAGAATAAAATCTTTATCTCGGATGTCAGTTTCCGTCCCGCTCGCAACAACACAATGAGTTATACGTGCAACAGCGACAAAAGTTGTTTACCAAAGTGGAATGTTGTTTAGGCAAAATTAACACATTATTTGTTTTTACTCAACTGATCAAAAAGGAAGTTATGTTTAAGATTAGTTGTATACGTTAAGATTCGAATTCAATTTTGAGCCACAGAAAATACAATAATTATTTACTTACCTACCTAACAACAAACAAAACATAACCGTGAGTAGAACTAATTAGTGTTTGTTCTTCGCTAAGCTATAGTAATATGGCATTTTTAGGGTTCCGTACCCAAAGGGAAAAACGGGACCCTATTACTAAGACTTCGATATCCGTCTGTCCGTCTGTCTGTCTGTCACCGGGCTCTATCTCATGAACCATGATAGCTAGGCAGCTGAAATTTTCACAGATGATGTATTTCTGTTGCCGCTATAACAACAAATACTAAAAACAAAATAAAATAAATATTTAAGGGGGGCTCCCATACAACAAACCTGAATTATTAGCCGTTTTTCGCTCTAAATTAATTATGGTTATAGGTAGATGCTTGAAATTTTCACAGAATATTAAGTTTTAAATTAACTTCAATAATAAATAATAAAATTAAAATAAAATAAATATTTAAGGGGGGCTCCCATACAGTACGGAACCCTTCGTTCGCGAGTCCTACTCGTACTTGCCCGATTATTGCACTAAGTTAGCGGACTACAACGTTCTGCTCAATTCCGTCCAAATGTACGTTTCACTTCACTTTGGTGGAATCTGGGTCTTATATTTAGGTACCTCAAGGTGAAGAAAGGATACGTCCTTGGTCTTGTTTTGAAAACATTTTGTGTATTTCGCTTCGGTTAATTGTTTTTTGGCTGCGGGATTTTAGAGAAATTATTTCATCAAAATGTACAATGGTTTTGTTCTGCTAATTGTTTTTGAATGTCAGATCCAGGTGAGGAGGCAATATAATTTTATTGTGTTAAATAGAATTAGAATTTAAGTAATTTAGCTTTATTACTGTTTAATTTTTTAAAGAGGTAGGTCTATTTAGCAATCTTAGAACGTCCATCGTATGACATAGACATCATCACTAGATCTCTGAGTTGTAAGCGCCGCGCAATCAGCATGATCTTAATCTTGTAATCAATTCGTCTATCCACCTTATGTATTTGACGTAGCGTAGTCTCAATTAAAACATCTGCTATCTCATAAGCAATCAATTCTGCCTGATACGTACCCTGGCCACAGCCATTTGAAATTGCTAATACCTAGGCTTTGGTGATAACATTTCTTATCTAGACTTTTAATAAGATTTGATCTCTTAGGGAGATTTCGACGTTAGTCTATATCTCTGTTCTCTAAGTATAGCTTGTTGAGTTGATAGTTAGTCAGCCATTGAATTTTCAATACATTTTTGATTCCATTAAAACAAATCTACCTATAGGTAAATCTATTTAGTCTGTTACACCCACTGCTGGGTATGTAGGGCTCCATTGTCTTCCGAAATGTTTGATGATAATAATCATCTGACCATATTGCTGGCGGTTAGAAAGAAAAAAGTAGTAGTTCTCGTAACAGCAGACCTTGCATCTGTTTAACTGAATCTTCATAAGCCTCTATCTCGACTTGCTAATTCATGCTGGCAAAACTAGTTAGGATTTGGATATTAAACGATCTTGCTAAATATTATCGAAATCGACTGACGCGCTACAGCAAATTTCTTTCTTTTTTGAGGGATATGGGGGGTATATCTACAAGGAATAATTTTGATATTACCAAAAATCGCTGACGACAAAAAATACTTGTGAACTAAATTTTGTTGCAGTAACTAGGACCTGAAAACAGCGGAAAGTCGCCTAGCTCGGCCTCGTACTGCGACATAACCGGTAATCCCTCCTGCAGACCATTATGATGGACAAAATCCCGGGCAAGCGCAAGAGTGGAAGGCAGAAGATGCGGCTTCGGAACATCCGGGAATGGACGGGCATTAAGACTGTCGAACAACTTAGGTTTGCCCTGGACAAGAAAAAATTTAAAGAGCGGACTGCCAACCTTCAGTAATGGATAGGCACTAGAAGAAGAAGAAGAAACTAGGATCTGTAGAACAGAACCAACATCCAGATAGACGAAAGAAAATTCCGCATAAGTGGTCGAAAGAGAAACATCGCTCTCTTGGTCAAATATAAAACAAATTTACCTAATTCTTAAAAGGAATGGTACTAAATGCAGTGCCATTGTACATTATCCTTATACACTTTATAGTAGTCAGGAATAACCAGGAGTCAGGAGTAGCCTGGAATCCGCTCAGTCCTTTGAGTTCCGTTGTAACAAGATTTCCCCACTAAGCCAGTGGGATGATTGCCGTGGAAGCGTTCAACAGTACCTAAGCTCTATAGAACTTATGATAATGGTAAGTTTCTAATAAATAGCCATTCACGGGATTAGCAAGAAGGCAGGCCACGTAGTTCAGAGAACGGATATCTGATGGCGCCGTGAAATTCTAGAATGGAGACTACGTACCAACAAGCAAAAAGTAGGACGTCCGCCGACTAGGTGGACTGACGATAAATTTAAGACGATAGGTACTAGCTTGATGCAGGCTGCTTAGTACTTATTGGAAATGCATAGGGGAGGCCTATGTCCAGCAGTGGACAAACTGTGGCTGATGGTTGAATGGATGGATAGCCATTTGCACTTACCTAGCACAATATGATGCTAGCGCTCACAGCGTAGTTTTTTCTCGGTGTATGTCTGTGATCATCGAAGCTAAGCAACATTCGGCCCATGATTACCGATAAGAACTCAGGTGTTTAATATTGTCAAAGCCTACATACTGACTCTCTTTCCACGAAGGCAGCTCTAATCCAGAGCACACGTTCGAGACATTTATGCGGAAGGAAATAGCCACGTTCTTGGATATCGGATAAGACAAGCTTGGGGAAAACCGGGAAAATAGCTCAAAGCTGCACTTTAAGGCGCAGATGCACCGGGACCAAATGTACGGCTACCTACAGTATGATGTAATCCAGAAACGTTGTGACAACACCAGGATATCTTCTCTATCTATATAATTAGATAATTATCTGAATAACTTCGTATAAACCAGGTAACTTTAGAGTTTAATATATCCTCTATCTGTTGTAGGTTGTAGGACTTTTGATGCCTAAGATAAGTCAAAGATGGGCCAACCGGCTAAAATAACCGGGGCCTACATTTTGGCACCTGGATGATATTGGTGAATAATTATCTTTCGCAAAAAATGGCAAAACCGCCTTCCATCGTGTACAAATTCGAATATTTCGCTCGAATTGCTTACATTATGTTGATTTATCAAAAACGGCTCAGCCGATTTCTGTAAAATTTAAATGTTACTACTTTGGGGAAAAATCCTTTCGAAGTAATAAAAAATTCGATTCGGTTCACAATAGGCGAAATTATCGATGTTCATCGTGTACAAAATTCGGATATTTCGCTCGAATTGCATACATTATTGTTGTTTTTTTCAAAAACGGCTCTGCTGATTTCTGTAATATTTAAATGGGACCACCTCGGGATTATACCCTTTCAAACTAAAAATCGATTCGCTTTACAATTGGCAAAGTTGTCGATGAACATACACAAAAAAAAAATACATACACACAAACATAGAACCTCCTCCTTTTTGGAAGTCGGTTAAAACAGAAGGAATTCTAGGCAAACTTGCATGACTGAAACTATACTTTTGTTTGTGTAAAAAATGGTAGTAAAATACTAGCGTGCTGCAGAAGTGGTATAAAACTTGTCTTATACTTCCAGCATCTATTATATTAACTCACTAGCGGCGCCCCGCGGTTTTACCCGCGTTGTGCCCGTTCCCGTGGGAATTTCGGGAATTTTTATACATATAAACCTTCCTCTTGAATCACTCTATCCATTAAAAAAAACCGCATCAAAATCCGTTGCGTAGTTTTAAAGATTTAAGCATACAGACAAACAAACAAACAAACAAACAAAAATAGCGACTTTATTTTATACTATGTAAGGATATTGATTAACCAATCAGCCAAATTTTAGCCGTCCTAGTGGAACTTTACCACAAGCTCATTCTAGAAAGTATTTCAGCAGATTTACGTAGTGTCGGCGAAACGTGGCCATTGACGGAACTAGATTGGAAATGTTTGACCCCGTGTTGTTTGGAAACTATTATAAAAACTGCTTTCAGATATATGAAGTTATTTAGAAGGGCGATAACATGATGTCGTGAGCACGTTTTACTTTAAATTTGTCACATGGCTGAAAGAAAATCATTGCTTATCGCTTCAGAGATAACTTGAGTAACTATATCAATAGATACCACTTTGTTTATGTAAGAGTAGAACGATTTAAGACTTTTCGAACAATGGTTGATCTAATTAATAAATAATAATTTTATTTGTTCCAAAACTTGCTTGGGCTACTTAGGTGCGCTGCACTCTGCACTAGGTCTCCGAAGAGCCTGTGTTGCAGGGTACAGTTTCCTTTGACAATTATGTGTAATTTTAAACCTACGTTTTATACACTACTAGCTGCCCGTTCCGGCTTTGCCCGGGTGCCATTGGCTAAAGAAGACAGATTTTATAAATATTGTGACTCTCACGTATGTGTTTTCGAGTTAATTTATAGCCTATGACACTCGCAAAGAATATGGCTTGCTATTGGTAAAAGAATTTTCAAAATCGGTCCAGTAGATCCAGAGATTACCCCCTACAACCTCACAAACTTTATCTCTTTTTAATATTAAGTAGTATATATTAAATAATATTTATATTTAATCATAAGTGTATTTTACAAAACTATATGGTAGCCTCTTTATTCTATTCCTCTAATTATGGATTGAACTTGTAAACCAAGCTGAGAGGAGGGGATTCAGACCATTATTATGAACAACTTTTGCTATGAGACCAACCCGGAATTCAAAGGAAAAAACTCAACTGTTTCATAATTTTTTTTCAATTCCGTGTAGCAATTTTGAATGGAATAGCTGAATTTTTTCCTGTCGAATTTTGGGTTGGTCCCATAGTAAAAGTTGTTCACAATGATGGTCTTAATCATCCTCTTTCAGCGTAGTACTAGGCAAGCAGAAAACCCTGCATTCGAATAACTTGTACCACTAAGAATGTAACATAAAGTACCTAAGTAGTAAACTCTAATAGAAAAGTAGATAGAAACTAGATAAGTATTATTGAACGAAGCAAGCCAACTTGCAAATCTTCAAAGACATAAAACAGACTTCCGAAATAACCTTCAGGCTACTAAAGGCGGTAGGTATTTTAATTAAATTAATAATTTCCTTCAGCCGGCGTCGTTACTTGCGAAATAACGAGCTGGATCCGCCCTCGCCGGTGAATACATAGCTTTATATCACGGAAAAACACTCTTTAAATCTTTGAAGTAACAAAATAGGCGCGGTTTCACTCGCTGTCTGAATTTTGGAGATCATTTGATTTAATTTAAGGGGTATCCATAGACCACCAGTGCGTTCCTCTGGAGATCCCGGAGCTCCCAAGAGCGCACACAGGCTGGCCACCGAGGGGGTTTTAGTGGGTGCAGACTGCAGTCCCACATAACCCGGCTGCATTCCAAAGTAGCCAAGTCTCTATCAATAAATAAATAAATATTAGGCGACATCTTACACACGGTCTTTGACCCCAAACTAAGCATAGCTTGTGATATGGCTGCCAGAGACTGATATACTACATATACATATTTTAAATACATACTTATATAGATAGCACCTAAATAACACCCAGACACAGAGCAAACACCTATGTTCATCACACAAATGTTTGCCCTGGGTGGGGATCGAACCCACGCCTCTTTGACCCAGAAGTCAGGGTCACTAACCACTGAGCCACCGAGGCAGTCGATAAAGATCCTTTTAAAAAAAGGGGGTAACCATAGAACAGCGATTAACCAGTTGAACTAGCGATATGAAAAGAAATTTTCTTATACGTGATATAACTAGAATTTTTTTTGAGTGAGGGCAACTGCCTACTTTGGAAAAAATAATATCTTGACCTTCAAGTTTTCTAGGCAAGCAAATACGTTTCTAGGGTGAACACTGCCTACCCGTGGCTTGTCTTAGCTACGTCCAAAGCAACAATAAGCAGCACTTATGGCCAATGAGCAAATTTATCGATTGGAAACTAAGCACCGGCATATGTCATAGGGTATCCACGTATATAGTAACTTGACTGCATGGACGCGTTATATGAAAGTCGACTCAAGACATCTATTTTGGAAATGTTTTCAAAAAAAAATAAAAAGCGTTGAACAGCGAACGTGATTATGATGATTATGATCCCACATCCAGCGTTATGGCCGAACCGGGATTTGGTGGATAAGCTTACAAGTTTTGTCTCTTCGGCTAACTGCATATTCTCTTCACCGAAAGGCCAGTGACAGAGGAAAGATAATAATGGTTTGTCTATTTGCTATACTAGAACTTAAACACTAGATGTAATTATTCTTTCAGGTTTAAAAGTAATACTTTATAACATGCTCTAACATTAAAATCCCGCTGCAAAATTTAATCAATCAGTTGTTTTGTCGCCGCGGTTAAAACGAAACAAACAAATCTATAAACCAACAAACAAACACATTTTCACATTCATAACGTTAGCGAAAATTGGATATTGCAATCGAGATTGTTATTACTGCGTAAAATTTTATGTTATTTTATCAGAGTCAAATGTATTGCTTTTCAGTTTATTTTTATGATACACTTTAGTAAGTGGTCTAAGCTTACAATGTTATTTTGTGGTCAATAAAGATATAGCAAGATGACTTTGTATCATGAGTTCCGTAGGAAATTGTCTTTTATTAGATTTACCTATTTTGGTAAGATGCAATGACTTCTTTGCCATAAAAAAACGAATAAACATTTACAGTCTCACCACAAGAGTTGTACGCACGCTTTAGACATTTGCACGATTAAACAGTGTTTAAAGCATGTTTAAATCTTTTGTGGTAAGGCGGTTAGTTTTCGCGAAAAATGGCACAACCGACTCCAATCGTGTACAAAATTCGAATGGTTCGCTGGAATCGATGTCTAGCATTTTTAGTTTATTGTTGATTTTTCAAAAATGGCTTAGTCAATTTGGTTAAAAATTTAAATAAGGGACCACCTAAGGAGTTTACAAGTAGACTAAACTTTGAGCCCGGACTCAAATTATATATTTAAATTACCGTTCAAATATCTGTCTGTCTGGGAATTTAACCTGGCCACCTATATCAAAGGCAGAGGTACTGCCAACTACGCTAAAAGGGTCGTCAATTCCTTATTACAAGGGTTGATATGCTAGTCGTCTAGTAGAAATAAACTCAGTAGATTCCATCCATTAGTCTTACGACGTCCACTGCTGGACATAGACCTCCCCTATATGGATCTCCAATAAGGCCGGTTGGAAGCGGCGTTCATACATCCGCCTTGATCCAGAGGTTTTAAAGAGACTCCGAGCATAGAGCACTTAGCTGTAACCAGCCCTTTCAATTGTTCACTGCAGAACGTAGGCCTACCTACGAAGGGTGATTGGGCTATATCCACCACGCTGGCCCAGTGCGGGTTGATGGATTCACATACGTCATCGAATTTATTCTACGGCCGTATGCAGGTTGCCTCACGATGTTTTCCTTCACCGAAAAGCCAATGGTGTGAAATTCCTTACTTAAATTCCAAGGAACTCATTGGTACGGGACCGGGATTTGAACTCACGACCACACGATTGTAAGGCGGGTGTCATTACCACTAGACCACCACGGCCCATACACACTTAGCTAGTTGGAGCTTATAAGGCCCATGGTAACAGACCATGTTTCTGTGCCATAAGTTATAACTGGCAAACACACTGCGGTCAAAAACTCCCACCTTGAGGTACTGAGGTATGTATGTCGTCACTAGAATTCACTCAATTAATTATACATGGTGTGAAATGTGAGATATCTAGATATACCCAGGCAGATTAAAGGGCTATAACATATGTAAATAAATCTACCCACGGGTTGGAGCATCAAATTACGCCATATCCGTCTGCCATTCAAATCAAATCGTAAATCCTGTAATCGTAATCCCGTCACAAAGGCTCTGACGTCACATCCTCATGACGTCACCGGCGCTCGTTCCGTTTCCTCTTTCATTACTGAAATAGAATTATTTCGATCTCGGATGAAAGAAAGGGAAAGATGGAGTGCAGGAAATTACATTCACTCTTTTCCACTAGTGAGAGTCATAGGAGTGTCCATATTTTATTCGTAACCTCTTAGGTGCGGCCTTTGCTTCTCGATACGAAAAAAGATTAATGTTATTTACTTTATCTACACTAATGTTGTAACATTCTACTTATGTTTCCAATACTTGACTTATAATGACTACTGTTATAGCGCAGACAACAAAACACTCAATTTAAGCAATTTCACATGATGTTATAATATCCACATCGATATCGTAAAATCTCATTATAACATCGCGCGCTCGCTCCTGATTGGCCCTGCGTGCGCAGCTGCGCTCTCATTGGTTAGATTTTAATGGCGTCAAGTTCACTGTGACAATACACGTACGCGTGAATTTAATGTTTCGCAATATGTTTTTTTATTATTTTTATTAGTGAAGATAAAGTAGTGTATGCAACTGCATATAACACTCGTTACTATTATGAAACTCGCTGCGCTCGTTTCATAAACTCACACTCGTGTTTTAATGCCCTTCATTATCTGACAGTTTCATAAACTACTATTACTTTCGCCATTTGAGCACATTATCCTTATAGTACGGGACTTTCGCACTGACTGACATAGCCCAGCGGATTTGCAAGTTAAAATGGCAGTGGATATAGCACATAGTTCTAAGAACGGATCGGCTGTAAAGTTCTCGAATGGAGACCACGTACCGGCAAGCGCAGCGCAGACGTCCACTGACTAGCTGGACTGACGATATAAATAAGGTCACAGGAACGCACTGGATGCAGGCCGATTCCAACCGACCTTATTGGAAATCCGGGAGGCCTATGTCTATAACTATACCGACGTTTCCACCGACTAGCATTGATCACCAACTAACAAATTGAATGTCCGTGATCATGGCCGATGCAACTATAACTGTTCATTTTTTACTAAATTTGTTAAATCTTTTTATATTTGTAACTAATGGTCAATATCTAAAATCTAGGCATTGCATTGTGTCATTCATATGAATGAATCGGAAATCAAATACTTTTAAATACAATAGGAACACCTTACACACCGTGTCTGACCCCAAATTAAGTTTATTGTTGTAATATGGCTCTCTGACAGCAATATTACAGATAATACTACATAGGTACCTGGTACAGATAATAACATCCAGACACAGATCAAAAATCGATGTTTATCACAAAAATGCTTACCCTTGGAATCGAACCTACGCCTCCTTGGCAGAGTCAGAGCGACTACCCGTTGGGCCGACGCTGTCCAACACATCTAATTTCTCACTTCTTCTCCTTCATCAGAGATTTTTCGGATCTCGAGTATCTCTCTCTCTCTTTTCGACATTGTGTTACTTACAATTATCGAACGTACTCGTAATTTGAAGGTAAGGAATGAATAGGGAATGACCTATTTTCGCGCTACGGTACGCTATTTTCATTAGGTCGATGGTTCCGCCTGATTACTAAGTTATATTTTGCTTTTAGACAATTTTAGAATTGTTGGAGGGTTTTAAACGACTTGAAGGACTTAGGGTTGCTTGATATTCTTTGTATTTTTGAAGTGAAACTTCTAGTGCGACTTCCATCAAGGTTGCGTTAAACGTTTAACGCTACGAAAGCAATGCTTGCGTCGAAGTTTCACTTCTTCCGCGCGGAGGAACTCCACGCACTATTTTTAGGGTTCCGTACCCAAAGGGTAAAAACGGGACCCTATTACTAAGACTACTATCCGTCCGTAAGTCCGTCTGTCTGTCACCAGGCTGTATCTCATGAACCGTGATAGCTAGGCAGCTGAAATTTTCACAGATGATGTATTTCTGTTGCCGCTATAACAGAAAATACTAAAAACAGAATAAAATAAAAGTTTAAGGTGAGCTGCCATACAACAAACGGAATTTTTCAGCCGTTTTTTGCTCCATATTAATTAATAACGGCAACAGGTAGACGCTAGATATTGGGCTAAGGGGGTCCCCCTTAGGTACGGAACCCTTCGTGCGCGAGTCCAACTCGCACTTGGCCAATTATTTTTTATTATATACTTTACCAACAAAATATAATAAAATAGTATTAACACCTTAGGCCCTTAGTGTAAGTATTACTTTGGAATAATGTCATATTGTCATTCTGCGTTATACGAGAGGTAGGTATTCAGTCACTAAAGTCATGCGTGCATGTTGTTTAAGCTTTTCGTACAAAAGTAACAAATAGCTATTTATATTATTTTAAGTACGCAGTTCATTGCCTGCGATACCTCATCATCATCATCAGCCTGTATCGACCCACTGCTGGGTATAGGCCTCCTCTCCCTTGTGCCAGTTTTCCTTGTCTTGGGCTGATCTCATCCACGCGTGTCCTGCGATGGATCTGATGTCGTCGACCCATCGGGCTGGTGGTCTGCCTACGGAACGCCTGTTTGTTATTGGAAGCAACTCAGTCAGAGATCTACTCCACCTACTGATACCTAGGTCTTAATAATTTAAAAATGTGTTCCAAAATCTTTTAGCGCTTCATCATAAATCCCAAATCAGAAATCATAACAAATCCATGCCTTGTAGGTAATTGAAAATTACGAGCAACTAACGCCTACAAAAATTTTAATAGCAACACACAAAAGCGCTTGCTCCAACTTTTTCACAGGCGTTTCGGAGCTCAAAGCGTTCGCTTCCCTTGATTTACAATTTACATTCTTCAATAGTTACACACCGAAGGCTTTAAACATAAAACTCAAGTTACAACCTTAAGTGCCTCTTCTGAACCTTTTAACACAAAGGAGTACTTAACATTCCGCCTTATGTTTCAAAGATTAAAGTTGGAATTTGTTCGGTAAAGGTATGCAATGTTTTTTTTTAATGCGGGCTATAAATCGTTTTATAGGGTAGCGATATTCTGTAGTTTTAGTAATAAGGTCCGAAGGGTAAGGGCTAAGGGTAGGGGGTTGAATAGTTAATAAGTAAGCGTCGATATTGCGGGAAATAGGATAGGTTACGGGTGGTGGATATGATTTATGAAAATTGAAAGATAATATATTGCCTGGGTAAGGCAATAATATCGCCTATGCTACGCTCTATTTGTTTTTCTGGAAAATAATTATCGGCAATGGTTACTTTAACTTTTGATACGAGGAGTTCAGGCATCCCAATTTTTTGTACCACGAAAATTGATTAGCCGAGCAAATAATTGAGAGTAATATTGAAGTGAAACTTCTGATGCGACTTTCAACAAGGTTGTGTTAAACGTTTAACGCTACCATGGAGGGGGTATGAAAGCCAGAATATGGAACGCTTTGCCCGAGTCTGTCTTCCCGCTAAAGTACAATGTAGGTGTCTTCAAATCCCGAGTAAATAGGTATCTTCTAGGTAAGCGTGTTACATCCTAGACCGCATATCTGTTTAACATCAGGCAGTGTGTAGTCAAACGCAAACCGATACGAAATATAAAAAAAAACACTGTTGCGTCGAAGTTGCACCTCGACTTCGAAGTTGGACTCCACTTGCATTTTTTTAGAAATACTTTGGATTTTCATGTTTTGTACATATAGGTACATAATATCAATAGTAAAAGTAGTAGTGTACCCATTTTAAAATACGGGTAACTCTAGACAACTAACATGATCATTAACTTTTTTTTTTTTTTTTATATTCTATATTGATGGCACTAAACATACGAATATTTACACGGTCATGAACGACACATAATTTTAGTTGAAAGTCATTCAACATTTTATAAATAACAGCCGCTGTTTTCTCCACGATATAGCAAAAATGTGTCAACATGTTCATGTATAGTGATATCGTAGAATAATAATAGGTCGGGGAAAAAGTCTTTTCGCATTTTTTAAGAAAATTCAAAACATTTTTTAATTTTGTTTATTTACAATTAACTAAAGTAAGGTACCATTTTCTTCGATAACTTTTTGCCATCTTGTAGGTACATGATCCCATTGCTATAGAAACTTTGGGACTTCTGATCAAAATACCGCGACAAGTGTTTTGGCAGTCCTGTCGTGATGTTAACCTGACACTACCTAAAGAATTCTGAAGAGACCGAAACAGGTGGAAATCTGAAGGTGCAAGGTCAGGACTATACGGCGGATGCATTAACACCTCCCAGCCAAACTCTCTTAATTTTTGCTGAGTGGCTAAAGATGTGTGAGGTCTACTATGAGTACACGGTTCATTAGGTTTCTTTCAGTGAGTTCGTGAGGTACCTAAATATGGAGCTTTTTTGTGTACCCAGTTTTTTTCAAATGCGCCAAAACTGTTTTTGGTCAATTCCCAGTTCTTCAGCTAAGTCGTAACTACTGATATGCCGATCTTGCTCCACTTTTTAAAAAATGGCATCCATTTTATCCGTAATAGAGCGACCAGAGCGACGTGCGTCTTTGACATCAAAATTTCCGGATTGAAAACGTTTAAACCTGTGCTGCTCTCATAGACTCTGCACTAGGTCCATAAACATCGTAAATTTTTTTCGCGGCTTGCGTTGCATTTTTACCTTTTTTGTAGTAAAATTTTAAAATGTATCGAATTTCTTCATTAGATTCACTCATCTTGACAGTACGAAAAACAAATGAAAATAACACATTTTCCTAATTTGAATTTGGAATTTTGTTCTTTAAAATTTAAACTTTCTATGATACCAAAACCAGCCAGATACAAATAGTATAGCCAAAGAGATTTTATTATGAGTTCATACATACTATAATACGAAAATACTTTTTACCCAACCTAATATGTCCATTGTCTAGAAATAAATCAAATACTTATAAATAAATATTTGGGGACATCTTACACACGGCCTCTGACCCCAAACAAAAAGTAAAAGTTGTGATATGGCTGCCAGAGACATAAACTACTTTTATACATAATTTTTATAGATAGTACTAAACTAAATAGACTGTAGTAACGTAGAAATACAAAATACGATAGATATTAAGTTTGACCGCTCAGGGGCCTTATTGTGCAAGCGCTCTGACGTTCGGCTTCGCTTTTTCTCCTGCTCGCGCCACGAGAGCGAGCGGGAAGAAAAGCGAAACCGAACGTCAGAGCGCTTACACAATAAGGCCCCAGGTCATTACATCATCTAAATCTACAATAACCTCAAAGGATTTAGACGCTTTTGCCAAATCAAATTGTTGTGATACAAAAGATTTCCTCATTGAAGGCGAAAGGACGAAGGTTCCCTGAAGGTTTCCGTTGCAATCCCTTTATTCTCCCTCTGACTCGTGCTTTGACTCGCTCGCGCGAGCGAGTTGCTATCCTCAGATTTTACAAGTACGTACTTTTGTGACTTGAACTCGCATGACGGTGATATTATCTACAGTCCGCTGCAAATACGTCTTAATAAATTTTATATAGATGCCTACTTAGTCAGAGAGCACTGTAATAGAGTACTATTTCCAACAGTGGGTTAGAGAAGATTGTGGATGATGATTATCTAGTTTATATTTTGTGCATACAATATTTTAAACAACTCGTGTTTAAAATAAAAGGAAACAAAGTTTCAGATAGTTATATTTATAAATCAACACTACAAAAATAAGGATGTGTATTGCGATTTTATTTTCTGATTATTATCAAGTATAATCGTAATCTCTAAATCGAAATCTAAATAAATAAATAAATTGACAGTACTTAACTGCCAACTTAATCAGCAAACGTAGCTGTTAGTTACCTATTCATTTTTTTTATTTAAATAACTACTGTACTAAGCGAGCGACTTAATGGCACAAAAATAGGTAAAATTGACTCGGTTGCGCGAGCGAGTTTCCTTCGAGCGAGTCAAAGAATGCGTCATCCCTTTTATCGAATCTCCTTACTAAGGTGCGGGTCATTCGTTATTTTATTTCAAGGGGTAGTCAATCAATCCTGATGGGTAGGAGGCTTTCCTTGGCCTGCAGCTTTATTGGATTGAAATTGGGGTCTATATTACACCATCTCTGTTTGGGAAAATTGAATAGGAATATTTTATAGCTTAAGGGGATTCACGGTCGTCAGATATCGTATTCATAAATTTTTGTGGAAGACAGTAAAGTAATTGCTTGAGTGAGGTACAAGTTAAGTTTTGATATCTTTTGTTTTGATTTGAGGAGACTTTTGATATCAATGATGACTCTATGCTTAAAAGTACCGATTAAGATAAACTAATGTTAATAAAGAATTTAGAATTCATTATCTTGCAAATGTCTCAAAAAATGTAAAGTAGTCCTTTGATAGAGTTTTAGAAAAAAAAACAATATTCTAAAGTATCCTGATGGTCGTGAAAATTCATTAAAATCAATTTTCTTTAGAAAAGCTACCAACACTGAATTCAATTATTTTTTACTGTTTTAAATAAATAGTTGTTTCAATATCGTTAGTGTGTCTGTGCATCTTTGCACTGAAATATTATGATTGTTGGTTAAAATGTTCTGCGTTTACAAAGTAATATTATTACAAGAAGATCTCGATGTTTACAGTCCGATTTGAATAATAATTGACTTTGCTAATTAAAAAAACCAAAAGGTCGAATCATACAACTTGGCGGCTGTGATGTCAACTACAAGCTGCGGATAGACCAATCCTTACTTAAGCTCACTTAACAGCTACGCGAGGATTGGGTTATCCGCAGCTTGTGGTCAACATCACAGGCGCCAAGTTGTATGATTTAGCCTTTGACTGCCTCGGTGGCTCAGTGGTTAGTGACCCTGACTTCTGGGTCAAAGAGGCGTGGGTTCGATCCCCACCCAGGGCAAACATTTGTGTGATGAACATAGGTGTTTGCTCTGTGTCTGGGTAAATAAGTATGTATTTAAAATATGTATACGTAGTGTATCAGTCTCTGACAGCCATATCACAAGCTATGCTTAGTTTGGGGTCAGAGACCGTGTGTAAGATGTCCCCTAAAATTTATTTATTTATTTTGTTAATTACTCCCATTTCAGAGCTCAAATTAATAATGACAATAAATATTATCTTATCTTATCAAATACACTCTACATAGAGTCTGTTTGAGAATTTCCCGCGTTGATTCCTGGAACAGACTCTACATGTAGGTATATGAGGAAAACGGTACCCCGCAGGCTAAATATCATGGCGGCTGACGTTGTTCCCATTTCAATCACGCTCATGCCAATAACAATAAGGGAAACAGTGACAGAAAATAGGATTCGAAGAGCGGAAGTAGGTACTCCATTTCCTTTATCGCCCATGTTTTGATATAAGCAAAGTAAGGTATATAAAGTATGGTGAGGTAAAAGTGGTGTAATATATGGAAACTCTTTGCCTTTGTCTCCTTTTCCATCTAAATATATTAGAGCGTCCTTAAATCATCACTACATAGTATAAAACAAAGTCGCTTCCCGCTCTGTCGGTCCCTATGTATGCTTATATGTCTTTAAAACTACGCAACGGATTTTGATGCGTTTTTTTAAAGATAGAGTGATTCAAGAGGAAAGTTTATATGTGTAATACACTTGTGCGAAGCGGGGCGGGTCGCTAGTTTGAAATAAACAGGTCACCTTTAGGAAAGCGAGCTATGTCGTAGATTAACATAAATAAAAACTTTAATTAAAAATTTAAAAAAACCCCCGACACAAAAACCTACATAAAAAAAGTACGAAATCTTATCTTTCATTTGACAACCATTTTGGGCACATTTATAGAATTTTGGTTCTTCCATCCCCACTTTAACCCACCATAACTCTTAAACGGCTCAATCGATTTTTATAAAACATAGCTAAGAACACTCTCGATTAAGTCTCCTTTCATCCAAAAAAAACTAAACTGAAATCGGTTCAGTGGTTCGGGCGCTATGATGCCATAGACAGACAGGCAGACACAGACAAACAGACACGTCAAACTTATAACACCCCTCTTTTGCGTCGGGGGTTAAAAATGAACAACTTTATTACATTTTGCAAGTTCCTGGAATTATTGTGTGGAATAGCTTACCTGTGTTTTGCGATTTTGGGGTTGGTCTCGTAGTCAAAACTGATCATAATAATGAGTATACAAGGGTTATTCCTAATCAATTAGCATCCTTTTAGGGGCTTATTCTGTACATAAAAACTAACAACTTTTGTTCTGCAACTTTTATCAAAACTGTAAAAAAAAATCAGCTGTTCCATACATTTTGTCGCGGGTGATCGATATTTTTCTATGGAACAACAAAATTTATTTTTAGTTTTGACAAAAGTCGCAGAACAAAACTTGTTAGTTTTGATGTACAGAATAAGCTTCTAAGAGAATGCTAATTGATTAGAAATAACCCTGTATTTACTTCTGAAAGTTCGTGCATTTTGCAAAACAACATCTAGCTAAAATATTGCGTAAAAAACAACTGTGTGTGCTATATTTTTATCATAATCTGTGAAAAAAAAGCCCATAAGCTTCTATAATCAACACCGTGTATTCACAGGATCATAGGTATTAAACGCAAAACCTTTTAAGGGCGGGTCTAGTACATCTAGACAAACCACTTTTGTACTACGACCTTTAAAAATTCGCAAAATAATTCGCTTCTCCATACATTTTGCCGCGAGTTGAGGAACTTTTTGTATGAAAAAGTTGATTTTTTCTTAGTGATTTTCCAAAAGACCTAGACAAAAGTTGTTTGTCGAGATGTACTAGACCAGCCCCTAAAAGGTTTTGCGTTTAATACCTATGACCCTTTATAAGAATGTAGCGCTCATGGCGTCTTTTAACTAGGTGTTTGTCAGCGATCACCAAAGTCAAGTAACATTGGGCACAGTCAGTCTTTAAATTAGTGAACGCGGGTGTCATTTACAACTTGGCGCTACCGTGGCTCGGATGATAATTTAAATGGTAGGCACCGATTGTTCTAACCGTTTAGCCATGTCCGAGGCCTTCAGGCGCCTTAAAAATGTGACACCAGGGATAGCGACTCGGCCTATACGAACTTACTTACTTTATAGATAAAACGAGTGCCTATGGTTTACTTTATTGAACCAGGCACTCGTTTTAAAAAAACTTAAATTAAAAATTTAAAAAACCCCCGACACAAAAACCTACCTAAAAAAGGTCGAAACTTACACCATAACTCTTAAACGGCTCAATCGATTTTTATAAAACATAGCTAAGAACACTCTCGACTAAGTCTCCTTTCATCCAAAAAAAACTAAACTGAAATCGGTTCAGTGGTTCGGGCGCTATGATGCCACAGACAGACAGACAGACAGACACACAGACAAACAGACACGTCAAACTTATAACACCCCTCTTTTGCGTCGAGAGTTATAAATAAAGTGCCTAGTTCTGTTATATTTGTACTTAAATAGGGAAATGTACAGTCACCATAACTACAATAAGAGAGTAGGTATCCAATTTGTAGAGGTACAATTATTCACAATTGCTGGCCGCAACAATATAAAGGAAGACCGCCATCACGGCTTGAAGGGTCTATTTTACCTTCCTCAGATATAGGTCGAGGAGTTATGGAACACAGAGCTGCATGTTTACTCCAATTATTATTTTTCGCGAAAAAATGGCAAGACCGACTTCAACTGTGTACAGAATTCGCGAATATTTCAGAATCGATCGATGAAGCATTTATCATATTATTGTTGGTTTATCAAAACTGGCTCAGCTGATCACGATAAAATTTAAATGGGACTAATTTCGAAGTATACTCTTTCTAATACAAAAAAGAATTATCAAAATCGCACTACTACGTAAAACGTTATGCGTGGTTATACATAAAAAAAAAAATATACGCGTCGATAAGTACCTCCTCCGTTTCATCAGTCAAAAAAACGTTATTTTTTTGTAGGCGTATACTTTATATCGACCCACTGCTGGGTATAGGCCTCCTCTCCCTTTACAACATTATGCTTGGAAAAACATTTCGCCTGATGACCTCTGACATGGGTAAACAATTTAAACCAACGGGACCTACACTTTAACGTGTCATCTGAGCCGCAGCAGCGCTAAAATGTATTTGCAACACACACCTGTTTTTGTTGTTGGTTTGGCTATGTGACCGTACCAAATGTTGCTTGACTTCGTTGATCACTAAGAAATCTAGTCAGACTAACCTACTTTTTTCCATTTTACGGGGCTATTTTTTCGTTCCAAGGTACTGTTTTAC
This sequence comes from Hypomecis atomaria, assembly GCA_964007245.1. Lineage (NCBI taxonomy): Eukaryota > Metazoa > Arthropoda > Insecta > Lepidoptera > Geometridae > Hypomecis > Hypomecis atomaria. The sequence goes on along the minus strand of OZ023296.1, from coordinate 1,824,131 downwards.
CATTCCAAAGCGTCAAGAGCTCTCGCTCATCGAGGTACGGTCGGCAAATTGAGCCGGGGTAAATACGGACCGCAAAAAAGACAATTGGGTCATTTCAGGTCATTTGCTAGTGATTAACAGGTAAGGAAAATTATCTAAGTGCTCTTTGTAAAACTGCTGTATTTTCGTTGTAATACATCCTTGTTTACTGTATTTTTGTAATTGTAAGTGTGAACTATTAGTACCTTGTTATAGGCCGAATCCTTCGAGCAAATATCTAGAGTCACATCACAATACTGTAGCCTTTTTAATAATCCACTTCAGGACGTAGGCTTACCCACGAAGTGTGATTGATCCACCACGCTGGCCCAGTGTGGGTTGGTGGATTCACATACGCCATCGAATTTCTTCTACGGACCTTTGCAGGTGTGTCTCATGATGTTTCCCTCACCGAAAAGCCAGTGGTGTGAAATTCCATACATAAATTCCAAGGAATTCTTTGGTACGGGACCGGAATTTGAGCCCACGACCACACGATTGTTATGCGGGTATCATGACCACTAGACCATCACGGCGATGGAGGACAAACAATCACGATTAAAACCTCTTCAAAGACATTGAATCATACTGAGCTGATTCGTCGAATTTTTTTGAAAATCTTTACCGTATGTTTATTATGGAGTTAGGATACGTATAATACTTAAAATCCACGTAAGAAAGAAAATCATACGGACAATATCTTTGATTTTTGTATTAAGCGCATTTTAGTTCTCATTGAAATTATTCGATTGTGAAGAGAATCTCGAAACACCTATACAATTTCTAACAAAATATTTTTACACTCGGTCTCTGACCCCAAACTCGGTTCGTATTATCTCGGTCGGCATGCGAGGACCGACAGCGGCGTATTTGTATTTATTAATATGTAGGTAAATAAGGTTATATCTTACTACAGGGTAGACCAAATAATAAAATTTGACCTACTCTGCTTTGTTTGTTAAAAATGTACAATTTCTTTGTACGATTGAAATTTAGTAGGTACCTACCTACTAACTTGGTTATTTTTAGATAAGTTATCCTGTTTATATTAAATGTACTTAAGTAATAGAACATACCTTTTACATTATACTAATTGTTGAAGCATAAGATCAAAATACATGTATAAGTCTAGATTAATTTCTCATGTAAGTGAAATTGTAATTTCTTTTGAGAAATAAAGTTCTTTAACCCGAACTAAGCAAAGCTTGTGATATGGCTGCCAGAGACTACATAATCATATTTCATAACATGCATCTACTGCATTATTTAATTTAAACTAAGTAAACTATCAATAACAAATTCAATACGAGTAAACAAACCGATAAAAAATCAGCATAGTCGCATTTGAAAGTGCTTCATAAATATTAAGTTTCACCAACAGAGAATACAAAAAACTTAAAACAATTGCCAATACCGAAGTCAGCTCGTTGAAAAATCTGAAAAACTTTTATACAAGAGTGAACCCGTTGCGAGAATGAACGATTAAAAACGTCTGTTTCGTTCATCGTTCCTTTGAAGTTCTAGAGGGATAAGCGGGTAAAATACCTGGGTTGTGTATTTTCTAGTGCCCACTTTAAAGCTTTTGTCGTATTGCTAGCTATCTAGCAAATAAAATACGATAGCCAAAAGACTTTGTACAATTTAACTTTACGATTTGTGTTTTGTTTTACTTTTTAGCAGTTTATTGATTCTATGAAATGAGTAGGGTAGGACACAAAGTCATAATTAATTTAAACTACGTCTCCGGCAAAAAAAAAAAATGCTGAAAGGGCTTCAGGTGGACCCCAATGATACCCCTAAACTCACACTTTTATCAAAATCAGGTACCGGACAGCTATAGCCAACCCATTTATTTTATTATTTATTATTGAAGTGAATATCTGTGAAAATTTCAAGCATCTACCTATTACCATTATTAATATAGAGCGAAAAACGTCTAAAAACTCAGGTTTGTTGTATGGGAGCCCCCCTTAAATATTTATTTTATTTTGTTTTTAGTATTTGTTGTTATAGCAGCAACAGAAATACATCATCTGTGAAAATTTCAGCTGCCTAGCTATCATGGTTCATGAGATACAGCTCGGTGACAGACAGACAGACAGACAGACGGACATTAAAGTCTTAGTAATAGGGTCCCGTTTTTCCCTTTGGGTACGGAACCCTAAAAACGTATCAAAACAGACTGCAGTTAAACAACAACATTCGTTCCCTACTAAGTATTTAAGCTGAGAATCCTTCTAATGTTCCTATCTTCTATGTTGCCTTACCAAAGAAGATAATAATACTACGACTTAATTAACTTAAATTGAAATAACGAAGAATTCATTCTTTGATTATTTAATTATAAAAATACGTCTCCAGTGGTCAACATAATTTGTCGAGTACACATCTTTCTGTCACATAAACAATAATAATGAAAGCCGACTGCAACGCCGCGCGATGCCAAAGTGCTCGGTTTCAAACACTAATTAGGTGACATACGAGTAACGTCGAGAGAACTGAAAACGGGTCATTGTGAATTATTTAATTTAAATATCTAAGTCGGTATAAATGATGACGCTCGGACATTTTTTTACTACTTTCACTTAGGGACGTGGCTCTGTAGATATTTGCTCGAAGAATTTTATTGCACCTAATAAAACACACAGTGGGGTAGAAATATCGTAGCCTCACTAGTTCAAACCACAAACAAGTGAAACAGCTCTCAGTTGGCGGTATTTATCGCAGAAGGCCCGACAGCGAGTTAGAAGCTGGCTGCACCCATTGTGTGCCCGCTGCCCAGTGGGGCGAGCAAACGCAATCCGAACTAATTACCTTCAAGCTGAATCCTGTCTAATAGGGATCACAGGTGGCGCCGCCAACGTCAAAAGTTGGTAGAATACTGCTTAAACACTATATAGCCGTCTAACCACAAAAGTTATACGCACGCTTTAGGCAATGTTTACCAGTACAAATTGCACGGTTAAACTGTGTTTAAAGTGTGTTTTAAATCTATTGTGGTAAGGTGTTGTTACTATAATTGAAATTGTTCATGTTGGTTCGTTGTCATATATGTATCTTCCTCTCTATGTAATACAAAAGATTATTACATAAGTGAGATGATATGGTTTTTGTGATATATCAATAAAGATCTGGAACCTAACAATTTTTGGAGTAGGCGTCAAGAGGCCAACTATCATCATTTCTATCACTCATCATACAAATTGTTTATGAACGGTGTAGTAATATGTACCTACTGTTACCACACATGAGGTACATCATATTGAACACTTTTTACTACGGGACTAACCCAGAAGTTGAGAAATAATCGGCCAAGTACGAGTCGGACTCGCCCACGGAGGGTTCCGTACTGTATGGGATATGGCCCCCCTTAAATATTTATTTTATTTTTAGTATTTTTGTTGTTTTAGCAGCAACCGAAATACATCATCTGTGAAAATTTCAGCTGCCTAGCTATAATGGTTTATGAGATACAGCCCGGTGACAGACAGACAGACGGACAGACGGACATCGAAGTCTTAGTAATAGGGTCCCGTTTTTTCCTTTGGGTACGGAACCCTAAAAAAACAGGTATTCCATACAAAATTGCTGTTTCTTACATCTTGTTGAGTCAAGTTTCCTGGCGGCTGAAATGTTAGCTATAAACTGCGGATAGCCCAACCCTGACTGAAGCTCATTTAAACATTGCGCCAGGAGGTTTCGCGGAGCTTGTAGCTAACTTCATAGCCGGCAGGAAGTTTGTTTCAGCCAAAAGTAAGTAAGTTCGTACAGGCCGGGTAGCTAGCCCTGGTGTCAGAGTTTTTAGGCCGCCTGAAGACCTCTGACACGACTAAACGATTAAAACAACCGGGGCCTACAATTTAACGTGTCATCCGAGCCACGGTAGCACTCAGTTGGAAAATACCACCCACGGTCACCCATCCCAATACTGACCGTGCGGAACGTTGCTTAATTTCGGTGATCGCTGACAAACACCTAGTCAAACTACGCTATGAGCGCTGTTATATTTATGTGTGGTTACAGTAGGCATAACTAGATAAAAATTTATACTAAATAAGACAGTATTACTTTCATAACACGTTGTATATTTATAGAGGTAGGGTTTCTTTTGCTCAACTATAATCCTACCGCTTAACTGAGTCCTCGCCTGCGCGGTACAGGGGCGCCGGGGGAGACGACAAAGGGGACTGAGACAGGTGCGGGCGGGGGGTCCACGGCGCCCGCACCTGTCTCAGTCCTCTTTTGTTTTGGACCCCTTTGGGGAAGTATCATAGCATAGTTATTGTTGGACATTAGACTTCCAATTGGAGCAGCAGCGTTATTCTGTATGAAAACGTGCGAGTAACGTGCTCTAAGTTAAGTTTTGTTGTTAAGAAATTCATGTGAAAAATATTAATTTTTCAAATACCTAACATAACTTAAATTCGGTTTAAAATTCGTTTTTACTAACTTTATTGTATTTTAAAACATTTCTCCAAACAAAATTCGCGGAATCAAAACAAAAAACTTAACGCGTTACGTTACGTTCTGTCGATAGAGAATCAGGCCCCAGAATATCACATATAATGGAAGAGCAATGTATCCGAAGAGAATGTAAGAAAATGAATCATACCTCAGAAACGCTCGTCTTTCTAAACGACCATTTAAAAAAATATTATATTTTTATTATCTAATACTTAGCCTTTTTATTTCAAATGGGAAATTGTTTATAATCCATGACAGCAAATACGTAACGTAATACGTACCAAATAATTAATTTATTGTAAAATCATGCCTAATAATTCTGTTGAGTATTGAATAATAATTGTTATTTTGACAATTCGTAAGGTGTTGCTCATAGTATATTGTTGTATACCAATGTATGTAATTATCCTTACTGAAAATAAATGAATCTATCTATCTATCTATCTATCTACGATTTATTTTTGTCCCATAAATTAAATCCCAGAAAATGATTACTCCCAAAATTCCAATCCCAACGATAATCTCCGAATTCTTTACATTCCGATACCATTCCGAATTAATACCTAAATACCTACTCGATTTAGAGATGTGCAACGTTTTAAATCAAATGTCGATAAATTCTTAATATTTTAAATCCTGAGTAAAAAGGTATCTTCTAGGTAAACATGCTACATCCTAGTCCACGGCAGTAGGTATGTAGTCAAACGCATACCTAAACGAATTAAAAAAAAATCTATTTACTGCGATTTCATTAGCAATATTCTATTGATGTAGTTGTGCTCATCATTATATGATCAACAATCACAATGGGACCAACCTCGAAAGTTTGTGCAAAAAGATAACCCTCGTGGCGTTAATAACTAGTTTAGATATTATAATGAGGCAAGTTCCTCTAATAACTACCATAATTTAGAATATAATCATTTATCAATCAGTTTAACATAACCTTAATAATAGGGTATTACAGTCATTTTTGAAAAGTATCTCAGTCAGATTCTGTTGGTCTAAAAAACCACTAAAAAATACAAAAAAATAAAATTCAATCGTTAAGTGCTTTAAAAATGCATTTTACTTTTACAGTTTCAAAATTTCGCGCTTAATTTACGAAAACGATGGATGTCATTATTTTACTCTGTGAATGACGTCACTAGGCTATGTAAACAATGCGCGTAAATATTTTTTACAATGGTGTTTTTGTGTGTAAGTTGGATATTTAAGTTTAAAATGAGTTATTATAAATGGTTAATAATGAGTTATCGTTGGTTTGCTGTTCCTGGAATACTAGTGTACCAACACCGGACAAACTATTCAATGTTTACATAGCCGTATAACGTCATAGCAAAGCGGCGACTATTTTATGCACAGATTAAAAAAACGGAATATTTTACATTGATTTTTAAAATTCCTTTTGTTATTTTACGATCTAAAACAAACATTTTCCGATTGTTTTTGCCTAAGCTATCTCAAAAATACGTTTACAGATATTTTCTCGGTCATAGTAAAATACCCTATTGTATCATACGAGTGCGTGTATAACATTCTTATTATTGTAATTTGAAAATTTAAACATGAGCTTTCGATAAATCAATGTCCTTCTGTGTAATACTTAGAAGTATAAAAACTGGTTTTCTAAGCGTTCTATAATCATTATTGCGTTATTTAGGTCATTTAAATGTTTGAACGATGTGTGAGATAATTCAATGTTTAAAAACATTGATGTTTTGTGTATAAAAAGTATTTATGTTTGATATCGAGTACTCTGTTTCATTATAATGTTATTGATACGTAATTGAGAAAAAAATACATATTTGTATGACTGTAATATTTAATTAATACAAAAAGTAAAATTAAAATCATAACGTTAATAATTAACAGTTTAATCTGATTACTTTGTGCATTTAATATGTTTCTCTAACATGTTGTGTTCTTTCACTTTTGAGTGTTTAAATTGATTAAAATAATTAATTAATTGTACAAATCTAACGCAGGATTTTTTCAATGTTTTTTATTTAATTAACAGTACTTAATACGTAGATTTCTTCGTAGGTAAAGCCGTGGTGTTCTAGTGGTAATGACACCCGCCTTACAATCGTGAGGTCGTAGATTCAAATCCCGGTCCCGTACCTACCAATGAATTAATTAGAATTTATGTACGGAATTTCACACCACTGGCTTTTCGGTGAAGGAAAACATCGTGAGGCAACCTGCATACGTCCGTGGAAGAAATTCGATGGCAAGTGTATCCACCAACCCGCACTGGGCCAGCGTGGTTGATTTGGCCCAATCACCCTTCGTGGCCTACGTCCTGCAGTGGACTATTAAAAAGGCTAGTACAGTACATTACGCCGCCGATAGTAGTACGCCGATTTGTTTCGGGTACTTCACAATAAACTCGATATTTATCGGCATTTTACCACAGTACATCCCTACCCAATGGGAAGCGAAAATATCCGATGTAAAACTTGATCGCGAGTGAATAAAAGCAGTGAATCGAGAATATTGCTTTACGCAGGATTACATGACCACTCTACCTTGAAATATTGTTATCGGAACCTTCGAGCTCCAGAGTCCTGGAGCCTTCTGTTGGCATTTTGATTAAACAAATGTGATGGCTGTTGCTAGGCAACGCAGGACTTGTACGACACTCGAGCAGGCAATATTTTCTTAGGACCATGTTTGTTGAAGGAGAAATGTGCCGTCTTAAACGTATTTGGTAGCTCGTAGACTAAAATAGTCGAACAGTGGCACAGCTGAATTTGACGAAAAAATTTAGAGATGAGTACCTAGCGCTAGCTATGATAATATTTGAACCAAATAAAAAAAATCAGCCAATTACGAGGTGGACTCGCGCTTGAAGGGTTCCGTACCGTATGGGAGCCCCTCGGCAAAAAAATCACGTTTGTTATAATGAGAGCCACCCTTGAATATTTATATTGTCCTGTTTTTAGTATTTGTTGTTATAGCGGCAATCGAAATACATTAACTCTCTAGCTATTACGGTTCATGAGATGCAGCCTGGTGACAGACAGACGGACAGACAGACGGACAGACAGACGGACAGACAGACGGACAGACAGACAAACAGACAGACAGACAGACGGACAGCGGAGTCTTAGTAATATGGGGCCCCGTTTTTACCCTTTGGGTACGAAATCCTAAAAACATCCCTCTTATAGGTACGTATATGAGAGCTACCACTTAAATACAGTTTTGATTTTTTTAACTACCTATTTAAAATAGAGATTTATACTAAAACTGTCAAATTTCAAGCGATTTGGTTTATCAATGTAATAGATGTGAGGCTTTGTGACATGAGGACGGACAGACAGACGAATGGACACAACGAAATTAACAAGGTAAGTACCTTGTTTTATTACAGAACCCTAAAAATGACCTTGAATTGCCACTACTGCAACTTAGTACGTTCTATGTAGGTTTCCTAATCAATAGTCTTTACGAACCAACAGCTCTCACCTTTGGGATGGCTCTGCCAAGTACCAGCTGGAGGCTTTAGAGTTCATTAAAAGTCGAGCCAGGAGGCTGATAGGCAACGAAACTTTGACTGAGTCGAAGCTGCAGAGTCTCGAGCATCGACGTAGCGTGGCGTGTTTATCAGCCTTCTATCGGATACACTTTGGTGAGTGCGCCCAGGAGTTACACAATCTGGTCCCACCTGCCCCTTTCCTCTATCGTACGGCTAGAAAGACGCGACCAAAACGCCACCCTTTTATGGTGGACATTCCGCGCGTTAGAACCAAGTGTTTCGAATCCACATTCCTCATTCGAACTGCCAGAATGTGGAACGCTTTGCCTGAGTCTGTCTTCCCGCTAAAGTACAATGTAGATGTCTTCAAATCCCGAGTGAATAGGTATCTTCTAGGTAAGCGTGTTACATCCTAGACCGCATATCTGCTTAACATCAGGCAGTGTGTAGTCAAAGGCAAACATATACGAAATAAAAAAACAAAAAAAAACAGGGTAAACCAACACCCCTGATTTCATCTGAAAATATGTAAACGTGTACCTTATATAAGAATACGTAAAATATGACGTACTTTAATTTGAGTTTCTGCACGTTATTACACATTTTTCTTCATTCTTCCATACATATATTTTTATGAGATTTTTATATTAGGTAGGTGTGTCCAAATTGTGTACCGTGAATTTATTTCTCGCACCACACGTATTACATTTTTAGATCACTCCTGAGTTGCGTTTAATTTTCATAAAATAGGAGCAATTACCGCCTTACCACTACACATTTAAACACGCTTTGAACATTGTTTAACCCTGCTATTTGTACTGTTAAACATTGTCTAAAGTTTGCGTAAAACTTTTGTTGTAAGACGGTTAGCTTCTACCATCATCATATCTTTTTTTTTGTATGTTCGTCAGACTTCTCCTCCAACACAAGTCGGAGACGTTGGCAACAAACACTATTACATCATCTTGCGATTTATGCATAGGTCGAGCAATACATGGTTTTATATCATCCTATCATCCTACCATCATCATATCGGCCACAGACCGCCTTACCACAAAATATTTAAACACGCTTTAAACACTGTTTAACCGTGCAATTTATATTGTCAAACAATGTCTACAGCGTGCGTAATACTTTTGTGGTAAAACGGAGAATGTACAGAGACCTGCCAATAGATTCCCAATGAGTCCGGTGAGTTTTTTTAAACACAAATAAGTCCGCGTTTGTCTACCAACTCGCCTGATGGTAAGCGACGTTGTGTTCGAAGATGAAGCACGCAGATCTATAAGATACCTATTACAGCAGAAGGTACAAACTAGATACTTTTCTTAAATTAGTGCCACAAATGGCGGCCTTATCGCTGACAGCGATCTCTACCAGGCAACCACTGAACGGAAAGAGATCACAAACAAGAGTATAAATGGGAGGTACCAAACACAATTGATAATCACTACATAGTATAAAACAAAGTCGCTTCCCGCTCGTCCCTATGTATGCTTATATCTTTAAAACAACGCAACGGATTTTGATGCGGTTTTTTTTAATAGATAGAGTGAATCAAGAGAAAGGTTTATATGTAGAATACGCCTGTGCAAAACCGGGGCGGGTCGCTAATAATTTATAATGTAAATATTATATCCATAAATACTACAAAAATATAAATACACATATTGTACATATATAGGTTAGAAATAAAAGGTTATACCTACCTAGTTGTAATAGATTTTCAAGTTAACAAATATCACAAATATGCTTCTAAGTTACTGAATCGATAAAAACAGTGCAAGTTGTGGTTCGAACTTCGAGGGATTTGATGATTTTTGATAATAAGTAGTACAAAAAAATGCCAAGTCGATGATTGTAGTGTAGTTTATTTTACAGAGCTATCTACCTCACAACTGCACTGTTTTATAAATTGAAATAAATCAAAAAATAATTGGCTAAGTACGAGTCGGACTCGCGCACGAAGGGTTCCGTACTGTGTGGGAGCCCCCCTTAAATATTTATTTTAATCTAATCATTTATTATTAAATTGAATGCAAAATTAAATATTCCGTGAATATTTTAAGCTTACCATTATTAATATCGAGTGAAAAACGGTTAAAAAATCAGGTTTGTTGTATGGGATTTTACAGTAAATGTTGTATATAATAGTACTTGTTGCTATAGCGGCAAGATAAATACTTTGTCTGTGAAAATTTCAGCTGTCTAGCTGTTATACAGTTCATGAGATACAGCCTGGAGACAGACAGACATACGGTCAGACGGGCAGACAGACAGCGGAATCTTAGTAATAGGGTCCCGTTTTTACCCTTTGGGTACGGAACCCTAAAAACGGTAATTTTACAGTGCCCGTGTTTGAAAGGGGACTGTAGCTAGAATCATATTATCAAACACTCAATATTACAGCTACGACACCTCTATTTATCCACATTAACAATAACATCAACTTTACTACTAAACTTGTACTTTGTAGTGCATCTTCTTCGTGAATCTGTTGTAAGTTTGCAAGTATCATGTTTGTATAACTTGATGTAAAGTTGAGGTGAGGTAGCTCTATAGTTTGCGAACGAAACGCGCAGGTTGTGTTACACTGGAGTAAAGTTACATATTGTACCTAAAACTAAACATATAATTTGCACATATAGTAAACTTTTGAAAGCACCGTCAAAATGGGAATTTTTAGTGGGGGGGTGTTATTTTATCATTTTCATAAGAATTAAATTGTTTACGTGCCAGTGTGTGTGAATTGTTGCCATACCAATATTATGGCACAGAAACGTGGTGGGCTTTATACGAGTAATGTAAACTTAAACCGACCATTTTGGAAACTCATAGAGGGACATATGACAAACTGAACACGTTCTGAAGCTGATTATGATAAAAATGGTGAATTATGCGTAGTACCTATAAGTTTATCATTAGTGGCGCGTGCAGCGTAGGATGCAAGAATCCGCCCCCTCGGCAAACAAATCTCCACATTAAAACGGCAAACGGTTTGACTCAACATTTCTGATTCGTACCGCCAGGGAATGGAACAGTCTTCCTGCTTTCCTGTTTCCTAAGAGATATAATCTAAAGCTTTTCAAGGTCAGGGTTCATGATTAGATTAATATAAAATAAATATTTAAGGGGGACTCCCACACAGTACGGAACCCTTCGTGCGCGAGTCCTACTCGTACTTAGCCAATTTTTTTATTGTAATTTATAAAACAGTGCAGTTATGAGGTAGATAGAGCTCTGTAAAATAAACTACTACAATCATCGAATTGGCATTTTTTTTGTACTACTTATTATCAAAAATCATCAAACTCCTCGAAGTTCGAACCACAACTTGTACTGTTTTTATCGATTCAGTAACTTAGAAGCATATCTGTGATATTTGCTTAACTTGAAAATCTATTAAAACTGAGTAGGTATAACCTTTTATTTCTAACCTATCTATCTACAATATGTGTATTTATATTTTTGTAGTATTTATGTACATATTATCTACATTTTAAATTATTAGCAACCCGTCTCGGTTTAGCACAGGCGTATTATACATATCAACCTTCCTCTTGACTTACTCTATCTATTAAAAAAAACCGCATCAAAATCCGTTGCGTAGTTTTAAAGATATAAGCATACATAGGGACAGAGCGGGAAGCGACTTTGTATTATACTATGTAGTGATTATCAATTGTGTTTGGTACCTCCCATTTATACTCTTGTTTGTGATCTCTTTCCGTTCAGTGGTTGCCTGGTAGAGATCGCTGTCAGCGATAAGGCCGCCATTTAAGGCACTAATTTAAGAAAAGTATCTAGTTTGTACCTTCTGCTGTAGTTATTAATATTAGTGCACACAAAGGCTTTACTAAAACTTTTAAAGAAGACTAAAGACAAAAGGGCGGGCCACATCTGTCGCATGCCGGACGACCGCTGGGCAAAGGTCACCACGGACTGGTTTCCAAAATCCAAACGACCTTTGGGTCGACCAAGACGCAGGTGGCGGGACGAACTGAGCTCGCACGACAAACACTGGGCCACCAACGCAGTAGATCGCGCAGTCTGGTAGGAGGGAAGGGAGGCCTTTGCCCAGCAGTGGGACAATACAGGCTCAAAATAATAATAAAAAAGACTTATATCTATCTGTCTAATGCTAGCTTGTCCAGCCTAGTTTCAAACACGTCTACAAACTAGACAATAACTGTAGAAGTAGAACCATTTCAATATGTATTCAGTTGTACACATTTGTGCACACATCACTCGAGACAGCTGGCGTTCAATGCAACGCTGCTCACAGCATTGTGCCCATCCAGGGGCTCTATTGTGTAAGCGTTCTGACGTTCGGCTTCGCTTTTCCTACCGTTCGCTCCCGTGGCGGGAGTAACTGGCGCGAGCAGAAGAAAAAGCGAAGCAATACCACTGTACTGCACGCAAAGTGTATTTCATATGCTGGGGATTTGATTAGTGCCGCTGTGCCTACTGTTTTTTGAGGTCAATTTTTTATTTCATTTGTTTTATTTTATTAAATTCCATTGCTTGCCGCTCTAACAGTATGAGCTAAAGCATGCGAGGCAAGGAATAAAAGACTTTTAACATCCTATGGCTAAGATGATGGTGATGAAATAAAGATACCTACCTATTAGCTTAAGTTAACGTGAAAAGGTATGCAAATTGAATACAGGAATATCTGTAGCAACTTTCTGTCTAGACTCCCTCATTTCATGCTCGTTTGGATCTTCCAGCATCTACTTCACTAGTATATAAAATTTTCTTCCTTGCGTTATTTTACTTATGAGTTCACTGCAATTTGAACCCTATGGCTAAAGTTATAAAGCCTAAATAATAGCAGAGTAACGTTCTGTTAAAGCACTGTTAAATTCTTAGAAATTTATAACACAGTATACCTACCAATATTGTAAAGGGGAAAGATTTGATTGTTTGTTTGTTTGCATTGAATAGGCTCCGAAACAACTGAACCAATTTAAAAAAGTTTGTAAAGTCGGTATACGGGCGAAAGTTTTACGTGACAACGACTTTGAGACGAATGAGATGAATTCGTCTCATTCGTCACTCGCTCTCATTGTGAGCGCATGAAGTGTGAGCGGGGAGCGTAACGCAGTTTCTTGAAGTGTCACCCGGCAAACCAATTTATAAGACGTTGTCACGTCAAAAAATCTTTTACTATTGGGAAGCCACGCTATCTCCGGATCACATAAGCTATTATAATAAAAAAAATGGGATCATTACCTTCCCATACCTACATTACGTGGTAGGTATATGGGCACAATATTTATAAAATCTGTCTTATTTAGCGAATCATACCCGGGCAAAGCCGGGGTGGGCAGCTAGTAGTTTAATAAAATAAATGGACTATGAAATAATGTGATGATAAAAACAATGATAGAAGAACTGATACATGTAAATATGAATAAACTTTGATACAAAAAGTTTCTTTTTGATAAACATTTCAAAAATTTGTTGCGAACGCAGGATTTGAACTACTTCTCTAGGATTACCGACCCGACGCTTTACCAACTAAGCTAGTGTAAGAAAGCACTATAAATTACATATAGGTAATAAACTATAACTATGATACATTGTTCGCGATAGATTGCGTTTTAGGGCACTACCTCACCGAGACGCCATAGCGACGTCGCTGGCTACGTAGCCATGGTTACCTTCGGTTGCCAAATGAAGGCAGTGGCGACCATTTTGAATTTATCTAATAACTCTTTCTGTATCGAAACTCATTATGCGTCCGTCTTGGCGGCTGGTTGGGCACTGACTGAGTAAGTGAGACAACTGAGACACAGCTTGCTCATTGTACATTTTACTGGCAACGTCGTCGTCAGGACACCACAGTTTCCAGACTCCTGACAGTGAGCCGACAGTCGTGGCTACACTTCCGAATTGGCGATAATGCCAAACCGTCGCCTAATGAGTTAACTGTCATACATTGTAAGGTTCGGATACGTAGCCGGCGACGTCACAACGGTACTGACGTCGCCATGGCATCTCGGTGAGGTAGGGCCCTTATACATCTTTACTACTAGCAAATATTCCATTCCATTAATTTAGCTTAAGGTGGGCATACACGATACGATGATTTGGCCAAATTTTCGCTTCATTCCAACTGGGAGCTCATTCAATTAATTCAAAGGTAGGAGGTGTACCATTTTGTTTCCACAATAACTACTAACCAGCTATAGTTAACTACCTATATTTGGCCTCCACTGGACTGATCTGATGAATTGATGCGATCGTCGCGTTCTGTGCGCCCAGTTTCAGGTAGTAGTACAAATCGTTAACTACCAATTCCTACCTTTGAATTAACTGAATGAGCTCCCAGTTGGCATGAAGCGAAAATTTGATCAAATCATCGCATCGTGTATGCTCACCTTTAGTCACAGATTAGCCATAGATCATTAAAGCTCACAAATTAGTAGACCATACACTGCAAGCCATTAGAATAGCACCCTCGTAATTACACCGCCTTGCAAACTAGATGACAGGCTTAAGCGAACCGCAGCAGTGGCATTGTTTATACCACAGAGTAAAATGTTTAGAGAGATGCCATGTTTAATCGAAGATGCACTCTGTGTGTTATGAGAGTCAGAGCAATTTGTCCAAGTCTTCGTTTGATAGTTGATTGATTGTTTGCATAAAAGATACAAAAAACATTCCATTTACATAATATAAAGACGTACCAATGACGACGTTATTGAGAAGTTGTTATTTTCTAATATAACATGGCTTAATAACGAGTTTTTGGACTGTTTGTGTACGGGTTTGTACACCACTGTATTTGCGGAGAATTAAAACGCCATGAAGAAACCCTGAATATTGTTTTGGAAAAAAATGACAAACCTATCTGAATCAATCGATCCGCAGTGGCTGACATAGTGAACTACCAAGCCTTCAAGCGTACTCGTAGCTGTAGCTGGTACAGTAGAAGAGTTCAAAATTTGTTGTATTTTTTACATGAGGAGAACTTTTTCAAAACGCTCAACTCAAATCATCGCTCTATCAGCGCTGTAAGAAAGCTTCTCTGTATTTGTGAGGAATACGCAGAGGCGCATGGGCTCAGGTACAATGGAAAGAAGAGTGAGCTCTTGGTATTTCAGGCTAAGGGCTTCAAGATAAACAAAGTTCCTCCTTTATTATTGAAAGGCAGTCCCTTGGCAAGAGTGTCACGTTTCAAGTACCTGGGTCACTGGGTATCGGAGGACCTCACAGACGCTGAAGATATTGAGAGAGAGCGTAGAGCGTTGGCAGTTAGAAGTAATATGTTGGCCCGCAGATTTGCGCGATGCACAGTACCAGTAAAAATAGCGCTTTTTAAAGCTTACTGTCAGACGTTTTATACGTGCAGTCTGTGGGTCAACTATACGCAAAAGACGATCGGTGCACTACGCGTGCAGTATAACAATGCGTTTAGGATGCTGCTGGGTCTGCCTTGGCGCTGCAGTGCATCGGGCATGTTCGCTGATGCTCGAGTGGATGGTTTTCATGCCATCATGCGCAAGCGAACTGCATCGCTGCTAAGCCGCATCCGGAGCAGCACCAGCAGCATTCTACGCGTTATAGCTGATCGTTTTGACTGCCCTTTTGTCAACCATGCAGTCCAGCAGCATGTAAATAAACACGTTTCAGCTCTGGTTTGATTGACATTTATAATATATGTTTAACAGTTATTTTTTTTTTAGTGGGATCGACATTTCGCAGGATTTATATTATTTTTTAGAATTTAGAATAATAGATATTTTGTTTTGATTTGTATATCTTAAGTATTAATAATATGGACTTTGTCTGAAGTAAATAAATTAAATTAAATTAAATTAAATTAAAACACTAATGACCTGTCTCATTATAGATATACTACATCTAAGTATGTATATCTAACTTAGCAAACAATACACTGCCTGAATGTGTAGACTTTAGATAGAAAATGTAAATAATAGTTACAGTGTGGATTTAGACTGGACGCCAGAGGGCTCTGAGGTACCAGTGTATGGATTGATTTTCTTTTATTTTAATTAGCTGTTATGTCTGTGTACACAACTACATAGAGATGCATACTACGCAACGCCTCGTGTGCGTCCACAGATCTTGTGAAGTTGTGAGAAGTCATTTTTGACCGACTTCAAAAAAGGGGGTTCTCAATTTGACTGAATGGTTTTTTTTGTATGTACAGGTATGTTACGCGATTATTCTGCCATTTATTGATTTCGATGATTATTTTTACCGACTTCCAAAAAGGAGGAGGTTCGATGTGTTTTTTGTGTACTATTTTCTTCGATAATTTCGCCAATTGTGAACCGAATCGAAAAATTATTTTTTAGTGCGAAAGAGTCCCGAGGTGGTCCCATTTAAATTTTAAAGAAATCGGCTGAACAGTTTTTGAAAAATCAACAATAATGTAAACAATTCGAGCAAAATTTTCAAATTTAACGATGGAAGGCGGTTTTGCCATTTTTTTTTTGCGAAAAATAATTATGAACTTTATTTGTTTGGTCTACCAAATGTATACTCGGAGTATGATCTATCATATTTCAGAGGTGGTCATATTTAAATTTTATTAAAACCAACGGAGCCATTTTTGAATAATCAACAATAATGTAAAAAAAATCTACATGGATGACACATCTATTTGTCCGAACTATTCGAATTCTGTACACGGTCGAAGACAGAAATGAAGACAGAAAACAGTTTTTGAAGAAAAATAATGATCATCTGGTAGAGACCTAATTTGGTACAAGTACAACACTGCCAAGCGTAACGAAAATAATAGTTATGAAATAATTCTCTCATATAATATTTTTATCCTAAAATTTCTGAAGTTGAACATTACAAGACATTCCACTCAACATCTTTCCGCCGAGAATAATTCAAGAAGTCAGTTTTTACAAGTGTAAAAAGAAATTTCCCAGAAGTTCTATTACACGCCTGAAACTAAAGGGACTTCAAGGATAATTATTTTCCTCATAATAA
Source organism: Hypomecis atomaria (assembly GCA_964007245.1). Classification (NCBI taxonomy): domain Eukaryota; kingdom Metazoa; phylum Arthropoda; class Insecta; order Lepidoptera; family Geometridae; genus Hypomecis; species Hypomecis atomaria. The sequence goes on along the minus strand of OZ023296.1, from coordinate 1,807,186 downwards.
AGTCTGAGAAGATAATTCTTAGAAGTCTCGTCAAGGACAACTATAACTTAATTACAGGTGATGTGAAAATTATAATAATAATCGGCCAAGTACGAGTCGGACTCGCGCACGGAGGGTTCCGTACTGAATGGGAGCCCCCCTTAAATATATTATTCTGTTTTTAGTATGTTTTGTTATATCGGCAACAGAAATACATCATTCGTGAAAATTTCAGCTTTCTAGCTATAACGGTTCATGTGATACAGCTTGGAGACAGACGATAGACGGACGGACAGACGGACAGCGGAGTCTTGATAATAGGGTCCCGTTTTTACCCTTTTGGTACGTGAAAATAAGTAAGTGAAAATGTCAATTGAGCGTTTCACTGGAAAAATGTGCCAGAAGTACTTAAGTTTCTTATGAAAATTAGCTGTCTCTTTGCAGGTGTTATACTCATGTCTATGAATAAATTATATTATAGGTACCTTGATGTTTATTGAGTTTTTTATTTTATTACGTGATAAAAATCGATGAACGCCGGCTACGAAAAGCTACGGCTACGGCAACCAAAAAATCAGCTGTTTCATTTTTTTTTTTTTTTTAAACTACCAAAACTACTTTTAATAAACTACTAAACAACCTAAAATATATCGAAAAGGAAAACTGTTTTATAATACAACTAAAAATTATTCTTTTATCCAAATGTTATTACACATTAGACGATTTTTTAACGAAAATCTAGAAAACATATTAATAAATCGTTCCAATACGAATCATACGAATAATAAAATTGCCATACCTTTATCATGGTCAAATGTATAACTATACAAAACATGTTAGTTAAGAACCGCATGTAAATTGCAATAAATGATTTGACTTTGACACTAGCAAACAACTTTGCATAAAGTACTTTATAGAAAATGATTTCGCTAATTTACCTTTACTTGAAGTACTTTGTAGAAAATGATTTATTTAAAATTCTTAAATATTGACAAAAACAACTAATCATTTCATTTTAATTCTACTTACTCATTATCAGACAATTAGTGAAATATCAAAATTTCACATTGTCCTGAAAAGTAGGTTTATATTTAGAATTAACTACCCATCTTGAAGAAGTAGGTACTTATCTTTTTTTTGTGACCAAAGGGCCTCTACTCCTTTGTTACCTCTGAGGCCTCCACACCTCTAAATCCGTTCCCAGGTGTAGGAGTAATTTGTCTGAATTCTTCTACGGTGAGACAAATAACAGTCACTTATTTTCATGTACATGTACTGACATCTATTGGTGTTGAAGTAAAAACCGTTTCTTGTAGAAAAATGAGTTTGAAAAGACGTCTTGAAATAGCACTAATTTTTTTTCTGTTTTGGCGGGACGCGATAAAATCATGGCGTCGTTTTATATTATTTTGTGAAAACTTGTGTTTTTATCGCTGAGAGTTAGTGAAATGTTAAGGAATTTCATTTGTTATTCACTGATTAACAAGCACAAGTGTTGGCAAGTGATATAATGCGGTGAATCATGTCTTTTCGCGTCGCTAAAACTCCATAGACGCTTTTAGTAAAGGTTCCACTGCTTTACTGAGCCATAACTTAGACTCGACTGTGTTGTGTCTTTGTCTTGGACTATCTATGACTGGGACTATTTGACTTCCAAGATAAATAATTAAGAAGCAGCTAAAATGTCTTGAAACCAGGCCGGTAAGCCTGACAATAAAATCAGACTGAAGTACGAAAAAAATATATACACTACTTAAATACAAGAAACTATATACAAAGAGAGAGAAAGTTCTTAGATAAATATCGAATGTAGTACCGCATAACAATTTAATATTTTTGAAGAAAATTAAAATAATCGGCCAAGTACGAGTCGGACTCGCGCACGAAGGGTTCCGTACTGTTGGGAGCCCCCCTTAAATATTTATTTTAATTCAAGTTAATTATTTATTTTTAAAGTTAATATACACCTTAATATTCTGTGAAAATTTCAAGCATCTACCTGTTACCATTATTAATATCGAGCGAAAAGCATCTAAAAATTCACGTTTGTTGTATGGGAGCCCCCTTAAAATATTTAAATTATTCTGTTTTTAGTATTTTTAGTTATAGCGGCAAAAGAAATTCATAATCTGTGAAAATTTCAGCTTTCTAGCTATGACGGTTTATGCGATACAGCCTGGTGACAGACAGACAGATGGACAGCGGAGTCTTAGTAATAGGGTCCCGTTTTTACTTTGGGTACGGAACTCTAAAAAACAAGATTTAGAATAAGGCAAGATATAGGCATCATATTATCTCACTGTTGTTACTCTGTGGAAAGTTATCTACAGAGTCCGTATTTGGGTGAATTTTATTACTAGGTTTTAAAGGGTTTGGTTTAGTGGCGTAATTGTTGAGAAAACTACTTTGGGATTGGGTAGGAGCGTGTTTTGTGTGAATGTGTATTTAACCTACAGCGGGTCGTAGTAAAGTAAATAATATAGGGATGGTAAAAGAGGATTAGAGGTCAAGTGGACTATGTATGGGTTCATTTTATTCTGGGTTTAACTTTATTAAATACTAGCTGCGACCCGCAGTGTTGCCCGCTTTAGTCCGAGATAAACAGTAACCTATGTGTTAATACAAAGTCTAAGCTACCTTCATACCGAATTTCATCTAAATCGGTTCAGCCGTTTGTGCGTGAAAGAGTAACAAACATCCAAACACACTCACAAACTTTCGCGTTTATAATATTATAGTAGGATAGGGTTGCCTAGATGTCAGAGTTTATAGGCTAACTGAAAGCCTTTGATATGGTTGAGCGGATAAAACAATTACTCCATAGATTTCCAATAAGACTTTTGAATTAAGAATTTGAATAAAGAAAGAATTTTGATTTTCAAGACAAGTTTCATTGCATGCTTCATTGCTTTTGTAGAATAAGACCGCTCTTGACCAGCAACTTGGCTGATAATAATAAAAAATTACAAGCGATGTTGCTGTCGAAAGTGAACCACGCAGACTTAGAAGATCCTACTACTCGTACCTACCTATTCACTCTAACTTTGAAAGGCTTCAGTTTATATCTCTCTGAAAACAAGAAAGCCAACCAAGACAGATTTATCAAATTAAATCGGATCTGAGTAGGTGTAGTAAATGCACCGGTTGTGGCCACTGCACCGATTTTGGCCATTTGACGTTAATATTATCGCATAAATCATTAAATTTATAAACGATGTCACACTATAAATATTGTAAGTTTGTGTAAATTTCTCTTCGAGCACATATCTACAGAGCCACAGTTCCTAAGTCAAAGTAGTAAAAAAATGTCCGAGCGCCGTCATACATACCGTCTTAGATTTTTTCGAATCTCGACGTTATGTCACCTAATTTAGGCCGCTGCATACGTGACGGGTTTTTTGACGGACGGGACAGAACGGGAAATTTTGGAAATATCGTTTCATACAAAATGTATATGGGCTTATATGTCACGGAGACACGGACGGGACGGAAACGTGGCACCGACGGGGCGGGAAAAATATCGTCGCCAACGATGTTTAGCACGTACCGCCCCGCGCGAGCCCCGTCCCGTCCGTGTTTCCGCTACGTATGCACAGTCACTCCGTTCGTTCCGGAGAGAAAAGTAGTGTTGGACGTTAGTATCACCGTCGAAAATGGACGACGAAAAACTAATCGAGTGTGTACGGTCACACATCCAGCATTTTATCTTTATAATTTAGTTTATTCAAAGTATTTAGAGTACAAGAATTATCTGTGGCTGAAAATTGCATTCGAATTATCACTCACTGGAGACGGTAATCATTTATTGCATTGCAATTAAAGCCAAATAAATGTTGAAACGAAAAATCAATCTTTCCTTCTTCACAACACTAGCACGTTAGATCCGAATCACTGTTACGGTACGTATGCATTAAGAACACGTTCCCGTCTTGAACGAGGCAGTCACGTCCCGTTCTCGTTCACGCCCCGTCCGAGGTATTATCTCGTTACGTATGCAGCGGCCTTTAGTGCTCGTAACCGAGCACTTTGGCATTGCGCTGCGTTGTAGTCGGCTTGTAATCGTCTTCCGACTATCTAAAAAGCCTGCCCACTACGTATCTTGGGCAGAGTTTTGCCTCGGACACTTTTTTATTGCTCGATTGTGACTCTATAGATATTTGCTCGAAGAAATTTCTCTAAAAATATTATTTGAACATTAAAATTGTTTATCACTAAAATTCATAGTGGTAAAAAATTACACTAAGATGGTCACAATCGGTGGATATACCCTAGCTTAATAAAAGGTTCACATTTAATTTCGTGTAACAACTTTACTTAGACGCCGTACTTGCACTTAAATTGTTTCCACCAAACCTCAATCTAAATTAGACAACAGTGTTCTCAATTGACTCATTTCCGAATTTTCGTATTTGTCGCCGTTCTGAGGGCATCCTAAGTAATCAACAGAAGGAATTCAACCAAAAATAAATTGAGACCGAACTTTCCTTTCATTGGAGTTCTGAAACTCATCAAAACTAAGCGAAACATGGTAAACATGTTTAAATTACTTAACTTTCAGTGAGTGCTTTAGTACAAAAATACTTTGGATTCTGATTTTTTTTCCGCCCAAAATATGCCAAAACTTTGATTGAATTTACCTACTTCTTTCATTATTTAATTAATGACGAAACTTTCGTCCAGTTGAGAATACATTTTAAGGAGTAGATTAATTTTCTTCTTTTGTTATTTGCTTTAGTTTTGAAAGTGGTTATTTTATTCTCATTAGATTAAATGAAAAATCGAGTAAGTTGCCTACCTGTTAAGAGTTTCTTGTCTACTTGTTGCCATTTAGGCCATTATTGCATGAATTTATTTTTTGTCTTTATGCCGTTGAACTTTGTACAAATTGTACATCCTACAGTTATTTAGTATTTTTGTAACAATACTTTGAAGATTTTATCTTTTCTAGCAAAACATGCGAAGTATTCTCAGAATCATAAAATAAATATTAGCATATCAGATGATTGGAATATTAAAATCATGAATATCTATTTCTCAAAGATATTACAAAAATATAACCCTTCAGTCGCCCGCGCGCGCCGCGCCGATATCTGACATAAGGCCACACGCGCCTCGATTTTTTTTATTTTTTGCGCATCTGCGCCGCGACCTACTAGAATAGAGATTTCTCGTAACTTTTTTATGGACGATCTAATAAATGTAGTAACGTTAGAATCGTATTGAATCAGCCTATATTTGAGTCTAAAAATAGAATGTGCAATATTTATTCAGTGTATCTTTAAACTTAGGTTAAAAAAAAAAAAAACAAAAAATTAAATTAAAGGCGAAAAATTACTAAAATATTTGTATTATTAATGAAAAGCAATTTTAAGAACTCATGTTTGTTTTTTTTACATTAGTAATAACTATTACACATTATTTACATAAGAACGTAACACATCTCAATACATTTTGTTTACACAATGGGCCTTTGTTATTCTCGGAGTTCTCGGAATTTTCAAGTGGGTTGCGGTCGTACATATTTGAGTCCAATTTCCGAAGACATAAAGTATGAAACGAATGTAGACGAGACCCACTATTTCTCGCTTTGTTTCACTGGCAATCTATCCACATAAGTTAAAACAGGATAGCACGATTCCTCACGATTCCTTCGACTTCGATTAAATTAGACAGAAAAAAAAAAGAGAGCGACCGAAATGAGGTCACTGGCCGCATGCGCCGTTTATGCGAGCGACCATAATGAGGTCACTGGGCGACTGAAGGCAAAGTTTACTTCAAATGCGAAAAAATGGGCACTTAAACTAGTTGCCCTCGGACAGTGCGCGTTTTTTTTTTTTTTTGTACAGTATGATGAACTACTCATCCCAAGTTTAGGTAAACTTTTTTAACGGCCATGAATAGGTAATGAATTTGCAATGAGTAGTTTATCTGTAAAAGACAAAAAAAAACCTACAAATAATTATTTTTCGCATAAAATGGCAAAACCGCCTTCCATCGTGTACAAAATTCGAATATTTCGCTCGAATTGCTTACATTATTGTTGATTTATCCGATTCAGCCGATTTATGTAAAATTTAAATGGGACCACCTTGGGAGTATACCCTTTCGAACTAAAAAATATTTTTTTGATTCGGTTCACAGTTGGCGAAATTATCGATGAACATACACAAAAAAATAGTAATACATACACACGAACATAGAACCTCCTCCATTTTGGAAGTTGGTTAAAAATGCCATTCCGCGAGCTGGCTGAGAGCATCAGCCTTAAGTAGATGAACTTCTAGCACAAAAGCGTTAAATGGATAGGTAGGTATACCTACCCTCGGGATGCGCCCAAAGTTTGCGAATTCAATTTTAATGCTAAAACCACCGCTAATAATGTTTTAACAGTTCGCCCAACTTTTCCTAACTATCCGTCGGATTTAACTTTAAGATTTTATTTGGATTGGACTTTAAATTTTGCAAACTGCATGCGAGTCACGGGTCACGGTGATGGAGTTAGCTCAAGTTTTATCAAACGAAACTTAAATAAATTCCAGTTTGTGGTCAGGAATTAATGAGGTTAGAGAAAGGTTTAATTTAAAAGGAAATAGTAAATGAGTTGGATTTCTCAATGAGATTTGTGTTTAGGTAAAATACCTGCATGTTTTTATGTGCACTGCAGACAGCTGTAACCGAAGGACGGCTTCATCTTGCTTTGGAGTGCAGTTTCACTGAGTTTTTTTATTTTATTTTAATTACTATATTACGATAATTGTAATTATGCCGGCCAGCGTTCTTGGTTGCAAAAAGAAAAGTGAAAGTTGAAAGTCAAATTTGTTTAGACGTTGATTGATGAATGATTTTTTTTATGTATTTTTTTAGGCTTGAGTACTTTGGCCTAAACAATGTGTACTTGAGAAAAAATACTGTGCGTGAATATAGCTTTACCGGGACCCTATTTGTGAACCTATAGCCGTTAAGACGTATAAAATTGTCTTATAACCGAGTAAAAGCAAGAACGAGCGTTGTAAATCTATGTAGTTAGTGCGAAAGAGATAGCATAGTTTATGATTACGTGAATTACGTTTCAAAGATAAATCTCTAGATAGTACTTGTACTTGCAACGATGGTATATATCTGTCATGGTAAATATACAACGTATTGTTTTGCAAAATGCAGCCACTTTCAGGGGTGTATATTATTATATGTAGGTACTCGTAAACCCATCATTATAACAACACTAGCTGCGCCCCGCGGTGTTACCCGCGTTAGCCCGACATAAAAAGTAGCATATATTATGTGCTTTGAGTAAAGATTCCAAGGTCTAAGCTACCTTCATAACGAATTTCATCCAGATCGGTTCAGCCGTTTGTGAGTGAAAACAAACATCCATACATACTCACAAACTTTCGCGTTTCTAATATTAGTAGGAATTTCTATGGGACCTACTACGAAGTTGCGAAAAAAAGGATCAGCTGAACTTTCTGTTTCCGTGAATTCAGTGGTGGATCCCATTGAAGAAGTCAATAAATCTTCCTGAAATACTTCTTTGAAGTCCTCCCATTTACGTTTCCTTTGGCTTACACCCACAGAACGATGCACAATTGTGGGATTCACTTGAACAGTTTTGCTGTGGCACATTGGTTTGCATAAAGTAAGTAGCTTTTTCTGTTTGTTCAATTTTAGTCGCTTTGCTGGACACTAAGTCTTCATTATTTACTACTGAGGTAGACAGAAAAGGACCACCATAGATATATTTTTAGAGTCTTGGGAACTTGTGGTTTTAAACGTGGTCTTGAAACAAAGTACAAAATATATTGAGATTTTGTTGAGAGTCAAATCATCACGCTGCTGTGTCATATAGGCCTCTCTCTCACTTACCAATTTGCCTCGTTTCGTGACAACCCTATGCCTCACGACGCAGTTAAAATACAGTATATATACTGTCTTATCAACGCTATGAAAGAACAAAAGCATCACGATATAAACTTTCGCATCAAAGTTGAGAATAGAAATAGTACTTCCCAACGAGTAGTCACCGTCACGGTTGTGAAGAGCAATTTGTTTCAAGCAAACCTCCCCGGGGGAAATAGCCGCCGTAAGTGGGAAATGCTGGCGCATAGTTGAAGTAAAATTGTTTAGAACTGCGTCGACACCTGTGACAAATCGTGTTTGCTATCATATAATAAGAAAATAAATATTAAGCACCCGGTCGCTGACCCCAAACCAAAGAATATATAATAATACTCCCAAACTAAGCAAAGCTTGTGATATGGCTGCCAGATATTGATATACTACTTATACATATTTTTGTGTATATACAGGGCTACCTATATTTTTAATCAATTAGTATCCTATTAGGGATCTATTCCGTACATCAAAACTAACAACATTTGTTCTGCGATTATTGTCAAAACTTAAAAAAAAAAACAGCTGTTCCAGATATTTTCTGAAAGATATTTTTCCTTGGTAGAACGATTTATTTTAGTTTTGACAAAAGTAGCAGAACAAAAGTTGTTAGTTTTTATGTTAAGCCCCTAAAATAGTGCTAAGTAATTGAATAGAAATAACCCTGTATATATAGCTACTAACAACATCCAGACACAGAGCAAACACTTGTAGGTATATCTCCTGAGTGTTGGTATATTGTAACTAAAATGGTATATCTTCTTTTGTTGGGAAAATATAGTTATGCTAGTTGCCCGTCCCGGGTTCAGCAGGGTGCTATCCTTACTAATATTATAAATCCGAAAAGTTTGTTGGTTTGGTACTCTTTCACGCACCAACGGAGCAACGGATTGACTTGATTTTTGGCATGGACATAGTTTAAAAGGCGGAAGGAGCTTTAGGATACTTTTTATCCCGAAAAATTGCATAGTTCCTGTAGGACAGGACAAAAACCATCGAAAGCGAAACTGTCGCCACTATCACAAAGACGCTAAGTGATTAATTCCTCTATGACGCTAATATGGACTAACGAAACGTCACAGCCAAACGTAATTAGATGACAGGTGACATTGTCTGCAGACTTTTATAAATCACAAGTAGCATGGCAAGGGGACAAATTGTTTTTCCACCATTATATCCCCTTGAAGAGGAAATAAAGTATGGAATGAAAATGACAACTGACATTAAAATTGGATTAAATGTTATTTTCCCTCTGCATGCTACATTTTACTATGACGCTTAATACCAGGCCGTCATTTTGTCTGACATTAAAAATATTTTTAAATCTTCTATCATTAGAGGTTTAACATGTTTCTTTATTCTACCTTTATGGTACAGAATCATCATACTTTAATATTATCAATCCGAAAAGTTTGTTGGTTTGTTCCTCTTTGACGCAGCAACGGAGCAAAAGATTGACCTGATTTTTGGTATGGATATCTATGGTTTAAAAGAAAAGTGATAATAGGATACTTTTTTATCTCGAGAAAATTCGTGATTCCCATGGGATAGGACAATAACTGTTTCTCAGCAATGGAGCAACGGATTGACTTGATATTTGGAGTGGGCATAGTTTGGAAGACGGAAAGTGACATAGGATACTTTCCATCCCGAAAAAATTGTGGCTCCCGTAGGACTTAATAATATTTTTTTCTCAGCAACGGAGCAACTTGCCTTGGCTTATTGCATGAATATAGTTTGAAAGACGAAAAGTGACATAGGCTACTTTTTATCGCAAAAACTTTAACAGTTCCCGTAGGATAGGATAATAATCGGCCAAGTGCGAGTCGGACTCGCGCACGAAGGGTTCCGTGCCGTATGGGAGCCCCATTCCTCTTGCCGTTATTTACAGCGAGCAAAAAAACTCCTAAAAATCACGTTTGTTGTATGGGAGCCCCCCTTAAATATTTATTTTATTCTATTTTTAGTATTTGTTCTTATAGCGGCAACAGAAATACATCATCTGTGAAAATTTCAGCTGCCTAGCAGACAGACAGACGGACGGACAGACGGACATCGAAGTCTTAGTAATAGGGTCCCGTTTTTACCCTTTGGGTACGGAACCCTAAAAACTAAGTGAGCGGGCTGCGATAGCAGCCGTCTAATGGCGTGGCCACATTATCGCCCTACGGCGAAGTTTTCGTCACTGGGGGCTCATTCATCTAATTCAAACGGTAGTAATTGGTTGTTCACGATTTGAACTACTACCTGAAGCTGGGCACACACGCTGCGATGATCGCATCTATTCATCAGATCAGTCCAGCAAGGTCCTAATATAGTTGCATTGCCAGTAGGTAGTTATTGAGGAATCAAAATGACACCCCTATTTTAATCGAAAAATATTGATTTAACAAAAAAAATTGGCATCAAAGTTGTAGAAAATCAAATTTTAAACAACTTTTGTTCCTATAATTCTGCTGAAAAATTGAAATAACACAAGTTATTGAAGAAATGAAATGGTACACCAACTATTTAAAAAAATATCGATCCTACAAAAAGACCTTCCTATTTAAACATTTTATAGTATAGTAAAACTAGACCACAAGGTAGTATGATTAATATGGATGACAAGACTTTATCCACAAAAAATATCATTAAAGTTTTTGGAATTTCCACAAATCTCTAGGATCTATGTATTAGATGGTATTATTATTCTTAGACAACTGGGACTATTCTCAGTTGTCTAAAAAGCCTGATAACAATACTTTAAGTATAATCTAAAGTCAAGTGAAGTAGTAGTAATATACTTTTTACGTAGTAGTAGTGTAGTTGGTTTTAGCATTTAAAGTAGTATTGTATTTTGTCGTAGTTAATAAAGGCACTTTTGCCAGTGAAGTGTATCAGAGTTTTAGAAGTCATTAATTTAGAACTTTTTGACTAATAGTGTTTAACTCCCAACTAAACTAGTAAGTGAAATCTTCTGTCTCCTATTTGATGCTAATATCTATTAACAAAGAAAAACTTAAGAAAGAGAAACTTACTTGACAAACATGCATATGCCAGTTTTTTCCATCGCCCGTGAGATTCCTTTCCACGAAGCCAGCATGGAGTATTTCTGCTTTGCTGTCAACGGCAACCGAGGGTCCGTGGCTGGAGGCGGACCATCGGACAGCGCTGCCGTATTGTTGCCCCTCCTCTCGGAGGCAGCTAGCTTGCCTAACTGACAACCCATGGTTCTCACAAAAGCATACTCAAGCAAGCAGAATCAATTTTGCCGCTACTGTTTTGTCACTGTCATGTTTGTCACGTATCACTCATGACTGTCACGATTCATTTGTTTTTGTCGCTGTCACTTAATTTTTTAACAAATCACTGGTATTGTTTCCTGTTTTCGTTGCTGTCACTTAAACTTTTAGCTAATCACTGGTTTTGTTTCCACTTTTAAGTTAACGTTTAGCACTGTTCTTTTTTGGTTTTGACGAAGGCTTTCGATACTGTAGCTATTGCGTTAACTGGTTTATTAATTCACACACGCACGTCACTGATATACACTTTGCTAGTTATAGATATTAACACACGTTTGAATATCAATTATCACCATTTCACCCTCATTTGCCCCTGGATTATCACTTATATTCTCAACGAGATTACGAAATCTCGTTACTTCATCTGAGCGTGTTTCAGTTCATTTTCGTAATGAAATATTCATTTTCTGAGATTTATCACCGCCCTTGTCGCGCGTTTGGACGTCTTATCTTATCTTCGAAGATATCTGAAACAAAAATGTGGAAATTATACTCGAGAATAATTTAAGAGCCTTTATACTAGGCCAAATTGAATTGGGCATCCTCGTGGTCGTATAGATAAAAATATCTAGGTCAACACTATAGGTGACGTAAATATTTGCGTCAATCAGTAAATAGAAATTTGAATTGAATTCATTTGCAACTGAGATGAAATGTCATGAAAAGAAAATTTGCTATACCTGAAAACACTCTAGATTTGACGTAAAATGAGTATGATTAATGTTTCAGAGAAGCAAAGGAATACTTTCAAGAATTATGTTGTAATTATAACACTCTAAAAAATGATTGTTTTGGACATATTTCTTATTTAATGATATTATTGAAGGTAAGACATGAGAATACGTCGTCTTAAGAAGTCATTTTATTTAAATATACATCAATGTGAAAAGAGCAGTGACTTGTCACTAAGAAATTTTAATCGGGTAACGAATTTCAAGCACCGCTGAATAGTTACCAAACCTTATATTTTAACCTCAAACACTCCTAAAACATTAGGAATGTAATAGGTTTACGTACAATATTTTAGCAGATAATTTAACAGAAGGCTTAATAATTATTAAGCTAATCTTATTTCCATCGCTTTTATGTTAACTACTACATTCGGTAGCTCCCTCACCATCTGGCAGATCTATTTACCGATATTTACGAAAAAAAGCAATGATGATTAATTATACCTAATCAATCTACATTTTTATCAGTCTTAATTTCTAATCCATCAAAGCTCGATCCATACCCTAATCCATTCCTGTCAGGCGCCTTTTGTTCCCAAAACTCCTCTTTCCTGCCATTTGAACGATGGACGACTTCATTCTAAGCTTCATTCATTAACACTAAATTTCATTCATTCATTCACTCTGTCGCAGATTGGAACTTTTAAGTGAATAATGTCGTAACGGAATTTCAATTTTGTTGAATTTGCTTTTGTAGACAACACTTTGCACTCTGTTGCCGGGGTGCTATATTGGATAAAAGGCACAATGAGGTAAAATCAGGCTTTAAGTCGAATGTGTTTTTCTTTGTAAGAGACCATTAGAGTAAAGTAAAAAAGGTTAATCTAGGAACGCTGACTGAGGCTGGCACGCAATTTGGCACGAGGCAGGTCGTTATCGTCGTACCTACCGGACTGTTCTTACACGAAGAGACTTGAATCGCAGGGTGATTCTCTTCGAGCAAATACTTGTATCTATCTATCTGAGTCACAATCGTGCAAAAAAGTCTGCCCAAGCTATGTAATGTGCAGGCTTTTTAGTTAGTCGTAAGGCGGTTGCAAGCCGACTATAACGGATTGATGCCAAAGTGCACAGTTACAGGCACTAATTAAGTGACATAACATCGAGATTCGAGAAAACGGGTCATTCTAATTTAATTATATAAATATCTAAGTTGGTATGGTATGTATGACGGCGCTGGGACATTTTTTTTACTAATTTCACATAAAGACTGTAGCTCTGTAAATATTTGCTCGAAGGTGATTCTGTGTGAAAACACGTTGCCGCGATTTTAGTTTTGTTGCTAAGAATCTTGAGTGAAATACGTTTCTAATTCCAACATTTTGACATAAACTAGGTTTTTGTTTAATTTTAACAAACATATACCTATTCTGTATACATATTTGTATTATTAACTCTCGAAACACAATTTTGGAGAACGAATAAATACTTGGCAAGTTACGTTACGTTACGTCGATAGGAAATCAGGGACCTGCCCGGCTAGAATACGCACCACGATAAGCCACGACATAACTTTATGGACGCGTCAAGACCGGTACGTAATGAGGTGAGGACACATTTTATGTCAAAATTTTGTAGCGATGCGTACCTAATACCTTTGCTAGGCGGGCCTGTTGGCCTTAAGATATCAATCTCACATTAGTCAATCAAAAAAGATCCACAGCACCACAGTTTCATGAGAGTCTACCTACGAAGCTATACTTTGTCAAAAATTACATAGTTTTCATAGTATGGCAATAAAACTAGTCATGCTCAAATGACAGTGTAGATGGAGATTTACAATTTGTCTGTGAAATACAATTATCGTTACATTAACTAATACGTGCCACTGCCTACTTGTAGGTAGCTAGTTGGAATAACGACGGGCCCCAAGCTCTGGTCGGTCTCTTGGCAGCCCTTTATGGTATTTGCCTTGGGCTAAATTAGCGCTTTGCCAGACTTAAATAACTTAATTGAGAATGGTTTGTCGTTGCCTCGTGTGAGATTGGCCTTGATGTGCCTAAAGGTATTTAATACTGTTCACAATGGGCAGTATAATTAAGTTACTAGTCCAAATCCCTGTAGGTTCTATAGAGGCTTTTAATCTTTGTTAGAAACAGAATAGAAAGATAGTTGCTTTACTTATTACTTGCTTTTCGAGCTTTCTCTGACTATTCCGCGAACTTTGCCCAGAGTATCGCGTTTTAATATATTTTCTTGTGCTGGTTCTCGTTCCAACCTGGGACTCAATTCTCCCATTGCTAGGTTGTCGGGTCATTACAACACTACATCAAAGAAAACTGATATTGACATATTTGGTGACAGCTTCCACCACTTTAAAACTGCTCTAAGGTCTCTGACTATCTGAACACGTAATAATTTCACAATTTTTAGTTTTTCAATTCCTTTTTTTTTTTTTTTTACTTTGACATTATTATTTATGTTTCAAATTTGTAATTATGTTTTTTTTTTTAAATTAAGTAATGTTTTTCGTTAAGTTATTTTTGCAAGTTGTCTTCGCCTGTAATTACTGTGACATTTGACTCTGTTTGTTTAATATGATAAGCTTTTTTTTGTGAATGTGTTGATGTACATAGTGTAGGCGGACTATTTGATAAAATAAAAAAAAAAAATAGTGAAACCAGGTTGTTGAAATGCTTTGTATTTCTTATAAAAAATGAATGACTTTATTCAGCATCGATAATACAATGTAGAATTTCTTCAACATTCCATCTAAAACTAATTTAAACAAATTTCTTAATATTAAATAGCAGTAGTAGGTATATAAATGTAAGTAGCAGTTATTTCATAGACCCTGCACTAGGCTGTGCTTGTGTTGCAGGATTTTACTCTAGATATTTCTATGATATGAAAATATGAATTTTTGGAATGTGTGAATTGAAATAGATTTATAGTTTTTATGTATTTGATAAGATTGAATCTTTGATACATTTTAAAAGCAAATAACAAACGCAGCAAGCGCAGCGTAGAACATCCACCGAGAAGGTGGACTGACGATCTAATCAAGAGCGTAGGATCACGTTGGATGCAAGCCGCTTCCAACCTTATTAAACCTGTCGGTACGATCAGCATTTCTCTCAAATGCTGTGGTGATGTATGAGCGTTCACTATTAGAATAAAAAATAAGATGTCTGTGCTGTGACAAACGAAAACAACTTCTAAAAATATTTACCTCATGGTTTAAAATATTGTGAATTATTTATACGACTTTGACACGGAGAGCCGGTTCGGAATTTTAAACAGCTAGTTTCCTTGCTCCATGCGGGCTAACTAAATATTTCAATTTAAGGGAATTGAAACGTTGACCGTAATACGATAGAATAAAGGCGTATCTTAAAACGGCGTAACTCAAAAAGGCGTATCTTATTTTTTTATCATCAGCCTTTTGAAAGAGGGTCTCTGGTAATGTTAAGCTGATCACCAATGTTATTAGAGGTCTTTTACAAACGTTTGGTTGTTGTAGGGGTTGTAGAGTAAACATTAAAAATATAATTAGAGTAGTCGAAAAGAGGCTGCTGTTGTTGATTTAGTAGGTATAGTAGGTAGAGGTACGAGGAACTGACGAACTTGCGCCACCCAAACGCATACCAAAAAAAAAATTCATTCAAATCGGTCCAGCCGTTTAGGAGGAGTTCAGTGATATACATACGTACAGTAGAAGTGTACATATAAAGAAGATTAGGTGAAATAAGAACTAAGCTGTGATGATGCATTGATAGAGGATTTTTGTATGAAAACTTTTTAGAAATTAATATTAATTTACAGGATTTAAAAATGCCATCGATGTATTGAAATTTTGCCTCCCTTTCTTATGATTTTGTTGCGCTCGACGGGGTCCATATGCACTCTGTACCCAAAATTTTATCTACCACTATGTTCTTTACGTAAGCAGAATAAATGAATTATGAATTATAAACTAATATTTCCCCTCTTTTTTGACTGAAGTTTTACAAACTTTCATTTCGACATTTGGAAGGAATAAAGGTACAAGTAGCGGCACGTAAGTCTAGCGCTGAGAGTACTGTGGAGGGGATGGCTGCGCATGTTGAAAGCCATACTAAACTCATGCGCAGCCACCCCCTCTAAACTTCGCTCAGCGCTAGCCTTATATGCCGCGACCTGTACCTACCTATATAAAGTAAGTAGCGCAAACATTTTGATAGTAGGTGCAAAGACGCTTGGCTGGCGAAATAGTTCCTACTATTAAAATAACCTAAGCAGAAAACCAATGTAATAAAGCGAATTTAGCCAACTACCTTTCCCTGGTTCTAAGGAAAAGTAGTTGGTCCCATTTATCTCCCCAAGTTAAGGCACGGTCGTATTTCTTTCCTTAACTGGCGTAAACCACGGATCAATGGTAAGTTACGTCTGCTTAGCATGTCTTCGGGAGTTTTGGTAAACTTTAGTAGAAAAGAGGCATAATTCTACTTTAAAGTTTGCGGAAATTATTGTAGCTTGTAGATCCCATTTTGGTCTAAGTAAGTATATGTGGATTTTTAGATAGATAGATAATATAAACTATGTAACAACCATAAAGTATTGTTTGTGTGAACTTCGAAGTTTGAGAACTTCTTAAAAAATATTATTTTAACTAAAATATTGTTTGTGTGAACTTTGAAGTAGGTATGAAAACTTCTTAAAAATATTATTTTAACATTAAAACTGCCTTTAATAACTACAAAAAACTACACTACTACTACATAAAAAGCATTGGATCATCCACATACCCTTGATGGTCTAAAGATAATCCAATTGCTCAAGTTCACTGCCAGTTGGCAGTGTGCCCAGCATGCTGGCTGCATTGCCACGCTGAATGTCAATTCTTATGCGTTGAGCCAAATAAACACCAGCATTTTGGTCACGCGTCGCGTCCACCAGACGCTCAGAAAGACTAAAGACATAAAAACTGTCTACATTGAAATTCAAAGTGGCCAAAATTGACATTAAGATGGCCAAAGCTGGTAAATCTAACCTAGATGAATTGTTGAATTTGACAAAGAAACTTATGTACCATCAAGTATAATTATACATTTAACAGTGTTAGTAAAATGAATTTTGGCACTCCCTGTAAGTACGGGTAGAGTTGTGAGCTAACTAAATCTGATACATTAAGAAAGTACAGCGGCGGCATGTTCTATAAAACATAAGAACTACAAAAAAAAATCCTCTAAAGTAAAGACACATGTCTTATTAATTCTAAAAAATATTTCAAGAAAACTCAAATAAAATACGAGTACACGCTGGCAATAAAAATATAAACGTCTTAAATATGTTGTACTGTTAGGTGTCGTTTCGCAACAGGCCCATTAATATCGTGTGTACCACTTCGCACCAACTCAATGTAATTTATCGTCTGAAATTCATATTTTCAGCACTAAACATGATTTTACGACGCTACGTACATACACGCTCTTGAAAGACACGTTTGTATGGATTAACAGTAAAGCATTTTCAAAATAATCGGCCAAGTACGAGTCGGACTCGCGCACGGAGGGTTCCGTACTATATGGGAGCTCCCCTTAAATATTTATTTTATTTCAATTTTATTACTTATTTATTATTGAAGTGAATATAAAACTAAATAGTCTGTGAAAATTTCAAGCATCTACCTGTTACCATTTTTAATATAGAGCGAAAAACGTCTAAAAATTCAGGTTTGTTGTATGGGAGTCACCCTTAAATATTTATTTTATTTTCTTTTTAGTATTTGTTGTTATAGCGGCAACAGATATACATCATCTGTGAAAATTTCAGCTGCCTAGCTGTCATGATTCATGAGATACAGCCCGGTGACAGACAGACAAACGGACATCGAAGTCTCAGTAATAGGGTCCCGTTTTTCCCTTTGGGTACGGAACCCTATAAAAGTATAATTCAGTTATGGCCGATTCACACATGTCAGTGAAGCAGTGACGGCCCGGTGCCGGTACTGTACCAGAACTATGCAGTACCGGCACCGTACCGTCACAGTGAAAAATATTATTTGATAAATTCTCTATGAAAGCATCCCCAATAAGCTTGTTTATTGGGTTTAAAAATCATAATTATAATTAGTCCGTTAGTTAGATTATTAAAAAATGTTGGACATGTATTTTTTCTTTTGTAATTTAACAATTTAATGACAAAGATAAACCTTGTCAAACTTGAGGGTGAGGGCTCGTGACGTCAATAGCCGGTACCGGTACCGGTACATTTGTAGTAGGTTAAACTCGGGCACGGTAATGATATCTATTACCGTGACTTGGGTCACACTTTGAGGAAATATTACTACGTAGTAATATATCTCGATGGGGTCACACAGAGGCGGGAGCCGCGAGAAAGCGATCCGAAAGCGATCCAGTAGGTACAAAGGACCGCGCATGCTTTTTGTGTGTCAGGTTACATATAAATTCGAATATTAAAAAAAATCCCGTCCCGGATCGCGATCGCTCCCGCCTCTGTGCGACGAGAGCTTCAGTAACGTCACGCGGCATGCTATAAAAGTTAAACATTTAGATAATTTCTAAATATATTTTCTTATTTTTTGTAACGATTCATGTCGTGGTTAATAATATACACACTGACTGCTCAAAGGAAAAAAAAATATAGCTTTTGAAATCCCATACTGTAATAGCTGTATGTAGCATCGTGCACTGTCGAGAATGGCGTGACAAGCCGAGACAACCGTGGAGGACACGTAAATTAGACGTTTTAGCAAGTATAATGAATGGAAATTACATACTTTTGAGCACTCGGGGACGTATACGGTGTCTTTGAAGATTGTTTTAATTAGTCATAATTATACCTACCACTTATTTTTAAAATAAACTTGTCGTTGAAAATCTTTTGTTGAAAATGTCAGGTTAGGCGCAAACAGCTCTGTTAGTAATAATCATGCTAGTTTCGAACATTTTAAAGATCAGGCGATCTATGATTCCATCATTAGAATGGCTGGTCACGTGACCTTTTACGCACACGTTAGACGAGGAAGAGCAGGAGCAAGCGTTGAAAATCTATGATTGTGCGAACGAGAGAGCATTTATGATTCTAACATTTCAAAAATTTAAGTCGGTTGTACCGTTTATTAACTTTATTGCTGTTGAACAAAACCTTCCTTTTTTTACGAGGGAAGAAATCTTCGTAAGATACCCAACTGCTTCAAGGTACTGCCAAGTTATGTGGGATTGCACCCGCTAAAATCCCCTCGGTGGCCTGCGTTTGTGCTGTTTTGGAAGCTCCGGGATCTCCAGAGGAACGCACCGGAGCTCCCAGCACTTTTCTATTAACGTCCTGAAATCAATAATTGACGCATACAGTCATAATAGTCATATACGACAATGTGGCCACTGACCGCTGTCGTCCTCCTCGGGCCCGTTTGAGTGGTTGGCTAGAGCCCCATTTCTAACCACCCGTGAGCCCAGAAGCCCCCTTTTAATTGGCTCTTACTACAGGCAGGGGATACTGATGCCGTATTCTAGTCACCCGGCATCAGGGCCATCACAGGAAAAAAACTTCCTTAATAACACTTTCCAAATACTAACGACTACAAAAACAGAGTATTATCTCAATCAAGATACCTAATTCTATTACGATAACTTATTTCGTTATGGTTCTATTTGTCATCTATATTAATAGTATGAGTATGTAATGAACTTCTACAGAGTCAATATGAATTCCAGAATGGAACAATGGCTCCATAACCATTATCCTAGACAATTCTAGTCTCAATCCAGATTCCGACATAACAGGATTCCTTGTCAAATTGTCTCGTCTAACCTTGAGTGGTACATTATTTGGTTTAGGAATAGATACTAATAGAAAGATACGTACTTAATATTAAGGATAGTAAGTAACTTATTTAGGTATTGTGACGACATCGAACAGACTAAGTTTCTTTGTACGATTTTATTAGGTATCGTAGGAATTTCGTTTTCTCTTCAAAAGAATAAACTAATGTTATAAATCTGAAAGTGTGTTTGTTGGTTTCTTTGTTACTCTTTCACTCAGCTACGGAGCGTCATTTTGCATGAATCAAGATTGAAAGTCAAAACAGGGTAAAGTAAGTTCGTATAGGCCGGGTGGGTAGCCCTCGTGTCAGAGTTTTTAATTCCCCTGAATGCCTCTGACATGGCTAAAACATGGTGATAGGATTATACTTACTCCCATATTTAAAAAAAAAAGATTTTGGATTATCTTTAGACCTTCAAGGGTCTGTTGATGATCCAATACTTTTTGTGTAGTAGTAGTGAAGGTAGTTTTAGCATATAAATTAGTATTGCATTTAGAAAAATAAATGAAATAGTATGTTTAATATTAAATATCACAGAGTACATAATGATAGATATAACGAGGAATCGTGAAAATGCTGCATTCATTTGCACCAGTTAGTAAAACATAGGTACCTACTCGTATTTAGAACAATTTGTGCTTGAAACATTTACGCGTGGAATATACAGATGCTGTATCTACGAGTATAAGATTGTATTCACTGAAGTAGTTACATGTTTAGTAATGAATATACACACAAACATAGACGATGTTTGTCTGTAAATACACGTGATAACGTCCTTGTTCGCAAATTGTGTGGAAATTGATATAGTGAGCGTATAGAACAAATAACTTGTAACGGTAATATAATGGTTGGAGAAATAACATTTGCTTATTCCCGACTTATTTAATCGAAACTGATGTTTGAGTACAAAAGTAGGTACATACAATAATGCATTTCATCGAGCGAATGAAGTGAGAGACGTCTACGTTTTAACACGGCGATTTTTCTTTCGTCTGTTGGTTTTCGTCTACATGTCGCATTTTTCAACATATCTCGACGAAACTTGGTACATAAGTTCTATATATTTAACGTGACAATAGCTTTAAGTTTATTTTTAAATAGTGCCACTTAGTATAATTTCGAAGGACTAGGAATGGAAGTGGCAACATTCCTGGGGTAACGTATGTGACAAACGCTGTTGATTGATTCTAAGGAGGTTCCAAGTGACAACGCATGATCGGCCGATGGGCGGGAAAATGCGAGGTGACATGTCAGATGTCAGTTGTAAATAGAGCTTGTTCGAAGGAGGTTGTGGTAAACTGTGATTGGAACAGTTCGAGTCTGGTGATTCTTGATAGAACGGTGGCAGCGTGTGTTACGCTGCGGAACGCCATGTTTTTCGCTTAAAGTTTTCTCTCTATAATTGTAATCATACGTAATCTTCTGTGAAATAAACTGATTGTTCGTGACGTCGCATATATCTCCTCGCCCGATAAACCCACGCCACGCCACACTGAAGTATTGTTGGGTCAGTGGTATAAAATCATTACCACATTGAAGTACCATAACTGATGCGGATCCTTTTTATGGTTCCGATTTATTAATAAAAAAATTAATATATAGAACTCGTCGTGGGCGATTTTTGATTCGGGGAAAAATTGCACAAAACGAGGGAAAATTGATGCCACACTATTTACAGGGCTGGACGGTGAGCTTAGGGAACCCTGGGCTAACACTACTACTTAGGGGCCCACCTAACTACTCACAGTATCGGATAGCAAGATAGAAAGAGACAGAGTCTGAGAGTGAAACAGCGAAGCACGTTCGAGATCGAATGAATGTGTAATGGGTGCCGAACATTTTAACTGTCAGTTCGAAGTACCAACACCTTAACGTAAACTTGAATTAAATTAATTGAATGAGTTTGATTAACCTCAGGATTTGCCGGGCTGCAAACTTTACGATCTGTTTAATTTAGTAAAAATAGTTTTTTTTTTCTCATTATCGTCTATTTTTGACTTTGACTTGACTTAGCTGGGGGCCCATGGAATCCACGGGCCCTGGGCTGAAGCCCATATGATAGATCCGACCCTGACTATTTAACAGCCGGTTTCGGAAATATTGGAAAGCTATTTGGCAAGATTGTTTAGTACTCGTATCTATATTCTGGTAAGATTTGCGATTACCTATAAGCCGAATCAGTCAAGAGTAAGTCAGTTAAAGAGCTGTGTCGCGAGATCTACTGTTCGGTCCACTACTAGTTCTTATAATGTCCCAAAGCAGTCATGCAACAGATATAAATGAACAAACAAAATAATTGAGACGAAAACATACAATTTTAGTTGTAAAATATTATTTTTCTTGTTACATTAAACGTGGTAGATAACTATAGGTGTTTGTTAAAAATGTAGATACATAATAATTATTTTTTGCAAAAAAATAGCATGACCGACTTCACCCGTGTACAGAATTCGAGAATATTTCGCACGGATCGACGTAGCATTTTTCACATTATTGTTGATTTATCACAAATGGCTCAGCCGACTTTAATAAAACTTTAATGGGACCAATTTCGAAGTATACTCTTTCTAACAAAAAAAGAATTATTGAAATCGAACTACTATGAAAAAAGTTATGCGTGGTTATACATTAAATATATATATATTATGTACGCGTCGAATTGAGTACCTCGTCCGGTTAGGTTCGTCGGTGAAAAAGCTTGATAATTACTTGAGAAATACTAGTTTAGAATGAACTGCAAATAAAAATGGTAACTATATGCAAGCGAACATCTACTTTATTTATACTATTTTGAATTAACGTTGCAATCTACTTCATTTTGCATTGCATTCTTTGAAATAATTCTTCAAAGTGCACGTCAGAGGATGTTCTGCATAATGTTCGTCTAGCGATGTTGTAATTTTGCTACAAGCTTGCTTGTTTTACTTTTAATTAAGTTTCTCTTTTATCATATACTCTAGACAAGGGTGAAGGGAATAGAAATTGTAGTAGAATAATGTATGCAACAATATTCTTGGTCTTATAGAAGCTTTATTTTTGTAGTAAAGTACGAGTACAGTTTACCTGGGAGGAGACATCTTATTTTAGTACTTGTTTATATTTTTTGACGTGATAACGTCTTATAAATACGACGCACGCACAAAAATACATGACTCTTTGTGACGTTCCACCTCAGCCGAGTGTGCAAGCGAGAGCGCGGAACAAGCGATAGAGAGGCACGATCGGCCTAAGCGTTCGGCTTAGGACGTTTATATCTAGTAAAATTTTATTATCGTCCGTAAACCGACTTTACAGACTTCAAATTTTTTAATCTACAACTTTTTCTAATCCGTACAGCTAGGGAATGGAACAGATTATACACATATACCTATTTTATAGTTTCCTAAGAGATATAATCTGAAGATTTTCAAAGTCAGAGTGAATAGGTACAGTTAGATATCTTCTAAGTCTTACTGCATGCGTAATAATGATTAGGTGAGTTAGTATCAAGCGCGAACTTATCTATCTTCTATCTATATATTATGTAAAAAAAAAGATGAATCGTGGTTGTTAGTCTCGCTAAAACTTGAGAACGGGTGAACCGATTTGACAAATTTTGGTCTTGATACATCTGTGGAAGTTAAGGGAAGGTATAACGGTGAGAAAATATAGATAAATCGGCCAAGCATGAGTCGGACTCGCGCACGGAGGGTTCCGTACTGTATGGGAGCCGCCCTTAAATATTTATTTAATTTTAATTTTATTATTTATTATTGAAGTGAACATAAAACTAAATATTCTGTGAAAATTTCAAGCATCTACCTGTTACCATTATTAATATAGAGCGAAAAACGTCTAAAAAATCAGGTTTGTTGTATGGGCCCCCCTTAAATATTTATTTTATTATCTTTTTAGTATTTGTTGTTATAGCGGCAACAGAAATACATCATCTGTAAAAATTTCAGCTGCCTAGCTATCATGGTTCATGAGATACAGCCCGGTGACAGACAGACAGACAGACGAAGTCTTAGTAATAGGGTCCCGTTTTTCCCTTTGGGTACGGAACCCTAAAAATTACGGAGTAAAATAGTAAACACGTGAATTTAATTTTCCCATACAAAATGTTCCTGCACGAAAAGTTGTCATTGACAGTTGACAGATGGTGAGATGAAGTTTACCGCGTCAACTAGTTAGAAATAAAAAGAAATTTTCTTAAAAATAATGTTTTGCTTATAATCTTTGTAAGACGGTACGAAACGAAAAATAAATTTAAAGGAAGGTACATAGCAGCGTTCCTACTAAGTGTTCATAAGATATCACCGATGTGAGACAGCACGGTTTTTTGATAGGTTCCGGTAGCAACTACAAATAAGCGCTACCGTGACACGGATGTCATGTCCATATTTGTTTTGGTTCAGTTATGTTAGGTGAGCAGCGTTGGTCTTTTTGTGATCAACATGAGATCTCCGAGCAAATAGAGCTGTTTTGCAAAACGCAAGATACTATAAAATAATCGGCCCAGTACGAGTCCGACTCGCGCACGGAGGGTTCCGTACTGTATAGGAGCCCACTTAAATATGAATTTTATTTAAATTTTTATTTATTATTGAAGTGAATATACAACTAAATATTCTGTGAATATTTCAAGCATCTACCTGTTACCATTATTAATATATAGAGCGAAAAACGGCTAAAAAATTAGGTTTGTTGTATTGGCCCTCCTTAATTATTAACTTTATTCTGTTTTTAGTATTTAATTTTGCTGTTGTAGCGGCAACAGAAATTGGTAGATCATCTGTGAAAATTTCAGCTTTCTAGCTATAATGGTTCATGAGATACAACCTGGAGACGGACAGACAGACAGTTATACGGACAAACGGACAGCGGAGTCTTAGTAATAGGGTCCCGATTTACCCTTTTGGTACGGAACCCTAAAAAAGTAAGTTCGTATAGGCCGAGTGGTTAGCCCTGGTGTCAGAGTTTGTAGGCCGCCTGAAGGCCTCTGACTACTTACAGGATACTTGTACTTGTGCTTTTTGTCCCACATAAATAGTTGTTCACCTCTGAAAGTACCTCTCAGTTAGCAACCAATACAATACTTTCAGTCTCCTTCCAACATAATCGGCTGAAAATTAATCTGACCGAAAATTGCCACTGGGCTTATTCCAATAGGTAATTTTCCGAAACTATTATGAATTTGGTAATGAGGCCATCAAAAACACGAGGCACGGCCACAGCGGCGGTTGCCCACAAATGTGTCAAGTGCAGGTAATGTTCTAAACAGAAGTGGGATCGATTTGGTGGACTCTAAAACGTACTCGTAAATGAAGGGATGTACTGTACATGTACCTATTAGAAAAAGTCCGAAATGAAAGTCACTCCTTTTTACGTGATATTTTAAAGTAGGTATCGTAAGTACTAGTATTTATCGCCACTTAAATTGCGGCACTTACATTTTTTTTTTACGGCAATTGTGAACTGAATCGAAAAATTATTCTTTTGTTCGAAAGGTAATACTGCCGAGGTAGTCTCATTTAAATTTTAAAGAAGCCGGCTGAGCCGTTTTTGAAAAATCAGCAATAATGTAAACAGTTCGAGCGAAATATTCGAATTTTGTACACGATCGAAGGCGGTTTTGCCATTTTTTACAAAAAATGTAGTATGCCTTTTTATTTTGTTGAAAATTTTAGTACACTTGTAGCAGCGCTCATATCGTAGTTTGACTAGGTGTTCGTTAGCGATCATCGAAGTTAAGCAACGTTTAGCACGGTCAGTCTTCGGATGGGTGACCGCGGGTGGCATTTACATCTGAGCGCTACCGTGGCGGATAACACGTTAAATTGTTGGTCCCGGTTGTTTTAATTGTTTAACCATGTCAAA
Organism: Hypomecis atomaria; assembly: GCA_964007245.1. Taxonomy (NCBI): domain Eukaryota; kingdom Metazoa; phylum Arthropoda; class Insecta; order Lepidoptera; family Geometridae; genus Hypomecis; species Hypomecis atomaria. Next base: position 1,781,672 of record OZ023296.1, on the reverse strand, counting down.
GGCCTTCAGGTTTAAAAACTCTGACACCAGAGCTAGCCACCCGGCCTATAATGAAATGAATAATAATATATATGAACTTACTTTTTATTCACTTGTAAATACAATACACGGACTAACTACTTCGAATTAATTCTGCGTTTATTTTCAAATAAATTGGTTAGTTTTATTTTAAAAACAATTTCACAGAAATCTATTTTGTTTTTCCAAGCCTACAATAATAGGATAGGCAGTTATGATATGATGCTGAATAAAGAATTTGTATTCATAATTTCAATTTATATTTCGAGTAGCTTTTTAATGCGAATTTTATTTAGCTAACGAATACAACGCTTTTTGTATGTCAAAAAGCTTCGAAAACAAAGGCTTTGTGGTATTTAAATTTCACTTCTCGGAAAGAATTTTAGAACATACCTCGCTCCGGGCTTTTGAAAAGCTTGCAAAACAATATAAAAATATCGATAGGTATATGATTCTATCATCATCATATTAGCCATGAGTCTGATGGAGTTACAACATGATATATTATTATGTCATTTAAAATAAAACCGGTAAAGTAACTTCGTCTAGGAGGGTGTCTAGCCCCTTTTTTTTACCTGGGTAAATCTTTTAAAGATACCACCGCACCTCGGGGCAGGCGGGTGGTTATGTGGGAGTCCTCGCCCATTGCTGGACGGTATACCCACCAAAACCCCAGGCTGTTCCGCCACTACGCTTGATGTCGAGGCTACGGGCACGCTTACACACTCCTCCGCGGCGGGGTGTCTAGCCCTGCGGGCTTAGCATACGGACCATAAAATAATTCTATCGACGTGTCAGAACGTGACAGAGTTATGATGAAGCATATTTTATATGTATCTGTCACCTTTGCATACGTCGATAAACTCTGGTCGTGGTCTTGTATGCTAAGCTAGCTGGTGTCAGAGTTTTAAGACGCCGCGAAGGCCTCTCACTCTAAAAAAGGTACTTAAACCCGGTCGAAAACACTAGTCTACAGCAAAAATGCAACTGAGTGGCTATATGAGTTTTTATGTTTTTTTCCGTCCTCCTCCACCTATTCCCCTGGTGTACGTATAAATATTTCAGGGTCTTTTTATAATGATTATTAAAATTTTTACTACAAACATTATGTCTCAGTGTTGAGTCTTTATGTTAGTTAATCTGTTCTAAATATCAATTCATAATTAAAAAATGCATATCACGTAAGATTTTTGAAATTTTGCTACTAAAAAAAGGTAATACAGAATACAAGAAAAAATCATTATTTGCAAAGAGAAAATCTGCAAAACAGATACAATACTTTTACCTACTACATTATCTCAAAAATAAACATTTGATTTAAAATAAACCTTGTTTATTTAAACTATTTAGGTACATATTAACCAAAATCCAAATTTTCATAATTTTTTTTCACAAAACTTCATATTGATATAACTCCAAATCTATAGGTGATGTTTTTTTTTACTTTCTTATTTAAATTTAGTAATTTTTAAAGAATGGTTTTCTTTACTTGTTTTTTTTCTGCACTTTTTTTTTAATTTTTTGACTAGTGTTATGGATTGAATGAGTGTATAATTATTCCTACGTATGAATTGTTTTTAGGTTCTCGTTTTTTACCTAGTAGTAATTTAGGTACTTAGTTGTTTTGTACATTATTTCAGTTAATAAGGCTCGTAAGCTATAAGAAATAATAAGAAAAAATAATATACAAGGAAGCAAAGCTTATAATTATTTTTCGCAAAAAATGGTAAAACCACCTTCCATCGTTTACAAAATTCGAATATTTCGCTCGAATTGTTTACATTATTGTTCATTTATCAAAAACGGCTCAGCCGATTTCTGTAAAATTTAAATGAGACCAGCTTGGAAGTATATCCTTTCGAACTAAAAAATAATTTTTCGATTCGGTTCACAATTGGCGAAATTATCGAAGTTCATCGTGTACAAAATTCGGATCTTTCGCTGGAATCGCTTACATTATTGTTGGTTTTTTCAAAAACAGCTCAGCCAATTTCTTTAAAATTTAAATGGGGCCACCTCGGGAGTATACCCTTTTGAACTAAAAAAATATTTTCTCGATTCGGTTCACAATTGGCGAAATTATCGATGACATACACAAAAAAAAAATATATACACACGGACATAGAACCTCCTCCTTTTTCGAAGTCGGTTTAAAAGAAAATCCCTTGAAGTTTCCCTAGTGAAATGATACCATTCGTCTCAGTACCTCCACTAACTTTGTTCACAAGAAATAGGTACGTACATAGTACGTAAGGCTCGAATTCCAACAAAAGTGATAGGAGCGGAGCGTTGTAGTCCGTGATTCCATTGCAGAAATGCTATTTTTGCTTATTAGCGAGCGTGACAAAACCAAACAGACTGTGTTTTGGTCTCGCTATGACTACGTAAAGAAGGCTTCCAAGCAATAAGCCCGCCGTTTATTGACAAAAAAGATAATGCAAAAATACATATATCGAGCTTCAGCCATTACCTTGTACAGTATTTATTTGTTTTGGAAAATAATTTTCCTATTAGGTACTTTCTTTCATGACAATGTTCATATTTTGACGGGATTTCATAGTAAGGTACAATTTATTGCATAGACTTTATAAAATGGTGGTACATTTTTTTAGTATCAACAGTCTATCCTAGCGGACGTGCAATTTTTGGCTTCATAAAATCTAATTATAGAATATATTATTACCTATCCGAAAAACTAATCTATTTTTTTCCATTGCATTTAGGTACTTACAGGATATTATCATATTCACATGAGTATCCCAAGTAACAAAATCTGGTACTATAAAAGACCTGAGAACGTTTTGGAGCGTGCTAATTAGTGTTCATGATTGGCACTATAATAGTCTTGTAAACGTTTACAGAACCCCGAATAGGCCCTAGTATTATCACTGATTTATTCTATAATCATTACATAGAGGCTGTCACGGTGATAAATTAGCTCTGTAGTTGAGATGTAAAAGTGATAAGAAACGCTTTTTAGTACTAAAATAGCTCTACTCGCAACGTTTTTGACATAAATTTGCTCTATAAAAGTAACCAAAAACCTATTTAAAGTGTTATTGTGCACCGAAAACGATTCCAGTGATCTTTTTTATTACAATTGCTTGCAATTTGTGAGTTTTCTTCATGAAAACAAAAATCGGTAAGTTTATGTTTTATGTCACTACAGCCTTTGTTGATAAACGTGACACGTAATTAAAAGGACATAACTACAATACATGGACTATAAATCTGCAGTAACTTGCACTTGCGAAAATAATTGTGTCGCTAAAGTCATTATACTGATTTCAAATTTGAAATGCGCCCTCAAAATTTTCTTGTTTTAATTAATTTTTAATTATTAAAATAAGAACTTCTTCCGACTATGGCTGCTATAGTGCTTATTAGCTCCAGCCGTGCTGTTAATGAGCTGCCATGACAAAAAACGTCAGCCATTTTTTTCACCTAACACAAATTATAGCCCGGGAGGTAAGCGGAAAAAATGCTTACTTCCTAAAAGCTGAATTTTTGGTATTACGCTATCAAGGTGGTGTAATAAAATACCACGGAGTCAGTCAGCTGGGACGTTTAGCGGTTGGAGGGAAAAACTGTATGAATTAATAAAAAAAAACATGTAACTGAGCCTGTCAGTTAGGCTTTATTTAAAGCGGCGCTGCTTTAAGTCCTGACTGACAGAGATTGTAAGTAATAAGGTCTGTCAAGTCAAGCAGGCTTTAAAAGTTTCAGGTAATTTTTGGTAATTAAACTTTTTTAAATTATTTTTCTACCCGTACACCAATTTTCAGGTATTAGAAGTAGTTGCAAGATACTTATTTTTTATTTTAATAATTCTAACGGGTATCCTCATCAAACGCTAAGTATTCTAGCTGACTGACTCTCGGGTATTCTTGTTCACCATCATACTCGTAACATACCGAAAATTCAGCTTTTAGAAAGTACCTAGTTATATTTATTGCACATACCTCCCGGGCTATTAGTTTTGTTATCTAAATATAAAGTCCAGTTATGAAGTACTTGTCATTTAACAGATACTGAAAAGCTAGTATAGATCTAATTAGTCCATTAATTGTAGATTTTAGTACATTTATAGTATGTTTTAGTTGTGTAGCAGTAACACAAACTCACTTATAGAACAATTTAAAATATAAGTTATTTAAAAGATGCGCCAGGAGTCCTTTTGGTACTATTTAGTACTATAGAAAAATGTTCATGGCTTTTACAGAACTAGCACCATAGACATATTTAGGGAGCTTTTAAAACGCTAAAACGTTACGAAATTGTTGTACAAGGTACTTTTACAGTGCAAATTTGTCTTGTAATAGAGTTTTTGACACTTCTACAGTACTAGTACTATAAAAGTAACTTTGACGCATTATTAGTGCCAAATAGATACATAAAAGTGTCCTTCAGGTTGTCTATAGTATTAAATAGCACTATAATCGCATATTTTACACCCATTATAGAGCAACACTTTAAGTATTCTTTTGTATGGTCCTGTAGACGTTTTAAGAGCTAATTTAAAGAACTTAAATGCTCTTTTATCTTATAGAACCAAACCGCTCTGTTGAAAACCTTTATAGTACAAGCAGTGATAACGGTTACCACTATAGGTCTACTATATTACTGTTTGGTGATAAAAAGCCCTGGTTATAGAAGCTTATGTTACTTGGGATATTATTGATAATAAGTAAGTATGTTACATTCGGATCTTATTATCCTTTGACATTGCTTGTAAAATATGGCGGCATTATGGCGCCCTTGCACTTAAATCAAATTAGGAAATATGAAATTCCATTCAAATTAAGCATTCGATGCGGTTGATTTACTCCTCGCATATATTTACCATATTTTAATAAATTACTGTACACAGTTTGGCCACTTCTTAAGAGTGCCAAGAAAAATCTTGCCAAGATTTTCTATAGTAAAATAATAAGTTATTTTATGGCATTTCGGCACTGGACTTACGGATCATAACGCTCACCGCACGTACTCGTAGCTCCGCTTCATTCCGCAAAGCTTCGCTATAATGGAGTCTAAGTTAACGAGATGTGCGGAGTCGGAGCGTTGTATACAGTAAGGGCTTGGCATAAAAGCCATAATTGCTTAAAATATAACGACACAAAAAAATCGCTCGGCCCCGATTATATTATCCTTGTTCCTTACCAAACTTTAATGTGGAATTTTACAGCGAATTTAAGGACCTTATTATACTGTGACTATCTGCGCTCATCCTCGCTCCGTTTCGGAAGAGCCTTGGTAAGAATAGGCAATGTTTGACCTACTCATGGGAGGGGAGTTGGGTATTTTGTGAGAACCGAAAAGAATACGAATATGGGTACAATTGCAGTGGCTCAAGTTTATAAACTGTTAAGTGTTATGTACATTTTAAAATTTTACCTGTCCTGTTTTAATTTTAATGTTATCTGTCCGCTGTCAGTCAACAGCGTGTCTAATAAGCTGGCAGCGTAGCTATGACAGATCTCCGAGATAGGAATTTGGTATAGCATCGCAATCTAGCAGAAAACTGAGACCATAAACAACGTTAGGTTTAGCGATTCGTACTTCCCCGCTCCGTTTTGGAGGAGTCTTGTCCTAACTGTACGTTGGTAGTTTCTTCGGGAGTTGGCAAGTTGTGTAGTTAATAGTTGGCAAGGCCTCGCGTTGTGTCCCTACTTCAATTTAATTAGAGGCTCGATGGACCAGCGTTCCCAGGCAATGTTTGAACTGTCGTGGGACGCGGGTGGGGTCGTTAGTGAGAACAGAGCGAAAATACGGTGTTAGTGTCTTTTGTCCTTGATTTTACGAAGTTACGATGAAGCTGCTACTTGTGGCATTAGGATTTTTATATCTAACGATTTTCAAAAACTGGTATTTATAAATTACCTTTTGAAAGTCAGTTAAAATGAAAAAGCTGATTTACCAGGGTAATGCTCACCTAGCTGCCAGCATGTTTCCCAGGAAGCTGCCAGCATAATATGCTACCTATCAAGTAGCACGCATATGCCCAGCCAGGGTCAGCATGCTGTACTAGAGCCTAGCATTGTTATTGAGCATTCGAATTATCTATTTATAAAAATATGTTGGCACTAAAGTAGGGCTCTGTGGGTTATTTTTTCGTCGATGTACCCAGTTGTATTACATTTTTTTATATATTTACTAGACCCTTGCCCGTACTGGTACGAAATCAGGAAAACATATGCGATTTAGTATTTATTTATTTCTTGCATTATGAACAAAGCAATCTTAATGGCTAGGTACATACCCTGGTAGGAAGTTGCAAACATATGTATGTAAGGACTTATTTTCTATGAAAGTTTATCCTTAAATTAAACTTTAAAAATACCACACAACATACGTTAATATAACATGCTAACTATATTTCAGCGATTCAGCATTCATTAACACTAAAACATAATAACTGTTCCGCAGAAGCTGAACAGTTGAACATAGTTATTTCCTGCACACTAAGCACGGCTCTACTGACTTAATAAGCGATTAAGTTGAACAAGTTAGAAATTACAAATGAGATAACTTGATCCAGGGATTCATGTTACTTTACTTACTTACTTCAATTTATTTGTCTGCGGCCTGTAATGCTGTTTGATTTATGGTAAAAGTTTTCGATATCACTTTTTGAAAGTTAATTTTAGATGGACTCTATGGCAATGGTTGACTGTGATTTTGGTTTGGTCAGCAGTTTATTTGACCGAGCTAACGAAGTGAGCGAAGTCTCAGTTTTGACTTGACAATTTGATTCTCCACTACAGGTGTTGTTTTTCAACGCATCCTAATGAAACTTGATTCGTAGGTTCTATAATAGGCATGTATTTTTTTCAGTGGTTAGTGACCCTAACTTCTGGGTCAAAGAGGCGTGGGTTCGATCCCCACCCAGGGCAAATATTTATGTGATGAACATAAGTGTTTGCTCTGTGTCTGGGTGTTATTTAGTTACAATCTATATAAGTATGTTTTTAAAAATTAGTATATGTAGTATATCAGTCTCTGGCAGCCATATCACAAGCTTTGCTTAGTTTGGGGTCAGAGGCCGTGTGTAAGATGTCCCCTAATATTTATAAAAAAATATTTATTAAGTAATAATTGATGAAGATATAGCCCTTTAAATTTCCGCGTGACGTCACAAGTTCCGTACAAATGTATAGACTTCTGTAAAAGAGGTGCCCTTCTGTACGTCACGGCGCCCACCCCCAAACTCTGACAAGGTTTGTCTTTGTCATTTTCTGTTTGATTGACAAAAGAAAAAATACGTACAATATTTTTTAATAATCTAACTCACGGACTTATAATAATGATTTTATACCTAGTCATCGTGCCTATTATATTAATGGATTTTTGTCGTCGGCTATTTTTGATTGGTGGTGAATTTCCTTCGAAAAGGGGGAGAGTTGTCTATTTATCGGTCGATTACGATAATATTTGGCAAGATCGTATAGTATCTAAGTCCTAACAATACTTGCAAGTGTGATTTAAATAGGTCAAGAACGAGTCGAGATAGGTCTACTGTTTGGAAAACTTCTACTATGTTTTTTAAACTTTTGCGATTTGAGCACATTATTCTACCAATGCAACTTGGTTGAAACGTCGGGAGAAAAAGATGAAAAATGAAAATGAAAATATTTTTATTTGACAACTTAGATTACTAATAACAAATTAATGTCGATTGCCCTACTAGGCTGAGCCTGTATCAGGGCAAATGTCTTAAATTATCAGACCTCGTTACAAGACAGTCTTTTTTTTTTTTTTACAAACTAAAACGTTTTTACATTAGAAATCTATGTTATGAATCTTAAGATTAAACATTTTAATGTAATTTCTTTAAAATGTCCTCCGTGTCATCATATTAAAGAGGTACTATACTTCTAGTTTTATAAAATTGTAGTTTCTGCTCCAAACCAACTCTACGATAACGACTCGTTGAAATAGATTTTAGATAAAGTATCAATCTTTGGGTCGTTAATTACCTAATTAATCCATCATTCATTACAATTCATATCATATCACGCCGCATGCTCATAACTCGGTAATAACTAACGATTAACATGTATTTACAGTAGTTATTTCAGTATTAATTACCTAGCTTAAGATATCAAACACTATTACTCAACTTGTTGGGCTACTTGGAGATTACTAGTAAGGCCCATATTAACAGATTAGTAAAAGACACACATTGGTCGAATAATTTTGACTTAAGGCACAAATGGCTTGGGTACTTTATGTCTACTTTATCAAAAAGATCACTGATACCTTCACATTCAAAATATTTATGTCGGATTTCACAAAATCTTCTCCAAAGTTATCTGACTGCTTCAGCCCTCAGCCCTCGCGGTAAGCCTAGTACTACAGGTGTAACAATATCTTTGTCAACAATTTTAGTCTCTTCACATTGCGAGTTTATAGGGGCTACTACGAGTGTTGTTTTTACTTTAACATGCCTGTTGCAAGTTTGTGATCGAGTTGTTTTCGGATGCTTACTGATTTGCTCTATTTTGTCATTTTAGACTAAGTGATAAGTCATGTTACTTATGAAAAATTGGTGAAAATACTGTAAAATTTGTTGAATCATCAAAATCAACACCGTAGGCTTAGAGATAGATAAAGAAAGATTTAAAACGTCCATATATTTTTTGTTTGTTTTTAACTTATTTTTAACACTGACTCGACATGCTTAATATCCTTTTGATGGTGCCAAAATGTTAAAAATCAATACAATACATACTTAAAAGTACTCTGGTGTCTGTAGAGTGCCTTTATGTATAGACTCTGAACTGTGTTTATCACTACCTTTGATAAAGCAAAATCTCGTATAAAACCATTTTAAAACCTAGAACACATCGAGGGACTTACATAAACTGATATTTTGATTGCTTTGCTTATTCATCATTTTATTATTTAGTTTCTCGTTAAAATAAAGCATGACATTTATACTTATTTTAACGAGTTCTCAGTACCTTGTCCTACATAGACGCTAGCCCTTTGTATACCACTAAATATTAAAATTTTCTATTCAAAGAACCGACTATAATTTTCCGCTTTGTTACCCTCTTTACTGAAACGTTTTCCGCTATCTTAACGTGACTAAATTCAAAGCCTATACTTTTGTAAATTTTATCACAATTTTAGTGAAAACACAATGAGTTCCAGTGGTATGCCCTTCGTACGTCGATTACGGCGCAAGGTCGCTTCAATCGATACTGGGCGGCTCACGTGCGCTCTATATGTGACGATTAAGGGCAAAACCCACCATAACTTGCTAGAAACTGCTTTCTATACTCTATTTAACTAATATCATGAGAAATTTAGTCAAATTAACTGCCCGAGGCAGTAAAATCAAGACACAACGCGTCATTTGGAGAGATTTTATTACAATTAACATGAAGATTCATAGTAATATAATGTGCCCTCCTAGTGGGGTCTAACCTTATCACACCAACTCGATTGCAGCCTGCTTGTTTCACGTGCATTCGATTGTTATCGATTATGGAACAGATTATCTGCGGATTCTATTAGGGATTTGATTTGAATGTTTTTCATGTTTTGAAAGCAAACGCCAGTTTTATACAGTTATACATAGGATTCAAGTTTTAGGGGTAGTATTAAAAGGTAAGTGTTTTGTGATAAAATATAGAGATTTGTTGTGATACGGGAATAAAGTTATTTACAGTGATAGAGTCAAGTTGAAATAGTAGAGAAAATTTAAAAAAAATGATGCTGTCTACTGATACAGAAATGCTCGTTCTACGTTTCTAAACCTTTAAACCACCAAGAGTCATTTTATTTATTTTAAAATACGGGGCTCTGTTTTTGTCGATTAGAGAGATAGTTAACGCCTGTAAGTGCTGGTAAATTACACGACTTTGGCGTTTAAAAGGTTAAGTAAATTTAATAAAATAATACGCGAATAAGACAAAAGAGTTCGAAATATGATTTCTATACGAGTATAATCGAGTATATCGAAGGCAACCTCGGTAATTACGTAAGTCGCTACCGTTGATCGAGTCATTGTACAATGACATACAATTATGGAGTCATGAGACTTTTCAATATTAAATGGTTATATTGTGGATTGTCTGTATTGAAAATGTAAGTTAGTGCGAAACGTGCAAGATACTCTATATTCAAGTAGGTAGGTACCCATTTAGCCCAATTTGAGAGGCACGATCGTAACTATAATATCTAACTAGACTATTTCTGTCTCTTTTTCACTTTAAGCATTTGATAGACAGAAAACTTTTTACGTTGCTTTTAAATTTACGATGGCTCCTCTAAAATAGGGCTTATTGTAGGTAATCACTTAGATGACAGGATTTTACAAGTAAAGTTACATCCTAAACCAATATAGGTAACAGATTCTCCTTCATAAAGTTCGTGAGTCGTAACACAAACCCGCTTGACGTTCGCCCGAATCGCGGGTGAGTGGTGACACAGAAAGTCGAGAGACTCATTAGTCAATTACTCCGAACTCGAAGGCAACTTCGGTAATTACGTTAGTCGCTACCCTCTATCGAGTTTGTAGATATGTAGTTATACGATCAAGTGTACTTTGATAAAGATTTCTTATTATATTTATTTGTTGATTGATGAGATACTCAATAGTGAATTATATAAAATTGTAATACTCTCGAATAGTGTAATCATTACAACACAATATAATGTGAGGTCTTTTTGTCCGACAAACTTCAGTGTCTCAAATCGACAGTTGTGTGTTACCAGGGATGGTATTTATGAAACTTAAACGTGGTATTTTAATGTGGGCCTTATGAATAAGCTCAAGGTAGTCCAACGCGCTCTGGAGAGGGCTATGCTCGGAGTCTTGCTGCGAGATCAATTAATCAGGAATGAGGAGATTCGCAGACGAACCAAAGTTACCGACATAGCCCAACGGGCAAGTACGAGTAAGTTGAAATGGCAAAAAATAAGTACTAAAAATCCTAAGAATATTCATCATAGCAAAGAAAAGGGGAATTCCAAACTGAAAATGTTTCCTGAAAAACCTAAGCTTTATCCAGAACAAAGTTACAGGGGGTTGAAAATGTCCTGAATGGCTTCGGGAAAAGTATGCTTAAGTCTGTGCTCGACTTGTTTGGGTGCACTGCCGTGCACCCAGAAATGATTCATCATGACGACTTTCAACATAAGAGAACATGTTCAAAATCAGATACCTGATGCTGAAAGTTCCCGTGAAATATCGCTGTGTCTGTCTGCACACAGTACGTGTAATAACAGATTGGATCGGTGCGCAGTGCATACATTAACGCTGTGTATTTATACCCACCATGTGCCAAATGTTTTGATTTTGTATAGATTCGAGATCGGAATGCGGTTCTTTCGTGTTTTGATAGGATTTCATTTTTGGGTATTCCGTGCATTTGCGAACGCTTCTTACAAAAATTCTAATAATAAAATTCCAGTCATTTGTAGTTATTCAGACTGTGCTCAGACTAAATTTGATTTTTCTCTTTTTCATTAAAATTTAAAAAGAAATTATTAATAATGCACATAACGTAGTTTGACTAGTTTTAAATTTTAGTCATACAATAAGTGATTGCGGATGGCATTTACATCTGAGCGCTGATGTGGCTCGGTGGGTTTCCATTATTTCAAACGTTTAGTAATCTCGGAACCTTTTAACTAAGTATTTTACGGCTTTCAGACTCTCTAGGAACCCAAAATACGGCTACGACTGCAATTTGAAAGCCGTGTTTATCATACAAATATTTTTTATGACAATTACGTTTAGTTACTTAAAATACGGCCTTTTTGTCAAATTTTTGCCTATTCTTGTCTAAAATAAGGCTATTTTGAGGTTTACATACGGCAACCCTAAAATTAACTTGGAACAACATTGCCACCTTAGGAAAATAGAAAAATAAAAAGTTTTGACTCCAAATATCCAAAAATTTTCATAGTTTCAATGGTGGACTTCGCCAACGAAAGCCCCGTTTAGCAACGCTTATGAGCACATGGTAGGTGATTATAAAAAGACTAGCGTTTATATTTTCAGTGCATATCGGTTGAAACTGTTATTACAGGTGTATAATTGTATCAGACAGACACGCCGATATTTCAGGGAGCTTTTACAGATTGATCTGTTTTTGCACCTGTGTTTTTGATATTGAATTTCAGCACCATGATGAATCACTTTTGTATTTTTAGATGTTGTATTTTAGAAATAAATTTAGTTTTTTTTTTCAACTAATAAACAGCTATGCGCTATTGCTGGATTCAGCTGTGGACAACCTCATGCGACGAGTCGCTTTTGTAAGCTGGCATCATATAGAGGCTGTAAATATTACTGACATTGTACCTATGAGTTTTCTTACTTTATGGTGTCAATAAAATTATTTTTTTAGGAAACTGCGCTATTTTGTTTGCATACAAAACGTTTTAAGAACGCCTTTACTGGAAAACAGCATTAGCGACACTGCTGCCAAAAACTTAACTTGTGCTTTTGTATTTCCGAAAAGGTGGAGGATCTATGTACGTCTGTACCTATGTTTTTTTTTGTTCTTCGATATTTTTGCCAAGTGTGGACCGATTTAAAAAAAGTTTTTTGTAGTTCAAAAGGGTATAAATACTTTCGAAATGGTCCCATTTAAATTATATTGAAATCGGAGTAAGGATGATCCGTTTTTGTGTTACTTTTGTGATTCGAGCGAACTATTCGAATTTTGTACCTACACGATTAAAGTCGATTGTGTCCGCACTGGGCCAGCGCGGTGGATATGGCCCAAACACCCTTCGTGGCTAGGCTTACGTCCTGCAGTGGACCATTAAAAAGGCTGGTACAGTACAGTGCCATTTATTGCGAAAAATAGGTAAAGATTGAACGTATAAATTATTTTTAAATCAACCCTATATCTGTTTGTTAAACGTTTTAATTAAAAATAACTTCAAGGAGTCCTTGCATTTTTAACACTCCCTAAAAACCAATTACAGTCACGTGAAAGTGAAACATTTCAATTACTTAGAGCACTTCCCGTCGAAGATTTGCGAATTCGCCAGGTATTGATTGAGTGTTAGCTTGTTTGATCAGGCCCCGAATGTTTGTGTTAGCCGGAGGCCACCGGGGCCCTCGAAGCCTCCTCGAGGGCCTCATCGAGGGCTAAAGGACCGAGGCGTGCTGAAAAAGCTATTGGTGACGATGCGAGTGGTATTTTTGTAACGGAAAACCTTGTTTGTGTAGGTGCTTTAACGTCTGCGTTTTTTAATGTCCTTATTTGTGTGGGATTGTCTAATCCGCCTTTTTGTTGTGGTTTGTTTTAGTGCTGAGTAAAATAATCATTTTGTTACGAGAAAGGTATTAAATGAATTTTATATTTGAACCAGTTTTTAACCCACTCAGCGCCGAGCCCGCCCACCGGCGGGCAATTTTTTTTTAACTTTCACGCCGAGACCGCCCATGGGCGGTTGATTTTAAACTGTAATAATAACTGCGGCATCTGGGTAATATCGTTACTTTTCAGAAAGGCAGTGAATGGGTTAAATGAGTATTAGAATAGTTTCTAAGTTCAATAAATCTATATTTCGTATAGTCTACATTACATCAACTAACCAACCGGTCTTATTAGAGATCTATAGGGCAGGCCTATGTCCAGCAGTGCACGTTAATACCTATAAATAAAATAACATACTACATCAAACTAGGTAAGTACTAGATTAAAGCTCTCAACAGCCAATATTGCTCGAAGAGAATCAAGTACCAGTGCCTACACATATTTCTACTAAGTAGAGTCGTAGATTTGAATCAGAAAATTATATTTAGGTACATTTAGAATGACAAAGGTAATTTTACTATGGAAACTAGGGTGGTTTTCATCATCGACTTGGTATTTTTTTCGGTTTTCACACATTTTGTTACAAGTCTATTTAGATTGTTCAAATGCAATTTTGTGAAATAACAAAGACTATATTTACCTACAGGCTTTGTCTGGCATTCTCACACTGCAGGATGTGCAATGTTTATAAATTCTAAAACTTCGATATTTTAACATTAAAAAAGCTACAACAGTCTTAAGAAGCTCCATATCTCTATTTGCGAGAAAGGTAATCTTTCACTCACTGGAAAACAATAAATATTTTTCGCAAAAAATAGCATTACCGACTTCACCCGTGTGCAGAATTCGCGAATATTTCGCACGAATCGATGTTACATTTTTCACATTATTGTTGATTAATCAAAAATGGCTCATCCGATTTCAACAAAATTTTAATGGGACCAATGTCAAAGTATACTCTTTCCAATAAAAATTATTGAATGTGAAATATGAATTAAAGAATTATTGAAATAGGACTACTACGAAAACAGTTATGCGTGGTTACACATAAAAAAATATAAGCGTCGAATTGAGTACCTCCTCCGGTTTGGTTCGTCGGTCAAAAACAAACATAAAGCTAAATAAACTAGAGCCACCTGACCCAAAACAAATCCAAGTATCAATTACTTTTGGAAACTAAGCCCAATTAAGCGATATTAACTATTTACCCCTCTCGAACATCATTAACACTCCATCCATTAGGCAAGTAAGCCACACCTGTTCAACCGATACTGATACCTACGCTTCCGATACCAAATACTTGTAGGTACTCGGTATGAGTATCAGATACCAAATTACGAGTATCGATTCTCTAATTATAGCTCTATCAGCGTCCCGGGCGCACCCATGGGGCCCGCAGGGTCATTTTGTATCTGATATCGATAGGGTTTCCATATTTCAGGATTTTTTCTTGGATTTCAGGATTTCTCCGGGCTCCGGCTAAACTTTACCAAATCTTAGGATATCTCTAGATTTTTAGAATTTACGATCAGTCGTAAATGTAGGGTTTACCTTGATCAGGCTACGCTTACGTAGCTTTATCTACCGTTATTTTGTTCAGTACCTATACCTACTACAAATTTCTACGAAGTTTTTTTTACTTATTTAAGCGTTACGTAAGCACACTAAAATGAATGGGAATTGGTTAAAATTCTAACCAATTCCCATCCATTTTGCTGCCGCTGGGTGAAAAGTTTCAAATTATTATCGATCAGAATAGGTTAATCCAGGTTTACACGTAAATTGAAACTACAATAAAATTATTATTGTTTCCGTATTGCTCTATACATTTTTGTACAGCGCCCCTGGCGGAAACGAGGAAGAACTATCCTAAATGTATGGAGCCACACGCGAACCCAAAAGTTTAAGTAAACTACGCAAAACCTGGACTAAGGGCTCAGAATTCATTTTGCTATCGTTAAGGTAAACGCACGTAATTGCGGACGAGTCCCAGAACGCGGACGTTACTCGGTTTTTTAATTTTTGTAATTTTCCACGAAAGTTTAACTTAATCTTATGAATGACAATAAATTCTTGGTTATATTTCAAAGTATTATACAAGAAAAACTGTACACGTAGTGTAATGGTGTCCAAACCAAATGATCTCAAAAGTGCGGTGTCGTAAAATTTTCGTTAATCTGTTAATTCAGTAGCTGAATTTGGTGTCTACCCTGTCATAAACCTTAGATAATTTCTTAGTTGTGTAATGTGATACGCTAAGTGTGCTATTTTATTACGATACTTAGATAAATTACCTAATATTATAACCTCTAATCTAGACATAATCTTGTTGATTATTTATAATATTTGCGTATCCGCCTAATGGTACTCACAAAACCCGTACTTGTCCCAATGCACGGACCATAATCACATTTTTCGTCCGAGAAGTGGGACACACATCAGTTCTTTAAAATCCGTTGTACCAAAGGTTGGATCTCGACCTTATTGCCTTGAAATAAGTCTCATTTTTCCTTGCATGTAAGAACTTCGTTTTCAAAACCGTGAAAAAGCAATTATTATAATTCGGTTTCATCTCATTCAAAGGAATTAAGAATTATTTTGGACTGGTTCAAACAATAGTCGTGTCCAATTTGCTTTAGTATTGTTTAAACTGTTTTTTGTGCATGACAAAAACAATTGTCGATCGATTTACAACATAAATTTTAAACAATATTACATTGTGTTTAAAAGATTATCTTAAGTAAGATTTATTGTTCTCAGATTTTGAAATTATGTTTTTATTTTTTATGAAATACTAAACTTTTGGTGTTTCATAGAAAATAATAAACATTTAATTTGTCATAAATAGGTAGTAAAAAGTAAATAAGGACGTTCGTATGGGCCGCGTGGCTAGTCCTAGTATCAGAGTAAAAATCTGTCTCTTGATTGAGCCATTTTTTTTTGAAAAAGTTGATTATTATATCGATACAATAAACAACTATAGTACTAAAAATTGGGATTTAGATTATATGGTTAAGATTACAATATAATAAAACAATTTGATTTTCTAAGTTACAACTGAATCTTCTCTCTTTGGAAAGCGTGTCTGCTACGTTGTTGCCTGAACATGATCTGTGACTCTTTTTCCATCGCATTGTTTATTTGATAGAGTTTGGAATGTTGCATGACGCGCAGCGATTAATTTTGACCTTGTTACAGGTCTTCTGAGTTCATAGATAGTAGCAGCACTGTCAACTGTGAACATGATCACTTCTTTGGCCTCACTGTTTCCAGTAGCTGTTAGAAGCTCAGTTCATATAAAAGTTTAAGTTTTTTTGCGGCTAGCAAAAGGCCCATGGCTTCCGCTTGCAAAGTTTATGTTGTTTTACTCAGGGCAAGGGAGTCTCTTAGGCCAAGCTTGTTTTTTGCACTATCCGCGTATATGTTCCAAGATAGCAATATATCGTCAGATACATCGTTCTCTATGACTAGCTCATGCTTTTCTCTCTCGAGCTGTTTTCTAGCTATTGTAAAGGTTCCTCTTTATAGCTATTTTGAGTTTATTTCTAAAAGTTGTTATATCGGTATGCTTCAGGTTCGTGCTTCGGAATCAGAGTATTCATCAGTTGCCACGCGCCACTCATTGATTGTTTTAGAGATATTGCTCGTAGCAAGTATGATGTCGATAATTGATTCCCAAGACGTTACGAAATGAAACTCAGAGCCATGGTTTAGTAGATTTGAATAATGCCTGAAGATGAAGTCAAGTACGTCATTTCTCCTCTCATTTGTATTGGGACATTCCCAGACAACACAGTGGGCGTTTGAGTCACACCCTACTTTAGTTTCTTGTTTTTTTTTTGTACTGAAAGCATTAATTCTTTGACCGCCAGATGTTGCGCCACTTCTACGATATCCAGGTACTCCGCGCTCTAAAGGTAAATATAATACTGAGGTTGCCTTAGAGACTGGAATCCAATTTAACTACCGTGAAATCATCATTACACAAATGTGTCACCTAAGGTGCCTTATATGGACCTGTGGGATATAATTATAAAAAAGAACGCATTTTATTTTGCATGGGAAGACTGAACACATTTCCGTGGGGATCATTTAAGCCGATTATCTTGCCACGGACTAAATACGGTTCCTATACCAATGTTATTGTGCTAAGTACCTAACGTTTCAGCATTTTTTTTTTTTCATAATGTGATTATTGTTTTGTTTGAAATATAATTTATTGCATGTAAACCATTGTTTCTTTGATTTAAGACACCTTGAATGGCTTTAACTAAAATATTATTTAATAATAGTAAGAAATAATACAGTATAAAGTCAATTTAAATTCTAATGTAAAGCAACTAGAGTTCTAATTCGCATAGCGTCCGTGACTTAGGACGATTTGTAATAGATTTGGGTCGATTTTAAAGTTCATACAAATAATAATACGGTAGAAAGGCTATTTAAACTCTAATGTAAAACAAATAGAGTTCAATTTCGTAAAGCGTCCAGGAATTGGGACGACATTCCGCGCATTAGGACAAATCGTCCGCGGTTTGGTACATTTGGGTATTTTTTTACATTTTAGGTATTAATTCCCATTACAGCTCAAACAAATAAGATAAAATTTAATTATTATAAAACTCAGATAAATGCCCTATATGGTCAAATTCACTTTGTTGTTGTAAGTCTGTTAGTATCAGCGTAGTATTACTGCAAAGTCAGCGAAGTTCAAAAACGTCCGTACATTGGTACGTTTACCTTACGCATCACTTACAACTACGTAAAAATTGGCGCTAGGCGTACAGTCTAGCGATATAGTCAAATCATTTATTGCAACATATGAAATTTACAAGCGGTTCTTAAGTAAGTAACATGTTTTGTATAGGACCCTGATAGATAAGGGTATGGTATAATTTTATTATATAGTATAATTTTATTCTTCGTATGATTCGTATTGGAACGATTTATTACTATGTTTTCTAGATTATCTTTGAAAAATTCGTCTAATGTGAAATAACATTTGGATAATAGAATAATTTTTAGTTGTTTTATACAACAGTTTTCCTTTTCGATATCTTTTAGATTATTTGGTAATTTACTAAATATTTTTAGCCGTAGAATGCGGGCTGGAACTATGCATTGCTAAGTTGGACTTTGATCCCACGAGTTTATGTCTGTATGGTGAATTGGTGATCTAATTTTGAGCGATTTATCAGACGCTTTGTTTAAATAGTCAGGGTGCTTTTTGACAATTTTTTATTACAGCATAGTGCCTAATAATGCATCATCTGGGTTTCACTGAGGGATTCACCGTAAACGATTCTAGAAAGATGAGCCTTCGTGGTCGCCAGCGCTACCGACCTCCGCGCGACGCGACCAACCTCCGCGGACCGCGCGCGCGCTTTTCAAATTAAGAATGCGATCGTCTTTTGTTTTCTCAATAAGATAAAAAAATCTGTTGCAGTGAATTTAACATTTTATTTTTACTTAAATATTATTTGGTGAATTTTAATACATATTTGTAAATAGCCTATTTTTGTGTTTATTAATTTCAACGCCTACCTCAACTAATAGTGAACCTGAGATAATATAACTTCAGTGCAATTATTAAAAGAACAATATTAGTGCAGTTATAGTGCTAATCTCATTTAGTTTTTAAGCTATCGCGATTTGAACATTAAAATCACGAAATAAATAAAGACCCCCACATCAATGTTTCAATCACGCAACGATCAATGCAACTCGGTCAAAACGTCGGAATAAAGAGGTATTTTTGATTGGAAATCATACTTTTCTCCGGAATTCTAAATTTTCTAGCTGGCAACCCTATTCAGAAGGTCATTTTGTATCTGGTGCCGATACCGGGGGTTAATTGAGAATCTAGAACGGTTAATTAGGCGATTTTGGGCCTAATTAGAGCGTTTAAGTATTTGCGGTGAAGATAGGCATTATGTTTATACGGCAGTGTCTGTCTACGAGTAGAAGTTTAATGGTAACGTTTTGGATCAAAGACGTCTGACTACTATAAAGTACCTCACATAAACGAATGAACATTACAAACTGAATGTATTATATTAATTTGGGGTGAATGAAGAATAGGAATGAAGCGCTTGAGGTTGAGAAGCGATAACACAATTCCCCGTGCATTTCAGCTAAATGCCGCTCGGGAATGTGTAGTTTAGATTTCCACTTTAAACCCCAGAGAAATTCATCGAAGTTGTAAGCTGAGCCCTACAGGGTTTTTAAGTAGATAAACTGTGCAACTTGCCACTACAACTCTCCGAACAGGTTATCGAATTAAGCAGGGTATTGTGGCTCTCATATTGCTTTAATACCCAGAGCGTTTCAGTCTACGTCCCTTCATATTCATCTATTTTAAACGATATCAGAAATTACAACCACTGGTTAGTTACTGAATCAAAAAAAAACTACTTAGACTTTTAACACTCTTGTCAAGGTAAGTAATTGAGTATAGATGACTTTCATAATTAACTTCGATTTGATGCCAATCCTATCAAATGCTTTACTTTAATCTTTAGAACCTACCTCTATCGAACTTAGCATGGAATTGTAGTGACAAGATTCAATGAATGTTACTACAATACCAAGTTAGATCCAAAATGAATCTCGACCATATTGCTCTGGGGTTCAAAGTGCAAATCTTAACTACAAAAACCGGAGCGGTACTTGGCTAAAATGCACGGGGATTTGTAATGGCGCGGTTGAGAATGGCATAACCCATAATATATCTGCTATATCTACAATCACATATTTTTACGTGACACCCATGAATATTTTGACATGAATATCTTGAATACTAGCCAAGTACGAGTAATAGTTTTCATGAGAGTTTATCCTCGTGTCGTGCGTGACTCGACTTCGCGTCAACTCAAGTGGCAGTACATTGAGCTAGTAACAAGCTATAAATACAGCCTACATAAAAATCTGAATATAATCTTATAAATAGTAAAAAAGTCTGTGACGGTATGTGACAGTGTTATGATGTAGAGCACGCTTGAGAACACGGGCTATATTTCGTCCATTTTTGTAAAATTGACAAAATAAAACGAGTCAAATATTTTTTAACTAGTGACCCGCCCCGTTTTAGCATATATGTATTAGACATATAAACCATTCTTTTGAATTATTCTATCTATAAAAAAACCGTATCAGAATCCGTTGCGTAGTTTTAAAGATATAAGCATACGTAGGGAAAGACAGAGCGGGAAGCGACTTTGTTTTATACTATCTAGTGATAAAATCTATAACTAACGGACTATTTATAATAATAATTTTTAGACCTAGTAAACATGCCTATAACCATAGATTTACAGATCAAAATCCTTTCGAGGCCCTTTGCTAACTAAAACAACAAATTATTTGTAGTTCTCCGAATAGTATCCTCGCTGGCCTTACTGAATTTTCATAAGCTATCTCTACTTGAACTATCACATAAGATTATCATAGATTTAATATATTACCTATAGATCAACATCCCTCCGAGATCCTTTGTTAACTAAAACAAAATAAAATAAAATGACTAGAGCTACCACTAAATAAAAATTGGTTGTCTACAGACTCAGTTTACGAACATGATAAAGTCATAAGATCATTGAGTCAATAACTGAAACAAGCCGACCGCTTAGGCCCATTGTGCCTCCCTATCGATTGTTCCGCTCTCTCTTGCACGCTTGGCTTGGCCAGAACGTGACACTTATTCGGGCATGCAGCTGGCGTTCATCGATGTTTATTTTTCTCAACGTATAAGCGTAAGTATTCCTATTCAGCGTGATAATGCTGCCAGCATGCTCGGCACGTGCCACTGGCATTGCTTTTTGGTAGTGAGCCTGCCTGTGTTCTGCTAAGAAATATTCCACTGCTAAACACATGCTAAAGCGGTACAGTAGTATTTCACATAGGGAAAATTGAGCCAAGTGTTAATAGATAGATAATTACTATAAATTAAAAATTTAAAAACCCCCGACACATTGACAACCATTTTGGGCACATTTGTAGAATTTTGGTTCTTCCATCCCCACTTTAACCTACCATAACTCTTAAACGGCTCAATCGCTTTTTATAAAACATAGCTAATAACACTCTCGATTAAGTCTCCTTTCATCCAAAAAAAACTAAACTGAAATCGGTTCAGTGGTTCGGGCGCTATGATGCCACAGACAGACAGACAGACAGACAAACAGACACGTCAAACTTATAACACCCCTATTTTGCGTCGGGGGTTAAAAAGCAGGAAAATTAAACAGAAAATGCTCGCCCGTTCCCGGAAGCATGTACCTACCTACCATGAACGATTATTTATTTTTTCAGCCCTGATTTACAACCAATGAATAGTGGAACTCTGATTTGTATTGTTTCCAAATATTCAATGAACAATAAACAGTACCGAAATGAAAATACGTGTAAATATAACTTGAGTGGTCCTAGCAAAAATGAGATTTTTTTTACTATCCTATCTGATACACTTCATCACTTGAATTGTGACAAAAGTACGGGACACTTTTACAATGAGACTAGCTCTGAAATTTTAACCAATGATACTGAAAAACTTATGTTGTCAAAATTATTTTTGAATTCAGTCATTAATCAAAGCGTTTATTCGCTTGTTTCTGGTTTTTAATGGGCGAGGGTTCCGTAAAATTTTGCAAATACCAACCATGAAGCTCGCCTAACAAGCAAAACATATTATGTCTACTAAAAAGTGGACAAAAGACCATAAGAACATGTTAAATGCAAACTGAGTCATACTGAGGGTTTAGTACAACTTTGCATATAAATTAAACCTATAGTAGTTTTCGTATGACTCCATACGTTATTGTACAGCGCCCCCGGCGGAAACGAGGAAGAACTAACAAAAATGTTTGAGCCACAAACAAACGTGCAAAACTATGAAAATCCGGTACTGAAGGCTCTAATAATTTTAGAAATTTATAAAACATCCGGCGTCTGGCACTGGCAAGTTACAGATAATTTCAAATTATAATTTCATCCCCTACTTATCAATGTTAATAATGTTATTTTTTGTACTAAATAAACGATGTTTTCAATCAGAAAACCAATCGAAAGTAACAGATGTCGTCCACTTTGCCCGAGGACATCCATTATCTATTCTATAATCAGTTCAACCCGACGTTATCTCGTTATCAGCAATGTATTGCTGGTAATCTAGTAGGTATGCGATCTATATTGCAGTGTTCACCATCCCACACATTTGCTGTAGATTAGCACTAATCGCTTACATTTTGTTACTTAAATATTTATTCCGGGGACATATTTGGATTCTGAAGATACTCGTAAGAACACAGGATTTAAAAAAAAGTTAAAACAATTTCTTATAAGCAAATCTTATTACACATTAAAAAGTTTTATAAAAATTAACATTTTAATAAATAAGTACTTACTAGTACTTAGACACATTTATCTAGAAGTAGTGACACCCGCCATACAATCGTGACGTCGTGGGTACAAATCCCGGTCCCGTACCAATGAGTTCTTTGGAATTTATGAACGGAATTTCATACCACTGGTTTTCGGTGAAAGAAAACATCGTGAGGCAACCTGCATATGTCTGTAGAAGAAATGCGATGGCGCATGTGAATCCACCACCCGCACTGGGCCAGCGTGGGTATGGCCCAATCACCCTTCGTGGGTACGCCTACGTCCTGCAGTGAACTATACAGTACAGTACATTTATTTACGCTTCCGTGTTGTATTCCTTAGCAATATATATGACCTAATTAATGGTGAGAGTCCATTATGCATATTGCTGTATCCAAAATGGTAATTACCACCATGTATTTGAATGGAAGCAGAATAAATGAACTATGAATTATTGCATTAACATACGGAGTCGTATATACTTGGTTTGTTTAATAAAAATAACTCCTACACTTAATATGTCATTTTTAGTAAAAATGTGAAAAAATGTTGAACCGGACGAGCATGTTAATGAATCAATATTATGCAATATTTTTTATAATATTAGGTTCTATATCTCTTATCTTATCTTATGTGAGTGAAAGCTCCCAACTTCTGATACTTCAATTAGACCATTGACCAACCTACACATATTTACTTTGGATAAATTGATCTTAAAAATAGCTGTCACCGAATATCTGCACACCCACACGCTGCGGTACTTTAAGGGTATTTCTATTTATAGAAACCAATTTACTTTCTAAGTAAGCTAAATCTCGAATTCTCTGACACATTTTGATACTTTTTAAGGGCGAAGATAACGAAGGAAAAAGAAATTAAATAATCATTTGGGAGGAATTGGACATGGAGAATTACTTGGTATTTAATCAGTCTGTATCCGCCCATTGCAGGGTATAGGCCTCTTTCATTTACGTCATCCATTGCGGCTTTCTTTTTCGGGTTTTTATTTTCCTTTTTTCATCGTAAGAGTCGCCGACTTGTCTCCGACATAGACCACTCAATTGACAAATTGAAACGGCAGCGGGCAGGGTAGATAGCACGGAGGACTAGTGATCGATAAGGTCGAAAAGTTCTCGAGTGGAGACCACTTACCGTGAAGCGCACGCTTTTAGAGCATCATAATAACAATGTGCACAAAACTGCTATACTGCTTTAAAGGTACTTTTGCGACATTCTACCGCATCTTATTTAGGTTATTGTTTGCAAGTACCTCAACTTCTTGTAATACCTAATACATTTTTTTTTTAACTCTGGGATAACAAAGATAGTTAAACCCACGAAATCGATTGATTTTGATTTTTCTACTCCATAATGCCAACCCACGTATTTTACAGAACTAACGTATAGTTTGGCAAAATATGTAGAACCTACGCAACCTTAGAACAAGTTTTTGCCTACTCTAATCTCACTTTTTCGCGTGGGGTTGCCGTTGGTACACCTACACATAACACACACACTTTTTAGGGTTCCGTAACCAAAGGATAAAAACGGGACCCTATTACTAAGACTCCGCTGTCCGTCTGTCTGTCTCCAGGCTGTATCTCATGAACCGCTATAGCTAGAAAGCTGAAATTATCACAGATGATGTATTTCTGTTTCTGCTATAATAACAAATACTAAAAATAGAATAAAATAAATATTTAAGAGGGGCTCCCATACAACAAACGTATTGTTGCCGTTTTTTTTTATCCATATTAATAACGGCAACAGGTGGACGCTTGAAATGGGGCTAAGGGGGTTTCCATAGGGTACGGAACCCTTCGTGCGCGAGTCCAACTCGCACTTGGCCCATTTATTCAGCTCTATCATTCGTCATATCTAAGTTTCACATATTTCAGAGTCTTCATTATTTCCCATAAGTAAGTTCGTATAGGCTGGGTGGCTAGACCTGGTGTCAGAGTTTTTAGGCCGCCTGAAGGCCTCTGACTTGGCTAAGCGGTTAAAACAACCGGGCCCTTGAATTAAACGATTATTCCCCATGATCAAACTACATCAAATTTGGAATAACCACAATTTTATAGCAAGTTTACATAATTCAGAAAAAATGCTTATATTCACGCAAAGGCCGTGAAACATACCCACATTACGGCTCGGTTTTCCTAAGTTACAAGTCATGTTTGATAATAACTTAAGGCTGTCGTGTTGAGTGACATAAAAATTTAATACTGGGCTAGCGGGAAATTGTTTTATAGGGGTGGGTGGCTTAATGTAATAGTCACTTTAGATAACTTAAATTTCTGGAAATAATGAATTTATCATTATTGAGGTTCCAGCGTGGGTGCAAGCTATGACATTTCGTGTTTCTTTATCAGTTTCACCCACGCACGGAAAAGTTTTAATTGCATCTGCAAAAAGGTGTAGGTTTATCAAATCTGTAAGTACAGACTAGTTTGCGTCCATAATTTACAGAGTCATTTCTTAGGATGAAAACCTCGTGAAAAAAGAGAAAGAAAAACTTTGCAAGATTGTAAATAATGCTCGCCGCTTAGTACAAAAGAGCAAGACAATCTAAAAGCTCAAACCCACTGCCAGTTCGCACGTATTTAATCAACTTTCCTCCAGTGAAATTTGACAAAGTGGCTCCGTAAACCCCAAAATAGCCTTCAGTACCCGCGAGCACCTGAAGGCTTAAAATACCCCAAAATACCCACATTTGTTTGGAGGAGCGCGCGGGGCTGAAATTTTAAAGGCACGCTTACTCAGCCGCCTCATGGCGATGAATTATTCACTGCCCGTATCGTTTTATAGCTAGGGCTGTTGTTATGAGCCACGATATGGTTTTAATAGCCGTAGTAGTTTATGTAAAAAAGTTGTTTTTGTGAGATATTAACGAGTATAAGAGTATAGTATAAGTTATTAGGCATGTTCTATTTTTACCCACGACGGAACGGAGCAGGTATATGCGTTTAGGGTGAGAGATGTTTGTGTGTGCGTTTGTGCAAAGTAATGTTCCCACCTATCTTCTAAACTAATGATCCGATTTTGATGCGGTTTTCAATAACGGGTTTGTGTTTGATGAGTTCATGTTTTTAGACAGGTGTTATGGCTGTAACTCACTAGGGGGCGCCACAATATTAGTGCAAAACAATGTTGCAATATAATCAAAACGAAATGTCCGATTACAATTCTGTTTTCAGCAATGTTTGTACGTGGTAGCTTATTGCATGTTCCCAAATAATAAAAATTACGTCTTTTATTCTTTTTCGATGAGAGTTTTACCGTCGTGAGTTTTATTCAAAATTTTTAATTTTGCTTAATCTTGTCGTAGCCAAGTTTCGTAGCCAGCTACGAAAGTGGTATCACCACCTATATGTTTTTTTATCACATTCCTTATTGATAGGTACCACCCACGCAGAGATATTTCACGATTTGCAGTTCTGACTTCTTTTTCAGGATTCTGTTTCGTTAATACCTATATTATTGTTAGTATTAAAAATATCAAACATCACCAAAAACTAACATTCACCGCTATTAAAAATACCTTAGCCAAAGTCATTCAAAATTGGTTCATTGATTTAGAAGCAACAATTTCTAACTAAAGTTACATTCCTTTTTTTCTGTTTCGAGGATTAGTAACAAACAATGCTATTAACGTTTTGACTGCTTCGGTGGCTCAGTGGTTAGTGACCCTGACTTCAACACCTATGTCCATCACATAAAAGCTTGCCCTGGATGAAAATCGAACCCACGCCTCTTTGCTCTGTGTCTGGATGTTATTTAGGTACTATCTATATAAGTATGTATTAGGAATGTATATATATGAAGTATATCAGTCTCATATCTAATTTGAGGTCAAAGACCGTGTGTAAGATGTCCCCTAGTATTTATTATTATTTTTATTCATATAAAAGAACGTCCAGATCAAAGTGAACATAATTATTTTAACGTACGCTCAAACTAACGCTTTTTACATAACACAACCAAGTCCCTGATTTTCTATTGACAAAATACACCTGACACAGACCTAAGTATTTTTAATTTAGAACAACGTACGAGTATTTTGCATCAAAAATAATGTTTAATTTAAATATTGTGTAACGAGATTCGAACTTAATGAAAACGTAACTTAGGGCACATAACGCGCACGTTTTCAAACAGAATACGAGTAACTCTACAGTATAAATCTCAAGTTACCTCGCTAGGAATCCAGGGGTGTGTTTCGGAAATTGGAACGATAAATGAATATTAAACAGGGAGGGACTCAGGGGCTGACCGGTTAGTTGGAAAATGCTCGTTTGGACGGTATTTGCTCGTTTTTCATATCCGAGTAAATATTTCGTGGGACAGCGGTCGAGTATCGTGCAAATGTTGTCGAATGCAAAAACAGAAATATTTTTGTGAACTTTACTGAAATGAAAGTGAATTAATAAATAGTAATTTATGTGGGCATCCATTAATCAGCGATAGGACGTCTACCTCTGGACATAGGCCTCTCTTATGGATTTCCAACAAGATCGGTTGGAAGCGACTTGCATTCAACGTGATCCTGCGGTCTTGATGAGGTTTTCTGTTTACTTCGCTTGCCGAAACATGCTCCACTCGAAACTTTTTGATGATCCCACTGGTTATCAGTAACTGTAACATCATTTTTAATAGTCCACTGCAGGACGTAGGCCTACCCACGAAGGGGTGATTGGGCCATATCCACCACGCTGGCCCAGTGCGGGTTGGTCGATTCACACACGCCATCGAATTTCTTCTCCGGACGAATGCAGGTTGCCTCACGATGTTTTCCTTCACCAAAATTCAGTGGTGTTAGATTCCGTATATAACAAGGAATCCATTGGTACGGGTCCGGGATTTGAACCCACAACCACCGCGGCTTGTTCTGGCTTGGCGGTTATCAGTACTACGTGCTTTGTGCCCTACCCACTGCTATTTCAACTGGCCAATCATCTGGGCTATGTCAGTATATCAGCTTTAGTTCTTTTACGGCTCTCCTTATTTCTGATTCGATCTTACAAGACTCCGAGCGTAGCTCTCACAATAGCAATTTCCATTAATCTTTGTCAAGGCCATGAACAATCTAAGTCTACAGTCAAAGGGTCAAAAATCCCCCAAAGATGCAAGACAACAAGTACAAGAGCGCACAAAGGCACAATCCCAAATAACCCAGCTGCACCCCAAAGCAGTCGCGTACATTGAGAAGATTTCCCACTTGAAAAAAAATTGGTTGTCTAAAGTCGGTTTTACGGACGATCATTTTTAACCGACTTCCAAAAAGGAGGAGGTTCTATGTTCGTCTGTATTTTTTTTACTATGTTCATCGATAATTTCGCCAATTGTGAACCGAATCGAAAAATTCTTTTTTAGATCGAAAGGGAATACTCCCGAGGTGGTCCCATTTAAATTTTACAGATATCGGCTGAGCCCTTTTTGAAAAAAATCAACAATAATAAAAGCAATTCGAGCAAAATATCCGAATTTTGTACACGATGAAAAGCGGTTTAAAATTATCGTGGAAATAATTATTCCGCGATAAAGTCAAAAGCCAAACGCCGATCATGCCTCTCTATCGCTTGTTCCGCGCTCTCGCTTGCACGACGTGACAATGAGTCATGCTTTTTTGTGCGTGCAGCCGTCACTCATCGATTTATAAGACGTTATCACATAAAAAAGTTCTACAAAGAGGTAAAACAGAAACACTTTCCTGTAGCAAAATTTCAGTACCAGCTGTTCTAGTTTTAAGGCCGCCCGGCCTACAGCCTTGACCTAGTAAGTTGGCACCAAAGCTTCAGAACAAACAATACTGATAGCCAACAGTAAACAGCTTCAGACTTAACGGCCTTTCAACCGGCCTCAGTTGTCTCAAACACACTATTGCAGTTGCGGTTGGCGGTGACAATATAAGCCGGAACATGCTTTTGCCTATTCTGGACGTTATCCTTCCTGTCCTATGCGCTATTTTCAATAACTCCACCTCTAGTGGAATTTTTCCTGCATTATGGAAAGACGCGCAGATTATACCTTTGCCCAAGAAATCCAACCCCAGATCCTTTTCAGAATATCGTCCAATCTCTATCCTTCCGTTCCTGTCCAAAGTTCTTGAGCGTCTCGTTCACAGGCAGTTGAACGATTTCCTCAACGTACACAATCTCCTTAATCCTCTCCAATCCGGTTTTCGTCCTGGGCATAGTACTGTGTCTGCGCTTATTAAGATCACTGACGACATACGCTTGGGTATGGATGACGGTAGGCTTACTATTCTAACTTTGTTAGACTTCAGTAATGCCTTCAATACCGTCGACTTTGACATTTTACTGGCATTATTTCGCTCTTCTAACATATCTCCATCAGCGATCGATTGGCTTCACAGCTACTTGTATGGGCGCCGGCAACGTGTTCGCCTTGAAGATGTTTATTCCTCCTGGTGCAAAACACAGCTGGCGTACCACAAGGCGGCGTACTATCTCCTCTTCTTTTCGCATTTTTCATAAATTCTATATCTCAGTGCCTTAGTTCTTCCTACCACCTTTATGCAGATGATCTTCAAATTTACACACAAGCTAGGCTAGATGATCTGGACTCTGCGGTAGCTAGAGTTAATAATGATCTTTGCCGGATTAAAGAGTGGAGTAACTCCTATGGTCTGCAAGTCAACCCGGCAAAAACTCAAGTTATTATTATTGGTAGTTCGTATGCAATCTCAAAAATTGATTGGGCCAAACTCCCTAGTGTTGTTTTTGACGGAATAACATTGCCTTATAGTGAGTCGGTGCGAAACCTTGGGGTTATGTTCGATCGGTCCTTAAACTGGGACGTACACATAAAGTTGATTTGTAGTAAACTGTTTGCTGCTGGTAGCTCGTTGAGACGACTCCGGAACTTTTTACCCACTGCCACTAAGGTGGCGCTCGCACAGTCTCTTCTCCTCCCCATATTAGATTATGCTGACGCTTGCTTTTTAGATCTCACCGAAACTCAGCTAGATAAACTTGAGCGGCTCCAAAATTATTGTATTAGATTCATATATGGCTTACGTAAGTATGACCGTATATCTCATTTTCGCGCAAAGCTCAAGTGGCTTCCAATTCGCTTTCGACGGAATGCACATATTCTCCATCTCCTCTACAACATCCTCTTTAACCCTTCAACTCCTTCTTACCTAAAAGACCTTTTTTCCTACTGGCACACCTTACATTCCCTCTCTCTCAGGTCCAAAGAAAATCTTAAGCTAAAAACACCATCCGCACGCTGCGAAACTTTTTATGGGAAGTCATTTGCTTTCCAGGCAGTTCAACTTTGGAATGCTTTGCCTGTGCCGATCAGACTTTCTCCATCACTTGCCGTGTTCAAAGAACAGGTTAAAAATCATTACTTGCAATTGTCCGCTCGTTGATAAACGATAGTGCTGTTGTCTTTATTTATTTATTTATTTATTTTTTTATTTAACTAGTTCTATAATATTTTTTTTTTGTTATTATAAGTATGTTTAGATAAGTATGGTAGGTTAATTTTATGTGCTTTATGTTTATGTAAGTATTTATTAGTATGTATGTAAATGTATGTTTTATAAGTAGGTACGAACTATTTTTGTTAACGCACACCCTCGTCTTTACTTGTTCTATATTCCTATTCCATCCAAAGGTTGCCTGGCAGAGATCGCTTTTAGCGATAAGGCCGCCTCTTGTTACACGCTATACTCATAATGTTTTTGTTATCTGTGTTACTTGTGCTCTTTGTGTTAACAATAAAGAATATCTATCTATCTATCTATCTATTGCAGGTAGTACGTATATTAAGTCTTATAAAATCAATTTCTAATTTTAATGTGTATGGAATAGGCTAGTTGACATTTTTTTGATGTCCTCTTGTAACAGATAACCATAAACAGCGCCGATTAACGAAAACAAAACTAAAATCAACTTAGAAAGAGAAAAATTGGTTGTCTGTAAAGTCGGTTTACTGAAGATAGTTGAACGTGACAACGTATGTCGAACGCTGCCGAACGCAAAGGCCCATTGTGCTTCTTTGTAACGCTCGTTCCGCGCTCTCGCTTGCACTTCAAGCCTTACATGGAACGCCTCAGAGCGAGTTAACGCCGCATGAGTCATGTTATTTTCGTGCGTGGCAGCCGGCTGTATCGAATTATAAGACGTTGTCACGTCAAAAGTTACAAGCATGTAAGCATCCCCTCTTTATACCTACCAAAATCTTTACAAGTTTATATCTCTGAACTTAATTAGCCAATTTTAATTTTCTTATCAGTTTATGTATCAAAATTAATTACAGAATTCACTAATCCTTAACTTTTAATTAATTCAAAACCAGTCTACTACCCTATTATGGATCTTATGTGTCTGAAATAAAATAATTATTATGTATTTAATTCCGTCAGATTAAGTAATTTTGAACACGAAATACTACAAAGCGTGTGTAATTTTATGATAAATAAATGAATGAAGGAAGGTACTCGTACATGCAGTGTTTGGGTATTCAAAATGTAGATATTTTTTTTAGTAATAAAGAATTGATAAATTAATATATTCACGAACGAGATGGGATTGGGCGTATAAAATCCCCTTAAATAGAGGACGTTTTTGTCATAATTGTCTGAGATAAAAGCTCTATTCAAATATTTACGACTCCAGAGGATAGTTTCTAATTTACTGTAACCTTGGATAATAAAATTATCCTACGCCTTACGATACAAAATTTATGAAATGTAATCAAGTATATCATCCATGAATTGTTTACATATAATAATAGAAATAGGTATGTAGGTAGGCTATTCTTATTTTACAGGACTTATTGCACAGTGTACGAGTATCATAGTTTTAGATGTATTCTCTAATTATCATTCAAAAATGTACCAATTTAATTTATTTGTTCAAAATTTCATATGAATTTAATTATTACTCAAATATAATTAAAACAGTAAAACATTTAAATTCAATTCTAAAATTACTTAAGTAAATAATAATCAATTTACATGTCAAAAAACAACTTAATCAAACAGGCCACCCCTAATGGTGCCCTGGCCAAAAGTACCCATTATACTGGCGGCGTTACCACGCTGGATCGCCAAAGAAATATGCTGCGCCAGATATGAGCCAGAGCGTGGATCACTTCCCTTATCCCTTAGCCGCCGTCCTAGATCCCGTACGAATTTCCGAGCTTCGGAGCACCACGGACCAGCTGTCTCAACCGAGAACGGGACAAAGTCATAAGCGGATTCCAGACCGGCATATTTAAGGTGTTTGCCTCGGGCAGCTGCCTCTGCTCCTGCACCAGCCAATTGCTGAGTAGCAGGGAGGTGGCAGGATGCAAATGTACTTACGCAAGTTGCATCCCACACGAGGCAACGCCCTTTTTGCCAAGCAATCAGCGTAAGACTATCCGGCCGCTTACCGTCCGTCCGGGACAACCCGGGGGCTCCAAAACACTCGGGACCTCGGCTGACACCAAGGCGCGTTGTATGAAACAGTATATATGTAGAGTAAATCAGTTTATGATATTCTAACTATATAGGTATGATTTTCGAGAGAACCACTGGTTTCCGAAGCACAGGTTTTAACTACTTAGTTCTCGGACCAAATAAAAAAATCAGGACAGAACTTCGTGAACAGAGAAGTGAGGCCAGTTTTTTAAACATGTGGTGAGTGAGTTGGTGTTGCGCCGCCGCCATAGTTCGACTGACGAGGCAAGGCGTAGTTTGGTTGTACGTGTTTGTGTGTGTAATTGTATCTGTACACGGCGAGGCGTAGGACAGGTCATATTTTGTTTCTTTTTGTTATTTTAGTTTTACGGTAGTAACGCGGGTAATCTATTACCTATTGCTGTTCTAACAACTTTCAACTGCAGTAGTAACAACGGTAATTCATTTACCGTTCTTACTACTGGTAGTAAGATTGGTAGTAACACGGGTTATAAACCGGTTTGCCGGCTTCACTTGTTTGTTTCTCAATATTCTGTCTTGTTTTTTTTTTATTTGGTCTGAGCACGAATAAAGAATTAAAATAATAAAGAATATTTGAATCAGGAAACAGTAAAATGCGTGATAAATAAATACTTCTTTTTACCGACGCAATGTTTCGCGTCAAGCGTTGTCGTGGTCTTATTTAAC
Source organism: Hypomecis atomaria (assembly GCA_964007245.1). Classification (NCBI taxonomy): domain Eukaryota; kingdom Metazoa; phylum Arthropoda; class Insecta; order Lepidoptera; family Geometridae; genus Hypomecis; species Hypomecis atomaria. Next base: position 1,748,858 of record OZ023296.1, on the reverse strand, counting down.
TGCGCCTTATGCCCGTAAAGCAAGAATAATATCATCAAATCACGAAAGCTTGAAAATAACATTACAATATATTTTTATAGTGCTTTGATACACTATTTATTATTATTATATACTACGTAACTAAGCGCGCACTCAAATTACGATACTTTGCTACAATAATTTTACCTACCTCAAAAAACCGCCAACGCTATGAGTTGGTAGAATGATATGCACTTCACAAATTTGGCGTCTGCGTCAGGAGGCGAGCTAGCTTAGTGGGTATAGCGTTGGGCTGGTGATCCGAAAGAGGCAGGTTCGTGTCCTGTAATCGCGACAAATTTTTGAAATATTTGTCACAAAAATAACTCTTTGATAACAATATGACAATAAAATCGGCCACGTGCGAGTCGGACTCTCGCACGGAGGGTTCCGTAGCGAGTTGGAGCCCCTTTAGCCCCATTCTTCTTGCCGTTTTAAATAGCGAGAAAAAAACTGCTAAACAATCACGTTTGTTATATGGGAGCCCCCCTTGAATATTTATTTTCTTCTGTTTTTAGTATTTATATAATTACATATTCTGGGAAAATTTCAGCTGTCTAGCTATCACGGTTCATGAGATACAGCCTGGTGACAGACAGACAGACGGACATCGCAGTCTTAGTAATAGGGTCCTGTTTTTACCCTTTGGGTACGGAACCCTAAAAATGGTTGTTTGCAATGTCGATGGTTTACGGGCGATAATTTTACGTGGTAACGTCACATGAAAACATTGTAGAATCAACAACTGAAACAAGCCGAACGCTTAGGCCGATCGTGCTTCTCTATCGCTTGTACCACGCTCTCGCTTGCACGCTCGGCTCAAGCGGAACGTGACATTTTTTCTTGCGTGCAGCCGGCGTTCATTGATTTATAAGACGTCATCACGTCAAAATAACTCAAAAAAATGATAGATTAACTATAAGGTACCAAAACCGAGATTTAGAAATCTTTCGACTTTGGTATCTCTCCCCTTAAATGGATACAACTTATTTAACTCAACATTTTGAACCTGTTTCAAATTATCTCCTCAAATAATAACAGCTTCAATTAAAACTTCGCATAAGCACCTTAACCACTCCTTTACTACCGCATAACTTGTGCAAATAGAATAAAGCCCTTAGTACACTCTACCAACAATTTGGCTTTTGAATCAATTTTATGAAGTTTCTATAGGATTCACTTTGGAGAGAGTGCATCTGAGCTGGACGACTTTATCTTACCATCCCCTTTTTACTACATGACAAGTAAGAGGACGCCACATTACCACCCCTACACGGTCGATTTTCCTTCGATACGTACGAAGCGGTTTGACTCAATATTTCTGCTTCGTACCGCCAGGGAATCGAACAGTGCATCAGGTCTGGATAACCCTCTCTATCACGATAAAAATACGCTTTATATCGAAGAGCACACTTTCAGCATTGTACTCACGTAGGCGCACGATAAATTCGCTACAAATATTACAATACGGCTAGATCGTGCGAGTCGGTATTGAGTCACAGATTGGTTAAAGTTTCTATGTAAATTGAAAGAGTAAAGAAGATAATTTTTTTTTTTTCGTAATACATGCATACATTATCCAGGCCTCCAATATGGATATGCGATAAGACCGCCTGGAAACGGCTTGTATCCAGCGCGATCATGGGAACATTGCATAGCGGATTGGCAAACAGAAATGGCAATAGGTATATGGGCAAGGACGCAAAGCACGACCACGAACCGGCACGGTAATGATATCTAATAGTATTGTGACTCGGCCCTGTCCTATAGTGCCACGTGGCCACGTAGAACGTATCGAGCGCTAGGGCTGTCCGCCTTCAGAATTTTAATTTCATCTACTTACTCTTTACCTAATTGAGTTTTTTTCTAGTTTCTAAGTATCTATTATGATGTAAAATTATTACATTTATTACAAAAAATAAATTCGTTGCGAATAAAAAGGAAGCGTTCAATAAAAATTCAAATTGTGTTTTTTGATGCTTTTAGGGTTCCGTAGTAAAACGAGAGTTTGTCAAGGTACGGCGCGCCGCAACTTACTAGTATACCAAGAGCATACCGTATTCCTAGGCGCGTAGGTATGATTCGCATTCCAACCGTTTGTATGAAGACGGAATACTCGTAGGACGGAATACTCGTAGACTCGTAGGATCCTAGGACGTCCACCCACACATATGACTTAGACCCAAGCGGACATAATACATGACTTTAATTAATTAGTCTACCCGTGACCTCGATTGATGCAACTTGGTCGGAACGTTGGTATGATGAGGTATTTTTCTATATCATTTCATTTTTTCAGGAATAAATAAAGATCTGGAGGTAATCAACCCCAGATTGCAACAAAAAACGGTTCTTGCAAAAAAAAATCTAATACTAAGGTACTAACGCTGGTGTTCTGTCAGGACCGCTAGGGAAATTAACCACTCGGCTACTACTTCGCCGCTAGAGAGGCGCGGGCGGCGAGCGGTAAGAAACCAAGTTTATTAAAATGTTCGAATGACGCCACGACGCGACGACAGCGACGCCGACGTCTCCCAGTGGAGTATGATCACCACGCGAAGTAGCATGGCGGCCTGCTCTCTTTAGTCTCAGGCGTCTCGGAACGTTGCGAACTTGAAATTTGGTAGAAAATCGCGAGAATTTGGCCTAAAATACCATTATTCTTTGTTGAAACTTGAAATTCGATAGACATTTGGGAGGACATCAGATATCTCAAAAATCGTTGAAAATGGCTTCTATTTTATTTTATTTATTTGGGTTAACCAAACAATAGCACAACATACTTTACAAGAAAACAATTAACAAAATTCATTACTAAATGTGCCACCAACTACATTATCCACCATTTACTAAGTAACAAATGTCTTTGCTGGTGTGATTTTCTAATTACATACATAAACACATATCTTAGTAAAAGTTAAATAAAATAATTATAAGTACCTTATTAAAACATAAATTTCGGTGTTTCGGTAGAACAGACGCCAAATCGGTAGAAATACCGAATAATTAGTAGGTTCGAGATTACTGCGCGGCCGAGCGGTAAGTCGACGTAGCGAGCAAGCTCCCTTACTTCTGTTTAATGTTCCCAAATATTCCACATTCCTCCTAGCTCCGAATAAATGAAAACCCGATTAAGGTAAACAAAGGCTTCCCACAAACGGGTAATGTTGCCATGTGAAGTTTAAATCTCCCGGCCTCCTTTTGTGCTACGTACTGATTTGGGAGTGCGTCCCGGGTTTTGTACCATTTTTCGTGGCTTATGTGTTATGAATACGAAATTGCCCTTTGTTAACCTTATCTTTTCGTGAAGTATCGTTTGTATTTCTACCATTACGACCTCGTTGATAGGTTAAGAGATTGAAATTAGCGGAGAGAGATTGGATAGACATTTGGTTTTAAAACTAATAGAAATGTAGTATGTACAGACAAAACTCTTATTATCAAACTAGATATCAGTTAGTAAACGAAAAGATAATAGTAAAAGGAATATTTATATGAATAATATAATGATTTCAGGTCTTCGTCCCCGGTCCAGCTACCTCGTTGAATAGATCGTCATAAATATACCAAAATTCTTCTTTATCAGTGACTCACTTTACTAAAAATACTACAAAAATCTGCCAAGTACGAGTCGGACTCGCGCATGACGGGTTCCGTACTGTATGGGAGCCCCCCTTAAATATTTATTTTAATTTAATTATTTGTCATTAAAGTAGGCATGCAGCTAAATATTTTGTGAATATTTCAAGCATCCAACTGTTACCATTATTGATATTGAGCGAAAAACGGCTAAAAATGCAGGTTTGTTATATGAGAGCCCCCCTTAAATAGAAATATTATTCTATTTTTAGTATTTGTTGTTATGGCGGCAACAGAAATACATCATTCGCGAAAATTTCAGCATTCTAGCTATAACGGCTCACGAGATACAGCCTGGAGACGGACAGACAGACAGACGGACAGCGGAGTCTTAATAATAGAGTCCCGTTTTTACCCTTTGGGTACGGAACCCTAAAAATGATCATTTTATCAGATTGTTTTCAGGTTCCCAAAAAACATGAAATAGATAAGATATTTCTAATAGTAATCCCGGGTGTTTTCCCGAAAAATAATAAACAAGACGCTTGGTGAATAACAATCGGTAATAAATTACCGCCCCATCTAACAGATTGGTAAGTAACTGGTAATACTTTGTAGATTTATCGATGATAAAATATGCTCAGTAAACGATGAGTCGGTAAGAATAAATATTTCTGTGACTCATATGAGAATGAAATCACAAAATTACACAAAATATATAATCCTATCTACATTTATAACTTACTAGCGACCCGCCCCGGTTTCGCACAGGTGTATAATACATATCTATAAACCTACCTCTTGAATCACTCTATTTAAAAAAACTGCATCAAAATCCGTTGTGTAGTTCTAAAGATATAAGCATACATGGGGACAGACAGCGAGAAGCGACTTTGTTTTATACTATGTAGTGATCACAAAAAGAAACACTCAAAAATAAAACTATTTGATTTGAGTCTAAGTCACATGTCCAGGTAGAGTACACACAACTATCATCTACTACTATTTTAATTTATTATTTATATGTATGTAGCTTTACCCGCTGCTTTCGGTATGAAAAGAAAACAATAGTCACGCACCGACACATTCGGCGATTCGCCCCGCGGGCCGAACAGCTTGCGGGGCGAAACGACGACAGAGCCCATCTATCCATTGCTGCGTGAAAGAGTAACAAACAAATTAACAAAGTAGGTAACAAAGACATTTTTATATTTTGTTTTTTTACTATGGAAATTAACGTGGTTTTCACACATTTTATACGATATTTTTATACGCGAGTGCAGTGCGAGACGGCTCCGCGTGCTAGCGCTCGCCAACTTGAGAAAGGTCGCCGAACGCGACCGAAACTATAGTCGTGGTTATGGCTATCCATACACGTGAGTGAGTCCCGTTATATATCATTTAAAATATATTTTTTTATATAATATTTTTTTAAAGTATTAGTAAGCGTTTTGTTTTTGAGTTAGTATAATATAATCTTTGAAGCCAGAATCGAAGTTAGGTATGTACCGGGATAACGCCTGAGTAATAACATTGGCGTTGGTTTCCAGTCCCAATCAATCTTGGTCAAACTCTATTTTGTGGATAGATTTTAATACTAATGGTTTATTGATGATGAAAAAAAAACACAGGAGACAGACATCACAAAAATTAAATGGCGTGTGAGTCTTTACCCACTTTCGATCGGGACTCTTGTTAATAGCTGATTTGCTTTTTAGGGTTCCGTACCCAAAGGGAAAAACGGGACCCTATTACTAAGACTTTGATGTCCGTCTGTCGGTCACCGGGCTGTATCTCGTTGAACCATGATAGCTAGGCAGTTGAAATTTTCACAGATGATGTATTTCTATTGCCGCTATAATAACAAATACTAAAAACAAAATAAAATAAATATTTAAGGGGGGCTCCCATACAACATACCTGATTTTTTTGACGTTTTTCGCTCTATATTAATAATGGTATCAGGGAGATGCTTGAAATTTTCACAGAACATTTAGTTTTAAATTCACTTCAATAATAAAAACAAAATAAATATTTAAGGGGGGCTCCCATACAGTACGGAACCCTCCGTGCGCGAGTCCGACTCGTACTTGGCCGATTATTAAATAGTAGCAAGTAGCTCTTCAAGAGTTTGTGCTTAACTGTTCAGAAAATACTGTTTTTGAAATGGTTATATTCATAGTATTTTGATGCTTCTCTGTTTAAATCAGGTCATAACTGATATTTACATCGAAACAGTCTCTAAACATTTTCTCAAGGCTCAAAAATGAAGAGATTTGTTACGCGATCTGAAGAAAAATGTTACCTTCAACAGAACGTACCCTGCCACAATAAAAACACGTAACATTTCCAACTGAAATTAAAGAAAATAGACAAAGGTTTAACTAACAAAGGTCCTAGAGCTGTTTGCATATTAAACCGTTGATTTGAATAAACGTTGAAGAGGTAGGTATTGTTTGTTGATGGTCACTCGAATAGGCGTATTGTCGTGGAAATTGTTTGAAATGACTTGAAGCTGTTTATTTTTGAACTCTTAAATATCACGTACGTAACTCTAGAAATACAATTTATTATGGACGTACGTAAAGCCTTAGCATAGGTCTCAGAAGCGTACAACTATTTTATTATTTTTATGTACCCATGCCTGGCAGGCGTAGATTATGATTTTAGAGTTGAATAAATTTTTTTACACCAGTACGGAAACATTTTTATTGATGTTTTTGACTACTGCCATTTTGACAGTTAATTATTAAAAATAGCTACTATTTATTTTGTATTTACTTTGGTTGCATTATTTGTAACCCAAGCTAAGATGGATGACACTGGCAATAGAGCAGACTCTATAGCAATTTCACTGTTTTACTTCATTGAATGTATCAAAATAATAATGTAAAGTGATTTTAAATTTTTTTTTTTTAATTCGATAATTGAATTAATTTTCCTTCGAAAGCACATATTATAATCTCAGGCTACTCGTAGTAGATAAGCAGTTACAGTCTTAAGGTAGAGGAATAATTCAAACTTGATACTAAACCAGTTACTATAATAGAGAAATTACATTGAAATAAAATTTCACTGAAGAGTCGCAACACTAAAGCATTTTAAATCGATTTTCGTAGGTATTACGATTTTTAAAATACTAAACTTAGTTTAACAAAATAACAGCACTAATGAGATCTTTCAATTGGGCGCTTGCTGCTTGGGACAAGCCCAAGAAATGATAAACTGATAGACTTTTGAAGATTAAATTAAAATATATAACATTTAAAAACATTTACGCAAAAAGCGTGTTCATAGTCAATAATAGGATCATTTTGTATGAACTGAGTGTGTTCAATGTTCATATCCTTATTTTTGTTTAAATAAATACCTTCTTGTGAATTACTTATAAACTTACTTTTAAATAAAACATGTTACATTGTATCTTTCCAACCTGCCTTTTTATTAGTTTGCTGCTGAACATATTCCTACCTATGAACGGTAATTAGGTAATATCTACTTACCACGCTGCGCTAGAGCGGGTTGGTGGAATCACAAACCTCATCAACAGCTAATTTCATGGATTTTCTGAAATGTGTCAGTACAAAATGCTTTATATTTTTTTCCATTCCTGAATTTGTTAATAAACGCGAGATTAAATTAATTGAAATCTTGAAAAACAGAATTTATGTGGCTAACCACATTTCAAAAAATTTTGTTTTTTTAAGGCGCATTTCTATAATATCGGCTCTTTACAAAAAAAAGCGTAGTCAGAATATCCCTTTAATAAAGTCACGAACTCTTATAAGTAGCATAAAAAGTAGTTTACTGCAAGCAAAGCCAGCAATACTCGTAGCTACCCAGCGTACTCTAATATGATTACGTCTGAGTCTGCTGTCCAAGATAAGCCCGACTAAGCGTGCTATTCTGTTCACGTATACTAACTGCCCTTATCGTTTGGAACTTTCCGACCCTTGCCATTTATAATACCTTTATAGAATCTACATCTACGTATACTTCCATTTAAATACGTCTAATAACATAATTTCGCTACAGCGATCAAAAATGAATATGATTTTTGAACAACATTTTTCGCGACAAATAGCACAATCGACTTCAATTTTGTAATTAACCCCCGACGAAAAAGAGGGGTGTTATAAGTTTGACGTGTCTGTTTGTCTGTCTGTGTGTCTGTCTGTCTGTCTGTGGCATCATAGCGCCCGAACCACTGAACCGATTTCAGTTTAGTTTTTTTTGGATGAAAGGAGACTTAATCGAGAGTGTTCTTAGCTACGTTTTACAAAAATCGATTGAGCCGTTTAAGAGTTATGGTGGGTTAAAGTGGGGATGGAAGAACCAAAATTCTACAAATGTGCCCAAAATGGTTGTCAATTGAAAGTTTGTTGTCAAATATTTTTGTGTCGGGGGTTTTTTAATTAGGTATATTATATATGTACGAAATTCGAATAGTTCGCTCATATCGATGTTGGTAGGCCATTTCATATTTTTTGTTTTTTCAAAAACTAACTAGAGTTTTCATAAAATCTACCAATAGGGGATCAACTTCAAATTATACCCTTTCCAGTAAACATACTTCATAGATTTCCTTCGTTAAATTTTATCAAACTGGCTCAGCTGTCGGTTGCGTGCGTGTAATTTTTGGCCAAAAATATTTTATATTTCTCGATTTCATGGTTGGTTCCATAGTAACAGTTGACATTATGAGTACAATGAATGTGATGTGATGATGTTATGTCCTAAGTAACATTTTGCATTACAGTGGACATTCCCCGCGTACACATTAAATGTGTCTGCCCCACATTTTTATACATCCCAGAGTACACATAAAACGTTTTGCGTCTACATTTTTAAACACCCTCTGAATATGTTGTACATGTACACCATAGAACAATTTTAGACTCTTTTTGTATAAGTAGACATGAAGAGATCTGTAGAAGAACTAAAGTGGCCAATATAGCCCAGCGAGAAAGCGAGTTACAATGGCAACGGGCTGGGTGCATAACATAATACACCTATAGCATTCCTGAATGTCGTCTTTGAAATCCGAATCTATGTGCAACAGTCGATATTTTTGCCATTATCCAAAATGTTATTTACTACCGACTTCCAAAAAAGGAGGAGTTTTAATGTTCGTCTGCATGTATTTTTTTTTGTGTTTATTCATCGATGAATACTCCTGAAGAATCCTAAATCCTAATGAAACTCCTGAAGTGGCCTCATTTAAATTTTGAAATTGAAATCGGTTGAGCCGTATTTGATAAATCAACAAAAATGCTTAATTGTCACATCGATTCATTCAAATTATTCGAATCCTGTACCGTGTACACGGTGGAAATCGGTGTTGCCATTCTTTTTGCGAAAAATAATTGTACAAAATGCCAAACTACAAAATTCTGGGAAAAGTACCGACGTGGTAAAAGCAAGCTCGGAGTACTCGTATAAACCTTACAATCCTTAAAAATGTTACTAATTTGCATAATCCAGTATAATGTTTTGCATTTTAAGGGGATATCGCAGCGGCAAATTTAGAACTAAATTAAGCTTTAGTCTTGAATAAGTATTTTATTTTAACCTATCGGTGGTAGGTAAGTAATAGTAATCACAATACATACGTGTTAACTCCAAATATTTAGGAAACATTATCTGCCTTACCACAAAATCTTTAAACACTGTTTAACCTTGCAATTTGTACTGTTAAACTTAGTCTAAAGCATGCGTAAAACTTTTTATATGGAAAACCGGATACACTCACGATAATATTTGAAAATCCTCACATTAGTTTCAATGAAGTCATGCGTAAAACTTTAGTAGTAAGACGCGTATACGTATTATATGTATTCTTTCAATCTGGTTAATTTCGAAAGAGTGTACTAAGCCAAAAATTGGTTATTAATGGGTTATTATAAACTGCTTTTACTACGGGGCCAACTCGAAATTGAAGAATAAAACCAGTCTTGTTTATAAATATAAATCACAGATCACTCTGCGACACAAATAAAATCGGTTCGCCATCTTTGAGAGTTGGCCATATTGAATTTTGTACGAAGCATGCGACGTATGTATTAAGTCTTTTCTAACATACAAATACAAAAAAAAAAATACAAAATGTTTTATTTAGCAGAAGATTACATACATACAGAAATACCAGTGGACCCTGCACTAGGATGACCTGTATCGCAGGGCCCGACTCAGGGGTGCTTACATTTCAAATACTATCTGGTGTACGTACGGTGCGGCTAATAAAAATTATAACAAAACAATTTATAGTATATATATATAAGTAAATATAATTTATAAAATTTGAAAAATGACTAACACGTATGTGTGTGTGTGTTGTCCGTGAAATGAGTGTGGGAAGTATGTCCTCTGCGATACACAAGTCCTCGTAAGAGTCATGGTTCGCAGAGGTGGTATGTGTGCGTGTGTGTTTGTGTGTGTATGTATGAAATATATATATTCGTATATGGGTGTTTGTGGGAAATTTAGGATAATATTTTAAGTAATTCCTCTGTTTCTCTATATGTAAGAGAATGTAAGTACTCAAATAACATACTCAAATAACAAATGCATTATCATCTAAACCAAAAGTGTTCTATTCTACTAACTACTTATGCTAAAATATTTTTTTCGCAAAAAATGGCTAGGCTGCCTTCCATCGTGTACTAAATTTGAATATTTCGATCGATTTGTTTACATGATTGTTGGTTTTTCAAAAACGTCTCAGTTGATTTCTTTGAAATGTAAATGAGACTACCACGGGAGTAAACCCTTTCGAACTAAAAAAGAATTTTTCGATTCGGTTCACAATTGGTGGAATTATCGATAAACATACAAAAAAATACATACAGACGAACATAGAACCTCCTCCTTTGTGGAAGTTGGTTAAAAATAACGTTGAGTTTGGTCCCTAAGGTTGTTTATTTTGTATATTTGTTAAGATTTTAGCGCTGTGGTCAGCTTTATTAAATCTTCAAGCAGCCCCTGTATTAAAGATATTACGCTATGCTCGGAGAAACCAAGGGTCGGAACCTTTTCCGTCATGAAAGGGCGAGGTTTATTAATTATCTCACTTTGGGCAAACTGTTTGCGTCTTATCTTTTTAATGGAAAAATATTGCGTTGGACATAGTTTGGAGGGGAAAAGACTGATTTTGTTTAGTGATTTGGAAGGTTTGGTTGAACACGAAATCACCCTTCTTGGGTAGGCCTACGTCCTGCAGGGGACTATTAAAAAGGCTGGTACATTACTGTACAGTTGAACACTAGAGTGCCTCAGTGCCTCAAGTCGAAAGTTTTCGACCAGTGTGTGTTGCCAGTGATGACTTATGGCACAGAAATATGGTCTCTCACTATGGGCCTTATTAATAGTAAGCTCCAAGTAGCCCAACGAGCTATGGAGAGGGCTATACTCGAAGTCTCTCTGCGAGATCGAATCAGAAATGAGGAGATCCGTAGAAGAACAAAAGTTACCGACATAGCCCAGCGGATTGGCAAGTTGAAATGGCAATGGGCAGGGCACATAGCTCGGAGGACTGATGACCGATGGGGTCGAAAAGTTCTCGAGTGGAGACCACGTACCGGCAAGCGCAGCGTAGGACGTCCACCCGCAAGGTGGACGGATGAGATAACACCGCAGGATCGCGCTGGATGCAAGCCGATTCCAATCAGTCTTATTGGAAGTCCATAATGGATGCATATGCCCAACAGTGGACATTCCACGGCTGAGAATAATGACGTAAATTTGCATGAACATGGATTTCGAAAAAGTCTGATTGAATCACGATGTGAACGAAGATTTGCACGATAAGCCAATTCAATTTTTTTGTAACAAATACTTACTTTGCATTTACCACGATTATAACAAAACACTAGATTTGAAAATGGAAAAAAGTCCCATTCTATGCAGGCACTATAAATTTCCCATTAATGTCATAAATCACGTTGAAAAGGGTAACATTTAAACATGAGGTCGGTATGATAAATCACTGCTGCATAACGCTTTACTAGGACATGCCGTCTATTCGAGATTACCTCTTTCACTCTTTAACACATTAGCATAGCTTTGAGAGGGAAAGAGAGCGACTGATCTCGATCGTGAACTGACATGACCTGTGTAATTGCATATTAAGTATGTTGTCAACCCTTGTAGGTGCCATCTCCACGAGCGGTCGACTTGGTGTTTTTGTGCTTTGTAAGGACAGACAGAATTTCGTAATGTTTTTAGTTGTTTTATACTATGCAGGTTTATAAGCCTCAACCGTAGAATAAAGCAGTCTGTGACCACTTATATGTTTTCAAGAGAAAAGGTTTCTTTAAGGGCTTCTTTTTAATATATTGAGGGAAGTCGAAATATGATTGTTAGGGTTCCGTACCCAAAGGGTATAAACGGGACCCCATTGAATTGAATTGTGTCATGACACAATTCAAAACTAAAAATCGGCCAAGTGCGAGTCGGACTCGCGCACGAAGGGTTCCGTACCGTTTGAGAGCCCCATTCCTCTTGCCGTTATTAATAGCGAACAAAAAACTCCTAAAAATCAAGTTTGTTGTATGGGAGCCCCCTTAAATATTTATTTTATTCAGTTTTTAGTATTTGTTGTCATAGCAGCAACCGAAATACTTCATTTGTGAAAATTTCAGCTGCCTAGCTAGCACGGTTTATGAGATACAGCCCGGTGACAGACAGACAACAAAATCGTATTGTGAGCCAAATCATAGCCTCATATTTTTATTTACTTAGATAAGATGTAATAACTAATTTTAGATAATTATGGTAACAGTGATCAAGTATTTAATAATAACGATTAAGTACCTATAACCTATACATTTATACGAATGATATAATATTTAGAAATAATCTAATTATAGAGTATAAAGTTAATCTACGAGGAAAATCTAGATTCTAGATCATCTATAAATACTAACAATAATATTTAGAAACGACCTAAATCCGTAAATACAATGCTATTCAGAATAATTTATGTATTTCAAAGTATAAATATAAATTATTCAATCTACATAAAAATTGCCATTTACCGTAATAATTAAATAAATAAATATTAGGGAACATCATTATTTCGGTATTTTTGTATTTGTTGAGACTTTATATACTACATACACATAATTTTAAATTTATACTTATATAGATAATACCTAAATAACACTCAGACACAGAGCAAACACATAGTTCGTCACATAAATATTTGCCCTGGGTGGGAAACGAACCCACGCCTCTTTGACCCAGGAGTCAGGGTCTCTAACAACTGAGCCATCGAGGCAGTCACCGGTACACAATTACACCGGTAGAGTCTGGATTATATCTAGAACTGCCTCGGTGGCTCAGTGGTTAGTGATCCTAACTTCTGGGTCAGAGAGGCGTGGGTTCGATCCCCACCCAGGGCAAATATTTATGTGATGAACATAAGTGTTTGCTCTGTGTCTGGGTGTTATTTAGTTACTATTTATATAAGTATGTATTTAAAAATAAGTATATGTAGTATATCAGTCTCTGGCAGCCATATCACAAGCTATGCTTAGTTTGGGGTCAGAGGCCGTGTGTAAGATGTCCCCAAAACATTAAAAAAAAAACACGTTCAGCAGCATTATTAATAAAAAAAAACGTTGGTGAAGTCTGCAAAACTCACACATGTCATGGGTCCAATTGTGTACAAAAAATTACCAGGCTCAATAATTTCAGCTCCAACGCTGAACAGCTTCAAATTCCGCCTCCAGCGCTGGCTTATTGAGCACTCTTTTTACGATGTAAATGAATTCTTTGATGATAATAAAATTGCTGTTGATTAATTTATTTATTTAATGTGAATAATGAAATTATTTCTAGTGATTATTTTTGAATCGTTAATTTTTATTTTTATGAATTGTGTTTGACCTGTAAAATATTTTTTACCAAATAAATGAGTATGAGTATGAGTATGGCTATTCAGTTAAGGTAGCGTTATCGGTAAATAGGTAAGTAATATGCAAATACACAGCAAATACATAATTTACAAAGGTAGTAACCTATCTTTATTAAGTGCGCAAACCAGCAAGCTCAGTGTAGGACGTTCACCAACTGAGCTGCACGACCTTATCCTACCATCCTCTTTTTACTACAGGACAAGTAGGAAGACGCCACATTACCACCCCTACACTGTCGATTTTCCTTCGATACGTACGAAGCTGTTTGACTCAACATTTCTGATTCGTACCGCCAGGGAATGGAACAGTCTTCCTGCTTTCCTGTTTCCTATGAGATATAATCTAAAACTTTTCAAGGTCGGAGTGAATAGGTAGCTTCTAGGTCTGCGTGTTTCATCTTCGACCACAACGTCGCTTACCATCAGGCGAGTTGGTGGTCAAGAGCGGATTTATTCGCGATAAAAAAAAAGTCTAGGTGGACTGATGATATAATAAAGATCGCAGGAACGCGATTGCATTAAATAACCGGACGCTCATAAATATAGATTTTTTTAATGCCACAGTTCTCTAAAGAGTAAAAAAAAAAAAACGTTTAAGTATTATTTATTCAGGTAAGAAGCGAATAGTTTTCAGTATTAATCTTAACAAATAGATCGCACTCAAATCGTAAACACTTATTATGTTCAGAGCAGAATAAATTTGCCTAAAAAGGTCAAATAAGTATTCGCTGGTCAAATACCTTAATAATCTAAAATACAGGTATACAAAACCAAACAATACCTACATATTTAAATATCCTCGTAAAAATTCAATCATGTACCCTGAAAATGAAGACGCATTTGACTTGGATTTCCACCTACCGTTTAAATCGCAAATGTACCTTTTATTTTCCAAATATTTACAACAGAGATTAAAGCTTTACGAAATACAGAAGTGAGCGTTGAAAAAACTTACCTAATTGCAAAAAAAATGTGTCACAAAGCACTGTTTTCACATAAACATCGTATTTTCACAATTTTCAGGCGCGTTTTCAGTGGAGCGGCTCTGACCTCGGGCGCTCGGCGCGAGACTGGGACGCTCACAGATAAACGCCAAAGATTATGCTATATCGAAGTGACACTTTAATGACAATGACTTGAGAGTTAAGTACCTATATTTTTAAAGTGTACATTATCTAGATTTTCATGGAGATTGGGTGGGTTTATTGCTTTAGTGATGAGTAGTTTTATTTCAAGAGCATTGTTTTGTTTTTAAAGAATTATTTATCCTTATTGAAACCATGATCTACGAATTTCACAAATAAATATTATTTACGGATAAAGGAAAGAATAATTATCGCACTAATATCAATGACTTAAGAGTTAAGTACCTATATTTTTAAAGTGTACATTATCTAGATTTTCATGGAGATTGGGTGGATTTATTGCTTTAGTGATAAGTAGTTTTAGTTCAAGTGCATTGTTTTGGGTTTTTAAAGATTTATTTATCCTTATTGAAAACATGATCTATGAATTTCAAAAATAAATATTATTTACGGATAAAGAAAAGAGTAATTATCGCACTAATATCAATATCTGGAATAGCTGCGCTAATTACACTAAAAATGTTGCTGGATACAATGCCCTTCAATTTGCAACTTAACAATGAACATTACTACTTTACAACAAGCGTTTCATGGATTTATGAACTTTCACAGTGTGTATGAAAAAGCGACATTAAATTGGAATAAAGATAAATACAGAAAATTGTTGGTTATAAGCATATTCCATATTATTTTCTTCATAATAATATGATCAGGAGTAATGATAAAAATTGTATTTCTTTATTTATCTAATACTAAGATGATGATAGTATTTGTCTTTGCTCAGAGACGATTGTGATTAAAATAAATTCATAATTGACTGCCTCGGTGGCTCAGTGGTTAGTGACCCTGACTTCAAAGAGGCGTGGGTTCGATCCCCACCTGCGGCAAGTATTTATGATGTGCTGAACCCAGACATAGAGCAAACACCTGTGTTTGCTCTGTGTCTGGGTATTATTTAGGTACTATCTATAAAAAAAAAAATTAGGGGACATCTTTCACACGGTTTCTGATCCCAAACTAAGCAAAGTTTATAATGTGGCTGCCAGGGACTGATATACTACATATACATATTTTAAATACATACTTATAGATAGTACCTAAAAACACCCAAGCACAGAGCAAACATCTATGTTCATCACATAAATGGTTGCCCTGGGTGGGGATCGAACCCACGCCTCTTTGATTCAGGCGTCAGGGTTACTAACCACTGAGCCACCGAGGCAGTCTATATGTATGTATTTAAAATATGTATGTATATGTAGTATATCAGTCTCTGGCAGCCATATCACAAGCTTTGCTTAGTTTGGGGTCAGAGACCGTGTGTAAGATGCCCCTTCATATATTTTTTGTTGTTTATATAATTCCTTCATTACGATAAAATATATTGTAGTCTTAGATAGATATAACAAAGGCGTCTAACTACATTTAATTACCTATATGTGCTAAGGTTCAATGTTAACTTTTTGGTAAATAAATATTTTTGTATTTTTATGTGTTTTACATCAGCTACATGTTAGCAAGCAAGCTGGTGTACAACAGGTAGGTAGGTAATTACACCATAGAAATATATCATAGCATAATTCATATCTAACAGATTCCATATTCTACATAAGAGTACATTACCGTGTTAGTTAAGAATACTTCGTAATCAAGGTGATGTAAAATATACAATCGTTTTATCATCATAAATCTACAAAAATATTGCTCAAATTATTAATCATGTAGTAAAAATATAGAGATCGTGTATAATTTATAACATTGCTGTCTTAACCAGATGGTAGGTATATTTTGATATTTATGTACATAGATACATTTATTATTTGTAGTTTAGGTGTTATCATGTTTATATTAAACTAGCGACCCGCCCCGGGTTCGCACAGGTGTATTATACATATAAACCTTCCTCTTGAATCACTCTATCCATTAAAAAAAACCGCATCAAAATCCGTGGCGTAGTTTTAAAGATTTAAGCATACAGACAAACAAACAGACAAAATAGCGACTTTATTTTATACTATGTATTGATTTTATTACGTAGGTGTAACGTAGCTCGAAGCAATTTACATCCAGCGTGATGTATGTTTTATGGAAATGCATAGGGGAGGCCTATGTCTAGCATTACGGCCCTACAGCTAATATGATGATGACGAAGTGTGAGGTTGCTTCTACGTAAGTCTAGTTTGAGTTCTAATTTTAGCGCATTATGGTTTTTAGGGTTCCGTACGCAAAGGGTAAAAACGGGACCCTATTACTATATAGATATTTTAGTTTATATTATCAGATAGGAACCGCTACGTTTACGAAGCGCTCCAGTCCTGGGCGGAGCCGCCCCACGAGGGCGTGGCGGTGGGCGCGGCGGGCGCGGGCGCTCCGGTCGCGGCCGCGGCCGTGCCCCACTCGTCCTGTACCTGTGCGGCCCAGTCCTCCTGCGCGGGCGCGCCGGCTCCGAAGGCAGCGGGAGCGGCGGCGGGCGCGGCGTCCTCGGCCCACGACGCTACAGGCTCCACGGCCGCGTCGTACAGGTCCTCGTGCACCAGAGCTGATACCTCGGGCTTGGCCGCCACCACAGCCTGTTCCTTAGCCTGCTGTTCCTCCTTCTCGCTCTCTTCAGGGTCTCGGTAGAAGAACAGGTCTACGACGACGTCCCAACGCTGGTCGCGCGCCAGGGTACCGCGCAGGCGGAGCACTTCGCGCGCCAGCAGCCACCACATCAGACCGATCGAGTGTGACGACTTAGTGTTGCATGGGATAGCAATGTCGACGAAACGCAGAGGCGAGTCAGTGTTGCAGAAGGCAATGACTGGAATGTTGACGGCTGGTACAGTACAGTACAGAAAGGGGCTTCCATGAGGTATGGAACCCTTGGTGTGCGTGTCCCACTCGCACTTGGCCGATTATTTTGTTTTTATTTTGTTCAGTCCGTTTGTACGTGCTTGGTGGCTTGGAAGAAATCGGTAAGGCCGGACATTATACGCCCGATTGAATTGTGTATACAAGGACAAATAGCTCATATCCACCACGCTGGCCCAATTGCTAGTTAGTGGATTTACACATGACATCAAATTATGTCTCCAGACTCATGCCGATTTCTTCATGATGTTTTCCTTAATCGGAAAATCAATGGAGAAATGGATGACGCCCATGCCACGAAATGCGTTCAGTATTGCCAGTTTTGGTTTTATTACCTTGTTCATGGGCAAAAAATTGTATCTAATAAGGATTTAACGGATTCTCAGACAGGGTGTTCTATGACCATCTTTCGTCATAGCACACCCTCTGTCTGAGAAACCTTGTATTATGACTAAGATGGTTTTCAAATAAATCTTTATCTATAAACCTATCTTTAGATAACTCATTCAAAGTGACTAAACAATAGGATCCACAAAATAATTAACAGTCTCCATTGTTTATTAGCCACGTTAATTGGCTGTAAAAACTTATTTTAATTACGTAATTACAATGCAATGGTTTTAGTTTTTAGTCTATAAACTTTTTGAGAGAAATTTATTGTGTAAACTTTCGCTCTCGTAGATTTGGTCGTAAAATATAGAAGGGTGTAATGTTGCGTTGTCTTAAATATTTTAATGAGAAATTGGTTTCATAATTTAGATCTATAAATTATTTAGGTATTGTTATGTTCAGATATGGATTGTAAATTTATTGTTATCGTAATAAACTTTCGTTTCATCACATCTTGTCCGATGTTACACTTAGGTAGATGTACGAGTAGATACGGTCAAAATGTAATTGATTTACCTACTGAGAAGATATCTCTTTCTAAGTTAATTTTGCAATGACAATTTACAAAATGAATTTCTTTTTGACCAACGTAACGGAGGAGGTACTCAATTCGACGCGTATGTATTTTTTTTATGTGTAACGACGCATATCTTTTTACATGGTGGTCCGATTTCGATAACTCTTTTTTTATTATAAAAAGTATACTTCGAAATTGGACCTGTTTAAATTTTATCGAAATCGGCTAAGCTATTTTTGATTAATCAACAATTATATGAAAAATGCTACATCGATAGGTGCGAAATATGTATTCGCGAATTCTGTACACGGTTGAGTCATGCTCATGCCAGTTTTTGCAAAAAATAATTATCAAGTTTCTTTCTAAGCAAAGAAGGAACAAAGTCTAATAATTAACAGAGAATATTATTAGCAATATTCATTAAAGAAAAAAACGTTGGTATTTTTAACGATAGGACTTCATAAGTGATTAAAGTAGAATTATAGAATAAGTGACCATTTCAGTTTTATTTCTTGTTTTATTCTCCTTTTTTTTTCAGCTATATCACGTGCACGGCTGGACATACTTACCTAGGTTTCCCTTACAAATTTCCAATAAGGCCATCCTGCGGTTTTAGTACAGTCGTCTACTCATCTTAGGGTGGACGTCCTATGCTACGCTTGACCGAGCTTTAGCATGTCGTTGATATGCAGTAGGAAGAGTGTTGCAGAGAGCACTGACCCCTGAAGAACACCGGCATTGATAGCCATTTGGTCTGACGAGCAGCCATCTACAACCGCTCGTATCGACTGATTCCTCAAGAAATCTGATATCCATGCGCAGAAATAAGCAGGCAGGCCGTATGATGGAAGCTTGCCAATAAGGATCTCGTGCTAGACCCTGTCAAAAGCTTTAGAGATGTCCAAGGAGACAGCCAGCGCCTCCCCGTGTTTTGTATAAAAACTTATAAAGTGTGATTTTTTCATTTATCACAAATAAAATATGTTTAAAACTCCAATTGTTTGAAGCGAAGAAGAAAAAATTAAGTCATTTTCTGTTTACCAACTAGTACACGAGAGACTATACTACTAGAGGCTACGAATGGATTCTATCTTAAATAGGAAAAAAAAACTAAATAAAAGAAAGCAAAAACGGCATTGCATTCTGTTGTATAGTTTAAAAGATCTGTGCAAATGTACGAGAACATATACACACAGACACAAAAAGATGAGTAAGATTGACTTGACTTGACTCGATAGTGGACAATAAAGAGCGATAATGAAGATGGTAGCAACAAATTTCGAAATTCCCATCATTTATTGCAACTTTGAATTCAGTTTGATGCTTCTGTAAATATTTATTCTTTGGCAAGCACAACTGTTTGACTTGTAGAGTAATTTATTGCAGGTATAAATTTTAGCAAGTTATAGCAATATGCTTTTACACGGGATACTGAATGATAAATTCATCGCTTAATTTTCATTATTTTGTCTCTGTTTGACTTCAAAGTCATTGATCAGAAATATTTCTGCTCAATGTTCAAAGTCCATATTTACACCCATATCTTTAGAATTATAAATGGTCTCCATGAAACGATTTAATATTTAGAGACCCTGGCATCGGAGATTTTAAGCCTCCTAAATAGCTACAGTGGCCCCACAATTTAACTTGTCATTCGAGCTACGGTAGCGCTCAGTTTTAATAACTACCTATTTCATACATTCTTTTAAAGTAAATTTACGTTTATTCTAAAGCGAATTTATGGTACTTGAAAAATAAATGTTTTTTTCAAAAAATCCCTAAAACAAAACTTGAGCACATTACGCGAACGTTTCCATACAGAATCATCCTTTCTGATGCAATCAACTATCAAACGCAACATCTTAAAATAATTCCACTATCCACACTCTGTCTGCTTCTTCGCTATCCGTCCATCCATAAGCCGTAGGACGTCCACTGCTGGACATAGGCCCCCTCTATGGATTTCCAATAAGGTCGGTTGAACGCGGCCTGCATCTAGTGCATTCCTGCAATGCTAAATTAATAAAACAATGTTGATGGTCGTGGTTTCCATTTGAGAACTTTACAATCCCATCGGCCAGCCCTTCTTCAAACTATGTCCACTGCCCACTGCCACTTCAATTTGCTAATCCGCTGGGATATGTCGGTACCTTTTTTTCGTCTGCGGATTTCCTCATTTAGCTTCCGCTATCCAAATATCCAATAAGTACCAAATCTAGTCTCAAAAGATCTAGAATAATTACTTATTACTAGGTATAATATGAAAGTGATAACCAATCACACGGCGAAGGACCTCGAGTCAGTATCCTGATGTCTCGGTACTTTGTCAGGATAATTGGATTTGAGATGGCTTTTATGGACTTTCTTCCTCAGTACTTAAAGGTCAAGGATATGAAGGTTATTTTTAACCGACTTCAAAAAACAAGATTCTCAATTCGACTGTTTTTTTTTTTTGTAGGTATGTATGTTACGCGATTACGCCGTTTTTACTCCAACAATTAATTATGAACCGATTATGTTTTTTTTTACTTTGGTTCAGAGGTTTTATTTAACTTTTATAGAAACGGGCTGCGTCGTTTTTGAAAAATCAACGTGTTCTCTGGCCGTATGGTTCAGAAAATTTACTCAAAAACACTTAGGTACGTGTGTACCTACTGTGGACGTCTGTCGCTGCGCTTTGCTGGCACAATGTCTCCATTCGAGAACTATACAGCAATCAGTCGTAATCTTTCAAATGACTGATTTACGTGTTATGAGCTCTGCCACTTCAACTTGCTTACCCACTACGCTATTAAGTACTTATACTATAAAATTTCCAAGCTTTTAGATTACAATTTCAAAATCAATGTAAAATAGTATGTATTTACCCGATGTCTGTATGGAAAACGGTAAAGCTGAATTTAAGAATATGCTCTCTACATTTTTTCTCTACCATTTATTTGCACCTGTTTGGCGAAATGTACAGATTTTTCACTGCTACAGGCTCGTTAGTCTCTGCGAAGGCTGTTATAACCGGTCTCACTCGCTCAAACAACATGTCCTACTTTCCATCCTTCTCTAGCCGAAGCGTTTGTTTGACGTACGTACATAGTAGAATACAGAATAACCACCTTAATGCGAGAGTTGGTCAAATTGCGGAGTTCTGAATTTGAATGAGATACTTTCCGGTTTGCTTAGATGTTGCGATAGTAGCGCTTTCAGGTAACTTCGAGAGATAAAGCGGTCGCACTGAAAGCGGGGAAATCTCAAGTCAAATGTATTATCTATTTTGTGGTCAGACTCAAGGATTGTCTGACATAGTTTAAGGCGTTTACGTTTACATTATTATGTAAGATTATCTCTAGTAATTTGTGGCGTAGACTAAATGTTTGTGAAATAATATATTGTATACTATATCCCACTAAGCAAGCAAAAGTTGCAATAACATTACTGAAAGTAACATCAACGAGCTTGTAACTTACAAATATAAGGTTGCAACGTTTATGCAAGCTTACAGCAAGCTTGAAACGAAGCCCTAACGGCCGCGCTGTAGATAAACCCTGTATTTTACCCAGAGCTGATCTCCAAAACTCTTTATAACTTTAAAACATGAAGTTGCAGTACAGTGCATTACACATGAAACATATCTGAAAGTTATAAAGTTAACTTCCCGCAAGTATAACGTTTAACATTTCCACAACTTCAAATTTTAAAGGTTATGGTAACTTGTCTCATCTAGCTTGCTAAAAGGTTACAAATGAAACTTGCACGTGACTTGCATTTATTTAGTTGTTGCAAAGTTACATTTTGTAGGTTATCAGTTTCTAAAATAATACATTTTTTTTCCATAGTTTGTTGAGGCTTTAGTTCTAAGTACAAGTCCTAGAGGCGGGTGTGTGTGAGTCTTTTTCTCTATCCGCTGTAAGGAATGTTTTAATTAAATTCACAAATTGGGATACCAATTTCTGCAAACACAACGCCATCGCGATGCAGAATTTCAATGTGCGATGCTAACGCCATCTAGTTTTTCAAGATTAAGTAAGAAACCCTAAAGTAACATTTGATTACTTAAGAAAATTAAGTTCCAGCAACATTATATAGGTTAGGTAAAAAACAAGAACTATTCGTAATGTTGTAGGAAAGTAAAAAAAAAATATGACTATAGACGTATTGCCGCAATGTTACAGTATAACATTTCAGTAACTTTCATTAATAAAGTACAGGCAATGCCAGACAGTGAAATTAATAAATTATATTGCTGCAAAGTTTTATTTGTAACGTCTCAATCACAGTTTTGCAAGAGTGTTAACTACTTAAAATTTAGGTATGTTTGGGAGGCTATATCCCTGCAAAGTTGAAATGTAAACTTTCATGCGAAATATAACAGTAACATAATAAAATAACTTTTGATAAGTTTCAACATAACAATAAGATCTATGTAACTGACATGTTCCTGCATCATGATGTTTGAAATTTACAAATGTGCCATAATAGTAATTTATGCAATTGTCATTTAATGAAGGGTATTAAAACACGAGTGTGAGTTTATGAAACGAGCGCAGCGAGTACTGCGAGTAAAGTCACTGCGCTCGTTTCATAATAGTAACGAGTATTTTAATACCCGTATTATATGCAGTTGCATACACTACTTCATCTTCACTAATAAAAATAAAAAAAAATAAAAAACCATATTGCGAAACATCAAATTCACGCGTACGTGTATTGTCACAGTGAACTTGGCGCCATTAAAATCTAACCAATGAGAGCGCAGCTGCGCGCGCAGGGCCAATCAGGAGCGAGCGCGCGATGTTATAATGAGATTTTACGATATCGATGTGGATATTATAACATCATGTGAAATTGCTTAAATGTTGTCTGCGCTATAACAGTAGTCATTATAAGTCAAGTATTGGAAACATAAGTAGAATGTTACAACATTAGTGTAGATAAACAAACTTACTACAACTTATTCACAAACTTACACACTTCACTCAGCGCTAGACTTATATGCCGTGACCTGTAACTCATTAGAACTGTTTGAGCCCTGCGAATCCTGCGATACAGTACTTGTTACTAGTGCTAATTTCACAATCAAATAAGTAAAATAATAAATAAATAAATATTAGGGGACATCATCATACACACTGTCTCTAACCCCAAACTTATAAGCATAGCTTGTAGGTATGGCTGCCAGAGACTGATATACTACATATTAATTATTTCAAATACATACCTATATAGATGGTACCTAAATAACACCCAGACACAGAGCAAACACCTTTGTTCATCACACAAATGTTTGCCCTGGGCGGGGATCGAACCCACGCCTCTTTGACCCAGAAGTCAGGGTCACTAACCACTGAGCCACCGAGGCAGTCAAACTGTTAAACCTTATTTTTGCTTTGGTGACGATGTCATTTATGTAAATTGTATAAATTAAATTAACTTTCGTTTAATTCATACGTTTCTGACATTCTTTGTTTGCTCGCGGCTCCTTGTGTTTGTGGTATGATAACCCACTTTGTTACTATGTGTTGTTTGTGAAAATTTAACATGTTTTTGTTCATAAAAATGTTGGCGTTTTCCGCCCTCGGGCCGGTTATTACGTCACAGTCTACGGCACTGTTAAATGAAGGAAATTGTCGAGTTTTTTTTATACCGACAGCAAAAAAAAAGAGGTTCTCATGTGACTGTAATTTTTGTATGTGCTCCTATTTATTTTTAACCGACTTCCAAAAAGGAAGAGGTTCTATGTTCGTCTGTGTGTATTTTTTCGCCAATTGTGTACGGAATCAAAAAATTATTTTCAGTTCCAAAGGGTATATTGTCGAGGTTGGTTTCTACGGCTGATATGATGATGATGATGATGACGTGAAACCACAGCGCTTGACGCAAACAGCAAATGGTAGGCCCCATTGAAAATCTATAGGGTAAGTCTTATTTCTGAAATGATGATGGTAATGATGACGACATCAGAAGCACTACTACTTTGCAAATCAAAAACCTAAGGTTAAAAATCGGTTTACTTAATAATTATTTTTCGCAAAAAATGGCAAAACTGCCTTCCATCGTGTACAAAATTCGAATATTTCGCTAGATTTTTTTTTTGATTTATCAAAAACTTAAATGAGATTTCTCTAAAATTTAAATGAGAGCACTTTATACCCTTTCGAACTAAAAAAGGATTTTTCGATTCGGTTCACAATTGGCGAAATTATCGATGAACATACAAAAAAACATACACACGAACATAGAACCTCCTCCTTTTCGGAAGTCGGTTAAAAATGGAAGGAAGTGCAGCCTGTTTTGTTTGAATAAAGGGCCCTTATCGGCCTCGACTGTCCCGGTGGCTCAGTGGTTAGTGACCTTAATTTCTAGGTCAAAGGGGCGTGTGTTCG
Source organism: Hypomecis atomaria (assembly GCA_964007245.1). Taxonomy (NCBI): domain Eukaryota; kingdom Metazoa; phylum Arthropoda; class Insecta; order Lepidoptera; family Geometridae; genus Hypomecis; species Hypomecis atomaria. The sequence goes on along the minus strand of OZ023296.1, from coordinate 1,724,126 downwards.
ATCCCCACCCAGGGCAAGTATTTATGTGATGAACATAAGTGTTTGCTCTGTGTCTGGGTGTTATTTAATTACTATCTATATAAGTATGTTTTTAAAAATATGTTTAAGTAGTATATCAGTCTCTGGCAGCCATATCACAAGCTTTGCTTAGTTTGGGGTCAGAGGCCGTGTGTAAGATGTCCTCAAATATTTATTTATTTATTTTATCGATACAGGGCACAAAGAGCTTACGATTGTCAGCATTTTCATGGAAAATCCGCAAGAGAAAAGTGATTTATTTTCTACGGGGAAAGAAATATTATATGTACTAAGGATGGGGGTTTTTCTTTCAAGGAAGTATTGTTTATCATAATTAAAAAAAAAAATCTAAATATATTATTTATGGAAGGGTCAAAAACGGAAAAATATCCATTTTCTATTTCTACTTACAATGCAATAAATAGAAAGAAGAAACTTGTCTCATTTTTTTATCGCGAATAAGTCCGCGCTTGAACACCAACTCGCCTTATGGTAAGCGACGTTGCGGTCAAAGATGAAGCACTCAGACCTAGAAGATACCTATTCACTCTGACCTTGAAAAGCTTTAGATTATATCTCTTAGGAAACAAGAAAGCAGGAAGACTCTTTAGATATAATTCCAAGAAAATACTTATAGTTTTAGCAACTCATAGTTTTTATTTTATCATAGTTTTTACTGAAAACCTATAGGTAATTATTTTTCACTAAAAATGACGTCGTTTAATATTTATTATTGTTCTGAAACCACTCAAATTATTTCGATGAAAATTAAATAGGATCGCCTTTAAAATGTACAAAATTCTGTATGCATTTTAAATTAACATTCAGTTGATTTAAGAACCTTTATTTTTGAAGACGGTTATAAATGTTTTGAATTTTAAAATGAACATTATATTCCAGATTTAAACGATCTCTAATTAAGATAGATCACTTCCTAAGGACTACAAAAAGCCTAATAAAAAAATAAACACTAACCGCCTTACCACAAAAGATTAAAACACGCCTTAAACACTGTTTACTGTACTGTACTGAACCAGCCTTTATAATAGTCCACTGCAGGACCTTGGACTACCCACGAAGGGTGATTGGGCCATATCCACCACGCTGGCCCAGTGCGGGTTGGTGGAGTCACACACGCCATCGAATTTCTTCTACGGACGTATGCAATGTTTTCCTTCACCGAAAAGCCAGTGGTGTGCAATTCCGTACATAAATTCCAAGGAACTCATTGGTACGGGACCGGGATTTGAACTCACGACCTCACGATTGTAAGGTGGGTGTCATTACCACTAGACCATCACGGCTAAACATTGTTTAAATATTGTCTAAGCCGTGCGTAAAACTTTTGTGGTAAGACAGTTAAGTAACTATTTAGTTACCTTGTTGTAATGCCCCAAATAACAGTCCTTATTGCGTGCCCGGTCCAATACCAATATTTTTCAGTCAGAATAATCGGAATATTTCAGCAGTTTATTCTTGCGAGCCAGCCGGCCTCGCGGACCGTTTCTATGGAAATTTTGACCCAAATATGGATGTTCAATGTTTTGATTGAAATATCCTGTCTGAAAAATAGTAGTTGTCTTTTTTATGGTCGAACATTTCAAGCCTTGATAGATTGTAAAAAGCTTCCTTGATAATTACGCTGTGATCGTCGAGCAAATATCTATAGAGTCACAATCGTGCAAAAAAAGTGTCCGAGCCAAAACTCTGCCCAATCTACGTAGTGGGCAGGCTTTTTAGTTAGTCGTAAGCGATTGCAAGCAGACTACAACGCCGCGCGATGCCAATGCTCGGTTTCAAGCACTAATTAGGTGAGATAACGTCGAATTTAGAGAAAACGTGTCATTGTGAATAAATTAATGTAAATATCTAAGTCAATATATGACGAAGAATAATAATAATAATTCCGTGACCACGACCAATGCAACTTGGTCGAAACGTCGGGAGAAAAAGAGATACTTAATTAACTCATATCTCAAGTTTTATCTCGCGATAAGTCCCGTATATTAGTATGATAATATCTAAGTCGGTATGTACATATGATGGCGCTCTGTAGATATTTGCTCGAAGGCTGTGATTTATCTCTTTTCTGAATTGAAGTGTTTTTTTTACGTCTTGAGTTATGATCGAGTGAAAACTCAGTTTAAGTATGGCAAAGTCTAAGGCAAAGAAGATAAAAGGTTTCGAAAGAAAAATGTTTTAAAAAAGACACTTCGGTTATTTTGTACTGTGGTTCCATGTTGTCAAAAAAAAATCAGATGCCAAAAACGTTAATTTAAAGAGTAACTTTTTTGATAAACATTTCAAAAATTCGTTGCGATTGAAATAAAAAGTTGGTTAAAATGATAAACACTTCACAAGTTCGACGCAAAGACAGGACTGCGAATTAGCCCAGTTGGGAGAGCGTTGGGCTAGTGATCCAAAGACGTAGGTTCGAGTCCTGTAATGGCGACGAAGTTTTTGAAATGTTTATCACAAAAATAACTATTTGAAATAAACCTATTGTGGGATGCACTGCAAAATTAAAATCATTTCAACGTTAATTTATAACGATCATTTCGTCAATTGTGAACCGAATCGAAAAATTATTTTTTAATTCAAAAGGGTATACTCCCGAAGTGGTCCCATTTAGATTAAACATAAATCGGCTGAGCCGTTTTTGAAAAATCAACAATAATGTAAACAATTCGAGCGAAATATTCGAATTTTGTACACGATGGAAGGCGGTTTTACCATTTTTTGCAAAAAATAATCAATAAGTTATTTGTAGGATTCCATACCACAAATAGTAAAAGCAGAACCCAACAAATCACTTTGAAGTCCATCTGTCCGTCCATCGGTCAAGACTTCTTTTTTTTTTTTTTATTCCACATAGGTTTGCGTTTGACTACATACTGCCTGATGTTGAGCAGATATGCGGTCTAGGATGTAGCACGCTTACCTAGAAGATACCTATTTACTCGGGATTTGAAGACACCCACGTCGTACTTTAGCGGTTTTTATCTCGATAACCCAGTTCCTGAACCGGTTGTTTTATAAGTTCACTGCTGAACATAGACCTACTCACAAAAAATGAGTGGGCTAAATCCACCTCACTGGCTTAGTGCGGGTTGGTGGATTCACATACGCGTCGAATTTCTTCTACGGACGTACGCAGGTTGCCTCACGATGTTTTTCTTCACCGCAGTCAATAGTGGTGTGAAAACCCGATTATAAGTTACAAAGAACTTATCAATGGCTCAGTGGTTAGTGACCCTGACTCCTGGGTCAAAGAGGCGAGGGTTCGATTCCCACCCAGAGCAAATATTTATGTGACGAACATAGGTGTTTGCTCTGTGTCTGGGTGTTATTTAGGTATTATCTATATAAGTATGTATTTGAAAATATGTATATTATGTAGTATATCAGTCTCTGGCAGCCATATCACAAGCTCTGCTTAGTTTGGGGTCAGAGACCGTGTGTAAGAAGTCCCCCTAATATTTATTTATTTATCGATACGAAACCGGGATATGACCCCATGACCACACGATTGCAAGGCGGACATTACTACCACTTGGCACCATTGTATGCTACATATTACTTGTTTTTTTGGCAATAAATTTTGAATGTTCAACTTGACTAGACCACCACGGTTCACTACCACTAGATCACGACAGTAACAAACAGGTGAAAATAATAAACGCGCGTTTGATAATTATTTTTTGCAAAAAATAGCATGACCGACTTCACCCGTGTGCAGAATTCGCGTATATTTCGCACGGATCAATGTAGCATTTAACCCATTATTGTTGATTTATTAAAAATGGCTCAGCCGACTTCGATAAAATTTAAATGGGACCAATTTCAAAGTATATTCTTTCGAATAAAAAAAAATATTGAAATCGGACCACTACGTAAAAAGTTATGCGTGGTACTTAAAAAAAAATACTTAACTAAAAAAAATACGCGTCGAATTGAGTACCTTCTCCGGTGGTTCGTCGGTCAAAAAGTGTAAAAACAGTATAAGTACTTATTAAAAAGTACTTATTTAGGTATACTACTACCCACTCTAAGTTCTATTTATTTCTCGTCCTTAATCCCTGTCACTAAAACATTCCGTTTATGAGAGTCACATGCTTTTAGTTTAATCTTCTAGAGCCAAAGCTTAGTGCGTCTTGGATCTAATATACTATTACGTTCAACTGGATCGACATCAGTTACGTGTACCTTGGTCAATGGTCATACTCTATGTTTTGGCATAGTACATCAGGAGAAGGATATCGTGTTCTAGAGAGTCATATAGAAGACAATTGAAAAATTGGCTAATCGAACATACATTCTATGATTTTAATGAGATAATTAATTTAAAAGAGTTATAACGATGTGTGCTTTGACATTGGAACTATTTTTGAATGTTACTATTGACATAAATGTAATTTTGTAATTTAATTCTGACATTTTATTATTATTTCATTATATTTTATATTGATTATTGTTAATATTTGTTGTTGTCTATAAAAACACAAAACAACTATTTTGTAATATTATGTTTCAATTCAGTACAATTTAATTATTTGCTACTAAGCAAAGATGATATTATATAAGTGATATTATTATTTTAATAATAAAAAATGTAATTATTATAATTTTTTGACGTGTATCTTTTATATTTTTGATACCAATAAATAATATGAATATGAATATACAGCTTGGATAGGCGGCATTTCAAAAACTGAATGACATCCTTAAGCCCCTCCATATTCCACAATGTCTGAAGACTTGTCTCTTTAACCAGTGTGTCTTGCCCACCATGACGTAGATATGGTGCCGAGACATGGACACTCACACATGAGGCTGTAAACAAAATCAGAGTTGCACAGAGAGCCATGGAGAGGTCCATGCTTGGCATTAAACTCCATTAATAGAGTTCGCAATACGAAAATCTGACGAAGAACTAATGTTCGGAACGTTGGAATCGTAGTCATGAAACTGAAGTGGAATTGGGCAGGGCACATAGCGAGGCAAAGTGACGACAGGTGGAGTAAGGCTGTCACAGAATTGTTGCTGCAAGGCTTTACCATCAATTGAATGAGCTTGGTCTACCAAGCTCATTCAATCGACTCTAGTCGATAGACTAACAGATAGAGAACTCAAAAAAATAATTCTACAGTGGCTTAAAACTTTTGACTATAATGGTATTGAAAGTGTGTTAGAAAGTTTTTATTTTTAATCAAAATATACAATTAATAGAGCAATTTTTTGGTTGTGAATTTGAGATCATACAAAACAAAACACACACACTCATTCCGAAAACATACTTACGTTGTTTTCAAACTGTAAAAAAAATCTTTGTGTTAAAAACTTTGGCTTTTATTTTATTAATTTTTTCTCAACTATGTACATTATAACTATTCTAAATTTTATTGTCTATAATGTGTAACTGGCTGCGCTCGTTTCATAATAGTAACGAGTGTTTTAATACCCGTGTTATATGCAGTTGCATACACTACTTTATCTTCACTAATAAAAAAAAAAAAAAAAAAAAAAACATGTTGCGAAACATTAAACTGACGCGTACGTGTATTGTCACCGTGAACTTGGCGCCATTAAAATCTAACCAATGAGAGCGCAGCTGCGCGCGCAGGGCCAATCAGGAGCGAGCGCGCGATGTTATAATGAGATTTTACGATATCGATGTGGATATTATAACATCATGTGAAATTGCTTAAATTGAGTGTTTTGTTGTCTGCGCTATAACAGTAGTCATTATAAGTCAAGTATTGGAAACATAAGTAGAATGTTACAACATTAGTGTAGATAAACAATTTTATTTTATTTTATTTATTTATAAGAATGGTTGCCGAGGCAAGGTAAGCGGAGCGTTAGTCGTGCGGCTGCAAGATGGGCCGACGATATACTCAAAATCGCGGGTCGAACCAGGCTATAAAGCATGCGACCACGAAAAGCGACGAAAAGAACTCATTTCGACGTGTGAAAAAGTGACAGTTATATACTTTGCCATAACGCTATCTCGTTCTGACACTACGAACGAAATAATTCGTGGCGCGCATACTAGCCCGTGACACAATTGGTTGGTGGTCAAGTGCGGACTTATCCACGAACATATCAAGGCCTTTGTTCCTACGCGCATTATATCTTCAATAGTTTTGATCTCCTGGGGCCTTATTGTGTAAGCGCTCTGACGTTCGGCATCGCTTTTCCTCCCGCTCGCTCTCGTGGCGTGAGAAACTGGTAGAAAAAGTATGATCATACCTTTTTTAGGGTTCCGTGCCCAAATGGTAAAAACGGAACTCTATTACTAAGACTCCGCTGTCCATCTGTCCGTCTGTCAGTCTGTCTGTCACCAGGCTGTATTTCATAAACCGTTATAGCTAGAAAGCTGAAATTTTTACAGATGATGTATTTCTATTGCCGCTATTACAACAAATACAAATAACAGAATAAAAAATAATATTTAAGGGGGGCTCCCATACAACAAATCTGAATTTTTAGACGTGTTTTGCCCTATATTAATAATGGTAACAGGTAGATGCTTGAAATTTTCACAGAATATTTTGTTATTTATTCACTTCAATAATACATTAAAATAAAATAAATATTTAAGGGGGGCTACAGTACGGGACCCTCCGTGCGCGAGTCCGACTCGTACTTGGTCGATTATTCTTTTTTTGTTTCATGTAAATTTGAATATGTCGGATGTCTAGCCCTGCTAGACAAGCATGCGACCTTGAATAGCCACGAAAAAACGTATTTCGTGAAAAAGTGACAGATATATACTTTGCCATAACGCTGTCTCGTTCACTACGAAAGAAATAATTCGTGGCGCGCATACTAGCCCGGCTGGTCCCTGGAGTTTTAAGCCGCCTGAGAAGCCTCTGACATGGCTGACTAAACAGTTTATGGAACGGAATTTAACGTGTCATCGGAGTCACGGTAGCACTCATTTGTAAATACCCCCCACAGTCAGTTATCCAAAGACTGAGCGTGCGCTTTAAATTCGGCCCATACCATTCTTCCCAAAAAAAGTTTACCGAAGAAGAAAATAGATGGCGTTAGTAGAAAAGTTAGCTCACACAAACGGTTCAGTCAACAGTTTTACCCAGTCTTATAGGTGTGTGTTCTACAGCCGGCGTTTTCTCTAGAGCACGTGTAGGAGACGTTTTTCTTATGCATTTTTGAAAATGTGAATGTTGCTAATATCAGCGACTTCACGTCACGGTATTGATCTAATGGTGTGGCTACATCTGTGCCCGAAGCTTCGCGCGATGTTCATCGTCGTCGCGCGCAGACGATGTTCCTGGCTACACATGAGGCGAAGATTGGCGCGCTAAACATCGCGCGATGTTTTCTTGCAGAGTGAAGTAGATTGACTACTATCATACCCAGTAGATTTTCAAGGTAACATTGGTAGTGTGGTAGATTTATAACACTTTTTGGAAAACCAGTAGAATTCATGAATATTATTTTAAAACCAACCAGCCTCTTCTCCCCTACCTAGAATTACGATTAGAAAGGTGAAATAGCAATAGGCAGGGCACATACTTGTAGTACGGTGGACGTTGACCGATTTGGTGGACGTATGATATTATACGCAGTAGGACGTCCACTGCTGGACATGGGCCTCCCCTATGGATTTTCAAAAAGCCCGGTTGGAAGCAGCTTGCATCCATTGACTTATATCAAAGGTTCAACAAGTCGGTGGACGTCCTACGTTGCGCTTGCTGGTACGTGGTTTCCATTCGAGAACTTTACAAACCAACGAAAATGATAAATTAATTAAGATCAAAACATACAATCTAAAAAAAATATCATCATCCTTATCAAGAGTAGGACGTCCACTGCTAGACATGGGCCTCCCCTATGGATTTCCTATAAGCCCGGTTGGAAGCTGCTTGCATCCATCGGCTCATAGGATGCAAGCCGCTTCAAACCAGGCTTATTGAAAATCCATAGAAAGAGGGACTCCCATGTCCAGCAGTGGATGTTCTATTGCTGATAAAATGATGATGATATTTTATTTTCGTTTTTTTAGATTTTATGTGGTGATATGATTTTCGTTTGTTTGTAAAGTTCTCGAATGGAGATCACGTACTAGCACGCGCAGCGTAGGACATCCATTTAGTGGACCGATGAATCCAAGCCTCTTCCAACCGAGTTTATTGAAATTCCATCGGGGAGGCCCATGTCCAGCAGTGGACGACTTACTGCAGATTACAATGATGATGATAAATTATTAATTAAATTAATAACGCTAAGTCCTCCTTTTGTACAAATGGTGTGCAGTAAAATGGTAAATAAATAAGCAAATGTTGTTGTCAACACTGGACTCTAAGCGACAGGGAAGCCCAAGTGTAGCCACCTAAGCGAATATTGTCGCGACAAGCCGACACTGCGCCCGACAATTCGCGTTGGCGCGATGTACTCGGCTACATTGTCGTCCGCCGACGAATATTCGCTGTTGAGCGTAGATGTAGCCGCTCCATAACAGTATTCTCATTCCGTCTTCATGCAAGCTGTCGGAAACTCGGAAAGCGAGTCATGCCTACGCGCCTCGGAAGTCGGAGCGGTCCAAAAATTAAAAAGTTTATCATCGAAAAAAAACATAGAAAGTCTCTCTAGCTTTCTATTAAGCGCAACTACTTTGTTCTACAATAAAAAATAAACGAGTAGTGACCACTTCTGTAAACTAAGTATTACGTGGCGCTTGCCTTCCGTGCCCACAGAAGCCATACTTCATACATCTTTTAGAATTATTGCGGGTTTAAAGACGCGTTAACTCTTCACAAATGATAATTTAAAATACTATTCTACACCAATCAAGTATTGCCACATCAGCATCCGGAATCCAAAGACTACGAGACATTTTATTAATGGATTCCGAAGTCGTTGGTAAAAATAAAATACATCTAACCTTGTTACTATTTACGTAACACCAAAAGTATTTTGGTATTATGAATGGGATTTCGTGACACGCGTTATTGATTCGAAAACGTGGGAAAATTAAAACACGCGTAGTTCATACACAGAAAAGTAGTAAATATCAGAATACCTACAATAGTAGGTATTCTGATATTTAACTTTACAGTACAGGCTGTTACAGTAAATATACTGGTACAGCCCTGGACAAGGAAAATTAAAAAAATCTGACTGCCAACCTTCAGTCCTGGAGAGGCAAATGAGTAGTTGATACTTTACAAGGTATCTATCTACCTATAGTCGGCGGATACATTATTGTTTCATTTTTTTAGGGTTCCGTAACCAAAGAGTAAAAACGGAATTACTAAGACTCCGCTGTCCGTTCTTTTGTCCGTCTCTCTGTCACCAGGCCATCTCATGAACCTTTAGCTTGACAGTTTAAATTTTCACAGGTGCTGTATTTCGGTTGCCACTATAACAACAAATACTAAAAACAAAACAAAATAAACATTTAAGGGGGCTCCCACACAAAAAACCTGTTTTTTAGCCGTTTTTCGCTCTATATCAATAATGGTAACAGGTTGATGCGTGAAATTTTCACAGAAAATTTAGTTATATATTCACTTCAATAAGGCTCCCATACTGTACGGAACCCTCCGTGCGCTAGTCCGACTCGTACTTGGCCGATTATTTTATATATAGGGCAAGTGCATTTATTAACAACACTAATACAAGACTTAAATAATCTAAAACTACATAAACTACTACTACATAACAAGCAATTGGATTATCCACAGAGCCATGAAGGTCTAAAGATAATCCAAATGCTCAAGCCCACTGCCAGTTGGCAGCGTGCCCAGCATGTAAGTACCTACTCATTATCGTCCTTACTTCCTTACTAATAAAATATTATAGAATTTAAAAAATTAAAATGTTTTAGTCCATTGACATATTACATGTGCTTAGGAACGTCAATAACACAAAATAAAATTATAAAATTACAGAATAACTGAACACACAGGAGCAATAATCAAAATAACAATAAAACAATCAAAAGGTACTTATCAGCAATAGCATTGTCAACAGTAATAATTTCTAACTTAAGTAGTAAATTATAGTGCAATTAGTAAACAGGGTTTTGTCAGATATAGCATTTGCTAATTTATAGTAACTCTTCTGTAGAAGGTGAATGTCATTCTTTGGACTTAGCTTGATACATTCTGGGACTTTGTTATAAAAATAGGTATTGACCTAAACAATGGAAACTATTTGATGACTTTGTTAATCGCCGTCGCGGCTGTACAATATTGTTTTTATATCTGCCATTGCGGCCATTAACACTAATCTTATCTTATAAATTAATGTGTGTTAATGTTTGCTTTTTACTTTTTCACGTAGCAAAAGAGCAGCACATTGATTTGATTTTTAGAATGGATAGATAGTTAAAAGGTTGGATATTGACATGTATTCTTTTTATTCCGGAAAAATAAAAGGTTCCAAATCGAAATGTTCCTATGGGAAAGCACTAAAATTAGGTATAATATCACGCTGGCGAGGACGTGGATAATAACTTGGCAGTAGGTCATGATACCAACTTTTACTAAGTGACTAATTCTAAATTACGAAATACAAATCAATCAGTAAGTAACGTACTTTTTGTAAGAAAAGAAATAGCTGTTTTTTGAAGTGAAACTTCGAGTGCGACTTCCTACTAGTGTTGTGCACCTTATACAAGAAGCACTTCAAATATCCCATACAAAGGAATGAATTATCCCATCACCTCAAATACTTATTTTGTACCACTACAAACTCGTTGAGGTGTTGAGCTTGTGTGCAGTGTGAAATTGTCGCTCACTCGCTCACTCCTCAAGAAAGAGTAAATGAATGAGCGAAGTGCGAACGCGCGCTTAGCATTTTGAAGTGTTTTGTCCTACTCGCACGTCTCAAGTTCTCATGCTTAACAACAAGATGATTGAAGTGAATGAAATAATATCCGTGATATTATCTTATGTCCAAAGTTTGAAAGATCGTTCCGTAATTTTTGTAAAAGGATTTCGTTTGTATAATTAATAAGTATTTAATAATATATGTAATAAATTGCACTGAAATTTGATAATTATTTTATGAATTAAAATATCAATCTTTTCAAATTATTTTTTTACCCAATTTTATGTTTCCTAAGTACCAAAACACTTCAAACTCAAGTCATAGTTCGTTACTTCATTTGCTACATACCTACTTCATCTAACACAACACACAAAACCCTCTAAAATACGAGATGGCCTCATTTTGTGTAATGTGTATACTGCTTCTTTTAATGACCACCTCAATTGAGGTGGTACATTGTCCTACCTCATTTCCCAAAATGAGTACCTCATTTCCCAAAATGAGTACCTCATACAAACTCATTATTTTGGTTTGTCCTACCCATCACTACTTCCTACAAGGTTGCGTTTGACGTTTAACGCAGAGAATTATGTTTGAGTCAGGACCTTGTTCTGGAGGTGTAGATTACTAGTTTGTAGTAATCTACACCTCCGCAACAATGACTTCAAATTAAATCAATACCGCGGGCTAACTTGACGCCAGCGCCATCTAGTTTTGTTAAGAGCCAACTACTAGGTTTCACTTCTTCCGCGCGGAGAGACTCCACGCACAACTTTTTTTTCGGAGTTAGTAAATTATAGTCATAAATTTATAATGATAATTTCATTTCGTTAACTTTACGCGTACTTGACACACGGTCGGATAGTCAGACGGACAACAAAGTCATCTTAAAAGGATTCCGATTTCTCCTTTTGAGGTACGGAACCCTAAAAAGTAAGTCAGGTTTCCATGTTATATTGTCTTATATTTTTAACCGATTTCCAAAAAGGAGGAGATTCTATGTTCGTCTGTATGTTTTTTTTTGTGTATGGTCATCGATAATTTCGCCAATTATACCTAAACCGAATCAAAATATTCTTTCATAGTTCAAAATGGTATACTCCCGAGTTGGTTCCATTTCAATTTTACAGAAATCGGCTGAGCCGTTTTTGAAAAATCAACAATAATGTAGGCAATTTGAGCGAAATATCCGAATTTTGTACACGATGAACATCAATAATTTCGCGAATTGTGAAACGAATCAAATTTTTTTTAGTTCAAAAGGGTATATTCCCGAGATGGTCCCATTGAAATTTTACAGAAATCGGCTGAACCATTTTTGAAAAATCAACAATAATGTAAACAATTCTAAGACAAGACAAGACGGTTTTGCCATTTTTTGCGAAAAATAATTATTACATATACCATGCATATTTTAACATAATTATCCTTTGTCTAAGTTTGTACGTAAACTTATTGGAATTAACGCCTGTCTGATTTTAGTTGTACCTATTTGATACAGTAATAACTACAATGAAGAACAAAGGTATTTTATAACATGTGAAAATTAGTTGAACCACTAAATTCACCCTTGATAGGCATGATGGCTGGGTAAAAATCATGATTATAATTAGTCCGTGAGTTAGATTATAAAAAAATATTGGACACGTATTTTTTCTTTTGTCAATCAAACAACAAATGACAAAGATAAACCTTGTCAAAGTTTGGGAGTGAGGGTCGTGACGTCACCTCTCTTACAGAAGTCTATACATTTGTATGCACTACACACTTGTGACGTCACGCGGAACTTTGGAGGACTATATCTTCATCAATATTTGTTTAATTGACAAAAGAAAAATATACGTGTCTAATATTTTTGATAGTCTCTGTGAAGGACTAATTATATTTTTTAAGCCCTCATGCTTTTTGAAGTATAGCTACATGTAGATATTCACTGCCGAGTCTAGGTACCTAGGTACCTACTATTTTATATTAATCGGCCAAGTGCGAGTCGGACTTAGGGTTCCGTACCGTATGGGAGCCTCTCGGCAAAAATTTATCTCGGCTATTTCGGTTCATGAGAGACAGCCTGGTGACAGACAGACGGACTGACAGACAGACAGACGGATAGCGGGGTCTTAGTAATAGGGTCCCGTTTTCACCCTTTGGGTATGGAACCCTAAAAACTAGGTACTAAGTGGGTATGTTATAAATCCATTCTGTCGAATATCGTTCGAAGCAATAAATATAGGCAACTAGATTTTGCCCGCGTCTTCGCCCGCATGATATTTCGAGGCCCTACCTTACCACCCTTGTAAGGGAGGTGGAAAATAAAAAAACAAAAAAAAACGATTTGACAGTTCTTTTTTGACATTTCTTGGAGCGCACGCTAGAATAGCACGCAGACGGCAGAATTTTTCCTACTTACTTAACATTTATATTATTATCACTTATTCTGATGTATAAGCTATATAATGGCAAAGTTTCATCTCAATCCGTTCAGTAGTTTTTGCGTGAAAGAGTAACAAACATCCATACATCCATCCATCCATCCATCCATCCATCCATCCTTACAAACTTTCACGTTCATAATATTAGTAGGATTAGTAGGATGAATTTTATCCAAACTTCATTGTTTACCTGAAAAGCGAAGCTAAGGTTTTAATTACCAACTATCAGACAAACAAAGCAAACAAACCCGTGCTCAAAGCTTTGACAGAAATGCTAATACTTTCCAAAACATTCGAATTAATGTAATTCCAATGCTTAAAACAGAACGACGACTAAATAGCCACTGAAAAACAGTAAGCAAACTTTGAACGATATTTTAATGGCAGATAACAAGAGAGGTTATTTCAAGTTTACGTAAATTGAAACTACAGTAGTTTCCGTATGACCGGTATGACTCCATATATTTATGTACAGCGCCCCCGGCGGAAACAAGGAAGAACTAACAAAAAGGAATGAAGCCACACGCAAACGCACAAGTTTGAGTAAACTGTACAAAACCTGTGTAAAGGCTTATTTCACAATAGTTTCGGATCAGCGTCGTCAATATCAGCCATAGGATGTCCACTGCTGGACATAAGCCAATGGATTCCCAATAAGCCCGGTTGGAAGCGGCCTGCATCCAGCGCGTTCCTGTGGTCTTAATAAAATAGTCGGTCCACCGGGTCGGTGGACGTCTTACGTTGCGCTCGCCGGTGCGTGGTCTCCATTCGAGAACTTTATTGCCCCATCGGCCATCAGTTCTCCGAGCTATGTGCCCTGCCCATTGCCATTTCAGTTGGTTTCGGATGGGTGGCCTTTATCAAGATAGAGTACTAGTGCGCGGGCTCGTCTCGCATTAGCACTGCGGCTGCGGCGTGTAGCGCTTGAGATGAATGCGGTTAAAAAAACGTATTCGTCTTCATCTACTATTATATTCGTACCTACATTTACAAGTATGAGTAATCAGGTTTACTTAATTTTAAAAAATAGTTCGTGGAGTCCCTCCGCGCAGAAGGAGTGAAACTTCAACGCGATAGTGTTTTCATACCTTGTTGGAAGTTGCATTAGAAGTTTTACTTCAACAAGATAATTTTTTGCAAAAAATAGCATGATCGACTTCAACCGTGTACAGAATTCGCGAATATTTCGCACGGATCAATGTAGCATTTTTCACATTATTGTTGATTTATCAAAAATGGCTCAGCTGATTTCGATAAAATTTAAATGGGACCAACTTTGAAGTATAATCTTTCCAATAAAAAAATAATTATTGAAATCGGACAACTGTGAAAAAAGTTATACGTGGTTTTACATAAAAATTAAACCTCCTCCGGTTCGTCAGTCAAAAGATACCTAATAACATTTCAGTTACAGGATTAATTAGTAATTTTGTTTCAGATTTTAAATTAATCTATTTAAGAGGGCTCTTTTTCTTATATGCCTACTACTCAACACAGAGTGGAAATACACTGAATATTTATCTAAAACAAAGATTTGAAGATGAACTTTCGCAAAGTAACGCATCATTCATCAACACTTCTCATTGCTTTCACTTACCGTAAGGTACTAATTATACACATATTCTGTGCTTTCGTGGCTCATTTTATGTTTTACTCATAAGAATTACCTATTTTGTTAAAACAACGCTGTAGCGCTTGATCACATTTCAGTCCGTATATTAATTAAAAAAAATCATTTAGAGTAAAGGTATGATTCCGACAACAACAACATGCAGCAGTGCTGCCGCAGCACTACTTATCTTCATGTTACTGCCGCGACAGTGCTGCTTAGCTCGGAATGTAATCTCATATAAACTCATAGAGATTGTATGGGGACCAGTAGTGCTGTGGCAGTACTGCTGCCTGCTGCTTGCTGCCTGCAGCGGAGTTTGGAATCATAATAGAACTTTACACTTTAAGTTAAGGTTACTAGAACAAACATTGGCTCCGCAAATGATGCTGACATTCGCGTCAAGTAGAAATAACCTACTGCATTTACTCTGTATTGTCGACAACGAGCTTAAAAGTATAAGTTTTAATCGGCTCCCTAAAAGTTGGAGCAGTTCCGGATATGAAAATAGTTAACGTACCGACAGATTGACAGAAGTTGGTCTTAATTATAATATTACACGGATCTGTTTGTTTCTGACGTGCCGGTTTGTGGTAACACTTGTGTTGTAGTCATCAGAAATCAGGTAATATTTAAAAAAAACTATGCCAGTCTTTTTAATAGTCCACTGCAGAATGTAGGCCTGCCCATGAATAGTAATTGAGCTATTCATCACGCTGGCCCAGTGCGGTTTGGTGAATTCACATACGTCATCGAATTTCTTCTACGGACGTACGCAAGTTGCCTCACAATATTTTCCTTCACAGAAAAGCCAGTGATGTGAAATTCTGTACGTAAGTTCCAAGAACTCATTGGTACCGGGCCGGGATTTGAACCCACGATTGTGAGGCGGGTATTAGTACCACTAGACAACCAAGGCGTATGTTAAAAAAAGACTATATAATTGAATTACACTTTACATGTCATCTAGTAACAGTACTGTGCTCTACCCGACTTTTTTAATAGTGGAACATACACTGTGGAACATAGGCCTACCCACGCCCAGTGCAGCTTGATGATTTCACATAGGCCCTCAAATTTCTTCTACGGGAATATGCAGTTTGCCTCATGATGTTTTCCTTCACCGAAAACTCAGTGAAAAATCTGTACAAAATTAGTAAAGAAGTCATTGGTACCGGACCAGAATTTTAGCCCTGAATTTCACAGTTGTACCGCAAAGGATAGGTACTACACTAGGCCTCCTTAGGTTATTAGCGGCAACACTAGCAACATAATTATTTTTTGCAAAAAATGGCAAAACCGCCTTCCATCGTGAACAAAATTTGAATATTTCGCTCGAATAGTTTACATTATTGTTGATTTATCAAAAACGGCTCAGCCGATTTCTGTAAAATTTAAATGGGACTATTGGGAGTATACTCTTTCAAACTAAATAAATATTTCGATTTGGTTCACGATTGGCGAAATTAACGATGAACATACCAAAAAAAATACATACACACGAACACAAAACCTCCTCCTTTTTGGAAGTCGGTTAAAATACAGCAATCCAAAAATATTCCAAAACTCAATGGTTCGATGATCTCACCGTTCAAAATATGAAAATCGGTTCACCATAACAAAACAATAGAAAATAATCTTTATGTTGCAAAAATGTAGAACAAAATAACAAACAAACGATACTCGTATTTGAACGAAATATTACATCGCAGCGGTTATAAACATTGAATTTGTTTGAACGTAGGTATGAAAGAATTCCAAGATTCACCAAGAGATTATTTACGACGGATTGAAGATTATATTTTGAAATTCTTAGCAATGTTGCGCTAATTTCAGCTAGATTTCAATTTAAAATACTTACAAACCAAAACTGTGTATTAAAGTGGTAGTTCCCATATTTATTGGGGATGAAACATTATTTCAACCCCCCTCCCCACCCTTGTCTAAAATAACGTTTGTGAGATATACAGTCACAAAGTAGTTATTGAAAACTTTCTTTCTTAATTGTTTGGAGCACCATGAGGCTATAAATTTTTGAGTTTAAATTTAAATTTTTAGCTCAGACATGTTTTTCTAGTAGGTAGTCAACCATCTGATAACATCATGAAAATTGGTTTTGTCATCATCATAATTACCGTCACCATCTACGGAAGCCTACTTATCATACGCGTGACACGCCATATTTTATTTTTCATAATAATATCACTGCATTAATAAATTTTTTACTGCTTACTTTTATGCCCGTACTCGTAGCCTCGGAAAATTGATAAAAACACTTAAAGCTGTTAGTAATTAATGAAAGTGCGCGTTCGCGCTCCGTTGATTTTACAATATTCTCTTTAAGTAATATTTTGGCGCACGTGAAAACAGGCGCCATCAATCTTCTGTAGCAACATTACACGTCATGCCCTCGGAAACAATAGACTTTATACCCACGGAGTTAGGGTGCGTTGCCACTAGGACTGCCTGTAGTAATAATCGGCTAAGTGCGAGTCGGGCTCGCGCACGAAGGTTTCCGTACCGCATGGGTACCAACCTTTAATATATTTATTAGAGTCTGGCCAACGAAAGCTGTCCAAGAAAAAAGGCGGGAATTTTACAGAATCAAGAGTTGTTAGCTTGTTTTCTAGTACCGCTCAGCTGATCTCCATGAAATTTAGCATGTAAGTAGTTCTATAAACTACGTGCATTTAAGTAGTTCTATAAACTACGTGCATGCTAAATTTCATGGAGATCAGCTGAGCGGTACTTACTAGAAAACAAGCTAACAGCTTTTGATTTTTTAAAATTCCCGCCTTTTTTCTTGGACAGCTTTCGTTGGCCAGACTCTATTTAAAATTAGATATATTTTATTTTAATTTAATTATTTACGTTAAATTGTAGGCCCGGTTGTTTTAACAGTTTAGCCATGTCAGAAGCCTTCAGGCGGCTTGAAAACTCTGATACCGGATTTTCAGAATTTTAAGTGAGTATTTGCAGTTTTATATAGGAGTCCAAATGTAATATGGCATCACGATACGTGAAGTAGGTAATTGATTCAAGTGGGAATGTACCTTTATACTGTCCCCGGGGTATAACATAACAGCTCTTTGTTACTCTTCTGTAAAGCGATTACAATACGGCTTGATAAATTATTGTGATCCCGTAAAAGTAATCAAAGCGATAGGTCTTCGTTTCAGCCATAGGACGTCCACTGGACATAGGCTTCTCATATAGATCACTAATGAGACCGCTTGGAAGCGGCTCGAAATGGAGCAATCCTGCGGACTTGATGAAGTCATCTGTCTAACGTGTTTTAAATATGTTTAGTGTATTAAAGAGACAAATGTCGCGCCGCAGATATCAAAATTTGTACTCGTATATTGAGCCGCCTGTATGAGTTTGCATTGCCGGAAGACTGCAGTCTTAGCGAGCGTCGTTCGGCCATGCCATGTTCGGTATGAGATTTAGAGTATGATCAGAGAATTTCTGAGGTCTATTTAAACGGCGGGGTTTAAAAAACTTAGTACTCACCGTTTGGACAGTTTCTACGAGCCCGTTATTGACCTTGTCCACCGACGCAGAGTTCTCCAGGCAAGCAAAGCTATTTCAGAGCTCGAACTGAAAGATTTTCGGGGTTTTGTATATGGGCATGATAAAATTTTCTGGGCCGTTACCAAACAGTCATATAAAAAGCTTAAAACGATTTATAAACCACCGTGTTCCCGTGGCTTTAGCAAAAATTGCAGTACCTCCAAGCAAGTACCACAAGCAAAAATGCAACTTGGAAGCACCATTAATGGTTACCAAAAAGTAGAAAACGGGATGTTCTACGAGTATATAGATAGTGGAGCTGAAAGCACGCTCGCAGCTGCCCATCGGCCGCGGTTCCACTTCGGTAGACAGCTAACGACCGCGTACGTCTGCTGTGCTTTCGTTTCGTAACCAGTTACTAAGCTTGGACAATAGTAAGATCGTTAGGCCGGGTGGCTAGCCCTGGTGTCCGAGTTTTTAGGCCGCCTGAAGGCCTCTGAGTTAGCTAAACGGTTAAATCAACCAGGACCTACAATTTAACGTGTCATCCGAGCCACGGTAGCGCTCAGTTGGAAAATGCCACCCGCAGTCACCCATCCAATTACTGACCGTGCGGAACGTTGGTTAATTTCGGTGATCGCTGATCAAACTACGCTACGAGCACTACAATGACTGCATTGCCCAAAGTTTAAAAAAAAAAGTTTCTTTATTCATGAAATAGTCCATGAAATTTTTATTGGCTCTAGCTGCCAAACTGAAAGTGAAAAATGAATGCAATAAATGTAAAATTATACTATGCTTCTGAGTTGGTATTTTTATTAAAAGAGTAGAAATTTTGGATAGTAGGTATGCCTGTTTTGCTGTGTTTGGTTGTTGAAATTTCAGATCTCATTTCTTGTTTTATTTTAGTGTTATGACTTCATTTACTGCAAAAGTTGTTATCACTTGTACTTATATTCCCTTGTTTGTCTCATTTTTGCATACCGAAAGGTCGAATATGGCGTTCATTTTGTTGTATTTTTACCATCCTGTTTTTTCTGTACCCATATGCGCAAATAAATGTTTATAAATTATGAATTATGAAAACATGCTTGTAGCTGCTCACCGGCTGCGGTTCCACTTCACCAGACAGCTAATGATTGCGTACGTGTGCCGCGCTTTTCTTTCGTAACCAGTTACTAAGCTAACTAATGCTACCACAAAATGAAAGTAAAAAGTTTTCAATCAACGTTCACTTATACTATGCTTCTGAGTTGATGTTTTAATTTAAAAAAGAGATATTTTAGATAGTGAGGCTGAAAGTACGCTCGTAGTTGCCACAGTTCAGTTACTAAGCTCAAGTAATGCTACATTGCAACCACAAAAATAAGTGAAAACGGTGTGAAAGCAATCTAAAATTTCTAATTACTAAGTACTACGTTACCCTTTTTACATAGATGAGGAGATATTTTGGATAATGAAGTTAAATCACAATTTTATCTGTCACCTGAGATAAGACAGTGCTCATTTTAAAATGCCATTTGCTATCATCTAAAGACTGAACAATGTCAAATGTAGCTCGCTAGGAAATAACAAGTTACGAGTAAACAACGCTATTAGCGCTATGAGTGACGTAGTTGGTCACATATTGCCCGAAGCTACAGTACTGTCTTTCCCGCTACAGTACACCATGTTATATAGGTATGGTGACGTAGTTATCTACATACTCGTATTTTCCGAAGCTTCAATACTGTCTTTCCCGCTACACCATGTTATATAGCTATAGGTTATTTTGAGCAAGTGTTGAAAACCATTTACCGGAGTGTGATTCCAGTAAACCAGGATCTGAGTAACGTCGGTTTTCTGAATTGCTTGTTGAAAAATTGTTTATGTTATTGCTAAAGATGCTCTGATAGAAATAGCGCCGATTACACCTAGTGCTAGCAAGAATTATAAGTTAAATTTAGCATTACGAGAATGAAAATGATTGAATTTTATAGTAAACTTGTTTTTTTTTTATCATAGTTGCATGTTTTGTCTGCTATAGTTCGGCCGTTCAAAGAATGCGTTCCTGACACGTCATCTTGAAAAAATGTTTTTGGCCGAAATCTCGGAAACTATGTACTTAAGGGCAAAAATCATTAAGATCATTATTGTAGAAAATAAAATTTCGCATCTTTTGTTTCCTTTTGTTTTTGTAAAGCTTACCGTTTACGATTTATGGACCATTTAATGTTTTAAAACGGTAAGTTTTACAAAAAAGTTTCCTGGTAACAAAAGATGCGAAATGTTATTTTCTACAATAATGATCGAATGTTTTTTGCCCTTAAGTCCATAGTTTCCGAGATATCGGCCAAAAACATTTTTTCAAGATGACGTGTCAGGAACGCATTCTCTGAACGGCCGAACTATAGATAGTGCTAGTTTGACAGATTGTAAGATACTAGAATTCATCGCCAAACCTACGAGTATAAGGGTATTTCTGTAGAAGACAGGTATATTCTAGAATAGCTCTGTACTCCTCATTACGATGAATTTCTACTATGGGACCAACCTAAAAATCAAGAAAAAAAATCTATTTGTAATAATTCTGTGTACCTATTTTGTCCCCAGCTTTATGTACCCTTTGAGCTGTCCCGTAGGATTCTTTTTTAACCCCCGACGAAAAAGAGGGGTGTTATAAGTTTGACGTGTCTGTTTGTGTGTCTGTCTGTCTGTCTGTGGCATCATAGCGCCCGAACCACTGAACCGATTTCAGTTTAGTTTTTTTTGGATGAAAGGAGACTTAATCGAGAGTGTTCTTAGCTATGTTTTATAAAAATCGATTGAGCCGCTTAAAAGTTATGGTTGGTTAAAGTGGGGATGGAAGAACCAAAATTCTACAAATGTGCCCAAAATGGTTGTCAATTGAAAGTTTGTTGTCAAATATTTTTGTGTCGGGGATTTTTTAATTAGGTATATTATTTATAAGATAAAAAGTAGGCTATTATGTTCCTCTACGGCCTTTGAACGCTGTGCTGCGTGGTAACAAACCAATAAACATACTTTCGGATTTAAAATATAAGTAAGGATCTTGCTATAACTGGATGTTACTAGATTTGAAACACGTTCAATATAATATACGGTCTCGACGCGTGACGGATTCATTTGGAGGTAAAGTTAGAGCCGACTATTTACCCATACTTACTTATATTTGGATTCAAGGATAAACACGTTTTTAGGGTTCCGTAACCAAAGAGTAAAAACGGGACCCTATTACTAAGACTCAGCTGGCCGTCTGTCCGTCTCCAGGCTGTATCTCATGAACCGTTATAGCTAGAAAGCTGAAATTTTCACAGATGATGTATTTCTGTTGCCGCTATAACAACAAATAAAAATTAAAAACAGAATAAAATTACTAATTACGTGTAGCTCCCATACAACAAACCTGATTATTTAGCCGTTTTTCGCTCTACATTAATTATGGTAACAGGTGGGTTTGAAATTTTCACAGAATATTAAGTTGTATATTCACTTCAATAATAAATAATAAAAATAAATATTCAATATTCCCATACAGTACGGAACCCTCCGTGCGCGAGTCCGACTCGTACTTGGGCGAATATTTTAACAGTAGTCCATCCATCCATCAGCCATAAGAAGTCCACTGCTGGACATAGGCCTCCCCTATGGATCTCCAATAAGACCGGTTGGAAGCGGCTTGCATCCAGCGCGATCCCGCGGTCTTAATGAGGTCATCCGTCCACCTTGTGGGTGGACGTCCTACGCTGCGCTTGCCGGTACGTGGTCTCCACTCGAGAACTTTTCGACCCCATCGGTCATCAGTCCTCCGCGCTATGTGGCCTGCCCATTGCCATTTCAACTTGCCAATCCGTTGGGCTATGTCGGTAACTTTGGTTCTTCTACGGATCTCCTCATTTCTGATTCGATCTCGCAGAGAGACTCCGAGCATAGCCCTTTCCATAGCTCGTTGGGCTACTTGGAGCTTACCAATAAGGCCCATAGTGAGAGACCACGTTTCTGTGCCATAAGTCATCACTGGCAACACACACTGGTCGAAAACTTTCGACTTGAGGCACTGAGGTATGTCGGACGAGAAGACGCTACGCAATTTTCCGAACGCTGCCCAGCCGAGTTGGATTCGGCGATTGGCCTCTTTCTTGAAGTCGGACCTACCTAACTGGACTACTTGTCCTAGGTAGACGTACGAGTCAACGACTTCAAGAACCGAGTTCCCAACAGAGATCGGGGTGGGTACAACATGGGAATTACACATAACTTTCGTCTTGTCCATGTTCATTTTAAGACCCACCTGTTGAGAAACCCGATTGAGGCCTTCGAGCATCGTGCTGAGCTCTTCCATCGATTTTGCCATGACTACTATATCGTCGGCAAACCGAAGGTGAGTGAGGTATTCGCCATTGACATTGATGCCGAATCCTTTCCATTCCAGGAGCTTGAAGGCGTTCTCCAAAGTAGCCGTAAACAGTTTCGGAGAAATTACGTCTCCCTGTCTTACGCCTCTTTTTAAAGGGATCGCCTTGGAGCTCTCTTCCTGTACTCGGACCGACATAGTGGCGTTATTATACAAGCACTTCAACACTTCGATGTACCGATAGTCAATACGGCATCGTTGGAGAGACTCGAGCACAGCCCAAGTCTCGACCGAATCAAAGGCTTTCTCATAGTCCACAAACGCTAAGCAAAGTGGCAAGTTATACTCTTCGGTCTTCTGTATAACCTGCCGTAGCGTATGAATGTGGTCCATGGTACTAAAGCCCTTTCGGAAACCGGCTTGTTCGGAAGGCTGGAAGTCATCAAGCCTGCGCTCGAGACGATTCGTAATGACCCTTGAAAACAGCTTATAAACATGGCTCAGAAGCGAGATGGGTCTGTAGTTCTTCAATAAGGTGTTGTCACCTTTCTTGAAAAACAACACCACCACGCTTCTGTTCCATGCTTCTGGCGTGATGCCCTCGAGGACGACGGTGTTAAAAAGCTTCTGGAGGACTTTTAGTACCGGTGTTCCACCCGCTCTCAGGAGCTCTGATGTGATACCGTCATCACCCGGCGCCTTGTTGTTCTTAAGCTGATTCAGGGCCATTCTAATCTCGTACAGGCTGATGTCTGGGATATCTTCGGTGAAGTGTCGGGTCAGCTTGGCTCTTGGATCTTTGGCCGCGCTGCTAACAGGCTTAGCGACCGAAGCGTATAACTGTCCATAAAACCTTTCGATCTCCTCTAATACCTCTGCCTTGGTCGACGCTAAACTTCCATCTTCTCTCTTCAGCTTTGTCAATTGGCTTTGTCCAATAGACAAATCTCTTGCGAACACTTTGGAGCCTTTGTTCCGCTCTATTGTCTTTTTAATATGTTTAGTATTAAAAAGACGGATGTCGTGCCGCAAGGATTTCGAAATTTGTCTATTGAGACGCCTATATGACTTTGCATCATCGGAAGACTGCAATCTTAGCGAGCGTCGTTCGGCCATGAGATTTACAGTGTGATCGGAAAATTTCTGCGGTTTATTTGAACGGTGGGGTCTAAAGAACTTAGCACCCACCGTTTGGACAGTTTCGACGAGCCCGTTGTTGATCTCGTCCACCGACGCAAGGTTCTCTAGGCAAGCAAAACGATTCGAGAGCTCGAGCTGAAAGTCCTCGGGGTTTTGGATATGTTCACGAGTAGGTCGGAGCGTGGACTTCATCAGGCGGGACCTTTCGAGCTTAACATTAATATCTAATGTGCCTAATTTAACAGTAGTAGTAAATATTATCTATTTACCTTTTTTGAACATTTTTGAACATCAGAGGCACGATACGAAATTTGTTGAAAACTAACAAATTATAATACGAGTATAAACACAAAAACAAGACACAAAAAACATAGTATAGTAAAGTTCGTTGAAAAGTAATAAAATACCTATACAAAAAATACTTGTTTTAGACAAAACGGTTTGAAACCATCGACCTGGCATTTATTCTGTTTTAAAATATTGATTTTTGAAACAGAAAAACAAGACAAAATAATACAGTATTTTTAAAGATGACTAAAGTTTTGCCATGAAACTGATTCCAACTCAGCATTTTAACTTTTTAACCGACTTTCAAAAAAGGAGGAGGTTCTATGTTCGGCTGTATGTTTTTTTTTGTGTATGTTCATCGATAATTTCGCCAATTGTGAACCGAATCGAAAAATTCTTTTTTAGTTCAATAGGTTATACACCCAAGGTAGTCCCATTTAAGTTTAATAAAAATCGGAAGAGCTGTTTTTAAAAAACAACATTAATGTAAACAATTTGAGCGAAATATTCGATTTTTGTACACGATGGAAGGCTGTTTTGCCATTTTAAAAGTGACATTTATATATTTTGCCATAACGCTGTCTCGTTCTGACACTACGAACGAAATAATTCGTGGCGCGCATGCTAGCCCGGGTGGGGCATGACTCTCTATCGAAAAAGCGTAACGTAACGCGGTAAATATTTTTTTTATTTCTGTGATTTTCATTTGGAGAAATGTTTGATATTTAAATGTAAAATTACGTTGAAATAAATTATAAACCGAGTTTAAGTCACATTACAATCTAAAATGAATTATTTTATCAATATTCGATAATACTATACAAGTTTAAGTTATGTTATAACACGAATTTCTTATAAACATAGAGCACGTTAGAGCGCGTTACGTGCTTGTTTTCATACAGAATCACCCACCTGATAGTACACACGTATTGACGTCGTAGAGGATATAGGGGGATATCGGGATGAGCAGATAACCGCACGATCGTATGAGACCGGCTGCGTTCACAAAATCAATTTAGTTTCCGCGACAATTTTTTCTTTGTCGCTTGTATTGCGCCAGTTGTAAGGGTATATTTCTCTAAAGAGGGTATGTCACATATTTATTTCGCAAAACACAAGTGTTACCATTTTCATGTGATTTAGTTAATAAAAACTACATAGATCGCCATGTTTTAACCATGTCAGAGGCCTTCAGGTGGCTGTAAAATTCTGTTATCAGGGCTAGCCACCCGACCTATACGAATTTACTTTTTAACCATTATGGTATGCAAAATTCAATACATTGTTAATAATTCATTAAGTTAGTAATACCAAAACTATTTGGTTATGAAAAATACAGTCACATAGTATTATATCAAAATTATTACAAAAAAAAATTGTGTCAAAATGATTATTAGGTACGATTTTATTTTATTTCTTTCAAATAATCGTCAATAGAGTAAAATGCCTTCTCGATAAGTTTAAGTTGATATAATTTGATTTACCATTTCTTCTACGGACTTATGCAGGTTGCCTCACGATGTTTTCCTTCACCGAAAAGCCAGTGGTGTGAAATTCCGTACATAAGTTCCAAAGAAACTCAATGGTACGGGACTGGGATTGAACCCATGACCTCGAGAATGACAGGCCAGCGTTACAACCCCTAGACCACCACGGCTGTAAGAATTAAAACTAAAGTAATGTAATACTTACTAAATTTTGCTCAAAGAATAAGTTACAGCTGTGTTATTTATATCTGGTTATACAGCATACGCGAGAATGAGTGGAACAAGAAAAACGTTGTCTGTCGGCATACGTCAAAATCACAAGTTGGAATGTCAAAATGGTTAAAAGTGGTTCCAATTGGTCTTTTGCGATTTGATGGGAAAATTGAACCCTGTAGTTCCTGTAAGAAGGTCCAAATCTCTGATCATTTTACCTTCATACTTTTTACCTTTTTGAATTTGGACACCCGAGATAGCTCAATGCTGGTGAAACCCTTCGAAATTACGTAAGTTCGGGTGTATGTGCATCTTTTTCCAACACCTTTTAAATTTCATATTTAAAGTGGGACGAAGTGATGTATATCTCTTGCTATTTTAGTACGGTTTCTATTACTTTAGTTCTAATTCTATGGTCTAAACTAAACTGTCTAGACGTCTAGTCGGATTGCCGTTCAGACGGTCGATTTTCGCTGAGCTCCAAAAATCGTGCGTATTTAGTCACCCGTGTAAATCCCTCTTTATTTCTAGGGTTTTCTACGGCTGCATTGACAAAAATGACTACTTTTCCATCCTAGAGATTGTGACAGCGCCTGTTAGCATTTTAGATTCTATGGATACGATTCCAACGGTAGAATAACAGTGTCGTGGCGTGAACCAATTATGGATTTGGCCCAAATGCAACCGTGTCACGACATGCATGCTGGAAACCTACTGGTAACCGTTTTTAACGGTTATGTCGAACGAGTTAAACTGCCGATAAGCTGCTGAGATGTGTAACATAACATAATAATTGGGTTATTTCTAATCAATCAGCATCCTTTAAGGGGCTTAATCAGTACATCAAAACTAACAACTTTTGTTCCGCGACTTTTGTCAACAAACAAAAAAATGTTGTTTCATAGAAAAATATCAATCATTTGCGACAAAATGTATGAAACAGCAGATTTTTTTTTAGTTTTGACGAAAGTCGCCGAACCAAAGTTGTTAGTTTTGATGTACAGGTTAAACCCCTAAAAAGATGCTAATTGATTAGGAATAACCCTGTATAGATTAGCAAGATTTCCTTGACACCTTTTTTAATTATTCTGCTCAATTCTTAATTATAAACATTTTGTAACATTTCCTGTAGGTGTAGCAACTTACAACTAATTAAAGTTATCACTAAAATTGCAACTTGAAAAAAGATATAATAGGTTAAAATACCTAACAATTATTCACAGTTTTATTATTACCAATTATTAAAATTGCTTAATTACAATTTGACAGTATGCTATTAAAACAGCTGTTTCACACATTTTGTCGATTCTGAGATGCGATTTTATACGTAAAAAAGTACCAAAAAATAACTGCTTTTTTTCAAAAACCAGTTTTTCCCCATTGTAAAAAAGGTTCATAATATCTACTGATCTGAATCATCCCCTTTTGTCTTTACCCAACGACAATAACCCTGTACTTATTATGTTAAATGCTTATACTTATTTTTGCGTCGAAGGTCTACGTTTACCTATACGTATTAGGTAAGCCGTGGTGGTCTAGTGGAAATGACACCCGCCTACTTACTTATCGTGAGATCTTACGTACTTTTTTATCGCGAGGTCGTGGGTTCAAATCCCGGTCCCGTACCAATGAATTCCTAGGAATTTACCTATGTAGGTACGAAATTTCACACCACTGGTTTTTTTCGGTGAAGGAAAACATTTTGAGGCAATCTGCATACGTCCATGGAAGGAATTCGATGGCGTGTGTGAATCCACCAACGTGCACTAGGCCAACTTGTTGGATATGGCCCAATCACCCTTCGTAGGTAGGCCTACGTCCTGCTGTGGACTAGTACAAAGGCTGGTACAGTATACTTAGCCTATTCTAGTTATTCTATATAATAGTTCGACGTTCAAAATGGCAACTATGAGTAAAACTATCTCCTGTCGCAAATTACCACCGTTCCACGTAACCTCACATCATTCAATTATTCTTATAAATTCCCACACATAATCGCTTAACTACGTCTTAACTGACGCTACCCACAGGTTACATTAAATATGTAACACATTGTATTGGCGCGAAGTTTTCTCACGGGGTCATGAACATCTCAATAGTAAAATTAAAACCAAGTTTAGTGCATTCGTACACGCAACTATAAAACGCCGCCACTAACTGCAGGTTTTTTTTCGAATGACCAATTCTGCAATATTGGTAATCGTTCAATACCAAGCAATAGTAACTTTATTTCAGTAAAGTTTAAGCAGGAGTTACATTACTTAATCAGTAATAAAATATAAAAAAAAATAATTATAAAATTAATTTTACGACAATATTCATCAATAATTTCACGTCTAAACATCAAATATTACAATACACTGATTTAATTTTGTGCCCTGCGCATTTTTTGGTAAAACTAATTTTAAACGCTTAAATGCGTGAAATAAATTTCACGAAAGCGCATGCGAGGTGGCCATGTGTTTTGTTAAAATGGCGAACCAATGTTGGACATCGGCAAAAATATTGTTTTACTGTTTTTACTAAAAATACTTTTTCTTTGTTTTGTAGATAGATTGTATTTAAAAACTTTATGCATTTAAGAAACAAGCTCCGATGCTTAAAGTGCCATGGTTACTGTAATACTGGAGGTTTCATGATATTATTTATTTTAACGAAGCCAGTTTTACAAGTCCTCCAAGAAGTTTCACGAAATTAAAATTTTCATGTGTGACACTAATTTCGGAATGTAACCCCGGCTTTAATTTAAGGTTAGGATTTAATTTTTGATTTTGTGATCTTATCGCTCGACTATTTCGGAGTTTGGGCAGCGGCAGCGGCGACGGCGGCGGCGTCTACGAGCGCTCATAGCGACTTCGTGGTGTCATTCGTATATTTTAATACATTGGTTCTTTACCGCTCGCCGCTTTGCGCCCCGATAGCCAACTTCAAGATTTCCAGGTTATCATTTTCAGGAAAAATGACGAAGGTATCAGTATCAAATCAAATATCAAATATCAGTGTTCTACTGCGATTTGCTATAGGTAATTCTGTTTTATAAGTATTGCGTAAGTAGAGGCAAATTTTTATTTGACTTCGTTTTAAAATGACCTGACATTTATTTCCTCAAAATTAAAAGATAGGAGTTACTTCTCTGCAACATTTACAATATTACTTTCATTGCCGGCCTGTCATGAATATGTTTTTGAAGCGTCTTCAAAAATAATTATGTTTGAATAAAATAACTGACGACGTGCTGACGATCATAGTATAGGTAAATACTTCTTCAAGTAATACAATCATTGGCATAAAGCAACCATTATAACCTTCTCCACAAACTTTAATACAACTTGTACACTTTGTACTAGTCTTTATTGCCGAAAACATTGAAAACATAATGCGAAAACATAGATATCCAACAGAGAGCTTTTCTCTTTACTTGGCGCGCGAGACACTTAGATGTAGCAAATACGCATGTAGACTCGACTACCTCAAAATTTTCGTTGGCAACACTGCTCGCAATAATATCACATTCGTCCTAACCCCGGTTTTGTATAGGTAAGTATTTGTGTAATTGTTAGAGTTAATTGAATATACGCGTAGTTATGATATTAATTTATTTAAACAGTGATTTTTGAAACAATGACTAATAATTTTTTACACTTTTTAACTGTTTAATATATTTTGTATCAATGGTAATTATTATTCGACATAATTGTAGTTACTCAAATGTATTTGCTGTGTTGGTTGCTGTAATTTCAGAACTTATTTTTTTTTTTTTTTTAGTGTTGTTATTTCATTTACTGCAAAAGTTACTATTACCTGTACTAATATACATATCAACCTTGTTTCTCTCATTTTTGCACACCGAAAGGTCGAATATGGCGTTTATTTTGTTGTACTTTTTTACCATCCTATTGTTTCTGTACCCATAATTATGCGCAAATAAATGTTTATGAAAGAGAATTTCCTACTAAACATGATGGTAAGCGGCAGAAATGGGAGGGGACGACCAAAAAAAGCGTGGATGAATTGTGTGAAAGATGATATGCGAGAGAAAGGAGTTCATGATGAGATGACGTATGATAGAGTGAAGTGGCGAAAAGAGACGTGCTGTGCCGACCCCACCTAGTAGGATAAGGGCAAGATGATGATGAAAGAGAATTTCCTACGAGTTTAGGTCCCCGCTAGGTCATGTCTCATCTAACGAGGTCTATGTGCAAAAACTTAAGCTCATTCTCGTAAAACAGCAAAAATGGTGTCAATAAAAACTAAAGTTGGCTGTTCCGAGCAACCCTGTCCGAAATCTTTGGAAACTTAATGAGAGCCAAAAATGAAAGGGTTTCTTTGAAACTTGTTACATTTTTAAGCTTAACTTAACGAAGGACAAAAATGAGGCGAGAAAAACTCAAGAGAGTAGGAATACGAGCACAAAGGGCGTACTTAAAGTCTTAAGCCAAGTTTAGATTGACAAGGAAAAGTTTTATATTGCAACATTTGTGGAACGCAAAGGGATGACGGCTGACCTAAAAATCCTCCAAGTACTTTTTACAGTCTTTTGACAGGTCTATATAGGTACCTAGTTGACCGAGCAAGTGAGGATTACCTATCTGTTTTTAGGGTTCCGTAAACATAGGGTAAAAACGGGAAAATTGGCTAAACCGCCTTCTATCATGTACAATATTCGAATATTTCGCTCGAACTGTTTACATTATTGTTGACTTTTCAAAAACGGCTCAGCCAATTTCTGTAAAATTCAAATGGGACCACCTCGGGAGTATAGTCTTACGAACCAAAAAATAATTTTTTGATTCGATTCACAATTGGCGAAATTATCGGTGAACATACACAAAAAAAAACATACACATGAACATAGAACCTCCTCCTTTATGGAATTTATGGTTGGCTATTTTGAAAATCCGC
This sequence comes from Hypomecis atomaria, assembly GCA_964007245.1. Classification (NCBI taxonomy): domain Eukaryota; kingdom Metazoa; phylum Arthropoda; class Insecta; order Lepidoptera; family Geometridae; genus Hypomecis; species Hypomecis atomaria. The sequence goes on along the minus strand of OZ023296.1, from coordinate 1,693,370 downwards.
GGCTGCATACAGACAGATACCAAAATCCAAACATTCAAATTCAAATGAGCGAGCCATGGATCGTTCCATGCCTCATCATCCCCGCTTCAAATCCTTGATTGCTCAAACGTGATTACCAAATCAACCTTTTATATCATTAGTCTTCTACAAAAATGTAACGCAAATTTTCACAACTGTGAAAGGAAAACCGTACGTAATATACCTGTATTAGGTAGGTACTAGTACGAGATTCATTTACAAAAAATACGGATGTTATTTCCACTTTCACCATTTTCGAAAGAAAATCTCACATTATACCTACTCTGGTATTATGTGAATTACGTATGTAGATTACTTTTCATTAATAGTACAAAAAATAACAAATAATGCCATGCAAACCTTTGTCGCAATACAAACTTTGAACCGTTTTCCAGGTCCCAAAATTTACATTTATGTACCATTACAAAAATATACAAACAACTACAAGAATTGCTTGCTCATAGAAAAGATTTACAAAAAACAAAACGTACGAAATTTTCATTTACGATTGTCAAAGGAAAATCATCTTTAATACACCTGTTTTAGATACACTATAGGTACATAGATTTACTACAAATATATACAGGTAAACCTACAAGAATTGCTCCTTCATAGGTAAGATTTAAGTACAAAAACAAAACGTACGAAATTTTCATTCACGATTGTCAAAGGAAAATCGTCTTTAATACACCTGTTTTAGATACACTATAGGTACATAGATTTACTAAAAATAAATACAGGTACGCCAACAAGAATTGCTCGTCCATAGAAAAGATTTACAAAAAACTAAACGTACGAAATTTTCATTCACGATTGTCAAAGGAAAATCGTTCTTAATACACCTGTTTTAGAAACACTAGGTACATTATATTTACTTTACCCAAGTATCCAAGGCACTCACCGTCAATAAAGGTACATCCACAATCACTTGACACTATAAAGGCGCATGTATAATGTAAAGCACGGTTCACACTGACACGGTAGCGTTCTCCGAGAGCCGCGCACACACTGAAGTTTTCAGCGACGCGCGCCGTAACGGTGACACACTGGGCGCAGAGCTTTTTATTCGTCCCGTAAGTCATAATATAATGCATACATTAATTTAAATTTTGACGAGGTAATAGGTTGTGGTAGTTTTGTGTACGGCTGTAGTTTATAACATGGCTTGTTTTTTTAAAAAATGCTCAATTGGCATATCTAAATTTTATACAGAATTGACATTGTTATTTTTATGATACTGGTATAATTTTATTTTTGATTTGTATTCAAATTTTTTTTGTTGATATTGTGAAATCTAAAAAGTGTGCTAATTTATTAATATTAAATATTTAATTAGGTAGAATTTTGAAAAATTGTTACCAGGCCAAGTGCCTTTATTGTGTCTACGGAATAAATAAATTTTGACTTGAAATTGTGTGAAAAATTTCAATTTTTTCTTGCGATGAATTGTAAAAAATCTTAATAAGTTTGAATAAATTTTATATTTTCCGACACATTCTCAAATATTCATCGGCCGACTTATTCACATTAATATCAAAATATTCATATGTCGCTTATGTGATACATAAAATCAATTTATTTGGTAAATACATACCTAAATATGAGCTGATGTATCCACACAGCCACGTGAATAAAACGGCTCATAAGGCTTTTCAGTAATCAGAAAATGCTCATTCTTTGTTAGTCAGCAAGCTAATGACAAACGTTGGGAATTTTCCAGGCAGAGGTCGCAGCTGTCGTAGTTTCGGCAGTGAGCCACGTGAAGAAATAAATAAATATTAGGGGACATCTTAAACACGGTGTCCGACCCTAAACTAACAAAAGTAAAAGGAAGCAAATCACCATTCTCTATGTCGTTTCATTTGGCATTCAACTGTGATACTTCATAATTATATCGTCATAATAATTTCGTTCTTCTGCAGCTAGGCCGAGGCCTCCATTAAACAAGATTTGCAAAATTCAGAGTCGCATACAAAAAGCTCTTCACAATGATGTACAGTGAAACCTGGGGACCTGCAAATTGGTTTCACTTATGGAGGTATTCCACTTACCCAGTTACAGAGAGTTTACAGAGGGTTCCATTAATAGAGGTAAAAATATAGATAATTTCAGTTATAGAGGCGTGATTGTTAAATAAAATAACTGTTATGTAAACATTATAAATGAGTTTTAATCAACATTATTGTGATTGAATCTTATCTTTATTTAGTAGGAGGAGTACATAGTATCTCTGAAAGTCCTTGCACTTTGCAAGCAACAACTGTAGATTTGCAATAAGACCAGTTTGAAGTAGTTTTTGATACTTACCTGTAGAATACAGGTAAATCAAAAAGCTATAAAAGCTCGGTGTGCCACCGCCCGACTCTACAGGGTGAGTGGCGCGCGGGGAAGCATGGCTCGCTGGCGAGCGCCCTTGTAGCCCAAGCTTGTAATTGTTGTTTTTTGCTGAAACTTTCTGTCCCAGGGCAAGAGCTGAAACGTCGAACTTTACCAATTTTTATGGCCTTTGATATAACGTGCCGTGTCAAAATTATGTACGAGGCGTAAAAATACATAGGGGAGCAATATTATGAATTAAAATTGGGGATGACAAGACAGAGGCAAATAGCGCTTTTTTTCAAATAAAAATGATTTTTATATCTATGGTAAAATTATGCAGTTGAAACCAGATAGATACCAAAGTAAGACAACGAGAAAATGGGTTGGTAGAGTTTGTGGAGTAAGGACTTGTAGAGTAAGACGTGTAGAGTTAGAAGCTTGGCTTTACGTGTGATCTGACAACTTTTTGACAGCGTGAACTGTGATTTAGTCTTAGCTACATTTCACATGAATTTTATTTTGTTGGATATATTTTACAGATCGGATAGTATCATAGGTTAACATTAAGCAGGCAAAGTCACCAACAATAATCGGCCAAGTACGAGTCCGACTCGTGCACGTTGGGTTCCGTACTGTATGTGAAATCCCCTTAAATATTTATTTTATTTCAATTTTATTATTTATTTTGAAGTGAATATAAAACTAAATATTCTGTGAAAATTTCAAGCATCTACCTGTTACCATTATAAATATAGAGCGAAAAACGTCTAAAAATTCAGGTTTGTTGTATGGGAGTCCCCCTTAAATGTTTATTTTATTTTTAGTATTTGTTGTTATAGCGTCAACAGAAATACATCATCTGTGAAAATGTAACCTACCTAGCTATCATGGTTCATGAGATACAGTCCGGTGACAGACAGACAGACGGACAGACTTACTTACAGACTTACTTAGTAATAGGGTCCCGTTTTTCCCTTTGGGTACGGAACCCTAAAAACAGTTCTACGATAACACAAGAAACGCGACGTTGCTACTATAGCATGAAAAATGTCCAGACCTTTTTAACTTTCTGCGCGTAAAAGCTAGTTCTTTATACACAAAGGAAAGCGACACATAAAAATGGAGTCAGCTTATCCCGAAAAGTGAATGATTTGAGCCGGCCGGGGATTTACATGGCACAATCGTATGACGAGCTTGTCGATTTCTTACCTTTGCTAAGCAGCTTTTAGATTTGCAGAAATATTATTTATTAGAAGAAAGAAACTTGTACTCTGAGGGGTTTACACGTAGGTAAATTAATACACAATAGTTTCCGTGTGACTCAATACATTTTGTGTACAGCGTCCCTGGCGGAAACGAGGAAGAACTAATAATAATCGGCCAAGTACGAGTCGGACTCGCGCACGGAGGGTTCCGTACTGTATGGGAGCAGCCCTTAAATATTTTTTTTTAATTTTATAATTTATTATAAAAATGAATATAAAACTAAATATTCTGTGAAAATTTTAAGCATCTAGCTGTTACCATTATTAATATAAAGCGAAAAACGTCTAAAAAATCAGGTTTGTTGTATGGAAGTCCCCCTTAAATATTTATTTTATTTTCTTTTTAGTATTTGTTGTTATAGCGGCAACAGAAATACATCATCTGTGAAAATTTCAGCTTCCTAGCTAACGTGGTTCATGAGATACAGCCCCGTGACAGACAGACAGACAGACGGACATCGAAGTCTTAGTAATAGGGTCCCGTTTTTGCCTTTGGGTACGGAACCCTAAAAATGTATGGATCCACACGCAAACGCGCAGTTGCTCGTCACTCGTCGACATAATTGTTTGTTGTTGAATATCTAAAAATATAATAATTAATTTTCGCAAAAAATGGCAAAACCTCCTTCCATCGTGTACAAAATTCGAATATTTCGCTCGAATTGTTCACATTTTTGTTGATTTTTCAAAAACGGCTAAGCCGATTTCAGTAAAATTTAAATGAAACCACGTCGAAAGTATACACTTTCGAACTAAAAAAGAATTTTTCGATTCGGTTCACAATTGGCGGAATTATCAATGAAAATACACAAAAAAAATACACACAGACGAACATAGAACCTCCTCCTTTTGAAAGTCGGTTAAAAATGTATATTAATTTGTCTATACAAAATCAATACTTTTTGCTTATAATATTGTGAAACAAAACTATGCACTCGAATGAAACAAAACTTGATACATTTGAATTTGAACTCGCATTTTGAGCGGCCTAGTTTACATATTCGTTAGTATTTAAATTTTAAATAAATCCATTATGCAGTTTTTTCATATTTTACTATTTTACCCTTATTATGCAGCCGTGTCAGGTAAAATTTTTAGGTTTAACAACTAATAAAACAAATTCACATTGCAGTGGATGCGCACTTGCACAGGCACTTTATGTACCGGTTATCACATCTAAAAATATGTCAAGTCGATGGTTTATCACTGAATCCATCGTTTCTTCAGACAAGACAGGTGAGAATGATTTATTTAAGCTAAGCCCATAGACGAGTTTGTGCCGTTGACTAGTGTCCTTGCAAACCCTGTATCTACTGAAGGCTCTGGCCCGTGCATTGATTTAATCAAAATAGCGGTTATTTGATTTAATCAAAATAGCCGCTATTTTGATTAAATCAATGGGCCCGCGCCTCGACTTGGAATTTTTCATGGTCCCTTGAGAAAAATCTGGGCACTGATAAATGAATCTTATCTTCACTAAAATGTATTTTAAATCTGAAAGTATGTTTTTGTGGCTCTTTCAGCCTGCAATGGATTGACTACATTTTTGGCTTTAATATAGTTCAAATTTTCAAATTTAGATCCAAAGTTGGAAAATAATGTAAGCTACTTTTTATTCCGGAAAAAGAAAGTGTTCCAATACAAAAGCACAAAATCAAAATATACGCGTACGGAGCCGCGGGAAATAACTAGTTGTCTAATTATGAAATGGTGTTTATATAATATTTTTTTATTTATGTTTATGACAACGTCTAAATCAATGTAAAACAGATTAAGTAACAATATTGAAAGTTTCACTATGGAAACTAACGTGGTTTTCGTACATTTTAATTAAGTAAAACACAGGTGTTACTCACGTTTGATTTTAGTAGGAAATTGCTACTATGGTTTCGAATAGTTTCGATCGCATTTGGCGATCTTTCTCAAGGTTGGAGTACTAGCACGCGGGCTCGTCTCGCATAGCACTGATTGCTATGCGATGCTATGCTCAGTGCTATGCGAGACGAGCCCGCGTGCTAGTACTCCAACCTTGAGAAAGATCGCTAAATGCGATTGAAACTATAGTAGTATCCTACTAAAATCAAACGTGAGTAACAGCAGTGCTTTACTTAATATTGGAAGTATTAAAATATATACCACGGGAAAACAGTCGAGAAAACCTATTTTGGGGCACTTATGTAGATAATGCGCGTGTTAACATAGAAAATAACAATTAAGTTAAAAAAATATTGTCTGTAATAGTACACTATGATATAAGTGCGGAGAGTTGAAAATTACAGCCGAGGCGACATTGCAATAAGGAAGCAGAGGCTGTAATTTTCAAAGCGCACGTATGTCATACGACGTTTTATAACATATTTGCGAAGAAATTAATAAAACTCTGACTTTGAGTGAAATTCGTGCATCAGTCGAAGCATCGTGCGTTTTACATTACAATAACGCACAAGTGCCGTAACGTCTCTCACACTCTCTTGAGTGAAAGTAGGAGAAACGAGACCACAGAGTTCTGCAGTCGGTGGCGGCGTGCGTTTTACATTACAATAAAGCACAAGTGCGTAATGAAACATTACGATATTGAAATTGGTGTAATTACAGCCACTTTACGAGCAAATATGTTATAAAGTCGGTTTACGGACGATAATTTTACGTATAATTTACGTTATTACGTAAAATTATCGCCCGTAAATAACGTCTTAAGAAGACATTGGTAAGACGTAATAACCTCTTAACAATGTCTTCTTAAGACGTTATTACGTCTTAAGAAGACATTGTTGAATCAACAACTGGAACAAGCCGAACGCTTAAGCTGACTCTCTATAGCTTGTTCGCTCTCGCTTGCACGATCGGCTCAGGCGGAACGAGACACTTTTTCGTGTGTGCAGACGGCGTTCATCGATTTATAAGACGTTATGACGTCAAAAAACTGAACTAACTGAAACAAAGTATGCGTACCTATTAGAACAGACTTAGGTAATAAAAACATTTTATTAATCTACGAGCAAAGCTTCAATACCGCTTTGCTATTTAACTTTGTAGGCGTGACTCTTCGTATCTGTTAAAGTAAATGTAAACTTACGTTATACATATTATAATATCGAGAGGTAGTTATTAACCAGAAGATGATAATGAAGAGAGTTTTACTTAATTCCTAACTAAGCAGTTATTTGTTTCCTTTTTAATAATTAACTTACTCGACTGAGAAAATAAGTAGGTACAGTATTCTTATTTTAAAAGTCTGCAACTTCCTAAGTCCTCAGAACCAAAGCTTTGTCGAAGTTTATTCACAGACTTGAAAGTTGAAGTTATTCGTGAATAAACAACGGGATTGTATTGCTGGAGACATTTCAAAGAGGTAGAAACGGGGTAGAGAAAAACAACCAAAAAGTATCTTCCGCATCGGAGATTTATAAATAATTATTTTTCGCCAAAATTGGTATAGCCGACTTCAGCCATGTACAGAATTCGAATAGTTCGCACGGATCAATGTAGTACCTCCTCATTTTCATATTATTGGTGATTTTTTAAACAAAATCACTAAAGATTTCAATACAATTTAAACGGGATAACTTCTGAAGTATGATCTACCGAACACACAAAGAATCATCAAAATTCTTCTTTTGGTGGAGTGATCGTGTAACATACATACAAAAAAGCATACAGACAAATTGAAAATCTACTTTAAAGTCGGTCAAAATGGACGAATGAAAAATGGATGAAATGAAAGGACAAATTACTGAACATGTATTATTACAAATTGTTTTTATCACCAAAACCATAAAACAAGGAAATTTTATTCAGCAAAACATTAAAAGACTTTATTAAATTACAAAAACAACCGTGTTTAAAGCAGTAAGAGTCGTATTTCATCCCGTCTCAAGTAGGTACCAAGATCTGCCGTTCCGAAGAAAAACAATTATAATCGAGAGCCTTATGTAACAACTTCGGCAATTACTCATCAAAACAAATTGCTGGCGACAAAATTCCAGACTTTATACCGCTTGATAAAATTAGATGGAATTTCTTGGAAATACGAGAATTCGATCACGAAAAGTGGAAAGTGCGAGTCAGGTTTGCATGGAAAGGGTTCCTTGTCGAACTTACTGTAGCATTTTTAACCGACTTCCAAAAAAGAATAGGTTATGTTCCTCTGTTTTTTAGGGTTCCGTATCCAAAGGTTATAACCGGGACCCTATTACTAAGACTCCGCTGTCCGTATGTCCGTCCGTCTGTCACCAGGCTGTGCCTATCTTATGAACGGTGATACCTAGTTAGAACATTGAAATTTTCATAGGTGACGTATTTTTGTTACCGCTATAACAACAAACACTAATAACAGAAAAAAATAAATACTTAAGGGGACTCCCATACAAAAAACCCTGAATCTTTAACTGTTTTTCACTCGATATTAATAACGGTGACAGGTAGATGCTTGAAATATTTAAATAATGTTGAGTTAAATATTTACTTCAAAAATAAATAATTTAATTAAAATATTTGTTTATTTACGGAAGGCTTCCATACGGTTCGTTTCAGCCATTGGACGTCCACTGCTGAACATAGGCCTCCACTGAAGATCTCCAATAAGACCGGTTGGTAGAGGCTCGCATTCAGCGCGATCCCGCGGTCTTAATGAGGTCGTCCGTCTACCTTGTGGGTGGACGTCCTACGCTCGCCGGTACGTGGTCTCCACTCGAGAAATTTTCGACCCCATAGGTCCGAGCACAGTCCTCCGAGCTTTGTGCCCTGCCCATTTCCATTTCAACTTGCGAATCCGCTGGGCTATGTCGGTAACTTTGGTTCTTCTACGAATCTCCTCATTCCTAATTCGATCCCGCTTCTACTCGTATACGGTACAGAATCGTAATTATGTGAAATTTTATGTCAGGTTTACTCTACGTAAAAAAAATCTTATTCATTTTTATTTACAGCATTACTTACTAATATTGTTTCAGATATCAAATAAATTTTATTAAAGAGAACCCTTGAATTAATTTGTCTACAACACAACAGAGCGGAAATACACCAGAATAAATTTATTAGAACAATGATTTGAAGATGAACTTCAATAGTAGCGCCTGATCGTAGTATATACTAGCGACCCGCCCCTGCTTCGCACTGGTTTATTATACGTATAAACATTCCTCTTGAATCACTCTGTCTATTAAAAAAACCGCATTAAAATCCGTTGTGTAGTTTTAAAGATATAAGCATACATGGGGACATGGGGACAGCGGAAGCGACTTTGTTTTATACTATGTAGTGATTCGTGTTGGGTTTTGGGCAAAAATTGCATATTTTCAATAGGTAATGTGTGGTTTTTGAACGGACTTTACGGAGTTTTAAAGATAACAAGCACACCTACATGGGGACAGCGGAAGCGACTTTGATTTATACAGATACATATATACATTGTTTTTGTCTTTGTTTTAATTTGTTTTTGTAGTGATGATGATGATGGTGATTCTTGATTCAATCAATCTTCATAAGCCTCGTCAGAGTAATTTTTGACTTACTCATGACCGATTTAGTTCATTCGCAAAGTATGGTTCAGAGATATAGAGCTTTAGTAAGAAAATATATTCTCTCGTCACTATTTGGAACTATTTTGGTAAGGAACTCCAAAAATGTCAAGGCAATACTAGGTATCCAAATATTTGAATTAAACTAAGGGCTTTTGACCGACGTAACGAAGGAGGTACTCAGTTCGACGCATATAGATAGATAGATAGATAAACTCTTTATTGCACACCAAGAAATAAACAAAAAGAAGAAACAAAGATACATAAACAGTGTAACAATGGGCGGCCTTATCGCTGATAGCGATCTCTGCCAGGCAACCTTAGGATGGAGAGGACAGAAAGCGTATAAATAATGGACGGGGTGCGCATTAGTTAAAATATAAGTTTGATTATATCATAAACATACATACTAATAAAATTGATATAAATACTTAACATACCTAAAAATAAAGAAAACCATACATATAAAATTATAAAAGAAACCTATGACTAAATAATAAACTATTACATAATACATTACAATATACTACTTACATAAAACAACATAAATAACAACAACAACAACAGTTACATAGTTAAAGTATTGACAATTTCTGCAGGTATTGGTTTTTAACCTGATCTTTAAATACGTTCAGTGATTGAGCTTTTCTGACAGTAACGGGCAAGGCATTCCATAGCTGGACTGCCTGAAAGGCAAAAGACCGCCCGTAAAAAGTTTCACACCGTGCAGTAGGGGTCATAAGGGAAAGGTTTTCCTTGGATCGGAGGGGAAGGGAATGTGCATCTTGCCAGAAGGAAAAAGAGTCTTTAAGATAGCATGGAGTAGAAGGATTGAAGAGGATATTATAAAGGAGATTGAGGATATGAGCATTCCGACGAAGACGAATTGGAAGCCACTTGAGCTTAGTTCGAAAATGAGATACGTGGTCATATTTGCGTAGCCCAAATATAAACCTAATGCAATAATTTTGAAGACGCTCAAGCTTATCAAGTTGGACTTCAGTGAGATCTAAAAAGCTGGCGTCAGCGTAATCTAAAATAGGAAGAAGAAGGGACTGTGCGAGCGCAACTTTAGTAGCAGTAGGCAGGAAGTTTCGGAGCCGTCTAAGAGAGCTACCAGCAGCAAACAACTTGCAGCTGATCGTATATATATATCATATATATATTTTTTTACGCATAACTTTTTACGTTGTTGTCCGATTTCAACAATTTTTTTTTATTGGAAAGAGTATAAAGAGTTTAGTATATTTGAAATTTGTCCTACTTAAATGTTATCGAAATCGGCTGTGCTGTTTTTGATATATAAACAATAATGTGAAAAATGCTACACCGATCCGTGCGAAACATGTATTCGCGAATTCTGTACACGGTTGAAGTCGGTCAAACCATTTTTTGCGAAAAACAATTGTATTATAATAAGAGGCCCCACTAAGCATGAAACTTGCAATAAGTTGTAGTAAGTTTGTATATGGCACATTTGTAAATTTCAAACATCATGTTGCAGGAACATGTCAGTTACATAGATCTTATTGTTAGGTTGAAACTTTTTAAAAGTTATTTAGTTATGTTACTGTTATATTTCGCATGAAACTTTATATTTCAACTTTGCAGGGATATAGCCTCCCAAACATACCTAAACGTAAGTAATTAACATTGTGGCAAAAATGTATTTGGAACGTTATAAATAAAACTTTGCAGCAATATAATTTTACTAACTTCTCTGTCTGGCATTGCCTATACCTTACAAATGAAAGTTCCTGAAATGTTAAACTGTAACATCGCGACAATATGTCTTTTGTTATAATTTTTTTCACCTTTCCTACAACATTACGAATTGGGCTCGTTATTTACATTACTTGTTGCGGGAAGTTAATTTTTGAAAGTTGTAGAATGTCTTAGTTAACATTGAAAAACTAGATGGCGTTAGCATCGCACATTAATTTTCTACATCGCGATGACGTTGTGTTTGCAGAAATTAGTAATTCCATTTGTTAATTTGATTAAAACGTTCCTTATTGCTGATAGAGAAATAAAGTCCCTCATTCTTCCTCACACAAACGCGTCCCTCGGACTTGTACTTAGAACTCGAAAAATTTAAAATAAGAAATGTTTTTTTTTATAACCTGGAACTGAAAACCTACAGATATGTAACTTTGCGATAACTAAATAAATGCAATGCACGTGCAAGTTTCATTTGTAACCTTAAAGCAAGATAGTTGAGACAAGTTACTATTACCTTTCAAATTTAAAGTTGTGTAAATGTTACACGTTATACTTGCGGAAAGTTTATTTTACAACTTTCAGGCATGTTTCTTGTGTAATGTTACTGCAACTTCACGTTTTAAACTTATAAAAAGTTTTGATGATCAGCTCTGGGCAAGTTACAGGGAATATCTACAGCGCGACCGTTAGGGCTTCGTTTCAAGCTCGCTGTAACCTTGCATTAACGTTGCACCCTTATATTTGTAAGTTACAAGATCGTTGATGTTACTTTCAGCAATGTTATTGCAACTTTTGCTTGCTTAGCGGGGCTGTTAATACATAAAATCATTGAATTTTTTATCTCTTATATTATGATTTTTGGTAATCGCAAACTACGTCCTGAGCGCTAGAGTGTCAAAAATCAAATGTCAAAAATCTAGTCTTCACAGATTGGAAAGTGAAGAAAACATCGAATATAAATGTTTGCTATCTGAGTATTCTGAGTCTAATCCCCAGGAGATACAAATTGAGAGCATTGTTCCAAAAGACGTAGGTTTAAAGGTATCTGCACACTATAACGTACCAAACCATGACTGAGGAACTTAGCAGGCACCTAAAGTATAACAATGGTTTTGGCAAGAACGTAGTACGTTGTAGTAGGTACTATCAACGAACGTCAACAATTTTATTAGTCGTTGATAACCTTTTTCATCCTTGCATGGCACGTAGCGTTGGTCGGTAACGAAACAATCAGATGGGCATCATCCTTAGACCAAATAAAAAAATCCAGACGGAACGTCGTCAACAGACAAGTGAGGCCGGTTTCTTATACATGTGTGAGCGCGTCGGTGTCTCGCCGCCATAGTTCGACTGACGAGCCAAGGCATTGTTTTTTTTGTACGTACACATAGAATACAATACAAAAACACTTTATTGACACCACAAGAAATAAAACATAACATATGAAGAAAAAACCACAGAAAAAAGGTACAAATGGCGGTCTTATCGCTAAAAGCGATTTCTTCCAGACAACGTCTAATAAGTGGAAACGTGTAATTGACATGGACGGTGGTGTAAACATAAATGAATACATACATGTGTGTGTTGTGTCTGTACACGGCGAGGTATAGTTTTGCCGGCCTCACTTGTTTGTTCACAACATTCTGTCTTGATTTTTTATTTGGTCTGATGCATCATCTAATGCTTTTCAATAGAAATAATATTTGTTTCCTGGCACGTTCCTAGCACCGTTGTATGGTATGCTAAGCGCCACACAAATCGGCGGATGGGAAGTTATGCGCAGAACGCTGCGCAAAAGCCGAAATATAGGTATGCGCGGGAGCCAGAAAGACGAGACGTCGAGGCACACCCGCCCGCCAACCTCATGTCTCCCGCGCGCATCTACGCCCGTGCTCACCACCTGCCACTTGCGTCGGTATGGTGCACACATGCGCAATAATTAGCGAATCACGGTGAAGTGTCATCTGCGGCTAACTTCTCATCCGCCGATTTGTGTGGCGCTTAGTATACGTTATAGTGTGCAGCTACCCTAATGGTCTCTTTGCAGGTACGGATAAAGAGCCAAAAAATGGGGGGTACTTTTATACAATTTCAATTGTTGTTAATTGCAAGATATCTGTTTCTAGTAATGAACAAAATATGCAGGGTTTTTTTCCTATCAATTAGCATCCTTTTAGGGACTTATTCTGTACATCAAAACTAACAACCTTTGTCTACGACTTTTATCAAAACTCAAAAAAAAAATCAGCTGTTCCATACATTTGGTCGCGGCTGAACGATATTTTTCAAAATTTTGTTTGAATTTTGACAAATGACGCAGAACAAAAGTTGTTAGTTTTGTTGTACAGAATAAGCTCCTAAAAGGATGCTAATTGATTAGAAATAATCCTGTATACAGTACCTACTAGCTTTTGCTCGCGGCTTCACCCGCGTTTTATTCTAATTTTTACAATATTCCAAAAGAACATTTTATTTTTCCGGGATATAAAAGCCTATGTCACTTTCCATTTTTTAAACTAAGTCCATCAAGTTCTTGCCAATTTTCAAAATTTAAAAAGCCAAAAATCATGTTCTTGCTTTGCTCTGTTGCTGCGTAAAAGAGGAACTAATAAACCTACAAACACACTTTTGGAATTATAATATCAGTAAGGAAGCAAGGATATATTTAAAACGAGGGTAAACAGGTATCTTTTAGGCTTTTTTGGAGTTTTTGGTTTTTGGTCCTTGGCGTTAAAAAATAACTTTGGTAATTTCATGCTGTGCTCTCCAGATTTACTTGGTCGGTTTGTATTTATATTTTCGTATTATCCCTGGTTAAATTAAAAACATTATTTATAAATGTTTATTTTTATAGTCTCCTTTTATTTCTTTTATTTAGATACCCTAATCAACAGTTTGGTTAAAAATGAAATTTAAACTAGCGTCTGGCCAACGAAAGCTGTCCAAGAAAAAAGGCGGGAATTCTAAAAAATCAAGAGCTGTTAGCTTGTTTTCTAGTACCGCTCAGCTGATCTCCATGAAATTTAGCATGCACGTAGTTCTATAAAATATAGAGGTTCTATAAATGTAGAGGTTCTATAAACTACGTGCATGCTAAATTTCATGGAGATCAGCTGAGCGGTACTAGAAAACAAGCTAACAGCTCTTGATTTTTTAAAATTCCCGCCTTTTTTCTTGGACAACTTTCGTTGGCCAGACTCTACTTACTAAATTTCGCACCAACAATCATTTTGTTTTTAATATCTATTTAAATATTAGATTTTAAAGAAATTTTCAAACAAACATTCTACAAGATTCACGATAAAAACAATACCAGTCTGTCCATTTTTTAAAGAATTCATTTCGGAGAGTGTGCATCTGAGCTGCACGACCTTATCCTACCATCCCCTATTTACTACAGGACAAGTAGAAACACGCCACATTACCACTCCTACACTGTCGATTTTCCTTAGATACGTACGAAGCGGTTTGAATTAACATTTCTGATTCGTACCGCCAGGGAATGGAACAGTCTTCCTGCTTTCCTGTTTCTTAAGAGATATAATCTAAAGCTTTTCAAGGTCAGAGTGAATAGGTATCTTCTAGGTCTGCGTGCTTCATCTTGGACCACAACGTCGCTTACCATCAGGCGAGTTGGTGGTCAAAAGAGGACTTATTTGCGTTAAAAAAAAATACCTAAACTTAAGCCCCTAATTTACGTTTTAGTAGACTCGAACTAATAAATGGCCCCGATCTCCCTTCCCTCACTACCCCACTGGTAACTAGGTGCCACTGCTTGGGGGTCAAAGGTCATGGCACCTCCGTCTGGTTTTTGTCTGCAGAATAGGCAATAAGTCACACATTATAATCTATATTACGGCCTGGGTCTGACGCGAAAACTTTGGTAAAGTGTTTTAGATAGGTAAGCTGTTATTTGCAGTGCTCAAGAACTTTTATTTTATGAGATATTAAGTTCAAATTGAGAACTTATGTAGATCGAGTTTGGTTCGTGACTTACCTAGCATGAGGAGATTTTCAAAAAAGATTATTATTGTCACCTTCTCAATCAAAGAAGCCAAACCTTATAGGTCGTCGTCGGCGTTTCAGCCATAGTACGTCCACTGTTGGACATAGGCCTCCCCTAAAGATCTCTAATAAGACCGGTTCGTAGCGGCTTGCAACCAGCGCGATCCTCATCCGTCCAACTTGTGGGTGGACGTCCTACCCTTGCCGGTACGTGGTCTCCGCTCGAGAACTTCGACAGTTCATCAGTCCTCCGCGCTATGTGCCCTGCCCATTGTTATTTCAACTTGCCAACCCGCTGGGCTATGTCGGTAACTTTGGTTCTTCTACGGATCTCCTCATTTCTGTTTCGATCTCGCAAAGAGACTCCGAGCATAGCCCTCTCCATAGCTCGTTGTGCTACTTGGAGCTTACTAATAAGGCCCATAGTGAGAGACTACATTTCTGTGCCATAAGTCATTACTGGCAACAAACACCGGTCGAAAACTTTCGACTTGAGACACTGAACGTATAGGTAGAAACAACAAATACCTGAAAGCGGTTTTGGTCTACACATAGTGAACATTTTATTTTGACTTGTTCCAAGCTTCTTTGCCGATACATAGACATGTTGATAATGTTTACTTGTTTTAGGCATAGGAAAAAATCGTGAAGAAAGAAATTTACTTAGGTCATAGGAATCAAAGGTATCGTGAATCCACCAAAGTCTGCACTGTGCCAGCGTGGTAGATATGGCTAAATTACTCGTCAAAAGAATGCCTGGGTTTAACAGTGAACTAATTAAAAAAAGCTGGTACGATTAGTATCGTTTACTTTCTGATTTGTTATTATTACAAGTTGTGGGCTCTCATATTTCAGCTTTTTGACTATTCAGTCATATCTTTGCTCAAGCAATAATAATAATAGTACATTGTTCACCGAGAGGAGAAAGTGACCGATTACCGTCGAGAGTGCTTTAAAACACCCGAGATCGGGAATCGCACTTTCTCTCGAGTGATACATAGTGCTTTATACTACACCTACGAGGAAAATAAAAAACTAAATCTTTACTAATTGAAATTTATATTGAAATTGTTGCAGTTAGTGAAGCTTAATGTAACACTTGAAAATGGCGCCAATGGCGTCTGCAATTTTCACATGTTCTTTTTTCAAATTGTTTGACACCATCCAACACACAGCTAGTGGCCAGTGTCATTTTGCGAACTTGGAGATAAAAACTCACTGTAAAAACTTTTTGGCTTTTGATATTTAGGTTACCAGCGCATAGTCTTACCCAAAATTAAAAAAGAAAAACCACGTAAGAAATGGATTTTCATACACTTTTCTCTCCCGCTCACATGCGTTTTCTCCCCGCATATTTGTTCGATATGCAATGACGTACTTTCTACCGTAAATTTGATAAAGTATCAAGGTACTTTCCGAGCAGCTGTAGTATAAAAGAGTTTTCTAAAAATATACCATGTGAGGCCAAAGGTACTTCACCAGGGTCTTAGCGTGTCCTGAGAAATTCTTTCGTCCATTGTTTAGCAAATATCGAGCACATCTTGAACTTTTATATGACGCGTCTTATAAAATGATCGTATAAAGTTGCGCTCCTATCATATCTTTCTTATTAATCATCAAAGTGAAACGTCGATAAGTATGATATGTCTCCAGACGGATGAAAAAGCTCATTTGAAGAATAAAGTTTTGTTAAATTAAGAATTTGATGAATTGAGTATTTGACAAACATAGGTTTATAACTGATTATTACAAATGAAAAATTATATTTACATTATTTTCATTCATTTTCTCGGCGCTTAGGATTAACATTACAAATAGTTCCAAATTCAAAAAGTGCGCGGCAAAGATAATTCCGGCGCACTTATAAAGTTTCTTATGGGAAACACCACCTTTGGGCGCACTTAAAGGCGAACCAAGTCGTCCTTTTCGAATAGATGTGATGAAAAATATATTTTTGCTCGCTCGCTAAGTTCAGGATTCTACTAAAAAATCCCTCGCCACGCTCGGGGTTCTACACTAGAATCCCTCACTTCGCTCTGGATTCAAAAATCCGCCCTCGCCGTAAAAATATTATTTTGCTCCCATATGAAACAAACTTGTTAACCTACAAAAAGAAGTGAAATCCAACAAAAACATTTTCATGTGAAATGAAGCCAAGTCTAAATCACAGTTCCCACTATCAAAAAGTTGTCAGATCTCACGTAAAGCCAAGCTTCTAACTCTGCACGCCTCACTCTACAAGTCCTTACTCCACAAACTCTACACCTTAGTCAATATATGCGGGTTGGCTGTTTCGCTAACTGCGCATGGGCGTAAAGTGAAGATTAATTCATTAATTCTGTTACACAAACAGTTCTTGTTGTAACGAAACGGCCAAGTCACATGTATTGACTAAGCTGTAGAGTTTGTGAAGTAAGGACTTGTAGAGTAAGGCGTGTAGAGTTAGAAGCTTGGCTTTACGTGATATCTGACAACTTTTTGATAGTGGGAACTGTGATTTAGACTTTGCTTCATTTCACATGAATATGTATTTGTTGGATTTCACTTCTTTTTGTAGGTTAACAAGTTTTTAGGACCGCGTGTCTAGATATGGCACATTTGTGCATGTGCCATATCTGTGCATGTTCAAGTGACTCTTCTAATGGTTTCTGTCATACTAACTTTTTAATTAAGTACTATGTAAATACTTATTTTGTAAAATTCTTTGCTGGAGGTGGGCGTTGCTATCTGCGACACAGTCTTCGTGACTACTGCGGGTAGCATCGTTTCTTTGTTTATGTAACCTTATGTTGTTGTACTAAATAAAGAATTTTGAATTTTATTTTTTTTTAATTTTTTTTTTGTAAATTTCAAACATCATGTTGCAGGAACATATTGTCAGTTACATAAATCTTATTGTTAGGTGGAAACTTATTAAAAGTTATTTAGTTATGTTACTGTTATATTTCGCATGAAAGTTTATAATTCAACTTTGCAGGGATATAGCCTCCCAAACATACCTAAATGTAAGTAATTAACATTGTTGCAAAAATGTAATTGTGACGTTACAAATAAAACTTTGCAGCCATATAACTTTACTAACTTCACTGTCTGGCATTGCCTGTACCTTGCAAATGAAAGTTACTGAAATGTTATACTGTAACATCGCGACAATATGTCTTTTGTCATATATTTTTTTCAACTTTCCTACAACATTACGATTATTGCTCGTTTTTTACCTTACCTATGTAATGTTGCTGGAACATAATTTTTGTAAGTTGTAGAATTTCTTAGTTAACATTAAAAAACTAGATGGCGTTAACATCGCACATTGATTTTCTGCATCGCGGTGACGTTGTGTTTGCAGAAATTGATAAATCTATTTGTAAATTTGATTAAGACATTCCTTAGTGGATAGACAAAGTCTCACACTCCATCTCCTCTAGGACTTGTTCTTAGAACTATAGTCTCAACAAACTTTAGAAAATAGTACATTGTACATCGTGGGGAGAAAACTCGAGTTTCCTTTGAGCCTAAATATTTATTTTATTTTGTTTTTAGTATTTGTTGTTATAGCAACGGAAATACATCATCTGTGAAAATTTCAGTTGCCTAGCTATCGTGGTTCATGAGATACAGCCCGGTGACAGACAGACAGACGTACAGACGGACATCGAAGTCTTAGTAATAGGGTCCCGTATTTACCCTTTGGGTACGGAACCCTAAAAAAGGCTGGTACAGTAGAGTACAGTATACCTTAATATTATCAAAATATAATCCGAAAGTGTGTTTGTTAATTTGTTTGGTACATCACGCAGCTTCAGACCAAAGAATACACTCTCTCGGTTAAATAAATGTACTTAAAGGTATCACAGGTGGCGCCGCCAACGCTATAAGTTGGTAGAATGATAAACATTTATCTTATTGGGTAAAGCGTATTGGGTGGGCTAGTGACCCGAAAGAAGCAGCAATGTTCTTTTTGTGATAAACATTTCAAAAATTGACGCGCTCGCAGGATTTGAACCTGCATCTCTCTGGGATTCCGGCCCAGATGCTTTGTCTAACGCTGTACTACGAACCAATTAATTAATTATTAAACCTCTCTTAAGAGAGATGCAGGTTCAAATACTGCGAGTGCGTCAATTTTTGAAATGCTTATCACAAAAAGAACATTGCTGTAAACCTAGTGTGTGAAGCATGATATAAATCATCTAATCGAAAGAAGCAGGTTCAAGTCCTGCGTTTGCGACAAATTTTTGAAATGTTTATCACAAAAATAACTCTTTTAGATAAAACTAGTGTGGGAAAGCACCATAGAAAAATAATCGGCCAAGTGCGAGTAGGTTTCGCGCACGAAGGGTGGGCGCAAGAGGGTACCAAGTTGGCCCCTTAGCCCTATTCCTCTCAACGTTATTAATAGGGAGCAAAATACTCTTGAAAAATATCGTTCGTTGTTCCCTTAATCATTTATTTTATTTTGTGTTTAGTATTTGTTGTTATAGCGGCTACAGAAATACATCTGTGAAAATTTCAGCAGTGTTGCTATCATGGTTCATGAGATTCAGCCTGGTGACAGACGGATAGACGGACAGACGAAAGTGTCGAAGTCATAGTAGTAGGGTCCCTTTGGATACCCTTTTTTACCCTTTGGATACAGAACCCTAAAAACAGATCAAAAAAATAATGATCGCAGATGAGGCGCATAATTCCGAGAACTCCGAGAATAACAAAGGCCCATAGTGTAAATAAAATGTATTGAGATGTGTTACGTTCCTATGTAAATAATGTGTAATAGTTATTACTAATGTAAAGAAAACAAACAGGAGTTCTTATAATTGCTTTTCATTAATAATACAAATATATGAGTAATTTTTCGCCTTTAATTTTTTTTTTTTTTTTTTAACCTAAGTTTAAAGATACACTGAATAAATATTGCACATTCTATTTATAGATTCAAATATAGGCTGATTCAATACGATTCTAACGTTACTACATTTATTAGATTGTCCATAAAAAAGTTACGAGAAATCTCTATTCTAGTAGGTCGCGGCGCAGATGCGCAATAAATAAAAAAAATCGCAGCGCGTACGGCCTTATGCAGATATCGGCGCAGGCGCAGGCGTGCCCGGGCTGCGGAAGGGGTAGTAGGAGTAGTCTATTTTTTATTTATTTATAACAATACAGGTATATTTCTTTATTGTACTGATGCCATTGATAAGTGATACTTATATGAGTGTCCTAAAGTAGTAAAGCTGCCTCTTTTTAGTTTATAATAAAAAAATAAAAGAATTAGGTCCATATATTGATGGTATTAATAAAAGGCCTTGTGATTTGAAATATTTACTTCAATAGAATGACAAAGATATACATTTTTAGTTCACTATCCATGGTAACTGTGCTTTCTTCTGTTTTTTGTGGTTGCGACGGCCTTGATGATTGGCGTGTTAACCGATTTTCTGTAAAAGAGAAAGCCAATGATTTATGATTTCCAATTTCAAAGTAAAATAAAATATTTAAGGAAAACGTTTTATAATCCCACTAAGGTTATAAACGTGAAAGTTTCTAAGGATGGATGGTGGATGTTTGTTACTCATTCACGCAAAAAACTACTGAACGGATTGAGATGAAACTTTGCAATTATAAAGCTTATATATCAGAATAACACATAGGCTATAAATTATAATGATAAAGCGTAAATTTTCCATATTATAACAATAAGTGTTAAGTAAGTAGGAACCATGGGCTGGAATCTTAAAAGAAAAAAAAATGCCCTTATGTTCCACCATAGACAAATGGTAATTTTCATTTTGACTTTCCCACTTACATTCTCTATGCCCATTCAAGGCTGCTCGAGTTGCAAAATGTCTAAGTCAATCAATCTTTTCCGTTACATTTTTCAGCAGTTTTTGTGCTATCTTTTTTAATGTTTTAATAAAGTTATTGTGTTAGTTATGTAAAGTGTTTGTGCTTATCGTCTCCACTAAACTGTTACAAAACCACACATTCATTGTGTTTTATGCGTTGGTGTTCATACATTGGTCTTTAAGTGTATTTTTGCATCCTGTAAAATATTGTGTCGTATGCCGAACTACAACTGCAGGCGAAGCATAATTAGGATACAACGTATTCTGAAATAGTTAAATAGGACTCAAGTGGGTGTCTAGTATCAGTAATAACTGTGCAAAACTGAAAAAAAAACTTTATCTTACGAAAGTTAACCTAAAAATGTGAATGATGAATAAACATGAAGTAGCAAAATATTTAGTCTTATTTATTAACTTCCTATAGGTACGTAGGTTTAAATGGTAAAATAATAATTATATTTAAATTGGAGAATTGAATATTATGCATACAGGAATTAATAAACATTTACCTATGAAGCCAAAAAAAGTACTGTCGCCATTTTGGTCGCCATGTTTTAAAAAGTAAAAAAATGACAAACTGAAAATTACCAGTCCGCTATTGGTTGTTCGTAGATTCTTGTCTGATACGTAGTATCTATAGTAGTCTGTGGTAGGAACAATTCTGCCATCTGCGAGCTATTCTAGCGTGCGCTCCAAGAAATGTAAAAAAGAGCTGTCAAATCGTTTTTCTTGTTTTTTTATTTTCCAACTCCTTTATTAAGGGTGGTAAGGTAAGGCCTCGAAATGTCATGCGGGCGAAGCCGCGGGCTAAAGCTAGTACACCATAAAACAGCTATTCTTTTATTTTCCAACGCAGGACCAGGTACTTAAAGAAGATACAAAGCCCGATTACAGAGGCACCAGCGTAAATTTAATAGCAACGTAAAAAGCGTTATCTCTATCGAATGCCTAAAGTGAAAAAGAAACAGAACTATGCTATTTAGCTAATATAATTACGATGGCGCCTCTGTAATCGGGCTTACAGTATAGTCAATTAGTCACAGTACTAGTAGGACCCAGGAAAACAAGGGTTGGAAACCGCTTACATGCAACGCTATACCGCAGTTTCCATGAAGTCTTATGTCTACTTTGTAGGGACTACCTATTTTGCATTTGGCAGTATCTGTCCTCCACTCGAGAACTTCAGATTTCTCCGAACTATGCCCTTATAATTATGGCCCATAGTGAGAGACCACGTTTCAATGTCAGAAGTCATCACTGGTATCATTCACTATCTAACTTCGAATTGAGGTACTTAGTGTCAGGTGCGAAAAGGTTTCACAATTGTCTGGATGCTGCCTAGCCGAGTTGGATTGACGATTGACTTCTTTCTTAAAATCGGACCAACCTAACTGAACTAGGTACTTGTCCTAGAGAAACCTTCTTAGGGTAGTTGGTAGATAAACCTTCTTTAAATAGTTGAGTATCGTTGCCCAGCCAGTAAGATACTTATATCTTTGTCAATGTGTTTTTTTTACTCTCAGAATAAGAAAAAACAGTAGAAATGACAGAGTAAAAAAGTTGTGATGCATGATTCCACAAA